>OY292315.1:16327900-19199460 GCA_958496155.1 Sisyra nigra | reverse complement strand
AAAATATAATTATTTAGATAATACTAGACATATTAAGCTTTCGGAATAATAGAATTTTTCTTAACAAATCTAGAAATACTCTTTTTAAAGATGGAGCATAAAAGTTACTTTATGCATTATCTCAAAACTAGACTTTTTGAGATATCTCACTGTTACACTGAGGTAGCGATATAGTAAATAAATAAATAGCAACTGTGATGTCTCATTTTTAAAAAATATTATTGAAATATTAAAAAATTAAATTTTTTACGTGTATTTGGTCGCTCGAACTTTAAAAACAGCCCCCTTTAATAATCACATTGTCCACTACGTGCGCAAGCATCGGTTTGGCCCTTTTCCTACCATGACTACACACAGAGCGAATATGAGATAGATTTTTTTCTAAAATATTATAACAGTTAGTTGATTAAAAATTCATTTTTAAATGAATATGTTTTAAGCATTAACTGATTTTTAAAACCAAAAACCAAATATTTTTAATATTTTTTAATAATGAGATATTTATAGAAACTTATCGATTTTGTTAATTAGCTGACGACAACGACCGCGACTATGAAAATAGTTCCCGTTATAGTTATAACAAAAATAGGGTTTCATAATTATAATATCAGCCATTTGCAGAGAAAAAACATTTTTTGTAGTTTTTTACTACATGGACTCTTTGCTTTGATATTTGAGATTTGGCACGACTTGCAACAAAATTCCATTTGTATGAGTTCATAACATGTGAATTTTTATTTTTGAGCTACAAAGTTTCTGTCTGGTGATTAAAATGTCCGTTATTATATATTTATAATACAAAATATGTTGATGTTTTAAAT
The DNA here is from genome assembly GCA_958496155.1 of Sisyra nigra. Taxonomy (NCBI): domain Eukaryota; kingdom Metazoa; phylum Arthropoda; class Insecta; order Neuroptera; family Sisyridae; genus Sisyra; species Sisyra nigra. Next base: position 19,198,639 of record OY292315.1, on the reverse strand, counting down.
TTGTCCAAAATGTTTTTTATGATGTATGTATATGCAATCATTTTCTAATGCACATTTCTATGTACTTTTCATAGTTCAAGACTGGACATCAATAACGAACTAAGCGCCAAAAACTAAAAATCAGTTAGACCCAAAAAAGCAAGCTAATGTGCCTTTGCGAACAACCTAAAAAGCGGGTTAAATACCAGCCATGATCATTAAAAGTAATAATTAATGTATTAGATTAATGTAGGTATTATATAAGTTATTGGCAATGGCACTTAGCTTGCTTTTTTGGATTTAAGTCAATTTTTTTTGACACTTATTGTTAGCCCGTTATTGATGTCAAGTCTTTAATTTAAAATCGCATCATTTTTTAATTTTAGAAAAATAAAAAGAACAATTCCTTTTTAGAGATGTGAAAGGCATTAAGTGAAAACGTTAACACCACCAAATAATTATTCTTGTTTGAATCATAAGAATAACATTTGAACGCCATTAGTTTAAATAGAAATTGAAACTTAAAAAAATCACTTTAATAAACTATTTAATTCAAGAAACGAAAAAAAATCTAAGAATGAACAAGCCAAAAGCACTAGTTTTAAAAAATTTTTACGAGACCTGACTTAAATGTAGTGTTTTATGATCCTCGTGTAGTAAGATGTTCGGTTTTTTTGGTTTTATTTTATGGATGACAGAGCTTAACTTTCGACTTGGCAATGGAAAACAATCTAAAGCTCTAAATTTTTTGTAAATTCATCGTTATTTTTGAATTTCTACTTACATTTTGACTATCAATAGCCATCAATGAAGTTCTCTTACGAATTCAAAGGAGTTAGTGCGTGCATTAAAGAACAGAAAGATTTTATTCTACGTGCAAAACATAAACTACTAAATCTGACCATCAAGAGGAAAAATTAAACAAAATTTATCAATCAACTGTGATAGCAAAATTGTTGGTCAAAGAGTTTGAGAAGTAAGTTTGGTATAGTTATTCCAATAAAATTTCCCAAAACGTGATCATATTTTCGATAGTGTAAACCATTTTAACAACTAATCTTATGTTAGTTATGTATAAGGAGATATCAGAAAAGAAGAAATATGTATAAAAATACTGGTTGATAAACAAAAAAATCTAACTCGTTTTTTCAACAAATCAATTTATTAAAAACCACTAAATAGTTAGACCAAAACTTCCACCATTTCTTCAACTTAACGATTTTAATAAAACAAGCGTCAAAAATGAACTTTTTCTTTCTTTGAGCGTGATTAAAAATGAATTAATATACTATCTATTGAAGATTAAATAATAGTACTAAACTGTTACAAATTAATAAGTTTAACATAACATTATGTATTTCACACATAATTTCAAATGTTACATGCATATTTAATACGTAGATATGAAACTTCATAATTGCATTTGCAAAGAAATAAACTATGGATTAGTTGTCTCAAAATAATTAATTTAAATGTTCCAATGCGATAAATGCTAATTGAACTGAAAGTAATTAAATGGCAATACTTAAAAAAGGAGATGTAAAATAGTTCCTCGTAATTTACTTAAATAAAGTATGAAATGTAATAATTTTATATAACAAATTATAGTTTTTTTCAAACATCGAGAAAAGGTAATATGAAATTATTTAATTAAAGCAAAGCTCAATCAGAAAATCACTAAGGTTTCAACCAAAGCAAAGAATTTAATTATCGCAGTGTTTAATACACATAGAAATATCGAGTAAACGCGTATTCACTGCAGCTTTGGTGTTAAAATAATTAATGACAAACATTGGATTTTTTAGTTGTACCTATCTAATAATTAAGTAAAAAATTACGTTTTTGAAAGTTAATCAAGTTAAAGAATGTAGCAGTTTTTGAGTGACGACCATAAACCTATAAAACATTCACATAAAACGTTCGCGAGTGTACTTATTTCACTAACAATATTGTCTTTCAACTGGGTCAAAGTTGTTGGCTTATTTTTATATATTTTACTCTTGAAGAAGCCCCAAATAATCAACTCACCTTAAATCCGGGTTTTTAGAGAATCATATAATATTCTCGGAAACGAGTCATTTCAGGGTTTAAACCGGTTGTTTTTCAGTCTGTGGGTTTTAATTTTAGCACCAATTATATTAAGTAACATGTAAATGAAAATGTTTCTTTAAAATTATGCTGAATGGTAATTTTGTGTTGTTAAAGACTTGATTATACCTTAAAATAAAATTGTGGAAATTATGTTTATTTTGGAGACAAATGTAAAAGAGATAACTCAAATTTAAAAAAAATAATTGAAATCTGTGCATATTTAATTATATTCAATTTTCGAAAGAATCCGTTAGAGAAACTAATTTTTGAAAATTTCTAACACTATAATGATTAATAATAATTCGATGGCATATACATTACAAACATTTTTCGGTAATATTTCACTGAAAATTTAATTTTTCATGACTACCCATAGGTTTTGACTGATTTAAGATAATCTTATTTTTTATGTAAAATCAGAGGAAACATAGTGTACATAGTTTGTTTAACGTTTTATAAAGAAAAATAAATTTTTGAAAATTTTTTACTTTTAATAATAAACTAATGTCTTGTACTATTCAACTAAGAGAGCTAAATTTTGATAGTAAATTTACACACACAGTATACCTATATAGAGCAAGAGTTCGTTATATATCATAAAAGTTAAAAGTTTCCTTAGGAATTGTGTTTCTAGCAGCGATAGAAAAGATTGCCAATGGCGAAATTTTGGTCATAGTGACTTTGGTAGGTAACAATAGTAGCAAACGAGTATAAAATTGCAACTCAAAACGGTTAAAATATAAAGCATATTTTTTTTTCTTCTTTGCAATAATACTAACAATCACGTTAGCTGTTTCCAGACACTTTTTATCGTGACAAACCTCCGTTAGTATATCCTCAAAGTATATACTAAAATACTAACCAAGTGAATGAAGCACAATTAAGGACAATTGGTGAAAAAAAAATGGTATAATTGAGCTTTTTTCAAAAAATAGTAGGAAAAGTATTCTTGAACAATCTACTAAAAGTCTCCATGGATTAGGTATGAGCATGGGGCAGGGGAGGGTTTCAACGGTATCCTTTTTTGGTATTCCTTAATTATTTTGAAAATGGAAGCTTCTGGTTAAAATATATACAATACAAAATTAAAGTGAATTAGTGTTTCCGTGAAGTAGGTCCATTTTTAACTATTTTTATTACTCTACAGTAAAGGAAGTATTGTTATCGGCCCAAATTTTAAATTTGAGTTTTCACCGGAAGTACACGTTTCGAGGTTCCCTGAGTCCACAAAAGTGATTTTTAGAAAACTGTATGTGTGTAATCTGTGTGTCACAGCGATAAAAGATCGAAAGCTTTATTATCCGAATTGCACCAAATTTGGAGTTTTGCCTTCATATTATATCTAGTTATACCTACCGCAAAGTTTTCGGTTGAAATAAGTTGAAAGGAAGCCCCATTTTATTAAATGGGTTTTTGAGTTTTTTCAATTTTGAAACGGTTTTCAAACGGCTTCAACAACTTTCTTTAAACTTGGTATAGTTATTAGACGCAATAAATTTTTTTCTGGGAAAATTCAAATAAGGGGAGTTCTGGGAAAGAGAGTTAGAATAAGTATTTACATAGAAGTTATATACGTACATAAAGTTCTGTATAAATATTTATGTATTGTTTAACCAATAATTTTTTTAACCAATCGTGGACTTTATTTAAGAACCAAGTTTCATGTAAAAGAAAGTTTTGTGACGCATCATAACAGATATTTTCTTTATAACAAATACTTAATAAGATATAAAGAATGAAAATCTCGCTAAAATTGAATTACAATTTATTAAAATTTAAGAGTGCCTGATGAGTTGCTGTGTTGTGATTTTTAGTTATGTTTTATACTTCAACTATATCAAGTAGCAATTTACAACTTTTTGTTACTTGTTACTTATGAAAGCCATGATAACCTAAACTTCAAAGTAACCAACTGTTCTTATCCCAGTTTGGTAAACAAGTATTGCCCAGAAAAAGTTTAGCTTTATAATACGACATGGGCCTAGCGTTCACTGGCTCCTATTGTAATGAAACAACAAAATTTTCTTTATTAGTTAATATTTAACTTAAAATAAACATTTTTGAAGTATATATATATAAATATATATATAGGTTTATAGCGATTTTTTCTATATGCACAATGCACCATAGAATGTATAATATTCTATTAAAATCTAAATATATAAGTATTTGCAAGTAGTTACACAAAATATTACAGAAGTTGGGGTGCCCAGAAATTAATGCCAATAATTATAAGTACTAAAGAATTACCTGATTTTATAAACGTTAGTTTCTTATTTTTACTTAAAGAATTTTAAAAGATCACACCACTACAATGCCACCTTCCAACACTAATTTATCTTCCAGTTTGGAATTTAATACCCACTGTAAAATATTTTTGACATCCATACACCACCACTATTTGACTACGACTATCTTAGATAAAAAAATGCATCACAAAAATCTATGGTAACAAAATACCAATAATTATTTAAAAAAAGTGTACCCAGCTACGCCCAGCTACTAAGGTAACCACTTGGAAACGTTAACTAAAAAATGCCAGCGGTTTCCTGAAGTCTCAACAAGAGTAAAACTTGTTAAAGTTTTAAAATTAAATGAATTCGTTCATTTTGATTTTTTCATGTGCACTCTAATATAAATAATCTACTATATTTAATTCAATCGGTCATTAAAGAACTTCTTTTTAAGATTTGTAGAAAGTTTCAATAACAATAGCTGTGCTCAAATATTTGATTAAATATATAGGTAAATGAAATAATTTACCGTTCATATTTCTAAAATCTAGGAAATTTGATTGAAGTGAATTAATGTATTGGATTGTAAACTATTGTATACAAAGGGATACAAATACATGTTTAATATGTGTGTAATTTTATCTAATTATTATTATCATTAGTTTCAATATAATATTTTACACCTATTTAATCGAAAGAGGCATAATATGTTTTATCGACATTGATGTGTTTCAATTGAAACATTGTTAATTGATAGAGGTATTATTATTAAAATTCAACGTAGAGCATTAATTATCATTTTTTTTTAATGAGGCAAATTTAATGTTTTTTTTTTGTCAAGTTACATTTTTCCAAGATTTTTATGCCTATATAAAATGGTATTTTCACAGGAAAAATTAGAGTTGTTAGTTTTTAGTGTTGGAATAGAATAACACTAGCAGTTCTCAAGCTTTTTGGTTTCTGGCGCTCTTAATAAATGTACCTACTAATTTTTTAGCTTAGTGTTTTATAGTAATTTTTTTCATATCCAATAATTTCCCTAACATTATCCTATTAGATACCTATTATGTACTGGTATATATATATATCTATAATATATATATATATATAATAGGTACGTTGTATATATAGTAAGTACGTTTATTATGAATTTATTTTCTCAATAAAAAAAATCGATATATTTTCAGCAACCGTAGATCTAAAATAAACCCAACAAATTTTTTGGACTTCTATTAGGATTCGACCGTACGACCACTGGCGTGTAAGACGACAACTGATGTCTACTGTCTAGTCAAGATAAAGACAATATATTTTATAAACGATATTTTAACGTCAATATTCGATTTTTAGAAATCAATACTTGAATGTAGAGTTCACTTAGTTACACGTGTGCATGTTTCTATTTGGTATCTTGCTTTGTTTTTATAACATAAACTGATCCAAAAGTTTTCCACTCGGTTTTAGTTAAGACAACAATATGTTAATAGAGAAATAACGCTTTGAAAATTGCATATTTTGAGACTACTTTACTTTTGTCGAAACTTGAAAGTCAAAATTTTGAATAATATACCTACCTTTACTACTACGTAAATTACGTACGTAACGCTTAAAGAAGGATTTTTTACCACAATCCCCCTAGATAAAATATCATAACAAGATATCTAGATTTCCACTCTTTATATTTTACGTTTTATCTTTTTAAGCACCAAATTTAACTTAAAATTAATTGTTTCATTTTGATTTTTATTCATCATCAAAAATTTTTATATTATTTTGATGAATTATGTACAAGCATAAAAGGACCTCTACCCTCTTCCCATAACAAATAGTAGCTATCCGATTTGAAACCTTTCTCCTTTTGTGATCGTTATAAGTAAATAAAATACAATCTTTAATATCTTTTGTTTCATTATTTTCAACCGACGACGCTAGAATTTATTTATGCTTCAAATAAATTTAAATAATATCAATTATTTGGGAGTTTTATTTTTTGTCGTAGTATAAATTCAATCAACAATGTTTTTTTTACGTCCCTACCTGTAGGACAAGCAGGACACACCGTTTGAGAACCACTGGAACCATTTCCGAACCAAGATAACGTCTTGGTCGCTCGTGTCGCTGAAACACTGCCGAATGTCGGTTGTATGTGGAAATCGTTGACGCTCTCCTTTCTTCGTTCCCGCATTTCACCAGGACCTCTTTCTATGTACATTAGTAACAGTTGTACGTAATGGCTTCCTTTCCTTCGAGACAAAACTTGTCCTCCCGTTATTTTATGGGCTAAAATAAGGGAATGTGTGGATGTGAATCTACATGTACATTGTACGTAGTATACAGTCTTCTCTTTCTTTCGTACCGAATCCCATACGTAGTACGGCTGTGTATGGTTGAAAATTTAACAGATTCTCTGATTAAACGACTTTCGAAATAAATGTTTTGCTCTCGCGTGAAAACTTTTTGATTTTATTCATTCGCTTTTATTATTACAGTAGCATGGTAACGTATCGCACCAACGATGGTATTGCAGACGAAGATGGAAACGAAAAAAACTGTGCTGATTTTCACTGAGATGAATGAGTCAAACGCAAAAATCTCCAACCCTCATCCTTTAAACTCCTTTTTTCTATTTCTTCAACTTAATTCTCATTTTACATTTACTTTACAAGCTATATAAAAATCATAAAAAAATGATATTTTTTGTTATTAAGTATAATTAAGTGATAAATATCGAACTTAACTAAAGCTTTTACTTCAAAAGCAACTTTTACCTTAAAACAAAAATCCTATTTTAATTAAGGGTTTGTTTTTAAAGTCATCGAATCTCAATTATCAACTCAATCATTTTATATTTACTTCATGACTGATTTGTGTTTTAATGAGTTTAAAGTTTTAGCTGAATTTGCCGAAGTGAACTTGAGCCAAAGGCAAAGTAGAAACAGTAGCAGCTTGCACAGCGCAAATATATACACAGTATGTTAACGGTGTTTTTATTAAACATAGCAGGATGATAAATTTATCAAATCTAACGTTCACATTAAAGTTTTTCAGTTGAAAATTCTTTTTTAGTAATTAAATTATTACTCACTGCGGTTTGTTATAATTGGTTTCATTCGAAAGTTTTAAGTTTTTTTAAAATGATAGCTATAGTGATTGCTATGAATACACAGATTGATATAATACTCGTATTATAACAACAAATTCTAAGTTGAGGGATTTTAATAAAAATACTCGATGAAAGAGTAATAAATGCAAGTATACGTTGTAAATGTACGTATAAATTTTACTTATAGGCGTATACTTAATACAAGCTAAAATTTCAAGTTAAACAAAAGAAACGAAAAATTCAATAAGGATAAGCATCATTATTCATTACATAAAACAGTTATATGTGTAGGTAGATACTCTATTTATAAAGTACCATTATGATTTTAAATAAAACAATTTTCAGTTATTCTCAAAGTTCAATTTCAATTTCTTGTCAAGTTCAATTTCTTGGAGAAGTAAAATAGCACCTTCTGACTCATTACTTCTTTGAATTTACATATTATTGTACCTATACTTACTTTGTTTTACTTCTGTTACACTATGAAATCGTTTTATTGCATTAATAGTAAAATAACAATTGTAACAATTGTTGTCCAACTATTATGGTCTTGAATCAGTTAAAATTTAGTTTACTCAACTGCAGATTGACCAATATCTACATGGTATATTAGAAAAAAAGTAGGTGCGTGTAGAAATTATACTTCTTTGGCATCATTAAAAATTAGTTTTTATTAATTGCATACCAATAATTAATAAAATTAAATTTAGAGAATAATATTTAAATTTATATAAATAAATAATACATACAGATTGTTAACCTCAATTATATTGGAGTACTCGAAAAAGTATATAAGCACGTACGAATAGTAAATAATATTAATCAAAATATTTAATTTAAATCACTACTGAATATAATTTATTCATATAACACGACACTTTTACGAGAAGTGCGGTTCTTTTGAATTTTAGTACGGCGCGTTGAACAGAGATGGCGGAGCAATGTCCAAAATGCATTTAAGCATTACGGACGTGATGATATAATAGACCGATACTAACGCCTCTAAGAACAACGCCCCGTACTAATAGCCTAAAAGTAATCTGACGTTTAACAGGTTTTTTCTAAGTCACCGTTTGTGCACTAAATTTGTATTTTTATGCATTTTTATTTTTTAAAATTTCATTCTCATCATTTTTTAATAACGCACCTAAAGAAGTATAACTTCAAAAAACGTATTTTTATCAATGTAATAGTTCAATAAGTCCGTAGGATAAGTAAGAAAAATACAACATTTTTACAAAACTCGATCTTATTATTCAACATAGTTGCCTTCGAGGGTGATACAACGAGTATAGCGATTTTCCAACTTTTAGATACCACTTTTATAGTACAATTTCTCTTTCTCATCAAAGTAGGCCTCAGTTTCAGCGATTACTTCATACTTCATCATTGGACCTAAATTTCTTTCCAGCAAGCATTCTCTTGAGATCTGAAAACAGGAAAAAGTCGCTGGGGGCTAAATCTGGAGAATACGGTTGGCGGGTAAGCAACTCGAAGTCCAATTCATTCAATTTTGCCATAGTTTTCATTGATTTGTGACACGGTGCATTGTCTTGGTGAAACAACATTTTATTGTGCAAATGTGGCCGTTTCTTTGCGATTTAAGCCTTCAATCGATCCAAAAGTGCACAGTAATAGTTGCTGTTGATAGTGGTTTCTGTTTGGAGATAGTCGATGAATATTATTCCGTTCCCATCCCAAAATACAGACACCATCACCTTACCGGCCGTCTTTTGCGTCTTTGCTCGCTTTGGATTCGGTTCGTCGACTGCTGTCCACTCAGCTGACTGTCTTTTGATTCTGGTGTGTAATTGTGAAGCCATGTCTCATCCATTGCCACATATTGACGATAGGATTCCATTTTATTGCGGTTTAACAGCGCTAAACACTCCTCTGAAGCATCAGTTCGTTGTTGTTTTTGGTCGACTGTGAGCTCACGCGGCACCCACTGTGCACAGAGCTTTCGCATACCCAAATGTACGTGTAAATGGTAAAAACACAACATCTGATATGTTTACAATGTCAGCTAGCTCGTGCACCTTCAATTTGCGATCGTTCATAACCAAATTTTGGATTTTTTTAATGTTTTCTGAAATAACAGACTCATTTGGCCATGTTCAATCCACTTCTCTACCATTTGTCTCGATGAAGCGGAGTTCGGGTAATGTTTATCAAGCCATTGTTTGGTTTCCACTGGTTTTTTTTTCACCAAAAAGCAATGCTTTATTAAAACTCGAAATTAACTTTTTTCCATTTTTTTTCAAAAACAAAAGTTGCTTCACACAAAATGCTATAACTCACGATTTAATAGTCAGATTGCTGTCAAATTTATACACGTACCATATGAAGGTTAGTACTAAATAAAAACATATGGAAAAAATTCTAACAACGCCATTTCTTACTTATCCTATGGACTTATTGAATGACCTAATACAATACATTTTATTAGCTTTCTTACTTTATTGCATTGTTTATTCATATTAAAAATAATCTAATTTATTTTAACAAATATACTATGTAGATAAGTAAATTGTCATAGTAACTAGTTCGGTTACTGAACTGAACGATTCGGCTAAAAACTACGATTCAAAACTAGACTAGATAACTTGCTAAGCTTAAAATCAAGTTAAACTCAAGTGAATTTTTAATTATTAAATAGCAAATTAATGTAAGCATAAAACTTGCAAGTTATTTTATTTCAAAGTTAGAACTTTAATTGTTGAGCATAATTGTATATAAAATAAATGTCTTGTTCCTGGATTTGATGAATCTCTTTAAGTAGGAACAAGATTTTAGAAATAGTGCGATTTGATATTAGCTGTTATTTAATTTTGATTTACCTCCCAAAATTCCTTAAATTCATTCAATGGCACAATAGATTGTACATACTTATAATTATTCCACTAAAACTACAAAATGAATTTATGAAATAGTGACGTAAAGTTCCGTAGTAAGGCAATTTTAATATAATTCTTGTTTTACTAAATGCCGTATTTTATACGATGAACATATGCTTCGCTTGAAAACTTTATGAAAGAAGAGTAGGCAGCTTTTGAAATTTTAGAGTTTTTTATTCAATTCCACGCCTTTCTTACAGAGTAACAGGCATAAGTTAAATCTTTTTTAAATTTTTAAGTTTAACAGTTTATCGATAATATACCTATACAATAAACTTTCAATTATTGTTATTAGTATAATCGTTAAAGTTCAATATCGCATAATCAATAACGTATGAGGAACCCTTTTACTGATTTACCATTAAATAACATCTTTAAAGTTGTATAGTACAGTTTTGAAAAATGTTGTACCTATTTTAAGGAACATACTTAAAATTTCTTGTTCAATTTAAAAAAAAAAGTAATTTTCTATGTAAGCTTGTTTGTGCTGATGGAAGTACTTAGTATTCAATTTATGCTCAAGTTTTTATCACAGGAAAGAATTAACCTCTTGTCATTTACCCTGGTTCTTTACTTAAAATCTACTTTACCTTATTTCAAATCTTCGTATCAAAGGTATCATATCATAGTTACAAATTTTGTTAGTTTTTTTTTTAAGTGTAGTTCATTTTCAAAACTCATTCTCCAAAACAATCTTCCTTTTCTTATACACCTTTCGGAATGTGTCGCTTCTCTCCTCTCTAGCGAGATAAACTTATTACATTTGTAAAAGAGAAAAGTTTTTACATTTTCCCTCCAAAACCACAGATATCAAACAAATTATTATATTTCTCTTTTCGTTCGTGAAAAAAAAAAAAAATGAAGTGAGCAGAGAAAAAAATGTTTTGCGTGAAAAATGTAAACTGAAATATGTTTTTTATTCAAATAAAAATGCAACAAAGTTATCATTTGAATTTATTATCCTGTTTTCACCCTTTTTTTCCCACTGTCTAAACATTAATTTCAATTTTTCATATTAATTAATATATCAGGATTTACAACTTAGAAATAAAATTAAAAAAAAAACACAAATGCAATTTCTACTTTGTTAATTACGTGCATTTTATTGCCACATGAGAATGCATTTATTTCGAATGCATTGGACATTTTATAAATGAATATAGGTATATAGGTATATAGGTACACATATATAAGAGAATGTGTGTTTTATCTAGCCATATGAGCATTGAGCTTTTCTCATTCTCTTATTCCACACGTATAGTTTTTCCTTGGGGAGAAGTGTCTCATGTTTTCCTCGCGGGGGTTGAAGAGAGCCACGTTTCAATGTGTCTCATCCCAAATAAATGTCTCGTCATTAGGAAAATTAATGACAATGATTTGTACGTCACGCAAAAATACAGGACAAAACAAATACGATAGCACCGTTTTAGATTAAATTTTCACGGATTTATTTTCAAAGCAAAATATTGGAACATTTTCATGCTAATTAATTAATTTTCATATTAATTAGAATGTATATTTTGTCAATATATACAGATTTTTTTTCTCTATTTGCCTTGTTTTTGATAAGCTGAAGCTTATGATTTTCAAACAAATTAAATTAAAATCCCTTAAAAATATTACTTATCTAATTATAAAAAAAAAACGCTAATAATACGTTATAAATAATAATATACAATTTCCAAAGTTTTTCTTTAAGTTTTCTCTATTTTCTCCTTTTTCTTGTTTGTTTGATAAATGCAATTTAAATGCTCATTTTTTCTTCGCCATGTCGCATGAGAAAAATATCAAGTTTCTAACAACATTCCATTTTATTTTATTCTCATGCTCAACTTTTTATATTTACTGAATGCAAAATGTGAATGTGTCTATTACTGGAAATGAATAGAGAGTAATTTTAACTTTCCCTGCTCACGTTTTTCTCTTGCTCTCATGGAATTTTCTTCCTGCTTTTTATCTCTGTTCAGAGATAACCGCCGTTTTTTATCATAAAATGTTGTATTATTGTTTCGTTTATTGGTAGATGAGCAAAATCCTAATCCTAAATATAAGTTAATCCGATCTCATTTTTTTTCTACAAGCATTTACTTATTTTTTGTGAAATTACTTCCGTTTCAACGACTAGAAGAACTATAACAAACGATTTAAAATAAATTTATTAAATTTCTTATAAGCTTATTTGTGCAGATTTAACTGAAATTCTGCCTGATAACGTTGCAATGAAATCGCTAAAGTAGGAAAATATCAATTCCGCATGTATATTTGGTAACGGAAATTCTCAAACCTATATTGAGCATCTCGTTAGGTTTTTTATTCGATGGAAATTCAAAACGTTTTCACAAAACACGCTACTTTATTTGTTTTAACTCGTTGATAAACAATTTATAACAAAAGATCCTTTACTTTATTCACTTTTCAAATCACTTGTATCACTACAACTTGAATCACTTGTATTCACAGAATAAATCACTTAGAATGAATGTCTGCCCTTATATACAGACAAAATCATATGTGTTGTCGAATAGTCCAGAAACTTCATTTGCTGAACTTTCTAAAAGCCTACCACGGTCGTTGAAATGCTGGTAATGGAATTTTGAATTACCATTATTGACAGTCGAGCTTTCTTGAATGTTCCAGTTTTTTCCATGGTTTTTGTTGTCTCTGCTTTTGTTTGATCCTATTTTTTTAATTACTAGACCATCCATAACTTTGATAATTTCTTTTATTTGGTAGGATTCATTTCAAATTTGGTCCTGCTTTTGAAGTCAACATCAAATTTGAAGCCGAAAACAAGGATTTGTTGAATAAGACTAAATAAAATAGTAGTATTAACTTTTGTAGTAAAGAATAAATCTTAAAGTTGGTTTCATCTTTTCTATAAGAAAAGAATAGATAAAATAATAATTTATGAATTGATGAATTTTTTCATACTTTAAACGTATTACTTTTGTATGTATACAGTACTTATACTATTATTTTTTTAAATATACTTTTCTTTTACAGTATTTTTCAACTTGTGCATCGCAAGCCATTTGGGGTACTATTGAGAATTCCAGAAGACCCAAAATGCAGACTCTGGGAATAGGAGAAAAAAATGTCAACCATGTCATTTGCAAAACCTTTCAAAATGGTGACACATGGTGACAATTAAGGACGCCCTCGGAGTTTAACGTTAAACCTAGAACAAGTAGAAATTCTTAGGTTCGTTCCATGCGACTAGTCATCACGTCCATTTTCGAACATCTTCGCGCTGACGAGTGCTTAAAAATCGTTCCTCACTGTTTTGGCGGTGCTTATGTGCCCTAAGCGGGTGAGTTTTTAACTTGAGTGAACTTGTCACTTTACGATGGTCTGATTTAAATTCTAAACACATGCTAACCGATTTTCATTTTTGATGCGGCACCGTTTAGGTCGACCCTCAGCCTAAGCTGAAACCGTTCTCTTGTCTGCTCTTTGTCGGCTCTTGTCAGTGTTGGTCAATGTTTCTGTATCGCCATAGCAGGATGATTGGAACAAACCTCTTATCTACTTAACAAGAATTCATGAGCAGATCAGGAGTACAATAAGTTAAGGCTGCAGTGTGAGGGAACGAGTCCTAAGATGTTTTTCTAATAAAGGAAAAAAAAAAGCGTAAAAAGTGACGTTTCTGGGTATTAAACTAAAAAATTTTAGTTACAATTTCAATTGATAGACTTTTTTTGTTTTTTTTTTTACTCTCAGTTCTTTGGTTCAGCAATCGTCAACGCCAAGTTGTTTCAAGGATACTCTATCCTATAAAGACCCCATACCAATAGAAACTCATTTTATCTTTTGGAAATGTACTTTTATAGTATCGCATTCTTGTCAGTTTCTTTATATGAAACTATTTATAAACTAAAATTCTATAATATAAATCGCTGTAAATCGTTGATATTCCTTTCACTTTTAAATTTCATTTTTTAACTTCCAATAGGTTATTTTATATTTGTAAAAATGTTAACTGTACAGTAGCTTATATTAATGATTATTACCAAAAATAAGTTATTTAAAAATAACTTTTTAGAAATTTATAAAGCCTACAACCAATTTTATTCTATGTCATCTATTAAATTAAGCACTGTAAAATCGTTAGCTGGACAAAATACGAAACGTTCACTTATGAACTCGACTATAGAGGAAATCTCGGCAAACCAAAATACCGGAAACTAATTTCCCGATTTCGAAACAACTTTAGGATCAGTCAACTAATTCAATCATTTGATTGATAAAATTTCTTCCCTCAACTTATTCATAGGATACATTAACAATTTAAAACTAACCCTTACATATTTTTCCAATCACAAAAATTTTCTCATTAAATATTAACCATTATTTTAATACTTAATTATTTCAACACATCCCTAATTAGTCTCATGAAAAATTGGTAGATAATTAAATATGATTAGATTAAACTTTTTATTAAATAATGAAGATATTCAATTATTACTAAAACGAACAACAAAATTATTATGATAATAGGGCTAAATGAATTTCACGATTTATTTTATAACTCTCCCCTAATTTATGAGTTTACCGAATTCAAATTAGAGAAATTTATTTAAACATTTAAATAACGACACATTATCCTATAAAATGGGATGGTAAATTTCAAAATTATGATACAGAAGTTATTACTGTAGTCGTCTATAGGTACAATTTCTACTAGAGTACACTGCATATAAAAGATGAACTTCGGTATAAAGGACTAGGATAATTTCATCAAAGACAATTTAGACATACGTTCTTGTTATTGCTCTTCCTATTATTATTATCGTCCTGGAAGCCAAATGTAATTCATCTCTATACCACTAGACAATTAAATGATATACGTCTGATATAAATAAGAGAGATTATTCCTTCTCAAGCGGCTTTGTAAGATCGGTACAGAAAACAATCGTGAAATTTTAGCCATTAAAAGCAGCTTTGCGATTATGGGTTCAAAACGGAAGATGTGAAACATCAAAATTTCTTGAACTTGAAATTATTTTTAGCTCAGTTAATAAGTATAATGACACCGCCTGTATCTACGCTTCATTTATAAGCCACGGTACGTTAATTTTCAGCCATGTGATTTTTAACTAAAACTAGTTCTATACTTTTTAATGCCATCCTTACCCATAAGAGTTTTGTTAGAATCAAAAACTGTAATAAAAACCAAACTTGATACAGTTTGTTCTATCTAAAGGGGACATTTTATAAATCAAATTTGACACTTAACAAATCAAATTGAACGTTTTACTTATTAGGTGTTTATTATCCATAGTAATTAAAGATTATTGATGAAAGTCATAGTGACCCTAATATATTCACCAATGATGAATCCTTCCCAAGAGATATTTTTGAAAATTAAATTTTTTGCTAGAAATTTGTGGGAAGATCCAACAAACTGTTTCAATTTGAAAAATAAGGAAATCAATCTATTACCTACGTCACTACTACTAATTATTATAAATGTTTAATTAATATGTACCTGAAATTGCCAGCAGCTGCCACAAAAAATTATTTGTAAATTAATTTTACATGCATTAGTCTTTGCTTCACTATAATTTTCATCAATGAAATCTTTAATTGCCATATTTAAAAAAAGCATGAGATTTAAAAGTGTAGTTCATGAAAGGACTAAGAAAAAAGTATTCAAGATTTCAACCTTCAAGAGTCTCAAAGAGAATGTTGTAAGTTTTACATTTTTTGAGTTTAGTTAGAAATATTGGCTATATCTCAACTTTTTAATTACATGTAAATCTACCTATATCAACATTAAAAGCCTTTTACTTTTGTGATTTCCATATAATGGGTGGACAAAATAATTAAGAACCTCTAGAAAATTCAAAAAAAAATGCTTCTTCTAGATTAAGTATTTGTCATTGATTTTTAAAAAATAATGTACAGGTATGCTGCAGCCTTTTTAAGTTTTTGGCCATTTCATATATATTTTTGACTTTTCATAAAGAATCGTCTTTTTATGGAACGAGCGTTTGCTCCATGAAAAGGCTGGACTCTTTAGCCTTATCATGAAAAAAACGATAAGCACAGTTTTTATGTACTTTCTTAAGATAAATCAGTAATTTTTTTATAACTACAATTAGTGTATATTCACTTTTTGTCAAAGCTTAAACCGAATCTCCTGGAATTATGTGCACACAATATGAATTAGTGAATCAGAGAATTCAATTATTTGATAAGTGTTTATGAAGTTTACTTTTCAAACACAAATTCATTTGTCAAAACTAAAAAATTCGCTTCTTCATTAAGTGACTAATAGTTTACTCTCACAAATAATGAAATTATGTAGCTAATTTAATAAAAATTGTAATAATAATTTACTTTATTTTATAATTTACTTAAAAACAATTTATAAAAGTAGTATTGTATTATTGTTTAGTAGTAAGTATTATTTACAGCTCTCTAGGTGTAACGGAGAATCAGGATATCACAATCCTCATTCTGTGTAATTTTTGTTTAGTAGTTATATAGCCAATTTTTTTGTGCACAATAAGTTTAATATAAGGAGGTGGCAGCATTGTCGGACGCCATTATAGAGTAAATAATGGAAAAAAAAATGGAGATTAAAAAATATATTTTATAAACGACTACACTTTGAATAAAAAGACCAAGTGCCCACCGTCAGCCTTTTCAAGAAAAGGCTAAAATGGTTCAATCTTTTAATGAAATAAACGTTTATTATAAAAGGAAAGGAAGTATAGTAATCGGGTCGAATTTTCGAATTGCAAGCGGGAAATACATATTTTGAGGTCCCCTGAATCCAGAAAAGTGGTTTTTAGAAACATTTTTGTGTGTGCCTCTGCCTGTGTGTCACAGCCATATCGTATCAAAAGCTTTATCCAAATTTTCCAAAATTTAAGTTTTGCTTTCATATTATATCTAGTTGTGTCACGAAGCTTTTGGTTGTAATCGGTTACCCGAAAGCTCCACTTTATTCTAGAAGTTTTTGAATTTTTTGAATTTTTTGAAATTTTTTCGAAAACGGCACCAATGATTTTTTTAAACTTTCTATAGTTTTTAGACTCATTGATGCCTACAACTTTTAATTGAACCTTTTTGTTGAGGAACTTCAAAAAAAGACTGTTCGGGGGATAAGGGTGGGAGTTCGTATACACATAATGGCTGTATGCATCAAGTCCTGTTTTAATAGTTATAAAGTGCTTATAGTTCTTTGAACTAATAGCGAGTTTCATAAAAGAAAGTAAAAGAAAATATTACAATGCCTCGCAGCAGATATTTTTAAAGACAGAACTACAAATAATATGTACTTAATTTTTTGAAATATTTTACGTGTACAAAGTCAAAGTTGACACCACTAGTTGAGGATATGATACGAAATGACGATAGTATAAACTATAAAATACAAAAAATTACGAGAAATTTTGTTTAGAAAGCTCAATTTTAACATATTTAATTCAAAAATTTTTTTTCATAAAAAAAAATGCGGTAACTTAAATTATAACGTTAAATATTTGTTTAATGTCTCATTATATGTTTACGCGTAACTCTATAATAAATGGTACTCACACGTTGTTAAACTGATAAAAACATCTTTTACTACAGATGCGTTAATGAATGCGTCACGCGAATTTTGCGTAATTTGCAAAACTGTTAGCGCTAGTGAGTAAGTAGCTGCAAAATTGGTCTGTTTTCGGGCAGATCAATAGCCGAAACGTGTCAGTTTTTGTTGAACAAGCACGAAATACGAGAAACAGATTGAGTACTTCGACGAATATTGCCATTTAGAAAAACAGACTTTCGCTGTAACTGATATTTATCGCAGGCAGACAACGTTATCTAATTTCCACGCCTCAATGACAAAAGATTTAATTTTTTCTATAGCTGGCAATATTAAAAAAAGGCTTTTCCTTTAATTATTTTCATTGAACTTAACACAATTTACACACAGTTATTTTTTTTAATTCAACCTTTTTTACATTGCCCCTTACACATTAGATCTTTTAATTTTCCTTAAAAAACCTCTTGTTATAATAAACTAAATTAATAAATTTTCTATCAAAATGCATCTGCAAATATAAAAATGCAAATGTTAATTTAAAAATAAAAAATAACTGTTACGATATAACTATTAAATTGACGTATATTTTTTCCTGTATGCCAGCAGGAGAAGCACACATACATTGATCCTCTCTATTGCTCTGACCTTTATCATTAATGTAGTTTTATCTATGTTTAAACATAAAAAACGTAGCTACACATATAAATTTGATCGTTTCGATCGTTTAATCTAAAAAGCGAACAAGATCTAGCGCTGGAGCTATAAATCTCCTTTTATTAGAAATTTATTTATTCGGAATATATATATTTTTAAACGACTTATTTTACAACGGAATATATTTAAAGAAATTACTTTTATTCTATGTGAGAGCAAAAAAATTAGAGTTCAAATGACTACGGCGTCCAACGCTAAGATAACCTTTTGAGAAACGGATACATTTCTATTCAATGGTAAAATTTAATGGACTTACATACTCAGTTAAAAAAATTACACACTAGACATAAGTACATAGTTAATATAAGCTTTAATAGCTAGACTTTAATGGCATAAAAACGTTTTAATTTTATCCTATTACAAAATATGATTTAGTCATAATTTGAAATAAATTTCTGATGGAATATTTTTTATTAATTTTTCATTGTTCTTTTCAACTTTAAAAAGTCATCATTTGAATCATTCCATCATTCCAAGAGTCATCTAACTCAAGATGAGTTTCTTTGGGAGTCATATTTAACACTTTATGCGGAAGTAAAGATTCAACAAGTCAAGTATCTGGACATTTTTTAAATGAAGTGGGTTGTATATTGAGCCTTTGAACTGAATTATCTTATAAATTCTATGTTTGGCCCAGTCAAATATTTTAATATTAAAATTTGACTTGCGTTTGATTTAATTTTAAGCAAAATTTTATGCAATAAGTTTGAAAATCAAATCAATTAATTTAAAACTCATAAGTCAAGTTATGAATCCCGATGCAGAAGTCTAAAAATGAAATCTCGAATACGTCATATTTAAGATGTTCAAGTCTCAAGGAATACATACATTCTAAAGTCATTTTCTTAAAGAATTCACATTTTTAAGATCATACTGAAAACTTTTGAAATATCAATATCAATTGGTACGTTTTTGAATGCAAAAGTTGTTGTTATTATTTAGCTAAATTTATAAATATTGTAATGTTTTTACGGGTTCGAGGATTTTTGTTAATAACAACCAATTTATTTTTAACAATTGTTTATTGATTTATCTTACACTATTGTCACGTATAAACTACACGTTAACAATGAGTTCACTGTTTAACTAGTCAGTTTTCACAGTCACTTATTCACTTATTTCACAATGTTCACAATTTATTTAACACGGTTTACTTTTACTATTTATTTTAGCACTGATCACTTTTACTGTTTATTTTAAACTGTTTACGTTGACGATTTATTTTCAGACTGACTCAGGCTACGATGGTCCAGAAATCCTCCCCATTCTGTGATAATGTTAATCCTCCTTTGGCTGGTGATTGGTTCGGCCCACTTACGGGTGAGAGCAGGTGATACCACCCCAGAGTCACAAAATGGCGGCACATTCTTAGTCTTGTGACAATATGTAGAAGTTCTGGATCTACTGCGTACATTGTATGTAACATATACATATATATATATTATTATTATATTAATATATTATATACATATGTGTTTATCACAAAATCATCAAAAATGTTGACCTTGTCTATGAATTAGTTGAATTTTTTCTAAATGGTTAGTTTTACAGGAATACTTTTGTACTGACTGTAAACAACAGTACATTTTTTACAATTTGAAGCTAAAATGAGTTTTTAGCTCAAATCATTGATTAATATATATACTTAATCAATGCTCAAATGGTAACGAATTGCATAATACATGATTTTTTGAGGGTTTTGCGTAATGTATCACGAATTACAGTATTTAGACCAATTTTTAAAAGAATCGATTTTAAATAAGAACTAATTATCTACAAAAAAAATTTAATATGATGCAACGTCACTTTAAATACTTCCATATTTAGAGTTAGTCAAAAGAAATGTTAAACGATTTAAATTTGCCCTCCCATCCTCGTCAATCAATTCATAATGTAAATATTCTACATCATTATAAACAAATTCAATTTTAGGTGATAGAGTGTCTTCTATATCAATATGTTCAACTAAGACCCACAGCTAAACTAGCCCACGCACAGCCTTTGTATAACCTCTGAGTGGCTAATTCTTAAGACAATGGTTTCTGTTTCGCATTAACAGCGTAAATTGAATATTCCACAGCTAATCTACGTTTTGTGTAGGTTTAGTGGATTTCGTAAGATGACGGTTTATACTTGACCATAGTTGCCAATGTATGATCGTTACATCTGGTTCAATATAACGTACCGCGCCAAAAACGTAGATTTACGTTATGATGGGTTAAACATGGGTTTGACGTCCACTGATAAAAATATAAATTAAAAATAAATTTATCAGGAAGATCTGATTTAAAAATAGATTAATTGATGGCACTTTAGATGTCCAGATAAATGTAAGAAAAGGGGATTAAGAATTTGTGAGGAGCAAAAACTAATTTTTTATTTTTCCAATTTTTACTAGTCAAAATTGATTTATTACTTAAACTTTATTTATCTTATAGTAATGTAAAGCTACGCAACTTTATTTTACCAGTCATTTTTTTTTTAAATCTGCTCAATTCAAGATTGTTAGAAAAATATTATTCCAGTTTTGAGAGAAAAATATGAAAGACCATTAAAATTTCTGTTTGTCTTTCAAATTTCAATCCTATGTTCTATTGATGTTTCTTTTCAAATCATTTTCTTTATTTTAAGAATAAAAAAGCAGAACGTTTATGTGTACAGAATTTGTAATTTCCATATAAATCTCGAAATTACAGTTTTTGGTTTTCCATGAAATCTACAAGTTATGATAGAATTGAAGAAGAAAAATATTTCTGTAAAAAATTGTTTCATATTCATAGTCATAAAATGTTCTAAATAGAAGTAGAAAACAGTTTTTAAAATAAATTCAGAGAATATGAATTTAAAAAAGAAAACTCGTCTATTTAATTGCAAGACAACTATAGAGTTTGGCTTACAATATGATTTTGACTGTTGGAATACCAACTTAATATATTATTTTTATAATTAAATGTGAGAGATTTCATGAGTAGAATGTATAGAGAATTTTAAGATTGATTAATTTATACAACTCCATCTTATAGATTTTACCTTACCAAATACATACTTACATACAATACATAAAGAACGAACGAACAATAGGTAAAGATAATTCCAATTTCTAAATCCCTGGTACTCATGTTTCAAATGGACAGATAAAGTGGGTTATTTATACATTTTATATACGGGCGTGTAAAATTGTAATAGCTTGTCAAGGAAAACGACGGTTAGAAAATTAAACTGTCTTCTTGGGAAATGTATACTTTCTCAATGCCGCTTGTTACTGAGTGCGAAAATATACATCCGAGAAACGATCATAAAAAATATACTTGAAGGTGTACGGATTTTATTTAAATATTATATACTATAGTTATCCGTTCTTGATTGGTGAATGTTACCATAAAATTGTGCTTAGCCGCAATTTAAATATGTAGGTACTTCATTTTTTATACCAGTAAAAATTCTAGTCATTTAAATTTAAAAAAAATATTAAATTTATACAAGGGTCTTGTGAAAAATAGAAAATAATGTCTGGCAAGAAATATTTTTATAATTTCAAAATTGAAATTAAAGTTTCTTAAAGCAACATTTCAATCTTGATATTGGAGTCAATATTTTTTCGTTGAATAATATACGTGCTTTTAAACGTCAATCATTTTTACTTCATATTTATATTTTCAAACTTTTTTCAACATAAGTATAATTTGATTCATACTTTAAGAAATTGCCAACAGAAAAATGAGATAAAATGGGATAAAAAAATAAGAAATTTTTATATTTAACTCTTATTACAGTACAACACAGTTCTAATAATATAAGAACTTATGGCTTTTTGTGAGATAAATAAATTATGAATAAGTATAGGTATATCTCAAATAATTATTAGGTACCTAATATAAATTGAGCTTGCTTTAAATTATATTAATAAGAAACAATGAAATATTTATTTATTTTTTAAGTTAATGGTGTTATGCATTCATTTGCATAGAATTCTACAAATGAACTAGCGTTTTAAAAATACATAATATGACTAGGAATTCATTAAATAAAGTATTTGGACATTTTGGAAAATGAATTAATAAAAAATTGAATAAATAAAATGAATAAATAACTAAAATAACCTACAAATTCAATGATTGGCTTAACCGGATGCTTAAATATCAACATTTGACTTGAGTTTAAACTTAAACTAAAACTTGATTTTAAAGCAAATTGAAGTCAAGTACTTTGAAAATTAAGTCAAGTAGTGAATCTGTAAATATGACTAAGTTCTTCTAAAATTTACGCTCTCTTCTCGAAGGTTCTGATTGTAGTAAAGTATTTAGTGATATTGACTAAATTTAAACATCTCTTACTAAAAATTTGCTTCAGAATACATTCTCTTTTTAAAAAAAGCTAATCTCAATTTTCTCATGATGATATTTTGGAAAAGAAAACTAACTGATGATTTTGTTTGGCTATAACTTTTTCACATTAACCTATATATGTATTAGATCATACTCAACGGTAAAATAAAGTATCACTTAAGTGAGGACTGGCAGATCACCATCATATCATTTTCATTAAAAGTCGAAACTTTCTATGTTTTGACTTAAAATTTCCAAATTGCTTCATGTTTATTTCAAAACTGAAAAATCTTTTAATTTCAAGTAATGAAAATAAAAGAAAGCAAAAAATTTGATCTTTTTGATCTTTGTTTGGTCTAAAAATATATCATAATAATCATAGGCAAAAGTTTGTATGTCCACAGTTAGATACGGTTTGTATCAATGCTTTGTTATACATTCCGATGTTGTACTTGTGGCTTAGCGATTAAAGTGATGGTCTCACATGCAAGAAGTCTACGAGACAAAACCCACTATCGATATTTTTTTAATTTTAATAGTACATTCAATATTTTACAACTTTTACTACTTACAGTTGTGGAAAAAAGTGGAATAAAAAATCGAATCTATCGTTAATCTTAAGAGTTAAGAATATCAGTTTTTTTAAAAATTTCTTATGTGGAAAACATGATTCAAAAATATAAATTATTTTCTATCTTTAATACTTCAACTTATACCTATTTTATAATTATTCTTTTAACAATTAGATTGAAGAAAAAATTTCTTGGTGGACACTTATATTAATTTTTTAAAAATATTTTTATTATTTCTTCATACAGTAATGTAGGAATTTTATATCGATTGTTATTTAAGGTAAAATTCTTTGGAACTCAAACTGTGCAAACATTATCTCATAAATCTATTTAGATACGAATTTATTTTTGCACATTCCCATAATCTAACAAGGGAATTTGTGAAGGCTACACCAGAGCTATGTTTGATCGGAACGGAAATTCTCCAAATATTTGATGAAGAGTTTTAGGGAAAATATTTTGCCTCGAAGTGGCTGAGAATCTCACCAAAGCTTATTATAAAATCTATATATACATGTGCATATGAAAAGCCCTTGAAAAGTAAATATATTTTTAATGTTTTTGTTGCACAAAAAAATAATTAGATTGGATTGTTTCCTTCGATTCGATTACTGAACGTAATTTTTCATGACTTGTCCGATTTTTTTAGTTCTTAGCTGAGTAAGAAATTAATTTAAAATTTACGCAGTGGAAAATTAAAAACAAAATAAAATTGTTGTTTCGTTCACTATATAAATTTCCCAAGGGCTAAAGCGCGGGTTAGGTGAATAAAACAGCAAGGCGTTGTATCATTAAGTGGAAGCAATATGCAATCGCATGATATATTTTTCATAAATTCTCTTATATTTAAAATTGGTGTGCTACAGGAGGAGTAGTTTTCTATTAAAACCACCATTTACAATGGGGAGGTATAACGTGGAAATTCTGACATGGCCACGTAGGTATAACACGTTTTACACACAAACTAAACTAAGGCGAAATTTAACGAAACCGCAAGTTGTTCGTCGAAATCACCTTTGACGGCGAAATCCTCCCTTCATTGCACATTGTATGTAATTTCATTCAGGAAGTGAAACTGAATTGTAATTTAATTACAGACACGTCGCGTGCATTCACTATGTATTCCCATGAATGCGAACGGATCATCCCCAATTCCCAGTCCCGCTACGTTTGGCATCCTTCAAGATCCGTTCGCCTCTGATTACACAATTAAATGTCAAAGATTCGCGCCGCTTTAACAATTATCCATCATTGGTATAAAATTCGATTACAATCATGTCACGATTAAATATTACCCTGCAACAACCAATATTTTTTTTTTCTGTTGAAATCAATTCGATTTCAATGTCAAAAACTTCACGATTTTATTTAGATATTATCTAATGAATTCGAAAATACATGATTTCGTATTTAATTTAGCCATTCTGTCTATTGACTCAGGGTTTTATATCAATTACAACCGTGAAATTCTCCAGAGAAATTCTTGTATTTGCCATCAAGTAATTCCCAACTTTAAATGGGTCGATCTCGGTTAACCTGTCTAATATAAATCTATTAATCTGACTAATATTAAATTTAAAACGTTTAATTCACAATTAATATTAAAAATTTCGTAACCATTTAGCTAAATTAATTTGAAAAAAGTCTCTATTAGTATATCCGTTTATGTATTTCTGGCTAGGTATTTGAACAAACAATTAGTATTAAGATTGAAAATCAATCATTTTTAACGGGTTTTCGTAGGACCAAGGGTTTATTTAGTTTTTGAATAGGATTTTCTTCTATTGTTCTATCGAAAACATGACAATTGTTGGTATCTCTGGGAAGTAGATATGTGTTGAATACTAGCTACGATGGCCAAGATATAATTTTAAGTGTAAGTATAGTTTATATAGCCATCAAAAATGAATGACAATATAATTTGTAAGATAAAACTTTTTTTCGTAGGTATTATAGAGTTATACTAGGTGCATATTGTAACGTTTTTACGGGTTCGATGGTTTGTGTTTAATGACAACGAATTTATTTCTTAACAATTGATTATTTATTTATTTTAGTTATTGTTGCTTATATACTACTACACTGTTATTTATAATGTTAACAACGTTCACAATGTTCACTATTACAATAGTCACAGTCACTGCTTATATTTCACTATATACACTGCACAGATACACTTTTTTTAACAATGCACTTATTATTTATTTAAGCACTAATCACTTTGAACACTGTCGAATATTTATATTGCACGTAATGTCGTTTATTTACACTGTTGATTCACAACTCTCGAATATTTATTTGAATACTGACACGCCTTATGCTTGTCCGGGCTTATATAAGGTTTCGGAACTTTTTCTGGAATTTTTGCCATTGTCTCTCAACTTTTTTTTTCTCGGAATCTATTTTTGTCTACACCACTTTATATAATTCGCTGAATTATCGATCATTCCAGAATCTTTATTCTTTCTCAATTCATCCAGTAATCCTTTTCGACCCACTCTCTCTATATGGGGTTCCTCACCACTACTAATCTGATAACAGACCACCTTCTCATTGGCCAGCTGATGGTGACGCCCACTCCCGCTGGGCCGGGTAAGTGTAGGCGTTAAAATGGCGCCGTCTTTATCTTGGGATTGTGACAATATTATGTACCTACCCATCTCCACAACTACAATTATAGCCAATACCAGCAATGAAACACTTCATCTCAAAAGCTATTGGATACTCATTTTTTGTTTTGTTATTTAAATTTTCGTTCCTTCCAAACATAGAACATTTCTTATTTACCTAGCGGTATCTGTAATCATCTTCAGTAGGTGTAAGCTATAACACTATTACGTGAGTAAAATGTTCAGAAAATCTACACAAAAATGATATTTAATTCTACCATTTAAGAAGTTTATGGGTCATTAACAAAGATATATCAAGATAATAAATATTTAATAATTAGTACATTTCAGCCGTGTTTTAATAACATTTACACATTTCACACATTTCACACATTTAAAATATTATCACAGTCTAAGAAGCTAAAAGATGGGGACGGTCACCATTTTGTGAGTTTCCGTGGGTGGGCCAAGCCAATCAACCAACCAATGGAGAACGACGTGGTTGTAGAACAAAAGCAAAACTTCTAGAACTATCGGACCTCCCGTGGCGCGAAGGGTTTGACCAAAAAAATTACTCGGTGTATTAAAGAAAGAAAAAAACTTCTATGTAGAAAAAATGTTCTACCCTTAATTCCATATGGATTAGAAAAGGACAAAAGAACAACAAAGGACAATAGAAATTTTTAGTAAATGAAAAATAGGAGAAAACTTTCTCGAAAATGTCTAAAATAATATGAAAAGAGGTTTGTTTGAACTAAGAGTTCAATGATAAATAAATCGTCAACTTGAGTGATACATAAATCGTTAGAGATAAATAAATCGTAAATAGTGAATTGCGAGTGTTAAATAAATTGTGAATATTATTAAATAAAGTGTAACAGTGCAGTGTATATAGTGAAATATAAACAGTGACTGTGACAATTGTAGTAGTGAACTTAATCGTAGTTAAAGTGTAAATAGTGTAATTAAATAAACATTTGTTAAAAATAAATTCGTCATCATTCAAACACAAATCCAAGAACTCGTTAAAAACGTTACAATATTTACGCACCCCTTATTGAATTAGTTTGAAGATATGTACTCGACTTAAATAAGCAAAGTAAAGAATAAAGATCATTCCCAATAGTAAAGCTAAATTAAATTTTCTGAAAAACACTTTTCAGAGTAATAAAATGCATTCTGTTTAATACTTGATACAGTATATGCTCAAATTAATGCTGAAACCTTTTCCCTCAGTTTTCACCCAATTTACATACTATGTAAAAATTCTTCAAGTTACGTATTTGGACATTTTGTGCATTGAATTGAGATTAAACTTTAATCTTTGAAATGCAATAACTTGCAAATTAAATTCTTGACTTGACTTTATACTTAATTAATACACTTTGAGTTTGATTAAATTTAAGTAGTCAAGTAGTGAACCCCAAATACAACTTACCCATATGTATGAAAGAACAAATTATATGGAATAGAAAGTCATTTACTTAAAAACCATATACAAAATAGCATATTAGAAGAGTTAGAAGAGACATTTATTTTAATTAGTATAATATAAATATAATTTAATGTAATTTAAGTAATTCTTCAATTTTGAAGACTTGAATACATAGAAGACATTTTCTTTTATGGGATATTTTCGGATTTTAGGTCATATAATAAATAAATTACAAAACGTATTGGTCTCATTGTCACTACAAGACAAAACTTGGGTAATGGGCCAATTATGGATCCTATTTTCTTCACAAGGTGAGCTACGTAAATATTTTAACTTTTGCAATGGCTGAAAATATTTATTGTTACTTATATATTAGTGGTCGGTATACTTATATAGTGGTACTATATAAGTGGTCGGTAAACTCAATATTTAAGAAGATCCAAAATATTATGGTGTAATAAAGAACTTCTATACATATATTTATAAAAAATAACCCGGAAACTTCGGGTTATTCAACTAGTAAACTATATGCATATACATATATCCTATATTTAAACAAAAAAAGCGAAAGTAGGCACATATTTTATATTTTACCGTAAAATATAGGAGATAAAAACATTTTTTTTCCGTAAAAATAGATTCAAATAAGTTATTATATTATGATAAGTAGCTCAATAAATTCAAATCAACGCACGTAAATGAAGGAAATACAGTAAAAAATATTCAAATATTTGTAAAAAGTTATATTTCAAATTTCCTGCTTGATCTGTCAAAAACAAACTTTTGATATATGCGATTATTTTCAACTTGCCGTTGGGCTCATCGCCGTCGTTCTTTCCATTTCCCAATTCTTTACTATATGTTGCTTATTCATTTCATTTGGAAAATGGAAATATGAAGAGCGAATCGAGAAGTTTGAGTTCACGAAAGCGAATTTCATAGAGTTATAAAATAAATAAAATCCTTTTCATCACTTATAAAAATATTTACCGCTTTGGAAGCTGTGAAAATTGGGTATTTAAATACAGTTCTTTGTATTATGAAACGAATTATGTTTTTCCGTTATAATATAGTTAAAATGTATTTGCACTAATAATCTATACTAATATATAAAATTGAAGAGTTTGTTTGTTTGTTTGTTTGTTTGTTTGTTTGTTTGTTTGTTTGATTGGTTGAACGGGCTAATCTCAGGAACTACTGGTTCGAATTGAAAAATTCTTTTAATGTTGGATAGCCTAATTATCGGGGGAGGCTTTAGGCTATATAACATCACGCTACGACCAATAGGAGCAGAGCATCGATGGAAAATTATGCAAAAATCAGGAAAAAAATTTCCTTTTGAGAGCGTTCGTGGCCTGCCCTGCGTAAACGGTTAAGGTTACGCAAAAATTATGTGCAGCAAAATTGTTCCTCTTAAAAAGTTCTACAAAAAAGTCCGCGACGGCATATGTCTATCTTTTACGGTTAGCCCGCTATAACCTCTTTAATGGTTGTTAAGGTTGTTTCAAAAATAATTCATTATTTGCGAAATTGTTTTTAGAAACATATTATTAATTCTTACCCAAATAAATATGACTTTTAATAAAATTTGTTGTGATAATAAATGACAATCTGAGTCATTAAATAGAATTCTTTTTATTAAGGGAAAATGTCTCATTTACCCGGGAAATTGAAAAACGGGTTGGAGAAAAAAATTCTGCATAAACTCTATTTTTAGTTGAAAATGGATTTTGGTGATATTTAAGTATGATAAATATGCAAATCATTATCTAAAACACGTTTTATTTCGGAAAAATTTCTCATTTCATCGGGAAAATAGAGAAAAACTGGTTCGAAGAAAAATCATGCTGAAACCAAACATTTTAATAACTCATTTATTAGCTAAGAGTTAAGTAATAACTCATAAGGTTCTCAAGGCAAAATGATAATTTTTCTTTTCATACAGTCCACTTTTTATCCAGGAAAAATGTATGTTCCCGTAGGATAGATACGTTTTTGTTTTTCACAGAACAAAAGATTACCATAATTTCTTGCATTATGGTCGTTTAAGAGACAGTGAATGATATGGGTTACTTTTTATGTTAGAATATTGTACGGTTCCCGTAAGATAAGGCTAAAAATAGAATCTTTCAGGAACTGAGTATTTCAAAAGAGTTTTCTAAAAGTTTATGAATAAGAGTTTTAACGAATTTTCCTCAGGAAAGCTTGATCTCTTTTTTATCCAGGAAAAATGTTCTACTCCCGTTGGATAGATATGTTTTTGTTTTTCACAGAGTAAAAGATAGAGATGATTTTTTTCAATATGATAGTTGAGTGATAAGATAATAATATAGATTATTTCTTATGCCAGAATAATGCACGGTGCTCAAAGGATAGCATGATAATTGTCTCCTGCGGGAACCGTGTGTTAAAAAAAGGTCGTGAAATAGATCTTTAAAGTTCGTGAAATAGCGTTTTAACACATTTTCTCTTTAGGATTAAAATAAAAATTACAATTTTCACTTGAAGATATGATTTTTTATTTAACATCCGAAAAATAATGAAAATTTTTGAAACGTTGAAATTTCTTTCATTGTTAATTTTCGAATACATATTAGAATTTAACGTGTTAAAGTACATTTAAAAAATCAACAATTACATTTTTAACTTTTAACATTTTTCAAGACTCCCCACTCTTTAAAATATGTTAGGCTTGCTAAGTGTGCGCTTGCGCTTTTCCTTCTCAATATTTGTGTACTTCTAACTTTTTTTCAGTAGTCAGTACTCAGTAGTCAGTAGTACTGAGCTAATTCATAGATCATTAGACATCATTAGACATTCAGGCATTCAGCTCCTTGCAATATATTATATCAGATACAGAAGTACAAGTTTAAAATATATTATTTGTTACAACGGTTACAGGCGTTGCAATAATCAAATAACATTTCAATTTTCTTTACGTTACTCTTTGTTTAAGTTTCATATATTCTTTTTTCTTCATTATATTTTAAGTTTACATACTTAAATTTTATCAATAAAACACCCCAGTAGTGTTATGCAGCGTTCCTTTATTATTCCCGTTCCCGTGACATTTTTTACTATAGTTCCACTCTTACTGATCATAGTGTGATGTACCTAAGATAGCTCATAAGTCATGTTATACTTTTAACGTTACAGACATACAATGTTTTTCTTGGTTTCGTTCGCGTGGTTTTAAATTAGCATTATAGGTACCAAATTTTATCTCTTCAATGGTTCTTAAGTGATTTGTGGATAAAACAAAGAAAGTTTCAACTTCTTTAGAATTGTGCCATAGGTTCCCCACGTTTAACCCTCTCGCATTCTTATCTGACGCAGACGGAGTTGCGCGGGTCAGCTAGTTTTTAGTATAAGATTAAAAAAAATGTTTCTTAAGAGCTACAAGTAGATAAAGGTGAAAAGCACCAAAATCATTATTCATCACTACCATGTCTAATGTTTTTGACTTCTACATCTTAATTCTCTAAGTTTTTTTCTAATTTTATCTAAAACCTTGAAAAACATTAATTATTAATATATTGATTAGTATATTTAATTTGATTAATACCTTGGTTAGTATTTACTATATAGTTATCGCTTAAAGTTATGCGTTTTATTTTACGCGATCTAGAAGACAAATGATCGGATTTTTACTTAATTACCTTGAAAATACGTCTTTAACTTTGTTGTTTCCACCAAAAGAATAATAGCAAAGAATTGTGAAACAAAATAACCCAAGAGCTTCATATTGAAAAGTTATGGATTAGGGAATCATTAAGCCAAGTATCTGAACATTTTCTGCAATGAATTGAGCTTAATGTTTAAGCTTTGAAATGAAATAATCTACGAAGTCAACGCTTTTGCTTTAATTTTTTCAATATTAATAAATATTAAACATTTGACTTGAGTTTGACTTTTTATTATATTTAAAGCCTTTAAGGCAAGTAGCTTAAAAAAAGTTTAGTAGTGAATATAGGACGAAAATCAAATCAAGTTTTTTGGCTTACAATTTAATTATAATGGATAATGCTTATTTTTAGTTTTGAAAGAGGATGAAAAAGGTATAGGTAGGTTCAGATATTGCGCTATCGCTATGACCGAAAACAAGCTTAATTATTATTGTCATAAATACAGTCCTGAGAATTTCAAACTAAAACTATATAAAGTTTAGTGTTAATACAACTTGAATATGTTGATAAACTTTTCAGTTGAAAAGCCGTGTTAGTATTGGGAACGGTCAGGCAAAGGTTAGGCGAAGAACCATCAGAAGAACTAAAAGAAATTCCTACCACACCATTCTCGGACCGCAATTGCCGACGTTTCGCAAGCTCTCCGACTTGCATCTTCAGGGCTGGGTGCACTGAAAATAAACTTCTGGGTATGAAAAGAGATACACCAAAATCATATTACTGCACACAAACGCACACTATTCTAGGGTTTTATAGTTTAAAGATAATTTTTAAAAAAATAATAAATGAGTAGTTGAGCCACTTCCGCGGTTTTTTTTTAAACTTTACAAATTGTTACTCCTTAAAAATTAATGTTTTTATCTTCAATGGCTTAGCCTTTAGCATGTCTGTCAGTCAATCAATTCACAATTTTATAATAAATAGAAATTAATTGAAGGGCTTGGTGCATGAACCCGGTAAGTCCAAATTTTTCAATTTTGTCTTTATAGCATTTTTTCCTTGATACAATATTTATCTTTCAATTAGTCCAAAAAATGGAGCAACATGTAACATCAGTACTGTCCTGTGTGGTGAATAGTTTTGGAAAGGTAAGGACTTACTGGTGTAATCTTTATTTTCATTCAACGATTACCGAAACTTTGTCAGTCAGGACTTACCGGGTTCGTGTACCAAGCCCTTCTAGCAGCTAGAGTCTAGCCGCTGCGCCATCAAGTGGTGTTCTAGTTTTATTGCAATTTATTTAAATAAAATTATTTAATATCATTGGCCTGGCATTTTAATTTTATCGTATAAAACAAAAGAAAAGAAGATTACTTACATATACTCCACATTTCATAGATAAATATATTTTTACATATAACAAATAAGCCCTGAAGAAGGAACACTGTTCTTAATTTATACAATTTCAATTACAATTTTTTCTGAAAATATATATAAAAAATGTTTTATTTCATCATAAAAAGGTATGTTTTCTGCTTTTAAAAGCCTCTTATGATTAAAACGCAATTTTAAAGTTTTGGCTTATGGCAATTTTGTCATTATAATCTAATTATTTCATGTTCTTAGATTGTATCAGGCGCCAATCAAAAATTAACTATAAAATTTTAATTAGATAGATATTGATGACGTTTTATAATTACATTTAAGGAGATGAAACATGTTCCTGTCACACTTTCATTAAAGTAGTCCTTGGAAGGATCTTCATGCTTAAAAACAATCAAAATCAACACAATATTTTTACTGTTCTTAAACCAAGAGATGCTAGTTTGAATTGACTTTTCAATTTCAATATTTCAAAAACTAATAAAAAAAACAACGAAATCTATAATTTAAACTATGATTTGGTTATATTTAACTTATTATTACAATATATTCAAGGTTTATAGACTTGATTTCAGAAACACTGACCTATTAATTATGCCAATTTTTTTCAGAAATAAAGTATGATGAAATTATTTTAGAAATTTATGGTAAAGGATATTATTGTCAAGGTTTTCCTGTTGGCTTAATTGATTTGATTAGGAAGCTAAAAGAAGAACGGGTTAGAAAAATGAACTAAATAAACGAGTAAACGACCACGATAGGAATAGTATATACCTTATATACAGCGTGAAGCAAGACATTGATTTCGACATAAACAAAATTGACGTTCACGATAATGAAATTCTTTTTTCTCACACGCAATGAAATCCTCGAGAAAAATGTTTAATATCCTTTGAAATCATAGCGATTCCAATTAGTAAATTAGAGGCATATTATAAACTCGAATGAAATTTTAGCTTAAATAATTGCCGTACACAATGTGAGAATATATGATGGCCTATGTCATTGTGCAAAGATACAATTAATTCTATGGTAAGCCAACAAGCGAATTATTAATTCTCTTCTCCCCGTTATCATTTCGATGTTGAAAGCATCATGAATTAGTTCGCATGCAGTACGTGTATGTATGTTAAATGTTCATAATTTAGAAGTTGGACGCCTCTGAATTAATAGATTTGTTGTGTGGGCGCTGTGCTGCGAATTGTTTGGAAATCTGAGCACTATGGGACTGTATTGGTTACGTAATCAAAGGCGTATAGTCATAGTGGTGTACGATAAACACTATCCAATCCGCTTGTAACACTCAAATCGAGGATTTCTCGTTGTGTTTTGGTCGATGTCATTTGAACCACGACGAGAGAAGCACACGTGCTATGATTAATGAACTGTCTGCGTATACGAATATTATTCTTCTCCTTACCCCCCAAAAGTTGCCTTTGCTAATTCTCGACGTGTGCACTGTGCATCTTCCATCTGTTCTAATTCTAAGCTAAAGCCCACGTGAACTCCCTAGAAATTACACCCGTGAATAAGTTAATTTTTTTTCATTCCAATTCATTCCCCTGTAACTCTGTATTTTCCCCTCGATAAATCGAACTCGTTAAAATTACCCATAAACCGTTGGTTCTCCAATAGAAGCCATGAGGCAACCACTTTGAAATACTTTCATTTGATAAGGAAATAAATCTACAGCTGACATAACTTCACTAATTGATATGTATGTATGTGTCATGCATAGATATTTCAGCGCGATAGACTTCTTTAGTGCTGTAAAAGGCATCGGATGGTGAATGAGTCAAGCATCCGAACCGATTCTAGTTATTAAATACATGTACAACAATTTTTTTTCTCTCAAATAATTTTTTTTTCGTTTTTCCCTAAGTAAAACGTTCATAGCTACACTGCTAAAGTAACAAATAACAATCAATGTTAAAACAAATAATAAAAAAACAAAACTTGAGGTCGTAAGTAAATAATTTTTTTTTATTATGGAAAGAGATTTTTTATTAAGAGTCTGACAATGGCGTATAATCAATTCAAAATATTGTTGCTATGAAAACATAAAACAACAAATCTGACGTCACATTTATATTAAATTCGTTCCATGTGTTTTTACGCGATTAGTTTACTCAAAACTCAATAAATGAACTATATCAAATAAAAATTAACTAGAATCTCATTTAACATTGGGTGTTATAAAGACAAGTATAATTTATTTGTTTTATTAATGTTCAATTTATTTTACAAATGCACTCAAAATTATATTTAAAATGTGTGTCTTTACGCGAATAGTTAACGCCAATGTTTTTTACTCAGATTCTCGTAAGTTACAAGAAAGAATTTACAACAACGTAATAATGTGGACAGCTGCACGGCTTGGACTTTTTTTTCGGCTGTAGGGGGAATGGGGATAACAATAAATTATAGTTTAAAAAACTAAAACAACACGCTTTAATATGAAGCTGTACTAAAAAGTAGAAAATAAATTTTATGTGCGAGTTTGTGTATCAGCAATGGAATTTGCAACAATCAAGTATGACTATTTAATTTGGACAAAGATTTAAATAACAATTTAGTTATTAATTAAATAATTTATTCATAGTAAAAAAAGCGTGGAGTGCAATTATCTATATTTTCATAATTTATAAATAAGGTTGGAGTCGGTAAGATGCCAATACGGTGCAAGTGCTTGCATAGCTAGTCGTGTCCCGTAGTAGTTCGGAAAACTGAGACTGACACCTGGCGGGGGAGAAGTCGTGGGATAGTCCAGATAGAGTCCAGTAAGGATTCCCATTTTTTTCCTTGCGCTTCACTTTTTTTTCATTTTGTTCCTATTTATATAATTAGTCATTATTGCACAATTATTGCATAATTGCACCCCACGCTTTTTTTACTACGAATAAATTATTTAATTAATAACTAAATTGTTATTTAAATCTTTGTCCAAATTAAATAGTCATACTTGATTGTTGCAAATTCCATTGCTGATACACAAACTCGCACATAAAATTTATTTTCTACTTTTTAGTACAGCTTCATATTAAAGCGTGTTGTTTTAGTTTTTTAAACTATAATTTATTTTCTTAGTTTTTAGTCTTAAAATGATATCAAAAGTTATCAAAAGCCTCGATTATTAATAGGTAGTAGGTACTATTTAATTTTTTGGTTTAATAATTAACTAATAATTATTCTGAGCTACACATTGTCAATAGCTGCAAGTTAAGTGTAGCCTAATTACATAAATACAACACAGACAACATTTTCAATAATCAAACAACGGAAGTGGTCATTGTTTGAATATTTAAAATTTTGATTGTGATTTTTGATTTTTTTCTATTTATTAGGTCTTGAAGTTGATGAAATAAATAAATTCAATCCAATTTTTTTTTCAACACAAAATATGAAAACTCAGTGGTTATATTTTGAACAAAAAAAAGAATGACTTTTACCGTCATTCTGTGGTTTGTACGTACATTTAATCTGCAAACGAATATAGATATTTTCTTTTTTTATTTATCTTGATGATCCTAGTCAGGACACAGGAACAAAATTATTAAATTATTGCATTGTCATCAGCCCTTGACCCTAGTGCAAATTTTCAAGTAAATCAGACTTCAAGAAGTAGGTGAAAATTACGCTGAAAGATTCCTTTACATTCATACATACAGGTCAAGTTAATAAAAGCGTGTTAAAAATCGAAATTTATTATTATTATTTATTATGTTCATAAATAAATTTCAAACTATTAGGCGCAATAAGAACGATAAGAACAAGAAACAACGACAGATAATGACCGCTTCTGTCACTTGTCAGAAACGTCAGAAAGATCATGCCCGATCATACCCGATCCAAAAACCCGACCGTCCCAGTGACGTCAAATTCAAAGTGAGCACCCCTTGGTTTGTACGTACATTTAATCTGCTAACGAATATAGGTATTTTCTTTTTTTATTTATCCTGATGATCCTAGTCAGGACACAGGAACAAAATTATTAAATTATTGCATTGTCATCAGCTCTTGACCCTTGTGCAAATTTTCAAGTAAATCAGACTTCAAGAAGTAGGTGAAAATTACGCTGAAAGATTCCATTACATTCATACATACAGGTCAAGTTAATAAAAGCGTGTTAAAAAAGGATTGAAGAAGGAAAAAAAGGTAGCTGATTAGGTGCCAATAAGATATGAAGAAAGGGTAATTACGATTTTAGGACAGCTGTTGTACATACAGTGTTTACAAAAATATTTTAAACTTTTTAATAATAACATATTTATAAATAAAAGAAATAGGTTTAATCAGCCCCCTACAACTCCATGTTACAAAAATGTGACCATTTTTACTGGATTTGCAGTCACTAGTTGCGATTTAGTTGCTAACGAGTTGAACGAAGAAGACCACAAAGACTGACGAAGACCGAAGAATTTATGGAAGTCGGAGGTTAGAAATAATTTTTTTAAACGTCAGGCAAGTTATTAAAATGAAACTTTTTAAAATGTTTTCATTATAATTGTTATTATATGAGAATAATTATGATAAGTATTTTTATATAATAATTATAATAACTCTGATAAGTTTAAGTGGTAGGGGGCTGTTTGAGACGTATGACTCTTATAACAACACCGGTTTCCGTAGAAATCGGTCACGTTTTTTTAGCCTTTCTCGTATCTAAGTGACAGGGGGCTGGGTTTAATACTTTAAAAGTATTAAATATTTGAACTTCAAAGTATTTTTCTAGATTAGTAATAGAACCAAGGCACTGAACACCATGTTAGTTGCATTTTGTTATACCACGTTTTATGTTACGTCCCACGGGAACGGGATAAAATTATCCGTCTCATGGTTCTAAGCTACCTCTCCCCCAATTTTAAGCCAAATCGGTTCAGTTGTTCTTTAGTTATAAGTAGTGTAACTAACACGACTTTCTGTTATATATATATAGATTAATCAGGAGCGGAAAAACATTTCGACTTTTCTATAAGTTCAACTTAATGACGATGCACTGTATCTTAAATCACAAGATATGAACGAAAGGTTGAATATCAGAAAGTCAAAATAAGCAAATAAACTAAAAGCTATTTTTTTACTTTAAAATAATATATGTTTAGGTACAGTGAACTCTCAATAAGTCAAACATCGATAAATCGAAGAGTTTTCCTGGGCTCAATTTACCATTATCTGACCCTTTCTCTACCTCTACAAGTCAAACTCCTAACTGGCATCACCTTTATAAGTTACATATTTGAGTTAGTTATTAATTCTAACAGGTGTTATTTGGAACTTTGATATTTAAATATTCACCATTAATAATTCCCTGATAATTCGAGCGTTTTCTTTCGATGACTCATTGAAGGAAAACATTATTTGTCATTAACTACATTATTCGACTCGAATAATGTAGAAGTTGAATTCTTCCACTTTTTCTCCGAAGGTTTAGTCACTTATGGGGCGTTCAGACTTCGACTCATAGCTAGGTAAACATTTTCGCGAAGCCTCTTCCATCAGTTTGGTTCATATAATTGACAAATGCGTCTTAAGAAAAATGCTCGAATTGCTTAACTCAAAGGTTTATGAGTCGAACTATAGTCGAAAAGTTTTCTATAAAGAGTTTTCTATAAAGGCTCCGGAGAGTTTGACTTAATGCGAGTTCACTATATCTTCAGCCTCAAGAAGAGAACGTAAAGCTTGATTATCAGCCTCCTTCACTGGCTTTATTAAGTTATCGGTTTCAATAATTTCCTGTAAGATACAGCCGTATTTTTTTCAATGAGAAAAAAAATTTGTTAGTTAACATAATAAACTAGCAAGAGTCGAATTGAATTTATTAGGGCTATATTTTTTGTTCAGTTTTGCGTTAGCGATTTTATTTTTGTCGACGTCTCGAGGACCTTTCTGCCTCGTATATAATATTTTTATTTCTCTGTCTCATTACGTTCTTTTCATTTCAGCTATTTCAGTTTGACTCATTCAAAGTGCGCGTCTCTAGGTCACACAAAAATTTCAATCGGTGAAACGAAGTCATCGAGTTTATTATGATGGAAGTTATTGGCGATATTGGTAAAGTTGGGTTAGTTTATGGCAGTAAATAATCAAATAAAAATATTCATGTCGATTCGAGTGTATTTGGAATTCAGTCCTCCTCGTTGTAGACTTGTGACGGTTGTAAATCAATATATACATTTATATGTATATCTAGTCAAGTTTGATAATATTAAAGTCAAAATAAACGACAGGGATGTAAAAACAAATGTTTCTCGTTGGTCTGGTAAAACAGTTAAATTCACAACTACAAAAAATGTCTTCTTATAGTTACAAAATATAATCAACCATTTTAATTCATACGATCTTTTACGTAAAACCAACATAACCATTTTTGGAGTCTTGCTTTTGATTTAAATTTCAAAAATATTTTATTCAGAATAATTCGTTCTTTAGAGAAGAATTCTTTAGAAGAATATTGTATAAGGAGATAGAGGAGACGTTCTCAAATCTTCAAACCTGTATTGTGCTTACCTTTAAGGGTTCTTGTACTCGATGGAAATTGTACAAAAAGTTTAAGAAAATAAACTGCTTTATTTATTTTAATTCGTTGACAAACAATTTATCACAAAAATCACTTCTCCTGAATCACTTGTATTTATAGAATTAATCACCTAGAATCAATTGAATTCGTATCCTAAGTTGATTTATATTAGCAAAACATGTGGTTTTAACAGCACAGAAACTTCGGTCATCAAACCTTCTAAAAACTTCCCAAATCGTTGACTGTCAATAATAGGAGATCCAAATGTCCATTGTTAGAATTTCCATAGAACAATCTAGAATGTTCCACTTTTTTCCACCGTTATTCGTTGTCTCTGTGTTTGTTCGTTACAATATTGAACTTAATATATTCACATAGCTTATAACCAGTGGATGATTAAAACGCTTCTAACAATACCAAAGTGTAAAAATCTAATAGGTAATTCAGAAGATATTTGAAAACATACATACAAGTAAAAGTAAAAAAAAAATCACTATCTTTCTTTTGCCTTTGCCGTAGTGTAATAAAAATGTAAGTCTAAACTAGTTGTTAGCAATAAGTCATATCATTTCAATTAGGTAGATTAAACTAGTATTTTATTGAATTTTTTGAGTGTTCCTATTTGCCTTTGTTGAATTATAGAAGAATTTTTCGTTAAAAAAGAACATTTAAACATAGGGTTGTAAAGCAAAGTTTTATTGAACTGAAATCTTAAACTTTAATATTGCTGCATTCACATAGTTAGTTAAATGTCTGTAAAATGAAAGCACATCGAAGAGCTTAGATTTATTTATATCTACTTGTTAGGAAAATGAGATAAGAATTTTCTTTGATTGGAATATTGTATCTCAAAAGGGTCGCTTTGACGTTCTAAGATTTGTCAATGGAAACTTTTTGTTTATTGATTTAGTATTTACACTAATATATCATAGTTTCATGGAAAATACTACGCGTGTATTGAAATAGTAACGTTTGATGCTCAAACGTACATAAGGACCTATTGATGAACGCTTGAGCTTTCAATCGCTTTATTTTTGCTAGATATCACAGCCAATGTTGGTTTATTTTTCACTGATTTCTTTACACCTTAGATTCGGTATTCGCATCTTTATGAAATTTACATTAAGTTGTGCTTGAAACATAATATTTAATTTTCCAGAAAAGAATTTTTTATTGAATAGCTAGGAGTTTATATAACAATATATTGCTCTTAATTTTTAAAACTCTACAAATAGAAATAAAGGTAGATACGCATAAGACTAATCTTGATTTGCATCCTGTTTTTGCTTATTTAGTGACTAGACTTACACAGCTTTCAAGAAAAAACAGTGAAATGTAAAAAAATGTTTGAAGATGACCAAGGCGTTAAAATATTTAAACGATTTTTCCACTGCTTAATTATCTTCTTTTTTTGGTCTAAGTCACGTTCTTTGAATGCAGTGCTTTTGTTCTATCAATTTGCAATTAGGATATAGAAAAAAGTTATCACGAAAGCTTCACTTAGCTTCGAAGTGTTTCAAACAATGCAATACAATTTCGTTGTAGCTTTTGCCTAGGAAAATTAACAGTTTCAGAACAAGCTTTGGTAATTGTTTCCAATTGAAGTTCTATTTCATTCAACACTAAAATTGTTCTTTCGATCTTATATTTCCGTAATTTAAAACTTAAACACTTCAGTTTTGGAAAACAATACTTTTCGGTGTAAGAAGATTAATATAATAAACGTTTTAAAGAAAATCTAATTTGTCTGTTTGTTTGAACATATCGAAAGGTAGACAGGAACGGGAAATTTCTCCCCCCCCTTTCCCCCGGGAGCTATGACTAGTCCAATTTATTCACCTGGTCAGCTAATTTTATATCTCTAAGTACTGTTGTTTTTATGAAATCGTAAATGAAGTAACACACTTTTGAGCTCCAATTTCAAATTATTATTGATGATGGGTAATGCTATAGTTCGTCATATTGTCGTTTGGAGCAAAATCTCGATATTCATTACTGCGACTACTCTTTTCGAGACGGTTGCCATGGTATCTCAAAGTTGGTGTGAGATAATATTTCAATTATTACTATTTTTTTAGAACTCGGAAAAGTCAAAAAATGTCTGTTTATGTAAGACAGCTGTTATTTTGCAAAAATAGTTTTTTTTGACTTTTCTATAGTTTGAACAATTGCAGCATTTGTTTGGATTAAGAATTTATTTGCATTTTTATTTCGGATTACTAGGAGAGTTGCGCCATTTTTTGAGACCGCCCACTATCAGCCTGTAGTTATTGGAATTTTTTTGTTTGATTTTCATTTTATGCATTCTTCAAACATTAATAAATATTTGTTAAAATAATGGCTGGCAAAAATATTATTTGTTTTTTTTACACCTGAAAAAATAATTACAATTTTTCACTCTAGAGCAGGGCTTCCCAAACTTCTTCAGCGACGGAACATTTGGGAAATCAGAAATTTTTTGCGGAACACATTTTAGCTTCTTTTTAGGTTGGGTAATTCATAATAGTATAAATAAAAATAAAAAATGTTATTAAAGAAATACCATTTATTTAATAAACATGAAAATACAAATAAATAAAACTTCTAATGACTTTGATGATTTTGGGTTCTTAAATTACAAATTTTTTTAATTACAATTTTTTTTTATAGCAGGCACAATATTGGTCAGTTGTACTCTCATATCTGCCGTGGCGTCGAGTCTATTCCTATATTTTGTTTTTGTTGCAAAATATTTGGAAAATCCCGCTTCGCATAAGTACGTTGTGGGAGACGAAAGTAAACTTCAGCCAGACTCGCGCAGAAATCATTCAATGGCTGATCTTTAAATTTTTCTTTCAAATCAGAGTTTAAATCAGAGATTCCGAACCCAGGAATCGTCCTTATCAATTTTCGGGAAATATTCCGATATAGTTGTTTCTAAGTTATATAGGTGTTCTAAAAATTTTGTGAAATTTCTTTATCAACTTGACAATTCCATTCATTTAAACACTCGTTTAAGATAAAAAAACACTCAAAATTATTCGATTCAACTGATGATATCCAATATTGTATTTTTTTATCGAAAGATTCAATTTTACCTCTCATATTAAAAACTGTAACACTTTTTACTTATATAATGATAAGTTAACATCATTACACTTAGAAAAAATATTCGCCAAATATGCAAGATGTATCAACCAGGAAAGATTTGTCAAAAATTTGATAAAATGATGTTGAAGATTATTTTGTTCCTTCAAGAAGACTAATAACTCATTTCGAAGTTCATAAAGTCTTAGTAGCGCTTTTCCTCTAGGTAGCCATTTCACTTCAGTCAGTTGTATCTCACTTAGTAAGTATTTTATGTTCACTACCCATTTCATCGCACAAAATTTTAAATAATCTGGATTGAAGTAACCTAGATTTTACATAGTTTATCATTTTCACAACTTCATCTATAACATTTTTTAAATTTAAGTTGCTAGTATTGCCAGCACAGAAGATGTCTATACTGGCGCTTCCGACTTTGCTCTTTAAGTGGTAGAAACTTCTAGGTTCCTCCCGGGATACCTATTTTTTTTCCGCGGAACACCAGTGTTTCGCGGAACATAGTTTGGGAACCCCTGCTCTAGAGTCTAGAGTCCAGACTTGAATACCTCCTTAATGACTGATGTACTTATGGTAACTAGTAGAAACCCAATAATTATAAAAAAAAATTAAGTACTACCCTGCTCTTTGCTTTTTATCTTTGTATACAGAACAGCTGGTTAAAGTTTGTGTAATTGATTATTTTTTTTTTGATTTGTAAAATAAATAAGTGCAATTTTGGTAATTTAAAATTTAATATTTTATTTTATTTATCAATCTAATTTGTAAAAAAGCATAAAAATAAAAATAACATCTTGTTTTATTCAAAATTTCTCGAGTAGTCCTGGTCAAGAATTCTTGTGTCTTGAGAAATAAAAAAGGCCAAGATATCAGAAATCCTAATTCGTTTATTTTAAATTTAAATTAAAATTAAAAAAATAAATTTAAACATTTTAAAGCAAATTTTAGAAGATTAATGTACTAAATATTATGAAGAAAAATTAGTTAGTCTATTTGATAAATTGCGAAGTAAATGATTGAAAGGAAAAAGTTTACTCGAAAAATGTTGAAAGAAAAGCAAATTTCTTTTAAATTCTGCCAATGAATCAAAATATTATTTAAAGAAGTAAGTAAGGTTTGTGAATTAAGGGTTTTGTTAGGTAAATGATTTGGAGCCGTGGGAAACATATTTGTATGCGACTGACAGTTGCATCCGCGAAGAACGATTGCACCCTGTGCATATTATTGATGTGTATGTTTTCAAACGGTCGTGTTTCTCTATTCATCTTACCAACGTACCAGTTAGTTCTATCTGCATTCAATCAATAAAATGAACGAGAGACGCGCGGTAAGTCTTTATCCTCACATCCTTCGTGTCCTCATCCCACGATGTCCTCATTCCTCGTATTCAATTCATGCGGGATTCTCGCACCTTCCCCATCTTTCCAATCACAATGTGTGTCTGTCATTTATACACGAAATAGAAGAGAGATATCGGCGAATTGCAATTCCCCACAAGATGTATCTATGACAAAAGGCGAATGTGCATAGTCTATAAACATTCATACCCATCGATTTATACATATAAATGCATCTCTCACCTACTGCACTCCATACATATACAAGTCTGGCCCATCCACAGCTAAACTTACCCATACCAAGCTCTTAGCGCCCTGTTTCCGACTTCCAATACACTAAAGATCTCAACACATTATGATGTCAATCGTGCGATATCTACCAATTGTGGTGAAAACTCG
Source organism: Sisyra nigra (assembly GCA_958496155.1). NCBI lineage: Eukaryota > Metazoa > Arthropoda > Insecta > Neuroptera > Sisyridae > Sisyra > Sisyra nigra. The sequence goes on along the minus strand of OY292315.1, from coordinate 19,154,794 downwards.
TTGAAACGTTTACAGAATTTATATTTATTTTTTTTCCTCTACTCTACGTCTAAGCATTAATTTATTTGATAAAACAATTAAAACTTTAACAACTTCAGCAATTAATTAATAGAAATGACCGAGCTTGAGAGAACTGGAAATTTTATCATGGCTTGCATAATTACTACTTTACGATGTGCAATCAAAAATATGCACTCAATTTACTTGTTATGCTAGTTTCGAAATCCATCTAAGCCTTGAGTTTAACTTTTTTATTATGTATTAAATATTTTTGCTAAACTTTACTGATGTTATTAACAATAACACGAGTGGAATTCAACCCGTTGACTACTAATTTAAGATGTCTTCTATATATAGCTTTAATGCAGAAAAAAGTAGGTTTAACAATTTAGTATATTAAAAAATTAGGAATTAACGAAAAAAAAATCCAGTGACGAATAAAATAATTGGTTTAAATAGATCTATGAGACTTATTTTTAAATTTTATAGTTTCATTATCAATAATTTACATATTAATTAAATATCTGATATCATAAATTTCACATGAACTCATTGGAATGGTAAAGCTGTGCCTAACAAACACTGTTTGATAAATTATTTGATTATTCATGGAATTGTTATTATTTACATTATTTATATCATGAGCTTCTAATTTTTGTGATGATTTGCATCTTAACCACATGCTTTGGAAATTTAAGTACATTTACTCACCCTTTACGGATTTTTATTTTATTTTTAATCGCTGGTGGTTAAAAATTCTCCTGTTCAAAAGAAATATATTTTGGTTAGAAAATGGAAAATATTTGTAAAATTTCATAAACTTTAAAGACTGATTCATTTGGAAACAAAAACAAGAAAATTTTGTTTTGCTGACTTTATAAAAAACTGCTTATTTATTGATTTTAATAAGGAACTTAATAACTTAATTAAGTTATCTTTGAAATTTAAATGTATTTAGGTAGAAAAATTTTAAATCATTAAGCCCAAATGTAACATTTGGTAATATTTATTTTTCAAATGATGTTTCTATACGGAACGTGACAATTTGGCGCTGCTGTTTTGGCGCGGGACGTTTTGGCGCAGGAAATTTAGCTACGGGAGGTTTTACTCCATTGTACCGGGGTTTTTAGACTATGGAGGTGGTGGTTTTTTTTATCAACTACCGGTTTCCCATTTAAAACTTCAGTGATGCCAAAACGTTTTACTTTGGTTTCTATAGTATTGTAACACTAATGTAAGCTTAAATAAACCTCTTATATTTTAAAACTGATATAAGGGAATTTCGCAACTTTGTTTTGATCTTTTCGATGGGGTTTTTTTATTCGGTAGAAATTTTACGAAACGTTTAATAAACTAAACTGGGCTATTTATGATGGGATATGATTTGTTAATAAACAATTTATTACAAAAATCACTTTTCAAATCATTCGTAGGTATCACAAATCACTTGAATTCATTGGTTAAATCCATAGAACGAATGAACCAATACTGTGTCATCCTTATATAAGCAAACCAATTTGTTCTCGAACGGTCTAGAAACTTTGAATGCTGAACTTTTGGAACAGATCAAGATCATTAACTTAATAAAATATCGTATATTCAAATTCTCACTGTCAGAATTTCCACAGAACAATCTTGAATGCTTCATTCTCTTTCATCGCCGTTGTTTGTGTTATTTTTCGTAACAATATTTTTTTAATTTAATTTTTTTTAAGATTTTACTTTAATGAGCTTTAAACTGCTTATCTCAGCTGGGAGTTTCAAAAATAATATAATAAAATTATTTAATATAGCAACTGATTAGCATTTTTTAATTTAACTAAAAAGTTAAACAATACAATTCATATTAAAATGAAATCTGTGAAATGGTAGTTAAAGAAATGTTTCTATTGATCATATATAATGATCATCTCGTGATAAATTTGATTTGCTTGCAAGGCGTTTGGATTTACAGCGAAAACCCTTGAGGAAATAAATATGTTGAATAGAAAGAACATAAAACAATACGTTCCATCACCATGCTCAGGATTATATTGTACAGGAAAATGGGAGAGGATAAATACATTTCAAATAGATTTCCATGTTGCTTTATAGACCAAGAATGAGGAACTTTTTTCAACAATAAGCTAAAGATAACATTTTGAATTTGATTGAACTGTAAACATACGAAATATTTTTTTATTATTTGAGTTCTTGTAAAAAACCATAATAAAATATTTTTTGTCTACACTGTTTTTGTGATGAGCCAATTTTGCTTTATTGAACTTTGGAGTAAAATCAATCTTTGTGCTCAAATAGATTTTATGTATATTTATTATGTATTTTAGTTTACTCCAAAGAAAATATTTCTTTGTCTTGAGGCTAGCAATTTAATTTCAAATTGGGTTTCTAATTTTAAATGTAGTACTAAATTGAAAAATTGTAATTCATAAGCCAATCAATAAATTCAAACAAAAATTGAATAACGGGTTAAATAAAACTTAAGTGGTTCTTTTCCATTAACATTTTCTTAGTGCAGAGGCAACCCATTTTAGATTTATAAATTTAAGAAAATATTTCGACAAAAAAGGTTCTTTGAATTTTTGCTTGTCAGCGCTTTCATTATTCAGACGTTTTTGAAAATAAACACAGACTGATATTCTATATTCGAGAAGTGACAGACATTTCATGTACACTTGGTACGTTAGTATTGTTAGCAATAGTTTCCACATTTCAAAATGGATATTTGTTTGAATGCATTTATTTCTCGTTGAAAAATTTCAACATTAACGAGAACTGGCACAAAACATTGAAAAGCCTTCAAACGAACGCGGCAAAGTTGTTTCGAAATAGCGTTGATCGAGAGGCTGATAGATGGAGCGATATTTTGTATTAAAATTTTATTGAAGACAAGTGTTGGAATGTTACAGCATGTATATTTTTGTTTCGAACACAAAATGCTTGGTAAACTTTTTTTTTTGGTGTTATTATGACGTAATTGTTGAATTGTATGTTATTAAATTGTTTCGAGAATCTACTATTTTCTCGTGTTTCAGTCGAAATGAAAAACTACATAGTCATATATTAAAGTTCTCGTGTAGCTCTTTCTAGAGTCGAGTCGGACTGTATATCGTACTCGTATAATGTTGTGGATGGAAGAAACTTTGGAAATATTTGTATTTGAAACTTACCAAACTGTACCGTAATTAAACTGTTATGAAAAGGAGAAATACACACAATTCAGCGAATCGTTGGTCAAATTCAAACATTTCAATTTAATTAATATATACATACATTACATACATACGTACTATATATGGAAAAGTTTATTTCAAATAAGTTTACTCGAGTATCTATCTAATATTATAATAGCATTAACAGCTAGTCGCTTTCTCTGCAAATGGTCGATGAAATAAATGTTTAAATGCCACCCAACTCATACACATCTCATCCAAAAAGTATGAGCACTTGATCATAAATCATACCAAAAAAAAAAAAATATTTTTTACACGTTCAAAGAATACATTTTTATTTTCTTATATGAAAATTACGATCAAAATCTCGTTATGAAAATCATTTTTTCTCACATCAAAATTATCCGCCGTTTGAAATTTTCAGTCTTGCTAAGGTTAGTTGAAAATGAAAAATGTGATCGATCACAAGTTCAGAGCACCTGCCTCTCCTAAATAGCATTTTCTTGATTAGCGCGCTTTAAGGCGAACAGCTTTGGGCCACGTTTGCCTTCGTATCAAATGTCTATGCAAACACAGACAATAATAAGCTGAAAGAAGACTAATGGAAAAGTATACGTTGGAACATTTATTTTCGAAATTTATATCTTTCGTGTAAATATCGTAAATCTTAAATAAATTGATTTAGTCTACTAAAATTTAATAGTTCTGCAACAAATCTGTCTTGAAGGCCAAAGAAATTTATTAATTAGCTTTAAAAAATATCTGAATATCATTAAAACTTTCTGCCACTGAAAAATAATTTGACTATATTTTTTATTATGAATAAACTTGGTTTTATTTCTGACGGAATCTATTCAACCTTTAGGGACCAATGAGTTAGGTTTTGGGATTAAAAACGAGGGTTTTTATATAATAATAAATACGGAAAACAAAATACTAACAACATTTTCACTAATAAATTTTAAAAATTTTACCATTAGAATCTTACTTTTGTAGTTTACTAGTATAGAGCCTAGTAGACATGTTGCGCGATTTGTCTAGATACCGTCTATTTATGGTCTATAGATACAGTCAATAGATCATCTAGAGACACTGTTCTTTGTCTCGTCAAGAGTCCACACTACGATGTAAATTTCTCAGTCTCATCTTCGTGGTCCACCATGGAGGACAAAATAACATTCGGGCCATTCCAGTCGGGAGACGTTTGACCTGCGATGTTTGGTCTTGCAATAGGCCCTAGACGGGGATTCCTCTATAGACATATCTATGGAGACAACCTGAGAGGCGTGCAGAGACCAAAATCGTGCAATATGCCTACTAGTGAGTACGAGGCTTAAGTAAACAAAATGTTATTATAAAAGTTAAGATAATTTGTAGTAGTTAATCTGATATTCAAAAATGATAATTTTTGGTTTCAAAGGGAATTAAGTTTGTAATTAAACAAATAACGTGACCAAAAATTGAAAGTTGAACTTTTGAAACGGTTATACACAAAAAATTATTGTGTGGTTATACGAAACCACGATGCAAGTGAAACTTTTTTTTGGAATTAAGGCACTTAAGTAACTGAAAATTTTCGGAAAATTATTCGATTTAGGGTATGAAAATAGAATAGAAAATAATGAATGTGGCACGAATATGCTGTCTGATTTTACGCGCGCCGTTGCAACTAATTTTGAATTTCCATTATTGATGTGAATACTCGAATGTTATTTTCATTATTGAGTTTGTTGATTATTGTTAAATCGATCATCTGCCTGTTGTTATCTACGAGTATTATAACATCACCGTCGGCTATTTTCTCACTATTCTTACTAGCTGTATCTTTGTCTATCATGATCAAGTGAACAACAACATTTATATCAATACACTGATCAAAACACAAATTCCAATACGTATATGATTGACAATTAATGACAACTTATAATATACTAAAACGTTGTCATGGAGCGGAAAATAGCTCATTACATTCAGTAATAACTCTCGCAAAAACCCTGGTAAAACGATATGGTATATAACTAACAATGTGAATATGAGCTCTGCTGAACACTTGCCGAGAATGTAACATACATTTAGCGACATGCTAAAAAATTTAAGACAATGTATAAAAAGTTTAAAAAGTTTCACTTTAAAAATAAACATAACTTGAAAATAGTAACGACATGTTATGAGAACAATGACATACATGGTTTGTCAAAAGGGTCATTAATAAAGCCTTACCATTTTTCTTCAAACATAAAAAAAATTGCAAAAAATGTATATCTTATGCATTATTTATTGAATTTTATTCATAGTTCATTGAAACAGACGTGGAAGTAGTAATTCTAATTAAAGGATATACTATAATATATATTTTATATATAATTTCCCATTATCTTATTCTCTTTTGTTGAAACTTAAGATAAACTTTGATTTTTGGTAGAAAAAATTTACTTTTTTCTATTTGAAGATAAATAAAGCTCGTAATTGAACGAATAACGTGACAAAAATAGAGAATTGAACTTTCTGTAGAGTTACATCTAAAAAATGTATCTGCTGCGACGCGTCACAGTACTTACTTTTACATGAAATTCAATGGTAGTTTAAAGAACATAAATAGAACCCACCATTTTAAGAAAAATATAAATAGAATAACATATAAATATCTTTATAAACAGAACTATATGTATATAGCCTCTATGTATGATATACACGAACTCCCACTCTTAACCTCAGAAACCCCCTTATTTGAATTTTCTCAGGAAAAAGTTTCAAATAAAAGTTGTGGGCATTAATGAGTCTAAGAACTATAACAAGCTTAAAGAAAATAGTTAAAGCCGTTTTTGAAAAAAATTCTACTAAATGTAATAAGGATTTTCTTTTTTTGTCCAAAAAGTACTAATGTCGGTCAAATATGCCCCATATAATGCGTTAAAAATTAGTTGGAATAAAAAAACCCTTATTTAATCATTGGACAATTTAAAAATTCAATCATTTTTATCTAGAAGAAGTGATAGATAAGATCAAAATTTAAAAAAATTTAGGTAAATGATTCTTGGAATTAAGCCTTGAGAGAAAAATTAGTAAAAGAAATTTTATAAAACATCCCTATTGAAAATAATTTTTATAGATTTGGTTTAACTCCGCCTGATTTGAAGCTTGGAGAAATTTGTCTTGATATTCATTTGTTGATAATTAAATGTTATAAAGTGAAAAATTTTAAATTATTTTTTGGAGATTTCTATGTTCAAGCATATCTTCAATAAACCCATACCTTTAAGGTTTTGCGGTAATAAAAATCGTTACAAAAAAATGCTCGTTTATTTGCGAGTGAAAGTTACTTTTTACGTGAATGAAAAAAATGAAATTAAACTTTTATTAGTTCATTAATGTTATTATTTGAAAATTTAACATACATTTTTTTGTTTGATGTTGCTTGAATAAATATTTTATTGGTACAAATTTACCGAATTAGCATTTAATGTCAAACTGCCAAAAAAATCATTTGATAATATATTTTATATTCCAATCAAAAGCTCACAAAATTTACATTAAATATTCACATATCCATCAAATTGGTAAATTCAAAATAAAAAATACCTCCTGTTTGTATTGATTTAAATATTATTATTATTATTACATAGTTATTACATAGAGGGTTGCGTATTTCACCCTTTCTATACATAAAAATCTTTATTCTCTTCACTTATAAATAAATAAAATCGTCATTTTAACACTTTATTTGAGCGATCATATTGTAAATATGCTGTAAATTTGTATATGTTTAACCCCCTTTCTCTTTCTATTTTCCTACAACTCACTGGGGAAATGTAAATTTTCGGTCAGGCCTCTTCGTGCTTTTCACCAAATTGGTGTCAGAGCTCGTTTTCAAAAAAGAGCAGTATTAATGATACATATACTATGAGTGGTTGCAGGCTGTCGTAACAAGGATGGGTGAACGTTTTCATTAATTTGTTCAAAATTGAAATCACAGATTTACTTTCTCACTTTGATTTCGAACGAATCAACCAAAATCCATTTTCACGATAAATATTTCAAAGTTAGAAAAAAGTTCAGAAGTTGACTGTAGATATTAATATAATAACATTCGACGAAAAAAAAACCTTTCACCTAGAAAGAAAGTTATATAAAATTAAAGGAAATAATCTGATTTGTAATTAAGTACTTGGTGAAATATATTTTTAAGAAATTATATCAAAAAAGAAAAACTTATTACTTAAAGTGAAGAAGAAACTCCCAAAGGAATCTGCAACTTTTGTGTATTATCTCGAGCGAAAACATGTAATTAAAAGATCATAAAACATTTATCATCTCATTGTTTTTTCAATGCGTTTCAGCGTTAAGATTTCCATAGAAAATTGTTAAGTTTTTCTTCAGTTCAATATTTGATGAATTCTGCAACGCAATTGTTACACTAATTGAAGATTATTATTATTAAGATGGAAGAAACTTCATTATTTCCTCATTCTTTTAATTTTTCTTTCCGAATATCCCTAATTTAGAGGGATGTTCATACTATACACGTATATACTATATACACGGTGTAAATAAACAACAAACAAACGGTGAACCTCATTATAAATAACTAATTTAAGATAAAAATTCTTGCCGCTCACAAGTGCTTTTTATTTTTCTGCACGTTTTCTGTTTCGTTCATTTTTTCATAAGTTAAATAGCACTATAATAAGCCGAGGAATGCTATGAAGCTTTGTGGAGTCGTAATTGCATTGTACGTATAATAACAGTTTCAGACCGCAAGTCGCAAAATAACTAATTATGAAAATTGCAGTTTTCCTTACAGAAATCTGTATACGGGAGAAAGAATTAAATTTTGTTACGGAAATTTTTATAAATTTTATATAAAACTAGTGTTGAACGGAAAGTATTATTATTTCTACATTTATATTTTTAACATAATTTGCAAGGTCTTTGATTTGTATCACTTATACAACGAATCAAAGGACTAATCATAGGAAATGAGTGGAATTATATACAAAGTAAGTTGAATTATACCAACCAATAATAACATGATTTAGAGGGTAAAATATTTATGTTAATTAGTAATATATGCTGCATATTTACCAGTATTAAGATAATTAAAATATTCGGACGTCGATTTGTTGATGGTTATGTTATTTAAACCCCCATTAAAATTCAATAGTAGTATATAATGAGTAAGATTAAATGGAGAAAATAGTACTTTGTTCATTTTTTTTAAGAAAAAAGATTTCAACAGGGTTCTATAAGTACACTTAAAGTTTGAAGTGATAAATTGCTTTTATTTAAAATAGCTAGTACTCAAAAATGTTTTTGCTATTATTTTATATATTGACATTATTTTAAGTAGCATTTATTCACTTTTCATTACTTTGATTGTAGAAAAAGCATTTGAGGTAAATTTTAATTTACCATGAGTTAATTGCTAACTATTGGTACAATTAGCATTCATTCGTATCTAATGAGAACCTAATATATTTAATCAACATATATCATTGCCAGATTTTGTGAAAAAAACTAAAATTTAAATTTAAAAAAATGTATTTCCCTATATAGGTACAGCGAAGAAATTATCTCGAGTACTTTTATTCGTATGCGGTCTTATTCCGAAAAATGAAATTCATTCCCCGTGTTCTTAGTATTCATTCGTTCCTCACCACTTCTTTGGACATTGGATATTTCAAAATTCTAAACAAGCTTATAAGTTTTCATAGAAAACATTTGACAAGTTGGGATCAGCAGCAATAATAGAGAAATTCATTTTTTTTGTTTGTTTGCTTACCTATTTTATTAGTTAAGATACTTGGAGTAGAATTTATTACATATTTAGCAATTGATATTAATATTTTTGTATTTATTTACTAACCATTTATCAGATTAAAAATCAAATAAAATAATAAAAGTATATTCGGATTTCAAAACTAAAATTCAAAACAAATCTAATTTTAAACAAAAACAAGATAAAATGAAAATCGATTATATTTTCATCCCTAATTTATGATAAAAATCTGTGAGGGTCGTTACAGTGGTGTAACGATCTTGGCCACTGCTACATGTGTAAACCATTATCGGCAGTAATTTTGAACTTGGATACCCATCCTCAAAATAGTTTTCAATATTATCAAAAGGTCTTATACTTTTTAATTCTTGAATCAAACGAGTATTAAATATTAAATTCTTTGATATCATTTAACTGCTCATATTTTCTTTTAAACTTATTACTTGCACTCTACAACCGTATTTCTTACCTTAACGTGAATAACGATAGATAAATATTAAAGAAAATGTTTTGAGATGTTGAAGTGAAGGAAATAAATAAATTCTTTAAAATATGCAAACGTCTCACAAAATACAGCTTACTTGTGCTATTGCTTAATTCAAGTAAATATACGAACCTTTAAATGAGCAGAAACAGCGGCATAGATATGTATAATACATATGAATAGTTTTTTGTAGCAGTTATGAAGTATCAAAACCGTATATTTAATCTCATAAGCCGTAAGAAATTCCAGGTGTATCTTAAGTTTCCTATAAAAACTATATGTTTTACTGAAAAATTAACTTAAAAAGTAAAATAACCAGCATATTATTATACTTGGATAAAATCAGTTTAAAGCTATGTGAAACTAAAGAAAAATGTTTAATTAGATGCCCAATACTAAACTGAAGTTTTTTTCTTCTTCTTCTTTGTCACTAGTTCAGCGGACCTCTAAAGTCGCTATGCTTAGTGCTGATAAGAGTGATTATTATAAAATGCCTGTTAACAGCTAGAGGTTTAACAGTTATCCTCGAGTATTTTATCGATATATTTTTAAATTTTTTGTAGAATTTCTTGTGGGAGCCTTCTATTCAATCTTCTCTGGGATTTTCATTGACCCAAGAGAAATATTTTTAACTACTTGAAGCTTTATGATAAATATAAGGGCAGATTAAACAAAAAAAAAAATGGATATTTAAGTTAGCGAGACGTTCCAATTCCTGTCTCGGAAGCCGACCGCGGTAACGTGGTATTTAACGGACGTAGTGAAGCGTGGTTGTTTTATCGAAGAAAACTAAGATCGTATGATAGCGATGAAAACTACATATGCGCGAATTCTCAATTGGCGCTTGCTTACGATCAACGTTGCTCGAAAAAGGAATGAAAAAAAAAGCTACAAAACTTTTCAAAGTAATTCAAGTAGATTTCGATCTTTGCTCCTTTATGTCGTACAAATTAAATCGTTTACATGAAAAAAAAACAAAAATGTAAAGTAAAACTATTAATGATGTCTATTTTGTATCGATTTAATTAAAATAAAAAGATTAAAAAGTACAGGAGGTGTATAGTGGTATCGCCACCCTAATCGAAAAGCCACGCTTTTGAACTAAAAGTTCCGTCTATTCTGTGGTATGACATACTGACATTGATGATGGTAATAGCTAATAATTACACGTTATTCACGTTATTAGCGCTTGCAGCAAAGTAACGTCTCCCCATTTCCCATCTCCTTCGCCCTCACTCAAATGTAATTTTCATTGCATCCGTAACACATGAAGAACAGGAACAGGAAAGCTTCGGCTTCATTAGTCCACTCAATCGAAAAGTTTAATGAAAACTGAACGCTTTTATAAATCCTACTATATGTATGCTGGCATAAAGGGCAAGAATGAAGAACATGAATACATGAAATGATTCAAAGATAGTTTATATCTACATGAATTCTAATCATTTCTCAAGCAACTATTTAAATATTTAAAAGCAAACTACTACGTAAAGTAAATTAAATTTTTTTTTTTATAATGTCGCTGATAGGGGAAACTCGAATATACTCTAGTTTGAGACAGCAAAGCTACATTTTATCCAATATTTGAATAAAAAAATCAATATTTGAACAGTAATTATGAAATCGTAATATAAGTTCAATTATGTTAAATTAATGAACCGTGGAAAATTAAGTAAAGGAAATGTGAAAAAGTGATATGTGGGTGCGTTTAGTTATTAAAAGCAAATGTGAATTCATTATAACTATAACATACAATGTATATTAGTTCTTAATAGAATATGTATACAACATATACTAAAATAAAGTTTATTAATTATTTTATTCTTTTTATTTAATATTCTGACCAAGTTCAACAAAATATATTGCATATAAATTCGGTTATATTCTTTTATAAATAGTTACTTTACTTATAGTTTTACTGGGCTAGTATTTACTTTATGTTTTTATTGAAACGATTAACGTTTATGTTACTTTAAAGTTAAACAAAAAAAATTAATTGTCAGTACCTAGATTTTTGCGTTTTTTTTCCTCTTTTTAAACTGTCTGTAAGCCACATTACAATATTGTTTAGCTGGTAGGTTGTAAACATTTTTTCATCGTTTAATTAAAACCAGGAAGCGTGGGAAGCTAAAATTAAGTAACGAGAAATTATTATAAATATTGTAGGTGCTATCTAAGAATAAATACTGAAAAAAAAATCAATTTATGGACGATTAAATCAATTTAACGCTAAAATAAGTTTAAAATTTTTTATGTAGATATAAAAGTTATGTAGGTAGATATGTATATAAATATGCACCAGGTATCTGAAAATAGATTTTGCATTTATTTTTTATGATTGAATTGTCGGAAATTTTTTTCTTAGGTACTCTATTTTAAGGTTTATAAATTCTTACAAAGATGTTTATTTTATTTGAAGGCGTAATTTTTTTCAAATTTGTATTCGCATATGTTTTAAGGTGTTTAAACTAAACAGAGGGAGCTACTTCAACTAAATTGACGATTTGATTTATAATCCATAGTTGCATGATTCAAATTCAAATCTTGTTACATCTATTACAGTACGTATTAGCAATATATAATAGTAATTTACTAATGTATCAATTGAGTGAAATATAATTTATGTAATTTTGCATATCCACAAAGATACATTTGGATACATTAATCGGGAGCTTTTAGTAACATATAGTGTTTTAAAATGAACATAAAATTTTAATCAGATGATTTAAAATCTTTTCTTCCAACAATTGCTATCTTTGATATGTGATTCTATACAGTGATGCTTTCCCAAAATTTTACAAGAGGTTCGCATTCACAGTGAATATTTTCTAACATTTTTATTTAATATTAATATTCCCATTAAAATAGTATATTTTGGCAGAGTAGCACACTAGCTGATAATTATTAAAATATCAGAAAAAAACAGACAGTTAAAAATCGAAAGAGCAGTAAATTAAAATTATTTTTTTTCTGATTAACAGTAGTTCGCACAAACTATAGCATTTACATCAAAGGGTTTGCATGACCCCCAGGAAAGCATCCCTGATTCTATAGTAAATTAATTGTTCTTAATTTTACCGTAAGCAATTAATAATTAACTTCGAAAGTTTTCCCGTATTCTGACCGATAATATTTTAACATTTAGCTAATTAAAATTTAAAAATAAATACCTCCAATTTGACCTACAAGATCTATAAGACATATATTATAATTTAAATATTTTTTTAAAATTGGGTATCATGATTTTAAAAAAGTTTTAATAAGAATTTCGGGTTGCAAAACAGACAAGAAAATGTTGATTTTGAATATTTCTAAGCAGTTTAATTAACACTTATTTTCATAGATTTTTTAAAAAAATGTAATTCTGACGTAAAAATTTAAAAGAACATTTTATGTGAGCAAGAAAATAGCTCATTGCATCCTATTGCATTATTTGATATGAAGTTTAATAAAACTTAGAGTTCAAATGGAACTTCAATAGTAATGTTTGGTTAATTCAGAGGTTAGTAGTACCAAGCAGATTGATTGGTTTCTCAAATGTTTCCAATGAAAAAACTCCTGGAATTCAAAAACAAAAATATCACCAGTTCAACAGACACAATGTCATGATACAAAGAATTTTTTTAAGCTTTAAATTTTATCCAGACATATTGTGTATACCAAGGCTACAAAACATATTATAGATTACCTACTTCTAAAGTATTAAACAAAATATCATTTAAAACGGTAACTTTAATATTTTTATTTTTTTTTTGTATTTAAGACCTATTTTGATGGAAACTAAAGGAACTTTATAATATAATGAACATGCCCTCACAGTGGAATATAGGCAGACCATGGCTTATTCATCCCTGGAGAAGCCTCTAGGATAGAAATTCTAGCAGATCCCTAAATATTTAAACCCTTTACTGTTTTTTAAATTAAATAGGTCAAACTCAATTTTGATATACATAGGTAAGTGGTGGTCTAGAGGAGATCTTCCATTTAAGCTTATAGGTACCTATATTTATTTTTTAAAGGTTGCATTTACTCTTTCAGTATAATAAATATAATTAATTTCCAAAAATATCCAACTACCTGACTTGATGTATCCTATTAAGAAATATGGGTTTGAGTTTTCATATTCAAATTTAGATAAAGCTTTTTAATATGATATCGTTGTCACACACAAACATACACACACAGACATTTTTCTAAAAACATGTAATTCCGGCGAAAGCTTGAATTTGAAAATTCGACCCGATTATAATATTTCCTTTAAGTACTTTATAGTCGTAAAAGAAAGTAAAAATACTTGGTTTTCAGTGGAACACTATATAAATGTATATTACCTATATCTTTTTATGTTCATATTAATTGATTCGAGTACGTTTTAATATTTGATTAAATAGACGTACCAGTAAAAATAATAAGAGAAATAAAACACTTTAATTAAGTTTGGTCATTATAAGACATTTTTACAATTTGATAAGAAATGTCTACAGTAAAAGTTTGGAAAAATCAATAAATGGTGAATATGATCTATAAAGCGTACATTTTTTATTTCGAGACACAAAACAATAGTTTTTTGCTGCTGTCGTAGAAAGCCGTAATTACGAACGCATTAATTGGATGCCATTTTTTTTCTAAGATTTTCATTTACTGAAGGCAGTTAAAAAACGCATTTAGATGAAAAAATAATTTCGATTGTAAACATTAATTGAATTATAAATAAGAAAACAGTATCAGTCTATGTAGAAAAAGTAAATAGCAAGACAAAAAAATCTTAAGATCAATTTAATTAAAGACTTTATAAGAAATAAGAGTAATGTAACTGTTAATAATTTATTTAAGATACGAAAAACTGATACTTCATTAGTATTTTTATTTTAATTTGACTGACTTTTAAATTAATTCTAATTGAGTTATTGAATGGAACTGTTTAATTTTTATAAGATGTCGTAAAAAATCTTGGCCTTTAAGTTTTATAATTAATTTGAATTTATATGATCAAAACTCAATAGCTTTATGAAAGAAGTTGTTGAGTTAAAAAGAAAATTGGAACGTCAAATCATTGAAAATATACTTAAATATGTTGAGAACACGTAAAATTGAACAATTTTATAGTTGGTTTATCAACTTTTTATATATAATATCACATGTTTATGAGAACATTTTATTTATGTGCCATCACACACCTGTTATAAGCACGAAATCGTAAAATCTAACAATTTTTTACGCTATTTATTTTTTTCTTCAACTTGTAGTAAATGTGTCTGAGTGTCGAAGATCTAAAACGCGTCTTACTGGAAAGACGTTTCGTTTCGTTATAAGGGTGAATATTTGAAAATTTCCATGCTTTTTTTCATGGTCGCTTTTACATTATACTATACGTTTTGATATCATTTTAATATGGTTTTCTCTATGTGTTTATGGAAAGAGATATTACGAGAGCTGTTTATATTTTATGAGTAAACATTAAATATTCGAAATGTGCCAGTTATCAAAGTATGTTTATCATGTTCTAACGCAAAAATCATGCATCGATACTGTGCAATATTGTATTCAATATGATGCAATCATTTTTTAACAGCGCGACGCGTTTTTTTAATATTCATATATAACATTTTTTATCTTCTGATTGGAAAAATCAAATGTGAAAATGTAATGAAATGGAATCGTAATACAATTTATGAGACGGGCTTTGAAAAGTATTTGTGAAGTAGATTTTTTAATCCTTTTAAGTTATTTGTGTTATTATTTGTATGCTATTTATAAAATATAATAAACAAAATGCTATAAAAAATTCATATTGGTACATCACCTACAATTTACATTATTATTTTAACGGTAATAAAAATTAAAAAATAATAATTTACTATATGTTGTTTTAAAATAAAATATTACTTGTGAACGTTAAAAATGAAAATAACTCTAAAATTAACTTGATGAATAGAAATCGAAAAGTTGAACAATACCTTCAACTTTAATTAATCAGTGCAAGCCTTCGAACTCAGGAAGGGAGTATGACCTCCGGTTGCCCTAATTCTGTCGAGATCCCCTCATCAGACAGTGTTAAGTATCTATCTGGGCCGAAAGCTTATTTGGAAACACCATATTACCCAAAATAGGAAAACGATGTTCAATAGATGTGCAATAGGTTTTAAAATCTACACTGGCTTTTGGGAAAACGCTCCAAACTTTCCCTTGAGCACAAAATATTTTTATACAAAACAATAATAGTCCCAATCTGGACATATGGGATTGAGCAATGGGGCTCTGCCAGCATGTCTAACATTAAGATATTAGAAAGAGTTTAATTAAAAATGCTCAGGGAGCTGGCACATGACCAATGAAGGCCTGCGTACGGAATTAACAATTATATCAGTAGCCAGTAAGATTGAGACTCCTAAAAGCTCCACCAACACCCAAACCCACTAATGTTACCAGCCCTTGAGCCTCAAAATAGTAAGCGGTTAAAGAAGAAGGTGGTCTGTGACCTGGTTATGGTATAAAGAGATACTCCATTTGGAGTATTCTCTATCAAGCCCAATTCAGACAGCAAATTTGATAAAAGAACCATTGTCTTGATGGCCAATAAACAAAAATGTAATTGGATTAAAAAGACATAAGAAATCAGGTAACTACCTGTTTTCTATTTTGTTTAAAATTTTATTCTAATGCATTGTCTCAATAGTAAAGCATTTTCAACTAAAATTGAAACTTAATTTGATATCTCTTTTCACTTTATATAAGTTAAACTCCTTTTTTTCTATTAAAAAAAACGAGTTTGACAATCATGATTAACCAATGTTTGGACACTCATGATTGGTCAATCATGATACAATCATAATCATGGCCCTGTTAGTATTCTTAAGCTAGCACCTGCCTAAACACAGCCATTACTATCTCGCTAGGCGTTATGTCTGTCTTTCCGAGATGCTGTAGTTTTCTTTTGAAAGATCTGCTATCCAGCAGAGACGACATATGTGAGTGTCGGCTTTACCGATCTAGTGAAGATGGTACTTTAGGATTTTGACTTACAATAACTTACGAAAAATGAACCACTAGGACTCTAGGAATTTCAAAGTTTAAAAAAAAATGTATTAATAGATTTATAAAAAATTGAGCCATTTTGTATTGAATAAAAATATTTATGAATCTTTAGTTCAATTTGTAAATGAATTTCCATTAAGTTTGCAAAAATATAATTGGCAAAAGAAAATAAATTTTAAGTTTTTATTTTTTGGCATAAGTACTGTTAAAAGATAAAAGCACCTAGTAGATGGAATTGAATGTTAGCAATTAGTAACTGCTCTTGAACAATGTAGGTACTCATGTCACTTTCAACAAAAAAGGACTCAATACTTATCGAGCTTTATCACAATTAAACGACTTCACTTGCATCAGCCTCATGTCGATCTCCCTCAAGCTACTCGTTTATGGAAAAACTCGCTACTTATATCCATTTCAACTTGCAAAAATATATTTTACAGTCAGTTTGTTTTTAGGTGAGATATATTTTAAATATAAAATCTGACTTCAACAAGATTTGCTTGGTTTTTAAAAGAACATAGGCTCGATTCTGAATTTGGTTTTAAACCAAGAGGTATTCAATTTATATAATAAACTTAAAATTGCAGCGATTGTAAGTTACTTACCTGATTTAGCAATTGCAATTTTTTTACCTGATAAAATAGTATAGGTATTAAGATATGCAAAGCTGAAGAAAAATATATTTAAAAATATTATAAGAAATAGATTTGATACAAAACAATTAAAGCAACTTGACGTTATTCTTCATAGTTTTTTCAAGATATACCTACAATTATAAGAGAAGTACTCATTTTTTGTTTTTGTTTTTATTGATTCTTTCACTTTTTAGAGAATGGATGCTTTCTTAAAAGATAATTTTTTTTTAAATTGAATCAGTAGAAAATCAAAAAATTATATACATAGAAGTTTAATATTGGATTTATTTACATCTGTTGGAGGGTTCTGACAAAATTTTATTTCATATAACATTATCTTGATATAATTTTTTTAGCCTTTCATCAAAACTTTCTATTTTTATCTTATCGTGAGTAATCTGTTTACGCCTATAAAAATCACCTTGTCTTGGAAGCAAACACACATCAATATTTGTGAATAGTTCACCCTTGGCATCACTGTGTTATTACTTGACTAAATTAGATAAACTCATAAAATAATAGTACTTTGGTGCGTGTTTAATGCCAAAAATGTGTTCAATGTTCATGTATAGAGAAAATTATGTCAAAAGAAAGGTCTGGTGTTTTGAGAAATGCACTTCTACTCAAAACTGTGAGGTTCTTTTTAAACAAAAATTTTGGAAATTGAATTATATTCGCCTGAAATTATTATAATCATTATATTTGAATGATCCATAAGTTAAATTAGATAAAATGATCGCTTTGACAAATTTCAATAGGCAAATGTCTTAAAATTTTGTTAAAAAAAGAGTTCTAGTTGTGATTTCTCAATGATTGAAAATAAAAAAAGAATGCAAACAAAAACTTGGCAAATAAGGTTTGCTGTGTTGTTGATAAGACCACAAAGACCGCAATTTTAGGTTAAGGGAATGTACAACTAGTTATTCAGATAGAAAAAGAGATGAAATAATTCACTATTTGTGGAAAAGCATATTTAAAATCATGAAATGCAACACAAATATCTATCTAAAAATTAAAAAAGAGGCGTAGTTCTTCATCACAATATTGCTAGACCGCATGTGTTTAAACAAAACCGCACAAAAATTTCCCAGCTAGATTGAAAATTTTACTAAAGCATATTTTATGCTCCTGATATTGCACCATTAAATTATCACTTTTACTTATCACAGTCAAATTTCTTTTGTGATAATGGATCTAGCAATACTGTGCAATAAAACTAACATCTAATATGAAAGTTAAAACTTATTTTTTATTTTACTAAATTCTTTTTTCAGTGAAAATGTAGATACTTACGTAGATTTAGGATAGGCTACAGAAATTAAAATTTTGGGAACTTGATCTGTTACTAGTAAATATATTGTGTAATGCAACTACACCCATACCTCGCTACCGTCGTTTCGTTTTGCGTTTTTTCGAAGTTGCGTCGCTGCTGAATTAATACTAATTTTCACTGTGTGTCGTTAGATTTTCAAAGTTGCGTTGTTTGGGGTCCGAGTCTTGTATGTAAAAATGCTTGCTATAGAAAATCATAATTCATTTTGCGTCGTTCCAATTTGCGTCGTGTTTTTTGGAACGTAACTACAACGCAAAGTGAGGTATAGGTGTATTTAAAGTGTGATTGTCTTTTACGAGTTTTTGAGCTTTTCAATTTTTCCGAAAACGACTCCAATTATTTTCTTTAAAATTTCTATGGTTCTTAGACTCATTGATGCCTAAAACTTTTATTTGAAATGCTTTCCTAGGAATTTTCGAATAAGGATGGTTCTGGGGTTAAGGTTGTGCATTCGTATATACAAACATAGGTTACATGCATATTGCATAAAGTTAGTTATAAAGTGCTTATATTTCTTTTAATCAACAGCGAGTTTCATAAATGAAAGTAAAAGAAAGTACTTTGACGCCTCGCAGCAGATGTTCTTAGTTAATGAACAAGGTGTTACGATCACAGTAGCTGTAACAATGATATGCGATTACAGAAGTCTTAACGTGTAGAAAAATTGGTAAAAGATAGCAAAATTGGTGAAAATCACCATCTCACTCAAACTCTTAGGGAATACAATAAACTTAAGCGGGCGTCTAAAGCCCACTGTCAAATTTTGAAACTGGTTTTTTGTAATTTTGAATGAATTTAAAATAATTTCAACGACCTGGTTATTTTATGACTTTTTATATCTGGATAATTTATTGAGGAATACGGAAAGGTTGTGTCCTTATAGGCTCTTTAAAGATCTCTAACATAAGGTAAGAGCTTTCAAAACAAATTCAATAACTTGGTTCCGTGACAGTCAACTGAGTTGTTTATTTTGAAAGTGGGGCAAGTTTAAAAAAAATGGGAGCCATGAAGATCCATTTTTGAAAGAAATGAAGCTAATGGTGGTTTTTTAAGATAAAACTTATTATGATCTTTTCTTTATTTTTAAGCAAATTATTACAGCTGAACTTGGTTCATTAAGCAATTTGTTTTTTTTGATAAAAAATTTGTGATGGGACAATCCGGAAGCTGTTCCCATAAAAGATAAGATGTACAGCTAGATCAGATCATCTGGCTTTGTTATCTTGAGCCGACGAGGAGGGTCAGGCTCATTCAGCATCTTCTGGGCCTCAAGGTTCGGGTGTACTCTAAGACGCTGCTGGTGCTTTCCCGCATTTTTCTTGATTTCTTCTTCAGTTGTTTCGACATTTAAATCTCTGTGTACGTCAGAGTTCCTTATGTACCATTGCTTTTCTTACTTGTTACAAAATGGAGAAATGAAGCGCCCTTAAAATTTCACTCTAAACTCTCTTGTGTTAATCGATTATTTGACGCCTAAGAAGTTTCACTTCAAATAGATAAAATGAATTTGGAGGGAAAAAATTACTGAAAATAAAACTAAGTTTAAGATATATAGATATTTATATATATATATATATATATATATATAGATACCTGTAAACGCTTCAATTTTGCTTGATTTTCATGATTTTTTTTTTTAATGAAAGAGTCATTATATAGTTTTGAAAATTGGCACCTGGGTTATTCAAACATTACAATAATATATTTATACATTATTTTATTTATATTATTTAAAATGGCTGATGTATACTAGATTCTTCAAGGAAGGTGTCAGCGAGACTGCTCAATCGGCGAGCATTACAGCATCGGTTACAGTAATCTGAAAACAAAAAAACAAAATTCTGTGTGTTTATTAAAGTCATAATTTCTAGATGAACCTAAAAAAAATTTTTAAAAAAATTAAAATTCGCGGAATAAAATACTTGAAAAAAATAACATGAATTTTAGGCTGATTTTTCTATTGTAATTGCTTCGATAAAATTATTTTTTAAATAAATTTCCGAAAATTTGTAGGTTCATATAGAAAATAATATCATTGAGAAGGTTAGTGCAAAATTTCCGAGAGATCGATCAATAACTTTTTGAGTTATCGTGCACGCCAATTTGAAAAATATGGTTTTGAGAAAAACGCGTTTAAAGTTTGAATACATAAAAATTCAATAATTATAGTGACTTACCGATTAATCAGCAATTCCAGCACCATATAATTGTCCTTCTGTAGCCTCGTAGAACTCATTTTGCTCATTGTTCATTAAAATTTTTAACAAAAGAAAGATTAAAAGTTACAGAAATTCAAGAGACAGATAGAAGAATCGGCCGCTTAACTATACCTCTGCCTGCGCTCGAACGCAAAGATTAGGGTCGTCACGGCTTATACTCAATAATATATTAAATACTTAAAATTATGTTCTAAAAATTTGGTGACTTATTCTTAAAGACTTATACTAACAATTTCTTAAAAAAAAAAAAGCAAAATTTCAAAATTTTACAGGTATCTCCCCCCTTAAAAGACCACTTGGTGGCGGGGTGACTATAATTTCGCCTATACTTCTAGTGGCGAATTCAATGGAAGTCCAAGATTTTTTTTTTGGATTCATCGTTCGCTAATAATTATTTAATAAAGTCATCCTACTTTTTATACTTGTATTTTCTGTTTACGAGTACATTAATTGGTTTATTATATCTGTCAATATAACAACAATGTTCGAGGGAAATTGACGCTCGAACATATTTTTTTGTAAAATGAACTAAGATTTAATATAGTATGCAACATAATTTCCTAATTAAATTCCCAAGTGATGTATAGGGAATAATAGGGATTTCTAGTAACATCTGATAAATGACCTAGAGACCCCAATCAACACTAGAGACCCCCACAATTACGTCTTGACATTATGGACTTGAATTATATTCTACCCCACTTCAATCAACAATCATATTACAATAATCATTAACGGCACGCTACACAACACACACAGATATGTGAGTGTATGGGAGAAAGCGGGATGTGTCTGACGCGACTTAGTGCGCACGCAGATAACGGGAACCTGCGCCGGGACGCCTCCGACGCTACTGACGTTAGTATTGGAGCTGCCGCTACCGTGTGCAGATCACCTCTATATCCAGAAAAACGTCCCGTTGTTACGACGAGCAACAATCTCCCGTTTAGACGCACGAGTTTTTAATCTCGCCCCCGGTTCACATTTGTTGTATGCATTGGGGGTGGTTTTCAACGCGCGTAATCCAACAATCAAAGCGATGTAAATTTGAATAAACAACGGCCGTAAAAAAAAGTTTTTTTTCGCACCAGAAAACTTTTTACTAACACCCCAAAACAATGAGAATTATTGTTATTTATCTAGATTTTATACAAGTTATTTAAATTTAATTTTTAGTTTGAAATTTGACTTGAAAGTATTATCTAATAATGGTCTTAAATTTTTTAATTAAAATTGAGTGATATTTTTCAAATTTCACATTCAAGTGATAATTAAACGAAGAAGTTAAAAAAAGCAAGTGACAGTGGTTTTTGTTTAAGATTTGGTTTTAACTTGAAAGTTATTGAAAAGTTTGTCATCGTTGCATTGTTGAAACCGTTGCGCTTCATAAATAATATATTATTAACAAGTATCATAATAAACTTGTGGGTTTGATACGTATCGTAAATGATTTGTATTTTAGTACAGTTTTAAATAATTAAGGTAGTTTAATATACATTAGTAAATAAACGTAGTGTGGTCGTGTTTGACTTGGTGTGATTTAAAATTATAATACGTGTATATCTCAAATAAGATTTTTTCCTTGGAATAACGGAATAGACAGATAGAAGAAAAAATGTGGACCTTCAAAGCAGCCGTTTCTACGAATCCTTCAGGACTTCTTGTTGTCACGTTATCGTGGACGCTGATATTTATGGAATTTGGCACAGGTATTTTCTTGAGATTTTTAATAAAGGGGATAAAAACGAAATGTCTTATAGACAAAGAAAATTATATATTAATCGATTAGCCGACTAAGAAAGTCCTTATATTTCCTAAAAGAAAATATTTTTGTTAGTTACGAATAAAATTTGCCTTTTATAATATAATATTAGGTACTAACAAATTTCATATTGAAAACTTTTTCAAATAAAATATGTATATTTGCAATGAAACATCTAGAAAAACTAAGAAAATTTAAAAAAAAATGGAGTAAGATAGTAGTGTGAAAAGTGATCTAATAAGAGGTGGAACCAAAATAAAAGCATCCCATTTTAATTCCTCCTTAAATTCTCTCTATAAATAAAATGTGAGCAAAAATTAGCGTATCCCGCTGAAATAGCATGCGAACAACTTCAGCTTTACAGCTTTTCAATCTTACATTTACTTTTTTTTTATCTCAAATCTCTCAGCGTTTTCCTTTTGCCTTATTGAATTTAACGAATAGTTTTATAGAACAAATACTTCGTTTTTTTCTTACGATGAATTTTCAAGAAAAAAATCTTTAGAAAAAAACTGGTTGAAATATTGACATATAAGATAAGCAAAACCTTCGTCACGTCAAGAAAATTAGACATCGAAAATGGTGTAAGGTTACAGATAGGTCCAGATCAAATAACGCAAAAAAATTTTCTTTTATTAAATACAATAATTTCATCTACATTAAGATGAAACGTATTAAAAACACTGATTTTGATAAAACGCTGAGAAAATTGCTAATCTTATTTTTCTACTGCGACATGTCATTTTTGCCGTTTAACTTTGATATGATGAAGATTAGAGAGAGCAAAGATTAACTTTTGCGTTCTATTAAGTTTTCGGTGAAGTCTAAAAGGGCGGTCGACGGCTTGAACTCCTCTACACGGCTACCGTCACCAACTTTTCTTAAGTGTTCTGTCAACTACATGAATGAATGAAGGAGAAAGATGTTGAGGCCTTAGTAATTTTCCTGAGTTTGGCAAAAGGGAGATTGGGAAAAGTTCACGGCACGTATCTACCACGTTCAAGCAACACGTGAAATTTTTCTTTTTTAACTCCATTAAGCTACTGAAACTTGAAAACAATCACTTAATCGAAATAAGTAAACTTATAATAAAGATCTTTACGGCATGTTAACAATTTGATTTTTCAAATTATAAATGCTTTAATTACACATCAAATTTGTGGCAGCTTAGATGAAAAGAGTTAATTTCGTTTATATTGAAATTATTTAATGCACTTCCAGGGCTTTTGTACAATTAATTGCTGAAATAATTATGGAATAAAAGGACTCTGAGAGCATAACTAATTAAAAAGCTTTTAATAAAATTATGCAGGTATTTTTTTCAACATTACTTTTTTTAATAAAAAGTTAATTGGATTCATTAAAGCAACACATCAAATTACTAGCATCTAACATTAAGTGGAAAACAATTAAATGTTAATCAAATTAGTTTAAGTCTCAGCATATTTTTCGTCTTATGCAATTATAAGAATTTATAAGTTTGTTATAAAATAGGATTATATGAACAAAATCAATTAAACTATAATTCTCTTTAGGTTTTATATTTAAAAATTCTTGCAATTATATTTGGTTGGGTTATTTTATACGTGTAAATCGAAGATCAAAATTAGTAACGCCTGCGGGTAAATTAACTTTTAAGTATCCTCGTTTGTACCTAATTATAATATTTGACAATTTTAATTTAAACTTTAAGTTTTGATTAGTTTTAGAAGTAAAATATTAAATTAAGATATAATTAAAAAGGAAATGAAATATTTTATGTATCTATATACCATTTCTTATATTAATCTTTATATAAAGAGCTGTTTTCCATTGTAGAACTGAGACAGTAACCGTCCATTTATTACACCATGTTTAAAAATTGACACAAAATAAAGGTTTCAGAGTTTGTTGAGTTTTGGTATTAGATAACCCAGAACAGTACAGGGTTCATGTAAATAGTGTTGCAAAGAAAAATGTTTATATGTTTATTTATTAATTTTAAAAGTTTGGGTAGTTCTTTTTCGTTTCTTTAAGACATAATTTGACATAATCTTTTAAGACGTAATACGAAAAAAATGGTCTCTGTTAACTGTTTTTTCTTGAAATCTTCAACTGATGATACCCTATAAATGTCTCTGAAATACGTAGTTAGTAACTTATTGAAGTACTACCTCTAATTGATCTCCAAACTTTTCAATGTCATTAAAACAATATCTTTAATGAAAGCCGTACTAAATTCTTAGTTAGAGTCCATTAGTCAATATCAATTGTAGGTACTAGTAGCTTGTAAATTGAATATTTTAAATTTTCAATAATTGCCAAGAGCTTCGACTACCACCTAAATATTTTTTATTTTAACATATATGGGTGTTTTGTGTGGTTTCTTATACACCTTAAGATTGGACCCCAAAGTCTTTCTATAATACATTTTACTAATTTCTTTGAGTTTCTAATTTATTACTTTAAAAGCTGTGTTTAATAAAAAAATATTTGTGTAGATTGAGAGTAAAAGTATTAAACACTAATAATTGTAGCTTGTCGCGAAGTAAATACAGAGTTCCAATACTAAAAAAAAATTGGTTGTCTGTAAAGTCGGTTTACGGACGATAGTTTTACGTGATAACATCATAAAGAAACATTGGTGAAAAATTGCTTTCTTTTATGAATTGAATTGAATTATTATCACTGAATTATCATTCTTTTATATAATACAAAGAAGGAGTTAATTAAAAATTAACAATTTTTTCAAAATGCAATTACACTGAAAATGATGAAGGAAATAAATTAAATCTTATAAAGTAAATTGTAAAAAAACACAAAACACGTTGTCTAGGATACAACAATTATTGAATACGAGGCATAGCTTATTGTAGAAGTTCTCGAAGAAGCTCGCTTGGCGGCGTTCCAGTTACAGAACTCTATCGTGTCTCTCTATCGCTTGTATCGCGTTCTCGCTTGCACGTATAGGCTCAAACGGAACGTGGCACTTTTTCGTGCAGGCTGTCGTAATTCATCAATTTATAAGACGTTATCAAGTCAAAAATATTTGATTTAAATAAGGAGAAATGCCTAAAACGAAATAATTATACTTAAGTTTTACAATAAATTGTTGTCATATATTGCTTATTGTATAAAAATTTAAATACAGACAGCAATAACATTTTAAATTAAAAAAACTTTTCACAATAAATACACGTAGGTATAGGTACATCAATTTAAACTATGTATTAACCACTGAAATCAGATTTCATATTTGTTGTTCATATTTTTTACAATGGCATTTTTAGTGAATGTTAATAAAATGTTAGCGAAATAGTATAAAATTATTCCCATGATATAAATTAAAAATCTGAAACATTTGCCATAATTTTACAATAGTTTAAATTAAGTTAATCTTTTGAGTGAACAAATCTTTATAAAAACACAAAATGTTAAAATATAGGTATATTAAATTGTTGCAACTTTTGAATGGTGAGGTCAACAGTTGTTAAATTTAAACAGTAGATTTAAAATTTACTAAGGAACATTTGTGTGGATTTTCGTTTGTTTGTTATCATTTTATTTTACCTCCCGAACATCCTCAATACGTTTGTGTTGAAAAATGAAACCAAAAGTGATTTAATTACAATTTTATTTATGGGATAGACTGGCTACAATAAGCAAACAAGGAATGATACAATAAACTAAAAATTTTTAATGTATGTTTGGCGAATAAAATACAAAATACTTTTAAAAAGTTGTGCGGTATGAAAGATTGTGGTGTATATCGTCCATATTGTACTCGTTGAAACTTTAATGAAACTACATATGGGTGCCAACTACGATAAATGAATATGTAAATTATCAACCTAACTGCAATTTTTTACAATTCCTTAACACAGCTTATAAATGCAATAATATTTACTTGACACAAATAAAAATTACTATTGTAAAAAATACGTTAAAGAAAAACATTTCATAAAATTTTTAAAATAACAAAATTTGAACAAAAATTCCTCTATATAAAATATGTTTATTAAACTATTTTAGATAATAAAAAATTGATTTAAAATCTACGATAATTTTTTTTCTCTTTGGTATAAAAGCGTATTAGTGGTTGCTTTGAATGATGCAATTTGTATTCATTTTTAGATATAAAATATTTTTTCATTCCATTATCGATGTTTCACTAAATGTTATTAAACTGAAAAATCTACAATAGTTATTTGAAACGGAGATAAAAATATTTGATTCATTGCAAAAAAATATTTTTCGGCTGCTGAAACAAATCATTATAAATGCCAGTACGTTTATAATAGTATATCCGATAATTCTATATTGTTTTATGAGTTTTTGCTCTATATTTCCTTGTTATCTCATTAAAAACTAACGACTTTTGTAGTTGAGTTAATTGTAAGATTTACCAAAGAAATTCATGTTTTTCGATTTCATGAGTAGAATTATTTATTTATGTGAGAAATGCTATCGGAAATTTAAATGGAAATTTAAGATAGCTAATACACGGCAGTTAGCCATAATGTGTGTAGAGAAATTTATAGGTAACATTAAAAAAATATCTCACCACTAAATCGTATGCTTTCAAGGATACATTTTTTCAAATCAATGAGGCAAATCTCAATATATCGAGCTTTACACGTTTTTTTTTTTCGATTATGATTGGATATCTTACTTTATAGAAACGCATTTGAAATAAACCCGCATTTTGTTCCACTTGAAAACTTAAGCGAAATGACTTTCTTTTGTGTATCAGAAATATTTTCTTAAATCCACCTCGTTCCCATCTAATCCCCCGATTGTATTGTCTTTAAGATATACGTGGCGATGCCCAACCTCGCCTCGCTTGATTGATGAATACACAATGAGAAAAATGAAAGAAAAAACTTGTTCTAGATATTTTTTTTTCCACCAAGAAAAACGAGGTTACACTCTTTAATATTCGATATATAAAATTGAACTAATTATTTGAAAAATGCGAGAAAATAATGATTTGTATAGGAGATTTTTGAGATTTAAAGTTGACGACAGACGTCTTACAAAGCCAATACGATCAAATAATCATAAATAAAATACATCGTGATTGTATATTTGTATGGATATTGGATGGAGAAGATGTAAAAAATCGTAACAACCCAAGGGTAAAATCGGTAACCGTGTCATTTCCCTGTAGACAGCTCGTCAAAAAATTGTTATATGTGTTTAAATTTTATTCTCGATCACGACGAGGCACAGGGTGTAAGTCGTTAGGGATAAACTCGCAATGCCGAATGTGTTTTTTTTCGCACAGTTGTTGAATATTCCTCATTCACTCTTGGCTTTTTTATATCGAGAACATTGGAAAACGTCTGTTTTGTCGTGCATAACTGATATTTTTCTGTTTTGTAAATTCCATGGGGATTTGGCCAATCGTATCGGTATTGAAGGAAATGTTGCGTGGGGTAAATAAGGGAACGTTTGCTTTTACACAAACTTAAGTAAGACATGCAGACAATTCCCATTTCACCCCTGACCCATAGATTTCCTCATGAAGATTTCTATCTAAACATGCAGAGGGCAAACATTTATACATTACAATGGCTGGTAATGATATCGAATCCATTTTCGAATTTCCCCCCTTCGAACATAAGGCTATGATAAAAATTTACATTCAAAATGTTTGGACTATGTAAATATTTTCTGATAAGAAAAAAAATTCCATCATTAAATTTTATATCTAAATAAAAATTTAAATAAATTATATAGGTTTTCAAAACATTATTTTATTAATTCTTAAATTAAAAACGAATAAACATTTTTTTAATCTCAATTAATTTTCAAGTATAAACCATAAGCATTTCAAAGTTGTTTTGTTACACAAAGACGAGTAGATTTATTTGGTAGTGGCTAAATACAACAATACAAAAAGAAGAAGCAAACATTGTTTGGAATAGCTTACAGAGCTTAAAGTTAAGCTTACAAGAAGATTACGTTGACATTCTAACTTCAATGCTAAAAATATTTCTCTCTCAATATCTATGTGTTAATTATCGGTGACTTAAGTGTGATGCCACAAATATTAAATTTAAAAAAAATATTTCCAAGATTTTTTATTTTAAGTAATTACAAAAAGTTATTTTCATACTTTTATTTATTTTATCGTTTCTATATATTAGAGCTTTTTTATCCCCTAAGACTACGGGAATGAAATGTTGGTTTTATTTACTGAAGTGGGCAATAAAGCTTTTAATATTTGAAGAATTAGTTTATAAATTTCAGTATTTAAGCACTCGCACTAACAATAAGAAGAAACGAGAGGTGTATTGCGGTATCCGGTTGAAATCTATACGAATATTTTATGTTCAGACAAATCTATTTCAACAATAAAATATTATTGATTTTAAAATGTGAAAAAAAAATGATAAAAATTTTAAATCTGTGATTAAATGAGTAACACAAGTTTTCTCTAACAAATATGTAAACATTATTGTAAGAGAAGAATGGAGATTTAAAACGAAACAATTCTAAATTTTAAATTTATTTGGTAATCCCTTTTGCTTAAATTGTTTGGTTTTAAAATAAATATCCTACCAAAGAGAGAATAACTTCTACTCATAGTAGAAGGGTTTTGTAAATCGTACTACGATTGAACTCTTTGTAGCATTTTGGTTTCCGGAGACCAAATTTATTTAAGAGTTTGTGAAGTAAGAATGATGATAAAATTCATAATGAAAATTCGAGGTCTTAAAAATGCATTGAAGTTGATCTAACACATAATATCTTATTAAAAAAGATATAAGGTAAAAGATATATAGATATATTAGCTGATACCCGCTCGCTTCGCTGGACATAGCTAAACTAAACTGATTGATTAATAGAAAAATGTGTAAAAAGTCATTTAAGCTATGTTGGCATAAGATGATATTAATAGTTATCTCTCAGAAAACGTAAATTTTCCAGGGTAATAATTATCTAAAATTTAACATATTTCTATATTTGTTAGAAATTATTTTGGTCGCTGGGGAAGATGGGTCAAGTTCTTTTTTGTTAGGCATCCCGCCACATCCTAATAGTGATGTGGTCAACATCAATTTGGGTTGAGTGGGGTTTGGCAATTGGGACATCGTCTGGGCTCATTTCTTCTCATCATCTAGTGGTGATTTTCTCGGGTGTGACCGATTCATAGTAAAAGCAAATTCACCTGGTCGATTCTGTTGTATTTTCCTTTCTATATATCCTATTTCCTTTCTTATATGTTTTCGTACCCACTAATTTTGGTAGTTTTTCAGATAGGTACCTACGCCTTCTCTTGGTTCCACTTTTTCTGCCATTCTTTTGTTAAGGTTTCTTTAATTGTTTTAGAATTTTTTTTTTTGAGGTTTTCTTGGTTGAACGGAAATGGCCGTTTAATATTTAATGTTTTTGTAAGAAAGTGGTCGCTTTTATTTTGGAAAAGATTAGGAAATGAGAAATTTAAGGAGTGATGGGGTGTGCTAGTGGACTTTATACAATATATCAGAATGAGTAGTAATCTTCGGCTGTTCAGCTCTGGTTCGGTTGCTTCAACGAGCATGCTGGTTATTGGACAGGTTCGGTGGGCACCTGTGGCAATTCTGATCCCTAAAATTGTGTTTTGGGTTCAGGATTTTTAGCGCTGAGTGTTTGACTGATGCGTATGCCACAGAACCACAGTCTATTTTAGATCCGATGAAGAATCGATATAAATTTAATAGACATTAGTGTCCATGTCTGCACCGTTGTTTTTCTCGTTTATAATTTTTAAGACATTTATTCGTTGGAAGCAGTTTGCTACAAGCAGCCTCAAGCGGCTTCTCAAAGTGAGCCGACTGTCTATGGTATCTCTGAGCATATTTAATATGTATGAAAATTTGAAAGAGTTTAGACTGTTGACATTTCCGATTTCCGATTTCCGATTTCCCGTGACAGCTCAAATCTTACCCTTTTTCGCTATGTTTTTTATTTGCCATGTCAGCTAACTTAGGCCATAGCTTAGCCAACCTGCTCTCCATAACTCCTCGTTTGACTCTAACTTATTTTCGTCCATAAAATATAAATTATAATATTAAAATTTAAATATCATATTTAACGTTTTTGTTTTGATTCTATTCTTTCATACGCAAAAAAGTAGAAAGTTGGAATTTCTTTATTAAAATGTATATCGTATTTCAATTTTTTCTCGCTTTCTTAAATACAACTTGAAACAGCTACAGTAAAGAATTTTTTAATATTAATCATTGCCGTCTATATTGGCCGTTTTTCTCCATTTTATTATGTTGTAGCAGTTTCTTGCGTTTATTAAAAAGAAATTTCAGGACAAGTAATAGTTTGTTTTTATTTGATAATTTTTTTCTTAATCAACGTTTAAAGCATCCTCTTAATTTTATTAAAGAATTGGGATATATAGATATTTAAAATGAACGTTGAGTGTTTTTAGTTTTTTTTTCTTCACATAAATTTTATCATATTTACTCAAGATTGGTTTAAGTCTCTCATGAGACATGGATAAACATAAATTTATATATCTTTTTTATATGCTTGCTCGTTTTAGCAATCTTCAAAGAAAATAAATTTTGATCAAAACGTTTTTTGAATGGGAGGAAGAACTTTTTTCTTAGTTAAATCTACAACTAGTGTAAGAAAGCTTGAAACTGAGGGTAGTTTGTTCGTAAAATTTAAAGGGAACACAATTCAATAGATTTGACACCCTAATTGTTAGTCACACTTGTTTAAATAAGGGAGGATTTTCAACCCTTGCTTTAAATGGGTTAAGGTCAGAGGGCACGGTAGAGATATTAAATAATAACGATAAATTTGGCGATTTGTAAAAATGTCACGCATTGAAATTTGAAATGGTTTTTTGAAAACAATTTTAGTTGGTTAAATGGAAAACGACTGACCTAAAAGGATATTTGATTTTTGATAAGCTTAAGAGAAACTAAAAAGTATAGAAAAGGTCGACTTGTTTTTGCTCGTTTATTTTTTGATGTAAATGCTAAGATGAGTATATACCCTATTAAAATATTTCGATCTGTACCAAGTGTTGTAAACGAGCTTTTTCTCTGACGCAACAACGTAGGAAATTGGCGACTAATCTTCGTGTAAAATGAGCTGTATTATATTCGTTGTGTTTATTTTAAATTATATTTAAGCAGATAAAAGGGAAACCATATATAGACAATGTTTTTTTTTTCGGATGTAAACATGGCAATTTATAACCCAAAAAAATTCAATAAAAATTTATTCAAACTTTTGTTGTTTTGACAAATATAAATAAATTTTATTGAAACGAATGGGATATACATACAATATACAAATTAGTTAAAAGAAAACAACAATAATGACAAAGAATAGGACGACCAACAATCAGGATCAGGTATATCCGGTTAAGTCTATTGTTAACATTGTGTCTAATCCAGAAAATATTAAGGGTCAACGCATTTCCCGGGAAACTCACGGTTCGCACACTACTAAGCGTACGATTCCATTTTCAGGCCTGACAATGAGCGGGAAAGAAACATGCTTCGCTCTCTATCCCCTTTTTTTTTAACCACGGGGTGGATTTATTTATGAGTCTGTTTGCGGATGCACGGCTTTTGCTCGTTTCATAACGCCATCAATAATAAAAAGGAATGTAGGTAGATTTCTATTCACCTCTTACGGTCGTATATTTTAGGTTTATATCGATAAAATGAGGGCTTGGATCCAAGGGGTTGGAAACGGGGAAATCAAATTGTATCGGATTCTCGTTATGCTTTTTTACATTTTTGTTTATTTATCTATATCTGGCTTATGAAAATAAATATCATATTATTTTATCGGTATTGGATTTGTCATGTATCAGCAGATAGAAAAATGTTATCCCAATCGTTGATGCACCTCTATATCATAAAATTTTTATTTATTCAAAAGTTTTTTTTTTCATTTCGTTGTTATTCATTTCTAATTATAACTTCTTCTCGACTTTTTGGTTATTTAAGATCTTATTTACTACTATTGTTTTTAGTAACCAGTGAATACGAAAATCTAGAAATATTTAAGGTTCCATTAGGATTTGGTCGTAGCACCCATGCCATAAAGAGCAACATTCTAGTCACCACGCCTCTAAATGATCTTTTTCTCGATCTATTTACAGAAAAAATTAACTTCTAAAATTTGTTAAGCTAAATTAATCGTGAAAAAATAAATTTAGAAAAATGAATGAAACGATGTAGGAAAAGACAAAATTAATAAAGACAATAACAATTATATTGTGTCTGTCCGAGGATATCACAGTGTATGTTCAATAAATTAAATATTCTCCAAATACTTTAAAGTTCACATACCTTACGACAAGAGAGAATTGAGGAAAATACGAGCGGAAAAGAGATAGCGCAACCTCTGATCTAGTAACTATTAACATAAGTGGCATCGAAAGTAAAGTATGTATTTATTGTATGAATATGTCAAACGCTGATGAGGTAAAAACTTTAATGTTTGAGGAAGAATCCTACCGTACTTATTCATAATAAGCTATTGTACTCTCTAATTCTAATTGATCTATATGTGACACGATTCAAGGATTGAACAGTTGAAAATTCGAAATTCGATTACCGTAAATGCTAACACAAAATTGAAAGATTTCAATTCAATTAATATTGGATTGTCAAGTATTGAAACAAAACAACTCTATCATAAGCGTACAGTCTTTATTAACTACGTGATCAAATTTCATGAGGTGTTACTACACTCCAATTACCTGGAATCGTACGTTTCGAAAATTCAATGCTATAAAATAAACTTATAAAATAAATCTTTACAATTTATAATTTTCTTCAATTTAGGATTCCATAGCTTTTATATAAATGATATTTCTTAAACTTTTATAGTATTTACCATAGGATAATTAATTTAATTACATCATGTAATAATTTGATTTTGTTTTTAATATCATTTTAAAAAGTAAAAAGGTTTTAACACGATATTTTTTTAGATTTGATTTAAAAAAATGTAGAAGATACCTCTTATTATGCACATACGAATATAGTCCATGTCTCGTTAATTTTCTAACAACAATTATATCCACTTAATGGTGCAGCAGTTAGACCAATTGATCTCCGCTCCATGCGTCAATGGGAATAAGTTCGATCCCCGTTAAACCCTATATATTCGATTTATGATCAAAAATTAAATTACCTATTAACATTTTCTATACTTAGAAAGTCGTGATATGACTGTTGAAAAAAATTGACAAAGTCAATGATAGTTGAACTATAAATAATAATCTATACTAATATATAAAATTGAAGAGTTTGTTTGTTTGTTTGTTTGTTTGTTTGATTGGTTGAACGGGCTAATCTCAGGAACTACTGGTTCGAATTAAAAAATTCTTTTAATGTTGGATAGCCTAATTATCGGGGGAGGCTTTAGGCTATATAACATCACGCTACGACTAATAGGAGCAAAGCATCGATGGAAAATGTTGCAAAAATCAGGAAAAATTTTTCCTTCTGAAAGCGTTCGTGGCCTGCCCTGCGTAAACGGTTAAAGTTACGCAAAAATTATGTGCAGCAAAATTGTTCCCCTTAAAAAGTTCTACAAAAAAGTCCGCGACGGCATATGTCTATCTTTTATGGTTAGCCCGCCATAACCTTTTTAATGGTTGTTAAGGTTGTTTCAAAAATAATTCATTATTTGCAAAATTGTTTTTAGAAACATATTATTAATTTTTACCCAAATAGATATTATAATAATAAATGACAATCTGAGCCATTAAATAGAATTCTTTTTATTAAGGGAAAATGTCTCATTTACCCGGGAAATTGAAAAACGGGTTGGAGAAAAAAATTATGCATAAACTCTATTTTTAGTTGAAAATGGATTTTGGTGATATTTAAGTATGATAAATATGCGAATCATTATCTTGAAAACACGTTTTATTTCGGAAAAATTTCTCATTTCATCGGGAAAATAGAGAAAAACTGGTTCGAAGAAAAATCATGCTGAAACCAAACATTTTAATAACTCATTTATTAGCTAAGAGTTAAGTAATAACTCATAAGGTCCTCAAGGCAAAATCATAATTTTTTTTTTCATACAGTCCACTTTTTATCCAGGAAAAATGTATGTTCCCGTAGGATAGATACGTTTTTGTTTTTCACAGAACAAAAGATTACCATAATTTCTTGCAATATGGTGGTTTAAGAAACAGTGAATGATATGGGTTACTTTTTATGTTAAAATATTGTACGGTTCCCGTAGGATAGGCTAAAAATAGAATCTTTCAGGAACTGAGTATTTCAAAGGAGTTTTCTAAAAGTTCATGAATAAGAGTTTTAACGAAGTTTCCTCAGGAAAGCTTGATCTCTTTTTATCCAGGAAAAATGTTTTACTCCCGTACGATAAATATGTTTTTGTTTTTCACAGAGTAAAAGATAGACATAATTTTTTGCAATATGATAGTTGAGGGATCAGATAATAATATAGATTATTTCTTATGCCAGAATAATGCACGGTGCTCAAAGGATAGCATGATAATTGTCTCCTGCGGGAACCGTGTGTTAAAAAAAAAGTCGTGAAATAGATCTTTAAAGTTCGTGAAATAGCGTTTTAACACATTTTCTCTTTAGGATTAAAATAAAAATTACAATTTTTACTTGAAGATATGATTTTTTATTTAACATCCGAAAAGTAATGAAAATTTTTGAATCGTTGAAATTTCTTTCATTGTTAATTTTCGAATACATATTTAGAGTTTAGCGTGTTAAATTACATTTAAAAAATCAACAATTAAATTTTCAACTTTTCTTTTCAAAACTCCCCACTCTTTAAAATATGTTAGGCCTCCTAAGTGAGCGCTTGCGCTTTTCCTTCTCAATATTTGTGTACTTCTAACTTTTTTTCAGTAGTCAGTAGTCAGTACTGAGCTGATTCATAGATCATTAGACATTCAGGCATTCAGCTTCTTGCAATATATTATATCAGATACAGAAGTACAAGTTTAAAATATATTATTTGTTACAACGGTTACAGGCGTTGCAATAATCAAATAACATTTCAATTTTCTTTACGTTACTCTTTGTTTAAGTTTCATATATTTTTTTTTCTTCATTATATTTTAAGTTTACATACGTAAATTTTATCAATTAAACACTCCAGTAGTGTTATGCAGCGTTCCTTTATTACTCCCGTTCCCGTGACATTTTCTACTATAGTTCCACTCTTACTGATCATAATGTGATGTACCTAAGATAGCTCATGAGTCATGTTATACTTTTAACTTTACAAACATACAATGTTTTTCTTGGTTTCGTCCGCGTAGTTTTAAATTAGCATTATAGGTACCAAATTTTATCTCTTCAATGGTTCTTAAGTGATTTGTGGATAAAACAAAGAAAGTTTCAACTCCTTTAGAATTGTGCCATAGGTTCCCCACGTTTAACCCTCTCGCACTCTTATCTGACGCAGACGGAGTTGCGCGAGTCAGCTAGTTAATCATAAAAACCTTAGAAGTATTGAGAAAATTGGTCAATGTCAGTTCCAACTTCACAAATGATATCAGCTTATTGAAGACAACATTTCTTTGGAGAATATTTATGAATGTTTTGATCCCTGCTGACAGCATAAATATTGGGAAAATGAAAATTCGCAAAGAACATTTTTGATGTAATTTTATATTTTTACATTCTCTACACGTTTTGTTTAAAATGTTGTGCCTTTTTAAAGATATTTTGAAAATAATAATTTTTAACTTTTTCAGCTCACTCAGGAGGGATGAGTGAAAATTATTTCTAAACACAACAATACAAAGAATACTTATCACACAGAATATAATATGATATCAAAAATTTAACCACTCACTTACAATACTACGTTAACTAGATTAGTAACTATGGCAATAAAAACCGTCTTCATAGATTTCACCATTACGTTAGTTAAAACGGTAGCTCCAGGCGCTACAGATAGCTTAATTATACAAATGTCATCAGGGTCGATATAATTTAATATAATTAGTTCTTGATCTCATTGATCATAAGAAGAGCTTTAAATTTCCAAAAAGAGTTGAGTTGGTTAGTTGTATTATAAGGTGTTATAAGGAGGCTTAACTGAAAAGCCTTAACAGAAAAACTTAAAAAGATTCAGATTTTTGTAGTTACTTCATAAAAAGTGAAACTCTAAATTTTTAACCAAATATAACGTAAAAATCTTTCTTTAGTAATACCAAAGGCTTTCTGATCTTAGATACTTTGAAGACCCACGAAAAACCCATAATTATTTTAATAGCTATAAAGTTAGTACTGCATTTCAAATCTTTTTACTTCCTTTTAGTACTGTCTAGTAAAGGAAGTATCGTATATACGAGCCGAATTTCTATTTCGAGTTTTCTTCGGAAATACACGTTTGAGGCACCCCGAGCCCGGAAAAGTAGTTTTTAAAAAAATGTCTATGTGTGACAGCGACATCGTATCGAAGCAGTATTCGAAACCCACACTAAAATTTCGCCTCCATATTTCGTCTTGTTATGTCGTGAAGCTTTTGGCTGAAATCGGTTACCATAAAAGCCTACTTTATCTATTCCATGGGTTACATCTATTAAATGGATTATTCCATGAGTTTTTGGTTTTTTTTTATTTTTTTTTTCGAAAACGTCTCCAACGTTCAACTTGATATGGTTATAAGACTCATCAAAACATTTATTTTTATTTGGTTTTCATTAATTCATCTCATTGATTAAAAATTTTTCCTATGAAAAATCAAATAAAAGAGATTTTGTAAGATACCTATATTTTATTATATTTATGCATGTTTAGTTTATGTTTGTGTTTGAAAAAAAATTTTTTATGGTGTTCAACAATTCATAATAGGCATGTATAAAAGCAAAAATGTGGGCGCCAAAGCGAGCTCTTAATATCGATATTAAGGTTTGCCCAGGTTTATTATTTTCATTTCCATTTAAATAACTCAGGCATATTTTATTTTTATTTTGATATCTCAAAATTTTGGAATAGTTCATCGTAGCAACATTCTGAAAGAGTTATGTACTAAGTGTATACTAACTAAAAAAACTTATAATTTCCGGTCCACAAATGTCATTTAAATCTCTTTTTTTTAGATTGTTGTTACGATAACTTGTTCCAGAGTTATAAAAATTCAAGATTAAAAAATTCCAGTGTTATTTAAATAGAAAATGAAAAAATGGATTGAGACAAACCTTATTATTGAGAGACCATATTTTATTTTTATTTCTAGTACTATCGATATTTGGACACCATAAGAAAAAAATGTTTTTTAAACACGTTAATGTATATTTTAAGGTAGGAGTTAGTATTAAAAAAATATATATAACTCAATTGATGCTTACGAAACTTATCGGTGGAATTGGTGGATGATTTTACTTAAATTTTAATTACCTAATCGTGGGTTTTGTTTATGCACAATTTTTGCAAAAACATTGAAAAAATTATACATTTCTACAAAATAGGTTTACATTTTTCTGATATTTTCCAAACATTGAAACAACTTGAGAATGCTTAAAGATATCTATTGTCTCTAGCTATTTATTGTACATATATGCATATACGACTATAACGAGTGATTTGTATATATACTTAGACATATATTTACATCATATTGTAAAAATATAACCCATGAATTTATTTTCTATAGCTGCAGAATTATATTTCTATCTTACATAATATCCTTACCATGCTTATTTAGTGTTTCAAACCTTTACAGACTACATCCTAAATATAACTCTAAAAGTTATGTTGTCAAACATTAAAGGAAATAAATCTGATAAAATATTTAGTTGGGTCGCGGAAAATCTATACCAAATACTATTGATAGACTTAAATACTTATTGCAGAACGTCTAACAAGAGTAAAGAGAACTAAGAGAAAATAAATATTCAAAATATTTTTGGCACTCATAATTTTTATTTATTATTCGAAAACAGTTTACAAGTGAAATGAAATAAAAGTGATAAAAAATACCATTCAACTACATGAAAAGCTTTTTTTTATAATTGGAAAGTTTCAAGCCTTAATTGATTTAAAAAAAAAGGTTTTAAAAATAAATTTCCGCGCTAGTTTTGTTTGAAGAGATTTTGAAATTTTGAAATGAAGATATATGCCGAGCTTTGTGAAAGTTTCGCCGGTGAGATTTGCTTATCATTTACCGAATGCATGTTTGACATACATAGGGATTATTTATTATTGAGAACTGTGCTTGTTTTAAAAAGCATGTGCTTGCATAAAACGATTTTTTAGATTGAAACAACTAATTAAAGTAACCGGTGCAAGCGAAGTTTTTGTTGGAATATTGAAAAATCCGAGATAAATAGAATAGTTGGAAAAACGAGAGCAGAATGTGTCATATTTTTAAGTTTAGTTTCTATTTTTACCAATTCAGTATTGAGATAATAAATTGAAGCAGCGATTCAAAAACGATTAAGCTTGAAAAATTATTGTTAAGACAATATGTATAATTGATTGTTACATAATTAGAGAAATATGCATTCAACTAATGACCTCTGCTTTTCCAAACAAATCATGATTTTTTTTTTTCATTATGAAAAAAACCTTGTTGCGTTGCGCTATGATAAATTTTGGAAAACAACAATTTTTGCAAACAGAGAAAATTTAATGGATTAACGAATCGTTCGTGATGAGTTATTTATTTGTATCGTTAGAGAGTCGAAAAAAACAAGAAGTTCAATCATTTTTATTTACGCTAAAGGCGAAATGAGTATGAGCCAATCATTTACGATATAATAAATTGAGATATTCAATACTTGTGAAATTTTCTTTAAGAAAAGAAGTGTCAATAAATTCCATCAAGTTTTTTTTCGATCAATTATCTTTAGGCAGTTGATGATAAATTTAGAAAAATTCCGGATATTATTTTATGTGTTCGCGCCGTTTTCAGAACGAAACGGGTATTAATTGAACATTTTAATTAAAAAATCTTTGAATCCATCTTTATTTTATGTTTTTTTTATCTTTTAAGCTTTTGCGGTTATTGCGTTTAAAACCGAGAAATACTAACGCTATTTTCAATATCTCATAATTTAATCGTTTTATAATTACTGTCTTCATGGCGAGTAATTTTACTATTTCAATAAAAAAAAAATACTTTCCAAACCAGTAAAGATATAATTTCCTATGACAGAAATTAAATATTATATCGCGTTTTTAGTAAAACTTGTGTAAAATTAAATTTCAAAACCTCATCGGATCGATACTCAGTATTAATTACAAATCAAATGACTGATTCATTTAAGCAGGAAAAAACGTACCTTTTGCTTACTTTGCTAATGTGTAATTTCCCAGTAAATATTTGGTTTTGAGACATTGATATTTTACTGAACCTTTTTTGTAAATAAATATAATGTAATTTGATTTTGTTTTTTTTTTTTTTTTCGTTC
The DNA here is from genome assembly GCA_958496155.1 of Sisyra nigra. NCBI lineage: Eukaryota > Metazoa > Arthropoda > Insecta > Neuroptera > Sisyridae > Sisyra > Sisyra nigra. Next base: position 19,115,000 of record OY292315.1, on the reverse strand, counting down.
CGTATAATTCAATGTATTTTAAGTCAATAAGGTATTTAATTGAATTGATTCTGTTTTTAATATTTAATTGTCTGTTTTTTATTGCTAAAAGCATTTTCAGAAATAAAATTTGGAAAAAAATATAATTAAAAATATGGAGGTTCTAATGTACAAATATGCGAAAATATATAATATGTATAAATGGAATACGTAGTGCCATTATAAACTTGTTTAATTAATTTTTTTTATAACAAATTTTTGCACAATCTGCCTCTTTGCAATAATTTAAATGTATCTACGAATACACTCTTAAATTGGTTGTGTCCACTGATACTCTAAATTTCTTTTATTAACATCCTTGTCATGTCTATTGATATTTGGTCAGCTGGTCAACTCCAGTAGTCTCTTCAATCTCCTGTTTTCATTACTATTATCAAGCAGATTGATAGCAAGCTGGTTAAGATGGTTCTTCGGTCTCACCTGGTAACGATGTGATCGTTCCGTAATCACCTCCTTCACCTTTTAAATTCCAAGGTTCTCATGTACTCGATCGTTGTTAATCCGCCTGTAAGTACGCCTATTACTTCGAAGGGTTTTGGATTGAAACTTCTGCAGAAGTGCAAAGTTCCAGTACATGTCCAAATAGGTCTTTGTACCGATTTGTAAAGCAGCACTTTATTTTCGATCGTCAGTTGTGATCTTTGTCCAAGGATCCAGTACATTTTCCAAACTTTTTATTGAGTTGCTTTCTTTTTTCTTTAATATGTATGGGCCAATTAGTCAGTCTTCTATCGAGATACGAGTATATTCCAAAATATTTTGCGTGATCGGATTGAGGTAGTTTGAGGTCATTTTTTAAGTAATTAGGAAAGTTAAAAGCATTATTGTTTTCATATGAATTTATAAATATAACTACGTGTTACCTGTTTGCTTAAATAACTAGTAAGATGGTACACGTTATAGAAATATGAATGATGGTAGAAATAGCATAAGACACACAAATAAGGAATTTTTATTCCAACTAAAAAAGTCAATGGAAAAAAAAGCAAAAGAAGAAAGGAAACTATAGCCAAATAGAATACGTTTTATTTTTTCGTTAGCATAAAAAAACAGGTAAGAGCTTGTTCCCCCCGTACTGCAGCCTTAGGCTTATTGTACTCCTGTTCTGTTCATGTATCCCTATTGTGCAAGGATTCTTGCTTATTCCAGGTTCAGCATTCTGCCTAGCAAAAGCAGTCCCTGTACTAAGCTTGCGTGATTTGTGCCTGTTTGGGCGTCATTTATCCCATACATGTGCCACCACTTTGTGAGCACTTTGCAGTCAAAAATGACAAGGATCGCGTTTTCCTCGCCATCCCCATACAATTTGCAATTGAGGTCTTGTTGAGACATCCTAATAGTCTGCAGATGCTTTCTCAGTCCCCCGTGTCCGGTTATCAGTCCCGTTATTGTCCTGAGTTGGTTCCCTCCCAGCCATAAAACCTCAGCGGCAAGCGATGGGCAAATTCTCCCCATCATTCTTTTACTGAGCTTCTGACCAGGAATTTCTTGCCAGTCAAAGAATAAGTTAGAGAGAGGTTGGATTTCAACAACGAATTCACAAAGATGAATTACTATTTCTCCTAGTGTACAACTGAAACAAGATTTTTAACTTAAATCAGAACTGAATATTTGGTTCCTTTTTTAGGTTTCCACTGAAAACAAAACTTATAATAATATAAATAACTTCAGTTATTTAAACAGGCAGGTAACAGGCAGTTAAATTTTTAAATGTATTTCAAAAACAGCTGGCGTTTTAACCTGTTTCAACCAAAAGTAGTAAGATAACTGATTCAAGAAACTATAAGTTTCGTTTATAATTTTGGTTAAATATCGTGTTTCAGTTTGACACCTACTAGAAATAGTAATTAATCTTAGTTATATCGTTCGTTGTCGAAAACCAACCTTTCAACCTTCTGGTTGAAACTTAAGACGATAAAAGTTTTCTCTTCTGCTTTGCATATATTTCCATTAGCATTTTCAGTTAGAGTAAAAATTAATTATTTGTATGGCTTATACTCTATCTTACCTTTTTTTTTGTTTGTTAAAAGAAAAATAAATTAAGACTAGATACCCTCGCATTGCAGTCTTAGGCTTGTTCTACTCCTGGTCTGCTTCCATATTTAATACATTTTTGTTAGACAAGAATTTCTGCTTATTCGAGGTCCAGCTTTATATCTATCATAAGTTCCTATACCTGCTCCTGTTTTGTACCTGTTTGGGCGTCATTAATTACATTTAGTGTATCAATTTTCGTTAGAAGTGTTCAGTGTTGTAATTAATAAAATTAATTTCAACATTCATATAAAATTTGTCAAATTTTGAGTTCTAAAATATTTTAAAGCTCATGCAAACGAAGTCGCGGGTACAGTTAGTTTATAATACGTTTAATAATACGAGTAGGTATATTTATAATTAATTACTATAACATTTATATTATTATGAACCGATAGATTGATTTAATAACATTTTGAAGGAGTAGTTACCTCTGTGCTAAAGGAAGGTAATTTTAGACTTCTAGTTCATGTTGGTTGTTTGGTGCATGTTGATTTCATTGTTTGTCGTAGGAGGTAACGAGGATCTCATCGTTAACACGGAAAGGGGATGGAAACGGGAAGTTGAGTGTAGATAGATGTTAGTCTTGATCAACAATCCTGGATTGAATGGCACGTGCATTCATTTGGAAGTCTCATTGAAATGAGATTCGTACTGGTCAATTTATTTCTGATCTGATTGCATCAGCATCATTGATCAAGTAGTTGATGGTCTTGTGTAATGTTTGTTCGTCGAGTATTCGATAAAATATTTTTGCGATAAAACGTGTGAAAAATTGAAAGATTTTACGACAAAACGAATGAAGCTTTTTGGATGACGAATGAAAATCAATATTCAATCGGTTTGTTATTGTTGTGCTTGACAAAATGTGCGTAAAGCTTAAGTGAGTAAAGAATGGGCATCTTCTTTCATCATCAAAGTTCTATACGGCGGTGATAGAAGACGTTTGAGTAAATAAAATCGAGAAGGAAAAAACTTTATGGACGCAATATTACAGATAAATGGCGATGAGTGGAAGATGGGAAGTTTTATTATTATTATTATGATACGGCTGTATTAGTTTCGTATATGAAAAAGGAATGCTAATATATGTTCGTTTAAGCAGCAGAAATAATAACGATTTTGATATAAAATTTTAGTTTCTAATTTTTTTGAATCAAAAACTCCGCGAAATCTTTTATTCTCATATGTGAAATCTAAATAATAAAATGTTATTATTATACGTGCCTCGATTTATATTTATATTTGATCATTCGTTTATGAACAATTTCTATACGCGTCGTTATTTTCGACGATAATATAATTCACGTTGGTGGGATGAAAACAGGAGTTGAACGATAACATTGTTTGAGCTGACTGTTGTAAAAATAAGCGATAAAGATATAGAATTTTTCGTTAGTTTGTTAGGTATATGGAAAATTTATTGGCATAAATATGGAGTGATAAACAGATGGGTAACAAGGGATGAGATGAAAGGCTTTCTCTCTGGTGTAGATATACAGATAGAGTTGCTTTCAAAATGTTTCAAAAGATTTAAAAAATAAACGACTTTTTGATAGCTGTTTGAATTTCACTCGCTTTTGGGGGTTGTTTCTTCAATTTTATTTCAACTAAAAATTGATTTGTTTACGTTGAATAAATGCAACTTGGTTACAATTTGAATATATATTTTGATAAATTATAAAACAATCTAGGAAAGATATTTTAAAATTTTTCTCAGTATCCACTTAAGTTTTTCCCATCAACTTTTATTCAGAACATCTAGTAACCAAATTATCAAATTGAAAGTTTAATACCCTTTCTAAGTCTTCCACCCAGTAAAATGTTATTCACATGTACCCATACACTTTTTCGATATGCAAAACAAAGATTATCTTTGAACCCTACAATTTCGCAGACATTTTCAAAATGTAAACATGATTTGAAATCATAATATTTCTTTCTATAATTCTTTGGAGGCTCTCTTAGAACTTCTATCTTCTTAGATCTATGCCTTAGTAAGTGAACGCTTGGCTTACATTCAAAAGTAATCTTCACAATATTTAAATAATTATAATGTAAAAGAAATGAATACTGTAACTTTTTGGCCTTTGACATTATGCAAAGCATTTGTATGCAAATTCGAGCTATAAAAATATTTTGATTATATATGATTATCTTCGAATAATGAACCATTTCTTCTTATTAAAACTTATTTAGAAAGAAAAACAAAAAATATCACCATAAAATTTTTATTTTTATTGCAATAACATTTTTTTAAAATAGATTAATTTTAGTTTAGTTAGATTTTCCAAAGATGTTCAAATAGTCCTAGATTTTTCTAGAAAACAATTGTTATTTTAATATACATGATTAGTTATTAAGTACTTATATTTCAAAAGTAAAAGAAAACCTTTTTTGTTCAAAACGAACTTTTAAAAAGTATTCTCTAATAACATGTGTATTTTATCTAAAGTCAAACGGAAATCGGATTTTAAAAATCTTCTGTATTCTTGAAAAAAGATATTTAAATAGAACTTTAATTTTAATATGTTTCTTTTTTAACTTTCTTTTCTTTCTTATTTAGTTATTGAGCATACAGTTCTTCGAGCCCAAATTATTGCGCCTCCCAAGTACTACTATAAAAATTGAAATATAATAATAAAAATAAAAATTAGAACAACATATAAAAGCCGCTGTTGAACAGAGTCAAGAAAGAAAAGTTAGAGAAAATGTATAAGCTTTACTAAATGCTCATTTAAAAAAATAATAAAAAAGTTTTAAATAATAAAATATCCAATCATTTATAAATTCATAAATTCGTTGGAGTCTCTGCGTTTTAGTCTTTGAGTGGAGGTTTCGAAGCAATTTTGACACCCAATCCGTTCGGATGAGCTCTTCTTCAGATATCTACCTTTTAGACTTCTTAATATATTATTCTATATTTAAAATTAGAGATATTGGATACAAATTTACATACATACCACATTTTATTTAAAATAAAAAATTACTCTATTAAATAACCAATATAATTGCCATTATGATCGCCAACTATGAATGAAGAAGACATAATAAAAATAACGAATTTAAAAAAATAACATCAAACATAGAGTAAGAATTTATTTTCCGACTTGGAAGAAATTCGAAAAGTAAAATACGAAAAAATTATTCCACTTTCTTACTTCTGAAAACCACAGTCAGCATTTATTGATTAAAAATACCCTTAAGAAATAACTTTCGTGTTACAATTGATATCAGATTAGCCTTTTTTTGATTACTTATCTACATAAATTCCATAGGAGCAAATTTTCATTTTTCAGTTATTTCAAAGCATATTAAGTAAATCTGAAAAGTTAAACAAACTCTTTGTAAACATTTCTTCAACTTACTCTTTTTTGAACTTGAAATGACCTTTGACCTTTCGACATTTTGAACCACTTTCAAGGTTTGTTACAGATATAATTTCGTTTTGTCATAATATAATAAGTATGTAAATATGTTTTTTTGTTATTTAGTATAGTTATCGAAGAACATTATTTATTCGTTCCAAGAATATTAAAAAAAAACCTATCCCTACACAAAAGTAAGGCACCGACTTTGAAGTTTTTGATTAAAATGAAGATAATGATTTAGCCGCTACTCTTTAACTGCAAGGGAACTAAGAATTAAAAAATTTAAATATGAGTAGTTATAATTCGTTTTGAGGATTATGAAATGAGCAGTGAATAGCCTAATTTAAATGTTAATACTTAATAGATCAAAGAAGTAGATTTTAAGATGGTAATTTTCTACGTAATTCAAAGAAAGTTAAAAAAATTTTTTTTAGCTCAACTTTCTTTTACAGTAAATTAAAAAATATGTAGAAACATTTCATATGTAGATATGAAATACAAATTTTACTGAAACATAGGAGGATTATAGATGTGTTATTTTATGTTCATAAAGAAAAGTGAAAAAATACATTTGTTATAAGCATCGTTGTTAACATATATATTAAGAATTGCTTGAAGAGCATATACACCTAATGTAATAGCAATATTACTTATTATATATTATTATATACTACAGGCAATATTATTATTATTACGAAAGAAGTTAAGAACATTCTTAAAAAACATCAGCTTCTTGAATCCACCTAAAAACCTCCCTAAATAGAGAGTCGCCAAGGACAGTTAATGTTGATGCGACTCAAAATAAATACACCAAAAAGAAATTCATTAGTATTGTTAACACGAGCCACATATTATTACTTTATTATAAGTAGGTACTATAGTTTATAGGAATCAATCAAAAAGGTGTCCTTTCTGTAAGTGATAATGTTCGACTAAATCAAATAATTACGTCAATTGGGCAAAACTAACCATTTCAAAAAACTAGAAACACAAAAATTTAAAACCATGTTAATTAAATGTTTGAAATATAAAACAACCTATTTATGTAGTGAATAATAGAAAAGAAGAGATTTAGGAGCATAAAATAAAATTCGTGACGTTATACCTTACTTGTACGTGGAGGTCTAATTTCGGCGGGCAAATAATAATTCAAATTACATTGACGTATTTTTATACTTCAACTGCGACCCATCAATATATTCCAACGTCACCCAATATTGGGTCGCGACCCAATGGTTTGAAACGTTGGTATCTATATACTTTATAACATATTGAAGTTTTATTTTCTTCAAATATACCTATTTTCATTTTTAAATTACCATGAAAGATCCAAACTTAATTTATAATTCTTCATATGGATCTCGAGGACATTAGGAGCCCGTTGAGCCTCCTGGTTGTCCTGGAGGATATAAAAGCTAGCCTAGTCACTACAAAAGTTGTCACTAAGGACAGACATGTTGACGCGACATTAAAGAACCAGTGAAAAAAAATTCTACACAAATATAAGCAGAAAATAAATGTAGTCAGAAAAATTCTTATATAGGATATCTTGCAAGTTAAACTATTTATTACCTTCTTTGTTGTTTATTTGCAACTTTCATTGACCAGGACCGCCTTAAGGTAATTTAGGTTCCTTGGGTGCAAAATAATGTTGAGAAATATTTTAAAAACAAGATTTAATCATATTCTACCTTTATTAAACTTGCTATGCTAGTGTTATGGTATGTGTAAGTTAATCCTTGCAGGTTGAATACATTTTTTCTTGTAAGCGAACACATCGGCCTTTCGAAGCTGTCGTAAATTTTAGAGGTCCTTAACACGACCCCTTTATAGCCTTATGAGGTGGACGGTAACCTTTTTTTTAACTTATCCAGAAAACTTTTGGAAATGTACTTACGTAACTGGTTTCTGACATTTTACCATATGCACATAAAAATCTTATTAAAAGGAAATTACTGCACGCTTTGTAAATACAATATTGAATTGATAACTAATTGATATTTTTATGCAATCGACAACGAAAATAATATTTTTTATTTAATATTTCTTGTTTTAAAATTACCTACTTTAAAGCATTTGCAGTTTCAATGTTTTATTTGTTATACTTTGAATTTAAAAAAAACTTTCATACTAAAGAAATTCAATTTTACTATACAAGCAAATCTCTTAACTTGTAAAATTAAAGTGTTTACAAAGACGTTGTCGGTTAGTCGATAGTGCAAATTAAAAACAAGTGTAAGCTGAACATAAGCTGTAACATTTTTACCTTCACATTCTTTTTCCTCGTAATCTCAGGGCTTAAACTTCACGAGAGAATGTTTATACTGCATTAAATATAAAAATAGGAATTTAAATACAAGTACGATTTTCTTCTAATGAGTTTAATTTTTTTTTTTGTGTACAAAAAAAGTTTTTATTAGTTAAGACCTTAAATCCTGTGTCAACAATAATAATGTTTGTTTCTGATTTAATTGAAATTAATTAAGCAAATGCAGTCGCTCGGCACGTCTGCAGCTTCAGCAAGCTCTCGTATGTGTGTATAAGTGTGTGTGTATATATAGGAAAAGCTTCAGAATCGGTAGAATGAGGAGATTTGAAATGTGCATCTGCATTGAACGTCAAGTTGCCCAGCCAAATAGAAATGCATCTCTTACATGTTCAACTTCTACACACAAATACAAAAGTCCTACAGACAGACAGATAGTCGTACACACACACACATACACAACTTATTTAATAAGTTTTGTGTTGCAACATCGGATCGTGCACTAATCTTGTAAAGCTCATTTCCATTTTGTAATTTATAAAGCCCGGTTGTGGATATTGTAATATATGTATATTTATATATATATGATGCTTTGGTAAAAGATATGGAACGCACGAGAGTAAGCAAGATAGCGGTAAGATATTACTTGGTGTACAAAAGCTGTTGGATCCGCTTACTTTGTAACTGTCATTTTAAAACAAATTTGTGACAACTCATTTCTCATTTCGCTTTTTGATACGTGTGTATTTCACGCTTTTGGTGCATCAACGAAAGAAATTCCCGATTATGCAACTCTATAGCAGCCTGTTGAAAGATAGGGTGGTGGAGGTAGTAAGTGCATATTTGATATAATTAAAAGTCACTTTGCCATGTCGTCGAGATATTTCGTTATTTAACCACTGCCGACGCGTAAAGGCGTTAAAATTTAAAATTATCTTTTTGCATATAACTAACCTTTGATGTGTGTTGTTTGTTCCTTCTTTTCGTTTTAAAGGATTGAATTTCCCGAGGGAAATAATGTAATTGACTGGAACAATTAGAAATAAATTCGAGTGTTAAAATCTGGTTTTTCATTTTTCTTTTAATCTCATTTGTAGAAAAAAAAGTTTTTTCATACCCAGGGGCTTAATTAATTTTTATTTAATGTAATCAAAGTGTTGGAAGTCTGTCGATGGAGTGTCGCGCGTTTGTGAATCGGAAAGGGGTAGGAAATTTTAAACGATTTAAAACGTCCATAAAGTGCGCATAAATGGAACATGTTGGTTAAACTTAATGAATAACGAGGAAGTCTTCCGAGCTTGGCACGTGAAAATGTGCCGAGGCTGGAGACATGGGAGGATGCATGGATGATTGAAGGGAAAGAAATGGTTGTGTTAGAAATGAAAAATATAGACAAAAGACTTAAATGAACGAGAGTAAGTAGCAAAGTAGACAACACGTAACACATGTATCATCCCTATATGAAAACGGGAAAAAAAGACAGGAATGGGGAAAATGGGAAGGAAAACGGTCCCGAAGGTGGATGCGCCACTTGTATTTTGTAATGGAAGTTAGACAATATATTATTCAACACTAATATTTTTCAACATCACCTGTCTTTTAATATTATGCATAAGATGCAGTTTTACTGACTGCAATTTTTATTTATTGCACTCACCAGTTTGAACCTACGAAAGTGGAAGACAGCAAAAATAAGAAATAAAACGTCGTACTCGAGAAAAATATTTATTCTCATGCAGATTTATGTTCAAAATAAACAATTGATTTTCCTAAGAAAAAATTTAATATAACTTGACATTGAAACTTATAATGTTTAATTAAATCCGACTAAGATATATAGAAGTGGATTAAAAATTGAAAAATAGTCGCTGTATATCTGCTCTCAAACCACATTTAGACAGAGTTAAGTCAATAATTGATTAGGTAATTGTAAAAATAAAACGAGACAACTCAAAAGTAAGTGACATGACTCGAATAAAATCGGTGGAGATGGAATCGTAGTGGCTCTATAAGATCAACGATCATTATTTATTTAAAGCCCAAATTGATGTTGCGTATATAACCTCGGTTTAGTTCAAAATAAATTGAAACAAACTACATTATTAAGAGTTATAAAGAGTAGAATCGAGTTGACACTCTGATTCTTAAAAAAAAAAAACCACGAACATTTTTTTTAGTACCTATCTAATAGTTTACGGCGGTGATTCCTAAACATTTTCGATTTCTAGTTTTTTGAGTATATGAACAATTTATGATGAATCGTAGTTTCTCTCCTTTTACAATTATTCTCAAAAGCATTGATTTTATTTAAATAAACACCACAATAATCAATTTGTTTATGAAATTGAAAAACCTGATTGAATAGTTATTCAATTTTTTTGTGGCCCTCTTGTAACATAACACAGCCGCGGAACCTCGGGGTGTTATGGCATATATTTTGGAGGTTCGTTCCAAGCGACCATCCAACACGTCCATTTCCAAACATTTTCGTGTGCGAGCACTGACGAGCGCTTAAAAATTGTTGCTCACTGTTTTGGCGGTGCTTACGCACTGCCTTAAGCGGGCGAGTTTGTAACTTAAGCGAACTTGTCCTTTTATGATGGTCGGATCTAAGTACACGCTAACCGATTCTCGTTGTTGATGCGGCACCGTTTAGGTCAACCCTCAGCCAAAACTGAAACAGTTCTCTTGTCTGCTCTTTGTCGGCTCTTGTTAGTGTTGGTCAATGTTTGCGTATCGCCATTGCAGGATGATTGGAACAAACCTTGGGGGTCATTGGCTTTCACTATCTTGTAAGTCAATAGTTAAACAATAAAGTGTCTACGCAATAACAAAGTAACTTTTTAATATTACTTTAATAAGTAATATTTTAACAAATACGGTAGAATCTACTTTTAATGATATTGTAACGCTTCTTGGGTTCTTAGGTTTGTGTTTAATGACGACAAATTTGTTTAACGATTGTTTATTGATTTTCCTTACACGTTATACACTTATAAGCTACAGCTTAACAATGATTTATATACACTTAAACAGTTAATTAGTTCACTTTTTAATTATTCAGTTTTCACAGTCACTTATTCAGTAATTATTGTCGCTCACTATTGCACTGTTTTACTACTAATTGTCACAATGTTCACAATTTATTTTAACACTGGTCAAAGATTTTTTTAACACTCGTCAAAGATTTATTTTAACACTGACTCGCCTATGTTTCCCCGGGGCTTATATAGGATTTCGGAATCTTTGTCGAATGTTCGGTTCTATTATTCCTTGGTAGAAATTTCCATCCTTTTGTTTAATCTTTCGTGCCCGGTGGTCTAAAAGACGAAACTCTTACAGAGAGAATATTCTGGAAATCCTGCAACTTTATAAGGTTTTTCCCCATCCTGTGATAACGGTGCTCCCCTTTGGCTGGTGATTGGTTCGGCCCACCCACGGTTGACAGCAGGTGACATTCCGGAGTCATAAAATGATGGCACTCTCTTAGACACATGACGGTACATTCTTAGACTTGTGACAATATTAAGAAGTATAATCTGTTAAGTTGTAGGAAATAAGGATAATATTTGTAGAATATTCTTTATTATATCGCCAACGATTAGGCAAACTTTTTTTGACTTCGTCAGGGTCCCACAGTGAAATACAATATAATAACATTTGTAAAAATATATAGGTATAGCTATAATAATAATAAATTGGGAAAATTTTGTTATTCAATAAAAGTTATGCATAAGTTAGATTTTGTTAAGTATACAATTAAATAAGTTGTTCAACTTACCAAAATTTATTGTTTATTAAAGATATGTTTACGATTACCCATTATTTATGTTTATAGTAATTCTAGTAATTTTAGTATTATTATTTAGTATATTTAACCATAGAACTCTTCCTAAGTACAAAAAATTGAGAGAGCGTTGCCGATAAAAAAAAAGAATGTTGTACCAATAGTGTCCATATTGTCCACTATTTAATATACAGTGGGTGATCGGTGAACGAACAGTTCGGACTGCGAACAAATCGAACAACGAACTTTTTCACGAAAGATTTTTGTGTTCGGACAACGAACACATATTCGGATAACATTTGATATTCGATTGCACCAAAAATCTATATTAAATCGATGATCGGTTAAGGAACAATTTGGATAGCGAACATAGTCTTGGAACGGATTATGTTCGTTAACCGATCACCCACTGTAATTGTTAAATATTGAAAGGACTTAAAAACAACATGGGCAATTTTTTTACATTTTCATATTTAATATGTATCCATAGGTTTAATACTGTGAGCTGTAGTTTTTCATTACTCGAAAGTATTAATTTTATTTAGAAATTCTTTTCTAGCACACCCAATTCACATACTATCGCCTACATAATGATCTATTAATAGCAACACGGTTATAATTCTTTAAAAAAAAGTAAATCGAGATTAATTGTTGAAGCTTTAATGAAACGTGAGTAAAAAGATGTTTTTCTTTCAATTTTTATTAAAAACCTACTGAGCGCGAAGTTTTTTTTTAATATCCGGCATTTAAAATTAGATTTCAAGGCGAATTGATTTTGCTTTTCAATCTTTACGTTTGATACGCTTACATCAACATTTCACCCTTAACATTTATATTCAAATCGCTTTAAATTCATTATAAAATTAATCATTAAGAGAGTATGCATTTATCGCAAATAAAACATAATTATATAGTTTTTACTCTTATTTTACAAAGTAAAGGATTAAATTCTCGTATAATTTACGTATTTAATCGCCGTTTAGAGTTAAATACAACTCCATTAAAACCCCTTTTCATTTGTCTTATTAAACCTTACGGAGCCTTGTGCCAATGAATTTATTTGATTTCAAGTATAAAATGCAGAAACTCCTCTTATTCCCTATAATGTAATATGCATAAAACTGCCATGCAAAATGCAATTTGTAATTTATATGATAATAAATCGGGTTATGTGCAATCCTTGAAACTTTATTAATTATACGAGAAAATAGAAAATTAGGTCTCCCTGTAAACAAAAGTCACAATAAAGAAAAACTTACGAGTTGAAAACAACGAGCGTCTATTTTGAATGAGCTGGAATTGCACATGAAATTTGAACTTTGTTTTGTCTTCGTTTTATATAGTTGCTTTTTTTAAATGTATTCGTTTCATGCTATTTGTTTTCGCTTGCGTTTCAACATGATGTAATTGTGTTTAAATTTATTTAATTTGTATATACAAATCTAAAAATGAAGACAGAACTAACATTGAATTACTTCAGGCCAAAGTTGCAAAAACCGGGAATGATTTCGGGGTGGTTTCAATGATAAATGAAAATTCACGCTTGTCAACGACCGACTGAATATTCAAAACCAAATAAACTGATTCTTGTATGATTTATTATTCCGATTTTCTCTATCTCTATTTAATGTAGTGTGATAAATTATTTGAATATTGCTGAAAATTTTCTCATAAGATTAAATTAAAAAAAAAAAAAAAAACAAGTATATGGAATGGGACTCGAACAACTATTTATTGTGGTAAAGGACAGAAATTGAAACGAATATCAATGGTCTGAGTTTGATTTTATGCGCCTTGAAATTCTTCTCATTATTGAATATAAAATTTGAAAAGAAAATTGAATGCTTTGATGAGAATAGTTAAATACCTCTACAGTCTAGATTCTAGAATATGGCATGCCAAAGCTTGTGCCTCATAAACTACTTGCCAATTTTTTATTTTCCTTTTCTTAGACCACCCGCCTGTTTAGTAATTCATTTTTAAAAGACATTTAAAGCTAAAAAACAAATATTTAATCTTTAAAAATAATTTATTGATTTGAAACCTCAAAGCTGCTATAACATACGTTATTTATCCGTGAAGCTTTAATTTTGTTTTATATATCTCAATAGTTTCCTCTAGAATAAGCAAAGCAAGCCCAAGATCGTATTGGTTTTGGTTTTTCTCATATGATCTTAAAATCAAGTTTTTTTTAAATAATTCTTGTAAGCATAGGTTTTTTTTTAAATTTAATCATCATTATAGGTGTATAACTTAAAGAAAATAAATTACAGTTAATTGTTAACGTTTATCATACTAAGTATCGGGCATAGTTGCATACTATTCCCAGTTGCTAATAACCTAGGAAGTTTAAACGACTTTAAATAACAATTTAAAACAAATAACGATTACAACACTTTATTTTTTTGCAATCATATAAATATAATTTGATTTTGGTGTTTATCTTAGCCTTGTTTGTTTGGTGTTAGTCTTGGTCTTGCTAGTAAAAAGACAATCATAGTCTTGGTTTTACATTTTCGAAAGGAAAAATTATGACTAAGTAGTTTTGCTCATGCCTAGTTTCCTCTCCATAATCTAAAATCAACTCTGAAGACAAGAATCCTGGGAAAATTTTGCTAATTTACTCTTTCTATAAATTAAAGATGCGCTGCTTGACTTGATTTTCAAGCTACTTGGCTTAAATTTTACTTAAAATTAAATCAAAAACAAGTCAAATTTTGCTATTTATTTCATTACTAGCTGTACCCGCGAGTTCGTCCACGTGAGTTTTAGAACATTTTTAGAACTCAAAATTTAACGAAATGTATATAAATAATTAAAAATGTAACAATGAATACAACACTGCTAATGTAAATTAAAAAGCTGACAATACACATTCAAAATTGGGTGCTTTGATCTTCATTATTTATAAGTAATACAGCTGAAATACAATTAATTATATTTTAAAGTCTTGTGGTGACATCTATTAGTGATTTCTTTTCTCCTGCGCGTGTCTACCGTACTCTTTGTATCCACCATTTTTTTACAAGAAAATACAGATTGCTCAACGCGTAGATCTTGAAAAAAATCGTATTTTCTTAAAACTTCAATTTTGAATTAAATAAAAATATCGTGATAATTCTGTTTTTAAATGAGGACCAAGTATACAAGAAGTATTTTAGCACCAAAACATATCGTCGAAATTCTATCATTTTAGTAATATAGATATAATCAAACTCAAATTATTTAATAACATAGCCAATTACTTTATTTAATAAATCTTTAATACAAATGATCAAAAATTCTAAAATTTAAGTAAAATAAGTCACTAAAAATTTGGTATTTATTGACGTATTTTTCGAACGATGGTTAAAATTAATTTTTAAGAACTATTATTCAATATAAATAACAAAAAAATCTTCAATCATTGTCTGTAAAAGTTTTTCATACCTTAATAGTTTTGTCACATCAAGCACTGAATAAAAGCCATTAGAATTAGAACAAACAACGCACTCAAAGAAAGAAAGTATGTGCTAAAAGGATTGATTTTATAACCTCCTTCAAGGTCTTTGTATTTTTCTTATTTAAAATCGAATCTCTTTTTTCCTATTTTCTCCAAATCCATTTATGTATTTATGCATAATCTTTTAAAAGAGTTTTTTTTTCAATGATCAATATTTTCCGAACTACTTTGAAATTTGAAATAGAAAACTACTTTGAAATAGCAAATGTTTATTTATTTATTATCTGAAAAAAAGCATTGGATTAATTTTTTTTAATTTAATATTATTTAGGGTCGCTTTAACTTCCCAGGTTATTAGCGACTATGCATAGTATGCAACTATGCCCGATACATAGTATGGTTTATAATTGGATTAATTATAGAAAATCGTTTTTATGAATATTAAAAATGCGATTGTTGCGTATATTTTAGAGAACTAAAGCGATATTTGAAAGTTGCAATAGTTTAATCAATGGAAATTTTCAGTTTTTTTTTTGTCTGTCAATCGTCATCAATCTCACATGAATCAAAAATTAGGTAGTCAATCTTAGAAGAACTCTTGAACGCCTTGAAAATTAATCATTGTTTGGTAAAGTACAAAATAAAATTTTACTTGTAGAAAAGTGATGCATAATTTTTCTATCTTGTAAATCGTATTTAGTTGCTATCTATGTAACGCCAAGGTTTTCACAGCGACTGTGAATAAATAATAAGAAACTTTCATTTGACGTTGCAGTCATTAGCATGTTAAGATGTGATCTGTGAGCTCTATCAGGTGGCTAAGAGGTATAACAGTAAGCTTTGTTAAAACAGCGACAATTATGAGCATTTCCGTTTTCTTTGCTTACGAGAAAATTTAATAGTGCCAGTCATATTATAAAGTGAGAAACTGGAAAACGTCTAGTACCTACTACGTGAGATGAAGCTCTGAACCACCACACAGTTTGAGCTTCGACTTTTTGCATGTAAATCACGAACAATATTTCTCGTGGTGAATTATAAAGAAAACTATTAGTTTTCCAGCCACGGTATGGGAGAAGTTTGATGGTTTCCGAAAGCAGGCTGACGAGTCGACGAGTATGAATGTGGGAACATATTTGCATACAATACGGAAAAGAGAATTTAATTTTAATCTAAAAATGTCTTTTTTGATTAAGCATACATAGTGATTGCAATATGAACTTTAGCTTCTCTTTTCCAGTTTTTATGATTATTTTTTTTTTTTTTGGTTTGCAAATCTAGAGGAAATACGTTTTCTTCTATTTTTTTATAACCAAAGGCAAGAGACACGTATTATTTAAACATATTTGAAATAACATTTCCAACGTTTTAATAAACGAAACTTATCAAAAAGCATACGAGGTCTTTGATGAAAATGCATCCGTTTGTCGTATAAAGACTTTAACTCTGATGCAATATTTTCCTTTCTCTGTTTTACTCTTTCAAATTATATAATCGTAGCTTATATTTACGTAATATGCTTATTCACTATTGGTAGAGATTGTTAAATAAATCTTTTTCTCTACAAAACTATGTTTATTATATTTATATGAACGGTTATTTAATATTTTGCTCTCCTTAATAATTTTTCTCCCTCATCTTCAGCAAAGTCTAAGAGCTGTTTTAAAAAATAAATAATAATATAAAAATGTTTAACATTTTTACTTTTATAAACAACCTATTGCTAAAATGTTGATTTTTTTTTTTAAATTGAATTTTATAACCAACAATAAACACTTTAATTTAATTAAGCTTAAAATCCCCATTATTTTTTAAAAATACAATCTGTGTTTGCGCAAAAAATAACATATAATTAATACTCAGCTTTTGCAACGATATTGTTAACAAAATTCGTGAAAAAATTCAAATAATTCAGGGTTGTTTCGTTACCATCCTTGAAACATGTAAGCTATTAAAGAACAAAAAAAAAAAATAAAATAAAACAAAAAAGTTTTCGCCCCAATTTAAAAACAAAAAAGTTTTCTTCTGTTTAAAAATTGAAATTTCCTTCTGCAATCTAATTTTGTTGATATTTTTAAATAAATTATTCGGTTCATTAAGGGGGGTTACAACGGACAGTGGAGAATATTGTTTATTTAATGTGTGCGTTTTTGTTCGCTCTTTCACTCGCTTTCTTTTTTGATATTTGTTTAATTACGAGATAAATTTTTAAAAGGCTCAACTTATCAAAAAAATGGCGCCTATAAATGACACAATAAATTATTAGGAAGGACTGCGATAAATAATATAATAATATATTACTGACAGAGTCAACAAAATATGTTAGGGATGCTGACGTTGGACGGAGAATTTGTCGAGAGTGTGTCGGGATGAGGACAGAAATATTCGCGTGCGAGTGACCTAAATTTATTTTATTTATTTAAAAAAAAGCAGGAAAAGATGGACAACTTTTCTGTTTAATTATTTTTAAACTTTAATTTTTTTTTTGTTATAATTAGAATGATTTGGGTAAATGAAATTGATGTGTCACTAAACAAAGTAACGAGGGTGTGGGAGAGAGAAATGGTGTAAATAATAAAGTTGTTTTCTCACAATGATGTAGCCACTTATTTTTCCGGAAATGGAGGTAAATTCTTCATTAAACTTTAAGATACTGAATTTTTTATTTGGATGTAACGTAGAAAAAATCTTGAAGCTATTTCTTTTAAAAAAATCAGACAAGTGCGAGATTGAATCGCGTGTTGACGGTTCCGAACGGGTAGAACTATGAATTCTTGCTTTATTTGTATTGATAGATCTTATGCAATATAGATTTATGTGGATGGATCTTAATATAATCCGTTAATAAGAGTAAAATAAAGTTGTGTTAAGGACTTATGAAAATATGATAGTAGCGATTCGTTGTGTTTAATTTTTCGCATCATATTAAATATAATATTTTGTTTCTCATTTCTGTTTTTTATTTATAAATTTTGCAAAGAACAATTAATTGGAACGTTTTATTGTTCATTTCATTAAATGATCAATAGCATCAATAGCATACAAAGCCAATGCTAACATTGGACTTCAAGGAAGAAGAAGTGCAAATGACATGTTTGTTACTTAATTCTAAAATGATTTCAAAAAATATCTACTGGAACGCGTCATAGAACTACTATATTTTTACATTATACTCGCTGTTGTTAAAAGAACATACCTTAAACTAACAATTAGTTTAAATAAGAACTGAAGTAAAATGTTCCATAATTTTAACCGATAGGCTTCGCTAGTAAGCATAAATTGAGTTATGCTTTGATTTTATAGTAACTCTCACTCTGTTTCCTATAGAATCTCATTCATTTTACTTATTTCAGGAGAACGTTTCAAATAAAAGTTGGCAATAATTTTGTGATTCTGATAACCATAACAAATTTAAAGAAAATCGTTGATGCCGTTTGTGAAAAAAATACAAAAACCCAAAACCCATGGAATAAAATAAGGTTTCCTGAAAATCGATTTTAACTAAAAACTTCGCGCCACAACTAGATGTAATATGAAGACAACATTTCAAGCTTGGTGAATTACAGATAAAGCTTTCGATATGATGTCGCTGTCACACCCATACAGACAGACTTTTTTGGAATCAAGGGACCTCAAAACCTCATGTTTTTCTGGTGAAAACTCGCAATCAAATCATATGTAGTAAGTACCTACATATGTAAAAAAACAATCAAAATTTAAATCGACAATTAATGTTATTTTAAATTAAAGTGCGATTGCTTTTTTAATTGGACAGGAATCACTTATACTAATAAATAGTAATAACAGAGGTCATGGTAACCATATTCTTACAAATGGTAATCAAAATCTAATAATAAAACTAACGCTCTCTAATATCCTAAAATTTATGTACAACTTTTTATGAGCTACGCCATGGTTCTTTGGTTAAGGATGGAATAAAAAATATAAAAAGGAGTAGGTATCTCACACTAACCATCCTTGTTAAATCAAAGATTCCTTGGGTTTTTATCCCCCGACAAAACATCCCAAAAAATTGTATTCTTGAAAGACAACACGATGTTCACATCGAATTTGCTATTTTTTCTTGAAAAATAAGCTGAGATGAATTTATTTTTATTCACCCCCTACCCCAGGGGGCTGCACCCCCGAGCTCTACTTATTTGTCGGTGGATATTTTGTCTCAGATATTTTAACGGGGGATGAAAACATACATTACTGATGTAGAACTTACAGGCTTTTCCTTTAAATTATATCATAAGGTCGAATTTCTTACCAAAAATGATTCTAGAATCGAGATCAATGGAAAAGTACTCTACAATTTGGTAGAGTATCAAAAAATGTATTATAAATAAAAATATTTTTAGGGCGTATAGGGATCTTACGTAGACTAGAGAGGTTGAATTTGTATATCTCCAAGGAGTTATAGGTCTTAGTATTTGGGACCAGTTTCATCATGATACCTAAATCTGTTATTGAGAGAAATAGTCTTGACAGACGAAGAAAAAATAAAGAGATTCTTTAAGGGAATCGTTTTTATTTTTTTTTAGGCACGGAACCCTAAAGAACGTTGAATTTTAAAAGTGAAAACAAAATAAAAGCGTTCATACGTGGTATGAAATAAAAATTGAGATTTGTATTAAACTGTTTGGTAAACAATGAGGAAATGGAAGACGTAATGGAGGTATGAAGAAGAGGTTTCAATATAAAATTCTCTAAAATGCTCTCTTGATTTTTCTTCGTCGTTCTCGGCACATTATGACGTTTATCAATGTGTGTTTATATACATATGCGAGAGTTTGTGTTTTCCTTCATTTTTCTTTTTATCACTTGTAGGGGTCACATGTGAATAGAGAGATGATACGAGTTTCAAATAAAAGGAATGAGTTGGTAGCCACGCCGCGTTCTCTTGTACATAGACGATTACACTCATGACTTCTGTAACATTGAGGATTATCCTACGTTGAAGCAACCGGAAAGCGTGCTTGAGTCGCATTGCGCTACCGGAATTTATGTATCTCTCGTAGACTTAGGCTCTCGGCTAATGTAAATACATTTCTGTTATGTAAATACTTTTCGGGTTGGGAGGACACTCACATGCGCTGGATTTTCACTTCTCGTTGCGAGATTGGAAGAAGAGTTTTTTTTTTCCGATACCAGACTATTTATTTGTTCTATCTATACAATTTACTATCAATATTGAAATATTTTCGCTCTGAAAACTTTTTTCAAGAGGGACTTTTTGTCTACAAAACGTAACTAATAGAAAAACGAATGCGACATATCGAATGTACATGCATATGTACGATATCTTTTGAACTGAAAATTTAATGACAACGTGACGGGTGAATTTTTAGTGAGTAAGGAAAAAGTGACACATAAAGAAATCGAGCGTGACAATACAGAAATTGCGCATTACAAATATCATATATGTATTCGAGGATTTGGGGTTCATCTTTAATGCCATACATATTTTATTACATTTGGGATAACAAATTCAAGACTTTTAAAGAACAGTATTGCTTTGATTTTCTCTATGAATTATATAGATGAAATACCAAAAATAAATGTGACAGTAAAAAAGTTAAATATTTAGGTAAAATAAGGAAAATTAATTTCCATTGAGTAAATAATGAAATTGAATCTAACAAAAACGAATTTTGTAAAATTAATATTTTGTGACTTGTGTGGTCGTAGCTTATTTTTCGTAAGGATATAATTAAATTGTGTATCAAGAATTATATTCAATCTATTTTTGTTAAACAAATATTTGTAAATACTTATACTACTATATTTGTTTTATATTTCTAGATCGAATTAGAGCCTAATTTTTCTAGCAATAGGTCGTCGTCATATGGGTTTGTTAAATAGGTTTGCCATAATCTGAAATCAACCATTTCTGGGAAATCCTGGTTGCCAAGTGGGAGACTGTTTTCTTATCAACCAGATGATAATGAAACATTTATTAATTTTCTTGGAACACAATATGTAATTATTTTTATTTCTTTTGTATTATATTTTTTGTGTCCAGAATAAATTTTTTTCAACAAAACCTCCTCTTCAATATTATTCCATCTCACAATGCTTACATCGCATCATCTTATCAGTATGAGAATGATCAATTTTTTTCATATTTTTTTATAATGTGGGGGGTGGAATGATAAAAAAAAATAAAATAGCTATTTTCGATTAAATTCGAGTTTCTTGTCATACTCATATAAAACAAAAATAGCTATGGATAAAAATTAAAAATAATACAAATTCTAGATATATGTGATGCTAAATTCAATACTTTCACTGTAACAAGTGGCAAGGGTATTTATCTTTGTTATAGTATTATTTTAATGGTAAATACAGCAATTGACAAAAATTAAACATGTACATTCTAGTTTACATGTCATTTACATATTAAAATAAGTAAGAAATAAGATACAAAAAAAAATTAAAACAAAATAAACTATAATGAAAAACAGTTAACGCTAATAAGTGGCGGAAAATTTTATGCCCCCCACAAAAAAAGTCCCATATTTTACTTTAGCATCGATTTTCTTGCAAAAGGTCCTTCTTAAAAGGCCCTTAAAAGACCTTAAAAGGTCTAGAGGAGTTAGCAGATATGATCATTTTTTTCAAATCAGGTGTAATATTTTGTTTTGAAAATTAGCATTGTCCGTTAAGAATAACATCTTGGTCGAATTCCATGGTATTTTCATCGTTATTCAAATCAATTTCCATACTGCTTCTCCTATCAACATGTTCAAATTGCCCTTCATTTCTAGGTGTAGTAAGTACCTTGATTTTTTAGTTTTAAGTCAACTTGTTCAAACGCTTGTTCATCTTTAGAAGATATCTTTAGAAATACTTTAATTTTCTGTGATCGTAGCAAACGATTTAAGAAAACGGGATAATTTTGGCATTTTTTCTAAACGTTCCTGTTCCTTTTTCAATTTATTTTTTAACTGTACGCTCTCTGCAGCACCACTAGTACTAATTTTCTCAAAATTTTTGGGCCCACCAAAGCTTCGGGCCCCCCGCGTCATGAGGTCTAGCGATATGGTAGTTCCGCCACTGACGCTAACACGCTTATTATGAGAATCGGTTAACACGAAATAATGCTATGGTCTCAAAGAAAATTCCTAGTTCTATAAAAAAATAATTTTTTTTTCTCTCGACAAAAAACAAAAAGGTCTATATAGTGGCGTAGTGGTTAGAGCAGTTTGCTCTCTCCGCTACATGCGTCAGTGGTACTGGGTTCGATCCCTGTGAAATCCCTAGATTTTATAAGATAGATATAAGCTTTAAGATCTAAGATTTATATGACCTACAAAAATTTTCTGCGTTTAGACAACCGTGATATGACCTTATATGTTTAAAGTGTCTTAAAACATTTAAAAAAACAAACAAAAAATTTAATTTTCTTTAGCTTTTGAATAACAAATAAACGGTATGACACTTCAAGTTATAGAAAACAGTGTTTGTTGTCAAAAACAACAAAAGAATAGATTAAATAAAAGCTTATGTCATTGAAAATAATTGTTTTTTAATGTATTTTGTTACAATAAGGTTATAAATTAATGTACTACATATTAGTCTCAAGTAGCTATCACTAATTCATAGCTGAAATAGCTATTTGCTGCAAGTACCTGTTCATTATTGGTATGTATTACATTACTTGTATAGGAAGGTCATATATCACTCCAAATATTTACTACTTCAACTATTCAAATATCGAATAGTTAATGTAATTATATTATTTATGATGAAATATTCCAATATATATTCGTAAATTTTATTAAAGTTTTCAAAGAAAATTTATTTTTAATTATGTTTACCGTTCATAAAGTCTTAAAGTAGGTACAAAAGCTAAGTATTAAGAACAAAAATAATTAATTGGCTTCAATCTTAAAATTATACTAAACAATCATTTCACTGAGTACCTTAGAAGTATTTTTAGGTGATTTAACTGCTCAAACTCTAGGAACTTTGGTAAGTATAGGCTCAAAGAATTGAAAATGACATTTTTATATTGAGTGAGGTATTTTTATATCAATAGCAACATTGCCTTTATTAAAACGATTTAACGTAACAATTAATGTAAAATGTGAATATGCTTCATGAAACTAACGACAAAAAAAATCTGTTTTAGAAGTTATATTTTGATCCTATTTTTATTCATATTTAATTGGCGTAGTGAAGAGGTCATGATAGGTACTCGTAAATAATTGGTAAGATAGTCAACTCGTCTTATCAGTATCTATATTATACCCTTGTTATTGATCTTAAAGTGGTTACATAGTTACTTTATTGAGTTTCTTAAGTACCCATTCCTTTTCCCAAATAAAAATAATAATAAAGAAAAATATTCTGTTATACCAATTTTCTAAAAAGTTGTATGATCACCCAAACTTATCTATGATCATTGATTCATTTAATACTTTTTTAATATATTTATTTACAGCTTTATTGAACAAATCTTAAGGTATACGTTTAATGGTAATAACAATAAGAATACTCATACAATATGTCTTATTTACATTTTAGACAATTCCTTTATCATCATATTCAAAAATCTTATATTTAGAGTTCAACGCTAAAAAGGAGAATTTAAACTTAAAGCCAGGTATACACCAGCATACCTATATACATATGTATATTCCCAGGTACATATGCTATATCCCATCCCTCGATAGGCCTTCATTTTATGAAGCATGAATATTTTTAACTAGTTGGGTTGATAATGCTATTATTACTTCCACATAGACACAGAATAAGGTAAATTCTAAAAATTGCTTAGTTGATTGGAACATATTAATATTTTGAAATAATACATCTCTAAAAGTTGTTCATAAGTACGGTGAACGATGCAAATTGATATATCAAAATATAATTAAATGTAGGTACAATATATCATAGTGTGCAGCCAGCTTAAGGGCTTATATAAAATTAGAATTACCTAAAAAAAAAATGATACCATTTTTCTACATATTGCAGTGTACACCCAGATAGTTTCAAGTCAACTTGGTGATTATTTTCAAAGTTACACGCAAATTTATAAAGACTGTTTTCACTCTATAATGTAAAGTGCTTTTGAAACTCGATACGCTTTTTTCTCAAAACAGTGTTTTTAAAGTCGGTGACCAAGATTTGTCAGAAACAGCTGAAGCGATCAGTCTCAAACTTAAACACTCTTAAGTATATTTATTAGTTGTTAATCCTAGGTTTTTTTTTCTCACCGATAAATGCATTTCCTTTAATAAACAATTTAAGGTCAATATTTTGATCAAAAATATTTTTTTTATTAAAAAGCCTCTATTTTGCCACAAAAAAAATTAGGCTATTGCTTCGATTAATTATAAGATTAAAAATTACTTTAGAGAAATCCGTTTGGTTTTTTCATTTTAAATGACCCCGTCCAGAGATATCGTGGTTAACGCATGATGCCTTTTTAAGAGAAGCTTTTGGAGATCAGCTATAGACTCTCAAAATTATTATTTAACAGATACAGAAATGTTTAAATATAGTTTAAAGTAACTGTTATATTTGAAAAAAAATTATATTAATAAATTCAAAACTTTTCTCAGAGAAAATTCTTGAAAAAACTTTTTTTTTTTTTTTTTTTTGGGAATCCTGATTGTATATAATCCCTTAACAAACATTTGAGTCCAAGCCTCTTTATCTATAATCCAACATTATTACCGACCGTTTTGTTAAAATCATAATAATATATAGTTATTATTCATAACTCATACTAATTGGAAAAAAATTAAACTCATTCAATTGGTAAATTTTAATTTCGATAGCTTCCAATTACTGGAAATATCATTTTTCATTTTATATCCGGATGAGATCTAAATGATATTAGCACGAAATTATCTCATCAAAATTACCAGGAGTTATAGATTTTTTTTTGTCACTCTAAAATCATCGAAAATAAAATAAATGTTGTAATGCAAAACATTCTATATGATGAAAAGTGAATGTTCACGTCTTGAGCCAAATGAAAAACTCAATTTGCAAACAAAGTCACAATCACACCCATATATGTTTTAATTGAGTTTGTCAAAATAGAATTAATTGCTCTCCCACCGCTGGGTGCTTTATATACAACCACTATATTATTATTATTTATAGTGGAGAAGCAGTTGATTTAATGATGTTTACTATTAACGTGAATAATTAAGATATTTATGAAGATGTTACAGAGCCTACTCGAAAATTAGATTAATAATAATTTTCACCAAGAGGGAGAAATAGACTTGACTTATATTCATAATTAATTTATTTCTCAACACTAAAAGTCTCTTTGGATGCGTGAAAATTAATTTTAATGATTCTTATTTCTTTCTCTGTCTTCGAGTTTCATGAAAATTTCAACTTTAAAAACAACAAAGTTCATTAAACAGTTTTAACTTTCAACAGTTTCATACTAAAAAATGTTTCCGGCCATTTAGTTGGATTCGTAATAAAATTATCTTGTTGGATATCATTAATGTTATAAGCAATATATTTACCAATTGAATGAGTTTAATTTTTTTCCAATTAGTATGAGTTATGAATAATAACTACAAGACCTTTTCATACCAAAAATAACGAATTATATCAGAGCTTATTAAAATATGGAAGGAAATATGAATATTTTAAATCGTCAAATTCAGCATCGTCGTAACCGTTTGTATAAATTAACTAAAAATGAGTAAAATAATCATATTGGTTGATTATTTTAAACACATCTCAGGTTCTTCAGTATTCTAAAGAAATATTTCCAGGCCATTAATTGTTTTGCTAGTTTTATACCACAAAAAAACGAACGACATTATTTTGCTAAGAAAACATTATTGAAGCGACTAAGGAAGAACTAAGATCTATGCATTATGTATCTATATATTTATCTATATTATCTATGGTAACTATTATCTTTGGTATCTATATTATTATGAACTGATTCATTAATGATCCAATAGGAGCCAATCAGTTTCAATATTAAACTTTTTTACATGTATTTATAACTTTCATATAATAAATTATGACGGGGCACTCTCAAACCTCTACTCAGCTTCCCGTTAAGGGTTCTCTTATTCGATAAAAAGTTCACAAAACGTTTAATAAACCAGATTACTGTATACATTTTAATCCATTTATGAACACTTCACTTTATCACAAAAATCACTTTTTTATATCACTTGTATTCACAGAATGAATTAATGCTGCGTTCAGTTGCTTTATATAGACAACCTTCTAAAAATTTCCAAAAATTGTTAGTTATCAAAATGGGAGATTCAAATGTTCATTCTTAGAATTTCTATAAAATAATTTTGAATGTTCGTTATTGCTGTTCATTGCCTCTATCTTTGTCCGTAACAATATTTAGGGATTTACCAAGTCAAGTATTGGGACATTTTTTACAAAAGTTTGAGCTTAGATTTTAAATTTGAAATGAAATAACTTGAAAATTCAATGGAATATCAAGTAGCTTTAAAATCAGGCCAAATAATAAATCCTTAATTATTATCTTTAACGTTCAAACAACTTTTACTTTATATTTGTCATTGTATTCTTTCTTTTAGTCACCTACAAAAGATTTTTGTAGAGAAAAATGTTTAAATTAGAATATATGCTATGTTTTGATGGTTAACATTTTGAATATTTATGATAAAGTACATTTTAAATTTAGATTATCCTACTCTCAAAGCTACACTCTGTCATAAAATAAATTTGGTTATTGAAATCCTTCGGGTAGTTGAAAGCTCCAAAATAATAGAAAATTGATAAGTTGCAAGTGGATCATTAATTCATTATTCGAATTAAAAAAAAATAAAGAAAATAATATTAATTGTGAAAATGAATTTATATTTTATTGATTTATTTTATCTAATATTATCAAAATATATAACATAATGACAATTTTATTTGGATTTAAGAAAGAATTTAATTGGATAAATAATTTAAGCGGATAGAGAATTAATTATAAGGTTATGTGCTTTTATCAGGTCGAATTTCTATATGAAATTAATACATAAGGCTTATTAGACTATATAGTGTACCTATATAAAAAATAATACTCTCGCAAAAAGCTGGAAACTAATACGATTTATATCGGTAGTTATAATTTAATAAAATATTTTTAACTTGATAATAAATGCTATTATAACAATGTATAAAATTTATTCCTATGGAATTTCAGTAATTTTTTCAATTAAAATTCGTTGTGACCTTAAAATAGCTTCGTAATTACAGATAAATGTGGTCACATTTTATAGTTAAGCTTAACCAAATTCCATTTCATCGATGTTCATTCTAAAAACTTATTTGGTTTCCATTACTGCTATATTAATTCAATAAAAATCAAATTAAAATATCCCTATAAAAATTTCAAATTCCAATCATGCTTTCGCATAAGCCTAAGGAAATTTATACAGTATGAAAATGTTGAAAATAAAATGGTTCAAGAACGAAAAACAGAGAGAACTCAAAAGTTGCCTCAACGTAGGGTAGTAATTTCTTCGTCGAGGCAAACCATAAGCAGACATAATTTCCGGTTATTATTTGCATGGATTAAGGCTCGTTTTATTAACGCCCGTTTTGTACAATTAGACCATAATCGTAAGGACTCGTACATTTTATGTATAATTTACTTTTGTTAAACGATAACAAATGGAATCGTAGCCACATATAGTGAGCTAACGTAGCTTTAGTTGTTGCTACTCCTGCGGGATGCTGTAAACGAAACGGGAGACAAGGGAGCTCTTCTTGCTGCTGCTAACTCATACATACATACACATTTTATACATTGATATCATTCAAGACTGTATTTTATCTAATAAAGAAACGACGGTATCAAAACGTATTAAATGTCTGTCTAACTTAGCTCTTGCCGTATATCTATACTCATTTGTATATGTTTGAGTGCGTGTACGTCGCTACCGTTTTAAATCCTTATGTCTTTAGACTTTGTACAGCTTTTATATAGGCTCTGTCAATCCCATTGGCTTTGGTCTGTTTCCTTTTAATTTAAAAGTTAAAACGATTAAAATGTCTTTAGTTTGCGTTTTAATTTACTCAGTTTGGACTTGTTAAATGTTATTTTCCGCCATACAATATTTACTTAGATCTGTTTGTAGAGCTGTAATTATGATTTAAAAGATATAGTAAATCATGTGAATACATTTAGAGAGAAATTAAAATGGTCCTAAATGAGAATACTTCTTATTCATTAACTCCTTTATTTTTTTCGAATTTTTTAATCTCTACATCTCTTTTATTATTTATGTTACCCTTTTGTTCTTTTTGAAACTTTTTTTTTTATCACTATAAAAACAGTTTACCAAAACGGTTTCTTATGGTCATAAAGAAAATTAGTGTTGATGAGTAACTGAAATGAGTTTAACTTGAGTAAAAATACATTTCAATTTTATGGATTGCCAGTTGCAAAAATGCTTGGTCGCTTTTTGTTTAAGCTTTATAAGTTTATCTCAAATCTGAACCAAAATTTTATCAATATATTGTAACGTTTTAACGGGTTCTTGGATTTGTGTTTGAATGACAAAAATTTATTTTTCTAGCAAATGTTTATTTATTTACACTCTTAACACTCGTTTACAATGATTAAGTTCACTGTTACAATAGTCACAGTCACTAATTATCACTTACTATTTATATTTTACTATATGCACTATTAATTTTGCACTGCATTATCTTGCACTCACGATTCACGATTTATGTATAACTTCGTTAACGATTTATTTATGACTGTCCTGCCAATGCTTGTCCTGGCTTATATAGAAACTCGGCAATCTCTTTAGATCATTCCTACCCTACTTATTCAGTTACTAGAAACCGAGAACCCGATAGAGCTTGAAAATTGAAAAAAATGTATTAACCAAATATTTCAAAGAAATTAAAGAACTTTTCTGGAAATTTATAAACAAAAAGACCAACTGATTACAATTTTGAAGACTGTAAATTTCAATGCGAATTTAATATCACAAAATGTACCAGTAAGTAAACAATAACGAAAATATTTAGATATTGAAGATAATTAAAACCCGTCAAATAAGTTAATTGTGTTAAATTAAGACTTACAACATTTTCCCGTAATCAGATGACAAAATCTATAAGTTAACAATAAATGGGGGTGTTTAAAATTATAAGGAATGAGTCGTAAATGCAAATGAGTTGACGCGAAAAAGTGGAATTTTCGGATAATTAAATCGTGCTCTGGGCGATGGAAAATTTTTATGATCCTCCACATCAAGGCCAACAAAACGACAAAACGACGTCATGCAAACTTTATCTTAAACATTTTACGAAACTGAATATAATAATAGAATATGTACATTTAAAAATTAGATAACGTGTTACGCCATTTCGGAAAAAAGGGGAAAAAACCTATAACAATATAAATGAGAAAAATTGCTGACCTCAATCGTTAATTTATGCATAAGAAAAAATTAAAATATTAATCATTTGTGGTATGCTTTCAAGTGTTATCAGAGAGCGAATGGGATGCTTCACGGACGGTTGTATCGTCAATCTAGATTGAAAATGTCGGTCTTCATCTGTCACTGAAGATTTTAATTAACTTGTGCTATCTTTCTCTGTAAATTTGAGAGATTTTTGATATTTTCATGCTCTAGTTGTATTTCATTTAAATACTGCAATATTTTTGTTGTTGTTTTTTTTTCATTAAATTGAATGTAGCAAAGCTCAAATAGCTCAGACAAATCGTGATTTATTACAAAATGCACTCGAACAGCAAGCTTTCTAAGCTTGCCACTAACAACTCGTTGAAATTTTGAATGAGTTCGAAACGTTAATTATCCGAAATCCTGTATACAATCAAATGAGGCTGAATGAAAACTGAACAACAGAATTGTCAATTGGATGGATTGGTGCCTACCTGTGAGTTTCGCGTTGCATTTCCTTGATCACCAGCTAGGAATTAATGCCAGGTAACGTCACCAGTGGATGCAACTAACGTTAATTAAAGACAATCTGAGGTTTCTCGTAATTCAAATATTTGTTGTTTCTGTTTTGTGTCTATTTGATAAGCATTCACCAAGTAATTAGAGTATTGGATTTCTCCAGTTAATTTATCAAATTACTTCTTTACTGACAGTACGTTCGATTCCATTTACGAAATTTCCCCTAATTGGATTTGTTCGTAATTACTTTAAAAACGTGGCTGCTACACCTGTATTCTGATTAACAGGTTTTTAAGCTTAATTTTACAATAATAGAAAATATTTTCATTTGCTTGAGTTATTGCAGGAAATAAATACATCCAAACTTTTTAGTCCTGTTGCAAAAATTTGAAATATAATATTTTGGTGCCTAAGGTCACTTAAAATCTAAGGCTATTATTTCACAATTTAGATGAAGAAAATTTAAAAAAAAATCAGTAATCTTTTAATTCTAGAGAAAAAGGAATCGAAACAAAGCACGATTGTTGCATGGAACAAAGATTTAAGATATATATGTAACCTTTACATCACTTTACTAAGGCTACGTTCCACAATATGCATATAATGGTTGCGCTTGTTACCGTTGTTTTTCCATTCTTCTAACTTTGTTAGGTGTTTGAGCGACCCTCATCACTCTGACTCACCTCTAAAGAAGGTTCTGGGTGATCGTTAGTGAAAGTAATGACGTCCTTGATGACGTTTTACTCAACAAAATAACTGTGGTTGTCATAAGGTTTATTCCAGATGAATATAAATCTGTACATTGTACGTTCCAAGTCATGCGCAATATAAAACAATGCCAACTTTCTTATATTGCACTTGACTTGTGCCTTATAATTTACGTTTTAATTAATATTTTGAAAGAAGATTCTTAGCTGGTTTCTTGGGTGGACTTCAACTTTCATATAAGAATATCTTTGTTATTTATTGCTAGAGTAGCAGTTTGTTTTACGTTTAAATTAAACAAAAAATATCAACCATTTTAATAGATAAAGTTTTTAAAGAAAGGAATTTTAACTGTGTTAAAATATTTTCATGTGTTCAGTTTCCGTTCTTATAAAACTATCATTAAAAACCCAAACTTGAATCTTACTTATTTCTGAAAACAAAGATTGAATAACTTTTTAATATTTATATCTCATTAAATCGATTAAGCTTTACCTTTCTGTTATGAAAAATTAATTTGACTTTTTTTCATTGCTCCACATGCTGCTTTTAGAGTATTGACAAAAGTCGACCAAAACTTTTCTTTGATCGTAAAGCGAATATGAAAAATAGTTACGAAATTAATTTTTTATTTCGTCCCAACAAGTTTTTTTTGTGTTTGAAGATGAGGTTAAAAGATAATAAAAACAAAAAGAAAACAAAAACGAACGAACCAACCACATCTTAACTTCGATCAAAAAATTGTCTAAATGAGCTTTATTTGACAATTCCAACTTGATAGCTTCTAACCTTCACTCATCCCTGTTACTGTCATCTTGTTTATAACTTGAATTCACATTAAACTTTTTGAAAGTTTTATAATGTCGCTCGAAAATCAGAACAGGAATAGATTTGAAAAATATAATATATCCATTGAAGAAAAAAAAATAAAAAACAGAACAAAAAAGAAATCTAATTTTCTTGATTGACATTTTAATAAATCGATTGTAATCAATTTCCAATGACGTATTTTAAAATTAGAAAATATCCCCGATACTTCCCCATTTATTTCGAATTTCATTTTGCGTACGTAGGCTATTGATTTTCTTAAACAACAAAAAGGTTGTTAGTATCGTCCATTTGATAATTATTTTGTAGGAAAATTTATTGCCATAAAAGCATAATTTACCGTTCATTAATTTTAATCATCCCTTTTTCGAGGGCATTTTTGTGAGGGATGAATTACAAGAAAAATTTGACAAACGGGTTTGCCTAAGAGGGATCCAATGTAGATTGAAGGTTAGCAAAATAGTTATTTATTATCTACTGATAATATCAGTATGAAAAATCCTAATTAATCAAAAATATGATTTACATGAGGTATCTTCAAAGGTAAATAATCAGCATGGATACACCTGATGTCATAATCAAAATGGCTTCAAATTTCAGCTTTCTATTCTATTTTACTTTACATTCTATACAATCTGATACATTAGTTAGAAAAGAAATATTTTTCTTATGAAATACATATAAGTACATTTCCATATAGGATTTTATAAATTCTTCAATAGTTCTTAGATTATAGATTTTTAAACTTTCAAAAAAATTACGAGAGCTACAACTAAAATTTGTACTTGAATTTTCAAACTATTTAATGTGTTACTGTAATTGTAATTTTTATTTGGATGATAATCTTTAACCTAATGAAGGGGTTTTAAAATAAATAGATCTTACAAAATGTGAAAGTAATTTAGTTTAATAGTCAAATTTGTTTTTTCATATTGTAAAAACCAAAAAACCTCAAAAATGACACATTTATGGATGCTTGTTTCCGTTTTTATTTCCAAGTATTTCCATCTGTCTTTTAAACCCATAATGATGACGTCTTCATTTTCTTTCTTTCATACGATGAAGTGCTGAAGTGTGAATTACATTTGGTACGTTTATCGCACTGCTATTACGACTTTTTGAATTTTGTGTTTGTGTTTTTCGTACGAAACAAAACGACGAAACTAACGAGTGAAAAAAAAATAGGAAAAAGAAAATGGAAAATTTTATAGTGGCAAATGTGTTCATGTGCGAATTTTATAGAGATAATTCAAACGTTACTTACGAAATCTGTCACGGAATGATAGACATGCGTCAAAGAAAATATTTATTGTATTTTAAAAAGAAAAAGAGTGGAGGAAGTCACAAAAGAAAAGCCTTTTTTTCAAATATTACTTTACAATTGGATTTTTTGGTATTTTGAAATAACGCAATTTTGGTGTGAGTCACTCGTTGTTTTATATATTGTTGGCTTAGATGGGAGCCCCAGCACAGGTGTATAAAAACATTAACGGAATGAGTAACTATTTTCTTTGCCATTGGCCACCTCTTTTTGCATGCGAAACTTAAACTTAGGGGCTAATCTCTGAACTAAAAATAGTATTAATCTGAACCCGTTTGTGGGGTAGTTACATCGTTGTTGAACACGTTAAATTTATTACAACTTTCCTTCTTTATCCCACTGGTTCCACCACATAGACATTCATACATTTTCCCAGACAATGCGAAAAGTTATTATGAAGAACGGCTGCCAGGAAGACGAATATTACTCGGAACGTGTTTAGCACAGAACGACGTAGCAAGTTAAATGCGAGTCGGTAAAAAAATTTGGATTGTTTTCGGTAAAATATCTCACGGAAAGACGAGTTTTCATCTCCCACACCCTCGTTTTCATTGCGTTGCCTCAACTAACTCCGGTTCTATTCTATTGCAAGAAACACGTAAAGTATGGGCCGCGTCTTCCTTATTATTTTCACTTTAATGAAAATTCTTGATTTTTTCATTTATTATCTTCACCTAAACAACCAGAACATGTTCAACTTTCTTTGCGACACTCACCAATTTAATTTTATTTATACAACTATATAAATGATCATTGAAAAAATGTAGGAAAATTAAATTAACTTTAATTTTCAGTTTATTTGATTCTTTTTTTTTGACTCGTAATATATATTTTAAGTTGCAGCATTTCTCTTCACTTGTTGTTCTGCAAATTAAATGTCAAGATTTTTGTTGTGGAAAACTTTTTCATTTCTATTCCGTTTAGTTGGTTAAAGAATAAATTTATGCGCGGCGTAATGACCTAGATTCAAAAAAACATATTATCTCTAAGTTGAAACTGTATCCAAATACAAAATTCCATCAAGCTTGAAACTGTTTCGTAGAAACATTTTCTGTTTAAAAATATCTGCTGCGACGCGTCACAGTACTTTTTTTTACACGAAATTCGCTGTTGGTTAAAAGAACATAAATAAAACCACCGATTGGTAAAAAATATAAATAAAATAATATATGAATATCTAAACAAACAGAACTCTAAATGCATACAGCGTATATTTATAAACTGTAACGTTTTTCGGGTTCTTAGGTTTGTATTTAATGACTACAAATTTATTTTTAATAAATGTTAATTAATTTATCTTACACTTTATTGTCACTTGTAAACTACACGTTAACAATGAATTAGTTCACTGTTTAACGAGTCAGTTTTCACAGTCACTTATTCACTAACAATTGTCACTCACTATTGCACTGTTTCACTGTATATCACAATGTTCACAATTTATTCAACACAGTTCACTTTCACTATTTATTTTAGCACTGATCACTTTCACTATTTATTTTAACACTGACTCGCCTATGTTTCTTCGGGGCTTATATAAGATTTTGGAATCTTTCTAGAATGTTTGGTTCTATTATTCCTTGGTAGAAATTTATAATCTTTTGTTTAATCCTTCGTGCTAGGCGGTCTCGAAGACGAAGCTCTTAGAGAGAGAATATTCTGGAATTCCTGGAATTTCATAAGATTCCTCCCATTCTGTTATAACGGGGCTCCTCCTTTGGCTGGCGATTGGTTCGGCCCACCCACGGTTGAGAGCAGGTGACACCACCTTCAGAGTCATAAAATGGCGGCACTCTCTAAGACACATGGCAGCACATTTTTAGACTTGTGACAATACAAACCTTCACCCTTAACACAAGAACCCTTCTTATTTGAATTTTTGTAGGGTAAAGTTTCTTTTAAAAGTTGGAGGCATTAATGAGTCTAATTATAAGAACTATTGCAAGCTTAAAAAAAACCGTTGAAGCCGTTTTTGAAAAAATCAAAAAATCCATAAAATGAGGTGCTTCATGTCAACTGATTTAAACCAAAAGCTTCGTGGCACAGGTAGATATAATATGACGGCAAAATCCCAAGTTTGGTGAAATTGGGATAACGCTTTCGATACTATATGGCTGTCACACACAGACATTTTTTAAAATCACTTTTTCGAATTAAGGGGACCTCAACACATGTATTATATTTCCGGTGAAAATTCGAAATCGAAAATTCGACCCGATTACAATAAACCCTTTTGTTAATTATAATTAATATACAGAAGTAAGAGAAAGTAAAAATAAATTTAAAGAAAAGTTCGTCTTTTTAGAACTTTCAGCAACTTTTAATAGTACCTACTACTACTTCTTTTATTGTAGATGTGAACTTAACCCCGTATTAAATTAGTAGGATACATACTTCTGAATAACTTAAACTAACTTTAAAACTATAAAAAATGACGTAGCAATAAACTAATTTAATTAATTTCATATATTATTTTTCATTGCCTTTTTTTAAATATGTTGAAACAGCTATTTAAAAAATAATGACTTACTTAATATTTTGACCAAACTAATTCTATGGCTCTAACATACTATGCTCTATGAATAAGGCTGCCAAGGAGAGTTATTCAATTATATTAGTTTGGTGATGCTGGTTACTGATCTACCAGGTAACTGAAAAGTGTGGTCTATACTGCTTTTGTATATGCTTTGAACATTAATTCAGAAGGCAACTTTTCTAACCACATACTTCTTGCTCTCTGAATAATGTGGTAGTTATAAGTTGGTTTAAGTTTTTATTTTATTTTAATAATATGAAGACGACTTTGAAACTACAATAGATGTATTTATTCCAAACTTTATCTATCCTCATCACATCTCGTGACCATCTCAACGTTTTCATTTTAGTTACACGAACTTTCGCAAAGTTCTCTTCTTTTTGGTCAACGAGATGCTTTGTATACCACCTTTGATTTTATTGTCGTTCTATAAACCTTGTCCTTGGGTGTTTAAAAGACATACCACTAGCTAGCACTAAGACTCTTTATATCAATTTTTATTCATCTAATTCATCTATGTTATGCTGCATTGACATTTTATGTATACCAACCTTTGGTATTTCAATTGTGTATTTCGTCAAAATTACCAATATATTTTTTATTAATTTAATTGATATTACAAAAGCTTTTTTGGTTTGTTTTAGAAACTTTCTGATATAATAAATATAAATTCAATAACGTATTTCACCACCATATGTGTAAATAAATAAAAATAAAAAATCTTTTAAAAGTTTCCCTTTTTTATTTATATTATTTATCACACTGACCTAAAAACGTTGTGCTTTTTTATCTCGTAACTTACAAAAACAATCACAATAGTATCGGTTTCAAATCGATAAAAAATATACAATCCCTTCACGTAATTTTTTGCTGTGTGACTCGGGTAATTCTTAGTCTGTTAAAAAGGCGTCGAGTGTATTAAAGGGATGACAATGACGATGTTGATGAGAGTTCTATTTTTTTATATTGCTGCGGATTTTTTGTTGCTTTTTCATATAGCTTTAGCTTTTTTATTTGGTCTGATACTCGTTGCTTCTCACACTCTCATCAGCCTGTCTTTGGGTATTATTCCATGTTATATAAATAGCAAATGACGCTTCTGCATTGTAATAATGCAGTACTTGTGTAATTTAGTTAGAGCCAAACCAACCATTCTCTACACTCATTCGGTATCAACCCACGGTCTCCCCTTCAACCAGTCGAACAACGAAACAATTCCGTTGACAATACGACTATTTGTTTCACGTCTCTCTGCATTCATCTCGCGCCTGACAGCAAATTACACATATGCACACTAACAATTACTTAATTACGCTTGTCGTTGTGCCTTGTGCAATAATTAACGATTGACGTCGCTACAGTAGCTGCATTACCTCTGTTCTACCCACCTGCCTTTTGATCGAGGCGAAAATTTCCAAATCGCTGGCCTCGTCGCATTTATCTCCACGTAGTTTTATCTACGCTAAGGCCACATTATCCTTTTTGCTAAATTTTCAATTGAGTTCTAGAACAGATCAAAATAGGAATGTCTTTTCATAAGGGACTTATTTCCAATTTTACACTAATTAAATTCTTTCAGCATGCAATGTTTTACCTATTCCAACATGTATCAAAACTGTTACATTAAAGCGTTATCAAAAATGCCTTATGTGCCAAATCAACTTATTTTCAGCAAAAATTTATTCAAAGAAACTATGAACAAAACTATATAAAACGATTTATTCCCAGAACGTACTTGGTAATTTTCTAAAATTTATTAAAAACAGTCAATTTCTAATAATGTAAAATGGTATTTTAGCAATTACTGCTCTACATTGTAAAGGTACATTCTATAAAAACAAACTCTTAACTTTTTGTTTGAATAATACCCAGTTATAAGAACCCTGAACCGGAGCTCTAAAAAGAAAATGGATGCCTTTGAGGTGTCGATAATCCAATGCCAAATTAAAGTTTTGTGATTTGGCAGAGTGTCCAATAAAATTATTCTTGAAAGCATGGAAAGAGATAGAGAGTTGCTTACAATTTTTATGAGAAAAAAAAAGTTATTTGGACAGAACAACTTATACTTTGGTCCTTATAGTTTAAGAGCTAGCAACGTTTTTGAGAGAGTATTTTTTATATATGTTATCTCTCGCACTTTCTCGGATATCATACGGGCTGTCTGGCTGTCGGGAGGGGTTGCATTTATTAGTGCGTATCGCACCTGTACAGGTAAAATATTGAAAATTTCAGAAAAAAAGAAAAAGTTTCAGATAAAATTTGTAGAAAATAACATTTTAAACAAAAAATGTCCAGTGACTAATTTTCGTAAACGGGCTAGTTTGCGAGCTACAAGCTTGGAAAGGCTGGCTTGACCTGACGTCATTTGAGTAGCCGACCGTTCGGATATACAGCCGTTGTGCCGACATCTATACAATGAGTTTTACAAGCTTGTAGTGGGCAAACTAGCAACTTTACGAAAATTAGTCACTGGACATATTTTATGTATAATGTTATTTTCTACAAATTTTATCTGAAACTTTCTTTTTTTCTGAAAATTTTAATATTTTATCTGTCATAGGTGCGATGCGCACTAATAAACGCAACCCCTCCCGACAGCCAGACAGCCCATATGATGTCCGGGATAGTGCGAGAGATAACATATATAAAAACCGGCCGACTTAAAATTCTTTTTTTTTCGACGTCGCTAGCTCTCGTACTATTAGGAGTAATAAAAAATACCAACTTTTGCAATTAATTATTAATATAATATAGAAGGAAACAAATCCAGGTAGTAGGAGAAGTCTGTTCGAGTTGAGGAATATTACTGATTAGGACTGGACAAACATGAATGTCCAGAAATTGAAACGAACAGCAGACACCAGAAATACGCTTTATTGAGTAATCGCTATCTTCAATAGAAAGGGTAGAAGGGTAGAAAAGGTTCAAATCAGAAGAAAAATGTAAAGACATTCCGATGTTACTGAGGTTGGTTTTTAAACGAGTTCTTAAAAAGATAAGACCTACGTCACTAGATAGCTAATTTATCTATAAAAAAATTGACTTAAGTGTAGGAAGTAAAATAGTAGTGGAACGCCCCAAAAGGATATCAATAGAATTAATTTTGCAAAAAATTGCAATAAGATACTATCAGTAAATAAAGATAAAAAATTCAATCAATTTGCTTATAAAACAGTTTGTAGAACAGAGTATGAATTCAGAGCTGTAATGTAATACTGCGGCGTTCGGTAAAAAAATTCTTAACGTCTCCTCCTGCTCATCTTTTAATCATCCTTGCAATGTATTTGAAAGTTATAGAACTATACGAAATAAAATGAATTACATACTACCTTACATAATTTTTTAAGGTTAAAAATAAATCTATAGTGTTCAGAGCTTTTATCGTGCGGTATTGGTATTATTCGACACTTGGAGTTGGGCCACCGCTTACACTACCTACGCTTAAAATATAATATCCAAAGCTATTATTGAAACGTTTATTATAATAATGAGAATAAGATATAAATAAATTTAGCGATGATTGTCTTAATTATGATTTTGGAGTTCACGTTTAGTATTTGTTAGGATCGTAAAAATAAGAAATTAATAACACTCTAAATAAAGACCCTATTGTAATTTTGATTAAAACTTGGGAGTCTTTTATAACAGAGTTTAATTTTTATAAGCTACATAACAAAAAAAAGCTTACATTTTTAATACATAACATATATACTAAAACGACTTGATTCAAAAAGTCCTCATTAAAATGCTTATTTCTTAAACATTGTAAAAAGTCAACATGTGTGTGGGTTTGTCAAACAAAAATACCTAATACTCTAAGGTTCTTTTCAGCTTGTATCAACCAAATAAGAGATTTCTAAAAATACTTTCTTTTTACCATACTTAACAGTTGTATTCAATTTCCTAAAAAAATGTTCCATATAATGGTTATAAGTCCTTTTGAAAAAAACACTCCTCAAATGGATTAAGGTGTAATCATCTAATAATAGTTGACCGCAAAAAATTAATATTTTCACTTAAGGAAATTCAAGTTGAAAAGCGAATTTGTACAAAGGAAATTTCGTGACGTGGTCGAATGAACTTTGCCAAACTCTCTTACGTTTCTATTGAAATTAATGGAGTGAAAATATTCAAATATATTTATTATTAAATTGTATAAAACGGTTTTAAAATCAAAGACGTGGACAACGTGTGTCTGTGTTTGCCAATGTGATAAAGCGAATTTTATCAAAAACAAAGCTAGTTCCTTTGTTGTTTGCACAACCGAAATTAATTTTGAGTTTGACGGCCTCAGTTCAAAGAAAATAATTTGAAATCTAATATGAAAAAGATAGTCTAATGTTTCTTTCCAGTTTGATTTTTGAAACGAAACGTTTCTTCTTTGAAAATAAAAGTGAGAATTGACGCATTTTTGATTTGGGTTCCCTTTTTAACGACAAGGTATTTTTATTGTTTAACATCATTCACAATAAACTTAATAAAATAAAATTTTAATATTAAGCACTGAAATGAAACATTCAATTTATTTCTCTGCTTTTAACACTTTTAATTTGTGCAATACAAAATCAAATATCTACCAACCATATTCACACCAACTCAAACAATAACAATAGTTGTACATTATATAATCCTAATAATTTGATTGTGTTTTAAGCAGTCTATAATTGTACATATAATATATTTGTATTAATTTTTTTTTGTGAACTCTAAATAAATATTTTGGTAATTGTTTGTGGTTGATAAATTGACTGTAAACTGTTGACACAAGAATGCGCAATTATTTTATTTTTATTTTGAGGTAGGTTTTTCATTTTGTTAAAATGTTTATTTATCTTATTACTATTTGTACTACTCCGTTAACGTAAAATTTAAGAAAAATAAGCCAACACAGTTTAGGCTTATGAAAGTAAACCCCACTCTATAAAGAAAAAAACTATAAAATTATGTTACTGACAGCAGGTGGATACTTTCTTTACAAGTATTGAACATCAATATGATGGGTAAAGAAAATAGGTAAATTAAAACGCAAAAGATGTAAATTAAGTAAAAGAGTGTAGAAAGTACAAATAGAGAGATACTTAAGATTTGCATGTAGATTCAAAAATAAAATTTTAATATGAGAAAGTTGGTAATTCAGTAGGAAGATTAAAAAATGTAAGAATTTCAACCTCCTATTTGAGCCTTTTAGTAAATTAAAATTTAAGAAAGTTTCTTAAGGGGAAGATCCTGAAGAGTAAGCTCATGGTCTATAAAGCTGTTCAAAACCGATCTGGACTTGTGGAATACAACTGAGGGGGATTATCAGTAGATCTAAATATTGAAATAATGCAAAGGTTTCAGACTAAAACACTACATCCACAAAATTTAAGCATATCAACCTTCAGGGTTGAGAAAAGATTTTGGGCGCTTAAATGATCACCCCGGCCACCCGGTTTTTAATCTCTTGGAGAACAGCGAGGATCCAATGAGACTGAAACGTCTGCCTTTTCTGGAGCTCCCGTACAAGCAGTAATGCCGATAGGAGCACTAGCAAGCACTCCAACAGGGGTTCCCTGCTCCGTCCATATATACAAAATATTCCATAATTGTATTTGGACAGATTGTGAAAATACACAAACATAAGTGGAAGTCAGAATCCTCTGAAAAATTATATTTCAAAAATTAAAATTTATAAAAGAAAATGGATAAAAGAAGGTTATTTTTTGTTGAGAGAGATTTTGGTAGATGAGTACCTATAAGTTTAAACTCTTTTAGCGACTCTAATAGAACCTAAAAGTTTGTACTTACATTGAGTTAACATTTGTACTAGACCGGTTAACCTTTTTGAAAGGCTTCATACATTTTGAAGAAAAAAATATTGTTCTTCTCTAAGCACCGTGTATTTTTTATAGTCAAAAAATTTTGGAGTTGTTAGTCACTCTAAAAATTTTCCCTGCCTGCGTCGGGGTATTTTTTTGTCCAATAATTCCGTTCACATCCAAGCTCCTTAGAAATGACTAGCCAATAGCCATAAATATAACTTTAGGTTAAGCTCTCCAGCCATGGCAATGCACAGACATGACCAACAGACAAAGAGCAAGACAACATTGACCAAGAGACAAGCGTAGTGAAGAAGTACAGCCATTTTCGTGCAACGACTTGACGAGCGCTTATATCGATACTGTTTCGGCGATGCTTATGCACTACCTTGTCGACCCTTGGCCTAATCCGGCCTAAGCTTAAACAGTTCTTTACATACTCTTGTCTCTTGGTCAATGTTGTTTTGCTCTTTGTCTGTTGGTCAATGTTTGAACATCATCAGAAGGACGATTGGAACAAACCTTTTATATTATAATATAAATACCCTTTCTACAACTCGATGAACTATTATTATCATTTATGGTTATTTTGCTCTTTGTAGTTCACCTACATACCCTTTTGTTTTTTAAAAGTTATTCGAAAATTTATACATCTTAAAAAAATTTTAAGGTATATTAAAATGTCAATTGAATTAAATATAGATATATGCTGATAAAAGAAATTTCTAATAAAAAAGAAACCATCTCAACCTTATTTATATTTCAAATTGATTGTTTTTATTTTTTGTGAAAGTTTAAGTAGGATGTCGGAAAACCATCATAACGATTTTTCAATATAATATTCAAAACAAACATTTCTTATTTATTTTCGTATAATATAAAATAAAGGATTTTTATTTTGAAATATCTTTTTGTTATTGTAAGGAAGTTTCCATCGAAAAAAGCGTGGCCTATTTATTTCGAGCGGAATCGTATTCTAGAAATGAACATTTAGACGACGTTAAAAGACAAAAACAAATAAGCAATTGTAAAAAGAACAATCATAAAAGAAAACGCACAAAATTAGCGAATGTTTTTCATATTACATATTATGTTTCGAAAAAGAAGTTTTGAGGTTTAGTATGAACATTATTTTATTTGAATTTGCATCGAAAAATTCCTATTAACAGCAAGAAAGTTTAAGCTTTTTGTCAAGTAAAATGAGATTTTTTTTATAGCTTTTTTAATAGAAAAAACGAGAAAACTTCCTTTCTTAAGCTTGAATCTGATATGTACTGCAAAACATAAACACATTGGGGATATCAATGTAATAATTCACAAATATGAAACCTGT
Organism: Sisyra nigra; assembly: GCA_958496155.1. Classification (NCBI taxonomy): domain Eukaryota; kingdom Metazoa; phylum Arthropoda; class Insecta; order Neuroptera; family Sisyridae; genus Sisyra; species Sisyra nigra. The sequence goes on along the minus strand of OY292315.1, from coordinate 19,072,625 downwards.
AACTTGTTTGAAATTGTTACGGCTTAGCTTATTCGGTAGAGAAACGAGATGATGAGGCTTTAAGAGGGTTGAAACGGGATGGCGAGCTGAGGGGTTGGAGAAGTCGACCGTCGAAACGGAACGGACTACAATAAAGCTCTTAGGTTTCAGCCTCATTAGAACATGAATATACCGGCTTAAAGTATGAGTTTTAATTGAATTATTTCCATTTAGGAGACCTGTTTGGCTCAATGTGAAAAACACAACCCCACATCTTACACATCTAACTCGCATTGTATGGTTTCAAAATCGAGATTTATTTGGATTTGAAATAAATGGAAATACAAAAAGTAAATAAATCTCGAATGAGACAAACCAAAAATTTGTATTTTTTCAAATAGCATTTCCCACTTAAAAATAATTACTTCGAAACGCAACGAAAAATGCTATTAAGCGAAGAAAAAATTGACTTCTCGTCACAAAAGAATGTCGATTTCCTGTCGGTCATGTAATAATTTTTTCCTCTTCGCTTAGCTGGTATATATTTTGCTTGTAACAAAACTCGTTGCTGTCACACACAGAATTGATGAGAACAAATAATAAATGTTTGTTATTGAAATAGACAATGGTACTTGTGTATGTATACAATTTTTTTCCTTTATTTTCTCCAAGTTTTCCCCAATCACAATGCGCTCCATTATCCTCATCCACCGTTTGGTTGTTCCGTATAATATTAGGTTTATCCCAATTTACTGATCTGAAGATGTCATATTAATGATCATGTTGCAAATCAAATATTACATAAAAGAAACGCTATCCGAAGAGACATTTTTGTATTGATAACACTGTTTCGTTCATATTTTTTTGACAACCATTCTTATTAGTATTCTCTTTTTACCATGCGATTTTCTGATACATCTCAATCCAATTCAATTATTTATTGTTTTTGTTAATATTTAATGAAATTATTTTTGTTTCAGGTAACTGTTTTCATTTTTTTTTTCGTCTTTTATACCAAGACGAGCATCGAGTTATGACATAACTGGTAAGATTTAAAACATATTTTTAGCTAAAGATTTAAATTCCTACCATAACATTTTGAACATAAACAGAAGATCCCAAGTTATCTTAAGCCCTAAAACAATCTAAAATTCCAACAACGTGATACTATAATTTTATCGATCTTTTGGGGTAAAATTTACGATATCCATAGATACGTGTCACGTAGTCACATGGCATATTTATAAAGACAAATATCAGCCAAACTAATTTTTTAAAACTTTCTCTTCGCAACAAATGATTTAAATTCATATTTATAAATAACTACGTAAAACTAATGGGAGGCCCGGTATATACTACGGACGGTCACCGAGAGGATGGGGTAAAAAAATTGAAAAAGCGGATCACGTGGTATGAATACTTTCTCTGACTGGAGATGCGATCTACGATGGTTTTTGATATATTTTTTTAACGCTGGTCTTACGCCGACCACAAATCCGTGGTCAGTTTTTTATTAGCACTTTTCAGTTTTCAAAAAATAGCACATCGCTTGTATTTGACAAACAATTTATAGTTTTTGGTTCATTTTTGAACACTCTCAACAAATATGGGATCCGTTTTTCTCCAGCATCCTTCAGTTTTCAGAAAATTTTTGCATCAGATAGTTTTTTTTCTTGCGTGGCAGTGAAAATTTTCAGCGATTTTTTGAAAATTAAAGGATGCTGGAAAAACACTGACCATGGATTTGTGTTTAACGTAGTAATACAATGGAAACTACTTATCGCATCTCTGCTCAGATACTAATATTTTTATGTAGCAGTGTAATCAGTCGTTATTACTGAAGACTCTTTATTTCCCAGTTATTATAAAATATTAACAGTGCTCCAGAGTTTCACTGGCGTTAAATAGAAGTATTATTATTATTTGCATAGTTTGAAAATAATGAAAAAGGTTCAAATATTAAGAAGTAGATGTTTTTAAATTTTAAAAATTAACCTCAATGTAGACACCGTTAAGTACTTATTTAGCCTAAAAATAAGAGAAACTGTTATAATCTATAACACAATGTGCGTAGGAGGAATTGAAGGCGTAATTTATTATTTGTTATCCAAATAATACGTCTAGTTAACACCATGCTTAGTGTCCATGGTCTAATTCAGTTAAACCCATTTTGGTAATGTAACTAATGCTTCGTTCCAGATAAAAATTTTTGTACATTAACTCGACGATGAAAGCAAACTGTATGCACTCTTACTTACTTTCTGCGGATGTCTACCCTAAGCTTAGTTTTGGATAAAATCACAAGTTCAACTGGTGCACAAACTAACCCGTACACAAAGCCACAGATCATCTGGAACGCTATTTTTCCGTTCATGCACGTTAATGTAAAGTTTGTCTGTTTTATGGAACTAACCCTAAATGTTTTAAAATCTTTCACACAAAGACTCAAACCAACCAAACACGATGTCTTTAAAACTTATCCGAGATAACAATGAGCAGCAAAGGATAAGACCTCGATACCTATTTATTTACAATATAGTAAAAACATCATAGGTTAATGTGGTTAAGTGTGGTTAAGGCCAATTGAAGATATTGCTAGTGGTGAGGGTTCAAAATAAATTAATTAAAAATTTTTTTTGGAAATCAAAGGAGGAAATTTAAAACTTTTATATTCTTAAATTTGAATGAAAAATAATATTTATAAAGTTACAAATTTTAAATTACCGTTTAAAAAATTAATCTTTCAGCTACATAATATATTAGTATAAGTACATCATAGGGTATTATCCAACATTTTTTCACGTAAACAGGAAAAAAATTATTTATTATTAAATAAGTATAACACAGAATCGACAGTATTCTCAACTTCAGCTCTTGTTGATGTTAAAAAATATCAATTTCATTTAAATAAGAAAACAAAGCTCTTTATTTTCTCTTATTGTATAAAATTAATTGAGAAGTTTCAATTACTCGAATAAATTGGAAATTTATTAAATAGGAATGTCATTGAACTCTAAATTATTTTAATTAATTCAATATTAAAATTCTTATTTCTTTGTTATAAGAAGATTTTCATTTTAAAATGCGGAATTTTTCAAAAACTTTTTCCTCAGCAGTAAGAGAATTAAATTAAGTAATTAGGAGAAAATAATTAAGATATCGTTGAATTCTTAAGACTTAAAATGTGATGGTGGAATAATGACAATATAACTCATCTTTAATTAGTGGTATTGTCATTAAAAGTTTAATTAAAGAATGAGTTATATCTCGTAAAAATAGTAGTCTATTTTGATGATTCTTAATTTTAAACCAAATTTCAAAAAATTTTTATTAATGACAAAGTAGGTACTTTAATATTGAATAATTAATTTTGAGTTAGCATTAAAATTTTAACTGGGTTAAAACAGTTTAGGTAATTAATTTTCTTTATGTTTTTGATATAATTTTGCGTTTAAAATATGTTTATTATTGAAATTAATACAACGCAACCTTAAGCATTTTAAACTTAATTATTAAGTCATGTAGTTCTTGTGCTAAAGTTGTAAGGTAACTTGAAATTTCTTCACTTCGAGTGTCATTTGTGTAAATAATAAACTAAAATTGAACTTTATCAACTGTATTTTGTGTTACAAAGCCGAACAAATTTTAACTTGACGGTTGGCAAAAAATAACTGTCGTATGTACCATTTTACTTTCAACTATACTTTGTTTTTAAATGTTCATATAGATAAATCAATAAACTAATATGGAATAAAACAAACTAAACTTACGGATATATTTTCTTTGCATTAAAACTATAACTAGTTGTGCTTCTGATATTTGGTTTATGTACTTTTAAACTTGTCACAAGTTATATTTGTGTTTTATGAATAAATCAGTTTTGAATCGACGGGTATCAAACCGATTTGTTCCGTATCTAATACTTTTAAGTTCAGAATGTTTCCTGCTGGTTTCAATTTTTCGCCGTTAAATTATGGGACTATATAAAATGATACGTTCGCATATTATTTTACAAAAATAATTTTGATAATCCTCAAAACTTGTAAAAGTATTGAAGTGGTGAGCAGATATACTTTAACTAAAATCAAAATTTTGCGTGAATTTTTCATTTAAAAATTGAATTTACTCTATAAATGAAAAAGTAAAGACAAAGATCAAATTGTTTTTTAAATACGGTATTTTTATGCCATTTCTGAAAAAGTTTGTCATTTTGTGGTATTTATACTTACTTTTAGGAAAATATTTTTAATATGTAAAGTTCATTAATTGATGCGACAATATAGAATTTAATAAAAAATGTGGCGCTGATTAATTTGGCAAGTGAAGCATTTATATATATATATATATAAATATATATATATATATATATGCATATAATCATCAAATAGCCTTACTTCCATTGCTGGATTATAGATTGGTTTCATTTTTTGATTCCTAGTCCTTTTAGTTCTGCATTAGAAACTTGAAAAAATGTCTTCTTTCTTTTCTATCGCCATATGTGAGCTTTAAAGCATTTAAAGAAAATTTATGTATTTAATATACACCCCAATATACTCAAGTTATTATTATATATTCTTTTATGACTTTATCATTTTCTTACACAGTTTCATCGATGTATTTACCTAATTTGTTTTTCACAGTGAATTTTTTTTTTGTCAGATATTTTCATTTTTCCATAAGAAATTGTGATAAATTTCAATTTCTGCGAAATAATTATGTCTTTTAGTTATATTGCGGTCATCGTCAATCCTAAATTTGTTAATTATTATTGCAATCTGTAAATAGGTTTATTTAAATCGGGAATCACCTTTAATGTTAAGTTTTAACATGTAACTATAAATCTGTCATTTCTAATTTTAATATCGTTATCTTAAATTCAAAAGACCGATGTTTTTCATCGGTATAATCATTGTTTTTTTCATTTTCCACAATGTAATTTTGAGCTTTTCTTGTGATAAAAAAACGTCATTTCTTCGTCATTCTTTTTCTATTCAAATGTTAATGTAATTGTAACTACTTGCTGTATTAAGTTTCTCGTTAAGAGTCCTTTTATTCAATGGAAATTTTACAAACTGTTTATAACAATATATATTAACATTGGTTTATTAACATGTTAATAAACCAAACTGCTTTTTTTTTTTTTTTTTTTAATTTAAAATTATTGTCGCTTCGACTACGGGGTCATTTCGCGACGTCTTTGTTAGTTGGTATATTGTCTGTTGTGTATCAGATCTGTAGATAGAACGGTGATTTTTTCATTGCCTTCCATTTTTGTTTAAAGCCAGAGACTTCCGGGTTCAGCATGCTCCCAAGATCCTGTTGAGCGGAAGTTGAAGGACAACCAGGGTCGGACCTTACCAAGTGGGGAACATCAATAGGCCCTCCACAAGTTGGACAGACTGGAGCCGCTCCCCCAGAAAAATGTGTGCGTGGGTAACTCCAGTATGACCCGTCCTCAATCTTGTAAGGGCCACCTCCTAAGCTCTTCCAAGATCCCCAAACTCAGTCATCGTTCCCACCAGAGGCTTAATTTGCCTCAGCTTGTCGAATGAATGGTCCCAACGACGTTGCCAATCTTTTATAAGGGTAGATTTTAGGTAACTTAGAGAGTCCAAGTATGTGACGTCATCGTCTCTAATTCCGTTTGAAGCGGCTGATTTAGCTAGTTGGTCAGCTTTTTCATTGCCGTCGATGCCTATGTGGCTCGGTATCCACATAAGGCTTATTTTTGTACCCAACTGTCATGCTAGGGATTGTATATTTTGAATTAAATTTTCCGAATTATGTCCTCTTAAGGCGTTGATTGAGCTTTGGGAATCTGTGGATATAATGTATGTGTTACTGGTGTTGTCATTTCGAATGTAGCACATAGCTCTGTAAATCGCTTTTAGCTCTGTGATGAAAGATGAACTGATTTTGTTTAACTTGGCTAGGTCATCCATTTCGTCCATCGTCCAAGCGCAGCCAGCGTTTTTATTTAGTTTAGAACCGTCTGTGTAGACAAATTTATGACTCTTATAAATATTCTTAACTTCTCTGAAGGATTGAATGAGAAGTGGAGTCGGTGTATTGGATTTTCCTATATCTTCTAAATTATTTATAATATTGTATTTTGTTTCAATCCAAGGTGGTATCGCTGGCTCGCTCTGTTCAATTAATTTAGGAATACGAAATTTGTAGCGCCTGGAGCCAGTCTCTGCCCGAACTGAAAGTGGTTTTGGTAAGGTTCTTTCATCCATCATCAATCTGTTTAGTCCGTTGTTGGTTGGTGTTATTCTGTTGTGAGATGGTTTTTTTCAACATTTAAAAAAAAAGCTTTATTTATTTTAATTTATTGATATACAACTTAATTTAAAAAAACATTTAAAAAAAAAAGCTTTATTTATTTTAACTTATTGATAAACAACTTCTCAAAAAATTACTTCATTTTAATCGCTGTTCAAATTGATCCTGTATCACCATTTAAATGAAACACTTGAATTATTGAGTGAATTCCTTTTAGAATAGATATTCATCTTTATAAAGACAAACCATGTGTTCTAGAACAGTGTAGACATTTCGATTGCCGAACCTTCTTAAAACTTCCAAGACCGTTGACTGTCATTAATAGTGGATTCAAATGTCCATTGCCAGAATTTCTATAGAGCTTTCTCGAATTTTTCCATCTTTTCTTTTTGTGTTTCAATTTTTTGAAAGTTGAATAATAAAAATCGGTAGTATTTTCAAAATAATTTGCAAGTTGAGTCAACATTAATATTGGCTTTAAAATCATTGTATTGAACCTTTTAGTGCTTTGCAGTTCCTTGTGGGTGCTACTTATTCACATAATCGGTAACATTTAGTCGTTAAGAATAAAAAAAGTAGGAATGTCTCTGTATAACAGAAAGAGCACTAAAATAAGTGAAAGTCAAATAGCCATCAATAGCTTTGCTTTAAATGATAACTTCCAGTTTATAATTGACTTGTACTGAGTACCAACAGCGTTGCGATGACTTTTCTAAAATTATTTCATGATTTGAACATCTAACCAATTTTTGAATTACTCTCCCGTAAGAGATATACCTACGTGTATATACAGGTAGCCTGAATTTAAGTAAAAGAGTTCTTTAGAAGTAGGCAGTACATTTTATATTTAAAAAAATTATAAAATGTTTTCATACTGTTCATAATTTTCTCTTCTTTACCACTAAAGTCTCAATATTAAATTAAATTATATTTTCATACATTTTGATGTACGAGAAGGTAGTTAAAAACAATTTGTTATAATTTATCAAGTTATTAAACCAGGTGCCTTAAGAGGAGATCATTGGCTTATACGATTTATTGTTTAAAATACGAACGAACTACAGTTGTATTAACCTATAACTAAAAGGTATAATGGAAATGTTAAGCGCAGACTAGAGTTAATTTCTCACATTTCCCATTAAAATGAAAACATTTCTTTTGATTAACTGTCGTTCTTATTGGGAATTATATACCTAAAAATAACAATAAAAAATGTCTGCTAAATCGAGACATCCCTGAGGGTTGAAATGTAGTGTGGGAGTAAACGTAAATAGCACAGAATTAAGCAAAAATAAAAATTACTCATATTTTTGATCTTGTTTTATATGACAAGATCTTTTTATATATTAAGATTATCAGAAAAAGTTAATTAAATTCAATTCCATGTTTATTAAGCTTTTTAAACATTAAAATTTAAAAGATAGACTTGTTGATTAAACAATTCAAACCAAGCTGAGTTTATCAAAAACCAATTTTTGCAACTCTCAACTATAATTTTGATAAAACTGGTCCGTACAATATAATTAGAAATCTATTAGAAATTGCCGAGGCAAACATCAAACGCTACTAGAATTAATTAATGTAAATAAACGTTTTAATATATTAACAAATATTCGATTTCGTTTTAATATTCAATTTAATAAATCCATCTCTGATGGAAACATACATTCAAACAAAATATAGACATATAAACTCTCATATAAATAACCAATTACTTACATTAATAAAACATAGGAAATAAAATATTAATTACTCATATAGAATATATACTCGATTCAACCCCATTTGTACTAAATGTAATAAAATAAATACATTTAACGTTATGATTTTATATGAATTAAAATTTGCAGAAGAATAAAACGCATTTTAAATTTGTTTCAATGTAATCATCTTTTGTGCTGATAAAAAGCATTGAAATCATTCTCGTGATGATGAATTTTTTATTTAAAAATTTGATATTGCAAGAAATTAAACATTTTCCATCAAAACAATGCCGTTTTATTCTGATTTTAAAGTTATTGTTAATTTTTTAATGGAAAAAATACAATATGGAGAATAACAATTAATCACAGTTACGTAATAGAATATCAGCCTTTTTTGATTATAATTTTTTTTGTGCTATACGCGTCAAATTAACTAGGATTTATTAATTCTGAAGAGAACAATTACCTAGGCGTAACAATCTGTCATAAAAGTTTCTCTCGTATGTTTATGTTTTGTTATGCTTTACTTTCCTCTTTACTTCATAAACATAAAATTGATTTGCGTGCGTGAAATCACAATGATACGATTGAATTGAAATGAGAATTATTAACAAACGTGGAATGAGAATTTACGCCGCAAATTGAAAAAAATCCTTTTTCTTGTATATTTTGTTAACACTACGAGTGAATACGGTAATTTTTAAATTTTTATGCTTCGATTTTTGTATGAATGTTCAAATGAAAGTTTTTAATTGAAATCGTTGAGATAATGAATAAGTTTTAACTTTTGGTCGTTTAAATAATAATTTTTTGGTCACAATATAAAATAAATAACATTTGTAAGCTTCATTAAAATTATTTATTATAAGGTATATACTAACATTAACATTTAAGTAAAAATAAATTCTTGCCAGAATCAGTGTAAAAATTAAAGTAGAAACCTATTTTTTATAAAAAGTTTCTAAAAATTAGCCCTTCGCAGTATCTTTGATGGAACAGGAACAGGACCAACAAGTCTTTTAGTTGAAAAATCAAACCGTTTCAAATATAAAGATTGAAATATTTTTTTTGGTGGTGTTTAAGTTTGCTTTAACATCTAAGATCATCACGACTGTCTAAGCACAGAGAATTTCTGTTGGTCAATTATATCTTAGGTTTAGGATCTCAAGTCTAGGAATCCATGGGGATCGAACCCAGTACCACTTGACGCATGAAGCGGTGAGAGCAATTGCTCTAGCCACTGCGCCAATAGGTGGTCAAAGATTGAAATTGTTGAGCAAAATTTCAATTATTTTGAATTCTTATTGTAGAAACTTACTTTAACCAGCTATATCATTGCTATTATTAAGTCGGCAATTCCAAATTTATTACCACAATTACTTTTCATTACTTAATGAAAAATTAAATTTTTCCAAAACTCAGAAAAATAAACAAAAAAACAAAACAAAACAAAATACTGAATTTTTTAGAAAATTAACTATCATTGAGTTTTGCAAGTTTGCTGATACCAACATTTTTTTCAATTTACCATACGTATCTTAACATATTAGTTATTAACTAAAATGGTAAAGTATATGGTAGGTACCCTGTGATGGTACCCTTCTTTTCCTTTAATTCCGAATTTGCTGTTCAAATGAAAATGATAAATAGTGATAAAAAAAAGCATAAGTCTTAAGAATAAAACTCAACTACAGTAAAAAATTGAGCTTTAAAAATTTCAAAACAAGAATAAGTACTCGAAAGATTATTTGCACATAATATAGTAGTGATTATAGGATAATCAAGGTTATGTACATCATACCTTGGCCTAAGACTTGTTCACCTAAAGCCTTTTAGGGTATTTTAGTTTGTAGCGTGCCATCGTAAGTAGTTATGCAGGGCGGACGTATCTCTCCGGTTAAAACACACTGCTGCATGCACTGGCCCATGATCATAAGAAGCCAGACTATATAACGAAGGGAAAAATTGGACATTCGTAAATTAGTTAAGTGGGATGTCGGTGGTGGGCATTGTTAGTGGTGTATTTCACGTTTAGTTCAGGGCAGATTTAAGGTAGGATTAAGTTTTCTTTTTATTTTAATTAATGTTGTTCTTTCACTTTGTTTTTAATTAAGAATATTTTTTTGGAAATTAAAGTTAGAATAAACTTTTCATGTTTAATTTTTTCCCAGTACTATTTATCTAGATTGGCCCTGAGTAAGTTTAAATAATCAATTTCAGACAGATCGCTATAAGTTTGTTAATCAAATTCTAAATAGTCTGCTTTATTTTTTTTACAAAAACTATTCACCGTATGTCGAAAGTTTAATGTGGGATTCTTTTAAAATTAGAATGGGTGAAATATGCTACCACGACGGTTCTCTAAACATACTTTTTGAGTGTGTTAGATTGAAATAATGTTTTAGTTATATTTGGAATATTTTATTGTTTTGAACTTTTTAAAATACCATTTGCATTAAGGTGTCCTATTGCTTTAAGTACAGGGCTACATGTCTTTTTTTAACAATACCTCATTTGTCAAATTATGATAGGCAGTTTAAAAAAATTTTGAAAACAGAGTGCGTACATGAAAATAGTTTAAAGACATTTAAGTACTTTTCTTTTTTATGGTTTAAGATGCTGCTTATGACTTTCTATGAAAATGACTCAGCTAATTTGTAACTAACTCTTACTTATCCATACATTCAGTAGTGCTGACATAAAAGACAACTTTTACAGAAACAATAAATGATATATAATTTTTGTGAAACCAATGAATCTTAAGACACATAAATAATTACAAAACTCAACTCAACAATTAGGGGATGTTTTATCAACCAGAAAGAGTCAAAATAACTATTTTGACTCTTATTCTTGACTCTTCAAAGATATATTTCTATGAAGAACAAAAATCGCATAAATTTCTTCAATCAGAAAAAATAATTTCTGATAACTATTGCTTCTAAAACAAAAAAAAAAGATTATTTTTTAGAAAAAAATCTAAATAAGAGTAATTCTTTTTAAAAGCAAAAATCAGTTAATAAAAATTACATTTATATATAACTTAATGGATGAAAATTTGATAAAACCATTTGAAAATAAAATTCATTTACTTGTGCAAACAAACCTTATCAAACAATTCAAAGATAATGTTCATCAAATCTTTCCTCAAACAAAATCATTGACCTTTATCATACAAGAGCTTTATATTACCATTAAGTGAGGCAAAACGTGGGACTAAACTTGTATGTAACGTGCATACGACAAGTATCTCCAAACATCCCCTTTTTCAAATTCATGTCTACCTGTGTGTGGGTGTGACATCGCTTTTCGATAGTGTATATTCTATGAATGTATGGTCCTACATACACAGTTTTGTAATGCCTTTGAATGCATCTGAATTATTCATGCCCTATCTACCCATCCATATTTTGTGTTCAGCTATTGGGTTTGTATTCCACGTTTTCACCAGCGTAATGTTCTTGAGGGAGCGTAAAGATCCTTCACATATGAAGTATCGAGATCAAATAAACAAGATATTGTGTATAATATAAATAAATACACGACAAAAAAATGTTGAATTAGAGCGTAAGAAATTTCCATTTTAGATTGTAAATCTAAGAATAAATTTATTATTTCTATTATTACCCAGTTTCGGTGTCTTTGATACAATTTCTATAACAAATTCAAGAAAAAAAAATCAAAACTATTTTCTACCGTTTGCAATAAAGCTTATGATGATACATGAGACGATGATGGCGTAATGTTTATGATGTTTTCTGCAAGAACGGAAAAAGAGAATATTTTTCATATTTCAATACATTAAAGCGTTACTAAAGTACAATATATTCGTTTCAATAAAACGCAGCTTCAAGCCTTCCCTAGCCCACGTGTAATTCAAGTTACGTCGAGGAAAATATTTGTCTCAGTGCCGTTTACTTGCAGCTCTTTTCAAGTATACTTTGGAACGGGAGTTGTAGGAATGGAATTGGGGAGTCAAATGGAAAATACTAGGAAACCACGAATGGCAATAGCTTGGGAATGGCATGACGAATGTGACTCTTTGTGGCTTATGTAAACAGGGCACTAAAACACTTTTGTTTGAGTTTGCTTTACGTATAAGAGACGCGCGTCTTCGAACCGACATAAAGCATACACTAATATATTAGGTACATTCATTGTACATACATATGTAAAGGTACACATATAACGACATGTGAATATACGTAAAAGCGTAGAAAGATGAAAATGGAACACCCGAATAACACGTAATTTTGGAAGCAAAACATATACAGAATGAGTTGATTTAATAAAATTAACTTGATATAAATTATTTCATAACGAGATAATAATAGGAATTTAAATTCCGTATATATGTAAGTAGGTATGTTTATGTACGTAGATATGTATTTTATTCGAAATGAATTTTGAATCATAGCAGAAAGTGAATGAAACGCAATTCTTCAAGCAGAAAATGAAATATAAATATTTGAAGAGAAGGATCTGGAAATGAGAGAGGTATTTTTTGATTTAATTAAATTGATGTAATTATTTAAAAATATGTGAAAATTCGGAGACAATTTTAAAATGTATTAGCATCTTTTCCAAGATAGTGTTTTATTTCATTAGATTATCACCTAGTGGAATGATAGCAAATAAAAATACTTTTGGAGAGAATGTTTCAAAGGCCAAATTAAGATATTAATTTGGTCTTACCTCCAAGTACCAAGTATTTATGTAGACACGTGAAAGTAATTGTTGTTAAAAAAAACTCGACTTAAAGTTTTGATGGTAAGAAGATTCATTGAAAATACGAGTAGAATGAAAGTATTTTTTTTCAAACTTAGTTTTAAGATAAAAGAGATACCTATTTCTTTTGAAGCGTTAAAAATATTTTGTTGAAGAATATTTTCTTAGTACCTACCGATTAGAAAGAAACTGACTCTTTGATAATCTCTTAAATACGTACAGCCAGGTAGTTACAAATAGAAATGACATTGAAAATGTTTAAATACGTGCTTTTTAGAACTCAAACATCAATGTATACAAAGTTTTCTATATAAACAAATGTTTAAGAACATTTTACCAATGAGCATAAAAAAATTAAATTTGTTTTCAATATCTTGAAAAATCATGTCTCATGATTGGAGGTCTTGAAAAAAAATTAAAAAGAGATCCAAGGTAAGATAAGACAAAGACAACTATAGACAATCGATGAGTCTGGACTCATTTATCCCCTTAGGAGTTTCGTTTTTTCCCTGCAATTACGTAATGTTTTTTACTCAATGCAAATTTAGAAATCTTTAAATTGGAAAAGAAATCTAACAAATTTTAAAGTCATCAATTTTATTTTAAATATTTTTTAATAATGTAAAGCGAAGAACGTTTTTTTTTTTCACGATAATTTGTTAGTATTTATACTCTCTTAGATCGAAATAGTGACTCTCGACTACAAATAATGACTATTCACTATTTGTAGTCGAAAGTCACTATTTCGATTTAAAAGAAAACGAAACGTATGAGACTTAAATATTGCATATTTCTGCTTTTCTCGACTAATTGTCACTTTAGTCTAGGGATTTACGTCTTGACTTGATTTTTACACTATTTGATATGATTTTCAGGTTGTTTGACTTAAAGGCTTAAAATCAAGTATTACAATATAAATATTTAAGTATATAGTTAAGTCAAGCCTTGAATTTGTAAGTAATTTCATTTCAAAGTTAAAATATTATGTCCAATTTATTATACAAACTGTCCAATTACACTTGACTTGAAATTCAATTAAATAGATCTTAGTCTTTTCAATTTTTATTTGAATGTCATAATCTATGTTTTTCATTTTCCCTTATTTAAAATAATATTTAAATATAAAAAAATAAATAAAGAATATGTACATCATTCAAAATAACCGAACCAATTTCCGATAGACTAAACATTGAGAAAGTAATGATGAAATATGGAAAAAGACAAAGTTTTTCCAATGTTCTTTTCTTAAAGATTTTTATAAAATTTTAAAAATAATTTTTGAAAGACAATCATTTAAACAAACATACAAAACATTTTACTTGTTTATATACCTCTCGATAACTCAAATCATATTTTAAACTTAAAGTCTTGATAGTTTGAATTAAAACCATACATTGAATGGAACGGGCGTTGAATAAGAATAAAAAAAAAGCGCAATTTTTCACAATATTTATTTTATTCAATCAAAATAACGTTTTGGTAATTATGCCTTTCTGTCAAAGATTGGGCAAGTCATGGAGGTCTTTTATTTTAAAATTTTCTTTTTAACCTAATATGAAAATTTTTCATTATTGTATACTATGCAGACCTTGTACCGTAAATATACTGTTATATTTTCACCTGGAACAGACCTATTATCTTTGCGTATCACTCCATTTTAGTATCGCCTTATTATGCGAAGTGAACACCATTAATAAATATAAATGCTTAGTATCAGAAAAAGGTAATTCAGGTAGGGGAAAAAGGTGAGAGAAAAGGTTGATGTAGCCTAAGCGTTTGATATATAAACGAACTTACTCTCCACTTTTGTTAAGAATTTCGTATGTATTTATGAGTTATTTTTCACTTCTTTTGGCAATTTGAAACTTGATAAAATGGCATTTTCATTAGTCCTTCCAAATTTGAATTATTGTGAATCAACTAGTTAAAATAATACATCTGTTTATTAATTTTAACATAAGCTAAATGAAAAAATAGTTAAAATGGATAGAAGCAATAAACTATACATAAACTATACATAAATATTAAATTGACATGAACATTTTGGAATTCGATAAACTTTAAATTTTAAGAAAAATGATTCAGCTATGAATTTTTAGTGAACATATTTCGACTATGAATTACGTGTCTATTACAAAAAATCAAGTATTAGCTAATTGCGATTATCTTGAGACAACAATTTTTTGGTAAATATTATTTCACTATTTATTTAAAATGATTTTAAGCTGTGCCTCGAACAAAAAAGGCATTTTACGTTTTACACGGCCATACTCGACCAAACATTATCAATTAACATAATATGTAGTATGATGAATATTGACATTTTTATATGCAGACCAATGATTTATCCTAATGACAAATTTTATAGTCCAGTGACAATAGTTCATAAGCAAATATACACAAGAATTACATTCTAGATTATATTGACAAATGTATTTGGATAATTTGACCAACTGGAAAATTATTTCACCGTTAATTAATTCATTTAGATTTTTATACTCTAGTTACTAGTACGCTATAAATTATATTTTAACAAAAATGTAGGTATTATAATATTATTTTGTAGACATTATTTGGCTATATATTGTATTTGGTGTAAGGACTTTGGTGTTTGTACTTAATTTTTAATCTCCTTGCAGAATAAACTAAAATACATCACTTAAAAATCACTCGAGCTTTTCAGTTATAAAAAGAAAGAAATTCCTTTTTTTTTAAGTGCAATTATCTTTATTGTTAATATATTAATAATGATTGCAATTTTTACAATTTAAACATCGTTTAATTTTCCTATTCGAATTTTATTTTATATAGCCTAAATAAAATAAATTTTACTCTACTATGAAAATGTTCTTGTATAAATTATGTTATAGGGTTTTACAATGAAACATAATATATGACAATGAAATATATGAGAAAATGTTTGAGGGTGTATTTTCTAAACGTATACGACGCTTAAACGTTAAGCACTAGGTCAGGGGGTTAGCAGTGTATAAAGAGAACCTACGGTGGAGTCGTAATGAAGATCATAACATATCATAACAGTTGTAACGACATTTATATTGTCAACGGAAGATTACCGGTTCCGGATGCGGAACGCAACTTAAACCCTACTAATTAAAGCTTGTAAGTGAATGCCAGATAAGTATTCAACATCATTCTCATTGTACCAATCGAGGGGTGTGACGGACTGAAAACGGGACGATAATGTCACATCGCAATGTCTCCGAGTATGAATTTCATAATGTACTTCAAATACATTAGAATAATTTTTATTTTATTGAAAATTTAATTATGAAAAGAGATGAAGAGTGAAGAAAAATTTAAGTTTTATGAAACAACGAGGAGAAGATAAAAAATTATTTTCATACTAAAAACTTTTTAATTTCTATGTTTCATTCATATTAAAGTTCGTCTCTTTGGGAAAGATCGTAATTTTCTTTGTGTTTCTGGTTTTTTGATACTTTGTTCGAGAGCAAAAATTTTCAATGAATTTGATTAAAAAATTTATTCGTTCATGGGCGAATCATTAAAAAGGGATTGACGATGGAAGTAAATGACTTTAATTCGAGAACTAAGTATATTATAGTTTTTATTACATAGACATTTTTCGCTTTGCCATCCAGTTTTTGAGCTAAATGCTGATAAAAAAACTTTATTATTGTTTTATTCAACTCGGAAAATCCACTTAACGAAATTAACCAAGACTTTAATGTTTTAATTATTAGATATTTCCAGAATCGAAATGCAAGGTAAAGACATTTCTATTTACATATCTACATTATCTACATTAAACATGCTCAGTAGTATGGTAACGAACAAAGGTAGAAAGTAGAGACAATAAACAGGGATGGAAAAGAATGGAATATTCTAGATTGTTCTATGGAAGTTTTGATAATGGACATTTGAACCGTTTATTTATTTATGACAACGGTGTTGGCACCAAATTCTCTAAAAAATTTGAAAGCTTATAAATGTATACCTTAGTAGGTAATCTGTAAAAAGAGATACAATCAGTCGAATGCATTCATTCTGAATATGTCAATCAGTGAATACAAGTACCTAATAGTGATACGATCGATTTAAAAAGTGATTTATGATTAAATTTATACTTTTTATTTATAAAATAAACAAAGTAATTTGGTATACTAAACGTTTGGTGACATTTCTAAAGAATAACAGACTCCTAAACGAAAAGCTCAAATACAAGTTTGAGAAATCCCGTTACAGTATTAAAACTAGTCTAGTTATAGTTGCTTTAATGCATTTATAAGACGAAGAAGCGATGCAAATTGATGAAGTCATGCATATGTCGTGTTATATTTCCGCAAAATAAGGAAAAAGGGGCTATCTTGGTTTTCAATTTGATATTATCATATACATGATCAAAATTCTCTATTATTACTACATATAGTATATCCCGAGAACACGGTACAAATATTCCATCTTCTCTCACGCCCTCTTTTGCTTCGTTTACGTCATTCTCTGCCTCGTAAAGACGATGTTCATTCCCTTTATATTATTTGTAGGGATTCAAAACTTCTATGCCATGTTTAATATTTACCATCATGATGTTAAACAGCGGTAAACGGACTTGCATAAGTTTCTACCGCAACCTAATGCAGAACATTGTAAATATAACACATACGGCCCTGAGGTTTTGTGCGCTTCATGAACTTTGTTGGTCCTGTTGATTAGATAAATAAACCCTACAAGTTGAATAATTTCGAATTTTTACCGAAAAAAAAGTTGTGGTTTCAACAATGTAGTTAAAGCCAAAAAGTCTCTATTGTTGCGAGGAACTCTTTGAGGTTTGTTATTTATAGACATGACTAGTTTGACTTAAATAATGAAGTATATAAAGTAACTTAAAAAAGGAAAAATCATTGTTGTCGTTTAAATTTAAAAAAAAACATAAATTGGATATTTTATAACTTTATGCGCAAATAATATTAGCATAAAATTTTTATTATTTTTGAATACAATAAATGAGCGTGTGTGAGTGCTTGGAGAAATAAAGGACGTTTTGAAATGAACGACAAACCTGGGGGATCATTAAACGAATCCCTATGCCCTCCATTCTCAACCCGGCTTGCCAACATTATTGGATCTAATTATGGTTTCAACATTGTCCGTCAATATTTTCGTTCCGCTGTCATACAAAATCGAATCTAATTATTCTCGTTTGACTGTTTTCCGAAGCGTTTATAATGCCTATTGAGTATGCATTGTATATGGATGATATGGGAGAGAAGCTTTAATTATTTTTTTCAAACCTTAAAAGATTAATGATATTTTTTTCCAAATCGAACTTTGATGTAATATTTTCAAAAAAAAAAAATAATAACAGATAACCTCATTTGATAAATATCAAATTAAAGCAAACAATGGTATGCTTCAATTCAGTTTTTTATATACCAATCATATACCTATACCTGAAACTGAGACTTACAAAGGTTTTGTGAAAAATCACATATTCCATACGCATATTGTTTTACTTTGAAATATATATATTTTTTATAGAACAAAATATTGAAAGCGTAGGATTTGAAAAATTGAAACCGACTTGAACGAGACGTATGAAAATGAATGTAAAATGAAAATTGGGAGTAGAAAATAAACGATTATGCTTTATGATATAAAGTCAAAATATTAAACTAAAAGCAAAGATTGTAAATCTATGTAAACGAATAAATAAATCGTTTGTGACAGTGTTGACTATTTTAAGTTTAAATGAACAGTTATGTAATGTGTAAAGTTTTAAGAAGCAACAGAGTATGTTAATGAAGTAAAGATATCAAATAATCACGAATGTTATATAAATAGAGTGATATTTGGAATTATTCTCTTTAGAATTAATTTTTAAATCTATAAAATAAAAATAAACGTTTTAAAATATTACCAATATCATGTTAACGATGTTTGGAACTGTGAAATCTAATTAAATATAAAATCAAAAATGGCATTTATAGGCGCTCAAAATGAATTCGCATTACTTTCTCTGAGGTATGAACTACAATGTTTTATTTCTGAATCTTGCGCTTTTTATCAACAATTTTCAAAAAATATGTAAATGTATATATCCAGAAGCACGGTAATTCTGCCTCTACAAGACATGAAAAGAACAAGGTACTATAAATATCTTTTCCCGAAACATTTTGTTATATTTACAGGGTTCAGTTCGGATAATACTACTTAGAGACCAAAAATTTTCAGGAGATGTTATTATAACAGAGTAATGAAAGTTATTTAGTTTCATTTCTACAGCTTTTATATTTTAAATTTTATTTATGTATAAAATACCTTTATCTTACCATCACTCATGCATCAAAATCTCATCTCTCAAACCTTAAGGGCACAACGAAACCATAAAAAGCTGAAATTTAAAACGCAGGCTAGATTTTATATGCAAATTGCACCAAAATTAGGAACCCTATATATTTCATTCTCCTGAATGAAAGTTAAATTTGTAATTAATATGGAGGATTATGGGCGACAAAGAAAGGTGCTGTATATAAGAAATATAACCTGAAAAAATATAAAACCTACAGAAACTTACAAAAAATTGATATCTCATCAAAACATTCAACGCAAAAAGGTTACCAAAAGTCTCAAACTTATAATGCTTTTTAAGAAAGGTATGAAATCTATATCTATATTGAGAGCCAAGTCTTTTACTCCATAAGGCATTATTGTAGAAGTTTTAACTTTAAAATGACTACATTTTAGTTATAAAGTGTGGCTTGACAGTACAAATGATTTTTTGTCCAGTTGAAAAGAAGTTGAAAGATTTTTGGGTAAATTAATAGAAAAAAAAAAATATAAATGGATTAAATATTCAATTGCTAGGTAGTTGATTTGATTTCAAAGTTACTCGACCTTAATTTATTTTAAAATATAATCAAATTTACTAAATAAAGTAAATCAAATGTTAAAATTCCAAGTAATAAAATATATTTTAAAAGCTATAACATCAAGCATAATTTACTTAAAAATGTCAAACTACTTGACTTGGTGAATTTCTAAACTAGGTTAAGAACATAATATTTCTAAGTTACATTCACAAAGGTTTTATAAATAATAAAAAACTTTCATATTTAAAATATTTTTTTCACAAAGACAGAAAAAAATTTTCAAATTTGTAGCGCAGTTTTTATTGTTTAATATTAATTTTTAATTTTTAAACTATAATAAATTATGTTTATTGGTTTAATTAATCTCATATTAATATTACATATTTTATATTACGGTTATTCGTCCATGTCTTTGTTTTTAACAATAACATAACACTAAATCAACTACTATAACAAATAAACTAGTAACAAATAATAACAATTAATTTAATATATAAAATAGAAAAAATTATAAAACAACAAAGAACGGATTCGACCGTTCCCGTCGTGTGCTAGGCCCATGACTGCCTTGTTTTTCAAAAATCCACTTTAACTTAACAACAAAACCAAACTGAACGAATTGTGGCTGAAAGTTCCATTTTCTACGCCACAAATTAAAGCAAGAAACTTTGCAATTTTTTTTAGCTATGCATAAATATTTTAACTACGCAATTGCTTATTTTGTATTCTAAGTAAAGTTTTAATCATAAGGGCCTTGATTATTTTACAAAAGTTTTTTTTAACTCTTGTAGTGATCGACTTAAAAAATGACAAATTAAAGTTTCTTAGAATCATTTTTATTCAAACTTTTGTAACATTTAAGAAAAATTTTCCTATCAATGTTTGCCTGCAGATATGATTTTTTAAATATTTTTCGAACTTATTTTTATTGAGGTATTAAAAAAAAACATTACAAGTACTTACAGAGTTTTTATCACAGATCAGAGTTTGACAAGTTAGAGTTCTTAAAAGTTTTATAAAAGTCGAATCAAATTTATCAAAAATATTGTAGCATTTAAAGAAACAACATGGCAGTAAGCTCAAATAGTTTTGCAAAAAAAGACATAACGCAAAGTTTATTTACGATAAAAACTTTCTCGAGCTGCATAATAATTCTATAAAATACTAGTTCCTGGAGGAAAGATGCAATACTTCAAAACAACCTCTTTGAAATACAATAAAAATTAAAGAAGAAATTCTATCTTTTCCAAATTGAGTTCTCGGAAGCGGAGTATGAACTATTTAAGCTTCTTATGATGAAAAAACACAGAGGGGTTTTGATTCAATTTTTTTCCCAGTCTTCGTTTCATCTAATGCAGCAAAGAGTGAAAAAGAAAAACGAAAAACTGGTTAATAATTGAATTTGTAACGACTGTAGACTATGATAACGTAGAAAATTCCATTGCGTTTATTATTGTATTTAAAATGCGTGACACGTAAAGAAAAGTCGGTATCGAATTTTCATTTGTCTAACAGTGAAAAATTTAAGCTCATTTATTTTTCTATCGCATTTCAGTGGTTTTCAATCGGTTTATTTTATTACGAAAGTACGACGTATGTTTTTTAAATAGTGCTTTGCAAAAAATTGCGAGTGATAAAATGAAATTGCATTAAAAATATCCAGTGATATAATATATAATATGTATAAAAAGAAATTTTTTGTCAGTATTGTTACGTTGTACTTATCCATAAACAAATTTAATTTGAAAAAAAATTATATTTAAGTGTTAATGTTTTTTTTTTTTTTTTTTTTTTTGAAAGAATTAACCAAAGAAATTGTAAAATTTTTATTATTTACACATTACACAGTAATTATTATATTGGTTTATTTTTATTTTTATTTAATCCAACTTAGATATTTTTTCAATTTTTTTCATAAAATGACCCTTTCAATGACTTTAAAAAAATGTTTGTTTTTCTCAAATCCAGTGAAAATTTTTTCATTATTTTTTGTTCCTTCTAAAATATTGGAATATTATTTTTTGTTGAAGTAAATTAAACTATCAATTTTTTTATTCAGAAATCTTATAAAATATATTTTCATCTCAAGTCTCAGAAAAAAAAACTTTCTTATAACAATAGCGAAAGTTATGAAATTTGTCTAAGTCTAAGTTTATGTTATTCTTGAATGGTCCCCGAGGGTGATGAATGAAATTTGAATTAACTTATAAAAGTAATTTAAATGTTGCTCCCAGATATGGTTGGCAAACTCTGTAATTCCTTGAACATTCTTTGTATATGTATAAAGATAGTAAGTATATTCAAGCTAAAAAAGTAAGAAAAAAGATTTTTTCCAGTCGAAATATTGAAAATTTACCACAATCATATATTATTAATAATGTCTAATTACGTCTCATTAATGCCAAAATTTTCTATTTGAAAATTAATGATTAAATACAGCTTCCCATTAACATTTGTGAATAATTAACATACATGCTGCGGGAAGAATCAAGAGGACATACACACGTATACATTTAAAACGTATATTACATTATATACGTAAATTAATATCTCATTTTCTCCGCTTACTTGAGACAACTTAACGTAACAATAATTGCACAATACGACAAGATAAGAGTCGCCTGCAGGGCGTTAAAACGTAACGAAGAAGAAAGCACAGAGCCGACCAAGGAAAATGTATGTACCTACGCTTATTACAATAATTACGAGTGAGCTTTAATGATAAAGTACATTAAAATTGTCATAAAACGCAGACCACACCTCCCCAACCGTTGACTCGCACTCTTGTAACTTATGCAATAGTTAAGGAATGCTTTTGGTTAAGCTCTTCGCCTTGTTCTTCCACATTTCTTCATTATAATAAACCACGGAAATTCTAAGACGCTTGTAATAAAATTTTGAAACGTAAAAACCTCAAACTCGCATTTTATACTTAATATTATTATCATTATTTATGTATGTGTGTAATTATTGCAATTAATGACAAATGTTAATCACGAAATATTCCTATTGTGAATTGAAAATTATCTGAATGATTATTGTGATGAATTACACCATGCTACAATTAAATTATATTTATTATTAATAACACAAATGCAGGTAGTTCAAATATATAGGAAACGGATTAAATTTTATTAATAGCTACCACTCTCCGATAGCACTATGGCAATTAATTAAATTTATTTAACCACATCAAAGATTGTGCAGAATATATAACATTTACCGATATTTAAAAAAAGTAGGCGGGCAATTGAAAAAGAAACCGAAAAATTCATTATCTCTAACCAGATAAAAGAAATCGTAATAGCTGGTTCAGATTTCAGTCAAAGTACGAATTGAGAGGGAAAAAATCAATCATTTACGTTTCGGTTGACTATCAGCTCAACTTTTCATTGAAAACTCACTCTCGCTTGGGAGTCACGACCTTTTCTTATTCGAATTGTATGAAAGTTTTTTTTTTTTTTTTTACTTTGCCTTGCTTATTCGCTCCTCAATTCCATATCCTATCAATTTTAGGTGGTTATAGGCTGCTTTCATGTATTACATTATTCGAAATCGTGTTGAAAAATATTCGTACAATAGAAATACGTCGTCGTATACGGACCACAACATTTTCTCACATCAACAAAAATGAATTTTGTGAAACCTTACATTTTGAATATATTTCTTTCCATTTCGTTATTTTGTATTTACAAATTGTCAATATTAGTTTCCAGTCTGCTGATATTTAAAGAAGAGTATTTACTTTTGCAAATAATTGATCTCAAACTATTTTTTTAAATATTTTTTCAACATAGAAATCACTTTTAAATATTTATTCAACTCCTATTTTTCAACAAAAAATGTTTGACTTTTTTATAATATATAGATATCTCCATATTCATTTGCAGCCCATTTAAAACCAAAATAAGAACATATTTTTAAATATAAAATTTAAAAATAAAAAACTCAGTTGAGTGAGAATTAGACTCGATATGGGAAGAGTTTTTGCTATAAATCTTTACTATTATATATTTCTGAAATCTCAAGCCAGTTTATTTGGACTTGTGGGATTAAGGGATATGATAACTGCATCAAACTCTACTACAAAACTGATCCGTGAGTCTAAAACCTTGAGATAATTCATTAATTAATCAATACTCGATATTAGTCATGAACAGGTATAACCAAACATGTAAACTAGCACAATTAAATGTTCCTATCTAAAAATTTGGATGAGTGTTGCAATACAATCGACTAACGAGGTTACGTGAACTGTAGCATAATTATTAGAACAAAGGTTCTTTATTTGGCTTATTGTTAGAGTAAAACTAGCTTTCTATACAATTATAATTTTTCACTCTTTCTCTTTTAATCTTCTTATGTTTACTACTTGTCAACAGTGATTGGTGTAATGAAGTGTACCGAGTTAGGGAGAAGAAATAGAAATATAGAAAAAGTGAAAGAAAAAAATTGATTACACTAACTACTAGACGGCCCTCTATCGACTTTACTAAAATATAAAAATCTATACTCTATGAATCAACATTTTTATAAGTCCGTATTAATGGCGCAGCGGTTAGAGCAGTTGTTCTCCGCTACATGGGTCAGTGGATAGTTCGATCTCCGTTGAAAAAACTTGGTTCCTGACGAGGGTTTCTCGACCGCAATATTTTTTTCTCTCTGGATAGTGTCATAATTTAACAAATATAAGATGTTGAGAGAAATGTCGTGTATTCATCTTTATTACATAGAAGGTTTTGCTAAGACTGTTCTATTTCAAATGTAAGAAATTTTCTATTTGAGGTTCGATTCTAGACGCTATTCTTGGTTATAATTGTTATGTATCATAACATCGTAAACGTTTATTTCTGATTTCAAACAAAAAATTTTCTGTTGGCCCAAAATATTTAATAATAACATCCACTGACTAATGTTGACACTCACTAAATTGATTTTGGTCTTTCATAATTACCTACATAATATGACAAAACAAAATGGCAACTTTTTGTAACAGTTTGGTTTTTTCAGTTTATCTTTAACTCCTAAACAAAGTAACACTTAAAATTTATAATAATGAACTATTTCTGAAACGTATACAAAGATCTCTAAATACAAATTATTATCAAACCTTTGAACCATACACCAACACACCAACACTTCTGATGCATATAAAAGATTAAATTTGAGGTCTCAAGTGGTTATTGCAATTTTTACAACATAAATTTAAGCAGTTTGAAATGATTTTTCAATAATTTGAGTCGTACAGAAAAGATGAATCAATAAATTAAAAATAAAGTTTCAATAAAATGTTTTAATATTTTAGAGCCCTTCTTTGCCTCAAAATTTAAAAAAAATCCCGTAAACTAACATTATTTCATTTCCAATTACCATTTTAATGGCTTTAAGAAACGTAATATAAAACGCACATAATAACAATAACAATAAAAAAAACAGAGTTTATGAAAATGAAAACGGAAATTTAACAACATTTCGTGTACAGAACGCGTTTTAACTGGTTCAACCCCTCGAGTTTTCATATTTTTTCATAATGAAAAAAATCTGGTAAAGGTGTTGATTTTTTTATTTCTTTATTATTGTTATTATATTTTTCATTTCTAAGATTAAAATAATAATTTATTAAAGCAACCATAATAAAATTACAAATTTTTCTTGTTGCAATTTTTAAATTTTCTTTATAACATTGTTAACGAGCTTTTCGGCAAGGCATGAAGAAATAAAAGATAATGTCTGGTAATTTACTGATTTTCTGACGGTTATTTTGCAAATACTGATGAAAAGAATTGGAAAGAACAAAAGTTTGAGTTTGAAAGTAAATTGATGAAAGTTTCATTTTTTTTTTGCACCTAGATGTGTTGTGACAAAGGATTGTAGTTGTATTATATTTTAATAGTTTTTTATTGAAAACTAGCTATTAGTTCTATAGTTTGTAAAATTAGGGTGGTTATCTGGGTTATGTTTGTCTATGTTCACACATTTCGTAGCGGAAGTTGCGTCACACGGCCGGAACAGGACTCACATCTGGCACAACACAACAGTTTCACCCGTAGTGTAGTAGATTTACCTAAATATGGCGTTTTGTTTGGGCTTACACTATCGATATTGTCGAGCCACATTTGTATCATATATGCACGTTTGCACAAACAGGAAGAACCGTGTTTTCATCAGTTGAAACATTTTTTTTTCTAATGAAAATAAAATATATTATTTGAATTTGTGACTGCTTCAAATATTGATCCAACACGGTCTGTATTTAATAAAATTATGCTAATTGGTAAAATTAATAAAGACAGAACCGTTCGTCTCGTTATACATTCTGTCTCATACTACACTTTCGTCTTGACTTTCTATCAGAATATTCGAAATTTACCAATTAACATTGAGCAAGATGGAACGGGATTAATAATTAATTCGGATAATCTGCTTCTCTTCGCTGAAACTAATAAATAAAGTCGGTGGAGAAAAGTCGTTATATATATAATCGTAACAAGGTTTCGTTGGCGAGAATGAGAAGGGCAGCGAAAAAAAACAAATTAGAGTGAAACTTATTAAGAAATTTTCACTGTGACATAAACTTTTTGAAAATTAAATGCGTTAGCAAAAAAGTTCATCGGAAACTAGGTCAGTAATTTGGTGGGCGGTTTGTTATTAAAGAGTGTCGGACAGTAGAACTTGGTGCATAAATACATAAGATAAAGGGATTAAAAAACTACATATTTGTTTTTAAAAAATACAATTTTTAGAACAAATCCGGGAGGAGATTAATCCGAAAAATGTCGGTTTGTTTACTTTTAATCTTAATACAAAATTTATTACACTTGAAATCCAAATTTAACTACCAAAAGGTGTTAAGTATTTATTTTTTTTAATTCTTTAATATAGGTTTTACACTACAAATTGAAAGTTTTTCAAATCAAATTGGACAATTAATTTTCTTCAAACATTAGTTGCAAAACTAGCAAAAAAAAAATTAAATAGGATATAGTTAATATTTTTTGTTGACCTGGACTGCTCAAGTTTTCATCATACTTATAAAGTTCATGGGCTTATTATACAAATTTACTCAATAATTTTTACCACCATATTTACCAATGATGAATCCTGTTGTAGAGGTTTTTACGAAAATTGCATTTGTTGCTAATCATTTGTTGGTGAACCCAAAAACTCTTTAAATTTGGAAGACGTGATACTGATAGTCTATTGCCACTGTCACTTTAATATTTGTTGTAAATATTTTATGAATGTTTACATTATATTACCAGCAATTGCCGTAAAGAAAATTTTTTAATTAAATTTACATGTTATATCTTTATTTCGCTATCATTTTCACCAGTAATCTTTAATTACTTTATGTAGAAAAAACATATAATGAGAACAGTGTTCTATTTGATTTGTAAAATTCTCTATTTGAAGTATAAAACCTGTATTAAACTTGAAAAAATGAGCGTTCCTTTTTTTACTTAAACTGCAGTTGAGATTATTTTCATTATAAACTTTTAACGTTTTTTATCGGTTTAAATTACGGTTTTATCTTTGGTCTTAAAAAAGAACTGATATACTTTTAAAAAATCAGCATTTCTCTGTTGTATGCTACCTTAGAAATATACCTTACAAAGTTTAAAAATATTATCTTAAACAAGGGGAAAACGATAAAAAATAACGATTTTATCGCCACTTTTCCTTCTTTCATTTATGAAATTTTTCTCTATATTTAAAGACTACATTCTAGTAATACTGGTAAGTATAGAAAAGAAAATTAAGAAATATGAAATGTCATAAATTTTGTTGATAGCTGCAAGCTGCTTCAGTCGTGTCTTCTGTTTCATTTAGATAGCGCGACGAACAAAATGGGAAGTGCGAGGGTTTCATTGTTGGTGTGGGGTAGTTTTGACATTGGGGTGAACATGTGAGTGTGTAACCAAGCAAATGAAACAAGTTTTTCTCATAATGTTTCAAATGTGCAAGCGAAAACCAAAAAAATAAATGTCTAAAAACTTAATGAGATTAACCAAGAAAAATCATTACAACCCCCACCACAGACAGTCTCCATTATTAAACAGTAAAAAAAAATAATAATGACATAGATGTCAGCAATTACGATAAATTTGTCGATTAGTATAAAAAAAGCTTAAAACACACGCATTTGACCTACATTTGTCGGTTATGAATGCAACAATTTATAATATTTGGTCAAATGCACATATTTTGGTAACCCTAAAAACAAGATTAATCATTTCGTGCTAGAATAAAGACGTTTTAAGTAGGGTTTATATATATTTTTTTTTTCGTAAATAAGTTGTTAAGAAAACGCAACCTGTTTTTAAATTTTATTAATTTTATTTTAAAGAGTTCATGCTATAAGCACGTAACTTTAATTCTATCGCTTTTCAATCTAAAAACAACATTCTCATAAATTTTTCCTTAGTTATTATTTCTATAAAACAACAAACTATCACTACAGCATGGAAATCAGTGAACGAAATGACCTTAATTTTATACAGCTAAAATTGAAAAAAATTGTAATGTAATGTTGATTGAATTACTCGTCTGTTTTTGACAATTCCATTATCACAAATACGTTGAAAGCCTGCGCCATTGAAAGCTGATGAAACATTTTATAATTGAAAATAAACCACGAATAAAATTTTATTAAAATAATTTTCTATTTTGTTACAGGTAAGAGCGTGGAAATGATAAAAGCTTGCCGATATTTCGGTTAAAAGTATTGTCTGAAAAATGTTCACGGAGGTATGAAAACTTTTCGTAATTAATTTTGTGAAGAAAGGGTGAATGTGTTTAAAGCCTCAACATGGGGCGAGAAGTTTGACTCATTTGCGGGACAAATCATTGGAAACCACACTAAGTTTTGATTGGGTTGAACTTTAAGAGAAGAGAATTGAGGTAGGATATAGAAGTAAGTTAAGCCACGTGAAATTAAAAGTTTTAAGGTTGAATTATAAAAAGCGAGTTATTTTATTGTTTTTTATGACTCTTAAGGATTTACCACTGGAACACTAATGCTATTGAATCAAATAAACTTAATTTTTTTATGATAATAATGCATGCACTGGAATTTAAAATAATAACTAAGAAAAATAAGTTTTGAGTAACCTTATATTAAGAAAAAAAATTCAATGGTTTTACTAAAAATATTACTTCAAATGCTTTATAAAAGTTTGTAGCTTTCAGTGAAATTGAAAATTTTAAAATTTTATGAAAGTATTTTCCTGTCCCCTCTTTTCCAGTTTCTATTTGATTTGATCGATTATTTCTACGTATACCTACATGAGTAAAGTCCATTCCGGGAATAGAACTCAGGTGCACAAAACTTCAAACAATTGTTTTTCACATATCCTAGTTTAAGCACTGATCAATACATGTCCAATCAAACACGTACGTGCTTGCAATATTGACAGAACGTTTGTTATGGATTTATTTTCCAAAAAAAAAACATACACAAACAACAAAACATGGCAGGATAATGGAAAAAGAAAAGTGCACTATAAAAAATAAAAGTTTTCTCTTCATCTTTTATCAAGATCCAACAGTAGTGTTTGTGACTAACCGTTCTTAACTTCCCGATCGAGAATAAGGTAAACTTTTTAAATCGAGTAACATAAAAATATTGTAGTTTAAGAGAAATATTGCCAAGCGAAAAATTGATTGTAGACAAAATTGTATAAGGGACGTACTCTTAAAGTATAAGTAATTGATGATAAAAGTGGATTTATTTATCATCTTGCACATACACCAATTATATAAGGACTTTGCGTGATGATTTTATTAGAAAGTAGTTTTAATATCGTGGAAAATTGTGGCTTAATAATTATCGAATTAAATTATTATTATTTCCAATAAAATAGGATCAAACAGATAATTGGACAGTCTAATAAATAATTCTTAAAATAATGTTTGATATGAACGAAAATAGTTGAAGTATAAAACTATGATTGATAAAACCACAGTTGCATTTTTATTTTTATATTGAATGTTTTAACTAATGTTTTAATCAAAATTCAATCATAGCTGTTCAATAAATTGAATTATTATATTGGATTGTTTTGTTTTAATAAGTAATTTATTGTAATTAATTATAATTTATTTTATTGTACAACCAGAAAAAGTGAAAATGATACCAAGTACATATATTGTACGTATATTCAATTAAAAACCCTCATAAATATTCATTGGAAACGAACGTAGAGGAAGCCTTTGGTTAATTATTTTGTGTTAAATCATTTTTATTATTAAATATTATACTTTTCTTTTTTGGTTGTAGCTTATACTTAGATATTTATAAATCCACACGAACATTGAAACGAAAATAATGACTTTTTATGCTTTGATAATTATAGTATGGATGCAGACGGATTAGTGAATAAAACACGAGCTTATTTAAACGTCCCAAGGCGACATTTTGTCAATGAATTATAACTTTGTCATTTAAGTGCTTTTTTAACCGGCGATAAAATAGTAGCGTCAGTGTTGTGAACGGTGCCCCGGCGTCATGTGCCTAATGCTTAAGATGCGCACAATAAAAGCAATGGACAATAAAGATACAGTTTTTAGCTTAAAAAATCTTTTAAAAATGCAGTAATGCATTTAATTTTGTACAACTCTATAATTTTTCAATATATTTCATTCAAGGGTAATTATAAGGCGTGAGGGACACTATTTAAATTAAATAGAATCTTCACAGTATCCATAGTTTTCCTTTAATTACTTAAGTTTTTTCCCCAATAATGTTTACTAACCTCATCATTTCTTTGTTTTCTAAGTTTAGAATTACCAAAAATAGGATAAAATAATTGATAAATAAAAATTCAAAAAAACAGCAGTTTTTGGTCTAATATACGATATTTTAAAGCATGTTTTATAGAATTTTAATACCTACGCCTTTTTTAAAATTATCTTCATGTAGGAAGAAAATTTATTTAGGTAATACCTTTTAAATGACCTTTTTATAAATTTCGAAATCTGAAAACTCATAACAAAAGATAAAATTTCGATACAAGTATAATAGACTAATTGGCGGAAACTTGTTTTAAAGTTCTCACTCTTCGACTCTTCCGCCTTACAAGCTATTACTATGCAGTTACTATTACCTACATAGTACATAGAACTTCTTAACTAAATGTTCGAATATTTGAATATCTCAAACCTATTATACAAAGGGTTGCAGTTGTTGTTGGAATATTAATAGTCAAAACCAAGTCATAAGTTTGGTTAGTTTATTTTTATATACCTACTTATTTTATTTATTTATTTTATTTGAGTATGTACAAAAACTGAATCCTAGTTTATAATTTTCTTTAAAAATGCCTCCTTTGTGTATGTGGGAACATGTGTGACAACACTATCAATCTATCTCATTTAGTGAACCTTAGATATTTCTGGACTTGTGAATTACAGACAATTTTTATGGTTAGACGTTTTTGATATGTTTTAAGATGTAAAAAGTACTACCTATTGGCGCAGTGGTTAGAGCAATAATGTGTGGTAAATAATGTTGGAAAAGTAAGGACTTATCTTGTCATCTTTATTTTTATTTCAACGATTACCGAACTTTGTCAGTCAGGACTTACCGAGTTCTTGCACCAAGCCCTTCAATTGCTCTATCCACTTTATGCGTCAAGTAGTACTGAGTTCGATCCCCGTTGAATCCAAGAATTAATGAATTTATAAAAATGACTTAAAATACCAAAAATAAAATAATTATAAAACATGTACCTATTTATATACCTACTCATAATAATCAATATGCTATTATACAAAATGTCCTTGTTAAAGTATTGTTATATTATTTCTTCAGTTTTCATGATTGTTCGAGCTTAGTTTCTTATGGTATAGTGGTTAGTTGAAATAAATCGCACTTTACTTATAAAAAACTCCTCATTTTTAAAGTTTAAAACCGTTTCCAAAAATATCGATCTATAGATATGCCAAAAATAACTAAAAATGAGACGTTAAGTTAACAAAAATCGGCAACCAATTGTATTTTGGAAAAGATTCCTAAAATATAAAAAGAATTTGTTACAAAAGAAATGGGATATTAACAAGCTAGTAAAAAGGCGTGACTATATTTAGCCTACAAGAGGACCTACATTGTTTGAAAGATTAGTTTATGGCAGTAATGATAAGAATAATAAATAATTAATAAGAATTTCAAGAAGGAAATCAAGAAAAAAGTTTTGTCAGGATTTGGGATTGGCATTGTTAAGTGATCCATTACTCATGAGATTTAAATAAAAGGGTTGATACAGTTAAATGCGACTTCCGTACACAAAGACTCTTTTAGTTTTCAAATAATGAAAATATTCCTTGTATATTCTTCTCATATGATTTGGCAACTGAAAATGCATCTACTTTAAAACATCTCAAATAATTAACGTTGATGTGAGTGCATTACAAAAATAATAATTGAACAATTCAACTACATAGCATTATAATAAGTATAGTAAACTTTCAAAAAGTACCTAGTATTGAAATTCTAGTGATTTTTGATCCGAGAAATATTGAAGTTTGTAGGTTTAACTACTAATTATATTTACAGTTCAATAATTCCATCATATTACATACACCGATATATCCGATTATTGTTCTCTACTTTTGTAAATAAAATCTATGCGATTTGCATATATGTACGCCAAGATATCGAATCTGCTCATATATTAAAAAAGAATACCTATAAGTATCAGCTTTTTAAATATTGGTTTCATGGTCAACGCCAATAAATTTCAACTAACTTTTTTAATTTTGTTTTATATCATGTACTGAGCCTAAATAATAAACTGAAAAATCAAGGTTTAAATTAACAGCCACGTACATAAGATTTAGAAAGATTTTTGGTTTTTGATGAAGGTAAATGTTGAAAATGAAAAAAAAAATAATTACCTAATATAGAAGAATCGTAGTAAAGTTGATTATTTAGGAATTATCTGATAGCACGGACGCAATTTGCTGATAAATCAAGAGAAAGCTAACACTTAATAAGAGCAATCAATAATTTATATTTTCTCCAGTAGGGAAAATATTTTCCTTTGATTTATTCCAAAGTGAGTTAGCATTTTTGAAACTTAGTTGCATCTAACAACATACATTTTAACGAGCAATAGTCAAAAGAAAAAGTTCTTCTTTCTTTTTCTCATTGCTTAATAGGTAACAGTAATGATTTTTGCTTGAAATATTTGTTATTATGAGACAAAAATAAGAAAAGTAAATAAAATTATAAAATTAATTTATTTAAGAATAATCGTAAGGGGACGTTTATAAACTACGTTACACTAAATTTGGGCATTTTTCTATCACCCCAGTACTTAAATAGTTCATTTCGGTTAATAATATAATGAAAATTAGTATTTTTAAATAATATTTACTTTTTAATAAAAAACTGTCAAAAACCTAGGTAAAAGATACTCTTAATATATAATAATTACACGATATTTACACAGTCAATACGAATAACCTTCTATCGTAAAAAAAAAATTAAAGTAAAAAGTCGAGAAAAAAAAAGAATAATTTTTTGATGTACTGTGACTTTACGTTCTCTTGGGACCCCCCCGGCCTTCCTTGTCACATTTTGTCACATTAATCGACCTCCTCTCGCCCTGATATGTGAACGTATTTTATGAACCTTAAGAACTAAGAAACAGCGAGTAAGCATTTTGATATGAGTGAAATTTATTTTGGAGCTAATGCATTTACTTTCAGTTTATATTTACCGTTTATCAATTAAAAATAAATAGATAGGTATAAGTTTGACAGTTTCCCAAGGCATTATTTTCCAATGAAGCCATTAACCGATATTCGATTCGTATTTATGCTTCATTCTCTTTCAATTTTCATCTATTATCCTATTCCCGTGTTCCCTCAAATCAACACCTCGTCCTACCAAAATGAAATGTATCAATTGAAATTATTCCTTTTTTTTTTAATTTCAAACGTGATCAATACACCACATTCTCTCGTCCTCAAAACATTTTAATTCAATTTCAATTCATGACCAAAACATAAAACCTAATGCACCCCCTACGATTACTGTCCCCGTCACCATTTCTCTATACGTACAATATAACACTAACATTAAACGAAATAAACTCCGCATCCCAATCATTTGATAATACAAACAATATACAGCAATAATTGTTGCACAGATCGAAGTCTCCGCACATTCTATCTACAGAATATGCAAATTTGTCAACGAAAATCTGAGTTTTGATGTTTATTATGTTCGAGATTGGCATACAGTTTCGTCCAATACACTCACATGAAAGGATGATGATGGCGTGAATGAAAGTTATGGAATGGTAAGAGTTCCATCCATGTACAAGTATGTAAACTATAGAATTACATACTCGCATAGAATCGACTATTGTATAATATTATTATTGTTATTATTATTATTATTGTTCCCCATACAAAGCGCTATATTGGAAACTGTCTAGTTATTTCCTATCTAACACATAATATTATCACTTTATGAATATTAATGAAAATTATATTCATATTGGTATTATACATGAATAAATTTTGATAAAATTTTCAATTAACGTTTATTATAAATATTGTGTTGTAATAGGTGATATAACAATGATTTACAAATTCGTGATTTTAAATAAAACACATTGAAAATGTTACAACGAGAGAGAAGGATTTTTTAATTAACTCAACAAAAACTTGTTACAAAAACGAGATTGATACATTTTTTAAGGAGAAAAAAATTCACAAATCACAAGACAATATAATCTTGTAAGTTCAATTTGATAATGTTTTAAAAAAATTGTCTCGACAAAAATTTTCTCCAGTGGCTTAAGAGACAGTTTGATAAATAACCTATGAGAAGACAACCGCAACATACACACCCGTGGCGATAGAGAGCGAGACATTTTCACGTTTGCCAGCAAAGAAGAGAAAATTTCTAGCTCAAATTCCTCTTAATTACAAACACAACCAACCCGTAAATAATCACCATCCTCCTCCCCATACACCTATTTCACTCCCATTCCTTCCACAGACCCATTCATCCCCCAATTCCAACACACATAAATTATGCTAGTCCTTGTGAACTAATTGAACCCGATCAAAATACCTCTGTGCAATTTAATTAATTAATACATCCTCGAAAAGCAAATCTAAAAAAAACAATAGCGAGAAATGCAGTGATTCAATGCATTTTCCGAAATAAAATGCATATCATAAGATGCCTTGTAAAGCGTACATAA
Organism: Sisyra nigra; assembly: GCA_958496155.1. NCBI lineage: Eukaryota > Metazoa > Arthropoda > Insecta > Neuroptera > Sisyridae > Sisyra > Sisyra nigra. The sequence continues at coordinate 19,037,858 of OY292315.1, read as the reverse complement.
ATTTACTTATCATTAGATGAAGCAAACGAAGCGGAAATCGAATGCAACTTCAATCAATTTGCCTCACTCAAATCAATCATTCCACATTCCCAATGAGAAAATTTCCATTTTTCTATTTCAAAAGTTAAACAAGCAAACACACGAAAATAATACATCAATTACTCGAATAGTTTCACTATGTATAAAAGACCTTAAATATATACAAACCACAATGCATAATTAGCACATAAACAAGGTAATTCAATATTGTTAGTTGTGTTATAAAACTGTATTGTATTTGTATGTTTTATAGATGTAAAACTAAAAGCATGGAACGAAGTGAAAATTTTTCTTTTTTCTAATTGGATGTAATTGCACATAGAAACGAACACATAAAATAAAAATGCATGGACAAGATTGAAAATGGATATTAAAATGCATTTTATTATTGCATCAAGCTCTGTTGGAACGTGTTCGTATAGAAAATGGCTCGCCTCAACCCGCTGGTAGCGTCAACTTTCTCTTATTCAAGCTCTAAAATGAGATTGTAATTGTTTTTTTCGCTTGACAATCTCGACGTTGTTTCGGTTTCATTTCAAAGATAAATAGAAATAGTATGTGCTTATAAATTCATAGAACGATTTAACGTAGGTAACATAATTTATGCATTAAAAAAAAATAGAATTTTCTTATATAAATTGGGCTGGAAATTAAAAATTCAAACGTTTTTGAATTTAAAAAACATTTAAAATTTCATTACTCAAAAATTATCGGTTGGATCAATGATAAGAGCGAGAGTCACCATAGACTTACGTCATATACCATATGTAAGTACCTACAGATCGAAAATAAAATTATTTGAATGTACTACTTTTTTCCAATTAGAATAAAAGTAATTCCCGGTTCTTTCCTTTATAGACATACTAATTGTATTTTACTCAAATATTAAAGTTAATGTCCTTATAAATATTATTTTCTGTCATCTTTTCTGATCTTAGTCAGGTTTTAGACAATTTAAGTAAATGTTAAGTTTACTTATCTGATTTAGAAAAAAATGTCTTTTTCAGTTAATCTCAGCTCTAGTAATTTCTAACAAAATTTAAATTTATTCCTAATTTATTTTAAGCAGTTTATGCTTTTTGTTCCTTAGAACTTAGATTATTTGTTAAAGATCACCATTTTTTCTGAATCCACAATCTTTAATTGAAATTAAATCTTTTAAGTATTATTTTGCTTTCTTAATGTCTAGTGATTCATCAAGTCAAGTAATTGGTTATGATATGAAATGAATTAAGCTTTAAATAATGACTTTAAAACAGTTTTAACATTTCAACATGTGACTTAAGTTTGACACATCTTCTAATATTTTAGTTAAATTAGGTTAAGTGTTTAAGGTATTATAGTAAAGGTTGAATATTAATTCTTGTTTGCTTGGTTTAAGTTTTACAATTAGCGTGAAAAATATTAATTACTGTAAACGTTGTGGTGTATTTATATACAAATAGTGGCTATTAAAGATACTAGTGATAGCCCTCTTATATAAAAAAAATAAAGTAAAGTTTTAATTTTTCAATTCCTCTGCCAACCTTGTTCTAAAAACTATCATAAAATTACTTTAAATCTAATCTCAAAATGGTAATAACGTTATCAAACTGAAACTATCTACTGCTAATTTTTTGGTTACACTGCCACACAAAATTATAAAAAGGAAATAACCTAGAGATGTAAAATATGGTTTCCGGTGTCCATATTTAGGCTGTACACGAATTTTTGTTCAGTTTTTCTTCAATATCCTTCAGTTTTCAGAAAATTGCTGAAAAATGTCACTGCCACACAAAGAAAAGAGGATCTGGATATTTTCTGAAAACTGAAGGATGCTGAAGAAAAACTTATTTGTGCTCAGCATCCAAAAATACACTGTAAACTATTTATCAAATATATAGAATGTTAACCAATTAATTTTAATCTATGACGATTATTTTTAATTTCGTAAAAGGATAACTGAATTGTGTTCAGCGTTCAAAAATAGATCGGAAATACATGTGCATTACAAGCGATGGGCATTTTCTTCAATTTTCTAAAAGTTTTTTCATTTTTCGGAAAACAAAAAAGTATTCGAGGAAAACTGACCACGGATTCGTGCCAAGCTGCTCAGCGTTAAAAATACATTTTAAACCAAGCATCGCCTCTCTGTGTCAGATACTTTTTTTTTGTGCGGCATTGTTAATAACCTGACTGAATAATAATGAAACAAATATAGTATACCTACAGCTACGTTATAATTTTACTCGAGTTAAACCGCAGGATAATGCTCGTGATTTCGCAAGTGTAAAGGAGTAGAAAAATTTGAACCATCCATTGCGATCTTAGGATCTGAAAAGTGAGTTGAAAACTATCGTTTTAACATAAAAATTTAAGAAAATAACAATTAAAAGCTCATAAATATTAGGTTTATTTTCGGAACCTACCTCACAAATGAGACAAATGAAAAAAAAATACCATTAACTACTTCCAAGTGACAAAAAAACATTTAGGTACTGTAGAAAAAAAACTTAAGATTTAGAAAAAGTGTATAAGTATTTCTAACTAAAGCATAGAAAGCATTTCAATGAAAACTTTTACTACATTTGCTGCATTCAACATTGACGTCATTCGCTCTGATTGGTGTTTAACAAAACATGGCAGAGTTTTAAATTTTGCAGTTTTATTTTATCAAAATAATAATCAATCTCGCTCTAAATAAGAAAATAAATGCGTGTTTCGTGTTCCATAAATTAAGTTTCATTAAATACATAATTTCAGTGATTTTTAATTACTTGCATCATTCCTATTGCACTGTTATTTGAGTCTGTTGTCCTTGTTTAACTGGGGTCTTACCTGTCTTGCACTTATTATTAGTTCATTTATTTTTTATTTTTAACCACCATGGTTCGTTGATCAATTGTTATTATTCATCGCCACTAGTTATTCTGATTATAAACGATTTTTACACCATTTTCCACAACCCCACTTGTTTCAAGAACACTTTTTTGCTTTCTTATTCCGTCCTTAATCCTCATCATCTGTCAGCATTTCTCTTAGGGTCATCGGCGCTGTCCATAGATTGCTCTTCTTTGATTATCGTATTGGTTATATTGGACCATGTTGTGCTTAAATGTTTTTCGGACACTACATATCTGTAATTATTTGTAACAAATTGTAAAATTGATAATCCAATGATCATTACAATAGATTTTGTTAAATTTTGTTTCAAACCAATAAACTGTAAAATTTAAATCTACGATCATTTAAATCCAATTTTGTTACAATATAGTTATTTTTGGTTGAACAATTCAACTTTCTATGCGTTTATAATGCAATCAAAAGTGTTAAATTTTGGAAATCAAATTTAATTTACAAAATGAATTAATGCACCTTCTTTTGTTGAAAAAACGTTTTTATTTTAGTTTTATTATGTTAATTACTCAATAAACATTGGATTGCATGTATAAGTTTTCGATTTGTAAAAACAAGTGGTGCATTTGATTAAACAAACTGTACTCGTTGAAATTAAATAATTTAAACTAACTTTCCAATTTTGTTTGTAAAACAAACTTGATTTCACTCCAATTGTGTTTTTAGTGAGATTAATATTACGCGGACAAAAAGAGGTGGTAAAATAAAAAAAAAATAAAAATTTAAATAAAGTGTTTGAGTACGTTTGAAAAATTTAAATAACATAGTTATTGCGGTGTAAAACATTTTTTATATAGTTTAAAAACGTGAAGAGAATATATATTATGGTATATATGGTTTCAAATTCCCAGGTGATCGATTAGAAATTTTTCAAACTCATTCAACCTTTTTGATAATCTCACAAAAAAATGGAACTATAATTTTATTACCACAAATGCCCTAATGACTACATGAAAAACGAATAAAAGCATTTGAGCTCCTGTTAAATGAACACGATTTTTCTGCTTTTGTTCTAATATTGTGCTATAAATTTTAAATCACATCTGATTACAGGTTTATGCTGGCTTGATAGCCATTATTTGTCCCCTGATTTCGCCCACCTATTAATCCTCCTATTACATATAGCTATAAGTTTTATACGTATTTATATCTAATTCACTCTTAAGTAATCTAAAATATAAAAATTTCATATTGTATATATTTTCTCATTTCCGATTTTTGACCTAGTTTCGATTTCCTGAATGTGTCACTTCCGTTATATTTAAAATGCGACTTTTTACGTTTTATAGTCTTAGGTAATTTGCCGATTTTATTACGATATTTAAAAAAAAGGTTCATCTGAATAGACTGTATTTTATAAATAGGTTTTAATTGGAACAGGCGCGCTCTTCACCTTTTTCCCGAGGGTTTTTTCCCTCAGGAATTTATTCGTAAAAGACCGTTCATATGATATCGTCATCTTGGAATCTTAATTAGTTTTTGTGTCCCAAGTTAGGGTTTGAAAGGCACATAATGGGACAAACGTCGCATGGCTAAGGTTGTTGATCGTCTCAATTCCTGATCTAAAAGAGGATCATCACTACCCTTTTTAAGGGACATGTAATTTAATATTAAACTAAGGTATTGAGTTTGGAATGAAAATGGAAAAAAGCAAAACGATAAAATTTGTAAGAATATTTAACTTTATTTTTGCTAATAAAAAAATCATAAATTCTCTTGGTGGAAAAATAAGCTTGTAGAAATCACTTCGAATTATATACTTATAAAACTCAAAGAACGTAAATTTTATAATTAGACAAACACAAACGTAGCTCTTTTATTAGTAAGTGGATATTATTACTCTTTTTATAAATCTTCCTTGCTTTCTGTTCTTTTGTTTCACACATTTTTAGTCCACCTTCCGTTTTATGCTAGTTATAAAATTTATCAAGATTGTATGCTTTCCGTCAATTTATTTTTTCTTACACAAGAAGTGAAACTTTTATTAGATTAGAACCTTTATTATAAGAAAAAAAGCACACACGAAGGAAAAACGAAGGTGATTTAAAACTAAATTTTTTTACTCTAATCGTACAAGTAAAAAATAATCCAATCAGCTTTTTTTAACTATTTTTTTACAAGTTAAATACATTTATAAATTGTTACGCATAAATCATTTTTAGTCAGCCATTTTTTCTATTTTTAGTTCGCTCCCGTTTATAATACGCATTATTTTATCCATATTGCAAATAGCCTGCGGGATATTCACTAACACTCATGCCTTTTCCGGGATATCAACATCATGATTACCATTTATCCTTCTGTACTATTGCACCATTTTTATGTATGTAGGTTCCAACTGTATTCATTTTGTCGAATTCGTCGTGCATATAAAACTACCTAGTATGCTAATCCGAAATAATTTAGAGGGACTTTCGTAAATGCTCGTTATCGAACGCCCAATTGGATTTACTTTGCGTGTGTATCGTTTATTTCCATTTAGCTTCATATGGATGTGTGAGATCAGTTCTGAATTTAAGGCTTTAAGCGTTAAAACATCGCTCGTTTTGTATCAAAAATGCATATATAGACGTATTACAGACATAGAGATAAATAAACGAGAAAAAGGTGAGGCTTTAGTTAATTAAAACGATATTTGTTCTCATTCGAAATTGTTTTAAATGCGTGTAAGTGAAACAGCGTAGTGTTACAAAGTTACAACAATATCTACGTGCTCAGAGCCGGATTTAATCTTGGGACACAGTAAAAAATTCCGCCCATAACCAACATTTTACATAGGTAAAACGGATAAAGTTTCAATCAACACTTTTTAAGTAAATAAAATTATTCAAAATAAAATGGCTCATTTATAGCAGGAAATTTATTATAAATAGGATTATTATATAAAAAACATTTTTGTTTGCAGTAAGGATAATGATTACTCATAATCGTGTCTAACTTTTTGATTACCATGTTGGTCAATTAAATTCCGACAATCTAAGCGCTAAAGTTCATCTGGTTTAACGCATAGAAAAGTAAAGTAAACTCTTTTAAGGCTATTCGTACTTATTGTAGAACGTAGGTAATATTTCAAAAAAAGAATTTTTCCAACCCTTAGCAGTATAAGAAAATATGAAAAATTGTGTAAAGGCTTTTATAAATTGTGCTACAGAAAATTTATAAAACATGAAAAACTGAAACTTTATTGATAAAACTTTGTAATGTAAAAATTTTGAACATGCTTTCAGTGGTGTAATTTAATTTTTTTCAATATAATTTGACGATTTTTGATTCACATTTTTTGAAGAATTTTCAATAAAGCGAATAAAATTTTTTCTCACTCTCCGAATTTGCTTGCCCCTGATAATTTACCCCCCCAGGGCAATAACCTCAAATGTTCCAAGTGTAAATCCAGTGCTGTATGTGCTATTTAATTGCCATTGTTGAAGTATATAAGTTCTTACTATAACTAAAAAAATAAATTTTTAAAACATACTCGTAGATCATCAAAATCATAGAACAATAATTATAAAGCTATCTGAAAGGTTAAAAAAAATCTCAAGAAAGCGAAGAACGTGTTCATTTTTCATAGAAATCACAGCATAAAAGTTCACTATCGAATTCCATTCTTCTGCGAGCTATAATAAATTTTCACCCTCTAATATTGGCAGCTGTTGGAAAAGTCGACAGAGTGGAATAGTGTCGGGAACAAAAGTAAAAAATTTACTAGAATCTCTATTTCTAGTGTCGTACCTTATGGTCTACGATCGCCGTAAATTATTTATGTGATAAATACCAATGTTAAAATCACATAAAATTTCGGTGCCGTTTTGAATTTTAAACTTGAAAATATTAAAGCTTATAAAGTTCGAAGTTGAAAAAGAAAAAAATGTAATGAATGACGAGGTGAACAGTTTTATACGTGTAGATAATGTATGTATGTTTGTGCTTGACTTGCCTATAGTATTCGAAAACGTCAGAAAAGTTTCGTTTTATGATGTCGTTAAGATGTTTTGCGGCAAAATACGATAGGAATGTGCGAATTTTGTTATCGCAAATAAAAAAATTAAAAGAAATTTTATTGCCAAATAAGTTAAAAAAATTTTAAATCTTATCAAACTTGGTCGAAGTATTTTTTCGTACTTCTGACAAACGCATCTTTCTTTTTTGAAATATAATATTTAGGTACTCTAACCTCGTACAGTTCAGCTTTTATTAAAATATTATCGCAATCATCATTATTCGGTTACCGCTATGATTAATTCAACAACTATAACAATAGGATAACAGTATCATGCTACACTAATTTCGAGATTGCATGTCGTCGTCGCAATTGCCATTTTCACGTTCCGTATTTTTAGTAGAAATTCACGTGATTAAGGCCCATGTGTGTGTCAATGTGTAAGACACCATCCATCCGCCTACCAAAACTGCTTTTTCAATTCTCCTCCTTATATCCACGTAATAAATGCCGTGGTTTGTGTCGTCATCAAGTTGCTGTTACTTAGTAAAAACATTTCCAATCGATTTATTTGAATTTCCTTCATTTACAACAGTAATTTTTATGTTCAATATTACTATCACTATTTTATTCGTTTTCAGCAAATTATTTCAGCAAACCATTTGGCAACATTTTCTTGTAAAAATTTGAATTATGAAAGTTTAAAGAACTGTTTGAGTAAAAATCAAGAAAGATAGGACATTAATTTATTATGTCTACCACTTTGTTTTTCAAATGAAATTTCTGAAGTGAAACTTCTTAAATTAAAGAATATTTCTTATTAAAATTAGTACGCTCGAAGGATCCCTGTCAGGAACGAAGTTTTTTAAGCTTTTATTTTCAACTCTTAACGGTAGGTATTTTGGTTCACAAGAAAACTAAAAATTGATTACTTTCTTTGTTAAAGTTTTTTCTAGGCCACAAAAATGGATTTCTATTAGTAAAAATATTTTTATATTAAGGTATTTCGTACTTAGCTGTCAGTTAGAAAATTTTATTTATGTAGGTAATACAGATTTTACAGCTTTTATTTAAAGTCGAAAGTTATGCTCATTTCAGTCAGTTAAATCAGTTTCTTCTTCTTTTTTTATTTCTATATATCTCTTACTCGGCATACCGCAATCACTGTTGGCAAGCAGTAGTAGAAGGAGATAGAAAGAGAAAAAATGAGAAATTTGAATAAAAGAAAAAGAGAGGGAAGGTCGCTTTGTTACTTTTACGTTACGTTATGATCTCCACGGTTTTACTTTAAGCTTAAAAAGGAATTCCGTTCCAAAAACTTCTGCAAAAGAATACGTTTTAATGAAAAAATTAGCAGACTATAAAATTTACAAACGTTACGTTAGACGATACACGTTACGCCCATAGCAGCTCATTATATTATCATAACAACATGTGCCACCATATAACAACACTATCAAGAGACATAAAGTGTATTGGACGATATAACATCTGGTCACCAAAAGAAAAAAAATATCAATTACATTTATTGTTTGAAAATAAATTATGAAAAGCTTGTATTTTTGAAGGAATAAAATATATTGTTTATTATAAATATTCTGTTTATCATTGAAAAGCAAAATTTCAATTTATGATTGACAAAAATAAATTTAAAACAGATTATTTGATTGAATCTGATTATACAAAAGTAATAATTAACATTGTATGTGTTTTTAAAAAAATGTAAATTTTGTAAAAATTTATGATTTTAATTTTTAAATTAAAAACTATTGCCCGTTTGCCTAAAGTTTGGACTATTTTTAATCTATTAACAAAATAATAATACACAGCCATAATTTTAATTTTGTTAAAAAATTGTAAATTTTTTTCGTTATTGTGATTTTTGCATAAAAGGTTCCGAAATATTACTTTATCAAAGTTCCAACTATAGTTTATAAGTTCTAAATTCCAAGAACTTTGAAAAATCCCTCGTGTATCGAATCACTGCTTTTTCACTGAGATTATTTATGTACATACTTTTGACAAAAACAAAACTCTTGATTATATTAAGAAGCTTAGGTAGATTCATCTCAAACAATTTATTATAAAGAAGTTGAATGTTAAATCACGTATAGATTTCTACAAAATTTTCTCTTTACAATTATCTATGATGAAACGAACAAATATAAGACAAAGAAGAAAAAATTTAAACATGTATTACAATTATTTCTCAGACAGATGTAAAACTTCATTTTCCAATGTGATATTTTGTAGATTCAATATTTGTTCTTCGCCGGGATAATCGTCGTTGAAAACGTCGACCAAAACGACAAAATAATAAAATGAAATTCCTTCATCTACATTTTTATGATTGGTCAAAGCTCTCGTACCAATTTCTTCAACGTCTTTATTTCTTCGTATTGCATAGAAACATGAAAAGACCATACCGGCGCTGTGTCAACATTCATTAGAACGTCAAGAAGCAATCATTTCATTCAAATGAACATACGAAATCAAACAGTAAATAGAGAGAAAACTCTGCACCGAACGAATAATATCGTCGAATTTCAAATATCAGAAATTTTCTGCTCGTACGATAAGAAATTTAATTTCTTGTTTCTTTTAAAAAACCATACAATATAAGAAATAAGAAATAAGAAAATCCCCGATAGCAAAAAGCAAAATTAAATATGAAATAATAAAGTGTGAACAATAAAAAAAAAAATGATGAGTGTAAAAATCAAAATAATTCTGAGTATAATAAAATTATAAAGGCTCCCTCTTAAAAAAGAGCCCTTCAATAAGCGACAGACTGTAAAGTAGGCATTAAACTAACGAACACAATACGGTTTATTTTTAACACCCCAGTCGTGCGTCTTTTTTCGGCCAATTCACAGCTTTCATCAATGTTTAATGCCTATGAAATTACATGGAAGACGATTTACATTTATTTTAAGCATGGCATGAGCTTTTCTTTTTATTTTTTATCCATCTTTCCTATGTCAGCTTCCTTTGAACGACAAGCAACGCAATATTCAGTTGGGATGAGAAAAATAATTAACATTTCCTTAGATAATTGTTGAAAGCCTTGTTTTATTTTATGGTAAATAACTAATTTATATAAAAATAAACTAGCAAATGTTATACGAATTAAAAATGATGAATAATTCAAGAGAACAAATCGTAAAATCTTCACGATTTGACGTCATGGTTTTTATAGTAAATTCATTTTTTTGTTGTTGTCAGTATTGTTCTTGTGACTGTTCGCATATGTTCGCATATCAAAATTATCAACAATGATAAAAAAACAGGACGAATATCTGTAAACAAATAGAAAAGTACAATAAATATGTCAAATGGAGCTTTCTGGGGAATGGAAAAAACTTTAACATGTTTATAAACGGGAAAATGAGGGAAATGTAACTATAGATGAAAAAAGAGTAGGGAAAATGAGTTGGAACATGGCGAGTAGGGTGGTGTGGGGGAATATGGACACACACCAACAAGGGTACCAAGTATAATGTAAGTGCATCGTGTGTGCATACAAACGATAGTTCCCATACCACCGATTTCTCACTCATATATTTTTCCTTTCTTCCAAAGCTCTCTCGACTGTGTTGTTTTTGTTCTTGGTGCTGCGTTCTTCTCTTACTACCACTGTTAATTCCACATATCTCGGTCTCTTTATGCTTGTTGTTGTTGTTTTTGTGTTGCAAACTGTAATTATGCATGAATATGAAATGATTATTTATTTATGAGAGCGACACTTTTTCTCGCGAAAACATTCGCGTGATTACCGCCACAATTGTTGCAATGGCAACAAACCTATCTAATATTTATTTCATTCAAAACGTGATAACGTGTGTTATTTCACTTTGGATATTTGTCTTTTTTCATCCATTATTATTGTTAATTTAATTTTTTCAATTACAACTTGTTTTTACTTTTTTTTTTCAAATATACCTATGTAGGAAACAACATTAAACAAGACAATGATAAAGTATATGAATTAAAACTTTATGTTTTTTATTTATTTCGATGTTAAGTTATTTAACTAAAACAAACACGATTTATCTATTTATACATATTAAACCCCATATCCTAAAAAGAATCAAACAAATTTTTCTTAATTAAAACTTGACTTAAGCCTGGAAAACTTTTTTAACTTTCTACGATAACACGTTATAAGAGCGTAATTACGTGGCAATGCCGTTTTAATAACAGAAGATTTGAATTTTATTTCTCGATTTTTGTTTAGTCTCAATGGCAAAAAGGCCATTTATTGGCGTAGTGACTAGATTGTCGACCTGTACCTACTTAATCTTTTAAAACTTGAGTTTTTAAATCTGCATTTTATAAACCTGCCAAATTTCGACTAGTTTTTGGTGGAAAGTGGCAATAATAAAAGTTGAAATATATCCTTTTAATTTATATAAAAGAGGTCAAAATCTTATTTGATATCCGTTAAATTTTCGACAACTAAAAAGATCAATAAATACTTACTATTGATGTTCTCGCCCATGATCAAAATATTTAAATTAGTTACTTTTTTTTAAATTAATATTTAATAATATACCTTTAAAGGATTTACTTTTTAAATCTCTATTCGACGCTCCAAACTTTCCCTTGAAAACAAAATATTTTTGTACAAAACAATAAAAGTCCCAATATGGATGTACGGGATTGTGCTAGGGAGCTCTAACAGCAAGTTCAACGTTAAGATATTAAAAAGAGCTCAATCAAAAATGCTCAGAGAGTTGGCAAACGCCCTATGGTACATGACTAATGAAGCCCTGCGTACGGACTTAATAATAATATCAGTAGCCAGTAAGATTAAGACTCGTGCCACCAATTACTATGAAAAGCTCCACCAACACTCGAATCCTCTAATGTTACCAGCCCTGGAGCCTCAAAATAGTATGCGATTAAAGAGGAAGGTGTCCCGTGACCTGGTTATGGTATAAAGAGATACTCCATTGGAAGTATTCTCAATCAAACCCAATCTATACAGTAGATTGGATAAAAAGACCATTGTTCTATAGCCAATAAAACATATAAAAAAGTAGCATTTATAAACATTTTAATCTATCCTTTTAATTTATATAAAAGAGGTCGAAAATAATTTTAATCGATCTTACGAGTTGCAAGAGGGGAAACTCTTGAAATCAATAAATTATAAGAAATGTATTCCAAAAATTCTATTGTGGTCATAAAAAATTTGTTATTTCAAAAAAATCGTAGTCTTAGTACTAGAAACTAAACCATCTTCTTAAAGCTTGCTAAGACTAAAATTACATAGAGGATTCTCACAACAAGAAGATCAGCTCTTAGAACTACACTAATGCTATGAAAACAAGTGTACGATCCGTGTCATAAACCTGATAAATTGGGAATACTAACAAACAATGAAAGGCTTACTGATGGAATGATGCAACTAATTTTGAGAATCACACGTCATAAGTAAGAAACTTGATATTAGAATTAAGCACGATCAAGATTTGGTTTCGGAACCTTTCAGTTTTCAATTTTATTCATGAACATGTTTACATTGAAAATAGTATCTCATAAAGTTTAACTTAAACTGTTAAGACTATTATTAACAACTACTCGAGAAAACTTTAAGAAATATGATCGAATTCTTCTTAAGAACATAAAGTACGACTGTTAACGATATAAATAAAAGTATTTATATTTTTTTGTGGGAACCTAAAACTTTAATATCAAAATGTAAAGTTTTTCTTATATTTATTTTCAAGTTTCTTATTATTTTGTTCAAAATTTTCCTTACCTCATTTCTTATTTCGGTCACTGTTTTTCAATTTTCAAAACTCACGTTCCTTATAACAAACCAATAATGTCGTTCATAAATTGACAAACCTTCGATATGTTTGTACGTTTCAGGGGCAAACCTAAGTACTATTCCGATTTCATTTACTTGGAACATGGAAGAATAGGTGGTTTTCCCCATCTCTCACTCACGTTGTTTTCAACAAAGTTACTGACATGGTCATTAATGTCGAACTTCCGAAATTTAACATCCATACATATTTGCCATTTTCCCTCTCACACTTGTAACAGTTTTAAATTTTCTCCGCTCATTTAAAATCTTGAAAAGTTTTCTCTGAAATTCGAAAAAAATGCCAAGTTATTTCATATAAAATCACAATAGAAAATCAGTCGTAACTCAATCAAAATTTTATTTCATATCTGAAGGGCGCGTTGTTCTCCCCCACTTTATTTACTCTTTTAATAAGCTCTCATCTTTAAAATCTCTTCACATCGTACCGAAGGCTTACAAGTTCTCCAACAGCGTATTTTTATATATCTCTACTCACACAATTAGCAATCGAGCTAGTTATAAAATACAGCAGCATTTACATATTTAACAATCTGTGTACATATTTCCCAAACCAAATTTATTTCCAACCCTCCCAATTAAATTTTTTCACGTACTAGGCACTCTCATGGCATTAAATAATTCAATATTAAAACACTTTTGAACTCGATAACGTCTTAACAATATTTTGTTATTAAACCGAAATATTTTTTTTTACTTTGTTATTTCAACCTCAAAACTTAATCGGTTTCCATTTTTAATTTATCAAAATTTGAACGTTCAATTTTAGTATAAATAATGAAATTTATTAAAAAATTATTGTGGTTCTATGTCTCTGTTTGAGTTATATGAAAAAGGTCGGGTATTCGTAAATCTAATATTGTTTGATAGAGGCAAAATAATTAATTTATATTTATTTTATGCTAAAATCAATGAGATCTACTCTTTAAATATGTATTTTAAATTAATATTGATATCATGTTTTAATTAAATATTTTTATTACTACTAAAATTCAGCAAATACAAAAAGGTTGATTTTGCCCATGTGATTTACATAACACAAATAATAATATGAACATATTCTATTTATTTCGCAATTAAGTTAGTTCTTTATAAAAAAACAATTAAAAAATCTTAAGTTGTTGATAAAAGCATGAAATATCCTGCAGAGATCAGTTACGAGAAAAATACATGCGCCTTCAATGGTTACGATCAGTTGTAGTGTACAAAGCGGTTCTAAAACCAATCTGGGCTTACGATATCCATTTGCAAGAAGTGACCAGTAACTTTAATATAGCGATCATCCAACAGGTTCAGTCTACGACGCTTAGGCGCGTGCCTCTTGGTATGTCACAAACCCGGATATCTATAAAGACATGCGTCAATGGCCTCAGTTATAAAAGAGTTTGATTAGGTTTAGGGAAAAAAATCAAAAAGATTGATTGACTATGCAAATAACCTAGCAATTAAACTAATTGATAACAGTGATAAAACTTTCAGACTGAAATACATAATGCATGAGAATATTTTAAAAAAATGTTGTTCTTATTTGAAACTAATCGACAGTGTACTGAGAACGGCTTTACACCAAAATAGTACTATACAATGTATTTTTTAAAAACCCCTAGCATCCTTAAATTAATTTTTAAGCAGTAAGGAGTAGGCAGTATTTACTGTGAGACACAGAAAGAGTGAGGAAGAGCATCTTATGAAAATAAATAAAGCAATACAAAACTTGCATAAAAATATTCTATTTATTCAATTATTTACACTGTCATCCTATTCTATCACGGTGCATACGTCACTCTCTTCTCTATTTACGAGAGCCAAAAAAAATTAGCTGTCTTGTTCTATCTTTATCCCACATCATATTTTTCCTCTCTATTGAGTAACGAAATCAAGCGTCAAATAACTTTTTGAAATTTTATTCTCAATTCTCGTCCACTTATTGAATTTCGAATTTCCGCCTTAGAGTTTTACAAATTTTACTTCAAAAATTAATTTTCAGCTCAACAATTTTTTGCTTCACTTCTTTTTCTCAACTTCTGTTACTAATGTTAACTTAATATCAGCAAATCAATAAATAAGCCGTTCAATTATTCACGTTCTTTGTTATATGGTTTTGGTATTTGAACTGCACTCTTTTACAAGTAATTTTGTTGTTGTGTTTTTGCGGTGGAAAGAGAATATGTGCACTCAACGATATGAATACTCAAATATATGTTCCCAATACCCGATACCAAAAGGCATCGAATTCCATTGAAAATACATATATTTAATGAAAATAATAAAGAGTACGCGCTACCTTTTGGTTGTCTCATAGGTAATTTTTTTTTTTGGTGCTCTTAAATTTAATATGAGTTAATTAAGTAATAAGTGAATCTTATAACTTAATATATTTGTCATTGTGAAGACATGTAAGTACAACATTTTTGTTCGGCAGGATAACAGGGAGTGAGTGAAATATCGACTTTTAGATTCCGTTGAAAGAAATATATTAAATTCATACACGTCTAATAAAAAAGTGAAATAAGCATTATTGGAAAAAAATGAGAATAATTGTTTTTTGTATTTGTGAAAAACTCTTGTTCTCTCCGCTTCATGCGTCAAGTGGTACGGGTTCGATCTCCGTTGATTCCTAAACTTAGGATCGTAGATCTAATAATAAAACTGACCAACAGAAATTTTCTATGTTTAGACAGTCGTGATATGACCTTAGATGTTAAAGCGACTTAAAACACCAAAAAAAAAACTCTTGCATCACGTGCGAATTCTTCGATACGTTATTTAACGTTTAAGTTTTTTTTTTTTTATAATAAATAATATGGTTATATTTTTTCTGAAGTTTCTGATGATACTAACCTTAGTATTTAAAAGAACTTTAGTATCTTAAAAAAAGATTATAAGTAGAAGTATTCTTTTTTATTTTTATTTTTTATTTGAATTAGTAAAAATGTTTTCGTCAAACCAGATGTAAAAGTAATATAGGTAGTGTATATAATTCAGGGTATTTCAATAACATCACCAGCCAGTTATCTGTTATAGTTAAACTTTGTATTTTAATAACCAGGTAAAAAATCATTTTACTATAACGTAGCTTTATTATCTCCAGATACCTGTTAAATGAAGTTGTTCTTTTGTGAACATTGCTAAACAGAAATCCAATAAGTTCCTAAAAATATTTCTATTTAATGATTTTACCATTATATTCTCATTATATCATCATTACTTTTAAACTCAATTTTAAAATTTAGCTTATTATTATAAATGTTTTTCGTTCTCTAATATCCTAAATGAATATTAATGGTTTTTTCACGAAGGAAAAAAAATATTCAAAGATTTTATTCTCATAAAAAAGCGTTCTTTATGCACGTTTAAACCTTATTCAGAACATTCATTACAAATATTTAAAGGCAGAAATATAAAATAAATAAACACTTAACACATTAACAAATAGGAACTATACAGAAAAATACTTATAATTTATTTGCTTGCATTGAAAACGTAACGAGGAATGTGTTGGAAATATTCCAGTCGAGCGGACTCTTAAAAGCTTTAAAAGAAGATCTTTCTCGGGAATCAAAAGTAAATAGAAAACAATTTATAAAATGTAGATGTATTAAAATTACTTACACTTAATTTGCGTTTTTTTTTTCAAACCACCTTTGCTCTTCGTTATAAAGCTATTGCTTATCACTAATTTGTGCTTTCTATGATTTGAAATATAAAATTATTTCGTTTCTATGACAAAAATAAAACTAGCTTAAATTACTTTTATCGTATAGATAAATTAGATTTTTAACATAAATTGATGAATTATTTTATAAAATAATCTGTGCTATATTTCATATCATTATGATTAAAAGTGCATGTATTCACACGCGTGTTATCCGGGATATTATAGATATTTTTTAGTGATAACATTGAATGTGTTAACGCTCATAGAGAATCGAGATGCGAGCTTTAAACAATGCAGTTTAGACATGGCGTGTTTTAGATGAAGGGAGCTGATATATCATATGTTAGAATCGACCTAAAACTTAGGTGTTGGGATGGATATAGCTTCTTGTTATACATGTGTTTCGTACTTGTAATAGTAATACAATAGGACACTTATTTCCTCCCTCTTGACTAGTTTCCCGTTGATAAAGCGCAGTGTTGAAGGGTGATTCTCTCACCCTAATTTTGCATTAATACAAAAAAGCTCTAATCCATTTTGGGAAGTAGACAAGTGATTCATTGTGTGTGTTTTTTTTATTATTTTGAAAATGCACTTCCATTTACATTTGAGGTGAAAGTTCGAATGAACATACAAAATTAAATGCATCTCGTTTGTATTTTACAAATTCAAAAAGCCGAGATACTCGGCATCGATTTGAAAATGTATAGCCATACATGTCATAGTATATTAAAATCTATAGCGGCACTTAATAATAAATGCCTCTTGCTTCATTTGAATGAGGCAAATGGAAACTGGAATGGTGACCCATAGAGTGTGATTTTGATGGTAATAAACCACACATAATATTGCAGTCGCTGCCATTGTCAATATTGGGAATTTATTGTAAATCAAAATTAATGTAATTGGTCTGTTGGTACTTATTTACAACAAACTTAAACAAATTTTTAATTTAAATAATAGCAAAAACTTGATTAACTTATCAATATAATTTTTCAAGATAGAATTTATTCATTTGTCTTAATTAAGTTTTTTTTTCTGTATTAACATGTAAGAGCTTCACGCCTTTTCATGTCGAATAATCATCATATAATGGTTATCGCTATCATCGTAGATACATCAAGGTTAGAGAGAAATTGATGAATTTGTCGCTTAAAACTTCTTGTCTCTTCACTAAAGGGTGAATATTATTTGTCCAACGGCTTCATTATCATTAATCATTTGTATTTAAGCTTCAAGGCTCATAAAGGTTTCTTGTATGAGGAAAAATATTCGATTCAATAAGTAGATTATAAATTCCTCATCTCACCCTTTCATCTAAGATAAAGTATTACGTACATCAGCGTAAGATGAAACATGTCAAATCAAGCTTTACAGAGTTTTGATTATAAATCCTATAGGCGGGGTTATAGTGTTGTTAATTGTGGCACGGTTAATTAAAAGTTTGAAACGTTGAATTTGGAAAATTTCTAAATGAGCGGCATTTGGAATGTTTATTGTCAATTTACAAATAGCAAATGAACATTGTCTGAACCATACAATCCTTTATCTCTGTATCTATTATTCAAATAACATAAACTGTGTAACACATAATTAATTGGAATAATAGTGTTTATATTTCAGTAAAATATTGGATTGATTATATTGAATTTAAAAAAATAAATAGAGAATAAAGTTAATTACCCTATTACCTTAATATTTCAATCCCTTTTTTTCTATTTGAAAAAAAAATCCTTTTTTATATTTAAAACTAAAATTCATGTTTAAAAATTTAAATGATTTTATTTTTTTAATTGTTCTTTAATAATATTATAACATTTTTAGATATTTCACGTCGCTAAAATGTTAAAACTTTTTTATTGGTTTGTTTTGGCTCTATCAGAAAATTATTTTGTAAGTCCATAAAAGGAATCCTAAATGTATTCAATTTTTATTTTGTGTTTTTATTTGATAATTAATAAAATAATTAATTTATAATTTCTTATAATAATAAAATTTTACTGGCAAAATTTTGATAAAGGTGTAAATAAGGATGAATTTGAGATACAATCGGGAGTAAAAGCACTAATTGTTTATAATCCAAGAATATCTATTGTTTGTAGTTTGCCACGAAGCAAATCGTTTCAATACTAAAATCAATACATAAAATTAATTAATTTTGATTTAAATAATAAGAAATGCTCAAAACGAAATATAAAACACTTTACTTTTGACAGTAAGTATACTTCATTTTATACTACATATTAATCAGTAAAATCAGACTTTCTATTGGTTTTTAGTATTTCTCAACATACGTTTAGAAAACATTAGTCAAATTTTGCAAAATTATTTAAAGGCAGTTCAAATGATAGCTAGAAAATTTTTATAAATTTTCCATTTTTTTTTTAATATTAGTTGAAATAAATTGCGTGAACTTGTCTTCAAATCTTCATAAAAACACAATATGTTAAAGTACACTTTTTTTGAATTGTTATAACTTTTGAATGGTACTGTCAATGATTTTTTAATTTTAACAGTTTAGATTAAGAATTTATTCAGAAATAGTTAACTGAATATTTGTTTGTAGGTAATTGTTGTGATTTACCAACGAAACATCTTTAATTGAAATAATTAAAATAGTTCAACAAAGTGAGATTCGGTGTTGATAAAAAAAAAATCTATTATTAAGAGTAAACAAAATCTGTTTGATAATTTTTCTGGACAGCTTTACTAAAACTAAATCAAATAAATTCCTGTTTCCTAATTTTTTTTTCTAGATATTTTGATTCTTGACATACCAAACACATTGCATGGGAACAAACTTAGTTTTCTAAAATAAAATGAAAAACAAAACTATTAGAGACTTATATCAGGATTGGACTTTTAAACATTTTTTTTCCTTTTAAATAAAAGACTTAGGAAACATATAGTTTAGCTTAGCTTAGTTTAATGATAATTTTCTTATGTTGATAATTATAAGAAATAAGCTATTTTTAAGAACCCTTCTTTAGTACTCAAGTTTAAGATGGTAGTTTTGGTCGGTTTTTAGTTCAGATAATATAATATCAGTCCTCCAAGATAAGATTTTTTTTATATATTTCACTTGATCTGCACACGTGTGCAATAAATGTATAGTTTCTTAATTATGACGCTTCGATGAGGCCTCCTGAATGACAGGCCTCATTTTTATTTTGATTTAAAAAAAAATGTTTGGTTAGCACAATTATGTTTTGAAGAATTAAAAATAAAATAAATGTATTCTAACGATTCCACCAATGGCTCACTCACAAGACACTTCTTTACTCATTTTTGTTTGGAAGATCTATAACTGTTCATTTTTAAGTTTTTTTTTTATTTTTACTATTGTCTAACGCAAGCTTATTTCGTCTATGTTTGAATGGTTTTCCAATCTCTCTAAATATTTTTAATTCCACTTTTAATTTCATTACGCACAGATCTAACGTCCATGTCTTCGTAAATTTGTGAGTTGTTAGTAATACCATGGCATTCCAAGTATTAAAGCCCTGGATTGATATCATTGGATTATTTTAATATTAAAGTTAGAGGCTGTACCCCATAACTGCAATTGATTTGTACATATTGGGTTAAACATGGTTTTTTATAATGTCGGTTTTAAGTTCGGCATCAGCTCGGATATCTTCCCAATTAGCCAAAATATTCTTTTATGATTAGGAGTAAAGTCAGAAAAGGTTAATTTAGGGTTAAGCAAATTTCAACTACACATGAATAATATTGATTTATTAAAGTTGGAAGGCAACTAACAGAAATTTTTAAATTTTGGTAAAAACGTGGTTGAGATTTTTGGAAATTGTTTGATATTATTTAAACTTTTGGATTTTGTTTTCTTGTTTTTTTTTTCGATGATCAAATCAATTCAAAATACATTTGTTAAACTTGATGAGGTTTAATGAGAATTCAGTTAACTAGAATTTTTTGAAAACTCTTTTAAATAAAAGCCCATGGAAATTTACGAGATCATATAAGTGCATTACTTAGAAACGTTACTCTTTTTATTTTAAGCGTTTTTATTCAAAAATATTTTACTCAGTTTAATTTTTAGGCTTTTAAAATATTTATAGATATGTAAAGACGGCATAAATCAAGCTGCACTGCACCAAAAATAAGTGTTAATATACCCATAATATTTTTATATATCTCTTTGCGTGTTTAAAATGAATAAAACTCCGAATAATAAATAAGACTTACACAGGAATGAAAAAGAGGGTATGAAAAAGTTGGAACATGAAAAAAATGAAGTCGTTTTCTCCGAATCAAATAAGAAATGCATTATAATGTCAATAAAAAATAGTTCGTTGATTATTCATAAACGTCTAGTACGACTATAAAGTAGAAGCAATCAATTCCTGATTCCATCACCTTTTTCCTGCGATTTCCACGAGAATGTGTTTCTATTATTTTTCCATTGCATTGGTTTCGTTTGGTTTGTGAAAATTTGTAAGAGGCCTTCGTGACTCACGCGTGTGATACTGACTTCGATATATTCAACCAATACAGAGAAATATAAATTATCAACAACTTAACAAATACCAGAGTGGAACGAATTGGGAGGGTGCAATATTTTCTTCGAGTCTGGTTAACTTTTTGAAGAATCATAAATTATCGTTTGGTGAAAATGAACATAAATCATTAAGTATTGTTTCGAGTTAAATATTAAATTCGTATATGCTAATTTTACCCGTTCTATACGACTCGTCCTTTACTACGTTCCACTCGTGGAAATTTTATGATAATTTCCATTCCATATCGAATTTTCTCTAGTGGGATAGTTCAGGATATTTTCTAGTCGTTGCATATTTTTTCGGTCTACGTTCTCATCGTTGCAAAGTTAGAGAAATTCATGCTTTTTAATTCCTATAACTGCGATCATAAAATATTCCTCTCGTACGAATATTAAAACATATTTTTTAACTTTTTGAAATAACTTCCATTTTATGATTATTTGATTCGTTCCGGGAGTTATCTTCAGTGAAAAAATCTATTACCATATTGAATGCGTATATTAATTTTTTCTAACTCTATCAAATTTGAACGTTTTTAAAATTTCTCTAAATATTTATAAGTTCTCAAAACAGAAATTCCACACTATAATATTAATTGACTTGCATAATTTAAGATGTTTAGACATACAAGGCCATTAGAAGACATTTTAAACATTTCAAGAACTGTACAAAAGAGTCGTGCAATATCAGGAAAATTGTTTTTTACCAGGCAAATTACAAAATATTTACAAGCTACATGCATGAATGTCTGCATTTGAATGAGTAAAATTTAAAATAAATTAAATCTAGACATATTGTATCTCCAAAGTGCCTATTAAAAATATGTTATATGGGTTGATTTGCTATATTGAGCTTTTCTATCCCCTATTTTCTAACCTTTCTGTGTCTACAGTTAAACACAATGAAAGTATTGTATTTAGAGTATATGAAGGGAAGTTCGCCCTTCAAACATAACCTGAAAAGGGTAACAGTAAAATATCTGGTAAGGTCATAGGGGTATATAACATTGACAGGGCGTACTATAACGTTAATATTGCGACCCTCTACCGGAATCATTACATCCTTCAGGGCAAAGATCGCAAATAGAAAACGTGAACGATTGAAACTCTACTCGTAAACACAAATAACGAAGCAATGCAAAAAATATATTGAAGAAAATATTTTTGGTGATTTTCCAATTAAGTTCGTATCGATTAATTGAAATTTACCCTACCTGAATAGCCGCGAAGCGTATTTCCTAAAATGTATACGGACACTCAACAATTTGTCTAAGTGGAAAATTATACTAAGACTTATTTAATGACCTTGCGATTATCGAGAATGAATTGCTTGTATATTTCACGGGAAATATTCGGTAAACAATTAATTTGAATGGAGCCCCGATTCTATGGGGTTAGCGCAGGTAATTGCGATTAGGGGATGATTTAGTTATACGTAAACTGAATTGGCTAACGTCGCGTTGTGTTCATAAACGTTTCTTCGTGTGTGCTTAATTACTTAATTAAGGATTGTTTGAATTTCAAGAAAGTCTTTCACATGACAAACAATAGAGAAATTAAGGAAATTGGAGTTTTTTTTCCTTCAATTTGTGTATTTTCTCCTTGAATAAAACCTCACACTGGAAATATTCACTATTCCTAAAAATCATTAAAAACAGAGAAAATTTGATTTCTTTAAGAAAATAAACAATGCGTGGTAGAAAATATCGTAAAGTAGGTAAAACAAAAAAACTTCAATTATGCATAAGCATTAAAGTTTTGATAATAATTTGTTGATTTATTATAAAATAACTAGCAATGCCTCAATGATTGAAATTCTGACTGTAATTTCTTAAATATAGTACAAGTTTGAGTATATTTGAAGTTCTTTGAGTACTTAGATTTAATGGCTTTATGAGCCATGCCTTTCCAAGTTGTATTCAGCGACAAAACGGCCAGGAACTGGATGTAGTCCCATCGTCATCACTGAACCTAGTAATAATAAATAGGCCAAAGACCAAAACTCAACCTGAAAGATATGCATAATAATTTCATCAAAAATAATATCTGCTGCGAGGCGTCGCAGTACTTTCTATTGTGAAACTCACTGTTGGTTAGAAATATTATAAATTCAATAATAATATAATTTAGATATTTACCTATATCAACAAACTACGAGTATATTATAATTATAAGAACTCCCACCCTGAACCCTCCTTATTTGAACTTTCGCAAGAAAAAGTTTCAAATAAAAGTTGTAGGCATTAATGAATCCAAGAAGTGTAGCAAGTTTAAAGAAAATCTTTGAAGCCGTTTTCGAAAAAATTGAAAAACTTGAAAACCCATAGATTAAACTTGAGCTTTCGGACAACCAATTTGAACCAAAAGCTTTGCGGCACAACAAGATGTAATGTAAAGAAAAAATCTTAAGTTTGGTGAAATTCGGATAAAGCCTTCTATACGATATCGCTGTCACAGACAGACATGTTTCTAAGAACCACTTTTTTGGAATCAGAAGACTTCAAAATATATGTTTCCGGTGAAAGCTTCTTTTACCGAATTTAAATTATAGTGCGCAGTAAAAAAAGTTATTTTTGAATTTATTTTATTAAATTTTGAAAGTCTAATAGAATGTGTAAAAATTCAGAATTCTTCATTAAATAAACACAAACAAGAATATTGTCCTGGATAAATATCTATAACTTCGTATCTTTAAGTCAAAATGTTGGCAAAATTTGTGTTAATGTATCTTAATTTTATTAAATTAATGCATTTTTGTCAAATATTTGGCATAAATTTTATCTTTCTACCTTTTTTCCATATAATAATTAGCTTAAAATACAAAGCTTTTCTTCATATATTAATATATAGTTAATTCGCAAGTACAATAAGCTAGTTTATAAATCATAAACTATCTTTATAAAATCTAAAAAATAAAATTTCTTATAAAAAATTTTATAAAACCTTGTTTAAGCTTTTTTGTTAGCATTATAAGACAGATTCTTATCGTTTGATGCAAGTCACTATGCAGAAGCCACGCGTAGCACGCAAATGGGAAATACTTGAAATATTTGGAGAAAAATTATTATAAACTAAAACTTTTTGCTATCTTCTAACTGTAGGTAATGGACGTAACATATGAACTATCTCTGTAAATAAATATTAACTTGTGGACAAGGCATGCGAGCACGCGAGTTTAATTAAATTGGCATGCGTTGCTCGTTGAAAAGTGAGAAAAACAGGGAGACAGGACAACCGGGATTGCAAACTTATCAGTTATGCTCCCCCTTTTATAACAAAGATCTCAAATGTCCAACATTCCGAATATATACAGCAAGGAATGCGTTCATAGTAATTTTTATTATATCATTTACGACCGTTTTTCCGTTCCATATTTTTTTTCATCAACAATTTATTTAAGCTAGCGCCTATTAAAACGAGGAAATTTTTTTCAAACTGCCACAACTTTTTTATTTTTATTTATTTTTGGAATGCGTATTAAAAATACAGATAGTAGGACAAAAATTATTTATTCATATACAGAAAAATACCGTTGACACGCATTAAAAAATTATTAGCATTTTTAAAATATTTAACCATGAAAAACATTTCTCGTGAAACTCTATGAAACGAATAAAAGAAAATGTGTAAAACTAGAAAAGCTTGTTATCCCATGGCCATTGGTTATAGTGACCTAGTTCTGAAATTGTTTTTCAAAAAGGATAAAATTTTAGGAAAAATCTACGAAATAGATTGTAATCGGGAAAATTTCTCTTGATCGTTTCAAATTCGAGATATTCTCTTTCTGAGTAGAATTGTTTTCGTCTTCAATTCTCGTCTTTTTCAAATTTAAACAAATTTGAATATATTCCATATTCCTTCTTATATTATTTCGAACATGATAAGTTCTTGAAAAATTTGTATCATTTCAAAAATGTTATAATTGAAATGTAAAGTTTGATGTTTTAAATTATCTCATTACTTTCAACTACGAACAGTTCAATCTTATTCGCCTCTGAAAGATATGATAACATAATCAAATTCGTTATAGCACGAGTAAAAGACAAAGTTTGCTTGTTCATGTGTTACTAAACGTTTCACCTGCAACATGGCTTATTAAATGCTAATTAAATCTTTAAATATTTTACCTTGCAATAATATTATTATTTCTCAAAAGCCTTTAAAGTCCTCTTACACCATTTGGTTTATGTTTTATTATAAATAGATTAGTACAAGATAATTTTATTTCAATTCAAGGTTTTCTCCAATTCCCAACTGTATTCTCTTATTGATCATAAAATGATTTGTACCACTTTAGTTAAATTACATACTATGAGTCGTTCAATTTCAAACTTTAGCTTCAATGAATTGGTAGGAATTTAATAAGAGTTGGTTGTTGTCATGCTTTTCAATTTGAGCTTTCGTATCATTAACTACTGACCAAAATTAATGTTTAATCTTATACTTTGTCAATATTCGTGTTCATCATTTTTTATTCTAATTTTATGTTAAAAATTAAAATAGAGAATTTTTAGAGAATAAAATTCAAGGTTCATTAATTAAAATGGCATAAGAAGCTGGCATTAAAATAAAATTGGGGAAATTACCAAGGAAAGAAATTTAACCAAGGTAAAATTATTTTCAGATATTGTATTTAGGACCTATCTGCCTATTTGTTGTATGGACATTCGTTACAAACCTGTTGAAATTAACAAATTATTAAAAGAGTGACCTAAAAATTAACTTTGTGGTTACTTTTTTTTAATCGAAGAGCATGTAGACTTAAACGATTTTATAATATTTGATAGTAATGGACTTTTTTTGGTTTCAGGTAAGGACAACTAAAATTATTGCTTACAAACTTGTATACTAAAGGTAACGTTGATTGCACTCGTATAGTTTCTATTTTAATACCCAAAATTCAGATTTTATTGAAGCTTCTAAGGATAAATTAAAATGTTTATTCAGACTTAGAATGTTTTATCACAGACTGTCTTTAAGTTGTTCCCAATATTACTTAACCTATTTATAGTACGAGATCCGGTATAAGAAAATATAAACCCTCATCTGTTATTTAATGATAATAAAGAATATATGCTAGACAATGTATCTATTGATATATCGCGAATAGGTTCCCTCGCTAAATCACGTGGCAATGGTGTTAAATAATTAAATATATAATTTTTTTTTTTTTGGTCAACTTCCCCGATTAGTTATTAATAAAAGTCGAGTTTTGGTAAGTAAATAATAATATCGACTTGATCAGGAAAACCACATGACGAATAATTTTTTTTCAACAACACTGTCTTCAAATGATTTTGATATTAATCTTATTTCAACTTGATAAGGTCCTTATCAATGCAAATTAGGAAAAACTTGTAATCGGAAATGGGAGCCTTTAACACCTTGTTTTAATACAGTACTGCTTAATAATGTATATAATTACTTTAAATCTTAAAAGGGGAAGAAGTCATATTTTCTCCGCGGAATTTTTGACTACTGGTGCTATCTCTAGGGAGTAGAAGTTTTGAATACCAGACGCAGATGGTGGGGATGTAATTTGAAACGTAAATATAGTTTCTACAGCCAAAGTAAAAGGAACCAATTTTTAGTTAATGTTTAAGGACTCATGTTGAACTTTTGATAAATGTCAAAAAACAGGAAAAAACATTTTTTTCAAAAAGAAATTATTCTGATTTTTTTATAAAATTTTACTACCAACTGAAGATGTATAAAAAAAAGTTTGGAATTCATTCCCAAAATATTTTGAATCATTGGATTGATTTTGGGGTCAGATATACCCCAGTGTTATTAAAACACAAATAATCAAAGTGCTCTTATAGAGCATTAAACACGGAAGATTGCGTTAAAATTAAATTAGACTAAATTTTCCCACTTGGAACAAAACAGAAGAAATCAATTTCTTAGATTTCTTGAAATGAAAATGTTTTTTTTTTTTTTGTATTAGCAGTGAACCGATTAATTGTATTTGGTAGATTTGTACAAAGTCAATTTACCAACCTTTGACTTTATAATCGAAAGAACCTCAATTTTATGTTTTTTTTGCTCTATAATACTCATATACCTACATATTTCTACCTTTCTATTATACATACTTTTGCACAAACTTTTCCCTAAGATGTGTTAAGCGTTAACCTACAACCTATCTTACATTATAAACCTTATATTATAAATCAATTTATGAAGTTTATGATCACAGCGATCAATTCTTTGAAATCTATTTCCAAAATAACTTGCCCTGAAGAAATGTAGGTACTTATTATTTTAGTTATAGGTTATAATTCAAATGTAGTCAAATTCCAACCATTCCAAAAAAAAAAAAAAAAACATTGAATGCTAGCTTAAATTTTACGTGCTGTACTCTTTACCATAATTCATATTTTGCTATACATATTCACCTTGACCTTTTTCTAATTCAACACATGTATTAAACATTGTATTATCAAACAATGTTTGAAAAAGATCAATTCTCATGAAACTGATATTGGTAATATAATATAGCGGCTATGTTCTTTGAATATTTGGTTTTGAATTGTACTTGTGATGGGTTACAATGGAATCGGGGTAATCAAAAAGAGCCTGTGGTTGAGGAATTGTTAGTTATTCGTATTTTTCAACTAATGTCTGAAATTTTATTGCGTGTCTGGCAGTTGATACCCGGCTTTATATAAAACGTGCAATGAATACGTTATTTGATAGCACTAGGAATGGGGACTGGGCTGCAAAATTGTTCCTATGTTCCTCTTTACAAAGCCTCATCGAACTCTCAACTTCCATTTACGGCATCATCCTCAACCCAGTTAAAATCTCATCCTTCATACAAACACATACATACACATACATACATACCCATTACATACACATACACAATAACAGACAATATGGGGTGGTCAACCATGTCATAAATATGGTAATTTCACCATTAGAATTTGAATTAGAATTTCGAATATTTACTTGATAATAATTATTTGGTTATTTGTGATTACTGTTTTCATTTCCTGATTCAACAACAAAACGGTATTTAAAATGCATTTGGGGTAATTTGAGGGATTTGGAATGACTGAGATATTTATTATTTGTAGAGCGTTTATTGAATTTTAAATAATAAAAGTTATTGTGAAATACAGAATATAATATTTTCAATAATTCATTCCTCAAATGAATAAATAACAAAATAAAACCAGAGAGATTTTATGATTGTATCATTTTTTGATACGTAGGTACATAAAAAAAACTTTTACATGACTAAAATTAAAAAAAAAATAAAGATCCTTACTTGGGCGGATTTAAATGCAGAATTTACTCAGTTTTTGATTAAAAGTTTTCCCTATTTATGCCTAGGGAAATGCAAATATGCATCCTAAGACCACGACAAATATAAATTCGTATTACTACAATAAATTTTTTTATAGACGAGTATGAACTATGAATAACTATAATAATAACTAATATGAATAAAGAGCCTTTTTACATTGCACTTTGCTTTTATGTATATAATAAGTTGAGAAATCATCTTTTAGTTGTAAAACATACCGTTTCTTAATTAGAGATAAACATAAGAAAATTTGCCGTAAAAATATAAATTATTTAAATATGTTCACATACCAATATTGTTTACATAGGTTCCTTATTAAAGGTAAGAAGTAAATTTTTACCATACTCGAAAAGAACAAATCTTTGTTGATTCTTTAACATTTACACATTTTCTTATTTTGATTCATGGACATGAGAAATCGCTTTAATAATTCGAAAGAACGAATCATCTAAAATAGAATGCTTAAAATTAAATTAGCAATGAACAATTAAGGAACAAGGTATAGTTTATTAAAGGATTATTTATTTTGGTCACTAAGAGATAAATAAGAGATATCGTATGATAGATTATTATTATAATTACCCTTAAATCGTTAACGTTTTCGAAACTTTATTAGGGCGCCTTATTAGTACACTATTATTATTATAGATCCTTAGATAAACTTTTAACTTTAACTATTTAATTATCAGTCGCAAATAATTTAGTTTATTTTATTACTGAATGTAACTTATAAAATATGCCTCATTAATACTTTCTTCAGTAATTTTTAAATACGAAAAGATAGCGAGAAGAAAAAAAATTAAAGAAGTACCTACACACACTAAACATTTTAATAGTATTTTGTGCTCCTTGCTTACCTTTTAAACTTTTATATGTGACAGAAAGGATCTAGCCCAATAGCCATAAGCAAAGTGCCCCAGGCGGTTTTTGAAAAATACTTCCGTGTGCTGATTCCCCTTCATGAAAAACTTATTGTCGCGCAATTTTAACCCGCTACCCCCACTTGTATTGGAGTTACGGGGGAAACTACCCCAGACGTTAAAATTTTTTTTCAGGGAAACTATTAAAGATTTTTTTATGGAATTAAAACTGTACGTAGATATTAATAAAACGCATAATATGTATTTTTTTCAGAATTTTTGTAAATCTATAAATGATGAAAAATATTATTTTTATTTTTTGAGGGTGGTTTTTTACATCAACCCTTAAAGTGACACCTTTTTTTTAAAAATGTGATAAGTGCATTTATTATTTATCTTTCATTTAAAAAAAGTCGCTTTAAGAAATTAGTTGTCGCTCACCACCAAAATGAGGTCATCCAGGGACAGGTTTGTAATAAACAGCCATGAGTCAATGCATTTCGTAAATGCATTTATTGCTTTATGGCTTGTATATATATGCCATAATATGGTTTTCGTCAAGAAAAAAGTCCTGAGACAGAAATTAATTTTTGAAATTTTTTAATAGGACTATTAACAATATATTGCTGGGATCTTTTATCAATTATTTATACTTAAATATATATAAAAAAGTTTTTGAATTATTTTGAAAAGATAACAAACTGCTTGCGCCAATTGATAAGTGCCGTTGAATATTATTTTAAGATCTTCTTCAGTAGTTCTGGTAATGTCTACTAAACCCGAAGAATTTATCATTGAAAACTTTTTTTTTTTTACTTCGATTGAAATTCTAATTAACGTTCCTTCATATAAGAAATTATTTTATCCGCCATGACAACTTCTGAGTCAGAAGTCAGAATAGTCAGAATATTATGCGTTTTATTAATATCTACGTACAGTTTTAATTTCATGAAAAAATCTTCAATAGTTTCCCTGAAAAAAAATGTTAACGTCTGGGGTAGTTTCCCCCGTAACTCCAATACAAGTGGGGGTAGCGAGTTAAAATTGCGCGACAATAAGTTTTTCATGAAGAGGAATCAGCACAAGGAAGTATTTTTCAAAAACCGCCTGGGGCACTTTGCTTATGGCTATTGGGCTAGATCCTTTCCGTATAAGATAAATTATTCAATATAACAAAAATAATCGTACTGTTTACGAACATAAGGTTATAAACGATCGCTCAGTGATTTGTGTCAATATTCTCTAAGTAGAAAAAAAAATAAAAAAGGTACGTCACTGTTTTTCTCCGCGATGTAGTTAAAAATAATCAAGATTTAGTTAAATCAGAAGTATGTAAATCATTAATTTTTAATATCCATATTTCCTTAGTTATGGTCTCATAATTTTATCGAACCCAGAACTAGTATTATAAGTTTCATCCAGATGAACTTTTAACATTTTGTTTATTTTATTTACCATTTTAAAATTAATTTATTGCCCTCAAACATAATGTCGATAACGAAAAAAAAAATAAACAAACACACAGAGACTACCTATAAAATAATTTACAAGATATGCAACTTTCTCTTATTTTACAGCCTCATAAATTAAAAGAACTCTCTGCTTAGATAATTTAATATGTTTTCCCCATGTTTAAAGCGTATAAAATACATTTTTTAATGACCCAAGTTCCATGAGTACAGCTTGAAAAAAATATGTGAATAAGGGCAAAAAAAAACGTCTATGTAGCTTTATACATGTTTTTGTTATTATTATTATCAAATTAAGGTTGTTAGATGAGATAAAATGAAAAAAACGGGTGGGAAAATTATATTTATAATAATTTAATATTTCCAAAAGAGATTTCATTCGGTCAGAATAAAAATGTTTTCGTTATACTTTCCAGAAGTGGTAACATGAAAAGCTCGTAATTATTTTTAAATCGTGATTTTTTTATGAGTAAGTGTTTTAAGAAGGTGGTAAAGGTTGGAAAATTGCCGCGTAAAATGCAATATTAATTTAAACGGAATAATTGAGATAACAACGGTCACTAATTGGGGTGAATTATAGTTTACAATTTATCGAACGTGTCAAACTGTCACGACCTTGCAAGTTTATTATAAATTATCGCTAGTTCTTGGCTGTGGCACTTAATTATGGTTTATATGAGAACGACTTGTGTTATTTGGGAGTTAACTGGCTAAAATACATGACGGAGAAATATTAAACATGGAGGTGCTATGATAAATATCACTAGAATTTTTAACCGACCTCAGTTCGTAATTTGTACAAAAAACATCTTCAATAGAAAACACTTTGTCTCGATTCTGTGGAAAGTTTTGATCTGTTAAACAAACACAATGTAATCATATTTTTTGGAAAATAAAATCTAAATCCAACCTCATTCGAGTTAATCTAACGCTCCAACATAGAAAAATGGATGGATGGGCTTATATAGTTCTTTTATTGTCTCAAATAACATAAATGATTGAAAGTCTGAGAGCCTTTTCTGATCGATTCGAAATTTTATTATTGGCTCGATTTATTATTTAAAAAACATAAAAGCTTGGATTTGGTTCGTTGGGACAGAAAAAAATATTTTCTTGAATCGTTAAAAAAATAAATCGAGGATAAAACTTTTTTCGGATAAACATTGTATAGGGAGAGCATAAACAAATAATGGACGTTCGAGTCGAATATAAATTAAGTTTTAGGGCCTAATAAGCGACATTTGAAAGGTGTGTTTAAGAGAATAGGAGGTGGAGGAAATTTATTTGAAAACTTTACGAACATCTGTGCTAAGATTATCGAATATTCACCTTAAATGTCGTCGATATTTTTCTATTAGAAAAAAATACGTTATGCTTTTTGCTTCTATTTGTTTCGCAAAAATTCTCTTGATTCATTCAATTAATTTTCCTTTTCATTCTCAGTGTTTTCAGTGCGCGTTTTGCTTGTTATTAAAATATTATTATCTTTAAAAAGTCCATTTGTGAATGGTAGATTTACTTAGCAATTCATTTTCCACTTTTTCTCGTATTCAAAATTAAATGGAAGGTCAAATCAATGACATCCATTAGTTAATATTTTAACTGAAAGATGAAAAATTTTTAAAAAATTAGTCAATGTCGATGTTTTCCTCGTGCAAGTAGACAAACAGTTTTCCCACTCTCCCAAAGGATCTTATTATCATGACAAATGTCTAGACGTGCGAAAGCCTCCCTAAAGATGAACAAACAATTGACGAAACGACTGAGGAATGACATCAGGAAATTTAAATAAAGGAAGATATTTAGACTAAAGGAAAGTCGTAGGGATTCCGAGCCCTTTCAACTTTTGTGTTTCTTTTGATAAAGAAAATAAAAAAAAAATGTCAAAAAGCGTAACAACACACATCAGTGTTTAT
The DNA here is from genome assembly GCA_958496155.1 of Sisyra nigra. Taxonomy (NCBI): domain Eukaryota; kingdom Metazoa; phylum Arthropoda; class Insecta; order Neuroptera; family Sisyridae; genus Sisyra; species Sisyra nigra. The sequence continues at coordinate 19,005,411 of OY292315.1, read as the reverse complement.
CCTCAGAGGCGGTTAATAGAAAAGAAACACACGAAGTTTCCCCGGAAAATATTTTTATTCCGTCTGGGAATGAAATAACTGAAAAAGTACTTATGAAATATTTAGAAGAAGAAAAATAACGGGGATTTTTTTCTAATTTTAACTTAGAAATTTTCTTGTCCGTTTCTCTTTAGAAAACACGATTTTGTGGGAAGTAACGATTTTTCAATAATTTTATCTGGAACTTATTGAACTTATTCTTCCCTAAAGGAGAGAAAAAAGCAATTTTGTCGGGATAAAGATTGTATAGAAAGCTAACTTTAAGATTTTTCTTTCAAATAAAAAAAATACAAAACGATCAAACTGATCATCAAATATTTGTTGATTTTTTTCCATCCATGTAATTTAATCAAGGTGTCCCCAATCTGAAATCAATTTCATGTTTTAGTTGAAGTAAAAGCAAACTTTTCTATATATTTTTTTCTTGTGACCATCACTTTTTCGGGAGAAAAATAAAACTAAACTCGTCCACAGTTTTGTGTTGCCGGCGTATATGAAAGAGACGAATCGCCAAGTCCAGTGGCTCGCACACAGTCAATAAAGGAGCACTCGGAAGCTTTGAGTAAAGACTCCAGGAACAAACCCACGACCGCCCGTTTGGGTTCCCGACCTCCTTTTCTCAACTCTGAACCGACCGGTTTTTCTCTCTCTTACACACACATATTTACACACACACACACACACACACACACACACACACACACACACACACACACACACACAAATATATCGAAGCACTTCTTTTCACTGGATTTACTCCCCGATGCCAGCGTTTTTTTTCCTAGCTTTTTTCGATCGTATATTTTATGTTGGCAGCGACTATGTTCAAAAGAAAAACTTAATTTAGTAGTTCCTTTACAAAAAAAACCGATGTGCCAGTTGCAGTTATTTTATTAAACTCAGAAGACGGCCAAGTAATTGCTCTACGGCTCCCGGTGCAGTTAAAGTTTCGGATATACGAATTGATGCACACGATTTTCAAGAAATTCACGAGAGAAACTTTTTTTTTCTCCTTTATTATAATTTTTATCAAAGATAAAAAGATAGAAAATATGTGAGTTAAAAGCTTGACGTATTTACGCATCTCTTAAAAGGAATCTCTATACCAAAAGACATTTAAAAGGGGTTTTTTTTTGGAACTAATAAAAACAAGGACATTTTCTGATCAAAAGAGATTCTAGAAAGAAATGTGAAATTTTTATCGTTAGCTTTAAAAAATAAAATCAAAGTTTCTAATTTTTTATTTTTAATGGATGATAATAAAAACATAAATTTTAAGTAAAATCTATTTCAATAATTCAATTATAGAAAATTACTTTAGTTCGGTCAAAACATATAAGGGGTCGTTCATTAAATACATTTGCATACCAGGGGAGGGGGGTACCGCTTAGTGTGACGAAATGTGACAAGGGGGACGGGGGATCTAAGATATCGGCCCCTAAGTAATTATCTATCTACCTACTTCCGAACGATTGTGTTTTCTAAGCGATTTGTCATGAAAACGTCACCCAAATGGCAACAGTGCCAGTTACACAAATACTTGTGTAAGCCAACAATATTTATTAATTTTAGAGTGGCTTTTTTGCAATTCCAACTTTTCTTTCAGGACACTTAAAAACGTACGATGGTTGCATTTATATTATATATATGCAGTTAGAAAATCTCTCGCAGCCATGTCCCATTTTGTAGCGTTGCTGTAAAAGGGTTGAAACATTTCTTATTATACAGAGTTATATCATGGTTTTCCAAATAACACAAAGACAATAGACAATAAACAATATACACCAAAAATTAAAGAATTCTATATAATCAATAAAAAAATTTCAATAACAAGGTAGGCTTTTTCGCTAAGATTTCGAATAATTGTGATTTTTTTGATTTTTCGACCAGATCCTATTTATCCTAAAAATCTTCATGCGTCATCTGAACGAAAATATATAAAATTGTGTTGATTAAGTAAGCCTTTTAACAAAAAAAAACAAAAAAACAAAAAAAAACACATTTTTCAGTTTTAGTTTGTCAAATACTTTATTCAGTGTCTTATAATAATGGTTTGGTCTTGCTATTGGCATTAATTTTTATGAAATAATAATTTATTTGTTTTCTTAATTAATTAATTAAATAATCTTTTAAGCTAGAAAACTGAAGAATCAATCGCTTCTAAATGTTTACGATGTTGAACAAAATTACAAAGGATTCTTAACGAAAGTATTTAAAAATTCAAATGTATATTAAATACAGTGGAACCCCGCTATTCGTCCGCCTTTCTACTCGTACAACTTATTCAAGTAAAATTTAAATCGCCATTCGTACGCTTTTTCGCGATTCGAACTGCGTGCACGCATTTAATTGTGATGAGACTGGCATATTTTGGAAAAGATACCAAAGAGGACCTACATCACAAACGTGTGTCAACGCAAGTGAAGACCTCAAAATAAAACCGCTACTAGTCTATCACTTAGAAAATCCAAGAGTTTTTAAGAAAAATCATGCCTTCAAAAGTACCCTGGATGTAATGTGGAGGGCTAATCCTAAAGCTTGGGTAACAAAACAGTTTTTCACCGAGTGGATGTATGAAATGTTTGTCCCAAGTGTAAAACCGTATCTAGAGCAAAAAAATTTACCACTCAAAGCTCTTTTGGTACTGGACAGCTCTTTAAATAAAGAATTTGGAACCAATTAATGCAATTTACATTATATCTTATGCGAAAAAAATGATTCGCCATTCGAACTGCCTCCTAAAATGAATTGTGTACGAATAGCGAGGTTCTAGTGTAATATTTTTGTTTAAATTATTTGCGTTTCGATAAGATAAGTATAATTCTCATCCTTAAACGTTAAATAATTGACATAGACAAAAATTACTGTTGAAAGTACTGTAAACCTCCGTTTATCTTATTTTTTCTAGTTCAAACTCGAAACGAAAGTAGGTTTTTCTCTCGTATCTATACTAATATATAAAATTGAAGAGTTTGTTTGTTTGATTGTTTGGTTAAACGCGCTAATCTCAGGAACTACTGGTTCCAATTGAAAAATTCTTTTTGTGTTGGATAGCTTAATTATCGAAGAAGGCTTTAGACTATACATTACTCTAAGACCAATAGCAGCAGAGCATCAATGGAAAATGTTGCAAAAACCAGGAAAATTTTTTCCTTTTGAGAGCGTTTGTTGCCTACCCTGCGTAAATGGTTAAAGTTACGCAAAAATCATGTGTAGCAAAATTGTTCCTCTTAAGGTTCTTAAAAAAAAAATCTGCGACGACATATGTCTATCTTTTAAGGTTGGCCTGCTATAACCTTTTTAATGGTTATTAAAGTTGTTTCAAAAATAATTCATAATTCATAGCGAAAATATTTTTAGAAACATATTATTAATTCTTACCCAAATAAGTACGGTTTTTAATGAAATTCGGTATGATGATAAATGACAACCTGAGTCATTAAAAAAAATACTTTTTATTACGGGAAAATGTCCCATTTATCCGGGAAATTGAAAAACGGGTTGGAACAAAAATTATGCATAAACTATACATTTTTATTTGCAAATGAATATTGGTGATATTTAAGTATGATGATAGCTAAATATGTGAATCATTATCTACAATACGTTTTATTTCGGAAAAATTTCTCATTTCAACGGGAAAATAGAAAAACTGGTTTAAAGAAAATTCATGCTGAAACTAAACGTTTTTAGCTGATTATAATAGAGTATATTAATAGTAATAACTCATAATGTCCTCAAGGCAAAAAATAATTTTCTTATCCTACAGTCTTATTTTTATGCAGGAAAAATGTGCGGTCCCCGTAGGATATGTTTTTATTTTTCACAGAGCAAAAGATTACCATCATTTCTCACAATGAGGTGGTTTATTGAGAGTCAGAATAAATATAGGCTACCTTTTATGTCAGAATATAGCACGGTTCTCGTAGGATAGGATAAGAATGGTATCCTTCAGGAACTGAGTATTAAAAAGGAGTTTTGTAAAAGTTCATGGATAAGCGTTTTAAGGAATTTTCCTCAAGAAAGGTTGGTCTACTTTTTATCCAGGAAAAATGTACAAGCCCGTGGGCTAGATACGTTTTTATTTTTCATAGAACAAAAAACCGACATAATTGTACTCTTCCCGTGGGATAACAAGACAATTGTATCTTACAGGAACCGTGTATTTAATAGAAGTATCGTTAAAGTACGTGAAATAGAGTTCTAGCGCATTATCCTCAAGAAGGCCTGATCTCTTTTTTATCCAGGAAAAATGTACTACTCCCGTGGGATACATATGTTTTTGTTTGTCAAAGAGCAAAAGATTGACATGATTTTTTGCAATAGGGTAGTTGAAAGGCCAGAGAAAAATATAGATTATTAATTCGTATGTTAGAATAATGCACGATTCTCAAAAGATAGCATAACAATTGCACGTATCCTACAGGAATCGTGTTTTTAAAAAAGCTTTCCCTAAAGTTCGTGAAATAGCGTTTTAACATAATCATTCCAAAAAAGTTTAAATAAAAATTACAATTTCTACTGCAATATATGATTTTTAATTTAACATCCGAGAACATCGGATAACATTAAAACGTCTTTCATTGTTAATTTTGAATGTCTATAATGTTTAGAAATAAACGTGTTAAATTACTATTGAAAAATTTGACCTTGTTGAAAAAGTCAGTTAAATATATAATACATTCAACATTTTCGAATTGTATTGCTACTTAAAGAACACAAGTATAGGTATTTTATAAAATTCATAAAAACGTATAGAACCAATAAGATAGCTCTTCTAGATAGCTACATAGAATATCTTCCTGGAAAAGTAGGTTATCTGATTTTCATAAACTTTCTATGAATCAAAGATCTAGAAATATCTATCTGTCTTTTTTGTTGATGGGATGAAAGTTTCCATTATTCAATCAGTATAATTTAGATACGCTCAGCGAAGCGGGCGGGGACCAGCTAGTATATCATAAAAATTCTTCTTTTGGAGATATACTTTTATATAAACCGCACTTCGATCCCACTGAAATATTTGCTAAGCCTACAAATTGTTAATGTGTATGTGTGTATGACTTGCGCTTTATTTTATACAATGCTTAACATTCATATTTTCATTTTCATGTGACGATATAAAATCTTAAACTTTTTTGGTCTTAGTTATTCATTAAGTTATTTGTAATGTGGCATTAGTAACTTAGTTCTATTATTTTGAAAACTTTATCATAAACTTATTTACTTACTTAATAACATTGTCATGCTACATCATAGTTGTTAATTATTACTGCTCAATGAATGAGTTGTAATTGTAACTATTGAACAGGATCAAGGTAAGAAAGAAAAAAAACTGAAAATAAATATAATGTTGAAAATTTCTTTAAAAAGTGGGCATTTACACATTAAGAATAACTTTAAAACTTTTAACAAGTCAGTGAAATCATCAGTTTTGCGTTGTTTTTTTTTTTCGCAATCGTTCCAAACAATATAGGAAAAACGCTATCATTAACTACTTCTCGGTTCAAGATAAATGTGGTCCTTCTACATTAACGAGGCTAATAAAAACGCCAGTAAAAATGTGTCTTTTTATTGTTAATCCACGAGAAACGGAAAACAACAAACCTGAAGTGGAATAACATTCAAGAAAAACCGTCATCACAAAACTCTCTCTTAACTATTTTTCTCAATTTCTATGAGCTCAATGAGCGGACAATAGCAATGACTGTAAAGATTCCAGGTTACAACACGCCCTAGTTATTGGCGAGGATACAGATCAGTTTTTTTGCGACAAAAAATGCGAGCATAAAAAGTTTCTTAAATTTTTTTATCATGATAGGCTGTAAAATTTCTTATTTCTTTAATGACGCCCATTATATTTAAGTAAAGTGTAATTTTTTCATGTTTGGATGCTAGTGATGATCGTGAATCACGACATTGGATAGGCGAAAGTGCTATAATGTTGCTGAAACATCCCTCGGAATTGATAAATATACGTCTCCAGGCGGATGATGATATATAATAAGATTGAATGGTTTCTATGGGGTGGGATTACAGTGGGATGTTTTCATTGCAATGATGAGGCAGATGCTGATCGTGACGCAATGCCAGAGGGATGTTTACGGAACGCGGCACCAGATGGATATCATTGCTTCCTCAATAAATGGGTCCAATAACATATTACGTCGTTAGTGTGGTTTTATTCTCCCGTAAAGACAACGCCTTTTCCATCATAAACGGTTAAATATTTTCAGATGCTCCCTCGTTCGCTTATGGCGCCACCAAGAAATTATTAACTCTAGCACAGTGAAATGACGGAGCGTTCGATTAATTCAAGTGGAATCAAATGTTAAATCAAGTTTAATGAACTTATCTGACATTTATTCAATAGAAAACAGCTTGATATGAAATTTAATATTGAATTAAATAAATAGAAATCAAAATATTCCAATCTTTCAGTCCGATCTCATGTGAGGTATATGTGAAAAAAATACTGAGAAGAATCTAATGTTTCTCGTCAAACCTAAATCAGATTCTTTCTCTATGATTATACTTTATTTCATGAAAGACTAATTAGCGCGAAGATTTATGTTACCTGATAAAACAAAGTTTAATTATACACTAACTTGAGATATAATGACTGGATCAAATGGGTGAGGCGTTGAGTAGCACAGCTTCTCGACGAGATAGCAGTTCCACTCTCTCTAGATCAGAAGCTTTCCGATTACAGCACGAATAGATCAAAGGTGAAACTGAAATATTTAATTTAACTTTCCTTCAAGATTACATGATAAAAGGGGCGCAATGTAGACAAGGGCGATATTGTTTAGGATATCTTTATATCTCTATCGTATTGAAAATTAATTAAGTTCTAATAGTTTAGGTAGGTAGGTACTTAGAAATTAGATTAAGAAAAATTTATAAATTTACCATTCTTTTTAATTCGTCTTATCGATTTAATATGTTTTCATAAAAAAATTACTTGTCACATGCATACTACCTGTAATAATTAAAGTTGGTAGTGAAAAAAAAAATTAGTTAATTTTTTTTCAAATTAAAAGTTAATTAGAGTCGAATATCATAATCATAGTATATATTATTTCTTAAAGATGTTTTTTCCTGAAGTGACAAGATCTCTTTAAATACGTACTCAAGCAAAATTAATAACTCAAGTTTAATTTTCAAGTTTATGTTCCCTACTTTTGGCGAAAATTATAAAAAAAATTCCTATTATTATGACCTAAAAATTTTTTTTTTGAGATGCCATCTATGAGCGATTTCTTATAACAAACACGTAAGAGCTGAGATTATTTCTATTTTATTTTTATTTATCATTGTCTAGTAAAATTAATTTGATAAAATAAACGTTTTAACAATTGCAAAATTTTGACATGGGTTTGCTAATAAAATTTAAATCAAAATATATCTATCTTGTATCAATCAACCGTGTGGTTTCTATGAGTTAGTCAGTTTTCTTATAATTCGTAGTTTCTTAAGAACTTTTTAACTGGTTAAAAAACTACAAATGATTTAAGGGGAAAATACCCAATGCAACTTCTTGGGAAGATGCTTCAATGGAAACTTCTTTAGCATACCCTGGTTGACAACTAATATGGTTAGCTTAAAAATGCAATTTGCTGCTATATGAAAAAGCTACAAAATTCAAGGTTAAAACTTAAAACTCACAAAAGTCGAAAAAATAAACTTTGGTAGATACCTTAAACGATATTTGAGTTAATGAAAACTTTGCAAAGCATGAAGTTTTCTACAAATTTGGTTTGTATAATTGGTAAGCTTTGACGTAGGTTAAGGTTGCCTTAGTCGTACCTCCTATCTAAATTAATATTGTAGCATTTAGTGTAATTAAATTGAAACAAAAATTTCTGCGATACCGAATTTTTACTTGTTAAGCTTCTAATTAACAATCTTAAGAATCGGTAAATCTTTTAAAATAAGTATTTTGTCATTTTTTAAGCCTCCTTTGCTACGATTAAGGTATCTCGTTGCTTAACTCACACCACTTATATGTTAACCTAAGTGGAGTTTAGAATAATGCTTAATGAAACGAATTCACTCTAAAAAATAAAAACTATGTACAGGCATCTCAGTTTAAATAAACTTACAAAAATATCGACTTGTTTTTGTTGACTTATTGACTAAATATATTAGAAATACATTATTAAATATTACCTGTATGATTGTCAGTGGAGATATTATTGAGGTACAACTTAGGCACCAGGGTACGACTTACACAACCTTAAACGTATGCATCCAAGTTTTAACCAGCCCCCAAATACTTAAATACGAGAAAGACTAAAAAAGTGACCGTTTGTGCCACATGCCCTAGTACCTTTGTAGCCTTTGGGCGGCGCTGGGAGTTAAGTTGAAAAACAGCTGTTAACTATTTGTGTTGTATTTTATCAGGTCCTTATGCTATTATCATCGTTACTGTCACCAATGACAACTGCATAATTATTCTCATATAATAACAATAATAATGATAACGATAAAAATAATTTACCTAACGGTAAAAAAAATATATTTCTAACCTCCATAGAAGTCTTCGTTCAACTGTATTACTGGCGCTATCTGAAAGCAGTGACAAAATAGGGCCATTTTCTGTAACATGGAGTTGTAGGGGACTGGTTTTAACGACTGTTGGAATAGATAACATGTAGATTGTAGAAGAATAAGAGAACTCATAGAAGCGAGGTTAAGTATTTGTGGCGAAAAGTTACTATAGAAGCATAGGACAATATTCTTTATACTTAAGCTTAAAAACTATTATAATGCTTACATAAAACCTTTCCAATAAAATTAAAATGAGTTTAAGTAATCTACCAATAACTAACTTGCTTTATATAATATTTAATGTACATAAATACTCGCTGATTAATAGAATTCCTCAGAATTCTCTTTTAAAGCTTTGAATTTCAAATCAGATTCAAAAGTTTCAAGTTATTTTTAAAACTTTTAATAAAGCTATTCACAATTTCCTCAAAATAAATTTGAATAGGTAGACTTATTTCAAATAAATTTTAGTACATAATATATCTAGTAAATTTTCATTTTTACTGTTGTAGAATCGAAATTCTATTTTGTCGTTAATAATGCAAAACAATGTAGTAATAATAATTTTAATATAATTATTTTACATTTACAATTATAGTAGAGTAAATATTTTATGCAATTAACTTTCGAAAATATTAATGCGGATTTCCCCAACCGATAAATTGAATTATAAAATGAAAAATCAATGGCAGTTGATTTAGCTAAGGTATATCAACATTCTGATTTATCAACATTAATAGTTTGTTGAATTTTTAAACGATACTAATTATGATTTCATTGTAATATTTTTATGTTTCTCTGATTATATGGTTCAGTTTCTCTGAATAAAATTAATACATCATAAAAATTAAAATATAAAAAAGACGATTATCTTACTAGGCCTTAGTGCTGTAGCGGTTAGATTTCTGGGATAAACCTAACTCTACTCTATGCGTCAATGGTATTCATTTCGATTCTCATTAAATTATAGATTTATGAATCACAGAAGTATTTTGTCTATAGACAGTCGTGATATAACCGTTTATTTTAAAACGATTTATAATACCAAAACAATTTCGGCTACGATTCATCACAGAACTTTTTTTTACGTGAATGAAAGCCTCTGTTGATTAAGAGAGCATAAATAAAACCATAAATATAAGTAGCTTTTACGAGTATATATATGAACTCCACGCTCTTACCCAGAACCCTTCTCTATTTGAATTTTTCTAGAAAAAAGTTGCAAATAAACGTTTTGGGCTTTGGTAAGTGTGGAAACCATAGCGAGTTTTAAGAAAACCGTTAGAACCTTTTTCGAAAAAATTAAAAAATCCCAAAAACCCATTGAATACGATGGGGCTTCCTGTCTCCGATCTTCAAATCTCCGTTTTCAATCGAAAATTTTGCAATACAACTAGTGTAATATGAAAGAAAAATTCCAAGTTTGCTGAATTTCGGGTAAAACTTTCAAGAAAAAATAGTAAGATAGCAAACAACAGAAAATATAATCTTTTACCTCGTTTTCGAAATAGAATCGTTTTCCTGTTGTCACTGGTTGTGAAATTGAAACTATATTATAGACTCTATGAGCAATCAAGCCTTAACTAAAGATGTGCAAACTATATATTCTCCAGGATTATCAACAATTCAAATATTTTTATGAAAATTAGTACTATGTATGTATTTATTTATAACAATTTGCAAATTTAATGATTTTGTGTAAGATAAATAATTATTGCAATATTTTTTTGAGTCATTAATAAGGTAGTTCATTTCTTTTACATTTTATAATTTTTGGTTGAAAATAACTTTAATCCCTTTTTCGTTTGATCGTCGACTTATGGGACATTCTGTAAACAAGTTTATTTTGCCAATTTATTATTTCATGAAATATTTATGAAACGAGGAAGAAGAAAAAAAAAGGATTTCTTTTCCTCAAACAATATTCGCGTCTTTTTCTTTGTAATGATCCCATTAATTTGTTTGCATTATTCAACTGTACAGTAATCGTTTGATGTTTTTACCAAATCGTTTCCATTTATTTATTTGCAAAGTGCTCACTTACATGTTTAACGTAATAGTAGTGGTACTAGTAGTAGTATTAGCGAACGAAGCACGAATAAGTCGTTCCCCTATTCAACTAAAATACAATTTAGGTTTTGAAAACTATTAGTTTTTCTTCCTTATTTTTCATTTAACTCGTTGTGTTTGTAAAGTTTAATTCTGAAAATGCATGCTTCCGCTTCGTTTGGAAAAATGTTTGCAATGAAACAAAAGATGGGTGAGTTGTATTGAGGGAAATTTTATGTTTTATGAAAAGAACTTTTAATTTACTCGAGGGCTTTCTCTCGGAAAATTAGTTTTTTCGGATGTTTATTTTCGACTCTAGCGCCTACAATTTATTTATTTAGATATATATTTACGATAAAATTCATTTTATAAATAAAATTGAGGAATTAGAAAATATTTTTGATTGCGTTAAAATAATATTCAAACTCGATACGGTTCTATCTTGTTATTAATTTAAGTATTTTTAGCTATTTTGAATTCGGCTCAATTTAACTTATTTAAGAGTTATACAAGGCAATTCAGGGATGAGATTGGTTAGGGTGTGTATTTATTATTCAAGTGACAAGACTGGTGGCAATTCGTCTCCACATCATCATCACAGGATCACTGACTCAGTCTCTACTTTCATCCATTTAAACGTCATTATTCTCAATTTTCTTCTTTTCATTGAGATACTCTTTAACTCCTGTACCTATTTTAGTATCTCAATGTTGTTATTCTTGTAAAGGTTTCGACATTTTTCTTTCTCTCGTTTTAAATATTTTAAATTTATTCGAAATAATTTGCATTTCATTTCCCTTGAATTTAATTGGATTAAATCGATTTTGTGTAACAAAACAAATTTAATTTTGTAGAGTTTTTCCGGAAAATGTTCTCAATTAAGATGTGAAGTTTTTTTTCAGCGCATAAGGAGTTGTAAAAACATTAAGTGGCAAGGAAAGAGTTTGAATGATGAGATTGGCTTTGTCGACGGGCTAAGTGGAAAAATATCTAAATGAAATGTTGAAATAGCTCGAGGAAAACAATTTGATACTGAATAAGTGCACGTAAAAGTATTTTGTCGCCTTTAACAGCGCGTTCAAAGTGAATCGGTCGTCTCTTCAATAGAATATTATTATTTCCCTTTTTGCAACAGACATAATATATTTTTATTGGTGCCATTTGAGAAATAAATGGAATCGGAAACTCATAACACCTTCTCAAATTACTAAATATCTCGGCTTATAACGTGGAGAATGGGGTTATGAATGTCCAACCGTAAGAAAGGCGCATGTTTTTGTGAAAACTCGCCTTGGTGTTACGTTTTGTTGTCTCACAAGTGTTTAAGACTTAAGAGTAAGAGAATTTCGGGAGTTGCCGTTTTTGTGCCTCTTGTTTTCTGACAGCGATTGTGTCGACCGATAAACTAATGGTCTATGAATAACAAAGATGTGACACCGTCGTAGAAACGACCGAATTTACAACAAGCAAAATCTGTTGACCCAACCGGATTATTAATTGCATAGTTAAGTTGTCAGGAATTTGTAATTTTTTCCATAAGAAGATTTCTTTTAATTAAACGTCGTGAATGAACAGAAATAAGATAAAAAATATAAAAAATAAAATAACGCCCAAACGACAGAAAATTCTCAAACAAATCTTTTCATTTTCAAGTGTGTCAAGTCGTCTTTTTATGCGTTTTAATCATTCCCTTTTTACAAGCTTTTCATTTTATAAAACGCGATTTTAATTACGAGACTGACGTTTTAGAACGAAAATCTCTCAGATTTTTCTTTATGCACATGTTGTATAAACTCAAAATTTACATAAAAATTAAATTTGTTTCAAAATAATCTAATTTGATTAAAAATATTTATAGCACAAAATAAACAAGCTGGAAAATTAGAGGAAAAAGCATTCCCCATCTATCTATTTATAGAATTTTCTCCATAAAATCGTTTTGTTATTCATAAATGGATGTCACGTTTTATTTGCATAACTGATTAAATAGTCTTTAATAAATCAGGTGTTGACAAGTCAAGATAAAGTGTTATGGGTAGATGAGAAATTAAGCGCTTAATTCGGTTCGAAGGCACACAATTCGCATTTGTCATTCTCCCACAAGCGGGCTTAGTATTATTCGTTAGTAATTTTTAAGCGATGCTTTTACATTTAGAAAGTAATCCGTGACGTATTTCAAAGATAAATTCGTTGACATGTCGCCACTACCAATTAAATGTTTACCTAAAAGTTATCTAGTTCAGAATAATACCTTTCACATTTCACATGGGTTGGAATAGGAGAAAATACTTTCGGATGATACCACATAATTCACGGCTTATGGATTTAAAAAATATATTTTTCATTTAAATTTACGACAAAATATGATTTTTAATCTCTTAACGAAAATCTTTACAGAAGCTTGGATAGGGAGAGAGCTTTTTCTTCGATTTAAAAACTGGGACGAAAACGGGAGAAAAATGTTCGTTAGTCGAAATCCTATTTAATTATCAAAATATTTTATTAAAGTTAATTTAAAACCGAATGTAAACCGCGAGTGCGAATCATGCTTATGGGTTTTGTCACCACCAGTAATCATGTAAGTCTTAAAATATCATTATTTGTTTTATTATACTTTATCGAATATTTATTTGATTCGAATTTCATATGTTCATGCATTTATTTAATATCTTCGCATCTATGATCTCTTTAATTTTCTTTAACCAAATAAATGTTTGAAATTGTTAAACATCTCAGTCTCATTTATTCAACAAAATCAATCATGTAGGAAATTAAACACCCCAAACGGGAAAATAAAACCATATCCTTTAAAACCACGGACATAACAATTGGCAATTGGAAGGGAATACTGGGAATTGACCCATTTAATGGATAAACAAAAAATCTTCAGATCAAATATAATATTTTCATAATTTTTTTTTTAAATAAAATAATAATTTTTACAAATGGCTACTTCAAATTGTCCTCAAAGCAAATATTTTTCTATTTATTTATTCCTAAAAATAAAAATAATAAATCTTTAACAAACATTTCAAAGGCATCTGATCTCTTTGGCTTCTGTGGTACACTCTTCATCTATGAATAAAGATCCATATTTCACTATAAAACCGTTACAAAAGTAGTTTTGTGATTTTTTTTTTTTTTTGAAAGGAGGCGTCTTTAAAATTACATGGCTACAAATAGCTTCACAAGGGGTATTAAAACAGCAATTTGGGGTAGTAAAACGGCATACGGCATCGTATTGCCTTAATAACTTTATGCCTGGTAGCAGGGGCGAAAGTTGTGGGGGAAAAGTGGGCCATATTTCCAGGCGCCACAAATTTGAGGGCAGCAAAAAGTGATTAGGTTTACTAACCCTGTCTGAAAATTTAGTTGATGGAAATTAGTTAAAAATGAGAAAAATCCATAAACGAAGTTTTAAGATATGTTCAAAACTTGCGTAGGTAAAGAATTCAAAATTTATCTTTTGAATCTTAAGAAAAATAAAAGGAACATTTTTAACAATGGGAGTAAAATGAACCGACTAAGCACATTAAATAATTCATATAATATTCATATAATAAATCAAGTCAAGCATTGCTTTTGCAAATTATTTTATTTACAAGTATCAAATATTAAGAAGGGTTCATTTAAGAAATTCAACTACTTCACTATTATTAATCTGTTAGCAGCATGTTCCAGGTTACTTACTAATTGTGTTTAGTTGCAAAAACAGGGGACGATAAATTCGCCTTTCGTTCAGGGTGAAATGAACATTTGCCACTGACTATTAGTTTTAAAGTCGTAAATGCAGTTCTATCATTTTACCTACAGGCAACTCATTAATAAGACTGTATATTTGACTCGTTAGTTGAGAAGTTGATGTGCATGAAGAGGCTCATTAATTGACCAAAACAGCATTCTCGTTGCTTTGAATTCCAGGTAGCTTACTACTTAGTGTCTTGTGTATATTGTACATTTATGTTTAGAGGTTATTAAGACTGATTGCTCAAAGTACATAAAACATAAAAATTTACAATAAACTTATAAAAACATAAAATTCAATAATTTGGTATAAAATCGTGCAAACTCTAGCCTTAAATAAAAAAACTGATCTGGTATTGGAAAGAGAAAGATATGGGTCACCCACAGGTGCTTCAATATCCAGTGTTTGTGCGAGTGAAATGGTTTCAAGAGCGTCGTAAAGTTGGCGTGGCACACTTGGTAAATGATGCCTTGGTAACTTCGCAAGTGTTTCTACTGTTGTTACTGTAAATGTACAAACGAACATGACGGATGAAAACTATGTTAAAAATCTGATGGAAAAGTCTCTAAACGCACATGTGCTGCAAGGTAGTGTAGTGTAGCCCCTGTGGGTACTAACATTAGGCCATGAAGAATACATGTATAAGAAGGAGGCGTATCTCTATGTGCTTAGAAAAGAGCTCTTAAATTAGTGTAGGTAAGTCAAATTACCGTCAATTGGCCCCTTTAGACAAGCGTTTAGAAGATTTGATAGTACTCTGCATTAAATGGCTACCCTCAGTTTAGAGGCTTATACCGACCACCAACGGCAGTATAGTTATTATTCTGAACTATTTGCATGTTTTCAACGTTTAACCAATTTTGAATCTTCTTCCATATTTATCCTAAGCTCCCATCCATACATATTAGGTAATACTTCTCAAATAATCTGTTTACTATAGACACAGCAATGTTGAACTTATGCTTTTTGTAGATACCTTATTCCTCAGAAGTACTTGAATCCGTTTTAAATTATCGTTGAATATTATTTGACTTCACCCCAAAGTATTACACTAACGACTTTTTCTTATCAAGAGTTAATATACCTACATTTTTATAGAGATTGATTTTAAACATAACTGAATAAAACTTTTCAATACAAATGTTTACAACAAAAACCAAATGGTTTAACGGTTTGTTAAAATTAATGTTCTAAATTAAAACAACTAAAAGCTCCACCTTATTTCTTACTTTTCATTCTGATCCTTTTTTCTTAGAGATACTTTTTTGAAATTGTTTAAACTTGATTCACGAAGTGAAGAAAAACAAGCACACACTTATTCGTACGTTCAACCATTTTGTACTGAACTTTTATTTATTTGGAGAAAAATTATGTGAAAATGGTTGTTCTTAAAGACAGTATTTTTTGAAACTTTTCCTTGCTTATAACTATAGGTACATGTAACCCTAAATACAGGGTGTACCAGCTAGACCGGCCATTAGAAGTTTCCGGAGAACCTGAAATAATAGAAATCTAAAAATTGGGATTAAAATCTAACTGCATTGGAGCTACCTTCATAAAATATTTTTAGTTTTCTGGCACTTCCGGTTATACCGGAAGTGCCAGAAAACTAAAAATATTTTAGGAAGGTAGCTCCAATGCAGTTAGATTTTAATCCCAATTTTTAGATTTCTATTATTTCAGGTTCTCCGGAAACTTCTAATGGCCGGTCTAGCTGGGACACCCTGTATATCTTTTATTACTTTAAAATCGGTCATAGTCCCAAAATCAAATATTTTTAGCGTCCTTATAGAAAAGATATTTTTATCTGTATCTCTTGCATAACCCGAAAACACTAACGCCAAAAGTTCGATTAAACATAAATGTTTAGGCTACATTAAATAACCAATTTTTTATCCTGAGTGATTAATAATACTTGTTTTCTTTTCAAGCATTTTCTCATTTTCCCGTTTTTTAAGTAAAAATATTGTGGAGACCTTAGTTAATGAAAAATCTTGAGTTACTGATTTATACTTTAATCTGATTACAAAAATATATTTGTAAGTGATAAAAAATTTGTTGCTTGGATCGTTGAATGCTTATAAATAGTTTAATAACCTTTTTTTATCTTAATTTTTTAGTTAAAATAATTGTAAGGTAAAAAAATTAACTGTTTAAGTATGGAAATAATAATGATGAAATTGAACACTTGAGACCTGCAACGAGTTTTAATGGAATGTAAAATAGAAATAATAAATCTAAACATTATTCAAATATAATTAAACTGAACTATTTTAAAAGAAAACATAGAGTGTGTAAAATAAGCAGAAATGAACGTGAAGCTTTTCAAGATAAATGAGTAACAGTTTTCCTAAGTAATTGGATTGTATCTTCATCTCATATTTGCAAACGAGAAATATTTGACGATGAAAGTTTAAAAGAGGGAAAAAAAAAAACATTTTCAAGAACTCATTCATAAAACATGCGCCCCTATTAAAATAACACAAACCATCCATCATTGTTATTTGGCGAGAAAAATAAAACAAAGAGAGCCGAGCGACTTCATCTTCTACTCTAAGATCATAGTGTCAAGAGATCGGGGCGCTTTTTATGGTTTACGTCCTACACCAAACACATACTCACATATAATATTCATACGAGTCGTTTACGTAGTCGTATCATTTTCACGAAATGCGCGAAATAGAACCGTAACGGTACCGGGATAAGGGATACCGGTGCAATTGGGGAAATAGAACGTGGCGCTTAAATGAGCCCATCACGTTCATGCTAGATGAACGTTTATTTAGTCGAGCTTTGCTCAGGCCGCAATGTACGCGCTAATAAATGAGGAAAGCACATTCCAAACCAATAAAATCTTAATGTTATATATTTAGAATCAACAGAAATTCTCTGGATTTGTCCTCTTTCACTTTTATCATCTCTCTCTCTCGGCTCTATTCGCTTTTTACGATACGGACTATTCTCATTAATGTTTTGTTGCTTCTTTTACATTCCATTAATTGAATTTCGATATTATTGGAGGTCGCACAAAGCAATTCTTGCTCACTATTACGGCAAAATCGCTTAAATATTTTTAATGTTTCTACGAACAAGCAGTTTTGCAAATATAGTCGAGAGAAGAAAAGGAAAAAGGTTGGAAATCGTTGCTAAATTAGAATTTGTAGTGAAGAGAGTTGAACTACGTGTATGTATATAAAAATGAAGGATTTTCCAGCATTAAATTTAAATCAAAATTTACGGTTATTGTTCTTGAAACCATATAGGACATAAAATTAAATTATTTATAATTCTATCTGTCGGTGGAAGTGTATCGAGCCGTGATTCCGTGAAATAAATACAGTCAAACAATCGAGGATTGCTTCTATCGTTTTTTCTCAATTCATTTATACGTATGTACATGGCCGTTTCTTATACTAGGTGCTAGACAAATAATTCGGTTAGAATAGGAACGAGGCCAAAATCATAGATAACGGCCCCCGACAAATTTGCTCGTCCCACTGTTGCATTGCTTAAACGTTCCACAGAGACAGACAATGGCCATGTGAATCCGCAACCCTACTTCCGTAAACAGTGGCGCCTGGATCGACGTCCGGTCTCGACCCGTGTCCGGTCCGAGTCGTGTTTGCTGCTGCAGTACACTGCGGACTGCTCATCCTACCAGCTCTTAAGCATCATCTTATGTAATTAGATGATTGAATATTTGACTATCCGCTCCACTAAAACGCTAAAATGTTTCATATGCTCTTATACAATTCAAATATAGAATCAGTCAGGGAGGAAATTCCTCTTTTCCATAATTGTTTTCACTCAAAACCAAAGCCAAATGGAAACCAGAGAATTTAAAGTATGCTATTATAATTTAAATATCTAAATAAACCAGCAAAATTTACCACGTCAAAATTTTAGATTTATCTAACCTTAGACCTCTACGCTAATTCAAATAATAATATTTTATGTTATAAATTTTCGATTTATTATAGCTATTCATTATTTCTGGCCAACCTCAACATTATTATCCATTATGTCCTCCGTCCTATTTGAGCAGGTATTCTCTTTGTCTTCAGTTATTGTTGACGGAAACCACATTTGGATCGTTCACATTTAAACACTTGAGGGGTTAACTACACCTAGGTTAATAATAAATGACATAAAGTGTAGGTACATAGTTATTTGAAAATGATATCAAAATACAGATTAAAAAATTCTTAATTATTATGCAAGCAAAATAATATTTTGAGGTGTTCAAATAATAACCCTACTTTAAAATTGAATCCATTAAAAAAGTTAAGTTTTTGTACCGCAAAATTATATATCATTACAATTTATAAGTTATTATACATTATAAGAAAAATATTAAAATCAGTTTATTTTAGTATTGCGTTAGCCTGATTGAAAATTGCATTAAGTCTGTAGTAGCTATTATCAATGTCAAACTAACGATTATATAATGATTAACGATCATCTTGTTTGAACCAGAACCATAATAATCTGACATTAGCTCCCATTCAATAAAATAGGTGAAAACAAAATTGTAGGTTTATATTATTTCCTTTTTAAACAAAACTAAGCATGGATAGTTTGATGACTACTTGAACACAGTGGCTCCAAACTTTTTCACCATGAGGGGCCCTCAAAAATTCTTAACATACGGATCTCTTAATGATAAAACTAGATCTTAAAACTACTTTTTAGGATGTCAAAAAATGTATAGTTTATATTAAAACAAAAATTTGGCGCCAAAACGAGCTCTATCTCTCTCCATCTCTTTTTAGTTTTTTTAAAATAACATAGGAATTTTTTTTGTTACTTTCTAATA
This sequence comes from Sisyra nigra, assembly GCA_958496155.1. Classification (NCBI taxonomy): domain Eukaryota; kingdom Metazoa; phylum Arthropoda; class Insecta; order Neuroptera; family Sisyridae; genus Sisyra; species Sisyra nigra. The sequence continues at coordinate 18,986,209 of OY292315.1, read as the reverse complement.
ACCATAGCTTTGGAACACTTCATCGTAACAACAATCTGTAAAAACGTAATTTAAAGGAAATTTCACGTTCTACAAAAAAAGTCTTTAGAATAAAGTTCCTCATATTAACTGTTTTAAAGATATCAGAGCTCAAAAATAACAATAATTGAAATTTTATTTCTTTTATGTTATTTAAAAAAAACATGAGAAAAGAGTATAGAAGAAAACCTTAATATTGATATTGAGAGCTCGTTTTGCCGCTAAAATTTTTGTGTTTTTTTTTTTTTTTTGGTGTTTTAAGTCATTTTAACATCTAAGGTCATATCACGACTGTAAAAGCACAGATAATTTCTGTTGGTCAATTTTTACTTAGGTCTAAGATCTTAAATCTAGGGTTCAACGGGGATCGAACCCAGAACCACTTGACGCATGAAGCGGAGAGAACTACAGCCTCTAACCACTGCGCCAATAGGTGGTTATTTTTGTGTTTATATAAACTTTATTTTTATTTTAAACCTGTAACCATAAAAAGTAGTTTAACTAAAATGCCACTAAGCTTCATCGCCAAATTCTTTTTAAAGTAAAAGAGAGAGAATAATTTCATATACAGTACAGTAAAAAATAATTATATAATTTATTCTTTAAAGACTGCATAACTAATAATATACTTAAACATTTTATAATATTTTGATTTCTTTTTTTAATTTTTCTATACGTTATTTAAGTTTATATTTAAGTTAAAAAAAAATGTGTGCGTGTACTTATGTACACGCGTGAGAAGTTATACTTCTTTGGCATCATTAAAAATTAGTTTTTCTAATTGCATACAAATAATTAATAATAAATACAAATAATAACAGCTACTGCAAAATTCGAGAAAAGTAAAAACTTATTTATTAATAATAATATGTGATATTTGTATATATAAAAATTTTCTAAATAAAATAGGTATCTATTAAAATTATATTTAAAGAATTAATTATTTTTAATTTAAATAAATAAATAAAACAAAAATTCAAACTACGCGCGTCTAGTTAAAAAAACCAAGCTGTTTTGCGGCCAACTTCATCTTGCTAATTTGTGATGATAAAATAGACCGCTACTAATAGCCTAAAAGTAATATTACATTAAACACGTTTTTTCCCGAGTAACCGTTTATGTAGTATATTTATATTTTTATGACTATTTATTGGCTGAAATACTGTGAAAAACTATGGTTTACAATGAAAATAAAATCCAAAGAAAGTTGCAGGACATTTATAAAATTTGTCAGGATCATTTCTGTCATGAAAAAGAAGCTCTATAGAAATTGCGAAATAAAGTAAGTAGCTACTTTTCAAAGTAAGTGTCTTAATCTTATTCATGTCTTGTTTTACTAAATTATTATTCTAAGATGGTTCAGATCATTTCAGAATCTCAGATTTCGTGATAACCAAGAATATGCATGGAATGCAGACGTCATTTTCATCACTAAACTCCATACTTAATAGTATAACAGCTACTGCAAAATTTGAGAAAAGTAATAACTTATTTATTATTAGTACGTATCATTTGTATATGGAACTATTGTTAATTTAAATATAAAATAAATAAGCAAGTAAATAAATAAAACAAAAATTCAAATTACGCGCGCCAAGAAACAAGGTGGTTTTGCGGCCAACTTCATTTTGTTAATTTTTGTCTCAAGATGGCCGCCCATCTAAAAATTTCACTCTCATCATTTTTTCATAACGCGCCTAAAGAAGTATAACTTCAAAAATTAATAAATATGTTAGGCATTTCATTTTTTTTATATCCTTTAAATTTTTTACGAAAGAACCCAAGAGTTTATCCTATTTTTTCGATAGTCTATTATATTATTTAATCTTATATATCCTTAATCGAATTTAGCATATAAAATATTCCTTTCAAAGGTTCGTAAAGGACTCTAATCTCAATATAATATTTTTTTATTTAAATTTGTCTACCTTTTTATCAATCTTTAATTTAAGAATTTTTCAGTTGAGAAAATTTCTGATTGTAAAATGATTAGGTTGAAAGTGGCGGGCAATATAATAAATGTATAGAGAAGTGCATTTTGCGGCACGAAAGTGTGGAAATGTATATTTTCCTATTTCATTTGGGCTGGAAGTATGGACTCGTATGTACATTGTACCTACCCTACATACGTAAATATACATACGAGTATATGTACCTATGCACCTCTGCAACTTTGTCTTCTTCATTTGCTCGTAATGACTCTCTATGTTCTACGGTGGCGCGTTAGAATCTCCAACCCCAAAAGAGCTGCATATGAAATTTATGAACAAACATTACATATGCTGTTGAATGAACAATTCTTTGCCTGTAGAATTAACATATTTTCTCGTCGAAACGAAAAAGAAAGAACAGAAGTCAACGTTAACGAAATTTTACTGCAGTCATTCGCGTGTATTTTTGATAAGGCCAACAAATGTAAATCATGTGAGAATTTTTTGAAGTTGTACGAATATTTATGAATAATTCATAAATTTAAAAATATATAACTAACATTAGATAGATAGCTTCTCTCTTAGACATACCTACATATAATTTATATAGATATAGAAATTAATTATTAATAACAATTGAGAGAAGATAAAACCGCATCAATCGAAATGTTTATTGCTCGTTATGCTTGTTTGAATCGAAACAAAAGGGCTGTGGCAAAGAGAGAAATTTGTAACGGCCGCAAGAACCGGTGCAATTCATCAATATCAATGACTAAGGACTCAAGCATCGGGTTTCGGGACGTTTGTAGAAATCGAAATGCGAGTGTATTGGAATGGGTAGTGAGAAACCAGCTATGCTTCACTCCAGTTATTCCTATTGATGATGACATTCTGACTAATGATTGAAATCAAATTTAAAGGGAGAAATTAATTAGACGTTTCTAATGTTATAGGTTTTCCCTTCAATGACTTTCAAACGAAATTCGTCAATAATTAAATCTACCAAACTTTCCTAGTTAAATACTTGTACACTAAAGATTTGCTTTTAACACTATCAACAAAAATTGGAAAGTAACAAAATCAAATATATGGGTGCATTAAACGATTAAATTTCATTAAAAAATCAATTGCTTCACATAAAAACGTTTTAAATTTTTTACGTTTTGGTAAATTTTTACCTTATCAAACGGAAGATACTTCAAATTTATGCAAATAATAGAGAAATATATCGTCTATCTATATTGCATTCATAAACGCAACTTCATGTTTTTTGTATCGAATTTATGTTAATATTCTGTTTTATATCAATGAAAGTTGAGTTGAAGTTTTCATACGAAATGATTGCAAAATTCAAACTATTAAATTTTCCCTTTAATTATACTTAGAGGTTTTGTTTTAGTTCAAAATTGCTTTATAATATTTAACTACCTATATACTATATACTATACAACATACTATACATACTATATACAACTTGATAAGGTTTTCATCTTAAGAAGCTGTATTCAACATATTTGTGCTCATGTTACCTTTTATACCTTTAACCAGAAATCTTTCTCAACTGCAACTCTAAAACCCTCGAGGTATCGCAAAAGATAAATATTACCTATAGTTTGTTAGAAAAGTTATCTTTTAACTAGTATAAAAAGGTCACTGTTTAAATTTACAAATCTGTAGTCTATGAACATTTATGTTTTAAGATTGATTAAATTACTTGAATTGTAATATTATCATACTACCTATTAGTTTTTGTTATACTATTTCTTTTCGCTTCTTGAATGTCAGCTGGCGCCATCTAGTTTGACAGCCACTTTTGCCCAGATTAATGAAAGAGAATAGGAAAGTACCAACTCAGATGTAGAGGAATGTCAAATTAGTTTTTAACATTTTGCTTCTCTTTCTATACGCGTTGGATTATACTTAGCGCATTATCTATATCATTTACCAAACAATGCAATTGATTGCAGAGCGAAGTTAATATTTTCGTAGTGCTTCTAAATTCAGAAATTATACTCGTATAAAAACTTTTCTTCATATTATATTTCACAAATACTATTCACTAAAATTCACAACACAAATTATAAATTAAAGTAAAAATAAACGTAAAAATCGCAAAACGAAAAATCCAAATTATTTGTATCTCCAGATACGTATTTCAAACGCCATGCGTTCGTCATCAGTGGATCAAATTGAAGTGTCAAATTTCGTGCTGATTCACAAAGTAGACCCGAATTGACCGCAATTTTTAGGTTCTTTCGATCCCTTTCTCTTTTGAACCGCTGCAGCTGGGGGTGTAATCCTTTGATCTTACCCTTTCCTAAAACGTCGAATAATGCCGAGTCCTGAATCGGTCCTTTCTCCCAGTTTAAAAACTTTCCCTTTTCTTTTATAAATTTCGATGGCATCCCATCTCTTGTTCTGTTAAACATTTTTCAGAGTTTTACTTCGACTAACTTGTGGCCTGTATCAACAGTATTTACCGCCACATAAGATTTTTCCGTTCTGGAATATTTTATATTTGCCATGTGCTCCTTGTATCTAGTTCCTATTTTTCTCTTGGTTTGTCCGATATAGCTTTTCTCACATTTCATTCACGCAATTTGATAATCTTCAAAGATCAGGTATTTTATCCTTGCAACTCTGGAAAATATCTTTTAGTTTAGCTGTCGTGTATCCTGCCTTTATATCGTGTTGTTTCATAATGTTAGAAATTTTATTAGATAGCCCAGAGAAAAATGTTCGCCTCGCCCATTTGTTTGGTTTCACCTCCTCTGATTTTAAGGTTGTGGCGTCCATAAGTTTTTTTTTTGTAAAAGACAAAAATAAAAAACCAAAAACTTGGTTATTGGAATTTTTCACATAGATGTTGAGGTTAGGTGAAAAAGGTGTTAGCTCAAAAAGATCTACTTATTATCTACAACGTTGCCATTTAACTTTTTTCCATAGGACTTGTAGCTTTGTCGAAAATCGAGATAAACCATTGCTACCCTTAAAAACACCCCCCTTTTCCACTTCCCCATCTCAGATCAACCGTAATTTATTTTTCCTTTCAATTTTTGTTATATTCTCTTCCTTTTCCAATGGGTTTCATCCTACTGTAATTTTTTTTCTGTTCAAAAATTATTTTTCCTAGTCTGCTATCACAATACAATAAAACAGCAAATTAACATGTTATATTGGTCCTTTATATATTGCTGATTATTACTGATATGCAATTTCATATGAAAGAGAAAAGAATGAACATATAAAATGTGCTTGAAGGATATTATTAATGTATTGATATTTATATACATATTTTATTGTGAACTTATGTTCATTGGACAGTATCAAATGATATTAAATGAAGCAAACTACAAGTTTTATTCAGAGAAAAAGATACTAACAATAAATTGAATGAAGTAAAACAATGCATGAGATCAAATAGGTTGAGTGATTGATCATTATTTGACACATACAATTTATTCTAGAAAAATGCTTTGAAAGCAATTTTTTTTCTATAAAAATTTATGATAACATGAATTTACGTTCTAAATGTTTTAATTAATTTAGTACAAATTGACAAATTTACTTAATAAGTACACCTTATAGAAGTAATTTTTCATGTTTTCTAGGTAAGTGATAAAACTTTTTAAAGTTAAAAAAAACTCTTGAAAACTTTTTCTAATTAAATTGTATTATATTTTCCTTTCGATTAAAATTGTCAAGGTTTTAACAAGAAGATGAAAAGGTTAACTTTTCGGTATTTACCTCCATCTTCTAATTAGTTCCAAAACTTTATTGCTAACTTGTACAAGAATTAACGAATTCTATTGTCCATTATAAGACACCCAATATATCTTATCTCCTTAATTTATAAAGAAAGTGTCTTCTTTATCCCCTCGAAACGCTATATGTTCAAAAACTTACCTATTCAACTGCGCTTTTCATATCATTCATTAATTCTAACGAATTATTTTCAAAACATTTGAAAAGTTCTTATATTATGGTCTTTGATAAGAAAAAAAACTACATCTATTGGAGACTTGAAAAAAATCTTCGCCCGTAAACTTTTAACGTTAATGTTGTCTACATTAATTGGAGGAAAAACGCAATTTATGTTGTTTTAAATTACCTTATTAAAAGCCATAAAACCGTGTGCGGTCTCTTTTTAATGGAGCTGAAATGTGATGTAATATAAAATTATAGGATAAGTTTTAATCAAGCGGGAAGGAAGCAGTAGCAATGGGAATCTAGGGTGGAATGAATAGACTCAAAAAAGAAATTACGTTTTATGAAGAATTTTAATATACGCATCATTATTCTTGTAGCTAATTTTATGGTCGGTTATTTCAAAATGCATTTATTTAGCTAACAAGCAAATAGGTTCGTGTATGGAAGGTTTAAATCGTTAAATTCCCTTGCATTAAAAGCTCACGTTATGTTTGTAGTTCTTGCCGCTTTTTGAGGCTTTTACCCCAAATTATATAAAACGTTTAAAGTAAATTGTTCATTAAATGTTTTTGTTTAACGAATCTCAAAATAAAAAAAAATGAGATTATGTAGGGAATTTTTTTGAAGATGAACAATTGAAGTTTCGATCGTTAAAAATAATGGTATTATGATTATGACGAATGTTGAAATAATGTGAGATGAAAATTTGGTCGCTTTCACGGAAGTCCTAATCGTATTTGATAATAATAAATTGAAGTTTTGCTGGGTGTTTTTGGGTGCAGCTAAAGAGAATTTAAGGCAAGAGGGTGGAACTGTGTGGAAATTTCTGGTACAAAGTGTAACACGATCAATGCGCTATTGTTAAATAACAATAGCTGTATTATTTGTCGCGTGTTTCCATTAACAATATTTTCAGTTCTTGACTTTAATTTTGCACTTACTGTGGTCATACATGAAAACATGAATTGGTAGAATGGGATTTGATGATCGTCGAATACAATACAAGCACAAACGACGTTCGTATTTTGGACGTTTTCCGTTTATTTTCCCGTCTCGTTCTTCCATATCCTTTTTTCGGTAATTGTGTCATAATTTTTATTTACTTTAATCTTAACGATTGTAAAATTTCGCGTTGCGGCTACGTTGAAATGGGTTACAACTAAATGACGCAAATGAAAAAACTTAATATGTTAAATGTTAAATAATGTAATTGCAATTAAACCCGAATTCTTCTCATGAATACGACCCAGAAAATTGAGGTAAATTAACTTTTTTATCTGTCAAAAAAAAATCATTTATCAAAATTTAAACGAATAAAAAACATTCAATAAAACGAGGAAATTTTTCATCGTTACACAAAAGAAAAATTGACTAAACAGAAAAATAAATCGGAAAAATTCGTGGTTTAAACAACAATAGACTCACCGAGCGTGGCAAAAAATTCAATTTTTCCATTACATATTTGTTCTCTTAAAAAAATAAATATTATGTAAGATTAACTTTTTTTTTTCATGAAAAAACCTTTTTTTATGAGTTTCTCATCAAAAATAAATAATTGTTTAACCTTTTACATTTGTTTGCATCAACTGGATATAGTTTGAGAAGAACAAGACAGTTCTTTCTTCGTGAAATGAGATGTCACAAAAACTACATGCAAATATTTCACTCTGTTCATGTGAAACTCTTTAGTTGAAAGCACAGTGGTTTTTGTTCTTTGATAAATACGTTATTCAAGGTATGAGTGCCATGCAGCTTTTTCTCAATAAAAATATTTTTATTAAAAAATATATGAATAGTTCTTCTAATCATTCCTTTTACTTCATTTCACCTAGTTCTCTCATTAAACATACTTTCTCTAGACTTTCTTTATCTGCTAGTTCCACCAAAAAAAAAAAAATGCCTGCAATCTTCTTTATGCTGGTAAAATATCTATTACATTTAATCTCTTTCTAATGACCCTAAATTGTAGCGATTTACGAGGACGATTGCAATATAATTATCCTGACCTAAATACAAGATAAGAGGGTAAGAGGAGGGCTTAGGGAGATACTAAATCATCGCTCTATTTAACTATAATTTCTTTTTTTAGAAGTGAAAAAACTTTAATAAAATTCTTTAAAATGTGTTTTTCTCATGTGAAAACCTTTAAGGAAATAATTTGTGTTTTTTTGTAAAAATTAAATGTATTGGAAGAGAATAATTAAAATCAATTCTTCATCGTATAATTGGCAAATGTCCCATTTGCTCCCTCTGTAACAATATGTGACTGTGTCTATTTGTCTGTCCGTTCATTCATCCATTCGTCCATCCACGTATACACACAAATGTATTTTGTTCGATCAGACACAAACATTTGTGGCATAACCATGAGGTTAATCTAAATATCAAACATTCTGCCACACCATCAGGACACAAGTTGATGAACGGCTTTCGCTGAACGCATAAATTAAACCGATTGGCCATATCATTCGTAAACGGAAAACATTCCCAGAACTTGACTTAAATTACATGGTCCCATTCCCCAGTTCACTTCTGCTCTATAAGATTGATTTTCGCTCTATTTTTCCTCTTGTTCCATTTGAAAATCATTAGAATCGGAAAGCAAAGTGGGAGCTGGCGGATGGCGAGCGAGAGAAATTATTTTTTGAACGCACGTAAAATATTAAAGTGGAAAGAATTTACGTAAAAACTTTACGGAATTGAATTATTTAATGGAAATAACTGTCTCGATTTATTAAATTTATTCAATATAATTTGCATAATCTATGGTTTTGTAATAAAAATCTAAATAAAAATATCTTTTCTTATGAAAACGATCAAAATTAAAAGTATAAACTTAACGGTAAAATATTTTATAAACTTTTTTTCCTATATAAAAGTTTTAACGCAATGATTTTAACTATGTTATTTATATAGTAATTTTACTCAAAAATATTTTTTTAATTAGGAATTTAATCTTGTAAAAGTTAGTAAAAAGTATAAATTTAATAGACTTTGTGGTTTACAATCTACCTGTGGAAAAAAAAAACTGATTAATGTACCTCTGTACTCCTCCTCTCTGTACCCCCGGACTCGGCATCCCAAGGATTTTGCGCGCTATTTTGTTACATATCAATTTCTTATGGGAATTAAAACACTTAGGTCTAACCGTTTCATAATTGTTGTTATTCAAGAAACGATCAGTTAAAAGACTAGAATAGGTACTGAAACGTATTTTTTGTTTGGAGCTAAATCGAGTAAGTTACTAAATTACTCGTTACTCGACTAAATTACTTGCCAAGTGCAAACAAGACTTAAGTTGAGCAAGACTCTGGAATTGGAAGAACTTGTTAGATCCCTTATTAAATCCTAAGATGTAAGATGTATGTAGCTTTTTTACTTATTTGACACGCTGCATTGGAATTATATACTATAAACCAGTCAGTGCACTATGTTTCTCTATTTTTTGCTTTAAAAATTATAAAAATATTTTGTAAAAATCTTCTTATAATCAAGAAGCTCCAAAAATATTTACTAGCACTGCTCTGATTTTCAATTGTCTAAAATAATTTTCAGACGGATCACAAAATAATAACCGTCACTCAAAAAACTTAAAATCATTGTGCTCATTTTTAACTCACTCCAAAAAAGGAGGAGTTCTCATTATCCTAGTGGTAGTAGGTAATAAATAAGAAGTCTAATAAACACAACAATTGCTGTCCATATAATAGCTTGATTTGTTGAATGCATTTGAAAATGTAACTAAAGACTATAAATCCTTTCAAACGAATGTTTGAATCTAACCAAAAATAAAGTATTAGATTTAGAACATCCGAAATTACAATAACAGTCTTTCAGCTTAGCATGGTAGTTAGGGATCAAATCAAGTAACTTGTTTATGAAATTGGTTATAAAATGCTTATGGAATTGGTTTTAAAATAAAATAATTTGTAAACTCAGTGCTTAGCTTGGCGTGATATTTAAATATTGGAATTTTATTTGAGTTTTATTTGATTTCAAGTAAAAATGTCAAGTACCTTGAAAATCAAGTCAAACAGCGCATCTCTAATAGTAGGTAATGCATAATAAAAATAATCAAATTTCATTATTTGGATAATTTGATAAATATGTTTCCTGATTATCTTTGGGGTGATTTTTTTTGCTGTTGCACATTTAAATTTTTTGAAGTTTTATTAATTAAAACACTATTTTTTATTTGTTTCAGGTATGATCACGAAAATATTTGTTTAAATAATCCCTTGTAACGTAAGTAATAATTTTTATGAGTTATAAAGATGCAAATTTTCACAAACCTAATTAATTAAACTCATGTTTGTGGCGTTTTTAACATAAAATTATTTATATTTTTAAATATGGTGTACCCTCCAATTAAGTAGATTAGTCTATATACACTGTAAAATTTTGTAAGTACCTAGTACATAGAAGCTAAATACAAGTTCTAATAAAAACCTGTACTTCTTTATCACCGTTATATAATATTTGAAGAACCTTTTAGAGTTTAGACTAACATTGAAATTATTACTTTTTTATACTAAATTTTAACTGTTATGAAAAGGAACTAATAAAGTTTCAAAAGAATTAACTTTGACTTTTTCATTTCATAATTCTCATGAAAAATCAAAACATTTTAAGAACTGATTATTTTATATATACTTATGCACAAATTATATATCTTAAGTTTGTTAAGACAAAAGTGATTAAATATTCTTAGAATAAACTATACGCATAATATAAGTATTCAATTTAAAATAAAGTAACAGCAAATTCATTTATTTCATATTAATGTTTGTGATTAAAATAAGCAATTTATAATACAATTTTCCATTAATAAATTATTCAATGAAAGGCAATTATTAAAAAATTTAATTTCTTAATAGTTTCATTGTGAATTTTAACAAATTATTTAAAAACTAAAATAACTTAAAGAAAACTTGTTTTTGAAATTAACTTATGTATACTTACTTAATATATTTATAACAAAAAAGGTAATTTAATCAGATATTCAATATACTTGCATTCTAGTGGACAATTACATTCTAGTGAACACAAAACGTCACACTACGTAACATGAATGTAACAGTTACATACCGAAAGCATATGTTCCTGTTATGTTGCAAAAATTTTAGGTAGTGGGGCGTTCTGTGCTTCCTGGAATTTTTGTAATCTTAAAAATACGTAGTACGTAGGTATTGCTTTATGAGTCCATTGAAAATATTATCTTGAAAAAAATGATATTGTCAAAGCATTATATGAATCATCAAAGAACTATAAACCTTTTTAAAATGTAAAAGGAAGAAAATATATTACCTTGATTGAAAGTATAATTTATTAAGGAAAAAATATTTTTTATAAGGTTGTAAAAAATCCTTCTTATTTATAACTATGTGTGTATTTATTATTAATATTTAAAGCCAGCTCACATTCGCCATTTCTTTGAAGAATATATGAAAAAACTTGTCGAAAAGTATGATTTATTCTCATCCTTTAAAGTCTAACGGAACAAAAAATTTTATGGAGTATAACTTTTCAAAAGAATCGTTACAACTTTGGTATTTCAGAGATTTAATTTCAAATCATGTGAACAATTTTTTGCTTGGCTCTAAAAGAAGAAATATGCAAATAGAAAATGCATATTATCTTAAGCTTCGTAATAAAAATAAATATTATGAAAGAGTGTACGTGCTACATTGGTTTATTGGAAATCTTTTAAAGCTTTGTTCGTTTGACAATAGAATGATTTAGGTCTTAAGTCCTTTTTTCATTGATCCGGAAACCCTATAGTTTTCATCATATTTCTAGTGAGGCTCTTTTGAATTTTATATGACAAGGGAAAATTCACGACGTCTATTTGTGTAAATCGCGATAGATTTACTCGATTTACTCGTCAGACTAACGTTTTACAGACACATGGTAAAATCAATCACTATGTGTGTGTATATAAGGGAGAAAAAATCTCTTCAAGAAAATAAACTACCAGGGAAAAATTGAACTATGGGTACTTTTCTGAAGTTGTGTATAGAGTAATTGAAAAATTTTCAAATACATTTCAACCTTCAAACAGCTTATTTTGGTATGGAGTTTGCAGACTTCGATTTAAAATTGAAATGTTTTTCGAAAATGAAGTATGTAATTGAAGGATTATTTGATGAGTATTTAAATAATGCTCATTTGAAAGTTAATAGGTTTGATACATGCAAATCTAATTTTTAAGTAGAAAGAATAATACTTTTGAAAATTTAATAGTTGATTAAATTTTATCATGAGGTAAATTATAAGATCAATAAGGAAATTAGTGTTTTTAACTAGAACCATCAAAGTCTCCATGCTAACACTGTTCAATCAAATCAAAGCTTTTAAAGGCTTTAATTTTACGATTTTCACTGTGAGTCGGTGAGTTTTATTTCGAATGTGCCTTAAAACCGTACTGTATAACGTAATTTTATTATACAAACACAAGTCCACTCTCTATATAAATATGGTTAGAAAATAATCCGTCTGTCCGTTCTTCCCATTTGACTCGTAAATTAAGTGAAGCTTTGTTACATTTTATTTGTAATTGGTGACGGAAATGCGAACTGTGCTACGGATTTGTGAGTTTGTTTCAATGTTGGATGATTTTTATGCGCTTCAAAGTTGGTAGTTGGAACAAGATGGGACCTGGTCGAGTGCATTTCAATAGTCAGCAAGAGGTGAATACGAGTGCAAATGGGGTTGAAGGTGGTTTTTACAATTGAAAGCCCTGTCAGAGAGTTTGTTTGCGATTGATTGATTTTTGATTGGGTTCATTGGTAAATTTTAAACTGATTTTTTTTCAGAAGTCTCTAATGGGATTTTATTATTTGTGAATAATTTAATTTGAGCCCAAAAAGTCAAGTTAATCTCAAAAAAATAAATAACTGGAAAACGCTTGGATTCTTGTTTACCTACACAGTTTTTCCAATATAAGCTTAATGGCATCACAAATAAAAGTGTGTGAGTAAGTATACATTTTGGTATATAAATTTTCAATAGAAAACTGTATGAATTTTATGGGTAGGTTTTATTAAAAAAATTTGGTTTCGCATTAAAACATAGACTATAAATAGTCATCATCAATAGAAGAATCTTTTTCTATTTTATTTTTAGCTGGTATTTTGTTTCAGATTTGATGAATTTTTAGTGAAAAAATTTGTAGTTTTGTTACATTTTTTGAGTATTTTATTTGAACATATATATATATATATATTTATAAATATTATAATATGTTTCATCTTGACAAAAACGCAACGTCTAAATCTATTATATTAACTTAATTGTAATTATTATTAATATTAAATTAAATCATAAACCACTTCTATTTAGATAATGTTAAAAGGCTTAAATATATGCTGTGACGCGTCACATTCCTTTCTTTGACATGAAACTCGTTGTTAGTTTGAAGAACATTAACAAAACTCATATGAATAAAAATATATATACCTACTCATATAACAATATCTATATTTAAACAGAACTTAATGTATTCAGCCTCTATGTACGATTTATACGAACTCCTACTATTAACCCCAGACCCCTCATTATTTTAATTTTCCCAGGAAAAAGTTTCAAATAAAAGTTGTAGGCATTGATGAGTCTAAGAAATAAAGCAATTTCAACGAAAAACGTTGAAGCTATTCTCGGAAAAAATTGGAAAAACTCAAAACTCCACTGAATAAGAATGGGACAGATTTCAAATAGAACGCTTCGTGGTACAAATAGAAATAATATGAAGGCAAAATTCGAAGTTTGGTGAAATTATGATAAAGCTTTCGATACGATATCGCTGTCACAAACAGCTACACAGACCCACACACAGACATTTTTTTAAAAACCACTTTTTTGGTTTTATAGGGACCTTAACATGCATTTCCGGTGAAAACATGAACTTGAAAATTGGACCCGATTACAGTACTTTCTCTATTATATAGTAGTTAAAGAAAGTAAAAAAGTAGAACTATGATGAATTTTGCATTACAAATTAAACATTTTACAAATCAAAACAGACACTTTACTCATTATGTGTTTATTACACCTAGTTATTAATGATTATTGATGAAAGTCTAAGTGGAACGAAAATCAAATATGTAAATTTAATTCGTAAGTATGCTTTTGTAGTAGCTTCTGGTAATTTCAATTGTATACCTATACAAAATATTTATTAAATTTAAGGGGGTAGATGCACTCAGAAGCGTAAAGAAAGGTCTATTTTAAAAAAATTATTTTTTACAGTAATTATGTTTATTTTACAAAATAAATTATACAGATTTTTTATACAATGCTTTAACTTAACATTTATGAAAAAAAAAATAAAAAAATTTATATTATTTATTAAAATATCGCCAAAATGGTTGGATCCGCTCCCGCGAGTAGTGCTTCGCGGTGACCATCACAGCAGCCTTCTGGATCATTTGAATTTGAAAAACCAAGGTGAAACCTTTAGTTTAATAATAAATCCAGTCTTTGATCGAAGCTTTCTTTTTTTTTTTTTTGAAAATTCACAAAATGGTGGCATTCGAAACCTTAAACTCTGATTTTCAATAAAAAATTAAAAGTTAATTGTTTAAAAAATATAGTAATTGTCAACAAAATTCAATATCCTTCGATCAAAGACTAGTTCTTAAGGCCAAAAAGATAATATTAAAATTTCATCAATATCCACCAAATAGTTTTTGAGTTATATTGGCCACCGAATTACAAACACAGTTTTGAGAAAAACGTGTTTAAAGTTGCAGCTGCCGTCCGCTACTTGCTCTAATCACAATCGAGAGGTTTAATGTTGCTTCAGTAATTACTAAATATCTTGGAAACTATTCATCGGGTTGACTTGAAATTTTCAGAGAATATTTTTAAAACATTATACTTTAAGAAAATGAAAGAAAAAAAATCGTTTTTCCAAAAATTCTAAGTGCATCTACCCCCTTAATAATTTTGAATCTTCACCCGATTTTGAATATTTTGTGGAACCCGTCAAAAAATTGCTCTCAACTAATTTATTTTTCAAAAATATTTCTTCGATAAGATTCAACCTTGGCCAATACTATGATAAAAAAATATTGATGGGTTTATTTGTTCAATAAGTTCTGATTTTTCTTATAAAATACAATTTGTGTACAATTTGATTTGTAAAATGTCGAAAATAGAATGTAAAACCTGTAGTATAAAGACTATAAAGAATGGTATATTAAGATGTTGCATATAACATTTATGTGTCATTACGCAAGAGTGTCTTAAAATGAGACAATTATATTTAAGAAAAATTACACTAAAAAGTTTAAATTAATGGTAAAGTGGCTAAAAGAAGGCAGATTAAAAATATTGTAAGGCAATTTTGATTGCCTTGTCAAATATGCCACAAGCATGGTCATACTATTTAAAATACGGAACGAATGAGAGCCATATTTTAACTTATATTATTTTTAAACAATAATTTTGATTTATTATATTGAGTTTTATCAATTAAAAATTTTGGTTAAAAAGTGTGTCAATGATAATAAAATAGCAAATAATGATGGCACACGTACTAGAACTTGTTTGTCATTGTATTTATGCCGTCATATTTAGGCCGGTCATAATTATATGAGTAAAACTAACACCAAAGACAGCGTGTACATATAATCACATTACCAGACTCTTTTTCATGGAATCTAGTGTAGCGTATCCAAACTGTAAACTTGATTGGTGGTAATTTCTAGAAATTCATCAAGTAATGTTGAACTACCCATTATGTGCAATGAATTAAGCTTAATATTTGAACTTCGACGTGAAATAACTTGCAAATCATTTTTTGACTAGAATAGCTTCTTAAATTTTAACATTTGATTTGAGTTTGACTCAATTTTAAGCTAAAGAGTCAAGTGCCTTGAAAATCAATTCTATTAACTTAGGTATCAAGCCAAGCAGTTAATTCCTAGAAATTTTGTTTTGTATACGACTGAGAGTTGGTTTTGTTTAAACTTGTTCATGATGAAAATAAATAATAGCAATCTATAAATGATATTCGCAATTTTTTTCATCGTGATTTAAACAGCGAGTGTATGCTTTTCACGTTTTCACGACGAACTTTGTTGATGCCATTCCTCTTGCATACATATACCTATATTATGCAATTATTTTTCTTCATTATGATTTTTTGGGTAGTTAAAGCATTCAGAAACAATTTTTTTTTTGTGGAGCCAAAATTTCACTCACATCATAATATTGTTCGATACAGCACTGTGAAAGAATCATAACTTGAAAATAATGAACATTGTCTAATGGAGTTTTTATGCTCACATTTTTTCGTGTAACATGACATAACATCATCAAAACTTCCCCTTATTTACCGATAAAAAAAAGAAAAAAAAAGTATGTAAACCGCCTCTTACCCACAGGGAATAATTTAATTAATCATAGAAAAGGGAATTTTTATTATTTAAATACCGTATTTACTTAATTATTCTATTTGTTAAAGGGGTTGATAATTTTAATGTGGTTTTGATGCGAGAAGAGATATCGTTATGAAACGATTACATATTGAATTGAAAGTAATTACTCAAAAATAAAAAAATAAAAAACAATTTTATACACACTTTCGAAATGACGTCGCCGTTATCAAGGTAAATCTGCTTTGCAATTCAATTTATCTATGACAATTTCGTGTATATATTCACATATGTTTACGATTTTCATCTATTCCTTTTGATGATATTGTCTGGTAGTAGAAATATGAAAGTTTGCATATTGGGTGAAGCATTGGGTTTCAGATTAAATTTCCTCGCGCGTGTATTCAAAATTATTGTGGTTTTCGATAAATTCATCAAGTTGAGAGAAAATTCATTTTAATTATCATATTATTAACAAAACAAGGCCCGGCAAAATGAATTTAATTCCAACGGGAGTTTCCTTACAACCCTTTTTTAAATAAACATAATATATCTATATAATCTATTTTATAATTTATTATTTTAACTAATTAGTTTTTTTCTATTCTTAAATGTAAAAGTTCAATTTTGAAAAGAGAAAGTAAATTTGAAGCTTTTTCAGAAAGGTATAGGTAGGTACTTGTATAATAAAAGGTAGGTCTGCTCTTAATCACTTTAAAGACAGTGACCTTTCAACTAGCATCACTTAAATAACTACCGTATTATATTCCAGGTATCCTCTCTCAAACCTAATGAGTTTTAAGTGATGCCACTCATGTTTTAAATGCGTTTAATTACGGTTACGTTCATTATTTATATATTAAAAGTATAACTGTGTAAACTATATATTTATAATATATATTAAGAAAATTAACAGTTTCTTAACAATAAACTGTTAAGAAACTTTGTATGTTTGAGATTAAGAAATTCGATTGTGAAAGGGAAATAATTGATTAAACAAGATGAAATTTATTAAGAAAAATTAAGGCTGGTTTGGATTTTATGGTGAGCGAAGTCTCGAATTTTCTTTGTGCAATAAATTTTAAAACGTATATGTAAGTATATAGGTATGTATGTATATATCTATATATTTCCCTATGGAAGCTTTTGCTAAAGAAAATTACATTTTCCACATCATAAAATTTTAAGAGACTCTTCGCTCTATACTTTGCTCGGTTGAGGTCAGTTTGGAGTTCTGAGGTGTTTGTTTTTTAGTTTTATTTTTTATCTTTAGTTTACTTTAGCATCTAAATATAAAAACAGCAAATACAACTTTACATTATAAAATATCTAAGATCCTTTATATGTTTTACTAATTTAGAAGAACTCTATTTTTCAAAGAGCTACTTTTAAAAAGAGTATAATATAAACCTATATAAACCTAAATAAAATTTTACAAACAGTTGAAAAATTTATTTGAAAAATGTTGAAATTTTTGAATTGATGTCTTAAATATCAAGAAAAGTTTGATATTTTAAATCTAGATTCTTGTACATAATGTTGACAAAAAGGAAAATTCTTATACGAACATTAAAATGCTTTGATTTAAAATTAAAACTAAAAATTTTAATGGCATAATCTTGAATATTAAATAAATCTCTTTGAATATTAAATCACTATTCCTAACGAAACATGGTCTCAACGTTAGAAAATAGAGTTTTGCCTCAATTAATCTATCAAAGTAGCGAGTCTCTGAGTATTCCAGTACTAATAAGAATTTTAATCTTTTTTCCCCAGCTTCTTACCTTCCAAAAGATGTAAAATTGCTTATTTAAAATACTTGATTTGCATTCTTTACTTCATTTACTTTAAATTCATAGCATTTATGTGAACATTTTATCTTTATCATAGGACATGTTCATCTAAAACAGTCTGTAAAAATAAGTGAAATATATTATTAATGTTAAATAAAAAAATTCTTTTATATGCGATCTCTTAGTTTCAAAAATAAAATACTTGTTAAAGGATTTTTTTCGGGGAAATTCTCATGAGACCACATTTCATTGTGAGATTACATTTGATGGTTCCATGACATAAACATTTATTCTCGAGGGGACATCCCTACGTACGGTCTGCCTTAAAAAGGATAATTACGTAACTTTAATTGCTAATATAAAAGTATTTTCCATCGATTTTTAAGCATTCTTTTGTTGCTTTTAGACTTAAATATCAAGTTCCTACGTACGTCTCCGGAGATTAAATCCCTTTTTAGGCCCGGTACCAATGTGGCCCTCATGATATTAAGCCTTTGTTTTCATGAAAGATCATTATATTTAGGTGCCCAAATAATAGCTTGTCCATTATCATATAAATATTTTACTACTTTCATAAAGAATTTAATGAATAAGAGTTGAAATAAAAATTTAAAAACTGTTTAACTGTGGATCAGGGTAGGGGCAATTAAGGATTCTGTTGTTGGAATACCCAATGACGTTTTAGCGTTCATGATTAAAATTGAAAATTAATATAACATTTAAAATGTATACATAAATGTTTTAAAGGAATAGAGAAAACATTTTTATCATAAGTAACAGTTAAAAATACTTCAGTTAATTATTTATTTTTGATTAATTACAATCAAAATACTAGTTGAGAACATTCAAGATCTATCTGCAAGACAATGCTATCTGATCTGAGTTTTTATTTTTATTTGGTACTTATGAATTATAAGTTATAATGAAGATTTTCGTGAACTTTGTGAATTTTTTCTGTTAATAAAGCTTGCACATTTGATTTAATTTTTTGTTGTTAAAAAGAAAATTTTCTTTCAACCCATAATTTTTTTAATCTAATTTTAGTAGGGCTAAACGAATTGACTATGACTAAAATTGATGGAGTTGTATAAATTTAAAGTTATTAGTAAAACCCATTAATAAAACTTTAACATGGTAAAAAACAGTTTTCTCTACTCTTCTTAACTTCTTAACTCTAAATCTCTTAACTTATTTATTTTGGTTATAGAAAAGTAGTATTGCTACAAAAATTGATAAAAATAAGGCAAACATTAATAAATAGTAAAAAAATCTATGGTTTGTTCGACAATTGAAAAGTTTTGCTTCACATGCATTAGTCTCAATAACATAAAATAAAACTCAAGTGTATGGAAATGGATAGTACTAACTCATAAGGACCAAATAAAAAACAAAATTTAAATTCCAGGATTCTACTAATAGATTTACAGTTATAATATCTACTTATAATTAAACGATTAGACGTCCAATTAGTGGGACAGCAGTTAGATATTTTAGACTTTCGTTTAATGCGTCAGTGCTTCTCGGTTTGATTTCTTGCAAATCCTAGATATTTTTTATGAACTACTTATGTTGTGTTTAGATAATCATAAAACGACCTTTGATATTACAACAAGTTAAAACGCCAAACAAAATTAATAAATGATTTGTTACAATAGATATAGAGGCAGCTTTAATTTGGAAACTCGATGGGAATAGGCTTATTTATGTCGGGATCATACTACTTAGGCTATTGAATAACAAAAAGATTCCTTTTAATTTCAGCCTAATTTCTTAAATTTTGGAAAAATTTTAAGCACAATTAGTGCACGCGTTCATTTAATGTTAATAACATTTTAATATGAAATATTGAGTTTCGTTTCATTATAAAAAGTTGAGATTGAATTTATATAGGAGATTGAGTTTTAAGGTTTGTTTTTTGCTAAAAATGAAAAGAATCATTTGTTTATACAAGAAAAAAGAGTTGAATTAAACGACATTACGACGATTATCATTCAACACAAACTGAACGGAAAAAGTTTTAGACAAAAAAATAAACTAAAAGGAACTTTTTATCCAATCCACCTAGTTTTTATTTAGGGCAATAAAGAACGAGCTCCTTTTTCCATTATAATCTTTCCAATGTCCAATGAAAATTTTCTTTTCAAGCATTTAACGCAAATACTCAATTAGAGGAAAGTTTTTTTCTCTCGCATTTCGTTGCTGATACATCAGTTTAATTAGTTTTAAAGAGCGAACTTTTTGAATAGTTTTTATATTCTGTAATTACATTAGATAGGAATAATAATATGATGTTGATTTGATTTAAGCAAATGTAATTAATGAACATAAAGTAACGAAGAGGAGGAAAATTTAGCTCGCTTTTCTCTTTATTTGTCTGTTTGTTTTTCTTGCCACAGTTTTTAGTTCGGATTCTCAGAACCTCGGTTAGTTTGAATGCTTGTTTACGTACTTTGGGCTTGTTTTTAAAAGCGGTAGGAAAACTAAAAAAACACAATGAAAATCTCTTGTATTTTTCTATTTTTTTATTTGCCTTTTCCAAGTCTAATTTTTGATTAAATTTACTCAGAAATTACACTAGAACGTTTATTTTTTAATCTATTAGAAATACCGATGCCCTAATTCAAACACATTTGGTTACTTATGAAAAAAAAATATCTAATTAACGATACAGGTATAAGCTTATTATTATTTAAATAAAAAATAATGATTTTCATATGCCCTTTTGCCATTAATAAATATTTAAAGTGCAGTTTGATTTTTGAAATAATGAGTTAATTTGTCACTGAAAATTTGTAATTTTAATGACTGTGTCAGTGATTTGTATATAAATTTGTCATTAAAATGGTTTAATTCTTTTGTAATTAATACTCTTTTATTTACATTTTCATCATGCAGTTTTTAAAGAATAAAAAATTATATTTATATGGAAAATACTGCAATAATTATTTACGCTAATTACCGTTATTTAAAAAAAAATTAATAATCTTTCCTTCTATGTGACGCTAAATAATATTTTGCAGGGTTATTAAAATTTATTTAAAAATAAAATTAAATATAAAATATTGTAAAAATAAGAATAATTAAGTCATTATAAATTAAATGATATTTTTTCGGATAATTTGATACAAACGTTTATTTTTAATTTTTATGCGTTTCATTGGTTTTCCTTTTTTAGATATTTTTAACTACTACTTTGCCATTAAAAATGTATTATTTTATTATCTACTATTTATTACTTTGGTATTATTTAAAATACACAAAATTTAAATTTTTAAATTAAAAATCCCTAAATATTTAAACAAAAATTGCCAATATTGAAAAAATGTTTCTTGAGACAAATTACCATAAAAATACCTTTTTTATCATAAAACTCTTAATTATGCAGTTATCATTCTAAAGTATAGTATAAACCATAAAAATAGGTTTAGGAAAAAGTAAGTAACGTTGTATACTATAACTAAATTAGATTGTTAAAACTTCTTCCATTTCTTCTTATCCAACGTCACTTCTTGACATTCTGCGTTTCTAAGCCAAGCATTTTTCAAATTTTAAAATTAATTTTCATGTTTATACTTAAAAATATAATTTATTTAAAAATATGGTGCATTAATATCATCAATGTTTTGTAATTTTTTAGGTAGAGCGATGATGAATGACCCATGGCTAAGTTAAGAACTGCTCTGATTTCTGGTTGTAAATCTAAATCGAGTGGTTTTCACTTAATTTTTACTTTTTACTTTACTTTACTACTATATGTAGTAAAGGAAGTATTGTAATCGGGTCTAATTTTCGAACTCGAGCTTTCACCGGAAATATATGTTTTGAGGACCACTGAGTACAAAATAGTGGTTTTTGAAAGATGTCTGGGTCTGTGTGTGACAGCCATATCGTATCGAAAGCTTTATCCGAATTACACCAAACTTGGAATTTTGCCTTCATAATATGATATCTATGAACGATTTTCTTCCAATCCCACCATATAAAAATAGCAATTTTGGCCCTATTTGGCATCAGGTTTGTTTTCGTGGATCGTGTGATGGTTAATCAGCTCTTCACCACGACCTTTGATCTTCAATTAATGTAGGAACATAAACCATTTTTCAACACCGAAAGATGGTTTAAATGGGCGTAAATGGTTAAAAATCGTTTTATGGTTAGTTCCTCCGTTAACACTTCTGATGTACTTATTTTGTTACACTTCTTTAAAAACTTCATCTGCTTTTTCATTGATTGGACGATTAGAACGAGGCTTTTCCTTTTCATTAAAATTACTAGAACGAATAAAGCGGGTGAACCATTTCCATAAAATAGATTCTGATAAAGTACTTTTACTGTTCGTCAGCGTTTTTCTCTTTGTCGTAATAATATTAAAAAATATAGCGAAATTTTTCATAATCTGTATTCATTTTCAAACGCAAACAATTTTCCAATCACTGAACCAATTTTAATGTCTATGCCATTATGTACTCAAAATAAAGCCCAAATGTCACCTGTTCAACGAGTGTTGAATGATGTTAATGTTATCTGTATTTTTTGAATTATTTGCAATTGTTGCTATTTATCGAAAAAACGACCACGATTTTTCCCCTACGAATATTTCTCTTTATGATTGAATGATAAATAATTGGATAAAATGTGGTTTTAAGAATATATCATTTAAATTATTTAGATTTTTGAAGATTCAAGTTGAGAGCTAAGAATTTATATTATGAGGACTACAATGCTGTTTACTAAATATGAAAGAATAAGTTTTGGAACCTAAATATGTTCATTAAACTAGTTAAAAGTAAATCTTAAAAACTTTTAATTGCTTAAATAAGTGATTTTTAAAGAGGGCTGATCGTATATTGAAAACCGTAGCTGTACATTAAAACTATGTTTCACAATTAAATATAGTTAATAGGCAACTTACTTTTTATAGGCACATATGTAACGACCCATATTTATTTAAATATTGGTACATAGGTACATTATAAGTAAAAAAACTTTTCAAGAACCTTTAATTTCATTTATGTTTATTTTGAAATGAGACTTATTTGGTGAAAAACATATTGTAAAGAAAGAGAAAAAAACTTTTTTGTGTAAATAAAACGAAATTAGTTTAATTTAATGGGTAAATGTGGCATTTAAACAGTAATATTTTTGTCTCGTCTCTTTTTTAGAAACAAACTTCAATGACTCTTATTTATTTCAACAATGCACAGCGTTAAGTTTTTAAAGTTTTCGTCGTCGCTTTAACGACAATTCTATAGTTAATTATTACAGACTACTTCTGTATAGGAGAAGTTGAGAAAAATTTTCTACATTTTTTACCCAAGTCGTTAGTCCTTGTTAAATGCATTATAGATTATTCGGTTCTTTTATTTGTTTTTAAGTAGATAGTTGTGTTGAACATGCGACTCGGATAATAAAATTTCTTTGCAAGAAAACACAAAGCAGGAAAAATTACATCTATACAAGCTGAATTTTTATTCTAGACGACTTTAAATTATGTTACTTTTATTTAAAAATGAGTGGCGAAGAACATGTTAAGGAAAGTTGGAAATTTACTTAAATTTGTTTGAAATTTTTTTTCTTGAGTTTGTAAGTGAAAATATTACTAAGAAAATTCTCCTGGTAATTTATTATTTATTCAAACATTATGTGCATAATGTATGTATATAAATATTGTTTATTTATGGCCGAAGCGAGAACTCGACACACATTTCTACTTCGTTGAATTTAAAATTTATTACCGCTTATATATTAGTTACTACTTAAAATGGAGGATATTGTATTTCATGTGTGAATTTGTTCGAAAGCTCCAAATACGAGTAAATAAATGAATTTCATCATAATTGAAGTTGAAAACGACTAAATTGGAGAGGAATGTTGTATTTCGTTTTTAAATTATAAAATTATGACTGAAGGGTAAAATACCTGGTATGTATAAATAAAAAGCATTAAATGGTTTTAATTTTATTATCATTACAAATCTTATCAACATTAATGCAATGTATTCACTTAAAAATGAATAAATATTTTTAAAGATAGAATAACAACGATGATAGCTTTATAAAATCTAATCTAGATGAATGTAAGTAGATAAAAAATCTCATAGCTTAACGTTTCACATTTTCTCGTCGTCCTCAATTTTTATCATCAGAATTTTAAGTTTTCTTATCGGAAATCTTCTTATTTTTTAACTTTCCACGTCTAATTTTGATTGTGAAACTAATTTAATTTTGCGTGATCAAAAATAAACATCACGACATCAAAATTAATACATACGGTGCTAAAACATTCAACATAATACAGCTTTTTGTATTAAATAAGCTTTATTAGAGTTTTATTCTTGTTGTTCTATTTGGATACTTGTTAAATTCGATCTTAAGTTTGTTGATATTAGAAGTTAACTCTGAAAATATCAAAAAAGTTTTCAAAATAAAAATTCTCACTTGCCAATATCTTTACAATTATTTATGATTCTGATTATAGATATTTATTCAGCAAGTATAAAATCACTTGAACGCTGAATTTTAACGAAACAATTTTCATTTTTATTTATTCCCGTATATTTTTCCATAAAATTGACGTAAATGTTTTAATATAAATATTTATATTACGGTAATATTCTGGCAACAATTTATTTACTTACTTTAACAGTGATACTTGACTATAACACCCCTTCAGGGAAATTAGGTAAGCGACTTTAGCATTCCTTCCATTCTTTTTTTAACTAGACAGCTCTATTTAAAGCCATAAATTTGCATTTATATTATAAGTGTGTTCTTATTTAACATAGATAATAGTTTTGAAGTTAACCGGTGTGTCTGAAAATTTGCTACCGTTTTCATAATGCGCTTTTTAAAGAAATTATTGTATTGAAAACTACTTTAAGTGATTATATTACAAAATAATATTGTAGAACAATAAACAAAATTATTTTTCCTAGACAAAAACAATGCATGTTATACTCTTGATATTGAATATAAGCTTCCAGTATGCTGAGTTTTTGGTGCTTGACGTCCTGTTTTCAGTATTTGATCTGCTACGAGTTGAAGCATTTCAGCAGAAGTAGACATTTCCAAAAAGCTCACATCTATAAAACATATAATGAATATTTATGATTAAATATTAGATTCATCATATCATACTATCTTCTATAATTTGTTCCGTGATACTCTCCGTTTGGTCAATTATATTACCCAACCATCGTCTCCAGTATTGAGTTGTTTCCAAAGCTTCCAACAACTGGTCACACAAATGTTCTATATCTAAATCATAGACCGACCAGCCTTCTTTCAAGCAAATTGAACAACATTCCACACGCTTGTTCTTAAAATGACTTACAATTTGTTCAGTCAATTCTTGCACGGTTTCATTATAGTGTCTCCAACGTACAACATCTCGATCTAACTGTACGACAAAATCGTTCCATTCTTCACGTCGCAACTGAATAGTATTTCCTTTTTCATCAAGCATTTCACCACGCAATGTTTGAATCAAATCCCGAGCTTTCGCTATTTTTGTTTGAATCCATATTGACCATTTGCGAGTGTTATCTGCAACTTCTTTCAACCAAGTGGCCCAGGCTTTCACAGACGCACAGCAAACCATGTCAGGTTCATGAGGCATAATATTGATTGGAACACGCAAGTCAGTTTTTCTTGGAAACATCTCTAAAAATTAAAAAAAAAAAATGCCAAATGAGGCAAAACACCGATATGAAAGCTTTGGTTGCACATTAGTTTGATCATTAGTTGCTTTCTGAAAGTTTCATTACATAATGAAACGACAATCCAATGATAGGCTTTGGTAGGTAAAGAACTAAAATGGATACCGTAGTAAAACCAGTATCTACTGTTGAAATTAAAAGATAGAATAATAAGGCATTGTGGTATTTGAACATATGGTGCAAAATTCAAAGTTCCTATTATGAATTTGAAAATAGTATTTTTGTATTAAAAAAAAAATTAAAATTCAGCATTTCTTATGCGACATAATAGAATGGTAGCCTCAGAAAATTAGGTCTATCAGTTGAAAGTTTAAATCTTTTATATCCTTATTTTCCTTAAATATAACAACGCTCCATACAGTATCTTAAAAATACGCAATAATGAGTAAATATAAATAAATAATTCAAAAGACCATTTCTCTATGATTTTTTTTTGAAATTTTTAAAGTGTTTTCAACCCTCAAATGAACGGATTAAGAAACTACAAAAGGTCCTTTACTTTTATATCTAGATTGATAATTAAAAAAAAAATGATTTGGAAAAATTTATATTTTAGAGAGAGACTTAAAAAATGCGAAACCTTCAATCCTCTTTTTGAACTACGTCTTGTTGAATTATGTAAAATCCTTCCTTAGTTGGTGTCATAGGGCATAGACCACTAAGGAATAAAATTTGAAAAATTCATGTTTTTAGTCTATGGTCTTACTTCTAGCGAGTCTTATCGTCAATAATTTTACTCTTTTATATATTAAGATAATTATTAAATATTACCCATCTCTGTCTCTTCTTCTATGTATTCATAACTCATTTCTCTTTCTTCTATCGTTTCTAAACTTTCCAGTTCAACTTCTTCACTTTGTACAAATTCTTCTGTTATTGATTCTTCTTCTGAAAATAGTTCTTCTTGTTCTAATTCTTCTTCTTCGATAATTTCAATTTCTTCAAATACTTTTTCTTCTATTGCTTCTTCAAATTCTTCAAAACTTTTTTCGTACATTATTTCTTCCTCTACTTTTATTTCTTCTTCTTCTCCTACTACTTCTGATTCTAATTCTACTACTAACTGCTCTAATTCTTGTATCACTTCAATTTCTTCTAACTCCTTTCGATTTATATCACCAGTAGATTCCATGCCTGTCATAATAACATAAAGTATTGAGTGCATATACTTTAGTGCACTACTTTCTTTTTGCCTGGTGACATTTTAGTATCTTTTTTGGAGCGACCAAAAAGATACCAAAAAGATTGTGAAGTACTTGTAATATTTAAATGATTTACTTGTAAAGGTTAATGTTAAGATTCTAAGACTTACCTTCCAAATTTTCACTTCCATTATCATAACTTACACTCGCAGTTCCATCAGCTCGATGTCTAGCTCCTCTCGTAGAGCAAATTGTTCGTATACTTCCTAAAAAATAAATAGTTATAACCCATATCTTTTATCGGAGATTATTTTTTACCTTGGGATCCTTTTTTCTCTTTGGTAGAACAAATAGTCCTAATAGTTTCTATAAGTTGAAAACAAAAAATAACTTTTAAAAAAATCAATATAACAACTGCTTTTCTTACGTGTAGAAACTACAGATTCTTCACTTGGCTCTCGCTGCACTGTTTCTGTAATTATTTTTTTACTTATTTAAATAGAAATATATTAATTATACAAATGAATTTTACCAGGATAAAACATTTTTGCTAATTCATACGATGCAAAACAAATCACTCGACACGCTTTTTCACTTAATAAATCTGGACGGGTTTGGATTACATAATCATTAAATTTTTCTTGAAATACCTTGGCAAGTATATTGAGGGGTGTATTTTCCTTGCGGGTGGCCTTTGTGCGTACATTTTCAATAAACTGTTATATTGAAATTGTTAGAAAATACCTTTAATTGTTTCAAATCGCCTATTAATGCTGGGAAAAGAAGATCAGGAAGGTTATCCTTGCTAAATACCCGATCTTTAGACACATTATTTCCATGGTACATTTCTACTATAGCGATTAATGTACTTAAATCAAATTCTATATTAATGATTTTATTAAAAATATGTTTTCGCTCGAATAGTTTCAAATGTTACCTGTTTCCTCGAAATGATCGACATATTCTATAAAATCTAATTCTTCAACACTCACAGTCAGAGAAATAGTACTTGGTTCATAGGAGGATCTGGTTAAGTTCTCTATGTAAACCATGATTTTTGATATAAATAATGCAGCTTTATCGCATGCTTGCCATAGTCCACGACTAATTGTATTGATACTTGTTCGTTTTGGAACCGAGCAAATTTTGTTATTACATTTTAAAAAGCGAAAAATTCTCCTTGATATTTCTATTTCATCTTTTTGTATTTTGTCTACAAGTTTGTCACAGAGATAATTGGCTAATTTAATTGAATATTCGAAAATGCTTGTGTTTAAGTCGCAACAAAAGCTTGAAGTTTTTGGAAGTCGTTTTTTTGGTTTTAGACGATGAACGTTTTTACTGTGGTCCTTAAAATAAAAAAAAGTGTACAGATTTCTGTACTTCTCTATCTGTATAAATATTAAAGATACTTTGAAAAATGTGTTAGCATCTCCTAGATCCATTGGTGCTGGTCCAGTTAAATTATTTGCGAGTATTTCAGCGTTTCTAATAGGAAGAGTGTAGCGAAAAGCATCGTAGGTGTGCAATAATTGGACCATCTTTGGACTTGAAAGTTGTTTTATTCGAGGAGTACATCCTTTAAATCGAAGTTTATCCTTAGCTATGTCTTCTTTGCAAACAGACTCTGTATACCTATTTTATAAGATCTAAATAAGGTTTCTAATCAAGGTAAAATATTTTTGGAAATAAAATTCTGTAATATTAATATTAAATTATATAAAAATATATATAATTTTATAATATTAATATTATTTAAAAATTCAGGTAAGTATAGCTATACGAAAATATGGATTACATGATTTTAGAAAAAAAGTAAAGAAATGATTAATTTTATCATCATTATGATATTTATAAATTCAACATGGGGATTTTTTTAATCCTATAGATTTTTTTAAGCAGAAGTTAAACAGTATTTTTTTAATTCTGCGTATAGTACTTTTTGGGGGTTGCCAACTTTTTCAAGTGTAATGCAGAAGTGAGTGGACGCTTTTTTGTCATCAGAGCATCATAGATCAGATTTTGTTCATATAGTTTTTTAATGTCACCGGTACTTTTTGAACGTTGACACGGTCTTTCATTTCGACAACGACTAAAGGGCGTCTTGCAAGCTACAAATAAAATGATGAAGATATCAAAGTTACAACATTTTTAAACTTACGTTTTCTGGTCATTTTGTTTAAACCCATATTAAAATTTTGATTGTCAATCTAAAATATTAAAATGCCATTAAAAATTGTTTGTATTTTGGGAGTCATGGAATTAAACTGCTTACAACAATATTAAAAAAAATTTATTTAAGACATCACAAGAAATACAAAACATATTTTTGTTATTTGGGATCGTTTATTTTTTTAATGGAGTAAAACGATTCTAGGTCAGGCTCCTCATGTATCATTATCTTACAAGTTTCCAAAGTTTGTCTAGCCAATTCCAGTAGGTCTGTCGAACTTGTAACTTCCAACACACTTGCGTCTGTAAAAGTTTTAAGAAAAATTAAATATTTTATTGTTAAGACACTCGAGCCTCGTTACCATCTATTATTAAAGACAACGACTCGGTTTCATCAACCATTCCATCCAACCACCGTCGCCAATATTGCATTGTATTCAAAGCCTCTGATAATTGTT
Organism: Sisyra nigra; assembly: GCA_958496155.1. Lineage (NCBI taxonomy): Eukaryota > Metazoa > Arthropoda > Insecta > Neuroptera > Sisyridae > Sisyra > Sisyra nigra. The sequence goes on along the minus strand of OY292315.1, from coordinate 18,956,669 downwards.
CAATCAAATGCTCTAAATTCAATCCGTAGATGTCATAACCTTGTTGTGCACATAAATAACAGCATGCCACTCGTTTGTCATGGAAGTGACTCGTTATTTCCTCGCTGAGATATTGAACATTTTCGTTATACATTCGCCATCGTACCACATCTGCGTCCAGCTTTCGTACGTATTCATTCCATTTTTCCCGTTCCAAATACACTTGGTTTCCGTTTTCATCAAAAACTTCGCCACGTAATATGCGAGCCATATCACGCATCTCTTTTACTTCGGCTTGTATCCAACGACACCATTGTCGTGAATGGTCTGCCACGTCTTTCACCCACAAAGCCCAACCCTTAACGGCAGCACAGCAAACCATATCAGGTTCATGTGGCATTACCGTAACACAAATCTTCTCTATTTCAGAAAATAAAATTTCTTCTTCCTCTACATCTTCCTCTACATCTTCCTCTACATCTTCTTCAACATCTTCTCCTTCATCTTCAATGACGAACTCGATTGATTCAACCAGACTGTGTGCACTATATTTAGAACATTTAGTTCGAATCGATGCAGTTGTAGAAACAGACGACGATTTGCTGTACTTGGAGCATATAGTTCGAATACTGCTTTGGCTGCCTACTTTAGATATTTCACTATGAGCAGCGCTTTGACCAGATTTTATAGACGATTTATCTTTTTCGAATCCTTCACCTTCTAGTTCTCCAACCAGGTGATGCAACTTTCCAATGTCAGCTGCATTCAAACCATATAATTCTCCAAAAGCCATTCGTGCTAACTCATTAGCGACAAAGCAAATAACTTCCCTTAGCTCATCATTGTATGAACTTGGGTCTGTTTCCAAAATGTAATGTGTTAATTTCTCATAATATGCTCGTGATAGCTTAGCTAAATCATTATGTTCTCTATCAGTAATCTATAAAACATATACGATTAAAAAATTAATTGAATCAACTACGTAAATATTACTAGAATTTCTTGAATATTATCAAGCATATCAATAAAACGAAGAGGAGGAACGATCTCCATTTCAGGACCAAAAACTTCCAATTCTGTATTACTTCCTTCATTGTGATAGTATAACTGAAGAATTTCTAAGAGCCGGGCGACTCCAGTAAGATGACCCAATTGCTGTGATGAAACAAAAAAAATCATTTCACTGAAATTCATCGTTTTAAAACTAAGGTTAGGTGAAGTTAAAAATGTATCATATTTTCTTTTTTTAATTTAAAATACATATATAATGACATACATCTTCACCCTCTCCATATATTCCAATTGATAAATCGGCCAAAATAATTTTATTTACTTTCCCTATCATATCCTTAGCTATTTTTCTATCACTTTCACCACTTTCCATCAACTTTCCTGTGAAAATAGATTTTTTTTAATGTTTCTTTAGAACAAAGGCAAAGGATATTGATCTGGTTTGTCAAATCAAAAATTATTTGCTGCTCTTGTTTATAAGATTAAATCAAATTGCCTTTTGTAAAACCTTTTCTTTCATTAGAATTCCAAAAATGGAATATCTTAATTAAAAATGATTGATTTTTATAATATTATTATGAAATAGTTTACATCAAATTTTTAGCCTTTTTATCCTTTCTTAGGATGATTTTGGAAATAAAATTTATCCTTTGATAATCCTTGGATTACAAACTATCTTCATACCAAATTTTATTTAAATCTATTCAGACGTTTAAGAGTGATACTTAGACAGATGGACATAGTTACTTTCGCATTTATAATATTAGTATAGATTAGCAGTTTTTTGCGTGAAATGTTGTGTAGAGCTATTTAAGAATAAAGTTAAAAGGAAAAGGAAGACTTTTAAAAATTACTGACAATGACTAAATAGGTCCTTCCAATTAACTTTATTGCGTGTTCAGTCTTCGAAATAAAAAAAATAATGTTATATTATTATTGACCATAGTAAGTACGTCAAATAAAGGATTTAAGTTACGTGCTTTAAATTATAGGTACATGATTGATGGCTATGGTCTTATCCCTAGTTTAGAGTGGTTAAAATCTTTCACTAATATTTAATCCAACCAAAAAAGGACTACAACTCACCTAACTCAATAATTTTTTTGTACTTAACAACTTAATCAAACTAAGAATAGAAAAAAATGAAACTTCAAAAAGTTCACAAAATACAATTTAAAATATTTTTTTTAGAATAATGTAAAATAAAATATTCATAAAAATATACGTTTTATAGTTGGAAGTTGCTATTCACCGTCTACAAATACTATAAATGATCTGATAACGAAAGATAATTTTTTACGCTCTTGTTGCCTTAAAAGCCTTTTTTTAATTTTTCTATATGATTTAGAATTATCAGTAATTAAAAAAGCATTTTTAAAGAATTTTAATATCCTAGGTCTCTCTTTAGATCTTGTATACTTAAAAATATAAAATTGAATTTTGACATACCAAAATACTGTTTTTAATCGTTTACTTATTTCACCTTCGATCATTTTTGTATCTCCTTCAGTCTGTTCACCTTCTTCACCTCCTTCACCTAATTCAGCTCCTACTTCACCTGCACCTCCCGCTCCTTTTTCACCAAATTTGCCTTTCCCATTTTCCCCTTTACCACCCATTCCTCTTTTGGTTTCTTCATCCAAGTCTAAATTGTCCAAATCTTCTTCCAAGCTCTGTATTGTAAATAAGGATTCAACAAGTTAAGTAATTAGAAATTTTGTGTAGTTGAGCTTAACACTGTAACTTTGAAATAAAATAATTTGAAAGCCCAACGCTTGATTTATTAACATTTGATTTGATATAAAGCTAAATTTAAGTCAAGTAGCTTGAAAACCAAGTAAAATTGCTTAAAAATCAAGTTCAGAAATAAATTCTCAGTTTTTTACCAAATAATTACAATAACTTATTTAAGTTTATTATAATAAAATACTAAGTAACACTACTTATATATTTTCTTAAAAATGCATATACTCACATCAGAGAACGAACTTGCATGAGATAGGTTATCAAAACAATATAAAATTGTCAAGATAAAAAAAGCAGCGTTATCAGCTGCGGCTAAAAGTGCTCGTTGATCAGGGGATTTCGTTGTGCGGCGTGGAACTAATGGAGTTTTTTTGTACTGCTTTAAGTAACATAAAATTTGATGGGATGTTCTTCGCCCACGTGAATCCAAATATGCCAAATAACCATCACATAAATAATTTGATAAAATTATTGCGTATAAGAGAATGGTTTGCTTTAACTCATCGGGGTAGACACATTTATGAGAGATCGGTTTTGGTTTAATTTTTGGTCGTTTCATTTTTCTAAGTTTTTCTTCTCCCTAAAAGTTAATTCAAAAACATGGTGATATAACTTTTTTTTTAAATTTTACATGAAACATTCGCTCGCCATCTCCTAAAGACATGCCTTCACCTGCATACAAATATTGAGGCAATTTATCGATTTTATTAACTGGCAAGGTGTGTTGAAAATCACTCCATGTTTCAATGAGTCTGGTGGTTTTTGGTAATGAAAGTTTTTGAACTCGTGGTGAGAGAGAACTTGCTTGACTGCAGCATCTTCGACTGCAACTTGATCGCTTGAAATTTCGAGCAGAAGGACATCTAGAAAAAATTTGAAAAAATCATATATCTAAGTAAAACTCTAGAAAATACGTTTTTGGTATAGCAAGGTAATTTATATGTTGTTTTGGTGATAAGGCTCTACGATTAACGATTTTGCTGCCAGGAAGACAATATTTATTATATTGTACAGTTTGTCGACAACTTGCTGAGGACTTGACACGACGTTTTAAACTAATTTGATTTTTTCCGGAACATTTACAAACTTCAACATGTTCTTTTGGTAGGTAATTCTTCCCAATATTTAATAAGTTTGCATTTTTTCGATAACCCAAACCCCATTGGATTTCATCCAAAAGTTTTTCTAAAAAGTCAATGTATTTATGTCAAAAATATTTAATATGCAATGAGGAAATCCGTTACTTTCATTGTTATTAGATATGAACATTGTAAAATTAAAAATAGAAAAACACTAAAATTTAATAATTGTGAAAGAAAGAAAAACTTGCAAGGAAAATTTTGGTATTGTAAAATTAATGTCAGATTTCATGGATGACTTGAGCCTCTGTATGAAAAATACTTGTGCATTTCTTTCTTGCAAAATATATATGCGTTGTGCATTTTTCTTAGATGAAAATAAAATAAAAATACAATTTGTTAATTTTCTCAAATGTAAAAGTCGTTACGATAAATGTTATGTGTGTGAGCAAGGGTTGGTTGTAGATGTGCGCACTGCCACAGAATATGAATATAAAAACATTTATGCAAAGCAATCAAAGTTAAGTGCACTCGTAGATTACTTCGAGCATTATTTAATAACCAGAAAGACGTAAAGCATGTAAATTTACAAGTCATAAGAGAAGTTTCAGTTGTATAATTTAATTAAAAATGCTGTAGGAAAACAGACATCATTCGTGGCGTCGTTCGTTCGTTCATTCGTTCCGCTCGCCTCACTATACTATGTATATTTGTGTGTAGATTCGAAGAAAGCGCCATACGCTGTAGAAAAAACTTTGCTCAACTTAAAAAAAAATCTTTTCTAAGAGTTAACATGAACGATAATTCTTGGCTTAATAACACAATAATATAAATATAAAGAGAGCGAAGAAAATTAAATAATAAATCTGTTTTCCGCTTTTAAAACTTCTTACCATATTCAGTGGCGAGTTTTCATATAAGAACATGAGGCGCACGTCTGCAATCTCATAAATCAAGAGGGCCTTAAATTCCGATTAAAAAAATATTTTTTTGCGTCAAAAAGTTTACATTTAACGTGATCAGAAGTTGGTCAAATGAGTAAATCAAACAATTAGGACAGTGCTTTTATACTCTTTGACCCCGTGATCTCCTTGGAAAGTGGAACTCGACTCTATAGCTCACAAAATCTTATTTTTAAAATTCAGTTTTTTTAAAACATAGTTTTAATTTCCGAAATTATATACGCTTTTAAAGTAATAGCAAAAATTTCATAACTACATCTTTTATAACAACTAATAACCGAATTTTCTTATTTGCAGTTAAGACATAAACAAATTATATTAATTGTATCAAAGTTTTTTTTTTGTTAGCAGAAAACTAGGTTAGCATTCGTTCCTCTGCACTGCAAGTTGAGGTTTACTTTACTCCTGGCTTGTTCATACATTCTTGTTAGAATAAAAATTTTGTTTATTCCAGATCCAGCATTGTGCCAGTAGTTCTTTGTACTAAGCTTCTTGTGCGATTTATACTTGTTTGTACGTAATCATATACTGGTGTCTTCCTTTCGTAAGGGCTTTGCAGTCAAATAACGTGGTCACCTTTTTCTTCCTCATCTCCATACAGTTCATTTTGGGTCCTCTTAGGATATCTCAATTATTATTTTTTAGTTTTAAAATTAGTTGATAAAAGCATTAGCTCCAATAACTAAATACATTAGGTATTAAGTAAAGAAGGAATTTAAGAATGTCAATGTCTTAATACATTCTGAAAATATCGCATTGGTATAATATAAGCACTAAGTTACTTAAGAAGTCAAACTTTTTTAACTACAATAATATTTTTGTTGTCCACTTAATGGCACAGTGGTTAGAGCAGTTGATCTCCGCTCTAGGCGTCAGTGGTATTGAGTATACCTATCCCCATTGAACCCTAGCTAAAAGGCATATAACGTAAGATTTATGACCTGCAGAAACTTTCTGTGTGTAACACAGTCGTGATATGACATTTGATGTTAAAGCGACCTTAAAAAGGGAATTAAAAAAATTAATTTCCTTTCACTTTTTTGCCACTCTTTCTGTCCATCTTACAAGCAAGCAATGACGTCCTAAAGATCCTAGCAGATTACATGGGAACTAAATTAACAATATTCATAAGCTCATAATAATTTCATTATGAAAAAGTTACCAAATCTTACAAAAAGTGAAGCTCCTAACTCTGCAAGGCCTAAATCTTAATTTCGAAACCATATAAGTCCTAGATTTTGTTCAATTTCTTGCCAAATAAATAAAGTTAAAAAAGAAATTAAAATTAAATTACTCGGAGTATAAGAGCATGAGAATATTTTTGCAATGGTCGGAAAGCAAAGAAACCTTGTTTTTGGACCAAAATGAACATTTTGTAGGATTAAACCTGATAAAATTAGTAAAGTATTATAAGGTAAGCAGTTTCATTCTTTATGAGTTCTGATAAATGTTTAATAATAAAAGTGTCATAAGCTTGTGAGTTTCGGCAACCTGTTATATGTGAAAATATTTTTTATGAAAGTTATTAGAAAATATTCGAATTTTTCCTATTTTTTTAAGGTTTATTAATTCTAATTATTGTAATTGACATCCATAGGTATTATTACATTTCCAAAAGGTAATTTTTTTTCATTAATTATTATACTATAGCAGTTCTTTTCTTCATAGCTCAAATCTATACTCTCTTTTCGTTTTTTTATGAACTTAACTAGCTATTATAACTTATGAAAGTAGTTATTCATAAGAACTGACCTCTACCTCTGTTGAAAAAAGGCTAAGAGATTAAAATAACAAATTTCTGAATTCTATTATTGTTGGGTTTACAGTCCTAGTCATCCTAGTGTCTATAAAAATTTTCACAAGAACTTCGGAAACTATCCTAGTTAAATATTCAGACCTCTATTTTTTTTAAAGAAATTAATGGGTGATAATTATAGATTTGTAGTTTTGTTGTTGTTTGTATAGGAATACTACCTTTCATTTTCAATTATAGTTTCCTAGAATCTAGGCACACAATTATCTAATTACTAGTATTACGGATATACCTACATAAACTTATGTTACAATTAGTTTGTAAGTTCACAATATTATAGCAAATGTTTAGCCCATTAACAAAACACTCCATCATTTTAGGAATTTTATAAAATAGCATGTTTTCCATTAACGTAAAAAAAGCAAAAATCAGATGGCATTTGAATCACACTTACTAAGTATGTACTAAATATTCTAAGTATATGATTATATCACAAACTTATCTCTTAATCAAACTAAAGTTGGACTAAAAGTTTGGTACATTTTCAATTTTTTAAGGTTTTACCACTACTAAAAATAAAATTTTCAATGAACGCAACCATTGCATATTTAATGTTACCTTTATTCACAAGAAAATTTAAGGGAAAAGAAATATGTCAAAATGTCAATATTTTCTATAGGCCAAATTTTGATGTTGATTTATTTGAAAAATATTCGAATATTTTCAATATTGAAACCCCAAGATCTATTTCCCTACCAACAGCATTGCATTTGGGTAAATCGAAAAACTGAGAATGAGGTTGTTATATTTATGACGAAGTTTCGGCTTGATTACTTCACGTTTAGCATACGCCTCTGCCCGATGATCATTGGGAATCAGAAAGACGGGTATATGATTAAAGGAAGCTCTCTGAATTGGAAATATTCCTCAATTTTACCCTCTTCAATTGAGACACAAATGTCAAAGAAATAGATAAACCGGGAAGAAAAAACTGTATGCTATCCTGACATATTTGATAAATAGACGATCAATTTCAATATTGAAAAGAATAATTTTCAAATTAAAACCAAACGGAGACAATGAAGGGGTATGAACGGGTAATCGGTTGATCTGTTTGATTACAGTTTATAATACGACGAGACGACGGCGCCAGAATTGTCGCCATTAAACAGGAGAAAATAAACCGATATTTTGTTGTTGAAATACTTAGATTTTTTTCCTCCTTTTTTCTTCTTCGTCAAGTCATTTTCAACTAGCTGTTTTTGTTCGATGAGACTTGCACTTGTCTCGCTTTTCGATCGTCTCATGCAAAACGATAGCAACTTTCGTTTTATTGAATTCAAATCGACGTTAAGCGTTTGTTAGATATTTTGATCGTTTTTAGATGAAAGTGAGCCTGAATGCTTTCTTTGTTTTTTATACGATCTTAAAAAAGGCAATTGAATTAGTTATAGGTTCAATATGGATGAATAAAAACGAAGAAATAATAAAATTTCCATTTTGGGTCCATTTATATTATGGGGTTATTTGCAAAGTAAAAATATCCATAGAAATTTTAACGTGAAAGAATGATGACATTTTTGTCAATAGGCTTACTTATTTTACTTATTTATTATTTACAATAAAATAATTATTATCTTACACATTTCATTACAGAAATTGCAATTTAAACCTATTCTTATCATAGTAGGAAAAATAGATAACATTTGATAAAATTATGAAGGTAGTGTGTACCTTTTTAAAACCCCGGGTATGATTGTGTTAGAATAACGGTCGAAACGTGAAAAAAGCAATTGAACGGACATTTTCCATTCATTCCATTCTCTTTTTTGAGCACGATTTTAAATTTTCATTGAAACACCCACCCAGAGGCGACCCTTCGTCGATTATGGCCATAAAAATATGCACATTACACAACCGAAAAATATGAATAGAAAGAAAGAATGAAAAAAATATTTTCACCGAGAAAAAATGCAATATCCTTTTTTATGAAACACCTTTACGTGCAAAAAATCAACCTTTTCATTTCGTAGAATATTCTTATAAAAGAAAATCAATATTTTTGGTGAGGAAAATTTCTAAATGATTTTCATATAAAAAAATGTTAACGTTAAATTTCCATACCTTCCATCTCGTTTATGAGAACCTGACCAGATGTAGCCGGTTCAATTTAACTTTCCCTATATTCTTCCCCATTTGTTCCCTCGTCGTTTTCATAATGGTATCTCATATATGAGTAAATATGGACAATGAATGAGTTAATAACCAACACAGGTAAGAAGAAACTGGTCCAGATGGATGGGAGGATTAATTTGTGTTACTAATTATTTTGTACATAATATATAATAGTTCCAAGTCAATTGCATGATATGACCGTTTTAATCGTATTAGTATGCTCATTCAATTAAATAATCAACAAATTATTTGAAGGATTGAAATAATTGTATCGTAAAAAATAATTATAATCATTTTTTTTTTAATTTTTGCACAACCATTATGTTTTTTTCTTATTTTATTCAAGAAATTTGTTGGAAAAAAGAAGAAAAATCCCAGTAAATTTATTTGAAATTTTTCAGGCAACCTTTTTTTTCTGTTGTAAAATATTCATCCCTTGGCGCGTAAAAATCCCTCCACCCATTATCTCTTTTTTTAAAATGTTGTTTTTACGAAGCTTCATTTAAATACGATAATTATTTTTTTACACTTATAAAATATGGGTGACAAATTCGGGACAGTACTTTTTATGTTGTATGCAAATAGCCATAGTGTGTTGGAGCGAATTTGTTTTGTTTGTAAATAGATTACAATATATTCGCGTAGTTGGAGAGACAGAATTTAAAAAAAAACACAGAAGTACAAATGAAAATACAAAATCTTTTTTCACAATTATAAAATATATTCCATTGTTTATTTTTCGTAGCAATGAAATAAAAATAACTATGATAGATTTAACGATTTTCGAATTTAGGGAATATTCCCGTGTAAAACTGTTTAATCTGCACGTTTAATTAATTACTTTTGGAGTGAATTTCCAAGGAAATCTTGCACGTTCGAGAAAACAGACCTGGCTGCCGGCTATAAATCACAGTAGTTGTTAGTTTTGAGAGGTTTAAGTTTCTCTCAAAACACGAAGGGAAGGGGACAACGAAAACGTGGCAGTAGAATTTTCCACAGAAAACAGCATTGATCTTTGTGTTATTGAACATTATTTTATAACTTGAACAATTACGAACACGCCATGAATAAATCAAATATTTAATGTGATGATGAATTCCGAAAAAGGGTTTCTGCTTATTTAAGTATAATAGAAAATTTAATTTTTAATTATTTCATTAAAAATGTATGAATTAAATTATAATTTTTTAAATTATTTACGTGAAATTATTTTTCAAATCATTAAAAAAATTTACTCAAAAATATAAAACCAGATATAAGTACCTACGTATGTAAGTAAAAATCTCCTAGAAATTGTTAAAAATACAATTATTTGCTGGATCCAAGACAGGTAAACATAAATGAAAAATGTAGTCAAACATGAATTACAGTCAAACCTGAGAGAATGAGAACTTGGTAAGCGAAAAAATTCTATAAGTGAGAGTATTTGCCAGGTGCTATCATTTAAACCCTCCAAATCCTCTATAAGTGAGCCATTTTCACTCGTGTGCTTCTATAACTGAAACTGCTACTTGCCTGTACCTGAATAAGTGACAGCCGAGCGTATTTAACATTAGCTACTTATAACTTACTCTTAAATTTCGTGGAACTACGAGTATGATGTTTTATGTACAATATTGTTTGTTTTCCTTTAATTTTGGAAAACTAATTTTGTTATTTTAGCGAATTGTATGTGTATACCGATATATTTGTTGAACTTATTATATCACAGTAACAAATAATAATTAGCAGTTAAAATTAACGGAAATTAAAGAAATAATAGTGTTAGATTTGTCGTTTTCGTATAATTAGCGGTTTTTAACGCATGCTAATAAATAATATGTATAAAATACTGTAACGGGATATTATCAAACATGTGTTGAGCTTCTCCTTAAAGGGGTTTTATTGGATGGAAATCTTACAAAACTTTTAATAAACCAAACTGCTTCGTTTATTTTAACTCGTCGATAAACAACTTCTCACAAAAATCATTTTCCAATCACTTTTTAAATCGCTCGCACCAACTACTTGAATCACATGTATTTCCAGAATGAATCACTTCGAATAAATCCATTAGACAAACTGAATGTCTTTATAAAGGCAATCGAAATTGTTCTCCAAAGTCTTCTAGTAAGTTCGTTTGGCGAACCTTTTATAAACTTCCAAAACTGTAGGCTGTCAATAATGAAAAGGTTTTAATGTCCATTATTAGAATTTCCGTAGAAGAACCTAGAATGTTTCATTATTTTCTATCGTTGTTCGTTGTCTCTGTCTTTGTTTGGAGCAATACATACAGGCTTATACATTCACAATTGCTGTATCTTCAATAAATCTCTACTTTATACGTGAGAAATGTCACTTTTATGCTTCTATAAGTTGGAAATTCAGATTAGTGAGAATACGCCACAAACAAAAAAGAGATCGTGATCTCTTTAATATACCTAGTATAAATCAGGTTCAATTGTAATTTTTTTTTGTTTCAAAATATCAAGAAGTTTTAAATATGTTATTTTTTAATAGAAAGTATTGAGAGAAGACCTACAATGCCTTGAAAAGTTCATTTATAAATTCAACCACTTACTAATTTAAGCAACGACTTTTTTTTAAATTTTATTTAAAGACCCTCAACTGCACGGTTATTTGCGACTGTTGCCCTTGTTATATTGGAATCTTAGTTCACTTAATATAAGATCACTTATACTTTCTTAATCACAATGGTTCTTTGATCAATAAGCAACGACTTAAATGTATATAAAACTATACTTTGCCATAGGTCAATATGAAACTGTTAACAATTAAAAACCTTTAACATACATTTATCTGTTTTTGAAACCCCATCAATGTGTTGTGTAATTTTATCTAAATCCGCGAGATTACAAGTATTTTATCGATTTTATACTAAATCCAGGACCTATAAGCATTTTTGTATTATTAGTATATATAAGTATTTTTGTGAAAAGTCAAAAAAAATTAAAATTTGTTTTGTTTTCATTGATAATACAACATTAAAATTTGTAGTTAAACCCCATTTTCTCCCAAACGCTAAACCACTGGTTTCAATTATTACAACCATAATAAACACAGCTTTTTTAATTTTGTATTACCAAATTTTGAAAGTTGTGTCTTGCAGATATGAAACTAACTTCAAAATGTACTCTGTTTAATTGAATGAAGATCAAATAGGTACGACATAATCAAGCTTCTGCAGAATTCCTTTAGCATCAAAGCGCCTTTTAGATCTAACAATTTCTAGCCAATTTTAGTTCTTAGGAATCTCTAACGAATAAACTCAAGTAAAATTAATGGTAGTCAAACATTTTTCGGGAGCTTTTAATCTTTAAAAACAGTTTTAGTTTGAAATAACAATTTGAAACAAAAAAATTAAAATATAAAACAAAACTTAAATATAATAATAAATCTAAAAAAATTTTGAATCATTGTTATGGGTTTCTTTTTAAGTTTTCTTTTACAAACGCAGTGATATATATATTTTTTACAGAATAAAGTAATTGTATTTAAATTCAATATTTTATCAATACGAAATCAAAATATGCATCAATAGTATAAGGAAAATTTCAATGCATCGACGAATTTATACAACATGTTGTTGCATTTACGACCACAATGAATCCTCTTTTAATGTACACTTGAGTATTTACAATATTCAAATTAGAAGCAAAATCAGAAATTGTACTTTAATACTCGCGAGAATCAAATTGTACCGAACAAAAAACTTGTTGGTTGCGAGCATTGTTTTAAATTTTTTCCAGATAAATGATGCAAAAATCATACATAAAAATGCAAATGATATATTATAATGTCAAATGTGGTTACATATTTCCATACTCAAACCATATTGTACACGAAAAAAATATTATTTCCAACTAGGTGACGGATTTTATTGTGTATAAAGCTATGTCAAGAGAGGACATAGGTATATCGAATATAATTTATATATTCTTCTGTTTTTTTTTTATCAATTGATGTTTTAATTAAATTCCCATTAAAAATTATTTTAATCTACTGTTTAAATATTTTAGTTAATTAAAAGTTGTGCTTAAATAACATTAAACGCGGTTTCATAATTTTCTGCCACTAAAACCGCTAGTTAAAGTTAGATTACAAAAGTTTATACATTGTTTACTTATAAACAATTATTTGAGAAGTAAAAACTTTAATTCCATTTTGTTTGTATAAGCTTAAAGTTTGTGTTTATAGGCATACACTTTTTTCAAAAATAATACATTTTCTTCATTTTCTAGTAATTTTTTATCAACAATTTTTGTTTTTATCTTGAATCGTAAAATTTAAATTATTTTATCGTAAATTAAGATTGGAGCTATTAAATTCCATCGGAGCGAGGGAATTTCGTAAAAAAAAACTTGCCGAATTGCAGATAAAATTGATATTGATGTCTAATTTTTTTAATTGAATCAGAAAATGTCTGTTATAAATTTTTTCATAATATGTGGTGAAAATATTCAAATTATCCCGACGACTTTTTGATTTGTTTGGGAGTCGGTGAAAAGGAGAAATTGATTTATTATAACATAGGTAGCGATAGATTTAATCGGGAACGCTTTAGTTGAAAATATAACCAATTGTATACGATGGCGTTCATCATTTGTGGCGTTTGTTCCCTGGAGCCATTGCACGGAATTAGATCGTCGTGGCGGCGCAAAAGAGAACATTCTCATTCGGTCTCGAACTGTTTTCACATATTATATACCCAATACACATTTATACTTATATGAGAATCGAATCGACGAAAGGGTTGTTGTCTGGTTTGTTCGCGCAAAGAGAAACCCACCACTTTCGTATTGTAATTTATTAGCTTCGTTCTAAATTGAAAATTCTCTATCACACATTCGGTATATTGCCAGGGAGTGAGACCAAATCAACAGCTATAGAAAAGCTCGAGAAACGCTCGAGACAGAAGATGGAATGAAATAAATAAATATAACACACATTCGCATTTCCAATACACTTTGTACTTATTCACATATGAAACACGGCCTTAAGAGAAAACGCTTCCAAAACCCTCCCAACTCGCATCTAAAATTTATCTTACTGCCTCTTAAAATTTCCAGGCTCTGCTTAGCTCAATGCTTAGATATTAGGTTTAGGCTCATAGATCTGACACCTGTTGTTTTCTAGGTGTATGTAAATGTAAAATTTACCAGCGACGTCTCCACGATATCAACTCACGTCCACAATTTTCTACTTTTGTTAGAAGTCTCGTGAATATTCATGTTCCTATTTGAAATAATTATAGAGAGATAGGTAATTTAGGGAAATTTGTGTTTCACCCTTGTGTGTGTGTGTTATATTTTAAAGCCTTGATGGTTTTAATTGCGAATACGTAAATAATACGGTTTTAATAATGTAATGTTATGAGTGTATATTTGGAACTTGATAAATTTTAATGAGATGAAAAACGAATAATTATATAGAGAAATAAAAAATGGTAATTACAATTTCTTGTCAAAATGTATCTACTGTTAATAATCTTTTATTCCTTGATAAAACTAAAAAAAATAACTTTTTCTTTATTTAATTTCAGAAAATAATTAACATAGATATTGATAGAGCAAAAAAAATGTTCCTCAAGTGTCTACTTTATGACAGTTATTCTTCAAAAACTAAAGAAATTTTCAAATCAATCACTTGTAATGTGCTCAAGTTGCTTGTTTGGCATAAAATATTTTAATGAAATATTCTTTTATTACTAATTAATACAATTTCGTCAACAACAGGTAGTTGAAATCAAATTAAATGAAATTATATTTAATATCCTAATTACATAAAATATAATTAAATTTGCGTGTGTAAGGGAAAATGCTTTCACCAAACAAAGTCGGTATTTAATTTAATTTTAAATTAATTATTCCTTATTCACTTCAAAAATAAAATGCATTTTATTTTTCGTGGTGTGTAATTAATGGACGGACATTTCTTTTGTAATCATGGTTTTAATTAAACACGTATTTGAAAAATTGCATTTTTTTCTTGATTTCGAATAATTATTGTACTGTCTATAATTTAATTATAGTTTTATATTATGTAAATGTAACAATGTTTTAATATAATATATGAAGACTAGCTGATATCCGCGACGTCGTCTGCGGAAGTTAATATGTTAAGAACATATTTAATTTAAAGAGAAAAAACATTTAAAAATTGAAAGCAAAAATATATTAAAAATAACCGGAAAGAACTTATAGCGTAGAATGTTTTAACTATATGCCAAAAAATTGCTCCTTCAGAATCCGCTATTGCTCTAAGTGTATAGTTATAAGTTAATCAATAATTAATTTTGCATGAATTTGTAAATTCAAAAATAAAAATTGCTATACAATCCAAAATAATTACCTACTGTTTTTAATTTTTTTTTTCAAAAAATTGTTTCTTAAATGTTCTTTCCGCATCCTCAATTGCTCCAGGTGTATAGTTAATTAGTTATTCAATTTTTAAACTATTCATGTAATAAGATCCAACGGCTGTTAATGACGTCATAGTACAACAATACATGTATATATATAGTTAAAAATAATTAATTATTAATAATATTGCAAAAAATTGATCACTTATTTGCGTAATGAAAAGAGCAGATAGAGAACTTAAAAAAAGAAAAACAAAAGTTTAAATTAAAAATTATTTTGAGTTTTATAGCGATTTTAATTCTTAAGTTTGAAAATTTTAAAAAAATTTAATTATTAATCAATTAACAGCTATATACTTGGAGAAATTGTTTCTCGCTAACTTGGGTAACTCTTTCTGGTTAAAAAATATATGCAATAATAAAAAGGAGTGTTGAAATGTAATTTGATTATTAAAGCGGTTGTAACTTAAAAATGAATTTTGAAACTGTATTTACAGTAAAATGTAAAAAATGCTAAAAGAGAATTTTAAAAAAAGCTACAAAATACTGCTAAGCAAATAGAAAATAGAATTCAAAACTTCTTTATTAATCTAATATCTCGCTGAGCTGCATTAAGTCAAACTCAAATATGAAATAATCAGTAGATAGTGGAAGGAGAAAAAATCTTTGTCCAGCTCATGCGCATTACCTCGTTTGCCCCACTCTATCAAAGCGACGAAAATTTCACCACTTCACGCGTTGTGCTTGTAAAAATCGCATTTTTTAAACCCTTAATTACTTTGTTTTTAATTAAGATATCGTGATAATTCTTTTGTTAGATAAGGAACAAGTATGTACAATAAAACAAAAAACAATTGACCGAAATATATCCAGCAGTTTTTGAGTTAAAAGCGAACATTGGAAAACAGCTATCATTTTATTTATATAGATATATTAAGAATGATATTAAATCTATAAACATTCTTAACTATATACAACTACTAAAATTATAAAAGCTTTTCATTGGTATATTTTCTTTTTTGTTGCAAGTGTTTCTATCCAGATAAAACCTTCTGTTGAAGAAAGTTTGAGTTGATAATTAAAATCAAACATTTTTAGTAAGGTCAGTTTTTTTTTAACTGAAAATTGTAAATCTACAGGGAAGTTCTTTGGATAGTAATCTATATTAACAGTTGTTTATATGTATGTTATCTTACATAACAAGATAAAACGTATTATTTCTTTACTTACCACTATTTTTAAGTGTTACACACAAACTTTAAAGTGTTAGTTATGAAGAAATACATCAAAAATGAAAAATATGAGTTCTCAAAAAGCTTTAAAGAGTCCTCTGAAAAACTAAACGCAATTGATTGTAGTGAGTATAAGTAAATATCTTATTGTGTCTCAGAAATATATAAAACAACACAAATTATGTTTACTATACTTTACTTACAATAAGATATATAATGTAGGTGTGAGCAAATAAGGTATAATTACGTGGGTATTTGTTATTTTTATATTACCTGAAAAAATATAAAAAACTTTTGTTTACTGTTGTATGTATATAGGATCATAGGATGCATGTTCTTACTGTTCAGTGGTTGGGTCACCTTTGGCTTGAAGTTAATGTTATGAAAGCTTGACAGTATGTTCTCAGTTAAAGTTAGTTTTAACAGCAAACTTACCGTGTGCAATTTTTAATAATGAGCCCCATGGGAGTCGTTTTATATCACACAGGATTGTGAAAGTCAGCTGCTGCTCAACAATATTTTATGAACGAAGTGGACGCGAAAACAAAACTGTACACAAATAGTTTTTTTTCCTCAATAAAAACTTTACTAAAGCTTTTGTCTTTCCCCAACTAAGAGGTTGAGATAAAATAAAATCATCAATCTCAATTTTTGAATATTTCTCACATAATTTTTTGACTCTCATGAAAAAAAATCAATCAAACATTAATTTATTTTTTATATAATATAATGGAGGATGAATGAAGACAATGTTTCCAAGTTGAAGTAGCATTCCCTCTCATTTTTTATTGTAATTAATTATTGTGTGATTACTGGGAAAAATCATTAAAATTCAATTAAATCCGCAAAGCCTTATTATTTCAAGCTTTAATTAATGGAGCAATCATCATTACTTCACTAGGAAAATATGAAATGTAAAATGATTTTTGCGAAAAAATAAATTTCGAAGTAATCTGTGTAATTTCAGTAAAAAGTTTTTAATGCAGGGGAAGATAAGAGAAGTAACTAATAATATATTATATTTTTGTAAGTGGTAAAATTACAAGCGTTCATAATTAATTTATTAAAACGCCATAATGTGTTAGACGGAAAATTTAAGGAAAGAGTATTTGAGGCTCCAGAATTTATAAAGGGTCATAATTTAACTTTCTTGTTTCGTCTTTAGTGCGCGCAAATCATTTTAAATTGTATAATACTACCCGGTCGTGTTTTTTCATCTTTATTTTCCTTGTTCAAAGTTTTCATTAAGTTTTCTTGTTTTTAAAGACGGGAAGAAAAAAGCCTTGATATTATTAAAGTGTGTAAGATTTATGTGCAAGGTCACGCAGAGGCTTTTTTAATTATTACCTATACAAAGCATTTCTTAAATTGATGTGGGATGAAGAAAATACAATTTTTTTAAAATGCTTCTTATATACACTAATTGAAAACCTATTTGCTTCCATTTTTAAAATATTTAAGTAACGCGATTTTGTTGAATAATTTTTATGTCTTTTTAGGTTCCTTTTTTGTTCTTAACAAGAAAAAAATTCACATGTATTCCAATTTTCTTTTATACATTATATTATGTAGTAAATTCATTATGGTAATACACCTCCTTGCCTCGTTATTATTCCCGACGGCATTTCTGTCGCGCTTTTCGTATATTTTTTTTCTCAAAACTTATACAGAGAATTGCGGAGGTGCATGTTCTTATTCTAATAAAATTTAGAAGGGTGGTGTTTGGGTTTCAGGGTTGAAAACAAGACGAAAGAGATAGAATATTATAGAAAAAATGCTATGACTTTTTTGTGTTATTAAATATTTATTCTACGTATTAAATAACCTTATGTCTCTCTCCAGTTAATTCAGTAAAGTTCCACTATCGTATTGTAGTCAAAAATGAAAGATTTACACCAGCCATATCAATTTATGTCATTGAAAATTAACGATAATAGTTTAAGATTTTCTTTGCCAAGTATAAAATCAGCATTTTTCTGATTTATCGGCGAAATTTTTGAGTCCAACACAAATAAATCCAAAATTAAATTTGAAAGTTTTCAAGATTGATATTTATTTTTTTACTGTAGAAGAAATTCAAACATATAGATATTATATCCGATTTAATTTTACCCGTGTTAACTTATAATCGAGGATGCATAACATAAATACATTAATAAAACATTTAATTATTTGAAATTGAAAACAACTTGTAAATTGTTTAAGTTTGCACTTCTAAAACATATATAAATACTATACGTAGCTGAAAACTTTAAGAAAACACTCGTGCGTTCTCCACTCGACTAAGTTGTTAAACATAAAATTTTCCACCTATGAATGTGTTTATGTACACAAATATACATTATGATTCTGCAGAAAAGGTTTCCATCTCTTAGTCAGCCAGTGGGGTTGGAGTTGCAAAGTTTTTAATCTGGCATTTTGAATTTTCGAAAATTGTCTACAAAATGGTTTGTTGTATGAGTTTTGTTTCAAACAATGAGTTTAACATTTGAGCAAAGTTTCACAATCTTTTAATACAAATACAATGCAAAAATTTGTTTACTAATACAATTTGGGGTTTGAGAAGCAATCCCTTAATACTTTAATGGTATAATTATAACTTTGGTTCATAGAAAAAATATTTTTTTATTTATTTTGACATTTATTCGAATATTTGAAAATAAAATGATATTTTATATATGAATTTAAAGATATTCAACAACAACTATTATCAATATCAAAACTTAAACAGTACCTGAATGGAATATAATCGATTTTATGATTCAAGAAACTTCTCTCATATTAATATACGAAGGAAAACGTTTAAGATGAACACATATTACACGAAATTCAATTAAGATGAAATAATATTATAGTATTAAGAATAGCACGCAACAAACATCGGTTAACAAAAAAGACATTCAAGTAAATAAAATTTATAACTACAATTCAAAAGGTGTGCAATAGTTAACAATAAACAGTGTTCATTATGGGCACACAATGGTGGTATGTAATGTGTAATGCTTGTATTTTTAGAAATTCGTTTAAAACGAAAAAATCTCTTCAGTCTCATAGCATTTGTTTGTATTTCACTGTGTTTGAAATCAAAGAATATCTCATAAAAATTACTATTTAAGCCATTAATTTAAGAATGGTTTTGAACGTTAGAAGTTAAAAAGTTAAAAAAAAATCATTGGAATGGCAATGAATACTGTAGCCTTTGGCCACGGATGTTAACGAACTCCGTAACCGTAACTTTAATCAAAACTATCGAATATCCAAAATAAAAATCTTTCCGTAACCGTGACCAAATCCGATTTAAAAGTTTCAGTTAATTTCTGATAGGAAAATCTATTATAATCTTGTTACTATTGCATTTTAAGTAGATAAGACTTTATAATTTAAGTAAATAAGGCTTAAAATTGAGTGATTGAGTGGCCATTACTTATATATGACCAAGAATTAAACACAATTATTAAAGCGGGCCGGTCTGGTTCACCGGCAGATTAAACATGCCCTTGGGACTTGCACTACCATATTCCAGGCTGAGGTGCTTGCAATAGATGAACGTGCCAAACTAAATCTTGCAAAGAGTTAAAATGGAGCACACATATTGTAAGTTACAACCAAGTAGCGTTAAAGGCACTGTCATCTTAGACGATGAAGTCTAAGCTTGTTTGGCAACGTTCACAAACACTCATGGCGCTAGCAGCTTGTAACAAAGTCTCGCTATGGTGGGCTCCAGGACATAAGGGTATAGAGAGCAATAAAAAAGCCGACCAACTGACCAAAAATTGCGCCTCATCAGACCTCATAGGACCTGAACCTTTTTGTAAAATCAAAAACGTTTTTTTTTTGGCTTGGGAGACCAAAACCAATGCCTCGCACTGGAGGAATACTCCGGAGCATAGCTAAGCTAAGAAATTCATAAAGTACTCCAAGAAGAGAACTCACGGCTTATTGTCACTTGGCTAAAACGGATGTTAGGCTCCTAACAAGCCTCTATACGGGCTACTGTACCCTGAATTACCATATTTACAAGATCGATAAAGCCGACACTAACATACGTCGTCTCTGCTAGAAAGCGCAGAAACGGCGGTACACACTTTGTGGTCATGTTAGGCAGCTTTCAAAAGAAGACTGCAGCATCTCGGAAAGACGGGCATGACGCCTATCGAGATAACGACGGTAGTCCCTGGAGTCTGGAGCTCCCCTAGTAAACACAGAGGGTCCCATCACAATAGACCTCCTTGGTCGCAGTAATAAAAGGAAGGAATATCCTGCGACCCGTAAAACGGAAAAAAAAAATTATTTTACTTTTACAGTTTCTTAACAGTTTAAAGTTCGCAACCAAAACTAATCGAAACAAACGGATAGTTTAAAAATATTTCATTTCTGTAACCGTTTCCGAAACAGAGATAATTTTATTTCTATATTCCTAGCCGTATCCAACTCCAAAATTTCATTTCCATAACATCCCTACCTTGAGCTAACAGAACGCGCAGTGATCGCTCGATCGTCACAGCGGTCGACAAACGAAAATAGAGCAATGGCACAAAATAGATTTTTTTTAACAATCGAGAATCGTGCAAGTTTTCTTACAACAACGTTGATTTTCGTCTCAATTAAAATTCTTCTATGGCACAAACTGATCGCTTTAATTGGGCGATATTTGTGTAAATTTGTACAAGCAGATCGCTGCCCGCCGCGGTCAAAATTATAACACACTGTAACAGATCGAATTATGTCTGATATGCTTATTACAATGTTGCATTGTGCTACTCACAACCTGCCCGCGGCGGGCTAAAGTTGTTATCCGCTGTGCCTTATCGCGATCTTACAATTAAGATATTGTTCACAACACATAATCAAACATGAGACCAAAACTTTATTCTTTAGTTCCTGATTTAATTCTCACTTGAACATTACCTAACGTTATGCACTAAATTGTTTTCAAAATGTTAGATTTTTTTTATTATCTTATGCGTTTGTACTATGAATTTGATGAGTGGAGCATTTATTTTCTATTAGAAACACTGAAAGGAAGTCTTGATTGAGATAATGAAAAATTTATAAGAGATAAAAGATAAATTTTATATAGTTCATAAAATTCTTGGTTACGAATCGGTGTTACAATCTGGTAAAATAGAAGTTTGTGGTTTTGTTGGAAAAGTTTGAAATTTGTGATATTACGGAAGAAAATTCATTCAGTCCATATAAAACACCACTGTCCCAACCACCAACCCCTTAACTTTCTACCCCCTATGCATCGCCGTCTTCACTTTTTACACAAACCACTTTCGTCTTTTGAATTTTTAAAAACAATAATTTAACCGATATTGGATACTAAAACTGTATAAAGGCGTTACGTTTGGAAAAGAAAACTTTTTATTAACTAGAAAAGTTTTTACGTGAAAAAAAAAACAGAACGAGTGAGAAAAACGAAACAGGAAAAATCAGACGACATATTTATCAGCTTACAAATTTTTTTAATCAGGAAAAAGACAGAATATTGCCTTAGTTTTGCCTAAATATCCCATAAACATTATACAGACGGGCAAATAAAGGAGGTTGGAACTGGTGGTTTTTGTAAATAACATACTTACGTGGAAAGGACAAAGGTGAACAAAAGAAAAACAAGAATGTGGAAAAAATCCCGAATTAAGCGAGGTGGCACTCAAAGTGCGAGGATGGAACATTGAAAACCGCATTTAAATTGTAAAGTTTTTGGGCGTGTGTGTGAGTTGTTTGTATTTTGTTGTAGGGAAAATGGAGCCTTGACATAAAATAGAAGCCTACACGGACGTAACTTTCACGTTTCTGTCGTTTAGTTAATTTGCTGTGTTTTGTGTGTATTTTCTGGTTTTTATTATACACTCATATTTAGTTCGTATAATGAAATGAAACGAAACGAAATACAAAGATTTACGGATGAAATGAAAGAGATGAAAGATAAAATCTCAAGTGCTCTTGTTTATTTCCGAAAAGAAATTCATTTTCTATATTATTTTTTTTCCTCTGAAAATAAAACTCTAGATACCATTTTTCCTCAATTAGTGAAACCCGATTTCCAATGGTTTCAATTTTTTACTTACCAATTTATGTTGACTAAAACATATAGATATCCGTATGTAGTAGGTGTATACCGTGTATGATTCTTTTTTTTCAACCGTCACGTTCATAAAACAAATGGATTCGAAATGCTAATGCACTGATGTTGTACGGTAATTCATTTATTCAAATTGAAGCTGTGTTATCTCTCATCTCATCTTTGGGGTTGGTTTCATCTCCTCACTTACAACTTTCAGCAAATATCTCTCCAAGTTTCCACATTTCACACGTCTAATCGTGATGATGATGGTGGCGAAGAGTACGAAAGCCTCCTCTGATATTCTCACAGGAAGGTTCATCACGACTTAATGTGTCAGTTTACTAGTTTTACAATTAACTTTGACGTTTGACATGATCATATTGATTATTTTTGATAAATTAACAATATTTCCATCTCGCGAGGAATTGCACAGTGTTAAACTTTCAACTTTACGATTTATTTCACTAAACGCCCTACGATATAATATAAACTTTATTAAATATATAACTTGTAAATCACAAAACTTACATTGTTTGACATTTATGACTCAAATTTTCGTAAATCATCTGAAAAGACTAACTGGAACTTGAATGCATCTCAAGTTTCTTAAGTTTAGCATCGATGTTTGCAGATCCATATTAGATATTACATTTCAGAGTAGGTAATAAAGCATTATTAAAGAGTAATTTTACCAAAAAAGTTCATATAATTAAATTGATTTGTTGCCAAAGTATTTGAAGTTTAAGTCAATAAATAACCGTAATAATAAATTATATAGTCAATTGTTTAAAATGAAGACTTTTTAAGTTAACTACAAAGAAAAAATAATTAATTTCAATTATTTAAAACAGTAGAATTTTATATGTTGTATAAATCGGGTTTCCTCAACATTCACCTTCATGTGCAAGCCAAATGAACGTAAAAAAAAATCGCTTGAATATGTACTCTAAATTTTTGTTTTAAAACTCTCTAAGTTCAGAATTATAAATAGACAAAAAATGTAAACTTCTAAATGGTAGCGTTGTAACTTAAAAGAATTATTTTGATTTTATAAAATCTGACAGAAAAACAAAGGGTAGGCTGTACTGATTACTTGAATAAGCACAAAAATTATTTAAATCAACTTAAACTGCAAATAAAAAACGCTTCTTGTAATGAATTTCAAAAAATTTTCAATCATTTTTTAATAAGGATATATATAACAATTAGCTCTAAAACCCACTGAAATATTGTACAAGACATTTTTTGTGTGTTTTAAGTCGATTTTTTCCCGTTAGCAGAAAAATCAGGTTAGGACTCGTTTCCCCCCACACTTCAGCCATAGGTTTATTGTACTCCTGTTAGGCAAGGATCTTTGCTTATTCCAGGTTCAGCATTCTGCCTAGCAAAAGCAGTCCTTATACTAAGCTTGCGCGATTTGTGCCTGTTTGGGCGTCATTTATTCGTTTACGTTTACACGTTTATATTATATTATTATAATCAGAGATAGAAACAAGTATTTGTAAAATAACAAATGTAAACATTTAAAAAAAGCCCATTTAAAGTAAAAGTTAGTTACTTATATAGTATAGGAGTTTTCATTGAAGTTTTGATTTAATGATAGATATTTCTTCATTATAAATTTTAGTTGCCTTACAAGCGTGTAGTCACCAATGAAAGATGGTTACAACTTAATGACAAGCAAAACTTTCCTATTAAGACAACAGTCTCAAAACAACATTAAAATTTGAATATGCGACATTGGGTTCTGGAAATTAACTGGATCAACCATCCAGCTCTTTATCTACTTCCTTTTGTTATTTTATCCAGTTATTTATTAATGTAAATTTTATAGTGGAAATGTAAAGATTTAGTAAAAATAGTTTACTTTGAGCTTCATTAATTACAGATTAATTTTTATTAAAAAATTGATCAAATGTTCCTGTAAAAATAGTAAAAAAAGAAATTATAAATGGAGGGTGAAGTTGACTTGATAGACAGAATATATTAAACGAGAAGAAGGCCCTTCGAGCCGGAAGTGAATAATAATTAATTCCTCGCTCACAACCTGGTTGTATCATCGTAGTAGAGCACCTTTGATAATCGAGAACCGGGACTTGATTGAGACGATCTTTCCTCTATCCGAAAGGAAAATGTCATCATGGTACCATATGTTTGAGCGCCTTTACTTTGGAATAAGCAAACGATGACGTCATCGTCATTGATAAACCACCTTGCCTTCGCCATACCTATATAATAATATTATATTATCTGTATTCAAATATTGTGTTATTAAGTTGAGCACCGCAAGCACTGAAAACGATCCATAAAATGCTAATTTCTCTTAAGTTAATTTACAAACATGACGTTAACTTTTCGAGACCACACGAGCGAGGGATGGAGAAAAGGAAACACGGTTTTAGAGATGAAAACGATTAAGAGAACCTGAGCATTTCGATATTATGAAAATGCGTGGTTTTACGTTCACGTTTTAGGGCTTACTTACCAATAGGACCTATAGAAATTTTGTCTGGACTCGATTTATTTGCATATGAGTTGATAGAGAATGAGGTGAACATAGAAGATTTGGATTCTAGCGAGAATGATATATAACTTTTAGCCTCCGGTGAATCTGCGGTTAATTTGATCAAGACATTCACGAATTATTATTTTTGTTTGTCCAAATAAATTTTCTATATTCAGAAATTTCAACAAATTTTATTTACTAGCCGCTGTTACCTTTATTTGCGTCTAGACTGATAATTTACATAATTTTTAGAAAGATTTTATTATCTAAAAGAAAATTTATTTCTTGTATTGAAAAAAAGAAACGACTGCCTTTTTAATGCTACCAAAATGTCACAAAAACGAAAGAAAAATTATTAAATTCATAGTTTGCCTTAGATGTATCCTAAGTTCTCCTGTTTGTGATGTTTTTTTTTTCTTGAAGTATTCTAAAACAATTATGTTATGAGATTCCGAACGGGTTTTCTTCCTAAAATTGCTCATGCTAGAGCTTTCAGCTAGATGTCATATTACAGTTCATCCATTACCATCAGCTCTACAAATCTAACTCTCATTGAAAAAATACGTAGCTTAATGAAAATTGAAGTAGAATAAATAGCACTACGAAATAAAGAGGTTTTGTTTCATCGGTTTTACAGGCCTGGGTTATCATTACGAAAATTATGAGAGTGATTTAATTGTCACTTTATTTCACAATGTTCACAATTTATTTAATACGGTTCACTTTCACTTTTTATTTTAGCACTGATCACTTTCACTATTTATTTTAAGACTTGTCGAAGATTTATTACAATATTGACTCGCCTATGTTTCTCCGGGGCTTATATAGGATTTCGGAATCTTTCTTGAATATTCGGTCCTATTATTCCTTGGTATAAATGTCCATTCTTTTGTTTACTCCTTCGTGCCCGGTGGTCTAAAATACGAAACTCTTAGATAGAGAATATTCTGGAATTCCTAGAATTTCACAAAGTTTCTCCCCATCCTGTGATAACGGTACTCTTTCTTTGGCTGGTGATTGGTTCGGCCCACCCACGGCTGCGAGTAGGTGACACCACCCCAGAGTTATAAAATGGCGGTACTCTCTTAGACATATGGCGGAACATTCTTAGACTTCTGACAGTACCTATAGTTAAAAGTGGCCACAACAAAATTAAGAAAAGAATAGTTTTAACTTATTACTTTTTAACTTCTATTAACTTTTAATTTTAACTTTATAATAGCAAAGTTTGGTAAAATCAATAAAAATGACAAAAAATGGCATTTATAAAATCGCAATTTTTCTCAGTTTATATTAGCGTATTGAACAAATTAACCTTTTAGCTTTATAAATTAGTGTAGAAGTGAAGAGGAGAAACGATTGCCTTTAAATACAATCAAAATGTTACAAAAACGAAAGAGAAATTATTTAACTATATCAATGTGATGCAAGCATTTTCTAGCAAATATTTTCAGGAAATTATATTAAAATTCATATCGATGTTGCACATTTCATTTACTTCTTCGAAAATGTCAAATTCAATACGTTTTCATTGATGTTGTTGAAGAAATAGCGCATCTTTGGTGCAATAAACCCAATGCAACACACAGGTCTAAAATGCATTCAAATAAAAATCGAATATAAAAAGCAAGCCAAGCGGTTGCGACACTGCTTGCCTGTGACTCGATGTAGATGGATGGATGGATGCAACTTTGAATATCTACAACTGTACGACGCGGACGAGATCTACACATTTATATATGTGCCGACTTTATGGATATTTGTAATGCATAGAAAACTATAAGAAATGGTCTTGTGTCGGGTGCAATGTTGCATGTTATTTGTCCCGCGTCAAGTGACGGCAATTTTGCAATGCCATCGCAATCGTTGTCGTTATAGTAAGTGTCGCTCGGGGCGTTTAGAATCAAGCGATTCATGAGCTCACTTCCTTCTGGTATTCCAATCACAATCGATACACATTGTGTTGGAAAGTCGTCGCATCCACACACACACACACACACAAACGTATTTTTTACCTCGTGGGTGTAACATGCTGATAGCATTAAAAACGGGGTGAGAGTGAAATGGGTTTGTTTTTTACGCGGTGTCTTTCTACTTCTGTCATCACTTGTACTTAATTTAGCTTGTCGTCACAAGTTCAATTTATAAAATACAAAGCAAGTTGCTCGGCCTAATTTTTTCTTTCTTCTTGACACAAATTTTACAAAAATTCTACATCGTTTTTAGAAACAAAATTTCTCAAAAATCCTTTTTGCAAAAACACCGCCTAATAAAAATAATGTAAATTTCTAAAATCGAAAATCTTTAAGAAGCTATTAAATGTTAATTATGAGATTTTTTCACAAACTTTGTAGGTAACCTTAGTTTAAACTCTAACGGATTTTCTATTTTTAAGTTTTCAAAAAATATTGAATGTTAAAAAACAAAGGTGCCTTAATTTTCTTTTAAATAAATATAATAATTATTTAATTCATTCGTAATAAACCATATCAATTCATTTTTACAATTTTACTAATATTTGCTTAGTTAAATGTTTATTTAAAATTTTGAAAATTCTATTTTATCTTTGAAATAAGTATATTGGGTAATTATAGAACCATGCAAGATCAAATTCATCGCTCTATTATTTAAAAATGTATGAGGTAAGAACGGCATCTATATTGCTCAACGCTTTTGTGCGGCATTTTACCGTTGGACGCCTTAAGCCGGGGCACCGCTCTCACCACTCACTTTACAACTCTGGGTCAAGATAACTCATAATAGACCCGTTGGAAGATACTAGGTTATTAAAAAAGTATAACCAGAAAAGCTCGCCATCAAACGATAGATATTTACAAAAAATTATAATTTGCATTTTTGGCAAACTTTTATCCAAAAATCCACAAAATTCAAAAGCTGAGTTTTGAAAAAAATATTATTAACATTTTAAGTAGTTAAGAATATAACGATCTTTATAGTCTTTTTTTCTTAAATCTTACCTTAATTTGATTGAAACTTTTAGAAAATATATAATTAATAAATAAAATATATAATATAATTTTCATTTTATTCTCTGAAATCCGAGAAATGATTATTTGATAAAATTAAAGAAGAAATTTTAATGTTATGCCGAAATCTCTCAATTCATTACATACTCAGAAATGTTTGAAGCAACATAAACATCGATTTTTTACCCAAACTTTTGACTAATTTTTGATCAAAACTGAAATTGTTACTAAAACTAAAATTTTTAGTCGAATCCGACTGGAACCAAAATAAATCTTTCAGGAACAAACTGATAGAAACTGATTGATATGGTTTTTTTATTAATTAAATGAAAAAAAATATTTTTTTAAGCTTATAAATATCTTAACTCCTGCAGGCCTTTAATTCGAAAACTTAAGTTAATCTTGAAATTTAAATAGCCTTTTTTTTCTAGGTACGTTCAAGTTTTATAACATCTTTAACTACTCATGGCGTTGTTTTCTTCGTAAAGTAAGAGTTTTTTTCTCATATTACTAATAAAAAGTAACACGGACTTTAGAAGCCAATTTCAAAATAACATTTCATTAACATTTACTTATTAAAAATATTTATACATAAACGTATTCAAATAGACGGAAAAATATGAATACTTTGGTACGTTTCCTATTTCCTATTTAATAGAGACTGCAAAATATATATGATAACAGAAACGATAAGCTTAAAAGCTATGGATTATTATATTATAAAAGCATCATTTAATTGATCCTGTTTTTTTGATATATGACACCATATTTTGTTTTAACATAAATAAAATTTGATCGTTTTTGCACACCATTCGCTAATAATTATTTGAAACTATGCGAACTGCTCCACCATTTCCATCTGGCACGTAATTTTCAACAGCTGCTTCCTGCACTTTGTGGTAATAGGTGTTACGTGTGTAATCTGTTTTATTGTGTTTGAAGTATACGAAAGCGCGTCAGCCATCGTACAAACAGATGACTTGCTTGAATTTTATAAATTCCAATTAATCAAATCAAATTATTTATAGTGCACAAACTCAAACATTGTCGTCATATAACAATGAAACCAGGTAGTTAAAAATAAACGAGCAACTCCAGAGCCTCAACTAACTTCAACATACTTATAACATTTAATGTGTAAAAGCTCTTTCTGGAATTCTAACTTAGAAATAATGGGTGACCTAGCTGCTTTCTGTTTCATATTCCTCCGTTGATTTGCTGATTCTTCCTTTCGTACTTGGCAAAATTTCAAAAATTAAATCTTTAGATGCGCGTGAGTTAAGTAGCACAGTACGCTTCGTTGTTTCATCTTAATGAGGCCTTACGAATATTATTATTATAATTAAAACGGTTTGTTGTATGTATATAAAAAGGTAATGTTATATTTAGTGACTATGGATAAGCTTTATGTGTCATAAAATATTATTAAACTTTCATAGAATAAATTGAAACTCTAAAAGTATATAGAACATTAAGTGCGTTTTTTGTGAAGATACGTAACACATAGAAAAATTAAATATTTTTTTTTGAAGTAGTAAAACTTGCTTTAGCTCAATTTAATAAAAAGTTGATTAAATTGATTTTAATATCCCTAAATTGTTAGTTTTAAAGGACTTGATTACTTTGAAGGACTTAGTATAACATTGAAATATGTAATGAAAGCTAATACTATAAATAACAATGAGGGAGAGTCGAAAATATATTATTTTTATTATTATATCAATAAAATGAAGAAGCACGAACTTAACGAAAATATAAAAGGTGTTGTGATGGGAACGATGGAGGGATAACTAGAAAGAAAACTGAAGAAAATATAACAGGAAACATAACGTCTATTTGTTGAGTTTTGTCTGTATTTTGGAGGTTGTGAGAAATGGTGGATGATATTGGGAGTTTATATAACCTTATAAATAATGTGACCAATAAAGTAAACCGACCGCACATGGACCATTGTCTTCGTGTGGGAGCACATGTGCTCTCAATATTATATGGCATGGCCTATTACTCAAACGACACAACGTTCATTCGTTTCTTCCTATAGCCAGTTGTGTCTTGTATATCTATATATCGCATCAAGTTCGCTTGATTTCTTGCTCGTTCGGAACTGTAGCCTGTTTTGTATGCAGAATACATACGAACGATACTTATCGATATTCCATTTTGAAAATATCTGCGTACTAAGCTCGTGTGACGCGCGTTCGCCATTTGCCCATTTTGGGGCGTGAAAACGTTAAGATAAAAAATAAGAATTGGACTTAGGAAATAAAAAAAATAATTTTCATCTGGAAAACGACACAGAATGTTTCAGAAATACACTGCACTACATATTTTATATAGAGCTATATTTTACGAGAACAAAATGAAAAAAGTAAAAATTTCATATAAAACGTATATTTCATATTATTTTATAACTAAAATAAAAAATTAGCCAAAACAATATTTTTAAAGTGATATATTTAATATGCTTTATACGATCTAAAAGTTTCATTTTTCATGTCGTAAAATTAAATATAATCAGTAATGTTAGACGTTGAAAATATCTATTCGAAATTATACCTGAAATAGAATATGCACAATTTAGTGGTTAATAAAGATATGAAATGCGCTATTAAAGGTTGCTCACTAAATACATACCTTCCGTACAGCTATAGATTGTGGCTTATATAATAATATCAAGTCAATTCTATACCTACTGGACACTTAAATATACTAAAATTACCTTATAAGTTTGTCTAAAACTAAACTAAATTTACTTGATGCATTTTAATCCCGTTTAAAATATTTTTTTTTTAATCAGAGCTACTTTTTTAATGTAACAAAAACGTTGCTATTGCTGCCCCTTCTTGTATAGATACAAGTTTTGAATACTACGCTACTAATCCAAAATGTATTATATAAGTGCTTAAATTCTTGCAGTCACTTTTAAGATGAATTCCAGGGTTTTAAATCATGAAGAGCATTAAAAGTTTTAAGCTAGTACTAAATATATAATTAAATCTTCAATTATCAAAACTTCTATAAAAATCTCCTCTCTCTTCTAAATAACTTGAACTATGATTTTTATAAATGATGCTTTTAGTAATAGCTCAAAACATTTAATGGAATTCACGACTTATAACACTGGAATTTATCTTAAAAGTGACTAAATGAATTTAAGCACTGAATATGTCTTATATGAGACAGTTTGGATTAATAGTGTTGATATCCATTATGGAAAAACATTGTAAAATCGTGTGATGCACCGAGTAGGTACTCAGCCGAATACTCGATAGTCGGTTAATAATCTTACCTATTTGGACAAGTATCTAACTCAGTTTAGCTGCTAGGTACTCGTTGAAGAATTTGCGTTAAAAATAAGCCTGAATAAAAATAGAAGAAAAAATGTATAACAATGAAATAAGGTATTGTTTGATAGTAAGTATACCTACATATTATATTCAGAGCGAACATATGGATTTAATGCATATTTTGAAATAAGTATCAAACCGCAATAGGTATATTAACAGGTCTGAAACAAACTGAGTAACTCGGCTGAGTAAGTACTCGGCTTGATAAACTTGAAGACGAATAATACTCGGTTCTCGGTTACTCGATGAAACCTGTACTTGACTCATCATTAGTAAAAACCAATATGTGTAAGAGACAGACATCTTAAAGGGTTCACGAGTCTATTATTTTTTTTTTTTTGATTTCGTCAATATTTTCAAAATAAAATGTTATGTTAGTAACTGCACAGTGCATATATAAAGAAAAGTTATGAAATGTATTCTCAGTTTTGCTATGTCTAACTTTCCCTTTCTAAAACAATTTAAAATTAGAACTCAACGATTAGTGTTGTCATTACTATTTAAAAAATAATATCTTAGTTTTTACTAAAAATAATAATTAATTACTTATCATAAGTTCAACTGACTTCGTCAATGACACTTATCTTTAAAAATATTTTAGAAATCATATTTTTCATTTCATATTATGAAGTAGATACCTACGCTTAAAATTGTATTTTAGTGAAATGGAAAAGAAATTTTGTTGAGAGTAAAGAAATTAAAATTTCAATTGTACAATATTAATTTGATAGGAATTAAAATCCTTCTTCTTCCAGTTTCCTCTCTCTTATACTTAGAAGCTTATTCACTATCGTCGAGGATAAAATTAATATCCCATTTTATTAATTGTCTCGAACAACCCCTTATTTGATTCAAGTTAATTTTAACCGTGTCAGCGCTTTTTTTTCAACGACACCTTTTCTTTATTCGACACTCTTTCAGTCTTGGAGCGCATTTACACGAGAGGAAAAAACACGAAGCGAGACCGAGTTGAAAACACACACACACACACACCTACTATTTCTGAACCCTTATAAGTGTTATATCTTGTAGGGTTGAACATGCTTCATGGCTCACATTGAATTTTTTTCACTTTTAAATGCCACTTGTAATACAATGATCAAGCGCTTGGTATTCTTTTATACTCCACATACACCTGTGAAGCGGTGGAAAAAATTTCTTGTATGATTAATTTTTAAGCTAGAAATTTATAAATGAATCTTTTTAAAAACATCTCTACGGAATAGTTTTCAGGAAAGCTTGTAAAGCTTTTCCGATTTGGATACTTTGTATACAAGCTCAATATTCACAATTTCAAGTTGGAAAATATTTCTCAATAGAGTAGTAGAAATACCTTTTAAATTGATGTAACGTCGACGAAACAGCTTGGCATTGGCGGCTAAAGTCGCGGCAGTGGTTTGAAAACTAGAATGAACGAGAGAATCGGTGAAGATGACTGAAGACTAAAAGAATGAGAGAAAACGAGAAGAATGTTTCAGTGCTTCTCTCAGTAAGGAAAAATGCAATGAATAAAATGCCATTTCTTTGCCAGTTCCCGCTTGTTCACCCCATGTTCTTATCGATAAATTTATGTCGTCCTCCACTACCTATTTTCAAAATGATGCTCTTTTCTCTTTTTTACACTATTTCTCTTCATATCAACGTATTTTTTCAATTTTATTTGCGCAATAACAAATCGAAGGATATTGATGGTAGTAGATAAATACACTCGATGCAGCAATATGTAATTCATTTAAACGTGATTTCGCTTTTTCTGGAAATTTAATAATGTCTTATATATTATATTTTATAGGAAAAAATAATAATTTCGACTATCGTGACGTATTCTTTAGTTTTTCTTATGTTGAATAATCATCAAAGTAAGGAAAATAACTGACACATTAGCGAAATTAAAAAGGAAATTATGCAACTTTCTTGGGATTTGTTAAGGAATGAGGTGAATAAGCCTTAATGGTATAAGAGAGTAAAAGCATATGTTCTACATGCAACACACACATTCACATACAGGAGTGAATAAAAAATTTATGCGGAGGTTTTCAAATATTTAATCTTTTAAAGTGTATGCCCCCGTCAATCTATGTAATTCTTATTTTTATTTATGATATGGAAACAGACGAGGAACGCGTGCTATTGGGATTCAAATGTATTGAACAAAGACAGTTTTTTTTTCCCAAATAGATAAGAAATCCATCCAAGTTAGTCGTTGTTTTACATTGCTCCAAATATTTCCTTTAGTTATTTCAAAATGAACGAAACGAAAATATTTCTTCTTTTTGGATTATATGTATTTGGATCGATTTACCTTTGACTGCAATATTTCAACAAATGTCAGCCAATGAAAATCAACCACAGTCATTCATATGTATGTGTTCGTTTGAAAAAAAAAGTTTAAAAAGAAAAATGCCATGTGCATTTTAAATCTAAATATTTGTATTGTACTTAGATTTAATGATTTAAAAGTAAGTAACGTTTTAATATTAAAAATATAAATGGGAATATAAGTATCAGCGGTATAAGACAGAACGTAAGTTATAAACAACGTGTACTTACACATATTAAATCAGCGAGCCTAAAAATTTAAACAAATATTGAGAACTCATTCGATGACAATTTGGTATGTTATAGCTGATAGAAGAAGGGTAAGTTTTGTCTCAAGTGTAAACAAAAGGAATAATAAACTTGTATGAGAGCAAACATTTAGTTTCCTTATAATAAACATTCCTATCATAAACATAAATTATTATTTTTACTTCTGCCGCATTGTAAATTTCAACAAAAAGAGCTTATAATGAATTGGAGTGTCTGAATGCGTGCATCTCTTGAATTTTTATTTCATGATATTTGTAGAAAAATTCTCAACGTCTATTATATCTAAATATTATTTGGATATAAAAATGTTTTTGTATCTATAAAGTTTGATGCTCAGCAAAGCGAGCAGGTAGTGGCTTGTTTCTGAAATCAACTAATAAGAGTTCCTAAGAGATAAAAATTCAGCTTCTTTAAAAATTTTTAGACAACTATTCACTACACAACCTCAATATCGATACATTTGTATTAATGAACAATATAATATACATACATATCTGTAATAATGACATTTTTGCAAAAGCTCATTCATTAAAGTAGTTTATTAGTCCACATATTTTGTCAACATTTTTAATACATTCATTGTTTTTGTTGCATAATATAAAATGTAATTTTTTATAACTATAATTAAAATATGAAATCAAATACTGTTACGAGATTGCCGTAATTATTACTTCAATAAAATTTTAAACTACAAATCGTTGTTTTAACAATCTTTTTTTTTTTCGTTTAAAGTCAGTTCTTTTTTACATGTTTTATCTCTTATTTTGTTTCGGATTTTTTGATATCATGTACCTACGCAAAAATGTAAACGGGAAAAAAGCATTACAGAGATAGTACGAGTAAATGAGATAGCTACATTCGATCAAGTCCATTGGGAAATTTGCATTGTCGTAGGTAACTAGGGATCTGGCGCTCTGATATCCAAATTGAATTTGTAATTCAGTTCTCATTTCGTGAAAATTTTCATGTATTTTATACACACAAATGTACGCATGCACAAATATAACTATATGTAAAAATATAGGGCATTCATTTACATTATATTCCCTATTCCTTGTCCCGTTCAGGATGTGGCTGTAGCTTTTATTCCCTATTCTTTCTGATTCATACATAAATAGAATTTTATAGATATAATATAAAAGAAGGTACCATTAATCACTTTTTGTTTGTATATTATTTGTGCTTACTGTTTCTCTTTTTAATTGATTTATTGAATTCAAATGGAATAAATAAGAGGTAAAAATTATATAAATGCACAAACGCATTTATACATCAAGCTTTTCCATTGAGTTTAAAACAAATTGGAAATATAATCTTCAAAATTTTGAAACGTTACTGATTTAAACTAGAATATATATATTTACATTTTTTTTTTATAAAATTTGAATTTATAAAAAAAAATTGATGTTGATGGATGATGAAAATTTTTCGTCTTTTAGATGGAAAACATATTTTCCTTAAATTTTTACGTAAAATTTTTCTCTGCCTTTTCTGTATTATTTTCATCCCTTTCATTCATATAAGTAATATTTCATGACAAACTCGGCGAGTCTATACAATCTATTCATGTATGTACATTAATAATCCAATATTCAAATGGAAAATCATGACACTCCTTTCTCATCCCTTACACCTTGGCTTACTCTTAGGAATAAGCGTCAAAACAAAAACTATCCCAAGTCAATCTATTCTCTTCAATTTCTATCATAAATATTTTTTATGTTGAGGATGAGGATTTCATCTCTCTAACCATTGAAATTTAAGAAACTTTAGGTTTTTGTATTTGTAAGCTTATTGTAAAATATTGATTATGTAAAATGAAACTCATTTTTTTTTGTATGTAAACAGAATGTGTGCGTCCATAAAAACGTGAATAACTCGAGCAATTTTCTCTGCTTCTAGGATAATGGAAACAGCGACTTGTCAAATAAATCAGATTGATTGACAGGACTAAAAACAGTTAAAGCTTTTTATATGTTCTTCAACTCTATTTTTAAAGCCTCTTTTCGATTTTTTAGCTTTAGGGTTTCCATAAAATTACAACATAATTTATATGTCTTAAGAAAACAATTAATATGATTTTTTACTAAAGAAGCTCACAAAAATATTCAAATTAAAAATTACATTGCAACAAAAAAATATTATTTTGTTCTATTTTATGAATTTTTTGGCATTTTGAAATTTAATTCTGTGTTTGTTTTCCTGTATTTCGTGACACATTTAATTGTATCACAAAACTGGTTTTGATTGGTACAATCAAAAATAATAGTACGAAATAAATGTCAAATGAAATTTGAATAATTCATTGGATAAAAGCCCTTATCACTTTTTAACTATTTTTGGACATGTTTATACTTTACAATTAATATATCTAATAGGTATCTCAACAAAGTAACATAATATTTATTTTTTTACGCTTATGTTACAAACTCAAATAGTTGGAAACAGAAATAGCGGTGTCCACTTTCTATAGAATATTGATTTTTTGTGCGATATAATGTTTATTATTAGTTCACTATATATAGTTCACTATTCACCAATAGTTCACTATTTGAATTTAACTTTCTGTAAAACATCTGTTTGAATTTTCTAGGAAAAAAATTCGAATAAAAGTTGCAGGCTTATATGAGACTAACAATCATTGCCAGTTTAAAGAAAATCGTTTTAGCAGTTTTTAAAAAAATATTGAAAACATCTCAAAAACCCATAGAATAACGTAGGGTTTCCTGTTAACGATTTCAACCAAAAGCTTGGCGGCACAATAAAATGGAATATGAAGGCGAAATTCCAAGTTTGATTAATTTCGAATTAAGCTTTTGATACGATATCGCTGCCACATAAAGATACGCAGCACCCACACACACAGAAATATCATTTTTTTGGATTCAAGGGACTTTAAAACGTGTATTTCCAGGAAAACTCAAAATCGATAATTCGATCTGATATACTGAATACTTTCTCTATTACGTAGTAACAAAAGAAAGTAAAAAGATGGATTCTTAAAATATCTACTAAGTAATTAGTAAAAATTCACAAAGGTACAAGATAAGAGTTTTGAAAAATTAAAGACTGCATTGAAAAAAAACTTCTAGTTCAATCTGTTCAGTTGCATATTTCCCTCAAGGTTAAGTTCCTTATAGAGTCGTGGCTTTTTATCTAAAAATTTCTTACGGTTCTTATCGGAAAACAAACAATATTTACTGGTAGATCATTTTGTAACGAACAAAGAAAGAAAATAAACAGCGATGGAGAAGAATGGAAACGAATGGAACATTCTAGACTGTGCTATAGAAGTTTTAATATTGAACATCTGAACATTTTCATTACTCACCGGTCAACGGTTTTTGAAGTTTCTGGAGGGATCGTAACGAACTCTATAGAAGGCTCGAGAGTAAAATGGTTTGTCTAAGCAATTATATACAATGCACACAGTCAGTTGGTTCATTCTTTCTGAATAAGCCAGTCAGTGAATACAAGTGAAAGTACATAATACGAACGATTTAAAAAGTGATTTTGAAAGTGATTTTTGTTAATAATATGTTTATCAACAAGTAAAAATAAATTAAGTTGTTGGTTAATTAACGTTTGGTGAAATTTCTTTTAAATAAAAAGAAGCCTTATTGAGGAACTCAGTAAAGGTTTTGAGAAATCCTGTTATAATAAATTGGTTTGGAAAATATTAAATAAAATTAAGCAAAAAATTGGCTTGGAATGATAACTAATGAACTTAATTGCAAGGTATATTTAGAACTTTGTAACGATGCTTTTTCAGAAATTAATGTTTTTACTTTCAATGCTTGTTCTTAGTCTTAATTAAAAACACGAGGTCTGCGTGAAATTTTTGATTTAGATTTTCCTTCTAAATGGTGGTATTTCTAAATTGTACAGATTTTGAACACTTAACAGGCATGATGCAGAATGCAGGTATAAGGTGAATTTTAAAGAGATACCTATACGTAAAGTTATCGAAAGTTTACTAAATAAAAATTTTGAAATTATTTTTGATTTTCCTCTTTTTTAATGAAAGTCGTACTCTCTTAAATCGAAATAGTGACTATAGTGACTATTCACTATTTTTGCAGTGCAGAGTATATCACTAAATTCAAATAATGGTATACTTTTTACTACTAAATAGTGAATAGTCACTATTTGATAGTCAAAAGTCACTATTTCGATTTAAGAGAGTAGTTATTTTATTAAGTATAATAATTGTTTTCTTTTTTCAGACGATCTCAACATTTCTTATTTTTCATTTTTTAAATATTGAGTCTCGTTTCTTTGAAATAGTAAACTTGTAAACTTCACTAAAGTTTGTCTTCTGATGAGATCCCTTATTCTGTTTTTCATTATTTTAAATATAAAACAGTCGAGTGTTGTTTTCAGTTCCAATTATATTTCCACTTGATATAATATAACGTATTAATGATCTTACTAGATTCTAAGGGTTTGTTGGGGTTTTGGGTAGAGAACGATGATTTCTCCTTCCAGGCTGAATCTTTGATCTAATCCATTCAACAACGATATGCGAATACTATTATCTTGGTAACATCTTAGATTAACCATAATGCTGATAATGCATAATGTGACATTAAATCGTTTCTAAAAATATCTCTTATTGCTTATCATTACCAAATGTTTAGTTAAACTTGACCGAAAATATAAAATAAAGTACCTACTTTCAAACTTTGATTTAATTGCTTGAATCTAATTTATAGTTTTTGAGTAATGGATGAATTAACAAAAAGATGACAGACACGTTTTCAGTGTAAATGAAAAAAAAGAAACTTAAATTGGTTTGGAACTACCTTTTTCGTAATATTTCAAGATGTTAACAATAATTTAAAAGTGTAAAATCAAAATATCTTGCTCAAAAACCATTTTATCCCGTGTTTATTCGGTGTTAAATATACCTTAAGTCTACATTGATTATTTACAATTTAAAATGCGTATTAAAGATATTAGAAATAAAGCTGAATAAATAAAAGAATAATAATAAATAATTTTTAATGGCTGAATAAAAAAGAAAAATTACAGCTCTTATTTAATTGACCAGAATTTGTTTCTTTATTTCCAAGTATATACGTATAATTATCCTCACAAATTTTTTTCAATTTCAATATCAAAGTGAAAAAGTAAGAAGAGAGGTAGCAGGGGATATTTTACATAAAAATTTATTATTAATCAAAAGAAATGAACACGTACACATACACATATTATTTGTGTTGGCTTCAAACACTCATAAATGCTTTAGGGATTATGCAAACAAAAGATATATTTAAATAAAAAGAAAATTACATAAAGACCAAAAACAAATATTGATAATGAAAGAAAAATATAAAATTTCCGAATCAAAAGAAAATAAACTAACGAAAATTAAAGAAGTTTGAAATTCTTTTTGTCTTTTTTTTTAATAATGATAAAATTTTGTTTAGTTTAACAACACAAACTTTGTTGCTTACTTTATGAAAGTTTTTTTTTTCGGCTTATTTATTGGAAACTTTAAGGAGTTTAGCTAAAAACTTAAAACTTTAAGGAGGTAGTGGAAGTTTCATTTTTGTATTAATTTTTTGT
Source organism: Sisyra nigra (assembly GCA_958496155.1). NCBI lineage: Eukaryota > Metazoa > Arthropoda > Insecta > Neuroptera > Sisyridae > Sisyra > Sisyra nigra. Next base: position 18,917,301 of record OY292315.1, on the reverse strand, counting down.
TCGATAAATCCAAACTATTGTTTTGTCCAAATAGAATTTGGATCAAATATGATGAATAATGAATTGTTTTCTTTATTCTATTTGTTGTCAAAACGAAAATGAATGCCATGTTTGTAAATTATATTAAGAATACGAGATATTTCCAAGTAAATTCTGTTATGGCAATGGCAGTATGTCAGCTTAAATTCGTCGCTCTGTTATTTGAAGTTAATATGCTAATGAAATATTGTAATTAATACATAAATGTAACAAGTTTATATAACGATCAAAAAACATGTTTGAATTCGGAATGAACAAACGAAACGGTGAAACTTAGATACTATAGGGTAGAGTGGGGCTGATTGCGTACAAGATAAATACAGTGTGAAAACCCTGGTTCCGTTTGTGTTTTCACGAACTTAAATGTCGACGTTGCGCCAAAGACTCAAGTGAATTATTATATTATAATATATTGTGATATTTCACAACTACACGCAACGGCAGCATATAATCAAAACAAAAGGAAAATCCATAAATAAGTCCTGAAAATAACTTTGTAATTTAAAAGCAACGCGCGCGTCTTTAATAGATTCATTATAAATACGTTACCTTATGAAGAACGTCTTAGTGTTAATAAAATTAAATTTTATTCATAAATACGAAGCTTTTAAACTTTAATTTTTTTTCCTGTTAAAAACCTTTTACATGATACATCACTTTAATACATCAAAAAAGGAATATAAAGTGTGTTTAATCACACGCACAAAATATTCTTTTATTTCTACGTAATAAATTATTAATTTTACGTAACTTCTTTTTGATTTTCTTCTTAAATAAGGAAATAAACCTTGTTACATAAGGACGTCAACATTTAAATATTTGTTTTTTTCTTTTTTTCATCGAGTCTTTTGCAGTATGAGAAACTTAATAAAAAATTAAAATGTTCATCTTGACTTTAGTAGGAATTTGAAATGCTCCTCCATGTATTTCTATGCTTAAGTGTGTCATAACATTTTTCATTTGCAAATATGTTAAATGTGTAATAAAAGAAATCTGAGAGACGCAAACAAAATTTGGCATAATTTGCTCATTTAGAATTTTTTACTTGTATTTTATTGGAATACAAAGTGTCTGATTTTCTTTATTTTTTCCATTGTAGGAACAATTTTTTTCATATAATATAAGAAAATAAAAAAATAGATTTTGATAAAAGGTAATAGTCTAAAAAACAGTCAGAAAAAACATACAAGTATCAGACAAGTTTTTTGAACCTGCTTGAATGTATTATTGATTATTTTAGTTAATCTCGGGAGAAAAAAAGCGTCTTCTTTCGAGAAAAAACCTTTAAGACATTGATGAAATTAGTTAATTAAATTTCCGATATGTGAGTGGGGTAAAAATTTAAATTTCGCCTATCTAGATTTTCTATTACACTTCCCAAGGGCGCGCCAAACGACGCTAGCGTCGATATGTCGACATAATCTTGAGACAAAAGTGATTGAAACAAACATGCACGATATCTTAAGACTATGCTAGAGACGTGGCCCTTCTATTTATGTCATGCTCGTGTCGTTTCGAAAATCAACGTAAAGCCCATGAGTGAAATTAAATCCATCTCAATTCCGTCTTGAATAATTCAAATGTTTGCCTATCAACATATCATAATAAATTTTGACGAGCGCGCCTCTTCGTTACAAATCTACCCCTCATATGAATATATATTTGAGATAAAACTGAAAGATGCTGCGATCATAGATGAACCAATTTTCCTCCAGTTGGCCATGTGGACGTAAAATTTTTGTAAATATTGAGCTCGCGTTGTACGGAGATCGGAAATATGAGATATTGCAAGTTCGTGCAACGCGGTACAAACCTCGCAGAAATGTGATGCAAATCTCGTACAAACCGTGGCCCGTTTAAACTTTATACAGTGAACCTTTGGCGTTGATCACGAGGCCGAAGCCGAGAACGATGGAGGTTGTAAATCATTCGATGTATATGCCACAAGCGCGGAATATGAATGTATTAAATCGAGATATAAATGAGGAGAAAATGCATTATTAAATCGATAATTCTATCGAACTATTAATGTAATCTTTAAGGCAAAACTTTGCGTCTAAATGAAAACATATAAAGCTGCTTACAGTACAATATTAATCAGGTTTACCTGCATGCATTATAGGATTATCATAATAATTTATAAAACATCGTACAATGCCTTCGATAAAATATATATTTTAAATACTTTTATAAAATCAAAAAAACTCAAAGGTTCGTTGCACTTCTTGAATAATTAATTTAATCTTCATCATTTCTCAATCAACAATATTTTATTTTGCCAAATACCCATTTTTTTGATACAGCTACTGATGGTGTCTTTGACTTCGTAACTACAGCTTAAAAAAATTAACATTAATTTTACTTTAACAACAAAAGATAATTTAACTGTAAATACAACTGTCGAAACAAAGAGTTTGTTTTAATTTTTGGAACGAAATGCTTTATCGTGCGCTACATTCTTATTATATAACGAATGAAAGCTTCACGGGACCAAATAAAGTGGAATTTACACCGCCATGATAGATATGGAAAAATGAATTTTAGAGGTGTAAGAGAGAGTATAAATCAGACACACACACGCACACGCCTAGCTAATTTTACTCCTATCAAAAATTCAGTGGGATTGAAATTCAACATATATGAACATGTGTACAGAAGAAGGTGTAAGAATGCATTTGAAGAATACGAACAGAAACTGGGAGAAAAATCTGGGTTTTTCTTGAATCTCAGCCAAAAAAAATAAAACAGAGCAAGGTTGAATTTCAATAATCAATGTGTATATATCACTTATGCGAATTAAGGTTTTTAGTATATAACTGATGAAGCAAAAAACGCAAAAATTAAAAAAACGGGCATTGCTATGGGACTCAAAAAGAAATATCTTTTCATCATAATAATTCCAGACCTCACACGTTTTTGGTTACCTGTCAAATTTTGCTAGAACTTGGATGGGGAGTGATGTTCCACCCACCATATAACCCTGATATGGCTCCTTTAGATTATTACTTAATCTGGAGCTTACAAAAACTCCACGAATGGTAAAAGTTTATACCTGAACATCTTTGATATGGATTAAGGTAGACTTTCACTACTCGTGTATTTGGCAAGTATGCCAATATTTGCGTAGTTGGCAAGTACACCAAGTTTTGAACTCAAGTACGGCGCTCCCACTACTCCTGTGTTTGGCAAGTACGCCAATATTTATGCACGTATTAACTTTTACTAACGTATTACTTTTTACCGACAACCGACGGGACTTCGCCAGCAGCAAATATGCACAAATGATTGAGTGAACTATTCCCGCTACATGGCAAATATAGGTATATTTACCAAATACACGAGCAGTGGGAGTCTGCCCTAATAATTTTAACTGACATTCTGTAATAAGTTACAAGCATACTTCTAAAAAAAATACTTGGTAAAAAATATGGCTTACATTATAAAAAAAAAGTATAAAAATGCATCATAACTTTAAGTTCTTATTAAAAGTAAAACATTCTAATTTATTAATGTTCCCTCGAAAAAGTAATTAATAATAAAAAATGAAAAGATGGTTAATTAAACCAAAGTTAACAAAAAAAGAAACGATGAAGGTTAAGAGGTTCATATTCAAGATAAATTTTTATCTTTGTTTAAAGCGTATATTATTTAGAGGAAACGCGACATCCTGAGTATAACTTGTATTTTCTCATCCACATTTCGTGTTTTGCGAGTTCATTTAAACGATTTTTTTCTGTGAATTTATCTTTTTATTCGGCAACATTTCAAATGTGTTTAGTATGCTATAAATATCATGTAGAATTATAAATATTCATGTTGGATGAAAGGTTTGACCTCTGAATTTTCGGACAAGCCAATGCTCGTTATTTATTTAGATTGAAACAGCCCTTTGAATTTGCATGTCATTTAATTTTTATTCCACTTATTTACTCTAAAGTTTACCGTTTCAATATATTTTTTTCTGTTTCTAAAACATAAAAATTTCATAAATAGATTGCAAATCTTCTTCCGTGCAAGCCAATAAAATATGAAAAATTATCGAAAAAGTTTTCTAGTCTCGTCGTTTCGGTTTGGCAAAGTTCTACAAAAGAAATATTATTTGAAACGATAAAAATATACGAAGCACTAAAATGTAATCTCAATATCGAAAATTTTTATCATAAAAAGATCAGAGGAAATTACAAGTTTTATTTGGTTTTTTTGATCATTTTTTTCATGTTGAATGATAATAAAGTGATTTTATTTATATGAAACGAAAAAAAATGTGCTACGCCCCGGTATCATCAAGATTATTCCAAAGTCTTGTAAGACAAAGTTTTCCACTTGATTCGGTCGATGTATGGTTTCTAGAAGGACAAGCTTGTTGACAACGTTGTGGATTCAAATGGGGGGATGATAAGAAGACAATACTACAGGACATGGAACACGGTAATGCCGTGTCTAAAGGCAGTTTGTGGTTTAGGATTCCTTTTCATACTGCCTTCTCCTCCTCATAATATACCTTGTGGAATGAAACTCTCAACGACCACACCCTCAACTAACAACTGTGGCGCTATATTATTTAAGTTATTTTGAATTTTCCTCCAACCCTTAATGAAAAGGAGACAATCTTCATTTCATCCTTGTACTGGACAGATTGGGACTAATTACACTTTGAGTTCACATTTGATTATTCATGCCGTTTTAAACGATGCCTGAACCAAAACGATTTACGTAAATTATCTGAGAGATACCAACGCGGAAAAAGGCTAATTCAAAATTGAGTCTTGAATAATTTACACATCATAATCGAATTATTTACACCCAAATTTAGAAACGATCTAATTTATATGATTCGAAGTCGATGCGAAGACACGGATATTGAGCACGTTGTAAAGTGGGAGGAAAATTGAGTTATAGCAACAGAGCATCAATGTAAATGTTTAAAATGCAGATGAATTTAGGGAACGTTTTACATGTTTTAATATCTCCAACTTCTTGTTGAAAAAGTAAGTTTTTTCTTGTTTGTTGGCGTTAAGTTGTGCTTGGTGCAACTGACCGTAATTGACATTGCACGATATTGTGTCGTGCAAGAAGTTTGGGTTCGGGACGTGTTGGCCAAACAAAATCCTGGAATGGGATGATGAAAATCAGGATCGTTGGGCGCAGTTGGCAACGTTGCTAGTTCTGTCAGTTGCAGCCGTTCGCGCGTATTGTATCGATACAACGTATCAGTGGATTTCCTGATTTCCTTCATGTCGACATATTTTAACAGCCCCCCAGCTACGATCTCGAATGAATTGGCTACGAACTTGCCTCTCTCTCCCTCAGCCATTTCACTCTTTGCCCATATTTCTCTCTATTTATATAATATATCCATATCCTATATACATAGGTATATGTATAACTAACAAGCTATGAACTATTTGCACAAAAAAGGGAATTTGAGAAGAAAGAGACGAAAATTTCATTTACTATATATCACAAACGAGACGAAAATTCAGCTACATTCTATTTAATTTACTGTTTTATTTTCATTTGGGAGAGAAATGAAAAAGTTTATTAAATTTTCTTTGTTTCATATTACAAATTAATATTTATATCATATACCCTCTAGTTTTATTTTTTGGCTGTGTACGATAACTCAATTTTTGTTATCTAAGTCACAATTTTAAAGAAAATATTCAAGGGAACTAATACGATAATTTTCGAACAAAATATTGACCGTAAGCCATAAATAAATATTATAATAATAGTCGACTGCAAACTGTAATTTAAAACACGCAACAGTTCAAAATATCCTATATGCGACTACGTAAAAAATTCTAATATAATGTTGAAGGCTTCAAAATTGCTGTGGAAAATGTGTCTATTTAAGTTTCAGTTGATTTTCCTGTCGAATATAGAACACTCAATTAATTAATGGGTTGAAGAAAACGTAGGTAATTCCTATTTATAATAGCAACACTTATTCATTACTTTTATTTTAATGAATAAAATTGAAATTTTAATTCAAAGAATCAATTATTGTTGTGAAACAATTCAAGGTTAACAAATATTGAAATATAGTACTCAATGGAGTCTTGAACTGAATTCTTTGACAAAAGTAAATGAAATTTTATCCAGTCTTATGTATTTATATCTAAATACACATTCAACATGTTTCTGTTTTCCAGCGATATTCGAACAGATAAATTTATCAACTATCATTGCTTCTCCTCTTACGTTATTTCTATTGGTAGTACCCACTTTTAATTGACGACATCGACGTGATTCTAATTCAATCATGGAAATGCTTTCAAACTTGTGACTAATTATAGAAAATCCAATCAAACCGGGACTTGTCCAATTTTCAATTCCATTTCCTCATTTCATGTTTAATAAATAATTATTATGAGAACTGAATTGGACAGAGTTTTCAACTAAGAGAAATACGGTAAAACTCTATCAATATTTTCATTTCGTTAAATTTTGAATTATATAGAAATTTTGCGAAAGTACAAATATGCTCATTCGTGTAGAGCTGGTCTCAAAATTTCAAATTAAATTTTTTTATTATTACTTTTTTCCGTAAGAAAATCTGTTTGAATGTTCTCGTCTTATTTTGACAATAATTAATCGAAACTAAATTATGCCATTTTCCATTCAAAACTATTTTGTGCACCTATAAATTTGTGTAAAATTTTTGCAATGTACTTACTTCAAATTTAATTTATAGGTACTATATTATAGTTTACTATATTTTTACTATATTATAACTATAGAGTATATAAAATAGAAATTAAAACCTGAGAAATTTATTGAGGTTTAAGTTTTAAAACCTTTGTTTTTAACAGAATAAAAGTTGATGATGTCAGATATTATCTTCGGCCTGAAACATACTTAAAGGCGTTACTAGCTGATAACCGTCCGCTTCGCGGAGCAAAGCGTAGCTACACTGATGGATTAATAGAAACTTTCCATAAAAAAATACATAAAAAAATATCCCAGCTATTTGGAAATAAAAAGATCGTTCGTTTTTCAGAGTTTTATCTATCTTGGTATAAAATTTCGATTTCATAGTAAGTTCATCAAAATTAATTTTAGAGACGTGAAAAACACAAATTCAAATAAAGAAATAGAACGAAGCCCATTCGAATTGTTTTGGGTACTTATTTTACTGAAGCATTATTATAAATTATACTAAAATTTTTTAAAAATAATGTTACAAAATCTTTCTATTTTAGTTTTATAAGATTGATCAAATTTTCAAATATCTAAGCGATGTATTCTACCGAGTTTTAATGTCGTTTTCAATCCAATCAAGATACTAATTTATTTTCCATCTTGAAATTTTGGATTTTGCATTTGATCGATACTTTTCTTATCAATTACAGGACATAAAATAAAAATTACTTATTTGGAAAATATAAAATTTTCTGTAATCTTTAAGGGTTTCAATCAAGTTTCCCAAAATAAACTATTGAAGCGTTTCTTTTGGTTGGGGTATTTTTATTTATTTTTTTTATTATTTACTAACTGATATCATCTTCAGGACAATTTCCAAAAATGTCACTACAAATACAAAACATAGAAGATATGAAAGACATTAAGATTAACTCAACTACAGATATCGGAAAAAGTACACAACATGACCATCGTAATTTGGGCGAAATCTTATTATGGATATTGTACCCATTTCCCGATATTCAATCGGTCTTATATAAATAATGAGTAGCTTTAGAATAAAAGCTTCAAATCAAGCTAAAAATCAAATAAATAGTTAAATCTTTTATTAATTTTTTTAATCAAAACAATAAAAAAATATTTTGTATTCATATTTTTTATTATTTTCATTTGCATCGCTTAAGACTGCAGCAAACTTATCAACTTTAGGATACTTATCAGCCGGTGGATATTTACAAAGTAATATGCTATTAAAATCCTTCCATCTGTAAAATTAAATTTAACTATTAATATTTTTTTATTTGATTATTTCACACTATGAGAAAACGATTAGATTATCAGGTAAATAAATATAAATTATCTATAGTTTAATTCGAGAGAATGTATTATTATTCAATTATTAAATAGAACTACTTACTTTAGTCAGAGACTTTAATAGACTGGTTATCAACAAGTGATATAGATTATAGACGAACTATTCTGAAATACAATAATACACTTTAAACACTTTACCATGCGACTATTGTTAAACGACAATTTCTGTGTTAGCGAAACGAATCCTCTTGCCCCTGTTCTACCGTTAAAAGTATAATAATTTACCACCAGATAGCACTTAAATGAAGGATATATTCATACTTTGCGTTCATTGGTTAATTTTGTAATACATTTGGAAAGTATTTATATGGTGCGAATATTTAAAAATAATTGACGCAATTGCAGAGAAGAAAATTTCATTTGAAATGTATGTTTCAAATTAAAGATGTATCGCTTTGTCGCTGTTTACTATTGTCACTATCCACATTATTTATAAAATCTACACTACTTACAAGTTTTTTTAATTGTCAAAATTTTTTTACGCGTTTATTTGACATTGTAGGTACAATTATTCTGAACGTTGATGCTCAATAAATCTTAAAACACAAATCACCCTAAACATAAGTCAAATATAATAGACTCAAAGTGATGAATAACTCAGGGAACTCAGGGTGACTTAGGGTCCCCTCAAAGTATTTAAGGTTTATAGTAAGTCATCTGACTTTTAATTATTTGTGCGTGAGCAAAATACTATTTAGCTAGACTTTGGCCTATCTTCGGCCGATGAACGAATATTAAATGATGATCGAATAGACGGCGACCGGCAATTAGCCAGATATGGCCCATTAACAAATTCCCATTAATAGGCCGAGCGTTGATAGCCAGACATGGGCCGATAAACGGGGCTTTTGTCATTAACGGCGACTTTGTATGGGCTAGTACCATCTACGAAAAGTTTCGCATAGAATGGTTATAGCCCCATAAGTTTAGTAGTTTTGACGTAATTGAGTCCCAAAAGAATTTTTAATCGGATTTTTATATTCGATATTCGATCTAAACATTTTTTATAGTAATCGTTAATTTTTACTTTCCCTTATTACTATATCGTTAGAGAAGTATTTCAATCGCGTCCAATTTTCAATTTTGAGTTTTCACCGAAAATATACGTTTTGAGATCCCCTGAGTCCGAAAAATTGATACACTTATTAAATAATCATTAAACCTTTAATCGATTTTTACGACTTACGGAGCAATTTTAATCAGGATAATTTTGTATTTTTACATTTTACCAAATCAAAATCTAACAGAATATTGTAAAATTGTAGACCGTTGACTTTAATTTGCAATGTGTTTCATTCAAAATATGGTATAGGAACGAAATATTTTATTATGTAGATAAAAGCGGATATGAAAAATACAACATTTTAATTAAAATCCTAATACTTATCAAATAATATTACATAAAAAATGAAACGCAGAGGTTATTTAAATACCTTTGGTAAGCTTATCTAATTTAAGGGATAATTTTCAATTCTTTGATCGTTTCAATTTGACCAGTTATATTAAATGTTTTCTTTTTGTAACTTTAATCAGGCAGTTAATGTCATTTTTTTTGTTTACACATAGCAAATGTAATTAAAGTTATATTTAATTGGAAGCTTTGAAATTGTGTATATATTTTTTTAATAAAAGTAATCAACTCGATAACTATAGTTTTAAAAGTTTGAATTTTATAATGAATACTGAACGAATCGACAGCATTGAAAAGAGTGATTTTTATGAGTTGTAAAACTATGCTGATCAAAACTAATTGGAGGATATCAAATTGTTTGAGTTAACAAGATTAATTATATTAATTTTATTTTAGTGTATTTAGAGGCTCTGGTTTGAAAGCTAGAGGCTATAATTAGCCTGAACTGGAAATAATAATTAATTAAAATTCAGTGGGAAAAACATTTTGAGGACTCTCTTGTCCATTTGTTTTTAAAAACATTTCGTTTTTAATTTGCATTCAAGTGTTGTAAATAGATGAAATATTTTTTTATCAACACTAAAACATTTTTTTTTTCAATTTATTTGATATTTTGGTTACTTTCCAATTTATTTTGTATTCTATTGAAATTCAATAGGATATAGGTTTTTACAAAGGCATACGATAAACATCCAAACATTATTTTATTTTGATAAGATTTTTCTTATTTTAATAAGGTAATTTAAATACATTTTCTCGACCATTTGTGTTCTCAGTCAACAATAATGTATTTTTATAAAATATTAACAGTCCAAACGCGGCAGAATATTCTTTCATTCAATTTTTTGCAGACACATAAATTGTTGTTTAGCTATTCAGTAACTTGTTATAAAACGATAACAAAGGCCGTTTGCTTCTATTATGCGACATCGGGAAAAAATCGCAACAAAGCGTCGTGAGCTGGGATAAAATATCGAAAAATAAATGAGACTGCCCGAAAAAAACCTCAGAGAATTAGACAATTGATAATGAACGACCATTTAGTGCTAAAGACGTACTAAATTAAATCACAGGTTTCATTAATATCTTAATGAGAATCATTTGTACCTAGGTCTTGCAAACGAAAGGAAAAATAAAAGCCTTCGATCGAGGAGAAGCTTTGAGAACAGAACAAAAAAATCAAATCGTTTCGTTTCTATTTTATGATGAAATCTTTCCGATATTCGTTCGTTAATCGAATCGGTATTAACCGTTATCTGATTTCTTTTATATTTTTTCTATCGCGTTTTTTTTTGCCGTACGACTTGTTGTTACATGAAATTAGATTGAAAGTGTGGAGAAAAACTTTTTGTCGAGTGAATGGGAACGGGGTTACCTCTTTGGCTATCCTTGTCGTTTAGATTCAAGTTGAGAATGAAATGGTTGTCAGATAAGCAGCTATCTTTTTCCGTATGCAAATTATGTTCGATTTGGTTGGAAATCTACCGGAAAAAGTATCGTGTTCCAACACTTGTAAACGTCGGCCTCGCGTATCTCAACGTTTTCCACACACAATTCCTGTTTCTATTCAAACATATAAATATATTTACAAAAAATGTATAAATAAAAGCAAATAAAAATCGTGCAAGTCAACCGAGAACATTTATTGAAGATATTTAAAATAAAATTTTCTATGAAAAAATTACAAATTTCCCCTCGTAATTTTCCCATGGAAAAGAGCCAAACTTGTAATTTTATTCATAAAGTTATTTCTAGATCTTGACATACAGAATATGGTAATAAAATGTTTCTTAAACTTTTGTACAACTAAGAGGGTGTAGAAGAAAGTTAGTTTTCGTTATAGCGTAGAGAATTGTCACATTTGTATTTTGCGTGCAACTGTAGTAAAGTTATAGTGAAGACATCTGGGAACACAAGGGCCTCTTAGCATCTATACACATAGACTATTCTCCATTCGCTTTCAATCGTAACTTTCAATGATAAATTCATTATAATTGAGATTAATGTATTAAGGGTGTACTTTCGTGATTAACAAAATCAAAATTGAAACTTCCGCATCGCGCGTCTCATTCATATTACGCCTGAGCAAGTTGAAAATGATGAACGTTACATTTTCTGCTGATACAGTATGATTTGTTCATTATTATATGCACTTTCAATCGTCTCGTTTTTGGGAAAACGATAAATGAGAATAATGACGATGATAAACAGCTTGGTTTGGACATTTGACGCTTACACGAATAATTTTTGACATTAAATGATTAATTGTGTAATATTGAACGTAGAACTGGCACACGTTTGGAATAAGGCGCCGGTGTCATATCATTGCCAAGTTTGATGTAGATGTATATAATAATACATTATGGGATAATATTTCAAGTATCTGAAGTGAGCGCCTCTTCAATTTTGCTGACTCTATTACACCTCACCAACTCCCACTGTTATTATTTTGTGATGCAACTCTCTGTCTGCATGGCATAATCGCACACACCCACATTTGGCCATAAAAGGTGTTAATTTTGATAAGGTAATCAAAATTGTCGAACGTTTATAACCGTTTTAGTGTTCCTTTGAGTTTTCACCGTCAGCCTCTTGACTTCTAGAAGCCCATTGATTTACATAACTAAGAAATTCAAAATGTAATCGAGTGTCATTAAATTTTCTTCTTGGAATTTTCAACAATATTTGTATGGGTACTATTGCAAAACAGATGAAAATTTGTATTTGTGTCTAATACCAGTATTATACTTTTACCTATATAAACTATTATGTGTACCAATATAATAAACCGATTGGTTTATTATTTCATGCCTGTATATAATATATATATGTTACAGTAAATCTGAATTACCAGTGAGAAAATAATCTCACTGGTAATACAGATCACTTTTACATATACCTATATATATAATATTTATATACATCTTATATACAAAAGATTCCATGTTGTGTTTTTTTTTTGTTTGTTCGTTTCAATTCAGAGGTGATTTAGGAAAAAAAATTTGGAAAACACTCAAAGGAACAACTTAAAATCGAAAAATTCGATATTGCCAACTTTGGACCTCTCGTATTATTAAAAATAAACTACTTTCAAATGTAGAACAGTAAAAATGGTAAAATTATCTATTTTTTGGGATTGTGGTGAACTGTCATTAAATAACCTGTTATCGTTATTACTTTTAAGTAGGCCTATACCAATTTTTGTTTGACTGTTCGTATTTTATACATTAACAAACCGTTTACGCCCAAAAAATTAAAGTTTCCTATAAATACTTCTTAACTATCGTATTCCACAAAATATAAATATTTAAAAAACTTATAAACACGGATATTACAACTCAAAATTTACTGAATTTCATATTATTTATAATACAGCTAATGAAAATGAAAAATTGTGATATAAAGTTAACACTTAACTACATAATATGAAGATGACGTAGGTTTTCAAAAAAGACACGATAAACTTTTTATTCCGAATAGTAGGATACTTGTAGAATCTTGTAGAATACTCTTAAATGTAAACATTTGTTTATGATTTGCGCTTGTCTCACACAAGAAAAGAATGACAAATAAAGGTAATTTTTCATGTAAAGATAGTTTGTAAGACAATGGACTCAAAAGAATACTATGTCCTGGAATGGTGGACGGTTTTGTGGGGGTAAATAACTTTTAACTGCTATCATAAACTACGAAACGAATTTTAATGAAATCTAATGAACACAGAACCTCTTTATTTTTTAAAATATATAGAAACAGTGGGATAGCTAAAATCTCTTCGTGGAAAAGTAGTTTAACAGATTTTGACTTTTCCAATTATCTGTTTCAATTTACAATGGATCTAAGACCTGAAAATATTTTTCTCTTTTTTCTTCACAATAGCCGAATTTTTTTATTTTGGTATGATCTGTTTAATTTAGATACGCTCAGCAAGGCGAGTATGTAGGTATCAGCTTTAATCTGATATTAATATAATAATTCATACTTAAAAAATACACAGGAATATTGTATAAATATTCATCATTGGTTGAAATATTGTTAAAATAAAAAATATCTATTTGCTTCTTTACAAAGTAAACAAACTAGAATTTTTTAAATTTTTGTTTCATAAAAAAAATAATTTATTTTTATATGTCCCTTAATTAACATATAACATTGTAAATAAAGCTTTCGTTCCACCACTCATTACCATCCACCAAACAACTGTTCATTTTTGTTCCAAAGCTCTCAAATACGAGAGAAATAATGATTTCGTTAAAGAGATTTGTGTGCATCATGTCCGAAACACAACAACATTGTTCCGTGTTACGACATCGTCGTTTATTATAATTAAAGATGGTTGAAAATGATGTATTATAGTCATAACATCCCTTAGCATCTCTCATTATCTCTGTATTGCTCACTCTATGTTATTGTAACGTAATAAACATTGAATTCACCAAAATAACAGATTTGCTTAATTCAATTTTTTATTTAAAAAAAACAACGTCTTACTCGCGTTGAAAATAGATGCAGTTTAATTCAGAATTGAACAATTATCCTGTGTACGTACATCAAGCAAACAAAACGTTGCATGGAACACAAGTAAACAGTTGTAAAACGGACGTGTAATGGACGAACGTGTTGTCATTTCCGTCATATTTCTCACTCGTTTAAATCTAGAACAACACATTTACCAAGGTACAGAGACAATATTAAGATAACATCATACAAAAGTTGGAGCGCGCACACTAATAAATTTCATCTCACTCAATTAGCTTAGCAATACCGATGAAAGCTAAGGATGAGTTCTGATGGAGGATGAAAACGGCGTTTGGATAACGAAGAAAATGAACGCCATTCATAACGTTATTAGATAATAATAATATGGCGTATGATGCATTCAAGAATTATTTTCCAAGTTTAAATTAACAGTAACAGTTCGGAACTAAGCTTCAGCAACATTGAATTGTGAAAACTTAAAATTAATTTCCGTGTTTCGTGTATTTAATGTTCGACTCGTACAATTGTCCTTGTGAATAGAAAATTGATAAATGAAAATCAATTTAACTTGGTCATTTCGACTGAAGGAAATCGTACAAATGAGTTAATAACGTATGTGGGAGCCGTGGGTATAAATACTAGAAATTTTCAGGTTAATAGAAAAGTGGTTGGGGTGGAAGTGAAAATTGTTACTATTAACATATTTGAGAGTTATAGGGAAACAGATCTATCTGAGGTCGGGCTCGAATATATTAGAATAATTAATGACTTGACAAATTGAATGATGAATTATGTTAATCAATAAGTTTATTAGATTATCCAGGGATCAGACCGAATTATTGTTATTATTATTATTGTTTTACATCTTATTGGGATTATTGCTATATTTATCAATGTAATCCTCGTTGGTTTACATAATTAGATGTATTCAAACAATATCTACGAATATGTAAGATTATTTATTTGCGTACCATTGTACAACTCGTTAATTTAATTGTTATATCGCGTGTCTTCTAATTCCTTTAAATTTTTACTTTTTAGTTTTACTGAACTAAGTACTTAGATATTTACATTTTTCTTAGATAAAATATTTGTAGGTAAGTATATAAATTAAAAAGTCTTATAGAGTTGAAACAAAAAGTTGATGCTAAAATTCAAACCTAACTCAAGTTCAAACTTTTCTTGAAAGTTAGGCAACATTTTAGTAAAATAATTTTTTTTCTTCTTCCTAATAAAGTACTTTTATATACCTGAACTAGAATATACGCAAAAAACTGATTACCTTTTAACTTCTAATTAAATGTTTTTAATGTTAAATAATATGTTATACTTAAGTGAGTTCAATGTAAATCTCTGAATTTAAAGGTGTTTGGGAGATAAATCAAAATACTACCAAACATACAAAAAATTATAAGAATTTTCTTTAACAAGGCTATAACGTTAGTTTAAAATTTTAAGTTGTGACAATTGTAAAAATCTATAATTTGTAAAACTATTTTTATTGATATTATTTATTCATTATGGATAAAATTTAAACTGTTCTAAAAAAAGTTGTCAAATGTTACAAATTAATAATAACAAACCATTATCCATTGAAGATAAATATGTTGTTATACAAAATATTCTTTTAGTTTTTAAAGTTTTTTACTATTTTTCTATTATTTACTTTAATTGAATTTTGCTAGAGATAGAAAAAGATTAAGTTTATTAGCTTATTTTAAAGTAAAGGACAAATTTTAATCAATAGAAAATACGCATTTAGTAAAGCGATTAAACGAAGACATCCTTTCTACCAAATTAAGTCGTGCTACTTAATAGAAATTGCAATTAGTATAGTGAAGAAGATCTTGTCCAGATTAAAAATTCTACCAAACGAATCAAATTATCTTGAGAATCGAATGAACTTTTTCCTGTTCTTTCAAACTCATTAAATATGTAAGCTGATTTGAATATAATCCGACGAGCTAAGTTATCTCTTTTAAACGAGAGAAACCTAATATTTTTCTCTCTGACTTTTCATGATATTAAATGAAATAATTTCCACTGGTCTTTTCATTTACGTTCTATACAACGATGTAAATAATATAAATATCATAAATATTGAAATATTTAAATATGAAAGAGCGAATGAAAATGAAAAGTTTTTGTTTGCGTTTCCAATACGGGAGAAATTCTAATTTAAATGTGAGAAGAATCAAAGTTGATATCTCTCGTGGTCAAATCGAGTCGTGTGAGGTCAGGTCAAATTATTCCGTCAACAAATATCATACAACACAATAATTAATCACTTTTCTGAACTGAATACTAGCTTATTATGGCATTCACGTTTCCAATTACATAATGTCCCAGATTACATAACTTTCTGAATTTCATTTACAGTCTTTTTGCACACGGAAATATTATAATTCATGTCAGAATAAATTTTCAAATATAATACATGGCGTTTTTGTTTTTGCTTAGATATTTTTCCTATTAACGACGCTCGAAGAAATCATTTTCTCTATGTATGGTATAGAGTAAATGTGGAGAAGACATGAGCTTCTTCACGAACAACATGCTTTTCTCGCTTTCTTTAGAAAATCTATTGATATTATGCAACTAATATTAAAGTTTATTTTTCAAGCTTTTTTCAGTGTAAAGTTTTGTCTTCCGGCTTTTGTAGTTTTCAAACAGGAAGTTTTCAGTTAGTTGCTTTCTTCATTGGCTCAACTACTTTAATAGTTTTCATGTTGAAGTTGTTTGAAAGCGAAGAAACGATTTTAGGGTTGTTTTTTCGATAAGATTTTGATTTTATTGAAAGCATGCTTAGTTTTGTTTCGCGTGAATTGATGCTGAAATATTCATATTTACTATTATTGTTTTTGGAGAAATGACCGCCTAAACCAGATAACGAAACTGTCATGTATAAAAGCCAAATAGACAAGAGAGCTGTCTCCCCTTCGTTTGATTCAGCCATGTTAAACCGGAGTCTTCTGTTTTAATGGACATGGCGGTTACACACTTGCATGTATATAATTTTGCCAAGATCTGATAAACAGGACAACATATACACATACACTCGTTCCTGTTACTGATCACCTTATTCCGGATATAATGGACGTTTTCTCGACTAACGTTTCTTGTATCGTGTAGCTGTATGTGTGTGTGTGTGTTATCTATTTGAATCACATTCGGCTTTGTCTAATTACGGACTGAACGGACATTGGTCGACATTCATTGTCGACTGCATTCGCCTGATAATGTTTAAGTTTGAGTTTTCGGCTTAACTTTGAATGTGTTTGCCTGTTTCATTTAATCATCTCATATCTATCAATCTTTCCATTTCAATTTTCTAATAACTTTACTTTTAAACTCTCAAGATAAAGAACGACAATAAAAAATTGGGAACAAAATCAATTATTTATGGGATCAAACCTCCATTTTCCGGTTCTGTGTGAAACACATTTCTTATCACATATATAATTCTATTGTTTTTTTATCATTTCTTTACGTCACTCCAATGTCACATTATGAAGAAAAATCGTATCCATTTGTAACGTTGACATTTAAATAATTTACGTATAGAAAAGCATTTACGTCATCATCATAGGAAAATGTAAATATTCGGGTCATTAAACAAAGCCCCTTTTAGACCCTTTTTATTACGTGTCCTTTCAATGGATTTTCCCAATTTTTTCCAATGAAGCAAAAGAGAAAAACAATTACTTTTTTAAAGTAAATAAATATTCAAGGATAAATTAAGTGCGTAGGGTTTCTTTTATTTGCTTTTTTTTTTTTTGATCGATAAAATGAAATTGATTCAATTGCATTAAATTTTAAATTTGTCCTTGCTCAAAATTCAAATGGATCTGTTGTAATAAATCATTGAACTGGAATCAATCAAATCATTGTAATTAAACCAGCATAATACCTTAATTGATTTCAACACTGTGTAATTATAAAACGTATAAAACCTTTGTGTAAATATCAATTATATGTAGGAAAAATCAAAGCAAAAATTTCAAAGTAAAAAGTTGGAGTTTATTTACAAAACTTTTTTGAATTGAAATTATTTTAATGATGTCTATGTTTTATCAATGATATTTAAAATCATTTTGAATCAATTTCGAAGAAAAAATTTCATTGAAAATGTGTAATTGTTTAAAAGGTGGAACAAATTATAAAAGCTTTGAGATTTAAATATAAAACATCTTGTTTTAATAATTTAATTGTCCAAAAGACGTTGGGGGCCAGACAAGACTAATGTGTTTATTGGGTCGCGTGTATCTATTGCAAAGATGTGCTCCATTGATCATTCCATTGTCGTCGTAGGGGTCGAGCAGCGACCGTTATACCGTTATTTTTTGACCTTGCACAGATCATTTGGGGTTAATCCCTATCTCTTCCGTAAGCTTTAATAGTCTCAAATGGATATGTAGAGAAGTCATAGCGCCAAGTCACGCTGTTGTAAGTTTTTTTTTTTTGTGTAATGGTAAGAGTCATACCGCGTGGAGCGAAAGCTCAAGGAGGATTCTGTGTTTCTCTCGAAATATCTCGGAACGACGCCAATAATGTTTTGCTCTACACAACATCCTCAAAACTAGAACAAAGCTTTGTAATTTTGAATATTCTATGAGGGATAATAACGACGTTTTTTTCCTTTTCTTTTAACCTCACACTTTTTATTTAATGATAATACATCGCTTTGTACAGACCTTGATAAAAAATTTTTTTTACGCCGACGATAAATAAAATAATGTAGGCATCCAGCTATCTAAAGAAACAATTTTGATAGTAACACGTAAAAAAATATTTATCAGAAAAAATGACGCCTGAACCTGTGCACTAGTGTAAGAAGTGATTTTTTTTTTCTGTTTTATAGAAATTTATATTTTTTGACGCTGAAATTAAAAGAAGATCGTCAATAGAGATTTCAATTCCAAAATACCAAAACGCATTTTCAATATACTCGTAGTCAATAAATAAACAGCAAGAAATGCTATTGTCAGCAAAAAAAAAAACTTAATGAGAAATAGAATAAAAACACAAATTTTATACAAGCAGTTATTCGAGAAGGACGATGAGGGGAAGGACAATGAAAATTATTATATGAGCTCTATAAACTTATTAACAAAAACCAAATGTAATTTATATAAATGACGACGCTATTAAATCGAAGAAAAATAGGGAAAATCGGAACAAAATTTCTAAAAATTGGAAAACTTTTTTATGATCAAAAATCATGGATCAAATCGGTTTTAGTTTTCCTCATACAACCTTTTAAAAATAAAAAAAAATATTTGATTTAAAATCATTTCTAAACGAGTGTATGTATAGTACGCATGATAAAAATTACAGTTTATTATAAAACCATTTTTTTACTGTCATCTGCGTTTTCTTTTGCCTTGCTCTTCTACTGCTCTTCCTTCAGGCTAGATATTATTTCAATTTTTCGTTGTTTTCTACGTTTTCTAAGAAATTATAAAAGTAAACTTTAATTTATATTTCTTCGTATTTTCTATCTCATGTATTTATATTTTATATCATCATTTTCAAAGAACTGAGTTCTTAGAAAGACTTCAAACATTTATGGAAAGAATTATGAAAACTTTTATTTATTCAACTATTAAAGAATGGAGATGAAAAATAGAAAGAAATAAGTGAGTTAAAAGTAGATGGTAACGCTACTTGAAGGTAAAAACTTTTTGATTCTCCTAGATATTTCACGATTTAATGACGAAAGAAATTAGAAAAAAGTTACATCCCATAAAAATATCTACAGGTAAATTTAAAAGTTCTAACTGATTCGGATGATAATTTTCTTCATATGCATACAACTAAGTTAAAACTATTGCTTTAAACGATATAATCAACTTATTTTTGAAATTGTGGCAGATTTTCAATAGTTTTTTTTACTTATTTATTTTTGATTTTAGTTTTATGGTGTTTGTTTCATCCATTCAAAATACATATGCATTAAAATCGATATCAAACAAATGTTAAATCATCCTTCAAAAAGAAACCCAAAAGAAATGCATATAATTCTCTCCACATTGTCAAAGTTATAATCACGTAATAAAAATGAGAAAAATACATAAAAGTAGAAGTATAAAAATGCAATAGAAAAAGAAATTTTAGGTCACTAGAGTGCATTGTAAAACATTATAATATGCGCATGTATACATATCTCCATGCTTATTTTTATTTCAACTTATATAGTACAAAAATAGAGAAAACGTGGGGACGAGGAAATGAGAAATAAATAAATAGAGGGAAAAAGACAAGAGGAAAATACTATGAGGAAACAGACGACATGGGAATTTATTATTGTTGTGTTGTAGTTTTTGAGGCTGAATGAGTTTTGTGGCTGATGTAGGATTTGATATTAACATAAATATACAAACAGGTAGTTGTCAGAAGAAATAAAAAAGGAAATTTTTGCTTGGTTTAATCGAATTTTGTAATCGTAGAATGCCAATAAAAAGTTTTGATGAAACATTTTCAATACTAATGCAACCATGCATATATTTTGTTATAAATAAATATAAGAGATATATTTTTAAGTTTGCAACTAGAAATCTTTTATGTTTTATTTTTAATTCCCATTACTAATTTTTCGCACATATTTAAAAAAATTTGATTTTTTTATGTTAAAACTTGAAGATTTTTATGTTAAAAAATTGAAGATTTTTATTTATTTTATTTTATTTCGAACTAAATATAAAATATTAACCTGAAAAACAACTAGGTACTATAAAAATGAGCCAGTATCCTTTTTTAAATAATGAAACCAAACTTTTATTTTGATTAATTAGATTTTAAGTGCATAACTGCGTTTAAATAAATAGTTATTTACATTCACAACACCGCGCTAATTATAATAATTAAATTCTATGTTAAATTGAAACTTCAATTATTATCTTACTTGCATCTTATTATCTTACTACCCCAATTATCTTGCTAGTGGTTGAAGTTGAATATCAACGAAATTAAAACTTTTAGTGTAACAATTTCAAGTTTTGTACGGAACAGTTAAAGATTGCATTGATAAAGTTAAAAGATTTTTGTCAAGTAAGTAAATTCAAATCTAGGTATAGAAATCCGCAATGAGTAATTATACTAATTGTGTTATTTAAGAACATAAAAATAGTTTTTATTTTTTTAACCCTTTTCTACAAAGTAAATAATGAAATTAGAGAAAAAAATAAGTAATAAATATTTGGTTATGTTAGTTACCTACTTATTTTAATCAGACCTTGTACCAACTAATATAGTTTTGATGCGGATTTAATGATAAATTAATATACTTTTTTGATTCAGCACAAATAAAAATTTTTAACAAAAAAAATTTTAAATAATAATTATCTAATTTTTTGTATTAAGAACAACTAATTTTGTACTACAAACTCGCGATTTTCTAACGACACCACATAATCTTGTAATGTACCTACTCCAGCTTTTGGTGTAGATAACAGCTTCATCTCTGTAAACAAACCCTTTTTCTAATTCAGTTTCTGTACACCATTTCCTTTTCATCTCCAATTACCAAGTGGTTCAGAAACGATTCTTTTATAGTAAGCATAATTCAAAAATTTCATTTATTAAAACTGGGACATCTTTGTTAATTTTAACTTAAACCCGTAAGCTTCTTAATGTTATCCAAAACAATCCCATTGTCAGATTAATGTCAAGTTTGGAATTCATATTAATGAAAATTATTGCCGAGTTTGTCTTAATCATTCTTCGGAACGTTTATTCCGTGACATCTGATGGCTGATCAGGGCTCGTCTTTCAAAGAAAAGTCATCCGAGCGGAATCTCATATTATACTATCTTTGGTTTGTTTGAGCTAGAACTACAACCTCTTCAAACACTTGACATACATTTTTCAGCACCCCGCAATATTTACTTGTATTTAATGAAATTTTATCAAATAATTTTAAGTCAATTTTCGTAATCACAATTACGACGTTAATGAAAATTTATAAGTGCTGTTCTTTGGTTCAACTTAATATTGATTGAAATTATTCTAAGATCATGTAAATGTTGAAGTTTGAAATTCACTACTTGATTTAATTTTTAAATAACTAGATTTCTAAGATAATTGACTTCAACTTGACAAGTCAATCATTGCTTTTGCAAATTATTTCATTTCAAAATGTTAACCTCAATTCATTGCAAACAATTTTCAATTACTTGACCTGATTCAATATATTGTTATTATGTTAAAAATAGTAAAGTAATTATGATAAATAATACTTTCAGCATTCCTCAATTAATTACTGTAGGTAGATGCTTTATTTATATAAAACTGTATTGAACTTTCCTTAGATTTTAATTCTGCTAGGGATTTTCACAATTCCAATCTTAAAAGATTCAAGCAAAGGATTGGAAGGTTTGCATTTTTAAACCTTTCCTCTAAATTTAAACATTTATAAATTAGGTCTTTGCAGTAATAAATCTAAAGCAGTGGTTCTTAACCGGGGGTGCCCGCACCCCTTGGGGTGCGGGAATGTATTTTTGGGGGTGCGGGAGAAGCCCCTACCTAACCATAAAAATTATTAAATATAATTTATTAATTTATTATTTATTCCTATATCACACCTAAATACGGTGGCTATCTAAGGGTCGCATGCTTAACAGAGTTTTTGAATTACATGAGGAAATGGTTCAGTGACTGACACTTCACTGACTGTTACTGACTGAGATGGATACTGGATCCATTTCTATTTGACTTAAATTTGATGGATGATAGTTGAAATAGTGATGAATTGACATAGTGATCTGAAAAAAAATAAACTAATTGAAATACGAGCAACAGGACATGTTCAAATGGAATTCGAACAATTATAATTGCAACAGTTCTAGTGTTCACAGTTAAAACATTATCCAGAGTTGGCGAACGGAGTATTGCAGTTACTCTTAGCCTTTGCTACCACCTACTTGTGCGAAATGGGATTTTCATCGCTTTTGCATATAAAAACTAAAGCGAGAAATCGCTTAAATGCAAGTGATGACTTACGCGTATGTCTTTCAAAAAAGCAACCTCGCTTCGCCAATATAATAATGAACAAACAACAACAGGCTAGTCATTAATAAAAATAATATTATTTTGTATTTATGTAAAATGTAAAATGATTTTCAATAAACAATAAGTTTCGCAAAAAATATATTTTTCTAGACTAAAAAATTAAAACACATTTTTCAATGGGCGGAGGGGGGGGTGCGCAGATATATTTTCAGATTCAAAGGGGTGCGGCTTGCTAGAAAGGTTAAGAAACTCTGATCTAAAGGAACATTTAAAGAACCTTTGATCTTCCAATTCTTAAATTCATTCGTTAAGAAGTTGAATAAAATTATTAAAAATATAATCTCAAATAAATCCTCAAATTCATTTCTTCTTCAAATCATTATTATTATATTTCAGTTCGTTTTATTAACTACAAAAAAAAATTAAAAAAATTAAACAACTAATTTATGAAAAAAATTGAGCTATTATTTCCATTATTAATAAAGTTTTGAAATATTCTACTATGAAGTTTATAGGTTTCCTAGTTTTATTTATACACTGCCCTTTAGTGTTTCTCAATTTTCAAACGAAAGGTTTTCTCATGAGCTTGTCGCATTCAACGCACACGCTTCACTAATCTTCCCTTTCTAGCGCTAAATGAACCTTATTTAATAAGTGTTCGTAAAAAAGAACAGCCGAAACTCATAAAGTTGTAAGATTTCAAACTAAAACTAGAGACCTATTGAAAGAGCAAGAAAAGGCTAACGTTCCATGGTTTTTCGAGATGTGCCCTATTTTTCTGTGTTGTTTTTACATGGAGATCAAGTTTATATGTATTTATACTTCATTTCACTGTCGTTGCGCCTCAATGGACTACCGAAGAAGATCCCCATTCCTCGTTTTCCGCTTTCCCGTTCCGTTTGAAGTCAATTTTATTGTCCCATTACCGTAATACGTTTGTCAAAGAGTCGAGAGTTTTCATTTCACATTTTCGTATATGCTATGAATTATCTGGGGTGCAATCAAACACTTTTTCCTTTTGTATCAAATTATAAATTATTGTATTGTTAATTATAATTTTAAATAGTTTATTTATTTGTCAGATTTCTTCTTTTTACTATTTTGAAACCAAACAGTGCACGATATTATGTTTATATTCAAAATTCAAACAATTTCCTCAATTATATTTTCTGATTTTCTTATTTATCTTATATCTTTATATCGTTTGTTGTTTTTTTTTTATATGAAAAGATATCGTTGAAATTTACTTTCAAAATAGAAAATACATAACCATATTGTCTGTAGTCGCCACAACAACGAGTTTAGTTATTAGTGGAAGCTTTGTAAATCAAATTAATGCAATTATAAAGTTTACCGCAAATCGATCGAGCTTAAAGGGGGTTGATTAAGGTATTTATTACTGTTAAAACTTGTAAGAAACCTTACTCTGTCTGTCTCGCCACCCCATTCTTCTTCCACTCCAACATCCACCTTCTTCAATCTGAATTTAATACGTCTGTATTTTACAAGATAATAATTAATTAGTTGCGGATAAAATTTACGATTAAAGCCTATAAAATTTACGGTTTTCTCGAATAAGATTTTGACGTAAGCTTTTTTTATTGCACATAATTCGGAGTTTATTTAAAATTTTGAAATAAACGTGTTAAATTCGTGATTGCGTTTTAAACCAACGCGACACAATTGATTCTGATACGAAAATTACCGATTTAATTTTACGTGTGAGGTACTAAATAGCTTTAGTAATGACTGAATATAAAATTTCCTCATTGTCTTTTTTGTCAAGTTTTTTTAAATAATTTTGTTTGTCAATATTACGTTATAATCAATAGAAAATCAAATTTTAACACTCTGTTAATTACCATATGTGGTGCAGGTACGGTAGTTAAAATTGAAAATTAGTCAAATAGTTAGCAAAAAATAGCAAATAGTTTTTTCCATGATTTTTTTTTTTCGTCAACAAAACAATTCAAATATCGAATAATGCATTTATTTTATGCGTATCTATACGACTATATACCAATTTTTATTTTACTTTTTCGTATTTTCACCGTTGATAATTTTGTTATCTATTAACATACATAAGCTAAGTACATATGCATATTGTAACAACACATATTGAAAAGTGGTTTATTTATAATCCCATTAATTTCAATTAAAAACTCGCAGTGGGCAATAATTTTTTTATAAATTTATTATCAATATCTAGATAGTCATTGAGTATGACTCTGCAAAATAGATAACAAGTTTTATGGTCATATAACTAATTTATTTATTTATTTTTGTTCCAGGTGAGTTTTTCATTGCTGATATTATCTAGTTAAGTGTCAAATTTGGTAAGTTTTTTGATTACAATTCGATTTTTAGCCGAATATTTTTAATACTTTCTAACACAAGAAATGTTATTCGTTTTGCAAAAGAACGATTTTGAAGTGAAACTTTTTTTATCTCAAATGGGAGTTTAGTAATTGATTTTACATTTAAAATGTTACATTATATTAGGTTACGCGTTACGTTCATCGTTACTCACTAATTTGTCATTACAACATGTGTCAGCAAGTTTGCTAACACAAATATATAATGCATTAGAAGAGCATAATCAATCATAGCATTAGAAGATCAGATCTAGTTTTGTGGATAGAGTTGTAATGAATATTTGACTACTATTCGGTTTTTGGCTTTTTAACCTTTTTTTTAATTTACACCCAAAAGATAAACAAGAACTGCGGAAGTGATGGTATGGCTAGCCGATGTACTATTATTACCATTCGTGTATTGTTCCCCCGAAAAGACTTGTGATTGTTGTAGCAATCATCAACAATTTTCAACCGTTTGTATAACGTGAAAAATGAACTGTCGCCTTCTTTATTACTTAACTCATGGCACAGCTGCCAAGTAGGAAACACCGTCAAACTTGTTCCTTTTACAACAAATTACAAAAAATATATTTTAAAACGAGAATTTAGCAGTGATATAACAGCACCCGGTGCAAATGGATAAAATGACGCCCTTTCCGTCTTATAATCATACTAGTAATACATTGGAAAATCATAGAATTTTACAAAATAGCACAACTTAAAAATGTTTTAAGGTGCAAACGCCATTTCTATTATTTGCTGCATTTAACGTGCGTCACCTTTATCATTAGGTGGCTGGTGCCGGGGCATCGGCCCCACCACCCACGCTGTGGGTCTATCTAGGAAAATTACTAAAAAAATTTATCTTCTTCATCATTTAAGAAGCATTGATCGTAGTATTTCTAATTTTTCTGGCTGTGTCTAAAATCCAAGTTCCGATCATATGACTTTTTCACAGTTAGCCAAGTTTATAATTTCAGTTGTGTTGAAATTAATTATGAATCAGGACTTCGATTACTGCAGCTTTTTCTTGGGAGTAAAAATAGCTAAATTATTTGATTGTGTGTTCAGCTACTAGGCAAAATATTAGGTGTTAGGATTTTGGTGAATATTAGTAATAATTGAGCCGTTCAGTGCACACATCGATTAACTCCACTTTTTCAACTTTTCAAACTTTAATGTCAAAACACTTGGTTGACTTCTAACTTTATATATTCGAAAAAAAAATTGCTTATAATAAGTAATAACAGCTCTAAATGACAGTTTGCTTTTTAGCTTCTCCATAAGAGACAATGTATTGCAGAAGTCTATTTTATCAATTTACTCAACTTTTTGTATTACGAAGTTAATCGATGTGTGCTCTGAACGGCTCATTTATTGCAGTATTAGTTATCATAACATTTAATACTTGTATATTGCTCTTTAAAATTATTGTCGAAATACACCATTTCAGCTTTTGTTGAAATAAAAATCATGTCTTTTGTAAATATTCCAAAAATACTAAGAAGAAAAATATTTTTTTATATCATAATATTTAATTATATGGACGTCAAAAAACAAACAAAATAGGCAGTATACTTATAAAGTTAAAAGAACTTTAACTTCAAACGAGTTTATTACTACAATGCACAAACCAATAGTTTTTAAATGATCTAGGATAATCGCTAATTGCAGCCATTTTTATGACAATTTTTATCAAAAAATATATTTTCTGTTATGTGCTTAACTTAAATGAAAATTCTACTTTTGTCGTTATTCTGAAATTATTTTCGTAACGGAAATCAAATTTATGGCATCTAAATAGAAATGAAACAGGAAAATTTGCAAGGCTCTCGTGGAGTTTTATGAATGTATAGGTACCTATATATAAAAAAGTAAAAATATGTAGTGGATGCGTGTGCTGGTCGTAAAATCATGTCGATAGTATGAAAGAGAGAGAGAAAGAGAAAGAAGACAAAAGGCATCTATAAAATGCTTTTCATGTAGCCTCGACATTTGAGCCTGTTGGCTTTTAAGAGAACCCCGGGGGCGGTTCACATTTTTTCTCTTTAGGTTGCTCATAGAGATATGAAACGGATCACATTGATGCCACACGGCTGATACTCAAACATTTCGTTTTATGATCATCGCTCTAATCGATAGTTTTGTGAAATCAGTGATTTTATTACGATCCTATTTCTAAAATTATTTTCCATCCCACGAACAATTTCGGCCTCTCTCCTTTCAAAGTTGTGACGCTATGCATGAAGAAGACGAATTTGTTTTCTTGCATTTTATTCAAGACATGTCAAGAGAGAGATTGAACATTTGAAGGATGGTTTGAAATATGAGGGATGAGTGCATATACCAGTGCCGGTGCACACACACCTAAGTGTATTAAAATATTTTATTGGCCCCCATAAAAATTATATTAAAGAATCGGAGCATTTATTTTATTATACAAAATGTGTGAGACGTCTTTTTTTGGGTGTCAGCAAAATTATTCCGACGAACGGAAGACAAAGGGGTTGAGCCTTTTTCTTTGTCGTTTTTACTTTAAACATTTTCTTGTTATCTTTGTTACGGTGTGTATCAGATGGGACAATTTCAATCTGTCACTCATAGCAAGTGTCACATTGGCTGTGTCTGGTGGTTTTTTTTCGTGTAAAACGTATTTTGAATTTATAAAAATCTTGTCGTTGTAATTTTTCAAGATTGAAAAAATAACTGACAAATTCAATTTATTTTTTTTTTACAAAAAATTATTTGCTTACATTTAGCAAAACGTTGAAAAATTTAGTTGAAATTATTAAACTTTTTTACTTTAAAGATGCTGTAATTTTAAAAGTAGAATAATATAAATTGTTAAATATTTAAAAATGAATACTATTCCAACACTTGCATCATTTTCCCAAATAAGATAAAAAAATTGACTTTCTGGCTTTAAAAAATTCAAAATTTATCGTTGAATATCATTATTATTAGATACTGATAGATATAGAAAATGCATTTAATATGTAATGTATAGGTACTTATTAAGATGTTATAAAACATTTTTTTTAAATTAGTGCCGAAAAAAGTAATCCTTAAATACGTTATTATGTACCATATTAAAAAATTACTTTTTCTAACAATAAATCCTGAAATATACTTTTTTAACTTTTTCTAAATGTATATGTTGAAAATATTTCAAGATAATTAAATCTATTACTTTTGAAGAGAGGAAAACTTTAATTCTTTCATAGGAGCAAATAGAAAATTCACATTGAAAGTTTTTCATTATACTTGCTCGACAGTGTCAAAGGAAAAGTATTTTTCACAAAGCAATTTCCTCATGTAGATTAAATTCACGTTGCAAATCACAAATATTTCATTTGCATAAACGTTTTACGTAAGCAAGCACAATATATGTTTAATATAATGTAATGTAGCATAAATTCATTGGTAAAAGTGTACTTTCGTAAATTTTCAATGACAATTTGAACATCGAGAAATCTTAAAATAAAAGTAAAAATTTATTTGAAGTTAGTTTACTTTTACTATTAACACTATAATATGTTTCTTTTATATGAATTTTTTTGGTAAAAGTTTTTCAATATTCATTTTTTAAGTCGGCTGCCTGATATTAAATCAAATAGAGAAGTTCAAAATTTATTTTTTTTTAATTTCTAATTTTAACTAGGCAGGCAAAACATTTTTCAAACTATTACAGAAGCTATTAAAAAACAAATAAGCATTGATAGCATGAACAAGCTACCATAAAATGTACATAAGACCTATATAATTTATACAATATACATATGTACATGGGTTTTGATACCTAGTAAGGTAAAGCAAATTCACTATACTTTTTCTATTCATTAGGCTCTTGATTATAAAAAAAAATCTCTTCTCTTTTATTGGCTTACAAAAGTTTACCTTTGTAAAAACCAAATTAATTTGTGAAACGCCATGCAATCCAATTTTAATATTCGTTTTTGAACAACCTATTTCAAATGTACACAAATGTTTATTACAGCCAAATAAAATTGTCGAAATTTTAGAAATCAAATAAAAAATTTCAATGTACTCGCGTTAAAAAATAAATAAAATGGTTTTTCTGTTTTTTCCATTTTTGAAACAGCTATAGTTTTTATGTGTAAATGGAAATAAAATTCGAGAAACATATCTTTTTATAATAAATTGACTCACTAAAGTGCTAAATTTTTGATGCTAACGATAAGCCTTTACAAGAAAAAAATTACTTATTTGCACGGTTTTACCATCTAATATTTTCAAAATAGGGTACTTATAGGTTTAGCGCTCCAAATTGTAAACCCCTTTTACCGAATGTTATACGAACGGAGGAGTATGAAATTTGGCACAATTGAAGTTTATATGGGGAAGTTGCGTTATGAGATAATATTTTTTTATAATAATGCTTCAAAATACCTTAAATTAATGAAAAAAGACGTCACACACACTACCACGCGTTTGACACACACAGACACACAATACACACAAATATGTAGATTTTTAAATCTCAGTTGTTCAGTTTAACTACAGACTTCAACCATATTCCAAATGTCATTATTTAAACAAAATATTGTGAAAGGAATTTAAATTTTGAAGTTGTAATTATTGAAATTGAAGGAAACAAATTTAACCGATTATTTGATTATTGAGTAATATTATTAAAAATATATTTAAAAGATACGTATCACTTCAAATACACAACGTTTCAACCATTTTATTTGTTCTTCATCAGGTGTTTCTTGATTATTATATAACGTATAAATAATTCATACTATATTCTTTTGGCAAAATCATTCAAATAAATTACACAAATATTAATTTAGGTAGGTAGGTACTATTTGAAAAAAAAAAAGCTTAGCTTAATTCAAAGTTTTAAACAGGACTTATGCAGTCTATTTCATGTTTTTCCATGTTTTTATCTTTGGCTTTTAAATGAAAAAAATCTAAACATAAAGGTAGTTTTGTTTTACTTTTGAACGTAGGAAACTCACTTGAAATTACTTCTGATGTTTCATAGTCATATTTTTTGTTTGTTTGTCTAAAAAATATTTCAGAATACTGTAATTTGAATTGACATACAACATTATAAAAAGAAAAATATCTGCTGCGTGGCGTCACAGTACTTTCTTTTACTGTCATTTATGAAACTCGCTGTTGGTTAAAAGAAATATAGAAGCACCTTATAACTATACATAGCAGAACTATATGCATACAAGTATACAACATATATGTATTTATGAATTCCCAACCTTCACCCCAGAACCGTCCTTAATCGAATTTTCCCAAGAAAAAGTTTCAAATAAAAGTTTTAGCCACTAATAAGTCTAAGAACTATCATAAGCTTAAAGAAAATCTTTGCAGCCATTTTCGAAAAAATTTGAAAAAGCTCAAAAACTCCGAGAATAAAGTGGAGTTTTCGGTTAACCGATTTCAACTAAAAGCTTCACGGCAAAACAAGATATAATATGAAGGAAATTTTCCAAGTTTGGTGAAATTTGAAAAAACGTTCGATACGATATGGCTGTCACACACAGGCACACACAGACATGTTTCTAAAAACTACTTTTTTGGACTCAGGGGACCTCAAAACATGTATGATATGAACGAATTGATATTTAGTTTTGAAATTTTTAGAGAATATTCTGAAATAATTTTGTAAAAGATTTATGGAAGAAAAAAAATAAATATTTTGAAACCTCTACACCTATTTCCTTCCTTAACTTAAAATAAATATTTCAATCATTATATGATGCACTTTCTTTAAATGAACCTTGAAGAAAAAATTAATCAAGAAATTATTTTCCAAACATTTGCAAATGCAATTCATTATCTGCTGTAGTTAGCTTAGTAACTAAAGTTTTTGAGGCAGTTACAAGTGAAGTGTACCCTTAGGTATGTAAAAATTGTAACGAATGATGGTCGAATTTCGACCACTGGGCGACCTCTAGTTAGTGTTTATTATACAAAAATAGTTATAAATGATTATTGATCAAAGTCATAGTAGAACAAAATATGCCTACCTAAATGTAAACTTTTTACCATCATAAAAGTGATTAATCTCAACGAAGAGGTATTTTTGAAAACTACATTTCCTGTTAGAAATTTGTTGATGGACCCAACAAACTATTCAAAATTGGAAGATGTAATAAATGAGTCTACGGCTACCGTCACTTCCATAAATAATTATAAATATCTTATGAATATGCACATAAAATTACCAGATTCTGCCCCAAAAACGTATTTATGAAATAAATTTACATGTATTAATTTCTATTCCACTATGATTTTCATCAATAATCTTAATTAAGATGAAAAATAAACACTTATTAATAAAGTCCAATTTGATTTGTAAAGTGTTCAATTTGAATTGTACAGTGTTCAATTTGGAGTTTCAACGCTGCTATAGAGTAAATTTGAGTTAGTGATACATATTTGAAACTTTCACACATGTGAGAAAAGAATCTGTTTTGCTTTAAGTTTGCAACTATGATTTTCACACTCGTATTCTGTTTCCTGGCACAACTCAAGGGGATACTAGAGGAAGAATTTTTAGACTTTAAACTTACTTTTGAAAAATGTCAATCATACAATGAAAGATCCTTTAATTGTGGCATAGGTTTATTTATGTTCTAACCAAAATATTGAAGAGTTTGTGTTTGATTAAATTTAAAAATTTGGATATCACACAGTACTGTAAAACGATATTACTAGGGTTGTCAAGATGCCAAATTTAATCTTTCAATTAACATAATAATAATGCTAATTAAAAGATTAAATTAGATAAAGATTAATTAAAGACATAATTAATGAAATATATTTTTTGATAGCCAAAAATACAAATACAATACAAATTACAAATTAATCAATGATGATTCTATGATAATTTTGAGTCTATAAAAAAAAGGAAATTTCTTTTGCTCTAATATACGACATCATTTTATCATTTTAAAGGTATATTATTGCAGATGAACATCAGTTATTTTTTATCGTGGAAAACGCTTTTATCCTGAAGGGTCGGCCTATTCTTTTTTAAGCAGCTAAATGGATCTTTATAAAAATTTAACACAAACAAAGTTGAAATTTTGGGAAAAAATACGCATACTACTTTCAACCTTGAAAAATGCCTCCCTTCTGTGGGATAGCTTTAAAAAAAGAAATGTCATACTCTCTTAAATATAAACCTCTTATTTAACAAAAAGTTATAATTCTCTTATAGTAAGAGAATACATAAACAGCTTTTTCCAAATGAAATAAAGAGCTGTCTTCACTAATAGCATTGATACAATACTTTGAATAGTAAAGTCGACATAACGTTATATGGATTCACAATTGAATAAACTCAGTTTTGTACTATTTGATCGGAGTACTACCCCCACAAGGTGATTCACATTAGAAAAGAAAACGTAACTTGCGGTTTTATATCAAATAATTTCCACGAGTTTCAACCCTTACAATACATTTCCACACCACACTGTCTCCCACGCTTTATCTTTGCTATGGTATCATCTGTCAGTAATATTCAAAAGCGTACGCAGGTGTTCTCAACTGTTAAAAAATATCAGAGAAAATTCGAAAAAAAAAATGTTTTTTTTAGTTTTTTTCAACAATGCATTTCTTTAAATTTTTTCAAAGCTAGAATAATGAAAAGGTCATTATGATGTTTTTATACTTGAAAGCTTAACACGCCAGTGAGCTTTTTTCGTTTTTCGAAAGAAAAGTAAAAGATAATTAATCATAAATCAATACAAACATATATTAACGAACATCCCAAGAAATAACGGAATATAAATACAAAGAAATTGTACAAATCGACACGCAAAGAAAAAGCTCCATGTCTATTTTTCTCTACGTAAATTAACCTATTTATCGTCGTCCTTTATTATTGGCATTTATTCATTTTTAAACACTGAAATAATGGTGCTCTTAATAAAAACATAAAATTCGAATACAATAAAAGCGTGTAAAAAGCGTCTAGACTTGAGGGAATTTTTTTTTAGTTTCATCTTTAGACGAAAGCTCGTCAAGTATTGTTTTTATTATGTAATTTCTTCGAACATTCGTAAAAAATGGACATTTGAGTTATAAACAAGTTTATAGGATTTCGTTTCCTTTATATTTTTGATAAATAAAAAATTTAACCCGTCATTTCTCACTTGTTTTTCAACGAGCATTTAACATTAATGTTTGTTACGTGGGAAATTTTCCTTTTTTTCAGATATAGATGGTACTTGAGATTAAAGGTGTCTTGTGTTTGAAATAATTTTTTCTCAAAGTTCGGAACTTTTAATGCTATTTTTTATTCATTAAATTCACACTCGTACATAAGTTTGATAATTACTAAGGCGTTTTGTCTTAAAATAATTATGTTAAGGGAAAATGGATTTTGCTTTATAAAAAATCGTCCTGTTTATTCTTACACATTAAAAAAATTAATGTTTAATAATTTAAATATTATGTATGTAATCACCTCTTTATATAAAAAATTGGAAGATACCCGCGACTTCGTCTAAGTGAAATTTGCTACAATATGTATTTAAATTGAAATATTAAGTTATCTGTAGAAATTCTCTTAAGAAATATATCTTCCTTTCTCTCTGGAAAGAAAAAGATAAACCCCAAAATCTTCTAACTGCAAGCAAAAGTTCAAAAATGTTATTATAAAAATCAAATAAAGAAAATACACTTACAACTATTTAAGGTGCCACCTTAAATGATAACTGATAACTGATTATCTTATTTTGTTGAAGTTTATATGAGCCAAGTCATGGGTAGACACTAATCAATCATATCGAAGTTTAACAGTCTAAGAATAATTTATTAAGTATCATTTACTATTTTATTCAATACAATGTATGTTATTCTTATTATTTTCATTTTGCAATGTAGGTATCATCAATTAAAACATATTTTAGGTATTAATCATTAAATAATTTAACTAAAAAATCAAATCGCTTCATATAGAAAAATATTTTTCCCGATCAAAGTTTAATTTAAAAAGCCAAATTAAATAACATTCAATAGGATCCAATTACCCGGACGGGCTTTGGTGTGTTCCATATAGTTTCTGTTTTCATTGGACTTTGGCAGTTTCTCGTTTTGTATCCTGGGAGGACCAGCTTGTGGGGACCGTGGGGTAGTTGATTGGAATGTTTAAATTTTGCAGGACATTCATTCAGGGTAAGAGTGGAGCGCTTGTATCGAGGCACAATATCTGATAGCTCTCTGTTCGCAAGGCTTGTCACGTGACTGTAATCTGCCAGTTGCCGCGACTGCAGATTACAACCTTTACGTGATCGTGCCTCGCGTCAAACATCCCCCAACCCTTTTAGCCGTTTGGTCGAATGAATTTCATCGTGTACTGAGGGGGTAGCACTGTACCAATTTTCCACCGGCCCTCGTTTCAGTTACATGACTTGGAATTGGCGAAAGGCAGGGGTTGTAATTGGTAACAGCGATTTCAAATATATCATATACAGTAAAATGACTAGTTATGTGTGTTACTTCCGATATAATTCGATAGTTATTGTCTACATATTCAGAACGTCTATTTGCTTCTATAATGCATTTGGTGGATAAATACAGGGATGAAATAGACGTGAGAAGCAATGGAGGCATGGGGGATGATCTCACACGTACGTTGAAAATATCTTTTGTATAGCTGGGACCACACGTAAATGGGACATCGTAACTGTCAACATGTCAACATTATTTTACCATTTTCATGTCGTGTGAATGACGTGAACTCGGCGTTGTTTTAGGGGTGGAAATTAAAAAAAAAGTCTTACGGTTTTTATACATTTTATTTCTTTTATGACCCATTTTAAATTAAATTATCCCTTTCTCTAAAATTATAATTATTTCGACATTTTCACAGTGAAAATTAATCTAACAATCACTTAATTTTCAAGTGAAACACAGTTTTTAAATTAACCAAAAAAAAAAAAAATATTAATGATACTGACTGAAAAAAAAAAAACATACACTATTTCAATAACGTGGATGAAATTATAATTTTTGATGAGTCAGTTATGTGGATTTTCATCTTGTTGTGTATCTTTTCCTTGGTTATTTCTTTTTGTACTCGCCTACTCTTAATGTAAATCTTAATTGCGTAAAAACTTTTCGAACATTTATTCAACAAGGTAATTAAATGTTTAAATTAGAAACAAACCCTCTAAATTTATTCGTCAGAAATTATTAATTTATCCGTTTCAAATATGTAAAAACAGTGAATTCATTTACATCACTTTCACTTTTTTTTATGTTAAAGCTCACACAAAATTCGAATTCAATCCCTTATTGAAATCATTTTTTTATAAAAATATTTTCGCCATAAAAATGTTTTTAATGTTGTAATTTTTGTACATCTCATTGATTTAAGTTTAACCATAACTCTTAAATTTCACGATTAAAAATTTTACAAAAAAAGTTTTTCTTAGTAACTTTATTGGTAGTAAGACACTTTTAAGAATCGTCATTCATGTGAAATCTTCATCGGGGATGAAATCTTTTAATCTCTCAATGAGGCCGTTTATAAAAGAGGTTCCTACTATGGGGTGGAATCATCCTCTACATCCAAATATCTCCTATCGCTTCAAGTACTTACGTTATTGATTGCAAATCAATATTAGCTCGACAAAGATGTATGCTCGTCGGCAATCACCTACTTACCTTGAATTTATGCCCCTCAGAGATCGCAACGAGACGATGCCATTGCACACACATACCATTTCAATTATTGAGAAACGCGATTATATATTAAGTTCGTAACACTGTTGATTTATCAATAACGAAACGTATATCGAAATGGAAATTTAATCATGTTTACTAATCTTAACGCAAAGATTTTCTTTAAACTCCCCTTTTACAAACAACGTTGGTTAAAAATAATTCAATTTTACTATTTAAACAAATCAATTTCCCGAATAAATTTTTACAGTACAACCAAAACGTGCAGTGCAAAGAGCTGTTATCGATGAACTATGTCGATTTTTCTGAAATTTGCATAAAAAATCCATAAAACTAGATAATATAAGAGAGCTCATGTCGCGTCGTATGAAATGCAGCGAATGATAATGAAGAGGAAATGAGAGCGAATGTCGAGGAGTATTTTTGTTAGAGATTTAAATTGTGAAAATCCATTCAAGAACCTTAAATAGCTTAAATGACTAGATTTAATTTATCGTCACTATTTAACTGAAAAATTAATTTATCCCGAGCTGAGAGGTCATACATTTTTCTATTTGAAGGATTAATCACGTTTTAAAAGCTTTTATTAAAGCTGAATTTAAATGCGTCTGAAGGTTCGAATGTTTGACAGGCTTAACGATCAATTCGAGATGGGAAATGATTAAAAACCTGGGGAAATTGTCGTATTTTAAGTTTTAATATGAACTTTTATGGTTTTTGTATAGTCATGCATCATATAGGTAGTCATTTTATTAATGAGTCTGTGATAATATTTATACTGTAAATATTTTTATATTTTTATTTTTTTAAACAACTATTATAAAGCGACCAAATTTAAACTCGCCAATTGGTCCTAGCGGCTACCCGTGACTTCGTCCACGAAAATTTAGCAAAATAAGTATAATACAGCAAGTTTAAGAAAATAAACTTCTGGGTATGGAAAATGAAACGCCAAAATCGTGTTACTGTACACAAAATCACACTATTCCAGGGTCTTATTATAAAAATTAAACAACGTAAATACACGTAACTTAAAGATAATTAAAAATATATTAATAAATGGATTGTTGAGCCACTTGTGCGAGTTTTTTTTTTTAATTTTACAAATTGTTATTTTTTTAAATTAATGTTTTTATTTTCAATGGCTTAGCGTTAGGATGTCTATCAGTCAATCGTTTAACAACTAACATATATTATTACGACGTTTCAAGGTTGTTTACAACACGTATTTTCCTATCCTAGCTGCGAGGGAATTATCTCGACTATAACTTCTATTCGTATGCGATTTTATTCGTGTTTCGTGGTCAGTACCAGTCAGTACTCAATATTCGTTCCCCACCACTTATCACACAAACTGCTGAAAATGTATCGTGATGAAAGAAAAGAATAATATATGAGAAACCAGCCCCCTGTCACTTAGATACGAGAAAGGCTAAAAAAACGTGACCGATTTCTACGGAAATCGGTGTTGTTATAAGAGTCATACGTCTCAAACAGCCCCCTACCACTTAAACTTATCAGAGTTATTATAATTATTATATAAAAATACTTATCATAATTATTCTCAAATAATAACAATAATAATGAAAACATTTAAAAAAGTTTTATTTTAATAACTTGCCTGACGTTTAAAAAAATGATTTCTAACCTCCGACTTCCATAAATTCTTCGGTCTTCGTCAGTCTTTGTGGTCTTCTTCGTTCAACTCGTTAGCAACTAAATTGCAACTAGTAACTGCAAATCCAGTAAAAATGGTCACATTTTTGTAACATGGAGTTGTAGGGGGCTGTGAGAAACTATCGCAGTCGACAGCGTTTAAATCTTACAAGGGAACAATTAAATGAACGTCGAGCTGTTGCTAATAATCAAGTGCGTCATTTTCGGGAATTCTGTGTGTCCCAGGCGCCAAATTTTAACAACGAACCTTTATAGACCTTGCCAAAATAAAACAAAAATTAAAAGCATAACTTTTAGAGTTTTCGCTTAGTTTTCGAGGAAATTAATATTTTAGTAGCACGACTTCAATGTTTTTTCTTATAGGAGATAAATTTTATGAGTGTGGTCATTTTCAAAACTACAAAGTTTTGACACGTCGCAACTATCTTAGAAGCGTCGTCCAGGGGTACAGCCTCCGGCGGGGCTTTGTGGGGCAGGACCCCCCCCCAAAAAAAAGAAGTTTATCCCAACTTAATTTTCAAGAGAAAACAACAAAATAACAAGTTAGTTGTGACTATGGCGTTGTTTTTTATTTAAATTAACGCTTTCGATGTCACTTAAATTTGATTTACCGAAACTAAGCGAAACCTCAAAAAATTGTATTTTTTATTTCTATTTATTTTAGCGAGATCTATAAGAATTCGTTGTCAAATATTGGCGTCCGGTAAACAGCAGAGTTGCGGAAACATTTTATTAGCCATTATATGTAGTAGGTACCTACATACAGATGTACCTGTGATTTTTCACGGGCCAATCCCTAGTTTTATAATAAATAGAGATTAATTACTTTATCGTAGATTCAAAGTCAAAGCAACAAAAAAATGATGCATTTAAGTTAGGTATACAAATAAATTCTTTTTTTTCTTTTCTTTTTGGTGTTTTACGTCGCTTTAACAGCTTAGGTCATATCACGACTGTCTAAACACAGAAAATTTCTGTTGGTCAATTTTAATCTTAGGTCGGATCTTAAGTCTAGGATTCAACGGGAATCGAACCCAGACCACTTGACGCATGAAGTGGAGAGAACTATATTGCTCTAGCCACTGCGCCAATAGGCGGCCCCAAATAAATTGTACTTACACAATAAGCAACAATAATAGTCAATCCAAGTAATACATAATTTTACTTTGATCATTATTTTAGAATATTTGAAACTATTTTCTTTCTTTTAGATGATGAAAATTTACACTGTTTTTAGTACTGAATTTTCTCGGTAAATAAAATTAATCTTTTATTTATATAATTTTTTTAATATATAATAAGTCGTTTACGTTTAGTTTACCAGACCGTAATATGATATAAATTTTGCGCAAGCAAAGAAGCAAAGGGTAAAAATAATTTTTCTTTGCCAAACAATATTTTCGTTTTCGAACGCTTTGCGCTTTTTCTCGTCGCCTTCTCTCCGTTTTCGCAAATGTTTGTCTATATACAACATACATACATTTATTTATTTCCTTTTGTTTTTTGATATGTTTCATTTTTATCCGGTATATATGTCCGTTTGTGTGTCCTCATCCTCAACCTCACTTCCTCAAATTTCTTTTGGTTCTTTTGCGTTTTGTGCAAAACTCAACGTGATATCGGTATTTACGGCCATATATCAACGGCTTTGCGAGTCCACCGCTATTTCCACTCGCTACCCCTGTTTGGGACTTTTTGTATTGGCGATGTACCAATCAGTTTTGCTGATGTCTCTCTCTTAGCACAATGAAACTTTGATAAAGTCCACTCACTGCGAGGCAAAATATTATTTTTTTTAAGAATTTAAATCACCATTTAAGATACTCGCTTTTTCTTTGAACTAAATAATAAATATTTGACAAACTAAATTTAGTATTTTCTTCAAGTGCTCATAGGAAATGTTTCTCCGATTTCTTGGAAAAATAATCTTGGTTATATGTTTTAAAATTCATAAAGACAAAGATACGTGATAGTAAATCTTGTTTGATATATAAAAATTAAATTGCCGAGTATAATATACGTAAAGAATGGAAAGTAGATACGATTTTCGCTTTGCTCTAGGTGTTGCTAAAAGAAAACTCTTATTACGGTGGTTTTTCTGTAATGGAAACAGCATCGAGAATAATAAAAAGACGTCGTCGTCAACGTCGTAATCATAATTGACGTGCGCACGTGCTGAAACTGTCAGCATCTTGAATAGAATTTAAATTAAATAGCATTTTCCATCGAAAAAACTAGTTCTATTTTTTATTATTAAATCTCAACATACTACTACTTCTTCGATCGAAATCTCTGCGAGAAAAATGCTTAAGAATGCTCCCACGTTATTCGAATTTTGAAATAGTTTTCCACCAAATGTACACCCTCTCCTAACATGAATGAGTGATTTTTCGCTAATTATAAGTAATTATTCACTTTTTGGCAAAGCTAAAGCCCATTTACCTAAAATACGTAAGAGAATGCTCACAATATGAATTAGTGAATCTTCATATGCATTAGTTAATCTTCAATATAGGTAAAAGAGTGAAAATTCACTAATACGTTATCCGAAACCACTGATAAATGATTGAATACAGCTTCACTTACGCAATTAGTGAAGTTATTACTGATTCATGTTTATAAGGCACGTGTTATCAAAGTTATTAAAATACTGTTATAATTTTGGAGCCTGTTATAAAAAAAAAGGGACAATTTTTTTTTAAATTTTGTCGCAATTATGAATTGGTACTTATACATGTTATAGTGAAAAATTAGTTACAAAATTAAAAAAATTTGTTTTACAAAAGTGAGTATATTATGTCGTATGAAAAAATTTGGATAGGCTTATAAATTATAAAAGAACAATTAATAAATTATTCATGTGTGATGAAAGTACGAGTAACATACAAAAAAAAATTTTTTTTGAAGAAACTATAAAATGCTAGAATAGGCAACGTTACCTTTTGGAGGTATAACATATAGAAATATTTCGCTCGGTAAGGCGAAGATCTATGGATAATAGGTGGATAATACGTTGATGCCTCGTT
Source organism: Sisyra nigra (assembly GCA_958496155.1). Lineage (NCBI taxonomy): Eukaryota > Metazoa > Arthropoda > Insecta > Neuroptera > Sisyridae > Sisyra > Sisyra nigra. Next base: position 18,876,601 of record OY292315.1, on the reverse strand, counting down.
CACATGAGTCTACTTTAGTTAACCGATTTTAGTTAATCGATCAAAAGTGGAATGAAAAACTTGTGTGATGACTCGTTCAAACTTTTTTTGATCCACTAAAAAGTTGATTACGGTTCTCACACGAGGTTTTTCATTCAACTTTTTTTTTGATAAACTAAAAACGGGCTACTAAAATTGACTCGTGTGAACGCAGCATGACAGCGAAACTGGATTTTGAATTAGCCATATAAAAATATAATAATATAAATATAAAAAGTATATAAAAAATGGAGGAAAGAAAATTAATTAAATTAATTTAATTTTGAAAGTTGCAACAGCATCAAGACATAGATTTTCCTCTCTCATATGGAAACTTAATTTTTAACCGACTTCAAAAAAAGGAAGAGGTTCTCAATTCGACTGTATTTTTTTTTATGTTTGTTACTTTAGCATTTCCGACTAGGTAAAGCGATTTTGATGATTTTTTTTTATTTGAAAGCTGGTGCTTTCCGAATGGTCCTATTTTAATTTGAAAAAAATCGTTCACTTCTAAGGGGTTGAAAACTAACGGGTGAAATACTAACTTTTTATTGGATAGCTTGATTTTGAAAATTCTTTTTTTATTTGAAAGCTGGTGCTTTCCGTGGGGTCCAGTTTTAATTTGAGGGAAATCTTCCACTTTTAAAGGGTTCAAAAAACTAAGGGATGAAATATTAACTTTTTATTGGATAGCTCGATTTTGATAATTCTTTTTTTATTTGAAAGCTGGTGCTTTCCGTGGGGTCCAGTTTTAATTTGAGGGAAATCTTTCACTTTTAAAGGGTTGAAAACTAATGGATGAAATATTACCTTCTTATTGGATAGCTAGATTTTGATAATTCTTTTTTTATTTGTAGAACACAATTTTAAATTAATCTCCTATCCATTTTTTATTAAAAAAAACTCCACTCATAAGGGGTTAAAAATTAGAAATGAAATAATATTATACATTTTTCCTGGCTAACCCGATTTTGATAATTTTGTTTCTATTACGTACAACGTACCTTTAAATTGTTCACATTTCGATTTGAAGAAAAAAATCCACCTCCTAAGGATGAAAATAGGGGATGAAATAGTGACATTTAACTGAATCATCGAATTTTGATAATTTTTTTTTCTGTTGGAAAGAGTAATCCACTTAGTTTTGTTATTACATTTAAAAGAAAAAAATTTCAACCCTTAAGGGCAAAAAGGGATGATGTAGTAACTTTTAATATTAAACGGCGCTGCCTCATATGAGCAGCGCGTTTAGAAGGCTTAACCATTTTCAAGAAAATAAAATCAGTTATCAAACTTCAGATCACTTAAATGCGAGAAATAAATAAATATTATAAAAAAATGAAAAACCGACTTCAAAATAAATAAAAAATCTTAAACAAGAAATGCACTAAAAAGTAACAAAAGTATCCTTGCAGTATCTACAACTTACAAATTATTAGGATGATACAATGTACATTAACTATTGTTATTTTTGAAGTTGGTGTCAGTCAAGAAAATAAATATTAATGGTTATTTGTAAAAATTGTAAAAAGGTTTAGTTGGTATTGGTATTTTGTAGTTTAAAGGTCGCTAGATATTGTTACAGTTCGAGTATATTGTTTAAAAGTTCATTTGAAAAATAATTTTCATAAGGTATTCTCGTTTTTTACTAAGTACCAATATAGTCGTATTTTCTTGACTGACACCAACTCCAAAAATAACAATAGTTAATGTACATTGTATCATCCTAATAATTTGTAATTTGTAGATACTGCAAGGATACGTCATTATTTTGTTACTTTTTAGTGCATTTCTTGTTTAAGATTTTTTATTTATTTTGAAGTCGGTTTTTCATTTTTTTTTATAATATTTATTTATTACGTTACCTTTTGATGTATCGGTTAAACTGCATATTGTTAAGAGGTTTTAACCTAGCTTAAACACATTTAGACAAAAAAAACTTTCAATCAGTTACCATCTAAATTTTTAAGTTCATTTCAGAAAAAAAGATAAAAAAATGTCTACTATATTTTATTGACATGAATAAAAACATGTTGTAGAATGTAGAGGTTCAAATCTTGTGTTAACTTAAAGGTAATCTACGATAACATCATATGGAATCGAAGGGTTTTCTGTTCTCATTCATCATAACACATCATCAAACGTCATAGAATTGAGTAAACACTATACAGTCCATGATAGACGGTTGTGATAGAACCAATCCTTACGAGAGTTTCCTGTCACTGGAGAGACCGATGTGAGTCAGAAACGTCAGGGAGAAGACGTTTAGATAAACTGGCACACGCATACGAAAACTTATTGTATTTATGTTTGTATATTTTCCCTAACGCTACTTTTTTCAAGGGAATAAAACACAAAAACTAAATAAATTTCTATCCGTGTCACTTTTGAACTAAAAAAAATAACTTTGTAAGAGTTGTTGAAAAAATCCCAAATAATTTGTTAGAAAATTTTTTTCAACTGAAAGGTCAATTCATTTCACAATAAAATATCAAGTGAAGAAAATAGAAGAATAATATTTGAAGTGGAAAAATCCAAAGCAAATACATTTTTCTCTCTGTTCTCTATCCAGTTTCTTGTATATGCATTCATCGTTGGACGAATTCAACATGTTTAAAATCCCCATCATGTCCCAACGAATCTCCCCGTTCCATTTCTACACATGCCACAAATATAATAATAAATTCCATCATGTACGATCAAATAAAATACAACATTGAAGACGAAAAAAATACAGGAGCAAGAAAACATTGTAGTTTGGTCCAGTGAAGCGCTTTCAAATTCAAGTGGAACAAATCAATTCGTTTTGGGTGAAAATAAAAATGACGCAAAAAATCAGTTGTGAAAAGGTTGAAAAACTCAACGTATATACGAATTTCACTTAGCGTCCAATGACGTTCATCTACTCGTATAAATGTGTATACCATATGCATTGAGTGAGATTTAAATTAAACATAAGCCTTTCGCAGAATGGAAAACTTCATTCATAAGTGCTCTCAAACAAAATATTATCCCAAACTCGCGTGAATTTTTGGTCCGGCGAAACGGAGAAGAGCGCCAGCACGAATTATGAAATTATTTCAAGCCCTTGCCTCGTCTTCTCGTTTAATATCTCTAATAATTTTCCACCACCACAAATCCAGTGCCTCTCACACAAACCCATTTATAAATTAGAAAAAGGTTTTTACGGTTTTGAAAATTTTCAGAGTTCTAAAATGAATATGTCGTCCCGTATGAGTAATAGTGTACGAGCATAAGGATAAAATGAGTGGATGATGCCACGAACGGCGAGAGGTTCTCGAAATTAATGGGACTCATATGTTTCAACAATTAAAATTCTATTATAACTACCCCATACGATCGGCATAATGAAACGGCAATGGTTAAATATTTTTAATTCATATAATGCTTTTGGGAGATGTTGATAAGAATTGGGAGGATGAGCAATGGGGATCGCGACACGTAGAGGATATTAATATGGGGGTCATAGGGCTATTTTAGTCGTTTTTTGAACCCATGCTCTCGACCTTGCTTTTCCGTTCCTTTTCCCTTATACACGCATAAGTAAAATGTCCACTGTATAAATGATTAATGGACTTGAAGAGCGCAAAAGAGGATGTAAGAAGAACAAACGAGCAGCTAAATAAAAATACAATAAAACTTTTATCCACTCCCGCACATAATTGAATATGTTATTATTTTTCTAGATACGTTTTGATACGTTTTATTGTAGCTTCTTTTAATAGTTCGACAGATAAAATCTTGTTTTTCAAAGAATTGCAACAATTGAGCTATACAAAACACTTTTCTTCGAAACTGTTATCTATTAAATTTGCAAAACTTGAAAGAGATTAAAAATCACAAAAAAGAAGAGATAAGGGATACAATGATCAGAGGTAAAAAGATACATTATGCAGCTTAAAAATCAATATAAAACTTATACTGTAATACTGTAAATATTAAATGTAAAAATAACAAAGTTAAATAATTAGTAAGAAATTCAACGTTGAACTTTAAACATAAAGAGGAAATATTTCGAGATTCTTTAACATAATAAAAGATTTATCTTTAGTAATTTATTGCTAATAGAAACTATTTAATGCATACACCATTTTGAATAAAATGTGGTTTTTTAAATTTTAACAGTAGGTAAGTTTACTTCATGATTTTTTAAAACTAAATACAAAAAAAAATTTATGCATATATTATAGTAACCTTAAACAGAATTTTACATTTTTGTGTTTGTAAAAATAATAATTTCGACAGCTGCTGTAGCTGATCTTCAAAATCTCAAAAAAGTCATCTTGCGGTGAAAATTTAACGGATTTCATTTAAAAAAAAAAGTATAAGAAATCTTGTAATAAATCAAAGAAATACCAGAAAAGAAATAAATAGATATTTTTTAAGAAAAAATTGTTTCACAAAATGGTGGCTTCTAAAAAAATGGTGATTTTTGTTCAAAATGTTGATTTTAAAATTGTTATAAAAAAAAAAAGAAAACTAGGTATTTAACGGTGAGAAAAAACCTTCAATTTACTACCAAAAATATACGTAAAAAGCTTGTGTTAATCTTTGAGACTGATCGGTTTAGTGGTTTCTAAAAAGTTGTCACCTACTTTAAATACAAATTTTGAGAAAAACGCGTTTAATGTTCCAAAAGCACATTACATATAGTGAACGTAAAACTTTGAAAATAATGGTCGTATTAACTTGAAATTTTCTGGGTGTGTTTTTAAATATATATGTACATTACAAAAATGATATTAAAAATCGATCTTTTTTGAAAACTGTAGGTAATTGTCTCAACTCTATAAGCATATTTGACGAGAGGTTACTAAGACACAATGTGTGTACTAATGGAGGACGTGATTTCTAGTAGAAGCAAAAAAAAACTACGTATGTTTATCAATTTTCAATATTACACACAACATGTTATAATTATTGATTGTTTTAAAATGATGATTTTATAATGATTTAACAAGGGAATAATAAACCTTCATTTGATTGGTTATTTAATTTGTATTCACATATGATTCATTAAAATTTTTCATTAGACCTTTTTAATACTTACTATTTTAACCTTGATATTTTCAATTATCAGTCACTTTTAAAAGCGTAGGTATTTCTTTTATTATTATATAATAAAGAATTAATATATTGCAAAGAATTCTTAAATTGAATAAACATTTATAAATTTGTGTATATACAAATGTAAAGCTTTAGCTGAATAGTTGTTTATATATCCATAAAATATTGGTATAGACCCCATTTTGTTTTAATAACTTTGACTCTTTGACTCATCTACCGATAAGATAAACAGAACCTATAAGATATATTTATTTATTTATCCACGATATTAATGCCGCAAGCAAAGCTTCAACATATTATATATTTTATTATAACGCATTCAATAACAAGCATTCACCCTTAATATTAATATCATAAAGCATACAACATCATACAATATTATATATATTATAAATACAAAAGACTATACCAAATATGGTATCATATATATTTACGTTTAACTATGATATAAAGTGAGAAGATTATTAATAATAATCGTTTCAGTATTGCAAATGAAGACACAATTTTTCGTTTATATTCGTTCTTATAATATAAAATTTAATATTGCCAATATATATGCGAAAGGTTCGCTTAAATCCTGTAATACTTCGATCCGATTATAAACGTAAAATCTGTACGTCGAGGAATGTGAACGACGTCGTTGGCTCTGACGTGGAAATTGCTATAAATGTCGTTGTGTGTGATGACGAATAATTCATGCGTGATTATAAAATGAAAATTCATCGTTCCAGTTTTCCTGATTTCGACTTTTTCGGGAATTTAACCTAAATTTTGACATGACGTGAAACGAAATATGGAATGAATGTGCACTCCAGTGCACTTAAGCAATGCTGGAAATGCATTTGATTTTAGTTTGATTTTGATAGATGAAGTAGTTTGAGAGTAGAGATGAAATAATAATAATTATTATTAGACCAATGCATTCATGACTTGAATAATTTCAGTTTGTGGATTTTGTATTATAAGGAATAATACAAAGAAAACATTAAAGGCTTTTTGTTCGTTCATCCAGTCTCATTTTCGTGAATTTCAATTTTGGAAATAGTTTACTTTTGCGCATAAATTATAAATATTCAAACTTGTGTTTCATAAAGAAAGTTCGAGTATTAATTTAATATTCATTTTAACAAAAGAGAAAGATTTGGTTAAGTTTTCATGAAAAATTATATGCATTGGAAGAATAAGTTATTTCAGAGACTCGAACAAATGTTTTCTGAAAATTAAATCTGTCAAATTCTTTTAAAACAAAATATACAAATTTTGTATGTGTATGCGCTCAATTAATTAATTCAGGTAGAATGTAAACAATGCATATTTAATAAATTATTTAAAACTCAAAATAAATTGGTGAACCACTTAAAGATGATGGCGGGAACTGTGGAAGAAAAACGAGGATTTTCCTGCTCCCATTCTCCGTTTACGCGCTTACCTGTTTTATATAATAATTTATACGTTTCTCTTTCCTTTCATATTTTCAAGCTAAGTTCGCTTTCTCGCTGTTTGTGTGTTTTATTATTGTAAAGACGCGTTCCAACTTCGGCAACTCCCCTATTTACCATCCGTCCGAATCTCCTCTACATGCTAGGTAAATTATAACGGCGCAAGTAGTAGTTAGAAAAAGGTGGTCGAGGATTTATCATGATGATGGTGATGATGATGACGATGTTATTTTAAATTGAATCATTCACAATCCATCAAGCCGCCTTTTGTTTGACAAACGTTTTGTTTTCGTTAACACGCAAAGTTTGCTCAACCGTTCGGCCTACAATGAAAGTCTATTATGGAATTAGAATTTGAATGTATGTGCGTGTATTCGAGTCTATTTTTATTTGTCTTGGCGTAGGGAAAATGACATTTTGTTTTAAATGGGGTTTATTCGAAGGCGATTGAGAGTTAATAGCCTGATGAATACTTCAGAATACGCGCTTGTTTGAATTTTAATTAAACTTAATTATCCGTTTAAACAAGTTCAAGTGATTTTTTCCGGGATAGATATCACAGTATCACAATCGGTTTTGCCAAACGTTTAATAGTTTTATCAACAAGTTGATTTTTACAACTATCCAAATGGCCTGTGGTTTCTTTTTAAAAACGTAAATGTCGTACGTTGAGAAACGAAAACGTTAATGCCTTGCCAGTGAACAAATCCTGTAAAATCAGCATTTTATTTAAATGAAAAAGAGAAATAGGACAAGCGAATAAAAACGACGTGGAGAACGGGAGCAAACGAGAAATTTCATGTCTCTGAAGAACAAGAAAATGATGATCGCGACAATGATGATGACGATGAAGTAACGCCAATAGTAGAAGAAACTTGAGTTTGTCATTGTTTAAAGTAATCGAGTTGAATATTATGAAACAGGTTATTTTATGTACGATAGGTATCAGAAAGCTCGTCGTTATACAGATGAAGTAATGGTGAAAGAACTAGAAGGGCGAAAAGCAAATGGGAAAGATACTTGACAACTTCTTATGTTGTATATTATTTTCCTTTTAAATGACATTAATATAAAGTGGGCTCTTACTCGGTTTTAAACATTACCTTTGCAAAGGTACATATTGTATGTAATACGTATAACGCGGTACGAACGAATCGCAAAACTAATTGGGGCGTTGTAAATTGAAGGACAAATAAAATTAAAATTTCCACATAATATTTTTTTAAAAAAACATTTTCTTGTCTAAAAAAACTTTTCTCTTATAATTTCAAAAACATCTCGTAATAAATAAAAAGTCAAAAAAATCATTCGCATGTTTTGATTTCATATGAACAAATCTGGTTGTTTCTTACATATAAATTAAAAATTATAACTAGGTGAAAAAAGCATCTTTTCCCAAAGGTAATGTACTTTTGTTAAAAAAAATCTTGACACCTATATTAGTAAATTTTTGGTTCAGTGAATCATAAAATGCCGACTAAATGTAAAATTTCAACGAAAAAATAAATATATAACATAGCTAGGTTTCGACGTATTATTTTTGTTTGGAATAAAACTAGAAACACGTTTGCGAATAAAACGAAAAATGAAGAAGCAAACCATAGGAAAAAAAACATAACAAAAAAAGAAAAATTCATGTCGTCTGATATCGGGTTTCACAATAAATCACAATTTGTGATGAGAAAAACGAAAAGCTTTATACAATGGAAATTATTATTTTCTTCTCTATACCTTAAGTGCATCATTCTTTGATTGAAATAAGAAAAAAAACTTGCAGCTATCTAAGCTTGCGGTTCTTAAGAATTCTTTACCATGAAATTGGTTACTGACATTAATTTTGGTACTCAATAGGTCAAATCTATTATAGGAGTTAATTTGTCCATTTTTAATTTTCTTTTTAAATAACCTTGATTTTGTTTTTCTTATTTTAAAATATAAAGTTCTTTTACATAAAATCTAAGAGAAACTGAGTTTTATTTATAATCATATGTAAAACATATAGATTCATAAATTAGCAAACGTTTTTAATCAAAATAATTAATCATGAGGAAAGTTTTTATTGAAATTTTAAATAACTACTTTTCAATTCTACAATATTCTGTATTCAGTTTAACACCTAAGTTAAGTTCTTTCTCTGATTTTTCTAGTAATTTTTTCTGAATTCTTATAAATTTTTTCTGTGATGTTCGTGTTGCTGTGGACAAATAGATAGTTAATTATCTATTATTTTATTTATTTTATCGTTAATAATAATGAACGTGAGCCTTAACAAAAATTAACTTTTCTGAATGCTTGGACCTAGCAATTCTTCCATTAGAACAGTATATTACAAGGATCAAATATTAAAAATAAATCAAGCGTTCATAAACTTAAATGAACAAAATAAATTTTTAAGCAACAATATTTTCCTCATAAAATATTTTTTTCTTTAATCGTAAGTGCTTTTTCTTTATCAACAACGGACTTCTGTAATGTATATAAATTTTATTAGCACCGATACTCTGCGGTCTATTTTCCAATTAAGACAATTTTTTTGCTTTTTTTCTAGATAAATCCAATTAAATTTAAGTATAAGCTTAAGAAAAATTGTTCAATGTAAATTTAATTTCTATTTTTTAGTCTTACTGAATCCATAAATACTTAAGAAGTATTTGATTTCAAGTAAAATTATTTGACATGATATTAGTACTAATTTTTGATGAGCTCATATTAAACTTTGATTATAAAATGTTGAATGCTTATTTAATGCATCTGGTAATTTAAAAATTCTTGTCATCAAAAACACGTGTATGCAAATTTAAAGCTCCATTTGATACCAAAAAAATAGTAAAATATTAACTATAACACAAATATAGATGATTGAAGACAAATAAATTTTGAGTAACTCAGGACTACCATTGTCATTTCACCCAATACTCCATAATTATTTTACTTAAGGTTAACGCGTTAACTGCTACTATTATAAACCATTGCAAAGCTATGAGTTAACTCGTACTTAATTGTTAGCGTATTAAAAAATAATCTCACAGTTTGAATATTATAAGAGACTAGAACTAGGGAAACATTACTTAACTTGATTTTCAAGTTACTTGACGTAAATTGTAATTAAAATCAAGTTTAGTCCAATTCAAATGTTAGTATCATATAAAAATACCAGATCAATATTGAATTATAAGTTAGCTAAATTAATTGCACATCAAGGTATTTGACTTAATGAATTCCTTTCTAGAAGTGAATGGTAATTAAAAAGAAATATTTTATGTGAATCATTTTTGTAAATGACCCCATAGTTCTTACTCAAAAACATGTTTTTATGTAGGTATAGTAGGTAGATGAAATAATCTTTATTTTCAGATTTATTTGTTCTTTTTACCAATTAAAATTCATATATTATAAATAGTTTTAACTTGCCACAAAAGTTTGAACTCTGTATTAAGCTTAAATTTATCAACAATATGAACATGCTTAAACCAGTGTCAACTGCATAAACCGCCTGTCTTCTCAAAAATCATGACAGTTACTAGCAGTGCCAACAAATACTTTTTATTCAGCCATTCAATGTACTAACAATATAACGTAAATGTTAGGATTAAAAAAATGATATAATCATTAAATAAGAAAATGTATAGTATTTACTATGGTCTATTTAATTATGCACATGCACGTTCTGTATAAAGGTATCAAAGTACCTACTTATATTTTCTTAATCATTACAATGCGTAATGGTCGAAATCACCACAAATCCATTTTTAAAATGTGGAAAATTCAAAGAAACTGCAACGTGATGTAAGCGTTTAAGAAGCGTTTAGGTATTCAGTGATATTTCTGGGGATTTTTCTGGATTTATGGGGAATTCTATTTTTCTTGGTATTCTATTTTTTTCAAAAATTAACATCTAGTGTGAAGAACTGTTTTATTCAACATTATCCTTATTGTTTACAATCAACTTTTATTCCTTAAACCACTCATTCATTGTTCAAATCCAAAGAATCTAAAGTTTTTAAAAATTATTTCATTTTATTATGTTTATTTTTTTTTTATTCAAAATCTTTAACTTTCCTTTAAACTGTTAATTAAATTTAAAAAAATGTATTTAATTTCACCTACATATTTTATGCATGTTACATTGCATTGCGGCAAAATGTAATGTTATTTCTGCTATTTGTTTTTCCTTAAAACCGACCTATTTAGTTTCTGGGCGAATTCATTTATATGGCGCCATTGTCAACCCACTTGACTAATACTCGGTTGCAAAACCGGGAGATATTTAACAAGAAATAACTGCATAAAATTATTTTAGTTACTGAATATAATAATAATAATAATTTATGACAGACCGAATAAAGATAAAGAAAAAATTCCATCTTTATGTTTGTTCGTTTCATTTTTTATTTTATATTTTGAAATAGTTAAGAATAGTTAAGTTTTTAGGGCTTCCGCCACATTATGACCTACGTATGCGAGAGTGATAGCGATGCGGTTAGACAAAGACATTTTTTTCCGTTAGGCTAAAAATAATGTGAAATTATACGATGCAAATACTGAAAACGCTTGCAAATAAAACGGAACGCTATTAAAAGTAATTGCGGCAGGGCAATTAAATAGTCATGGAAAGATGGGTGGTAATGTTGGGAGTTAGGGATTTTAAGAGGGTTTATATGACATATAATATTTAAAAAAGTTGAAATATATAATGAATTTCCATTTTTTCGCTTATAATAATTTAAGGGATTAACGTTTTAAAGTTTTCTTAATTATAATTAAAAAAATTTTCTTTTCACCTCTTTTAAGTTTTTTTCTTATAAATGAACAAGTATCAATACATCATATAGTAAATACGAGTTAAATAAAGCTTCAATAGAATTTTTACACTTGAAAAAAATCGTTCAACTTATTTTAAATGTTCCAAACATTTTTATGAGTAAAACACTTCATTTCTAGTAAAATCAAGTGTGAAATTCATAATTAGGTTAATTATAATAATTGATGAAGTGGAACATCAAGATACACATAGGTACACATAATATTTACAGCATGTTCTGTCTTCGCTGAATCTGGGGGTGCGCTTCATTTCAGATAAGGTGGGGGTTTAAAAACAGAACGGAAAGAGATGTCCTCAAATAAAACGCGCATGGAAAATTATCATCGCTGTTAAATATTTTCAAAAGGGAGAAACATAGCTTGAAAAACGTAGAAAGCAGATAGTAAACGAAGTATTTTATACGGAATCATAAAAGGGATGACGATAGGGTGTTATTGAATGAGATGAAGGTGAGAACGGTGGACGAACAGACGAGGTCGTTGTTAAATTAAATTGAAAATGTTCGTTTAAGTCCTGTGAAGTGTAAATCGAGAGTGTAAATTTTGTGTTATTGAATTTTTATTAATTACATTTTAATTTTTTGAAATATTATTTTCATACACAATTTAAATATTATCTAGCATATATATATTTATATTTTGATACAAATATAAAGTCGTATATTCCATAGAATTCATTTTAGAATAAAAGGCACTTCAGTTCTGTTCTATTTAAACTATATTCTGAAACAATGGCATTGTGTAAGAGTCTTTGAAACACAGTGTTGTATGATAATGTTGATGAAATTTATAAATTCATTTTTCTCTCATTCGCAAATGGGAGCATTCTAATTTTATTATTATTACAACACGAAAATATAACTTTTAAAATTACTTCCTAAAAGTCTTTGCTCTATGATATTAATAATATAATTTCCATATTGTCAAAGATTCGAAATTGGAATAAAAATGAAACTTTTTAACTTAATTGTTCCCTTATAAAAACTTTAGTACATTGTATGTATTACAATAGTGACACCTCAGAACTTTACATATCGTTTGTTAGTTAGTTATTTTTTTATATTTATATAAAGTTTCTATAATATTTATTCCTTCAATCCAGTGATTTTTTAGATAAACTATTGTATATGATTTAAGATCAAATTAAAAGTTGTTTAAAAATTATGTTTTATATGATGAAATAATGTTAAATAAAAATAATTTTTTAAATGTGCTTATTTTATAAAATAAATAGGTACCCGTGACTTCGATCATGTAAAATTTGACTAAAATGGTAAACAGAAGCCTTAGTAAGCACAACCTGCCTTAAAAATAATAGGTACACAACCTTTGAAGAGAGAACCCATGTGAATCACCCTACTGCAAAAAATAAAACAAATCCTGAAAATTTACTACAAATTGAAAGGATGACTCAATGATAGTTCTCAATATGTATGTTAAAAAATGAAATTGATAGGAACTGTAGTAAAAAGAATATAATGACATTAAAAAAGAGAAACTAAAAAAACCTTTACCAATTAAAAACATATGATCCAAAATTAAAAAAAATTTAACAATTCTAACAAACGTACAATATTGAAAAGGAAGTATTAAAAAAATACCCAGTTACAACTACTGGTCATAAAAAATTAAACTATATATATATTTTTTACAAAATATGAATTTGCTGGGCTTAAAATAATAAATATTTCTATTTTATCTTTTTTTCGAAATAGGCATTAGCTTTCATCCTTCATGGAAGTCAAAGTGCCACTTAATAAAATTGTAGCGTCATTAATTCCAAAATAAAAATTTGAATTTTATCGTTAATTGCGTAGTAGTTACCAATTTTAAATTTACCCACCCCCCCCCCTCCCGGCAAAAACACAACTTTCAATACAGGACTTTAAAGAATACGTTATAATGAGTTTCAGGAGGTAAAAAGTTTAAAATAAATAGGTCATTTCTTTGCAGATTTTTTTGAATTTTTAAAAATTGTGTTCATACCTTAAATGAACTAGTTAAGGTATAAAAAAAGGAAAAGGTTCTTTTAATTAACATGTAGATTAATAACTGTAAGAATAAAACTTTAAACACCTTTTTAGAACTACTTAAGGGTAAAACTTAGAAAAATCTTTCCTTGCTGAACAGTTTATTCAGGAACAACGCTTAAAAAATATGTAATAATATAACACATAAAACAAAAAAAAATATTAACTACCTATATTAATTAAAGATCCAACTTAATCATCTTGAAACACAATTGTCAAATGAAATAAAAACAATATCACCGCTAGACATGGTGCATTTAGCGGCATTTATCAAAGGGCAATTGTGTCGGCGCGTAACACTACACCGAGAAAAAAATTCTCTTCGGACAATTAAATCTAAAAATTAAATATTTTATTGGCAATGGGCTCAAATGGGCTATCAAATCATTTTGTTGGCGTAAATTAAATGCAGTTGTCAGAAGAGAATTTTTTTCTCAGTGTAGTAGAGCGAGTGGCCACAAAACAAGTTGAACTTTATGTTTCTACAGATAGTGTTGCAAATGTTTATGAGTTTTTCGTTAATAGTTCAAAGTTCGTGTTTTACTCAACACTTAGATTAAAATAGGTTTTGAAATTAGAAGTCACAAAATTTAGGACCCCTTCCACCTCCTAGTTACACAATGTCACACTTGGTCGACCCCTCCCTCCCCCTTAACGTGTGACGTAATTTATGGATGGCCCCTAAAAACATTGTGGTAAGGAACAAATGTACCAAGTGCAACCACTGCCTGCTACCTTTGATATGAAACACGTGCCATCTTTTGGTGAGCTCATGAATTAAATTCTCATATAAAACAGTAATTATTTTGATGGATTATTTACTAAATCTGATCATTGAACATATGTTGTCATTGAAAGTATTTGTTTATGCCAAATTTACGCTCGATTGGATATTGAGAAGAAGTAAAAAAATTTATTAAAATTCCGTCGACACAGATAGATAAAGTTAATATAAACGTGGTAAAAAATATATTCGTTTGCTGTTAACGTAAGAGTCAGAAAAGAAAGAAATTATGTGCTGTTGCTTTGATCTAGGATATTCACTAACGGTTAATAGAGTAGCTGCAATGTATATTCACATCAAGAAAGTTAATTTCAAAATTTGATCATCGAAGAACTTTTTAATCTTATACCAAAACTTTCATGATTGTACATTTAGACCATAGGTTAGGTCGTAGTTTTATAAGTACAATTATACAACTGAATTGATATCCATATTAATTGTATGATGGTAAAACAAAAAAATTTCTTATTGTCTGGTTGTCATTTGTAAAATCTTTCATTGGCTATATAAATGAGCGGTGCATTATAAAAACCATTTAGCCTCGTAGGTTACTTAAAATAAATGTAAATTAATGTATTAAGCATAATATTTACGATGTTTTCGACATGATCGTTTGCAGGTAAAAAAAAACAACACTAAACTTTGTAATGTTATTCTTTCTTTTATATAAAACACAAAACTCAAACGAGAATTTTTATTTAATGTTGGCGCCTCGCTTTCACACATACATAAGAAATCATTTGGACACCGTCCAAATATCCCGTGAACCTTTAAATTGCTCTGTCCTCTCATAAGAAAAAAAGGAAAAACTTTATAAATTCGATGATAGATTCAAATAATAAATGATTTGTGTTTATTAAGTTTCATCATAAAAATGAAAAATAAAAACATTTTTAAAAAATCAATTCATCTTTTATTTTCCCAAGAAAAAGTACGTGTGATTTATGAAAATTGTATGGTAATTTATATATAAGTAAAAAATTGAAAATAATAAATTTCCCTCAATCTTTTAACATTATCCTTTTTAAGCCGTGACGTATACGAAAGAGATATATATTCGGTTGAGTTTTTGGATGGTGATGAGCTCATACAAAACGCGTATCATCATGCGTTTTCAACTTAAATTGGGTCAAACCTGTACGATATGAAATTGCAGAAGAAAGAGATAGGGATGAAAATGGTGGATAGAACTGAAAATACCCCAGTCCCTACATATAGTTATATGGAGTTATTGTACCGCGTTATTTAATACAGAACTTTCCTAAGATTTCTGACATGAACTGATAAAGCTCATTTTAATATATAAGGATACTAAAATAAATCAAACCTCCGGTACAAAGGCTAACGTCAAAAGCAGCAACTCCAGCCTCTATCTGTCTCTCTGCACCAAAACTGTACTTTTGTACGTCTGTACATTTGTCTATCTGTCTGTCTATACTATATCGTACAAGTAGGTATGTGTTGAGATATTTTCGACTTTCAACGCCATTCGCAAGAAATTCATTTATGTTTAATGTTTGAGGGAAAAAAAACTTAACCTATTCTCTTTCCTACTCGTTCTGTCCCACCTACCTTAAATACCTATACAATTTTTCCTTATTTGAAAATGTTTTATACACACTTTTTATCTCTGTTCGTAAATAAAACGTATGTACAATACGAGAGTTACAAGAGTTGATTTTTCATATAGGAAACGTATGAGAATGAAAATAAGAAACGGAGAGATAAAAAAAAAATCATGACTTCAAATGGAAGTTGGATGAAACTTCAATATGATGATGATGGACCAAGCTTTCAATTCAAATTATTTTCTCTTAGTACTAGTATTTATTTTTCTTTTAAATGTGTACATAAATGAAATGGATCAAAACCCATTCGAAATACGAAGTTAATGTTATTTTGAACTCCGTACAAAGTGGTCTTGAAGAAAAAAAATTTTTAATTGCGATTTTCATCAGTGTCGCAAAAAATAAAATTATACAAAAAATACTTTTCAATGAAAATGTTTTATTACTTTGTTTACTCTCTTATGAAAATGATCTTAAGACAAAAATAAGTTGATAACAGTTTTGAATACATAATAAAGAACATAATATTCAAATTATCTTGTATAACAACATTTAAGGGTAATAAAAATATTTTCTTTTAAAAAATATTCACATTATCTGCCTGCTTACGAAAGTTGTTTATGTAATACTAATCAAGCATAATAATGAGGAGATGGAAATCTGAAATGAAAAAGTAGCTTTCTAGTTTTGATATTATTTTTGGCTTTGAATTTAATAAATTTATAAAATTTGAACTTAAGTTATATTTCTACTCATATAAATTTTTTTTTTGATTTCATTAAAATTACGTAGTAATCGAATGGTTAATATGTAAAAAAAATTCAATTTTAATACAAAAAACAGAAAATTTGAGTTGTTACACTCTTGTGAGAGGCAAAATCGTTCTTTGGTTCAACGAATCAAATCTCTTATTTTTTATAGAAGAAAATTTTTTAAGAACAACTAAAGGGTGGCAATCCTAACCAGGCGCTAGATTAATCTTGCTATAGGCCTGCAAGAGTTTACACTTCGATACATATATACGTAAAAAGTTGAACTTACGTGAACATTTATTTTTTATTTTTTAAATAATATTACAATGTTAAAAAAGGTTAAAGGCCCAATTTTTATGAAAGAATGTCTATGGTTTTAATACAGTATTTATATATTTAATTTTAAGGTTAATTTTTTTCTTTCGAATAAGGCATTTGAAGTAAAACACCTTCTCTTTGATCTAATGATTCCTCTTAAAATTTTAAATTCAAATATTTCTATAACTTCTTTTATACACCCACTGTCATTTCAAATTTTAATATAGATTGAATGTTAAACATCTATAGTTTGGGACCTCTTGTAAAATTAATGAAGGAATGTCTAATGTAAGTGAAATACACTTTCGGGTATCTTAGGCTAACTTGACGTGGTAAAGAAGATAACTACCTCTATCTATTTTTAACATTGTAATGGAAGAAAAATCCTATCGTAGAGCAAACTTTATGACGCTAATATTTAGTTAGGTATCTAAAAATTTACTTAACATTTTTCTTTTTTACAAAATGTTATAAAATAATTGTTTAAAAGGTAGTTTGACTGGTTCCAACAAAGCAAGTACTATTATAAGAAAAAATTAATTCTGAATATAATCTTGACCCCTAAAGATGAGTAACGATTTAATACAATTGCTTAGTTTTAATTTTCCAAATTGTTCATAATTTTCTTTGGCAAATCTTTCTTATACACATATCTTCCGATTTACACGGTACTCGTTTTACACGATTTCGCTTTTACACGGTTCATAAACTAATGAAATTCGGAAAATTTCGGAATATTCTAGTGATGGAAGTGACATTATACCAATCAAGAAGAAAAAGCTGATAGTTCCTCAAAGTGATAGCGAATAATTTTAGAACATACCTGAAATTGTTAAGTTTCAGTAGGTACTTTTTGAAAATTTTTTCGTTTCTATTTTTGTTTTCATTTTTAGAATAAGTTCACTACGATATCACGCCATTTTTGGGGCAAACTATACCTAGTTTAAAGTTTCTGGATATGTTTTACTCTTGTTCCATTTGAATAAATGACTTAAATGCGCAGTTTTTTCGTTTTACACTGTTTTATATAGGAAAAACAAAGATTTTATTTTACACGGATTTGTCAGGAACCTATCTTCAGTGTAAATCGGGGGATAGGTGTATTCTTATTATTATTCTTATATGGCAATTGGTGGAACATACATTACGTACAAATTTATAAAATATTTAAATTTAAAATTTCCACAACATATTCAATTCTCGAATCATAAGTGTAATTTTCTTAGAAAAATAAATTTTTTTAAATTATTCTGTAAGTGCTAACACACGTTAACTTCAACTTAAATTATATCAGTTCGATACCTTCATAAATTTCAATCATATTGTTCTTATAAACGAACTTGATTTTCACAATACATGAAAATTTTCATTTGATGAGAAAAATCAACGTTCGCCTCTAGATTTCATAACCGAATCCGGTCAGTTGTCAATAATATGAATGTCCAGATTGTTCTCAAGGTTTGTTTCAAAGCGTTTGATTCAATTGAATTTCTAGCAGAAAACCCCTAATATGTATCCCAACTTTATGAACAAATCAATTTTAAAATAATTTTACTGTCCTATTTCTTTATTTTATCTGTATTTTTATTTGTAAAGGAAAGGGACTTAAGACGAGGAAATATTCGCACGAAATTGGTTTAGAATTTGATCAGTCCAAGGGTCCCTGTCGTATGGACAAATCCCCTTCTTCGTCTTCGTTTCGAGAAGGCTGAAGCGTTGATGCAGTGACTTGGAAAATAAGATATACGAAATTGTATATTCAAGAAAAACGATTTTTCCTTCAATATCAACAAAAAGAAGAAAATAAAATACGCAAAAGAAAAACATAATATATAATATTCGTTAAATTCGCAAAAATTTTTAATAATTTTACCCAATTTTGTGACTGGCAAAAAATTCAAACGAAAAAGTTTATACGATTTAACTCTCAGATAAAATACCAAACTAAATGAATGGTTTTTACAAGAAAAATCTCTCCGTGATATGCGATGATGTGGAAATAGCACTAGGATACGTACCTACATATATGTATATAGAAAAGATCTTATCGTTGGACATCCAGCATCTAACATTTGTTAAATTTTTTTTGTGTTTCTTTATATCTTTTTTTTTCCTTGTCCAAGATATTTTATCAAAACCTCAACTTTTTATTCCCAATCGAAAATTAAATAGAAATTTATTTGATAATAAAGTTAATTATTAGAAATTAAATAAAAAAGGAACTATATTAGTTTTGAACATAAATACTTTTTATACAATCGTTAAATTTAACGACTTTACATGTAACAACTTGCACATCCAACTAATAGCTTAATATTTGCAAGTAGGTAATAACCAAGTCTAATTGCAAAGTAAATACTTGATTGAATTATGTCATCATCATCAATTTCACTATTGAAGCTAATGTCGATAGGTATTAAATGATCTTAGAACTTCTACTAGAAATGCTTGCTTATTCGAAACTTTGAAGGTTGTTTTTTGCTCCCAAAGAAGAGTAAGATTTTTTCTTCAATAAAGTTATTTTCCAAGAGAGTTTTTGAGAAAAGAATGTTTTACAATATAATTTGTGAATGATCTCGTACCATGCATGCACATTAATCATAAACCTTTTGACAGAGTCTGGGGCTACGAGTTTGATGTGAATTACACAAGTATTATACTTATAACGAAAGAAGAAATTGACAAATAACGCAACCGACGATGAAGGAGCTACCGTTCTCTTCTATTCAGTTTGTACATTTTTTCCCTAAGTTTCGTTTTCTCGACACAATTAGACATTAGACATTAGAAAATATTACAAGTTGGATAAGAGAGAGAGAGAGAGAGAGAGAGGGGGAGAGAGAGAGAGAGAGAGAGAGAGAGAGGCTTAAGAAAAAATTCACTTGAAAATTTTAAAAAGAAATTGCGATAGACTAGCCGAAAGGATAAGGTTACTTGTCGTTATATTACATGACGTTCGATTTTAGTTCTTTTTTTACAAAAAAAATATTTACTTTATACTTTTTGTGTTAATTAGATTTTAAATTAAAAATAAAATTATTTTTGATAAAAAATTATCTATGTTAATATTATTTCAATGGAGAAATTTTTCAAGAATTTCGTCTACCTTTTTTATTTCTTATCTTTCATTCTATTTTTTTTAAAACATACTTTTTTAAGTCTCTAGAAAACGTTTTCTTCTTTCAAGTTATCGTTTTTTTTTTAATTCAATACAGTTCTACTTTTTAAAATCAATTTCGAGATTTTGACGCAAATAAGAGTCGTGAGACCAAAGCAAGTAAATACAGTGGAATTTTGATTTCATATTAAGAAATATTATAAATTTTAATAAAATTAATTTATTTTGAACTCATATTACTGATTTGATCGTAAAAGATTTGAGCGTATTATGAATGCAATAAGACATCGACATAGCGTCCAATATACTACTAAAAGAACTCATATTCACTTCAGCTTAGATTTGTTCCAATGAAGACAAACCGTACATGTCCGTAACGGTAAAATAGCGTTCGAGATCATCTATGACTCTTTCTGGTCAGGCGATTGTGTACTACAATAGATGAATTTGTGATTTTATATTAGTTTCGTTCCAAGCGACTCACAACTCGTGTATTTTCGTGTACGAACGCGTAAATTGCGTTCCAAATTGCGGCAATGCTTATGCACGTGCCTTGAGCAGGTGAGTCCGTAACTCAAGCGAACTTGTCACTTAAAGACGATCGGATCTAAACACGTGCTTACCGATTTCAGTCTTGATGTGGCATCGTTTAGGTTGACCCAACGGCCGACCTGATGGTTAACTTGCACACAAAGTAATTGCAGACAGCTCTTTCATATGCTCTCGTCAATGTTGTTCCACCACCAAGTCATGACTATTGGAACAAACCTATTGTATGAAACTTGTTCGAGCAGGTATCGTGTAAAAACGTCCAAAATAAGACCGTAGACATGCCTCTCAAAGTAAGAACATACAGTTAGAAAAAAATGGAACGTGTCTATTTATATAATGTTTATAATATATGAGATACAAAAACTAATATTATTGAATATAATAATTATAAATAATAACTGAAAATTGACTTATTGAGAAATTCATTCTGAAAGAGATGCTGTCAAACTCCGAAAGTTTTATTCATATAAGCTTATAGAGATTCACCATTTGGCTTGATTTAGAAGCTATTTGACTTTATTTTCTTGATTTTCAAGTTACTTGACCTAAATTTGGCTTGGAATAAAATTTGCCGGCCAGAATTAAAGATTAATATATAACTATCAAATCAAGTCAAGCATTCTTTGCTTAATGGATTTCCCAAATTATTTCATTTATAAGTCAAAATGTTCAGTGCGATTTAGTTTAAAATAATCATTTAACATGATGAATCTAGTTAGATTTGTGCCAATTTATTTAAAAGCCAAATAAACTTATTAAAACAAATCTCAAACAAAATACATAATCTTTTTAAAAGCATGGCTACTTCCGTTAAATAAAAAAAAACTTGAATACTTGATTAATTAAAGTTAATGTATCTTTTCACTAAAGCAACAATCTTTATCAGCTTAATTATTATAATATTTCGTATAAGTATCATTTATTTCAATGTTATACAAAATATTTTTAAGGAACTCAAAGTGTTGAAAGTTGAAAATTTTTTTTGTCTTTATTATTATAAAATCTAAGATCTCGAGCTGACATGAAATGGTACATCATAATTTAAACTAAAAATTATTTTAACATTCTACACTATAATATATTGTAATATAGTACGAAGAAACAACAAGTTTTTCCCCCATTAGGCTTAGCTTTAACCCATGTTGACGTTGGCTCCTACAGGTTCAGAACGAGCTTGGAGAATTTACGATATCCGTAGAGCGGTTGCAATTTATGCTGCATGCCTTGTAAAATATTCTCGTTAACAATGTATGTAAAATAAAATTCCATGTGTTGAATATATACAGGAAGACGGGGTTTGCGAGGAGGTTTTGAGTGAGGTAGGCAAACCTCTACGATTTCCCCTCGAGATAAATTATTTCTTCATTGGAATTTCGATTGAAACATTTTTGTTAGCGCTTGTACCGAAAACTATGCTCGCTATCCGGAGATCTTGGTAATGAATTGGTTTCATAAATAAAAACGTTAACAACTTATTAGTGGATATAAAACGAAAGTAGTCCAAACCAAGAAAACCGCAGCAGTCCGCCTTGGAAAAAAAATCCAATCGAGAATTTCTCTGCTTATCAAATAAAAATCTTCATTTTAAAATCGAAAAAGCTCCAACTCAATCTCGCTTAAATCACGTAAATACCAACCCGTAGTCTGGACTAAAATCTCTTCTTTATAGAGGTTATAAACTCGCCTTTCTCTCTTCATTTATCCCTCAATGCCATCACAAACACAACATTGAAGTCGTGAAATCGGTCAATTTTACATTTGGACATTTTACGATAACGCCGTATTTTCACAGGGCATCATCGTGGAAAATTATGGCCATCGGTTTGTTTTTTTTTTTCACCTACTTTTTTCTGTTTTGTTTTCTTTACGTGCTCACAGACAAAACACGTTCTTGACGTATATTGTCAACGTTACGTAAACTTGAATTTTCGGTCGTATAAACCATACAGTATGAAATCGATACGCTGCGTTACAAAAGTTCACCTAGTAAATTTAAAAACTAGCTGATACCCGCGACGTCGTCTGCGTAGGTTATTATGTTAAGAACATATTTAAATTACGGAGGAAAACATTTAAAAAATTTTAAAAAATATATATTACAAATAACCGGAAAGAACTTAGCGTAGCATTTTTTTAACTATATGCCAAAAAATCGCTCCTTCAGAATCCGCTTTTGCTTGAAGTGTATAGTTATTACCAAAATAATCACTTATTTTATTATTTTTTTTTTCAAAAAGTTGTTCATTAAATGCCCTTTCCGGATCCGCAATTGCTCCAAGTGAATAGTTAATTAGTAATTCAATGTTTAATCCAACGGCAGTTGATGACATAAGTACATGTTTAGTACAACAATACATGTAGGTATAAATAGTTAAAAATAATTAATTATTAAAAATATTGCAATAATTTGATAAATTATTTGCGTAATGAAAAAAGCAGATAGAGCTTAAAAAAAATTTCAATTAAAATTTTTTGGGGTTTTATAGCGATTTTAATTCTTGAGTTTGAACTTTTTTTTTAAACTTAATTATTAATTGACTATTAACTATACACGTGGAGCAATTGCTGACCTGAAAACAGCATTTAGGGTGCAATTTTTAAAAACAAAAATTCAAAAAAGTGACTTTTTTGTATTTTACAGCAATTTTAATTATAAGTTTGCAAATTTTTGAAAAATTAATTATTGATCAATTAATCACTTAGACTTGGAGAAATTGCGGATTTTGAAAAAGCAATTTTTTGGCATATAGTTTAATTAAAAAAAAAATTTTCTTGCTAACTTAACTCTTTCTGGTTAAAAAATATAATATGCAATAATAAAAGGGAGTGTTGAAATATAATTTGATTATTGTAACGTTTGTAACTTAAAAATGTATTTTGAATCTGTATTGACAGTAGGCAGTGGAAGGAGCAACATATTCTCTCCAGCTCATGCGCATTAGATCGTTTGCCCCAAAAAAGCGACAAAAAATCCACCGCTTAACGCGTTTTGCTTATAAAAATCGAATTTTTTAAAATGTTAATTACTTTGCTTTTAATGAAGATATTGTTATAATTCTTTTTTTAGATAAGGACCAAGTATGGGTATAAGAAGTGAAACAAACAAAAATGATCGAATTCTTTCCAGTAGTTTTTGAGTTAAAAGCGAACATTGGAAAACAGCTATCATTTTATTTATATAGATAGATATATTATAGCTTATTAAGCTGTTTGACTTAAATGAATAAAATGACTTAACATTTACCTACAAGTTGTATTTAACATTGAAATAGGGGAAATTTTAGACATTGTATAGTTTTTTTTGTTTAATAAATCACGAAAATTTAATATATAATAATAAATTAGAGTAAATAACAATAGAAAACAAGTCAAACATTTGGCTTTACATACTAATAGAAATATTAAATTCTTTAAAGTTGATAACTTTTGAAATGAAAATACGTTAGATATAAAACTTTATCAATCGCTTAGTTCTCTTTTTAGTCAAGATTTCATTTGATTATCATTGGTCTACGTATGTAATAGTTAATGAGCTTTGTTCATCAAACAACAGATGAAATTGCTTAGTAACGTTTGCCGAGACATGGTGGAATGCTTTAGGTTCTTTGAATATTTCTCTTTATATACATATTATAGTCGCTATTCTTCACAGAAAACTTTGCTCGTTTTCATTGGCTATATACTACTATATATCGTGTGTGCATCATAGAGGTTTAGATATTCTGTCGTTGCTTGTAGAGAAACAGAACAATCTCTTTTTGAACGCGTCAATGTTCAATTCTGAACATGCAACAGCCGTAAATTGGCAAGCTTTCGCACAGAGAAAATATGCACACGAGTGAGATGAAATCGGTTTCACATTTGACAAAATATGGGCTTTTGAGAATTGGGGATGAGAGAGAGAAGATAAATATAAACCATTTATTCTCGCCGTTTCAATGTTTTGACGTTTGCCATTTGTTTTCTTTTTCTAAATAATAAATTTGATTTAGTCGCGATTTTTTAAATAAAATGGATTTATTCGACGTTATTTTTCTCGATCAATCGGCTATAGAGACAAATCACGTTATTACTCGTTCTCGCTAGATTCAATTTCGAAAAATTGCATTGCCAGAAAATATATTATAATATATATAAATGTATATATATGAGTTTTATAGATTACGGGAACAACGCTCAAATCAACACTAGCTTATGGATGACGAAGTGTTGTAAAGCTAGAATCAAAATTTTGAAACGAATTGACGCACTCACACTTTGTAGATTTTAAACAATCTCTTGCTCTAAATGACGTAACCAACTTGGGCTTCACAACGCCATCCCATCGCATCAACTTGTGGTTTGACTAAACTATAATTTCCGCTCGTTCCAGCCCATTTTGTACACTCCATAACTACATCATAAATATTATAGAGAAATTCGTGGGATAATATATGGGATGAGATGAGGACGAGGTGGGGTGCATTTGAAATATTTTATGCTACACACACGGACATTGTGTTTTGGGACTTGATTTACACACACATTTACACACATGGGTACATATTTTGGGGATACCCGATTATGTACTAACTAAACCCAAATCCCGTTCTCTTCACTCCAACTCTCCCAATCCAGGCACGTCCAGTTTTCGATGGATTTATGTTGAGATAACAAACTGATAGAGCATTTTAATTATATGTTGTTTTGCGTGTTTTGTGTGTTTTGGGTCCATAATCATGATATTTCGGCTTTGTCAATTGAATTATTTTATAGTTTATGGAAACACTGAAGAGCAAGGGAGGCGATATACAACGCTGCTTTAATTATTTTTGCATGTTTATGAGATTCCAGTTTGTTGAATAACGTGAGATGTATTAGAGACAAAGATTTTTTTTTAATTCGCAAAAGAAGCATCAAAAACATTAAAAAAAAACAAGTGGGATCTAAAGAAAATATTATTTCTCATTACTTAATTCTACTATTACCTTTAATTTATTGTTATAAAATTAACCTATAGGTATAGAAATTATATTTTATAGACAAAATTTTATTTTTTTCAAGTAATAAACAAAAATGTGATTATTTTATATACTACTAGCTGACCCGCGCAACTCCGTCTGCGTCACATAAGAGTAAAAGAGGGTTAAAAGCGGGGAACCTATGGCACAATTCTAAAGGAGTTGAAACTTTCTTTGTTTTATCCACAAATCACTTAAGAACCATTAAAGAGATAAAATTTGATGCCTATAATGCTAATTTAAAACCACGCGGACGAAACCAAGAAAAACATTGTATGTCTGTAACGTTAAAAGTATAACATGACTCATGAGCTATCTTAGGTACACCGTACATCACACTATGATCAGTAAGAGTGGAACTATAGTAGAAAATGTCACGGGAACGGGAATAATAAAGGAACGCTGCATAACACTACTGGGGTGTTTTATTGATAAAATTTACGTATGTAAACTTAAAATATAATGAAGAAAAAAGAATATATGAAACTTAAACAAAGAGTAACGTAAAAAAAATCTAAATGTTATTTGATTATTGCAACGCCTGTAACCGTTGTAACAAATAATATATTTTAAACTTGTACTTCTGTATCTGTTATAATATATTGCAAGGAGCTGAATGCCTGAATGTCTAATGATCTATGAATCAGCTCAGTACTGACTACTGCAAAAAAAGTTAGAAGTACACAAATATTGAGAAGGAAAAGCGCAAGCGCTCACTTCGGAGGCCTAACATATTTTAAAGAGTGGGGAGTCTTGAAAAATGTTAAAAGTTACAAATGTAATTGTTGATTTTTTAAATGTAATTTTACACGTTAAATTCTAAATATGTATTCGAAAATTAACAATGAAAGAAATTTCAACGTTTCAAAAATTTTCATTATTTTTCGGATGTTAAATAAAAAATCATATCTTCAAGTGAAAATTGTAATTTTTATTTTAATCCTAAAGAGAAAATATGTTAAAACGCTATTTCACGAAATTTAAAGATCTATTTCACGACCTTTTTTTTATTACACGGTTCCCGCAGGAGACAATTATCATGCTATCCTTTGAGCACCGTGCATTATTCTGGCATAAGAAATAATCTATACTATTATCTGATCCCTCAACTATTATATTGCAAAAAATCATGTCTATCTTTTACTATGTGAAAAACAAAAACATATCTATCCCACGGGAGTAGAACATTTTTCCTGGATAAAAAAGAGATCAAGCTTTCCTGAGGAAAATTCGATAAAAGTCTTATTCATGAACTTTTAGAAAACTCCTTTGAAGTACTGAATTCCTGAAGGATTCTATTTTTAGCCTATCCTAGAGGAACCGTACAATATTCTAACATAAAAAGTAGCCCATATCATTCACTGTCTCTTAAACCATCATATTGCAAGAAATTATGGTAATCTTGTGTTTTGTGAAAAACAAAAACGTATCTATCCTACGGAAACATAAATTTTTCCTGGATAAAAATTGGACTGTATGAAAAGAAAAATTATGATTTTGCCTTGAGGACCTTATGAGTTATTACTATAAATATATTGTAATCAGATAAAAATGTTTAGTTTCAGCATGATGTTTCTTCGAACCAGTTTTTCTCTATTTTCCCGATGAAATGAGAAATTTTTCTGAGATAAAACGTGTTCTAGATAATGATTCGCATATTTAGCTATCATCATACTTAAGTATCACCAAAATCCATTTTCAACTAAAAATAGAGCTTATGCCTAAATTTTTTCTTCAACCCGTTTTTCAATTTCCCGGGTAAATGAGACATTTTCCCGTATTATAAAGTATTCTATTAAATGACTCTGAGATTGTCATTTATTATCACACCAAATTTCATTAAAAACCGTATTTATTTGGGTAAGAATTAATAATATGTTTCTAAAAACAATTTCGCAAATAATGAATTATTTTTGAAACAACCTTAACAACCATTAAAAAGGTTATAGCGGGCTAACCTTAAAAGATAGACATATGTCGTCGCGGACTTTTTTGTAGAACTTTTTAAGAGGAACAATTTTGCTCCTCATGATTTTTGCGTAACTTTAATCGTTTACGCAGGGCAGGCCACAAACGCTCTCAAAAGGAAAAAATTTTCCTGATTTTTGCAACATTTTCCATCGATGCTCTGCTCCTATTGGTCGTAGCGTGATGTTATATAGCCTAAAGCCTTCCCCGATAATTAGGCTATCCAACATTAAAAAAATTTTTCAATTTGAACCAGTAGTTCCTGAGATTAGCCCGTTTAACCAATCAAACAAACAAACAAACAAACAAACAAACTCTTCAATTTTATATATTAGTATAGATAAATTCATTAAAGTTTAATTAGTTAAATTAAACCTATATCAAATAAACCTTTAACAGTCGATATAAAACATTTTCAACCTCATTGACTAAAATTTAAAAAAAAATTGATTAAAACCAAACAACTTTTTAATAGTGCTTAAATAATGCTTTTTAATATCGGGTACATTTAGGTCCTCCTTACTGCATTCGATAATGGAACTAAAGTTTTGATGATCAATTCAATAGCCTTGCTCATATTTTATACACATATACACATCTATACTAATATATAAAATTGAAGAGTTTGTTTGTTTGTTTGTTTGTTTGTTTGTTTGTTTGTTTGATTGGTTGAACGGGCTAATCTCAGGAACTACTGGTTCGAATTGAAAAATTCTTTTAATGTTGGATAGCCTAATTATCGGGGGAGGCTTTAGGCTATATAACATCACGCTACGACCAATAGGAGCAGAGCATCGATGGAAAATGTTGCAAAAATCAGGAAAAAAATTTCCTTTTGAGAGCGTTCGTGGCTTGCCCTGCGTAAGCGGTTAAAGTTACGCAAAAATTATGGGCAGCAAAATTGTTCCTCTTAAAAAGTTCTACAAAAAAGTCCGCGACGGCATATGTCTATCTTTTACGGTTAGCCCGCTATAACCTCTTTAATGGTTGTTAAGGTTGTTTCAAAAATAATTCATTATTTGCGAAATTGTTTTTAGAAACATATTATTAATTCTTACCCAAATAAATATGACTTTTAATAAAATTTGTTGTGATAATAAATGGCAATCTGAGTCATTAAATAGAATTCTTTTTATTAAGGGAAAATGTCTCATTTACCCGGGAAATTGAAAAACGGGTTGGAGAAAAAAATTATGCATAAACTCTATTTTTAGTTGAAAATGGATTTTGGTGATATTTAAGTATGATAAATATGCGAATCATTATCTAAAACACGTTTTATATCGGAAAAATTTCTCATTTAATCGGGAAAATAGAGAAAAACTGGTTCGAAGAAAAATCATGCTGAAACCAAACATTTTAATAACTCATTTATTAGCTAAGAGTTAAGTAATAACTCATAAGGTCCTCAAGGCAAAATGATAATTTTTCTTTTCATACAATCCACTTTTTATCCAGGAAAAATGTATGTTCCCGTAGGATAGATACGTTTTTGTTTTTCACAGAACAAAAGATTACCATAATTTCTTGCATTATGGTGGTTTAAGAGACAGTGAATGATATGGGTTACTTTTTATGATAGAATATTGTACGGTTCCCGTAGGATAGGCTAAAAATAGAATCTTTCAGGAACTGAGTATTTCAAAAGAGTTTTCTAAAAGTTTATGAATAAGAGTTTTAACGAATTTTCCTCAGGAAAGCTTGATCTCTTTTTTATCCAGGAAAAATGTTCTACTCCCGTAGGATAGATATGTTTTTGTTTTTCACAGAGTAAAAGATAGACATGATTTTTTGCAATATGAAAGTTGAGGGATCAGATAATAATATAGATTATTTCTTATGCCAGAATAATGCACGGTGCTCAAAGGATAGCATGATAATTGTCTCCTGCGGGAACCGTGTGTTAAAAAAAAGGTCGTGAAATAGATCTTTAAAGTTTGTGAAATAGCGTTTTAACACATTTTCTCTTTAGGATTAAAATTAAAATTACAATTTTCACCTGCAGATATGATTTTTTATTTAACATCCGAAATATAATGAAAATTTTTGAAACGTTGAAATTTCTTTCATTGTTAATTTTCGAATACATATTTAGAATTTAGCGTGTTAAAATACATTTAAAAAATCAACAATTAAATTTTCAACTTTTCTTTTCAAAACTTCCCATTCTTTAAAATATGTTAGGCCTCCTAAGTGAGCGCTTGCGCTTTTCCTTCTCAATATTTGTGTACTTTTAACTTTTTTTCAGTAGTCAGTACTGAGCTGATTCAAAGATCATTAGAAATTCAGGCATTCAGCTCCTTGCAATATATTATAACAGATACAGAAGTACAAGTTTAAAATATATTATTTGTTACAACGGTTACAGGTGTTGCAATAATCAAATAATATTTCAATTTTTTTTACGTTACTCTTTGTTTAAGTTTCATATATTCTTTTTTCTTCATTATATTTTAAGTTTACATACGTAAATTTTATCAATAAAACACCCCAGTAGTGTTATGCAGCGTTCCTTTATTATTCCCGTTCCCGTGACATTTTCTACTATAGTTCCACTCTTACTGATCATAGTGTGATGTACCTAAGATAGCTCATGAGTCATGTTATACTTTTAACGTTACAGACATACAATGTTTTTCTTGGTTTCGTCCGCGTGGTTTTAAATTAGCATAATAGGTACTAAATTTTATCTCTTCAATGGTTCTTAAGTGATTTGTGGATAAAACAAATAAAGTTTCAACTCCTTTAGAATTGTGCCATAGGTTCCCGTTTAACCCTCTCGCATTCTTATCTGACGCAGACGGAGTTGCGCGGGTCAGCTAGTATTTTATATATCAGAAGATACAAAAAATATGACAAAACTAATATCAACATAGGTATGCCTTACTACCTATATATTAATGGATTTTGAACGTCAAAGTTTATCCCCAACTAATCTTAAAGTTTGAAACTAATCAACTAGTGTATAATTTATGCGATGTTTATTGGTTGGCAAGAAGGGTTAAGAATTTCATTTACTAGAACGTTACAATATTCAAAAGTTATCGTAATGCTATAAAAATGACTATTAAGGAATCTCTATTTTTTAGAATTTATATTTTTAGAATTCGTTTCACAGCTAGATCGTGTATTTTTGTAATCAATGTATTTGATACGAAAATACACCTATTACCAAATAGTAATAAACGGTTAACACGAAACTGAAGGGAACAAAATATGTTTTTGTATTAACCGAATCACATTAAAGACATATTCATGTTCAACTTTTGTTTGCTATATTTACTTTGTGCATAATTAAAGTACATAATGAAAAAAAGAAATACTTTATTTGAATATTTTTCATTAATTAAATTTAAAAGTGTTAACGAAGAAAAGTATTAATAATGTAAGAGTATTTTATTATACAGTAGAAAGATACTTATAAATGGAAGTTTTATCTTCACAAAACTAACATTTTACATCAGTGTGAATAATGCAATATTTTTGTTGTGAAACATCTTTATTCGCGATAGATTAAGTAAGAAACGTTTTTTCGTGACTATTCGATAATATACGAAGTGATACTAAATTTAATTATGACATATTACTTTCATCGGCAAATTGTCACTTTAATTCCACATAACCAATACCTATCTGCAGTTACTAGTTTTGCTATAACAGAAAAATTCAATGCATCTTATTCTTTTCGACTAATTACTTTTTAAAGTTATTTTCAATTTCAATTCGTTCAAAAATAGGTAATAAGTGATTGATTATAAAAAGCGGATACATTTAGATTCATCCCTACAAGAAAATGGGGTCAATTTTCGATAGACTTAGCATTGAGAAAATAATTATGAAGTTAGAAACATTAAACATATTTTATTTCATTTTAATGTTTAAGTTCAAGAACCAAGGGTTAGGAAAATTATGGCTTTTATGACAGTGGTGCAACAGCATCAGTACTATAAGTGCAAAAAAACATTAACATTTAAAATTATTAGATAGCTCTTCTATATGTTTCAATGTTATATGCTTTTCCATTCTGCAAGTTTTTGACAAGTATTTGTGATGTGATTAATTTAGATAGATCAAATAGCATTCAAATTGATACCGGATACAATCCTTAAAAGTATTTTATAATTCTACATGCAGATACAGTAGAACCTCGTTTATCCGACCTTCGAATAACTGAGCGTTAACTCCGCGTTATCCGAAGCAACGAACTTTTTCGAGTGCTGCGCATTAATTGAGGTGTATGCTCGGATAAAACGAATGAAGCCGGAGCCTCTTATTAATGAAACGATGGCGAGATATTACAGCTTAAAACAAATGAGCAGGTTGGAACAGTATTTAAGAACAGCAATAGCTATATTATAAATTTTCCTAACACACGTTATGTACTAACCATGCTTAAATGCTTTGTACCTTAAAGATTAATCTAAGCATCTTAGATTTTCACATTTATATACTTTTGGGATTAAATTTTTTTAACATTTTAAATGAAAATAAAAAAAAACAATTGAAATGTACCAATTTTTTATTTCTTCTGTGTTATCCAAGTTTTTGCTTACGACCCAAAGTACCTACTCACCACATTACCTCGAGTAAACAAAGTTCTACTGTCGGTATATATACATTTGGGTGTTTCACACCTGCCAACCATCTCAGAACGACAGTTTGGGGCCTTATGTTTGGCTTAATTAAAGATTATAAAAAAGGACTGACTTCTGAGGGTTTTGCAAGACTAGTATTGGATTATCAGATTCTTAAATTTTTGGTTCTAATCGCATCTTAGACATTATTATTTTTAATTTTGGTTATTAAATATATGTGTGATGGAATGATAGTTTTATATTTTAATATGGCCAATAAGTATAAACCTTTTTAAAATCATTTGGTTCCCGAATGTTAAATAATATTCTTTAATTGCGACAAACCTCATTTATGTTTTGTTAAATATTATTCATCATCTTTTAACCTAAAGTTTTTATTTTTAAACCTATTCTTCAAATAACACACTTCTGAAAAACTAAATTTTTTTTACTACTGAAAAATATAAAGCCCTAAAATATTTCGTTATTTTGAAATAGTATGCGTATACTTGATTGTTGAATTTATCTGTATGATAGCTACTTGTACTTAATAGAATAAAACATTTAACATTTTAATTGTTAATATACAAGAAACCTTTTTATACATTAAATTAAACCACATTTCAT
Source organism: Sisyra nigra (assembly GCA_958496155.1). NCBI lineage: Eukaryota > Metazoa > Arthropoda > Insecta > Neuroptera > Sisyridae > Sisyra > Sisyra nigra. The sequence continues at coordinate 18,843,944 of OY292315.1, read as the reverse complement.
TAAAATAATATTCTGAATTTTTTTAAGTATTTTATTTAAATGGATTACCTATTTGTGAAAACATAATATTTTGTTTGAAGTACCCACATAAAATTTTTTTATTTTCGTTAAAATTAAGTAAATTAATTCAAAAATAATTTACCTGTAATTTTATAACAACACAAGGGTTTTCAAAATAATTAAAATCCTGTTTTTTCAACCTTCTACACCTAAAATGTATTATGAAATCTACTTAAATATTTCATCTTTCATTTTTCATTTATTTTAAGCTAGAATTTTTTTCTATCACAGTGAAAACTATGAAAATATTTAATTTTTTGGTCTCCTACAGTGAGTTATCTCTTGTAACAATATTTTTATGAAAAGAAAATGAAGCTCAAAGTGTATTTATATAAGACAAAAAGTTATTTTTATAGTAAAAATTATTACAAGAAGATAGTGCAAATTCTATTTAATGAAATCTTATATCTCTATGTTTTTTTTAATAATAATAAAAAAATCTTCTTAGTGTCAAATACATAAAATTAAGATTTATCTTCTCTCCGTATATATACACATTTTATTTAATTTTTTCATTTTTTTATTCTTCTCAATAACGATGTGAGAAAAAAAATTTTTATGCTGATTGAGACGAACGTGTTGTTTTTACGAGGGTAATATTAGAGCGGTTTAAGTGTGAGCTTTTGTCTGTTAATCACGTAAGAAGCTACAGTTTTTCTTCTTTTTTTACAACGAAACGAAGAGCCAGATGAAGCGGCCGGGAAAGTCATAGTAGAAAAAAGGGAAAATTTTCTGTGTGTGTTATTTTTTTTCTCTTCGTTCAACATTTTCCCGAAGCTCTCTTTATTTCTGTTCGGTTACTGGTCATCTAAATCACATACGAAGGTGACAGAGTGATTAATTACGGGACGTTCCAAAGTCTTGAAGGCGCCACGTGTCGGAACCTAAATTCAACAAACTAATCAGTCGTTTGTTTGTAGTGTTGTAGTTCTTTTTTAGCTTCTCAACCCAGCCCCTGAATGCCCCCCGGTTTTCGGTGTTCCACTATTTTTATATGTGTGAACTTTTTTTTTCTTTCTCAAGTAATTTTTTGTCTCTGCATTTTTTTGTTCTCGCCGCCGTTTTCAAGGGAATAATGGGAAATATGCTTTGATGATCGCGTATTTTTCACACCTAAACACATGTTCCTTTCAAAATTCGTTCGTAAAAAGAAGATGAATGATGTCAATAAATTGGAAAAGAAGTATGTTGAGAGGTTTGAACATGAAAGAGCCATGCCAATATTTTCACTATATGACTGAGAAGCTGGCGCCGGTTTTTTGAATTTTGCTTTTTTTTTCAACCTTAATTAAAATGTGATTTATCATCACTGTAATGTAAAGAGAGAAAAAAAAGACAGAAATTATTTGAAAGTTTTCTTTAATTAATCCATATGTTGGGGTTTAATTTCATTAATAAATCATTCAAAATTAGACAGAAGATTCGAAGAAAATTCGTTGAAAAAAGAAAATTAATTTTAATGATCGTGAAACTGCTCTTACATAATTACAAATTCAAACATTTTTTGTTCTCTTCTTACTTTCTCAAATAAATAATCTAATATAAAATTTAACAAATTTTTAAAAATAACAAGAGGCAGTTTTTTCTTGGTTTTGCTGTTTCGAACTTCCATTGGGATTCGCTCTCAAAACCGCCACTGGCATGACAACCCTAGAGTGACATTCTGTTCAATCACGCCACTAAGTGATTCTAGACAATTATCATAAGTAAAACTTTATCTTAACGTTGCTCCTTTACTTGTTCTCCCATCTTACTTTCAAAATCGTTTATGTTAATTGTTATGTAATCTTCTCTCTCCTGTTCGTTTTCTCCCCTCTTAAGTCATAAGTGGATTTTATAGTATTTGAAGATTATTTTATTTGTTAAACATAGACTGCGATACGCTTAGGCAGAAAATAATTTACTATCATACTTTTTAATTATTTTGTCATTCTCATAAACAGTTTTGTCGATTTCTGTAAATTTGTTTTTTTTGCAGTAATTTTTCTTCTATCGAATATTTCTATATTTCATAAGAAGCTATGTTAAAATTTAATTTTTGTGGTATAATTTATTTAGTTACTTACATATATCTTGGTTCAGAAATTTTTTTGACATTCAAAAATTTTCGATGTTTTAACGATATTATTGATATTTCTGTTGGTTTTTATTACAATCTGTAAAAAGGTTTCTTAATATTGGACACAATCTTAATTCCATTGATTTTTTTTTAAATTAAAAAGCATTTTAAAATTCATATTACTAGTCACCCCCATGCGTCAAATGCTTAGTTGTGTTTCTGTTTTTTTTTTTTCAAATTGTCACTCAAAAATAAAAAAATTTACAAAGAATTAAACAAATTACCAAACCGAAGAGATCACAACATAATTCCTATATTTTTAGGTATTCCTTTTAATTTGTTGCTTTGAAATTCAAATTTATTTGACAGAAAAACGATTATAGTATTTAAATTTTTAATTTAATTGGCTCAATCATGAAAGTGAAAAAGCATTCGTTTACGATAAAAATCTATTTCTAATTCAAAGCGGCTATCGCGTTAATATATGGCTTGTAGCCAATTTGAATCTGATATGTTTTAGTTTCATACAAAAAATTTCATTAGTCTTCAATCAATATTCGTCGACCAAAAGCATAAGAATAGAAAGGAAAGAAAAATTTTTAATCGTTCTATAAATAATGGGAGTAATAAGTCTACGTATATTTATCTTCGAAAAATATTTCCTAGGCTTCTGTCTATTCTTACGAAGCTTCATTTCGTCGCTATTCCACTTTCATTTCGCCCTTCTTAAAACTCATTCCAGGAAAATTCTATTGCGTGTCAGTATTTGTTGTTATTATTAATGTGGTCGTTAAATATTTATAACTAACGGAATGTCTATAATGAAAGAAAAATTGTCGGTATGTGTCATCACTTTGAAATCGTTATGATGGGAGGTTCAGACTTAGGTTGATGGAGTTAGCAATGGGGACGTCATGAGAAATATAACTTAAGGAAGAGGACGTTCAGTTGTGTGGTAAGGGGATTAAAGACAGACCGACAATCATTTCCGTCATTCCCTCTTATCCGATTATACTTTTAATCATTACCAACATTCATCACAGATGGAAATGATAGAAAGAAAAACGACTGCTCCAAGTCAAAAAATTAAAAAAATTAAATTTTATAAGAAACAACGAAGAGGAAAATCTGAATAAATCCCAGAAAATTGAATTATTATTGTTAATTTTATTAAGTGTTTTCTTTTCTTTTTTTTTAAAGTTTGCAAGTCTCATTAATCTAATTATATTTAAAGGGAAATAATCTCAAACGAAGAATTATCTTCAGGCTATTTAGAAAATGGCAATGTATTTTTTTTGTTTTGTTATTATAATATTTTCTTTGTGGGAAAATCAAAGATGATTTGACTCGTTAAAGTGATGCGGCATTTTCAAGCAAATTTTTTAGATGGATGGATGAGCGGCTGTGACTTTGGTTTTCTGAGATGATAGAAGAAATTTAACGACCTTGCAGCTGTTGAAAGACCTAATTGCTGCAAGTGTTGACATGCTTTAAAATAGTCTTTGATCCGACATTTGTTCATCCTTTAATACTTACAGAAAAAAAATCAATTTCAAATTTGAAACGACAAAAAAAAAAGTATTCTCCTACTTACTTTACCAATGATTAAAGTACATATGCTTTATATTTTCATAATTTCTCTATTTGTTTACGAACACATGTATATATTTAAGGGTGCATGTTGGCTAAATAATGAAATATTTAGATGGGAATTCATTTGATTAATATTTTTCTATATATTACGTTTAAAGAGAGAAGCCGTAATTATTTGTCGTTAAATAAATGATGATTGGCATCGAAGCGGCACACATGCCTTTCAAAATGGTTATTTGTGAACTACACAGCGTTTAAAGTCATTAAAGTGGTGAAAACTTCTATTTATACAATAGTTTGTAAGTTGGCATTTGTGACATTAATTCAGAACATAAATATCACTGTTATAGATCTATTTATTATATTTTTCAAAAATTTCGTCTTTGATGTTATTTGTACTCGTATGTCTGAAATCATAAAATTTTATATATATTTTAATTAAGTTTTCCTTAGATTATTTAATTCATTAGTTTATCCGAGTTAACAAAAGTAAATATTTACGTTATGTTTAAAATAATTTTTATGGCGCTATTATTTTTGAATGTATACAATTAATAATACACAAGTTATAGTAATATATAATTGATATTTATTCTGCAATACTATAAAAACATGTTACAACCACATAACAGCACTGTGTTGCTCCGAAATGTGGTCTAGGTAGATCAAAATCACCACTAAAACAATAATGGCGTTTGGTTTTAATTGCAGAAGCATTACTTCTGCATAAAGGAATGTAAAGAGAATAATAATGTTCATTTATTTCCAAACCTTGGATACACATTTAAATGTGCACCTTTATACATATTTACCGCATCTTATGCTCGTTATCTTAAGCTTAAACTCTTTATCAAATGACTAAGTTCGATGCAGTTTACACTAATTGGAACCAACCACTTGTAAAGAGAAACAACTTTTTTTACAGTTAGGAAAGTTCACAATTGTAAAATTATTATTATAATATGAGTTCTATAAGAAATCAAAAAAATCGCTTAAATTCAGAATTTTTATAGACTTTATAGTTAAAGTTTATATTTAACCTAGAGATGATTAATTAATGTACCTATGGAATTATCGTGTAATTACTTCCCGGGATTCAATGGAGCTAAAATTTTGCACAAATACAGTTTTAAAAGTTGAAAATAAAAATTACATGAAATGTTACATTACTAAGTAGCCCGTTTTTTTCTTATACTGTAGAGTGTAGACTAATCTTTTATTATGAAATTCTCTAGCTTGTTGAAAAAGTTCTTAGTGGAATACTCGCCCGTGAATCTGTTTTTAGCTGCTCATTTGAAGTATCTTTTTTTAGCTTTTATTCATGTGTCAATAGAATATCCTAAAAGAACTAAGAAGTGCTACCAATATCGGATGTGTATGCTCCATCAGCCTGTTGTAGTGTACACCCCTTATTTTATAATAGTATTGTTGCAGGATTTCTCAAACCTGTGTTAAGGGGTGAAGAATTCTATTAATTGATGGAAATTATTCATTGGCAGAATTTGTGTATGTGAATTCTTAAGACAAGCCTTTTAACAAGATGAAGTCCAAAGTACTTCACCAATTTAGATTCTGAAATACCCAAACCTTTTATGTGCACAGTAAACAGTTAGTAGTATAAACTACAAGTGATTTTTTCCTTGTTAGTTTTATTTTTTAGTTTTTCATCTAAAATTCTTTAATGTGATATGACGTTGTAGTAAAAATTATCTAGTTAACTTTATTTTTATACAATTTAACTTGATTTTCAAGCTACTTGCCTTAATTTTTAAACTGATATTTAAATAAGAAGTGAAGTCAAGCATTTAGATTGCAAGTTATTTCATTTCAAAGTTTAAATATTAAGCACAATTTATTGCTGTAAGTACCCCAATACTGGATTTGGTGAATCCATACGTAGAAACAAGGTATTTAACGTCAAGGTCCTCGTGGTTTGCCTTTATGATAGTGTTGTCAAAAAAACGTATAATAGTATTGGTAGGCAGAAAGTGGTTGGCAGATCGGCGATGAAAAAAGTAGAGAACGGAATCCATTATAAATATCTGGAAGGATTTGGTAGTAGTTTGAGGTGCTTTCATTGACTCAGTTTCCAAACCGGCAATTTTGTAGACAGGACCCTAGTTACTTGTAATATGTGAGAACGAATCTTTTAATTATGTATAAGAAACCGTCAGGATACCCCTTATCAAAAGCCTAAATAATGTTCAAGAAAGTTTTTACTGTTAACGGTTTCGTTGATTGGATTCACTATTCTATGACATCGTGGAACAGTAGAGTACTTTTTTTAAATACAAAATGGTGGTTGGGAATTTCCTCTAGCAAGGTAAAATTTTTTGAAGTAGGGGCCTTCCAAGAAGTTTGGAAATCATAGGAAAAAATGTTGTTTGTTTTGTTTTCTTTATTTAAATACAAGTACCTACTTATATTTAAAGACAAAAATGTTTGCCTCATTGAGAAACTACAATACACAGTGAGTAGTATTGATATAGATTACAAAATTATGTCATTGACAGAAGGAAATTCCTTTATAATCTATTTTCTTAGTAGGTAAAAATTTTGAGAACATATATTTCTGTCTTTTAAATGCATTTACGTTAAGATACATGTAGTTAAAATTAATAATTGTTTTTCTATTTGAATTGACCTTGTTTTAGAACATGGCAATTAAGAGTATCCACAACTAAAAAATGAGTTCTCTACTTTAATATACAATATTTATAAAGTAAACATTTTAAAAAGATAGCTGAATTTCATTATAATTATGTTATTTTTTACTATAGGTACCATTCTCAGCTATCCCAACACATGTATTCATACATAGTGCTTTTTTAAAGATCGTAAATTTTATACAAATATACTTTGAATTTAATGATCGAAAGCTTTATGTTTAATGTTAAATGGTCTTAATTAGCATTTATTCTATTTTAAAAACGAGAGTTATTTCTCAGTTTAATTAGAAATGAAATATTTGAAATAATTTTCATTCAGCTTCAGTAACATCAAACGGCTTAGAATTTTAAACGTTTTTTTTTCTTTTTTACTTCCCAAAACACAAACGTCGTTATGTCTTTTACACTACCGCTGTCGCAGTAATCTTCAAAAGAACATGGTTGTTCCAAAAAGATTGGAACGAAATGAAAAGAGAAAAATATGCAAAACATGTGCTCGTCACATTCCTTCTATAACATCAAAAATTAATTTCTTGCAAAAATCTACATATTGAAACATGCTTTACAAACGTTATAACTTGCATTTTTTTAAAATATGATACATTTTAATATATTTTTTTATCTTTTTTCAGGTAAGAAATCCAAAGGTTCTTATTAATCAAGAAATACTCTTTTTCTCATGTAAGTATAGTTTTATGAATATACAATATTTTTAACGAGAAAATGTATAAAAATCTTCTTTAATGCTTAAACCCATTATATTTAATTAAAGCATATTAAAATCATTTAAAATTAAGAGTTAGTAAAAAATACATTACACACACACAAGACTATGTAAAAAGACAAATTTATTCATATTTAAATGTCTAGACTTAAAAATTAAAAGTGTGTTTAATATTTCTCAAGCACGCATATAAATTATATCATCTTTACGACATGAAAATTTTATTTAAAAATAATACATTATGATTGGATTATATAGTACATGAGCTGAGAGGCTATGTACATTGTAAACATGTAGTGACTCGAAGAATGAAATTATAGTAAAAAATCTTGGTTATCATTTTACTGTTAAATTTTGAATATTTAATACGTGCCAATTGCCTTATGCAAATATAAAATGTACGAATTTACAATAACACGATCGTAAATTCTCATTTAACCCCAAGAGTTCTGTCTATATCTAACCAACATTCTACCCCCTTGCCATTTCATTTTGAACGTTTCATCACCTCAACCAACTTATTTACAAATAATAACAAATGTGCGTCTCATCTTCCAATTTCACTTTAGGCGTCGCTCATATAAAGATCCATTTTGTCTGTTCATTTACGCCTGACGAATTGCTTTTTGAGAATATCATTCATTCCTATACACATAGCATTATATCAACGCATTTGTCTCATCTTTAATGTCTCTCAGAAAAAATACACATTCTGCAATATATATTCGCACACAAATATTTAATTTATAAACAATACACGAAATAAAGATCAACTTGTCGTCTGAATCTTTATGTCTCGACAACGTTAGTCCTACCGTAGGGTGAATAGTAAGATTCAGAAAGATTTAAGGTTTATATATGGGAGTTTAGTGATTAATTTGTTTGTAATGTCTCTCTATTTATTTAACTTTGTATTTAGAAGACATGAGATAAAAGACGAACGAATAAGAAACGATCCTTTGAAATTCTATTTATTGTTTTGTCTGCATTTGCTTCAATGATAGCTATTTATTTACTATTTACCTTATCCTCAATAACGTGATACTTTTACAAAATAAACCCTATATGTGTATCTAATAAAGTATTCTTTTGATTTTTAGACAAAATAATAAAACTTTTAAAGGAAAAGAAATTATTTAAGAAATATATTTTACATTGGGATACACACAAACTTATATATAAGATACTTACTAACTTTGTAGACATAATAAGTCTAAAAACTACTTATTTTAATAGTTGAATATTAGAGAGATTTTATTTTAGAAAGAAAATGACAAGAAAAGTTATATTATATTATAATTCTATGCAAGTTGTGTTTCATATATTAGTGTAATGCTTTAAAGTTAGTTGAGATAAATATATGGTTTTGCATTTTTAATTGTAAAAATAAAACTGTTATTTGTACCAGAAAAGTTTTTTTTTATTAGAATTAATTTCAAGATTTTTTTCTCTGATCATTCGGGTGAACTTAAACTTTAGAAGTATTTTATGTTTTAAAGAATCGTATGAGATACTCGTAATATAGTCACGTTAAGGAATTGTGTTTTTTGAAAGTTTATTTAAATTATTTTTTTTTAAATTTGTATTGAGGTTTTGACGGTGGTTACCTACTGAAAATCATAGACATGTGGTATCAATTACACATACATGCCTTTAATCACTATATGGTTATGTGATATGCCTATCTCCTTATACATGATGTGAATGCTGATTAAGCTAAGAAGATAAGAGATAGGATTGAACGGGGCAAGTTGAGCAATCGAAATATCTCGAAAACTAAGCATCGTACCACAAAAGTTAAAATACAAAAAGATATATTATCATTGAATTTAATTTAACCAATTCTCAATAAGCCCCTTACCCTTGCTCAACTAGTTCCAATAATGAGACACGTTGAGCAACTTAAACCGTTTTCTCATTTTCGACAATAACTTCTAAACTTGTTCTAAAATGGTTTTTGTATGTAAAACGTTTTTAAGAAAAAAAAATTATGAAACTAATAATGTTTAATTCAATTAAATTTGATGCACTTTTTCATAGTAATGAGGATATAAGGAAAAGTTACTCAGCTAGCCCTGCTCTACTCTATTAAGTATTAATAGAGACTCATCAAGCAAAGTAATTGAACATTTTGTACAATGAGTAAAGCAAACGTGTTAACTTTGAAATTAAATAGCTAATTGATTAAAATGTTTAATGCTTGACTTGACTTGATATTTAAATATTAATATTTGCCTTAATTTTAAGCTAAATGTTGATCAAGTAGCTTGAAAACGATGTCAAACAGCTGAACAATCAAGTCAAGTAGGAAATTTCTAATTATCAACTAGTTTTCAATACTTTCAAGGACAATATCCTAGTTATCCCCTACAATGTCATTTATTATGAGATATTTTATTCTTCTAAATCTAAGCGATCAGTATTTTTATTTTAAAGGTTAAAACACACCCTCAAAGTTAGTCCTTAAAATTACATAAGACAAAAGATGATAGATTCATGATTTACAGATGGGGCTTGACTGGGACTTAAAAGCAGCCCGGGTACTTTAATAACGTTGGTATATATATATGAATTATATTTTTTGTGATGTAGGGAATCGGTCGGGCGACTAAACAGCCCTTTACTAGACCGGCTCATCGGGTATATGGAGAAGAAGTTAAAAGGACTTTTTCATTTATTTTGAAAGAAAATTATTAATGTGATTTCAACAAACAAATGGTTTAAGAACGAAAGAACGGAAATATTATAAAAGAATGGAAAATTATCATCATAACATAGGCAAAAGTTTGTATGTCGACAAGGAAAGACAGTTTATATTAATACTTTATAATAACAATTAGTGTTGTATTTGTGGGTAAGGTGGGTTGTAAGGTCTCACACGAAAGAAGTCTACGGATTGTATCCCGCTATCTATTTTTTTAAAATGTATGTACATTCAGTATTTTAAACTACGGTCGTGAATATTTCATGGGAAGCTACTAGTAGGAATATTATGTTATATTTTTTACATTATTTAAGGTAACAGATGGCACTAGTTTTGCTAATGAATGTTTTTTAGAATGATAAATAAGAGGCAAAAAAATTAGATGGTGTAATTTTTAGAGATTCAAACATGCAAAGTTATTTTTCATTTTCATTGATATTTTCTACTAAATATAAATAATGCCAGAGTCCCTAACCTTACGGTATATTTACACCCAAGACTTAGGAATAAATTAAAGATCATTATTTAAATATAAGATCAATACAAGAAGGTTTAAAAAATTATCATTTAATTTGTTCGTGTTTTCATAAACAAAATCTATGATTAAAAACACACTCTATATTATATTCTTTTAAAATTCATTCTTCCCTTAGTTTATACACTTCACAATGTCCAGAGAGAAAATTCTAAGCAAACCTCAATTTTCTCCAAGCCACCTCACACACGTCCACTTTCCCGTCCACAAACTCCTGTCCCGTATTCCCGTGTTTTAGGTACATACCAACTGATTATACTGCTCATTTGCATTTCCTGTTCCGCGTTATACATTATTCAAACTTGATGTTTGTCTGTCTGCCGGTTAGTCTATCAGTCACGTTTATAGGAAGAGATTCGGGGTTGAGGGGTAGAAAATGTGTATGTGTGTCTGGTATATTTATTATTTGTGGCTATTGTTAATATTTGACCTACATGTACGTACGTATATACTATCTTCTTTCTCGTAAAATCTGCGAGCTGAATCTTAAAAGCGTTACCCTTTTGTACTTGAAAAAGTAATATATATATATATAAATATACTGAAAGTTAAATATTTTTAATATTTAAATAAAGAGAAATATAATATATATAATATATATATAATATAACATATATAATATATATATATATATATATATATATATATATATATATATATATATATATATATATATATATATATATATTTACAATAGTTAAATATTTTTAATATTTAAATAAAGAGAAATATGTACTTTTTTGTATTAAAATTAAATTCCATTTTTTTTTATTTAAAGCGGATATTAATAAAATGAGACAACGATCGGTGATGACATCTATTGAAAAGTTTTGTGATTTTGGCTTTGATCCAACAACCAACGGGGCACATTATTGCCACTACATAAAAAATCATTAGAAATATTATTCCGTTATTAATAGCCTTTGAGATAATTTTCAATATTACTCTCTCTTTATCCCCATGCACCCCATATAGGACTGAACAGTCCATAGCTATATTATTCCCATTCCTTGCATTCTGACTATCCGGTCGCCAAAGAGAATGAAATCCAGAGAAAATGAAGATTTATTCAACACCATTATTTGAAAGACGGTTCAACAATTTTATATTGCATAACCGATTTAAATTTTCTTATTATAAAATAATTCAGTTTTCATGCTTTTTTAAAAATACAAAGGTACTTACATATTTTGTTAACTTTAAAAAAAAATTTCTCGAATTTAGTATTGGACAAAATATGTTATGAATGAAGATCAATGGTATGACTGATAATGTAGTACTTAAGAAGATATATACTCTTATGTTTAACATTCACAAATCTTGTTTAAAATTATTGAATATTCATTACGACCACAAAGGAAAGATAATTAGTGTTATTTTCTTGCATATTGTTATCAAATAAAAACTTTAAAACCCTATTTTTTAACAAATAGCTAATAGAATATTCTAATCTGAATATTGTATGCACATGTAATAACACAAGTTTTTTAAAACGTAGTCGTCTAACACCACTCTTTTATCCTCTCTACACACAGCAAAAACTTGCATCCACGCATATTATCTCCTCGGTATTAAAGTAATAGATTTAGAAAATATTTTTTCATAAAAAACTGTTGAAATCGTGTATTGTTGCTGAAAAATGACATGAAATTGCTTACATTGCGGTACAAAAAAAAAAAAAAAAAATTTATCTGACTCAGAGATGCAATTTATGATTTCCGGTGTATTTACAGTTTACACTGAATACGAATCCGTGGTTAGTTTTACTCCGCCACCTTTCAATATTTAGAAAATTGCTGAAAAATTTTATTGTTACACAAATAAAAGTATGCTGTTCTAAAGGTTTTTGGAAAACTGAAGCGGGCTGTAGAAAAACTTATCACTGATATGTGGTCAACGTCCCAAAGTAGGTACAGTAATAGAAATTTTCTTCAACATTCTCAAAGTTTTTCAGTGATTTTCTGAAAACTAAAACTTGTTTAAGAAAAACTTATAATACAACTCTGAGTCAAATACTTTTTATAGTGTGGAATTTTTATCAATTAAACATAGGTTAAAGATAATCTTAAACATTTTCGAAAATACTAACTAGAAAAAACTTTCAGTTGCAATGAATATTTCAAAGAAATTTATTTTATATTTATAATATTTCAAACTATGTTTTCGACCGGTGCAAAAAAAGTAGAATCAAGAAAAACGTGTACAAATACAAACTTAAAACATGGATTTTGATAATGATGTTTCCTTTTTTGGTCTATTTATTAGACCTTCTTACATTCTCAAATTCTTATTGCTGTTTTTTTAATTTTTTATGATCCCATTAACTGCTACTGTTAAAAGACCGACAAATCTAAAAAATATGAAAACCAAAGAAAAAATTTGGACTTTCATTGGGATTCAAATCTAGAACCACAAATGTACAGAGCCATAATCTAGCCACTACGCCACTAAGTTAACTTTAAGTATTTAAGTACTTGACAAGTTTAAAATCGTACAAGTACGAAATAGAGTCGTACTAAAAGGTTTTATACTTTAACTGTGGAATCATGCTTTGTTTATCTTGTAACTTGTCAAATTGTGTAATATAAAACCGCTTTTAGTAGATAAGTATGAAATGGCAATTGAATCCTTATTTTCATTTTCTTTTGAAGATACTGAAACCTAAGAACTCTATATGTGTGCAGCCCTTCATCTTCGATAATAGTGATTTCAACACAAAATTCGAAGGATACAAAGCAATACTTCGATTCCTTTAGCTTTGAGATAACCGTTTTTACTGAAATTGGTATTAGGTAGTGTATAAAATTAGATATACTAGCAGCTTAAATAAAAATAAATAGCAACTTTTTACTTTCATTTAGTTACAATCATTTTAGTTCCAGTTTACATTCTTTGTTAAAATAGGTTCTTGATAAAGTAACAGTTGTCCACATAGTGGCGCAGTAGTAAGATCTTATAGACCTTAGACTAATAGACTTTTAGATTTCATGCGTTAGTGGTACGCGGTTCGATTCACGGTGGTCCTTGGTATTTATACACTTGTGAGTTAGAGAAATTTTCTGTTTGTTGACAATCGTAATAATATGACCTAAAATTTAAAACTACTTAAAGTACCAGAAAAAATTTAAACTATTAGGTACCTAAGTAAAAAATAAAAATGATAGAAAAACTATGAAATTAAAAACCACTTGATTGCACAGTGGTTAGAGCAATTATTCTCTCCACTACATGCATCAGTGGTACTGGATTCGATCCCCGTTGAATCCCTCAATATAAGATTAAGATTTAAGACCTTCAGAAACTTTTTGTATATAAGATAGTCGTGATATAACCATCGATGTTAAAGCGACTTAAAACACCAAACATAAATAAATAAATAAATAGAAAATAAAAAAAGGCAAAAAAATAGAGAAAAATAAATATGTAATAACGATCAATAGTTATTGAATTCTGGAGTATAAATTAACCTTTTTATATTATTAAGTAAATTAGATGATTATTCATAAAAATGGTATCTTTTTATATTTTAATTATATTGTTTTATTTTTTTGTTGTGCGATTAAACAATTTCTCCTAATGAAACTAATTGTCATTAATTTCTGCTATAGCATTTACTCAATTAAAAATCAATATAGAGGTATTTTTTGCGTATTTAACAATTTCCGCAATAAAATAAAATGCGTGCTTCAAAACAATTACCACAAAAAAATTTGTTAAAATTGTCCTTTAATAATATCATATGGTACTACACTTTATCACAATCTTTTTTAATATAAAAACACACGCATTATTATTTGTTATAGCAGTTGGACCAATCATGAAAAATAAAATTTCTTTTATTCATTGAATGGACATAGACCATGCACTGCATTGAAATGTTTTATTTGTGATTTTTTTTCAGTCTAACTTAATAAATAGAAAAATATGATCATTTTTTCCATTTTTTTTTTATTTAATCTCTGACGTTATTGATTGTGGTCAGTGATTGATTGTGTCTCTGTTGGACTTGATTTATTACTAGGAGAATTTTAAAAATATATATATATATAATGTGAATCATCTATTGGAAAGAGTTTTCTACCCAATGCCTTGTTTCTCATTCTCAATAATTGAAAAACCTTTTATTTTACCTTTATAATTGGAGTTATTTATTTACATGATTAATTTTTTTATGAATTAAATGTATAAAAAGCCAATAAAATGTTATTAGTTGAATATTATCATGAATCTAAACTCTTACATATTTTTCTACTTAAGGGTATATGAAAAAAAATTTGAGTGAGACGAATGGAGTTTATATATGAAAAAACAAAAAGCCATTAATTTTAGTAAAATAGATAGTCTTATCTAATTTTTTTAAACGGTTGGAACGATTTGATATCATTTTGTATGTCATAAATGAAATATTATTGAACCTAATTGATTTAGATTGAAATGGTTAAAAGCATCAAACCGAAAAAGTTTATGTACGAGAATTTTTTTGTCAATTGAAAATCCACTCAGTATTTTTCCAAGTGTCTTCTTGGATTGTTTTTCTAAGCTGCGTTTTGTTTCTTTGAAATTAATGTTGTTAAGAATATATATTTAAGTGAGAGATAAAAAAACTGAATCGCATTTTAAACTCGGAAGAAAAATGCGTGAAATCCAAAAAGTTGTTCTCATTACCAAAACCCAACCAACGTCCCACTCAAGTCAATTTTAAACTTGAAAACGTTTCACGGGAAAATGAGCTTTTCTTTTGTATTAAGAGTTTCGCACACTAAATTCAAGAGTTTCGAGTCATTATTTTAACGTTGGAAATTGGTAGCTCCCAGGCAATTAATACAAAACCTTGTGACAAACTATCACAATGTGTATGTGTAAGTAAGTACGTGTGAGAAGGAATGGGCGCGACAAGGACGAGAAAAGGGATATAAATGGGACTTGTCGGATAAAGAACGACGAGAGAACGAAAGTAACCCAGTATTGGATTTCCGCAGTAATTTATTTCATCGTTCGTGCGTATTTCTAATTTAAAACCATTATCTTTTGCATACCTTCAAGTCAGTCTCAATGTATCCTTTAGGCAATCTCCTCCTTCCACTTTGATATTTATGTCTCATTTAAACTAATTTGCTTTTATAAATAATATTTTTAATTTCCCTCAACCAAGACGAGCCAAAAATTTCCCTGTTAAAAAAAACACCATCTCATTTTCATATTCCTTAAAAATTTCAACTAATTTTCATTTTGCACATATACCTTAAAAGAGATATATGTATTAAATTTGTATTTGCATCTTCGTCGCTCGGATGTGGAGATCAAAGTGAATTTTTCGCTTGATTTCATTTTATTGACATAAAGTAGGAATCTTTATTTGACGAGAAATTTCAAGTATTTAAAAAAAATCAAACAAAAAAGCGTGATTTAAGTAGCAGCTACTACCAAATCATTTGTTTTATTGCTTTTTTCTCGTGGAATGATCGTTTGATCTCAAAAGTAATTATACAAAATTAACAACAGCTCTAATATTTTCTTTTTATTTTTATTTAAATGAAGCGGTCTTTTTGAATTTAATGCTTCTAGGTGGGATGAAACAAAACGATGATTTGATCCAGATATTTAACGAGGAAATGGAGAGTGAAAAACACGATGAAAAAAGTAAACTATTTATAGATAGTGAAAAAAATTCATTTCATTTTAAGTTTTAGATTAGTGAAAAATATTATTATATAAATATTCAAATACAATGTTACATCTCATTAAACACTCGATTGTTGTTTTTAAATTAGATCCAATTTTATTAGATTGACACGAAAACATAGCGTGGGTTTTTTAATATTTTTACTTTGAATACAAAAGAGTATAAACTTGTCACCTAATGTTCCATTGGCGAAGAACTTGATTCCAAAATAAGTTGAATAATTATCGAAATATTGTAACAATGTTTTTTCAAACCTGTCTAGAGCTTTTCGCTAAGGGTTTTTTATTAGATGAAAACATTACGACACGTTTATGTTTTATAAATCAAACTACTTTATTTATCACAAAAATTATTAAGTAACAATTTATCAAAAAATCATTTTGCTTCAATCAATTTTCAAATCACCTGTATTACTTTTACTTGAATTACTTGTACTCACAGACTGCATCACTTGGAATGCATTATTTAAAATGAATGTGTGTCTTTACAAAGACCAAAACATGTGTTTTCAAACAATACAGAAACTTCGATTGCCGAACCTTTCAAAACGTTCACGGTATTATTGATAATCGAACTCTTTCGAACGCTTCAGTCTTTTTCATCGCTGCTCGTTGTCTTTAAATTTGTTTATTAAAGTATAGATTATGGAATAAATAATTTTTAATTTAGCGAAAAGTTGAAATAGTATAATGTGTCTGTTCAGCGCTGTAGTGCGGAAAGAGTTCCCCGGCACCAGATGCCGAATGATAAAGATGATACATGATAAAGGCGTGGCACGTTAAAAGTGGCGAACAATATAGATTCATTTAACCTTAAAACAATTTTTATTAATGCATACAGCATTAAACAATTACAATTATTAAACGTGTAACTATATAGTTTTCAAATAAAATGCTATGGCTCTGAATCTATTTACTTATTGCTCTTGCCAAAAATATAATTATAAATATATATAAGAGTTTAAAAAAACATGCCTCTATTTTCTTAATTTCTTATTCAATGTCTCAAGGACTTTCATAATTCAAGTATTAAATCCTATGAGGCAAAAGCGCTTATTCGAAATAGACGTCGAACAGACCTTGCTATAAAACAAAACAAGAAAATTAGATCCTCTCACCTTAAAATGCTTATAAAAGCAATGAAACAATGGATGGCAGAAAAGCTAGCAAAGAAGAAATGTCTATTAAATTCTCACGATTTACTGTTGACAAATGCCTAGTCCTCAACATTTTCTTAGTGCTTCAAGAGAAAGATAAACAATAAACAGCATTTAAATTGTTATAAATAGGGTAAGGATTTGAGTCTGTTATCGCTTAGAAATGAAAGTTAGATCATAAAATGTTCACATTTCCCTCACCAAATAAAATACTGTAATGTATTAAAATTTTGGTCCAACTAGCAAGTCATAAAATGAGAAACAATTAGATTAGATAAAGCTCGTGGAAAATACATGGCCGAAACACCCTCGCCCATTCCCTTTATATATCCTAAACGTCGCATAGATGGAGAAATAAAATTCCCTAGTTTTGGCTAGACGTTTAATTCGTTCGAGGAATGACGAGAGAACGATTCAGTGACGTCTTGTTAAGAAAAGCTCGAATCGGTACCACCCTTCTATCGGGGGCTTTGAGTTCGGTGGAGAGACAGCGGCGGCTGATGATTTCGTTAAGAACCGCATTAATTGAGTTAAATATTTATGAAAAGGTTCGAGTCAAGCCAAATATTTTGTGGGCTCAGTTAGAGAATTTCGTGAGGGAAGACTGGGGATCAGGCAACTGAGACGCGGTTTGGGGACTCTTGAATTATTTATGAACGATTTGTTTGACATTATAAAGAAGGCTCCTTCTCTGCTCTGAGGCACTGACGAGACATGTGTTTTGGTACAATTTACACAAAGAATAATTGTTTCAGAGTACTTGAAATGCTTTCTGTTAATTAATTTAAGAAAAATTTAGAACTTGTCGGGACTCGGGAGTTTTGAAATTTTATGAATTTTTCAAAGTAAGGCCTTTTCGTTTGTTTAACTTTTAAATTAAAACTTGAGCTTAATTTGCAAATCTAAACAAAGAGACACTGTAACATAAGATTTCTACAATAATATATTTTCATCGAAAACGTTACAAAAACTATTTACATTTATTCAGGCTCAGTTAATTTTCACTTTTTCTTTTTATTTAATTTGTAATGCAATAAGATTACGTTATTTATTTGCTTGAAAACAATTTTTTATTCGTAAAAGGTTCAAAATAAATTAAATTATGAGAAACAATAAAAAGGCAACAGTTTTATTTAATTATTTGATTGTAATACGATATAACATAAAGCTCGTAAACACGGTCTGAACAAAAAAGATAGACTGATGAAGTCGTAGCCTGAAGGCTCGAGGTTACAAAAGAACCTGCGTTGATTGATTTAACTATCAAATAGCGCTCAATTTGAGTAAAAAAAAAACTCGATTAATTTATTTTTAGATATTTTTATTTAAGGTTGTTAAAATGATGTTAATGGGAAGTTGCATTGGATACTCTTTTCATGCATAATACATAATATAAGAAAATGAATTAACGCATCCCCAATCAGCATCAAATAAACTCTATTTGTATCATTCTAAATTAATGAAGACATTATTATTTGGTTAAAATAGATATTAATAAGAAGACTAGGCATTAAAAATATATTTAACATATTTATATGTGCATATAATATGACCAGTTATTATTGTCAGTTATTTTTTTTGGCTATTTTTAGTCGCTTGGAACGTCCAAGGTCATCAGCGACTTATCTAGTTCTATAATTCTCACTTTTCACTCACTCATTCATGTTGAAGCACAGTTGCATTCACCCTTGATCACATTTATACACTCACAAGTCACATTTCACTCACAAAGTTTTATAGTTCGGTGAGGAGGTTGGCCTCTCTGAGGAAGTTCAGGCATGTTGAAATCCCCTTCTCAGTATTCAAGTTATTATTTAAAAACACATTATCAACTATGGTTATTAATGATCGGTGAATCCGAAAATTTAAGAAAAAATCCTAAGAAAAAAAGTAACCTGGCTGTGCGTTGTATGCTAAAATATCAAGTATTAAAATAATTATTTTTCAAACATGAATATCTTCGTACTATTATTTTAAACAGTAGGTATATTAATTTTCTCAGACATTAAGCACAAGCCTAGCTTGAAATTATGTGTTCTAATTCTAAGGACATTAATAATTTCTTTTTTTTGTAGTTTCGAGTGAACCCCATTATTTTTTGTGGGAGATGTAAATGTTTAAGATTGTTCGCTTATCAGCTGTTGACATTAATACACGCTTATGAAATCTTATTTTCGACGTCGCTTATATTCAATGTTACTATTGTATAGATCAGAGATTTCGCTACTCACTCATTTGTTCTTCTCTTCCCTTTTTCTTTTAATTTTCGTTACAATCTTTAAATAGGTTTGTTTATATTGGAAAAATTCTTTAAAATAAATTTTTAAATCAATGCCAAACCGGTATCGTGTTTATATAACAAGTAATATATGTAATAGAAAGTGATAAAACATCCAGTTTGAAATTTTTTTTCTCGATAACTACACACAAGATCGTCTTTAAACTTTACAAAAATGTTTATCTTTATATATATATATATATATATATATATATATATATATATATTGCTCTAAAGGTTTCAAAAATCTATTATTGATTATAACTATAAAAACTTTACTATTGTATTTCTTGAGTTCCATTTCTCAACGGAACTCTTATAAAGTTGCCTTCGCCTGTCCGACCACTTGTGTGTATGTCACAACCAATTTACTTGGAAACTATTGTCCTTAAAACATGAAATTTGGGAAAAAGGCGTTTACTAGGAACCACTATACAATGGCACAATGAGATTTCAAATTAAAATTATTAGTGTTGATGCTTCAAAAATAAAAACGAAAAAATTTAGTGCCAGTGGTCTTACGGTTGGTTTCCACTGAAAGCCCAAAATATTTCTTGAGTTTTCCGATTCTTCGATGGGTGGTGACCATAACAGTTAAAGCGACGAGATAACAAAAAAAATTGAGTGTACATACGTGTATTTGGAATTTTTGGAAAGTTCTGCCAATTTTATATAGCAGTTTGGATGTTTATTTTTAATTTTAGTCCTTATTTTCTGATAATGAGTATAATATTTCTACCAGCTGGTAACCAAAACTTGCGTCCAGTTTTATCTAAGAAACCGTGTTTCATGTGCTTAGAAAAAAATTTCTTAAATTATTTGAATTTTAATTTGAAGTACTTTTGGGAATATTTTGTTAATCAAACTGGCTTAAACATTTATCCTTATCAAAATTATTATTAAAAACTTTGTTTTGATTAAGAACTTGATGAATGTAGAAATCATGTAGCAGTAATCTTGTTCTGTATTTAACAACCTTAACAAAAACAAAGTTTTATTAAAGAAAGTGTTATATTTATTTGGCATTCTATTCATGATGTCTTGTTTTTTTTTTCGCTTTCTTTGAAAATTTGCGACCACTATTTCTCACGTTAACTATGTATGGGGCGGAATGAATGAGAGCGTGCCTCTGTCAACTGATTAAGTTTGTCACCGAGCAGTTTCGTAATTGAATTGGCCTGATTGCCGCCAAGTGGATCTCTGTGTGTAACTGTATATGCAACTAACCGAATATATGTGGCTCCCACTTTCCCCAAACGATTCCCTTTGGCTAACTCAATTATATATCTCCTCCTTACTTGAACGTTCGTTGCATTCGTCCATTGAGTCCTTCTCTCATTTATTTTAACAGTTAATAAAACTAAATATTTACTTTTCTGTCCAACCACTGACGTATTTGACGATAGTAAACTATCCAAGAGATTATCAAATAATTTGTACACTCCGGTGGGAAGAAAAATTGATTTAAAATTTGATCCAAGGGACATTTCCAAACTGGTAAGTTGATTAATGTTTGGAATGTAAATCAACTAGCTGTTGAAATTTTTAAGTAAATCCACGTTTCTCTCGGTGATTTTGGCTATTAATCTTGCACTAATTAGAAGAAAATCAACAGACTCATGTAAAAAATTGGAAAAAGCAAGGAAACCGAACAAAATTAGTTTAATTTATGAATATGCTTATTCAAGTTGGGAAGAATTCTGATTTTAAAAATTTTAAAACTAGCTTTTAACCTATCTATTATTAAGTGTCAGTTGTAACTAACGTTATCTTGTGTTAACAAATCACACCATCCTTATGATGAAAATATTATTTTGGTTGAAATTTGATTAAACTTTGAATATTAACTTAGAAGATATTTGTTGAACTTTTTGTTAAAAGCTTCATTTGAAACTTTTTTTAATAACTCTTGCTGCAGTGAGACGTCTTTATGTTGGGTAGGGAAAATAATTTAGACAGTATCAAACCCACCATACTATCATAACAACAAGTGTCAACATATTATTTCAGCACGAATATAGTAAATATTGTATATAATAACATATAGTATTAATATAGTACTATAACTATAACTGAAAACTTTTTATTTTTGTTACATAAAAATAGCTCACTTTGTACATATTTATACCTATATTTACAAAGTATTAAAACCAAAAAATCTTCTTCTAGAAGCGTCAAAAATATCAAAAAAATTATAACATAATCAATAGAAATTTTTTATTTATTTATGTACCTATACTTAAAATTGCAATGCTTTATTTTTTAAACTCAAACTTTTCAAAACGTCATAACTATGACGATAAAAACAATTTTCACTATTGCTTTATTTACTTTTTAGCTCCAGATATTAATTATATTACATATCAATTGCATAAGTAATAACTTTTTAAATTAATTTTTTTTAAACAAATGATCACAACATTTTTTTTACACCTCAGATGAATATTTCAGGGTTGTATGTTCGAGATCAAGTTTTTAAATTAATAAAACAAACCCCCAGTACAAATACGAGCGACTGGAAAATTCATTCAATAAAACACTTTCTCCTTCATTGAACTTTAAATTATTAACGTCCGTATTTTTCTTTTAAATTTGCCTACGTGTATTTTGTTTCTTTACTTTCTCGATATTTTATATGTATAATAACAAATGTAAATGAATAGTGACAGCGTTCCACTACGATTAAATTTTATATTTGTCTGAATAAAATAGATTGGAAAAAAGCATTCAGTGTCTCATACATGCGATCTATATATAAAAAGGTCTATAAAATCAGGCGTAAGAGAGGGAAGTATTAACGTTGATCCTTAGAAATTTATTGTCAAAATGATTGTTTTTTTTCTTAAAGCTATTGGATGAAATTGTGTAATATGAATTGATTCTTATTGCTACGAGTCAATTTTTCTGATGGACAATCAAAATTTATTGAACAAAAAATGCCATTGAAAATGAGACCAATAAAATTTGAAAACAAAGAAAACACAAAGAGGGGAAACTTTTAAATTTTTATATGCTTTTAAGGTTTTAGTTATTAGATTATTGGGTTTGGTAAATATTTGCATAATGTAAAAAATGAATAAACTAAGCGCAATAAATGCAGTTTAATATGCAAGTGAAGGAATTATGGAAGAGTATAACGTTCATATACAATGAGAACCCTTCTTACGTTACATATTATTACATTCTAAACTTATTCAAATATCCTTGGAACAATGTTTGTCTTTATTAATATAAAAAGCACTTTGCCAAGATGTGTATTTATTGGAAAATAACCAAATAAAAAAAAAATATACATACACTGTTTTATTAAAGGTTATGTGTGGTACCATATAAAGTACATTGTATGAATGCATTATTTAAACATGTGTTCAAGTGGAATGAGGAAACGTGAAAAAAAAAAAAACGAAATGCATATAAATGCATAAGCCATTTTGGACTAGCATGACGCTATCATTAACAACTCGTTTTACCACTAATTCGATATTATCAACCCCATTTGATAGTTTCAGCTCCAGCCCCAAAGTCGTTTTATCTCGTTCAACATTCACCCAAACGTTATCGAACGATAATTATTTTTTAATATCTTTTTTAATTTTATAAACATAGTATAGCAACAGTTGTACCTACACGTTTTAACTTTTTTAATGCTGCACTTACAAAATGTAACATTTTGACTCTTGAGATTACTATGTTAAATAAAAGTTTTCCAAACTAAGTACCTATGTGCAATAGTTCGTTTTACTTTTCTGAGTTTCTTTATTGAATCTCAACGCCCCTAATATATTTTTCACAATGGAAAAAAATTAGTGAATTGCATCAACTTTAACTTTGAAAATTATTTTTTCAAGAGACCAATTGAAAATATGAAACTCTGATTTATTTTCTTACTCATTATAGTAAAATTTATTAATCAATCATGAAATATGTCAACTCTTCTTAATTCGTATTTCGACAGTATGATTATTTCCATACTGCCCAAATCTACACTGTTAGAAAGTCTACATATATTTTTAAATACAATGCTCTTAATTTAAATAATTTGAATTCATTGACTTTTCTACTTTAAATGACACAAAATTTGTTATCTCGATTCTAGATAATTTTAAATTACCATTCAAACAACATTCATACTTAAAAGATGGAGAGTAAATTCCAATATATTTTATTCAAATTATTTTACTAAAACAAGACCGTAATGGAATGTCGCAAAAGGAATATTATAATGAACAACCTCAAATATATATAACAGAACCTCTTTATCTAGATTTACTCAAACATGCTTCGAGAACCTAAACTCATTCAAGACAAGCTTCTTCATAATATATTTTGTCGTATTATTACGAATCGTACGAATCTATTGTATCAACCGATGTGTGAATATTAATTTTTAGACGTAATTTTACTACAAAAAACTTTCAAAGAGAAGCTAGAATTGTTTGACATTAAATTATTACTCAAATTAAAAATTCTGCTTGTTAGAAAAATGTTATATTAAGTAAATAAAATAAAAGAGAATATTAACTAATGTCAAAAAATAATTTATCTGAAAAAATTTTCGTAGTTTTAGCAAGCTCCTTTTTGGGTTTTCAATTGACATTGATATAATAAATATGACACGATATAACTATCATCTACATGACATTAGATGACACCATGAAGATGGAAAATAAAAAGCACAAATTCTAAGATAATAATATATGTTATGTATTTTAATTAAACTAAAAGATAACATTGAGGAATTAAGGAAGCAATATTAACACAGAAGTTTATTTTAGAAGTAAAAAATGAAATGTGGGCTAGGACACATAGCAGAAGTGAAACTTCATCGGACAAGTGGAAAAACAAATCGCAACAAAATTATAACTTGAAGTTTTACGGGTAGGTTTTCAAATTGAGCAACTACATTATTGTCTATTTGTACATTTTATTTTAATTCGTTTTTCCACTTGTTCTAAACTATCAATTTTGGATCAGCAGGTTGTTAATGTACTTTTCCAATTTGAAAACCTACCCGTCAAACTTCAAATTAGAATTTTGTTGCGATTTGGTTTTCCACTTGTCCGTTGAAGTTTCACTTCTGCTATGTGTCCTAGTACACATTTCGATTCATTATGAAAATATTCCAAACAAAAAGCAGTAGCAACCATTATTACTGGTCACTTATGTAATGGCGTGGTTGACTATATTGGCGCCTTTTATGCCAGTGGTTCTAGGGTCGAATCCCAATGTAATCTAATGGCTTTTTTCATAAGTTTTCGGATTCGCCGATCACTAATAACCACAGTAGTTAATACGATCTTAAATTAAAAAAAAAAACTTTTAAATTTGAAGTGATTTTTTTTTATAATTAGCTCATTCTTCAAGACAAGAATTAACACAATAATCTTCAGTGAGCACAAAATGTCTAGCTACGTAACTGTTGTTGAACGAAAGAATGTTACAATCTTACGTAACCGTAGTTTCACGTTTTTTGCTCACTGGGATCTTAATTAAGTTTTACTAAACAAACAAAGTAAAAGTACAAAATTTTATCACGTTTAATATCTAAGAATGACTACTGGTAACTAGTTTTTAGATATTTCGAGTATTATTGTTCGTTTTGTGTATGTACATGGATAGAAGAATTGGTGGTGTGTTACAAGAGGCCAAAAGCGGACTCATTGATAGCTTTGTCATTAATAATTAATAGAAAAAAGTTATTGTTTTCAATAACATAGTATTCTCCATGAATCAAAGATAACAACGACTACGCAAAAATGATTTTTCTTTTATTTCCTACAACTTTGACAATAGCTAAAGATCCCGCCGCATGATTGTTAAACTCATAATGTAGATTAATCATTTATATATCAAATTAAACAATCAAATTAACAGCTATTTTCGCTTATTTGCGGGCACTTTTAGATTGGCACCTTTATATCATTATGCACAGAACAAAGATCTTTAATTTGAAATATATATAATTAATTTAAATTATGACTGTAGCAATCATGCGGTGATAGTGCAATTGATAGTGGCCTCAGAAGTTTAGAAAAAAATACGAAAATATTCGTTCAGCTCATCAGCTCTTTCGTTTGGCAGTTAGAGGCAGTAGATCTAACAGGAAATTATATCATTTTACTTTTATAGTCAGAATGGTAATTTAACATTTCCCCACATTTGAGTTGCTGCTTTCCTATTTTATTGATAGAAATCAACTTATTAACTCTTTATAATGCTAATAGTACTGTCAATTATATTTTGGATGGCGCTAGCTGACTTGCACAAAGCGAATAAGTAAACACAAGGCACGTTTTGTATAAGAATGATTTATATGTAATGGTAAAAATAAAATGATATTCTAATAAAAAATTAACTGATGAATCTATGCCATACTTAAGCTTATGATTTTCCTAACTTATAGTTTTAAAATTTAATACGTAAGAGAAATTATGTACGTATACTTAAATAATTTTTAAAATTTTCTTTGTTAATAGCATTCCACTTTAAAGTTTTACATTTCCACATATGCATAATAATTATTATCATATTTAATCTCTTTCTTGTTTTGAAACTTTAAATTTTACATTATTATCTCAAACTTAATCCATCTCTGGAAGTTGTTCTACGAATCTATCTCTCTGTTAATAGTATTGACGAGTCAATAAACCATAGCGAAGTTTTGACTTCGATTTAATGACGATAACGATGATAGACTTGGACTTGCAAAACAGCGAAAACTAGAGAGAGCGAAACGAGGACATGAGGAATATTTGCAAAATCGCAAAACTTGTTATTGAAGTGCATTTACTTACGGTACCTACAGTGAAACTAATTGCAAACTCTGATTAGTAAATACGTGTGTACGCTTTCAAGTCTTGATAGATAGATAGGATAGTAAGATGAGATTGTGACAAACGGGTACGAGAGAAAGAGTTAATCGGAATCTCTTCTTCCTTATAAACTCTCTGGGATAATTAATACATTAATATTAAAATATAGTAGATGTTGGCTCAAGGAAGAGTAAGCTTTCCAAAATCTTTTCGTATTAACTTTTAACATAAAATATTCAAGTATTGAGAGTTGAAAACTTATTCTTATTTAATGGATATAATAAATCAATTACTTATAACAACATGTTGATCGAGGGAAGTATTTCTCTGTAGGATGAGTATGTGAATATCTAGGGTATGAAACGGGGAAGGCTCGTGCATTAAACCATTATTGTGGCACCTGTAATTCATGTTGGCGGAACTGAAATGAAACATTTGCATTTCTAAGTGCGCGCTGTTCCACAAAGATAATGGGAATAAATTAAAATATGATTATAAAGTAATGCCTTGCTTCTGTATTAGAGTCTCATACAACTCTTATTCATACCAGTTTCACTCCTCGTGTCTACTTTTCTTTCCTTTATGTCTATCGTATCCGCTTTTTTCTCCTGATTTCAATCATTTACCTTAACCGAAAAATAAGGTCATACTGTTTAAAGAAAAGAAAAAAAGAAATACACCCGATTGATTTCTAATTTAAGTGATATTTTTAAAAAGCAATTTTCTTACATAGGAATTTCATCTATTTTTAATATCTACTGTTATTTAATATTCAATCGTTTAATGAAGATATTATTCATGATTTTAAAAGCGTTTAAATATTCTACATTTTCTTTTTGATTTAACAAAAATACAAACGATGCATGCACTCACATACAAAGGATTTCTTTTATTCGTTCGAGGTAATTAGTGAAACGTAAAGTCTCTTTTACCTCGATCTTCCCGTTCATCTTTCCCACACAGCCAGGGTTTTTGTTATCCTTTTGTTTGTGGTGCAGAATACGAGAATTCGTCTTTGGTCTTCTGATATTGCTCGACGATGATGAGTCATCCTTCATTGAGGCTTTTAATTCCAACGTTTTTCAATTTATTCGCCAATTTGCATTCACATTATTCGAGATTATTTATATATGCAAAAAATACGGGAATGATATGTAGGTTAATTTATCAAGTCTTTATGAGAATACAAAATACTTGAAGTTTAGTTTGATCCCAGTTATTGATTTATGAGTTATATGATTTCATTTGTTTGGTATTTATTGTATAGGTTATATTAAATTAATTCAGTTGATTGCAATTTTTTACAGTTTTAGAGGTCACTTAATGGCATGGCCAATGGTCCTAGAGTCGATTCCCATAACTTTTTTTTCAGTTTTTGGATTCACCGGTTACTTATAACTATTGTCGTTAGTGCGTCCTTAAAAATAAAAAGAAAACTTAACTTTAAGCAATACTTCGATCGAAAACGTAGTATGGTGATTGGAGAATCCCGGGAAATCCATCGAAAAGCATTGCAAAGATATTCACTATGAGGAAGTTTGACGAGCAACAGAATAATCTTGTATATGGAGAAAGCGAAATTCCGTTCCCCAGAAATAAATCCATGAAGTACTTTGGAGTATTATTTGACAGCAGGCTAAGCTGCAGCACCTCAACAATAAGGGAAGCAAATGGTCGCTTAGTTCAGCTTTACCCTCTTGTAAAAAAACTAAGCCTTCGTAAAGAGTGCTCTCTTATGATTTACAAAGCTATCTTGAGACCCATGGCGCTTGGCCCATTGCCCTTATGGCTGTTCTTTTTGGATCAACACTTCTAAGGAGAATTTTAAGAGGCTGTACATTTTCCAAACCGCTGCGCTTTATCTTGAAAGCACTATGGTATATGTGGAACTCTCAAATTCACAACAAGCTAAGCATGATAAGCATAAAAGAGCATATAACAAGCCAAGCCAAAATATTCTTTGAAAAGAATTAAACCAAAAGAGCATTTGTCGGATTAAACCTAGATCAATGCAGATCCCAGAAAAGATTGAATAGAAGGCTCCCTCAGGAAATACTTTAAAAATTTATCAATAAAATGCTCCAGGATAAATGATAAACCTTCTGCTTTTACAGACATGTTATAATAATCACTCTCATCAGCACTTTGCATAGCGACTTTTGAGGTTTGCTGAACTAGTGAAAAGAAGAAAACGAAAAAAATGAAAAGTTAAAATTATCGAAGAGGGGCTGAAGACAAGTGACGACGAGAGAGGATAAAACATGTGGCTTTTCTCATAGCCCGGTGTCTAAAAGGATCGAACTCTTGATCTTCAACATGTCAGTTTCTATAAATTATACATTTAAGGATTTTGATAAGCCTTTTTTAGATATAGAGAGAGGCAGTTTTACCACAAATATGGCAGAGGCCCAGGTGTTACTCTTGGCAGCACTGCTAGAAACTAAAAAAGTAGTTCATTATTAAGTTGTTTTCTTGAAAACCGCTTCTCTAATTTTCTTTTATAGAGTTACTACTGGATATTAATAACCTCTCTTTTGATGTTTATTAAAAATCGTTTAACTCTATGTAAAATGTTGTGAAAATTAATATTAGATACTATAAACTCACGAATTTAGAAGCATGAAGATTTTTGAATTTAGTTTTTAAATTGGTCTTTAACAGAGACCAATGAATAGAGGTTTCAAAAGAATCGCTAGAAAGCTAATTTTCTTGGAAACGTCTTGTAATATGATGAGTTCACTTTGAAGATGAAGTGAAAAAAGTTATTATAATTATACTTGGCGTACTCTGACTTTGGCGTAACGGATGACTCTTTGTCGGAGTTAACTTACAATCTTAGAAATATTTAATTTTTAAGAATATTATTAAAAATCCAATTTTTAAATTTGAATTAAATTAAATTTAATTGTTTCAGGTGAGTGATATTCATTTTTGATGATTGGACGTCTGCGGCGTCGCTCGGTAAGAATTTATTTAGTTCTTTAATAAAAAAGTTTACAAACTTTATTCATTAATCACTAGTTTTGCCATTATCAGTAAAGGATCAGTTAGATAATTTAACATCTTAGTCACAATGTTAACAAACACATTTTGTGTTGAGGACACATAAATTAGTGATGTTTTTTTTTTGCTTTTCGTGTGCAATTTTAGAGAGTACCTATGTTTAATATCTAGACGGTTTTTGTCACAATTTTCTTGGTGATATTTAACTAAATATTAAACTAACTATAATAAACTTTCAAAAACATTTAACAAGAAAAATAAATAGTAAGTCAATTCCATACAGCTTGTAGTAATTTTTAATAGAAATAAGAATTGTTGCAAAAAAGTATTGTACGAGTAGTGTCTAAGGTTGTATAGGTATAAAAACTTTAATTTTACTTAATACGTTTTTTTGTGTACAAAAATGACGTTAAACAAAAATTCAAGCCCATTAATAAATTTAAAACTATCATCATTTGAGAGAATTTTTTTAGTTAAATCAATGATGTTAGTGGTGATAAATGCAAATTTAGACAGAAAAGAGTAGTGGAAAATAGAAACGAAACAGAATATGGTGGTGTTGAGCAATAAAAAAAAACTCTGTCGCATGTACTTATGGCTACATCAATTAAAAACTATTTAGCGTTCGTTTCTTCTTTTTTTCAACAGTTCAAAACGAAACGAAATGAATTTTGAAAAAAAAACTTTATTTTTTTACATTCACCCCTCTGTTTCTATTTACACGGAAGACCATAGAGACCCGCCATAAAACGATTGCAATTAAATGCATTCAGCAGTTTGTTTTCACGCGACAAAAAATTCGAATAAAATTAAAATAGAAAAAAATGAATGGTACTCCGTTTTTGCTTACTCAGTTGGTCTGTCTGGAATACTTTTGCGAATTGAACTCAATTTAACGGTCACCAAATTGAAGTGTTTGTTTTTGCTAGCGAAAGTAGGAGACGCGACTTTGAATTTCATGATTTGTTGGCTTACGTTTTTTTTTTTTTTTGTTAAAAGGAAAAATGAAATAATATTACATTTTAGTTGTCGTATGATGAATTTTTTCTACTATCAAAACACAATTGAATATTATATTTGTGTTTCGATGTCAAATATGATTTTTTCTCAATTTATATTAATATAATTTTTTTTAAATACTTTTACAACTCTTATTTTTAAAACGATTCGAGAATGAGAGTTCTATTAAGGAATATAGTTCAATATAGTTCGGGTTCAAAAAGGTGTTTACTAAACTTTTTAATTCCACTTATCAATGTTTCAGTTCAAAAACGACTTTGCTTTTACGGTAGTCATTCTGTCCATCTAAAATATAAGGGTTTTTGATGATTGATGATGCTTTTTCCTTTCTTAATACACTTGAGTTTACCCAATGAGCGCACTACGTAATAGTTCTGTAACAATTATATAACAGCTATATAACGAAAGAATGTTATGTATTTGTAACAGAACTTTAAGACAACATTCTTATTGCAGACTTAAGTTATAAAGGTCATTTATAAGTCAGAAAGCACAATACGTCCAACAACGTTACAGTTCTAACGATTCTGTGACAGAAGACGAAAGAATGCTGTGTAATTGTTACAGAACTGTTATATAATTGGACCTTTTTTGTCCATTGGATGGCCCTCAAACTTAAGTTTGCAATAAGGAATTTTACCTTATCCTGCCAATTTGGTCAATTATCCATTTTTAATATTTAAAGTTTATAAATGAGAAGTAACATTGAAAAAAATATTAAAGATGCAGTTTAAGGTTTTATACTGAATTTTTCGATTCCACTTACCAACGTTTCTGCCTAAGAACGGCTTTGCTTATAAGGTCATTCGCAAACTAACATGAGTATCTTGTCGGAACTTTTAGACTTTTTCCACTTTTTAAGTATGTACAGGTCGCTTAGTGGCGTGGTGGACTAGATAGTTGCCTTATACGCTAGTGGTCCTGGGTTCGAATCCCAATGAAAGCCTAAGATGTTTTTTTCTGGGTTTTTGGGTTCGACGGTCGCTAATGACGAAAGTAGTTGAAGCAACCTTAAATAAACCAAAAAAAAAAAAAAAAAGTGTGTACAAGAATTTATCTCTCCGTTTTCTTTAAATTGCGAAAGAAAAAAAAATTAATTTCAAAAAGAAAAGGTATTTTTTTACCTATAGTACTTAAGTAAAACAAATTTTGGATAAAGGTTTCATTACATTAAAGTTCTTTTTAGATCCTCTCCTTTCCACGCTTAAGAAAAGTAAGGATTTTCGAAACGTCTTTCGTCTTTTAAAATATTTACGTAGTTACCTAGTGAACATATTACGTATCAGTTCTGTAACAATTCCGTAACAATTACATAACGAAAGAATGTAGGTAATTGTTACAGGACTGCTACTTAGTTAGACGTTTTGCGCTCTGAGGGTTATGAATGCCTCTGAGCTCCTAAGCTTTAGTCTATAATAAGAAATTTTGTCTTATCCTGTCAATTTGGTCAATTACCTTTTAGAGTCTAGACATCCGTATCCTTGTGTTTGCTGTAAGAATTTTTTTTTATATTAAGACATAATTTCATAATTATTAATTCTCTTTAACATCAGTTCAATCACATTGAATATTTGTAATAAAAGTGTATATTTATAGATCTTTAGTACTGTTTACAAACATAAAAATTTCATGTTAAACATGAGAAACGCTGAAATTAATGTCGAACATTTAAGTCGTAATTTATGTTGCATATTGTAACACAAATATCAAAGATGTATTTCCTCCTAAAGAACTCATTTAAAAAGATTACCAGCTATATAAATTAAAAAAGTTGTGATATTTGTGAAGTGCAAGACTGTAATAGCTAAACTTGAAGCTTATCGTTAAACCTTTAACTATTATAGTATTAAGTGCGAATATTTTTCTATATTTTATTCTCTCTTTTCCGATCCAATTCTGCCGTGTTGGGGTCCATTGTTTGAAAATTTCTAATTACTTTTATCTTAGAAAAGTTGCATAGTTGGCGCAAAAGTTTTCACAGTATATTATGAAGAATTGAATTAAAATTTATAATTAAGTTCACGAAAGACCCCCCGTTTGGTGTGCGACGCGACTGAATCTTTATATACACCGTGTTTTGATTGGTGCATCCGATGAAACGATAAAATGTGTGAGGATGCATGTGCAAGGCGCTGCGTCTCCCATTCTCTTCGCGTTCCCATCCTGCATGCATCCATCCAATGCACAGCACGATTAATTGTTATTTAAAGATACGCCAAGCGGGCTTTTAGGATGAAAGGATTGGGGAAAAGGTGCATTTCACGCGGATATGAACTTTTAATAAGTTATATGAAACGTATGAATGTTGAAAGTTTTCAATTACGGACAAAGAAAGGTGGAGAACGAGGTTTTCTCAACTTTTTCCGAATTGTTTTCTGGATAGATTTCAAGAAAATATAAGTGGGAGAATTAATACTAAATTGTGCATGGAAAAAGATTAATTACCTTTGTTCAAGTGAAGAGAAAACACTGAATGTATACCCAATTCGTTTCGATACGAAATAACACGATCTTCTGGCAATTTTCGATGCAAATCTCTCATCCCTGCGAAACATTAACGAACGAGATAGAACTTTTAATATTAATATGAAGAATTTATATTTAATTTCAAAATTTCCAGGAGTAATTTATGGGCCTCGCTAATTATTTTCATGAAGTCCCACAGTTACGATATTATAAATTTTAATATTTAACAAATGTGTGAAAGTTATAATTAAATTTTAATTACAGATAATTAGTAATGGACGTCTAAAAATACAACAAGAATTTATTTAAAAATTCTTCGTTTTAATCAAACAAAACAATTTCCTCTTGCAGCACATATAGAAATGTATTTACATTTATAAACTTACACAAAAGAATGAAATGCACATCTATCTTTTATATAATTTTTAAATTTTCAATTCATTGAAATAGAAACGAATTGACTTCTGCATTGCCATTTATTTATTTTTATTCCATACCTTCTTTTATGAAACATACGAGGGAGAAATTATCTCGAACAATAGTTGCAATTTTATTCGTTTTTCTCGCATCCAATCAACTGTGGTGCTCCAGCTATACGTTATTCAAAAACAAAAATTAAATTCAATTATTTTTCTGCGTTTGTTAAAAAAAAATCTCTAAGAATAAAAAGGTGTTTGTTTCATGTTTCTCCTGTGAAATAAAAATTTTCACTTGGCTAATTTAGTTGAGGGCACGTCTATTCTTTGGGGATTAGAAAAAGCAATGTTGCCATGTGTTATAACAGTATGTTTGTGAAACTCATACCTATACATTGTTTTTACTTTAATACATAACAATTTTATAAAAAAATAAACAAGAAATTATTTTTAAGCATTTAAATCTCTTAAAAAGAATCCTTTTTAATATTTTTTTTCTATTTCTTCTTCATATATAGAGAGAATCTACTTGAGTGATAGACACACCGAGAGGCTAAACCATATTGAGAATAAAAACATGAATTTTCCAAGTGTAATTTCTGAGTGGACTATGATACCATTAAAGGGCGATTTTTGAAAATTCTAACTTTAAGTAGTGCAAAACGGGAGTTAAGAGTTTTGCATTTTTAAAGTTTTCTCTTAAAATATCAATTCTTTCAAATTCATTTCTTGCATTTATCAACCTGCATATTAATATAATGAAAAGTGCCCCTTTGTTGTTTTTTAGTTGGTTCATTTAAGGGATGAAAACAATAGCTTCACTGGCTTATTTATTTATATTTTTTTAAACTGATTTTTTCTACTCATTATAACGTACTTTTAAGGCACTGCATTTAAAATTGTTATGTTTGGGAGGGATATATTATTTCAAAATTTTTATTTTAACCGTAAACATTCACATTTGTGTTTTGAATAGCGTTAATTTTAAGACCAAATTGTGTTTTTTTTCGTTGGTCATACTTAAAAGAAGTAACGGGTATAGGCGCAAGTGAATTATATAAATTTGAAAAAGTTTAAATCCCCTTTGTATAAATTAGATTATTCAACCATAAGGATGGCCCGAAATGTTTTACTAGAATCAACCAAATACTTTTTTTTTTAAATAGAAGAATATCAACAATAATTTCAAATGCAATTTTATAAAGCAAAGCTACAGAGATCATCCTTTAGCATTTGGATCTTTTAAATAGAATCAGGTCACTTAGTGGCGTAGTTGACTAGATAGTTGCCGTATATGCCAGTGATCTTAAGTTCGAATCCCAATGAAAGCCCAAGATTTTTTTCATAGGTGTTCGGATTCGACGGCCGCTAATGACCATAGTAGTTGATGCGACCTTAAATAAACCAAAAAAAAAATCCTTATTAAGTATAACACGGTCGATTATTAAATCAATAGAAAATTTAAATATTTGTATAAAAGAGATTTTATAAAAATATGGATTGCTCAAAAAATTTCAGTAGAATCCATCAAGTACTTTTTGAAATAGAAGAATACCAGCCAACAAGGAGGCATTTTATGAAAAGTAAAGAAGATTATATTTGTTAAAATAAACGATAAAGTATAAATATTTTTTGAGAAAATCTTTTTCCTTATTCACAATGACAAGTTTACTTTGAAATCAACAAGCTACCAAGCAGAAATGTTACAAACATAGAAACCATATAGTTCAAAAAAGGTGAACAGGAAGAATATCACATATCAATCAATTATTTCCTGTGTTAATTCCAGAGTATAACATATGTTAAAAGAAGAAAAATAAACTAAGTGATTTTTCCCAAATCAAAATTTTCTTTGAACTCCATACCATTTTTCTTTTAATTCGTTCTGTTTCCTCTTTTATATTCTATCTTGTTTCAATACTAATAATAAAAATGAAATAAAGTATACGAAACGAAGAATAAAATTTGCTTTCATTCAACGAAATCTCTTTGTCCCATTTAGCCTACTTAATCCCTTGTCAATATTCCGACTCACTTCCTCTTCATTGATTGAAGCTAATACCGTTAAAATTCGATTTTCTATTTAACATTTCCTCCCTCAATGAGCACTTCTCAATGTGACAAAGGTCTTTCTAGTTTGATCAAAAAAGAATTTAATTAATAAAGGTTTTAATGAAGTCATTTGAGCGACAAAGGGAACACGGAAAAAGAGGCTTGCGAACACATTGATTTGTTAGTTGGCAGAAATATTTTCGTTTGACTCTAATTTGTTTTGTAGCGAAATGAATTATTGAATAAAGTGAGAGTGTGAGTGTTTATATGTAATGATAGATTCTTCAACCTACATTGCACAACAATTTGAATTAATGTAAGCAAGCATGACCACTATTAGAGCCTAGCAAATATAACATGTCGGTTAGAGAGGGTGGTAAATCCAATGCGACGCAATTACATTTGATCGTTACAAGTGCAATTTGAAAACGATCGACATGCGCCAAACACATAAGCGACAGATGACTGATTTGCGGACATATCTCTCATGATTTACCCCATCAGTTTCAAGTACTTTAGTAAATTCAATCTATCACATGTCCACTTGAAAACGACTCATCCCCCGGTCATCACTTTTCACCAATGAAAAGAATAAAGAAATATGTGATCGGGATGCTGGCAATGAAATCAGCGACTTGAAAAAACAAAACTAGCACACATCACATCACAGTTCGAACCTTTGCTTCTACCAAAAGAAAGAAGTTTATTGAAACTGGTTGAACTCGTTGATTAGCTGCAGCGTTTTCAAACTGCTATATGACAGTCATCCTATCATTTTTCTTCCTTGTAACCCATCAGCACCGTCACAATATTCTAAAGAGAGCGTAAAGCTCAGAAAAGTGGAAAAAGACGGGTGCGCTTCTTTTTTTGTCCTATTTTATCGCTCTTAAAGGGAGCAAAAGAATTTATGTTGACGATGCCAATGATTTCATGTTTGCAGCAGATATAGTGATGACGTAACATGTCGTTCTTGTTTCGTAATTGGTTCCGTTCTGCTTTGGAAAACTCGCGCCTCATTAGTCTATCGCGTACCTCCTGATGAGTCCCCTCCCGCATCCTCTTTTGTAGCGCCACTCATTCTCCACACAAATCCCAATTCGATCTATTCTCAGGAGGATGTCGTGGTCCAACATCAACTTCAACTGCAAAACCCCTATAATTCAACTATTTTTTTAAAGAAAATTTCATGAAAAGAGTTTTTACTTTATTACATTTTTTGTACCATGTTCTAACATGTTCCTTTCCTTTTATCACTCACATAAAACTAGCAATTAGTATTAACATGGTTTAATATCAAACAATTTGGAAGTTGTTAAAGTCACTGAAGTGTAAAATGAATTCTAAAAAAACTGAGTACGTTTTAACCGCAAAACTTATTAGAAATATCCCAATTTCTTTTTTTAAAATTGAATAATCAATGCTAATTTTTAATTTTAAGTTGGCTAACTATTGGTTAATTGTATTTAACTTTTTCTATGTTGGATTTATATTCTTGATAATTGACGTTTTTATGCTGTTTAAATTTTTTTTATGAATTCTTTAATATTTTTTGAATACGATACATAAAGAAAAAAAAAATATTCTGTGGTTTTACGATACCACGATGCAAGTGAAACTTTTTTTAATTATTCGATTTAGGGTATGAAAATAAACGATATAACTGATTTTCTAAGTTTTGCATCTAACTCCATTTGCTACGCCTCCGGCACAAGTTTTCTATTACTTGCAACTAATTTTGAATTTTCATTATTGAATTTGTCGATTATTGTTAAATAGATCATCTGCCTGTTTTTATCTATTGTAAAGTTACTTTAGGAATACCTATCATGTTCAATCATTGTTAAAGAAAGTTTGTTGTGGCGAAGAAATTATCTCTGGACGAAAGGGGCAGAAAGGGCTACAAACTAACACAAACATCATACTAAACAACCTATCGCTTCGACATACATAAACATATGCACCAGTAGAAAGTTCTAATAACTATAATAAATTCACTATAAAAATTA
This sequence comes from Sisyra nigra, assembly GCA_958496155.1. NCBI lineage: Eukaryota > Metazoa > Arthropoda > Insecta > Neuroptera > Sisyridae > Sisyra > Sisyra nigra. Next base: position 18,806,708 of record OY292315.1, on the reverse strand, counting down.
AATCAACTCACCAGGAGCCCTTTTCCTGTCTCTATAAGCACGAAGTCTGTCGGCAGTCTTTCTCTTACGGCGTAAAATTAATTCACCGTCGGATATTTTCCCACTATTCTCACTATCAGTATCTTTGTCTATTATGATAAGTGAACAACAATATTTATATCAATATACTGATCAAAACACACAAATACCACTACAAATATGATTTAGAATTAATGACAACTTATAATATACTAAAACGTTGCGTTGTGATGGAGAGGAAAATAGTCTTTCAGCAATATAACTAGCGCAACGACCCTGGTAAAACGACATGGTATATACGTAGCTAACAATGTGTATACGAGCTCTGCCGAACACTTGCCGATTCCCTGCCGAGAATGTAACACACATTTAGCGACTTGAGCATGTCGCTAAATGTGTGACAGGCCAAAAAATTTGAGACGATGTATAAAAGTTTCACTTTAAAATTTTCTTTTTATATTTTGCTTACTAATAACCACTCAGTGTGTGTTACACCACGAACATACAGAGTTTCGTTATAAGAGTGAAATTTGTTACAATTAGTTTAAACATTTGAATAAAATTAATTTTAAATATATTTCTAAGAAATAGGGAAGTAAATAAACTCAAAGTTTCAACATTAATTAAATAAAATTCATGCATTGATCTTAGTTTAAATATATGTTAACTAATATTTGGGATAACTTTTTGATAAAACTTTTGATTAAGCTCATTTGTTTAAAACATAACGTTTTTGGGAGTCTAGCTAGAGCTGTTAATTTATCACATATTATAGCGTATATGCAGTTACAGTTTCATAAAATCAAGTATTTGAACATTTTGTGCAATAATTTCTGCTTTGCATTTTTAACTTTGAAATGAAATTACTTGTGAATTCAATTCTTTAAGATTTGACTTGAGTTTTACTTGATTTTCAACCAAATTTCACTCAAGTAGCTTGTTGTACTGGACAGTATTTAATTAATAAACTTTGATCTATCAAAAACTACTCGACGTAGTTTACTCTAAAGGGTTTTTATGTTCTACAACCACAATTTTTATGCTAAAAATGTTCAGTACGTATTGCGTTAGTATGCAAACTGCGCTAAGGAACTCAAGAATCCAGTCAATTGTAAGTAGATTTGAAAAAATACCAGGCGCCTGGTGCTGATACACTGCTCACACCACCTATAATCGTATTCACACGCTATGGCTCAACATCCAATTCATTCAACTGGTAGCTGTACAAAACTAAGCTAAATTTTCAAAGATCTAACAATATTTTGATCAATTATTTCTAAGATTTTTTCTTCCAAAGCAAAATAAAAACAATCGGCGCCGATTGATAATTGAATGCTACACGATTAAAGCGGCAACCAATAAAGATGCCATTTTAACTTTGAAACAATTTTTAGTATTGTATAAATTAAATAATGTATTAAATTTTGTAAGACTCTCTAATTTTCCAATATATTTTAAAGATCCATATAAGACGGAGGGGGTGATTTTCTAGGAATTGATTAGGTGTTATCATTAATAATATTATTTATGATTTCTTTTCACCACTTTAAAAAGTTTTATAGTAAATATCTACATTCAAAATGTGATGTTTCGAGTATTACCTTCATAACTGTAATTCAAATAGTTTCAAGCTGTCTTTTTTTTTTGGTCTATTTAAGGTTGCATCAACAACTATGGTCATTAGCGTCCGTCGAATCCGAAAACCCATGAAAAACGTTTTAGGCTTTCATTGGGATTCGAACCCAGGACCACTGGCAACTATCTAGTTTACCACGCCACTTAGTGACCTTAAAATAATTTTATGTAGAAAAAAAACTTTATCCATCACTAGTTGCCATAGTTTACTAGCTTTACTATAATAATATTGAAAATTAAACATGAAGATATAAATCGGTTTATTCAATGGTTGTTTGAACAATAGAGGTAATATAATCAGTTAATTGAAATAATTGATCTAACAGTAGATAGAAGTTATATAAATATTTGTGGTTGTTAATGCAATAAAATGTATTGTTGAACAAATCAACTACCTTAAAACGTCTTTCTTTACACTCCATTTTGTCGACCTAAATATTTGTTAATTTCGTTACGTTGTATATTTTATGTAAATTGTTTTCATTGCAACAAAAAGTATGCACACAATACGCAAAAAACAAGTACAAAACTTTCCCCTTTAATTCTTTTAAGCTCTGTCACATCTCTTCGTTAAACCATCTTTAGAATTCTTTGTCTTCATCACATTTCATCCCCACACCAAAACTCGCTGTAACAATGACAATTTACGCAATTCAATATAGAAACAGAAAATTAAATTAAATCAATAACTCCTTCCGTGTGAAACGGGAAAATATATATATGAAAATGTGAGTATCGGTGGGCTGACGGTGGAGAGATGTATTTCTTACATGGCGCATTTAAATTAAGAAAACTCAACGTGACTACAATTTATAAGCGCATATTACCATAAAGAAGCAACTGAGGCAGTCTAAAGAAATTGCGGGTTTGAATGGCACTTAAACACACACTGGCGTTACAATTGTAAGGTTTCGGTGGTGGATGCTCATACTATCGAAATATGGAAACGACACCCTTACTAATTTTAAACATTCCAATCCATCCCTGAGTGGAGGGTCGGTCTGGTTTTTTATTAATAATTTATTCAGTCAAAAAATTCATGTAACAACTGTTGAGATATTAACAATGGCGACACTAAAGATCATTTTCCTAGCTTTTTAGTGTTTTAACATTTTGCCTTTATAGCTTTAATTAATAAATATATTTTACAAAATATTTTTATACCTCATATCGGTTGGCGTTAAAACCATAATATTCTTCTTGTTATAAAAAAAAACTGCTTTATTTTTTCTGGAATGATCTCTAAAAGTCACAGAATTTTTTTTTTTGTTAAACTCAATATTATCTTTATTAGTAAAAACGACTTTAAAGTTTTTCAGATAAAAATCTCAAAAGCATTTCAATTTATTTTAAATTCATCACTTAAGAATTGCCTTTGTCTCCAACCACGCCGAGTAAAAGTTACACCAACTTAAAAACTTATTCTGTCAATAGAGAAATAAAAATATTTTACAATTTAAATAAAAAGCATCTGAATAAACCACAACCGAGTGGCATTTTCTTTATTTACTTAATAATTTCATATTTTTTTAGCGGAGAGATATTAAAATATTTTTTCGTTTGAAATACACAGGAGAGGCTGACACATTTATATAGAACTTCTTTACACAATGAATGAAAAATAGATGTTAAAAGTTAACAAATCTGACAACTTTCAAAATTATTAGTAAGAGAAATAAGATTACTTTGTCTCTTTCCGGTATGAATATGGTTTATTATCATTTAGCAACGGGAAATTTGTATGTATTATTGAATTAAAAAGTTTATATTCTCTCTGCTTGACGATTTTCCTTCGACGAAAATCTTTGAGAACATTTTATTAATATTATAATGTTATATTTTTCTTAAATATTTTTATTCAAACTTTTATAATAAGTTTTACATTTCAATTGGTGTAGTTTGAATTTAGAAACTAATTATAATAATTTTATAAGATTTAAAAAAAAATCTATATGATGTTTATTGTTTATCTACAAAATTTTCATTGCAAGTGAGGAGTGTGAGCTTACGATCGATCATAAACTATAATTTGAACTGTATAAAATTGTCACAAACTTGGCAGTATTATCACTGTACATGTGTAGTATGCAAAACCTAGTATTCCTAGAAACAGCACCCATAATTATGTTTTCAATAGTTTAAAGAAAGAATTAGCCACGTAGACGTTGAGGAAAAATGAAAGAAACGATGAAGCAGCTAACGTGTCACCACTACAGGAGTTAGAGATGACATAAAATAGATAGACAGAAAAAGGCTCATTAGGAGCTGGAAGAGAGAATAGAGTTTTTCATATGACCAACTCAAGCAGATCAAATCTAAAGTGGGGAAACTGAAAAGTTTTGGTTGCCTCAATAGAATAGAGAAGATTATCTTTACTAGATTACGGACGAGCCACACCAAAACCATTTCTACATCTTTTCCAGAGAGTCCACTTCGATCTACCCAAATAGTGGAAACAGGATCCATGTACCTGGTATTCCCAGTTCTCAGTTGTTACCTATCTTACAATCTACCAGAGCTGAGAATCGTACTCGACTTGGAATCCTTTGGACTTGATAAGGAATGGGAACACATGAAAAACTGCACTTTTTAAAAATCTCTGGCCAACCCATCTAACTTACATACTAAAAACCATTCATTGTCGGTCAGAAAATGATATAGTAATCGAAGGGACCATAAAAAATTTAAAAAATACTTATTCAAAAAAACCGTGAGGTCACTGTGGCCTCGAGTTTAATAAGGTTAGCTGCAATATCTTAATATATTATGCAGCTTCAAACGAAAGTTGTAATCAGTAATATTCTTGAAAACTTAAGGTAAAACTATTTGTCTCAACAATTCTACCATAGAAATGAGTTATTTAAATATATTATTTTGTGAAGTAACTCAATAAAAAATCATTATTGTAATCAAGCCATATCATTTTATTTGTGTCGTTCCAGGCAAAATTCGCACGACACAAGCAAAACTGTAAATTTCAGCCGGCTGAAACGAGGATTCCCGACACAAAACGGGGAAGGTAGACGTCGAGTGAATAAGTTCTTATTGGCCAATACAATCTAATGTTGTGCAATATTTTCCGTGTCAGAAAATTACACTCGAAAAATACGAAATTGTTGAACGCCATTACTGTTTTAACGAAAATGAAAATTTAATGCGCTCGTTGAGTTTTTTACGTTCTCTCCTCGTTGTTCCACTAAACTAGTACTATTTTTTAAGGGCAACATTTATGAAATTTATTGTTGTGATAAATTATTTTTTTTTTTTTTTTTTTTTTTTTTTAATAAAACTCAAATTTTATTGTACGATAGTACATTACAATTGTGCTTATAAAGGTATAAAAAACACACATGAAATATGGGGGGAGGAATACACCCAGTGGTGTTCCTCCTACAGCACCTTATGTACACACTTTTTCAACTTAAATCTATTTATATATATACATTAAAACACAAACATATTTTATAAAATATTAATTAGGGGAAAGGTGGGCGTTTGGATATCTATCCCAACCAGCGAAGTTGTTGAAGTTACTCTGTTACCTTGTCGAGAGGAGATCAGGAGGTCTTTTCCGTTTCAGTCGCCTTTGGTCTCTTGGTGGAGGCTGGTTGTTGGCGATATCCTGCATAAGTGGGTTAGGGTGTTCTTCTATCGATTGCACGTGTCGTTGGTATGTGTTTCGCAATACGTCCTGAACATATGCGACGTTTAAGTCTTTGTGAAGGGTGTGGTTACTCACGTACCACGGGGCACCCACCATTAACCTCAGGATTCTACTTTGCACAACCTGCACTCTTCGTACTTGCGAGTTGGAAGCGGATGACCATACGGAACTTCCATATTGCCAGATAGGTCTTATCAGTGTAATATACACTATTCTTTTTATGTGAAGAGGCATAGTTTTGCTTATAAGGAGGTGTTTTAGCACATGCATGCGATGGCGAGTTCGGGCAACTATCCTTTGGATGTGCGATTTCCACACAAGTTTACGGTCCAGATGTAACCCGAGATAGCGGACCATTGGAGCGTAAGGTACAGGTTCGTCCTGAAGTACAATGGTTTCATCTGGCACAAGACGACGATATGTAAATTGAACTACTTTCGATTTGTTAGGATTCACGCGAACTCTCCACCTTCTACACCAGTCGCTGACCATATTAGTATAATTTTGGAGCATTAGATGCGCTTCCTGGTTAGTTTCCTGCTTCGACAAAATTGCAGTATCATCGGCAAAATGTGCAATTTTTAGAACCTCATTTGTCGGGAAATCGCTTGCAAAAACAAGGTAGAGAAAAGGCCCCAGAACACTACCTTGTGGCACACCTGAGGTTACTCCAAAGGTCCTGGAATAGGCCTCTCCATATCTTACCGAGTATGTTCGGTTAGTCAGGTATGACTTAACAACACGATATAGAGTGTCGTCCAAGTGTGGCTTGATTTTTATTAGAAGACCTGGATGCCACACTTTATCGAACGCTTTTTCGGTATCGATGAATAATCCGAGACAGACCTTCTTTTCCTCATAGGTATCGAGAATTTCATCTACCACCCTGTATAATTGCTGTGGACAGGAGTGTAGTGATCTGAATCCGAATTGACTCTGCGGGATTATTGGCTCCAGGTGAACCAATAATTTGTGTAGCAGGAGTCTTTCAAATGTCTTAGAGAGAAGACTAAGTAAGCTAATCGGTCGATAGCCATTAATGTCTTCTTTCCTCTTTTCGGGCTTGGCTATCATGATCACTACAGCATGCTTCCATTTCTGTGGATAATATGTTGTGCGTAATATGGCATTGTAAATTTGCGTTAAAAAGACGAGTCCTTTACGCGTGAGGTTCGTGAGCAGCTCTTTAACAATTAAGTCTTGACCAGGTGTTTTCTTTTTGGGCAATCTTTCTAAAGTTCGTCTTACCTCTCCTGGGGTGAACAACGGTGGAAGAGGTGATAGCTGTAGTGGTTGTTCCAGATCTTGAATAACTCTGTTGTGGAATTGTTGGTCTTGGGAAGGGTTTGGTGAGAATTGCATTCTTAGATTAGCTCCAAAAGCATCGGCTTTCGATTGGCAAGTTGTTAGCCACTGTCCATTTACTAGTAATGGAGGGGCTCCCACAAATTCTTTGGTAAGAGATCGAGTCTTTTTCCATAGTGAGCCGTCTGATGAATCTAGCTGAAGTATCTGGGTTTGTATTGTATTATTATTGTGATTTTTGAGAGCCCTTTTTAGTTCATTTGTTGCATTGTTGTATGCGGTTTTGTGAGGAGCGTATCGCGTAGTTTCCCATTGTCGCCTGGTGTTCTTTTTAACTATTATTAATTGTTGAATGTGTCTAGGAAATATTTGTCGCCGTGGACCTATGCGTTTATTGGTGGTTTTATGAGCCAGATTAGCTGCCGTCTGTATTCCTCGAGTGAGATGACTGACAGCTTTATCTATGTCAGAAGCATTTTTCGGTGGGATGTTTGGATTCATAAACACGTCAATGGTTGTTTTATACAACTTCCAATCGAATGGATAGTTTAAGAGGGTGCGAGGTTTTTCTCGTAAATTGTATTCTGCGCTTATGTTTAGCTGCACTGGATAGTGGTCTGAACTTAGTTCATACTTGACTGTTGGGTTTGAGCAGAGTCCTTGCACATTCTTGCCAACGAATATGTCAAGTATATCAGGAGAATGCCCTACATCGGAATAATAGGTAGGTTCGATGGGGAACAGAAACTCCAGGCGATGTTTATATCCTACTTCATACAGCAATCTGCCTCTGGGGTTTGCAAGGTTAGAGCCCCATCGGGGATGCTTAGCATTAAAGTCTCCACCGAGTAGGAAATTTCTGCTTAATTCGTGAATGACACCCCAAAAGTGTATCTCGCGAAGGCGGTTTTCAGGTGCTGAGTAGAATGCACCCAACTGAAATAAGGTATTATTGATTTTAATCTGTACTCGGGCAACCTGAAATTCATCTTCTGAGATACAGGGTAGTTGGTCATGTTTGATTTCATTTTTTATGTATATTGCAGAACCTCCCTTTCTGTGCCCACTAGGGTGATCCGCTCTGTATATGGTGTAACCAGGTAAGAATATGCTGTTGTTTGCAGATAACTTCGTTTCTGTTGCAAGTAGAATGTCTATGCTATTCGTGTTCAAGAATGCAAGTATTTCGTGGTATTTATTCATGATTCCTCTAGCGTTCCAGGTGCATACATTTAAGGTCTGGGCTGTGTTGTGGTTCATGACAGTATCTTCTGGATTAGCGCTGGTAAAATTTGTTGTAGGGTCGCTATTAGGGGCTGTATAATTTGTATAAGAGCGTCCATTTTCTCTGCTAGCTTATCTATTTCTGTATTGGACGTTGGAGATTCAGTCGATGTTGGTGTTTTTTGGAAGAACTGTGTAGATGATGCTGTAGCTTGGGCATATGTGAGCCCCTTGTTTATATTTTGAGCTGTAAATTGCCGTAAAACTTGCGGTTGCGATGGTATAATCTCAATATGTCGATCTTTTTGTGGTATTAGTCTATGGGTTGTTATATTCCCACTTTGGCCGCTTTTTTGTAACATTTTGTGTATGGGGCAGCCCCTGTAATTTGCCGTATGCTCACCTTTACAGTTTGTGCACTTTGGTTTTGCATTTGTTGCATGTGTACAGTTATTAGTGGCATGCATTCCATCGCACCTAACGCATCGAGCTGTTTTATTACAATAATTCTTTGTATGGCCGTAATCTTGACAATTAAGACATTGAATCACGGTGCGCCTTGGACGTGGGGGTTCAACTTTAACTACTGCTCCATACAGTCGATTGAGTGTGTATATTTCAGGGTTTATGTTATTTGGTTTAAGGTCCAAAAAGAATAAAGGGAGCGGTGTTTTGCTTACTGGGTGATACACCGGTATCATTTGAGCTGGTTCATAGCCTTTTTCTCTTAATTCGCTCATCATGCTTTCGGTGTCACAGCTGGGGTGAATACCTCTAATTACTACGCGAAAATGTCTTTCTTCCTTAAATTGAAAGGTGTGGTACTCTGCTTTTTTGCTTTGCAAGTATTTTATCGCTTGCCTATACCCTTCAGAACTATCGAATTGTAATTTTACTTTGTTGTCCCTGTTTGTAGTGTGTTTAGGGGAACCATAGTTTTTCAGATCATTTAATAACATATTCATGTTAATTACGTTGTGAATGAAGATAGGTGGGGGTGTATTTTTCTTTTCCTTTGGCAATGTCTCGGTGGCGCTTTTTGGCTCATTTAACCCACTAAGCGGTTCAAATGGATTTGGTGATTCAAATGAAGGCGATGTATTATTTTGTCGGGGTCTTTTTTTTGATGGTTGGGCGTGCTTGGCGATTATTTCACTGTCGCTATCCATTTTATTCTAATCTTATATTATTGTTATACTATTATAATACTAATATTATGGCTAATTATATACTATATATACTTATATCTATCATCTTATATCTATATACTTAAATTTAATAATATTTATTGTATAAATAATAACTATTGTATACGAGTACATACGAATTTTCTGTGTGTCCGAATTGTTTTTGTAGTTTAGTTGATTTGTCAAACGACCCACTATGTAAATGAATCATTCACACACCCGCATACACTCACTCTTATTACTAGGCTAAGTTTGGTTTATTTTGGTTTGCACAAATCGTTTGCGTAATACGTACACTTACTCACATATAAGTTTTTGTGGTAAATTGTTTTTTTTTCGCGTTTATTCAGTTTAAGCGACATTTCACCAAAAAATGTTGTAGTCAATTGATCACATTATTTACAAATATAGATTGAGCAATTTTTTAAGTAAATTTTTGAACGAAAAACACATATTTTAAGAGATTTTTTGAGAGATTTCAAAAACATGACCGTATGCAGCTATTACCAGCTCGCATGTTGATAAATTATGAAACTACGAAAATTAAATGCAATTATTCAAAAAATGGTAAAGGTCACAAACGTGCAAACGTTGGTAAATTGGCGTGGAGGAAATGTAAATGTTGAAATAAAATCTCCTAAAAGCATTAAGTATTTTCAATGATTATATAATTTTGATGAAAGAAAATTGTTTTCTTTTGTTGGCTCTAACATTGTTGTTCCAGTTTTGTTTATTTGTCCTATGAATTTGTATTGTACACGATTTCGAAATTAATATATTGTTAATGAAACCCTTTTTCTTGTTTAAAGCCATTTAGGCCACGCTTGGTTTACTTAAATTTAATTAAGCTCTCACATAAACATAAGGGAAAACGCGTTTCGTGAATCATTGGAGCAATTAATTAATATTTAGATAAATCAACTAAAGAGGTTTGAATAGAAAATTTAATAATTTTATATAGTAAATAGTTTTAAAATAAATATAACAAGATAAAATTTTTGTTGACTTGCGAACCACGTTGATATGATTTATTTATTAAAAAAATGTCAGTTTTTATAGCGACATGAAAAATTGTAAATGTGCATAAAAATTTCATAGGGATTTACTAGGGGGATGATAGTGTGAGTGTCAACATACGGGACGTTAGATTTAGATGAACCAGCAAAGCAAACGATTTTTTTCTCGTTTTCCTTTTTCATGTTCACATTTTGTCTACGTGAAAATAAGATCTACAACCTCTACGTGACTTCATCGTTATATATATTTCGATTTTCTCCATTTCCCCGATTTCTTTTTGCCAAACGAAAAAACGCAGAAAAATGAAAACAGTATGTAATAATATTATGCCCATTCTTTTGTTCTTTTTGGTTTCTTCATTTTTATTATCATCATTTCCATTATCCTTTTATGGATAATCTTCAGGGTTTTTTTGCAACTTGGAAATTATTGTATGAGTGCAAAAAACAAGAGAGAAAATAACGATTTGCGTGTGAACGATTTCTTTCTCGAACGAAATAAAAACCTCACTCGATTCTCTCAGACTGATATACAAACCTCTAATCATAAAAGCAAATAAGCGGCAATTCGAAATTTTATTTATCGAGTCAGAATATGAAGTTATAAAAATTTGCATAATGAATATGCTACGATAGAATTTTTATTACGATTTCACTGATATTTAGAGTTGAAGTTCTTCAAAGGTTGAACTGTTAAATATTTGAGAATGTTGATTAGGGTTTTTAAGAAGCAATAACATATACTTAACAGCAAATAAAGCTATATAGTATATACTGAACAATTATTATATTTTTTTAAATAAAAGCGTTTACATAGAACTGATAAAATCTTTGCATTTAGTTTTAATTTTTATAGAGTTTTTACTGTAATAGGAAAATATGCATGCAATAGATTGGGAGAAAAATATTATTTTCCTTGAAGTATTTTTACGTTTCATATAGATCAGTAGAATCCTCAATTAAAAAAAAAAAGTCTGTAGTCGTTCTCCGTCACCCGTTCGGTATCTAGGTATTTTCCCGAAAAACATGCATCTAATAATTACGTTGTAAGGTTTGAATATTTAAAATAATGAGCTTAAGTGCATAATTTTCCATGTTTTGTCACGAAATTATTTATGTTTCAAGGTTTGCTAATAGCAAATACCAAGTCTTATCTTCTAGAATTTCTATACAATGTTGTATTTACCGGAAACATTGTCATATAAAATTCAAGTTGCAAAACTTGACGAATCAACGTCGAGTAGCGTAAGGTTTTACGACAAGACCGCGACGGATGTTCCATAAAACGTGACAATTTCAAATTCGGACCATTTCGAAAATTCAAGAAAATGCGTTTTAGCTCGTCTCATCTCTTTTATTCTCCATTCTTGCTGTATACTTGAACTCTTGAATTTTCTTGACAAAATTATACATTGTATTTATTTTTCAGTGAACGATTTTCATTACCTACGCTTCCATTTTCGTTCAACAATTCCCCGTTCACTCGCTCTTCTTCATTATACCGTCATTTAATCTTTAATAATTTTACAACGAGTCAAGTTTGAACTCAACGTTCGTTTCAAAACCGAAAACTAGAAGTTTAGAACTTGTTTCCATTGTTTTTATGGCGCAATTAAGCTCGATACGTCTACTGTGGCATACTTCAAGCCATTAAAGCTCGAAAAACGAATTATTATTTAACACACATGCATAAATGTAAGCACATGTATGAAACTAAACCACATAGAACTTATTTAAATTTTCAAAATCACACATTGTAACAATGTAAGTTGAAACAATACATGAAAAACACTAAGAAAACGAAGACAAGAATTAAATTTTATAATTGAAAAAAAAAATAAACCAAAAAATCTTAAAAGCATTTTATTTAAATATTTAAAACTGCAAAGAATCGTCAACAAGGATAAATGTCACGTAGTTTTATTTAAAAATCATGTCATAGCTGATCGCTTTGATTGATGAAAATTTTAAAATCGCTCTCATTACCGACAAGCTTTTTAAACACTGAACACGCGTGACTTTCATGTTAATAAATTGTGTTAATTAATTTCATGACCTGTTTAATGCAAAAACAAGTCATTAGTTACAGACAAAACACGATCAAGCATGGCACTCTTATGTAAAAATGTAATGGAGAATGAGGGTGGAAAATTTAAACCATTGGATGATGAAGATAGTGATAAATACAAATTGAAATTCTTTGAAACTTTCGAGAAATTCGATTTGCTGAATACTTCTTGTAAAGTTGATGCAAAAAAAAAGTTTATTGTACGTTTATGAAAAAAATAAGTGCTAACTACATATTTATCATAAACATTCAAGGACAAAAACTTTTTATTTATTCTTATATCCAATTGAAAAGTAATAGAATTCTGTATTTTTATTTTGGTGGAATATTTCTTTGAATTGAATGCGGTAGATACCTAAAAGTTTTTTTTTTTATAATTTTAAAATATTTGTTTATTTTTTCCATTTATGTTCAGCGTTTAAACGCTTTTGCGCGTTTTGAAATTAAATTCAAGATTTCCAAAAAAAAAGTTTATTGCGGTACTTGGTGATATATGTTTCAATAACTAAATTTGTTTCTGTACTCCTAAAGCTTTAATGTTCGTCATTTTTCTAAGTATTCTATAAATTAGGAGTTTTCAACTTAGATTAGCCGTAACCTTAGGTTTCTCTGGAACGTTGAGAGAGACTCCGCAAGTAATTACTTTGTTAGTAGTTATTTTGCTATCAGCTTTGATGAGTTGTTTTATTTGAAACTAAAATTTGAGGTTATTTCAAGAATACCATGAGCTTAAAGCGTTTCTAAAAGTGGAAAAGGTCGAAAGGTCCTTCGGTAAAGTGACAGAAGATTCTCGCAACTTACGTAATTTTTTTGAGCCTATGTTTTTTCTCAGCCAAGTTGGTTAGGCTTACGTTCTACTTACGTGATGACAACATTAAAGCTCAATTTCGAATCTTTTTTCAATCGTAAAATGCCATCAACTATGACATTACTTACGATTACGCAACTCCTGCTTAAAAGATTAATCAAAGTGAAGAACGTCGCGGTCGCTCAAACGCTTCACATTATTAACAGAATGGAAAAAAACAACAGTGATAAGTGTAACCGTTTTAAGTTCATTGTGGAACGTAGCTTAAATGTTATGTTTTACAATTCAAAAATTGCCGAGATTGTATTCACATTATGAGAGGCATTATTTTGAGAGAGGCGCCTTTTTACTAAAATAAAATGTTTTATTTTAGGTCCATTTGACATAGTTTGTACAATACTATAGTATTTAAAACTAATTATCATTAAGAGTATCCGATGTTTCTTTACCCCTTAAAATAACTTAGTTCTAGTATTAATTCTAATTAAATAAATAAAATTTATTTGTCTCTTGTTTTAATCTTTTGGGAAAAGGACAATAATTACCCATCGACACTTGGTGCCTTTTTAAAAATTCGTTCCAAACGACACATAAGGCGATCATTTTCCTGGACGAACGGCTAAATGCCGGTCCATTGAGCCTGGCCGTGCTTAGGCACGTGTCTTGAGCGGCTGAGTATGTAACTCAAGCGAACTTGTCACTGTATGATGGTCGAATGTAAACACGTGCTAACCAATTCTATATCTTAGGGAGATGTCGTTTAAGTCGACCCAACGGCCAACCTGATGGTAGACTTGCGCACAAAGTAATTACAAACGGTTCTTTTCAGTTCTTTTACATGCGTGGGCGACCAAGACATGTCGAATGGAACAATTCTTAAAAATCGCACATAACGACGTATATTTTTTTTTGGAAGAATAATTCAAAATTTTTACAACTGTAGACAGTGAATAAATACTTGTAAAGTAGAAGCCAGAAGTTGCAAGTTTGAAACGTACGGAGCACTTTCAATTTCCGCGCCTCTAACTCTCTATACCAGAGTTTTAACCTGAATTTCTCGAAACTCTATGGTTTTGTAGAACGTTGATTTCTTGAATTCCGTCAACTATTTCGATTTGTTTTGATCCTATTGAATAAAATATTCAATCTGCTACTTAAACATGAGATTCTTAAAAAAAACATTAGCTTATGAGTTCCTAAAATTATGAAAAGTTGAAGACCCCTGCCCTAACTCGTGCTACATGTCCAGTTAACGACTTTTTATTTCCCAATAATATCCGACTCATTTCTTTAACACAGAAATATGCCTCATTCCTATGGTCTTCGTTTTCTCTTACTTTGGAAAAATCTGCCATCAACTGACCTTTTCACTTGGATAGTTATGGTTTAAGTAAGTGTGGAAAAAAAAAATGAAAAGTTAAACTTTATAAAAATATGACAGCATGATCGTACTTTTGACCAAATTTTTCAACTAATTGTTTTCAAAATATATTTTTTAGAAGTTTGCAAATAATTCTGTAATGTTCATAAAATTTAATAGTAGATAAGATCATAAGAGTTAAAATATTCAAACAAGAATAATAGACTTGAAAAACACCATATTACCAAAGAATGTAATTTAGATTGAACACTTCAATTAGATAAAATTACAAAATTAATAAGATTTTGGTTGTGGTAAGACGATAGTAGTAGTTAGTACAAACATTATATGTTCTTGTTAAATTTTAAAAAAAAAAACAAACAATATTATTTATTTCATTTTTCAGTGTTATTAAAATAATTAATTTCTTCTGCATGCTTCTAAAACAGGACATGCAATATTTATACCAATATGTAATGCATGATATCAATGCTACGTATAGAATTTAATCAACTTTGTAAACTTTCTTGTTTGTACTGATTTATTTAATTCGATATCGAATAAATAATAAATTACCGTTTCTTTGCGAGAAAAGTTTCGCATGAAAATAAGAAAGTTAGTTTTTCGAACTTAAATAGCTATTTAACATACAACAATTCCCACAATGCATATTCTCTATAATTACTTATACCAGATTAATTGGTCGCAATTAAAATAGATCATAAAAGCTTTCATTTTTTCAAATTTCAACAAACTTTATGTTTGGCTCTTTCAAATAAATCTCACGCTTTTATTATATCAATTCGTTTTGATATTTTTTTTCAGATTCAAATGACCACTAATGGGACACAAGCTAATTATAATTTAATTTTATGTAATTATGGGTCATTAAATCTGAAATTTCAAATTAAACGTTAAAAGAATAGAATGAGTGTGTGACTATAATTTTTCTTTTTATGTTTAAAATGAATTATAAATATAATAACTCCGTTTGAATAATACAGCGACAATCGGAAACAAGCGACAAGATTTAAGTTCAATTGGTGAACTCACAGAATGTACCCAAAAGAAAATTAATTTTTCGTTAAATTTATTGCAAATAATGCCCTTGAAACAACGTAGTACGCTTTTTTTTATTCGATCCTACAAATTTTTTTTTCTAATCCTTTCATGTTAATATGTATGTATAATATATTATTTATTTGTCCAAACCATAAAATTTACACATGAACGCATATATACCAAAAAAACCATTAACATTTTTTATGGTCCCTTGGAGTTATTTGAAAAAAATAAAAGCGAAATTAAATGATAGAGAAATTTTTGTCCTTTAAACAAATATTATTTCATGTTTGTGGCTTGATCAAAATAAGCTGAAAAAACAGCATTATAAAAAGGACTTTGTACTATGAATCATCAATTTCAATTTTTTCCATCCCATTTTTTTTTTCGACATAGTGGTTTTTCGTTGACGTACGAAAACTAAGAAACCAAGAAAGTTTTAGCTTGAATTTTAATATTAAATTTTTTAGCACGAAAATTATATTCATGGCAGACATTGCAATAATATTGTGTTCGGGGATTCATACAAATCTCAAGTCGGGACACCCGCTTTTTTTCGGGCCTCCCTCATATTTTCAATACAAAAAATAAAATTATACGTATCTACTCTTTGATAGGAATCAATAACTGATTTTTATGTCAGTAGACAGAAAAGATGTTCAAACCGTTCTTCTATTTTTTTACTCTTGAAAATTTTATCTGGGTTCTAAACATGAATAGCACGACGCACACATGTTAAATCAAATTTATTTTCATCATTTTTTCTGTGTTTTTATTCTGATTTTACCCCTACTTTCAACACTCAAATTTTATAAGCATTTTTTATTACGAATGTTAACCATGTCGAACACAAATGGATCATGTCATCCCCTATATTAGATCGTTAACGTCGAAAATTTAAAGCCACTGGTTTCAATGGTATATCAAAGACAGGTGACATGTTTGAAGCCGCAACCTTTGGATGCACAATGATTTTTATGATAACCAAAGTACAATAGCTTAAATGAATGTTTGTTATAATTTTTTTTATGAAACCTATATACATAGTATAGATTCGCGTACGAGACGCGATGTTCTCTGTCGCCATAAATTTCATACCGTCGAGCGATAAAAATGAAAACGCAACACGATTTTATTTAAATCGATAGAAAATGTTCGAGACTAAAAAAAAAGGTCTTCAAACTGATACAATGAAGCGGCGTAATGATGATATTTGTCAACGTCGTTCTCTTTGATGTAACACAGCAGGTTTGATCAGATTATATTGTTTAACAAGGTTCATGCTCATTTATACTTAACTGATTATGAAAACGAATTTCCTTGAAAAAATGTCTTCTTACGTTTCATAAAAAATTAAATAGAAGAATATTCGATACTTTGTTGAAAGGAAAATGTTTATATTTTTCTTCGATCTCCCAAAAATTCATTTTGTTTCAGTTTTTTTACTATATTTATATTAAATTCAACTGTCTGTGGCGATGAAATTTTATAATCGATATTTTACCCATTTCCCTGTATATAGTTGAGCTGAAATTTTGCATACATACGTGTTCTTGTTGACAATACAAGATGAATCATTAGATTCACTAATTGATCATTACTCATTTTTTATTTATTAAAAATTATAGTAAAAGTTCGAGTATATTCAAATCAATTATAATTAGGTAATCTATCAAATTTTTACATGATAAATAACTTAATTAGCTCACCAAAAGAGGAAACCAGCTTCATATTGAATGTGGTGGACTTCAGTGGATATATTTTCAGTGCATTTCAATGTCATTTGTTTAGCGCTTCTATTAACGTACGTATTCTCTGCGCACTCTTTTTGCCACAAGAACCCAATAACATAACCTGCTGTTATAAGTCAGCATACATATAATAAATGAATTAAATAAAGTAACATAAACTAAGTAATAAAGAATGTCAATGTAAATAAGAAAATAAATACGTTTATGTAAAAATTAATTAAAAAATCTCTTCAAAATTTCTAAAAACACAAGAGGTGTAGATTAGGGTGGCCCTGTTTGCAAAATTGTTTGATATCAAAATGTTCCGGGCTGAAAAAGTTTCCTTTTGACCTATAAAAACTCCCTGCAAAATTTGAAACCGATCTGAAAATAATTGATGGACCCAAAAACAATTTAAAGTTTAGTTAATAAAACATTGTGTTTTCTTTGTAATTTGAATTTTTTAACAATCAAAAACGATTTATAACGTATAAACAAACGCAAAATCGTCTTAAAATCTGATATAATTGCATGGAGAATACGTAGATTTGGCCTTCTTAGCTATCCTTATCAAATTAACGAAATTAAATTCAAAAATGTTATGTTAAAATTCTCAATACCCATTCAATTATTACAACGAATCAACGTGCATGTTTATATTTTTTAATTTTGAAAATGGCAAAAGTAATAGATTTTACTATGAAACCCGGTAAAGCAGTTGAAAAACTACATCAAATTGCTTTAATTGGGCATGTATCCCATCAAATTGTGGAGCGGAAAATTTTTGGGATCTCCGAAATTGAATCTAGTACCAGTAAAAACATCGATCAAGTCGTTCATAACACTCTTGTAGAATAGGAAATTGCGAAGAAAGTTGTGGCTTTAAACTTTGGTACGACTTCTTGAACACTGGTGTGGACCAATGTGCTTGTACTCTTTTAGATAAACTTCTTGCATGAAAACTTATCTATTAAAAATGTGTTTGAGAAAAAGTGAGGGAAAAGCAGTGAAGCATTGTTCAACCGATTTGCTGATGTATGGCACTACATCAACCAAGATCATTCACTCATGTGATAATTCGATTGTTTGCTCGAATATTTCTCCTACTGAATGTGAACAAATCAAACAGTTTTGCCAAAACCAGCTACAGTATAATCAAATACGTGATGATTATATAAGGAACTCTTAGAGCTCACGATTACATTTTTTGGCGAAGGCGGTGGTGCTTTTTGTACATGTGGTGCAACATCTCATGCTAGATTTATGTCTAAAACTATTTATTCCCTTAAAATATTCCTGTTTCGTAGACAATTTCATTTAACACCAAAAGAACTTAATTTTACTAAAGATAATATATGTATTTTACTATTTTCATTGTCAAAATATATATAAAAGCTTGGTTTAGTTGTACAAATGTAATTAAGTGTTCTAATCAAGACTTAAATTTTTTGCATACTGCTTACGAGTATTCTGCCCTCGACAAAGGTGTATCAGAAGCGATGGTACAAAAATGAAAGGCCATTTATGGTATCTGGCCCCAGAAACAACAGGATTGTCATTTTTCGACTCATATGTTTAATTCGAAACAAAACGAAAAATGGTGAATCGTTTGAAATTAAAGAACCCTGATATATTTTAGCGAAAAAACATAGTAACTCAAATGTAGAAGATTTGTTTAAATATGCTCCATCTGATTTCGTTTCCCATAAAACGAAAATTCTTTTTTCTCGTTTTCAACTTGAGACTGATTTTTTTAATCTTGATCCATCCGTATGGGAAGAGAATGAACAATACAAAATGCTCTGGAATTCATTCAAAATTTACCTGTCGTAAATGGTACGGCAGAGCGAGGAGTTACATTTAGGAAAGATTATAACCGCATTTTAACTCAAGATGAAGAAGAAATACAATTAATTTTACAAGTTGTTGATTCTAACCGAAAAAAATGCCCTTCCCATACGAAATCAACATTAATCTGATTAATTACAATATTAATGGCTTCTAACTGTAATTTAAACAAATTGTAAACGTAGTTAAACATTGAATTCATAGTTTTTTACTGGAAATAGAAATAAAATTGGTACATTATAGTATTTTTTACACGAAAAACAAAGAAAAAAATTCAAAATTTTTAAAAGTTTCTATTGTTGAACTTTGAACAACTTTTGGGTCCATCAATTTATTTCCGATCGGCTTTAAATTTTTCAGGTGTTTTATTGAGGTCAAAAGGAAACTTTTTCAGCCCGGAGTTCATTGATATCGCCATTTTTTAAAATTGCCGTATAAAACGCGGCCACCCTAGTGTAGATGCAATTCGTTACCGAAGTATAAAGGTAGAAAATAATATTACGCCCACTTTATGGCGTTAGATCTGATATATCTCTCCACTATACGCCAGTGGCACGGAGTTCGATTCCCGTTGAATCCTAAATGTAAAGATATTTAATTAATAAAAATAATGACCTACAGAATTATGTTGTGAATATCAATCGTGATATACCCTTAAATGTTAAAGCGATTTAAAGCATAAACAAAAAATACTACATGAAAACACAGCTTTTCATAAAATGAAAACAACAATTTTTTTTCGGGTATCTGGTCATTTTTTCAATACTCCAATTAGCGTTAAGCTGCAAATATTTCTTTATAAGTATAACAGTACTATAATTGTCTAACAGACACGCTGAAGGCTTAACCAATAAATATAGAAGGGTTAAGAGATAATTACAATACATACAATTTTTAAGTGTTATTTTTGAAGGAATTGTGACTTCCACTAAAAACGGATTTTTCAAAATTTACCCTCAAACTGACTCAAAGAGGTGGTTGTAAGTTTTGCATTTATTGTGTTTTACTTCTAAAGTATAAACTTTTAATTCTATTCTAGTAATTATGAGTATACATATAGATGTAAATAACTTCTGCTTCTTCATTTTTGTAGTTCCTTCATTTAAGGATTAATTAAAATTATTCCATTATCTACTATGTTTACTTTAGTTTATAATCAAACTCCATCAATTTTTACTTATTGATAAATATAAGAATTAACTAAAATAAAGTTTTTCGTGCCGTTACAAACTTTTAAATTAATTTCTTTGTTCATCATCATACTATTTCCAAACGAAAGAACTTGAGCGCTCATTCATCTTTCAAATAAATAGTACAAAGCACTAGGTCCCAATGTTTGAGGTTAACCTGTTGTTTTGCATTAGTAAGATATTTGTTATCGAAAGTCGAAACCTATTTCATATCTTGTTTAAGGTTAAAAATCGGTTTACATTTGCTAAACTGAGCCGAGTAACTCGGCAGAGTACTCAGTTCAATTTGCATGAAACCAAGTGGTACTACGCGGTAAAATCTATACTCAGCGCGCCACAAGTAATAATTGTATTGATAAGGATTACAGAATTCTGTTGATCGTAGAAGGAAAGTATTCTCAATTTTTTTCTTAATAAAGCAAAAATGTTTAACCGATTTTTTTTAGTTCTTTTGAAATTTATTGTAACTAGAAAATTGCTCGATTTTATTTTAAAAATCAAATTAATGTCCATATTTTAATCTTATGTCAGTGAAAATAGTTAAAAATTATCGGGCAATTCTTTTAATTAATTATTTAATTACATTTTGTTGCTTTAATTTTTAACACCTTGTTATTTGTAATACACATAAAAGGCAAAGGTTTCGTGATTAATGATTGTTGAAGTCAAAGCTTTCCAGGTGCTAATTTACATTGTGAATGTATTGATGCAGTTTACATTCTTGTCAGAAATTGTTTCCCACTTAAGGGTTCTCAATAAGAGCAATAGATGAGCTTTGACTTTCATGAAACAATATCGTAATTCCATGAATCAACTTTTTAGTCTAGTGTAAAGTTTTTCTATTTATCTATTGAGAATTCATAAAGCTTTTTATTGTGTACTAGGTCAAACAAGAAATCATATTTTTGTCCCCAGTTTCCAAATATCTAGTTTTGAAAAAACCAAATATTTTCATTTTTCCATAACATTTTGCAAGAATTAGAAATATTTTCTCTTATTGCAACTTTGAAATTAACGTAAAATATTTATTTATAAGTCAAGATTTTGTTGAAATGTAGTTTTGTATTTTTAAGTTAAGCGTAACAAAAATCGAATATTATATAATCCCTTGAGTATGTTTTTCTCTGTGTTATTCTTTTATATTTTTATTTTATGGTTACATAAATACACCTCAGTGAAATCTTTCGTTTAAATTTTCGAGGTTTCGATCTTTGTTGTCAATGAGGGACCATAGAGATTCCAATATGAAAGCGCCCAACAGCCGTTTGAGGTGTAAAAAGCTTCGTTTATCTTTTATATTATGAGGGACACTTTTCTGATATTGGTAGCTTCTTCGCAACGTAAAGGATAAACGTTACGGGGGTGAAGAATTCCAATGGGATTTTGTCAGACTTTCGATCTGTTTCGGCTAAGTATAGGATTCATAGATTTTAGCAAAGGAATTCTTTCATATGAACAGGTAGAAAAAATAATAAATAAATTATTGTTTAATCCAAGTATTTTATGATTGAATTTTTCCTCAAGAATTTTTCCCTGTATACGGAAAATCAGGTAGGGGATTTGAAGTATTTTTTATGAAATTTTGTTGTTCAAGAAAATTTTTAACGATAAATTTTTCTCGGTCGATTTGCAAGAGTGAGTCTCTATGTTTTATGTATTTACAAATATACCACACGATTGGTTTCCTCTACAATATTACCTTAATCGTCACATCCGGTTTAACTTAAATTTAGTGATGCGCAAATTAAGGGTAGATTCATTTATAAAGGTTTTATCTTTCAGAAGATGTATTGAATAATTTAATAAATATTATAACGTTTACACATTATAACTTAAGTATATTTGACAAATTTTAAAACAGGAGTTTAACATAATATATTGATGTTGCAAAAAAGAATACATTAAATAACGATAGATTTTTGAAGTTAGGATTTATTTTAAATTTCATATTTTCATAAGAAAAACATAATGATTTTACCATTTTGCAAAAAAAATGTTGAAAAAACGTTTAAGGATTTTTTTTTCTTTCATTGAAAATATTTACAGATGTTTTTCCTTCGTTTCGAGACGAAGATAAGAATTCATACAAATTTTTTTCATATTTTTATATGGGAAAAATGAAACTCCTGTAATTGCAATATAAAATAAACATTCTACAAGTTTTCTTTAAACTTGAGCAATTTAGAATAAATAAAAACTCTAAAGACTACGAGAAAAAAATCTAATGTTTCATTCAAACAAAAGTGGACCATCTACACTCAATTCTTTCTGATCTCAACGACACGGAATGGGAATGTAGGAGCGATAAAAAATTCTTCCCTTTTCACATATAAGAAAAAAAACCTGAGAGATATTTTTGCTCGTGAACTCACTGAAAATCGAGGAGATTTAAACAAACAAAGTTGGAAAAAACGAGGGATGAACGATGACCAAACCACCCTGAAAGGACGAAGATGGAATAGATGAAAAAAAGATTAAATACTCGTACGTATTCATGCGAGTCGTTCATTATTTAGACTTGAAGAGGAGAAAAACATTGTCTTCTTCTGTCTCGTTTATTTTCCGTATTATCCAACCGATTCATAATGTCCATTCGTCTCGTCGATTGTCCCTCGATGAACGCTCATTCTCGTTTTACACTATCATGAGATTTTTTGCTTAGACTAAATCAAACTCCACATAGCATTTTCTTCACAAATCTTAAGAGGTTTTTAAATTTATAAATAGTTTCCAAGAATTTTAATTCAATGAATTCTTCAGTAACAAAACCATTTTTTTCAAATAATTTATCTGTAGTCATTTAATGTATGTTTTGCAAATTAATTCAAGAGCTCAACGAATAAAAATCCGTTCCCCAAATCATTCATCACTGTCCGTTGAGTAGAGAGAAAAAAAAACTCAATCCTGCATAAATAGATGACGGATTGCTTAATAGTTTAATTTCAACAACGACGAATCAAAAAATCCAAAAACCTCTTTAGCCACATTTAGATTCGCACAATACGTAGAGAAGCAAAAAAAAAATGAACATTGCCATAAAACAATGGATATACAAAAAGACACAAAAGAGTGACAAGATAATTTGTCATTTACACAAGCGCGTGTCCATATAGTCCTTGTTCACAGGTTTAAAAAGCTCCGTTTTCATCTCTCTTTTCCATCTCTCGCATCCGCAACTTCACCGCGAAACAATCTGTTATGTGTAACTTGGCCACCATTCCCAAATCCTGATATCATCCCGTCGTCACTCGCTGCCACAGATCGTTCATCCCAAGCCACCCTTATCAAAAGCACAAACACCACCGCCAATTGTTTCCAGTCCATAAACCCAAGCCTGCTGCCATCTTAATAGTACTCTATCAAACAGTTTTTGTTTCAAAAGCGCTATATTTTCCGTACATGTACGATTGAATAAGTTATACCGTGGAATCTGGAGCGATGAAGAAATATTATCACAAGAAAGAACAAGAAAAAGATATAAAGAACTAGATTAAAGCAGAGCAAAAAATTGAAACTAGCCAATTAAAATATGACAAATATTAAGACTTGAAAAAAAGTAATAAAATGTGTAGTCCAGCACAAAAAAAAAATAATTAAACATCTCCACGCATTTTATTTAGAACAGTTTTGTTGAAATGGAAAAGTATCTTTTAAGAAAGTTATGACATTTTAGAATTAGTTTTATTTTGTGATTAAAAATACCTACTGTATATAACACCATTTAAACATATCAATACATCAACTTTTCAATTACTTATTTCATGGTTTTTAGTAGCAAAATTTAATTGATAAAGGCGACCTAAATGCATTATTTATATGAGATAACTGGTAAAGCAGTCGAATAGGTTTTTCTACTTCTGATAATCACCTTTTGAGTGGAAATAATAACGATAGAGAAGCGGTCGGGGAACTGGGGTAAATTACCTCAAATGCTTCAGTACTTCATTCTTGGCATGAATCACAATAATATTTCCTATGCCAGAATAAGAAGTACAGGTTTCATGAGCTCATTCTCTACAATCTCCACATTCGATCCAGTCTTCTTTAGGTGGATTTTCATACGGATCATCAAAAACGAGGCATAAAAACATTTTTGGTTTTTTCTGTGTATTTTTAATGTTAAATTGTTTATATCTATCTACCCGTTTTGCTCTACCTGTTTTGCTCGAGAAACTATTTTCTTTTTAAAGTAGAAATAAACTCATAACGGCAGATAAAGCAGGCAAAGTGTTCATGTAATTTCAAACTTATATCAAACTAAAATAAAACGCTGATACGAACAACAGGAATATTATCACGATATTCGAATAATCATGAAACACTTACCTTGACATTTTTTAGTATAATTAGCAAAAAACTTTTATTTAAAATTCCTATGTTTGTAAACAATTTCGGCGCTCGAGCTTAGCTGATCAAAGCTCGTCAGGGTGAGACAAATATCCGCGCACGCCTACCAAATTCTAATGATTCATACAAGAGCGTAAGACTGCTTACCCGTTTTGGGCCCACTTCCCCTATTTACTTAAATTTTGCAAATAGAAGCTATATTTTTGGTTTTGTAATCCATAGACTCATAAAATACACAAATTGCCATATAAACTGGCTTAAAACACACAAAAAATGTTTCATTTTGTGATAAGTAATAATATTTATTTAATTTAAAATATGTATATTAACTTAATATACATATGGTAACAAAAATAGTTAGGTAAAGAGACAAAAAACAAAACATTTTGCTGTAAAATTATACAAAACACACATTCAAAACTTTATTTAAATTAAACCGAAAATTCACTCTTACAATTCATTATAACAGTCGATTTTTTTCATTTGGTGGCAAAACATTTAGGTTAGTGTTTCCAGTTTTCGGTCCATTAAACTCATTCGCGTTACTTTTTCTTCCTTCTGCGTTCCACTATCCACCATGCCTAGTATATAAACATTGGAACAATATAATATTTTAAAATAAATGTTATAATAACTCAACCCGACTTAAAGTCGCAGGCAAGCTTGATCATATAGGGAAAGATTTAAACACTCGCGCCCGGTTTCATGTAATATTTATAAGAGAAAGAGAAGAATGAATAGGAGAATCTCTTTGTCGTTTTGAAAATGTTCATAATTATTATTATTGCTATTGCCATAAAGGGATACCAAAAGGTTTTAATGGTTTTAATTTCTCCTCGGGGAGCTTCCAAATTTGAAATGCTATAAAATTGTTGTCTTCGTTTAATTTTAATATATTTTAAATACGCAAGATTTTCGTGCAAAGTTTACGTTTCAAAAAACCGTATTTTTTCTTGTTACAAGTATCAAAAAGGTGTGCTTACTTGTGACATTTATCTTAGATGATATTATTTTGTTTGATATTCGATAGCACACTCTAAATGTTTGTAACTTGATCGCTACCAAAGTATAAACGCCAAAGAAAATGTTCACATACGTCTCAGATGTGTTTCATAAACATGAACAATTCGAAAAGAAAATAAAACCGTATATTAAACATTTTTATGTACAATTCGAGAAAGAACAATCTAATTTTGTTGCAAACAAATTTCCAAGTTGCAACAATTTTACTTTTAACTTTCCCTCTTGAATATCTTTGTTCTCTGTTGTCAGTTTGTCATGCCGAAATAATCGAGATAAAATTGAGATGAAACTTTTGAAATAAACGCGTGTAGAACGATATCCATGATATGTGAGAAATAACGGATGATATAGCACAATGTTTCACTTTATGTTTAGTCTATGGTTTCACTAAGACTTGTCTCAGATCGCCTCATATCAGAGGAATTCGCGTTGTTGGATATGTCAGTAGCGTTTAAAACTAGATACACACACATTTAACACAATAAATAAAGAAAAGGGACGCGTTTGAAGATAGGCGAGACGCAATGAGAATGGGGCAGTGGGACAGCGATATGAGAGCACTCATGATGTTTCGTTTCGCTGTGTCGTATTCGCCGCCGTTGCTTCTTTGAAGTCTTTCATTACGAGCAGTTTGGCATTTAAGTACTCCCGTATTTGAGCCTTTTACACAGTCAAAACACATTACTCTGTCATATAATACGGCCGTTTGTTTCTTCAAACTCATATAAGGACCGTATGTGGAGGCACACGTCAAACGAAGGGTGGATGTTGAGATGAATACGCGCTGATACGACTCATAATGTTACCGTCGTAAAAAAAAAAACTGTCATAATAGCTGGCAAGAAGTTTTATATTATAATGTATTCCATAAAATCGTCTATCTCAAGATCTTAATTATTATTTTATAACTAAAAACAGTGAAAATTACAAACCATTTCATTAGTACCCAAACATGGTTACAGAATTTTTTTTTCGTTAGAAGGAAAACAATATAACTTCAGTTATCAAAGATTAAGACTTTACTAGTGATACCTATTTAGTGTTTGGTTAGTTTTTTAATTTTTTGTTGAATATACAAACTTTACGTTATCAATCTAAAAACAATTCCGTGGTTATTGCAACTCAATAGAAAGATATGAACATCAACTTTGATATTTAAAAAGGAAAAATGATATAAGTTAATTTTTCAAAGGTTTCTAAGAGAGCAAAAAATATTTTTAAAAGTAAATTTATAATTCTTTCATAAAATGTGCCTGATTATATAAGACAGTAAAGTAAAGAAGGTTTGTTTATGTCCAAATCAAGTGAAATTTGGTGGGTTTCATATTTTCTTCGCGTAAAATGTTTTTCCTCTTTGGGCCTATTCTTTTGTTTTATTTTAGAAATAGATGAACAAATTATTGTGTTTATTTGGAAACTTTAACGTCATTCGATTCTGCCTATTAAGCACTACAAATTGGTACCAAAATCAAATTTCAATAAAAACAGTTATATATTGTTTTTCTTCTGAGCTCTTTGTAAGTTATTTATACACTTAAAGCCTGAAAATTCGGTAATTGAGGTTTAGCAATTTCATGAGGCTCGTTTACACTTTGATTAGTGCGAGTGATTAACGATTAGTTATTCTTGTTAGTGATTCATTAAAAAAATGTAACGTATTTACATTAATTTTAAGACTGATTTGTAGAAATATATCTAAGATCATGAATTTGAAGGTCAGACTTTCCAATGGTTCTTACGATTGGATGCAATAAATTTATGTAGTTTATACACATCATAAAATGTTTTGAAATGTAACTCTTTTACTTAATTTTCTTTTTTTTTATATTCACAATGAAAAAATAAGTGGACCCCTGGATAATAAGCGAATATAATGCATGTGCGGGCGTAGAAGAAACACTTCTTTCCAGAGAAAAAGCCTGATGTCTTGGATTTGTCTCTGTATCGTAGCTCCAAAAACGAGATGCAGTTCAGTCTTTAGCATTCTTTTTTGTTGTTGAAAAGGATGATAGCCAAATCCATATAAGTTTGGATGATAGTCTATTGAAGTATCCTTGTTTAATCTGCTAATCTTGCCTCTGATCGTCACTATTTTGAGCTCCTTGTATATGCTGTATTTGGTTACATAGGATGAGGCACCTGTTATTGTTCTGAGGGATTTTGATTAGAACCGCTGAATCTCTCTATATTGGTGATTTCTCACAACTGTAGGCCATAAATCGAGATGGGTTTTAATATCATTTAGTAGATTAACGTATTAACTAATTATCCAGAAACTGAAAATATAATAAGGTCAGTTTAGGGTTTTTTCTTTAAAATTTTATTGTACCGTGTACCTACATTGCATAATTATGCTTAATTGTAATATATAAAGTCGCGTGGGATGTGTTGCGAGTACATCTCCCATAGGAGGACCCCGCTGTTTTAGAAGTCTATAGTCTGTCTGAGTGATGCCGTTTCTTCAATCTGCGCTGGTGGTGCATTAGGGGTCTATGGAGGGAGATAAAAAAAATTGTGGGATTTACGTGTTCAATGGCGCCGAATGCAAGTCTTCTGAATCCCAAAGTAATAGATTCGTCGATTGTGGTTATGCTTATATCTTTGTGGAAGATTGATTCGCGGATGAACCATGGAGCGTTGGTGATTAACCGTAGCATCCGATTTTGAAAGGCTTCAATGAAGGCTTATTTGGGTCGTAGAGGCTCTACTCCATATGCGTGAGTCATAGAGACATAGAAGACGAAGAAGGGATGTGTAGAGGAGTCGTTTTGTAGTTAAAAAGAGTTTTTAAGAAGTGACTAAGAAGGGTTTGAGGAGTTTTAGTCGACTGCGACAGTTTTTTATACACTTTCCTTTTGTCGAGAGTTAACTCTAGGTACTTGATTTTTGTTTGAGTAAGAAGTAGGGTGTTGGCTAGTGTAATTTGTGGCTTAGATGGCATTTTACGAAGGGTGAAGATGACTTTTGTTGATTTGGAGGAGTTGAGGGAGATTGTTTTTTATTTTTTATTTTTTAATTAAATTTGTCTGAAAGATTTTGTTTTAGATACCTATAATTACGAATCAATTCAAAGAACTAAATGCTTTACTAATATAAGATTTTATTTAAAAAAAATATTATTCAACTATACCTAATATCAATGAAACAATTATCAGCTTCTTTTTACATGCGCTGAAATTAATTAGAAAGTTTGTTTAGAAAACTGAATGTAGATTCAATGAAAATGTTTGAAGCATTTTATAAAAGCAAAAAGGTAATCTCTTAGCTCTAAAATAAACCATAGCTATGTACAAAGAAAATAAAACTATGAAAAATAAAATAACCATAGAAAAATCGTTTGAGCTCTATTAAGTGCTTACATATTTTGAATACACGTACTATTTTTTCTAGATATCTCTGATAAAAATTTTTATAATAAAACAGTTTTAATAACTATTGACAGAAATACTTGTGTCAATAGTAACAGTATATTTGCACTAAGAAAATATGATGAATGAAACAATCAAAGTCAACTAGAAAACGATGTAACTTAGAGATTTACATTTACGTTAGTTAAAACGAAAATTAGAAAGATTGCGATATGCAATGTGTATCTAACATGCTGCGAGTTGAAAGCTCTATTTAATAAAATACGATAAAATAAAGAGCTGTACACATTATGAAAACTAATAAAATTTATGTATAAGCGATTTGAATTGCTTACTTAAGACTGAATAAAATTGCAGTAAAACGCTTCTAAATGTATACAATACATAAACTCTTATAATAAAAATCTTCTGTATATTTAATGTAATTTTCATAGAATCAAATTCAAACAGGCTAAGGTTAAAGTCAGAATAGAAAATTTGCAAGGTTTTTTTTTTAATTTTTATTTTCCAATCATTGTATGATTTTGTTAGCTTCCTTTGTGTTGAATTTCATACTTCAAATAACCATGGATTGCAAACAAAAATGCCAGTAATGAATTTGGAATTGTACAAAATGTTTATGTAAATAGTACTTGAATTCAATTCAGTTTGAATATAAAAAAAAAACGGAAAATAAAATCATTTCATTTAGTATAATCTTCCCGACTACTTTGTTGTATTTATTTTTGCATTAACTCTACACTTTTCATTACAAAATTATTAAACAAATTGGCGATTCCCGGAGTGGCTGGACTAAGTACATCCCCATAATACAAATAATTACAATAACAACAACATTCCATTTGCAACAGGAAATAATAATCATAGATTGAGAACGGGAAAGTAGAGAGAGTTCTTACGGCCACTAAAGCTTTAAGTATATATTCAAAATGTACGATTGTACGATTATTTTGAACACATGTACGATAACATACAAACGAAAAGCTCTTTGCCTGCATTAAAACCATCCGCCTCTCACACACAACCACATCAGCTTTATTTCGCTTGCATTCGTTAAGCGTTGCACACCAGCACCAAAACAACGCCATTATATCCACAACCCTGCTTGCCTCGCCATCGAGACCATTAACTCCACTTACAATTTGTACCGTAATTATATGGGCGATTCTGTTTAACTAACGCTCTATTATTTTCAATTGGAGGTAAAAAATTAGAGAAAAATGTCCAAATCAAATATGTAAAAAAGAGTGTAACTTAATTACAAAATAAATTATTTTTAAAAATACAAATTAAATTTTCATTGCTTGAATTAATTTTTCCAGTTCTTACATGTGATTGTAGATAATAATAATTTTTCATATACCTTCTCTGTATACACACGACGCATAAACGCCTATGAACGCTTAAAAGCTTTCAAGATTCAAAATAAGTGACTAATGTACATATTATGTATGTTTAAATTGTTACTCTTTGTTATCTTTATGACGTGGCCTTATCTCATTTATATACTTGCGTACACACAATTTGGTTACTAGTGGGTTTGTAAACATTAATAACGAGATAATTTCGTTAAAATTTCATGTTTCCAAAAGTGTTTTTCTGCTATTTGAGGTAATTTCAAATTTCTTAAATTATGCGTAAAACCCTTATGTTTTAAAAGCTGTATAAAACATTTAACAAAACAAATTTAAATTTTTATATCTATAATAAAATATTAATTTATTTCTGTCATTCTTATTTTATCAATCTCGGAAGAAATCAAACAATTATTCCTATTTGATTTTTTATATCCAATAGAAAGATATTATGATACTTAAATTTTCCGTACCAAAATACTAACATGTAATTACTTCTTTTGAAAAGAGGCTTTAGGAAGTTTCGAATAACGGCTTTTTATTAAAAGTTTCGTTCTTTTGTCCGTCAAATGATATATTCTTTTTTTTTCTAAAAAAATCATTGAAAGAAGTTTTATTAGGTGAAATTTTACTAAAAGCAAAATTCATTCAACTAATCTTTATTTCTAAAGGAAAAAAATGTTGGGGTAAACTTTGAGGAAGCCAAAAATTTTAATAACAGTTTTTTAAAAGACCAGTTCCTGCATCATATGGGATTGACAGAGGTAACTTGATTTTTACTTCGTTTCTGTGTGAGAAAAATATACACAACAAAAAATATATCTTTTAATAAAAAATTATTTTTCAGAATATGAAGCAATGTGTACTCGAGGCTCTAGATCTAGAGTATTTACCGTAGAAAGTAATCTTGTACGAAAAAAACCATTTTGATATATTGTTTGGTCCTTGTTACAGAACCATAGAACAGATATTTTTATTTATAGTCATCCTGCAAGAACCAAACAGTACAAATAATTTTGTTCTTTAATATTGATAGTCACTGGCTCCTTACGGGCAAACAAACATGTGGCGGGAGGTTCAAGTGACAAACTTCTGGTGCTAACTTTATAAAAAAGGCAAAAATATTCAAGGAAAATTAAAAACTGTTAATAAATGCAATGATTAGGTCACTAAATTCACAATTCTTTATTTCATCCCCATATATAATCTCCATTATTAATATCAAACTACAAAAAAACAAAAAAGTTATACTTCTTTGGCATCATTAAAAATTTGTTTTTATTTATTGCATGCAAATAATCAATTAAAAAAAATTAAGAGAATAATATTTTAATTTATATTAATAAATAATACATACTGATAGTTAACCTCAATTATATTGAAGCACTTGAAAAAGTATATTTAAGCACAATTTACTTTCACTAATACTTACGAAAAGTAAATAATATTAATCAAAATATTTAATTTAAATTACCACTGAATATAATTTATTCGTGGAGCGGACACTTTTGCGAGAGGTGTGGTTGTTTTGAATTTTAGTATGGTGCGTTAAACAGAGATGTGGGCAATGTTCAAAATGCATTTAAGCATTACGTACTTGTGCTGTGATGATAAAATAGATCGTTGCTAACGTCTCTAAGAACAACGAGCCGTACTAATAGCCTAAAAATAATCTGATCTGACGTTTAACACGTTTTTTCAAAGTCACCGTTGGCGTAGTAATTTGTATTTTTATGACTATTTAATGGCTGAAATACTGTGAAAAACTATAATTCACAATGAAAATAAAATCCAAAGAAAGCTGCAAGACGTTTATAAAATGCGTCAGGATTATTTTTCTGGTTAACAATTCATGCGTGCCATGAAAACGAAGCTCCATAGAAATTGCGAAATAAAGTAAGCTACTTTTCAAAGTAAATGTCTTAATCTTATTCATGCCTTGTTTTACTAAATTATTATTTCAAGATGGTTGAATCATTTCAGAATCCCAGATTTCGTGATAACCAAGAATATGCATGGAATGCAGACGTCATTTTCAGCACTAAAATAGTATGATAACAGCTATTACAAAATTCACAGTTACTGAAAAGTAATAACTTATTTATTAATAATATGTGTCATTTGTATATATAAATATTTTCTAAATAAAATATTAAAAATATATTTAAAGAATTTATTATTTTTAATTTAAATATAAAAATTAATAAATAAGTAAATAAATAAAATTAAAATTAAAATTACATGCGCCTAATTTAAAAAAAAACGACCGTTTTGCGGCGAATTTCATCCTTTTAATGTTGTGTCACCCAGATGCGCGCGCATCTTAAAATTCCACTCTCATCATTTTTTCATAACGCGCCTAAAGAAGTATTACTTCAAAAAGTTTAATAAATGGAAATTAAATTCAAACAGGAATTTATACAGAAATCTGTAAATGAAAACATACAGAAAGATACCTCTATATTTATAATTTCTTGTTTATTTTTCACAACTGCTTAAAAATAAATAAAAATATAATGATTTATTAGTAAGCGATATTTATAAAGTCACCTATACTTTCTTAAGTGCTCCATTATAACTTTTTTGTTTCAGATCCATTGTTATAGTCATGAAAATTGATATCGTCAATTAATAATGTAATAAAATCTATAAAACTCTTCCATTGCCTGCACTTTGCATATTTGAACACTTTACCTATGTCAACATTTAGATTGCAATAGTTATTGGCTTGATACCATATAGGTAAACGATAGGTTCATAAATTTTTCATTTCAACTTTCAAGCCAAGTAGACATAATAAGGATAAAATTAGGATTTAATCATGTACACAACTTCCAAATATAGGAAAGAGATATTATTAAATATTAATTAATACACAATTCTCAGTTTCACTGTAAGCAATACGCTCTCTTATGAGCTCACTGTATAAATAATTCAATGTGAATTAGTGGTTATTATAATTTTGTACAATAATTATAATTATATCAACTATCAAAATCTTCATTGTTTTGAAACGTTAAATTCTTCAAAAATTATGTCTCTTTAAAATCAGATTAAGTTTTAATCAATTCAGTAACTTCAACGTAATGATATCGTCGAAAATGTCTCTAATTTCATAGTCTTTAATTTAGAACTGAGTCAAGCATGTGAGGGAAAAGATATTTGTATTTGGTGAGATCAAAACTAACTCATTCGCAATTGTAAACAAACAGTGAATAGAATATTTCAAACATTCCTTTTACAATGTAAACAGAAACAGATAGATTCCTTTTCATATACATACCTACATATTATACAATACACAGTTCAACAGCATTATAATAACGAGATTTCCCGCCTTCTAAAATACATAAAGGCAAAGTTAACTAAATTTTCGAAGTGACAGAACCTTAATGAAATCCAGCATAATGTAATCGATTTTACGGTCAAGTGACAGATGCCGCAATGAATCGTCAAATATCTAAAGCAAATATAAATGCCTGGCATCGTCCATCATCAACGCCATTACCAGCATCACTAGCAAAATCATCACGATCATCATCATTTTACGTTGGTTTCACAAATCTGACAATTTACACAATGCGGGTATTGTATAAATCTCCTAAGGGACGAAAAACTCCCAGAGATATTTAAAATTACATAGGAATTCATTATCGTCAAATGTGTTATAGATGGGCACGTGAAGAAAACGCTGTAATTTTTCCTTTAAAAAAATTAGTCGTGTATTGTGCACATGGAACGAACGTGAGCGAAATGTCCGAAAATTGCTCAGTTCCGTTCATTTTTATCACGTGCAATTCATAACGCAGTTATCATACGTGCTATCTGTCAAATATCGATTTACCCGGAGAAAATCTAATTCGAGAAAAGTACAGTTCTAATCTTAATGTTCCCCGATGACTTATACGACTGTGTCCCCACTTCCTAACAATAATTTAATGTAATAGAATTAACCCCAATCTCTCACCCTAACGACAATAATGAGAAAATGCCACTATCTCCTAAGCTTTTCTTCTTATAGTATTATCGTACAATTCGACTGTCACATTTTCAATAGCAAGTTTTCCACAAGTGAAGCTGTTGTTCTCATGTAATTTTAGTCGATAGAACATGCCAGTGATAGTTAAACCAGGGACTCCTAATTGTTTCAAATCTCTCTTAAAGACAATAACATTTTTAGTAATTAAAAAAAAATAAATGCACATATTTCGATGATTGAAAAATATATATTTTCAATATAATATCAATGTTGCTTTTTTCATATTTTTTATTTTATATATTATATATATAAAGTAAGTAGGTAATATCATAATTACATCCACCTATTTACTGAGACTTGGACTATGATTAGGTTAGAGTATGGTACTAATTACTTTTCTGTGGATAGCACATCAAACTGGCGATAAGAATTACAGAACAGGTGTATCTTACCTCTATACTATTAACCTCCCTTGGGTTAGTCTTTCTTTAAACATTTTTCAATGAAAACTTTGTCACATTTATTCTCATCGTCTTACTAGCGCTTTCAAATTTTATTAGTTGTGCTTTCGCCTAAAGAAAAAGTATGTTTAATCAGAAAGATTTTTAAAAATAATTAAGAATACCCAGTGAATACAAAATGACATAACTATGACGTCAAATTAGTGTCACAGAATCCACCTTTACTTTAATGGATAAATGATTCCATATTTGACACTTCTTAATATAAGAGATTTATGCCATTACCTGTTATTAGCTGTTACTAGTCTGTTTTGCTTAACGTAAACTAAATCTAACTGATAGTTGATTTTTTGATCATTATTTTAGAGAAATGAATTAATCAAGATTAATTGTTGAATATGTAAAAGAAGTGGCCATCAAACAAGCAAAGACTTACCAAGCGAGATCGGATGAACATTCTAACCAACTCGCTTTGACCTTAATGGACA
Source organism: Sisyra nigra (assembly GCA_958496155.1). NCBI lineage: Eukaryota > Metazoa > Arthropoda > Insecta > Neuroptera > Sisyridae > Sisyra > Sisyra nigra. The sequence goes on along the minus strand of OY292315.1, from coordinate 18,771,572 downwards.
ACATCACAATCGTAACTACCACAAAGTGACCAAAAAGATTTTCCATTACGAAATCAATAGATTCAGATGAATAATCATCATGTTAGAGTCGGAATTGCAAAAACCATTGCATGAGAAGGCAAGGTGATACATTGTAATTAATGCTAGATTGTGCAAAAATGAAAGAAATATGAAAATAATAAAGGAATAAGAAATAAGACAGCTTTTATAAGAGTTTTTCCTGTTAATTTTAATTTAAAATTGCAAAGAACTCACAACCAAAACTCAATATCAAATTCATTAATACATTAAGATTTTTTTTTTTGTTTCTAGAAAGCAAAAATATAAACTGCAGTACATATTAATGATTTAGATATTCAAATTTGAAAGACATTGAAATTTAGTTTATATTATTTTTAGTTTAGACTTAAATGAAAAAACTATTATGGCTTTTATACAGTACTTGTTTAATACAATTATTATACTTGGAATAGTGTTTGTGTGTGTGTAACGTACGCTCTCTTTTTAAACTCCAAAGTTTACATTTGTTCCATTTCCATTACATTTTCAATATAAAAAGTCTTAAAAATGCTAAAAAATAAATATTGTTTATTCTAGGAACACAAATGCAGAAATAAATGTTCAAAATGTAGTTCTAACAACAAATGTGCCCATAGATGAAGTTGACTTTTATTTCTATAGATTATAGATATACGTTTAATAACTACTGAATTATGTGTTTTATAAAATTTTAAATAGGGTAATATAAGTTGTACGTCTTATAATATAGACTTCGTATAATAGTTTATATATTAACGAAAAAATTCTAAAAGCATCTTAGTAAAATTATTATAGTTTTGTATATATAATGGATAAAAACAAGTTGAGAGTCACTGAGCCAGACTATATGAGTATGAAATATCGACAAAAGACGAAATGACTATGTAATTATAATCTAAACGGGTTGGAATAACTAATTCAAGATTACAATACCATGAAAAGAGGAAAAAAAATCAAACAGAATTTCCAAGTAAAGGAAAATTCCATTTATTGAATTTCTATAATTTTACTAATTATTTATATTCAATGAATAAATTTCCAGATAATTAATTCCATGAATGATTTTCTTCAACTAAAATGAATAAAATTTAAGAAAATTAAAGAAGGTTAAAAAAATTTAATTAGTTCAACCAGTATTAACAATTTGCGTATTTCACATAAAAACGTAACCCAGCGTTATGAAACACGGCCTGATTGGTAATAGTGTTTTTATCATTGCAACTTGTCCCTCGACTCTGATTAAAATTAATTATAGATAAAATTATATGTATAATATATTATAAATTCCAAATGGCATCGATATAAAGTACAAGTAATTATAATAATTACATTCAATTTTCTACCTAATTACCGAAAGCATAACCTAGTTTTAGCCGTCCAACTTCATTAACCACGCATTGGCATATTGTAATATTTACATAACGCTAAATACGTCCGATATTTACGACTACTGTTTTATTCGAAATTGTTATAGGACCAGGCTTCATGGAGCGGTTGTTATAGGTAGTGAAACGAGGTGGAACAGGCTATGGATCCATACGAGATTTGCGGGATGAGAAAAAAGTGGAACGCAGCAAAATTCCCAATAGTCAATAGCATTGGTTGAGCCGAAAACTCCATTCCATAGCGACTTCGTCTCCCAATTTCATCCCTTTCCAGCGTTCAAATCCGACAAATTTTGCACTAATCTCCATGGAACTTTCATCGCAGAGGGTGACGTCATCGTTATTGTTCGCATCATTTGTTTCCACGACAATACCCACACGTCATATTATCTTTTTCTCCCGTTCCAGTTTCATAGTAGGACGTTTTCGTTTCGAGTCCAATTCACAATCGACATTTTTTTAATGTAAATATAAATATCTCTCTGATCACAACGAGCATATGATTAAATGACAATCAGCTTAATTTAAAAAATGAAAGGTAAAAATAAAACGAGTAAGGATCGCGCTTCAGGGCGAGTTAAGAGGACGGGGACACAAAGCATAAATAAAAATGTTTTAAATATCGGGATTTTCAAAGGGTGTTTTTTAATAAGACTTGACGTCAAAAAAGCAATATCTCCCTGAGACCAGACTACTAAAACGGCTTTATTTGTTTGTTTTGTTTTATTTTTTTATACCATTTTTGCGAGGGTACAACATGGGTGGTATTTTGTATATTTAACAATGTTCCAAATTTTGAAGGCTTTGTGTGTTCTGTATTCGTTTTTAATGCCATTTAATTAATCCTTTAATCCATCATTCTTTCGTGAAAATTCCCAGGACATTTGATGGTTTGGCAAACAAAATAAACTACAGAGAGAATTTTTAAAAGTAAAAAGAGACTAATTACTATTGCGACTGCGACAAAAAGAACCAACACATTGTAGACGGCTTACTATTGGATTTTTTGTATTCAACCGGTCATTTTATTGGATTGAATGTTTAGCATTTGAAAATGAGATAGGCTTTGCTTATTTGAAACTTGTTGCTTATTAAAAATGAAAAATCAAAACCAAAAAATATTTTGTGGTTAGGTAAAATATTTTTCTTAAAGCCTTTAAAATTTTTATCTTAACATATAAAATTAAGAGTTAAAAATTAAATTATTAATAATCTTTCATCTTGAACTAAATAAATTTCTTTATGAAAAGCGTACACCATTTTTCCAAAGATACAATCAAAAACAATTTTCTCGTTATAATTATTCTTTTTAATCTTTATAAAGGATTGATAAGCTATAAAGGTTCTCTTCTGATCTCTGAATTACTTTATTAAAAATTAACCTAAAGATAAAAAATCTCGAACTCGAGAATAAACTTATTGTGAAAACCTTTTTAGATATTTAGTATTTGAAGTATTCAAGTATTCAGTATTCATTGGGTTATTGAAAATTTGTTTTGTTAACTAAACATATAAATGCAAGTTTTTGTAAAATAACCCATATTTCTATATAGAAGGAAAGTGGAAACTTGAGTCGCTAACGCTGCGGTTGAAAATTTCACCCTCTCTTAAAACATTAACATCTATAACTTGCTGTACATCCATATGCTTAGTATGAGCAGATCATTCCTATTAGCAATATAACCCATTCCCGTAATCTGGTCCTTTCCTATAATTCTCATTATCTATTCACCATATGTCGTAAATTGTTAAATATCTCGACGTGGCACAGAAACTTTGCCACATAAATCATATGATGATTGAATGTACAGTAATCTGAGCCGTGAATACGAGTGTGTGTAAGCAGAAGCGAAAACAGAACAGGGGATGAAAGCAGTGGGCGTGGGTGTAAAGGAAAAACAGAAGGAGGAACAGACGCAGGGTGCAAGGAGTTTGTTCTAAGTAAATTTCCTGGTTTTAGTTTGTTGTCGTGACGTCGTAATGGATTTAATGTCTTTGGAACAATACCCAACACCAACAGTCCAGATTGGATTTGAACAAATGTCAACAATGCACACCCGATGCACTTGATGCATCCAGAGACCATAGACATCATGCACATATGGGACCCACCGAGCTTTAAAACAACACATAATAGAACCCAATAAAACAAAGTGCAACCCAAGACAACGGAGACAAATATTTTCCTTCACAGAAATCGACTGTGCACGTAGGTAATTCCCTTACTAAGATATTAAATAAGAAAGTCACAAAAAATTAACAAAAATGTGACAAAACTTTATGAATAGTTGAACGAGTAAAAAATAATCATTCTTCTTTCCTATTATACAAGTACAAGCATTTCCCATTATTCTTGATGAGCGAGTCTTTCTCTTTTTTTTTGAAGTTTAAAAACTTCAAATGTCATTTTTATTTACTTTGAAAAATTTTTCTTGAGTCATTCTTTATAATAAAAAAATTCGCCGACCGATAATAATTCTCGAAGAGAAAATTTTAAAATTTATCTCCACTTTTAATTGTTTTAACTTAATCCTATTGCTTCTCTTATTCATACATTTGATTAAGCCGTAATTCTCATCATAATACATTAATTTATTATTATCCATTGTATGATTAAGATATTATTATTATTATAAACATCCTTTCTCTAACGCCTAACATTTAAATAGGTGTACACATATCAATAATATTTAGGAGCCTATATATGAATGGGGTGGATTCGCACCAGTGAGTGTTAGTCAAATGCGCTTAACCCTAAAATATTAAAGGTACCCAATGGAACAATGAACGCCATTTACATTCGAGTGTGTTTAGGGGTAGGTATATGTGTGTTTAAAGAGAATTAGTAAATTTAGAATGAGCTGGGGTAAAGTTGCAATACGTATGTGTATTGTCCTATCATAACATACAATAATATTTAAGAATAAAATTGAATGAGCTTTAATAAATTGCCAAAATAAATAAATGATATTAAAGGTTGAATTAAGAGAGATAAAATCGTCAAATCTTTTAATATATAAATGAGTACTTATTGCAAATGAAATTTACACAAATAAATTAAAAAGAAAAGTCAATTTCAGATTAAAATCAGTGAAGGTGGATTTTATTATGAACTTAAATATTAGCATTATCGATATTATTTTTTGATATTTATATTGAGTGGCATTTATTTTTATATGTAAAAATCTTATTAAGAATATTTGTAAAATTTTTAAATAATCATTTTTAATGCTAATCATTGATTCATATGGGAGTCAAAATTATGTCACACTCTACAGTTTAAAATAACAAGTAATTTTGGAGTTACGAACGTGTAAAGAATTTAAATGTTGAACGTCTTAAATAATATTTATCCGACTTACCTATATTGGGAGCCTAAAAAGTGATTATGCAAGGAATTCATTCTAAGTTAGATGCTGGGAGATGTTTTTGATTCAACAAGGCTACAGTGATTTTGTTTTTTGTTGATCTTCTTGAAACAACAAAAAAGCTCTTAAAGCAGTGGCTCCAAACTGTATGTCTCAGCACCCTAGATCCGTGTGATTGTGCTACAGAGGTGTTTTAAAAAGTTTGTGATTTCAAACTTCCATATATTATTACGATTTCTTATTACATACTGAATAATATTTCTTATATGAGGACAGATATTGTTAAATCAATGCTTTGGAAAATATAAATAATAAAAATATCACAGACAAAAGTTTCGTCTTAAGATAGACTTGAGATAGAATGTTTTCACTTGAAAAACAATGAAAAATTCCAATATAAGTATATAGCATATCAAAAACTGAAAAAATTTTTACACCACTTCTTAAACATAAAGGAAATAAATATCTTGTATGTTCGAGTTAATTATTCTGTAATTATCGCATTGCAAAGTAAGCTCAGAAATAATAACTCTGACAAGTGTTTGGCCCAAATGAATTTTCAGTAGAAGTTTATTTTTTATTTCATTTGGATAATAACGTCCTGATGAGGCCTATTTTGCTTCGGAGTCGTGGACCAAATAGTCCAGTTCACACACTTGGTGCCAAATAATATCTACTTTAATACTTAAAACAAGATGACTTTGATGCGAGAAAACGTTCCAAAGAGTTTAAGCTGCGCCTGATGCAACAAACATTACACTTTTATTTTACTGTGAACAAAATATAATAGAAAAACTTCGTTATTACAACATTAAATAATTTTTTTTATGTAAGAAAAGCGAAAATAAGCATTTCATGATTTTTATTGCAGTAGACTGGAAAAAGTTTAACAGGAAAACGCTTAAGTTGAAATTCGAATACATGAAATATTTTAACAGTTCAATTGATGCACAATATATCGTACAAACAATTGTTATAATTGTATAGTACGCTGAACTTGTATCATAACTAAACTAATTTACTTTTATTTCGAACATTCTTCGTATAAAGCTTAGTTAGCTGTTGAGCTCAGTAACTGTATAATGTTACTTAGTGTCCATTATGTAAAATACAACTGCAAAAATGAGCTTTAAATAAGACAAACATAAGAAAATAATGTTTCTCTTAACACAAAATTCGTTTAAGTAATACCAACAATACTTCAATCCTATGGTTTCGTGTTAACCGTGTAGCGACAAATTTCTCAGTATTGAAAAATGACAAAGTACCTATACATTTAAGTTAATTTGCAGAATTTCGGGTACTTCTTATATACCATCGATGTCCTCTTCCTACAATTTTATTTCAAATAAGGATGTTCGAAGTAGCCGAAACTCTGCAAGTAATAGCTTTATGCAATAAGGGTAATAATTACGAAAAAGGTTTTATACAAACATATGAAAATGATTGAAGACAACAATGAGTAAAGAAAGCACATCGTTGACTGAAACCAAATATACATGCATATGAATATACCAAAAGTTAAGAAAACTCTGATTTAGAGCTTTTAAGTATTGTTATGGATATAAACAATCGTCAACTTCAAAAATAGATAACATATCATGGAACTAAAATTAAAATTCGACCCTTTTAAAATTAGACCATTCAGAAGAGTTTTACTTACTCACCTAATAGTAGTAATATTTTAAGATTCTACTTATATATTATTTTTTTCAAATTTAGGATAAAAATACAAATAAAATTACTATAACAATAAATGGTACACAGTTATTATTAATATATTTTTAAACATCAGTTTTTCTACTTTAATTTCTTAAAGATCTATAACTTTCAAAAATATTTTATTTTAATAGAAACTATTAAATTCTTATAATCTATTCAGAACTTTTTCTAATTAAATGGTGTTAAAATTTATTTATATCGAAGACATACCTAAGTAATTTAAGACTCATTTAATAATAAATCGATCGTTACCTCAAATTAAATTACACTCAATCAGCCATAAATTGAAAAAGATATTTACCCAACCCTTGTATAATCAAAACGTTTTTATTGAGACAATATTGATTTAATCAAACCGTTTGAAAATAAATAATAACCTCTTAAAAAATCATAGAAATTTTCTTTAAAGCTTATCATCTATTTCTCCACATATAAATTTTATTTAATCGAGTTATAAATAAAGCGGTGTAATGTTGTGTGCGCCCGTTCCTTATTCTTTTACCATGTCGCCTGTCCTTGTTCTATCTTCTACGTACCACGACGGGATAAAAAGGACGTGATCGTAGCTAAGCGGTCTCTGATAAAACTTCTTTATACAAAATTATCCGACACCTCTGCATGAAATGGGCCATAGATCATACAGCAAATGGGATGCCATTAATTTTGTCGCACGCATTTTGTATTTTTATGCCTATTTAACACTGTGCGAAAAAATTAAAAAAGATTTGATTTTTGATGCGAGAATTTTTTTAAAAATTAAGCTTGGGAAAATAAATAAGGACATTTGGGAATTTTATCAAATTGTTTTTGTCCACAGAGTGGAAAGTAGGTTAAGTATGTGAAAAACGTGAAAAGGGTCGTACAAGTGTGCACTTTGCCTTTTTTGTAAGTTATTGCATAAATTTTCCATCACATCAAACGACTAAGTGATTTATTATTGCTTATATTTGTTTAAGGAATTAATGTCAACAAAGGGTGATGTTTCAAATTCGAAAATGGTTATTTATTAACTGGGTATAATTGCATTTATTAAAGCTACGTTTTAATAACACCATAGTTTGTCGGACCCCAAGAAAAAAGTCGTCTCAATGGCTCCATTATTTTTAAGAATTCATATCAAATCTTGTTTCTTAAATATTTGAATTTCCTTATACATTTTTAATTCGATTATCTTAAAACATTCATGAAAAAAAAAACAAAAACGATTACATATATTTTTTGTTATTTATGATCGCTTCTACTATCATCATTAGCGACCAGCAAATTCGAAAACGTATAGACTGACCATCTATTCGCTATTACACCTTCTATTTTTGGTGTTCTGAAATTTTTCTAATGCGCAAACGCGTAAATCTTTAAAAATGTCTCCTCTATTGTTTGAATTGGTTTTATTAAAAAGTATACCCCACAAATTGTTACCTATCTTCTTTTAACAATCTCTTGTTGATTGTTTAAAACCTCTACTTCTTAGAGATAGCACCTAATGTTCTTAGTAGTTTAAAGGGCATAAATCTGATTAAGAAATTCCGTGATATCAAATAAGGAGAATTGATTTTCAAAGAAAAAATCTGTTGTTAATATTTTAGAGTTAAGAATAAATATAAAGAAGTAGTTGTAAGTCAAAATTTGGCTATTTTTGGTAAGATAAAGCAGTAAATTTTAACTTTCAAAAGTTAAACTAATTTTTTTTCTATTAAATTAAGGCTTTTTTAAGAATTTTTTGCTTAGGTTCACAAATACGATTGTTTGGCTAATAATTTAGTTAAGGAGGTGAACTTATTCAAATTAATTTGGCTCACAAATGGGGTTTAAATTCCATCTTTAACAACAAACTCTCTGTTTGCGGTGGTTGTAAACCCTGATAAACTTACGTACAAGTCGTAAGTATGATCAGATGAAGGGATGATTGTATGTGTGTATACGCCAACACTAATAGTGGTAGTAGTAGTAGCGGCAGTAGGACTAAGAGGGATGAGATTAAATGGGAATGGGTGACTGACGTAACTTTGTCTCGAGAGTTCTGTGGATTTGTTAATGTTTGTTTCCATTAGTTTCGATTATATCCCCTGAAGCCAAAGCGAGAATTTAACTTGTACAATAAAAAACGTGAATTTTTTCCCGTACAAGTGAGAGAGTAGATTTAAATTTAAATCGAAAACTAGAAGATAATAAAGATGAGAATAACTCGAGTAACTTCATTTCAAATAAGTCGCACGTAAAATTGATTGAAATTTATCTCTTTAACGGTGTCACAGCGATGAGGACGATGCTTCTGTTGTGGCTTCTGATCTTAGTGCTTGCCTCCTCCTCATCGCCACTCGATTCTCTTGTGCCATTCCAACCCTCGCAACACTCCACAAACGATAATATCTAAGAAACTTTCATGATGATTACCGCACACTTTTATGTTCGAGAAGGTAATTTTCATGAACACTTTTCACCGTCGTTTTACTTTCTGATCATCATCATCGTTTTCGTGATCGTGTCATCGTCATAACCCACCGCGAAATGAGATGACAAATTTACTCACATGAGAACAGACAACTCTCAATTCCGCTATTTTCTATGTCTAGACAATATTAATATCAATTTTTTTCACTCGGGGGGTGAGAGAGAGCGAAATCTTCAATTTTCTCAAAGAAAATTTAAAAAAAAATAATTTGCCTTTTTCATGCCAAGTTAAATCACCAAATAATACAAATTGGAATAAATGCTTGAAGTTTTATATTTTCCCTTCGAGCTCTCGACTCTTATCGAATTTTATATTTCGTTGTTAAAAATAAAATAAAGAAATATAACCAGAATTCATTTATGCCCTTCGAATAAAACGCAGATTTATTTTTGCCTCGTAATGATGTTTTTAAAATTGAATTTCTCGCGTACAAAACGATCATAACCAAACAATAAATTTTCGCACAAATTCCCTTTTATGGTTTTCCCAAGTAATTGTCCATGTATGAGAAAATAAAGAGTGGAAGAAGTGAATACGGAAATAGCACACTGAATTGAAATTAACTTGCCAAGTTTCAAACCTTACCATCGTCTTCTTCAACTAATAAAAACCAAAATAAATTTTTATCATAACCACATAAAAATTATTATTAAAACCGAGCTCTGTTGTCTTCAATGATAACGTTAAGATCGCAAGCCCGGGAAAATGTGAAAATATTAGAGCAACAAAGACACGAAAATAATATATATTTAGCTGAAGTCGCTAGATCGGCCATTCAAGACACGTCCTGAACGAAAAGCGTCCGTTTTTCTTTTTATGAATAAACGCTTGGATAACTCTCATTTTGTTTTAAACAATATACAAACATCGGGAACGTCATATACACACTTTGGTTCTCCTCGTCCCCGGTTTAACCTAGTAATAGCCAAACAAGCAACCTATTTCTCATTTTACCTTTATCCAAAGCTTACAAAGCTGTTGAAGCATTCATTTCGCAGAATTAGAACAAATAGAAAATAAGCAGGGAAAATGCATTTTTTTACAAGTTATATTGTGAGTAACGCTATTGTTATATTTAGTAGATACTTGAAATTATTTTTTCATAAATAATCTCGTGGGAAAGTAAAGAGATTTTAAAATTTATTTTGTACAAGTCAATAAATTTAAATCGATTTTATTCTTTGTCTATAATTAATGAATAAAATTTTCTGTCTCGGTTTATTCTAATTTAATAAGTTTTAATATAAAATATTATTTAACCAATAGTAAACAAAGAAAAACATTTATGAAGTACTCAAATATTTTTGGAACTAAACTCCTTTAGGGGCGGTAAGAAAAAATTTAGTACAGTATACAATGTTACTATTACATCTCGGCTACGTTCCATCAATTAATAATGATGTTAGAAATCAATTAAGACAACTTCTTAAGCCGTTTATTTATAACAACCACGGTCATTCTGTTGAGTAATCAACGTTGTCATTATTTTCGTTAACGTCACATAAACCCTTCTTATGAGATGGGTCAGAGTAGTAACTCTTTAGTAGCTCAAAAGCTTCACTTAGTGAAATAGAAAAGAAACAACGACAATGAGTGTAATCGTTGCAAACGCGTTGTGGAACGTAGTCCTAATTTAGAGCATTGATTATATACAATCATATAAAATACTTTCGCTATTCTACCACTAAGAGTTGTTTCTTAATGCATATTTTAAAGCAACCTGCGTTGAATTTTACAAATAATAAGTACTCCTTTTTAATTGTTTGATCCTTTAGTATTGCGCTGATTGATCTCATGATTTAACGTTGTGGCGTTAAAATTGAAAAACACATTGTGAGAGCTCCTACATTTAAACAATCTTGTAGAGCTTTTTTCGGTTTTAACAATTCAAAATGCCTCTATTAAAACGATAGAGGTTTAGTTCCGGCATCATGATCGTAAAAACGTATGTTTCACCACCTGAAATGATCCATTTTGTAGCTCTGTACCATTGTCGACTTTCTTTAAGATACTTTGCACTAAGCACTTGCTACGTTCAAATGTTCTTTCAGCACCAACAAAGTAACGGCGGGAATCGCATTTCAAGTGTTATGAGCATCTATTTTGGGTATTGTACCCTTAGTATATTCATGACAAGTTATATTCGACGCTATAAAATAAAAATATTTGAACAAATTACTATATTAATTCTTTTGCCAGTTGAAAAGAAACTCAGCATAGCTAAAACTGTACAGATATTTTACCAAATTTTAGTTTTTTTTTTTAACTTTAATTGAAAGCGTAACACTTATTAGCGCAACGATTAGAGCAGTTGATTGATTCCATGCATTAGCGGTACTGGAGTCGATCCCCTTTGAATCTCAGATATAACATCCTAAACCTAAGATAACAATTATCTACAGAAATTTTCTGTGTTTTGACAGGCATGACCTTAGATGTAAAAGCGACTTAAAACACCAAAAATAAATAAATAAGTAAATGTTCAAAAGCATTTATTTGGAACTTGAAAGACTAAATATCACGAAATAACTTCTTAAAAATTTTTTGATTCGAAAATATCAAGTTTTTAAAGAAAAAGTTACTGATATTCTTTAAAGTACATTTATCTAAAAAAAACTTTATGGTTATAGAAATTGTCTACTGTTAAAATCGCTGTTTGAAAACTTTGAAATATTCCTTGAAAATGTGGGGTTTAAAATTCAAATTGAATTTTAAATTTATTATGGGAAAGATTGATAAAAGTTTAACGATTCTGTTAGTCTTTTTACCAATTAATTATTTCCTCTTATCCTTCACTTCGTTTTAGTTTGACAAACAAAACTATACAAGTAGTACCTACGTCGTATACGTGGAACGTTTTATGACTTCACGTAAGTTTATGCATAAGATGTTTTTAAGTTTTCCACTAGAAATAGAGAGACTAACAAGGAAAGTTGGTCACTTCCAAATTATCATAGAAAAGTTTCTCCGCCAAGACTAACGATGATCGTATACACAACGAACTCGAGCATACGCAAACCTGAACATAAACAACCCCATAACAAACGATAATTGTTTCATTTTGTTTCCACCTCACATGAACGAAAAATCACTAGATCAAGAATTCGAATAAAAGGAAATAAAAAGAATAATAGCTGAAAAGAAATTTTCAAAGTTTGAAATAATTTATCATATTTTCACACGAAAAAATTGAAACAGATTTTTCTTTTCTTCGCACCCTATTTTCATATTCCCGTTCTCACCGCACCCACTCTATCGCTTAAATAAAATAATAGATTTATCAAGATTATACGGGAAGAGCTCAAATTAGCATAAAGGAGTAGTCGGAATGAAGAAAAAGCTTTCAATTGAAAATATCTTTGTAAGTGAATTGAAGAAAATAAACTTGTCTAGTTTTTCTGATTACAGAATGTATGAAGAAATCATTTATCATTGTAATAATTAGAGACACGGCTTTTCCAACATTCAACTTGCGCAAACAAAATTTATTAAAAGCTACATGAAATTTTTGAAAATCTCAAAACGATTTATTAACTGTAATCCATTTTTACGAAAAAAAAAAAGCAACTATAAATTTAGTCTAAATTTGAAGTTAATAGCATTTGTATAAACATCAATAGTATCAGGTAATTGTTTAAACAAACAAATATTTATTTTATAGTTGATTTTTTTTATAAAGGGAAAGTACAAACGTACAAAAGTATCACAAAGCCATTAATTTTGAAAAGGCTATGTTTCATTTTTATTTGTATTTTTTCAAATGCTGAAAATGTATTTTATGAATAAAGTGAAGAGATTCAAATAATTTTGACATGGAAATCTCCACAAATAATGGACTGGGATTTGGTAAATCTCCACGTCGGAAATTGGGGGAGAAATTCAGTCACGAAAACGAATCGAAAAATCCACCATACAATTGACAGACAGGGTCAAGAGCAGGAAAAATATATTTTATTTATAAAGCCCGTGGTATGATCGGTAGGCGACCATAATATTCAGATAGCTGATACTCTTCTTGGTGTAAAAAACTTTATTTATCATTCTTGTTAAGTTTCCCCACATACGATGTTTTCTCCTAAATCTTAATTCTAATCTTGGTAGTTATAACTGGAAGGCATAATGTGAAAGGATACCATATGGGTGAATAAAGGAACGAATAATAGAATGACAAAATAAAGGCAAGTGAGAGAGATTCTATGAATATTTCATCACAAAACTCACCCTTATAGGTCGCTTACTTGCCTTGGATGGTTTTAAACTCAAATCACATGATCCTTCATTCCCGTAGGACGTTTTCGTAGTTGACATAAAACATTATCGAGAACTTAAAAACCCAATAGTTACGAATTACTAATATTTTTCTATTTTTTACCTCATTTTTAATAAATTATTTCTTACTTCACACACATTCGATAGTTTACAAAAATAAATAAAACATTATTTTTGTGTTTTTATACTGTCGTATTTAATTTAATTTTTTTTTTTAATTTTATACCACGTCTTAACTAGCTACGAAATATTATAGGTATATTTTAGATAAAAATTATTTTCATTTGATATAAGTTTTTTTTTTAAATAAATTAGTTAGTTAAACTTTGAGTTTGAATTTGAAAACTACCAAATTATATCAAATAAATTAGATAAAATACAAATAAAAATAGGTGATAGAAATTAAATATGTTGTCTGGTTTTGAGAGATATAAAAATAAATATTCTAAAAATTTTTCAATGTTTTTTTTTACAAATAAATTTATTTATTAAACTATATCAATCATGAATAACTATTCAATGTTTTATATTATTGTTTTTTATGTAGCTAGTTCCAATATAACTCTATTTTTATTAAAAAAATCAACGTTCATTTCATTTAAAAAAAGGTATCAAAATAAATTAATTAAAATGAAAAAACATTCAGCCACACATTTTTTGATGTAGCTATTTCAATATTGACAATAACTCAAAACATAATTTTACATTTACTTTTATTAAATATTATTTTATTGTTTGAAATAAAATAAATATTTTTAAATACATATCGTTGTTTGTTATATTTATGATTCTGAAGTTCGTACGAATATAGTGATATGTACCTAATGCCTTTTTTCATTAATTTTCTTGCTTTGGATTACATAAAAACGTTGTTCTTTAAAGTATGATATTTTTCAATCTCGTCAATAGTATTTTCCCGTTGACTTAACACAGTGGAAAACTTTGAAAATCAGAAAACTTAACACAAAATTTGATTAGCACGAATTAAAATTATATTTCAAACTAAATACTTTTATGACTTTATACATTTTTGAAGTGACGCTACTTTAGGAATGGTGAGGAAAAAATGTTTTGTAGTTTTAAATTTAATTACGTTTCGCGTTATGTAACAACAAGTTACGCCTATTGAAACCCTCTACATTTTCACAACATAGTATGTCAATGTAAATACATATATCAAGCTTTGGAAAGTATCAAAACTGTTGTGGCATTTATTTATTTATTTTTTATAGTCGCTCCAGCATCTATAGCCACATTGTGGCTTATAAAATATTGTAAGATATTATGAGACTGGTTGCCTTTCGGCATATGTTCCGGTATAGTTCCGTCAGCTTTAAAAACTTCAGTACTTTGCTACATCCAGAACTATTACCAAGGATTTCTTTCGGTTCTTGTGGAAGGTGAAGTGCATTTCTCTATTGGCTGAACTGTGTGCATTGAAAAATAATGTACTGGGGGTATTAAGGTTTCACCGCAACAACTTGATGGTTTTCCTCCCTCTATATAGTATGAGTGAGTGACTCTCATGCGTCCCACAGCCAGTCTGGTGAGAAGTACTTGGTCACTTCTATGATAGTTTGGGTGCGTCCAGATTCCAGGGAGAGTTTGTCGATCTTGTTTAGATTCATATGTACTGTTGTTGAATCTTTCCACCTTCTTTTTCATCTTTCCGCGATCCGATTCCTGATCTCTCTCAAAGCGTCCTTGCTTGGTATAGCGGTAGTTTCCACCTCGGTCGTGGCTTTTGCAGCTAGTTTGGCTTCAGCATCCGCCCGCTCATTACCGTTTATACCTCGATGCGCTGGAACCCAGATAAGGACCACTAGCTTATCTTCAGCTAACTTGGTAATTAGGATCATCTGTATCAGTGGGTCATCGATACGTTTGTTCAGTATAGTTTGTAGTACAGATTTAAAGGTTCAGGTATTTAGTTCTTTGTTCAACAACATCAATCGCTTCTAGTACCTTTATAAGATCGCATAAGTTTCATAAGAGAAAACAGAGTATACATTTGGTAATTTGATGTGACTTACTTCTTCTTCTGTTACTATTGAACAGCCAATTTATCCCTCAATTTTGGATCCATCGGTGAAGTGTTGTGGCATTTATGTTTGCATCAAGAAAATAATAAAACTGAACAGTTGAACTAAAATAAGCGAGAACTAAAAAGATTTTTTTTCTCACTTATCACAGTTTTTACGTAGTCTCTCTTACAAGTTTAATTTCGTATAATAAAGAAAACCTATTTTACCCATTTCATGCATTATCTTAACCTTTTTCCTCAGTAGACACTTACAGAATAAAATACTTTTTATGACCTTTTAATGTTTTCATAAACTGTTAAAATTCAATCATTAAAAAGACTTGTATCATAACATAAAATTAACTTTCTTTCTTTTTGTTTCAGGTAAACTTACAATTTCAATACGAAAGAGCGACGTTCATTCAACACCGATAAAAAACCTGATGTTTCTGATGATAACATTCAAGTAAAAAAATCTCATTAATTTCTTCTACTCCTTTGTGAAAATGTTAAATAAAACACGAATAATAATTTAGTGAAAAAAAAAATTATTATGAAGCGATTCGCGATATAGTACAGTTCCATTGAATTTTTTTTTCCTATAAATATCGTAATTTCGTGAGTGAAGTCGTAAATAAAGTCTCATACGTTACAATCACATGCTCGTGTGTCTTCGAACCATTTTTAAGAAGTTTGTTGTTCGCTTGGTTTCTCCACAAATCGTTCATATTGTCCATTTTTATTTCCATTTTTTGCCCTCTCTATGCTCTTTACTCTATTTCATTCCAGCGTCACATTTTATTTGCTTTGGTGGTTGAAAATAGAAAGTTATAGAAAAGTTAAATAATAAATAACCTCGAAAATAACTTCGAAACAAATCGAAATATTGTCTTTTTAGTTTTCTTATTCTCGTTGATATTAAGGAAAACATTGTACAACTGGAAGCTTATTTGATCAATAAATCTATTGGAAAATAAAGAATATTAAACATATGCAGAAAAATGACAAGCAATACTTAATCATATAACAGGTCTCAGTTTGAATTTTTAATAAAGTTAGCAAAAAATGTTGTTGACAAAGAACAAATTTCTTATGTTTATGTTCTTACAGACTTCTTAGTTTAACTGTTAATTTATGTAATGTTCAAAAGCGTGAATAATGTTTATACTAAGAAAACCCTTTTGGACAATGTCGAGACAACAAGGTTTAAGGTTTCAAATTTTAATACGAAATTTTCATATTACTACCTACCTACTTATTATTAAAAATGCAACATTTTTAATTCCTATACCTCATTTAAGTTTGTTTTTTTTATGTTGGGTTTATTATAAAAATGTTATTAGGGCAAAAAGATTTAGAAATTTCGTTTAACTAATTTCAGTGCTAAAACTCTTTAAAAAAACTACTTAACGCTTATTTTTGTTTTATAGTAAATAACTTTTTATCCTTCGATAACTATATTACAGTTTCAATAGTTTGGGTTAATATAAAAGCCTAATAAGTAAACATATAACTTGTATAATGATTACAATTCACTGATTTACACAACTTTATTTTGTTCCATTTTTAAATTTATTCCAGAAATCTTAGTTATATAAAGATTTCTTACTTGACTTGATTTATAAATTAATTGGCTTAAAGTTGGTTTAAAAACTCACATCAAATGTTAACATCGAGTAAATATCAGGTCAAGTCCAACATTGAATTTCTAAGTTATTTTATTTCAAAGTTCAAGTTCTTCAAGTTCTACTGACTGTGTTGAATCTAGGTATCTTATCGTCGGGATTTTCAAAAATGAAAAAACGTAACCTATTTCTTTCGAGATTAAGCGTTAAACATTTATTTCAGGTTAAATTTTATTATTATATTATTCTAGAAGATTTTTTTTTAAGAACTCTGTAAAAGTATAGAAAGTGCATCAGAGTTCCAGTCGATTAGTGTCTAACATTATGTAGAGGATTGAGCCTTAATCTTTTTTTGATATTCCAAAGTTGTCGATGGGCGATGGCTTATACATTTTTCAGAATTACATCAAAAATATTGATGCTAAATAGTTTTTACTTATTTCAATGATAATCTTGAATCTTTAACAATGAAATTATCAGAATACTATTGATGGGAAACTACATTAGTTTCTTGCAATTTTTTTCTTTACTAAAACCTCATTTTTTACAGAAGTTTTAACATATGAAAATTGTAAGCTTTGGTTATCAATCAACAATTATACATGAGCTTTATTTCTCTCATTGTTTATTTTATATAGCAATAACTTTATTAATGACCATTGACGTAGTCCGTATAAGGGGAAAGGGAGGTCGTAGCCCTGATTGGTACAAATATAGGAGTGACAAGAGCGGTTAAGTTTACTAATCTTATCTTAAAAATCAGGCAATGGTAATTGGTTAAAAAAGAGAAAAAGAGACGAGGCTTTAAAGTACGCTCAAAACTTATTTTAAGAACTTAGTATATTTTTAAAATCTTCAATACGAATTTAAAGAAGGACCACTTTGGGCAACGGGATTTCAAATGTCGGCTAATTACATAAAAACAATTTAACCTTTTTCTTTTTAAATAGTAAATTGTTTTGGATAATAAGTAATGATAATAGTTTAAAATAGTAAACTTTCAAAACTGAAAAAATGTTTCAACAACTCTATTTCTATTGTAGAAATAGCACTTAGTATAAATGAAGTATATATATGAAGTATTAAATTCCATCAAGATCTAAACGAATGCATGCTAATGAGTTTGAATTACAAAAACACGAAAACAGAATTTTCTTTTAAGAAAGCAGTTTTATTTTAGGTATTTGTTTTTGTAATATCAGCAAAATATTTCAGGTTATTTATAAATTTTATTAATTGCAAAAATGCGAGGTGCATAAATCCACGATATGTCACTGCTAATAACTCTTAGGTTTCACAAAAATTTACTTCTAATTTTAACTTTTCTGGAGTAACTTAAAAACTGTAACTATAAAAGAAACTTAAGATACGAAAAGGTTTTTAAAAATACCAACTATCTGCGAAAATTTTCCTTGGTTATTTCATTCAGAAGTTAAAGGGAACTAAAACATTTTTTTTTTAATTTTCAACACCTACTGTGCGCAACATAGTATATGTATGTATTTAAAAATCAATGAATTTCATTATTTGGATCAATTGAAATTTGCAACACCGCGACCAATGCAAAATAAATCATGTTTCATAAGTGTGAAGAAAAAGAATTTGTATACATTCTTTTTTGCCATAAACTCACTCGCATATCACTCGCATATTTATATTGTATATATATATATATATAGATGAGAATGGTTTTCATTGAATTTATTCAAATTCAAAACAGTATTCAATTTAAACAGATTTCAAACTCAAAGCTTTTCGGTTAAATATGGTTATAAAAGTTATTTTTCATTTTGAAATCCACTTTCAAGTTAAATTGAATTCAAACTCCAATTACCAAATAGGCTTTTTCCAACGATCTTGTTACATGTATTTCTTTTAAATATTTTACATATCCGTAGTATTTAAAATTGGAACATTGAAAATGCTTCCAGTAAATAAATCAATAACAAATAAATTAAAATGAACTTCAAAAAAAAGTTATATAACTAATCTGAATCATATAGCCAGAGTTTCCTCTTTGAAATGATTGATGAAAAATTCGCATATTACCATCATTAACATTATCATCATCACGACTCCCGTTATGATCACATCATCAACAAATTGTATCTGGAACGCGCGGGATGAGATGTGGAAATTTAAAAATTTTATTTTGCAAATTTTGTTATTTAAACGCAAATTTAATACAAATACACCTAGCTTTCGTTCGTGTGTGAGTTTCAGCTTGCTGAACATTATGTGACGAGAATAGGTAAATGTGACGCAATATGTGATTGACATCTCATCAAATTATCGTTAATGCATTCTGAATTCTTGATAATGGGGAAACATTGCAATTGATGCACTGAAAAAAATTGAAACAAAACACACTGTTGATGCACTGATGACCATATTGATTCCCAATCCGTTTTTTTTAAATTCTCTATTTATATGGAACATTTATCATTGTCGTTTTGAAATTAATATTTCAATTAGGAAAATCAAAACTGTACTTTTGATTGATTGAAACTGAATTTGAAATTATAAAATAAAAAAGTGATGAAATTTTATCAAAAAAAGCTTGCTGTTTAAACGAGTTTAGAGATAACACGAAGAAGGGTATTGGTCTCATAAATTCTGATGTTCTCGAGTTTTCTTCGAGCAAGGCTATCTTTCTAATTATCAAGCTAGGCGCTGACGAAACAAATAGCCTCATTTACGAAATTTCAGACGTTTGACAAATCCAAATAAAACGTATAGCTATAATTATTTAGAGTTTATATTTGGTTTAAGTCTGTGATAAATACAGAATGGTCTCTGTCTACAAATAACAAATTGTATAAATGACATATGACGAGGATAACAGTAGACGAAGAACAGAATCGAGGTGAAAAGCACGAGAGATAAAGATCTGAAATTATTTATTTTGGGTAAAGTTTCGAAAAGCATAAAAGCACAAACAGAGAGCTGGTGCGTAATAGAGCGAGCTGTAGGGTATTTAAACAGGGCTAAATGGACCAAAAGATAGACGAGTGAGTAGACAGATAAACGATAACAGTAACAAGTTGTGATCACAATGACAAATGTTGGGTCAACTCAGTAAAGGCCCAAACAAATCGTTGCATTTACATTCAGTTGGGATGGTAGAAGATGGGTCATGTTAACACAAAATTTTGTAAACACCATTTGCAAGCTAATACATTTCACACGAAAGGCCACAACAAAATAAGTATATTTGAGATAATGGAGATTTTGTACAAATTAACGTATTTTCTTTTTTTCGTTATAATGACGTGGAATGTAACCCGAAAAAAATATAAATAAACGAAGCAATAACAAGAGCAGCAAAATATGCTTTTTGTCCGTTGCATTCACGCCCATCAACTCCATTTATCACTCGTATGTTTAGAGTCGATGGTGAAGAAGGGTATCAGAGGGTGGAGGGTGGTTGGGAGCCACCGAAAAACTCGAAATGATATAAACGACACACACGACTCTCTGATTTATGTCGATGCAAGTTAAGCCACGAATAAATCTCAACATAGTCACACCACCCCGCTTCAAACCCACTATACTAACCTATTTATCCCGAAAACCACTATGGTTTCGATCGATATGTATTACAAATCACAGGCGTTAAAGATTTCGACAGCACTCGCAAATTTGCACGTTGTAATGAAATGAATTTTCTAAATTCCTTCTCACTTTCTTATACCCAACTTTTATACGAAACGATTCGTATAACAAGAAAATGTTAAATTGATTTCCATTATTGAAAAAAAGGTTTTTTAAAATAAATTTTTAGGTCACTATTTTCACTTCTTTTTTTTCTTAAAAACGATATAAATATTGCTAAGTCTACTAACTATTTTTTCGTATAACTGAGTAAATAATTTTAAAGTTTCGTACTAAATTTATCGTCTCAGAAATAGAAATGAAAAAATCTAAGTTTTTGAAGCGTCGCAAGAACACAAAAAAAAAGTCTTACGAAAAAAGAAAAGTTTGTTTTCGTAATTAAAAAATTCTTACGACAAACTTTACGGGATGAATGTCAAGTGCTGGTACGAACTAGCGATAGTAACAAGGGCGGATGCTGTATCAGATTCTTCTCGTAAAGTTAGTCGTACCATTGACCTGTCGGCTGTCACACTTAATTTAAATTCTTGATTTCACGGGAATTTCCCCCACAAACACTATTTGTTATTTTTTTTTCAAATTAAAATTCTTACAACTAAATAAATAACTTAAACCAGCTTTTCTCGATTGAAATTTTTTTAGTGGAATAATTGGAAAATCGGTGGACAGAAAATGTTTAATTAAAAAATAATAATAAACAAATACTTCACGTTTTAAGCTTATAGAAATATCGATTTGCATCAACTAAATTATCTCAACAATGATTTACCCGAATAATTAATGAGGTAGTTAGTAATAATGAGATGGTTATTTCAGAAATAATGCAAATTAAATTCAAAATAGAAATTTTAAATTGAATAATTTTCCAGCTTCACTTTGAATAAGTATCAAACATATTTTCTTAAAAATTAGATAAAAAATAATCCTCTTCAAAATATGCCGGTTATATTTGCTTACAAATCTTTATAATCTTCAAATATACACAACTGAAACGTAGATAGTACAGTCAAGTTTTTTTTTTTTTTTTTTTTGTAATCTTGAAACATCTACTTATTCATCACATCGTTGAAAGACTAGAAAAGAAATTAACAAGGGAACCAAGATAAAGTAAGACAAAACAAAGAATAGCAGATAATGGAGGAATCACAAATAGATATGTTTTAAGGTTTCACCTTCCTTCTTTATCGTTATGTATAACGAATCAGCGTTCAATGATTTATATTTTTCAAACAAACTATAAATTTTGGCTTAAAATAAAAGGGCCGAACTCTTTAAAAATATTTCACCAGCTTTATTAAACAAAGTGTTTTTACTATAAATCTTTAGTAGTTTTTCAGGGTAGTTAAAAGACAACACAGTATTGACACGATAGTAATATTTCCGAGGCAAAATCAGAAAAACTCAGCAAATTCCAGAAAATGTAACATAAAGTCGACTTTAACTGGTTTTAAAACTTCACATTTTCAGTTCTTTAAAAAAATCTCTCGTTAACAAATTATGGACATATTTTGTGATTAGTGCAATTGTAACAAGTTTATCAAATATTAAAAAAATAAAATTGATCTGTATAATAGTTTACATGAGTAATAAGTGAAATTTTGGACGTTTAAAATATTTTAATGGAAAAGTTTTAAAAAATATGTTTAAGATAAAAAAATATTGTTATTAATTAGGAATTAATCAAATCAAATAGCTGAATATTATTGAAATAAATTATGCTTAAAATTTTGACTATAAACTTAAACAATTGAATGACTTTCGGTCATTAAACGCAACATTTTTAAAATGTTATACTATAAGAAGTTTATCTTCAAATATGGAATACTTTTTCGGTGTATTTTTTGTCAATTTTCATAAAAAATTGTTCCATTCTTCTAGTGTTTTTGAGCAGTTTTTTCTGGATTAGAAATTAGTTAAAGTTAATTAAATATCATTCTGATTGAAAACACAATATGTTTCATGTTTATCCAATTGATTAGCAGCAGAATCAATCTTAGGTACTACAAATTCAATTATTTAACAAGTGGAATAATCGGAATAATCTACAAAGATTCTCATGGTTACTGAATCAGAATGAATGTATTATGGTTTAGATTACACATAAGAATTAACAGGTTAGCTTAAATTTGACTTAATATCAAGTCAAGGTCAAGATAAGTCAGTGTTTCCCAAAGTATGGTAATTACTTTTGCATGTAGGTCCATGAAAAAGAAAATGATTTCAAAGTACAAAATTAACCAAAAAAAAAAAAAAAAATAGTTTGAAGAATAATATAATCAGTATAGCAGACAAAAAATAAATAAAAAGTAAAACTCACTTCATAATTAGATAAAAACATAGAAATTTAATTTAGTAACTAAAGAAAAATAGTATCCAAACATGAATTGATTTATAAATTTACTTCACAGTTAACTATTCTTACTATACTATACTTCCTCCTCATCCATGAGTTAAACTTCTACTTCTTAAGTAATTTTATTTACAAACTGTTAAGTCAATTATTTCACAAAAATTTATCGTTACTTGGATTGATGAATCCTTAAATATACTTACTAATCTTAAGTTAAAAATTAAAGCCTTGATAACATTCATTAAATAATAGGTTCGTTTGCGGTACCGATCCGGAACTGATAAAGAATCAATTCAAGTGGATAGGATAATCGTCAAACACATACACGCTTATGGACTGATTAAGGGTTATTTTCCCGTGAATGAGTTTGAAAATGTCCGGAAGTAAGACGAGGATTAACGAGAACCCACGAAAATTATTAAATGAATAGAACATTGACAGAAGTTGATGCCTCGTTCACATGAGTCTACTTTGGTTGATCGATTTTAGTTAATCGATCAAAAGTGGAATGAAAGACCTAGTGTGATGATCGTTTAAACTTTTTTTGATCCACTAAAAAGTTGATTACGGTTCTCACACGAGGTTTTTCATTCAATTTTTTTTGATCAACTAAAAACGGGCTACTAAAATTGACTCGTGTGAACGCAGCATGACAGCAAAACTGGATAAAGAATTAGCCTTTTATCACTATTATGCTTCTCGAGCGGCCTAGAAAGTTTAATTTCTGAACCTTTAAAATATTTCAAGATCGTTAATAGACGAAAAATGAAATTTAAATATTTCATTATTGATAACCAAAATCTCTCGAATATTCCAGTCTTGTTCATGCTGTCCGTTGTCTCCCTTTCTGTTCCATACAATATTACATTAAAATTTGACTTGCTTTTAAGTCAAATAACTTGAAAAACAAGTCAAGTAATTGAAAAATCAAGTCAAATAGTGAATCTGTTGTTAGGCTTAGATGTTCTGCGATGTGTGCTACCTGCTCTGGGGAAATGTGTTAAACTGCAATAAAGAGGACGACGGTGACGAGCCTCAAGAAAACCCTTACGATCCACCAATACTGAAGTACCCACCAAAATACGATTTTACTATATATGGTTTTTCTAAGATTTTGAGAAAACTACGAGGCCTACAGATTCTGCTCTGCACTTAAATTAAAACTGATCAAATTACCTGCAAATTATACTCAACAAGGTCTGCTCGTAGGATAAATGGTTTCGACGCAACTTGGACCCAAAAAAGGTCTAAATCTAAAATTTTCAATTTTTCTCTCTGGTTAAGCTTCGGTTGAACTTGATTTGTAACAAATTTGACGCTCTTAAAAAACGTACAAAATAGCTTTCGAAGAAAAATACATGGATTAGGAGATACCGAGCAGAATCTGAAACAAGTTCAAAAATTTCACGGTTTTTCCTCTATAAAAATTTTTCCATAACTTTTTGAGAGTTGCACACTTGAGAATACTAAGCCCTAATCCTAATGGGTCCAAACAACATACCAAAAATTCAGAAATACATCATGTTTTGTTAATTTATTGTTGATTTTGACTGGCCTATTATTATTTTTGATATTCAAGATAACGTAATTGAAAATAACATTGGTCATACATTTTAGTTGTGTGCATAGTATTATTGATGTTCCATTTCTACAAGTAATATGTTAAAACGTGGCACACGCCATAGTTAAAAACTAGAACTTCTTAACAATTTTCTCTTGAATTTAACATTTATAATATTTGTAACTGCTTTCAATGCATTAATTAAGAAAGTTGTTGAGCAATTAGTTAAAACTGGCACGCGAAAAAGGAAATTTCTCTCTCAGAGGTTGAGAAATACGGAAGGAAAATGTCCATAGTTTTATAATCCAGTGAATGTTAATAGGCGGTCATAATTCACCACTTAATTACGTACATATATGACAAAACGGGGTGGTGTTAGTTCCCCGAATCGAACCAAAACGCCACCATTTGACTCGAATGAATTCTTCCCGATTTTCCCTTTCTAGAGCCGGTGGCTCCGTCTCGTTTTTCCCATTATATACTTCCCTTAATATGCACACAAGATTGTACGTGCCCGACCATTTTATTGCCACATCGTAGGGGTGGCTTATGACTAAATTAACAGGATGTTTCGCGGAGATAAACGACGACATCGTCTTCAGCATCTTGGCCAAGTCACTAAGTCTCCAACGGCACGACAACCATTTAAGAAACGAATATATTACGAACATATGTGAAAATGAGGACCGGAGTGCAAGAGGATTCAGTTGGGGAATGACGCAAGCCGAGATTGTGCACTCGATGTTAACTTTGACAAAGTGTTCTTGATTCTACAATCCATTTAATACTGGCTGCCTCGAGAAGTCTTTTAATGTGAGAACAGAAAGCGCTTTGTCGAAAACTCTTAAAATCAGCTCTTTAAATTTTCAAATATTATACTTATTCACAATTACAAATTTAAAAAAAAAAATCTTTCTCAAGTATTTATGTAGTGATTTTGCCTTGGATCTTAGGAAACGAACGCGATATCTTCTTCGGTCCAAAAAGACGATAAAATGTGTGACAAGTTTTGTTTTTAGCACGAATATAAATTTGAATCATTTAATGCTAAGATGATGAAAACGCTCGCTCTTTCATCCTTAAAAGCTCAACCACAGCCTCCGAATTCATTCCGAGAGCTCGTCTTTTTTGCGACTTCGTCTTACAGTCCTGAGCAAACGTTTTATGTTTTTACTTATAAATAGATGTTTGCCTGTATTTGTGTAAATAGAATAAAATTTATTATCCGGGTTTTCTTTATAGAATAGATGAGAAAAAGTCAACTACAGAGAAACGCCTTATTTTTTCTTATACATCTGATTTTTTTATATGTATTATTAGGCGTGTCAAGGATTTTCTTTCACTTGAAAGTATAAAAGTGCTATGATAATATTTGAAAACAGCTTATAAAATGTTTATGGTGACATTGAGGTTAAAGTTTAAGTAAAACGATGAAGGTCTTAAAAATTTTTTAGAAAATGTTTTAGAGTAGTTTTAGCTCTTTGTATTTTTTGAAAATAGGTATAGTTATTTCAGTTTTTCCAATAATATTTTAAACTAATAATTCAATTCTGATATTATTTGTTACTTCAAAAATTTTTTAAAATTAAATATTTTAATTTCTAGTACAAAAAAATTTTACTACTAAAAAACTCCAGGTAGATATGTTATTATTTATTTTCATTCACCTTCCAATAGTTTTTATACTAAAACCATAAGCTCTAATCAATTTTGGTTGAAGACCAACTTTAGATGACAATTTCTTACATTTGCTCAAAATTGCCACTTTGAAACTGATTTTTCTTTATTAAGAGTTTTCCGTGAAAATTTAACTTGCATGTAAAGAAAAATTTTGCTGGAAGCATCGAACTGTATAAAGTAAGGCAACAATGCACGATTGAACGTTGAAGTAAAATGTTAAACGATAACTTTTTCCACGGGAATAGATTTATGATGTGCACGACGACGTGAGAAAAAGAAGTAAAATCTCCTTTTCAAGCCGTGAAATTGTTTCCAAAAGTTTTAAAACGCACATACCATGCAAAACTCTCGGCTTGGCTTAGTTTTGCCCGACTTTTTGATTGCAGTGCACTAATTTTTTGCTGATTTATTTAAAAGCACAAACAATTCGCAAATATTTCATTGGAGAAACTTGAGTAAAACGAGAACTATGAAAGTTAAATATTTAATTTTTTTATTGCTGCAAGGCAGTGAACCGAATGCATTTTTGTCCTTCATACTTCATCTTCGTATACGGTCGAATAAAACCGCCATCCTTTCGACTCTTTTGTTGCATAAACAAAGAAATGTCACAAAGAAAAGGAAAAATTCTTCACAAAAAATGAATCTTTATTTTTTAATTTTTACCTTCATTAAGTTTTAAACTGTGAAAAGGATTTTCCGAAATAAGAAAAACTGTCACATTGTCCTCTGTTTCACATTTAATAAAACCTAAAAAGAATTCTTTCAGATTTAAAATCGAAACAATCACATTACGAATGTCCCCGGAAACATTTATTATTGGAGAAATATCCTTTATCCCCATCTCGCCTCAACCCGTTTCCAAACAATTCCCAGTGTCGTTCCAGAAAATCTCCGTCGCCTCGAATACTATGTAATAAAATGTTAGAATGCAATGTGAAAAATAGCGCAATAAAGAGTTGATAAAATCCAATGCGTGACCATCTTATGGGATTGATGGAAACCTAAGAGAATGGGACATGAAGAAACAGGAAAAATAGAAGGTTGGGACAGGATGTTACGTACGGCTACGACGTGCATTGCGTCCCGTAACAAAAGATTTATTTTATGGTTTCGTCAGGGGTGAACACAACTTTTTATTATTTCCCTCACTAAACTATTGTAAATTGATTTAATAATCGCATCAGTTAAAACTCAACATCTAACATTACTCAAAAAAAAAAAAACTGAAGAATTTGTATTATTTTTATAAAGCAATCTACCTATAACTCACTCTTAAATTCTTGTTAAAATTACAAATGAAATGTTCATTTAAGTAATTGGATTGGAAAGTGTAATACATATGAGCCATGGCATGCCTCATCCCTAAATCCAGTTATCGAAATCTACCTTCTCAGTCTACTTCTTTTCAGGCGCATACTATGTTATTTAACCACATTGTTTCACACATTATCGTGAATAAAGTAACCTAACCCCCGTCACGAATATTCTGATTGAGAAGCCCTGGTTCAAGTCTTAGCAAGTTTCTATCCTCACTCGTTTTTCTTTCAGTCCCTTCATTTCCCTCAGACCGTCCCTCTGTTGATCGCACAAAAGGAATGCGGTTGAAAGAACAAATGAAATGGTAAACCGTAAATAACGTAACCAGGTAAGAAGAAACCCCGTTTCCATGCTGCGCTCGAGGACTGGAAGTTGAAGGTAATCGAAGGGAGGAACGAAAAAATACGATTTCAACTTGGTTATAAGCATCTGCTCCCCGCCGCATTTCGTTCTTCGACCACGGTGTGCCAAACTCCTTTAACTTCCAACCCCCCGAACCCTATTATGTGTGTGTGTGTGTGTGTATGTGTATTGTGGGACCATTTCCCAGTCGGGCGTTAATGTAATCGTATTTCACGTTAGCAACTCGAGTTGCCATTTCGAAATAGACAGACACACATACAAGCCGACAGACAAACAGGCAGTTTCATTGATATCGCATTTCAACAAAGAAATTTGCCGCATTAGAACTTAGATAATGTGCCCATATATTTTTTACCTCCCGGTTTCAATTGGGGAAACATTTCGATTGAACCTATGGAGGAAATAAAAAAGGATTCCGATAATTTCCGATCTTAAGACACTAACAAAAGTGTAGCCTTTGATCGTAATTAAGCCAATAATAAAAGTTTAGTATCTTCATGAATTAATTCCGAGTACTACAAACGAGAATTTTACGAGTATGACTCGCCCTCACGTGCACAATGTTTATTTTATTATTGTATAGACGAGAAATATTTATTTTTCTCGACTGTCTTATGCTGTAACTTGTCTTGAAGATGCTCTTTATCCAAAAATTATTATTATTCTTTCTGTAAAAAAAAGTAAACACGTTCTTTCTATGATTTTCAGTTTTAATCTCATTTTAAAGGGGTTTTCATTAAGAATGATATGGTATTAAGATAACACTATAATAATTTTTAAAGAGTAATAATTACTTTGCAATTCCCCTTTGCTTTTAAAAGTTTGAAGGAACCGTTTTTCCCTCATCCATGGCGTGTTATGTTAGAAAAAATTCAGAAGGATAATTCTGTAACTTTGAAAAACATTTAGAACGCAAATAATTTCAAAGAACCCTACTAACAGTTGTTCAAGGTGATAAGATTAGAAACACTTAGTCACAGTCAGTACCAGTAAGAAACTAAGAAAAAATTTTAAGTCCCTTAAACCAATGTTTATGTGCCATAAGCAATGATCTTTGTAGTGGAACAACTTTTGTGATTTTTTTTCTTTTTTGTAGTCCAAGAGTAGTTTTTAGTTAATGTTTCTGCTTTTTAAAATTGTGAACTGAGCAATACAAATGTGACATGTTTCACCATCTTGTAGAAACCACATCTCAACCAAGGAATTTTAATTCACCCCTGGTTGTCAACCGAATGTTGTTAAATTAGGTATTTGGTAATCATTTTTAATGACCAATTTACGTAATCATAAGCTACTTTATTTTTTTTCTTTTCAAGTATTAACATTAAAATTTTGGTTATGAAACTTAACACCAATTGTCTATAACCTTTTTGTAAAGCGCATTTTTCGATATCAGTCAAATGGCGGGCGCCAGGTTTTTTTTTTAATGTAAATTTATAAATGGATATTACTGATAATACACGTAGTGTACATATTTTTATCATGTTTAGATGACAACGACCAGACGTAAAATAGTTTGGGTTGAGGGGGAGTATGCATATGGTTGGGGATCCATGCCTTACACAAGTATTTATTTTTATTATTAAATCTCTTTTAGATAACAGACAAACTATACAGGAACGACGGAAAATATACACAATGTAAAAATAGTATTCCAAATGATCTGTGGGTGTTTCCGTACGAATCAGTTTGTGTACCAAATAAACTTGTGATTTTGAACTGTACGAATCTGAAACATTAATACCAGTAGGTATCTACTTGGCAAAAATTGTTCAAGAATATTCAAAACTATGCTCAGGGCAAATATTATACAATGTACATAAGTACTACCCTTTTATCATCGCATTACCATACAAAAAATAACATTTTAAACCAGCGGTCGGGGAACCAGGGTAAACTACCGTAAATGGGGTAAGAATGAAATGTTTGGGGGTAATAAGTAAATACTTTGCAATGACTATTTTATAAACGTGGTAGTATGACCGAAGACTGTATTCGAGTTGTTCTTACATCAAAACGCCCCAATTTTGAAGTTATTGTATCAAACATGAAGAAAGATCATTTCTCCAAAATCTGAAGAGAGACGTTTTCAATAGATTTTTGTTTGTTCCAGTATGAGAACTTTATTTTGTTTGTCTATTACAAACGTATTACTTTCATGCAACTTTTTTCTGTGTAAATTAATTCAAAAAATAATGTTTGTTTTAAATTTACATTGACTGTCTCATTTTTTTACGCAAAAATATGTTGGTGTAATGGTAAAAAAAGTTCCCCGATCGCTGTCTTAAACGGACTTGTTTAGTAGAAAATTGGTGTAGTTTGGAAAAGCCAAGTAATTAAAGCAATATCCAATTTTCTCGCCTGTTCGAAAAATGAAAGCTGCACATTTTCAATGTGGCATTACGAACGAGGGAAGCAAGATCTGATAATAGTGTTTTAATTTTGATAATGGCGCAAATTGAGCACTTCTCGTTGTTAAGATCCGCGTCAATTGCATTTATTATGCACAGGAATGGAAAATATGGAAAGCGGGAGCTAAAGAAAGCTGTCATTAATGCAAAGCTTATGTCTCTTGCTTAGACGGTAACGACAATGATATGACAGTTGACACTTGCGAGAAAATTTTGGAGTAATTAAAAAAAAGACGAGGTTTGAAAAAGACAAGGCAAAGATAATGTTGATGTCATTTTTCAACTCGCTTTTTTAACTTGATTTGTCTCATCTTTGCGATTTTTTCTTCGTTTCTTTTTGCTTTTTAAACTCGTTAACGTTGACACAGATCATGTTTTTCACAGCGTTTCTCATTGTAATTAGAGATTTTTTACTTTTAAAATATAATTAAGAGAGTTGAAAATAGAGTTGATGTTAATAATGTCAACCTGTCATTTTGCTCTCGGCTCGTCTTAGAAATGCTAAGAAGATTATTTCTAACCGACTTAAAATTTAAATAATTTAAAATTTGACTGAGTTTATTTAAATGATTTTATTTTCATTGTTGTGTTGTGAAATCATCGTGCTAATTGGAAATAAACGGATAGTTTTCTCACCCTTTTTTCTGCTGTACTTTGGCTGATGTCAGGCCGCAGTAATATTTTGATGGAGTCAAAAACAACGTTAGTTCAGCTTATGAACGTTTAATGGCCAATCATTATGCATGGTCATTGCCTTTTAATGTTTATTGGTAGCACGCGTAAGCGCGAAGCGCTATAGAATGGGAATGAAATGAGGTTTTGGTAGTTGCATCAAGAACTAAATAATGATGCGGTTTCGCGTATTTGTTGCTGCAATGGCTTCGATGCGGTTTATTTTTTGGTTTTCCAACCCATCTACACGAAGCTCTCACACAGCGACATATAAAATGAATCAAATGAATTTATAACGTTTTTTATCCGAAAATCATAATTAAAAACTATTATAGAGATGCTTTTTTTATCATCACATTTTTATCACAAATTTATAGATATAATCTTTCCAAAAAAACGAAACCATAATTAATAACCAAAGCATTAAATATAAAATTTTAATACAATTACTCTTTCAATATGAAATACATAGAAATAACCATTATTATAAAGTTTGGTTATTTTTTCAATCGCAGCTTACATTTTATGAGGCAGATTACAAACACTCAAATATTTAATTTTTCAACTTTGAAATATAATATTATATAGCAAATTTAAAGGTTTGTATGGTTATTGAATGAACTAACTGTTCATTAAAAAATTCCGGAAATTCATTGAGAGATTTTTTTTTTATTGAATGGAAACATTTTATTCAACTAAAAATGTGGTAAAACGTTGTTAATAGACTGAAGAGGATTAATAATAAATAATTTTAAAAAATTGATGAAAATGCAAATGTTATAAAAGAAATACTTAACTGGAATATTTTTTAGTTATATATGAAATCATATTTGTATTATAACTACAAGTAAAATCATGTTTCTTATTAACTTATTGAAACTCTTATGTTCAAAGCCTATTACTGTTCAAAGAAAGTAAGATTTTTGTGTTAATGTTGTTCACTTGTAAGATGTAGGTATGAAAAAATTTACTTTCATTATCAGAACTGCACACTGTAACAAGTTTTGTATCCAAACTGTGTTGAGTTTCACATTGAAGGTTCTTTTAACTTAGCATTTATTTTTTTTTATTTTTTAATTTTGTTATATTGTTTTTTTTAAACAGCACCAGATTTAATTCCTTACATAAATCGAAGACCATCATGAAATTTTCAGGAGTTTTGCTGTTTTTGTGGTTGGGCGATTCATCTGATTTCTCTCTTCGTAAATTGACTATTATCTTTTTTAGACAGACTTCTGTTTACTTTTTTGCTGTCTAACTTCACGTGTAAAAGTCACAGTTAGTCGCTAGTAAATACGTAGGCATATATCACAATTTAAATCACAACAAGAATCACCAATCGCTCAAATCAAACTGAATTTACAAATTTTCAATATCATAAAATGCATAGATTCACACTGAATTCAACAAAATGCCGACAAAATGCCTGTCATCTCCTTATATAATAGAGCAAAATGTTCTAGAAGTTTCTCAAGATTTACTTTAGTTGATAACCGAGCGTTCTGGATGGGTCAAATCAAATCAATTGTAGATCATTTCAGAACGTACGACCCGTTTTTAATGAGAGTTTGTTCAATATTCCGTCTCTTTTCAATGTGCGACTTATTGTTTCCATCCTCGTCCGTTGCAATACTTAACAAATGGTAAATCTAGATAAATAAAATGATAGCGATCTGCCGTTGTGTGCTAATAACGCAAAAACTACTGGATAGATTCCAATCGAATGTTTTTTGTTTTACACTCCTGATACTTAATCCTTATTTAAAAAAATAATTATCGCGATATCTTCATTAAGACAAAGTTATTGAAGTCTTAAGAAATTAGGGATTTTAAACTAATCGTAAAAATTTTGAATTTTCTTTGTCGGCTTTTTAAATTTTCGTTAGCAGTGTTCAGTGTTAGAGTTATTGTTACATTTACCGTTTTTTTTACCGTTTGTATGAATTTCGTTTAATTTTGAGTTCTAAAGCTGGCGTGAACGAAGTCGTGAGTACAGCTAGGTGTCTATATAGTCGATAGACAATTATTTCATTTTTTAAAAAGACCTTGGAAATTTTAAGAGGTTCGGCAATATGTCTCTGGAATATGCAAGAACAGTCGACAGTACCTATGCATAAAGAAGCGAGTGAGTATTCATCCATGCATTCAATGAATTTAAATGAATAAAGTTATATGCAGTTTTTGACTTCATACGGGATAAATGATACGAGCGATTTGAAAAGTGATTTTTGTGATAAGTTGTTTGTTTCAAAATTGAAACAAGTAAATCAGTTTGTTTTATTAAATAGTTTCCAATTTTCCATCAAATAAAAGAACCTTTAACGAGAAACTCAATATTGGCTTAAGAGAAATCCTTTTACAATATGTATTCATTTTATTAAAAAGACTATAGGTTAAAATTTTTGAAGAGAAACCTAGTAACTATCAACCATATTGGAAAATTACGGGTCATAAAACTTCAAATCCAAATGTCTTTTTCGACCTACTTACAACTTTAACATTCAATATGACTTTTCTATTTCATACAAAGAAAATGCCTTCCGCTTTTTCTATTACATACTTTGAATAAACATCCAATTCTATATAAAGCTATACAAAACACTTTTTTATACAGGTATATTATCATTTTCAAAATTATCTATGAGTCTACTTTATTTATACAATCATTGTTTCCGTTGCACTTTTGTATCTGATTTAAAAAGCTTTTTTTTTCTATTTAAATTCTATTGAAATATAAAATATTTCAAATCTTTCATTTAAAAAGTGTAACACTTGTTAAAAATTAAATATTTTTGTATAAAATGTTAAAAACTACACAGGTATTTCAGTGAAACATTCAAGTGCGTACCTATCATTTAACCGATTTTTTTCAACCAAATATATTACATCTATGACAACATTTTATCGATTTTAACGAAAAAATATTTAAATTTTTCTGGATATAAAATGCAAAGTGGTTTGAACAAAAAAATATAATAAAAGACGTGTTTCATTTGAATATTTTAATTAAATATGGTGGTATATGTAGTATTTTTTAAAATTATGAACGAGGGAGATTTTGCAGTTAAGTTTTTATTTCAATTTTTTTCATATCACTATATGAAGGCACACAAAAAATAATTGAACGTATAATCTTAAAATTATAAAAATTTTACAGCCACAAAAGCATTCGTTTTGATTAGCTAAAAGATCTTTTATACAGGTTAATGGCTGAAATTAAATGTATTTTATTAAAACTTTTATGTACCGGTGCTAGTGTTATGTCGTGAATTCAACAAAGATTTCTTTTCTGTTCGATATTCTTTTATGTACGTCACAAAAAAATAAAATAAGGAGAATAAAACAAAATGTTTGTACGGTATGAGACAATGTCAAGACGACGTGTAGAGGGCGCGGTCGACGTTCTCGTTCCCGAGCATAGTGCCACTTGGGAAAGTTCCCGCTAAACTCTAAAGCATCCCTGTATGTGTCCCAGATAAGAAAGAGGACAGAACAGGCTGCATACGAGCGAACGCGAGTTGGAGCGAAGGAACAACCAAACTAAACACAAACAAGTGAGGAAGCTCTTAGAAAAGAAGTGAGAAAATATAAGAGCACGTACATTTTCGAAATGGATGTGGATCAATAATCAATTTGCAATTTTATTAACTAATTTGTAGATACTATTTGCAAAAATCGATTACGATAAATTTTTAACGAAAAAAGTTTTCTTCTAATATAGTGTTTAGAAAATTACCATAAAAAGCCAAATCATCCGATGGTAATGGAATACATAAATAATTTTATTTAGAAGAAGACACTTACTACATCCAAAACGTTTTCTCTGATTTTTATTATAAAATTTTCTTCTTACATATCAAATTCTTATGGTCCAAATAAAATATTTTTTTCAGTTCGAGTATTTTGAAAGCGATGCGTGTATCAAAATATTTTATTCATTCAAGTTTATCCTAAATTTAACTTCGTTATTAAAACTCATTAAAGATTCATTCACAACCTATTAAACGCTGATTTAAATTTAATTTTTTTTTCAAAAATTAAAAAAAAAGACTTGGGTTGAAAAGTTTTTTTCTTCTATTTTTCTATGGTCTGTAACTAAACATAGACAATTCTTTGTGATATTTTGGTTTATTACTTTCATAATAATGATATATATGTTTTAAAAACACGCATGCAATGATATTTCAATCATTTTACTTTCCATTTAAGTACTATCACTGCCTCTTATCAGAACTTTACTATAATAAAATATAATATATTAAATACTCTAAAATTAAATCTTATCCTTCAAATGAAAAGTTTCATCTTAATTATTTCAATTTGCTGGCATAATATCTAGATTTATTGAGAATATTTCATCAAAGAGATAAATTGTCAGAATGTATCGTTAAGGATAATGTTAATTAGGGTTAAAAAGGATAATGTTATTCCTCAGGATCAATCCTGAAGATTTATTATCCTTCAAGTAGTATATGGTTGAATTGTCAAAAGTAAATGGCCAAAAGTACTTTTTTGGATTCAAAATACATCCTACTTTTTTAAACTATAGGTATAATAACTAAACTTTTTGACTACAAAGATAAGCAAATACTAGATCCAGAATCCTTAATTTAAACACTATTGTGAATTATGCATTTTATATGCTCGTTTTTTAAATATTAAATTATCTCGAAACTGCTTCTAAAGCCTATCTACTCACTAGTAGATATGTTGCGCGATTTTGGTCTCTGAGACGCGTCTCAGGTTGTCTTTGTATACATGTCTATAGACAAATCTCCATTTAGGCCCTGTTGCGATACTAAAAATCAAAAAGTTCGAAATCAGGTGATTTTCTTATAACTTTTGTCATACAAAAAATGTTTTTCTTATACTGGATCGCTTGATGTTTGATCGTTTTTCTTCTTTGTGTGGAAACAGGACATTTAAAAAGTATCCTAGAACATTTTTATTTGTTTTTCAGAATTGATTTTATGGGTTCTTAAATTCAAAGAGTCAATACTATACTTATCTATTTTAAAGTTACAGAAGAAATTAAGATTAGTTTAGCATAGAAACTTAAAATATTTATCTTATAAAAATTTATAATTTTACTTGTGCGTAACATTTTAGTGTTTCTCTAATTGGTTAAACAAGAGTTGAATTTATTTTCAAATAATGATAAAAAGTGAAAAATTACTTCCGTATATATCTTCTATTTTATTATGAACATAAAGTGTTTCATTTAATGAAAAATCAAATGTGTTAGTGTGCTAACAATCAAAATTTGTTTGTTTACGAGTCATATTGTTAGTGAAAACTTTAAATTTGTTAATAATTCATACGAGAAAATTATTAATGAAAGTCCTAAGACATATTCCCATAAGCACCGACACGTAACCTTCTAAACAACAATTTGAAAACTATTAGTCAGCAATATTTTCGTTTTTCGTTTTCCACCATTCGTCTTTACATTTCTCCAGCATGCTCAAATTCATCAACCCCATGTTTTCACTGAATATAAATTATTCAGCATTATTCAATCTGAAAATAAAACCTTATGTGTTTATTATTGTTATTAGTGTATAATATTGTTCTTTCTAACTTAAACATTTTCTATTCTTTCTCGTTTATATTTTCATTTTTGTTTGCTTCTCTTCACTTTTAAACAGTCAACAAACAGAAAATACTTAATATTTGCTTAATTGCTTAAAAGACTTTACAAGCGTGTAAGGGGTAGGAAAAGTGATTGTGGTAAGACACCGCTTATAGATGCATCCCCTTTTCAAATTAACCCTTTATTTACCCCTGTCTAATATCTTACGAATATTGTATAGTACTTATTTGTCTATTAAATAGCATAAACCTCTCATTCTGGGAATTGAGAAAATCATCCTGACACCCTTAAATTCAGTTGAAACGAACCACCATATGTTCATGTGCTGTAGTATGTTTGAATTATGAGAGTGGAAGAGGGTGGATGTAGAGAATGTTAGTTGGAAATTTTGTAATAAATTTTAAGTTTTTGGAACAATAAGGAAATTTGTCTAGAAAAGTGAATTATTTTGAAAAGATAAAAATGAATGAGTTGGGAAGAAAATAGGGAGAATAAAATGGGGGATGGTTGGTTCTGGATCTATCCAAACGTCGCTTACAGAAAAGTGGGAGTAATTTCTTGGAAACACAAGGAAAACATATGTAAGACGAAGAAAGAATCCAAGCGGGAGTATACTGTTGTTGTTGTTGTTGTTAGATATTCCGGGTTCGCCAGTGAATTATGTGGAACACTTTTATAAAAAAAATTTAAGTAAACGAAGAATTTTATTCTTGAAAAGGTTCTTTTTGAAATCGAGACGATAATACTAATTGGAATAATTTTTCAAATACTTTTTGTTTGAATTTCTTCGTCGTTCATTTTCCGTTTGTTGATTAGAGACCCTCATGTGATTTTTTTTCCTATTCGTCTCACCAAAAGAAATGGTGGCCCACTTTCCAAAAAAAAAGACACAAACGTGTGACAATTCAATTCGACATTGAGAGCATTTAATTAAATGCGACAGAAAAAGAAACGGAAGGTCGAACCGATAACTTGTTAAACAATTTGTCTTTTTCATGTGTTCCAATGGGAAATTTTTCGAATTTTCTTCCTAAAAAGATTATTTATCTAAATGCTTTTTGTGTCCGTCTTTTTATCACAAGCTTCTCTCATTCGAATAGAGTTTTGATTGATTGACAATGTTATTAATTTACGAAAATCTCTGTCAATTTTCAGAAAGAACTCGTTTTATAAGAAAATAAAATAATGAGTAATACGAAAGAACACGTGAACAAATATGAGATTGTATTTTATGACAAGGCCTCTTCCACTTCATACTCGATCTTGTTATTCCTTCTGTATTTGCCTTATATTTAATTGAGCTTGTCATACTTTGTTTATTTTACGTCGTTCGGTAATTATTTCTTTTGATTCGAGAGCAAGACTGTCAAGTAATAGATTTGTCAACAATAATAACCGTGGGTCATCAGGCTAGTGAGAGACCCACATCTCAGATAGTTTTAAGAGGAGAGAACTTGGCCGGCATTAGATTGTCTCTTCCATCTGGAATGCTCTCTATTTATCATGCTCTATTAAACATAAGTATGACCATAGTTTGTCTCATGTCGCAAATCCTTTTACGCTTTGCCTGCTCTCTTTCTATTTTCAAGTCGGGCATCCACCAAAGACTGCTTTCATATTCCTGTCTTCCCAACTCGTTCTCATCTCTGTTCCATATCAAACTGAAGATTTAGTTTGGTCGAGAAAATGACATGGTTGGTGTAGGAATTTAATTGGAAATAAGTGCGGTGGAAATTTTGCTCTGTGTGTCTTTGTGACGTGAACCAAGATAGAATTCGATAGACTCTGCTGCTGGTAGATTATTTGAAAAGTTCTAACTCCAAATGAAAGATTAACACAAATTTCATTGAAATCAATTGAAAAGAACAAATTATTTCATTAAAATAGTTAACGAGAATATAGAATTAACACAATTCGAGCATTTGTAAAAATTTAGTGCAGCTAGTATAACTTTTGAGAAGAAGTTGTTTATAAAAGTTTGTACTAGTATAAAATAACTATAAACAAGATATGTATAGAATTTCTCATTATAAAATGACCAGGAGCTAAGATATTCAATATGGTAACCGCCAATTAAAATGAGAGTTTTGATAACGTCATGTTATTTCACTGAAATTTCAAGATTTTAGCTATCATTTCATTGTACTTATATAGCAAATAGTTACTATATATGAAAACGTCTATGGAGTTGTTATCGTGTTTCAAAATAAATCCATAATTTTGTAGTTGAAAACCGAGCGAACGGATTTTACATCAGATTCATAATCCTCTTATTTCGTAAATGTATCAAGTTTTAGAAACCCTCTAAGTTCATTTTACAAACAGCCATCACATTTTTAATCATTTCATTTGCAAAAAATAATTTTATAATTCGAGAATATATTCAATACATTAGTATTTAAATATAAACATTTTTACTACCTTTATATTAACTTCATTTATCTGTATCAATGGAATCTTTAAATCGATATTTTACTCAGTATCCACTTTAGCTTAAATTTAGCACAAACTCGTGTTTTGATGACAACATATTATGTTAAAATATTTAATAGTTGATCAATCTATCATAAGTAATAAAATTTATTTATGTCAACTATTTAATGAACTTAATGAACACGTAAAATATGATGCTAATTTCATATCGAATATAGTGGGCAATGGTGGATATATTTCGTTCATTACGGTGCCACTTGAGGTTTGTTCCAATCATCTAGTTATGGCGATGCACAAACATTGACCAAGAGACAAGAGTAACTGAAGAACTGTTTCAGCTTAGGCCGCATTAGGCCGAGGGTTGTACCTTATCGCGCAACGGCGCGACGAGTGTCGACACTGTTTCGACGATGCTTATGCACTGCCTTAAGCGGGTTGGTAACTCAAGCGAACTTGTCACTTTATGGTGGTCGGATCTAAACAGATGCTAACCGATTTTAGTTTTTGACTGAAATAGTTCTTCACTCACTCTTTTCTCTTGGTCAATGTTGTCTTGCTCTACGTCTGTTTTCGTGTCTGTGTATCGCCATAGCTGAACGATTGGAACCTAATGCAAAATGCACCTCTTAGTGCGTATAAGTACGCACTCTTTTTGCTCAGTCTTCAGCCCAAATACATTCCCAGGTATTTCGTCACGTTTAATTGAGGTATATGGTTCCCGCTTTATTGTGTAGGTGATGTGGGGGGACTTGTCACCATATGGGTAACTTTAACTTTTATTTTTTTGTCCAGTCTGAATTCCTCTAAGTGCCATTAACTTATAATTATTTATTACTTTATTATTAAATTTTCTGAAGCTACTTCTAAAAATGAGTTTGATTTATTTTTAAATTCAAGTTTTGAATAAACGTAGGAATAAAATTTTAATAAATAATGCATTTGTAAATAAATAGTAATCTTATCTATATTTTAATATCTGCTGCGAGGCGTCACAGTACTTTCTTTAACGTTCATTTATAAAACTCGCTGTTAGTTAAAAGAAATAAAAGCATTTTATAACTGTATATATGAACAGAACTTTATGCATACAACCTATATAATACGGATATACGAATTACCAACCTTCACCCCAGAACCATTCTTTTTCGAATTTTCCCAGGAAAAAGTTTCAAATAAAAGTTGTAGGCATCAATGACTCTAAAAACTATAGAAAGTTGAAAGAAAATCAATGATAAAGCTCAAAAACTCCTTGAATAAAGTTAAGCTTCTGGTTAACCAATTTTAACCAAAAGCTTTGCGGCACAACTAGATATAATATGAAGGTAAAATTCCTAATTTGGTGAAATTTGGATAAAGCTTTCGATACGATATGGTTGTCACACATAAGGTTTGTTCCTCTTGTCCATTTGATGATGTTCAAACACGTCCACCGAATGACAAAGAGCAAGACACATTGACCAAGAGACAAGAGTGAGTAAGTCTTAAGTCTAGGATTCAACGGGAATCGAACGCGTACCACTTGACGCATGAAGTGGAGAGAACTACTGCTCTAGCCACTGCGCCAATAGGTGGCTCAACTACATTTGAGTGCTTTCTTATTTATTAATCAAGAAAACTTT
This sequence comes from Sisyra nigra, assembly GCA_958496155.1. Lineage (NCBI taxonomy): Eukaryota > Metazoa > Arthropoda > Insecta > Neuroptera > Sisyridae > Sisyra > Sisyra nigra. The sequence goes on along the minus strand of OY292315.1, from coordinate 18,731,072 downwards.
AATTTGTAGATACTTGATTTTTATTGTTAGTTGGTAACGGAAATGACGCGTTCATAATGTCTTGGTCATATTTACGCTTCAAACTCTCAAAGACTTGAAAGGTAATCAAGAATCTGTCCATTAGTATTAAAAAGTTTGAAACGTTTGAAATTTAATTGCAGTTTTAAAACTTAACATTTCTGATAACATTTCTCTACACAGTATTTTAGTTTCACTAGAAATAATTTGTAATAAATACCTTGTAACATTTTAATATAATTTAATTCATTTTTATAAAATCTGTACTTATTTTAATTATGAATCGTTAATGTTTTAAACTTCTATATTTTAATTTTCGTTAAGTTTTAAAAAACGGAAAAATACGGGTATGAGTGCTAGCAAGCAAATAATTTTGCTCTTTTCTCTTTCTCACGTTCTTGTAATCTTTATTTACAGCACAGCCCATTGTGTAACAAATTTTCATTCGCAGCCGTAATAACAAATTTTAATTAATATTAATGCGTTGTCGTTGGCATCACACCACACCAACATCGCGCTGACCTACACACATATGTACGTAAGAACACTGGCCTGGGATACTGAAGTGAGAGTTGGAAATATAATTTTTGTTTGCTTTGAAAGCCTCATTCAAAGGACGCGAGCGAAGAATAAAACGGAGAACGAAAGAGAAAATGCCTTTATTATTATAACATTCTGAATTTTATGTAAACATTAGGACCAATGTAAGCATGAAATTAATTTGAAAATTTATTGTTTTTCACATGATCATGAAATGTCATGAGACGCATATCCCATCCCTCATTTTTATAAAAATATTTTTATCAGCCAACCCCATATTATAATATATGATAGATTTTTCATTTTAAAATTTCAAATATTTTATATTTAAATGTCAACGAGATATTTTTTAACGTAAAAAAATATTTATGTTTAAGATAAAATATTTTTTGAAAACATTTTTTGGATAATGTGGAAATTATAAGAGATGCGATGGAAGGGTGTAATATTCGCTAAGACCATGTTAATCATCCGAGTCGAGAGCCGTGTCCCTGCTTGTTCCTGTAACCCTGATTTTAAAATATATAGACCTTAGGGAGCAGTAAGTCTTTAGAGAATATTTCTTGTACACCCGCGGCGTCGTCATACATTATCGGCCGAGTTCTTGTCGTACGACAGGAATGGCCGTCCATCACGACGACCTCCTAGGTCCCGGCCGACGTTACGTTACCATCCAACGGAAACGTTAGTACCGTACCCTCGGGACTATTCTATCCCACAATTAGGAAACTTGTCTGTTTAACATACAACCACAGAAAATGTTTATCAAGCCAATTATGCCTTTATTATTATTCACAGGTTGTATTAAAAGTATATGCAAATTATTTTATTCCTTTCTAGCCCTTACATTGTATCCAGTGAAGAAACTTAAGTCAAGAATTCATCTTTACATATTAAGTGTTTTCTTTTAAAAAAATCATTATTTTATCACGTTTAAAAATGCAATTTTTACTTCATTAATGGGTATATATACGAGTACAGTCAGGAGACCCAAGAAAAAACAATTTTTACTGAGAAGACTTTTTGAAAATTCTAACTGTATATGCAACCCCTTAAACTTAAATTTCGCTTCAGGTCAGAAGAGTCTTCTTAATGTTTCTCTCAAAAATATAATAAAATAATAGCATAGTAGTTGGTAGTAGAGTTAACGTTTTAAGGATGGATGAATCCGATCCTTATCGTCAGCTATATACATTTTGCAAATTGCCAGTTATATTTTATATGTCGAATGTCCCCAATTATGGTTTCTTTCGATATATGTATTTATGAATTCTTTGTTTTAAGGCAAATAATGATCGATTGTTTGAAACCAATGGTTAACCAGTTGAACTTAAACTATTTCTACAATCGCTTAGTTACATTCTGTTACAAATTTTTGGTTGACTTAAATTTATTTTGTTTTATTTTATTTTACTTTTACAAATTTTCCATTTAATGCAAGTTCAAATCTGGAGTAAGACCACGCGAATAACGTCTAGCATACCCAATAACGTTTCGATTTAAAAGTCTTGTGGATCTTTTGAAACTGCGAGCGAATTTGGAGAATCTGGGAGCGATTTCTTCTTTTATAAGACGCTTAGCATTTTGTTCGTTTCTTGCCTCTTACAGCGTGGCTTGTTCAGACTTTTGCCTCGTGTAAGTTATCTCGGGAAGAATGTGTCCTTGGTTTATTTCATAGGAAGTGCAATGTCAGCATTGTTATATTGAGATTTAAGCTTGCGCTATACATTTTTAACTTTGTTTAAAATAATTTCGTATTTATGTTTAAGAGTTACCGAAAGCTAAAACACATTTTAAAAGTATTTAAGACATCTTCAAGAATTCGTAATTTTTGAAGCTATGTTTTTGAATTCATGTGGTCATAATCAAAGTTAAAAATGGATCAATAGTCCGAAAACTGAATTTAAGAATAATTTAAATACTCTTAAAAATGGTATCTTAGTTTTTGGAAAATTCGTTAATAAGTAACTTTTTTTACTAAAATGTTGCTTTTTGTAAAATTTTTAAGGAGGCGAATGATGATAGTTAATGTTTAAGTGATAGTTTTTCGGTTAGTTCCATTTTATCTTTAACGATAGCTTCGAAAGCTTTACGTTATAAATTTACTGTTTTCCCGTTCGTCTTCATGAATTTAACAGCTTTTTATAGTAAACGATCATTTTAAATTTTACACAAAGATAAGCAGAAATTTACAATTCGTGCATTTTACGACTTCCACTGGGTGATAAAAAGAAGAAATTAATGCAATTCTTAACGACATAGACACACTCACCAACCAAGAAATTGTTTCTTCCAAAAGATATTTTTTATCTAAGAAACGAATTTCGTCTTCGATTTCCTTCCAGAGACACACACCGCCAAATGTAACCTATAATTTAACATTTTAAATTAGACGAAAACCAAGAGATAAAATGTTTGTAGGAAAAATTTCGCGTAAATCGTGCACAAAATTCTTTCTTTATACCGTTCCTGAAAACAAAAGCCGAGACACAAACAATTTAAAATTCGCGGCACAAGACAAACAAAGCCACCTATTATTTATTTTTCTTCTCAAGTAGCGACAATCATTTCCACTTGGTTGGAAAATTTGTTGGTTGTGTGTCGCAAAAATAAAAAAGCCTCGAGCAATTCACTTTTCGAAATTTGCGGTTCCAATATAATCGTCAATGTTGCATGCGATGATTACAATTAAACACGAATTGCCCATTAATGAACGGCCAAGTCCCACTTGATCGCACTTAAACAAAATACTCATGTTCGAATGATTGTTCCATGTCAGTCTATTTGTTGGTGGGATGAGAATAGGATTTGTATGTGGAGTCCGTCTGTCTCACGAGTGAGAGCCCTTCAAAGTCCCGACCATCGTGTCATATTATGCGCGATATTACATTTGCCCGAAAGCGATTTAAATACAAATCATACAATCAACAAGCGCAAAGCATAACATATCAAGGGATGATGTCCAATCTGATCGTACACACAATCATTATTAATATTATCTCAAGCATAAATCAGGGAAATTTGACAATTCTCTATAATTGTACACGTACGCTAATGTTATTGCCACCATCATTATATTAGCTTTATGTTTGATTTTTACTCTAACTAATTGCTTAGTCACATTATATCATTATTTTGAAAAACTCTATACATATTAGATAAGATTGTGAAGAAAGTAAATCAATTAAGTATTATTTTTTAACTTAACGGTAAATTTTTTGGGTAATAAAAAACATTTTGGAAAAGTTTCCAGATCTTTTTATGTTTAATTTCTGTGAAAAAATATTGAAAAACATTAAATATTTTACCTATTTCCTATTAATTGCCCTGTATGTACTGAAATACTTAGAGAGCAGTTCTAGAATAGTTAAATGTATATCAAAACAATGTAATGTAACTGTTACAGAACTGTTACGTGGTTGGACGTTTTGTGCTCACTGGGCATTTAATTGATCAGCTTCGGGGTGTTTTACTAACTTCGGCGCCAGCTTCAACCCTAAAAAAATTAAAAATTTTAAGGGAAACTTTCAACATTATTAAATAAAACTTGTATAAGTACATACAGATATCATTTGAGAATTTGTATAGCAATTTAATTTTCTTTTTTAGAACCATCTAGTTAACTCTTTTTATAGTACCTACTTGCTTTTACTGGTCGGAGCCGATTTTAACATTAATTTTCAACATCTAGATCTCATTAAAAGATGATGCCAACTTTTTCAAAAACTATCAAATCATTGATTAAGGTCTTATCAATCATTACAGCCAATAAAAAAAATCTTCTATTTGGTTTCTGAGAAAATTAAAATATTGACTAAAAAAGTACAAAATTATTTATGTTTAAGTAAAAACAAGTCAGATTAAAAATAAGTATTTTTCTATGAAGAGAGCCATAAAAATCAATTTATTTGTCGCAAGCAACAGATTTCAGGGATTTCATTAAAACAAATTTGACATAAAACAACTTTAAGGCGTAAAAAAATTAACTCAATTAAAATTAGTGGACTTAAAATAATTTTTAATTATTTTTTCTATCCTTAAATGAACGAATTAAAAACCTGCAAACGCAGAGGTTTTTAATATTTGTATGTTAATTTATAATTACAAAATTTGAATTTGAGGAAGTCTTTAATTAAGTAGTAAAACTTAACAATGCAAAACTGTCAACTCTCTTTTTGAGCCACTTAGGTAGAAAATGTTAAAAAAATCCCCCCTAACTGGTGATCACAGCCATCTCAAATTTAACATCCTCAAATTTCTTGTTTTTATCTTCAGTATATCTGTCAGTCAATCACGCTACTTTTTTATATATAAAGATTTTACAGCTTGTTATATTGACAGTTTCTATATTTTAGAACAATATATTTGTAGGTACTTGTGTTTTCGTTAATTATAATATAATTAATAGTATTTATTTGAGACTGACTATAAATAGAGGTGAACAAAATTAACTTTGGTTTTGAAAGTCCTAATCTTGGTCTTCCATTTTTGCAAAACTAACAATAAGACTAGAATTGTCAACGAAAGAACGAAATCAACACTGAATATGTAAGATCAGGTTCAAATTTGCAAGACTATGTAAACGTAATATTATTACTGCCGGTTGATTTATGAGTTAAACTACTTGAAGCAACTTGAAAATATTCTTTTTTTTAAACAAAACATTTTTAACCGACCAAAAGGAGGAAGTTTTCAATTCAATTGCATGTTTTTATGTGTGTTACCCCAGAACGTTTTTCTAGGTAAACCGATTTTGACAATTTTTTTCTTGTGTTTAAAATTTTTGATTTGTTATAGTAAATTTTATCATTAGTGATGAACAAAATTGGTTTTGATCTTGCAGTCCAAGACCAAGACCAAGACCAGGACCAAGACTGACACAGACTTGATCTCCTTCTTGGTTTTGTTTTGCTCATTACTAACTATGGACGCATTTATATTTTATTGCATATTGCCTTTTATAACATAAAGATTTTATTATGAAAAAAGTATTCAATGCAACTTCTTCTCGACATCTTCTTAACAGCCTTAACAAAGCCAAGCCCGTTGAATTTGAAAAAAATGTAGAAACTAAAGATTTATTCTTTGATAACAATTTAGTTGTTTGTAAGAAAAGTGTACGTATACTGAATAAATTTCTTCCGTGGCGTTTATTAAAATTACTTTCTCATCTTCAAAGTTCAATCTCAAGAAAATCAATTGTCAAAATGAAATAAAAGCCAACATGAAAAATTGATGCATGCTTATAGAATACCGAAAAAAATCTTCAGTTCTTGCAATCGCGACAGATACGAACGTTAATATCTGCTTAGCATGTAAAGTGACATTTGCAAAACGAAAACTTTTCCAAGTCCTAGTCGTTAAGGAGTTATTATAACAACATTATGCAGAGTTTGCAAAGCTTTACTTCGAATGAAAGCTCACGAAAGCGTATATATACACAGAACACATGGGAGTCCCTCAATTAAAAGCTTTTTTAAATCCTTCATCCACCTTTCTTTAGTTAATATTCCTATCTTTCGTGGTTTCGCACTTCCATTGAATCATTTTTGACCGAGTCATTTTTCTCTTTTTATCATTTCTTATACATAATTTCTAGTAAGCAAATTAGATTAATTTCACGCTATTTTCAATGTTTAAGAGCGATTTTATTTATGTAAACGTTATCTTTTGTAAATTTAAATGGAACGAATATTGATAATCGGATGTGAAGCACTTAATTTTTCACTGTCGTGTATTTTCCTGAATGCCGTAAATAAAATGGGAGTCAAATATAAATAGAGAGATTTCCACGTTGAATGTCCGTTCCATTTGTTCGTTGACTTTTTTTGTTTTGTCTTTATGTGCGGATAAACGAAAGCGGTCGTTGGACATTTTGTACAGACAATAAATAAATAAGATGGAATGATCAGCAGGAAACGAAATAGGATATTATAATTTATGGAGCGAAGGAGTTCGGAAAAGTTGTGCTTGGCCTCGCATTTATACACCAATCGTCTCAACAGTCATCACTGTCTTGAAACGATCCCATTGTTGCAAGGAAGTTTAACATGCTTTGATGATATCGCACCTGAATGGCTGCTGTCACGGCCAATGTTCACTAATTGTTATTTATCGTGTACAGGAAGTTTTGTCTCGTGTCTTTCTTTCTGTTTCTCCACATTCGATTTTGTATGGAAGTTTTGTGAAATTTACATTTCTTCCTTTTCAATTTGTTTGTTGGAAGCCTCGACGTTTTGATGTTAATTAATCAACTTTGCTCTATAATTCATGATTACCAGACACTATCTATAAAAGTATTCAAAACTGCAATAACCTCATCATTTGAATTAAATTAACCTTATTTTTAATTGATTTTCTCATACAATAATTTATAATCTTCATACAAGTTTTAGCAATTAACTTCAAAAATAAAGAGTAAAACATTGAGCAATACAAAACAACACATACCAAACGAATAACCAATGTCGAATGAAACGAAGGTCAATAATCTACTTTTTAATGATTTTTTTTCATGAAAAGGTACTAATTAGTGGTTGATATGAAATTATTGACCATAGCTGACGTATGCTTACAGGTTTTGATAAGAAAACTCTCGTAGCGATAAAAGTTTTCTAGGTAAAGAAGAACTATGAACAAGTATCTACTTATTTTGGCATTGATAACATCTTTCAGAACATAAGTTGAGTTTTGTTTTGTTGTGTTATTACACAATTTTATTACACAATGATTTCTGAGCAAATCTACGCTGTAGTTAAACAAATTTAATTTAAGATGGGATTGTTACAACTAGTATTTTTGATCCAGATTTCCTCGAACTTGAAAACACGAGTTTTCGAAAATTCCTACGAATCTTAAAACTGGAAAATATTCAATGAGAATTCGAAGAATCAGATATCTAAAACTATAGTCTGTAAAGAACCAATAATAGTCCTTAATTTTTGTAATGTGTCTGTTTGCTAATAAACTCAGAAGCCAACTCAACGAGAATATATGTTAAGTGCATTAATATTTAAAATAAGTCATATTTTTGTTTCGTTTTTGAAATTGATTCGTTAAAATTTAACACCGAATCAGTTTTATATTTTTCGAATATCACAATAATCATAAATAATCACAATATGACCAAAAAATATTTTTTTTATATTATTTACAGAAAAAAACTTCAAAAAAAAATGTAAGGTTGCGTTTTGACTATTTGCTTGTTATAAACTCAATTCCGGTCGCGAGACGCTGTCAGAATTTAAAATCAAAGAATACGTTTGCAAATTTTCACGACTTATAAATTCACTTATCAAAATAGGTGGGTCACTAAGTCTCACTCTAAATCAATTACTATTAGTTAACTTTTAGTTCAGCAGTAATGGCAAAAATAACTAGTTTCCAATATCTCTTCATATTGTCGCTGTATTTGAAATTTTAACATACGCCACATAATTATTACTTATTTTCCATTACCTAAATATTTAGAGTAAAATACAAATGCAAATGCAAATCTCATCAATTGAATATACTAGTAAAATGTTTTAAAAAAAAAAGTATCCGATCGCAAATCAATAAACAATTTTCATATAAGAAACTAGCAAGGATCAGAGCCTTGGTGATGTTGTAAATGATGCCCCGACACTAGCTGCCGTATAATACAGATACACGAGGAAGGTGCCGCACGATTAAAGCAACAAACAATTCATGTGGTTTTAACCTTTGAAAAAAATTTAGCAATGTGTTTAATTTTTCAATATATTTCAAAAACAATTAGGTACCATACGATGGATGGAGATTATAACCCGTTTTCATCGGGTGCCAAAACTTTAGTAAGAATTGAATAATGCAGCACAGTTTCCAACATTTTGAAATCCTTACAAATTATATAAAAGGGAAAATATTTTCTTACTGTTAGCAAGGACGGATCAAATATAGCACTTCTACAAATCACCCTAACACATCCTTATGGTAGGTGGTCGACATTTAGTTATACGTGGCAACAGTGGTATCATCTCGAAACCTTTCAACACCCAGTTGTGGGTTTCAGAGATGAGTCCTGTTATCAGAACTGTTTGGCAAATGTGGTCGTATTTAACCTTCTCAAAGACCATTGGGCTCACCAATTTATTGAAATTTCTTTTGGATCGCTCGTTATTCCATTTTTTCTCTCATTTCATTCTTAGAACTCCAGTTATGTATATATTGCATTTTTTTTTTTATTTCATCTTGTGTTGGTAAGGGAGACCATTATATATTTATTTTTTTAAAATAATAATTTGAAAATATTTGAACTTGAGAAAATAGCAAGAATGTTGAGATTCTAAAGAGATACAGTTTTGATTATAGTAGCGAGATTGTGGACGGGCAAATAAATAAAACCTCAACTTATTCTACATAACATCAAATAGAACCAAGTGGTGATACCAATATGATGTGCTGTGTAGAATTAGCTATTGTTTTACTTGCTCTCTCGCGCCCATAAGCTTTCGACTATCATCATAGGAAAATATCAAGTTCCATAGTTCAAACCGAAACGTTTCAATTGAAATTAAGTTAGGTTCTCAAGTTTAATATTACATTTTCTTTTGATGTCTATCATTTAAGACATGGATTAATTCCGCCTACAATTAATACACAAAAACACGTAGATAGTTTGATTGAAATTCTGGATGTAATATTAACTACGTATAGATTTTTTTATGTAACTACAGGAACTAACAGCACAAGACATTACAATAATGAAAGAGCCATTCATGCAATGAGGATTTATTAATATATTTTTATAATAAATTTATACAAAAATCAATAAACATATTTGTAGAAAATAATTTTATATGATTATGAATGGAGAGAACTAATTAAGAAATTGTCTAAAGCGTCTAAATATTCTTATTTTCTTAGATAAAACAAATCGTTATATTTTCAGCAATGACAAATTATGTTCGCTAGTACATATCCAGTAATCCAATCAAATTTTTAAATATGGTTTTCCCGGCCATAAGAAAAGACCACGCGAACAAATGAAAATAAACAAAAATTCCCATGTCGAAAAACACCTGGCATATTTATTCGTTCCGTTGGTCGGAGATGATGATAATTTATCACATTCATCCCTCAAAAGTTTATCTCTCTTTTTCTCATAATAATTTTCACATAGAACGTAATATTTCTCGAAAAGAAACCCACTCGCTAGACGAGGAAAGAAAAAATTGTCTACTCGTCGTAAGAAGTATCATAGCATCATGACGACAACATGGAATTGTAAAGACGATCCTGTGGGAAAACGTGGGCAAGAAAAGGACATCGTTCGCCTCAAAGCTTCAAACTGCTTTTATTGGTGCCAACTCTCCAGCATCATTTGTCTCTAATCATAGCAAAGTTTTTGTCACCAACGAAATATATCCTAAATAAATCCACCGTGAACAAAAGGATAAAGATCTTTGCCGTACTATTAAGAATGAAAACATCCTCGCTCTCACATCACGGTTTGGTCTTAAAACCATATAAAGCTTTTTTTAAATTTATTTACAATGAATTTGCATATTTCTAATGTAATTTAATTTCTGTTTGAATAATTATAACTTCAACAAGATCATTTTCCATTTAAGTACATTGCAAAAAAGTCGGATTTTTTACTTTTACAACACTACTTAAACATTGCTTAATTTATAATTATTCATAGAAAATAAAAACAGGAAATTTTTTAAAAATTTATATAACTTTATTTTATAATAGAAGTTGGTGTTTGTATATTAAAGTTAAAAGAAAATAGACGATAATAAATTTTAAAAATGTTTTAAGAAAATTTCCTGTATAAAATAGCTTCACTTGTTTTACGTGTGCCATCCTCTTCCCAACTCCTACTTCAATTCCCATCAGCCACTAAAATTTTTAAATTCAATTTCGCGAAAATCAATATTTCAAAAATGAACAGATTGAATTTTTTATCGGTCAAAACTCAATTTTATTCGACTCGGAAGAGTATGACCCAATTATTTTTATTAAGAAAAACAGTGTGGAAAAAATCAATATTTTCCTTTATCACGGATTCCATTAAGAAAATATGGGAGAAAACCTGGAACACGACTAAGATATTGAAAAGACGTGTTGCACGTAGATGGCTCAAGTCATCGAAACATATTCTCAGCTGATAAAATAAAAGGTGAAACTCGTGCATTTTCCCCTAGAAAAATACCCAAAACTCCATAAATTGGGGCAGTTTGGCAACGAGGAGAAAACGTTGAAAATAAATGTGCTTCATCCCTCAGTAATTCTCTCGGAATAAAAAAAACGTGCTGATCACCAAATATTTTCTTCACAAGATAAATGAAATAAGTCAGCGTTTTAATGTCAAATTTTTTTTCAAACAATTTTCTCATTAAATTTGTTCAAATTTTGTTTGTTACATTTACGAATTCTACCCCTATTTCACTGATTCGATTGCAAATATCATCACAGGTAATGTTATTTGTGTTGAAGAACAAACTTTTCAACAGATTATATTTTCTTAGATAATTGTATGATAAAAAGAGTGGAAGACTAAAATGCATAGATATACTCGGTCATGATTTCAACATTCCAAACTTTAACCAAAGATGAGGACATCAAACTTGAATTGAACAAAGACAAAAACAAAGCCGAGTAATATCCCAAGTCTTTTTTATTCTTACTCTCTGTCATCTCATCTCCAACATCATGATTATCAGAAAATTATTATCAGACAACTTCGTGTACGAGACGAGACGAGACAAAGTTTCGGACGAGCACCAAGTTTTATATTCCCTGTAAACGTGGAAAATAACTAAAGAGCTTAACGTGGTTATTCTACAGGTGTTGGAGATTTAAACCATAGCCTTTTACATTCAATTTATTTCCAGATTTTTCTAAAGTTTTTTTTTGTTTTTATTGCAGTTTTATCGGGAGGCGAAACTGCTGGAGCACCACACATTTCAAAGAGATTCTCAGGACTATACACAGGCCCATATTTTGATACAAGTACGAGCACAAACATAACGACACAACTGGGAACACACGCGTATCTACCCTGCAAAGTGAAACAACTAGGCAACAAGTCCGTATCCTGGATCAGACGTCGTGATGCCCACATTTTAACTGTCGATCGTTACACTTTCATTGCCGATGAACGTTTTCAGGTAAAAAAATTAAAATGAGTTTTGTTTATCAAAGATTTAATTTTAATTTATTCCCCACAGGCATTTTTGGTGGAAGGGACGGATACTTGGACTTTGCAAGTTAAGTATGTTCAAGCTCGCGATGCCGGAGAATACGAATGCCAAGTCAGCACCGAGCCTAAAATGAGCCACTTCATCACTCTCAACGTGGTCGGTAAGTGTCCATTTAGACTTCTTCAAACAACAAAAAGAGCTACAAGAATTATTTAAGACAATAGCGTCTTTACAAATACATAGTGATGTAGCACGCAACTGCCCACGGCCTAGTTCTTACAGATTTTCTTGAGAATCCTCCAATTTTCATAAATTATTTTCTTCTTATGCCTTTAATTTGTTTCGCAATCACAATGAAAAGGTCTCGAGAAAGAAGTTGGGCTATCAAATCGTTGAATCTTGAGTTTAGTTTTTTCAACGGTGAAACAATAAACGTATGGCTTTGAAATAAAAAACTGATCATGTTACATTTCAAGTAGCTGAACAGTTCTCACTTCCAGCTTTTATTTGATTTTACCAAACAATAGTAATGAGTTTATTTAGTTAAAACTCTTTAAAAAAGTCTGTAAAAATTATATTTAAAAATTTTCCTATTTATATTATTTCTCAATTGAGACAAAAAGATTCGATAAAAAATAAATTGAAATGTAAAGTTCTTATTACTTCAGTAGTTCTTTTATTGCACCGAGTACGAATAATTTGGCAATGATCTTCTGCCAGTATGGCAAAGCCATTTTACTCGAAACTTTTAGATACTATGAAAATTAAATTTAGAAGATAAGTGTCTACTATGAAATATAGTAGTGAAATAAAAATACAATTAAAATAGTTAGGAAGTCAATAGTACCTCTCATGGTGAACTTAGGGCAAAAAATATCATTAGACAAGTAAAAGTATGGGTGGCCACTTAGTGACATAGTTGATTAGATTATCGTCCTATACACAAGTGTCCGTCTAGCGTCGAACCTTAATTTTCAAAGCCGAAAATTGTTCTTAAATTTTTGAATTCCGTGGTCGCTTATGACTATAGCAGTCAAAAAATTAATTTAAAAAAATATCATAGGTGTCTAGAGAAGTTTTCAAAAATATTTAGGCATTTTGAAGAAATTTTATTTTTATTCAAATTCAGGTATAATTTAGAGATATTTTCTTCTTAGATCAGAAAACTTGTCTTTCTCTTAATTTGTAACTTTACGATTGACAATTCTAAAATTCGTTCAATGAAAATGAAATTTTTTGTAATAAAATACATTTTAACTAAGTATGACATTTTGTTTCGCTGATGCTACAGTTTTTGTTTGCTTCAAATACAACCATTTTCATTTCAAATGTAATTCAATAAGAAATAATATATTATAATTATAATTAGTAGTTTCCCGTAAAAATCTACGACCGAAAGTTTAAAAGTTTAAAATGCCGAATGTACTTTAAAAAAAAAAATAAAAACTTTTGTGGGATTAGTCTCCTAGACTTCTTGCGTATGAGACCGTCACTTTAATCACTGGGCCACATGTAACATTAAATTTTTACAAAACATTAATACAGACCTCTCTTAACTATCGACACACAAACATTTGTCTATTATTATTATTTTGTTCAGATTTCAGTTGTTATTTTTGTGGCCTAGCAATTAAGATGACGGTCTCACACAGTCTCAGATGTGAGAATTCTAAGGGACGAAAACAAGAACCGTTATTGTATTTTTTATTTTAATTGTACATTCGTTATTTTAAACTTTCGGTCGTAAATATTTCAAGGGAAGCTTTTGCTTTATAATAATACTTATAATTCTACGTAGATAATAAAACTCATATTAAAAATAAAAATATCCTATTGTATATTTCACTATTTTAGTGAAGTTTTTTTAAACGATACTAAAAAATGTTATTTGAAAAAAAAGAGTTGCTTTTAAATTGAAAAGAGTTTTTTATGAAATGAAAAATATTGTATTTGAAGAAAAACTGTTTGTATGTTTATATATACTGTTCAAAATGTATGAAATTCAAAAGGCATTTGTCCAAAGCTTAGGCATTAAAGTGAAATTGAGGCCAGAAAAAGAATTTTTTGGTGTTTTAAGTCGCTTTAACAGCTAAGACCATATCACGACTATCTAAAAATAGCAATCTGTTATTCATAAATCTAGAAATATCTATGATTCAACAGAAATCGAACCGAGTACTACTGACCGCTAAGTGGACTTGAGAGATTTTTATTATTACTCAAATCTGGTTTAACATCTAAAAAGAATATCATGAAAATCAAAGTTTCCCCGTAGTATCAACTAAAAAAATATTAATCGATCTGTATTTTTAGTATTTGTTTTAATTGAACTAATTCTTTCTGTTGAAAATCAATCCTCAATACCTGATTTTACATTTTTGAAATAGCTTGTTAAATGTCTTAGTTACAAAATTCGAAGATTTATAGACGTAATATAATATTTTTTTTACCTTGGACAAATTTACGCTATTCAAATTCTTCAAGTGTTTATGGGTATGTGTATTTATATCACGGTTGTAATCAGTATAAATTTTAGATCGCTTTAACCTCATGTTTTGCTAAGGATATAAAAAGAAAACCTCCGTTTTTTACGTCACGTTCCTAAATTCTCACCCGTAATAAAATAAATTAAGACAATTGCACCGGGTGAAATGTGTGCTGAATGTTATCACAAGGAATGGCTTATTTTATGAGACACCTTCAGAGCTCGTATTATCTCTGATATTGAACCGTATACAAGAAACACCACATTTCTATTCATCCATCTACAATCTGAAACCAAGTATGCGATCTTTATGATTTTAACTCAATTCATTCTTTAATTAATTATTTCCTTCATGGAAATTTTAACTTTTATTTTAATTATAACCATTATATAACTAAAATTTTTACTTATAATATGTTACTTCTTGACATACACTGAAAATTCAAAAACTTTTATCTAATATTGGTAAACTTAAAAAATGTGTATAATAAAATCGAACATTTGATCTCACCAAAAAAAACTTTATTGAAAATATTATCTTAGATCTATTTGGTTTCAATTAATACTGATTTTATTTAATTATTAATGTCTATCTATACATCTAATTCTATGAAAGTTATGTAACTATCCGAGCCACACTGAATAGATAGCTAGATGAAGATGACAAAGCGCAATCACATTGTATCAAAATGATTACAAGAACAAATAACGCCTGCAACAATAAAACGAAGACCCGAACGAGACATGAAGTAGAAGATAAAACAACAAATAATTGTTGTTAATTAACTTCTGGCAGCAACTACAACTCTTGAATACGTCATAAACTCGCCAAGCTCCGTAAAGTTTCGTTCAATAAAACGAAATTGACAATTTTCATTTTATTGTAATATTAAAAAGTTCTATTGCATGCTCATTTTAAATTGACGAGAATTTTTTTAAATGCATTTGTAAGAACAATTACGATTTTATATTCGCTAAATTCGTTAGACTCTCGTTTGTTCTCGGTGTAGCGTTTGAC
This sequence comes from Sisyra nigra, assembly GCA_958496155.1. Classification (NCBI taxonomy): domain Eukaryota; kingdom Metazoa; phylum Arthropoda; class Insecta; order Neuroptera; family Sisyridae; genus Sisyra; species Sisyra nigra. The sequence continues at coordinate 18,715,840 of OY292315.1, read as the reverse complement.
CTAAAACTTTTACATTCTTGAAAAATTCTTTAATTTTATTATTTTCATCCATAAGCTTTTCAGCTTGAAAGAATAAAATGTGACTTGGAGGAAAATCGGATAATATTATTATCAAATTCTTATGATTGTGGTTTTGAAATGGCGAATGGTTTAAACAATCACAATTTTAGTTTTTATGATAACATTATTGAATGATCAATGTTTTTGTAACACTAAGAAAAATATTTTACTAACAGTTTAATAGTTGGTAACTTTAATCATTTTAGTCACAATATTGAAAAATTTTAAAAGTTGTGGTAAACAGCTCTTACAATACTATTTTAATATCACAACGAATCATGACATATCGTTACGAAATATTTACCTGCAATTTTGATTGTCTAGCTTCTCTATGTAGAAGTATTAAAAAGTTAACAGAATCATTACCATTATTCAGCATAGTGAATAAAGTTTTGTTACAACTTCATTAATAATATTGAGTTGCACGTCTGTAAATATTATCATTCTGTAAATATTATAGGATCGTGATAACTACAGTGCTAACAACTTCAAACAATAAATTCTGTAACACTTTGCTAAGAAAAATGATTTAAAAATCTTTTATTATAAAATGTTGAGTTCCTTCCAAACCCTTGGCAAGCTCACATGTTTCACCTAGTTCTTGTTTGAAGTCTTAAAAATTTGAAAAGAAACATGGTTTGTTGATAGTTCATCTCAATAAAATATTGTTATATTAAAAGCACTGAATAAGTAAAATATATAAAATGATGATAAACTGTAAGATAAAATTTTTTGTTATTTCTTTGTTCGTTTATATTAAAGATTTTTCTTTGAAGTTTCATTTCCGATTCTAAGAAGTTTGAAAATATTGTCGTTAATAGTAATTGGTACACATTTATTAATTCAATGTTTTTTGAATTTAACGTTGTATATTTATCAAAAAATGAAAAATATATATCTCTCTTATTATAATTTTATAAAATATCAAACTTAATATCACTGCGAATTAGTTGTTAAAGAGTAGACAAAAAGAACAATTAAGGTATAATTTGGCGTTAAACTCGTGCAACATATAAAGAAGCACTTAAACAATTTTTTTTTTTGTACACTTCTCTTCCGGTAAAATTTCCAAGAAATATATGAACGATAATTTTAACGCTATTAACAAAGATATATTCATTGTTTTACTTGATTTTTAAGCTACTTGACTTAAATTTAGTTAATAATCAAGCCAAAATCAAGTCAAGTATTAAAGTTGATTGAAAATAAAGTTAATTAAAGCATTGATTTGCTAGTTTTTATACAATTCAGAGTTTCATTCACCGCATAAAATGTTCACTAACTTGATTTTTTTTATCCCTTTAAATAATACAAATTTTCAGGTCTTAATAATTTAATATTTTAAGCAACTATCAGGTGAAAAAACCAGTTTTTTATTTTAATAGTTTATTTTCTTTTTTTTTTAATATAAATTGTTTAATTTATTTTCAAATTATATTTTTATTATATTTGATATAACAATTTTCAAGATACCTGAAGAAGTTGGAATAACACCGACGAAACTTAGTGAAAAAATAAAATAAATTGTTAAATAAAAAACTAGTCTTTTCACCTGGTAATTGCTTAAAATATCTTTTTAAATATTTCCTATTTTTAATCAAAAACTATGTTTAAAAATTCTTTTTCTTTTTGTCTCAGATTCTGTGAAAACAATAACAAAAATCACCGTAATAACTTTTTGGTAAATTCATGTTACATTTCTCGTTGTTGTTACGCTCAATTAAAGAGAAAATTCAATTAGCCTTAAAAGAAAATGTAAAAATACTTTTCATTGTTCAACTTTGATCTTACTACACAAGGATTTCATTTCTTAACGTATTTATAGTCTTTTCAATAATTCCAAATGTCATTATCTTCTTAGATCATTAACAGTTACATTTAATCTTTTAATTACTATTGGTTTGCACATAATAGGAAAGCTGAAAATCTATTAATCGATTTTCGTACATTTGACATCTGATACCTATTAACGCTTGGAATTCTATATGTTTTACATACATTTCTAAACTGACATAACAGTTTCAATCGTTTAACCTTCAATGCACTAAACTAACAGTAAAGGATTAATAAGCATTGTGTATAAATGGATATACCCTGGATAAATATACCATTATACAAAACGATTAACAACAGAATGAAACTACCATTTAAGATACATTAAATAAAAAACAATATTTAGAGTACACCAATATGTAGATAACACCAATTTAGAATACTAAAATTGTTTTTTGTTGTTCAAACTTTTAAATTAAACCTAAAATTTTTAAAAAATAACAAAATTACTTATTTTTTACCAGATTTCTTCTATTCACAATTGTTCAAAAACGCGGTGAAACCAAGTTTTCCTGTTGACTTGATTATAAAAAAAGGAAGTAAATTGTGCATTTTAAATGCATTTCTTGGGAATCTCAATTGTTAAATTACAATTAATTAAATGAATTTAAAAGTGAAATTTTTGATGCGCTAGCATTAGAAAATATCACAAAAACATTTGTCATCGAAATGTAACACATTTAAGGTAGTCGATGTTTTGTAGAAATAAGTCAATTATAATTACCTAGTTCATTAGTTTTTTTTGAAAATTGATGAAAATTTCTTTAACTCAGATTTTAATAAAACATAATTATAATATACCATACATATTTTGACCTTGTCTTTTTACAATTTTCTGTTATAAAGCAGCTACTGTTCAGGTGATAGTCGAAACATTACCACTATTACTATTAATCTGGAAAGAAAGCATAAAACTTATTTATATTTGGTCATCAATTTACTAGACTTAATTCTTATGAGAAGGAGAACAACTATTTCTGAAATAAAAATGATAGTAAGTAATTGCGTTTATTGCAATTGAAAATTAATTAAAATTCACAAGACTAATCTTTCATGAAAAAAATTTCATAAAGAAAATTATTTTTCGGAAATGTGCAGCACAATGCATGTAAGGAAATGAGAACTTAAAATAAGCTTTTGGTTATTTTCAAAATAAATTTTTTCACATAATTAATTCGTAGATAAAGTATTTACTCCACAGAATTTTTGTTTTTAGATTTTTAGACCTGCTATTAATTTAATTAGAGAAGATAAAACGCAGTAATAAATTTCCCTAGTCTTATACATATTTAAAAAGTCAAGTAAGTGCCAATGACGCAGTTGCAAGTATTATGTCATTCTTACGTATTATTTGTGATTAAATGCGATAAAATATTAGCTGTTTTCGATCCTAATACATATTATAAAAAGCATTACAAAAATTTGTGATTATTGAAACATTCAAGTTTTCATATAGAAATGTTCAGAAAAGTATAACTCAAGTATGTTTAGGAGATGAAGACTGCAGCATCTCTGAAAGACGGATATAACGCCTGGCTAGATATCAATGACAGTTCCTAGGCAGGTGCTGTCTTTCTTTAAAAGCCTGATGCTCTCCTAGTTCATACAGAGAGTCGCATCACAATAGACCTTATTGGTCGCGGTGATAAAGGGAAGGACAATCCTGAGAACCGTACAACGAAAAAAAACATTTAGAAGATACAATCGAGAGGAAAAGTAATGAAGACGTATTCATGAATAGCGTAGCCTATCACGAAGTTAATAAACAGTTTGATACTAAAAGAAACACATAAAATTAATTTTTCTTGATATGAAAAATAAAAAATTCATAAAATGAAAAAAATGAAGAAAAATATTTAGATACCTAATTTTAACAGTAAATATGCCTCAATTTACTCTACCTATGTAATTACCAACAAAAGCAGCTTTCGATATTATTTAATAAGTTTTTCAACAACTGTGTTATAAATGTTTAGTCTACAATCAAATTTTCCAAAAATATTTGTATAATTTAAATGGTATAGCTTGAAACATTTGTTTTTTTTTACATTAGTTCGAAAAAAACTCTATATTTTCAGAATTTTTTAATTATTTAAACTTTTGAATGGTTAATCATTTTTATATTTCAGTAGGTATTAGATTTAGGATTCATTTTGGAACATCTTAGTTAATTTTCGTTTGTTTGTCATCATTTTGATTTATATCTTTATAATTTACTTCATAATTTATCTTTTGTTACACAACCTGAAATGATTAGTGTTTAAATTATTTAGTTTTGGATTGGTGGGTGAAAACTTTTTTTATTATAAGACGCCACATTTATTTGTTGTATTCTATGTAGATGTTCTTAAGTAAAAAAAAAACTTAATAGTCATTAGACATTCCAAAGACGCAAGGAAAATGTTCAACTTTTAATTCGGTGTTATATGAAAAAGCACCTGCACCTTGAACTATAAAAAACGATTCCGAAAATTAAATAATATTCAGTGATTTTAACGTCACTAAAAATTCTTTAACACAATGTAAATCCAAAGACATATTTAAAATCGAAAAAAATTCAACTGGTATTCATAATTTAAAGATGAGTTTCAAAATATCTCATTATCTTATGTTATAAGTTTTTTTTTCTTTCTTAACGAGTCACAATTTTTGTGCTATATATTTCCAGTATGATTTAGCTGCCAAAATAATATGTGGAGTACGTAAATTAATAAAAATACTTTATGCTGCAATCAAGTAAAACACTTTATGTATTTCATTAGAATCTTTTTAGATTAGAGTAGGTAGCCAATAGTGTTAACAAAAAAAATTTTTTTATTAATTAAATATCTCTATCAAATTCGTAAAAATGATAAAACGTTTCTAATTTAAACTAAATGACATTAGAGAGGGAATTTGATTAGTCGGTGAAGGGATTTTCAAAAGTTTCGACCGTAATTTTAGGGATAATTGAATACGATTGACGAAAAGCTTTTATCAATCGCACGAGAGCGGTTCGTTTAATTAAACGAATTAATAGATAGTTTTTTGATTGATTTTGATTGAAACCTTTTGCCATAACAAATTTCTCTCGAATATCGAAAATTTTCGTTTCGAAATTGGCTTGTCGAATATTTACGTTTAATTAAAGTTTAATCCAAAATAAACAAAATATTGTTTCCTACGAAGTCCCATGCATCTGATCGATTTTATCAAATGTTTTCGATACAGTAAGGGAAGTTAAAAATAAATATTTTCTTTGTTTTTCAGTTCCAAAAATTGAAATTCTCGGCGAAACCGATATTTATGTGAAAACTGGAAGCACTGTGAGTCTCAAATGCGTCATTACACAATCGTTGGAGGAGCCAGCGTACATTTTTTGGTATCATGACAATGAACGTGTTTTGAACTATGACCCCAGCGCTTTGGATATTCGTATGGAACGAGTTGGACCTGATACTTCCGTTGGAACACTTATCATTTACAGTGCTCGTCGTGAGGATTCTGGAAATTATTCTTGCAGCCCTTCCAATCTTGACTCAGCTAGTGTCCTCTTACACGTACTCAATGGTAATTGATTTTTATTTTTACTCTGTTTCAACGAAAGTAGTTAGTTAGATAGGCCAATATGAATTTTGAATTTTACATAATGTATTAAATTTTATTGTCTCATGCAACCAAATATAAAAACATCTTTCATTTGAAAAAGTCGCTTTTGTATATAAAAGCAAAACTGACTTTATGCTTAAATTTTAACCTTTTTTATTTGCAAGAAAATAGGTACAAATTATCAATGCAAAATAATGGATAACAAATCAGTATTTAATTTACTATCTTCTTACTTTTTTATATAATATAAGTACCTATTAGTGACTGTCCGTGATTTTTTTCATATAAATTCAACAAAATAAAAAATACAGTTCAGGGTAAAAAAAATAAACTTCACTGTATGGGACTTACATGTTGATCACTTTAATGAACAAATTAAAAAATAACAATATTTGAGGTTTTTTACATAAGTATGTAATTATAAATTAATAATAACAAAACTAGAATTTAAAAAGGCTGACCACTTAATAGAATAGGTTTCAAAAATGCATATTACCATTCTTTTAAGCTACTTTGAATTGGATATTTGAAAAGCTTATCCTTAGTAAAAAAAAATACAGTAATGAAAGCTCTCAAGAATAACACTTCCAAATTTCATGTTTTTATCTTTATCGGTTTAGCCTCCAGCGTTTATATGTAGAAATGAACCTCTTCATAGCAATCTCTAAATCTTCAATCCCTTTATGCAAAGGAATCATCCTTTTTAGGGGGATATGGTTCAAATTGATTTTGTTAAAAACTAGAATCAGATGAATATTAAATTCTTATTATTTGTGATTTATGAGTTGTTTCTAATTAACTGATCCTAGAAGAATTAATTTTACCTATTTGCAATTTAATGCTTGACTTATTCACTTGTTCCCGTCTAAATATTAACATTTGACTAGGGTTTAGCCTGGTTTATAAAAAATTAAATCAAGTAGCGAACATTTAGCTGTTTTGTAAATTTTTTTTATTAAAATTTTATAAATTCTTTGCTCTATTCTTTTAGTTCTTCTATTAGTTCTTTTTCATAATTTTTGGACGATATTGTTGACTTCAAGAGAACATTAAAAATGCTATATATTACTTTAAGATGGAACTCTTAGTAACTTTTTCGTAGGTGTAACCATCCCTTGATTGTTTCAATATTTAATTTTTTTTCGTTAATTTCAAAATTTTAAATTTTAAATTTTTAGTTATATAGATTGTATAGATTGTAACCATCATTTTGATTGAGTTTTTCTTCTAAATACAAAACAGTACAACAGTACCATGAACAACTGATAGACAAATTGGAGTCTAAACTACTGAAAACAAAAACGTTAAATTTAAATTTTTACTTTTGGATGTTTTAAGTCGCTTTAACATCTAAGGTCATATCAAGACTTTATAAGCACAGAGAATTTCTGTTGGTCAGTTTTTAGTTAGGTCTAGCATCTTAAGTATATATGATTCAACGAGGATCGAACCCAGTACCACTTGACGCATGAAGCGGAGAGACCAATTGTTCTAACCACAGCGCCAATAGGTGGTATTTAAATTGTTATTTCTGAGCAAACGGTGATTTTAATTAGAAAGGTTATTTAAAAATCCAACTTCCAAGTGGCTCAAATAGGGAGTTAAATGTCTCGGACTTTTCCTTACATTCTACGTCCTCCATTTTTTTTGCTCATAAATTATTATCAACTTGATAAATGTTAATTTTACAATTATGAATATTTACAAATACAAAATATTTTTCGTCCATTTAAGAGTTATAAGGGTTGTAAATCACAAATAGGCACTAATTGGGTTTTACTTACTAATTTATTGGGTACTGAAATCAAAAATCTATTTTCAATTTATTATAACTTTTAAATCAAAGTGAAAAAAAAAAATAAAAATTAAAAAAACCTAACTGTTTAAAACAGGGAAACATGATTAGGGCAATGAAATGGAAAACTCAAAAAGAAAAAGTTTTTTGGTTGATCTGTATTATAATTATTTATCTATAATTAATTTAGATGCTCTAACTTTATCTCACTATATAATTGGTTGAATTTCTGCAAGCTACAAGTTGAACATTTCTAATTTAACTTATATTAGGTTAAACTAGCAGACAAGTTGTCTCGTACAAGTGTATAATCGAATAGGGAAATGTTAAAATCCAAATTGTATGTTTAAGGTGAACATCCCGCTGCTATGCAACGTGGCAAAAATTCAGCCTCGCCAATTCCAGGCCTGTGGCTTTCCCATTTATCAGCCGGATTAGGCTTGGCTGCCTGCGCTCCACCTCGAGTCATCCTCGGAGCCATGCTTCTGATCGGAATTGTCGGACATATTCTAGCCGTCACATAAACACTTGGTTCATGACATCTTAGTTTTTCATGTCCAAATTAGATAAACAAGAAAAAAAATGCTTCAAAATCTATGAAAATATTTAAAAAAAGACATCAGTTATTTGAGAGTGATATAAAATATTTATTATGTTGAAAAAAAAATTAAAATAAGTGTTTTTATTTACTTTAAATATTTAAAAGATATCCATGTTAAAATATATTAAATAATTAAATATAAAAAAAATGTGCTGTTGCTTTAATGATTTACTTGTAAAAAACTGTGTGAAACTTGATTGAGATTGAACTTGTTAAAAACGAGATAAACAGTTTTAAAAAATGGATCTAAAATAATCTTGGAATGATCAAATTCAATTTATGAGATAAATGATCTTCCAAGGGCTTGAATCGGTTTTTTTGGTAAGTTATATTTGAATTTTTTAAAGAACGTGAAACTGTGAAAAAGGAACGATTGACAAAGAGCGTCTTCAATATTTCAAGTTAATAATTTTAAAAGAAAAAAAATATATCCCCACCCATTCGAAACGAGCTTTCATTAAAATTCTAGTAAGAAAACAAAAATGTTTCTAGACCTTCTCATTTTCATCGATATCATCTATCATTTATATGCTTGAACAAGTGTATCGTGTAAAAATTTGTTGCTATATAAGAAAACCATTCATCAATGTGTAAATATATTCAAAAGCAAAATTAGTTGCAACCCTCTTTTCCATTGATCCCATCTTCCGAAAATCCTTGCATTAGAACACTGACTTTGGAGTGTTTGTAATTTGTTAAGACAAAAATATTTTAAGCGAATTAATTACTTCAACGAATGATTGGAATTAAACAAACTAGAATTTTGTTTTTGATATAGAAATTTTAAATTTAAGATACTTTTATGGGAGAATCGACAAAGTCCTGGCCGTCCTTAGTTATTACCTTAAACTTTCATTTTGTGTAAAAGCACATCTACGTTTATGTATTTGTTGGTTGAAAAGAAAATTTTCTTTTTATGTTTTTTCTTTTTAATTTTTCCTTACATTCCTTCGTTTCGAAAGTTTTTAATAAGTAAGGATACATTTTCCATTGATAACATATTATAAGAAAAAATTAATGTAAAAATATATTTTCAAGTGTATAAAAAACATATAAATATAAAATAACTTAAGTTTATAATCATACTTTACGATAAATTTAACTAAAATAAAATATATTTAGATAGTTTTGAATGTAAAAAATAATAAAAATGTCATATTTTCATCAATTTTTTCTACATTTTTTTTCGGTTTTTTCATAGAGTCTTAAGATTTTTCGTTTTGTCTATCCGCATAATAGCTTCTTGTAAGAGTCAACAAGATAAAAAATTCATGTTGATACATATGTAAAATGATGGATTATTTAGTAATCATATGCAGGAAGTGAAACTTCTTTTGGTTTTATATACTTATATCATGTTGACGTTTAATAATAAAATATTTAAGGTATAAGAAAGAGAAATGTTTTTGTACCGTGTATTTTTTGAAGAGGAATGATTTGTATGTCAACAAAAACTAAAAATCTATTTTTCAATGATGGCCTTGTAAGCAAGAGATTAATTTTTTTTGTTTGGAGAAATAAATCTTAATTAATTATTAGCTTTAATTAATCAATACTGATGATACACAAAACCAGTTCAAAAACCAGGTCTGAAAAAAACCCGATTATCGGTATTTGGTTTAAAAAACTTACGATTGTCGTTTTTTTTTAATCAAAATTTACAACTGAAACTTAACCAAACTATTGTAGAATTCACTAAAAAAGACTTTAAATATCACTGCTATTGATTTGATGCACAACGACACTTTTAAATATACTCTTTTTAAGTTTCTAGTTCACTTATCAATTGTTCTCAATAATACGAATTCCAGTTATATCCTCATAAATATATGGGAATAATACCAATAATTTTTTACGTTGCCTTACCTTTTAGAGTTCGGTAATAATTTGCTTTTTTTAAATTAGTAAATACAGTTTTAACTACTAGAAGTTTAAACATTAGCAGTTAGATAAAGGCAAAACTCTCCAGGTTGAATATTTTAAAATTTACAGTTAGAAATTTTATTCGAAAAAACAGGACAAAAATTATTTTTCAACGATTTCTTTTTTGAATCGATCATCGGTTATAACAATTTCAGTCTTGGTTTTCAAAACATCACGATTTTCGGTTCACCGCGGTGACAAATCTTACCTTGAAACCAAAAATTACACTTGGTTATTATTTGTATTGGCATCTCGACATATGGCAGATGAACAACGATACATTTTACCACGTGGCAAATGAACATATTACATTGTTACTGCGATAAATTAATAGAAATCATTAAAATAGGCGATATTTATTTATATTTGATTTTATTTTATTTTTAAAGTTGAGGTTGTAGAGTAAAGCATTATAATCTTATAAACGAGCGTAAGAAAAATGCAACTGTGTGCAATTTGAAAATATTAACAAAACTTTTCTTTATCAATAGTTTTGATGAAACATGCATATTGTATTTTCGAATTAGTTGAATTTTTCAGATTTTCCTAGAAAACGAGAAATAAGTAGTTATATAATGTGGTCAAATGTCGTGTGCTCGACGATAATTTGTCGCTTTGTTCATTTGTCGCGTGGTAAAATATCTCATGTTCATTTGTCGTACGGCGAATTTTTGTGTTTAAGTTTTTTATATCACTATAAATACTATTCATGTGTCACGTATGTATATATGCTCGTGTCGTAGAACCACTATAATAATGTCGTGGGTAACATTAGGTGGAACATGTAACGTAAAATTTTGAAATTAAAATATTACACTAATTTTTCTTTACCGTACCTAGAGAAGTTTCACTTCAACAAAAAAATTTTGTACATAAAATGCAGCCTTTCAGTAAGAATTGTTAAGACCGTATAAAACATACAGACTAAAAAATTTCTATGCGAAAATGCACTAAAAACTGCAAAAAGATGTAATAATTTTTAAGATGCATTGTGTGTACCCATGCAAAATGTTTATGACCTTAAAATTCAAAGTCTTATTTAGAGGCTGCATTTAAAAAAAATTGTGTCAATACGATTTGTTCAAAGTTTCATTTTATATATATTAAGACTCTATAAAAATGAATTTACAAGCGACTAAAGAGAAAATGAAAATACAAATTTTGGCACTGGTTAAATTAAATCACTGTAAGAGACGAAAAATTGATATTGAAAAACGAATTCAATTTTTCCTAAAAAAAAGAACAAGAAAGTATATTTTCCATTAAATATTACTTTTAAACTAAATTAAATGCAAAAAAATGACATCAAAATTTCATCATTTTCAAAAAAATACGTTCAACTTCTTATATTTTTTTCGATATAAAAATAAAAAGTCTTATGGCTATCCAATATAAATCGTAAATTATATTTGAAAATCATGAAAATGATAAAAAAAAAATCATGAAATAAGTCCCTTAAAATCCAGTTTCAAATTTATTAATGTATATTTGTAAGGAACATAATTATAAAATATTATGTGTAAGAACTGAGAAAATCTTAAAACAAGAAAGTTTAAGAATAATTAAACGCCATTTTATCCATTGTAAAACAAAAAAAATCGTATTTAAAATCATAAATTATTATCTATATTAAAAGAAATCTTGATCGATATTTGTAATGTACTACCCCTTTATGTAACCTCCTTCTATTCCTGTCCCGTTCCTTTCGATATTTCCGAGTTACTTAATTTTTTCCTCGCCAAAACAAACCAAGTTTCCGAATATCCTACCTTCTAAATCAATATCAAGGAGAAACTTTTGTGAAATATTGTAGTTAATATTATAAAGAAAGAAACCTATATCCCTTTTATCGAATTCTGTATTTCCCCCTCATCATTACTTATTATTATTCATCCCCTCTGTAGTCATGGAGAAAAAATATACAGCTCTGTTAATAATGACATACCTAATCTAATTATTGCAATTATTATATGAATTAATGAATAAAAAAGAAAATTAAAAAATATTGTAATTTAAAAAAAATAATAAATTCAAAAAAATCTAAAAAAAATTTTTATTTTTACGAATCCAAATACTAAATTCTTTTGATTTCAGATTTTCAATTTTTTCAGCAGTTTTTTTCGGGCTTTTGTATATTTTTGTTAAAATGTTTTATATATTTTACTCAAAGGAAATGTTTTTTATATTTATTTGGGCTTCAAGAAACTTCATATTTGGAAAAGGAAAGAAAGTTAAGTTAGAAAACTTAACTACACATCTGTTGTTGGTTTCTCAAAAGCAAAAAAGTATTTAAACAATGCATCGATCAAAAGTTCAAACATGCTCATATAAACAAATCGATACATTTAAAAATTTTCCAAGTCATTTATCACAAAGATCCAAAAGATGATGCTGCCGGCATGTGCATGTGTGTACAGAAGCCGAACGGGTGGCCATTTCAATGGGATGGGAATTTCACGATATTAATCTTCGATACGAATGATAAAGCATTTTTAACCTCGCCGCTAAATCCGCAATACAAATCGCCCGACAAGTTTGAAAAAACCAGGGTTTTTCGAAAAGAAAGAAAGCTCCATCGCCACAACCACACCCTCCATACCCCATTCCTTAGGAACATTCGCCCTACCCCATCTCTATCTATCGGTTTCTTGAATACGAAGAATCGCTAAGTTTGACTTCTACATAGGAAAAAGGTCAAGTAGTGATCGCGGAGAATGGCGGTGATCAATCACTTGTGCCGGATGGGGAACAAGGCATGGGTGGGATACGACAAGCATTGATTTTAGTCGATGCTACTGATGAGAGAAAGATCGCCACCAATGAAAAGAGAACGGGAGATAGATAAAGCCCTTTTTAACAAACTCACTTGGACAACTCAATTATTTCATTGTCTTAACAACGGATGAGTAAAGAAAATCAATGGACCTACACTGATCCTCTCCTGTCGCTAACATTATGTTCTTCTAATATTTCATAAGCCTATTGGACTTGGGGAAAACTTTTTTTTTTTATTTCATATGCTTACGTTGATATAACTAGGTATTTATAAATCTGAGAATGGGAATATCAATAACTGACCTTGATATAAACCATGGAATACCTGAAAAAACTTTCCAAAAAATGAATTTCAATAAATAAATATTTTGAAATGGCTTAAAACGAATAATAATTTTATAAAAGAACTAATGATACCTTATGATATAGTAGTAAAATTGCCATAACCAGATGCTTGATTCTCATGGAGTCTTAGATTAGATACTAGTAGATAACAGTAGTTTTCTATAATTGTTAAAATAGATATGTTTAGAGAAGTAAAACAGCTATTTAAAAAAAATTGATAAATCCTACTCTATTTGCTGGTATCATACATTTTAATTTGAAGTTTTTCTTAATGCAACAATAATCTTCATGCATCGCTAAAAAATATATTTTCAGAATGAAAACTGTTGAAATTTTATAAAGGGGTTTTCTTTACTTTTTATATAACTATAGTGATCCAAAAAAAATTTTTCTTTAGAGATCCAAATTTGATAGTTTCTATTAAAATTAAAATGTTGGCGCAAAAACAAGCTTTTAATATTAGTATTAAGGTTTGCCTCAGTCTGATTTTCTATTTAAATTACTTATTTTATTTATTATAATTTATTTTTACAAATATGTTTGGCTTTTACGGCACTATTTTTCCCAAACCCAAATATGTATTAGATAGTTATAACTAAAACTAAGTAAAGTCTAATTTCCTAATCAAGAATACTGATGGTAATGGAAACGGTACATATCAGACTACCAATATGAATGTATTTTATAAATGTATTTAAAAATATGGCAATAAAATATTTACACTACTATTTTCATTTAAATAAAACATTTTTTTTTTATTTTTGAATTTTCAAATCTTTGGAACAAACAATCGTAAAAACAGTCTGAAAGAAAGGATTTAAAGGAAATTTCTTAATATACAAAAAGGGTCCTTAGAACAAATTTGGAGAGTATTATAAAAAATTTTAATGAGTGTTATTTTTGAACTCTATCTTTGAAGAATTTTATCTGTAGAACTTTATTTTTAAGACATTTTTGTAGAGCGTAAAAAAAAACTTTAAATGCCTTTTTTCAGATTGTTGTTACGATGAGTTTTTCCAAAGTTATAAAAATTCAAAAATAAAAATAAAAAACTTTTCCTGTGTTATTTAAATAGTAAAAATAGTAAATGGATTGAGGCAAACCTCGATACTGATATGAAAAGCTGTTTTGTCACCAAAATATTTGTTTCAATATATAAAATCAATTTTTTATTTTTGGAAAACAAATTTTTTTTTTTTTTTTTTGAAATACTCTTATTGTCACCCTTTCTGACATCTACAATTTTTAAAATTTCAAAATAAAAATTAAGGAATTTATTTTAGGGTATACAAAGTTCTTAGGATAATACAATATTTTGTCCATTTCCAATTTGTTTTCAATGATACTTAACTTAAAAAAAATAAGCAACGGATACATTTAATAACTGATTTTGATAGAACATTGATTTTGTACCGATTTTACTAGTACATTTTTATTAGTAAAAGTTATAATTTTTAAAAAAATCAAAAAAAAAACTTATAATTTTCTGTAAACATAAAAATATTTTTATCAAAAATTTTCTTACTAAATTTAAGTACTAACTTTCTTACCAAATTTAATATAACTACCATCATCAATTGAAGTTTTCAGTTAAATCTTAAATGTATTCATGAAGATCAAAAGTTAGATATACTTCGTGTGTTGCCCTCATGTAACTCTTAGTAAATCCCTCAATTTTTATTTAGAAATTTTAAAACTAAAGATAAGGGATAGACATTTTATACCCTCAATTAGGCACCCCGTACATATTATTTCCAGATAAACACTTTCTCAGCGTCAACTTTTGTTAGAATTTTATAATTTAAAAATTTATAAATGAATAAAAATTGAAATATTGGTAAAAAATATTTTTTACTTTTAAATAAAAGATTTAAAAAAATTAAATTTGTAGCTCAAACAACCGTGAAAGTATCTCGTTTTAATAAGTACTTCAACCATTATGGCCACTTGGTAGTCTCTTTGCATACACTGACGTTCAATTCTCTGTCTGGAGCTGTCATCATCATCCATCTACTTGTACATCTTTGATTCTATACAAAACATATTCATTTGTTCGGACTGCTGGATCCCAAGTTCAGTTCATTCAATAACGATCTATTCGTCGGATAAGAGATGAATCTTGAAAGCGTTCTCCGCCAAATACATTTTCCATCGAAACCTTCCATCTTCCTCACGAACAAGATGCATCGTTTCTCAATCATTTTGTATGGGGAGTACTAAAACGTAGTTTAGGAAACTCCAAACAGAGAGAATACGAACCACGTCAAAACGCTCGTTTTTCTCATTTGTATACATTGAGAAAATTCATGTTCGCTTCAACGTTTTCAATGTATCCCATATGCAAATTTATAAAAATCAAAAATATATTCTTCGCTACTATTCCTATTCGATATGAATCAGAATGGATAAAAAACTTGAAAATATCTGAAATACATTAAAACGCCTCTTTTTCGTCTCAATGTATTGGTAGTATCGCTATACATATTATACATTATCCTAGTTAAATAATTTGAAAAGAATCCTCGGTCAGTTTTATTTACTGTTCCTCAATGCTGCAGGCAGCGCATTTGTTATCTTTCTTATATTGAAACCTTGCTCTCAATACGTATAGGTACACGTTGCACATATAGCGTGCAACTGTACAAATGTACAATATATAACATCTACCATTCAAACTTAAATTCTCTGGTTTTCTTGCTTTATTACAAACTCATTTTCTACTATTTTGTATGTTCGTTTTAACTTATAAAGCTCCATCTTGATATCTTCTACCATGTTAACAAGTCGAGAGTGATTCAACTTCATTCTGCTTGTTCACTTTAAATAATGAACGTTAAACCATTTGAGAATAAGTTGAGCATGTTTAAAATATTTTGGTGGGACTTTTCAATGTAATTGTCCTTAAAATATTTTAGTGTGTAAAAATAATTAATGAATGTTTACCTCTTTGACATATAAATATGTAAATATTATAGATTTGAATTTTATTGTACAACTTTGGCACTGAAAATGCTTAAGATTGATTATTGATTTATTTTTAATTTTGGCAAAAAATTTCTTTTAAGTTTCGTAGTTCACACTTTAATGATACTTTTGTAGTCTCGTCGTTTTGCAAGGATATTTTCGCTATCCATATAATGCTATTTCTTAATCCTTTATCACGTTCGAAGTTGTATCATTTCATCTAAGAATTGCATCGCTAATGTTCAGTTTTATGTTTCTCGATTAAAACATTAGCTTCAATGATACACTTTTGTGTCTCAAATCTATGAAAATATTAAAGATATTCGTATAGTAGAATATACGAATAATGTAAACAAATATAAGAGGCACTTCTAAAAGAATTGTTTTAACACAACCTACCTATATTTCTATTCATGTGTTTATTAAAGCTTTTTATTCTTCTATGCAATTGTATCGATTCTATACATAAAAGTTTTCTTCTTCTTTCTTTTCCTTCTAACAAAAAGACTGAAAATTTAATTTGAGGTGGTGTATTAGTGACTTATTCTTTCCTTATGGTTCTGAATTCTTGATTTTACTTCTAAACTTTAATGTATTAATTTTATTCATTTTTCGAAAACAAAACGAAAAAAAAACTTATTAATTTAAACGCTTTTGTGTGTGTGTGTAATGAGTGTATAATCAAATAGTCAAAAATCAAAGCGATTTTCTAATAAAGCCTTCATATCATTCTACGAAGGTGAACCAAATATAAACCAGAATTTTTGTTGGGAGATCAAAAAATTACCAAGATGTTTAAATTTCGGCAGGTAATAGAATAGGTAGAGGTTTACAACTAGACTTGATTTTCAAGATACTGGACCTAAAGGCTTGAGGTTTTGTTGAACTTAAGTTAAATGTTAATATTTAAAGATCAGTTAAATCAAGCGTTGAATTTGTAAGTAATTTAATTTCAAAGTTAAACTTTATAAAAAATGTCTAGATACTTGAGTTGATGAATCCCCGCATAAAAGTGTTACCTGACTATTTAGTCAATATTTTAATAAACTATTACTAACCGGTACATTTTAGCAGGAGGTTAACCCCAACGCTGTGCATGGTTTTATCATCAAAGAGCAAAGCACTTGAAGAAAATTTCAGTTTACGATAAACAGGAAGAAAACTTTTGAAGAAGCGAACAAAGATTGAGAACAAACCTCAGCTTCATCGCGTTTGAATAAACTTAGATAATATTCTTGCAATCCTTGTAATCATTTTTGAGATTTCAATAAGGTTTTGCATAGTAACTTTCCCTATAAACGTTGAACCTTTAATACCATCAACTATTATCAGCTGTTGAACGAAATAAAACATGCATAGACATTAGACAGCAGAAAAGACGTAAATTTTTGACCAAAGAAGTGATTATAGACCCTTACAATTACCAGCCATATTTAGCCTAACTGAGTTTAAAAACTGTAAATATTATAATATGTATTTGAAAAACTCTGGAACACCATTTTTATAGTTCTTACTTATCTATTATGATTGTAATATATTTGGCCTTATAAAAAAACCTTAAAGTGCAAAACATTTAATTATGACATTGCTGTGAAAGTATCTGTGCATAATTGATTATAGATGCCACCCCTTTTTTTTCTAAAGTAATGAGATCACAAAAAGTTCAATCCTTGCGGAGAATTGTGGTTTAAGTCCAAAGATGTGTGTAATTTGCATCAATAAATTTTAAATAAATAATTCCGGTTGGTCAGCAGGATATATTCTTTTCTATTTTGTTCATTAGAACGAAAATTTAATTAAACTTGGATTACCAAGTTTGATAAAAATTTACCTAACACCATAGTTGAGCTGAATTAATCGCGAGGGGTTGCAATAAGCCCAAGAAATTTTTGAATCGTATTTCTTTCGTTTCAGCTGCCAAAAACGTAGCTATTGGTGCTATGGTGCTATCTCTAGGAAGTAAACGTTTTGAACAATAACCAATAGCCATAGAGAGAATCTTATTTAAAGCGTATGTATAGTTTCTATAGCTGTTAAAGGTGAAAAAGAACAATGAGTGGTATGTATAGTACAAGATATCGTAAAAATATTTACAAACCGTTTAAATTTCCAAAAAAAAATAAATACAAGTCAATCCGATGAATAGTTTCTAAGATATTTAGTAATTATTGAAGCAACATTAAACCTCTCGATTGTAACTAGAGCAAGTAGCGGACGGCGCAAGCTGCAACTTTAAACGCGTTTTTCTCAAAACTGTGTTTTTTCATTCGGTGACCAATATAACTCGAAAACCATTCCGTGGATATTGATGAAATTTTAATATTATCTT
Organism: Sisyra nigra; assembly: GCA_958496155.1. Classification (NCBI taxonomy): domain Eukaryota; kingdom Metazoa; phylum Arthropoda; class Insecta; order Neuroptera; family Sisyridae; genus Sisyra; species Sisyra nigra. Next base: position 18,697,627 of record OY292315.1, on the reverse strand, counting down.
TTTGGCATTAAGAACTAGTCTTTAATCGAAGGATATTGATTTTTGTTGACAATTACTATATTTTTTAAAGAATTAACTTTTAACTTTTTATCGAAAATCAGAGTCCAAAGTTTTGAATGCCACCATTTTGTGAAATTTCGAAAAAAAAAAAAAAAAAAAAAAGCTTCAATTAAAAACTGGAATTATTATTAAACTAAAGGTTACACCTTGGTTTATTGAATTCAAATAATCTAGAAGGCTGCTGTGATGGTCACCTCAAAGCACTACTCGCGGGAGAGGATCGAACCAATATGGCGATATTGTAATAAATAATATATATATATTTTTTTTTCATAAATGTTAAGTTAAAGCATTGTATAAAAACTCTGTATAATTAATTTTGTTAAAAAAAACATAATTACTGTAAAAAAATAATTTTTTAAAAATAGACCTTTTTTTACGCTTCTGAGTGCATCTACCCCCTTAAAAAACATATAACTTTTAATACTCTTGGAAAAAATAAGTGCATTTAATTTGCATGAAACCAAGGCTGTAGATTCTCTTAATTTACATCAGCATTAAATTATTAGGTGTGAATGTAAAATTAGGCTTTAACTAGCTTTAATTTTTTTTTTCGTTTTTATAATTAGCTCGCTTGTCTTCGTTGTTAAATTCAAGTTTGCATTAAGACAAAGATTAAGGTTGTTACGAAAACGCCTTAATAATCTTAAGAAAAACGGGCTGTGGCCACATGGGGATGACGACTTGGGTGTGATGAGGAAAGTTCCTACGGGATACGAATGGTAAATGATTCCAGAAATGCTTCCAGCCCCACACGTCGACATCGTCGAAAATGGAGCGGCAAACGAATAATTTTCCCATATTATCATTTTGTTTTACAAATTTTATCAACGCCTTTACGCGAAATTCTCTGCTTTAACTCTCATCTTTTCTGTTCCTTCCGTTAAATTTTATCACTTACTGAAGTCTTTTACAGATTATATTTCCTAATTTAATTAATATATTATGCAAATGTAACATTTTTCGTTGAAATTTAACTTTTCGGAAAATTCGGTTCCTATATAATTTGATAATTACATTGGTAAGTGTTACATAAAAGTTGGTCGAAAGTTCAGTGAAAAATTTATTAAAAACTTTTCATGGAGAATTTTCGATTGAACTATAGAACGGAGATTTTGGTTCTCAAATAAAAATAAAATAGACAAAGTTTTAAATCGTTTAAATATTTTTATGGATCATAAATTCAATGTGACAATTTCTCGTGGATACCTTGGAGTATTTACGAGTAACAATTGAAACGGACACGGGCTGACAAACAAAACAGAACACAAACCCACACACAGATGTGGACAAAAATATCCAATTGTTTTCAGGAAGACGCGAGCCGTAGAGACCGGGAGCGACGGGGAGATATTGAAAGACAGCAGACAGGAGATGGGAGACATTGCACAATGATGGTATTTGGACTGTCGAGCCATTCGGCCACACAACGCGACCAATTCTTTTTAATGACGAGATCATGATTGGGACGATGTCGAGATATTCGGTTGTGGTCCAGCGAACTTTGCTCATTATTTTTTAAACATTTTGTTTAGAATGGTTTAATTTACCCGTTTAAATTTCGATACGAGTCATTTCTCCTAGTTGTTTCAATGATAACGTTTTTTTTTAGAACGAAATATCAATGCTTTATCTTTCAACTCTGATTTCATTATGTAGGTATATTGTTTCCATTAATCCACTTCTTTTTTGCCTCTTCTCAAAAGCGGAGCCTATTTAGAGTGGAAAAAAAATAATTAGGATATAAATGAAAGTTAATATTGCTACTTCAAAGCTATAAGAACACAATTGTATCATAAATCAATGAAAATGTAGTCCAATCAGAATTTTTACTTTTTAGGTTTCAACACTTTATTGAAATTTTTTTTTAATATTCATTATTAGGATTTATAGTAAGTATTGTCTAGCTAGACTCATGATTATTAACTTATTAAACTAAATTCAATCATATAACAATGAATGAGCAGCTCAGAATTAAAGTGAACCATTTAATTTAGTTTAAATCAAACGTTTGAACTTAGTTGATTTGGTTGTACTGTTGTACTCGACCGACATATGCAATGTATAAAACTAAAACTATATAAAAAAATTAACTACAAGCAAACGACCAGTTTGCCGCCATTTATGTACACAATTAAAAGAAATGTGAAATTAATTCGGACTAAGTACTTTGTCGAAATAATTTAAATAAAACTCCTTTAAAGAATAATATTTTATATTTCTTATTTTTTACGTTTATTCTTTAATTTTTTTTTATATAATATGCCCAGGTTCTTAAATCTATCACTTGTTCTATCGCTAAGAAAACTTTGCAACTGTTGGAATTTTTCTCAAATTTCAGCACTGGTTTACTTTGATTACATTCTACTTTCGTGGTAATAACGTTAAGATCAGTTGAAAATCGTTCTTTAAACCTTTTGTTATGACAACCATGACTAATAACGTCATTACTTTTGCTTGCAATTGATGATGAACGTTGCTCAAACGATTCCCAAAGTTATTGCAATGAAAAAAAAAACACAATGGCAATGAGCACAATCATTCTAAACGTAGCCTCAATCTTTTAACAAAATTCTTTTAATTGTAGATGTTATTAAAGTTGTAAAGTATCAAGTTTTTTTTTTTAAATAAATGCACCGAGAATATTGGTACGCGACGTTTCGCCATATATTACAGCTTCATCAGGCTCTCTGATCTATGCTCAGCATTTATGTCTTATTGTAGCCTTGCAAATTTCCATTTAATATATAAAATTGTCACCAGATGGTGACAACAATTTTCATAATGTATCAATAATCCGTGTCAACTTTTTTTAAATGAAAAGAATTATATGGAGTTGTTATATGCATAAGGCTACAATAAAACACAAATGCTGAGCATAGATCAGAGAGCCTGATGAAGCCGCAATATATGGCGAAACGTCGCGAATTGTTATTCTTGGTGCATTTATTGTAAAAAAAAATCCCGATCCTTTAGCCCTCTAATTACATATATCAATAAAAAATAAATAGGGTCTGAAGAAATATTAATTAAATACTTTTTATAATACTTTAATATATTTCATGTAATTTATCACAATATGTGCTTCCAATGTCAAAAATTTACTCCTCCAAATTTGAAGCTCAAAAGTTATATCAAGTTCTTTATGTATGGTTTGAGACAACTTTAAAACTTTGTCTATGGATTTTTAATACTTTCTTATCTCAGATTAAAAAATTATTTATAAATAACTATCATTACCTACCGTAGTAAGTTAGATAAAATAAGTAAGCTTAATCGCTTCTTTCTCCTTCTATATTTGTACTCCTCGAGATAACCACTTGACCTCTCACATGCTACGCTACTGACCAAAACAATTTGAAGTAACGCCTCATTCCCCGGTGCTGACCTCTTTGGTCAGATTTTCATCGTTTGACTTTAATTTTTTTTTAATTCTTGATTATTATTTTTTTTTTATTTAAGGTCGCATCAACTACTATGGTTAGTTGCGACCGTCGAATCCGAAAACCCAGAAAAAACATCTTAGGCTTTCATTGGGATTCGAACCCAGGACCACTGCCGTATAAAGCAATTATCTAGTCCACCTCGCCACTAAAAGACCTTTGATTATTTTTAATTGTAAATACAATGTTTACACATTGCTTTTATTTGCTTTATTAATGCCTGATTTTCGTTGTTTGTAAGGCAATACATCTATAAAGCTTATCTTATCCCAAAGAAGAATTCAGAGCCACTCAATCGATTAAAAAGTTATTGAACACACATTTCGAATAAGGTTATTGCATTTATATATTTTTTTTTTGTTGTTAAAAATAGTTAAAAGATTTGCGATTTCAGAATTAACTAATTCTTATGGAATATCATTACACCTACTGGTATTTAAAATTTAATTTTTTTCAAATGATTATGCATTCCTGTTTTAAAACTTATCTTGAATTTCGAAGCTATTAGGATACAAGTATTCGTGTAATTCAATGTACAGCTATGCATTTCCGTTAGACCTTTTTATTTTAATTATTAGGTAAATTGCATCCATTCTCATTTAAATTTCCTTCCATTACACGAAGGTTTAGGTAGATAACTAGAAATAATTGGAAACAAATTTTCCAACACTTTCAATATCGTGACGAAAACTGCCAATATTCCAGGCCATTTCACTCAAAGGCCGTATACCATTTCGATGGTGCCATTATCCAGGAACATTACAACTGAAGTGCGGCTCCCAGAAAATACACCAACTTCAAGCCTTTTTCAAACTCTTTTAAATTCGAGGCACAGTTTTTTTCGGCCTTGTTTTATATTATTTTTACTTTTTCCTTTATACTAAAGACCACCGACAGAAAATAGTTCGAATAAGTGCCAATTCTCAACATTCAAATTGATACAATCAGAGTTAAATAGTTCTTTTTATCAATAGACATTTACGTAATCGTATGACGCTTTAGGGAGGACAAAAAGAGATTTAAATATTCTTCAATACTGATTATTTCCGGTGGAATAAAATAGAAATGAGCTCAAGAAGTATGTAAGACAAATAAAACGAAACGGTTGTTCGTTCTTGAGGTTCTTTACCGTTAATAGATTTGTATAGATTTGAATAGATTTGTATTTTTAAACTTACAAACAACGAGAAAGGAAATAAGAAAAACATATTTCAAGCTTTCCGGTTACTACTTATTACATAGATAAAAAATTTACTAGCTTTTACATTAAAACACATGGACAAGGAAAATATAATAGAAATTATTTAAATCTTTCCAAGAACTAAAGGATGTATTGACGATTTTTAGAGTTTATATGCTATTTTGTTTTAAAGAAAAAATTGACCTGAAGAGAGATTATGCTAAATAAATGAAACATATCTATAAGAAAGACATAAAATGTTTGGTCCGTCAAAGTTAAGCTTATTGTTATAAATGCAACTTTCATATTAACAAAACTATTTCCTCCCTCTGTTAAATAAAAGATCAAAACTGAACATTGAATGTTTCCTAATGTTATACGAGTATATATAGATCCATTAGCAGATCAAAAAATATGCTAGTCTTGTTTAGTTTAACACTTCTAAAAGCAATATCAAAAGGCTGCAAACTTTCCACAACAAAGTATGTAGAATTTTCTTAGAAACACCATGGTTTGAAGCACCCAAAGCCATAACATAAGGGGGCATCCATTAATTACAAGAGATATTTCTTTGATTATTTGAACCCCCTCCTTCCCCGTAGTTAGATTTACTTAGTAAATTAAAAAATATACATTACTTATATACTTAGTATTTTTAACATAAATATTAAATAATTTATAAGACATATTCTTTGAATTTAAAAGTTGGCGTGAGATTTGCAATGAACGCCCCCCCCGCCCCTAAGATGAGATTTAGTGAGATATTACTTGATCCCCCCATTTTTATCTCTTGTAATTTATGGATACCTCCTAATGAGTAAAGCGTGCCTCAAGGATCATATCATGGACCATATGAAAGACATTTTTAATTCATAGTATTAATTTATGTTAGTGCTACGGAATTCAATTTGAATAAAAATAACAAGTAGTACTCATTGGAGGCTTAAAAGAAAATTCATACAAGAAAATTTTTTAAATCTAACCCAATTTTATTATGACATAAGTTAAACTCAAAAATTCAATAAACATTCGTAGATTAATGAAAACCTCCACTTGAATAATGTTATGTGAAAACTATGAAATTTGTAAACTCTATTTTGAAAAGCTTTTCTGTTGAATTTCTGTTGGTTAATTATATCTTAGGTTTAGGATTTTAAGTCTAGGATTCAGCGGGGGTCAAACCCAGTACCACTTGACACATGAAAGGCAATTGAAGGGCTTGATGCAAGAACCCGGTAAGTCCTGACTGTCAAAGTTTCGGTAATCGTTAAATGAAAATAAAGATGACATAAGGAAGTCCTTGCCTTTTTAACATTATTTATCTTGGACAGTACTGATGTTAGATTTTGCTCCGGTTCTTGGACTAATCGAAAGACTAATATTGTACAGAAAAAAATGCTATAAAAACAAAATTGAAAAATTTATACTTACCGAGTTCTTGCACCAAGCCCTTCAATTGCTCTAACCACTGCGCCAATGGGTGGTTTGAATAGCTTATTTAATAACTAAAAGTAAATTAGTAAAACTACTTACTAACTAGTAAAACTTAAAAATTATCAGGAAAATAAAAGCAAGTGAAATTTTTTTATCATTATGTGATGGTATCGGAACAACAGTATCATGGGGATGTTTCATTTAGAGGTTGGTACGAAATAATCTTTAGTTACATAAGAGCAAAGTATGAAGAAAATTGTTTTCAATATTTTATATCTATGATTATCATCTATTAACACATCATTTTAACTCTTTGTAAATGAAAGTGAATTAAATTTTGACTGACAATCACGTAGTTTAAACCATTGAAGATAAAAGCATAAATTTTTAAAGCATTATTCCTAAGTAAACTATGGTTCCCAGTAAAGAAGGATTTTTGAAAGTCTACAGTAGTTAAACAGGAGTTGAAAGTTTAACATTTCTTAGTCTTTCTCCTAAAATATCTATAAAAAATGTTACAAGAAAACTTTGAACTTAACAAATTCTATTTTGAATAGCTTATTTAATGACTGAACCAGTAAAACTCCTTAAATTTTCTCAATGTATAAATCAAATATCAAATGTTTGAAAACTGGAATGTATTAAAATTTTGTTTACTGTATTGTCAACTTTTACGTAAACAAACTGAGTAGCTGCTAGTTAACCCATACGTGAGAAAAAGAAAACTTTTTTAAATAAAACTATTTTCTCATTTAGTGGCGTGGTGGACTAGGCAGTTGCCTTATACGCCAGTGGTCCTGGGTTCGAATCCCATGAAAGCCTAAGATTTTTTTCTGGGTTTTCGGATTCGACGGTCGCTAATGACCAAAGTAGTTGAAGCGACCTTAAATAAACCAAAAAAAAAAAAAAAACTATTTTCTATATTTTGTTTGTATAAAACATTGAAGTCATTCATATAAAACCTAAATTCAAAATTCATTTTTATTTGTGTAATCTAAAAAATTCTTTAACGATTTGAATGGATATCCTAATGAATTGAGAGTCTTTATCAATTTTTTTATGTTTTGATATAAATTTATACGTCTCAAATTTTTCCTGTTATAAATGACATTTTTTTCCATGTAAAAAAACATAAAAATTTCATTATATTTCACACAATTTTCTGTTACGATCTATCATATTGGTACGTACATAAATGTGTATGTATATGTATCTATCGTACGTTAACAGAAGATATTATATACATAACGCTGGCTTGGTCCAATGAAATTCGTTGTGTTGAACGTCCATGATTTGTGTTATAAGATGATCGAGCTTTCTATATGCATTGCATGTATTGCGATACACGTCATCTCATTCCATGTTCTCCCTGAAAATCGACCAGAACGAGTTATCGTCGCCATTCCATCGACCATAAGATTATCATTGACATCAGGTAGGCTTTATACAGCGAATGAAGCCTCGCGTTCCAACCATCCGTTGGGACTCATCATTTCCAGCGAATAAAGATGCAAAATGAGTGTTTATTGCCGAGACTAATATAAATGTTTATAGTGATATCTTTTTTCTCGAGAAGAAATCGGAGAAATATCGATAATATCCGGGAACTTGTGGAACAAAAGAGAAGAAAACTGAGCCAAGTTAAATGATGTATGTGATCGGGGTTTTTGGTCCTGCAATCGTTCCCCGTTTTTAGTCGTCCGTGAGCAGGAGTGAGTTGGGAGAATGTTTGGAAAAAAAGGAATGGGTGTTACCTTGTGGTCAGTTGTGTCAGTGTAAATAGAAGGATGGTGGTGAATGAAACGAATAAAACGATGGTTAACGGTTACGTTATAGTGTCGTCTGTACGAGGTTTTTTCGCTGACACAACGAGGACACGTGACGAATTTTTAAAAAGTTACCTACCCCTTAGAACGTGCCAATGAATACAAAAAATCGGGAAAGAAACAGCATTTTTTTACTATAAAACATACATCAAGTTCATAACATTCAAATAAATCATACAAATGTAATAAAATAAAGAGAAAAAAAATTACATTACAAACACATTTGTTTTACATAACAGAAAAGAAGAACTAAAAATGTATTACTTATTAAAATATATTAACTCTCAAAATACCTTTGATTAATATCTTTATAAAACATATTATTTCACTTAATTTTTTCTGTTGTTTTTTTATCCTAGTATAACCACAAATGATTAATTTATTTATTTTAAAGAATTCATTAACTGATATTAACTAAGCTTTCTCAAAGCTGCAGCATTAAATCATATTCTTCAAATACATATTAAATATTATGGTGTCTATAAGTTCCTTTCTGATTTCGGTTACTCATCATAAAACCTAATAAAAACATTTAGAGAAATTAAGAGAAATGGTCACTTCTAAATTTTTTTTTTCTTTTTTAACCGTCTGTTAACCTCGTTACAATATTGTTGAGCTGGTAAGTGGTCTAAAGATCTAAAGAATGGCAGGTGATTACAGGGCGCCGCTCAGCAGCGATTCTGCTATTTTTAGTAGTTGGTGTGGCTTAAAACTTCAGCTCTCCTTAGTGCTTCTCTTTAATCTTCTCTGTTGTCTTCGTACAGGTAGAGAGTCAATAACGTTGATGAGGGTGACGTTAGTGTGGGATACCACAGGTTTTTTCCTCTTGTCCATTTGATGATGTTCAAACACGTCCACCGAATGACAAAGAGCAACACACATTGACCAAGAGACAAAAGTAAGTGAAAATCATAAAGCAAGAACTTTCCCCTAATTTTAAACTGGTTTTACGGTATTTAAACACCTCCAAATCAGTGTCGAAACACGTGATTGTCACGAAAACGTACGCACATAACTCGAATCTCGGCTTAATGCGGCCAAGCGGCTGAAGGTTAAAACATTTCTTCACTCACTCTTGTCTCTTGGTCAGTGTGCCTTGCTCTTTGTTTTTCGTGGACGTGTTTGGCTTCAACGTATGGAACAAACCTCATGGTGTATAAGCTTACTCGTATGTACTCGTATAACTTTTTAATCACTTCTGTGACAGTGGGGATATCCAAATCTCTGTGAATAACCGAGTTCCGTTCATACCATTGGGCTCCTGTGATTAGTCGTTTTGGACCAAGGTTGTTTTGGAATACTTGGACTCGGTTTATTTGAGCAAAAATGGCGATTACGTTTTCAGGGTTGGTTGGAAAATCGTTGACCTATACCAAATAGAGCAGGGGACTCAACACGTTACCCTGTGGGATTAGATTTCTAATGTTGCACAAAAATTGATAGTATATAAAGAAACAAAAGTTTTGGTGCCAAAACAAGCTCTTAATATCGTTATAAGGTTTGCCTCAATCCATTATTTTCTTTATCAAATAAAATAAAACAGGATTTTTTTTTTTGAATTATCATACATTTGGAACATTACATGGTAACAAAAATTTGAAAAAAGGAATTAAAAGGAAATTTTACGCTCTACAAAAAAAGTCCTTAAAACAAAGTTCCTCAGATCAACTTTTTCAATGATATCGGAATTCAAAAATAACACAAATTAAAAATTTTTTATATTTTCCAACTTTGTTCTAGGAATTTGTTTAGTAGAGAATGCAGTTTCTTTTAAATCCCTCCTTTCAGATTGTTATTATGATGAGTTGTTCCAAAACCATAAAAATTCAAAAACAACTACAAAAGAAATTCCCGGGTTGTTATATAAATGGAAAATGATAAAATTAATTGTGGCAAAAACGTAATATTAATCAAGAGCTCGTTTAGGTGCCAAAATTTTTATTTTAATACATTGTATATGTACTATCAATTTTTAGGAAAAATAAGAAAGAAAAATATTTTTTAATTGCTTTATATGTATATATACAAAAAAAAAATATTGGTGCCGCCAAAAGTGCCGCAGCACAATGTTGAGAGTCACTGACCATAATAATAGTTATTCAAAAGCTTTGCAAACTGATAAAGAGGAACAACCGATGGTAAGACTATTTAATTTAAAATGATAATTTCCTTATCTTATAATTAAAAAAATTTTTAAAAGTAACAGTATTACTTACAAACTTCAAAGTGACTCCAAAAACCCCTCTGCTTGTCTGTTTATTCGGACTTTTGTCCTTGTAGTAGTGTGAAAAGCAATCCTTTATCTAACTTTTTAATACAACAAATCACCTATTTCAGACTTGAAATCAATCCTTCTAAAATTACATTAAACTTCCATTTAAATACACACCCTTCCCAACCAACCCCAGGCACTTTACCTCATACATCCATAAACAAATATATAACCTGTCCTTCTATAACTTTTATGGTGATTTTGAAAGGATTTTTTATTTTTCTACATTTTGCTTGTTTTTTTTTAAGACCGTATACTAACTCATTTGCTTCAACCAAATAAATTCAAATGGTTTTAGAACAAATAATCATTATGTTTTTCCGTGGAAGTTTCTTATGCTAAGAGATAAAGGACACACGAAATTAGGGGCTATAGTTAGAAATAGATTTTAATAGATACGAAAATCTTGGATTTAAATTGCACAAACAAGGATTTAGTTTTCTAATAGCTGCTAATTCCAAATGTCGCAAGACACTCACACTTCTGGGAAAAGCTCAAAGAGATTTCACCGAGCAAAGCTTCTTAAGAAAATCACGGGCATGATTGTTAATGTCATGAATATAAACAGTTTCATTTCAGAAATGAGGACATTACAATAAAAGTTTTTTTTTAATAAGCCTAATGTTAAATTGAGGACATTTTTATGTAATTCTTTATTGTTAGTGAATAATCGTATATTTAAAAAAATAGTTTTATACCTATGTTAATTTATGAATTAAAATTGTTCACTCATCCTTCTTGAAAAAGGGATGTTTATTACCGGAATACCCTAATTAAAATAATCATAACTTCCAAAGCAGAATATAAGATTAAAGGCCCTCCGTCCTCTTTCTTTCATCTACGTGATATGTTTTGGTCATAATACCCCTTTAAAATATTCTTGATTTGTGTCAAAATGCTTTGTCTTGGTCGCCTTGGCTTGGTCTAAAATAAATGCATAGTTTGCGAAATGTCAAAGGCATAAGTAGTTATTCAAGGAAGTGATGGTCGTTAAACTGCATGTTGGTGGTATGGGGGTGGGTTAAGAAGATAAATATAGGATGACGATATGTGGTAAGGGTTAAAAGAGGCAGAATGACGTCACGCACTGCGGCTTTTCTGATATGTCGTTTTGTGTGAACAAGTTGTAGACGAGGGTCACCCGAAAAGCACTAAGCAGAACATAAAATAATAGTCCGAAAACAACAAGGAATGGAGAACTAGAGATAATGTAATAAACATTATTACTCTGAGAACGTGTCCCACGTGTTTGTATCGCACTATATGTAGTCTACATACAAGTAGCAAAATGCGAGTATGTGCATACCACGAGATACGAGTAGGTCTCTATGTATTGTCACCCTACATTCTACGCTAAGATACTCTATGTATATATACGTTTTACATTATAAATAAAATTACATATTTTTTCAAAAGTAAGTGAAAAACTTGTTTTGAAACATAAATAAATGGACGAGCACGAGGAACAGGAAAAAATAAAAACTAATGTTGTAGTTGGAGTTTAGTTTTTAATGGCCTTAATGCTCTTTGTTGAGAAGGATGAGAGCAAAAGAAAAAAATTTAAATGGCCGTTATAGCATAAGAATGTAATAAATTTGTAGGTCACAAATAAGCTTTAGTTAAAAAAAATTTAAAAAGTAATCTTCTATTTATTTTAAAGTTAAAAAAAATAACAAGAAACATTAATTTTACTAATGTTCCTTATTATATTCGAGATCGTTTATTAATTTTAGGTTTCCTGCTAATTTTCTCAAAAAAAAAAAAAAAAATATATGTAAAGAATTAGTTTTCCATGTTTATATACAATATATAAAATATATTGTGGTCTAATTTATGTAATATAATTCATATAGGTACGCAAATTATAAACATAAATTTGAACAAAAGTTCAAACGTAGTTTTGACATATTCTCCAGATAAGTATTTCGATTGCCAAGCAATCTTTCTCAGTGGTCATCAAGCAGTATTGGAGCGCTCCGTAACTCCGTAACTTTGTAAAACACAAAATACATCGACAAATCGTGGATCACAGCAAACCATGCCCCCCATTAACGCTCTTCTACCTAATTATACGTCACCTCTTAACTACGCACAAGCAGTGAGATCGAATAACGGAAATCCAATAAATACTCCCAACCAAGAGATTCCAAACTCCTTTATCAAAGCTCTAGAGCAACAATTTAGTAGGCTAGAAACTATTATCGCCAGACAAGCTGAACAAACGGCCTCGCTAATAAGCCTTCTCACGACATTGGTTTCCAAGCTAAATTAAAAATAAAAATGGCTCTCGGTCTTAGAATCGGTCTCTGGAACGCTAACGGTCTTTGCCAACACAAAGAAGAATTCGAGAAGTACTTACCAAGCAATCTTCCTCAGTGGTCATCAAGTAGTATTGGAGCGCTCCGTAACTGCTAGCGATCCTAATTTGATATAAGATCCTAATTTGAGATGGCATTAGATTTGGTTATTTGACACAAACTTTATTTGATAATCTGATAACTTTCTGAGTTTTTTTCTGTGTATTTCTCCGTTTAGGCAATTCTAAAGTTTTCTCTCACTCAATAGGTTGGTTCCAAGAAACACACAAGCCGATCATTTCCGTTTACGAACGTCTAAATGCCGTTCCACTCTACTTGGTGGTGCTTATGCACGTGCCTTGAGCGGGTGAAGTTGTAACTCAAGCGAACTTGTCACTGTATGGCAGTTGGATTTAAACACGTGTTAACCAATTCTAGTTTTTGATGCGGCATCGTTTAGGTCGACCCGACAGCCAACCTGATGGTAGACTTGCGCACAAAATAATTGCAGACAGTTCTTTTCACGACTCCTGTTCACGACCAAGACGTATCGATTGGAACAAACTTAATGATACATCAATTCGTTAAACAAGAGTTCTATGCTCAAAAATTACAAACGAATGTAATTTAAATAATATGTCTGTAGACAATTATCTTACTTAGAATGAATTTCTACGAAACTCCATAAATCAAAATAATAAGTTTTTTAATAACGAATATAATTTGTTCAAAAAATATTGAAAAGTAGCAAAATATCAAAAGAAAAAGTAGTAGTCCACTTAGTGGCGCAATGGTTAGAGCACTTTGCTCTCTTCGCTACATGCGTAAAGGGTACTGGGTTCGATCCCCGTCGAATCCGTAAATATAAGATTAATTAAGATCTAAGATTTACATGACCTACAGAAATTTTCTGTGTGTAGACAGCCGTGATATGAATTGAAATGTTAAAGCTACTTAAAACACTAACCAAAAAAAAAAAAAAGTAGTACTCTCTACCCTTATTTTCCATTTAATATTAAAAATAAAATGTCATTTTTTTTAATTTGTTCCATTGATTTTTCATGATATACGAGTAGTAATCTAATTGTTAACCTCAACACTTTAAATGTGGCGTATTAAATTATGCATTTACAGATTTACAGTTTGTACCTGTATGTTCTCCAAATAACTCCTGCAGTCACCTCCTGTTTAATGTTGTGGTTTTAGTTTAACCGTCAGGTTTCTAATAATCCCGATGGGCTCGTCGAAAATCATGGATACGATCAAGTGAACAAGAACTATCTTCAAACCACAGCTTCCTGAAACTGTAGAGGAAAAAAATGTTACACATTTGTATTTATTTTTCACGAGAGATAAAAAATTGAAATGAAAAAATATGTTACAAGAGCCCTTAACGAAAAATTAAATTAGTTTACATGCAAAACATTCAAATGAAATTTTAATTGAATAATAATGTAATATATTCATCTCCCTAATTTCCCCATATAAACGTAGAGATGATTTATAACATGTTTTTATGACCAAGAAAATTTGATTATTTTTCACCAAGTTTTCCTATAGGGTATTAAAAACAAAGGAAAATCAATTTAGGAAAAATTCAATCTGGTTTCTCTCGCTGTTCTATATAACTACATAATAGCGAGCCAAATTTACTTTAAAAAAAATCTTTTCATAGATTTTTTTCCAAATTGAAATTGCCACAAATAAATATAAAAATGATGAGAGAAAAACATTTTGTTGCGACACAAGAATTCGCGTAAATTAAAGCAGCATTTCCTTTTGGCCAATCCACTAAGCAACTACGTGTGCTGAATGAAATTTTTGCCGTTTGAAAATTTGCACGTGCCAATTGTGTGAATGGCATTAAATGCTTCGAGTGCTTTTATTTATATCAAAGACATACTTTCGATTTGCTCAGCAAAATTTCGGCACATTTGCAAAAATAAAATTACGCAAACATAGACCATATCTAATAGAAAAAGAATTAGGTGAAGGAAATTAAGTCCGATCATTTATATGTATGGGAAAAACGTTGCATTAAATAATAATTTCACCATGAATTACACTTAACAAAAACAAGATAAATGTGATACAATCTGTGTTGTGATGTCAAGACGACAGAAATTAAACGCCTTACACTTAGGGATAAAAGGAATAATAAAGTTTAACCCGGAATGACGGTTACGATGTGTAAAAACAGATGTCATAATTTGTAGACATTTCACGGTTTGTCACCTTTTTTTTCTGCCTTTTATTAATGTGGCTTGTCGCTCCAGCCTTAAGTTGTGCCTTATTAATAGCATCGTAGAATGAGAAATTCTCTAACAAGCGAATTAAATCATTTAAATAAAACCACCAGGAAAGATAATGAAAAAGTGAATCAAATGTTGAAAGTTTCACTGTAACAAATTGTTTGAACTAATCATGTCTCCATGTTACAATAAGTTTTTAAGTTGATTCCAGTATTAATCATATTTTACTATATGAAACACTACATGTTATTTAAAAATTGGTTTTTCATTTATAGTTACAATTAGTTTTCAGTTTATTACTCAAATATATAGTTCAATGACTTACTAAATTTTTCTTCACACTAAATCAAAATAAAATAAAAAATTATTTTTATTTCTTATATTTTAAAAGTGAGAGTACTCAATGTTCTAATTTGATATCTGGAACCTTCAGTGTAAATATTTCTGTTTCTGATACATTCCAGTTAAAATATGTTATTTTTGCTTCGAAAAATAATAACACTTACTAAACATTTTTAATAAGTGTTAAAAAAAATTTTTATAAGCTAAATACTTAGCAATAATAACGTAACGTCAAAAAGCATTATAAAATGAAATACTGGACGTTTAAATCATACACCCCGGCCATTTGATTATAGCCACCTGAATATTTTTGAATTTCTCGGTAAATAATAATCCTATTTCGTAATTCTTTTTTTTTGAAACTAATGTTACTTTCACCTTTCTATTACCTGTTAACAAAGATTAAAAAGGATAATAAATAAAGGGGAGAGACTTAATTTTTATGTTTTTCGTGAATTGCAAGTCGGTCATTTGATTATAGCCACTAATGAAAATAGTCGTTTATTTGTAAAATACTAATTATTTATTTATTCTACATAATTGTATAATCACTTAATATTTAGTACATGCGCCTTTCTTAATTATAACCTCTCTAAGTCTATTTGGGATAGATAAATACAAATTTTCTATAATAGTATTTGGGATCGCTTCAAAAGCTCCTTCAATCGCCAAAATTAGCTCGGCTTTGCTGTCAAATTGGCGTCCTTCTGCATAAATTTTCCTAGAAAGCCACCCCCACACATTCTCTATAATATTGAGATCAGGAGACAGGGCTGGCCAATCTAAATATACAATATCTTGTTCTCGGAACCACTCTTTCACTCGTTTTCCGGTATGGATGGCAGCATTATCCTGTTGAAAAATCCAAGGTCGTCCTTGAAACATCTCGTCAAAATTAATTTTTTCTATTTCTAATAGTTTGATGTATTCAATGGATGATTGTCTGCCTTCTAACACCACCAAATTAATTGCACCATAATACGATATGGCAGCCCATACCATTACAGAACCATATGATGAATGGTGACGACTTAAAATTAGTTCTTCTTTTCTAACATCATGGAAATAATACTGAAACCCATCAGGCCCATCTAAATTAAACTTTTTTTCATCAGAAAATATCATCTTTTGCCACTCTTCCTTCCATCCAAAATATTTCATTGCAAACTCCACTCGCGCAGTTTTATGTCGTTGTAATAGTTTTGGTTTTTTTTTGTAATTTTTTCCTTTTTAAATAGGAGCACTTTTGTATTACCCGTCTCACTGTTCGTATACTGGCAGAAACACCTAATTTTGCACGAATAGCAGTCGCAGTTGCCATCGAATTCGACGCTTCGCGTAAAATCGCGCGTCGTTGCCGCCTGGTTAATGCAGTTGGAATGCGCCCTTTTCGATTTTTTCCATAATTTTCTGGGTTTTTTAAAAAAGCTGCTATTGTTGAATGGTGTCTTCCAATTCTTTTACCGATTTCACGGTTTGGAACATTTTCGGAATACCATGCAATTATTTGACCCTTTTCTTTTTTGGTCAGAGTTTTTTTACGACCCATAGCGATCCAAACAAAATAATAACTGTCGCAAATTAAAGAATAACTATCCTCACACAATAATTAAAACAATTTACTTTTTTTTTGAGCCTAGTCGTCTTGAACACTTCTAATAAACTAGTGGCTATAATCAAATGACCGACTTGCAAAACACGAAAAACATAAAAATTAAATCTCCCCCCTTTATTTATTATCCTTTTTAATCCTTGTTAGCAGGCAATGGAAAGGTGAAAGTAACATTAGTTTCAAAAGAAAAAATAATGAAATAGGATTATTATTTACTGAGAAATTCAAAAATATTCAGGTGGCTATAATCAAATGGCCGGGGGTGTACATACGTTCAAAATGCACCGCATGCGAATTTCATTTTCTACAATAGATAATAATACATTTGACTTAATACCGCCGAGAGGAATTCCCGGGCCCGTGAAACATTTGACATTTGTGTTGCAGCCCTCTCCACTCTTTTTGTTTTAAAAAAAACTTTACTAGTATTATTAATTATAAACTTATAATTTAAATCAATTTGACATGTAAAGGTCAAAGAATCAGATCCTTTTATACACAAACACATGATAATAATAATGAGTCACACTCTAGTATCACCACTGCATTAGTTTTAAAGAATCTTCAAATCAGTCTCAACTTTTTAAATATGGGGCTCCTTTTTTACACTTAAGGGAGCTCTCTGGTTTGACGGTCGGATTTTTAAGCATTTTTTTAATGAGAATCAATGAGAAGATAGAACTTTGGAGTTTTTATCATTTATTTGTAAGCATTTCAAGAGTAGGTATACCTACATATACATTTTTAGCTAAAATATTCATTAAAACCAAAGTTATAGCGCTTTGAAGATACCTCCCTCGAAAAAATGAACGCTCACTATCTCCACGAATTCAGCTGATTGGCTTATCTCAAACTAACAAATTGGCGGTATTTTAATCTGTAAGCTTATATCCACGGAATGGACTGTTCTGAAAAGAAAATTTTTAAATTTGGATTTTTGATATACAGAAACAAAAAATTTCGAATTTTATATATTTTTCACTTTACAACTTTTTGTTAAAAAAAAATATTAATTTTGGGGTGATAATAGATCATTCCATACGTCTTTAAATGCTGAGTTGATCGTATTTTGAAATTAATCGGCCAAACCGTTCTCGAGATATGATGGAGAAAAGTTTGAAAGATATATTAAAGAAACAATTTATGCAAAAAAAAAAAAATTTATTAACCCACCAAATCAGAGAAATATTTCAGAGAACTATTTCTTTAGAATTTGTGAAAAATCATATGGCAAATGAGAAGGGCATTAATTGAAATTCAGAAGAATTACTCTGTAAAACGCCTAAAATAAGTTCTACGACACTTTCAGAAACCTCAGAAGATGACCACAACTTTAAAGCATTGTTCTAGGTTATAAAATACCGCAAGGTATAAGGAACACCCATTTTTTCTAAAACTTAGGAATACCATTAGTTTTCGACGTCCTGCAGATTATTAGATGATTTTAAAAAAACATTTACTATAAAAGTAAAATAAACTATTGTCCTATTTCAAAGCAATGAAAAGAGCGAATGAAACATAAAACTGAAAAAATATCCGAAATTCTAAGATTTTTGGATCATTGAAAGATTAGGTACATAAAAATTTTTAAAATTAATAAATTAATATGTTATAGTAAGATAAATTCCATAAAAATACTGCGCTACAAAAATATAAATTCTACATTATTTCGTAGCCGATTTTGGATTAACGAGAACTGGATAAGCAAAAAAAAACTGGATAAATTAGACTAATTTTAGCTGCTACGAGTATCTTTTAAGTGCTTTTCTTTCTCCACAAAATATCTAGGTATGTATAGCAAAAATTATATATTTCTTTTCTTTATGGGTTTTTTTTTCCAAATCCTTAAAACTAACGTGTACTTAGTTTACTAAACATTTTCTTTTTTATTCTATCAGTTTAAACTTTTTTAAGTCTTAAACATCTTTAATGTTATTACTATTGTAACTTTATAGATGAAAACCTGAACAGAAGGTTTTATTTAGCGAGAAAACACTTTTCACTTCCTTGATTTTCCTGTTATTTAAACTCATGTTTATGCAGAAGAAGAAAAAGATATTTTGACTTAATTTAAAAGCGATTTTTTATGTCTATAACGTCATATAACTAAATAAGAAGAAATAACTTTCAACTTTGAAACTTCGTACCTACATTAAAATCCCTAAGCAATATATAATAAAACAAACAATGCAATTAAAGAATACTGCTTAAGACTTTTCCAATGATCAGGAATATCACATTAAACCAAGCAAGTGTATTAATTCTTATTCAATTCATGTGAGGGTGTTCTAATTTATAGCGACCTCCAGCAATTTAACACCAAGTAATAACTATAAAACGGATATATATTGATAGTTTGATTCACTTGATGCATTTGGTGTGAAAATAGCCAATGCGAATAAAGATTTTTGATTTCTATAAAAAATTTAGGTACTTAGAAAACTTGTAAGAACCAATAAGTATAAAATATTTATATGTAACATCAAACATAAAACATTCCATTTTCTTTTTTAAAATTTAAATCCTTAAAGTGATACTAAAAGAAGTAAATTATATTTAATTTTTCTGATCCTATATAAGATTTTTTTATATGTAGGTATATCTTGAACTCGTTTTATCTCAAAAGAGAAAAAATAAATACCTATTAGGAAAAATCAAAAGAGATTTGGAGAACATTCGCATTTTATTACTAATTTAAAGCTTGAACGCGTTTTATTGAAATTGATTTCCAGTGAGGTTACGATGAAATTTTCATTTTTATTTTTATTTTATTATCCTACTTATATATAAAGAATCGGAAATGAAATTCTCTTGAATTAGTTGTATAAAGTATATAGATGAATGTAATAATGAAAGAAATTAAAGGTTCTGAAGTCTTGTCAAAATGTTCATTTATCTTAATTTATTGGTATGAAGGGAATAGCTGTTGAGCATAGATATGCAGTCGTTTAGAGCATATATATATATATATATATATATATAGACCACACATATAAATTCATGAGAATGTGATTGCAAATATAGAGAAACCGATGCGTTTGTTTGAATGGTGCATTTGCATTCATTGAAGATAATGAAGCGACAATTCTGTGAACATCGATGGTGGTATGTCGTTTGTGATCTTTGTGTTTCAAAATCCACATACAAATAAATGCATCCATGCACAATGCAAGTACAGCATGTCACTGAGAAAAGAAAAACTCTTATGGCCCAGTGCCAAATCACTCGAATGTCACAAACACAATAGAGTCGCGTTCATCTCCGTACCCTTCTCTTTCGTTATGTACTTTTCTTTTTCCACGTGTTTTATTTTCCCTCGTTCTCCTCCCGGTTTTTCAAAATACAAATTCTTGGTGAGGTGAGGCGTCTAATTAAGCTGTCGGTGTTGATTAAGACTGCGAACAAAATACGCTACAACAAAGAACAACCCACAAAATGTTGACTATGCAGTTAACAGGCGAAAATGGGCGGACAACATTGTCACATTTGCCGTGTGCCACTGATTTAACGTTTCCGTCAACTGATTTATTTATGGCTGCGATTTGAATGCTATTTTCATTTGATTTCTTTTCATTAAAAACCAAATATTAGAAGAGTTATTTGCAAATATAATCCATCTAATGAGTATCCGGAATTTAACATTTCTACTTTTTGTAAATTATATAGAAAAACCAAAATTGTGTGAGACTCAAAATTGTTCTTCTTCTTCAACCAGCTCTTTTTTCCAATTAGCAGAAAAATAGATCGAGGTTCGCCTCCCACACTGCAAAAATTGTTCCCCTTAATTCAATTTGAATATACTGCCTAGTAGAAAACTGAATTGAACTTTTTGAAAAGTGAAGGTCACTGAAAAAAACTAATCACTGATTCGTGCTTAACGTCCAAAAATACGGCTAAAACTATTTGTCTCAAACGAATTACAAGAAAAGTGCTGTTTTCTTCATTTTCTAAAAAATTTTCAATGATTTGTGATAATAGAAGGATACTGAAGAAAATCTTTCAGTCAGATACTTTTTACTGTATGGCTGTGTTATTAGTCCTGTAAAAAGGTCTGAATTTGTTTCTTTTATGTCGTAATACCTCCGCAGTGAGAGGGAACAGAATTTTCTTATCAGTTAAGTTTCTAACCAGGAACTTATCATCAGTATTTGTTTTTTTTTTATTGTCTTTGCCAATTTCTTATTGTTCTTATTGCAGTTGATTTCACAATACCCATTTCGAGCTCTGGACTCACGAATGAACCCATCGAACTATCTCTAGTACAAGCATCAATGTCCTCATCACCTTCTATCCTATTTTGTTAGGTTCTCCAGCAGTTAACGACATACTAAAACCAGCTTTGAACTAAGAACTAAAAATCCAGACAGATGGAGTTTTCAGTAGCATAATACAAAATACCATGCTTCTGCCTGTATTGTAATTTGTATACAAAAGCATTATCTGGTTTCAATTCCATATCCAGCATCTTCTTCGGATCTTAGTCTCATTAAATAGATTCAGGGACTTATGAAAACTGAGGTGAAATAACTGCACTACAAAGCAAAGAAGTTTTAACTCGGTCAACTGTACAAACCTAAACCATCATCATCGAAAATTATAGCAGTAACTTAGTTTCAGGTTTATAATAACGTACGAGTACCTCTAGTAAATGTTTGATGTTAAATGAAACAAACAAAAAATAAATTTTTTAGCTTTAAATTTAACTTATCATTTAATTATGTACGTTATAATCCCTCTTTAACTATGGTCGTATTGGTCACCAATAATAGCCACTGAGTGTCAACAGCCTTGCGTCATACCTAATAGAATCATTAATATAATTATAACAATACACCACCTAATTATTGACTTATCAATAAAATTATTAGATCATTTTCGTGAATAATTGCTAATTAATTTAATTTAATTTACATAAACTATAGGTTATTTAATTATTATTAAGTTTAATGATAGATCTTCAATTAGAAATTTTAGATAAGATATTATTGCTTGAAGGTCAATTATAAAAGTTATTTAACGGAATTCCAATTTTGTTGAAGTTTTTCTCGCGAAAATGTGTTCTATTTAAGGCGCTAACTTATAGATGAAGTTATGATATTTTAAACATTACAGTCATGAAAAACCAATTGAATTTTCCAATATTCTCTCAACAATTTAAAAGCTTTCAAAGCGAAGCTTAGAGAGTTTACTTCGAAACAACGGTATAAGTTCTAATTGTTTAAATATCTCATTAAAATTTGCCCTCGATTGAACTAATCGATATCAATTCTGTGGTTACAAGGAAAAAGAGGAAATTTTTAAAAGACAAAATTCAATTTAAAGATTGATTTTTGGAAATATTTTTAAACTTGAATAAAGAATGTTAGATGAGAAATTGTTACCTAATGAGGGAATGTTAATTTTGTAACTAGTCCTAATAAAATATCCAGAGATTTTAGGGTTAAAGATTAGCTACCCTGTGACAGGTAGAGTGATCATTATTTCAATTTTTTTAAAAGTTTATTGTTCACTTAAAAAACAATTTTCTGGGATAGATAAGGTCGGAACAACTATTATGGTCATTAGCGACCGTCGAATCCGAAAATCTATGAAAAAAATCTTGGGCTTTCATGTGGATTCGAACCCAGGACCACTGGCGTACAGGGAAACTATCTAGTCCATTACGCCACTAAGTGATCAAAAGTGAATATTGTTTCATCTTAAAATTAAAAAATGATGGAATCATAATAAAATTACTAACTTGATATCAAACATTAATTTTATGATCTTCGCTTTAAGCGTATTTATATTAAAAATTTTCCATTGTATTTATTTTTAAATCAGAGTGTACATAAAAATATGGCAATTTAAATATAAAAAAAAACTAGGAAATAAGGACAGTTATAAGAAGATTAGTTTAAAAAAATCAAAAATAGATGTGGAAGAGATACAAAAACAACAAAAGATAAGCAATGTATTTGGTGACAGGAAAAAGTCAGAATTCAAGCGAAAAGCTTCAAGTGCTACCAAGAAAAAAAAAACGAAAAGAAAATCTACAAGAATGCATTGGTTAGATAAGATAAAACAATTTCATTTAAGAAAAAATGAAAGAATTTTGCATAACGATGAATGACGAGAAAAATTCTTGCCGTCCTTGAGTCCGTATCTAGAGCTTTAGCTGGCTTGAAACAAAAATATTATTAAAAATACACTAAATAAAAGAATTTCAAAAATTCCTTGCTTTAAAAAAATGTTTTTTGAATAAAAAACGTTTTATTTATAGTTTGTAAAGAAGAAAATCTGGTTTAAAAAATGTATTTAAGTGTCTAATTAATTAATGTCATTAAGTGAGTACGTACATTACTTTTATTTACAAAATTTTAATATGCAGTCAGAAAAAATCTAAATATTTAATTTTTCATATTCTGGAAAATTTATGTCTGAACCAAAGAAAGGTTTATTTTTATTTTTTTAACAATGAAATAAAACAATTACATAAAATTTTCTTTGCGGCAATTATTCTTTTGGGTTATTCAAATTTTCTTACGTAAGTAAATACCTAGTGTGTATTAATCATTTCTACGTTTATTTTTTGAAAAGAAAAAAGAATGTTTCCAACAGAGAAAAGAATGAAAAAATCAATTTTTTCTGTATAAATAAGAATAGAATTTAACACAAAGTATGTCGCATTGGAAATAAATAACATCTGTCTGTAAAAGAAGCATTCGGTGTGTAATCCCCTTCAGTGTGATGTGATCTTCGAATCTTCAACCTTCCCCCATATTTCTTCTTTCAATCCTATTCGTCTTAAACCTTACCACCGTCACCTTATATACCATCAAACATACTCGATTTTAACTGTTGTCGCACATTGTGACACACAGATCAACATAAACCTAGTTGCATCGCTTGTCAACTGGGCGGAATTGTTTGAGCTGATCGTGCCAATGGAAAAGTTGCTCAAGACAACAAAAATCACTCGTTAGTCCTCGAAATACCCACATGTCTACTGGCTTATCTTTAGAGGAAAGTGACCAAATAAGGCATACCATTTTGTTTATAAACCAAAAAATAAAAGAGATTAAAATTATGTTAACAGTTACATATTTACACTAGACTTGATAATAGCTCTATGTTTTAAACATTTTTATTTTTAATATTGTCCTTTTAAACAATCGTATAAGTATCCATTTATATTGTAGTATAATAACCCAAACATGGAATACTACAATAGAACATATCGATAATAATTTAGGTCGGAAGTTATGAAACGGGCGTTGAATAAGAATAAAAAATAAAAAGCGCAACATTTTACATTATTTATAAAATTCAATCACAATAATTTTTGGCATCTATGGCTTTCTACCAATGATTGGGCAAGTCATGGATGTCTTTTTTTTAAATCTTTATTTTTAGTGTAAATAAATAATTCGAAGTGAACGCCCCACAATTAAACGCGCCCGTTTCATAGTTTCCGCCCTAAAATATTAACGATATGCTCTATTGTAGTATTCCATATTTGGGTTATTATTCTATAATTGGATACTTTTATGATTGTTTAAATGAACAATGTTATAATACATACGAGTATATATGCATACCTCCTTATAATATATTAACACTAGCGGTTATTCATCACTTCGTTTACATAAAATTGAACGAAATGAGCAAACATATTTCAGGTTAAAAGAAAGTATTTAATAACTTTTTTTATAAAGGAAGAACCCACAAAAGTACATCAAGTCAATCAGTCATGATATTACCGTTGTAATATATTTATTTTTTTTTCTTGTTTAAAGTCGTATCAATGTCATACTTTGGCGAGCAAGGATGGAAATAATGAGTCGCACATTGAAAAGATATGGAATATTCAAACATATTAATTGGAAAAAGATTGCAAATTCTGTAATAATCGACAATCACCTTAAATCGAATAATGTATAAAATTACCAAAAAAAGTCTCGAAAAATTTCTAGAACATTCCGCTCTAGTATATAGGAGGACGGAAGTTATTCTTTCGGTATTCTGTTCAATACATTATAATTCTACTTTTTATATAAATTTTGTGAATCCATAAATTCAGTGCTATCTAAACGATTAATGATTATTATTGTAATTGAATATTTATGCTTATAAAATCAAGTATGGATTTTCTAAAAGATTGTTTGATTTCTAAAAATAAGAGAATCCAAAAAAACTATTTTGGACTTTTATTGAAATTCGACCCTAATACCATCGGCGTTTAAGGCCACAATCTAGTCATCACTCCACTAAGTGACCTAGGTTTGTGTTTTATTTGTATCTTATTACATTTTGACTTAAGCAAGCAAAATTCATCCTCAAACAAAATTTTAAATTCCCATGCATTAATAATTACATAACTTTAGTCTGGTATCAAGAAGAGCTTTAACTTTAGCCATTTATTGTGTTTATTCTAAGATTTTCATTTTTATCTAAGGCTTCCTGGGTGTCATTTAAAAAATAAATTTCAACACAACATTAATATCTAGAAATTGAGATCAAATAATATGTATATATTGTAAAGCCTAGTACCTTGGAGTAGACTCCTAGTAGGCCATAGACCATATTGTTTAAAGTTCTATTTTTAAAATAATTCCGAAAGTTAAATGTAAGAAATTAGGATATCACGAATTAGCGTTGTTAGATGCGTCGTTTTGGTTAGAGGAGGGATTTTCAATATTTTAAACTTTTATAATTGATGTTGATTATTGATATTGACTATATGTACGGGTAGCTAATTTAGTAGGTATACAAGATAAAAAACTACTATTTATTGGATTTGGAACTTAGTTATTTTTACTTTGATATTCCATATTTAGGAAACTGTTTTATACTTGGTCACTCTCCTCTGGTATCTTTTCATCTTAGTCCTAAAAACAAGGCAGGAGAAAAATATTCCCTTTTATTATCAATATGCTGAGATCAGTTCCCTCTGCGTTGTTTCCCATTGTTTTGATTCGGCATTTTTTCCTTCCTTTTACCTACATCAAAAACCGAACGCTTTGATGTTTTTCACATCAAATGAAAACGCGGAAATTATTCGTTTTGTTGCAATGTCATTGTCTTTTCCCTTTCCAACGATTTTCCTTCGCTTTTTCTCCTATACCTTTTGCTAACATGAAGTTTTTTTATGTCAGAACTTTGTCGCATCGCTACCTTTTATGAATTTAAATATCTACGGGAGGTATTATATTATCTATCTAAAAATTTGTTTTTTTCATTAAATTTTACACATTTCCAAAAATAAAAAAGAAAAACCTTTTTTGAAGATTTAATTAAATTTTTTTAGAAATTTTGTAATCTCATAATCTTTGCGTGAGAATTTTTAATATAAAGCTTAAAATGAATAGAATTAACATATTTATTTTTTTTTGCAATTAATTATTCAAGTAATTAGCCATAATCATTCATCATTGCATC
Organism: Sisyra nigra; assembly: GCA_958496155.1. NCBI lineage: Eukaryota > Metazoa > Arthropoda > Insecta > Neuroptera > Sisyridae > Sisyra > Sisyra nigra. Next base: position 18,671,489 of record OY292315.1, on the reverse strand, counting down.
ATGCAATCAGTTACATTTTTTTTTTTGGTGTTTTAAGTCGCTTTAACAGCTTAGGTCATATCACGACTGTCTAAACACAGAGAATTTCTGTTGGTCAATTTTAATCTTAGGTCTATGATTTTAAGTCTAGGATTCAACGGGAATCGAACCCAGTACCACTTGACGCATGAAGCAGAAAGAACAATTACTCTAACCACTGCGCCAATAGGTGGCCAGTTATATTTAAATCAATCAATGCATAGTTTACTTTTGTACTACTTATTTTATTTTTTTTTTGTTCGTCCATGACAATTTCAAGGTTTCATGTGCCTATCTAAGCAATCATAGTTTTATCGTTATTGGGTGTCATTCAAAATATTTTACTTCAAAAATGAAATGATATTTTCCAAGTCGTTTTTAAGAGAACAACTTGAAAAGAATTTCAAGTTACTATTTATGAGGAGCGCACCCACACATACACCCATACATTCATATAAACAGAAAAAGGAAAAAAAAAAACTCCCGTTCACCTAAATTCTCTTTTCCCAGTTTCTAACTTTTTGCCTTTAAAAACGCATCATCAACATCGTTAAGATAAATACAAAATTACCGTTTTTGAAACATAAAGAAGAACGAATAACGTCTGTATCGCACGTCTCATAAACAAGCTCATTTAATGTCAATAGCCGCCCAAATTTTGCACTATCTATCCTTGTTGCCGTAAATAATGCTCCTATGAAAAAACCAGGACACCACATCGAAAACGAAGAGTATGGAAAAGGAGGTGGAAACTTCATCCACCAAAGTTCGGAGCCGCTTTTGAATGGGACACGTTTGCGAAAAATATTTAATTTGTCGTCATCGACGTCTTTATTCATCGCTGTATTCATACAATTTTTATTCAGGCAAAAAACCGAGGGAAAATCGTGATTTGTACAAACGAAAAATTTAACTTACAACGGTTTGGATTATTTTTCTGACTTGTGCCATGCTATAAACAAAACGCTAATTAAATTAATCTTCACATTATTTTGAAAATTTGATTTTCTTGCCTCATTTTTTTTTTATTTTTAACATTTCAATCGTACGATTTTCTTTTATTTTTAATGTTAAATCAAATATCATTCTAACCACCTTGTACCATATATAAATTGGAAATTTTCAGTTGTTCCATGACCATATATTTCCTTAGTCTTACAGTTTCAAGCCCTTTGATCAACTTCAACTTCTCCGTTGTTACGGTATACGCCCTACCAATTATCCTGTACGCCACGCATTCTGGCGATGAGATTTAAACCCCCAAGATGTAACACACCTTCTCATCCTTCAATTATCCCCAACGTCTCCAGGGGGTTGGATCTTTCCCTTGCACGACATTTGTACAATGGTAAACGTTATCTTATCTACAGTGAAGAGAATGTTTTATGTCGAAATTTGATATAAACGTCTACGATTTCACACATACAACGTTTATAATTAAGTTTTAAAAAACGATAGTGTCTACTTACACGTTGCTTCTATTTATAATGTAACGTCATTTAATTCGGTTTGTATTATAGTAGGTGTTATTTTTCTATCTTAGATATAATAATATGTCATTAGTGCTATCCTTACATTGAGGAGTTGTAAGGTATTCTAGTTTCAAACTATTTTTTGTTCAGAAAATATATCCAAGAATATAATATCTAATTAGTTGTTCTCTACTAGTTTTATTAGATGTAAACTAAACCGTAATGCTGTAGTAAACCACATGTGTTCGTTGTTCTGACTCGAAGTACCAAAACGTTACTCTCAAATTTTGTTGCATTTGCCCTATGGATTTAATTTCATAACTGTTTGATTCGTTAACGAACGTTTCATAAAGAATTAAAATGGTTCGATATAATAGATAAATTAATTGTGAATAAAAGAATAACCATTGTAAAATATTCCCATGCGCAACGTATGTTTGGAAATTTTGAATCCATTTGTTCGTTACAAAGAAAAATTTTTGTTAATTTTAAATCCAGTTAGTTCATTTATAAGAGTACCATAATATTCATGTGCTATATATGTACATATATTTTTACAGTTTACTTTGAGTTGTTTTCAAACAAATAATTACCTAAGTAAATACCTTTTAAATAAATCTACGTAAAATGGCACGATTAGAAATGTTCAAAATATCTACACTAACGTACAAAAATTGCATTATAATTTTATTAATGGAATGCAATTCTTAAATTGGGCTGAGAGTAGAACGGTGGAAACCATAATGTAACGAAAAAGCAACCAGGTGACCTTCCCTCTCTTATTCTTTAATTCTAATGTTTCACTCTTTCTCTCTCTAACCTTTTATGCTCACTGTTAGCCAACAGTGATTGATTAAATTAAGTTTGCCAAGTGAGAGAGGGGAAATAGAAAGATAGAGAAAGAAAGAAAAAAAAGGAAACCCTTATTGTATTGACTACTAGATGACACACTTCTGGTCTGTTGACTTTACTAAATTATACAACTTTTCTATTCTATAAATTTTTTTTGTTCTTCTTGTTTGATACTTCTTCAGCGAACCTCAAAAGTCGTTATTCATAGTGCTGATGAAAGTGATTATTGTTTTATAATAACTGGAGGTTTAACAGGAGGTTTATTCTATAAATTAAATTTTTCAGTTGAAATCCAAATATCAAGTTACCTAATTGAATAATTAATTAATAATTAAGGGTAGCAGGCGTTTTGATCCCCGGACAAAATAACTCCAACAAAATATCCCTGAAAAAATATCCCCGGATAAAATATCCTCAGGGCAAAATATCCCCATGACAAAAATATTTGCGATAAAATTAATTTAAATTAAAATTAAAATTATTAATTCACGCTTATTTTTTTCACCGGATTTCAAGGCGAATTTTTCTTATGGTAAATGATTTTGATATATCTGTCAATTAAAACGTAGCTATGGAAACTGTCGAGTAACAACAAAGGAAATTAAAGTCATTGTTTGTTTACCCGATTTTCATTCATTGACTGAATGTGCACTTCTTGACACCGCGAAGTTTTACATAGAACTAAATGTTTTAACATCAAAATTATGCTGAAATTACGATTTGCAGTTATTCTTATGAAATGAAATTCCTGTGAAATCTAAGGATATTTTGTCGGGAATATTTTGTCCGGGGATCAAAACGCATGGAACCTAATCAAGGTACTTAATTGTATAAATATTTTAATGAAGAAAACGTTTTGAATAAAATTGTATGAAAAATTATAATTTTTAAAATTTTCCTTTAAAACTTGAAAGAGTTAAGAGTTGAAAATATATCTTATAATTACTGCCGAGGGTCTCCCGACGGCACTGTTTTTTTTCATATCGCAACGCGACTTAATATACTACTTTATGCTAGTGCTCGATTACCTCCAAAGTAATGAGTAGCATAACGATACGGAAATAACAAATATAGATTCCTAAGTAATCTAGTAATTAGTAAGGAATACATACGGATACACAATATTCCATTACTTTAACAGCTCTACTTAACCTTATTGACAGTTTTTTTTTACAGTAAAAATAAGTTTTGGAGCAAAGCTTAAAAATTTTAATCCGTAAATTTCATGAAACATCATATTGTCTCGACGTATGTTAAGTATTCAAAGTCGTTACTTTATAGAGATAGTACCCCTAGTCCCGTTTTAGGTTATTTAAGTAAAGAGAAAATAACCGTTTTAATAACTGTGCGGGTCTACGGAAATTCTATACTATCAAAAAGGGTTAAAAACCCTATATGTACATTGTACATATATAAAATAACTATGCATTTACAGATATATATTTGCTTCTTAGAATATTCGGTCAAAATTATTTGAAAGAAACTGGAGCTCGAAGATTTACAATTCCAATTTCCGTCTAATCGAAATGTAATCGATTGCCCTGTTGAATTCTTGGTTTATAATTCTCTCAATAGCAGAGCCAATATATATACAGAAATAAATGTGATATTAAATGGAAATAACAGGAACCAGAAGGCTGAGTTATGACCATCTTCGTACAAATTCTATCGACTATAAATCTGATTGCAAAGTGCTTTGTTTATTTGAATTATATCGACGAATTTAAGCGGAATTATTCGAATTTTTTGGCGTGAAAATGTCAGCAGAAATGTTTTTTTTTTGCACATTTCAATGGCTGTATTTTTGCATACATAAAATGTGTGCGTGCGACATACGAAGGAACGAGTTTGAATGTTTTTACTTGAATGCGTATTACGGATTTGTGGGGGTTGGGTGACGGGGTGGTGAAAAGAAATCGTGAGATGGATGGCGTGCGAGAAAAAGAAAAGCGTCGGTGACATCATTGATGCGGCTTTTCTTTGCGTAATGCGCGGATTTTTTGCTTTCCGTGAAAAAGAACGATGAATACTTGAAGGCGAACGCGATTTTTTTGGTCTGAACACGCATTATTTTATACTTGCGACAAGGATAAGAAAATATAAATCTTATGACTCATGATAGGGAAGGATAAAAAGATAGAAATAATCGTTGAGTGCGTATGAATTTTATTTGTTTTTCTCTCATGAAAATTTTGATTTTTTTTTCTTTTTGGTTTGCGGAATGTTATGGATTTGACATGGGAAATAATGTTGAAAGAATTCGCGGAAAAGTTTCCAATTGGAAAAAATATGAATTTATTGACGTCATATAGCATACGAAAATGAAGTGTAGCGGAAAATCGATGGGATTCATCCTCTTTCCCCCGTGGAAAATCTCTTTAACGAGAAAGAGTTCTGTGACAGCAATATTGGCCGCGTGCGCGGGATATATATTCATTTCTTCGCTGTGTATCATTTTGCTCGAACTTAGCACTTTATTGAACGTACGGGAATGAAGCATGAATGAAAACAGACATGCAACCAAGTCACAGCTGAGAAAATATTGCTTGCCCATTTTGAAATCAAAATTGGATGCTATATGCTTTACAGATACTGTGAAACACAAGATATAATAACAGATTTCGAAGATGGAAAGATAACATATAACTTATATGAGCGATTGCTACAGGCTGAACACTCTTGTCAGAGAAAGTGGATTGAACAACTTGATAAACTTTTTACGCAGCTACGAGAAGCAAACACTTGATAGGATATACAAGTTTAATTTCATAACTTCTAAACTATAATATAAATATCTATCTTTTTTAAACTTTAACATTTTCTTTCTAAAAATAGGATTTTAATTAACCAAAGGTCTGTAAGTGGCGGGATAATTATAATAGATAACTACCTTTGAATCTGAGTGGGAGACCAACATTTTTCTTGGGTTTTCAGAGTCACTAGTCACCTACAACCATAGTAATTGATCTACCTTAAATAAAGATAAAAATATAAAATTCTGTGAGAAAAATTCCTTTAGTGATTAGTAACTAAATTAGTCTGTGATTATATTTTTTTTAAATATATAGGTATAGGTACTACCAACCAGTTATTAAAAATGTTTTGATCCAAAAAATTCAATTTTTTCGGATTTGGTTGGTTTGGTGTTGTTTTTATGTTTTCAATGAAAGTTAGTTCTTGGAAAGTTTGTCCGAAAACAGAAGTGCGGGCTCAGCACACGGCGAGAAAGGATCCGGGGAAATGCTTGATAAATAGCGCCATGACTCGATCCTAAATCTGACCTATGTCTCTGAGTCAGAGATTGAGGAATAAATATGCGGCTTTTTCTCACCAGCATCTTTAAGGACTCAAAAGGTTCCAGCCCAAAAAATGTAACAGATGCAACAATGTTATAAACTGACCGCTACCCGTGGATGTCATAGATGCAGGAGAAATACCCGTGTCATCATTTCTAAAGATTATAAAGCTGCCTGGAAAACAAAAAGAGTGTTTAAAACTTTCTGGATCGATCCATGGTTGAAACTTGTATCATTCAAGACAGGTTAGAACCTGAATCGATCTACAAGCAAATAGGAAAAATATATAGAGTTCGTAAGGGGGATCGTAAGGGAACTTCAATAATTCCCTTTATTACTACATGCTAAAGGCAGTGAATGTTGACACGTCTCAAGATAAATAAACAAACAAAAAGAGGAGGTTCTTAACATTTGCATGTAGATTCATAGCTGGAAAATCAGTGTTTAAGAAAGTTGATAAGAGCAGAGCTCAAAAAATGTAAAACATTTAACCACTTTGGGTTGGAATTTTGAAAAATCTTTCATTTGTAAAAATCATAACTCTTTCAGGAATCACATTCAACTTTCATGTGTTTATCTTCAGTGGTTTAGCCTCCAGCATACCTATCAGTGAATTATGATACTTACTATTTTGTACATGGAAGTTCGTATTATAAGATATATTACGTTTATAAGCCCTTTTCCATTATATATATTTCAAGAAAATCGTTCCCAGAAGTAAGCGTATTGTCACAAATCGAAGCCGACATACCTACACCATTTTTCTTATTAAAGATTTTTTTTTGGATGTTTATAGTCGCTTTAACATCTATGGTCATATCACGACTGGCTTACACACAAAAATATTCTGTAGGACTTGAATCTTAATTTTTTAATCTTATATCTAGGGATTCGATGGGGATCGAACCCAGAACCACTGGCGCGTCTAGCGGAGAGAGCAATTGCTCTAACCACTGCGCCACCAAGTGGGTTTATTTGACATTGTTCGTTTATAGATTTGTTCACTTTTTTTAAATTTTTATGCACTTCAACGTTAAGCAACTAATTGCAAGAAATACTATGTATAAACAAGTAAACTACATTTTTTATCGTGATGCATGTATAGTATATATTATAATATACATAGTTAATATATAATATAGTTCTATTTTATAGAACCTATAGACGATGTTCACAAATATAAATATATAATGAATAAAATGCCTTGTCATTTTGTCTAAATGCATTGCACGTGCAACTACAAACATAGAATTGAAAATAAATTGGAAAAGTTTGTTGAGAATGTTTTAATTGGAGGAAGAATAAAATTGAAATTCGAGAAATTTATACTAAAATATTTAATTAATATGAAACAAACCACTTTATTTGTTTGTTTGTTGTTTGCACGAAATAACAGCCTTAAACCTTTTTTTATCAGTACCTACTTTGGAAATTAGAATATTTTACGTTGAAAGAAAATTATACAGAAATTCAACAAGTTGAAAACTAACTTGGAGTCGGATTTTTGATTTGTGAAATTATTTATTCTGGTTGGTTCGTTCTCATAAGCTCCCCGTTTCTTTGAAAAATAAAAGAAAAAATCACTTTATTTTCCGAGTTTCTTTTTATACAAATGATACAAAAGAGAAAAATTCAAAAAAATATTTGTTATAGCCACAGAATGGAAATAGATAAGAGTGTAAAGTCGAAGCAAATGTCGCACAAAAGATACGACAACCGTGAGCCGGTGTGGCTTCGATTTGCTTATATTTTACATAATATACTTTAACTCGAAATAATGCCTTACGTTGATGTGAATTCAATAAATAAATAAAAACTCCAACAAAATAAATGACACTTAAAATACGAGTTCCGATAAAGTCAACACAAAAGAACAAAATGACATGCGTTTTTGGCTCATTCCACACTAAAATTGTACACAATTTTCTTTTGTCCTTTCTGTTTTCCAAGACTCGCCTCACTCTATTGACTCGACTGTATTCCTGTACAATGTTCCCGTTTACATTATCCCAGTCGTCGTTTCACAGATACGATGATATTGTGATTATTGTTATTATATTAGAAGCGCAAAACGTACGTACGATACGTACGAACACGAGGAAGAAACGGGGATTTTAATGTCTATTTCTTACTTTATCAGTTTGTATTTCAAATATTTATCAAGGGAGTTGAGAACTTGAACAAAATCGTATACAGAATTTATGGCCTTAATACAAATGGAATATTTTAACATTTTATTTTCGAATATTCTTTTTCAAACATACGCTAAAACATGAACAGGATTTGAATTAAAAATTAATTTAGCACGGTGCATATTCTTGAAATAAAATGAACTCGAAATTACAAACTGTATACTAGATAATATTATTAAAGTTACACTACATTCCAAACGCTGGTTATTTTAAATAAAATTATTTGAGTATATTCCTCATAGTAAAAACCTAAATTTAAAAAAAAGGTTTTATAATTTAAAACAAAATCAAGAACTTAATTAAGCTATAAATTATTTCTAACGATTCTATCCAGAGTTATTATAATTACCTACTATTTTCCTTTTGAAGCCAGTTTTACAAGTATAGATATTTAAATTATGCATTTAATTGAGTAATTCTAACAATAAGCTCACATTGTTTCCGTTGAAAAATTTTCTTTTCAGACTTTGTTCATGTTACATTTGGAATAAAAACCAGAAAATATTTTTTTATTTAAGGGATTTCATGGGGTAAAAAACGACTTATTTTTAACATTTTTTTTTAGGTACATAAAAAATAAAATATTTCATTCCCAATGCTCTATTTCCATAACTATATAACTCCAATCGACTTAAAAATTTAGTATAATATTCTAGATGTTGCAAAGTTAAATAAGATAATAAAAAAATTCAACTTTTTGAAACCGTGAAACCCCTGTAATCCCTTAAAAGGAGAATGGAAATTTAAAAGGAAAATATTTTAAAAGTTTGATATATGTTCAAATATTCATAATTATAGAATACAATCTCGGGTACCCGGGACCCGATTTTCCGAGAATCCCGGAATATTTCCGGCCCCAAAAACCGGTTCTGATATCTGTCAAATGCCCGGTTTTCGAACATATTTTTTGTTGTATAGTGGAAAGAATCTGAGTAAGTGCTATAATAGTCTTAAACCAATACCACCTACCAGTGTGGAATCAGGGTGCGTGTTTTCTGGTTGTGGAAAAATTGCCACCAACATTCGGGCACAGTTAAACGACAAAAGTTTGGATATTTTGTGCTTTCTCAGATCATATTTTAAAATGGAACCAGAAAAGTAAAGGGAAGCAGGAAACCGAAATATAGACCAATAAAGGAGTAAACATTATATTTCGAATTTATCTATATAACATATGACCTAGTATACAATAAAAATTGATTTAAAACATTTTTCTAAACTATTTTTTTAAATTGTTTTTAGCTTAAGAATTTTCAGAACCGATCCCAAAACCGGGTACCCGGGTTTGTAAAAATCTAGCACCGAAAAAACCGGTTCTGAAAAATGCCTCGATTCTGGATTCTATATTCACAGTGACAATTAGCAATTTTTGGAATTGGTGATAGTTAACGTAATGAACTTAATTCTTTTATTATATATGATACAATTAAAGGTGTACTTAATTTTTTTCGATTAATTTAAGGTCACATCAACTGCTATGGTTATAAGCAACCTACTAATCCGAAAACCCATCAAGAAAGCTCGTGCTTTCATTGGGATTCGACCATAGAACCTCTCACTGGAGTAAAGGTGATAATTTAATCAATCGCGTTCAAGAAGTAAATTGCAACTAATATTACAAGAATTACTAGAATCTACGAGGTAACAATCAGTAAGGTACATTGAGGTAGTTAAACTTTTTACTTTTACAGTAGTGCATTAGTTTCGATCAATGCTGGATTTACGCTTTTATCCGTGAGGCCCGGGCCTAGTGTAAGTAGGGGTTCGCTAATGAGATATAGGATATGTCAATGATAATTTATTTCAAAAAATGTCCAACTACTTGGAAAACAACTTACCCCATCTACTTGGCTTAACAACTCCCTAAGTATAAGAAAAACTATCCAAGTTAGATCGTCAAGTTACTTTTATATTTATTTCCATTTAACCCTTATGTATGAAATTTTTCCGAATACTTTCATTTTCTTTAACCCGTTGGAGATAAAAAAAAAACGAAATCGGACAATCTAGAAAAAGAACTTTTCACCTTCTAATTTTTATATAGGTGGTACTTTTTCTTCAAATTAATATAAAATCAATTCAAAGTTAGGTTTAACAAAATAAAAAAAAAAATTGAAATTGCGAGAAACGAGAAAGATCAATATAAAAATAAAATGAAAAAATTAGTTGATTCAAAGTATTTTTTATCATGTTTTCACTCTTGAATACAAAATATTACCGACGTCCCACAATTAATAATGGAAAAAGCTGCTGAATATAACTTCCTATGAAAGTACAACTTCAAAGATATTGTGCTATTTTCAAATTGTCAACAGTTTGAATCTACTAATGCAGAGTTGTCTTAAAATATTAATTTTGAAACTCAACATAAATTCCATATAAATAAATAATGTATAAACTTCAATAAGATCCGTGATTTCTGCCCATATCAAAATCCCAACCTACCACTTTGTGGTTTAAGATTTACCCTTAACAAATCACAAAACGACAAGGGGTCTGCATAAAGCTACCAGCTAATCTATCATGTAAATTACATTACTTTTAACCCAGAAAATTGGCATGGCCAAGATGAAACAATACCTTATTACAAATAGAACGAGATAGATAATATTTTAAGGAACATGAATGTCCTCTTATTACTATCTATTTATTCCTAATTTTCTAGTGTTGTACGAAAATTCTCACGGGAGAACACTGGTTATATGTATGGCCTAGGCGTTATTGTGTCTTTAGATTAAAGCCTTTTGTTTCCATTCGGTTTCGTGTTGGATAAGGTTAAGGATGATTTAACCACAGTCTGATATCAGATTTATAAATCTATTTTAATAAAAACGCAAAAAGAAAATCTAATGAAACCCGCATGGAAAATCTAAGAAAATTTTAATATAAATTCCAACAAACCATAAATCTTTTAAGAATCAATTTTTTCTCAGTCTTTAATATAAACTTTATTCTCGATACAAAAACCTATAAATACTCGAACGTGCACGAACGTAAAAATATTTGCACCTTTTCTTATTTTCCCAAGTCGTCTCACAACTAAACATTTCCATATAAATAGATTTTACAATTATTTCATTGCAATAGAAGCTAGAAAAATGGAAGTTTATTATTTTCTCTCAATACTCATGAACCGTGAATTGCTATATAAATATTGATAGGAATTTTCTTCGAGTAAAATTGAACATATACACACATCCATAAAACTAACGTGCAACTATTTCCATTGAAAATGCAATCAAAAAGCGTGTAATATACTTTAAATGTAAGAAACTTGTCTGGAACATATTTGTCTTAAACTTCCTCTGTATAGTTATGTGAAAACTAAAGAACCAATAAACTATCTATACGCTATATACCGTCATGGAACGTACCTCAAGGTAAAGAGGGAAAACAGCGCCAAATAAAAACACGGAGACGAAGTTTCTTCTTATTCATTCGCAAATAGTTTTTTAAGACATTTCAAAGACAAACAAACGTATAGTTATGCTATTTTTAATAGTGTGTATGTTTTGCCATGTTCGACGCTGGGACATTTATTTGAGTTTGAAAAAATACGGTTCCCTGAGGCGCACGTTTGATTTGATTGATGGTCTGGGATCGGGGATTTTGTGGCTTTTTTCGTCAAAGTGTAATCTTTATCCACGAAACCCTCATCAAGCTCCCGAAAAATCACAAAAACATTAATGCTTTTAGCGAATCAAAATTCAATTTTTCGGTGGAAATTTATTGCGTGTTGATTTAAAATGCAAACATGACACATCAGTTTTAGATCAGTAAAGTAAATTAATTTTTTGAAATTTTAGAACTGAAATAGAAAAACTTGACAAGTGATCATTTTATATTAAAATACTAAATTTTCTGCAAAAAAACGCCCATTATAGTCCGTAATTATATTTTCTTTTTATAATAGGTACCCGTGATTTCGTTCACGTAAAGTTTTACAAAAATTTTAACTGTCTTAAAAAACAATACACAGCCTGTGAGTAGATAAACGTATGAAATACCCTACTGCAAAAAATAGGACAACTCCTAAAAGCTCATTACAAATTGAAACGATAACCAAATGATAGTCATCGATATGTAAGGAATTAAAAGGGATATTGTAGTAGAAACAATATAATGACGTTGAAAAATGCAAACCCAAAAAAAAATAATCAAACAATAAAATACGATCTAAAACTGAAGAAATCTAATAATCCCATGACAAAAAATATCGAGATTAATTTCAATTGACAAATATTAACCCTAGTACTCACTAGTAAACATGTTGCGTGATTTGTCTAGAGACCGTCTAACTCCAGAGGCACTGTTCTTTGTCTCATCTAGCGTCCACACTACAATGTGAATTTCTCAGTCTCATCTTTGTAGTTCACCCTGGAGGACAAAATAAAATAAACAAAATAAACGGAACTAGCCAAGGCTCGCCTCTAGACAATAGTGACGTCCAAACTGTCAAAATGTTGCGGAACATGTCTAACGTTACACGTTGTCTCCTAAAATCTCCCATTCCGATCGGGAGACGTTAAACCACCAACTTTTGGTCTCGCAACAGGCCCTAGACGGAGATTTGTCTATAGACATGTCTACGAAGACAAGTTAAGACGCGTCTCAAAGACCAAAATCGCGCAACTTGTGTACAAGTGAGTACTAGGCTCTAGGCTTTAAGTCTCGCATTCCGATCTGGATATGTTAGACCTCCAATTTTTGGTCTTGCAATAGGCCCTAGACGGTTATTCGTCTATAGACATGTCTACGGAGACAACCTGAGACGCGTCTCAGAGACCAAAAGCACGCAACATATCTACTAGTGAGTACTAGGCTTAAAACATTAGAAAAGTACGCAATCATATACAATGGTCTAATGAAATAGAACTACCTAAGTATATGAATATATTTTTTTAAATGTGAATTTCTGAAATTTAAAAATAATATTTTTTGCTTTATTCTCTCTCCAAAATAGGTAACAACTTTAATCCTTCATAGAAGTCAAAATGGTCATAGCCTAGACGGGAATTATACACTGTCGAAAGTCATGTATTTGACTTCACTAGGTAATCCCGTTGATGGACATCAACACCACTTTCCAATACCACTGAATAGAAATGTAGCGCCATTTCCAAGATAAAAATTTGAACTTGTACGTAAATTACGTAATAAAAAAACATTTAAATTTTAATTGGTCAACAGGTCAACCAGTTTTCATCATTTTTATGTAGAATGTAGACGAATCCAAAGAAAAGGTAAATATGCAAAATCTATAAAAATCTAATGTTAAAAAATAATTTTAAAGGTATGATTTAACAAATGTGTATTTCCATTGATTACATTTCGACATTTCGATTAAGAGTAATATTACAAAAACAGAGAAATCGGAGAAAAAACCTAAGATGCCTTTCTTGTAAGTATATTTATGTTTGAACAGTGTATGTGTTTGAATGCTAATCAAGTAAAAAAATTAGGATCACAACTAAACTGTAAGATACTATAATTAAACAGTTCATTTTTCAACTGAGACATTTTGTTTATCACAAATAAGGACTTTTAAATTATAAAATTTCGTTGATTTTCTTAGGAATAATTAACTTACAACTCCTTAGTTAAATATTGATTAAGCTCAAGTTACAATAATTTAATTAATTTTGGAGCAACAAAGAGCTTCTAAATCGAAAGTTGGTCACGGTGTCTTGAAACAATTTCAGCTACATAGACAAAGTTAAAACTTAACTAATTTAAAGGGTTTCGAAAAGGTCAATATTTTTAATATAACATCGTTTATCTCTTTACATGTTGCTGAAGTCTGTTAAATTTCATCAATAAAAAATGTAATTCAAAATTAGTCTGAAAAGTTTTATTTAAATCTTCAAAACCTTACTTTAATATTAAATACGTTTTTCAACTTACAATCACTTTTTGTATAGTTCGACTGAAAGTCAAATTAAAAAGTTGTAACTGCATTTTATGTAGATATTGTCTCTGTAATTTAAAATACAATTGACTAGTAATCGACTTTAATAATAGCTCGAACAGTAGAACTGAATTTTTTATAATACTGGACACAAAATTGTAAGTTTAAAATGATTAATGTTATTTTTAAGTTTCCATTTAGAAACAGAGTTACATTTGCAACAGCCATTCTGCTCAAAACCCATTTGATCACATACAATTTAAAAGATTTTGGTTTATTTTAGCCACTACACTGTATTGAAGTATGGTTACAAATACAATAATAATTATGCTAACTACCCCCACCTCCTGATTTACCTGAAAAGTAAAAAAATTATGTAAATAATCGAATTAGGTATTTTTGGTCATCAAAAATTAAACTAAGGATTCACTACTTTATTTGATTTGTAAAATATTTGACTTTATTTTCAAGTTACTTGACTTACATTTGGCTTAAGATCAAGTCAAAATCAAGTAAAGTGTTTATACATAAATATCAAGTCAATATTAATTTTAATGCTAATGCTTAATGCTTATAGACCACTGCTTTTAGCCTTTGAAAATGGTAAAAAGGGAACAAAATTATAGTAGGATGAAACCCATTGGAAAAGGAAGAGAATATAACAAAAATGAAAGGAAAAATAAATTAAGGTTGATCTGAACTGGGGAAGTAAAAAGGGGGAAGGGGTAAGGGTAGAAACGGTTTATCTCGATTTCCGACAAAACTACAAGTCCTATGGAAAAAGTTAAATGGCAACGTTGTCAATAATAAGTAATTAACACTTTTTGTGCTAACATCTTTTTCACATAGCCTCAAAATTTATGTGAAAAATGCCAATAACCAAGTTTTTGGTTTTTTATTTTTATCTTTTACAATGTTAAATGTTCTCAGAAATGTACAGTTATGTACTCAGTTATGTCTCAGTTTTGTACAATTGTATTATGTACAATTTTGAGCAAGTTATTAAAATTTACACTTTAATTATTGCATTTTCTGAGAATATTTAACATTGTAATGTATATATTTTTGCACCATCAGAAAGTAGAGTTTTTAACGAACAAAAAGCTCACCAAATTTTTAAAAAAAATCAGATGTTTTGACGTGAGAATTTTGAATTGAAAATTAGGGTGCTTTTTGGATATTAAGTCATTATAAGGTGAAAAAATTAATATTTTAAATCAAAAAAAGTTACAGTATGTTTGGGGCATTAAGATGTAAGTTTTTGCCAAATTTCATGATTTTTTTTAAGAAAAAATAAAAACCCTAAAATTGGTTATTGGAATTTTTCCTTATTGGGTACCACAATTCAATCAGAAACAACAAATTTAAAATATTCATGTTTACCTATATCCACAATGGTTTGGCTTACAACATGTCTGTCGGTTATTCATTTTGTAATGGTGGGAGTGGTTACCCACCTTTTATTTACATAAATATATATACAAATACATATGCCAGCGCTGGCCAAGAGCAGATCACATCATAAAGGTATATCATATATTTTTCCCAAGTCAGCTGCGAGAGATAAACACTGCATTTTCAGCCGCCAATTTCCAGCCGCCACATCACTCCCCTCCTAGTGACGATGGTCACGATTGTCGTCGGGTCGTGAGACTCTAGGCTGCTGGGGCCGTCGTGGAGCAGAGACCGCTTGAACGAGCTGCTGGGCTCGAGTCCGTAAGACGACGCGGGACGAGTATGGAGTAGCTCAACCGAAGATGAGGATGCAGCTACTCCACCGTTGAATTCCCTGGTGAGGGGGCCGGATGTATGTGGCGACTGGCGGCGTCCATAATGAGGCGAAATGGCAGGTCCACGCAGAATGACTGGTCCTCGCTGTTGTTGCGTGTTTAGATCACGTCGGGGTCACCAGAATGTAATGGTGGGCGTGGTTACCCACCTTTTATTTACATAAATATATATACAAATACATATGCCAGCGCTGGCCAAGAGCAGATCACATCATAAAGGTATATCATATATTTTTCCCAAGTCAGCTGCGAGAGATAAACACTGCATTTTCAGCCGCCAATTTCCAGCCGCCACAATTTTATTGATTTTTTTTAATTTGATTATTTTTTATTGTTGATTTATTACACCATTTTCGAATTATGAGATATATATTTTTGAAACTTATTTTGAGTTTAAATATACTTACCTACATTAACATTATGAAAATGTTATCCCGATAACAGAACTCTCCATGTACGTGATGTAACACGCACATGATCGGTTTTTTCTTCTAATAACAGATGAAGTAATTGATAAAACACGACGGGTGCGATTGTCCGTACTACGACCGTATTGTTGAGTCGTAACTTAGCCATTTTCCAACGAGAGATGACTTTATTAAAAAGATGCCGGACTATAGATCCATTTATTCTCGTTTCTGTCAACGGGAACGGCGTTCGCTCGCCAACCGAGCTACATTATCGTTTACAAAACATTTGCTGCACCACTGGCTTCATTTGTGCATACATATTCCCATCAATGTGTAAGTGAATACGTGCAAAGTGGATGTATTTGTAGCGTTTGAAGAACATTCACAAAGTCTCTGAACCCCAGTCTCAACTAATATGTAAATAAAATACCAGTGCAATTCATTTTCGTGCTTGAATGCACAGTTTAAGTTCTAATTAAATTTGAACAATGCTAACAACTGCTGTTCAACTATTAATAATAAATGCTGAGCTTTTAATCAAAACGAAAGAAATTAACATAGGATGATAAATAGGATAAAAATATTGTGATAACTGTTACAATAAAATGTTTATGAGACGAACGAGTTTATTACAATATGAGGTTGCTTTTGTTGTAAATATTTAATTCAAAACGAGAGACAAGAGATATTTTTATGAAAATATAAATAGGTAGTATACCTATAGATGTAGGTTTTGCGTAGGTACATTTGTTATGATTGAATAAAATAACAAAGTAAATTAATTTTTTGAATTATTTTCTCTGGATTATTATTATGCTATAACAAAGAAAAGATAAAAATTTAATTACTAAAGATTTTGTTTTAACGGGTTAAAATCATTTAATAAATAATATGAATTATAATAAGTATAAATTGCATATATATTTACGCATTTAGTTGGAAATTATAAGCTTAATTAATTAATTGCTTGAACATTAATTTTTTTTGTAACTGTACTTCAGATTTTGTTTAAATGAGTTAAAATAATACCTTTGCACCCTATGAATTGTAATAAGTTTAAATTGTACATTTACGCATTCAGTTGAAAAAATAAACCAAATGAACCACTACTTAAATAATATATAAAAGTTTAAACTACTTAATAGTTTAAAATCAGGATAACTAGTGACGATGAATAATAAAAATTTATCAAAGACCCATAGAGATTAAAAAATAGCAAAAGTGACCTAATGTGAAAGATGTGAAAGACAACTAAGACCTCAGTTTAACAAAGACAACAGACGCAAACAACCGTGTAGTTGAGCATCTTTAAATAAAGTTTTATAAAAATAATAATAATATGGCCTTAACATAAAGACTAGTAAAATACTAGTAAAAGTTTATAATCATTAACAGAAAGAACACCTCGTAGAAAAAATGCATCAATCACAATTCAGAACTAATAACTAGAGAAAGTAACGCATGAAAATATTCGGATTGCTGCTACACTGACTGAAACTCTGATAATTATAAATAAGAAACAGAATTGGAATATCCAGGGCAACAATTAGCTTCGTTCTCGCAGTGACCTGGATTAGATCTGAACTACTTTTGAACTGCGGAGTATGCGCACGGCAAAATTTCGGATTTAAAATTCAAATTAGCTGTTCCATGCAGTGAATTTAGTATGGAGCATTTTTTTTTAATAGTAGAGGTTGAAAAAATCTTTAAAAGACACCAACAGGGATGAAATTGAAGATGGTGTTGGTAGTGTGAGATTTTTCAGTGTGGAAGGGAGCCAGACCGGAAACCGCTTTCGCATTATTTTAGTCTCATCCTGGTGGCACAGCAACGCGCTCACTGTGCGTTCTTAGGCTTTTTTAGCCGTCAGGACGTCCTCCGTATATGTTATCATTGCCTTCCAGTAGTTTTCTGAACCAGCGATTACTTTTATAACGCTCTTCGGGCTTGGTACGAATCCTAGTGTTTTCCACGTGTCACTTTGCTCTCTGGACCATCGCCCGCATGCGAAGAACGTGTGTTGCCCGTCATCAACTTCATCTCTATAACAGTACGAACAGAATGGACTGTTCCTCAGTTCCATTCAGTAGAGGTACTCATTGAACAGGCCATGTCCAGTGAGAAATTGGGTGAAATAGAAAGTATGGAGCTAATATAGATGGAGAATAATGTTTCTAACAGATCTAAGATTTGATTTGAACTGGCAGTCAGAAAGCAATTCAAATTCATGAATTTGAACTACTGTGAGAACAAAGCTATTACTAAATAAGAGAGCATACTTAGAAGCAAATAAATTCGTCTGTCGCTTCACCTGAAATATATAAGATGTTGTGTGATAAGTGTATCCTGCTTGTTATATGGCAGTGGTTCACGACCTATGGCTCATAGGTACTTAGAGATCCATAAAGCTAGCGTAAAGGGTTCACAGTAGATCCTTGTGTTTTTGGGTCGTATCTATCCTACCCTCTTCTTTATCCTAAGGAGAAAATCAAGCTACAAACATTATAACAACATTGTATACTGCATTGACAACTTACAGCAACATAATTTAATTGGTGCTGATCAGTTCTTCTTTTGAGAGTCTTAAACCCAGGAGACGAGAAAATATTGAAACAAATAATGCTTCTTTCAGTTTTTTTGTTGACAGCTCTTAGAGTTCCTCATGTCAAATAAGCCCATGGAAAGATTCCAAAGTGACATGTCCCTGCTCTAATATTTCCGATTGCTTACTTGAGTACTTTACATCCATACAATATTCTTTACGTACACAATTTTTTTTTTGTAGTTTTATCTTTCGGAAGTCTGCATAATATATTAGGAGTTTTTGAGGGCCGCTAAGATAAAAACATTGCTGAACATTGAAGAAGCAACGATGTTTCTATAATATAGTATTATACTTGAATATTAGAAAAATTATAGACTAAAAAACCAATTCTGACGACACATCGTTAGAGAAACTCCTTTTCAATACATTTATAACTTACGAGTTAAGTTCAATATGAAGGATTTTTACTTACAATAAAACTTTGATATATAGTATTTGAAAAATAAATATACACTGAGTGTACATAAGTGTACCAGTGAACACTGAAAAAATTTTTTTCAAATATGTAACAGTCCCTAATTTTAATTTAGGAATCAAAAAACCTATAATATGTAAAAACTAAAAAAGCAGTATTTTCAAATAATAGTTATTCTTAGCGACTTTTCCGATTCCAATTGTTTTCGTTAAATATTACGTTATATTAAATAAAATGTTTCTTGTTTTTGTTTTTCAATTGATTTTTAGAGAAAAATTTTAGAAATTATTTTTAATGCCCGTTTCTTAGACGCGAGGACTAGGGAACGACTTGTTCTCATTATGCAAATGCGCTTAACTTAATCACACGTTTTTCCAACTTATACCCGTTAACATTAACTCAAACTACCTCGTCGCACTTATTTCTATTATACCTGGACAACATGTAATCAACTTCACACGTTGTGCGAGTGAAAATTTTACGCATTTCCACGTTTTGTATCTCATTACATTTAAAAAGTCTCCCTCAGCCCTTTGCCATGACAAGAAACGTTTTCCGTTTGTTATGAAGTCGTTTGTGTATTATAGCTTTTTTTCGCTCTTTTCTCCATTATGCTATTCTCTCTGTCCAGCACACTCTCAACCCTTCCACCTCTGCCTCACTGCATGTCGAAATAATTATAATTCACGCCAAGCATTTTCCCCATAGCTGACATGTTTACCAGAGTTATTTACTGGAAACATAGAGAAGTCGTTTCGCGGGTCGTACGTGTTATTGTTAATAGAGAGACAACCCCATTCTGTCCCCATGTTTGAGGTTTATTCTATACATATATACGTTCATATAGTGCTTGTCTGGGCCGGTTTTTTGCTCGGCGTACGTGTTTGATGTCTATAGAGGTTATACTATTGAAACACGCGCGCTTTTGAGGAATTAGATCCGTCGAAAGATAGAAACACTAGCAATTCTCATCCTCTTTAACGTCGCTTTCAATGCTGATGTCGATAATGACACACTGATAATAATGATGAAGACAACGAAGGCGATGTTTCTTCCCTTTTAAACGAACCAAATGGAATGTTTTGTCTATACGCCGTTATCCTCTTTTAATCAGAAATACTCGAGCCACCCGATTCGGCCTCTAGCCATCCAACTACCGAGACAGTGTCCACTCGTGAGTTCAACGAAACAATTCACACATAAACACAAAAGAGTAGTTTTCTTTAAAGAAATCACACAAACGTTTTCATGAAAGATTGTGGTATGTATTTTTTTTTACGAAATAATAATTAGTAGAAGATGGAGGTGACAAAAAAGTCTATTGATAACAATAATTTAGTAATTAATACCTAAAGTTTTAAGATAGTCTTACAATTTAAGTATTATTAGTAACTTTTTTAATCAAATACCAGATAGATACCACTTAATAAATGAAAGAATTTATTAATCTGAAAGTAAACTGTGAAATAACTTATCATGTATGGGTAGTATGGGTGCAGTACTCTAAAAATGGTTAGCAAAACAACTCAAAAGTTTTTAATCCAACTAAGATTCAATCCCAATTAGGTTGCCAGATTTTTTTCTGTAAGGGACAAATGCTTAAAGAGACAAAAAAAATACGGGATTTCAATTTTTTATCCAAAACAAATAAAAAATATATTTTATGAGTTTTTTTTATTTTTTGAACATTTTTCTGATGATCGTTCAAGTTTTATCATATTTTTGTTGGATTAAACATATTTGAAAAAATCAATACAATTATAGTCATAATTAAAAACGGTCATTAAAATTCACTGTTTATTAAATAAGGAGTACATTTCTTTCGTACGTCAGACCACTTCAACATCATTTGTGAGAAGACCCTTTCTACGAAGCAGTTTGAGCTAGGAATACTAAAATATAAGATACAATGCAAAATATGTAAGGGATTTCGTTAATGGAAAACCTTTCCATGGTTTTCATCTATTTTTCAATCGCATTCATATTCTTGTCATCAGAAGATGTACAAACAATACCCTAGCTTTTTTTAATCATTTGGAGTTCTTCATAAAAGTAATCCATATTCAGGTCGTCTATCTTTGAAAGTTTCACAGCTACTTGAAAATTGTTATAATTTATTGGAGATTTAAAGTTTAGAAAGAGTAACTTGGAGAGAATGTTACTTGAAAAATCATATCGGGGTAACAGATAGCTTAAGAACTTATTGTATAATAGAATTGTAGAAAATAATTTTTCGAGCACCGTTGAAATACGGGAAAGAGTCAGTCCTGGCAGGACATTTGAAATTATGCTTGGAATACGGAAATGTGGGACGTCGGGCAACAATAATCCCAACTCGGGTTTGAAGTAGTTTTTTTTTAATTTTACGTAAGAGAGAAGCGATAAGTAGTTAATTTATAAAGTTATTAATTTGAGAACTTCAACATAGGAACTTGCTTATTATCACTAAGACCCAGTAAGCACAAAGCGTTCAGTTACGTAACATTTCTGTAGCAGTTACATAACGAACAATTCCAACATAACAATTCCAAAACTATTAGGTACATGGGGAACACGCGATTTGTGTTCACTAAAAGAGAAAGAGAATGCAATTACAAAAACTCCTCTTTGAACATGTTCTAAAAAACTTCAACATGTCCTATTATATTTAAATAAATGATTGAGTCAGTTTGAGTTAAATTATTTTTTATTGTTTGCCTTCCCTGAAATCATAAATTCGTTTACAATATGTTTATTGATTTGCCAAATTGACAATGTTGACTGATGACTGATTATAAAGCTTTAATCGCAATCACTATAAAAAATAAAAACAAAATTTTACGTAAGTACTATTTCTTAGTAAAAGTATAAGGTTCTCTAAGAAATTAATTTGAACTATTTTATATAATAGTTTACTAACAATACTACGCGTGTTCATCCTCTTTAAATAATGATTTGTGTATATTTACTCTGTGAGTAATACATAAGGTGAAAAATTAAAAATAGGAAATATTTATTTCCAACCTTAGAAAAAATTTACTTGACAGTTTAGACATTTTCAATTATATAACTATACTTCATATAGCCTTTATAATTTTATAATAAGAAGTAATGTTATACGAGTTTTTACCACACTGTAAGTTGGTAAAATAAATATTTTAAGTTGCGTTTTTCAAATTAAGGGGTCGATTATAAATATAATCAATAACCACAGTCTGATTCAGTTACAATTAGTTTAAGATGTGAGTGATTGAAACCCCTCCCCAAAAATTTAAACCAATCGAAAACTCAAAAAAAGGACTCAGACAAGACATCTCACTTACTTATTGAAAAATACAATTTTCAGACTATTTCAATTTTAATGAAAAATGTTGCTTACAAGTCATAATTATACTGAACTAGAATCTAAACTGTATCTATCTGAATCTAATCTATATTCAATAAAACAGACAACTCGTTGAGATAAATTATTCTGAATTAATTGATTCGTGAAATTATTATCTTTAAATTTACATACTTCATAGACCATTAGATAGTTACCTAGTTTATTTTGTGTATTTTTCGATTCTTAAAAATTAATCTTTTAAAAAGTATCAGCTCGGTTATTTATCCATTGGTTTCCAATTTCGTATGTTTTCTTTTCATTTTTTATATTTGTAGAATAAAGTTACTTAGTTAATAGAGAACAATAATATCAATATTAATAAAAGATCATAATGTCTATAAAATTGCCTGAAAATTTTTGTTGCATTACTACATAAAACAACGGTTCTTGTAACTAACATATATAACAGACTAAGTATAGTCTATAGCAGTCGAGGCTTCTTAACTTATTTGGCCTAGCACTCTCTTTTCAGTGGTTAAAACAGTGGTTAGCAACCTTTTAAATCGCATGGAATATTGAATTGTCCCCTAATACACCCGAGGCTACTTTTGCTTTCTTTAACCATTTCAGTACTCACAAGGCTGCGGTACCGTCCACTTTAGGAATTATTAGTCTACCATATGAAATATAGTACGTAGAAAGTATCCAGAAAAAAAGAAAAAATTGTATTTTTTTTATATTTGTTAACTATTGCTTGTCTAGATTTAAGTCATGAGTTGTTTCAAGACGAAAACAATAACAAATATTTTTTTTCATTTGCTTTTAAAACCTCCATTTCATTTCAAACATTTAACCAATACTAAGTTTCAGATACACCCGAAATTAAGTCACTACCATAATTTTATATGATGGAAGTTCAGATTTGAAAAACTGTCAAAATCAATTCTTTTTGTTTTATGCTTGTTATATCTCAATTTTCATTAGTTCCTACATGTATTATCAATGGGGCTTAGATCTGAAGAAATTCCTGGTTATGAATTGCTAGTAGATGCTGTTTTTGTATCCAAGCTTTAGTTACAGCAGAGTAATGAACTCTTTCATTATATTACTAAAAACATTATTTGTCTAGATTTCAATTTTAAGCTATTTCAAATAGAAAATCTTTTTAGAACTTACAATGTTTCTGTTTTAAAATATTTCAAAAAACAAATATTGCAAATAAATGACATCCGGATACTTTCTAGATAAACTACACAGCTTAGCAAAAAAAAATTGTTGCTTTGGATATCTTTACGAATTTCTATGTTTTCAAATGCACAGTTTACGAATGTATTTATAAAAGTAATGAATGTGCTCTAGTTTTCTAAATGTTTGCATATCTAATTAAGTAATTAGTTTTGGAAAAAATAATTACTCGGAGCATTGTGTGGATTTGAAAATGGTTAAATTTTTACTTGGTGAACAAGGTGGATACACAAAATACCCTTGCTTTATTTGTCTGGGGGATAGTAGAGTAAAACAACTTCATTGGGAACAAGTTCTTCTGGCCTTTGAGAAAGTCCTTAACTGGTGGTAGAGCCAAGTGCCAACATAGGAAAGAAGCCGTTATTAAACAGAGACAAAATCATACTTCCAATATTACATATTTAACTAGGTATGATAAAATAATTCGTAAGACCCTTAGACCGTTAGACAAGGAAGGAGGTTGTGTTAAGTAAATTTTCAAGGCGATAAAGTCGCCCTTTCAAAATCAGGATTCAAGATGGTTGAAGAGGAAAATGTCAAGTGACCAAATTCGGTCATAAGCGGATTCCTCCAATGGGAGTGATCTCCACCATGCCCAAGTTCCAGCCATCAAATTGGAAGAAAACCCAGATCCTGGTGGCCAACTAAGGGAGGAAAAGAAAAAAACAATTTTGCATTATATTTGTATGATACCAATGAGCTCGCAGTAATTAACATTAGTGAATCGCGAATGTTTTTTTTTATATATAAATTTTGGACAAGTTACCAGATTAGCGATTCTTGCAATCACTATACCTACATAGCGTGGATGACTGTCATTGTTTAAGGTCGAATATCCAGAGACGCCTCACGAATGTTTTTTGAAGGTACCTTAATATTACTTATGGGTATTTGATTGAAGCAAGAAATCTTTCTTTCGTGGTCTATATGTCCACAACTTATATAGTTAGTAATTAGGTACACTATTAGAACTTTTTAAATATGATAAACATAAATCCTTATACCGACAAATTTATTTACAAATAAATGTTTTTTTGGCAATAAATGAGTATTTTTAGATTAAAATTATTCTTTGTTTTCTGCTACGAAATGCATACGGTCGATAAGTATGGGTATATTAGTTTATAAGCTCTCGGTACTCTTGTGTTATGATGATAGTAATATCGTCACACACGCGCGTTCTTCAGAAATACATTTTTGTTTTTTTGCTTTCGTTTTCCACCCTCAACTTTCCCATCTATATATATACAAGTGTTTGTGTCTCTGATAACGATCAGTCGTGCACAGAAGAAACACGATGGATGTCCTCAAAACCCGTAGTCTTTGTTTCGAGAAATTTATGTCCATGCGACTTTTGTAAACGAGTGTGATGGCGTTTCTTTTGTAAATGGACTTTTATATGTCCATCTATCCATGAATTGGCTCAGCAGCCTCAAACACGCACTGTGGCTTTCAATAGATTTTTATCGTCTAATACTTTTTTGCCTCAAATCCATTCGACGTAAATTATTTATACTACAACGCTGGTATAAACCAAACAATTAAAGAAAAAAATAAAATTAATGGAAAACATTAAGAGGTTTTCATTAGAACAATTAAGACAAATATATTTTGGACAGCTTTAAAAAAGTTTTTTCTTCAAACAAAGACGCTTTTCTTCTTCGTTTATTCAAACAACTTTATCAAACAAATTGAAATTGTGAAAAATATTGACTAAAGTTTTTCCCCGTGCTCCATAAAGCGTTTCTGCCTCAACGTCTCTGGGTGCAGCAACAAAAAGGTCGACCCACTCTCATATTTAATTAAAGCACCTATTTGTTTTTGTAATCTTCGCGTCTCCAAAGACGACCACTGAAGCCTTATAACTAAAACGAGAGAAACGGTAGATGGAGAATCTCGCCATCATTCCCTGAAAACCCCCATTGACTCCTTTCATCATCTTATACAATTCTATGGGCGCTATTGTAACTTTCTTTATATATACAACATTAATGACACAACCTTTGTGCATAAAATTCAAGCGACTCCAGTCCCATTCTTCAAATTTTGAAACTCCTCTTTAAGACTTTTTTGCTTTGGAAAACCTCTAATTCGCCATTTTCTTTTTTGGTAACATTTATAAATAGATTCAACCACAATTGAAACGAAAGTCACATTAATTTCAAACCACAGTTTCCTTTTTAATTTTCAAAGGAAAATTATAATAAGTTATATTTTCCGTAATAAATTACCTTTTTAATTGTCCTTATAGTTAATTGTTTTCTCTTCAAGATATTTAGTTTTAATTCTGCTAATCGGTTTTCGAACTTAAATATATATCACTTGTAATGGATATATCCTTTTTTCTTTGAAAACTTCTTAATGTATAAAGCACAACATATGCAAATTAACTTCAAAGGCTTATTAGAGAATAAAATGTTTAAGCTACAAAGTATGTTATGCACCCTTTTATTTTCTGTCTTCTCGTTTTTCTTTATCCATTTGTTGGAATAATTATATAATAACAATTCCAAGGCTTAAAATGTAAGTCTGAGAACTCAAATGGAAACATGAAGGAAATTTATAAATAATTAAAGTAATATTTAGCATTTTCCTTTTAATTTTAAGAAGTTGGAGGTAAAAATTTCATAAATTTCCAAGGAGAAATAAAACGTTTAGAGAGGGCTGAAAAACAAGTGCCCTACATTTGTCCTTTGAATGCATTTCGAGTGAGCAGTTTCTAGTATTGTTTATCAAAAACACGGCTGGAGTTCGACGAGAAAAATGAATAATGATTATGACGCTGATCTGTTAAGGACGAATCTAAATCAAAGGTTGTTTATGAGCAACCTTTTGTCGTTGTTTATCCATGTGTTGTTTTGTTCAGATATTTCCATTATAAGTTTCTTAGTGGTAAAATGTGAAGGGGGATAAATAAAAACAAAATATGGGGAAAAGATAAAATATTTTCGATAGAAAATTGAAAGAAAAAAAAAACATTCCTTTCGCCACGACCTCGGTGTCAAACTATCGGAGGTTTTATCGAAATTTAAACTACGACAGGTCACGTAGTGCAACACAAATCTTCAACGTGAAAAAAGGAAGACGAAGAATTTTTTTTTTATTTATTCAAAAATCGTTGAGGGAATTTTTAAGAAATCATATATATACGAAGTCCACAACGTTTTTAAAAAAGACGAGACAAAAATAAAAAATTCATATATGTCGATTTTATTCTAAATTGAAATAAAATGATAAAAACGAGACGTGACAGTCGTAGAACGTAGCGTCTCACACCCGAATATCCTGGCTAAGGAAATGTCCGAATAGTTTAGCTGCAACGTTTAGTAAACTATATTCTCGTGGTTTCATTCGATCATCTATGCTTTTCACATATTGAATATGTATAGATAATCGTTCAACGACGTATAGAATCTCACTTTTCAATAAACTCCCACTGTACAGTAAAATTGCAAATTATTTTTTATTCAGGTCAATGGATTTATTCAATCTGTGTAAAAGTTAAATAGACCATAAATTCTGACCAATATTCACTTCTTCCACTCCCAGTAGACTGATAAATAATTCAAAAAATTCCTAAATAAACTGTTGCTTAAATTGCTTGCTATACGAGAAAAAAAATACCAAACAAGAAAAAAGTTTTGAAAAATTCAAATGAGAACATTACACATTTCCTCGTATCAATAAATTGATCTTATTAAAATTTTTACGCTATTTTTTACTTTAACAGTTAAATATTAAAGAATGTTCATAATCGAGAAATAAAATAATTCACTGAAAAAATAACATTTTCAAATAAGAAAATAATGTGATGTTATTGATCTTCATTCATAACAAACTTTTTAATTACACTAAAAGTTTTCAGATGTTTCAACAAAAAATTGATTCTTTTGTTGTTAAATGTAGCTTGGAAAAAGTTTAGCTAAGTCCAATTTTAGGTTAAGGTTGTTTTTTTATATCATCTATATCAGTGGTTCCAAACCTTTTGTGGCCCATCGCCTTTCTAAAGTATGACCAACACCTATCGTCTCCTACTCATTCTCACTATAATTTTATTATAATGTATGTATATTTGAAGTAAAATATATAACGGATATATAACAGAGGCACAAATGTACGTGCTGGCGGAATCTTAGAAATAAAAAAACCTATAAAATTAAATTAATTTGGGATAATTTTAACCAGCTCCCTGTCACTTAAATACGAGAAAGACTAAAAACAGTTACCGTTTGTGTCGCATGTTTTAGTACCTTTGGGTGGCGCTGGTAGTTTAGTTGAATAACAGCTGTTAACTATTTGTGTTGTCATTTATCAATTCCTTATGCTATTAGCATCGTTACTGTCACCAATGACAACTTTATAATTTTTCTCATATAATAACAATAATAATGATAACAATAAAAATAATTTGCCTGACGTTTAAAAAAGTTATTTATAACCACCATAAAAGTCTTCGTTCAACTGTACTACTAGCGCTATCTGAAAGCAGTGACAAAATAGGGTCATTTTCTGTAACATGTACCTCCCTCTTGACTCTGTCTTATCAAGGCAGAAGTAAAACAGTACAGAACTATTTTAATTTCCCCCTTTTGAATACTCATCGTCTCCCACTTATTTATTACTCCCCTAATAACCCAAATCGCGCACAGGTTGGGAAGCTCTGATCTATATGACCACAATGTAAATTATAAAAATTATCATATACATTATTTTATGGTATTGTTTCAATCAAATTCGAGACTCTATGTAAATATATAAATACTACTATATAAATACTCGTAGTATATTGTCCAATACAAACCACTACTGCACCTCTAGCTAGTTTAATTGGTCACTAATTAGTCATTATCATCAAGTAACATAGTAAGCTGGTTAAAGCTGAGGTAAAATATTTTATTTTGATTTTATACATATTTACCAACTTGCGTTTCCATTAAAATTATCCAATAAACAAAATTTCTGATTATTTTTATTATTTCCCCTGTACCATTCATTATTCTTAGGAGGTTATTATAGGCCAGTCAAAGTTGACATAAAAAATAGCTCAATTTGCAACACCTGATGTATTTCTGATTTTTTAGTATGTTGTTTTGACCGATTAATACTGGGGTATCCCCCAAATGCAATTTTACCTTTATGGGTTCTCTAAGATTTTGAGAGAACTACGAGGCTTACAAGCCCCGCTCGGTACTTAATTTGAAACTAATTAAATTGCCTGCAAAATCTTTACACAAGTTTAATCGTTACACAAGTCGAAACCATTGTTTCGACGTAACTTCTATCCAAAAGAGGTCTAAAATTAAAATTTTCAAAATTTGAAAAAACGAATATTCAAAGCGCTGTATCTCGGTAACCTATTGACGTGCAGAGCTCCGGTCAGGCTTAATTTGTAACAAATTTGATGTTCTTAAAAAACATATAGAATAGCTTTTGAATAAAAATGTATGGATTAGGAGATACCGAGCACAATCTTAAACCAGTTCAAAAAGTTCACGGTTTTTCCTCTATAAAAAATGTTCTGCAACTTTTTGAGAGTTGCAAACTTGAGAATACATAGCCTTAATGGGTTCAAATAACATCATGTTTTGTTAATTTATTGTTGATTTTGACTGCCCTAATATATTTTCCAGTAAGATTGAATTATTTTCAATGTCATTCTAATCGTAAGTGTCAGTAGAGGTACAAACATTTTAGGGCTTTTTAGTGCACTTATCATTTTTCCGGCAAAATAAAAAAAAAATCTTTAAACTAAACGAACGCTATAACTTTCAGATTTTCTTGTATAAATTCGCTCCAAAATATAATTGAATGCTGATCAATTACTGAAACTTACCAACTTATTATGACCAATCAATCTAACTTAGTTTTAAATAGATTTACTTGAGATAAGGTTTACTTTATAATACTAAAACTAAAAAGATATCAAATATTAGAACTATAATAAAAATAAGCAGAAGCTTATTAATCCTTGGTTGTTTATTCAAATATAACTAGGAACGAATCTTTTAATCATTCTGTAATCTAAATCATCTTAAAACTGATATTGCTAACAAAAAGAAAAAAAAATATTAATTGCTCTCGTATTGTAAGAAGCAGCATGGTATTACTATCAAAGCTATGAATAGTTCAAGAGGTAACTGATCCTTAAAGACGCTATATTAGTAAAATATTTAAAGATAATTCCTTGGTTAATTCCGCAACTCTACTCTTGGTATTTTGCGATAAATTAAAAATAAATTCCATAAATATTTGCGTTCGAGAGAGTTTTTAAAATTTAAATGTGATATCATTTAAGAGGTCGGATTTGTAAGATAGAAATTGAAAAAAAAAACACGGAAAATTTAAGAAGACTATATCAGGCAGTTCTTTTTATCGTATTCCATTTGAAGGAAAATTCTTGTGTAAGAAAAGAATAAAAAATAAAGAAATCTCTTGAAAATCAATGTCCAAAACTTTCGCTGTGTGCACACGAATAAGTTCAATATGAATAATTTAAGTAACGGAAATTGGGTTATGTTCCTATATATTTACATATTGGGTTTTGGAAAAATCGCGAGGGTGCATAGCTAAGTAGATGTGTGGAGAGGGATGGGCGATGTGTGAGAGGGTTTCAAAAATGATAGAAAAAATTCACGATGGAGAAATTGGCCAGAAAACGCAACCCAACAAATACGCGTATCTTACGTTATATCTCATCTCGGTATTTTTTTTTCTTCACATACTTTGTGCCTCTCACTAGACTTTTTTAGTCCCACAATCTATCATATATTCATGTTAAACATAAAATTTATTTTATGATTTCGTATTTATAATAATGTTGGTTGTCCGTGCTAAAGTTATCCCACACTTACTCATGTTTGCGCCGTAGAAATGTTTTTATGGGATTTTATTTTCCATTTGTGTAGGACTTTAGTAGAGTAGGTGATGTCCCTCGCTGTTTATACATTTTTTCAATATGTATATGGTTAAGTGGAAGATGTCTTTACCAATATAAAAAAATCGTAGGAATTGTCAAGTGGAAAATAAATATAAAAGATTTTTTTCAAGATAAAATACTTGAAGCTTTTAAGGAAATACCTTTTTTGTTCTTCACGATATATAAAGGAATTATGAGAGGAACCGAAACATTTATTTTGCGATTTTAAATAATTTAATATCTGCTAAGTATTGCTTTATACTGCATAAATCTTCTTAAATGATTTGGGGTTTTACATTTTTTTTGTCGAAATGTTATACTATTTTGATTTTGAAAAACTGATATATACACTTTTAAGCATGGATAGCAATGATTTCTTTAAAAAGCTCAAATAGAAATACCTGACGCAAGTCAGTTACACTATCGAGTATTAACGTAGCTAAGGCAAACTAAAGAATGATAAAGATTATAAAGTCTATACCTATTTGTCTTAAAAATTTCAGTTGAAAGAAAAGACTGTCCCAACAAAGAAGTCTCCTCAACAACTTAACGCAAATATTCAAATATTCAAAAATAACAAAATATTTTTTATTACTAAATTAATAAAAAACGAGTTTCTTATTTAAATTTATCAGTAAAAGTAAATACAATTCAGATTTGAAAAATCTCTGTTTATGAAGACATTTATTTCAAAATCGCCTTACTATACGTAGCAGAACAATTTTCTCAATTTACAATTATAAAATACGAGTACTGTAACGAACAAAGACAAAGACAACAAACAGCGATGGATTATTCAAAATTAAATTTTGACAACGGGCATTTGAATCTTCCATTATCGACAGCCAACGATTTTAGAAATTTTTAAAAGGTTCGGCAATTGATGTTTCTGGACTGTTCGAGAATGTGTGTTATATTCGATGTGTGCTATATATATATATATATATATATATGTGGTTTTTGTTTTCTTTAGGTTTATTAAAGTCGCTTGAAACGACTAAGATCATCAGCGACTGTTCTAGTTGTAAGGATCTAGCCACTTGTTTTACTTTCTTTTTCGTACACTTTTTCTGCAATATTCATTCTCTTTCAGTTCAATTTCGACAATCATAGTTCACATTCACACTTCACATACTTCCGAGTATTCACTTTTGTACATTTACTGTGTCATAGTTCGGTGAGAAAGTTGTCCTCCTTTACGGATATGTCGTGTCCACATCGTCCCGCTGTCCTGCTAAACAGGTGGCTGTGGGTCAGTCTTGTGTCAGCCTCAATTTTTTTGGTAGCTCTTGCCCAGATGGTTTCTCTGAAGTGGATACTGTAATTTTTTTTAGTTTTTATGGTTGGGATCGCCAAAAGCCGTACCACAGCCCTCTAGTTGCTTCCCTACACTACCTTATCGCATCCTCTGCTGACAATGTCAACTGCCGTCTTAGCTTACCATTTACGGCTCTCTAGCTGCTGAGACATTGCCCGCGATATCCTTGTGCCAAGGAATCCAAGTTAATTCTACATCCCCAGCGTGGAGCTCTCTTAACTTGCGTTGAACTTGTGCCACTGTCGTTTTTTTTTTTTTTGTTTTTTTCTACTCTTTATGGCCTTACGCATCATAGAGGTTCAGAGAAAATGGCTATTTGTTCCTCCACCGGGCCTTTCTCTACTAGTTCTAGGAATATCAGTGTAATAAATTGTTTATTAACGAATCAATAAAGAAGTTTGGTTAATTAATTTCCATCGAATAAAAGAGACTTTAACGATAAGTTCAATACAGGTTTGAGAGTATCCCGTTACAATTCATAAAATATCTGCGTTTGGTATAAAGGTTAACCAAAAATTAATTCAATTAAAGTAAGTGAACTTGGAATAACTTTTCACCGCTTAAATAAACAATATAAAGCAAAGTTAGTTTGGCAGAAATTGACAATTGAAAAATTAGATTCAAAAACTGCAAAGAGTTTAAAGCTCTCTTTTGAGTTTCTTGAAATGAAATTTCAAAAAATCCTTAGTAAGGTTTTTTTTAGTAATAACTAAAAACAGATTTAAATTTTATGTGAATACCTTTAGAGTTTAGTGTCTTGACCTTCAGCATGTTTGTCAGTCAGTTACGGTCCTGCTTGATATAGAGAGAAGGAATATTAAAGCCTAAAGAAAAATAAAAAATGTTTTTTTTTAAATTTTATTAAATTCCGTCTAATATTTTTTGAAAAAGAATTTAACATTCATACATAGAATATTTTACTCCTATACAATAGTATAGACTATAGAGTATAGAAAAACAACTAAAAGATTATCTTTTTATAAGAAAAACGTATTTCATATATTTTAAAACCAACACAACAAAAAATCTTTAACGATTAGTTTAATATAAGCATCATATTTTTACCCTGTAATTTTTCAACGAAAATATTTGCTCTGAAGGACGTAAATAGAGTAAATTTTTGATACTTAATTAACAGCAAACAAGAAACTAAACAACATACATATTTATAAGGTTGATTCTGAAAAACATACGGATATAACCCCATTTTGATTATTTAAAGCTTGTTTATGAATGTAAATTAGTTGTTGCAAATTTACAAATGAATGGTGCACGACAATCAAGAAATCGGAACTCGGTAAAATATGCTCGGTAAGAAAATTGTCGCCGAGACAGAATTTAAATAAAAATTATTTATTTCGAGGCATAAACACGTTATAAATTTGAGCCGTGGTTCTACCGCGGTGCTAATATATCATTTTGAAAATCAGAAAAATAGAAAATAAAGTAGTGGTATATTCCACGTTGCTCGCTCGCTTCCATCAGCCACACACAATATCATATCGTCGTCTATTCCATGATGAGCAAAATATTTTTAGTGAAAGCCCCACTTTATCATTCCGTAATACAACATGGGCGCTAACAACGATTTTGTTCTCTCAGCCACAACGTGTTCTCCTCACATACAATGAAAATAGTTACTCAATTCCATATTTTCGAATGTCACATTCAGAACGAGCCGAATACGGATGACGTCTTTATTTCCATCCACGGATTCAACCCACACTTCAGCATCATTCCAGCTTCAACGTCTCCCGTCATATTTCTGCCCGACCACATTTATATTTATTATTACAATTCTTACGGAAACAGATTTATTATCAAATATATATCATTTTCCCACTGAATAACTCGCAAGGAATTTTCCTCTCCAGTGTTTCATTTTGTTCAAAAACCCGGGGCGGGTGAACAACGGGTGAAAAGCGACCGGTTTCTATCTCGTACGAAATAAAATCTTCAGATTTGAGAGAAAATAACATAAAGAAAAGTTTCGTATTTGACCGTTGAACGACAAACGGATAACGTATGAGTCCGTAAATGAGTTGAATAATGGATGAGGGAACGTCGTCGTGTATACGAAGACACGAAAGAAAGACTGATTTAGATTGGATGTTCTGGACGATCCATGGAGGCGCACCTGAGTTGAAATGAGATCGCGTCCTTTTCGTTCATCACAACGATATCTCCCATGGGAATAAACACACGGAATATTCACAAGATTTGCCGCTGCCTCCCTCGCATCAACCCTTTCTCGGTACAAAAACAGCACGCGTTCTCATTATTCGATTATCGTCAATCGTTATCGTAGATTTTTTTTTTGTATACGATATTCGTAAAAGACAAATTTTTGTTAATTTTCTCCGATAGTCAATTGGGGAATATGTCTTGGTTTGTTAATTTACTTATTTATTAATTCCTCGTTGCCTCAAGTCGGTTATCCAATACATGGCAACATCGTTAACAATTACGTTGATTGCCGAATTAAATTTATCCAATTGGTTTATAGCCTAAGGAACGTTCACGTTAACTGTAATCAATACTTATTTAATTATTAATAATTTCCAATAATATTAATATAAAAACAAGCTGGCGTTAACAGATAAATTTAATCGAATCAACAAAGCTTAAAATAGCTTTTTAAATTTTATCTCTTAAAAAAATAATCAATAATCCCATACCGATAAGATTAACTTTTTCCTATTAAACCAAACTACTTCATTCCACTTTTTTAAAACGATACAAAATGGACAAAATTTATTTTGTTCTAATATTTTTTCTGTTATTTTTTGAAAAAAGTTTCTGTGAAAATTTTCAGGTATTATTTTGAAATTACTCCTTCTATATTTTTCTAATGATAATCATTCTTCAGATTTCAAACTTGGATGTGAACTTTGAGGAATATTTGAAGACATTTAACAAAAGCTATAGTAATGCAATGGAATATAAGAAACGGAAAAAAGCTTTTTCAAATAACTTAAAGGAAATCGAAAAGCTACAGGTTTCGGAACGCGGTACGGCTATATATGGAATAAATAAGATTTCTGATTGGACAAAACAAGAACAACAAAATCTGTTTGGTTTGAATCTTCGTGTAAATTTTACTGGGAGAACCACAAACGTTAAGGATTTGAAGCTTTCTGAGTCCGATAGTTTTGATTGGCGAGACAAAAATGTTATATCTTCAGTGAAAAATCAAAAAACTTGTCAATGTTCCTGGGCTTTTGCAACTATAGGTAATGATTAACTTACAATTAATATACAAAAAATATACGAGCATTAACAAAATCCTAACGAACAAATAAGAACCGCTAAAATCGCGAACTAATTTTCGACAAATGCGCGCCGATAAATCCTCTTATTATTTAAATATTTGTTAATTATTTTCGTCATCAATAAAACCCCAATAGAACCCTCTATTTAAAAATGATTATCAATTAATAATATTTTATGCTCAGTTTTTATAATAAAATTCTTTTTTCACAAGTTAGAAACCTCTTTGCATAGTTATTATTCGATAATCCATTTCTGACTTCATATTAGAAGTGCTTTTATTTTATTAGTGAATTAATATTTTTGGCCATTTTTTGAGGCCTTAAAAATATGGCTGAATTTTGTTCAGAGTCCCAGGATGGCAGTTGCAGTTAATCCAGCGATTAACACTCCTATTTGAAAACACTCCTCTGAGTGTTTTCAAAAATAAATTGCTGTACTATTGAAGCTATAAGTACTTTGAAAAGTGAGAGCTTTATTTACTCTCAATCCCATCTTTTATTTTATAACTCATTCATCAAAATATTGATTGTAAAACTATGTTTGAATTTACCACATATTTTGCTGGTAGTAGTCTGGAAAGCATTTCTCATTAAATAGTAAAGGTACAAAGAGGTTCAGAAATTGAATGCAAATAAAGCTCTGTTTCATTGGGTTATTCAACTCAACAAAATCTTGGTTCTTTGACAAATCTTATTACGGTGCTTAGTAACCGCTGTGCTACGCTTTTGTGTGGTGAGGCAATATTAACTATGTCGCAATACATTTTACCTACGAAGTATTTTTTTTTTTTTTTTTTTTTTTTGATGCCTCAACAACATTCTTTCAATAGTTTACAACAAAGACTAAGTCAAGTTAACAATATGTACTTGTCTTCATTTGATCTTTTTTGTATCTGTAATTATTGTTGGCTGATTCAAAAATACAACAGAAAACGAAGAGTTTCCCGTAAAACCTGTGTTATAGGTGCATTACAAATTAAAGCAATAGCATCGTTTAAATCTAAAACTTTTAATGGGAAATACAAATTTACTCAAAAAGTCACTCAACTTTCTGAATTTTTTTTTTACTTCAATTTTTTTCTGAAACTATAAAGCTATTTTTGGTTCATTATTATTAACATAATGACCCATGATAAAAATGAAAGTTCCACTTCTAAAAATCTGTACAATTGTTTATTTACTTCAAATACAACCTTTTTTGTTTCAAAAAAAACTTTGTTCATTTCAAATAAAATTATTTTTATAATTTAATAAAACCAATGTTTACATACTCAATACCTACATCTCGTAGTATATATAGTAAAAATAAATTAATGTATCCTACTGCATATTTAATTTTTTTTTATATTTTAATATACGATATTTAAAAAAATATTATTTAAAATGAAAAAGGTCGCTTTAGAAATAAAAAGTTTCTTTTGTACTAAGTATAGTAAAAACAGTTTTTTCACTTTTCAATAAGTCAAAAATTCGATTTACAAAAAATCCTTTCGATCACTCAATGTTTGATATCTCTCGTCTATCATTTATCTGTTTTCTTAGTCAAAGTTCTTTAAATGTTTTTTAAATTCATTTTTCAAATTCTTATTACGCTTGCCCCCAATTTTCAGAGGAATCCAAATAGAATTTATGGTATTATTTATATATCTACTATATAAAAATAAGTCGGGTTTTCCTTCCTGACGCTATAACTCCAGAACGCACGAACAAATTTCCACGGTTTTGCATTTGTTGGAAAGGTCTCGGGCTGTGTGAGGTTTATAGCAAAGAAAATTCAGGAAAAATTTAAACAGAAAAGCGGGAAAATCTTTTTTCACATACAGCGCCATCTCTGATGATACATAGCATGTACTACAAACCAATATTTTAAGTAGATAGCGCCGGTGCGTGATACATTGCTTGACAAGCAATGAGAGTTTTCATAGTGCAAAAAATCGTCATAATTGTACTCTTCCCGTGGGATAACAAGACAATTGTATCTTACAGGAATCGTGTATTTAATAGAAGTTTCGTTAAAGTACGTGAAATAGAGTTCTAGCACATTATCCTCAAGAAGGCTTGATCTCTTTTTTATCCAGGAAAAATGTACTACTCCCGTGGGATAGATATGTTTTTGTTTGTCATAGAGCAAAAGATTGACATGATTTTTTGTAATAAGGTAGTTGAAAGGTTAGAGAAAAATATAGATTATTAATTTGTATGTTAGTATAATGCACGATTCTCAAAAGATAGCATAACAATTAAACTTATCCTCCTGCAGGAATCGTGTTTTTAAAAAAGCTATCCCTAAAGTTCATGAAATAGCGTTTTAACACAATCATTCCAAAAAAGTTTAAATAAAAATTACAATTTCTACAGCAAAATATGATTTTTAATTTAACATCCGATAACATCGGTAAATTAATAATGAAAATTTTTGAAACATTGAAACTTCTTTCGTTGTTAATTTTTGAATGTCTATAATGTTTAAAAATAAACGTGTTAAATTACTATTGAAAATTTTGAACTTGGTGAAAAACTCAGTTAAATATATAATACATTCAACATTTTCGAATTGTATTGCTATTTAAAGAACACAAGTATAAGTATTTTATAATATTCATAAAAACGTATAAAACCTATAAGATAGCTCTTCTAGATAGCTATATAAAATATCTTCCTGGAAAAGTAGTTTATCTGATTTTCATGAACTTTCTATGAATCAAAGATCTAGAAATATCTATCTGTCTTTTTTTGTTAATGGGATGAAAGTTTCCATTATTCAATCAGTATAATTTAGATACGCTCAGCAAAGCGGGCGGGGACCAGCTAGTTATTTATAATTTTTCTTAAGTATTGTTACACATTTAAACATTAAGGGGTTTATAAATTGAAAAACAAGGTATACCGAGTCAAAAGAACTCCTTTTAATACTTAAACGAATTGAAACAATATTTGATTATATAACAACACATTTTATGTATTTGAGGAAAAATATCTGCTGTGGCGCGTCACAGAACTTTCTTTTGCATGAAAATCGCTGTTCGTTAAATAAAGAAAGTCGTTTTGGGGCAATACAATCACTTCCTAAATTAAATTAGGATTTTATTAAATTTTGTTTAGGGTGTTAAAAAATAAACCAAAATTTAACAAATAAACCATAAAAGTGCTAATAACCATTAGCAGTAGGTACTACGAGTACAAAAACAAATGTCCACGATTGGTTAAGAAGTTATAAATAGAATCATATATAAATATCTATGTAAACAGAGCCAAATGTATACTCGTATAGTCTCTATTTACTAACTCCCACCCTCTGCCCTAGAAATCCCCGAATCTGAATTTTCCAAAGAAATAGTTTCAAATAAAAGTAAAAGTTTTAAATCTTTGATGAGTGTAAATAGTTATAGAAAGTTTAATAATATCGTTGGAGCTGTTTTTGAAAAAAGTTGAAAAACCTAAAAACTCATAAAATAAAGTCAACTGATTTGATTCAAAAGCTTCGCGGTACAACTAGATGTAATATGAAAGCAAAATTCCAAATTTGGTGAATTTCAAATAAACCTTTCTATACGATATCGCTGTCATACAAAGAAATTTTTCTAAAAATCTCTTTTTCAGACTCAGGGGATCTTAACTTGAAATCGAAATTCCACCTGATTACAATACTTTCTTAGTATATACAACTATACTATATATAATAGTAAAAGAACCAAAAATGCGTTTTCTGTAATCATTTCTAATAACTTATGAACCAAAAATAAAGAGCTTTTATCTAAAATTTGCACTTTTCTATTTTAACCGTTATGTTTTGCATTGCTTTTAGGTAATATAGAAGCGTTAAATGCAATCAAAAATCCATCCAAACCTGTAGTTAATTTGTCTGTGCAACAGTTAATTGATTGTGATCAATACAGCAGTGGATGTCTTGGAGGAAATCCAATTTATGCAATTAAGTAACTACGTCTAAATAAACAATGTACCAAATCATAAAGTTCTTTTTCTTCAGGAACACTATTTATTTGGGTGGGGTAGAAGTTGACACGGACTATCCTTACACCGGAACCGAGCACGTTTGCCAATTCAATCTATCAAACAGTGTGGTTACTGTCGTTGATGGAATCCAGATCAATTCAAGCGAGGACAAAATGGCTGATTGGTTGACAAATAATGGTCCAATTATTACTGGTATAAACTCTCAAATTCTTTTACCATATACAAATGGTGTTATTGATACAAACGATTGTAATCCTTACTATTTAAACCATGCTGTATTGATTGTGGGATTTGGACTAGAACATTCGTTACCGTTTTGGATTGTAAAAAACTCATGGGGTGCTGACTGGGGAGAAAGTGGGTATTTTCGAATACGTCGCGGTAATGGAACGTGCGGTATCAATATGATACCAATGTCAGCCGTATTAAAAAATGATGACTTAAAATTAACAACACTTTCAATTTTATCATTTATTTTCATAACAGGAATGCTAAAGTTGTTAAATTGATATAATTTTAAGAAACATAATAATTAATTTTAAATCGCTGTCAGTGTTAATTTACGACTATTGCAATGTTTTTATGTTATTTGTAAAATGTATTGCAATTTCTTTTGTAAATTAAAATAAATATAACTGTGAGTAATTTATGTTTAGAAAGTGTCTAAAAAATAAAATTAAACATTATTCTGACGATATTTGATTTATCTATGCAAGAAAAACAGCAATTTTTCTCCAAACAAATTTAACACGTGAAAAATGTGGAGCTACAAAACTAGCACAGCTGTGTTCATTACAACACGACGAACCAGGCAAATAGACGAAAGGAAAGAATGTGTATATAAAATACGAGGCAACAAAACCAAAGCCAATTCGTAATATTAAAGAGAAAGCGCTACTAGTTGGAAAATGGTTAACAACACGAACCTGGGAAAAATAAAATTATATGTATATACTATATGCATATACCATATACCCCGCCTTCGCATTGAGTGAATAATTTGTTCGTTGAATAAATTTATGATCCCATTTTTTATCTATTTATCATTACTCTCAAATCTTGCTAGTCAAATATAATTACTCTTCGTTGTACTCCATTTCTCGCAGTCCGAACATAACGATGAAAAACCAAGTAACAACGTCAAAGTTTGCTTTGAAAAGGTGAAAAATGCGGTCACTTTTTTGATGTGGGTTAAACTAGAAATGAAACTGTTTAAGGTAAGGGAATAAAAGTTTTATTTCTGCTACATAGAAGAAATATTAAGATGAATTGTGATAGATTACCAACAGTAAGAAGTAAGTATGAAAAAAGCGTAGTAATTGTATAATAAAACATAGCACAACAATATGATTGAAAGGGTAACTTAATATAAGAATGAAATGAACAAATGTTTCCTGAATTATTAAGAAAATATATTCTTAAATATTGTTCATGATGAAAACTTTTCTGTATAGTCAAATAAAATTTGCGTTTAATTCTCTGGTGAATTTAGATCTCATCGAAATTTATTAATATTAATACCATTGTAACAGTTCGATCTTAAAGTTAAAAGTAATGTTTGAGAAAATATTGTGTTTATTTATTATATTTGTTGATAGTTTCAAGATCGTACGAAAATAACAACTCGGAAAATAAAAATTGTCAAGATAAGAACTATTAATTTTAACCTTAATTTTAATAGTATCTTATTTTGACATCATAGGCGTATATATTGACTAATGGCCGGCCGAAAATTCGGTTTCGGTTTCGGTCAGAAAATGACCAAATCTTTCGGCTGCACCGAAACTCGAGTGCTCGTGAACAAGGAATTCAATCTTATCTATCGGAG
Source organism: Sisyra nigra (assembly GCA_958496155.1). Lineage (NCBI taxonomy): Eukaryota > Metazoa > Arthropoda > Insecta > Neuroptera > Sisyridae > Sisyra > Sisyra nigra. The sequence continues at coordinate 18,630,673 of OY292315.1, read as the reverse complement.
TGTTGCAACGCAATGCCGACATATAGGTAATGTTATTGTAGGTTTTAAGGTACCTTTCCGCTCCGCCTACTAGTGTTACAAGTGAGTAACTGTGTAGTGCTGCTGGGCAAATATACTCAATTCGTCGAAAAAATCTGCTAGGTGGGAACTTTTTAATTACAAAACTAAAATTACTGAAACACTTTTTATCTGATTTTATACCTGTTTTTTTTAAACTTTTAAGTACCTTTATTGTTAGATTATTAGATTATTGAAATTTTAGAAATGTGTAAGAAGTTTTGGTTTCGGCTGAAAAACCAATTTCGATCGGACATTAATATTGACATCAACCTATCCATTACACTCTTATATATATAGAGAACTATTCCAGGTGTTGTATGTCCATGTTTTCTATGGTTAACTTTCTTTTTGTTTACCAAGACGTGTCTGCAACGTAATTTTACTTATTTAGGTTATTTTGTTTTTAACGTATTAACATTAGAGCTTAAACAATAATTATTAGATTATGTAATCCAAACGTATAATAATGTAAAATGTGGGTGACTTAATTGACAATTACGGAATTTTTGATAACTTTTTATTATGATGTGGCTTTTATGTAATGTATATAAATAAAATGAGAGCGGTCTGCCGTTGTGCGCTAATAAGGCAAAAACGACAAGATAGATTTTGATCAATTTTTTGTTTTGTTTTACTTCTTGGAAACTTATCCTGGTAATGCGCGTTTTTATCCCCCGATAAAACATCACCCAACAAAATATTTCAAGGACAAAATATCCCTTGATTAAAATATCACCCAATATAACATCTATGAAACATAATAAAAGGGGCCCGGGAGTGCAACCCCCGGCGAGGGTTTGAGGGTGCCCTCAAAATTAAAAAAAATCGTCTCAACTTATTTTTTAGGAATAAATAGCAAATTAGGTGTGATCATAAGTTTTTGAATTAAAAATTAATTTCGAGCTAACTTAATCTCGCATACGATTAGCCCACGCTTCATATTTATGTCAAAATTTAATCAATTTTCACGTTTTAGATGCAACTTTTAAACTAAACGAAAAGTCGAAAAAACGTGTTTCTGTTTTCGATTTATTTTAACTAGGTCTATAAAAATCCATCATTTTGAGGTCTAAAAATGTTCTAAAGCTACGTGAACGAAGTCGCGGGTACAGCTAGGTTTATATAAAAACATAAAATATAGATCATAACAGTTACGTGTTATGCGCCTGTCAACAAATATAATAATAAATTTTATAGTAGTACCTATACTTAGTAACTAGTTTTTTATAAAATCAATTGATAGACCTTGGTGCATCCTTTCAGCGTGTATATATCTTGGATGGTTACGAATTAATCTTAAAAAATTTATTTTGCAAAACTTTTATCTTGCTGACAATGTGTAATGCAGAGCAGCTATATGATTTCTACTTATTCCATATTAAGAATAAATGTAAACGAAAAACATTTATTTTATTAAATTTCAAATGCTTTTGCTCCCTTAAATTTTATCTCCATGAAATTGGTGGATAAATTCTTTTATCATCTGAGCATTATTTTACCATTAAAAATTCTATTATCCATCGATAGACTATTGTAAACTTATGAAAAATCTTACCTGCCCAGCAAAGCGGGCTGGGTAGGTAACAGCTACTTTTTTTCCATTTTCTTTTACTTTTCCAATGATGGATTGTATAAGAAATCTACAGAGATATTTTATTTAAATTACTTAGCTCAAAAAAAGTTTATTCATTTAAAAGAAAGGATGTTATATTAACATTAATAATGTTAATTTTTTTTTATAATAAAAGCTCTAATTTGTAAAATCACGTTGTTATCGATCCAATAGAATGCTTAGCAGGAAAATAAGTTGTTAAGTTTTAAAATTTAATTTGTATTTAAAAAGTTGTTACGTTTGTGAAAACATTTTATTTATATTTACATCTTGTTTTATACATAGTTTCATTATTGTTTTTTAATATCATATTTTAAGAGTAAGTGTTTTAAGCTTAACGTTTATTAAACAAATAATTAAATATTAAAAGCTATCAAGTTTATTATATTCAGTTAAAGCGATTTTTATCTTCATCAAAAACATCGTAAACTCGCATGCATTATGTATGTCGCATAGACAAAAAGGGTAAAAAACTGGGTGGCCTACAGTAAAGGGCACTATGATTAATACCCGTCAGTCAGTCTCAGTAACGAAATGCTTTATAATGTCTCTGATATAGCGACCCCAGACCATCTAGACATATCCACATATTCACGTTGAACATGAGGGATGTAATAAAGTCCGACGTTCATCCCGACACACATCATCATCATCTCTACTTTCCATAAACTCACACACAAAGCTTCTTGCACGGCTCCTTTGGCCGTCCGTGTGCTTCGTTGCCATCATATACTGTATATCATATCACATTTGATAACGTCATGCTCTTTTCCCTTTTCATCTTTGCGATATCCTTTTAGATATTATCTAATTTGGTTTATGTCTACTTGTGATAAGGGACCATACGTTTTCATTAATGAACATTTCAAGGTTTATTAGTTTTCTTTAATTCCATTCACGACCATCTCGAAAATTTCATAAATTTCATTTTCTCAACAATGTATCTTATTTTTCATTAACAATTAATTAAAACTGATTAAATTTGTATTCCTTCGAGTGTTACTTCAATATTAAAGCTTCAATAAATTAGAAATAATTTTTTAGTTAATAGGTATTGTTAAAATTTAATCTCTAATAATACAACAGTACCGTGATTGACTGAGAGACAAGTAGGAAACTAAACCATGAAAAAATAGAAACCATTTTGAACTATAAGGAAACATTTTTTGAAATTCCACCCTTTTTTTACTTTTCAAATACTAACTTTGTAATTATGAAATTGCATACTTCTACTTTTGCTGTTTCTTAACTCGTTTATTTGAAGGTTAAGAAAATTATTTAAAATTACTTCACTAATTTTTATTAATTAGCATTTATACCTGACATATTCGTTATGTTGAATTTTGTATTGAAGTTCTCAAAACCTGTCGTTTGAGACGAAAGATAATTTTGTAGTTCCTCTTTTCTTGGGCATAAGCTTATTTCCTAAGGGTTGTTACCTTATCAGCTGTTGATATACACATGTAACTTTTAATGTCGCTTATGTTAAGTGTTACTACATCTGAGTTAGTTCATTTTCTCATCTCTTCTCTCTCGTTATAAGTGAACTTTATAGTATTAGAGAATTTTTTTTTTATTAAATATACACCGCGATATGCTCCGCTAAAATGACAAAATTTTAAACAAAATAAAAATGATTTTTTATTTGCTTATTTTAATGACTTCTTCTTTTTGGTAGATATTTTCGTCGATTTTTGTTAATTTATTTTATCATGGTAAATTTTATTTTTTTGGATTTTTCCATTTTTGCTCAATTAGAAGAAAACCAAGTTAGGGCTTGTTCCCTCGTACTGCAGCCTTTGACTTATTGTACTCCTGTTCTGCTTATGTATCTCTGTTGTACTAGGATTCTTGCTTATTTTAGGTTCAGCATTCTGCCTAGTAGAAGCAGTCCCTGTACTAAGCTTTTTACGCAATTTGTGGCTGTTTAAGCGACATTTATCCCATAAAAATTTTCGCCACTTTGTGAAGGCTTTGCAGTCAAAAATGACATGGGTCGTGTTTTCCTTCCCATTTCCACACAGTCTACCCTGCATTTGGGGTTTTGTGGGGACAACCCAATAATTAGCTGATACTCCATTTTTCTATACAGCCAATGTTCTGTGAAACTGTTTCTTTTAGCTATATCTCATTTCATAATCATCTTAACCCTCAAAAATTATCTAAAATTATCTTTTTATCGGTATAATTGTTTGTTTTTTTTTTTGATAATCCACTAGTTAAAAAATGAAATTAGATCTTCTTACGTAGTTTTTTACTTTCTTTTACTGCTATATAGTAAAGGAACCTATCTATTGTAATCGGGTCGAATTTTCGAACTCGAGCTTTCACCGGAAATACATGTTTTGAGGTGCCCTCATCCAAAAAAGTGGTTTTTAGAAATGTGTGTGTGTGTGTGTGACAGCCATATCGTATCAAAAGCTTTATCCGAATTTTACTTGAAATTTGGCCTCCATATTATACCTTGTTGTGTCGCAAAGTTTTTGGTCAAAATTGGTTAACCAAAAGCTCCACTTTAGTCTCGGAGTTTTTGAGCTTTTTAACTTTTTTTTTAAAGCGGCTCCAACGATTTTCTTTAAACTTACTATACTTCTTAGACTCATTTATGGCTACAACTTTTATTTGAAACTATTTTCCTAGAAATATTCGAGTAAGGACGATCTGGGGTTAAGGATAGGAATTCGAGTTTTCACCGGAAATGCACGTTTTGAGGTCCCTTGAATAAAAAACGTGGTTTTTAGAACCATTTTATGTGTACTTGTATTTATGTGTGACTGCGATATCGTATCAAAAGCTTTATTCGAAATTCACCAAACTTGGAATTAAGCCTGCTTATTATATCTATGTAGTTGTGCCTCAAAGTTGTTGATTGAAATTGGTTGATTGCAAGCTCAACTTTATTCAATAGATTTTTGAGCTTTTTAACATTTTTTTTCGAAAACGGCTGCAACGATTTTCCTAACACTCTCTATAGTTCTTAAACTTATTGATGCCTACAATTTTTATTTTAAATTTTTTCTTGGGAAAATTCAAATAAAAACAGTTCTGGGGTTAAGGGTGAGTTCGTAAATACATATTTATAATATTTTATATGCATTTAGTTCTGTTTACATAGTTACAAAATAACCATAGTTCTTTTAACCAATAACGAGTTTCATAAATGAAAGTAAATCTAAAAGTAAATTACTTAGTAACTATAAATATTTTTCAATTCCGATGATGTACCAGTTTTACAAGTCTTTATACATATATTATAAAGATTAATTATGAAAATTGTTGCAAGTGTAAGCTTTCATTTTTCAAGTGAGTAAATTGGATTAGAAAAAATGCATGCAGTACGGGTATAGAACGGAGTAATTTTCCCCATTTATTTTCCGCGCTATTCAACTCTTTTGGACTCAACAGTAATAAATAATAAAATTCAAACAACAAAATAATAATAATAGCAATAAGTTGTTCGAAAGCAATTTGCTATCACAGTTTGTATGCGAGAGTGTGCATGATGTTATTTCAGCCGGCGGCTGCACAAGTTAACAAAACTTAACGCGCGAATACAACAACAGTTTTGTCGGGACAAGAATGGTTTTAGTTCCCTCTGCTTAACATACAATTTACAGCTTCCACACCACCCAAACTTCCCGTGCCGTGCTCCCAAGAAACGGGATGAGGAACGGCGAACACTTAACTGCAGGAGAACCGAAGAGGACGCGCCTCAACCGACGACGGTGGCACTCCAAAACCATGGGCTGCTCACGAGCACAAGGGGATGAAAACGGGAGACTAAACAGGGCAAATGTGGATCGTATAAAGTTTTAAGATTGTGTCGATAACTATATGGCTGGCGAAACCCGTTTTACATTAGTCTTAAAGCCAGATTCAATCTAGGAGGAATATACATAAATATACATAAGCTATAGTTGAGGTCATAGGAAACTGTAGAATAATCATAATTTAACAACGATTTTTCAATCGAAACATAATCCTCAATAAAAAGATTTTTCTTCTTTTTTTCAATTAAAAATTATTGAAAATTTTATAAATTCCTAACTTTCAAAAAGCTCCATTAAGTTTTTATATTTTTCTACACGTTTTGACGACTAAAAGAAAAAGAAATCATTCATCGTTAAAAAAAATTTTACAAGTCTTAGTTTCAGTAGAGAATATAAAGAGAATATCATTCTATGTAATTACAAATAAAACCCAGATGGAAGGAAGTTATAAAAATTTTCAGGTTCATAAAGTCGCTTAAAGTAGCAAAAAATCTTTTCTCTACAGCTTAGTCTATGAGTTTTTAGATTTACAACCAACTAGGTACCTATTCACATTTTTCTCTATACTCGAAATGGCATTAAAAACTTCCAACAATTGCGATTTTAAAGTGAGACACATATCAATAAAATATCAAGCAATTTCTTGTATTAAACTACTTCATTATTTTATTACAAAACCGTAAAAAAAAGATATAACATATATATAAAGTAGCTGTGTATTCACATTTAGTAAAAAGTTTATGTGCCAATGCGAATTATTTAGCGTCTTACAATGTCTTACAATGTTTTCAAATGATTTATTAAAAGAAAAATGTGAGGAAAAATATGATTGAAACGCGGTAGCTACCTCAAACGATTCAACGGTTTATAAAACTATTTACCTTGAAAGTTGTTATTTAGAAAAATAATTGCATTCATACTACTTAGTTATACTATACTCCACATCGTCTTCTAAGGCAACAAAATCCTCTTTAATTCTTCTTTTACATGCCACATTTTGCTTTCATCGTTTCCGTCGGTGGTTAAGAGTAGATATTAAAATTTCAATTACTGGAAAGAAGTAAAATATTTTCAATTACGCTCGTTAAGAAATTGTTATAAAACAGAGAAAGCCAACGACGCATTGAATGCGAATATGAAAATATTGTTGAAGAAAATATAGAATTGGGAGCAAGAAAAAAGAAATTGAAACTTGTTGAAAGGCTATGTGAAGCGCCAAGTTTTTACTCCATTAATGTTTGAGTAATAAAAAATGTAAGTGGTTGATTTACTAAAACATTTTTAACTACAAGGTGTACCAGCTAGACCAGCCATTAGAAGTTTCCGGAGAACTTGAAATAATAGAAATCTAAAAATTAGGATTATAGGCTAACTGGATTAAAGCTACCTTCCTAAAATATTTTTAGTTTTCTGTCACTTCCAGTTATACCGGAAGTGGACACTAAAATCATTATTTTAAATGGCATGCCCTATTTGTTCTTACATATCTCGATTGAATTAATAATTCTGAGCATCTATTATAATAAAAAGACCTCATTTAATCCTTAAGGTTTTCTAGAAAAATAACTTTTATTGGAAATGTCGCATCAAACGGACGCGTCTTGTAAAAGGTCCGTAACTCTCACATTAAATTGTGTAGGAAAGTCAACATAGGCTCGTTTGAGATCTCCTAGATGCTGCTACTATTGAGATTATAAAAAACATTTAGTTGTTGTTACTAAGTATCTCAAAGTGCACCGTAAAGCAACACGTGCTAAATTGTGTCTAATATCATTTTTTTTTTAATGGCACTACCTAATTTTATTTACCTTGTTTGGTTCTTCTTAAAATTCCCTACGTTTTCATAATTCATATCTCTATAGCCAAGTGTAAGGGCTTTCGAGTTATTGCTTAAAAAAGAAAATTCAACGTTACATCCGTGATTTATAACCGAGTTTTATGCTGTATGGCCAACAATAGTTGGTCATGTTTTCAGGTAGGTTATTTATTTAATTACACTGCGTATTATTGTGTTTTGTGTTTATTATCTTTTTTAATTTACCTATTTGAATTACAGATAATCTTATGATAATTATTGTTCCGACTAAATAAGTACAACTGAAAACATAGCCAACTACTGTTAGCCATACAGCAAAAAAATCGGTTATAAATTACGAATGTGACGTTGAATTTTCTTATTTTAAACGATAACTCGAAAACCCGTATACTTGGCTATAGAGATATGAATTATGAAAACGTGGGGAATTTTAAGAAGAACCAAACAAGGTAAATAAAATTAGGTAGTGCCATTTAAAAAAAATTGATATTAGACACAATTTAGCACGTGTTGCTTTACGGTGCACTTTGAGATACTTAGTAACAACAACTAAATGTTTTTTATAATCTCAATAGTAGCAGCATCTAGGAGATCTCAAACGAGCCTATGTTGACCTTCCTACACAATTATGTGAGAGTTACGGACCTTTTACAAGACGTCCGTTTGATGCGACATTTCCAATAAAAGTCATTTTTCTAGAAAACCTTAATGATTAAATGAGGTCTTTTTATTATAAAAGATGCTCAGAATTATTAATTCAATCGAGATATGTAAGAACAACTAAGGCATGCCATTTGAAATAACGATTTTAATTTCTTCTTCCGGTATAACCAAAAGTGTCAGAAAACTGTAAATATTTTAGGAAGGTAGCTCCAATCCAGTTTGGCTATAATTTCAATTGTTAGATTTCTAATGGCCGGTCTATCTGATACACCCTGTATATCACAAAGTTTCTCTAAAAAACATTTCGTATAAAATGTAACATTCAACCTGTTTTAAAGTCGGGAATTCAATGCATTTAATTACTTGTTCTAATGGAACTGAGAATGCAGTTAAACATGATACATGATAATGTTTTATTGCAAAATCTTATCATAGGTATATTTGTATTAATAAAATCGTGTTGATTATATAAAAATCAATACTAAAGCTTCATATTTTAACAAGAAAATAAACATTGAATCATTTTTCCCTGATTGAGTAGATTTTATAAGTAGATATCAATAGATAAATCATTTTTCTACTAATATTTTCTCGGAACCTAATATGTATAAGATAATGACATCATTCACTATTCTAAATAGATGAATTACAATAGATACCGGGAGCGTGTCCCAAGGGAAATCAATGCAATTAGACATTTGAGTATATGTACGTAGTACTCAGCCTCTAAAACACAATGCACAAGGAATATTGCGACAAACTATCTATTATCTTCATTATGAATGCATAAATTTAACATTGCACATTAAATCATTATGTGAGACAAAAATCTAATCCATCATTGCATTAAACAAACTGTCCACAGCTAATTTTCATCATTCAAATCCAAAATATTCAAACCATTTACAATAAGTATTGTACAATACGAATTCGTAGCCGAGAAATATCACCGCCATCTATGTATTGTTTTAATTAACTCCAACGCTAATTAGCAAAAACTAAAACCCGGAGCTCTCAATCTTTTACGAGGGCTTTTGCGATTTTAAATTAATTACAGCGCTTAATAAATCTTCCAGGCTTAAAAAAGCTCATCAGCGAAACGTCGAATAAAACAAAGACATCTTTAAAATCCCCCCACCCTCTTTGGAAAATAAAATTAAAAAAAATTAATTAACAGCATGTTGACACATTAAATCATAAATTGTAGAGCGTTAAAAAGACTCTTTGCCATCACTTTACGTCTTCCGTTTAAATTATATGCAAATCCCACCCCAACACGAGTGGTTGGTAAAAAGAAATTTTTCGAATAAAAAACCATTAACGCTCTTTTAATTGATGTACATTAAAGGGTGACTACTGGGAGGTGCGTTTAAAACTGATCCAAATTCAACAGGATGCCTTATACCCCATCCATCCTTGCTACTAAAAGTTCCTCATTTTATTTAAACCCGTTGATGTGTTATAAAAACTTCAGTCAGAACAAGCTTTTTAAGTTATACAAACTAAAGAAAATTCATTGGTTCGAACACTGTGATTTTTTCAGTTCGTATTAACATTACAAAATTTTCTTAAAGAAATTAAATATTGTATCAATTCAAGTCAATTTTTTTCTACAAAATGCAAAAAAATGAAACTTACAAGTAGGCAGTTCAATTAAAATATGCAATTCGTAATTGGATATTTTTAATAATCTCCCTAATCAATTTAATTGAAGCATTTAATATATAAATATGTATAGAATGTCAAGTAAGGGGCGATAAAGGAATGATTTGACATTCACGTTCAAATTTATATATTTTGAATTGGCCTTTACATGACATAATTTTGCGGAACCAAGTTAGAGAGTAATTGGTGTATTATTCCTTAAGGGTTGTAAGGGTTTGTTTAAGACGTCCTTCAGGAATACTTAAAACCCTTCTACTAAATACCGAGAGGCACTACAATAAACTTTATTATTACTATTGTTTGATCTGAGCTATGCATATAGATAACTATCCTCTTCAAAATGATGCGATTATTATCATACGAAGTATTGAATTTCGATTGATTTTAATTAAAATTTTAACTATTTTGTTTTTTTTTCGCAAGTGAAACCTAATTACAATAAATAGTGTAAAGTATACATGGGCGTACTGAGAAGAAGTAGACGGGGTAACTATTTTACCCTAAGATGTACCTACGTTTCATTTAAATTTTAGAGTAATATATAAATTATAAACTATCTTTTCTCTTATATTTTGTCATTGAACTCGTAATAGAACCCAGTGCTGGATTAACGCCTATAGGCCTGTTAGGTCTTGGCCTAGGGCGGCATGATTTAATGGGCAACAAAAATTTACTAACGACATCAAGTCGAAGGCGTAAAAATAAAAAGATAAATAAAAATTTAAAAAAACATTTGAATTTATTTTGTATTGATAAAAATTTTTTAGTTAAATTTAAATGACAACTTGTATTTGAAATAATTTTAACTTCATATAGCGAACTCTTCTTTAACGAAAACTTTTTAAGTGAGGAAATTATTAAATTTTGTTTGGTTTACATTATTCTCATTTTTAAAAGCTTCATATAACGTAATAATCGCTTTCAATAACGAAACAATACTTCATTTTTAAGACTTCGAAAAATATTGCTGAACATCCAACGCAATACTGATACAGAATCGTAAATATTTCGTATACCCAATGAGATTCATAGATATGTGTTCATTCGTTAGTTGTAATTGCCTAGCATGTGTTTACTTACTATTCCACATTACTGTCTCCAATGGGTTTCCAATGATTTAAGATTCTTAATGGTGGCAAAAATCTAAATCCCCCACTGATAGAATCCACTGAAATATACTCATAGATGAGTCTAGTTTTTGGTCTAGAAAACGGTCAACACTAAAAAATATATTTTGTGCATTGAAAATTTAAAATTGAGACCATTTTTCGCTCTCATTGTTAAGAACTTAATATCAATATCAAAATTTTGTCTCAAACACGAACGATATTAGGTTCGTTCCAGATAATATATAAACCGTACATGAACAACTGAAGATATAAAATAGCATTCGAGATGATCTGTGACTGTTTCTGTACGGATTAGTTTATGTACCAGATGAACTTGTGATTTTATATTGTATGAATCTATAGCAGTAATGCCAGTACCTACTAGATCTCAAACAAATATAGTTTATAAAGGCTCAAAAGCTAAACAGACATGCACACAAAGTAGGTATATGCAGTCCTTTTATCGTCGTGTTAACATTTAAAAAAAATGTCTTCTGGAAAGAATCTAATATATTACCTACGTCCATTGTGCATAAAAATGTTGAAATGAAAACAGATTAATTTTAATATATCTTAAAGTTCATAATAAATGCAACAGTATTTAGAAATAAAAAAATTAACCACCTAAGCAAATTAGAGACAGTCACCGTCTAAAAGACGGAGGTTGGGGGGTTACTTTTCACCCCTTCGATAAACGCATAAACATATTATATAAAACTTTTTCTGTGACGTTTTACGATGTTGGATCCTTCAACTATGAGATTTTAAAGATAACCTCCCCCCTAGGTTAAAAGCTGAGTACGTCCCTGAAATAACATGTTCAGTGTGGTTTATAAAGGACTGAAGTGAACACGAAAATCAAAGAACCACATGATTGTCGAGAAGCAAAATAGTTCTCTCGTATAAGATTAGTCATTCCGTCCGTTTGGATTCTATCGCGTACACCCCGTGATTGGGGCAAGAAGCATCTTCTTCGTCTTCTCGTCGATTCGAACGGGGTTGGCCGCAATGGTTTCTCTCTCCCCGGAGAAATTAAACGAATAAATTTTCTTGCAACCTATGTTACTTCATTCCACGACATTTGTTCGCCACTCCTAAATCCTTTTATACTATGTGGCGGTGGAACGACGAGGAAAAGGAGAACATAAGGGGACATAGAGGATAGGTGAAAACCCATGACATACAATTTCTAACAGTAATGAAATTGGAAATAAATTAAATTTATGTTTTTATTTTCTTTGGATACCTACTTTAGAACTTGTGTAATTGAAAAAAATTACTCTCGACGTAAAATTTAATCAATTTTTTAAAAGTCTCCAAGGATTTATAACCAGCTTTATGTGAGTATAATGGATGCTGTATGGTGAAATATTCAGGCCTTCAAGACAAATAGCTTCTTTCATTAAAACATGACATGGCGTTATTCGAAACGTATCGATAACTGTGACAGAGTCAGGCTGAAATTATTATACAATTTTCGTAAGTTCTTAACTTATACTCCCTTATTACTTTAAAAAGTCACTTAGGCGTTTTTTATTAGTCTGTCACGTTATACGTTTTGTTCTACACCGTATTTGTGTTTAAATTGAAACATTTAAATACTTTTCAATCGTTTTCAATCACTTAAGTATAGGTTTAGTATAGGGATTTGCAAATAGAACTTTGAAATTTTTTAAAAGTTAGGTTTTTGTTAATTTTATTAAAAGTTGAGTTAAGTAATGTTAATGTATCGTCTTTGTCTCTTATGTGAAGAAAAAAAATTATTTAAACGTTGATGATTATACGACCCTCGAGTTTAATAAGCTTTTTTCATTAATTAAGGCTGCTTCTTAGCAAATTAGACTAAGTTTTTTTACGAATCAAATATCTCAAAATTTAATCATAATTTTTACTATAACAGCATTGATTAAATAACAGTTAATTAGGGAAAAATTGTATATGCAATGAAAAATGTTTGCCACCAAATGGAAGGAACTCAAATATTTCTTATTTTAAGCTATTTTTAGGTTAAAGAATTTCGAGTTTTTATGGTTTCGTATTTTACATCATACATATCAGCCTCCATATAAATTCATTGGCTCATATATTCAATTATCTTAATTAAGGCATATTGAACTAGTGTATCAATATTACTGTTAGACTACATACAAAAATTTCCTTCGAAAAGTTTGAAAATTTGGCTTGAAAGTTCAAGAGGACTTAAACATTATGGTTTCTATATTGTCTCGATCTACTCGATTGCTCGGTTTTCATGAATATAAGGGATCTGATAACACAGTAATGTAAGCAACAGAAGAATCTTCTTTGAAAAAAAAGAACCGTTAAAAAAATTGGTTGCGTGTACTTATGTACGCGCGTGAGAAGTTATACTTCTTTGGTATCATTAAAAAATAGTTTTTATTAATTGCATTCAAATAATCAATTTTAAAAAATTTAAAAAATTATAAATTAATATTTAATAATAATTAGGAGTATAATATATATATATATATATATATATGTATATATATTTAAACATATAATTATTAAAAATAAAATTAAAAGAATAATATTTTAATTTAAATCAATAAATAATATCCAAAGAAAGCTGCAAGACGTTTATAAAATTTGTTAGGATTATTTTTCTGGTTAACAATTCATGCATGTGATGAAAACGAAGCTTCATAGAAATTGCGAGATAAAGTAAGTAGCTACTTTTCAAAGTAAATGTCTTAATCTTATTCATATCTTGTTTTACTAAATTATTATTCTAAGATGGTTGAATCATTATAGAATCCCAGATTTCGTGATAACTAAGAATATGCATGGAATGCCGACGTCATTTTCATCACTAAACTCCAAATAGTATAACAGCTACTGTAAAATTCGAGAAAAATAATAACTAATTTTTAATAATATGTGTCATTTGTATATATAAATATTTTTGATTTAAATATAAAAATAAATAAATAAAACAATAATTCAAATTACACGCGCCAAGTTCAAAAGAAACCAAGGGGTTTTGCGGTCAACTTCATTCTGTTAATTTTTGTCTTAAGACAAAAATTTATTTGGCCGCCCATCCAAAAATTTCACAATCATAATTTTTTCATAACGCGCCTAAAGAAGTATAACTTCAATAATTCAAAGAAATTGTAAGACAAGAACTTTTATCTTTACTTATTAGTTATAGCGACAATTTTACATGATGAAAAAAAGAGTCAAATAGTAAATTCGTTGAACTAAACGCAGTGCACTTGAAATAAGGAAATAATAATTACTTTTACATGCAACTACTAATTATATCGTTGAAAATAATTATTAAAAACATATTCCAGGAAATACAGAATTTTTAACCTGCGATAAAATATATTTTATTTTCGTTTTAACTTAATGATGACAATACATGAGATAAAATGTATATTATATTATAGATAAAATGGTTTAAATCTACTGCTATGAGTAAATCACAGACAAAAAAAATTGTAAAAAATAACAATGTGAAAAACGTTTCTCGAATTGATCCTCATTATTATCTTTTATTCAAAAAAATTGAACCATTAATAGGCCATTTGGTATTTGGGAATAAAAAGTTTACAAAAAATGTGACCTAGGTATACAAAAATACAATCAGTGAAAGATTACCATTTTACAACAAAAAAATTACACTATGTATTTATCTTAGTTTATGTTACACCCATTGATGCTTTCCCAAAATTTTATCATTGGGTTCGCATTCGCAGTAAATATTTTCTAACATTATTTTTAACTAGCTGATACCCGCTCGCTTCGCTGAGTGTATCTATATTTAACTGATTGATTAAAAGATTCCCTACGTTCATAGCGAAACATAAAAATTAATCTATTTTGATAGAAAAAAATGATAGATACTTTCAGACTTAAGATCCAAAGAAAGTTCATCAAAATTCGTAAAACTACTTTTCAAGAAAGTGATGTTAGCTGTCTCACATCAATTCTATACGATTTTTAGTAAAAAAGTAACTGTATTCCTTCCTTTAGGACTTGAAAATCTTTAATACCAAATGTCATTTAAGACCGCACAGCTATTTTAGGGGGCGTCCATTAATGGCGCGAGGCGTTTCTTGCGATTTTTGAAATCCCATCCCCTCTCCTCTAGTAAGATGTCATGAGATTTGGCATGTATCATTCCTCCAACCCGCAATCTAATATGATATTTTTTAAAACAAAAAAATACGTGATATTTGCGAGACCTTCCCTTTCCCCAAAATAAGATTAGATGAGATTCGGCTCGACCCCATCGGCCCCTGAACGCCTCACGTAAGAATTAAGGTTCCCTTAAAAGAATAGATTAGTAGCTATCCTACAGGATCTTTAGCAAAACTTAATAAAATTCGTTCCGTTAAGTAATTGTTAAATTTTTAGTTTATTATTTTAATACGTTTATTTCTAATTAATATCTTCGACAGTGAACAATGAAGAAATTCAAATATTTTAAACAATTTTATTATTAATTTCATCGGCTGTTAAATTGAAGTTTATATTTATTTTCCAGTAAAAAATGTCAATTTTTTAATTTCAACTTTGAAGAGATTTCTTTCGTTATCGTGTAAAATTGGAGGAAAATGCGTTATAATTCTATTTCACGAACTTTACCGAAACTTTTTAAATGTACGGTTCCTGTAGGATATAATTGTTTTGCCATCCCATGAGGAACATGCATTATTTTAGCTTCAAAAGTAAGCTATATCATTCTCCCCCAAACTACCACATTGCAAAAATCAAATCAAATTTTAACTCTGTGATAAACAAAAAACATATCTATCCCACGGGAATAGTGCATCTCTCCCGAGTAAAAAGTAGATCAAATCTTCTTAAGGAAAATGAGTTAAGACTATATTTTATGGATTTTAATGAAACTGCTTTTAAATACACGGTTCTTACAGAATACATAATTGTTTTGCTATCCCTTGGGTACCGTTTATTATTCTGGTATGAGAAGTAATCTATATCATTTTCTGACCCCTAAACTACCACATTACAAAAAAGGAAGTTAATCTTTTGCTCTGTAAAAAAATTATTTATCCCACGGGAACCGTACATTTTTTCTGGATACAAAGTATACTATATGTTAAACTGAATTATAATCTATATCTATGCCAAATTTCATCCCGATCCATTCAGTACTTTTTGAGTGAAAGAGCAACAAACATCGATACATCCATTCTTCCAAACGTTCACGTTTATAATATTAGTAAGATATTCATATTCCAATTGAAATATTATTTGGCAAAGTAGCAAACTAGCTGGTGAATATTAAACTTTCAGAGAAAAGAACTTTATCGTTCATATTCACTTTTATTTTGCTTAGTAATTGGGAAAGACACAAAATTATTTAAATTAACTAAAAAGAGTGGCAATTGACCTGGAGAACCTGGAAATGTCAAAAAAAAATTAAATTTCTGGAATAGTCAGGGAAAAGTCATGGAATTTTTAACTTAGTCAGGAAAATGTTTATTTTATTTTTTATTATCTCCATAACATTCTAAAAAATTTCAAATTCAAAAACAAGATAATATTTTAAATATTCGCGCTATTCGAGGATTCATGATTTCATTGTTTTTTTTGTTGTCGTTTCATTGTTGTCGTTTTTTTTAAGTTATAGATATTTAATCAAAAAAATTTAACTTTATATTAAATAACAGCAAATCATAGTTCTAAAAATTTTACGCAGTTGCGGGTATTATTGTCAAATTATAATAAAATTGTTTTCAGGAATAACTTAAATTTTTAATTTTTTTCCTATATGTATGTTCAATTTTTTCAAGTGTCTTGGAATTTTATTTTCAGTCGGGGAAAAGTCATAGTAAAGTCAAGGAATTTTGAAAATAGTTTTCAGTCGCCACCCTGCTAGAATTCTGATTTTTATACTCCTATATTAACACATACTTAGTACTTACATATTACAATACCTATTATAAAGTAATTTAATTATTTTGAATATTGGCGCCATAAATGACAAAATATGATAGATATTTGAAAGAAACAGTTAAAATCAAAAGAGTAGTAGAATATCATCGATAATCATAAAAACCAAAGGTAATTTTTTCTGATTAACAGGAGGTTCCGACGAAGCATAGCATTTACATCAAAAGGTTCGGGTGAACCCCTGCGAACCCCCAGGACAGCACCACTGGTTACTCCTATCAAAAAAATCCTGTTTAGTTGCTAGTATAGCATTATATCCTTATATGGGAAATTAAGGAATTTTTAATTTTTTTACTATTTTAACTGAATTTTTAGAATACAAGTACTTACAAACCTATGATCAAATTTTTAAAAAAATCGAAAACCAATAACACAAAATAGTAAAATCAATGTTAACTGTGCCTTGGGCATATAGAATGATTAATCCATTCATAATCTAATCGTAAGCCTTAAATTTAAGAATGGATTGAAAAGTATTCTGCCTTAGTACCCTTGATTAGTAGTAGTCAATCAGTAGTCAAATCAGATTTAGATTATTAAACTCTTAGGTAGGTCACTTGGTGGTGTGGTTGACTAGATAGTTGCCCTATAAGCCAGTGGTCCTGGGTTCGAATCCCAATGAAAGTCCAAGATTTTTTCTGGGTTTCTGGATTCGACGGTCGCTAATGACCACACTGTTGATGCGACCATAATTAAAATCAAAAGAAATAAAACTCTTAGGTATGGTATCTTGTGCTAGTGCCTCTTCAAATATTAGCAATGAAACTGACACCTTAGTACTCATCTTTTTAAAATAATTAATTATTACCAAATTGGACAAGTCACACATAGTCGCTACAATAAAATAAGTGAGTATTGTATAAGGTTTGTGGTGGCAAAATTTAATGACCTGCACTACGAATTAGATGATAATTTACCTTATTGAGAAAATTTGGCCCCCATGGCTTTTTCTTTTCCTGAACTAAAAAATCTCGGAGAATAAAAATATCTTATGTAAAGCTCACAGGAGTCATAAACAAACTCTTGCAGTCGACCATTTTCAAATTTGACACAAGCTTAATTTTAAACATTAGCTAAACTTAATATCTCAATAAACGTTCGTGAATTGATGAAACCTATACTAAAATAATTTTAAGTAATATTGTATATTAACGATATCTACGATCTATATTCTATATAGCACATTAGTACGAATATTTTGTATTTTTGTGATTAAAAATGTTAGGTAAAATGTAATAAAATAGTTTTTTATTAAAATCGTTCATTTTACATAAGTTCTCGATAAGTTGAAAAATGTACTCCTAGTATTTACAAACTGTACACAAATTAAAAACTACTTCAAAATGAGCTTTTTCTCTAACAAATTTCCAATTAAACGAAGCCTCTACCTATTTACTTTTTTCTCCCTCTTGCCATTATATAATAAAATTTCATGAAAAATCCTGTCAGAAAGGCCGAGATTTGTTTTATGAGTCTAAAATTAATTTGCAAAATAGATTGGAGTATTGCGAAAAAAAAATAAATATTAATGGCCAACTGTTCATTTGTTATTGACACCACTTGGCTTTTTATATGATCGTTATACGTACATTACATATACGAGGCTCTGTCTCTCAAACGTGCAAGCCAAAGTGAGACTCAATAAATTACCAACTGATGTTGATGAAAAGATATGAGAGGAAAACGTATACGGAAAAATTTCATTCAATTTATATTGAAGTGAAAATCAATATACGTCATCCATAAATCATTTCATTTGAATTCATTGCGTACTAAATACATAAAATACAATCGCCAATAATATCACGATTTGAATGCAATTTAAATAAAAACATACTTCAGCATGCGGCCAAACATATCAAAAGCTACATAGAGATAAAATCGTTAATTAATCAATGTGGTTCAAACTGTTGGCAATAGATATAAATAGTTAATCTAATTTCCACCGGAAAAAAAGTTAACATCATATACATACGATATCTTAAAATCGTCCTTCGACTACAACACTCATCCCATCAATACCTAGAAAACCCAGTTGTGATAATAAATATATTTTTCTAACAGTAGAATGAGGTTCATATTCCCAAATGGGATTTCAACTTTGATACATTTAGGGAGAATGCCAAGGGTGGGAGCATATTAAGGGGGTGAACTAAAGTTGGCAGCATCTGTACAGAAAATGTATCACCACAGGGAGATAGAGGATGAGCGACGCTATCGTCATTTCGTATTCTATTTAAAATACTTCTTTTAGTTATCCTATCGGTTTCTGCTACTATTCTCATTCGTTCACAAAGGAAGCAAAAACTCCCAGATACATGAAACAGAAAGAATAACATATACAGGCGCGCGCGAAAAGTTCAACTCATTTCTCTCAACATATATCAAACATATTATTTATATTTAAAACAAGATAAAACCCAGAGAGACAAAAAATATGAATTTAATATTTTCTCAAATTCAGTAACTAAGTAGTTGTATTTTAAAAAAATAATACCACAAACAGCATTTTGGAATGTTGGTACCTATTTTTTAGACAAAATGTTCAACATTTTCTTCTAAAAGCATTTTTTCTCCGTTTATATAGTCCACTACGTCATACCTCTGATTTGACAGCTTATTTAACAAATAACTAATTTATGGTTTAATGGTTTTTCAGAGGTAAAAACACTAAAAAAAAAATAATTTTCAAAAATGTAACAATGTACCAATTTTGTACTTATTTATTCTAACATTTAAGTATTCTATTTTTAATAGCAGCCCTCTTTTTCATCAGGCATCCACATATCTTAGCTAATCGTTTATTTATTTTAGGACTGTTTTATTTTAATATGTAGTTCACAATTTTGGAGTTTAGAACATATAGCCTCTTAAAGTGGTGGACTACCTGTAGGGGAGTCGCGAAGAGTCGCAAATATAACAAATAAATCAACAGAATCTTAGAAAATAATCTTTTAATCACAATTTCAAATGTGACGCTGGATCTAGATTTGCTATACATAAGCTATACATTCAAACACATCCATCACACCAAATTTAATTGTTTGTTATAGCCTAAGATTCGAACCTACATCGACCTTCACCGAGTTGATAATAGAATGAAACATATTTTATCATGAAATTAGTATATTAGAAAATATATTAAAAATGGGTTGCCTAAAAAAATCCTAGATAGACTATTTTTAATTATTCGAAAGAAGTTATATTTATAGTGTATGGTTTACAAGCACACTCATTTTTGTCGTTTTTACTGTTAAAATCGTGCCAGGACTGTTGGTCTACTTTTTTTGGTCTACTGACTTTACGTCTAAAGACATTAAGTCTACAGATATTTCGTCTACAGACATTTCGTCTACATCTATATTTCGTTTCCCGACATTTCGTCTAAACTGATATTTCGTCTACACTGACATTTCGTCTACTTAGACATTTCACCCGATTTGTAACTACACCCACATTTGTTCAATCAATCAATTTTGTTTTACTTGTTGAATGGCATACTTTTAATTTATTGCTTCGCTATTGATTGTACAAGATCTAGGCACCTACGTCGAGGTAACCTATATAAGAAGTCGTCCGGCACGCGGCCGAAGGCGCGCAGTAGCCCTAAGATTTCCTCCCGAATCTTGGAACGTGCATGATTTAGTGCTAAATAAATCTCACAGAACAACAAACGCCGTGGAAGGATGGCATTCGCGATTCCAGAAATCAATCTCTACCCACCATTCATCTATATAGAAATTTCTCGGCTTCATAAAGAAGGATCAGCGCGAAACTGAAATTATGGTAGTTCAACTGGGCGGACGGCATGTTACGGTAAGACGGCCTGTGAAAGGAAACTATAAAGCGTATCAGAAAAGAATTGAGAATATAAAATTCAAAATTATGAGACTTACAAAGTGAGCAGTGAAGTAACAACATTTTTAAAAGTTGTAAGCTTCAAAAGATTAGGAAGGGAAGATGTTCCGGAAGAAGAATCAGATCAAGAAAGAAGAGACGGCGATTAAAATGTTCAAACCTCAAATTGTTATTACAACGAAATAAATACAAAATTTACTATCCTAAAAACGTTGATTATATTTATTCCATTCATTTAGCATTCCATATATATATTACAGGCTCACTGTTATTATTACTGCTTGTCATTATCACTTGCATCTAAATACATAGTTTTAAAAAAGGGACTGTAGACTACATTCATTAGTAGACATATTGCTAGTAGACAAAAGAATTTAGTAGACGAAATGTCTGTAGACCAAATTTCTGTAGACGAACAGGTCCAGTAGACAAAATTATGATGTAGACGAAATATAGGAGTAGACTAAACTATTCAGTAGACGAAACGTCTGTAGACAATACTTCGGCGCACCGTTAAAATTAGCAAATGTATGTTAGTTAGTGTTTGCATATACAAAATTCAAAAAATAGGGGAATCGTGAAATATTGACTTCAGTTTCAAGGGGGCAAAATTTTAAAAAGCACTGGTTTAGAACACCACGATGTAGTTTAAGGAAATAATAAACTTGGGTATTAAGCAGGAGCGTAGCTACCGCTGTATCAGCCATATCAATGACTAGCTGACCCGCGCAACTCCGTCTGCGTCACATAAGAGTGAGAGAGGGTTAAAAGTGGGGAACCTATGGCACAATTCTAAAGGAGTTGAAACTTTCTTTGTTTTATCCACAAATCACTTAAAAACCATTGAAGAGATAAAATTTGGTACCTATAATGCTAATTTAAAACCACGCGGACGAAACCAAGAAAAACATTGTATGTATACTGTAACGTTAAAAGTATAACATGACTCATGAGCTATCTTAGGTACATCACACTATGATCAGTAAGAGTGGAACTATAGTAGAAAATGTCACGGGAACGGGAATAATAAAGGAACGCTGCATAACACTACTGGGGTGTTTTATTGATAAAATTTACGTATGAAAACTTAAAATATAATGAAGAAAAAAGAATATATGAAACTTAAACAAAGAGTAACGTAAAAAAAATTGAAATGTTATTTGATTATTGCAACGCCTGTAACCGTTGTAACAAATAATATATTTTAAACTTGTACTTCTGTATCTGATATAATATATTGCAAGGAGCTGAATGCCTGAATGTCTAATCATTAATGATCTATCATTCTATGAATCAGCTCAGTACTGACTACTGAAAAAAAGTTAGAAGTACACAAATATTGAGAAGAAAAAGCGCAAGCGCTCAGTTAGGAGGCCTAACATATTTTAAAGATTGGGGAATGGGGAGTCTTGAAAAATGTTAAAAGTTAAAAATGTAATTGTTGATTTTTTAAATGTAATTTAACACGCTAAATTCTAAATATGTATTCCAAAATTAACAATAAAAGAAATTTCAACGTTTCAAAAATTTTCATTATTTTTCGGATGTTAAATAAAAAATCATATCTTCAAGTGAAAATTGTAATTTTTATTTTAATCCTAAAGAGAAAATGTGTTAAAACGCTATTTCACGAACTTTAAAGATCTATTTCACGACCTTTTTTTAACACACGGTTCCTGCAGGAGACAATTATCATGCTATCCACCGTGCATTATTCTGGCATAAGAAATAATCTATATTATTATCTGATCCCCCAACTATCATATTGCAAAAAATCATGTCTATCTTTTACTCTGTGAAAAACAAAAACATATCTATCCCACGGGAGTAGAACATTTTTCCTGGGTAAAAAAGAGATCAAGCTTTCCTGAGGAAAATTTGTTAAAACTCTTATTCATAAACTTTTAAAAAACTCCTTTGAAGTACCTACTCAGTTTCTGAAGGATGCTATTTTTAGCCTATCCTACGGGAACCGTACAATATTCTAACATAAAAAGTAGCATATCATTCACTGTCTCTTAAACCATCATATTGCAAGAAATTATGATAATCTTGTGTTTTGTGAAAAACAAAAACGTATCTATCCTACAGGAGCATACATTTTTCCTGGATAAAAATTGAACTGTATGAAAAGAAAAATTATGATTTTTCTTTGAGGACCTTATGAGTTATTACTATAAATATATTGTAATCAGATAAAAATGTTTAGTTTCAGCATTATTTTTCTTCGAATCAGTTTTTCTCTATTTTCCCAATAAAATGAGAAATGTTTCCGAAATAAAACGTATTCCAGATAATGATTCACATATCAGTTAGCTATCATCATACTTAAATATCACCAAAATCCATTTTCAACTAAAAATAGAGTTTATGCATAATTCTTTTCTCCAACCCGTTTTTCAATTTCCCGGGTAAATTAGACATTTTCCCGTATTAAAAAGTATTCTATTAAATGACTCAGATTGTCATTTATTATCACACCAAATTTTATTAAAAACCATATTTATTTGGGTAAGAATTTATAATATGTTTCTAAAAACAATTTCGCAATTATTTTTGAAACAAACTTAATAATCATTAAAAAGGTTATAGCGGGCTAACCTTAAAAGATAGACATATGTCGTCGCGGACTTTTTTGTAGAACTTTTTAAGAGGAACAATTTTGCTTTTAATGATTTTTGCGTAACTTTAATCGTTAACGCAGGGCAGGCCACGAACGCTCTCAAAAGGAAAAAATTTTCCTGATTTTTGCAACATTTTCCATCGATGCTCTGCTCCTATTGGTCGTAGCGTGATGTTATATAGCCTAAAACCTTCCCCGATAATTAGGCTATCCAACATTAAAAGAATTTTTCAATTCGAACCAGTAGTTCCTGAGATTAGCCCGTTTAACCAATCAAACAAACAAACAAACAAACAAACAAACAAACTCTTCAATTTTATATATTAGTATAGATACTGGGTCTCTGGGCTAATGGGACTCCAAAGTATAAAAACGAATATTTGCAAAATCTTACTTAAATTTTTATATTGTACATTATATTTTAGCGAATGTCCAAAATGGCTCTCCCACAAATTTTGATACAGGGCTCGTTTATAATAAGCTACGCTTTTAATTTTAAGAATACCTTTTAAATTTTTAATGGAATGAATTTTCTATCACTTACATATGAAACATTCTGCAGCACTTATATAATGATTATTGAGATGTATTATGAAAATAATATTACCTATATAATATTTTTTTAAAGCTCAATCGATTGTGTTAACTAAAATACCAAACACTGAAAGTACCTAAGCCAATAGTTTATTGAATAAGGCACAGCTTACGCTTCAATAAGAGTGTTACGGTTAAAGGACGCAGACAAAAAATTAATAAGTGAGTCTGGAGGATGAAACAAGAAGTGCCATATGGGAATACAAAAAATGAAAGGGTAAGAATAAGAATCGATCAATCTTTTTAGATGTCCCCATTATTTACTATTAGCTGTGTAATGTTTGTAAATTAGTCCAAATAAATTATTTTTTTCAAACAAATACAAATATCTCGAAAGAATAATAAAAAAAATTAAACATTTGCTTCTTCTTGTTTTGAGGCTCATAAAATTAATTCTTATAACTGTTGTAATTTTAGGTTACCATGTACTAAGAGCGTTTAGAAAAATGTTCTTATCACACTTTATTAACTTTGAAACATTGTAATCAATAATTATTTTAAATCTGTGCTTGCACCATTCACCATGAGATGTATTGTTATTATTTTAAAGAACGATGGCCAAATCTCATGATTCACCTGGACGGACAACTGCCGGAAACATAAAAGCAGGAAGTGACAGCAGTCCAATTACAAATTGAAAGAAGTATTGAGAAAAATTGTATAGCGAGCTTACAGACTAAAATGATTTACAGTTTTGTAAGCTATTACCAATCATATTTTTTATTAAGATTTAAACATTGTCAATGATTTAATTTATAATATTAAATATAACAAATATAACTGAAATTAGTTAATTAGGATAAGCTTTATATAATGCATTTTTATATAATAGTATTAAAATAATGTTAAATTGCTTAAAATGATGATACAAGGGAATCAAATAACTATTTTTTAATTAATGGTTTATATTGTATTAGTAATTTTTATGAAAATTTAATCTTTAGAGGTAGAATCGTAACTAAAAAGAGCAATAGGAGTACTTGCCTAGAGCCTAGATTGAAGAACGCCTAAAAAGGTCACTCAAAAATGTATCACAAACATTTTTTTTTATTTTCCATAACTATTCTTTACTACTTAAGATAACTAAGGGCCCAATTTGGGAATCTACAATAAGCTAGTTACGGCCCTGCTTGTAAGAATATTGTTTGTAGTTGTTGAGCTATACCGTAGCTAATGGAATTTGCGTTATTTTTGAAATTAGCATTAAAATTAAATTCTACAAAACTTAAATTTTGAAACCGTAATTGTTCTGCGTGTATAATTATTAGTTAATAATAAATGTTTTAAAAAATTGTAAATTTAAAAATTAAAAGACTAAAAATATTATAAGATCATTTAAAAATCATAAGATCCAACGACCGTTTGTCGTTGTTTTATAGCAATTTTTATTTTTGAGTTTGCAAATTTTTCATAAATTAATAATTAAGTATAAAAAAAAAATATTCTGCGCTACCTTCTTTCCGGTGTTCATCTAACATTATAAAATAAATAATGGGTCGAGATGATCCTTTACAACTCTGAGCTTTATTTATTTATGCGTTATGCGATGTAAAAAATATCCAAACATTCAAAGGTAAATGTAAATATAAAATAAAGTTAAAATTTCATTTAAAATTACATATTTATATATGCATAAAAAATTACCTACACGATTTAAAAAAAATTAGAATGGTTTAAGAAGGTTTAAGAAGTGGTTTAAGATGTGTGCAATTTAGGCTTTGACTCTGAAAATCAAGTCAGAAAAATATCACAGTTAATATTTGACTGTGATAGACATAAATAGTAGCCATATATGAGATCTTTCTAGGGAGAAGGACCGCATTATTTAGGAATTAAAACACTAAATACATACTCGATTTAGAAAAATAATTTTTCAAAAACAACATTAGTTCCACATTAGTGAAATTGAGATAGACCAATATTAAAAGTTAAATGTTGTAGAGTGATGGAAATAATAATCCGTAAAAATTTAAATCCGTAAAAAAATTTGTTGATAACTAATAAGGTCACTTAGTAGCGTGGTGGACTAGGTAGTTGCTTTCGTTGCCGTATTATACATCCTGAGTTCGAATCCCAATTAAAGCCTAAGATGTCTTTCATGGGCTTTCGGATTCAACCATAGTAGTTGATGCGACCTTAAAAAAAAACTAATAAGAACCAAATAAAAATAGAATTTAAGATGCAAGGCTCTACGTAGAGATATTAAATGGTAAATTAAATGGTGCACCCTGTATACGTACATTAGTTCGTAAATACATTGAATCCTAAAGAAAGTTTTTCTTTTACATTTTAGTGCTAGATTCTTTATTAAAGTTATCTTCTTAGCATTTAATTATAATGTATTTTAATTAGAGGTGGCAATTAATCAGAATTAATATTATTTGACCAAATCCGAATTAGTATTATTATAAGATAACATCTCTGCTTTTGTAAAATAAGACATAAGATTTATAAATGGTGTAAACATGAATGATATATCTACAAACTGCATCTCATTTATCGAAAATCATGTTCAACGGTACAAGATATGAAGATAAGAACAAATAAACAAATCAATAGATATATCTGATTTAGGTAGGTGCCTACATATGGTGTAAGACTCTTGCTATGTAATAGGAATTTATAACAATGTTAAATGAAAATATATAGTACCTAGGTATTCCCTATAAGTAAATATGCTAGAATTATTTATTTCAATTAGATCAAGTTTGGTTTGTAGGAAGTTGACAAGTAGAAAATTGGTCACAACAAGAGAATGGTGGCCAACGGCGAGTGTCCATCGTCCTCTGTTCCCGTTTTCATGGCACGGCTTATTGTTCAGCTTAAGCGACCACGCGACCGCATCACATAAGCCGCGGGCGAAGATCTTAACGTAAATTGTTTAATAACATTTAACAACAAGCAAGGATTAGAATACGGTTCGTTAGCATAAACTTTCGGCTTTATGGTCGCTCACCAAAAACCATTGTGTGATGTCGTCAGATTCACACAATGCTCTTTCGAAACTTTCACATAAATATAATGCATCGACTCACTCATATCTCGGGTCCCGCTTGTTAAAATTTTATAAATTATACAGCATTGCCATAATATATTATACGGCTGAGTATACAGATGTACAATATAGGTACCTACATTAACATGAACTGTACGTTTCACATTTCTAAACAACATGTTGAATAATTGGAATTCTGATAAGAGAATTGCATTACTCATAAATGCAATAAAATTGAAGTAACATTGAAGTGAAAAATTCATGACTAGAATTATTTGATTTAACTTTGTTGAAAATTTATTCAGGTATTTAATGACTAAGTAGTTAAAATCTAGGAATGTTCAGTAGGTATGTTAAATTATCGAATTAAAAGATTTACTTTAAAAAAAACAAAATATTGCATTGTTAAATTGGCAACTCGTCCAATTAATAAAGACTATCACAACTTACGGGCAAATAATAAAACAAAGGACTTAATTTAAACTGGGCAAGAGACAAATATTAATTGCAACATTGTAAAATTTGTCCAGCGTTCATTCCATCTCGCAATGCCAACCTACGGGTGAAGAGCGAAGGAAATTTGTCGCTCGGGAATGACGACAGCTTTTCTGATTTTGCCCCATTCCCATAAAGCCGTCGCTTGTTCCTGGTTCCCCTCACACACATTACTCAATGTAATCACATACTTAACTAGTGCTTGTCGAATGAACTCTAACTTAATGGCTCTTTTACATTCCGTGCTATTATTTCAGTCATTAGTAAACCTTTTTATTTGACACCAAAACTCTCGTAACTATTTTCTCTCTAACCCATTTACCTAATTAAACCATACAAAAGAAAATGGGAAAAGTTTCCTCGTTTGATTTATATGGGAGAAGTTATGGAATTTGAATGAATAATCTAATTACTTGCTAGAAAAATGCATTTTTCAATACTTAAATATCTAGTTATAATATAACGAGGTCTTAAATAAGAGAAAAAATGCATTTTAAATTAAAAATAAAGTATTCATCTACGGTAAATTAAATGAAAACTTTATTTTTAAACGGTCTTATTCTTAATTTTCTTTTCACCGGTTAAACTTTTTCTCTTTCACCGTTTTGGAAAATACATATTTAGTTTTCTTTATTTTCCTTAATTTCTTCCACTTGTATGTTTCTCTGTCTGATAATTTTTTTTTATTCTTTATATGTAATTTTTACAATCTGCTCCTTGAGCAATAAGTATTACAAAATGAGATTAATAATAACACAAGTAACTAATAAAGAAAACAACAATTGATAACAAGTGATAAAAATAAAAGTAAACATAGTATCGAAAAGAAAGAAAGAAAAAAAAAGAAAAGTTAAAAGCAAGATCAGGTGGAGGTAGTTTGTTTAGCTACCACCAGACAGCTACTGATGGGTGTCTGATAATGAGTTTTCTTTTTAAATCAGCTTTAGGGCGCTGTTACCATTAAGGCAATATATTGCAAGCGACATACGTTACGCAATACACAAAGGCAAATACTTAAAATTTTAATGGAAGCGATCAAAAAGGACATAGTGGTGTGATATATCGCAAATAACATATCACTCAAAGTGCCACTTGTTGGGCGATATATCGCATACGATATTTTCATGATACACTGAAAACTATTAAGATAAGATACTACGTATGTGGGTGCATCAAAATTGCTGCATGTCACGTCGCTCAAGGTAAAAGGAGGGAAAATATATATAACTTACTGTACACAGTTTAAATTCAAACTGGATAACTGATTTTTTTCAACTTTTGATTTAATTAATTTATAAATGCACAGATATCGCTACTGTCATGAACTTTCCAAGCGATATATCGGCACAATATATCACTCACAATATATCGCTTCAATGTGAGCAACGCCTCAGATACTTAATAAAGCAGAGCTTGTCAAAGAAGTGAGCCGTATCCTTCTAGAGGGCTATGTAGTGATATTTACTATTATTGGTATTGAAATTTTGATAGCTTTACTAAAGTGGGATCGTGAATATTTCATGGGAGCTACTAATTTATATTAATACATAATATATTAAAGAAGTTTATTATATTTGTCAACACGTATGAATATATAGAATACACGATGTCGTAATAGGTTTGTTCCAATCGTCCTTCTGGTGATGTTCAAACATTGACCAACAGACAAAGAGCAAGAGAACATTGACCAAGAGACAATAGTGATGAAGAACTGTTTCAGCCTAGACCAAGGGTCGATAAGGCAATGCATAAGTATCGCCGAAATAGTGTCGATATAAGCGCTCATCACGCCGTTGTACGAAAATGGCTGTGCTGACTACTGGATGGGGTTGGATAGTCAGGCGGAACGAACCGGCTGAAACAGTTTTTCACTCACTCTGTTTCTTGGTCAATGTTGTCTTGCTCTTTGTCTGTTGGTCATGTCTGTGCATTGCCATAGCTGCATGTTTGGAACAAACCTATTGTTTTACGTAAATTACGCAGTTATACATGCAAACTGACGCACATTACAGTCTGTTCTTTCTCTCAACGTTTCTCCTATTGTGCCTTGCCCCTATTTGGCTACAAAACGTTCAGATTTAGCCTCCGTAAAGAAGTTTCACTTCACAGAAACGGAAGAGTTTTCAGTCTTCATATTGATTGGTGTCCCGAAAAGCTATGACGTTACGAAGTTTAAGAGTCACGGTTCTAAACCTAAACGGGAAGTTCAGTTTACAAAAGTAAAAATCATTTTATTTCTGAAGTATATCAATTTATGTATCATAACTAAACCAAAAAAAAGCAGAAGTTATCTACTAAAATTTTTAAAACCATAATCAATAAGTAATAATTTTTTTATGTTTTAAGTCACTTTAATAAAGTCACTTTTATAATGTCATAATAACACGACTGTCTAAACACAGAAAAGTTATGTTTTTCACAGATCTAGACATTTCTATAGGATTTGTGTGGAATTGAACTGAGTACCACTGACACATGGAGTGGAGGTTAACAGAACCACTAACCGTGGCACCACTAATGTAAGTAAACCAGTATAGATATTTTCTTTCTCAGTTGATCGTTAGTTGAAAACAATTTCCGTCCCAGATTCAACAATATCAGTGTTGCCAATTGAAGATAAAGTTTTTTTTTCATTTTCATGTTGAAATAATCGGCAAAAACGTGCAATTTTAAAAAGAAATTAATGAATTTGTTGTGAAGATTTCAATTAAGTTTCTGTCCACACCCAATTTTTTACCCTATTTAATGAAAACTCAACATTGTCCTCATTTTGACGTCCGTGGAAAATTCATGTTTTAAACCGTCCATCTTAAGTATTTTTCGCTCTCGCATTTATTCAACAATTTTTTCTCGAAATGCTAATTGCTTTGTTTCCGTGAAACTTTGTTTGATCGTTTCATTTTATTTTCATCATTAGCACAAATGATTAATTACAATTTAAATGAGAAAAAAATCTAGATAAAGTAATCAAGCAAAAAAGTATTGATTGGAAAGAAATAACAAAGTGTGCAAATAGTTCATAAGCGGTTTTAATATTTTTTGGCAGTGTCTATATTATTAAAAAAAAAAAAAAAAAAAAAACTAACGAATTTGATACGATGGGTTGGTGATTGTTCGGGGGTGATAGTTAACTTTTGTCGTCGTTAATAAGAAACCACAATAAATTGGTTTCATCGAATTCCGGAACAGGAAATGGTTCGGGATGAAGATGGGCCCCGATGTACGAGGACGGAATGGAATGGGCGTGAGGTGACGCAATGTCGGGAACGTTTATCTTACATAAAGTTGATATGACATAGATTTCAAACAAAAGCTGCAAAGAGCAAAACTATTGTTCCAATTCCTAGCAAAACCACCACCGTCACCAACACCGCATCTCTTATTGCCACGCTCGTGAAGAACTTCATGAATAAACTGCATTCGTGCCTTTTTGCAATTGGTTTCTTTATGTGTTGGTATTTTTTTGTTAAGAGACGCGTTCATTAAATTGATTAAAAATTTGATATTTTTATGTCAGACATTAAAACCAACACAGAATGTATTTTTGTTATAGAAAGTACTTACCGTGTTACAATAATAATATATCTGCTGCGAGGGCGCGAGGCGTCACACTACTTTATTTTACTTTCTTTTATGAAACTCCCTGTTGGTTTAAAAGAACTATAATGACTTTATAACTACATAAACAGAGCTATATATATTATACACACAGCCTCTATGTATATACAAACTCCCATCCTTAATCCCAGAACCGCCCGTATTTGAATTTTCCCAGGTAAAAGTTTCAAATAAAAGTTGAAGACATTGATAAGTGTAAGAACTGTAGCAAGTTGTGAGAAAGTCATTAAGGTCGTTTTAAAAAAAAAATTAAAAGCTCAAAAACTCTTAGAATAAAGTGGAGCTTCCGGTAAACCGATTCCAGCCAAAAGCTTCGCAGCACAACTAAATGTAATGTAGAGGCTAAATTCCAAGAATTTTGGGAAAATTCGAATAAAGCTTTTGATACGATATGGCTGTCACACACAAACATAATTCTAAAAATTACTTTTTTGAACTCAGGTAACCTCAAAACATGTATTTCCGGTAAAAGCTCGAATTTGAAAATTTGACCCGATTACAATGCTTCCTTTAATATATAGTAGTAAAAGAAGGTAAGACATTCAACTATTCTATCTCTGCTATTATACTCGTATACCTTATTCGTATTTCAGTATTTACTAAAAGTCAAAAAATATGACCCTGCATCAAGGTATTTCTCAAATTTAAAATATATGGATGTAAATATATCTGATAGATTTATGATGATCAAAAAGTAAATTGACTAACATAAGACAAGAGAGAAAGACGAAAAGTGATACTCAGAATGTGGAACTGGAGCTTTTGTAAACCTGGAAATCAATTGTGTGGTTTCTTAGTAAAATTACGTAAGTACATTTTGACGTTTTTAGATATGGCGATTTTAAGTCTTACAGATATATTTAGAAATGGACTTAAGTTGTGTTTTCATATTCTGATTTCTGTCAAATAAGGCTGAATCAGGAATTCTTGTGCCAGTTGATGGATGGTCGAATGGAGATTCAAAATTCACCATAATCTTCTTTTTCAAAAAAATAGACTTAAGTATTTTTACTAAAGAGCCACTGAATTTTAGAGTTTTCCATAGTTTACACATTGATTGCACTCTGTTATTGTCTCAACAGTATCTAAGATAAACTGAACCTTTAAAGTATTTACAATCAACTTTTGAGATTATGATTGTACCATATAAGTTTTTGTTTTTAGTTCGAGGGTTTCTAAAACAATCTAGATTTTAATTAATGACAAAAAAAGTTCTTGAGAACGACAAAGAATTTTTAAAGCTCGCTTTTGCATATTGTCTGGAAATTCTTCTTTTTCTGTGCTCAACCCGAAGGTTAATTTAATACTATATTATGTTAGTTTAATTATGTGCCCCATTCATACGTTTCCTCGCCTTTGCAGCAATTTGAGCAAAGCTAGCCGATCCTTCGCTCGTATAACCACCTCCTCATTCGACTGTGGGTCTTTCAATAGGCTCATTGAATCTCAAAAACCATTAGGGTACAAAATAAAGAAAAGCGTTACAATCGGGCAAAAACGGAGTGAAACCGATATGGCAATTTTCATTCAAAATTTTAAGATTGGCTTTCAAAAGCAAAAAACTGGAACTGTATCAACTCGACATTTGAGAAAAACAAAAATTATTCACGGAGTAGTTTTTGGAACTGCCTCTGTATAAAAATAGTTTTGAGTACAAAATGATTTGTGGGATTATTTTAGAAAATCCAAAAATTAAATTCGTGTCGTATTTCCATTTTTATACTACCAACTTTGCAAATGAATTTCTACCATAATTACCTATTTCTTACTTGTAAGCTTTTCAATTAGCTTAACACGATAATTTTATGCTTACTATCGTTTGGTATAGATACACATGGAAACATTATTCTCTAAGGGTATACATTTTTTTCAAACAAATTGCATTTATATTGATTTTCTAAAAATAAAAATTACAAGTTTTTGTCATTTCAAAACAATCAAATTGTGTTTATATTGAGACAATTCATCATCATTCGTGATAATTTTTTTCCAAACGCAAAATACAGTTCGTGCAAACACCAAATCCTACTATTTGCCCACCCTCTGTCGCCTCACATTCTTTCATCTCACACCATACCATTCCCAGTCAGCCCTTAGGACATAAATGTGTGTGTATGTATGTATATTGTATATATACCAACCCTCATCATCGGTACACAAATAAACCAGTCATAATCAGATATTCATATCACGCAATCTAAAGTAAATTTTGGCCCGTTGTATGGGCGCGAGTTGTTACATTTCAATTGATTTCGCTCCAAATGGCGCCCCAAATGTTGACAAAACTGACATAAATTATAGTTTTAATGGTTCGGCCGCACAACAATATTGGGAATATTAATGAGGCCGAATCAGCGATTAAATAAATAATAAATATCTCCACTTTCCCCGTTATCACAATAAATACTACGGTTATTTGCAACGTTATCGACAGCGGAAATTTTCGAACGTTTCACGGTTTCGTATGCGTTTATGTATTAGCAAAATATGAGCTTAATTGAGGAACTTGTGGTGTAGTAAAATAAACATAAAACGTTTCTTTTATGCCTTAAACTAAATCAATATAGTCATATAATATGTTATAACAGCGATTCCCGACCAGTGCTCCGTGGAGCCTTTGGGGTTCCACGTGCATTTCTCAGGAACCCCACAGCCGTTCTAGAATATAAAAGAAATTAAATCAAAATATGAAAACAGGAAACTATTTATTGAGCTAAAATTTGCTTATTTCTTGGAACTAAACATAGCGTAAAGAACAGCCACAGAAAAAGGTAGAACATTCCATATTGTTCGATCGAAACTTTAATGATAGACATTTAAACCAATTCATTATTTAAGGGTCAACGATTTTTGGAGGAATCGTATCACAATCGAGAATATTCTGGATTCTGGAACATTCTAGTAACATTGATTGCCGATATAAATACGAATCCGCAGGATTGAGTCAGTATCCGAATAAGACAGTGAAAAGTGCAATATTCTGGGCGATTTGGTGCAAAAAGTGATTAGATTGTAATTTTTTGGTACAAAGTATAAATCATCGAGTGTAAATAAATAAAATTTGTGAAATTAAAAGAACCCATAACGTGAATCTCATTACAGTTTAGAGAAATCCCGTCACTAGCTAAAACCAGTTGAAATATACGTAATGTATGGGTGTAACATGAGGTTATTTCAAAAAAACAAATTCTTATAGGGGCGCAGTGGCTAAGGCAGTAGTTCCCCCCACTTCATGCGTCAAAAGTAGTACGGGTTCGATCACCGTTGAATCCTAGACTTAAGATCCTAGAACTAAGGTTAAAATGGACCAAGAGATATTTTCTGTGTTTAGATAGTCGTGATATGACCTTAGCTGTTAAAGCGACTTAAAACACAAAAAAAAATTCCTATGGTGTCCCAAAATTGCTAGTACCTATATAATAAAATAAAAATATTGGAGCAAAAACAAACACGATTATCAATACTAAGGTTTTCCTCAATCCATTGTTTCATTTTCCATTTAAATAACAAGGAAATTTTTTTCTTTTATTTTTGAATTTTCATAACCTTGGAACAGTCATCGTTCAACAATCTGAAAGAAGGAAATAAAGAAAATTTCAGGGTCTACAAAAAGTACTTAAAACAAAGATAGAAAATATTTAAAAAAGTTTAACAAGTGTTATTTCTGAACTCTGGTATCTTTGAAACGGTTGATCTGAGGATTTTTTCCTAGAGCGTGTAATTTCCTAAATCTCTCTTTCAGATTGTGGTTATGATGAATTGTTCCAAAGTTATAAAAATTCAAAAATAAAAAATTAATTTTTCCTGGGTATATAAGTAAATGGAATACAAAAAGATGGATTGGGGCAAACCTTAATATTGGTATTAAGAGCTCGGCTTAACGCTAACATTTTTGTTTTGAAATATATCTATTATCAATTTTTAGACATGATCTGAAAAAAAAAAACTTTAAATACCCTTATGTAACATTACTTCTGAACACTATTTATTTATAGGTAAGATACAAGGCATGTATACGGGGCTCCGTGGGGCAAAAAAGGTTCGGTACCGCTGTGTTATGGAGTAGTATAAGATATAAGATATATAATAAAGGAAGACCAAATTTTTAGTGGAATCACCCGTTTACTAAGGGAGGGGTTAAAAGATATTGTGTCCTGTTATGCTTACAACGCCACTGAGGTTGAAAAATAACTGAGAATTCATTAATAGAAGGTACAAATACAATTTCTATAGCGCAAGTAGCGCCTGCATCGATTAAATTATTCAAAAAAATTCCCACCTTCATGCATAGGAAAATAAGCACTTGACAAATCTATAATCGTTACGATTTTAAAGCACTGATAAAAAGTCAAGAGGAAAAACTATAAACACACGATTCTTACGGAAATACTGCACTTAATAACATGCGACGAAGTGCACTGATGCATTTTATATTAGATTTTAAAAGACATGTATGTGACGTTGTATATATACTAAGGTGCAGCTACCGTTTTCTTCTTATTTCTTCGAGAACCCGATTTTAGACTTTACTATACTTCAATATCCCCCGAATACATTGAATAGGAAATGCGAAAGGGATGGCGACGAAGGGTGGCCGGAGATGAAAATGGGACACGGATGAAACTCAAACAAGGGTGATAAATGCATCAAAATGACACATGTTGTCGTGGGACACCGCCAATGTGCAACAAACATAATATATAGACGGTTCCGAATTACACCCCCAAATTCTCACCCCCTTTAATCCCATCGGTACGTGTTTAATATTTATGTGTGCATGTCGTCAAAATTAAAAATTCTATTTATCTCTTAACCAATTCCTCAAAGAATATTTTAATATGCAAATTATAAGGAGAAGAATGAAGTTTTCTAAAAGTCCACCAGCTGATGTTTGTGTCGATTCCTTCTGTTGGCAATGCAAATATTGTTCTTCATACAATGTTTGCGTAGTAAATCGCATAAGGGAGCACAAGAACTAATAAGGTGTTAGCACTATCTTCGACTAGTGCAAATATTCGTCTAGTCTATAGACATTCCGTATCGATTTAATTGCTATAAACGAGCCATAGCCACCCTCTTTTTAGTCTCTCAACAATTTTCTCCGTTAACGACTAATTGATCCCCGTCAGAAACGTTCACGCTTCCCAAAGACAACGAATGACGGCTTGATTTCCCTTCTTAATTATTTTAGTCCTTGCCCTGGTATAAATACTCGTAATAATTAAACGAGAGAAAATCAAATGGGGAAAATTGATTCAATAAAAACGTCGCGAAAATGAAGCACAGCTCTCTGATTTATTGTTGAATAATATATATAGTGACATTTTTTCGTAGATTATAATCTATCTTAGGAGTCTTTAACCTTTTATTGTTTCAGATAACATGTCAGATAACATCAAGCTTAAGATTTTCTTAAAAGAGTCTAATGTTCAAATAGCAGAAAATCGTTTACCAAAGCTAATAGCAAAGTAAATAAGAGATCACTTGTCGAACCTTTGTTCAAAGGCGTATGGTGGCGTGTATGGTTTATGGAAGCAAAGAAACCACCAGCAAAACTAAAGCCACATCCAGCCCGCGACGATGTCGAATCCGGCCCGCTTTTACCCAACTCACAAAAATTACAGTTCATCGTAAAAAATCGATCATTAATAATTACATAATTCAAGTAATTTGATATTTTTTAGGTTCTGATTTTTTTTAATTAACTCGTTCACTTCAATATTGCCCGCGTCAGGATTGGAAATTTTTATTCGGCCCGCTCACTGAAAAAGTTGCCCACCCCTTTTCTAGAGTAACAAATACTATGTTATAAGGTAGAGATTTCATAGTTAGTTCATAAAAATCTGTGAAACTATTTTTAAATGAATGTGAGTAACACAAACGGAAATAAATGAAAAGTGCGAATCCCATTAAAATTCCCATTAATTATTTTTAGGTATTTGATGAAAGCTTTTATATAATATTCTAAAATTTTACAAAAATAATTTTATAAAATTATTCCATTGTAGTTTTATAAAATTCATCAATCCGATTGAGGGATTAACTTATTTTTCAACCTTGACATTTTGGATTTAGCATTTGATCGATATTTTTCTCATCAACTCATCAACTCATCATTTTTTCATCATTTAGTCATTGAATAAAAATCATTGCTTTGGAAAACATAAATTTTTTCTCTGATCTTTAAGAGTTTCAATCAAGTTTTCCAAAAAAATTTTAAAGCTTGTCCTTCTTTATACGACATCTGTGTTCCTTTTACTTGGTGCCTTTTAATTTATTAATTACTAATTGCTACTTGTCCGTTTCGCTAACCGCACTTAAATCAATTGCTTCACAGAAATTTCATAGGAAAATAGAAAAAAAAAACATTATATCTATTTTGACAGAAAAATATTGTGTTGTTATCCCTCAGGAACCATGGATTTTTCAAAAAAATAAATTGTATACCTTTCAGAACTTAGCTCTATAACAAGGTTAGAATTTACAGTTGCCTAGTTTTTCCAAATTTTTAAGACTGCTTTTCTAAGAAATAATACTAGCTACAGACTTTATAGTAATTATACCTTTTTAATGATAAAAGTGCTTTTGTTATTTTAAGACCTAAAAATCTTTTAGGTATATTAAATATCATTTAAATCCGTTCTACCATTTTTGTAAAATAAACAAGGTAGCCGTCCTACAGGAACCGTACAATTTTTTGGGATACATAATACATTAAGCGTATTATCTTAAAATCTGGTAATCTTAAAACCAATATTTTAGTTATAAAAAAACTGTTTAATAGAAATATTTTTATAATTTCACTTTATAAGTATGTAGAACTAAATATGTACTACTTGACTTTATTTTCAATCAACTTGTTTCATTCTCAAGCTACTTGACTTGTTGGTTTAAAATCAAGCCAAATGTTAATATTTTAATATCAAGTCAGCTGAACTTGAAGAGTCCATCTCTGTAGGACTTCATTTTTCGAGAAATTGATTGATAAAAATAAACAATTTATTTTTTGCTTTTATCAACAATAACAATATAAAAGTGTATACTATATTATAAACGTCTCTATAACTAATTAAATGAAAGAGTATACAATTTTCTAAAATAGTATATATAGATAATAAACTTATATACAAAAACCCTACACTTTAGTTCTGAAAAACGTTTTTTATATAGAAATATTTTTAAATTGGTCTTCTCATTTCTCAAAAAACCACTAACACTAAATAATTTTGAGTACCAGAACTAAAAATTCAAAGCTCAAAGCTACAAAATACTGTTTTGTTTTTTTTTTCTGCGACTATTTTCCTCTAACTTACAACTCTTTGGAAATCATACAAAAATTAGAAGTTTCTTTCCACATCTCTGCCTTTTTATTCCCACGACTCATTTGTTTAATAAACTGTTTCATATTTAGATATGTATTGCTTTATTACTTCCCTTAAGTAATAAAACAATACCGCACGCAAATAATACCGGACGTCACTGTTCAGGAATTGTCAGGTTGACAATACCTGACCTATCTGAAATGTTCATCAACCAATGTTTATGAAGTTATAGCATTCAAGGACAGCATTCATACTAATACCAAACTATATGAACCAGAGAAAGCTTTGCTAGGTACTTCCTTCACATTTGCACCATTCGCCCTATTCAATCAAGTATTTATGAAAATCTATCTGGCTTGTAGGGAAATAAATCGTACATTCAGAACTTGATCTAATTTTCTTGTTAATTATGCATTACCTATAACTTTTAAAATGAAAACGTTTTTTAGACAGGTTGAATACCTACTATTTTCTATTGTCAAAAATATTATTCGATCAATAAAGCTTTAAATTAATTAAATCAATGTGATTACAATATGAATAGTTTCAATCAAAAAAATAAATCAATAAAGCATCATTCTATACAAATGTAACATTTGAATGAATATAATTGAATAAATCGAAAACACATAACAATTCCTAAACGAAATCTATTATATCCTCGTTACAAATATTCGTTAAGGCTTCTCGTTCCAATTTTCGTAAATCGAACAGCGACGTCCCTTATACTTTTGCCTATTGATTCAATAGCGTTTCATAGTTGGAGGGATGGGGATCAAAACGAGCCGATGATTCTGAATGCCACAAAAGAAACGAAGAAATGAATCGACGGACGGAAGGAAAGTGAAAGCATGCGGTTGTAATAATAGGATACTGGCATATATCTATACATACTACATACATATAGTATATACATATATATACATAATATAATAGAGAAGCCGTCATGCAGAATTGAAAGCGTCTTTTCTTTCTTTTCATGCAGGAGAAAAGAATATTCCTTCCCCGATGACAATATCGTTGATGGCTTTTCTTTCGCTTATTGGACACGGGAATGATAATGCGCTTTATTCCACCATCCAGGTAAAATAAAGACGGGTTTTTTTCGGTTTTGTAATACGACTTTATGTCCAAATTCAATCTCCAAAAAAAAAAGTATTCGGGAATGGCAAATATTTTCTTCTTAAAATAATAAAAAGAATGAACGAACGCACTTCGAAAGTAATAAGAAAATTTATAGGGATTAAAGAATTTATATAATCTTGATTTTATATATGATTTTTAATATTGATATAATAACCGTTTAAAATTCTTGCAAGGCAAATATTTGTAATAAAATATTTTTAAATTTTATTTTAACGAAAAAGATCTTCATGGTTAAGAATAATTGAAACAATAAGTTTATGCTTTTAAGAATTGAAATTCAGAAATTATCAAAAAGAAAAAAATGTATTTGTACAACTAAAATGTAACCAATTTGTAACAAAAGAGTAGAAATAATTAAGAAAAGTGTTTCTTTTTTTCAAATAAAACTTAAAAGAGGGTGAAATTCGTTTTTACTTTCTTTTACTACTATATAGTAAAGGAAGTTTTGTAATCGGGTCGAATTTTCGAATTCGAGTTTCCACCGGAAATAGATGTTTTGAAGTCACCTGAATTCAAAAAAAAATTTTAAAAACATGTCTGTGTAGGAGGAAGGGGGGTTTGTATGTCAATCATATTACATCATGTGCCGCAAAGCTTTTGGTTGAAATCGGTTAACCGAAAGCTCCACTTTCTTCTAGGAGTTTTTGAGCTTTTCAATTTTTTTTCGAAAAAGGCTTCAACGATTTTTTTTAACTTATCTTAGACTCATCAATACCTACAACTTTTATTTGAAACTTTTACCTGTGAAAATTCAAATAAGGGCGGTTCGGGGTTAAAGGTAGGAGTTTGTATATAAATAGGCAGTATATGCATATAGTTCTGTTTGTATAGTTATAAAATAGTTCTTTTAACCAACAACGAGTTTCGTAAAAGAAAGTACTGTGACGCCTCGCAGCAGATATTTTACTTTCTTTTACTACTATATACCTAGTAAACTAGTAAAGGTATTGTAATCGGGTCGAATTTTCGAATTCTAGCTTTTACCTGAAATACATGTTTTGAGGTCCCCTGAGTCCAAAAAAATGTTTAACAACAATGCCAATTGTATTATACCATGTTCCAAAAATTTCAATTGATTTGGCAACAAAACTAATGAAACGTCTTTTCATTTTCAGAAGCGATTCACTTATTGACGACATCAAAGATAATAATAAATCATTTAAAAATTTAAATCAAAATATTTCACTAGAAGAAGAATTAAAAAATCGTTTAGAATCTTCTACTCCTCGAAGTTTTCATCGTCAAAAAATAATGATCTATTAACCGAAAATTTAAAGCATTTATTAGATGCCTATAAACCCCCATCAATTGACGCAGAAAGATCATTTTCTGTTGCAAAAGCTTCTATACAAAATTACGTGCCAGATTGTCAGATGAGTTTTTAAGTGCTCTTGAATCCTTTTTCATAAATAAAAATATTTAGCTCACTAACTGCTTGGGTATGATGAATGCTTGTGTTGTCCATAATTAGCCATATCACATTTAAATTATTTTCTGCTAGTTTTAAAAATATCAGAAAATTAATGGCAAAGCGAGAAATGGTTTCATGGAATATTATCCCACCGATATTCATAGTCTTTCATCAATAATCCATAAACCACGTAACTCACTCTATCAGGGGGGTATGCTCTAATTTCTAATGTTACGTAAGGTTAAAGGGTATAATAAAAGGCAGTCCATTTGGCGTTACATAATAGGGGGGTTCAAAAAGTACAAAAAATGCGTTAAGTACGTGGTTTATGGATGACTCCTTATTATGTGTAATAAACATCTAATGAATCAAGTATTCAATTTGATTTGTAAAATGTCGAATTTCGAGTGTAAAACCTGAACTTCTACAAAACATCCATGAATATTATAACATCAATATGACTCATCGAAAATAAAAACTATCTAGGAAAAGATTTTTGTTTTCATTTATCCTAATGAGAAGTGAAATTTAAAAATTAATATTTTAGCCCTTACAATAAGTTTTTGAAGAAGAAAAAAAAATCTTCATTTTGTTTGTTCTTTAATTTAAAATTAATTTTGTTTAATTAGACAAATAATTTATTTATTTATTGAAAGTTTGTAAATTTTAGAACTTAAAGTTCTAACTTTTTCTCCTTTAATCTAATCAAAATAAGACAATCTTCAAAAAGTGCAATTCCAAAAAAATTGTCAGGTGTAGATTTAAAAAGTAAGATTGATTTGTGATTCAGCCTATAAAAGTCTTTGTCGATAAAAAAGTGAGTCGCTTAGATTATGATGAAGGATAACATATCTTAAAATGAAACGAATCAAGGAGAAGCATCTAGAATTTCTTGTGACTACATTATTGTACTATTTACTAGTTGTACTATTAAAAAAAAATTTATACCTAATTTAAATCTTGATAGTATTTTTAATGAATTTTACCCCAAATGGTTCAATTCTCGTATACCATATGTAATTAAGTGGCTAACCGCCACTGATTTCACGTCTCGTTTGATAGATTTGTAACGGCCATCGTCGTCACACAGCCCATATATGATCCCATACAATTGTTATGGGAAACTACACACAAGCACATTTCAACCCAATCTCCTCCAATTCAATCCAATTTCAATGTATCTCTCTTTTCCATTCCCATGCTCCTATCAAATGAACGAGGATTCTCCCAACAGCCAAACACATATAGATGTTTTAGATCATCCCTAAGGCTTGTATAGAGAACGTAGATTATTGTCAACTACAAATTACCTTGCAAATGCATCACAATTACTTCACTTAGCCATTAAAGCCTGGGTGTCAGACACCTAATAATATATTAGATAAGTGAATTTTTCAAAGTCTGAACTTTAAGAAATAACTTGAAAACTATGTAGGTATTCTATAACTATGTTAAAATGTAATGATTTCAGATCAAAATCTAGACAGGATATTAAAGAAGAATTTAAGTAGAGCACTATCACACTCGGGTTCATCTGATCCTGTTTTCTATTATGTATGATATTTTGATTACATTTCACTTGCGTTCTATGTTGGGATATTTTAGTTTACTTTTATTGAACATAAAGTTGTAAACGACGCGCTATATTGGCTTCAATCGATTCAATTGCTTTTTGTCGTAGATTCAATGGGGAAACAATGTTGATAGAAACGGCCAACAATGGCGAGATGTTGTGACACTTGCAGTCTCCACAAAAATGTTTGTGAAAGCGTTCGAATATCCTTAATATAAGGCCAAAGTGGAGGAGTTTCAAATAAAATATTTTATTTATGGGTTTTATGTTTAAATTGGAAAAAAATATAAAGATAACGCTCAAAAATGGAATTTCTATATAAATTTCGCTTGAGCCACCTCTAAGCTAAATCGAGATCGAATTGATATCGTATTTCATTTTGTACAGCGATATTTTTATTACATCTGTTGTGTAAGTATATATATATATACACTATACAGGTACTTCCTAAGTGACCCTTATATTTTACAACATTTTACGAGTTTTAATAAAATTTCAAGTTTAATAATAGGTATTATTTTGTTCAAGATTCAGCACGAAAAACGTTCAGAAAAACGTTTTTTAAGTGCACTGAAAATTGCCTACAATCGACAGTGTGAGCTTTACATGGTTAACAATCCTAGCAAACAGATCACCCATTACAAAGTGGCCGAGCTGTTTACAAATGCGTACAACAAGACAGCCAACATAAGCAAAGCAATCAATGGTTTTAGAGTGGCTAGAATACAACCCATCGATACGGACGACAAGTTTAACAAATGTTTCGAAAATATGCCTTTTAATAGATTCAACAATGACAACTGAACAAGAAATTCCTATGAACGAGCGAGCTACAACAACACACAATCATCATAGTCACAATCCCACTTTTGTTCATTAAAATCAAGTCGATATTAATTTAAACATTAGTACTTCTGTTCCTCAATTAACTCCTGTGCTCATGTCTGACATAGCCAATACCTATCATTCCTATAATAACATATTTGCAACGAAGAAAATGAAAACATTCTCAAACTTTATCCAGCACACCTGTAAAACATCAATTAGAAGAAAATCATAAAAGACAAACTGAATAGAAAAATAAAAAAGAAAAAGTTCATTTACAACGAAAAAGTGCAACATTAAATTCGAAGCCAGCATCAATCAAGG
The DNA here is from genome assembly GCA_958496155.1 of Sisyra nigra. Taxonomy (NCBI): domain Eukaryota; kingdom Metazoa; phylum Arthropoda; class Insecta; order Neuroptera; family Sisyridae; genus Sisyra; species Sisyra nigra. The sequence goes on along the minus strand of OY292315.1, from coordinate 18,587,248 downwards.
ACATAGCGGTCGTTAAAAATTTGAAAAGGGTGTTCGAGGAAAGTGACGAAGAAGACTATTACTGTATATTCTGCACGTAAATATATGAATCATCTCATAAAGTAGATTTAACAAATGTAACAAGTGGGCCCACGAGTAGTGCACGAGCGGTCAATCCACGTCTAAAGATTAAGGCTGTGATTTGTGTGAAACATAGTCAACAGTCATTAAAAGTTATATTATATGTATCATTACCCAATTTAATTTCTGTTTTTCCCCTGGGATTGATTTCAATTACCCCACACACTATCGGGGTAAATAGGAATCGCAATATTTTTATACTCTTTATTTTTGTTATTTTTATGTTAGTTTTTCAAAAGTTTTGATAATAAATGTTTGAAGTAGATTAGTAATCTTTATGTTATCAAAAAAGTTAATTATATTTGTTGCTAAGGCCCTTTTCCGTCTTAACAATGGTTAAAAAAACTTTAAGTCTTAAATTTGTATGCTAAAGCAACATGTTTCAGAAATCCTTTACAATCACTAAAAAGTATGTAATTTAAACAGTCACAAAGCAAATTTTTTCCGTAACTTTCCAGATAACCATTGCAATTTTAATGATTTTCCCATTTTCCCTGGCCATCTTGACCTTTCCTGAGTTTTCTCTTATGCGTTATAATATAGTGGGTATTCTCATTTTTCATTTTACATGCTAAAAACTGTCAAGTTATATTTTTAGAAACAGAGCAACAAAATTCCGTGAACTCTACTTATGAAAATTTAATTTTTAAACTGTTTAAATTGAAACATTATCGCAACTTCGTTAAGAATATTTCGTTCCTATTAACGTTCAACTGAGCCAGAAAATACTCTATATAGATTTAATGAAGTATACTTATTGTAAGATATTGTTAAACTCCTCGTCGTAAAACAACCCAATGAATCAATAAGAGAAAAGTATTATGATCATCACTAATTCATGAACTTTGAAAAATAACTATAGACACATAAAGGAGTGAAAGTATAATAATGACTGAAATCATTTCTTGGAAAAAGTTGACTTAAATTCAAATTCAATGATCTAAAATCTAAATTAATATGTTTAACTGTTCAAATAGCATTTAACTTTAATAAAACATAAAATTCAAGTTCCTAAATATGTGCCTAAGTCAATTTCTTTTTAGAAGTGAGTTGCACCACTATTACTTTCGCCTCTTCATATATTCATATAATATAATTTTTAGTATGATTTTTATACAAGTCAATGACTACCTTTTAAATATCTCGATTTTAATAAAAATAACATATTCAAGAATACTAATTGTCTTAAAAACTGCATGTACTTCACTCACGTTTAGGTAATTTTCACAACAATGACATTAATTATTGTATTATGTTAATGTTGGCGAATCTCTGATACGGCAATTTGACACTTCTCATGTTACATTTTGAATCAATTTATGAAATAATGCATGGAGATTTTTTCGGGTCTCGCATTTTTGATAAAAAATTATAACAAAAATCCACTAGCAAATGTAAAAACCAAAATTTAAGTCATTCTACCCCACATTTATTGCACACCAGAAAAGGTTTGCTATTGCTGACGATTACTGGGCAAGAGTAAGGTTAGCGTGGCGCTTCGAGTATTTGACATTTCCTTACTTTTTGCTTTTGTATAAGCATAAAGTAAGGCTATTAGAAGCTAAATTTCGTGTCAATTACCTAAAAATCGACCATCGAAATTTTAAGCGAAAGCGATAAATTTTGATGTCAAAATGAGGCTTAGTCAGATCGATCAAAAATTTATACGCAATTTAGTAACCATAGACTTACGTAAGCCATTTTGAGCCAAACCATGGACACAATCCATATAGAAATGATGTAGAAATTGTGACACACAACCCATTTGCGAATATTTAATAACACGTTTTCTTCCATTTTCCATGAACGATATTTTTCATAAATTTTGCAATTCAAGTTAATGGTTTCAAGTTTTGGAAAGTTAATGCAATAAAACTAATAAAAACACAAGCACAAACAACTTCACAATTCAAATTATAACAATTTAAGTTAATTAATTAAATCACATAGGAATTCATATCTTAAAAATGTAAAATTGTAGATAAATAGTAAAATTTTAATGTGCACACCACAAGTAATGAGAAATTTAAAGAATAAAACAAATAAAATGCCACAAAATAATGAAATTCTAACGCAAACGATACCGACCGGCAATCGACGCAAACTGATTTCTTAAAATTTATAAACAAACATTTGCAATAACGTATTTTAACGATTACTAGATATATATGAATAATGCTTTTTTTCAATTTTTCAATAATCAACAAAGATAAAATTAAAATAACGATAGTGTTCTCATCTTTATCGACATTTTTTAAATTCAAAATGTTCGAATAATAAGGAATTATGTTTTTATAACGATTTAATACAAGGAATAATGAACAGTACGTTTCTAGTGTTTTAGGAAATAATTTTTTGGCTTAAAAACAACGTGGTTGCAACAGGAAAATAAATTATTTTCTCTTGAAATATAAGTTGAGATGGACATTTTTTTATTATAAAGATATAAGATAAGATAAGATATAAAGATTTTATGTATATAATATTAGTATCAAATATTTTTTTATGCAAAAAATTAATTTTAAAATGGCTAATTGTAAGTTAGACGTCTCAAAAACATAAAAAATTTAAATTAAAAACAGGATAATTCTGAAGCTGCACAATAATTTTTCTTTAAGACCTCGTGGTCTTAGAAAATGAACCTAGAGCCAACAAATAATGATCGAAAATACGAACAGTATTGATAGATTTATTAATTACTTCAAACACCAATCGAAGTCATATATTATTTGAGGTAAGGATATTTGGTTTTGTGTAAAACTTCAGGGTCCCAGTTTGTGAAAAAACAGTCAAATGATGAAAATCGGGTAATCGAACAGTAATGTTAATTTTCTTTTATTGGGGGTAGATTTATTAATTACTTCAAACACCAATCGAAGCCATATATATTTTGAGTTAAGGATATTTGGTTTTGTGTAAAACTTCAGGGTCCCAGTTTGTGAAAAAACAGTCAAATGGTGAAAATTGGGTAAACGAACAGCAATGCGAATTTTTCTTCTATTGGGGGTAGATTTATTAATTACTTATAACACCAATCGAAGTCATATATTATTTGAGGTAAGGATATTTAGTTTTGTGTAAAACTTCAGGGTCACAGTTTGTGAAAAAACAGTCAAATGATGAAAATCGGGTAATCGAACAGTAATGTTAATTTTCTTTTATTGGGGGTAGATTTATTAATTACTCCAAACACCAATCGAAGCCATATATATTTTGAGTTAAGGATATTTGGTTTTGTGTAAAACTTCAGGGTCCCAGTTTGTGAAAAAACAGTCAAATGATGAAAATCGGGTAATCGAACAGTAATGTTAATTTTCTTTTATTGGGGGTAGATTTATTAATTACTCCAAACACCAATCGAAGCCATATATATTTTGAGTTAAGGATATTTGGTTTTGTGTAAAACTTCAGGGTCCCAGTTTGTGAAAAAACAGTCAAATGATGAAAATCGGGTAATCGAACAGTAATGTTAATTTTCTTTTATTGGGGGTAGATTTATTAATTACTCCAAACACCAATCGAAGCCATATATATTTTGAGTTAAGGATATTTGGTTTTGTGTAAAACTTCAGGGTCCCAGTTTGTGAAAAAACAGTCAAATGGTGAAAATTGGGTAAACGAACAGCAATGCGAATTTTTCTTCTATTGGGGGTAGATTTATTAATTACTTCAAACACCAATCGAAGTCATATATTATTTGAGGTAAGGATATTTAGTTTTGTGTAAAACTTCAGGGTCACAGTTTGTGAAAAAACAGTCAAAGGGTGAAAATCGGATAAACGAACAGCAATGCGAATTTTTCATTTATTGGGAGTAGATTTAATAATTACTCCAAACACCAATCGCAGCTATATATTATTTGAGCTAAGGATATTTGGTTTTGTGTAAAACTTCAGGGTCCCAGTTTGTGAAAAAACAGTCAAATGATGAAAATCGGGTAATCGAACAGTAATGTTAATTTTCTTTTATTGGGGGTAGATTTATTAATTACTCCAAACACCAATCGAAGCCATATATATTTTGAGTTAAGGATATTTGGTTTTGTGTAAAACTTCAGGGTCCCAGTTTGTGAAAAAACAGTCAAATGATGAAAATCGGGTAATCGAACAGTAATGTTAATTTTCTTTTATTGGGGGTAGATTTATTAATTACTTCAAACACCAATCGAAGCCATATATATTTTGAGTTAAGGATATTTGGTTTTGTGTAAAACTTCAGGGTCCCAGTTTGTGAAAAAACAGTCAAATGGTGAAAATTGGGTAAACGAACAGCAATGCGAATTTTTCTTCTATTGGGGGTAGATTTATTAATTACTTCAAACACCAATCGAAGTCATATATTATTTGAGGTAAGGATATTTGGTTTTGTGTAAAACTTCAGGGTTACAGTTTGTGAAAAAACAGTCAAATGGTGAAAATCGGGTATTTTGCAACAATGCAATATTTAATGATATTTTAAACAATTTAAAATTTAAATGGTTTAAATGTTTACTCTCAAGTATCCATGATAACAACCGGTATTATAGACTTATAGATATTATATTTTATTATTAATATCATTTACACATTTAATGATATTAATTTTGAATTATTTCGTTCCGTACATCTCTTGGGATTGAATCAACTTGAAATTTATAACAGTTCCCATAGTAATTTCTAATTGACAGATTCATCAAAATCATTTCCCATAAGAAATAGCATTGCATAATTTCGTCTTTAAATCCTGTTTTTCTCGAAAACGAAGCGAAAACTCGCAAATTACCATTCTTAATTTTCGATTTCTTTTGACTTGCTGTATCAGGAACCGTCGTCAATTCTTGGCGCCACGCTAACCTTACTCTCCCCGATTACTGACATGTGATGACGTAGAAAATTTATAATATGATAAAAAATTTTCAAATAAAATATCTCACACTTAGGCGCAAACTAAAACCACTTAGAAATTACTTTCATAAGAACAAAGCCATAAACTATTCCTTCCAAAATTAAAAATGATCCAAAGATTGAAACCTTTGACAAGCACCTTTCTTAAGTATTATTAATTATAAGCATTAAGTCCATTAAGTTTAGTAGGTTCTTGTGACCAATTGAGCTTAGAATGTATGAAAGTTATTTGATCAAAGTATGCAACACAAAGGTGTACCTACCAAATACCTATTACAGCATAGGTAGCAATTGAACTCAATTCGTGTGTTAAATTGACTTTATACTTTATAGCTTGAAAGAAAATATATCCTTTTTTTTAACATTTTATCATCTTCTATAATAAATTTTTTTTATTATATTTAATATTAATTTTATAGAATCTGCATTTTAATAGCTAAATCTACAAGTAAGCTTAGTAATCAGCCATAATTAACAATTGTTAAGTTCAAATTATTCACCATCACATAATCAAATAGAAAAAAGCTATATATAAATCGTTATAACCGGTAAAATTTTCAAGTTAGCGTCTACGAAAATCACATAATATATCATAAAATATAACAATAGCATAAACAGATCATCGTAACAACAATGTGAAAGAAGGGGATTAAAGGAAAATTTAGCTCTACAAAAAAGATCTTTAGAACATAGTTCCTCAGATCAGCCGCATCAAAAATAACACTAATTAAAAATTTTAAATATTTTCATTAAATAAAATTAGATAAATTCATTTTTTTAATTTTTTTTTGCGTTAAAGTGCTCTTTGAGTTGTCCTCTATCTATAGCTAAAAGGATTTGTTTCAAAACTCGTTAAAACTAGGATAAAAACGCTGGAAAAATATCCCTGTTATGCTAAACCCCGTCAAGTTCTTTGCTCGACAGTACCAGAAGATCCACCCTTTGAAGGTTAAAGACGTAGATTCTTTTCTGAAAAAACATTTTGGACCAACCGGGGTCGCTTATCAAACTTGAAGTATTATGATTCGGTAATAAATTGCGATGAAGCTACTTCAAGACCGAGGCTAAATTCAGAAGAATATTCTGACAACGAATATTCCGAAAAAAACTGTTTTATCTAAATACAAATATACTCTTTTATAATCAATTTAATTTTTTTAATGTTTCATTACAGCATTTTATAAATGGGTTTGGCATAACAGACTTCAAATTGCAATCAATGGTTATGTAACATTGTTTGCCTACACGTCAACAAACTTTAAATTCTAAAGAGTATAGACTCATATTCACATTACATATTCTTTCACTCATAGCAACTTCACCATAAGCTTCTGAGAACATTCGGTGAACCTCAGTCGCAGATTGTTTAATATTAAAAAATATATTAACACCTCCCGCATTGGTTATCTTAATAATCAATAAGAAGTGCAAATAGCATTAACGATTTATCAAGTCAAGTGTCTAAGCATTTTGTGCAATGAATTGAGCTTATTATGTCAACTTTGAAATAAAATAACTTGCAAATTGCTTAACTTGACTTGATATATAAATATTAACATGCCATTGATTTTGACTTGATTTTATGCCAAATTTAAGACAAGTAACTTGAAAAGTCATGTAGCGAAAAATTAAGAAGTTAATCCCTTAACATTATAATGCGATTAAGTTTTGAAATGTCTCAGAATTCTATTCGTCATAATCTACCGTTCTCATTTCCTAAATTTAATGAATATTTCTTATCAATATTAGAATTTTTAAGATATTATGATTATCTATGTAAAGTATAAACTATGTTACCTATATAGTTATAGATCAATTTCATTGTTTTTTTTTTTTTTTTTAAATTGTGGTCATAATAGGAGATCAAAGAAAAATAAGATCAAGAGCCATCTGAAATTTTCTATTGCTTCCCCCATTATAATTAAGATATTTGTTTAGATTCTTAAATTTGAAAGAAGTTCCCGGACCAAAGTTTGAAAAATACTGTTCTATAATATTATAAACAAAATAATAATTTCAGGTATAAGAAAAGTATTAATTTATTAATTAGTAAGTGCATAACAGTACATAATAATACAATTTAATATTACCGGGTAACGTAAGTAAGCAAAATAAGCTAAGATTATGAGAAAAAAAATAAGTACATCACATATTTATCACTAAAAATTAACATTTTAAAGTCTACGTCTACAAAAATATAGCGAATTATTGATTAAAAATATATAAATATAAATATTATTCATCTTTCTTCATTGATTTACGTTTCATACATTTAACAACAATATTTTCAAAGGATTTCAAATAAAATACGCTTACAAGCCGAAGGGGGCTCATTAGGATTACTTGTAAAAGTAATTCACTTATACTGGATGGAGGGCTCATTCCAGCCGTAACTGTTGTCACGGCAAACGTCGCTGCGCTTAAATTGTAACTATAAAACCGGGAACGCTGCAAAGAACATGAATGATTAAGTTATACATTGATTTTTTTTAAGTAAAAACGGTAAGAAAAACAAATATGGTAATCTTGGCATTTATCGTTGGTAATTTTATAAACAATCGATTCTTCTAAAAGTCACTTTTAAAAAAATTGATTGAAAAATTACGTGAGGATTTGTTTCAAAAACCATGTGGGAGTCATTCAGAGGCGTAGCGTGATATTTCACCCGGTCAGCGCCCGGAACGAAAGGATAAAATGCTCATCCCCCCTTATAATTATCTTAGAAATATTTTGGAAAGTTTAGAACCATACAAAATTAAATGCATCATTTCTTTACAAAAAAAAAAATCATGCTTGTGACAGCATTATTAGCCACTATTATCATGCGTTCCCTTTATTGCAAGGAATATGTATCATACGACGCTTAGTTCCGGGACACCGCTCGCATCAGTCACGCTACCATTCTGAAATGCCTTTCTAAAAAAAAAAGGAAATGACTTTGGGAAAAGGAAAATAACGAGATGACTCATTATTGAAAAACTTGTGGGAGTCATTATTGAAAAGTGATCAGAAAACATGGTGGTCATTATTTTAAAAAAAAATCAGAGACTTACGCGGGGGTCATTAAAAAAATTAAATACTATTGAAAATAAAAAAATTTAAATTTCGCTGACTTTGGACTTATAATTATTATATTTCACAAATGCAATCCACAAAAATTCACAAGACAAATTATAAATTTAAGTAAAAATAAATGTAAAAAATTCGCAAACCGAAAATCCAAATTGTTAATTTTGTATTTCCAGATACGTATTTTAAACGCCATGCGTTCGTCATCAGTGGATCAAATTGAAGTGTCTTCGAGGACAATTTCGTGCTGATTCACAAAGTAGTCAAAGGACCGATTCAGAATTCGGCGTTATTCGGCGTTTTGGAAAAGGGTAAGAAGAGAATGGACGAAAGGATTGCACCCCAAACTGCAGCGATTGCAAAAGAGAAAGGGATCGAAAGGACCTATAAATTGCGGTCAATTCGGGACTACTTTGTGAATCAGCACAAAATTGTCCTCAAAGACACTTCAATTTGATCCACTGATGACGAACGCATGGCTTTTGAAATACGTATCTGGAGATACAAAATTAACAATTTGGATTTTTCGGTTTGCGAATTTTTTACATTTATTTTTACTTAAATTTATAATTTGTCTTGTGAATTTTTGTGGATTGTATTTGTGAAATATAATAATACTATTGTAAAATTAATCAAAAACCGATGGTCACTATAAAAAAATCGGAAAATTCCCAGGAATCTTTAAAAAAATGATTGAAACTATATCAAAACCAATATTGAAGAATGATCAAAAAACTATGTGGTGTACACTGTACACTGAAAAAAAAAACAAAAATTTAGGTAATTTTGAAAATTAAATTGATTTTTGGTTCAATTTTTTCGTCATTTCTTAGAAATGCATCCATTGGAGTAAACAGCTGTGTCGCGAAAATTCTTGATTTTTTTTACTGTGTCGTGGACCAAAAAAGTTTGGGTATCACTGGTTTTACGTGATAACATCATAAAGAAACATTGATGAAAAATTACACACTTTTATGAATTGAATTAATATCACTGAAGGATTATTATTGTGTATAATACAAAGGAGTTAATTGAACATTAACATTTTTTTCAAAATGAAATCAGACTGAAAGTTATGAAGGAAATCGATTAAATCTTATTAAGTAAATTGTAGAAAAAAAACACAAAATACGTTGTCTAAGATTCAACAATGATTATTGAATACGAGGCATAGCTTATTGTAGTAGCAGAACTCTATCGTGCCTCTCTATCGCTTGTATAGCGTTCTCGCTTGCACGCACAGGCTCAAACGGAACGTGACACTTTTTTGTGCATTTTGCCCAGTGTTCGTCAATTTATAAGACGTTATCACGTCAAAAAGATTAAAACCCAACATAAGGGTGCCACTACTGAGAATGATTCTAAAAACATGGAGGTAGGTAACTATTAAAAAAAGTTCTAAAACCACGTTGGGGTCATTGTGAAACGTGAATCATCACATAACAATATACAGTAATAAAATAGACAGCGGTAGAACATTTCAAACCATTTAATGTGGTTATAAATAATAAACGCCGAGATTACCCAAAATACTTACCAGAGCATCGATTACTATTTGTTTTGCGACTTGATCAGCGCTTAACAAACCTCCTTCTTCACAAATCAATTTAGTTTCTAACGGTTTAGTTTTTTCCTCGTTTTCAAATCCAGGAGTGTCCGTATCAGGAGGTAAAGCCAACGTTACTGATACATTATGAGGTTTTGTTTCCATATGTAAAGCCTCTGCCAAGCCTCGCAGTGCAAACTTGCTAGCGTTATATGCAGAACAACCATAAATGCCTAGCAGTGCAGCTTGGGATGCAGTGATTACTACAATACCATCCTGCCGTTGTTTCATTTTACCAACCACAGCTCGACTTGGATAAATGGTTCCAAAAAGATTAAGCTTAATAATAAAATCAATATCGGCCACTTTCATCTTTTCTAAGGTTTCCATTAACGCCATACCGGCACAGTTAACAAGCATATAGATTGGATTTTCGGTATCCAAGCGTTCAAATACTGTTTCGACTTGAGAGGAATTAGTGACATCGAGGGATTCATAGTTAATTTTTTGGTCTGAGCTTTTTCGAGCAGTAATTATTTCTTGTTGGGCTTTTAGCAATTTTTCGGTGTCTCGAGCGATTATTGTAACGTGTGCTCCACGCCTAGCGCATTCAATTGCAACACTTTTCCCAATACCACTCGAACCCCCTGTGATCACTACATGCTTATTGTTTAACGACTTTAATTTCCCGACCCAATGATAATTAAAGATAAATAAAATAATTAAAATTAAAGCAAGACCGATAAAAAACACGCCTAACATGATTTGTGAGGTTAATGTTTACGTCAGGTCGCAACTTTTCAGTTGGAACAAATTTAAATTCGAATCTTTCTGAAAATTATTAATACATTCATGATATGAACAAATTACTGATTTAATTTTAAGAACATATTTTTAATGAACGTTTATCTTGAAATATTGGTCAAAGGTCATGATGATCTTTTTCTTGCAGATAAGGAAAAGAGAAATAAAAAATATACTGAAAACGTGTTTTGATATTTTTTTTTTTTTTTAGTTTCCGATTCAAGGTAAAATCGTTAAAATATAAAATATTCAATTATATGTAATGGAAATTATAAGTAATTATTAGGAGAAAAAAATTACTAAAAGTTAACGTTATCGAAAAAGTTTTTGCGCCTTTTTAGTTATTTTTCAAATTAAAATTGATAAAATCTTTAATAGAAATGGTTACTTTGAGGCAAATTTTTGTTTAGAAGGCAGCTTGCCTCTATTGCTTCTGTAGATGAGCCGCCATTTCATTGAGTTGTATTTGAAAAATAAATTACCTAAATGTATTTATTAATTTATTAAAATATGAATATAGAAATAACAATGTATAAAAATTTATTTACATTTGTATTATATCTCTACAGTTAAAAATAGTTATTCTTCAAAATTTATAAAGATATATTAATTTGAAACAACAAAATATTAATTCTTAGATTTAGAATTGGAGCATTTTTTTTAAATTTTTACGCACAGCCATTTTGTCATGTTCCGAAAAAAAAGTACTTTACCCTGTGGCGGTTATTTGTTCCATGAAACAGACAAACACGTCGTATTATATATTATTATATAAAATAATAAAACATAACTCTATATAATATGTAATATACATCTATACATATAAATCAACAAAGTAATATATAAAAAATTTTACTTTTGGAAATTTAACGAAGTACACGTAGTAACAAAGTTAATAAATGTAAGAAATAAATGATTTGTTGTAGGTGTATGTGTGTGTATTTGTTTTTTTGTATTCTTATTTTAAAATGCTATCTTCTTATATTATTTTGGTTAACATATTTTTCAAAAGCGTCAAGAGACTGTTCGGCGACAGAACGAACGAGACCCACAAGTTCGTCGGATGATTCCAAGTGTCGGTCAGCAGTTCGTTGTAGTTGCTCCGTGATTATCACAGTTCGCTCACTGGCCAATGTGCTACGTTCTTGGGATGATAACACCAATTCGTTAGCATGGGCCGATCGTTCGCAGGCGCTCGTCACTTTCTCGTACAAGAGGGCCAGCCTCTCGCATGCAATGGCACAACGTTCTGTCGCATTCGCGTTACGTTCGACCGCATCGGCGATGCGACTCAGCGTTTCATTCACGAACATCGAATCGCAATTATCCAGCGAGTTTTCAGTTTTGATCATTTTGGCATTGGGGGATTCACGGGAATGGAACGAGTCGTTCGAATAAAGTCTCTTTCGTTTTTTCCAGTTACCTGAAGGAAGACAATTTGACACATTCTCACCACCTTCGTCTTGAGCTATTACTGGAATGCAAAAATCGGCAACAGTATTAAATTGCACGTCTTCATCGGAACTTTCCGAACCATTCTCTTCATCTGGTTCAACCGTTTCCTTTTTTATACTATAATCGGAACTAAAATAAAAGATACAATTAGTTCGACAACTAAGACTACCGCAGAATGTAGTTATATAAAAAGGTTCACTCAGAGTTTTTATTAAAAATTGTTGGTCACATACAAATTTGTTTTCTTAAAAACGACTGCAATCGATATATAATTGTAATGTATTTCAATTTTAACGGGATCATTCATAAATAACATTAGTAACGTACTCTACAAGGGGGGAGAATCTGCTCTCATGTTATGTGCGATTAAAGATTGTAATAGTAGACAGTTTATATAGCGTTATATAGAAGGGGGGGGGGGGTAGTAAGTTACGAAAATACGTTACGAGTAGCCCTAATATAAAAAGTATTTCATTTTCATTTCATTTTATATATTAACAATTCGCCGATTCCTACAAATAGCTACGCACCATCTGTGGAAATCCGCGGAAGACTGTTAAGATTAAAGTCCGACAAAGACCGCGACAGAGTGAACTTTCTGGCTTATGTATGTTCTGTGGAATTACCGCAGAATGTAAAAACTAGCCGAAGTTTCATTTGATGTTGACACCTTTTATCTCGACCAGTGCAGGATTTACGTATACACTACACAAACTATAGCTTGGGGGGCCTCTACACTTTCATGGAGGTCCCTAAATTCATATAAGTATAGTTAAATATACTGCAGCATTATAAGTTCCAATGCACGTCTAGGACGTCCCATTCTTTTCACCCAATTTTGAAAGTGCTTTTTTTTGAATATCTGGATTTATAAAAGACCGCATATTTCAAATAGCTTGAGGCCTTATCAAGTCTAGAGCTAGTTCTAGATTTAAACGTTCGTACACGGACATGGTCAGGTTGTGAGTCGCTTGGAACGAACCTAACGCCACACATCAAAACACCCGTCTCTTTGCGTCAAAAATGGAATACAGTAGAACCTCGCTATTCGTACACAGTTTGTTCTAGCAGGCAGTTCGAATGGCGAATCATTTTTTCGCATAAGATATAATGTAAATTGCATTAATCGGTTCTAAATTATTTATTTTAGAGAGTTGTCCAGTACCAAAAGAAAAGAGCTTTGTGTGGTAAATTTTTTAGTAGCGGTTTTATTTTGAGGTCTCTACTTGCGTTGGCACATAGCAAGAGTGTAAGTAAGCGTTCATAGGCTTATGCCCTGGCAATGATTTCTCCTCTTTTGTGATGTGGGTCCTCCTTAGCATCTTGTTCCAAAAGAGGCCAGTCTTATCACAATTAAATACGTCCACGCAATCCGAATCGCGAAAAAGCGTACGAATAGCGATTTAAATTTTACTTGAACAAGTTGTACGAAAAACAAATTGAACGAGTAGAGAGGCGGACGAATAGCGAGGTTCCACTGTACTTTTACCGACACAACTGAAATACATTACCACTGCAATTCAAAAAGACAAATTCTAGCAATGCACTTAAAAAACTAAATACGACAAAAATGATTATCAAAAACCCTGAATGAATATTCTCTATGTTTTTTTATTCTGTAGTGTTCCAGTAAATGTTTGCTTGTTCTTGGAAATTTTGTTTTAGTAAAGACTTGCAACGATATAAGAAGGAAGTATATCTCTTTGTTAAGACTCGTACACACTAAAGCAACGAGCATTAATAGTTAATCATTATGGCGAAAGTTGATCACAATCGCATTGACATTTGATATCTCATCTACGTCAAAATAAAGGGGTTAAAGCCAAAGAATTCGTTCATGGTGCCAAATCATTCCGTTTCAGAACTTCGTTGTTTCGTAATACCATTAAAGTGGATAGAGTTTCTCATTAATTTGTCACCCAAGTCACCCAATATGCAATTTTTAGTGCCTCAAAAGTTTGATCATTAGATACATTTTCATCGCATACTAGGGCAATTAATGAATTCTGTGATACACTAAACGATTGCGTAACCAGGCGATTGCCATTACTTTGTAAAAAATTGCAATCTAAAAAAATTAGCGGACAGACATTTACTCGACAGGGTAAATGCAAGCGACAAATTGAAGTAACAAACGATTGTTTCGTATATGTTAGTAAAGGAGAGTTAATCTCTATAAAGAAGAACTCTTAGATTTTTTCACTGGAAGTTCAAAGCAAAGGTCTGACACGCAATGTTTTTATCCTACCGTTTTTATATGTTCTTACTTGACCTGAGAAAAAAATTATCAGCATTATACAAAGAGTCTCTGTTCGGGATGCAAGTGAAATTGTTCAGTTACGATACAAGTTCTGCGCAGTGGCAACTTTTTGTATGTTACGTATCGATTGTATCGTAAATGTACGATTTTTCTGTCATCTCGAACAGACCTAAAATCTTATTAGTGGCAATTAGCACCAAAAATGATGTCAGTTGGATCTTCATTTGAGCTTCTTAATTAAATCCAGTTGACATTTCCAACCGCCAATGTACCAAAATAGTGAAAGAAATTGTATCTTGTATATTTACATTTTTTTGTTGGCAACTAAAGTTCCTCTAGTCAAATCAGCTTATGGTAGGAACCCCGAGGGTCAGACCCCTAGTCCAAACCTAAACCAATGCCAACCGATTCGTTGGTTATAGTTGACCACAGTGACGACTCGTGGCCAAAATAATTGGCGGTACAATTTGATCATAACTTCTGCATTTATATCGGATTTTAAGGTCATGTTTATACATTGTTTGAATTTTAAGGTTTACTATGTATATCCAAATCACGGAGTATAAATACACTCCGTGATCCAAATACTCAGATTCTAAAGTTCAAAATACAAAAATTGTTACTAAGAATGAAATTATGCACCTATGAACGAGTTGCCCTTGGTTTATCACCTATATGCACTAATCGAATATTGTGTAATGTGTGTGAGTCTTTAGAAAATTAGAGGCCATCCATAGATTACGTCACACGTTAAGGGGGAGGGAGGGGATTGACAAAGTGTGACATTGTCTGACAAGGGGGTGGGAGGGGTCTTAAATTTCGTTACTTCACATTTCAAAATCTATTTTAATTTAAGTAAAACACGAACTTTGAACTATTAACGAAAAACTCAAAAACATTTGCAACACTATCTGTAGAAACATAAGGTTCAAATTGTTTTGTCGACCACTCGCTCTACTATACTGAGAAAAAAAATTCTCGTCTGACAACTGAATTTGATTTACGCCAACAAAATGATTTGATAACCCATTGTCAATTAAATATTTAGTGGTAGTATATATCAGGTTTGTTCGCGGATCTGATACTGAACCGATAACGAATCAATCCAAGTGGATTTCGTCTTAAAAAAAACCTGAGTATCGCTAGAACCAATTTTGAATCAGTTACAATTGATAAATTGTGGCTTGTTCAATGTCCAGTTTCGTTGTCAACGTTAAATTAAATTAACAATTTTCGTGGGTTCTCGTTAATCCTCGTCTTACTTCCGAACATTTTCATACTGGTTCATGGGAAAATAACCCTTAATCAGTTCATAAGCGTGTATGCGTTTGGCAATTATCCTAAATCCACTTGGATTGATTCGTTATCGGTTCAGTATCAGATCCGCGAACAAACCTATTATTTAGGTGTAGTGCTACGTGCCGACACTATTGCCTTTTGATAAATACCGCTAAATGCACCGTGCAAATGCCTAGCATAAAATTGTAAAATATGTGACGTCACACTAAGGAGGGGTGGGTCTCACAAATGTGACCAGCTGTGACAAGGACGGGGGTCAAAAAATCACGAAATTTGTGAGACGTAATTTATGGATGGCCCTTTATTAGCGATGTTAAATGAACTGTACATGTTAGTAATGCTTTGTCTTTGTACGTTCGAAATCAACATCGCCACGGTAAATATTATTTCACCAAAAGAGATGATAAATTATTCCTCTTTAAGAGATATCCATCCTTTTATACGATTCATAAGTAAAAATATAAAACATACGCTGTATACCAATTATTAAGATCCGAGTTATCATATTCATAATTATCGGCTCCTTCCTCTTTCCAACCAAATGAATCACACGTGCTATTTAGATCTGCCTTAAAGGTAGCCATAAGTTTAAGAAGTCGCTCTTCGAGCGAGGTGAGCAAACATGGAAAACGTCCGTCAGCTGGGGTTTCTTTAAACTGTCGTATTTTGGCACTTTTCGTTCTCGTGTTGTGTTTCCAATCAGACCAACACTGAAATGTTTGAATTGTTGCATATATTCGATCAGTGAAAACCTTGAACGAAATGACAACAAAAAATACGCTGATAAAAATACCTTCATCCATTTGGTGGTTGCTTTGCTTGGTCCGGCTGTGTCCGAATTTAGCACCATGGCCAGTTCTTCCCAATGTTTTTCATAATTAGCCCGTTTTGTGTTCGCATGTCGTCCTGAGGCGATATCGGGATGTTTAATCATAAACTCCAACATCATTTCGTACTGACGCTGGGTGGTTCGGGCATCGCGCTTTTTGGACACATAATGAGACATTTTGTGTTACATTTAGATTTAATTAATGGAATATTTATGTTTATGAAAACAATTGTAAAAAACAAAACCACTTGACAGCTGACAACGTGTCAAAGAATATGTCAAATATTGCGGTTGGCCAGCCTGCTCCTTACGCCCAGTGGTTCCTGACATGTTCAACAAATCATGGCCCCATTTACATTTACCAAGGACATTAGTTTTTATTATTTCGATTTATTTATTCATACAAAACACTTTCATTTTCATTCAATAACTTTTACAAAACTTTCTTTCTATTACTACGTCATACAAAAAGTGAATTTTCTTTAGATACACATTAAAAAAATCACGTTTTCTTAAAAATTAATTATTCTCGTCGACGAAAACGAATTCATTTTTTATAATACGGAGAAGGTCAATACGTCACATTCTCTTTGTTTGAGATTATGCAATATCCGATGACACCATAACAAAATTAAATTCCATATTGGAAGATATTTAAATTTTTTTCCTTCCAACAGAAAAAAAAATATGAAATTTTTTTTACATATATTAAATAAGACTTAAGTATATAAAATTACAGGAAACTTATTTAAAATCTTATAAAAATTAGGTTCGGAGTGCATCTTGTAGTTTCTTCCGAGCTAACGCCACGCGTTCTTCTTGCCGTTTTATATCGTCATCGGCCACTGAAACGGCCTCAACCAATGGTTGTTCTGGATTGATGAAAACTCCTGGATTTTTATCGAGCGAATTTCGGGATCCAGTCTGTCCTATAACGGGTTGGGATGACATATGAAGTGCAGTTGCCAAGGATTGGAGAGTTGTTTCCTCCTTAACATGGGGTCCCACCTGAAATATATTTACAAAAAAAAAAAAAAATTAACCAAATAACACTTAAGTCAGCTACAGACGAGGTTATTCATAATCGTCACTTAAATTGGAGGAAACACTTAAGTTCTAACTTGTATCCATGAAAACTTAAGTGAAGGCTGGAGCTCCCTCAAGAAAATGCTCATTGAATACTATGGAAGGTCGAGATAAGGAGCACAACCTCATATGGTTGTTTAACTAAAAAAGTGGCCCCAAAACAGCAAGATGCGTTAGTGAAAATGGTCTTAAGTTTGATTTGAACTATTTGGGGCCAAGTTTACGATACAGAGATTGAACTCCTTACCTGCGCCCTCCATAATATAATGCAAATATTCAATAAGCAATTACTTAAGAGAGCTCCAATCCTCATTTTAGTTTTTATGGTTACAAATTAAGAATATACTCAACTCATGTGATGAATTTGGTCTATTAAAACAGTAAAAATATTTGAGTTAAGTGTTAACGTAAGTATAAACTATAAATAGAAAGAAAAAATTCTATGAAATGAAAATTAAAATGGCGGACACGTATAACACTTAAGTGTTCCCTCAATTTTGAGAGACGACTAGGAACACTCAAGTTTCCATTAGCTTGGTGCATAGTTATCCAATTTTTGTTGGCTCGTTTTTCATGTTGCTCGTTTCCCGAAAGCATTAACATTGACCAATCCTGGATCGTTCCTCACCACAAAAAGCTCAGAAAAGTGTTAACATTTTTATCTCAGAATTTCATTGGCAAAAATCAGGAATAATCATTTAAGCATTCATATGTAAGATATTTTTGTTATTTTTCGCGAATTAACAATAGCATGTTGCTGTGGAAACAATAAAATTAGCTAACTATAATCCAGCTCGTAAAATAACTCGTATCGTGTGAGGCCAACAGTGAAAAAAATTTTGAATAGGGATTCACACTTTGACTTTATTTTCAAGCTACTTGACTTAAACGTTTAAAATCAAGTTTAACTAAAGCCGAGTATTAATATTTAAAAATCAATTCAAGTAAAGCATCGAATTTTTTAGTTATTTCAAAAATTAAAATGTTAAGTTCAATTAATTTCACAAAATGTTCAATTACTTGATGAATCCGTAATCATGATATCTAACACCAGAATATTTTAAATCTAACAGTTAAATTGAGCAGAGAATCTATCAGCCATTATAGCATCGTCTGAAGCGGGTTGTAAATATCTAAATAAAAGCCTACCGGTTTTAATCCTTTTGGTAGTTCCATTGCATCAAATTCAATTCCATCCAGATCACAAGCATGTAAACCTTCCAAACGTTTTTCCCAAAATAACTGTTTTGGTTTTTCTTGAGGACCATGTTTAATATCATTCTTGACTTTTCCTTCTTGAGTTTTGTACACGGTTACTGGCTGTTTGAATATTGACGCCGTTTGTCGAATTGGTGGGACTAATGATGCATCATTTCGTGTATTTCGACTATAAAAGAAAAGATCAATTAGCAAAATAAATGATGAAACAAAACCAACATTTAATTATAAATTCATCTTTTAAATCGTTCTCTGGGTCAAATGAGGAAATCAGAAGAAAAGCAGTTTAACTATCTATTCCTACAACAATATATTTATTTATAATATATAAATAATAATAACAATATAAATAATATAAATAATAACAATATATAAATTTCGTCACACGTTAAGGGGGAGGGAGGGGGCCGACGAAGCGTGACAAGGGGGTGAGAGGGGTCCTAAATTTAATCACGTCACATTTCAAAATTTATTTTAATCTAATTGTAAGTGTTAATTAAAACACGAACTTAACTAGTAACGAAAAACTCAAAAACATTTGCAACACTATCTGTAGAAACATAAGGTTCAACTTGTTTTGTCGGCCACTCGCTCTAGCCTCTACTGCACTAAGAAAAAAACATTTCTTCTGACAACTGAATTTCATTTACGCCAACAAAATGATTTGAAAGCCCATTGCCAATCAAATATTAATATTTCGATTTAATTGTCCGAAGATAATTTTTTTTCGGTGTAGTGTTATGCGCCGATATTATTCAATAATTATTTGTAGATGTAAAATTGTAAAATATGTGACGTCACACTAAGGATGGGGGGGGAGTCTCACAAGTGGGACCACCTGTGACAAGAACGGGGGAGGGGATCAAAAATCATGAAACTCGTGTGACGTAATTTATGAATGGCCCCTAAACAAACCCTATTCAGGTCGCTTATGGTCATTATTGATTACCGAAACCCCAAGAAAAATTTTAGGCTTCCATTGGATTGCGACCCTAGGACCACTAGCGTATAGAGTCTATAGACTATAGAACGACAATCTAGAGACCAACCACTAAGGCTATGCGCTACTATAAATGGTACCAATCTTAAAAACCCATTACAGAAACGTTCTTTCGGTCGTTTATTTATGACAACCACGACCGTTGTGTTGAATAAAACGTCATCAATAACGTCTTTATTTTCGATTACGTTCACGTAAACCTTTCATAAGAGATGGGTCTGAATGATGAACGTCGATCAAACGCGTCAAGTAGAATGGAAAAAACAACAACAAAAAGCGTTATCATTGTTAACGTGTTATGGAATGTAGACTAAGTAACCTAATAAAAGTTTATTTATATTTAAACCAAATGGAACTTCGATAGTATTCCTCCAAATAGTTCATATACAAAGGTTTAGCTTTGAACAACTATTCATTTTTATTTTTATACTAGGTTTTAGGACTGTTTTCTTTGAAAATGTTAACGTTATTCGATTCGGGTTTTCAGCATTATTTGTTGGTACCAAAATCAAAATCCGGGAGTTTTACAGTTTTTCCCTTGGAGCACGTCAAATAATTTAATCAAACAAATTAGCTTTCTTGACAT
Organism: Sisyra nigra; assembly: GCA_958496155.1. Taxonomy (NCBI): domain Eukaryota; kingdom Metazoa; phylum Arthropoda; class Insecta; order Neuroptera; family Sisyridae; genus Sisyra; species Sisyra nigra. Next base: position 18,567,093 of record OY292315.1, on the reverse strand, counting down.
AACCAATCATTTCATTCAGTAGAACTTAAAATTGATTATTTTACTAAATAACATTGTAAATATTGACAGATATGGCTTATTTATCTATTATTATTTGGTTCTCTAATTTATTATCGGTTTAATTAAATGAAATACTCGATCATACCTGTAATAATAAACGTCAACTTTGCCTGCTGAAATTCCGGTTTTTCTCAAAACATCCTCGCGTTGCCATCCTTTGGGTAATGAATTACAATCGTATTTTTTCTTTTCGATTGTTATACTAGCCATTGTAATTAAATTTTGTTAATTTATCAGATATGTATTAAAATTTATTAACGCCAAAGCCGTGTTTATATTTTCTCACATATCGATATTAAACAATCACTATCACTATTTGGTTTATGTTCGCCACCTATCTAACAATCTGAAAACTACATTTAAAATGAAATTGAATTAAATGAATTAAATGCCTATGATGTTTTTAATTATTTTTCCAGTTTTCAAATTATAATTATATTCCTTATTGTTATAGTTTATTAAGTAAAATTTTATTAAAAAACTAAGGTATAGATAAGTAGTTCTTAAATTAAGTTTGAGCCTTCTCTAATGAGAAACCAAAAGCTCATTGTTTCTCATCTTAAAATATTATAGATACTGAACAGAGTACTGAAATAGTGAACTTTCAATACATATAATTCTTTTAAGGAAATTTGTATATTCAAAAAGTAGAGTTATTTCAAAATATATTCTTACAAATTGAAGAATTACCTTCGCATTCTGCAAGTATAAGCATAATATCCTTTTTATGAAGACGGCCAACATGTTCACAGTTCCATTGATTAAGTAACAGTTCAATATCCTCAAATAAGCAACTGAAGAAAAATCTTATAATAGTTGCGGGACATAATAAATGATTGTTTCTTTAATTATTCTCATTACCAATCGAACTCAACTCATGTAACCAAATTCTTGTAAACAATGATTTTTGTTAAAACTTGTCACGACTAACACAGGTCAACAAATGGAAATATTGTTTTTGGAGTTCACATTGTCATATCTATAATTAAGTAGAGAAAAGTCGGGAAATTCAAAGATTTGTAATGTGATGTCATAACAAACATATTTTTGTGCACTTACATTGAAAACGCTGGCTAAACTTTACGTGATAGATCAAACTTATATGCGACGAAAGTGTGTATCTTAAAAAGGTTGATAAAAAAGTCCCCGACGGTATATGTCTATCTCCTAAGGATAACCCACAGGAACCATTTTTATCTTTTACAAATGACAAAAAAATTATGTTGTCATAGCGGCTGGCTATTGTACAATGTACGTATTGCCTGTATTATTGGTATCTTCTTCTATATTATATAAAAATGTTATGTTGGTCCTTATTCTGTACCAATTGAGCTCAAATTTTGATACAATATACAATCAGGCTCCAGAATGGTTTTTATCTATATTTTGCGTAAGTAATATATAGTGAAAAGCACGTGAATCCTATAGGATAGCATAACAATTGTATCTTACAGAAACCGTGTATTTAAAACAAGTTTCTTTAAAAATCGCGAAACAGCATTTTAACGCATTTTCCTCAAGAAGGCTTGACCAATTTTACACAGTAGCGAAAGAAATTCTCTACAAAGTTTAAATTAAATAATTGACAACATTTTACTGAACAATAAATAAGAATTTCAATTTAACACCCGATTAAATTAATAATTAAATTTTTTTTAATATTTGAATTTCTTTATTGTTGATTGTCGTAGATATTAATTAGAAATAAACGTACTAAAATGATACCTTTACTAAATTTTTAAATAATTAACAATTACTGAACGGAACGAATTTTAATGAAGTTTTGTTAAAGATACCTCAGATCTTAACATATTATTGAATATCATTTATTCAAAAAAAGGACGGTTCCTATAGGATAGCTCCCAATTTTTTCTACGAAAATAGCTGAATTGTTTTAAATGACATTTGGTATAAAAAATTTTCAAATTTTTTTATTAGAACTTTTTTTACTTAAAATCTTATAGAACCTGTAAGATAGCTAATATCTTTTCTAAGAAAAGTAGTTTTAAGGATTTCGATGAACTTACTTAGGATCTAAAGTCTGGAAGTATATCTATCATCTTTTTCTGTCAAAATAGATTATTTTTTATAATTCGCTATGAAGGTAGGGAATCTATTAATCAATCAATTAAATTTAGATACTTTCAGCAAAGCGAGCGGGTATCAGTTAGTATAATATATAATAGTTAAATCTCGTTTTTCTTAATAGAGAAATAATAAAAATTGTTATTTGCTATAAATAAGGTTTGCTTTTTCTCCTAGGGTTCACTTGCCTTATTTAACTTCATATATTTTGCGGGCTGCTCAGAAGAAACTATATTAAAAAAATCTCAAAGTTTTCCATATAGATTCCGTAAATTGGGTTCAGCTTACGTACAACCCATACATGGCAAATTTTGTCAAGAATGGTTTTTGTATCAACAGAAGAATTTGAACTAACCTGCCACTATAGAACCTACTTTTTGCATGGGTTTACAGTGCTGCAATAAAATTTGATGGAATAGTTTTAAGGAGCAAATAACTGTGAAACATTACAGGGAGAATATTTTATTTATATTTTCATTTTAGTACTTACATTTATTCAATTAAAATCCGTAAACGTAAATATATGAAATGTATCTCTAATTGTTACAATTGTTATAAAATTAATTTTGAGAAATATGTTTACAATATTAATAATGGTAAATAAATATCTTTTGTACATATAATGCTGTAAGGTGCTGATTTGAATATAATATAAAATTTGAAGAAAAAAACGCGCACTATGTTAAATTTGCAAATGCTTGTTGTGGAAATGTTATTTTAGTCTTTTATACATAAATTGACATTATTTTCATTTGATAATTATATTATCATTACAAATAACTATTAACCATTAATTATTTTTTTTTTCTCGTTTACAATTTTCTTGACTAGTGGTAGTATTGAATAATTATTTTCATATAATGCAAATTTTCATGTTTTATCGAAATATATACAGAAAAAGAAAATTATTCATTCTATTATTATATTATCTTTATGTTTGAGAAGCAGTGGCTGTATTTGTAACATTTTTCTCTATTGATATTTCAACTGTTTAAGAAGTGTAACACTTAAACCAAATAACATGGGAAATAATAAAATATTTTTTTTATTAAATTTCTTCTGATATTAAAATGAGCGAATCATTTTAACCAGAAATGTCAGGTACACCACTAAAATATATTTTCATTACATAAAAATTGAAAGTTTTTTTGTTGCAAATTTTTAAAAATATTTTTTAAGAATAAATTACTGTGAATATATAATATAATTTTTAAATATATGTGAAAATAGTTTAAAATTTAGATTTTTTTTAAGTTTATAAAAAAATAAGACGACAACCTTAAATACGAATATATCTATAGAAACATAATTTTGTTAATATGTGCTTACTTAAGAAAAAAAATATATCAAATATATTATCTAAAGTATAAAGCGGGGTATTGGCAGCACAAAAGCGAGAGCTTTGAATAGAAAGCTTTGCTTTTGATAGAGGTAATACATCGTTTAAAATATCTTAAGGCTGGTTCTGTAATTGGTCACTTGTCGGTTTCGGGTGTCGTGCAGATGCATCTTTATACACAGCGACTGCATATTATTTTGGCTGTGATGATAATGTTAAAAACATGGATGTGATCGATCGAGCCCTTCAATGCACACATCAATTATGTCCACTTTTACAATTTATTATAAATATGTTTATATTAATATAAATTTGTTATATAAATATACGAAACACATTTCTCTCATAACAAATAATGATAGTTTTAAGGGGGCCATTTTAGTCTAGAAGTTTGAAAAAAAAAGAAATTTTTGTTATTAATCCGATGTTTAGATATTCAAAAATATTTTTTCAAAATTCAAATTAATTCCGAAGTTATAGTCGTTTTAGTGTCGTGGCAACTAGACCAGTTGAGCGGAAGACTGGATTAAGAGAATGTAAGTTATACGTACTATTCTATCAGTTACGCTGCCTGAAACTTAACGTAAAACTTAAAACGCATTTTTCTCGAAACTACTTTTTTCGATGCGATAGCCACAATATCTCAAGTTCTAATCAGCCGATTTACTTGAAATTTGTCATAAATATTCTTTAAATATCTCTCTATCGCATGAGCCACCAAAAAATTAAAATTTGTAATATTTTTAAAAATTCACAAAGTAAAAAATTAGTGAAAAAATCGACCTTAATTTTTAAATAGCCGCCATTTTATGAGATTTTTTTTTTCAGTTTTGCAGGTTCATGAGATAGCGATATTCGTACTATTCAAGAATCCATCATTGTTTTATTTTTCAGATGACCACAAGGGTAGAAATCCTGGCGACGACGACACCGCCTTTTTTCCCCCACTACTTCAAGAACGCATAACTCAATAAAAAAAAAATTATTGACATTAATTTTGTGTACTCTGAATATAAATATACAAATGATAAAAAAATGGATGGTAAAAATATCAAATGTTTTTTTTATCAATTGCCAAAAAACGCTCAAAATTCGGGCCTCTAGACTAGAATACCCCCCCTTAAATTACATTTTTTTTAAGTTTGCATAATATTTAAAAGATCAGATTTATCAATTAACTCTCTTAATCAATTTGTACAGTGAACTGCTCAATTATTACTTTGGTATAAGTTTATATGAAACTGTTCGTTATCCATTCTTTATATCTCCGAAATACTAATGAATCGTTAACTTTTCAATTATGGCATACATAAGTCGTTACGGAATTGTAGATTACACTTCCGTCTATTGGCCAGCCAACGACAACCGTTAACCGACATGCGAAATGTCATTAATTATACAACCAGCCTTATCTGAAATGGTCTTATAAAGACCAAGATCAACGAAACAATTTTTGCACATTTTAAACAGCTCGCACAGAGGTCTCTTTGAGCGTGACCATTTTACTGGCCTCAGCTTGATCTATATATAGTTTACATAAAGACGAGAATATCTCGTATGGAAGAATAATTCAAAATCTCTTAAAATGAAGATACTGACAAATGATTTCTGTTAAATACGATTGAGGCGATGAAACTGGTCACATAAGTAGTACTACAGGACTACAGCCTGTACTGCGACTTTGCACCACTAGATAGATCTAAGAGCCAACAGTGACTCAACTGCATTTAACCATCATTGACACTGGCATTCATTTCTTCAACACAGAGATGTTCCTTCCATGCTCCATAGCTCAAATAGTGCAGTACGAGCAACCCTAGTATCAAATTTCGACTATGCGTCTTAAGGCATTCGTCCAAATGCTTCATACTGCCAATACCCAGCTTAAAACGCTCACGAAACATAATTCACTCAACTTACAATTTGATTAAATCATTAATTTTAAAGAACAAGAAATATAAAACATTCCATTCGTACAAGAGCTAATGAAATATAGCCGTATAAAACTTATACTTTCGTCATTTCTACTTATTATCAATCACAAAATTTACATACATGATAAGAATCGAATAAAAAATTGTATAAACTTTATATGCCTATATTTAGTTAAGCTTAATTTTCGTAGACGTTATTATGTTTGATAGAACCACATTATTGTTTCTTAAATATTGTAAACGAGACTAGAAATTCAACGATCGAGGCTTCAATGCTGTATCATTTAGAAAACGATGCGCCAATTTGGTTAGATCTAATTGATCTTTAGTTCGACCACAAGCTACCATCTCCCATTCAACATCCAACTGTAAAAGAAAAAAAAAATGTTTTTAAAATGTGGTTTAGTAAATAAAATGATTTGAAGAAAATTAAAAGTTCACATGCATGACATTTGTTAATCACAAGAATGTTGGGTACAACTTGTTAAGAGTTCTCTTGACTAAATTTCAAGAATTACAACTTTGTGATATTCGAACTTATAAACGTGACATATAGAATACTGGCTGAAATCTCACCTTAGGCCGCGGTCGTAACTGACCCGAAGCCTCTCCAAAGGTGATGCGTTTAGCTGCCGAACTCCTACGCTTGGAAGTGGCGTTAGCTGCGTGGGTTCCAGGACCAGGAAACAGCTGCTGTGGGAGGAATGGGACAAAGCTACAATAAACCCCTCACCACAACAAAATAATAAAATAGGTTCAAAAAGGCCAATACAAACCAAATAGAGGCACACAACATTTACTTTGAACGATTTTCAAGCTGGAAAAAATTCCTCGTTGATTTCTTAGAAGTTAGCCCATGTAGAAACTACTAATATATTACCCCCTTATATTTGGTAAAGGTTTTAATAACTACTTCAAAAATCTTTGGAATATTTTAAGGACTTGAATAGAGTTAAAACTAGGTGCAAATTATGACTACAAAGCAACAAAAAAAAAATAATAATAAATTAAATAAATAACAAATAACAATAATTTTTTTTTTAATTTCTACTTAGTTTTAAGAGCGCGTTTTATTTCATCAAATTATAATAAGATAATTTAAGTTTTACTGTAATTAAGGTGTCTACAAAAACTTCTATGAGAAACATATGGATCTTACAAAAGATTCCAAATGAAGGCGTTTTAATAATTTGAACTAAACAATTGAACATTAGAAGTATTTTGGTTTTTAGAATTACTAAAATGTTCAAAACAAAACATAGAAAAATTCAATTTTTTAAACTTAAATAAAAAATATGATATTAAATCATTTGTGGATTCATAGACACCCTGGTAATGCTACGGAAGAAAGTGCAACGTAAGAATTCAAATTGAATCAAGTAAGTACTAATATATAAATATATAAATATTGGGGAAAATGGGAATTAAATAATAAAAAATAATAACGATATCTATCGTAACAACAAGTACATACTTTTTTTTTCAAATGCTACCAAATTAAAATACTTTGGAACTATTTTGATCATTCAGATGAAAAACATCTTTCATGCAAATAATGTGCGATATGTATATAAAATCGAAAAACTGTGATTTTGTAAATAAATTACGTAATTAAAGAAAATATAATTCAATATAACTAAATAAATAAAGCTCTGCAGTCAAGGTGGAAATATGTGGAAGGGAAAATCGTACCAAGGGGTTTGGGAATGTATGGAAGTATGTACCTTGGCAGAATCGTTCGCTAATGGAGCCACGTCCAACGGACTCACATCTGGCCCAAGTGCATTCTTTATTATTGACGGTGGTGAAAACATAACTGAACTATCACCGACCAAAGATTTACTCTAAAAAATTCCAAACAATAAATTCATAGGAATCGAGATTTATAATGGTGGTAGTTGACACATACTGGAGTTTCGGCCATAAACGACATATCAGAACAAGAGTTTGCTGGATTTGAGACGGGTGTTGAATTCCACGACGGCGCCAATGCCTTTCGCACTCGTTTACTGGGCTGTGCGTTCTCTTTGCCCACTAAAAGTGGCGTACGTCTCTTCCCACTAGTTGTGGCATATCCACTATCCTGGTGCTGAACAAGAAAAGGACGCTTTTGAAACAAATCATGTCGTTCACTAAGACCGAATATCACAAACTACCCCAATTATCCTTGACGGTTAACTCACACCACGTACATACAAACACAAACAACCATATCCCCATCTTACCTGTTGATAAGGACGATCCGAATCGTAATGTGATTCCGAGGAAATCGACATGTCTTCCTGTTCTTTTTTAATGATATCCGACAAATCCTCGACGAGATGAGTTGGAGTCTGGGGTGTATATTTTAACACACCAGATTTACGTTCCATTTCAGCCATGGCTTTTTTGAATGGAGTCGGAGTGCGAGGGCCTAACATTTTTGATTTGTTCGGAGTTCGATGCTCTGAACGCTCTGCATTGCCTCGTAGCATTGGCGGTTTGGGGGTTGTTAATGGACTAGCCGATTCGGTATTCTATGAAGATTGATTTGTTATGTTAATTATTCAAAAAGTAAATTTAAATAAGACATACGTGTGAATGCTTGTCTTTCGACGGTGTCCCTGAATTACCACGAACAGGTGTAGAAGATAATGTTATATCAAAAGACAGGTTTGGACTGTTGAAGAATTGAGAAGGACTGAACGGTAGCTCTTTGATTGGGGTACTTTTACGATTCGTCGAATTGTCAACTTCTGTTATTTCTATTGAATCATTCTCTTGGCTCTGTAATAATGATGTTATGATAATAAATCAGTTGTTACTTCTTATTCTTCTTAGCTTATAATAAGACATCTTAAGTAGTGAGTAATACTATACATTTTTATAACAAAATAATTCATAAAGTTCCGTTCGAGCACATCAGTTCGAATTCAAGAATTTGGTTCAAAGTTCCTACGTATAAAATATACTTATATAAGCGCGTACTCAAAGTATCAAAAGGTTTGTAAGAAACTAGATTTTTAGAAGCTTCTTTAAGTTAGAAGTTAAAAGTTAAAAATTATAGCTGGGTGTAAATTTATGGGAATTTTAATTAGTTTAGTCTCCAAAAGCAAATGCCTATACGAAATAGATTTAAGTATAGTGTTTGTCGTACAATGTAGAAAATGTAGAAAAGTAGAAAATGTAGAAAAGTAGAAAAAGCAATGCGAATTAATAAAATTATGGTAACATTTTTATATCGCATATGGCAGTGATTCCCAAACTATGTGTCGCGAGATTTTCAAAAAGTATTTTTATTTGCTAGGGTTTTTGAGTATTACATTGGGGGGGGGGGGGGTGTTTTAAGTCGCTTTAACATCTAAGGTCATATCACGACTGTAAAAGCACAGAAAATTTTTGTTGGTGAATTTTTATTTAGGTCTAGGATTTTAAGTCTAGGATGCAACGGAGATCGAACCCAGAACCACTTGTCGCATGAAGCGGATAGAGCAATTGCTCTAACCACAGCGCCGTTTTATGATTCAATTTTTTCGTCACTTATTAGAAATTCATGCATTGGTGTAAATAGGTGTCTCGCGATAATTCTTGATTTCTTTTACTGTGTCGTGGGCCAAAAAAGTTTGGGAATCACTGGCCTATGGTTTGTATTCATCTGGAATAAATCTTATAGATACCTAGCCTTGTATAGAAATTTGTTTTTGAACTGTTCTTAGTCTGACAAAATTTCAGTAAGGGGTCATCTATAAATTACGTCACACAAATTTTATGGTTTTTAACCTCCCCTCCTCGTCCTTGTGGTCACACTTACGAAAGCTCTTCTCCCCTGGTGTTACGTCGCATATTTTACAATTTTATAATTAAAACAAGTTTTTAAAATTAATTTAAAAATAACCTTTAATAAAATCAAGTATTTAAGGTAATGGGTAAAAAAGACCAATAATACCTAGTAATATTTTTAAGATTTTCGTTAACATATGAATTTCACGTTATAGTGTTTTAGATATTGATGTGTGACAGCACAAAGCTTTTGCCTACCCTTTGTCACAAAATGTCACATTTCTATTGCCCTTCCTTCCTCAGTAATTTATGGGTGGTTCCTAAATTATACAATGGTATTCCAATAGAAGTCATTCAGGACATAATTAGCTTATTAGCGTCCTTAATACAATTATTTAAAAAAAATAGAGTTTATTTAAATTTAGTTAAAATCTAATAAAAACATTTCAAATTTAAGGATTTGATTCGGATGCTCGAACATATCTATAATAAAATCTATTCATTTTTGGTAAAAACGGAACCACTTACAACTTATGAAATACAAAAAAAAAATACAATCCTAGAGCACTTACATCTGAAGCATCATTTATACTCCTTCTTCGTCGACGTCGTAAGATTGGAGGTGGTGAACTGGAACGATTTAAATTATTTGTCGACGACCGCTTACTCTGGTTGTACGGTCGTCCTCTATAATATCCAATTCCATTCAGTTCAGTAACACCTTCATCAGTCATTGGTGTTAGCTTCACAGGACTTGGTTGATTTCCTAAAATCTCCAACTCCAACATTCTATCGTAAAAAAATCAAAACGGTTAATTTTTTTCTTCTTTTTTGAAAATTCACGAAATTTAAAAAAAAAGACATACTTAAAGGATGATAAAACTTCAGTGCCACCTGTGCTAGTGGCCACTCGAACTTGACTTTCTTTGTCAAGATAAGGAGGATATGATTGTGTTAATGGCGTGGGTGTTTGTGATGGCGTTAATGGACTTGGACTTGGAGTCGCTTCTGAATATCCTCCAATGCTTGATTGGCTACTTGTAGGTTCATAGAATTCAACTGGCCAATCCTAGATTTTAAGAAAAAAACAATTTTTTTAAATTTTTTCGTCTCATTTATTTATTTAGGCTTCTTACATCATTCAGTCCACTCATTGGAACTCCATCATGATGTGATTGATTATATCGAGAGTCATAGCCACTATGTTTCTGGTCACCTCGTAATTTATTATTGATGCGTGATTTTCTAGGCAGACCCCGACTTTCCACTTCATATTTTCGTCGCATTGTTGAGTTCCAATGGTTTTTTATGGCATTGTCCGTTCTTAAAAAATAATTTTATTTTTCCCATTTAAATTAATACGAAAACATGGAAATAAACATTTTGGATTTGGAAGGAAAAAGGACTGGATTGGATTTTCAATAGCCTAAAGAGAAAGAAGGATTAATCAAAATTTAACAAAAAAAAAAATTCTTACCGTCCCGGTAATAGTTTGGCGATTCGTGCCCATTGATTTCCCCATTGATGATGGGCTTCATAAATAATCTTGTCTTCCTCCGGAGTCCATGCTGTCTTTTTAATGTGGGGATTCAAATGATTGTGCCACCGTTCACGGCACTGTTTTCCAATTCGCCCTTTTAAATGCCTGGCTATCAAAGTCCATTTTTTCGGGCCGTATCGCTGGACAAGTTCTATTACTTTTTGATCTTCCTATAATTAAAATAAAAAAAAAAATTTTTTTTGGTGTTTTAAGTCGCTTTAACATCTAAGGTCATATCAAGACTGTCTAAACACAGAAAATTTCTGTTGGTCAATTTTATTCTTAGGTCTAAGATCTTAAGTCTAGGATTCAACGGGAATCGAACCCGTACCACTTGACGCATGAAGCGAAGAGAACTACTGCCTCTAACCACTGCGCCAATAGGTGGTAAGAAAAAATTGTTATCAAATATCTGACCCCATTAGAAATGAGTTTTGAATTTGCAACGTATTACACAATAAGTGCATTTTGAAAACCTGTTGTTAAATTAAAAAGGATGTCCGCTTTAATTGTGAAATTATTTGATAAAATATGGACGCATAGCCGGTTTAAGAAATGTTGTTTAAGTCGTACGGGAAACACTTTCTTTATCAAGGGTAAATAAAAAGCCGGTTATAAAACTTTTGTAGGTACTGTTTATTAAAAAGTGATTCAGCCAAAAATGTTTCCATACGATAATATATTCGAGTTTATTATGTTAAAAAGTTTGTTTAAAATTGTTAAAATGGAATTAAAACAAAAAAGCAACGTAATTGAATTGGATTGCATCGAAGAAAAAAGTAAAATTAAAGACCAAGTTTTATAGGTCATTCTAATAACTCGTACCGACTTAAATTATTAGCACTGAGCACGCATATTACAGAATACATGCAATAATAGATTTGTTCCAGTTGAAAATAAAACCGTACAATTGTAAAATTTATGTGCAATATAAAATTATGGCAGCTTTTTTAAAATAGGTATATATTTAGTGCATTGCGCATGACTTCTACTATAAATATACATTTTTATTTTCATCTGGAACAAACCTAATAAAAAATTTTAGTATTTTTGATGCATATTAAAATTTGAAATCCGGTTAGATTTTTAGCGTTCAATTTTTTTCTTTTTTATTTAAAATCGCTTTAACTAAAACTGGGATTCAAATCTAGGACTACTAGTATATAGAGCAGTCATTTAATCACCACACCACTAAGTGGTCTAAAAATTATCGTATTAAGTCGTTTTTTTTTTTTTTTTTTTTTACAAACCGCACAAAATCTGAACAAATTTGAACTTGACATTTTAGAATCATCTGAAATTTTTTTTTTTACAGCTTCTTTACGTAAATTTAATTGACCCATATTTTTGGATTTTACTCAAAAAAAATTTCTTTTAAAGCTATACCCATTTAAATTGTCGCTGATTTGCTGAATTTTCTCCAACCTTTGCCTATTTGAAATTTTTTGAAGTTTTTTTTTTTTTTTATAAACAATTGCAATTTAATTATTTATACAATTCTTTCACAAACAGTCGAAGCGAGCGGACGTGTTTTTCAACACCTGCGAGTGACGAGTGAAATAATAACAACGCTCAACCTAGTTATTCTTTGCATGTCAGCAATTACAACCTTCAAAAAGTTATAACAATTTATTTGTGTAAAACACCAAACAATCATCAAATCAGTGAATTCTATGTTTCGCGGGAGCGCCAGGAGAAATGAAGTAGCCCGCGAAAATGCACCCATAACCATCCCTTCAAATCACGCCATGGAAGTCAACGCGTTTCGTCGATACTTCACCGTAGTTGACAGAAAGCGCAAGCGAGAAGTGGGTGGTATCGCTAAAAGTGATACAACTATACCACTTCAAAACCGGTTCAACCCTCTTGCTGAGGTAACTGACACAGCAACCGTCAAAGCGTCAAAACCACCACCAATCTATGTGAGGGAGCGAAGCACGGTCCTACTAACAAATGAATTCAAAAATTCCTTCAAAGGAAAGTACTATCTCGTTGATTTAAAAAGAGGACCGCTGAATGAAACCAAAATCCAAGTGGAGGACGAAATCGACTACACGGTCGTCACCAAATGGCTTGAAAGCAATGGAAAACAGTTCTACACTTACCAGGCTAAAAGCCAAAAAGGACTAAGAGTAGTGCTAAAAGGAATCGATAGTGATGTTAATCCCGACGACATAAAAACGGAATTGGAAAAAAATAACTTTAAAGTTAACTGGGTACATAACATACAAAATAAATACAAGCAACCCCAGCCAATGTTCAAGGTGGAGCTGGCCATAGAGGCCAGTAAACAACCAAAAGGGCGGCCACACCCGATCTACGAAATCAAATACATTCAATCAAGACGCATAACTGTAGAGGAGCCTTATAAAAGACAAGGACCGGTACAATGCCTGAATTGCCAGGAATTCGGGCACACAAAAACCTACTGCAGATTGAACCCATCATGCGTAGTATGTGGGAACGCCCATCGCTCAACAGACTGCCCCTACGACAAAAAAGACGAAGCACACAAAAGCTGCAGCAACTGCGGGTTGCATCACACAGCGAACTACAGAGGCTGCCCGGTATACAAGGCAATCTACCACAACCTAGTTGCAAAAAATCACGCCAACACACCTCGCCATACACCCCCCTCATCGATGGCTCAGCAAAACTACAATAAACCAGCGCAGAAAACATCCAACACTCACAAAAGTGACTTGTCACTAAATCCCACACCAAAGCTTATTCCACAAACAATTCCGCCAAAAACCTTCTCATACGCGGACGCCCTAAAACAAAACTATCCACTCACCCAAACCTCCCCAACTGACAACCTTTCACAAATGCTCATGATGATAATGAACAGCATCCAACAACTCACGTCATCACTTCAGCAAATACAAGAAGTTCAAAGACAGCAAGCGGAACTAATTAACAAATTATAATATAACAATTTTGTTAGAGGTAACTTAAGTTATCTGATTCAAAAATCAAATAAAGAAGATGTATACCAAAAAAAAAAAAAATTATTTATACGCTTTTAACACCCCCTTACTCCAACTTGACTCGAATTAAAAAATATCAATCTATTCCTTATTTTATCATATGCAAAAAGTTGGGATCTCTGTTAATTTGGAAGATATTAAATATTTTCGAGCGGAAGCAGCCGAAACGCAATCAGCACAAATCTAAACTTATTAAAACTATACACAATTCACACAGTGCAGCGTGCACGATTGCAAATTTTAACACGTTTCGACTTATGCTCAATGCGTTTCGGCTACTTCCGCTCGAAAATATTTAATATCTTCCAAACTAACAAAGATCCCAACTTTTTGTAAAATTTATTTTGTATATGACAAAATAAGAAACAGAATTATATTTTTTAATACGAGTTCAGTTGGGGTAAGAGGGTATTAAAAGCGTATAAACAATTAAATTCCAATAGTAATAGCAAATTTTTAGCAAAATTTTTTTTTTTTTTCAAAATATACTTACAATCTTAAGTAACAAGGTGTGGAATAAAAAAAACCTGCCATATACCTCTAATTAGGAGTAGTGAGTATACTTGGTATTAGACTGCTACCCCTACTATTATCGGAGCTAGAGGGGTTACAACCCTTAACTTAAATTTTTTTTTTCTCCAAACCTAATAAAGATAACGAAACAAAATTTTCAAAATAACATTTAAAATAATACATTCTATATTCTCTATTGGTTTTGTGCTTACATCAAAAAGTGGTAAAAAAAATTAATGAAATATTTAAGGGGCTGTTTTTATACCTCCCTCTTGGTTGACACCCACCAAAAAAATATATTTTATGCAACTATCAAGTAACTACTTACCATAAAAATTTCGAGAAAATCGACTTGGTGGAACATACTTTCAAAAAATATATACCGCAATAATGTTTGAATAATGTTTGTGCTCAATGCGTTTCGGCTCTTTTCGCTCGAAAATATTTAATATCTTCCAAATTAACAGAGATCCTAACTTTTTGTATAATTTCTTTTGTAGATGATAAAATTAGAAACAGAATGATATATTTTAACTCGAGTCAAGTTGGGGTAAGAGGGTATTAAAAGCGTATAAACAATTAAATTTCAATTGTTTATAAAATTTATGCAATTTTTTTTAAAATACATTTACAACCTTAAGTAACAAAGTGTGGAATAAAAGAAGCCCGACTTTATTCCGAATAGTAGAAGTGGAGATATAAAAATTCAAATAGGCAAAGGTTGGAGAAAATTCAGCAAACCATCGAAAATTTAAATGGGCCTAGTTTTGAAAGAAAATTTTTTTGAGCAAAATCCAAAAATAGCTGTAAATAAAATTTCAGACGATTCTAAAATGTCAAGTGTCGAATGGTGTGCGATTTGTAAAAGAATGGCCTTATAATGAAAAATGATTAACACAAAACTCAAGAAAAGATTTTTTTTTGTGGTAAACGAATTTCATATTAAAGAAACAGTATTTTCATAATGCCTATAATAATTACAAAATATGCTCTTTACCTCTTTTGTCCAGGGTCCTTTGACCAATTCTGGATTTACAACTTTGGTCCATCGTTGCTGACATTGCACATCGGATCTGTCCGGAAAATGATGAGAGATCCTATCCCATTGGTCTGGCATAGACTCCACTAGAGCCTTCAAGCGAATATCCTAGAAAAGACAAAGCAAACTTCACTTTAACAATTCCCAAACTTAGAACCCTAAAAGTTGTACAATCCTTAAAATAAACCCTACAAATAGTCTATAAATAAAAGAGAGAAAAAATAGATCATAGAATATATAATTTACGCACCACAATTATTATAAATTATATGACAATAAGAAAAAAAAAGAATGTGTCTTGGGGTCCTTGAGGGTTACCCAATAAAGAGATACGAAACGCGTTAATCCCAGGTAGACAAAATAGTAAAGACGGGATCGTTTGATATGCGAGTTGTTGATTCACTTCTTTCCCATACTCTCCTGAAAATCCTCGTACAAAAAAAATTATATATCAATTGTATATAAAAGATTTTTTTTAGGGGAAAGTGGCCAATGTCTGTCCTAAGCTGGTTTCTTTATTTGCTGTCATTCGACATGAATGAAATCAAAGCGGATCTTTCAATAAAAAAGGGTAGGGCGATAGAGCTTACAATGTTAAATATTTCAAGAAATGTCAAACCGGAAATTACACTTTGAAATATTTTATATTCAAATTATTAAAAATAGGAAATTTGATCGTGTATGAAAATGTGTCACTTGTTCTAGTCACTAAATGTGTTCCTTTTAGGGCCTCTAAGAATGCAATATAGGTCAATATATTATAAGCCGCTCAGTGCACACATCGATTAACTCCGTAATGCAAAAAGTTGAGTAAATTGATAAAATAGACTTCTGAAATACAATGTCTCTTATGGAAAAGCTAAAAAGCAAATTGTCATTTAGAGCTGTTATTACTTATTATTAGAAAAATTTACATCGGATATATAAAGTTAGGAGTCAACAAGTGTTTTGACTTGAAAATTTGTAAAAGTTGAAAAGGTGGAGTTAATCGATGTGTGCACTGACCGGTTCATTTGAGCGTAGACGTAATAGTCAATGCAGTTCAGCGAGATATTAAATTTAAAATTCATTGTTATAAGATTGAAAACGAAAATATTTATTTAAATCTAAGCACACTATAGGATCTCAAAATTCTTATGGTAGGTCATGTCATCGAAATTCAACCTACTGCATAACGGGAAGATACCCCAAAAGTGGGATAATGTATTTTGAACATACAAAGCAAGTTCAAATAAGACCAGTAAAAAGTAGAAAAAAAATTTTAAAATATTAAACATTACCGGCAAAAATTTAATCATCTTGGTAATCACAGCACAAATTAACAATCATTCACTTTTTTACTTAAACTGACGCTTCTATTGGGATATCATAAGGTTTCTGTACCAGTAGTAAAATAATACTAACAAACACATTATAATAACTACTTATACAAAGTTTTTTGAAAGTTTCTTTCTTATTCACTGTCGAACATTAACTCCTTTATGTTAGTTTCGAAATATGTATTTTCCAGTTATTTGATGATCAATGTTTAAATTATTCCCGGAAATCGGGAAAATATTATTAACTTTGGGTATTTCCCGGGAAATTACGAGCGATAAATCCCGGGAGCAAAACTCTAATGTTAATATCGCTAATAATGATCGATAACGGCTTTTTCAAATATCAATAAATAATTTTAATCCCTGCCAGTCAAGTCAAGTGTTGGACATTTTTTTAAATGACTTCACTTTTATATCAACGTTATAACAACTTAAGGAAAACGTATTTTGAAGAATGAATTTTTTGAATTTGAAGATGTTTGAATTTTTATTATTTATAAAGAGCTACCAACGGTACCAACTTAAAGTTACTAACTTTGCAACATTAACAATATTTTTGATATTTTTTTAAGATGCTTTAACATGTAAGATAATATCTCGACTGTATAGCCACGGAGAATTCTTATAGGTCATTATTCTTTTTAATTAAATATCTTAAGTCCTAACATCTAGGACTCAACGCATTGAGCGGAGATCTAATAGTCTAAGATCTGAACCTACATCGACCTTCACCGAGTTGATAATAGAATGAAACATATTTTATCATGAATTTAGTTTATTAGAAAATATATTAAAAATGGGTTGCCTAAAAAAATCCTGGACAGACTATTTTTAATTATTAAAAAAAAATGATTTTTAATAAAATATTGATAAATTTTGATTTGTAAATGAATTGCTGCAAATACTTGACTTAATTTAATATTTAAATATAAACATTTTTCTCGAGCTCAAACAAGTAACTTGAAAATCAAGTCAAGTGTTTAATCCTTAATTCTTAATTACCTCTTCTTTACTCCAGCGACCTTTATTAATTGATTTCCGTAGCGCATTTCGGGAACTATCATCATTTGCCCCCGAATCATCGCTTAGATCGTCACTGCTTTCCGAATCGTAATCATCCCTGTTAGATCTGTAAAAAAAAAAATAAAAACCTTAAAATCTTTCAAGCGTAACAGATAATTTTTCTTTCAAGTGGACAAAGCGGAAATATAATGTCCGGTTGCTTTGCATGTGTGGTGACGACAAAATTTATTATTTAACCTAGCGAAACAAATTATAGGTGCGTCTCCTCTTTTTGTGAGACAGGGACGCTTTCGAGATTACATCGAAAGAATTATCCATGCTTTATTTTAAATCACCAACGAACCCCCCTTGGATTAATGAAAACAAAGCATGCTAAATCTATATTTAGATAGAAATAAATGCAAGACCTCCACGGATGAGATCAAAAAATCGATGCCACATCACATACGCATAGTTCTTTAAGAAGCTATAGACAGGAATGTAACTTTTATATCAAATCTAAATGGACAGAGAAACAACCCTTTCGTGTGTCCTTAATGCGCGGTGAAGCATAAGTCCGGTCTTACATTTTTTTTTGCTTTCTGTTTACGAAAGTTGGGGTTCAGAATGAGACAAAAGAACTTGATACGGGCTAAGTGTTCATCTAACTACGAATATTTTTTTATAATAATAATATGCACTTTTCGCTCCCCTGTTATTATAAATGTGAACGAGAAGAGAGGATTCTGAGCTCACCCTTTTCGTTCATTATTAAATTTATTATATGATGCAATTCAGATCCACGTTTATTCTATTGTTGCATCAAAAATGAAGAGTCCAAATCCGAAAGGGGGTTTGGGGAGATTTATTATGTATGATAAGCGTTGCAGCTTCTGCGACCATTGGATGAAATGGACGAAGGTAAATTTCACATGCATCAATTTTTGAGATGAAAAAGCCTTTTGTTTGTCTATGAGTTTAAACTATATTCGTATAGTAGCCCTATGTTATGTAGTGTGTAGAATCGAGGAGCGAGCATTCCTCAAAGTTCAATGGACTTTCAAGATTATTTACAATTATAATAAAAATAAGCTTGAATTAATATCAAACGAAATGCATCTATTTTTGTTCTAGTTAACGTAACGAATCCACTTATTCTTACACGAGAATTTTTTTTTTTTTTAGATAAAAATTACATAGAAATAAGATTTTGTGAAGAGTTTAGCACCGATTTATTGTAAGTACGGGTTCCATTCAATTCAAATGCCTTGTTAAGAAAAACAGGAAATCAATTTATGGGGATAGCAGGATATCAATTTATTTGAAGCGAAAATTATGATATACGAATGGAATTCGCTGTCAACTTTTTGGAAATCATTCTACGATCTTTTGAATATAAAAATGCTAATAATAGTCGTTGATAACTGCAAAAGTATTTTTTAACTTTTAATTAGAGACTATAAAAATATTTATACCTAATGAGCACTTGCACAAATTGCATCTTAAGAAATGTATTTAAAAACTCAAAGAAATCTTTACATAATTTAATGGTCTTAGTAATAAGATCCTGACATCAATCGACCGGATGGTTTAGCCCTATTGAATATCCCGTCATTATTGTAACAAATCATTACATGGGTTAGTAGTACTAAGTTAGGAACCGTTCATAAATTACGTAAGGCATTTAGGGGGGGTGTAGACTGAATATTATCAATTCTTTATATCGGCAGGGGGGGGGGAGACAATCTGATTTTACGTGTGATTTTGAATTGAAAATTTTACTATTTCGCACTAAGAATCGCTTGGATTAAACGGTTATTTTATGTAGTATGTTCATTTTTTACGAAAATTTCTTATGAAGGGGAAGGGGTGAGTAGTGTAATCTTATGATTTCTTATAATAGGAGGGGAGGGGTTTAAATAAGCCTCAAAAACGTCTTACGTAATTTATGAATGGCCCCTTAGTACTTGAATTACATTAATTTCAGTATAGCTTACATCAACTCTTGGAATATTTCTATCTTGTTTTATGTTGTTGAAATTACTTGCAACAAAGTCTTTTGATAAAACTGTAATTTTCGATTTATTTTAGTAAAATGTGATGATCAAAATAACATTTGATTGGAATCATTAATTCCATTGTTGATTGATTGATCGTCAATGATTTCATTTCAATTGAAATCTCATTTTTAGAACTTGATTGGTGATAGGGCTTAAATTGGTACTTTCAAATGTAAATACTTAATTAAATTTGTTGTGAACCATGGACATCGAACTGTGACTAAAAATTCAAAATTTACTGACCCCTGAACGCTCTTTTTAAGTATGCGAATAGTCCGAACTGGTAAAGAAACTGGCGCTTCAGAATCGCACCCGCAAACAAAATTAATACATGTAGGTACATACTATAATTTAATACAGTGTGTAAACGCTATTAGAGAACACTCAATACCTCTGCACATGCAATTTTTTTTTTTTGGTGTTTTAAGTCGCTTTAACAGCTAAGGTCATATCACGACTGTCTAAACACAGAAAATTTAAATGATATTTTGTGTTATTTATTATTACTTATATGTAGTTAATAAAACAGATTTTATAGACTCGATTATTTTTCTCTCAATTACATGCAAAATAAAAGTTATTTTTAGAAACGTCTTTTTAATCTCGATTTTTTTTTTGCGTTTTTTGGCATTTTAATTTTGGCAGTCAAGTTTGTGACTAAAGTTGACCAAATTAAAACGATTTCAAGTAAGCATAAAGAACCCAGAAAGAAAAGTCTATAAATAGTGTAAAATCAGACAACCGTAGATTTTCTTTATAGATTCCTTATGATAGCTTTAACTTTGTCAATTCTGGTTATTGGAAGCTTCTTTAAGTACAATGAAACACCGGGTTTTCGTGACAATTCAGGCCAGATAAACCACGGATAATTGAAAATCACGATTAATCAGTAAATCGTAGACTCTACACAATACCAGTTAAGTAGATAAATAAATACATCATTAATAAAGCTTATTAAATAAGAAAGGGCCTTTTTTCAATAAAAAAGTAGACATGTAGATACAAATTATGCAATACACACAGTAGGATGTGTCGTGTCTATGTAAGACACAAGATCAATGAATCAGGAGCATTATTTCATCGTCTTATTTTACTTTCTTGTGGCTTAATATACAGAATTCAACTTCTTTAATTATCTAATGGGCGATAACTTTCAACCTGCTCTGTCTACTTGGAACAAATAAATTTTCCTAGAAACACTGCGTTTAAAAGAACCCTGGAACGGACGTTTTACTGTAATTTTTTCTTTAGATAAAAAAATTATACACAAAAAAATTACCAATTAAATTGTGGGTTGCTGTTTAAGAAAAAAAAAGTTCACATACGCAAGTCTAATAAGCCGAAAAAAGATTTCAAGTACATAAAAATAAGTACCTACTAATAAGATCTAAGCGTTTACACAGTGTATACTAGTCTATTCCATAACTTGTATACAATATGTACGATACATAAACATAGTTTTAAGTAGTGAGACTAACAAACTTCAGTGGTCTGGAATTAAATTTCTGACATTGTCAAGATCGTTTCCACAACCAGAACTCGTTCAAGATCCTGGTTGTTATGAAGATATTGAAAAAAAAAAACGAGACAAGAAAAAAAGATGTGGCTTCATCGAAGAAAAATCACAAATATGTTATAATGTACATACTTGCTTTTAGTACTTTGATATTGTGTGATTTTAAAAATTGCCTTTGAAGCCTTAAGACATCGTCTTGCTACAATCACAAAGGAATAGACTATACAGGAATATGATACACCTACAATCTAAAACGTATTGGATCGGAAGCAGTTTTATTCCGTTGCCGCAATATGATATGAGACTTGAATTTAAATTTCACAAACGTTTTAGTGCCAGGTAGTTTGAACGTGGCTTGTAATATAATATAAACCAAAATAAAAAAAATCTCTATACAGAAAACGACTCTAAGAAAAATATATAAGATCGTCTGGGAAATATTTTAAAATTCTACAGGAAAAATTAAACAGATTAAATTTTAGTGTTTGAGATTAGCGCGTTCAAAGAATTAGTCTTTCAGCTTTATATAGAGATATCTTGTTTTAGTGATAAATCTTTTTAAATCTAAAAGCTTTATTCCTCCATACCACCATATCTACTACAAAAAAATGAATGTATACATTTACAATATAAACTATGTTTTTTAAGTATTCAACAGTTAAATGTTTCATAATTTTGAAGCGTTTATAAACTTTTAAAACTCAAACGTTGTTAGTCGATGTAAAGCTATCATTAGTATTCCTTATTTATTTTAGAACCTTGATATTTTTTACAGTTAAAAATTTGAAGAGTCTCTGCAAAAATAGCTCAAAATTGATTCGTTGGGTCTGCGAAATTTTAAATTTTTTAACAGTCACTGAAATATCTTTATACATGTACTATTAAGAAGAAGATTTGTTGTAAGATATCTATAATATGAGACAAACCTATATAATAGATTTGTTCCAGATGAAAATAAAACCGCACATTGTACAATACAAGTCCTGCACAATATAAAAAAAATACCATAATTTTATAGCTCGTATGACTTTTAATATACAATGAACTGTTTCATTATCATCTGGAACAAACCTATCATAAACTAGCAATAAAAACAATAAAACAGTGTTATGGCTGATAGACACGTTGGAAGCCAAAGCACTAAAGATAATATGAAATTGGAAAAAAATATTTTCTTGAGAGAATTTTCAAAATTCCACTCTTAAGTAACTCAAAAGTGGCGTTACAATTGAGTTAAAGTATCATCGTCTAACCCAATGATTCCCAAGGTGGGAGTTGCGACCCCCTTAAGGATCGAGAACAACACACTTAGGGTCAAAATATAATTCAATTCAGTTCAAATTATCTCCCTTCTCACATGCTATAAGCTTTACTACACATACCAATTCATCAGAAGATCTTATGTAATTTTTTAATTGTAAAAAGGGTCGCAAACTAAAAAGTTTTAGAGAAATTGTTTTAAATTGCAGCAAATTTTAAAATCGTCTATTTTTTTAAATCTATTTGTTTATTTTATTCTTTATTAACTGTAATACTTAACTTATATAAAATTTCAACTTTGAAATCAAATAACTTGTAAATTCAATGCTTGGCTTGACTTGATAATTGAATATTTACATTTGACTTGATTTTAAAGCAATCAGATAGTAAATCTTTACATATAAAATACTTTTAACATAGATTACTGACAGAAAGATATAAAAAAGTTCTAAAGCTCTGTTAAAATTTATCGAATAGGTACCTCGTAAGTTTACTTCTGAACTACCAGAAGATGAACTATCAAACTTATGCTTTTAGTCCACATTTTCTACATTTATGCAGAAATCGAATTTTAAAATCATATTTTATGTGAGTAAAATTGCCAAAAGAAGTGTAATAATTGAGTCGTATTAACCAAACCTAATTTAATATACTTATTACAAATCATTAATAATATAAAGTGATAATATAGATACGTAATCAATTTATGTTATAACTAAATTCTTTCTAATTAAAATTATACTTCCTTCATGCTTATTTCAATAGCATACCTCCATATTTTCAATTCATATACATAATTGAAAATTCAACTAAAAAGTAATCGAAAGTTCAAAAAAATTCGGCAATTATAAGGGTGATATTCATAAAACAACATATCCATGGGACATTAAATGTGAGGGAGAAATTATTATTGAAACGTTCGACAAAGGTACAATAAGGCTTTCACTTCCATGAAGAAGTAATGACAACAACGCGTGCCCTTATCAAAGAATACATCTGCCGATCCACCTCCACCCCTAACTCGAAAATTAGAAAAAAAAAAATACACACTACCATCATATATCAATCAGTAAAAATTAAATTGTAATTTAAAACAAAATATTTGTATTAAATTGCATTGTATAAAATCTATTATCCGATTTTTTCCGCTTATCAAGGCTTTCTGTTCATTTGCCAATTCTCCCGCTCGAAACGATCAGGTTTTTATATATTTGAATATTGGACGGACGTACAATGCAACTAAATTATCTCTCTCTTTAAATAAACGCGCTAAACTAGTCGATACTGTAAATAATCGATCACATAAATACATATAAGAATGTGTTTTATGTATGTTGCGTCTGTATGGGGTAGCTTTCTATCACACCCCATCAGAGCGACCTCAACCATCTGTCTGTCCCAACACCTGCCCCATTACTTGAAAATATCAAAAACCATGTGGTAATCATACAGAAAAGGAATTAAATAAAAAAGTGAGATGGATATACGAAATAACCCATAAAACTTGTTACATGGGGAAAAGGAAATTTTTACTTGGCTTAAAAAATTACGTCGTTTGTCTTTGTTTGAGATAATATGTCGCTTGGTCTAGGTTTTATGCTTTTTTCTCATAGACAAAACCCGCATTTTGTCAAAGGAAAATTTTACGAAAACGTGTAATTTTATAGGGAAAAAAAGGAACTTAAAAAATGTATGCGGAAGTGAATTACCAATGGTTTCCTTCCATTGAAAATAAAGAAGTTTTTAAGTTAATGTACCTACCTATACAAATGTTAATGATAAGTTCTTTGTAGTATTGAAAGTACATTTGTAATGCCTTACACGTAAAACTTAGGTAATTAGTTTTAATTTCTTTGAGTTAAAACCAAGAGCAATTGAATATACCTAGTTGTACCCTGATGCATATCATTTTATAATTATAAATTAAGATTTTCAGCTTGAATATTAGGCATTAATTTATTATAATTAGATCATTTTTAAACACCTAATTTCATATTAATCCTTAAATGGGTTTTTTTTTACAATTATATGATCAAAATGGCTTATCTTAATGTATAAAGAGGTTACAAAAAAAGTTTTAGAAAATCTAATGACCCTAAGAAACTCTTGGTATTTAAAAACTACTTTATATTACAATTTAAGCTAGTTAGACATTAAATTAAATAGAGAGAGATATTAAATTATGGGATTTGGCCAGAATATGGACATCACTTTGAAGGAAAGACAAATATTATATAAAGCCATTAATAAAACTTTTAATGTTGTAGTTAAAAGTATAACAACGGACTCCAATATTAGGTCTGTTCCAGATGAAAATTAAACCCTACAGTTACGATACAAATTCTGTGCAGTATACAAGTATGACAACTTTTTGTTCAGTACTCATCAATTGTGTCGTAATTGTACGATTTTATTTTCATCTGAAACGAGTCTATTGGAACCACCCAACAGTTTCAGTCTCTTGATCTGAGATTCTACATAAACCTTGTAATTATTTTGCTATAAATAATATCTATTTAATTTCAAACAAGATATAAACGTCAATTTTAAACTTAACATATAGGCTAATATGTTAAATCAAGCCGAACCCGGGAAGAATTAAAGTACACCCAATCCATGTTTACACGATTTTTAAATAACACAGTTAGCAAAAATTCCCGTTGTACCAATCATTTTCTCAAGTCGTAATCATAAAACAAATATTGAACGTTTTTATCGCCAAATATTCCTGTTATTTTAGTTAAATGGATTAATTCAATCTTTAACTATGTCAAATGATAAGAAAATACTACCTTTAACCATTACAAAATAAATGAAATGGAAATTTCACTTATCTTCTGTACACAAAAAAAAAAATCCAAACTCTTAAGTATTTCTAAATAACTTTTGAAAATGAAGATAAAATTTAGTGACTCCCATTAAAAACTACCTTTTAAACTAGTGTATGAAAAAATGTTGAAATCAAATTTTCTTGAATTCTATTTCTAAAATAAAACGATAACTAATTCTTTTTGCGGAACCATTTAGCTCAAATACTATTGAATAAATTTTGATCAATTTTTTTGTTTTTGTTTGGATGTCGAGTTTCTTGCAAAATTACAAATTATCCCAATACGTTTCATAATTTGAAGTAATTTTAACGTTTTGTACATTTTTTACCCCTATTAAATTAGTCAGTGGACCTGAAAATTGGTTGAAAGGTAAGAATGGCAGAAGGTTTGAAAGTTTCAAGTATACTATGAAAGCGTGGGAGAGGAAACTACTTTCTTCTTCAGTCTCAACTATGGCTCGTAGATAAAGATGGATAGGATCTCCTATGGAAGAACTGAATAAATGTTGAAGTCAGAAAAATGGTCACTATGACGGTGTTGGTGGCCAGTCCTAATAATCCATTAATACGAACTTTTTGGTAATTAGACTACATACTTATATTCAACAAAATTCAAACTTGCGTCCAGATTAAGAGATTTTCTTGATGGTTTCAACCATAGAAAATAACATAAAGGTTAAATTTCAGTAATGAAAGCCAATATCACTAATGTGAATTATTATTTCTACTTCGGGCACTTCGTAAACGTAAACGAAAGTAATTCTTTAGTAAATTTTAAATGTTTTGCTTCTGAATCCTTTGTAATTTTATGTTCATGAAATTTACAAAAATTTATCCAAATAAATTGACTAAAACGATAACATAACATGTTCTGATAAGAAAGTACTTGTCTGAAACTCAGAAAAAGAATGATTAAGAAAATTTGCTCCTCGCTCAATGTGGGACGAAGACAATGAAGGAACCAACTCAGGACTTGGATGGGTCGTATAATCAGGCATTAGGGACTGAGAAAGTATCTACAAACCCTTGGGATATTCCGAGAGGACTCAAAATGGAGATTGTTTGGCGACAGGGACGAACATGCATATTAAAATACAAAACTCTCACCAAGTGACATTAGTATGGCTCCTGAATGGCTCAAAAGATACCAAGAACTTAACACATAAATTGCTCCTGTTAAGCAGAATGTTGAACGAAATAAGGAAATTGATAAAAGAATTCTTGTTCTAAAACAAGAATGTATCCAACTTGCGTTTCTGTTAATTAGAAAAAGTAAAAAGATTCTTTTACCATATATGTAGGTATATAAAAAATAAAAATCAATCAAGTGTATTTTACGCTCAGCGAAGCGGGGTGGTAACAGCTTAGGTATACATTGGACAAATGGACGTTGTTTTTTTCCTAACAGACTTTAATCATACCTAGAACATGCATTTGAGTGATTAGTAGATGAAGAAATCGATAATGCTTTTTGTTATAATCTTATTGTTATCATTTTCTGATGCAACCAAAACATAAAAAGTACTTCACATACACTGCCGGCCAAAAGTTTGAGACCATATAGATTTAAGCCAAAAAAAGGAAATATTTTTAAAAATTCAAAGACAAATACAGTAAAAATGTTTATTAATATTATAGTTATAACCTTTAAACATACTTAGTATAGAAAATAAACATAAAAAATTATTTTATAAAAAAAAATGATTTAATTACTCAAACTGTTTTTTCATCAAAAAATCCTCCCTTGCACTTTATTACTTTTTCTACTAGCCTCGGCATTCTACTTATTAATTTATTTATGGTTTCTTGAGAAATTTTGTTACAGCTTTCTTGTAGTAGCCTCCACAAGTCTGCAAGTGAAGAGGGACACTCCTCTCGGACATTCCTATCAAGCTCGTCCCACAAAAGCTCGATTGGATTGAGATCCGGACTTTGCGGTGGCTATTTCATGATTTTTAAAACTCTTTCTGCTTCTTTTTGTAATAAATAATTTTTACATAGCTTGGAAGTATGCTTTGGATCGTTATCTTGCTGGAAAATGAACCCATTGCCAATTAAACTTAAGCCTGATGGTACAGCATTTTTTTCGAGAATTGTTTTATATTCCTCTTTCTTCAAAATTCCATCAATTTTAACCAAATTTCCAATTCCATGGCCTGAGAAACAACCCCAGACCATTATTGAACCACCACCGTGCTTAACAGTTGGCACTACACAATCTGGTAACATCTTTTCTTCGGTGCTACGCCGAACGTAAATTCGTCGATTTGAGCCAAATACTTGGAATTTTGACTCATCAGTCCAAAGAACTTTTTTAAAATCATCTTCTGTCCAATCTCGATGGAATAGGGCCCACTGCATCTTTTTTTCTTATTTTGCGGCCTTAGTAAAGGTTTCCGAACGGCAACACGACCAAACAGTTTAGCGTTCCTCAACCGTCTTTTCACTGTGGTAAGCGAAACTGGTTTATTTAAAGATTTGTTCACTTCAGCACGAATTTTTGGTGCTGTTAAGCGTCTATTCCTTTTGCTGGTAATAACGATAAACTGATCCTCACTAGAAGTAGTAGCTCTCGGTCTTCCTGAACGTGGAAAATCTTGAAAACTACCCGTTTCCTTAAACCGAATAATTGTGCGATGAATACAAGTCTTCGAAAGTTTAAGTTGAGACGCAATTTTACGTTCGGATTTGCCTTCATTATGTAAAGTAACAATGGCAGATCGAGTTTCGATATTTATTTCTCGTACTTTTCCCATTTTTAAAACGTTTTAACTATAGAAACCCCAAGTTAAGACTAAATTAAATTATTCGTACAAAATGGTACATAACTTTAAAAAAAATTTAAAATAACATGTTTTAGAAAGTCTAAATAATAACAAAGAATAGCCAGTGCAAAATTAAAGAAGAATAGAATTAAAGAACAATTAATACGGAGCTACTTTAAATATAATGATGACCCTTCTACTGGCCAGACACCCTGCGGTCTTGGATGTTTTTAAACAGAACCCATTAATTCTATTTGTACCTGAGAAACATACCTACAAAAGTCTCTTTAGATGTTCATCAGTAATTTAAAAATATGTATGGACAACAATTTTTATTTTATTACCGAAACTTTGAATACAATAAGTGATAGCATAAATATATTACAACTGGTCTCAAACTTTTGGCCGGCAGTGTACATTAACAGGATAGTTAATTATTCTCGGCAATAATTTGTAAATAATAATTTTATATACATACTCATATTTTATTTTATCACCTCTTTTACAGGTTTGATAAAGAACAGTTATTTTGCTCCACTAATTCATCATAAGTAGTAAATAATATTTGTCAAGTAAATATATACGTATGTATATTATGATTTTGTATTGACTAAATCTGGACCACAAAAATTTCACTGTGAACTACATATGACTAAGCAGAGTTTGATGTACCTATAAATATGCATATCATATAAAGTTCCAAGGCAAATCAATTTCCTTTATTGATAACTTATTTTAATCAATTGAACGTAACGTTAAAAAACAAAATCTAATTTAAATACCTAATGAATAATTTAAAAGTTTCATTCAAAACTAAACAATGTTGAATAGTAACTTAATTTTTTTATCTGATTACATTAATTCATAATGGTGAACTATGGTGAATAAGCAACCCAAAGGGAAATAAAATTTTAATTATTACAGTCTTAAATAATTACAGGTTAAAGTAGATAAATGATTTTCAAAAATTAAAAGAATCCATTTATCCCATTATGTCCACTTGACCGAGTAATTTATTTAAAAAAATGTGAGAAAAGTTCAAAATCCAAAACTATATGTTTGCATACCTCTAAAAAAAATCGACCCACAGCAGATGGGATGTTCGATTATTCAAATTGTTCAGTCCACAAATTTCATATTGTTCAATTTTAACACGCACATTTATCAGGAACCATATGGGGATCAATTTCCCAACTTTTTATATGTACTACAAAATAAGTAGTAAAGCGAAACAATATTTGATAAACAAAGAGGTCGTAAGTTGGACAAGTTGGTAAAAATTATTTCCCTCTCGGTTTATTTTGATTTGACTAAAATAGAAAAGCATTCAGCCATTTTTTCCTTGATAAACTTTTAGGGGTGGTTTATGGCCGCCCTTTTGCGAAGGGGAGATGAATAGCTGACTAGACCAGAAAATGTACGTACACATTGACATGTATTCCGCGTGGGAATGTTGTCGCGAGTTGGGGTCACCATTATATCAAAATGAACCCTCGAAAAGAGGCGCATCCATCGAAAAATCTATCAGGAAATTTTTCAAATGCACAGGGGCTTCGTTCCGAGTCACGGATTCATTTACCTATTTTTAACATCTGGTTATTGATTGCATACATTTTGTCTACCTGTTCCTCGTTTGCAATTTTCTTCCCACATATTTTTAAATATTTAAATTTATTTTAACTAAAATTGAGTAAAACAATACATGACATATGGATTATATTATACA
This sequence comes from Sisyra nigra, assembly GCA_958496155.1. Lineage (NCBI taxonomy): Eukaryota > Metazoa > Arthropoda > Insecta > Neuroptera > Sisyridae > Sisyra > Sisyra nigra. Next base: position 18,537,356 of record OY292315.1, on the reverse strand, counting down.
TACATGAAATCTATGCTAATAACAAGTGGTTACCCGTAACTTCGTACATGTAAAATAAACCTCTGACTATGAAGAGAAAAATTACAAAAATCATCTTATTGTAAGCTATGGACTGTTCATTAACCACTCTTTTTTAAAATATTATTACAATGTCTATTTCTACTCATTGGGGATTTTCCATTACTTAATAATTTGTAGTTTTTGAGTGCATGAAAATATTTTGAAAAGATTTTTATATCAAGGTTGCTTTCTGGAATTTATTGGAGCTTATTTATTAACATAAATAACCGAGAACCACCGGTCACATCTCAAAAAAAAAAAAAATTAGTTCTTTCGTTTGAGCTACGATGCCTATACAGATACACACGTCAAACTTATAACACCTATATTTTTGCACTGAAGATTGAAAAGTATGCATATGTACGTAATGCATAACAATTACCTCAACTAAAGAAAGTGGACTTGATGGAATTTTTTTTCGAGCCTTAAATGAACTACCTAATTAAGAAAAGATAAACGCAGATAGTTTATATATACATATAGATTCATAATTATTGTAAGGTTAGAGATTAACTTGATAATATAGACGTACGACTTTAAAAATGCAAAAATGTCAAACTTTTGATCCTTTAATCTTTTAGGGGTGAAAATTTGAAAAATGTATTCTTCTTCAGTGGAGATATAATATATGATATATATATATATATATATATAAGTATACTCAAAAAATTACATTTTCTAATTTCATGTTTTTATCTTCTCTGGTTTAGACTCCAGACGATCTGTCAGCCAATCCAGATACTTTTATATATATATAGAGAAGTTGTCAAATTAAAAATACGCTTGAAATCCATGAAAACACTATGAATCAATTTTAAATTGTTGTAAGAAATTTTTTATTATAAAACTAAATCCAACTAAATGTATAATTAATATTCTCAATTTCTCTGATTCCAAGTTTTCCTGTAACGTGTTTATCCTTATATAAGCCGTTGAAAGATATCAAGCTTTAGATAAGAAGGAATCTAAGCAGTAATTAAATTACCCATCAGATTTTTTATACTGAAAAAATATGCTTGGTAATTATTCAAGAGCACTATTCTTATAAACTTTTGTGACGTTAAATAGTAAAAATGTGTTGTCTGGAAAATAAAGTTTGAAATACCAGGATAAAGACATTCGTTTAGGATTGCATTAAATTATTCAACACGGCATTAAGCAGATTGTTTCACTTGGAAAATTCTTTCAATTAAAGTTTGTTTCCAAGAAAAATTCATTTTTAATGTTTGAATAAAAAAGTGATGGACTCGGATGAGTTTAATTTTCTTTTTACCGTTTGTACCTTTTAAGTTTGTTTGAGAAATTTTTAATAAAAGAAAAAAGCGTAAACATTTTCTTAACTAGATTTTTCAAGTTCACTTTAACGACTGTAGTCAATGGTTAACGTCGAAACTGACAACCCAAGATAAAAATCTTGGGCTTATTACAATGGGATTCAAATTAAATATCACTGTGCTACATTGAGCGGCAATTTTTCTACTACACCACTAAGTGGGTCTTTTACAAAGTTTATTCAATTTCTTATAATAGAATTATCAAATAACAAATGCATGTTTTAAGCATGATGGACATAATTCCAGTTCTGTTTTAAAAGTGTTTAACAGTCGCAAAATTTAAACTGGTTTTGCAATGTGTCACCAACAAACTTTTCATACAAAGTTTTTATATGGTCATCAAATGTAAACTTAATTAGGTTTTTTATCATAAATAACGTAACAAAAAATTAAATTAAAATAAAACTTCACATTAATAAAATCGGATTTCATATAACCGAAAAAAGATTTCAGTTATGAAAAACAATTTTTCATTGATCAAAATTATTATATCATATTGTCTATAATTTACCTCTCATGACATTCCTTTTATCATTCATTGGATTTCGATGGGTTTTTTGTAGATTCTGCAGACACCCAGAACACCTTCTGGCTACTTTTCATTCCGGAAAACATCCTGAATTATGTATCAAATTATATAATGTACTCATATGTAGGTACATTTACATTCATGTATAGTTGTATGTTGGTAAGCTCTAATTTCATTAGTGAGCAATCTGTTTTTGATCATATGAAATTTGATTTGATACGTGTAAAATTACATTATAAATGGTATAAGATCAGTGATTTCCAACCTTTTTACTATGGTAGAACTTCAACACTACTAACGTATCATACAAACCGCCTAAAGATAAAACCACGAAAAGAACATTTTTTTATGTACAAAATTTTATATTATGTATAATGCAAAAGTATACAATCAGAAACACTAAAATAGATTGCACATTTCTAGAGGCCCGTAGACCACAGGTTGAAAAACCACTGCTATAGGTTTAGTAAATGTATTTTGAAAGCTTTGCAGTTTATAGGTACATAGTACGCCCTAATATACACCTACTTATTTTATCATAACTAGATTCGAGCTCGTTATATCGAACCAAGAACGCCTCTTATAACTAATATCAATATATTATATAATTACTGTTTTAGGGAGGAACGCATCGCTATTTCTCTCATCTAATTTTAAAAGCCCATTAAAATACTTATTAATTTTGCTTTTGATAAATTTTAGATAGAAAAATGGCGTGTAGATACATCAAAACGTTTGTTAGACCTCACCACTGACGATTTTCTAGATTCTAAATTATTAAAAAGACAAATTATTCAATCGAAATATTATCTGTTAATAACACAGATCTTTAAAAGTAAAAAAATATAATGAAATATTTTATTCTGAGTTTTAATATCGGTTACATTAAAATGTGGTAAAAATAACTAAATTGAATATAGCCACATGCCTCTCTGTGTTATCATATTAATCTCACTATGGGGTACAAAGAAGATAATTTAAAAAAATGAAATAAATAAAAATAGCATTCCTGGTTGTTTCATAATTAAAGATGCCGTTTTTAACAAATAGAAAATTCGTAGTAGATGAACATTTACTATGCAGGTCGTAAATGAATCCTTAAAAGTTAGACACATATAAACCAACTCTTTCATAAGCTCAAGATGTGAAAATTTATGATTAGTTAAATAAGTATCGAGACTAGTATTATCAACATTCTTCGTTTGAAATGTGATGCAATAGGTATACTACTTTCTTAATTAATTTAGTTTCATCTAATTGTAAGATTTACTCAAATCTTAATTGAGTTATATTGGTTATTTGATGTCAATATGATATCACAATTTTAAACATTATGATATAATATTCAGTTCATTATGAGACTTAATTTTATGTAGAAATAGCGAAAAATTATTTTTCAAACCCATGATATGCATGTGATGTCAAGTTAAGGTCATATTATGTTCATTAGGTAATGTTTTGATTTAATAATAGTCATGGATTTTTACTTTTTATCAACATATACCTAGTGGGTAATTATTTTAATAACTAAACATCTTTACTGAAATCCTAGTTCTATTTACTTTTACTATTTATAAAAATTGCTTTCAAAAAATGTTTTCCCAAATTATACAAATGAAGATTTATTAGTTAAAAAAAATATACAATGTGTAAACGCTAATTAAGAACACTCGATATTTTGCGAAAAGTGTGAAATTTGAAATCTGCTTTTTTTTATTATTCTTATTAACTAGTTAAGAATTCACATCTTCATTAGCTAAGATTTTTTGTCGATAAGATTCGATAATACGAAGTTAAACGTTTTGATTTCGTATTTTTATAAAACATTTTTATGAATTTTCGTACCCTAAAAGAACTCTTATAGGACTAAAATTAACTAAATTAAAACGATTCAAAGCTAACATAAAGAACATTTTAAAGAAAAGTATTATCAACTTTCAGTAATCGTAAACATTTTTATGGGGTTTTTAACAACTTTTTAACAATTTGGGCCCTAGAAGATTCGTATAACTACTAAAATTCATATAAAACAATTGATTAAAATAGGGCGTTACGATTTAAAGAAAAAAATATACTAATCTCGTAAGCGTAGGTATAACTAACGAAAGTAAATCCCGAATTCATAAAAATGCCTATTATAATTAATAAGAACTTAATTAACGAAAACGAATGGTTTTATACTCTGATATTGAGTATTCTCTATTTTCGTGTACATACTGTATACATATATTATTTTTAGTTGCTTTAGCTACAGATGTTTATATCAAAATACATTATTTCTAAAAAAAAATGAGCATACAGGAAAAGAGTGCAAATAGTAACTATAAAGTTGAAGTTAATCTATGACCCATGGGTTAGATCGGTTAGATACCGTCCTACATTTACAACGATTTAAGTAGCCCACTTGCTGGTGTTATTGTCAAAGTTACTCGTGAAAAAAGTTTTTTTTTAATTAGTTCGAAAAGCGTTTTTTGCTTCTAGGATGCCCGTTTCTATAATCTGAGCAAAATTGTAATGAAAATGTTTAATATCGCATTTGATTCATTAAAATTAATTATCACATTATAATTTCTTGCATACATCAACTAATTATTATATTAGCACAGTACATTTATATAAAAGGCTGTATTTATCTGCCTTATGCAAGCCAATGGTGAACATTTCTTTTGCGTCCCTTCAAGTCAAAAAGCTTCAAAACGTTTTGTCTGGCAATTTGTAATCCTCACAGTCAATGCCCAATAATAGTTCTTTTCTGGCATGGCTATTTTTAAATCAAGTTTTTATTCCCTTCGACCATGCATTTCTTATTCTTTCACTTCTCACTGATCGAAAGAAAGCGAGCGACTATGCATCGACGTCTACCGCCAGTGGTGGTCTCCATGTGCGCAATACAGTGCAACACCTTTGGGGTAACTTCCCTCTTTGGCAATCAAGATGTTTGTACTTTACATATATTCTTAAGGGAATTGTTGCAGGCCCTCAATGGAGAACGCGTGCCATCGTCTCAGACATTTGCAGCTGTCTTTTCTTGAATGCAATGAACAGCCACGAAGAGGTTAAAGACACTACCCATGGTACACTACCATAACAACACATAGTATACCGTCTTCCTCATTGTCTCATCGATAAGTTTAAAACGTAAACTCGGTTAAATCTAATGGAAAAATGTCCCTTGAACACGTAAAATGTTACTTTACTAAACAGCTGGTTCTAAAACCGCATTTGACTATAATATTTTTATAGTTAAAAAAAATTCACGTTTTATATTACAAGAATGACGAAGCCACTATACTATATATTTTTATTGTCTTTAGATCAGTGGTCACCAATTTTTTTGTCAGAAAAGGATTAGATAAATATTTTTAACTTGGAAGCCGGATAAAAAATAAACTCCTATTTTACTTAAAATCCAATTAGAATTTTGTACTTATTTTAAATCAATACATTAAAAACTGTTGCAAAAGTTACTTATTGATGTGAGGACTTAATTGTCGCCTTATACGCGGCATAAATCTTAGGATCGAATCCTAAGGAAAGTTGATGATTTTTTTTTTAAATGGACTTTTGAATTTGCGGATTGCTAATGATCCTCGGAAAAAGAACAGTTATAACAAACGTAACCAAAATTTGACTTTTTTAACGAATTTCGGCTTGGAAGAAAAAAATTTATGAAATCATAATGAGAGTTAGAATTTAGTTACGTATTAACTATTTTAATAACTTTCATTAAATTGTAAACGCATCCTTTATGAATTATTTATAAGCAAAACTTTGTAACTTTCAGAGGACCGAATGAAAACCTTTTGTACGATAGAATCAGCTCTGCGAGCTATATGTTGGTGGCCACTGCCTTAGATGAAACCTTGAAAGAATGGCGGGAAACGGCCACATAATATTTTTAAAAATATTTTAATATATATTACGCAATGCTTTTTCTAAACAACAAAGATCAATATGTTAATAACCTCTCTATTCATAAAATCAAGAAGAAAAAAAATTACTGAATAAATTAACCATAGATCATTGAAATCTATGTCATCCTCCATAATAAGAAAGGTTCATCTCTTCCTATTTGCGTAGCACTTTATCGGCTTTTTTCGAGCAAATAATATACGTTTTGTTTCTAATATTAATTAACACATAATTCTCAATGTGTTAAGAAAATATCTGCTACAACTCATCGCATGTTTGGTAATCGCTTTTTCTTCACTTTAATTTTTATGGTTAATCATGCGAAAGAAATTAAAACCAAATGATTTGTTAAGCAGATAAAAAGATAAGTAGGTATGTAAAAGGTCTTGATAAAATTTAAGGTTGAAAAAACCTTGAGATCAAAACCAATAATTCAGAAAGAAAAAAAAAACACCTGTTACATGAAAAAAAAATTAATTTCCTTATATTTTGCTACACATTTCTTTAAACTGGGGCAAAAATTTGCTATATCTATTGAGGTAGGAAGAGTGAAGACGATGTCACGTCAATTAAGTCGCTTTTATATCAAGATAAAGTTAACCAAGACAGGAAAAGTTGAAGACAATGAATACCTTATTTGATATCTATATTTAATCGCGTCCTTTATTAAAAGAAAATTTTATCGTGTAGTCCTTATTGCGCTAAATTTATCAATATGGTGAAATCGACGTAATATGTACAAAATCACAAATTGAATGGATGCGTGATAAACTATGTTCATTTGAATTAAAAATATTCTTTTATTTAATATTGATAATTTTTTAGTTAATGAGACCTTTTGAAGGAGCTAGAAAAAATCCATTGCAAGTTAAACTTTTGCAACTATGCCATAGTATGGCTGAATAAGCATTAGCAATTCCTAGCCCAAAAGTGGTTCTAGCAAATTCTCCATATATGAGATCCGGGAATTCTAGAGAGTTCTTTCTTTAGTGGGCTGGAGGGGCTAATAATAGTACCATAATTATATCAAGGTTACGTAAGGAACCAGAAATCTTTTTTGATTTATCGAGGTATTTGATTTAGAAGGTTTTCAAATTAGAGGTTAGGAAAAATATGTGAAATATATATTACTAGCATAAGCTATAGTAGACCAGGGTAGATAATTTTTGAACAGAAAAAATTATGGTAGGATAAAACCCAAAAATTTGGCAATTTGAATATTTCACATAAATTTTGAGGTTATGTGAAAAAAGTGTTAGCACAAAAGTTGTAGATCTACTTATTATCCACATCTTTGCCATTTAACTTTTTTCCATAGGACTTGTAGTTTTGTCGGAAATAGAGATAAACTGTTTCTACCCTTAACTCCTCCCCCCATTTTTCACTTCCCCACCTCAGATCGACCGTAATTTATTTTTCCTTTCATTTTTGTTATATTCTCTTCCTTTTCCAATGGGTTTCGTCCTACTATAATTTTTTTCACTTTTTACCATCTTCAAAGGCTAAAAGCACTGGTCTATAGTCACATATGTATATTGTTTATGCAAATTGTATACGTAAGTTTATTTTTATGGATATGTTCATTTTTGTGTGGATATTAAGGATAACCCAAAATCAGAGAAAAACTATAAATAAGAAATATCGATTTATGCACACGGTAAGTGGAAGGTTTTCTCAAGAGATCGAAGACAGTTCGAATTACGAGGTTTTTGAACTACGAAGGTCCTCGATTAGTTTGTAGTATTTTCATTTTTAACAAAGAAATCATATTTTTGTCTATCTTAAAACGACTGTTTAAATTTTAATCGATTTTTGTTTTGTTCTTTCGAAACCTAGTTTGTAGAATAAGAAAAAGTAATTGCAATATCTTAATTAATTTAAAGAATTAACGTTTTAGTATTGAAACAGGAAGTAGGAATGTCAGCGGTGTAAGAAATAGCGTAAGTAATAAACATAATAACATACTATATTTAAATCTATCAGATAAATTAGTGGGCTCAAAGATTTGTATTGCACGTTTAGATATCATTGGCGCCGAAGGCTATTGCTGAATTCCTAGTAGAGTAAACGGCCAAGACGATGAATAGGTGATCTACGTACTTTTATCTCCAGTTTAAATCAAAGAGGACAAGAGGATGAGGTTCAATTAAAATCTATGTATTACAAATAATTAATTACTAGTTCTACTCTGGCTTCATCGTAAAAATAAACAAATATTTTTTTTAATAAATTTAGAATGCATTCATTATAAAGACAATTCATAACTATCTAAACACAGAAAATTTATGCTATCTATAAATCTAGAAAAATCTAGGATTCAACGGAAATCGAGCCGAGCAACTCTAACACATGGAGCGAAAGTTTAACAAATCTAACCACTTCGCCACTAAGTGAACTGCCAAAAAATGGTAAGATACCAAAGCCTAAATGCTTAATCTTCAAAAAATATTTTCTGATATACACAATATGATGAACGATGATGCATACATAAAAAATGTCCAGATGCACTTCCTTTAAAATTCATAACATTACATGAATACTCCAGAATAATTCAATTAAACCAATTAATAGTAATAACTACAAGCACTTACATTGCCGTGTTCATATAATTTAAAGAAGTTGATGCAGACGACGTATTGAACATAAAATTAGCCATTAAAAATTCAAATTATAAAGCACATCAAACGAAATATTCCATTGGTAAATTATAAAATAACAACACAATTGCAACAAAAATACTTCTATATAAAATCTATATAAAATTTATAACAAAATCACTGTTACATGGTTCATCAAAAGACCTTCACATTCCCGCTTTTCAAATTACACTAACAAGATCTACCAAAATTTTATGAGAACAGCCCCTAATGTTCAGGTTACAAATTCAAAGAGGGGTGAACCATTACTAAGAAAGCACATGTCGTAACTCATAGCCAGGTTAACTTTATGTTTAAAATAGCATATGTTTTCACATAAGCAGAAATTAGATAAAATAAGGGAGGAAATCAAATGTCCCCCTTCTTCTATTTTATATTTTAGATCATATATAAAAATGTATTATTCCATTAACTTGATAAACTTCGCATATACCTATTTCATACATTAGCCCTTTGAATAGTTATTGAGAACTATAAGCATGGCATTTTTCGGAATTAATCTAAATCTTAAATTGGTTTTCCTTGGTTTATCAATAAATTTGATAAGTCTTAGATAATTTTTTTTTAAAAACTAGGTTTGTATTCGTAGATATTATATGGTATGCAAACTTATAGACTTCCTATAATATATTACAAAAATGATCCGACACCTGGTGGTTTAATTGTATTATCATTTAAATAATCGTCTCAAGAAAACGATAACCCCCTGCGTATTTTTAGTACTACATATTATACAACATATGGTCAATGATGTAATTTCAAAAAGAAATCATTTAATGTTTTCGAAGAGGGTTGACGTTCTACATTTAGGTACATACTTCAATAGTTGATTAATTTTACAATAAGTTCAATCGATATTCCTTCAAAAAGAGCATTTTTATTTGTTACATATGTTATTCTTATAGGTATACATAATATTCAAAAGATTTTTTTAAAGTTTTGTTTAGATTAGAACGGGTATGAAATTGAGGTATCTGAAGAAAAATTTGTCAAGTGAAATTTGGAAAGTTTCTAGAAAGAATTAGTACTTAGTACTCGTATGTTTGATAAATATCAATTTGTAGTCTCAAAGGTATACAAGAGAAATCGAGAACAGAAATAAGTACTTAAAGTTAGAATTAGTTTATTTAAGGTCGCATCAACTATACTATATGGTCGTCGAAAATCTTTGAAAAATATCTTGGGCTCTCATTGCGATTCGAGCCCAGGACCATTGGCGTATAGGGCAACTATCTAGTCAACCACGCCATTAAGTGACCCATCTATACTTCAGTTTCCTATTATAGCATTGATATAAGCTCAGATTTGTTATGTGTTATTTTTTAGTGGAGTTTAACTGAGAAATATTGAAAGTAGAATTTGCTATTTTCACTTTTCGAATTTAATAATTAATAACAAATAACAGGGTTTCTACCAGATTTGATTGTTCTGATGATTTTGGACTAGTGCTTTGATTGCTGGTGCTTAATTTGCTTCAATTTTTTTCATTTGTCTTATTTTTTTTTTTTTGGTGTTTTTAGTCACTTTAACATCTAAGGTCATATCGACTGTCTACACACAGAAAATTTCTATAGGACATATAAATTATAGATCTAGAGATTCGACGGGGATCGAACCCAGCACCACTGACGCATGTAGCGGAATGAACAAACTGATCTAACCACTGCGCCACTAAGTGGACCAGTGATTCCCAAACTATGTGTCGCGAGATTTTCAAAAAATAATTAAATTTGCTAGATTTTTTCAGTATAAAATTTATTTATGTAAAATTTGTATCTACCATAGCGTAATCCGTAAGGTATATTTTGTTTTCAATCTAGTTGCATCTGCAGATGCAACCATCAAGCTTTTAAAAGACCTAGTGCGGGCAAGTCGGTTATCTCGTTTCTTTTCCTTCACTGAATTTTTGTCTTCTATTTGAAATCAGTGAAATAAGTAAGTAAGAAATTCATACATTGGTGTAAACAGGAGTTTCACGAAAATTCTTGATTTCTTTTACTGTGTCGTGGATCAAAAAAGTTTGAAAATCACTGAAATGAACTGTTCTAATTTTGAAGACAGTAAAGATTCAAAAAAAAAGTGAAATAATTATGTAAATTAAGCCTTGTTTTCTATGAACGTAATCCAAGATTTTATTATACTTTAATATATTACTTACAAATATAACCACCCTTAAAAATTATTTCTAAGTAAAATTTATTTTCAAAAATGTACTGGTTTTAACTTTAAAAATGTTTTGAGAGCTCTCATTCTGTTCTGATTTGACCAGAATTAAGTTTGGTAGACACGTTGTAGTAAAAATGTATTCTCACACCTTTAATTTACATAATATGAAGAACCTACGGTAGAATGCTATGGAGTTTTCAATTACTTATTCGCTTCAAATATAAATACATAACTATACTCTAACATCTTAGAAATTGACTGCTTTACAATTTGATAAACGCCTCAAGCTTTTATGAATAATTTATACTAGGCGTATGGAAGCTCTTTTAGAGGCCTGAGCAGTAAAACAAAGGGTCGAAAAGCCCATAAATTTTAAATTAAAAAAAAACATTTTTTAATTTTCAAAACATCGTGAGGAACACAAAAAAGGGTTCAAAATGATTAAATTAAATTTTATAGATATAATAAAAAAGTAAGTATATTATTTTACACAAATGCGTACTATTAGCTGATTCAATATCGAGTTTAATTAAAGTCGTTTAATATCAAAATTAACAACTGGCGTATTCTATAGTGGAATATCTTGGACCAAATTTACTGCAATTGAAGGGTTTGCTGCAAAAAAAAAGTAGCTCCAATTTTTCTAGTTGTTGGGCAACCAAAAAAAGTTTAAAAATTCAAATTTTAAGCTACGTAAAAATTTTGTTGTTTTTTCTTTCAAGTAAGGTGTTTACATTTTAGAAGAAGAACTGCATCCATCTTGTACTAACCAAAAGAGGATTTTTCTTTCCACAAGATAGCGTAAATAACTCTCAACAGCGATATGATGGGGCTACCTCCTTTTTGCAGCAAACCCTTCAATTGGTATTTTCTTTTCATCAAATCAAATGATTTGATTTGACAACTTAAGTGGTCCTTAAAAGTTGTAATTTCCAACCAATGTCATTATTTAGCTTTTCTTACCGACTAATATAACTAATATAACCACTTGTAATAAAACTAGAGACAATAGATTATGAAACCTTGAATTTCATTCTAAAAGGATTATGAAAGATTTCACCACAGCACGCAATATTTAGACAAACTGATTAACTTTAACTTTAATTTTTAATTAACTCTACTTTTTGATAAGACTGCCTGCCTTTTTGGAACGAAGCCTTATGCCATGTTACAAAAGTAAAGCAAATTAGTAGGTATTAGATAGGAAGAAGTCAGTGATGTAAGAGAGAACGTATGTAATACACAGATACATATCATATTTTTAAGCCGGGCTTAGTCAGGGTGGCGACTGAAAACTAATTTGCAAATTCCCTAACTTTTCCCTGACTAAAAATAAAATTCCAGAATACCTACCAAAAAATATATTATTTGAATATACCTACATTTAAATTCTTAGTTATTCCAGAAAATAATTTTATTATAATTTAAAATAATACCCGAAACTGGGTCAATTTTTAAAAGCATGATTTTATGTTAACCTATCGCGGATTTCCAGCTACTCAAAAAGCCAATTTTTTTCAATTGAATCTATTGAAATATCTGTTGATAAAATATCTATTGAATCTATATACCTATTGAAAAGCAATTAATGGAATTGATTTCATTAATTTCGAATAGCCCGAATAATTCAAATATGTACGATCTTGTTCTTAAATTTTTTAGAATGCTATAAAGATAATAAAAAAATAAACTATCAATTTCCCTAACTAAGACTGAAATTCCCTGACATTTCTAGGTCAATCACCACCATGCCAGTGGGCTAAAGCTGTACCGTACAATGATGGTTTTAGTTTCATCGAGAACCAACCCAAACAAACCTAATACAAACAGGCAAAAAATTTTAAACGAGCTGTTGAGGGATGGTCTATAGACACAGCCAATTGACCGCTTAGACACTTTTTTTTGTCTCGTCTAGCGTCTATACTACGATGTGAATGTCTCAGTCTCATCTTCGCAGTTCACCACGGAGGACAAAATAAAATAAACAAAATAAATGGAGCTGGCCATGGCTCGGTTCTAGACAATAGTGACGTCCAAACTGTCAAAATGTTGCGGAGCATGTCTATCGTTACATGCTGTCTTCTAAAGTTTCCCATTCCGATCGGGAGACGTTAGACTTGCGATTTTTGGTCTCGCAACAGGCCCTAGACGGAGATTCGTCTATAGACATGTCTACGGAAACAACCTGAGACGCGTCTCAGACCAAAGTGAGTACTCGTTTTAGGCTTAATAGTAATTTTAACCAATACGATACAACTCATGTCGAATAGAAAACGATGGTAACTTTATACTGCGCATGATTCGCACCGTACAATGTACGGTTTTTTTCATCGGGGCGAACGCAAAATAAAAACAGAAGAAAACAATTTTCTCAATTTAAAAACCAATATAGTCGATAAAAACTTGGACAAGGTTTGTGTTACTTATAGTAACCTAATTTAATAACAACAAATATTTCTTAAATCCTTTTGAACTCAAAAATCGCTAATTGTAACTTTTAGCTCAACTATACCCAAATTGTTCATCTTTTATAATATTGTGAAACCAAACAATAACCAATGTTAGTGTATACGACTGATTTGCCAAAATAAGTTAATATGCATCTTCGATCACCATAGAAACGATATTATGAAAATTTAACAATAAAATTTAAATTATCGTAGTGTTAACTTTTAAAACAATATTAATTACCCTATTTTAAGTATATTTAAAATTATTGCATTATTGAAATGTAATTATAATTTATTTTTTATCGAAATTATTTTTAGACTTAAAACCTTTAAGACTTGCAATGTTTATTGATTTGTTTTCAAATATAAGAAATTCTGTATTTCATGTCAAGTATATAAATAAAATTTTCCAGTTATCAGTTAGTTTTCAGAGTTATACGTTACAATTTTGAAAAAGTATTTTTTAAAACATTTTTTCTTGGTAAATAAAAGTAAAATGTATATTAATTATAATGACATTTACGTGAGTAATTCAATCGTTTATTGAATCGAAAACGTAATAAAATATATAATTTCAAATCCAACTAAATATCGTAACGATAATCCAAAGTATTTTTTTTCCTAACTGAAGTCGTGCAAACCAATCCAATCAAATGTTTCGAAGGTTATTTTTAATATATTATGTGCCAAGTGGAAGACGGTGTATGTATGACATCATAAGGCAGCATTTTTATATGTATATTATATACGGAACTAACGAACATTTTCAAATTACACACCTCATTCAATTTTCACGTGGACCCAAAAAAAAAATGTATGTGGGGGTCCCTAATTAGAGAGGCATTTTATAGGTGCGAGATAATAAAATTTTCACAACAAATTAAACGTAGAGATTTCAAATACAATAAGTACACGGAAATGTTCTTATCTTAAAACCATGAGGAAAAAATTTTTAACGCTAACCTTATTTACTGAGGAAATGATATAAGGCAATTTTAATAAGCAACTAGTTGTAGATGAAATTTTTTTCGTTAAATCAGTTAAAGGGATAATAACAAACAATGAAAAAGTTGTTTATTTTTTTTTGAAAATTCTTTGTTTTAACCCCAAATGAGAAAATTTAAAAATAACCGATTGTAACAATCAATTAATAAAGATTATTTTTTAATAATTTTAATATAAAAGATTGGATGGAAAAGGGATTTTTTTAATTAAACGTAGTACTTACGGATGCTTATTATCCCCGCTCATTGTAAATACGTTAGTAACAGTTTCTTACACCATGATATTTGAACGCACAATATATACAAATTTTAACTTGTGGAAATTATATCGAAGCCATTTTATTTGATTGGAATTTAAATGTTTATTAAGTTTTCACATAGACACTGTTTTATTGGCACGAAATGTGGTTAGTCGCCGAGTTTTCATCAACTGTCTAAATACAGGCCTTCGTCTTCTTCCTCAACCGTTTATCAACATGGCGTGAATAACAACGTTCAGAATAATTTCAACTCGAGTCTTCGTTTTTCTAACACCGACCAATCAGAGGTCGCCGTTTGCAACGTGGGAATTTTGAACACGAATAACGAACAAAGAAATATTGATATCATTAAAAAATATATCTTAACAATACTTTTATTAGTCGAATAAAATGTAATAACTCATCATAAGAAACATAATTATTCATTTCCTTCTTATTAAAATGAAATAATCAATAAATGAACAACTTTTATACTAAAATTAAAAATACACAATAATTAACGGAATTTTTCTTTCACTTTCGGTTTTATTGAACATACAAAAATGAGAATAAAAAAAATAATTTTTAATGTTAAAAATTTTAGTATATAATTAATTAAGCCTATTTTTAAGAGATAGATTTTAAGAAAAATGTAAGGAATTCATTTTTTTTAAATCAGTTATTGGTGAAAGTTAATATTTTCAATTGTACAAAAAGTAAAAGTTATACAAACAGAACTTGATTAACGGGTTATGACTTGTTCCAAAATTTCACTATCAGAAATTATTTTGATCAATAATTAGAGATCAATTAATAACGTTCAATAATTGAAAACATTTATTACAAATTTATTAAAAAAAAAAAAAATTATTACACTGCACCATATTTATAAACCTGCATAATATAGTCCTTAATTTATAGACGATTCACGATTCGAATTAAAATTGTTACAATATAGATCAATGTAATAAAAAACGTTTAAAACTAAATTCGGTCAGTACGAAATAACACCTTGATTCCTTTTAAATAAGGAAAAAATGTTTATAAAGAAAACCCGCAAAATGGTATTCCTTTAACAGCGGTCGGGGAACCGGGGTAAATTACCCCAAATGGGGTAAAAATGAAATTTTTGAGAGTAATAAGGACATTTCTTGCCATGGCTATTTTATAGACGTGTTAGTATGGCCGGAGACTTTATTCAAATTGTTTTTACTTCAAAAAGCCCTAATTTCTTAATACTCCAAAATCTAAAGAGGGAAAGCTTTCTATTACTTAATTTTGGTTTGTTCCAATATGAGAATTTTATTTTGTGTATTTAATACCTACTACTTTAAAGGCCTTAGAGGTATGGTGAATTTCTACTATAAGTATGGTGAATTTTCCCCCCGGAAAATATTTAAATGATACTTGGAAGGTTTGTAGGTATTAATGAAATAATAGGATCCTGAAAGTTTTAGACCTTTAAGACTTAGACTTTTAAGAAAAAGCAAAATTTGTAAAAATAAAAAAAAATTACATTTATTGTCTCCTTTTTAAAATGTGGGGGTAATGTCGACTTACGCATAATTATTTTGGGGTAGTGGTAAAAAAAGTTCCCCGACCGCTGATTTAATACAAAAAAGTGTTACATTTCTTGTGAAAATAGAATGGTTAAGGCGAAACTGAAGAGATCAAAGTATTTCTTTTTGTATTAAAAGAATTTGTTATTAAAAGAAAAAAAAATGTGTGATATCATATAACGAAAGCAGTTATAAGTAATGATAATGAAAATAAAGATACAATCGAAATACTTTGTTAAACAAATTACATTTTAAAAGAATAAGGGTCAAGAAAGCATAATAGCAGATGTTTAGACAGTATGAATTGTTTCGTATTAACCAAATTTCGTCTTAACCGTTCTCGTTGTAAACACATTCCATTGTTCTTAGTAAAGTTTAAATTTTTGGTAAAGGATAATTGAATGCCTAGCGAGCACAAAACATCCGGCCATTTCTGTAACAGTCATATAACTTTATTTCGATATATTATTATAATTGTTACAGAACTGTTGCGTAACTGAACATTTTGTGCTCGTTGGACAACTATGAATACAACGCATTCAAGGATATATAAAAACAGTGACCAGGATAAGAAAAGTAATACGATCTTCATTATTATCATAACTATACAAACCCATTACTGCAGTACATACACATAGAAAACCATTTCGAGTCCGCAGACTTTTTTAATTACCTAATTTTATATTAAGTGTGCGACTTACACTGCTGACACTAATGAAGAAGGAAAATAGAATTAATCGATTTTTTTTTCTTAAAAAAATAATCTTAACGTTTTTCTTCTATCACCATAAACAATATTGATCTTGTGATTTAAAATTGGTACAAGATAGTCTTTTAATAATACTTACAGATCTAATAGAGAAAAAAGGACATACAATGGAGGCCCTCGTTTCAACATGTATAGAAATATAAAAAATATAGTAAAATTCTAGAAATCACATTCTTCATCTGCGAAAAAACACTGAAATAAATTTTGAATATTTAAATAATAAAAATGTTCTACAAAAAGATTGTTTACAAGGGAAACTGTTTGAGGTATAAAGATAGTAACAATATATTTAGTATTAGCTTTATTTTAATTGCACAATAAATATTAATAAATATTGAATAGCATTTCATAAAAAATTATTGAAATTAAATTAAATCAGTATTCTATATATATCTTCCAACACCCTAAAGAAGAATAAAGCATTAAATAACCACATTAAAATGTATCAAATTAGTTAAGAGCCGTAGATGTAAGTACAGCGACGCCTCGCTCATAAAAACTATACTGCTCTTGACCAGGAGCGACATTTAATTCAATTGTAAATAATAATTCAGTACGTGTTGAATTTAAATAAACAGGCAAAGACAGTTTGCTACTGTTTATATCATCAGAAGATAACCGAACCCATCGTAATAATGTTAGTGGTAAGTCTGTCATAATTGCAGATGTTAGTAGAAGTTGATTGTTTCGACATTGCGCTCCTTGTAATTTTAAGCCCCGGACAGCGAAACTTGATTCAACGGCTTGATTTGAGTCCACGATAGTAACGTCCAAATGTAGTTCTTCTAGAGGCCAACTATTCGCTTGTGCGATACATTGACGGGTTGCTGTAATGTAAGCCTCTGGGTTCAATAGGCCACCAAGCCATACATGATAACTCTAAAAAACAATAAATATGTATAAATATTTGCAGTAATCTTAAAAATTAACAAATAAAGAACTTTACTGTAACTACTATAGAGAATAAAATTATTATAGGACCTATCGGTTGCCTATACAACCTGATATTACACAGAGTTAATATTGAAAACTGAAGATTTACAGACGATTATTTGGTCATATACAATACAATACAATAATATAGTATCGACTTTTCATTACTTTTATCTTCCATAGTTAGGTAATTTACTAAGTTAAAGGGGTATTCTAGTCTAGAAATTTGGAAAAATCGATTTTTGTTTTCTTTCATATTCTCAAAGTTTAAACCTTTAAGAATATGTCCTCCAGAGGATTTTTTAAATATTTTTGGACCAGGAATTACTGATTAAAAAAATATAAGTATTTACTACCATGGCCACTGGATGTAACTTTATCCGAAAGTTTAAACGCGTTTTTCTCAAAACTGTCTTTTTTAAAAACAATACTGAAATTGTCTTCTTTATAGACTTGTCTATACCTGGAACTATCCCCATCCCCAAATTTCAATTTTTACTATTTTAAAAAATTCGAAACAGTCAAAAAAAGTGGTACAAAAATTGTTTTTTTCTCAGGCGTCGCCATTTTGTGAAAATTTTTTTTCCTACTTTTCCGTAGTTTCATTATTTTAGAATAATTTTTTTTTTTGTTTCACATTGCTAGGAGGGTTGAAATCATTGGTATCGTCACGTGCCAATTTTTTGAGACCCCCCACTTTATCAGCTGCTAATTTTTGAAATTTTTAACTTTTTTTGTTT
This sequence comes from Sisyra nigra, assembly GCA_958496155.1. Classification (NCBI taxonomy): domain Eukaryota; kingdom Metazoa; phylum Arthropoda; class Insecta; order Neuroptera; family Sisyridae; genus Sisyra; species Sisyra nigra. Next base: position 18,519,004 of record OY292315.1, on the reverse strand, counting down.
TTTTCTGTATTTTTGTAACGTTGATAAATAACTAATAAACAAATGGATACTAACAATATTAATTGCCTTTTTTATGACACTTCAAAAATGACCTGAAATTCATGCCTCTAGACTAGAATACTGTCTTAATACAAACCTGTAATTCTGAAGCCCCTTGTTTTGAGACAATCTGCGATACTTCTTGAAGTTGTTTAATCCGTTGACTGAAATCAGTCACCCATTGAATCACAGTACACCCCCGCGGCACTGTATATCTCCTCCAATTTCCTGGTAGAATTCCTCGTACCAACTCACTTAACATCTGACGATGATAATTAGTTTGCTTCTTTTCGCCTTGACAAATCAAAACGACATCTTGTAAGTCATGAATAACATCTTGAAGAAGTTTCGCTCCCGAGTTAACTTCTCGTTCGAAATAACGGTACAATGGATCTTTAATATTTTCAACGGTACGTCGTAAAGTTTGTAACGATTCCGGTAATAGCTTCAACCATGTAATCGCTGAATTATGCAAAGTTTTCATCCATGAGGGTCGTCCGTCTTCTTGGCGCACTTCTCTGCCTTCTAAGCCTTCTTCGTTGGAATAAGCCAATTCATCATCATCTTCAAGTTGTTGCATTTTTAATAACTTGCTGACTAAATCGGTTCCACGAGTTGTTAAAAGAACCTTCTCAGCATTGTTTGGTAGACCAAGCCATGAGGGTGTTTGACGATCAGCTAGACTTTCGATCCATTTTAAGAAATGGTCTCGACGAGTACCATCCGGCATTGTTATATGTCTTTGACCGCCGGGTCCATCGATGTTTGTAACAAGTGGGAAATCGGCTTCAAAGCTCTTTGGTGTGAATAATTTCGTAAGGAATGATTGCAAAAGTCGTTGGTCAAAGTCGTTATCAATCTTGCCACCATAAATTGATTGCGATAACAGTGTTACTAAAGCATCCCAAGGCACTTTCTCTGGTGGAAGATTTGTACGACCCTAAAAAAATAAAACCATTAATATTAAAGAAATTATAAATTTTAAGTTTTTCCTATACCATTGAAGTAGCTTCAATCCAAGTATCTAAAGTATCACAAGCGACTCGTAAATCAGATTCATTAAACTCATAATATTTGGCCCAACCAAGAGGACAATAACGTAGCCTTTCTTGAACTATAGCATGGAACCATGCTAGCAAGAAATATAATCTTGCTCTTTCACTTGGTGCTTTCATCATTCGACTTGCAGGTACCTATAATTAAACAATTATTTTCAATCATTTTATTTACTCATTTTTTATTAAATAAATACCGTGCTAAAGGTTCGTAAAAGATTAGCTCGAATTCCTGGAGGAGGTTCAAAAACGAATATTCGTCCGGCTCTTAATAAGTTCACAGGAACTTTAGGATTGATCTCCATTGTTAAGAACAATCTAAATCCAGCATGTGGTTGTAACGAATGCAATTTCTTTTCTAACTGAACCAACCATTGAGGTGCTAAATGCACGTTTTTCAACATGACCCAGCTAAAATTTAAAAAAAAAAATAAGAATTATGAATTTTTGAAGGAATGATTATATACGTACCGTCCAGATTTACAAGCCATGTTAATAGCACGGTCGGCTTGGTTAAATCCTTCGGCCGAACCAATAGCGATGCTGACGATCTGTTTGTTTAATTCGGCAGCTAAATCATCGACGCGTCCAGAAGCATCGTATCCGGGTACAGAGCATAAAAGTGCTGGGACATTAGCACGAATTTCTTTTTCAACGCTAGCACCAAGATCTAATTCTTTCTCGGCATTCGGCATGAAATCGTCACCAAGAACGGACGCTACGAATATTTGGCCTGCCGCTATGACTCGATCAGGTCGGAATGTCTAAAATTTTATTTTTAAAAATACCACTGTGAAACTATATAAGTGCGCTACATGTGTAGGATGTCCCAAAAAATTAAATTGTGTTTTTTTCTAGTTATTTAAGGTTGTTTCAATTATTATGTTCTACGAATCCGAAAACTCAATCTAAGAGATTTATTACTGTTTTTTGAACAGTTAATATTAAGTTTATTTCAGATAAAAATTAAACCGCACATTGTTACAAGTCATCTACAATATAAAATTATGAAACTTTTTAATTTCCAGCTATGAAAATTGAAAATTTTCAGAAATAGAGACTGATTTCCGCCCTATTTCCACAAGCTAAGTTTTCATCGGAACAGTGTAAGTGTAAATAAAATTTTGTCGTGCGATATCTCAAGAACAAACGTACCGACTAAGACCCACAAAACGGGCTTCAAAGGAGTTCATTAAGACTTGGTTCTGATTAGATTTTGAAATCAATCAGTATATTTGGTATAAATTAAAAAAAAAAAAATCAACCCACGGGGTGGCCATCTTAAATTATACAGTCAACATTTTATTTAACTATGTACTTTACATATTGAAAATAGTAAATCCTGGTACCTCATGATTACTCTGCTGGTGCTTTTACAATCAAGGTTCGTGTTAATTTAAATCTTTACTAGACTTAACAATTGACATAGTGTTACTCTTAGGTTTGTTCCACTTGTCCATTTGATGATGTTCAAACACGTCCACGAATGACAAAGAGCAAGGCACATTGACCAAGAAACAAGAGTGAGCGAAGAACATAAAGCGACAAGTCACGACTAGTTGACAAACCGGTTATATAGTGTTTAAACACCTCCAAATCAGTGTCGATATAAGCGCTTGTCACGAAAACGTACGTACATAGCTCGACTCTCGGCCTAATGCGGCCAAGCAGCTGTAAGCTGAAAGATTTCTTCACTCACTCTTGTCTCTTGTTTAATGTGCCTTGCTTTTTGTCTTACGTGGACGTGTTTGGATCAACGTATGGAACAAACCTCTTATGTACTCTTTAATCACCAACTGGACTTTTTCCTTATTTCAAGTAGTTACGAACTAAATTTATAGACAATTTACACCAACAATTATATGATAGAAAAAAGAAATAATTAAACTAAGAAAAAAGTATAAAAACGAGACATTTATAGTTATTTAAACAAGCTCAATTTTTGTTAACTTTGAATTTAAATATCTTTACTATACTACTACAAAGCTAGCTGAATATTTAAGACATCTTATAAACTGTTTTCTGTTCTCTATCCAAAGATCTTGTATAGTTCGTAGCTTGAAGCTGTTTTTTTCTCATTTCTATTTCAAATCCTTCTTTAATCTTGCCTATTAGAGTAGCCTAAATTACGTTAGAAAACGTTGACCTCAAATCAGCACAAGTTCCTATTATCTTTTAACTAGAAAATATTTATTTATAAGTATTTAGACCTAAAGGGGGGACAATATAGAATATGCGTTTCAAAATTCGTAAAAAAAAATTCCATTATGTCTAGGCCGTATGGACTCCTTAATGAGTGTATTTAGAAAAGTGGGATTATTAATACTTGATGGTTGATATACCTGTATAAGTAATAACTGATGCATAGCGATTCCAATTGGACTTAATGGCTTTTCTTCATTCCATAAATGAGGAACGCTTTGTTCGGGTGTTCCTTGTTGAAGCCATGCGCTAAACTCAGGCATTTCACTGATTTTTTCATGAAGTGTCTTAAATGCGTTTAATCTTGAAAAAAAATTTTAATGTAATGTTAGTAGGTATTTTCATTTTGAATTAAATGCGAGTATATTATAAATATTAATTATTAACGGTTTTTCTTCAAGTAAACAGAGAAACATTTTGATTTCGATCATATTTCTATGTAGATAATTACAAACATACCTTGATGCTAATCGAATCATTGCATCATATTGTTCACTGGTCATTCCTTCTGTTGGTTGTCTTGTCGATGGCATCACACCTTCTTTACCGCGAAGGAAGAATGTGAACTCCTGATCCAAACTAGTCTCTGAAGGAACTCCTTTCAAATGGATTCGACATAATAAAATCGCGAACGTTAAGCGATCGGTATGCAGCATTCCTCGGGCTACCCGTTCATAACAAACCTAATTTTTAACACAATTGAATTAAAATCAAAAACTAAAACCTGTATTTATTTATGGGCGTTAGAAATTTACTTTTTTGATATAATAAAAATATGCGCAAATAGATACTACATGTACCACAAAATGTCTTTTATTTTGTTGGGAGGTTTTGTCATTAGAATAAAAGGAGATTTATCAATAAGCTTCATGTGCATATGTTAATTTAAGACTCGCCAAGTAAACGCAATGTAAAATATTAACGCAGTAAACTTCAGAAAAAGAATAACACAACTTAAGTAGTGCACTTTTCATTTCTTTAGAGCAGCGGTCGGGGAACCGAGGTCATTTACTCCAAATGGGGTAAAAATGAAACTTTTGGGGGTAATAAGGAAATTTGTTCTGATTTCCTATTTTATAAACGTGTTAGTATTTTTACAAGCCATTCTTTAAAATTAAATCAAAAAGCTCCAATTTTAAAGTTGTTGCATTAAACATGACGCTACACCATTTCTCAAAAACCTGAAGGGGAAAGTTTTCATTTAATTTTTGTTTTGTTTGTTCCTATATGAAAATTGTATTTTTTCGTCTATTACATACTTACTATTTTCATGTAACTTTTTTATTTTCCGTACAAATTAATTGAATTAGTAATGTTAAATTTACATGTATATTGTCTCTCCTTTTCAAAACGAGGGGAAAATAACAACTTACGCAAAAATTTGTTGAGGTAATGGTTAAAATAGTTCCCCGACCATTGCTTTAGAGCAAGACCATGAAGGTATAACTAATATTGTTTTTATCTCAACGGGGTTTCTCGAGTTGGAAACAGCCATGGAAATAAGCATTCGTTAAGTTAAGTAACTGGACATTTTTTGAAATAAATTACCCTCACATTTTGACTTGAAAATGAAATATCTTGCAAAATCAATTTTGGCTTGATTTGGTATTTGAATAAATGTTTGACTCAAGTTCCAATTGATTTAAAGTCCAAATTAGGTCAAGTAGTTTAAACGTTAAGTTAAGGAGTGAATCCCTACTCGGAGCGCTTCTTTTGTAATTTACTTTATTTAGAAGCCATATGGCTTGGTTTCCTACAAAGTATTCCCTTCCCGATGTACACACTTATACCAATGATGTTTCCACTTTATGCACGCAATACTATCATATGACAGCATAAAAACCCTAATCAATTGATTGATTTAGGTATAAAAAATATCATAATAATTAAACTTACCGAGAATAAATCAGAAGTCAAAAGTCGTAAACGTGCTGCATAATCTGATACATTATCTAATTTCGCATTATTTAACAACACCGAGCTAAAGATATCCAAGAACATTTTCAACGAGTATTGATAGAGGAAATGAACTTGATTAAGACTGTCCATTGTAAAGTACATGTTACTACAAGCTTGTGATAATGGTAGATATTGTTGTGAAACTGTTTCAATTTCAGCAATAACTTTATCGGTTTCTTCCACTTTTTGTCCAATGTCGGCCGCTTCCTTTTTGAGAGTTTCCAATGTGGTTATAACCGAGTCATCGTCCAAAATTTTACCCTTAGCATCATTTAAAGCTTGCAATAACGATTTCTCTAACTGCCGCAAACGTAAATGGAACTCTCCTTGCAATTTAAGTAAATCAGATCGTTTTTCATCAATATCAGGACGTTCTGCTTTGAGGACTTGGTTCAAACACTGGCTTTGTAATGAGCTGCGAGTTACTGTAAAGTTGACGAAAGTAACTCGAGAGCAAATATCTGGTGGGAATTCAACCGTAGGATCTCGGGTAGATAAGAAAATTACAAATGACGGAGATAAATCAATATCTTGATCACCTAACGTGATCAAAACACGACCTCCAGTTCGGCGTAATTCTCGATTTAAAACTGGATTGAGAATGGGGTCGTAGTTTTCTACGTCTTGTACAAGGAGAGGGTTTCCAAAACGAAGGGCTGATTCCAGATTTTTACGGAATGAATCGTCGAGGAAGCTTGTTTTTGTTATTTTCTTGTCTTTGAATTCGTTCATGATGAATTCAGTGGCTTGGCCAGATGGATCGATTATTAATGGATATCGGTTGAAGCGCTGGAAGTTTAAAATTTTAAGAATAAATTATGAGTTTAAAAAGAAAGTTGATGGTACGCACTTTTAACATGATCGCATTTTCAGTGCACAAATCATCGGTTGGAAGGGCATTAGCTTGCCAACGAAGTCTTTCGTCGGGGTTTGATAGATATTCAGTTCTGGCGATATCTGATCTAAACTGAATGTTGCCTTGAATCAAATGTTGGCACCATGTAGCGAAGAGATTTTGTCGGTACTGTAACAGAAAAAATAATCGAATCAAAACAGTTATAAAAATATTTTTCAATTTTCCAGCTATTTTCTAAGGAATCTTTACATACTAAATTGGTGAACTTAAAATGTTAAGGTCAATAGTTTTTTTTTATTTTTTATTATACCTAAAAAAAAAAACTTAAAATTTGACCGTCTAGACTGGAAAACCCCCTTAACCCTTTGAAATCTACGGCGTTCATTATATTAGCACTATATCCCTGAGCTCCTGAGCAATTTTTGACTTAAAATGCAATTTCGATCATAAATCGATTGTAGTATGAAACATATTTTTAGTTCATTTAAATTTCAAACATACTGTAAAAAAATTGGTTGTCTGTAAAGTTGGTTTACGAGCGATAGTTTTACGTGATAACATCATAAAGAATACCTAATTGATGAAAAATTGCGTATTTTTATGAATTGAATTATTATCACTGAATTATCATTATTTTGTATAATACAAAGAAGGACTTAATTGAAAATTAACAATTTTTTCAAAATAAAATCAGACTGAAAATTATGAAAGAAATCAAATAAATCTTATTAAGTATGTTGTTAAAGAAAAACACAAAACACGTTGTCTAGGATTCAACAATAATATCGTGCCTCTCTATCACTTGTATCGCGTTCTCGCTTGCACGCACAGGCTCAAATGGAACGTGGCACTTTTTCATGCAGGATACCCAATATTCATCACTTTATAAGACGTTAGCACGTCAAAAATAGAGAAAAGTTTTAAATGTATTTGTTTGTTACAATAATATATAAATATAACAATAATAAGTATATATAATGTTTATCTCCAGAATTCAACTTTGGAATGATACACAGGAAAACAGTTTTCAGATCCATCTTGCTTTTGTCAATATCCTCCAATCATTTAATGGCATAATTTATCAATAAATTAAAAAAAAATGAAAAGTTTGGATTCGTTTTCCGACGACTTTGTGTAGCCTGTAGGAGTTCATTATTACATAAGCATTAAATGAACACAAAACAAAAAATTTTATCATAAGTCGGCTTGGCCATTTGTCAATCATATAACAGTTTTTTTTTCGACCTTTAGGGTTCAAAGGGTTAAGACTATACAACTCCGCCCCCCCGAAGATCAGTCTCATGATCTCGACACTTCATAATATACAATAAAAGATTGATTTTATCACTTACGTGTTGATCGAAATATCCACCATACGCAATAAAAGCAGATGATAGAAGAACATCACCGATAATCGTTGACATTTGCGATCGGAACGTTTCACTTGTAGCCTCCCAACGTTCCCGTTCGATTACCAACGATTTCAACAATGCAATCGAACGATCAACTTTAGCTTGAACGTTCTCTAAATCAGTCTTAATGGCTTGTGCTTGTGCAATTAATTGTGCATATTCTTCTTTGTATGAAGCGATACTTTGTTCTAACTGGGCAATCAAATTCTTGACTTCCTCGCCCTTGTTTTTGTTCGTCTCGGCTTGATTTTCCAATGAACGTAACTCCTCTCTCAGTGGCTCGACACGTTTTAACATATCAGCAAATTCAATCTTAAATTTAAAAAATGCAATTAAAAAACCTGTATTGAACTTGAACTTTTTAGGAAACTTACTTGAGCGATAGCCCATTTGACCATAGGACCACAAGCCATACTGGCTCGGTTAACTTTTTCAAAGTTATACTCAGGATTACTGAGATAACGAGTTTTCATCTTTTCTCGCACTTCATCGCTAAGTTAAAAAAAAAGGGGTGTATTATAATTTGTAGAAGATAAAGGGAAAAATATAGAACATCACAAATGCAAAATTAAAGTTAAAACACAGAAAATAAAGTATGAATTGAGAAAAAATGCAACGCATCAATACAAACAGAAAAAAAATATTTTAAAAAAATTGTGCTTTAGCGTTACTTACACACACACACACATACACACAGAGGAAAAATGAAAATTAAAACACATCACATGCATACCTAATGTTTTCAGTACAGAAATTAGATACAATCGTTGTGATGAAATTATCACGCATTATAACTGCACGAATTGACTTCCAGTCATTGGCATTCTCACCAAGCAGGAGACAAATTGACTCGAGTGCTAACTTGACGATTGCAGGAGGATTAGCCATTGATCTTACTTCCACCAAATGTTGTTTTTTGATTGATTTTACAGCTGAATAAATTAAATTAAAACAAATATGCCAATTAAGAAATAAAAAAAAGGAACATTTAAATTAAAAAAAAAAAACAAACAAATTTTCGATAATCCTGACCTATTCACAAATTTGTTAGGCGAAGCTCTATCATTACACTGTGCAACTAAATGTTATCAAACAAATGAATTGATTTTAGCAATAATCGAAGCTATGCGACCCTCAAAATAAGTCACTTAAGCGGTTTTGCGAGTTCAGATCGTATATTAGAAATATGAATAAAGGAATGTATTTGTAAATATCTGCTGCGAGGCGTCACAGTACTTTTTTTTTACTTTCATTTATGAAACTCGCTGTTGGTATAAAATAGATGAAATATAAGCATTTTATAACTATCCATATAAACAGAACTATATGCATACAACCTATATGTACATTATACATATAACATACGAATTCCCAACTTTCACCCCAAAACCGTCCTTATTCTAATTTTTCCAGGAAAAAATTTGAAATAAAAGTTGTAACCACTAGTGAGTCTAAGAACTATAGTAAGTTTAAAGAAAATCGTTGGAGCCGTTTTCGAAAAAAAATTAAAAAACTCAAAAACTTCTCGAATAACGTGGAGCTTTCGGATCACCGAGTTGAACCAAAAGCTTCGCGGCACAACTAGGCATAATATGGAGGCCAAATTACAAGTTTGGTGAAATTCGGATAAAGCTTTCAATACGATATGGCTGTCACACACACACACACAGTCTAAAAATCACTTTTTTGGACTCAGGGGACCTCAAAACGTGTATTTTCGGGGAAAGCTCGAATTCTAAAATTCGACCCGATTACAATACTTCCTTTACTATATATAGTAGTAAAAGAAAGTAAAAATGAAATTTTTAGTAGTTTTCATCAAAGTTTCTGATTCAAATACTATTTTCATGATTAAGATCTCAAAGTTTCCATTTGCGCGGTTATTTTTTTTTGAAAATTGCGAAATTCACTGGCCTACAAAAAGTGAGAAATAGTTAACGATCTTTAGGACCCAATACGTGATTAATATTACCCATTTTACAGCCCTTACAGTCTTTGTATGTTTTTTGCTTTTTCATGAAAACGCTAAGCCTTTTATGAAGAAGCGCCTTTTCATATTCCGTGAAAATATTGAACGAAATTTTAGTTTTTCCATGAAAAGGTGGTGTCTTACAGTTTGAATCACAAAGATTCGATTTCTGCTAATTTTATCCTAGATGTTTGTTTTAATGTTGCACAGTGATTATTGATTAGTAACTGAACAAAAAATTAAGGGGACTGAAGCGGTTTTTTATATACAAAAATATGAATGAAACGAATAAGAAGCGATAGTTTAAGAGAGACTTAAGAATTTCTTTTTCTTGTTGACGATTTTTGTCTCTCTTACGTTAAGCATTCCGTGTTGAAGTTGACTATATTTGGAATAAAGTTATCACGCATGATAACCGCACGAATTGCTCGCCATTCGCTGGCGTTTTCCCCCAAGAAGAAGCAGATTGACTCCAAAGCCATTTTGACGGTGGCTGGAGGATTGGCCATTGAACGAACTTCTACTAAATGCTGTTTCTTGATAGAGCGAACAGCTTTACAAAACGTTAATTATGATTTTAATTATTTCAATAAGTAAACGATGACTCTTTGCTAACTTTATATTAATTTGTAAAATGTTATTAAGATATCTGATTTCAATTATACCTGTTTGAGCTTCAATTACAGCCGGTTCCACTAGAGCTAAGTCTGCCATTACGTCTTTATGTTTTTGTTCGATTTGAATTGTTTGTGCAGCCAATTGTTGTTGGATCTCTTGACTTTGAACTTTTTTCTTCTCGGCTTCTTGCTGATTTTTGACCATCTGACGCAGTTTGGCGTTAGCAGCCTCATTTTTAGCTTGTAATTCCTACAAAAAAATTGGTTGTCTGTAAAGTCGGTTTACGGACGATACTTTTACGTGATCACGTCATAAAGAAACATTGATGAAAAATTGCATACTTTTATGAATTTAATTGAATTATTATCACTGAATTATCATTATTTTGTATTATACAAAGAAGGAGTTAATTAAATATTAACAATTTTTTCAAAATGAAATCAATGAAGGAAATCAATTAAATCGTATTAAATTGTAGAAAAAAAAACACAAAACACGTTGTCTCGGATTCAACAATAATATCGTGCCTCTATATCACTTGTATCGCGTTCTCGCTTGCACCCACAGGCGCAAACAGAACGTGACACTTTTTCATACAGGCTATCCAGTGTTCATCAATTTATAAAACGTTATCACATCATAAATTAAGCTTTAAAATATCATATATCAAATAAAAGAAAACTATTATATATTTAAAATTTATGTATGAAATTTATAGTAAAGAGGAGGTTGGTGGGTAGAAAAGGCAGTTGTTTCTCTCCCTTTGGACCACGACAACTCCAAATGTATTTAAAAATAAATACTATTACAATAAAACCTCGATATAACGGAGGAAGTTAAAGTCTCAAGTCCGTTATATAAAAATAGGTTTAAAATAAATCAAAATAACTTTTTTTTTTGAAAATATGTACACTGTACATATACTAAATGCGTTCATTCATTTCGAGTAAACAAATCAAGTTGCGTGAATCCCCAGCCAGCATGGCAAACACCCATAGAAACCTACGCGTTACTATATCAGGGAATCCCCTAACATACTAGGCTACGTGCAGTCTACGAGCAGGACGCCATTATCATGGCCGCTAAAAATTGTTTACATGCGGCAACACTTGAATTTAAGCATGTATAATATCAACAGGGCTGTTTTCATTTTGTTACATTTGACCAGATTTTTTGTCCGTTATATCCGAATTCCGTTAAATAGAGGTCCGTTATATCGAGGTTTTACTGCATATTTACAACATTGCAGGATTTATTTAGAGATGAAACTTGATGAATCAAATTTCATATGTTTGACGACTGAATTTAACGAAAGTAGTTTTAAAAATTGCAGTTTGTTTAGAAACTCCTCAATTACTTTTAATTTTTGTTTTAGTCTAATTGCTAGTTCCCAGTCAACTTGGCGTTGTGCATTTTCAAACTATCGATTTTGTACAATAAAATAAAACGTTTATGAACCTCTTGGTTTTCAACGTATGATACTACGCCATTTAAAAGCGTATTTTTTACATTTAAATATTTTATCATAGTGTTAATACAAATAAGGGGCCATCCATAAATTACGTCACACGAATTTCATGATTTTTGACCCCCTCCCCCGTACTTGTCACAGATAGTCACTTTTGTGAGACCCACTCCTCCTACGTGTGACGTCACATATTTTACAATTTTACATCTACAAATAATTATTGAATTAAAACAGCAGTTCCAAATTTTGTTTTATTTCAATTTAAATGATTTTTCTTTTTAAAATTAACATCAAATCAAACATTTTAAGAAATTAACAAAAAAAAAAACGATTAATTATATTAATTAAAGATCCAACTTAATCTTCTTGAAAGTCAATTGTCAAATGAAATAAAAACAATATTACCGCTAGGTACGGTGCATTTAGAGGCATTTATCAAAGGGCAATAGTATCGGCGCGTAACACTACATCGGGAAAAAAATTCTCTTCGGACAATTAAATCTAAAAATTAAATATTTGAATGGCAATGGGCTATGAAATCATTTTGCTGACGTAAATGAAATTCATTTGTCAGAAGAGAATTTTTTTCTCAGTGTAGTAGAGCGAGTAGCCGACAAAACAATTTGAACCTTATGTTTCTACAGATAGTGTTGCAAATGTTTTTGAGTTGTTCGTTAATAGTTCAAATTTCGTGTTTTACTTAACACTTAGATTAAAATAGATTTTGAAATATGACGTCACAAATCTTAGGACCCCTCCCACCCCCTTGTCACTCAATGTCACACTTCGCCAACCCGCTCCCTCCCCCTTAACGTGTGACGTAACTTATGAATGGCCCCTAAAGAACTCACAGCAGATGTAAACACCAATTTGACGTGACAATGACATGGATATTGAGCTCACTCGACTATTTCCGAAAGGTTTTCAGAAAATTGAAAATTCATACTTTTACACTGATTAAAATATTATACCTAACAAATTCCGAAAAAAAATATTATATGCAAAAGAGCTAACATTTCATTTTTTAATAATAAAAAAGGATAATTGATTAAATATCATACCTGTGATTTCACAGCCAAAGATTTCTGCATCTCCTCGACCTGTTCCACAGTTTCAGCAATTTTACTCAAACCCACATTCAAATGTAGTTGTTGCTCTTCTAAATCGCTACGTTTTTCGTTGTACAACTTAACAAAATGATGAATGAAATCTAGATAATGCCGTGGTGTGATTGCCATGGTACGATTTCCTCGTTTTACCAAACGACTATTTGCTTTATGCAAAGTTTGATGAACATAAACGCAAGCGTTAATAACGGCGTCTCTATGATTAGGTTGCGCCGGTAGTAATGCACACGCGGCAGGGAAGAAATCGGGAGCTTTCCATTGGGGTCGATCCAAATCAAGACGATTTGTAAACTCTCTACCAACTTGGAATAGTGCCCCATCAGACCAATCTCCAAACCAGTTAAGCACACATCGATTGAATAAAGCTGGAGATGTCGCAGCTCGATCTTTCAATCCATCAGTTGAAGGATTCATTGTAAATACAACATGCAAATTACGCATTACTTGTCCAGTAAACCACTTGTAAAGTTCATCGTTGGAGTCTAACATTAAACCTTCTCGTTGCGCTCCTTCCTTACATTGAGTCATTAAGGTTGTATATTCGTCACCCTCGAACAATCCGGGTACTTCTCCATTAGCTAACAATGTATTCATTCTTTCTAAGAATCCGGAATCCAAAACATTTGATTCATCGAGAATAAAAGCAATTTTTTCATCTTTACAACCACTACGTCGTAAAACTGCTCGCAAGTCCTCATCGAAATCTTCACCGGTATATTTATTATGTACTTTGATTTGGAAAATTGATAAGCCATTGATCCAAGCTACGAAACGTGAAAGAGTTGTTTTTCCAGCTCCAGAAACTCCAATCAATAATAGATGGCCTTGTGGTTGACGGAAAATACGATCGATCCGTAAAACATGATCGAGGACTTCATCAAAGAGTACCAATGGCACATCCAGTTCTTCCTCGTAAAAGACACGGAGACGTGCTTTAACATAATCCCGCAATTCTTCTCGTTTAACAGGGACATAGTCTTTTGATAACCAGTTACTGTATAGGATTGGTCTTTCGAGAGCTTTTTCTATGTTGACGCTGGGGAAATGTTTTACTGCAACAGCGTCTATGTTTTCGTTAGTCCAACGTCTTTCGGATTCCTCGACCAGACGATCTTGGAAAAGACGTAATGCTTCATGAGCCCATAAACGAACGAGACCTTCTACTGATAGATTGTCTAGGGGTCTGATTGCTTCGCAGATACCACGTACCCAACGGGTCATTTCACGAGGTGAATAGACGTAGTGAGGTTGCATATCTTGGGTGAATCGATCTTGCGATGACAAATAAAATTCGACCATTGCATTAGTCAACGGCTCTGCATATCCACGTAAAGTGAAAGTCATACGTAACATAGCTCGACTAAATGTACCATAAATCTACAGAAAAAATAAATATTTTAATAAATTGATCGGGTTTCTTCTGAAAATTGTATATTATTAAACATGCAATACTTCAATATAATATCTTGTACATTTATTATATAATAATTCAAATTGAATCAGAACCAGAAAGTTTGTAGGGGAGGTTAGTGAGATTCAAATACATAATAAAAGTGAATGAAATGGAAATGTCGCTAAATGATGAACGTTTAGAAAAGAATGTCAGTTAGTTGAAACAACCGAAAAAAAAACGAGCAACTTAAAATTACTTTTAAATGCCTTAATCACAGTTAAACCAACTTCGACGGATTCAGAAAGAACATTTTCTGTGTCAGGAAATTTTAACAACAAAATTAGAAGTAAGTTAGAATAAAATTACTCTCTAAAAATGTTATTATCAGTTTTGTTAAATTTTGAAATTTGCAAATAAACTTTTATAAGTAACTAAAATTAAATTAAAAATAAAAAATGGTGTTTTGTTTGTAAATAAATACAATAAGGGTGGAGTTATTTTGTTATGGATTTAATTTTCTTAAAAACCCGGTTTTTAACCGGTTAACCGGATATAAGATAGGAAAAATACCGAAAAACCGGTTTTAACAAAAATACGATTTTTTGCAAACCCTACTCTTGTAATCGCAATCTCCAAAATGGATTTAACAATTTCGATGAAAATTATAACAAAGAGTATGAAAAATTGATGTAGCTTAGCCTAGAAATCTCGTTTTCTACGTGTTTTCTCAGATTTTCTATTACGGGGGAATATTATGCATCAGTGATTGATGAAAAAATGATTGCCTATCCATCATCATGGTGTTAACTATTCAAAGCTTTCAATGTACTTGGGTCGCATGGAACGTTACACATTGCAACAACATTTAAATCGTTATTGCAGCAAATGGAAAGAAGTTTAAAATTGAAAAATCAATTTTGAAAAGATTACTTATGCTCAAATCAAATCAAAACGTTTGAAAGAGTATGTGCTTAGTAAGGCGTAAAAAGTATATCTGATTACTTATTTTATTTACATAGTATTGAAAATATATTTTTAATAGCCTTACTTGTTTCAAGGAAGTTTCTCCAGGATAATCAACATAAATAACCGGAACGTGTCGTAGGAATCTATGTGAAAGTGGTTTTCTTCCAGGGTCTGTCGGAGGATTACAAGCTCCTACAAATTGAATTCGTTCTAATGCGACCCATTGTTGGTCAGAAGGTCGGAAAAATCCACGTTGTTCCACTAATTGTCGAAGGAAGGAAATAACCCGTTGAGTTCCATAATTGTCCATGTCGGGCAAATTGATTTCATCACAAAACAGGACAAGCCATTTACCCAACTAGAAATAAAATAGGTTATTAAGAAAACTGTTTTAATAGGTAATGAATAAAATATGTAGATATTACTTGAACAGGAGATAAAATTATTCCGTTTGGAGTTTTGCGATATTCACAGTAGTGGTCAAATGTTTTTAATAATAATTCGGGTGTGGTAGCTGAAGAAAAGTTAAGGCCGACAACTTCCATATCGGGTAGTGCTCGTAAAGCTGAGAATAAGGTCATTGTTTTACCGGAACCAGGAGGACCACATAAAACTAAAAAAAAAAAAAATAAATAAAACTTTACATTCAAGTCGTCGGGAATTGAAAGGAATATTTTTGTTTTAAAACATAAATCTGGGTTCATAGTGAATCGTGAAGTGGGCAAGATCACTATTCATTAACGGGTTGGTTAATAGTAGTGGAAATGCCAGAATGGGATTCTCGCCTTTGAATAACCCAGAAGCCGATTGTAAAATCTCCGATTTGTTAGAGATTTCACATCCGCGTAAAAATGGTAGTGTTATCGCCCAAGTCATAATTTCCGTGTAAATCCGGCTGAAAATCAATTTTTTATTAAAATACTATACCTAATGGTTTATGTTCTGCAAGCCAAGTATATAAAAGAGATTCGTGTCTGACAGTATCAAGTGTTGGAACAACAACATCTGGGGCTGCAACTTTGTGAGTTTCAACTTCAATTTGAGGCACTTTATTGGACCATGGAGCCCATTCACCACTAAAAATAATAAATTTTAAGATAATCAAAAACATGTTTATCCTAGAAACTATGGACCAGAACATTCATAATATATCTGTAATGAAGGAATAATTCAAAATTTGGTGAAATGTAGATATAAATGTAGATTTTAATGAATTATTAGTTCTAAAATAGCCACCATAGCGCTGTTGGTATTGAACGTACTTACTAGTGATACGTAAGTATCTTAAATACTTTCACTATCCACGCCACTAACAAATACAGCACGTCTAACAGGAACGCTCATTAACCTCTTGTGTGATTTGCCTGAATACAATTCGGGTAGGTATTTTGCTGACATTGCTGAACGCAGCGATTTTAGTACTTTTTTTTCTTTTTTCAGAAATTGAACTGTTTTATACTGATTTATTATATTTCAAAATATGATAAAAAACATAATAGTGAAAAAAAGGGTGGCTTTTTTTGACCTACTTTTTTCCAAGAGGTTGACCACAGAAGTAGTTAATATTGGGCTTATTTCTTTAATACGAAGATCTATTATTTTCTTCCTATACCTTTTATGCTAAAAACTATGATGACATTCCGATAAGGGGGTAACAGCGTTAAAAACTAGTTTAGACTAGTTTTTTCAATCGAAACCACGGTCGTAGTTAGTCGAAAACGTCGTCAATGACGTCATTACTTTTGTTGACGATCGCTTAAAAGATGATTCAGAGAGATAAACGTCACTCAAACACTTCAAAATTAATGCAGCGGACAAAATCAACGGCAATGAACGTAATCATTACAAACGTGTGATGGAACGTAGCCTATAAAGAGTGTAGGAAAGATATAAGATTTTGTCTTAGAGCACGTAAGTTAGTGTAAATCAAATTGCCATCAGTTGGCGTCGATAGATATGCAATTAGAGCATTTAGTAGTACTGAAAAGTCCTGTACCGGTTACCAACAACGTTGACTATTTTTATTATTTTTATTTAACTCTTTTCCTTATTTCAACATTTAACCAATTCTTGAAATAATTTTTTATGATATAAAAAATAAACGTCCTTATTTACAGCCCATACTAAAACATACCTGATGTTAACTTCGTAATCGATAATTGGCACGTTATTAGTCGGTGGTAAGGTAATTGTTGTTACTGAACGAATAAAATCACCAAGATCAGATCGAACTTTGAGCTTAGCATCACCAGCAAAACTCCATAACAACGAATAGACTAAGCATTTGGGGATATATCTCTCTAATTGTTCGTTTGAAAGTTGGAAGTTCAAATGCGAATGATTATATTGCAATACATTTCTATAAAGAAAGAAAAAAATGAGTTAACATTTATGAAAATATTGTTTTTAAAACAATTACCTAACGCATTGATTTAGCATTGAAAACAACGAACTTAGTGCTCGTAGTCTTGTGAAATCCATAATATGTTCTTGGGTCATAGCATATTCTAAACAACGTACAACCAAACCATCGGGAGATAAATACGATTGAAGGATGTTAGCAACATCTTGTTGCAACTAAAAAAAAAAATAAAAATAATATTTGTTGTAAAAATAAAAATAAAATATATACTTGAATGGTTGGCGATGTAATTTCATCTTTGTTATCTGATGATTTCTTTATTAAACTTGTATCATCGTCTCCTTCTTCCAAAGGAATGCTTCGTAGACGAAGCATGTAATTTTCAAATATCATTTCAGTCGATAGTACATCTTCGGAGAACCAAACCATACCACAACGTGATACCGTGGCTAATGTAGCATATTTCAAATCTTGAACCTAAATTTATAAATGTATTAAATTGTGTTATCTTAGTAAAATTAAATTACAGAGTAAACTCTATATAGCGAACTTCACTTTTTTGCGCATTAAAAAAATGGTTGTCTGTAAAGCCGGTTTACGGACGATAGTTTTACGTGATAACGTCATAAATAATACCTTATTGATGAAAAATTGCGTACTTTTATGAATTGAATTATTATAACTGAATTATCATTATTTTGTATAATACAAAGGAGTTAATTGAAAATGAACAATTTTTTAAAAATGAAATCAGACTGAAAATTATAAAGAAAAATCAATTAAATCTTATTAAATTGTAGAAAAAAAAACAAAACACGTTTTCTCGGTCCTCAGATTCAACAATAATATCGTGCCTCTCTATCACTTGTATCGCGTTCTCGCTTGCACACACAGGCTCAAATGGAACGTGGCATTTTTTCATGCAGGCTACCCAGTATTCACAATTTATAAGACGTTATCACGTCAAAAAGCTTTCGTGGGTCAGTAAATTTTGAATTGTTAGTAACAATTCGATGTTCGTGGTTCGCACCAAATTCGTTCATTATCGATTCGGAATTGATTTAATAGTTTTTTTTTTTTTGTTAATCTATATTGCTTTACCCTTCATTAAATAAAAACTGATTATAACGCAATAAATTACCCGGTCCCTTCAATTTTGCTATATAAAGTTTACACGTTGGATTTGTTCTAGATGAAAATAAAACCATACATTTACGATATAATTCACGCGCAGTTTTAAACGTCGCCATAATTATATATTTTGCATGATTTTTAGTATACATGTACGTTTTTAATTTCTTCTGGAATAAACCTTTTATTTAGACTTACTTCAAACATAACTCGGACATTAGGTGGTAACGACAATCGTTCACCATTTGGTAAAGTTAACAATTTATTATCATCAAGTACGGAGTTCAAATTTTCAACCCATTCAGGATCGACGTCACCGTCAAAAATAATCCATTGACGTTTATTGATTTCACCTCGAACGTTATCGATGATTTTACGTAGGATATGGGTGAAAAGACCATCGGTCCATTCACGAGTATTTGGATCTAACACACCATATAAAGCTTCTTTTGAAATAGCTTTCGGATCAATAACATGTGCAACGCCTTCAATGCCTTCGTATCGCTCTAAGGCTCGTAATAAAATTCGCCATGCGGTACTCTTTCCAGATCCACTAGGTCCCACCATCATTAATCCATGATTTAGTTGACAAATTTGATATAATTGCAGCACCTAATTAAAGAAAATCTTTTAGTCATTTCTTTTAGATTATAATTTTAAAAATAAAAACCGAAGTTATGATACCTTAGATATCCAAGTTTCACCCTTTACAAGCAGCATGATTAGTAAATTGGAATAGGTTAGTATAAAAGGATTTATTTGAGGGTTCATTTTTAAATTGAATTACCTTTTCCATCCAAGCACCACCTTGTTCATCTCCTTCTCCACACACGAGATATTCTTCTTGACAGACCTTTCGTATTTCGTCTTTAAGTCCTGCCATTTCAGCTCGAGTGTATCCAACATTTGGAAATACATCACTCAACAGAGAGAACAATAACGGAATGTCTTCGGCTACTAATTTTGGAACCATAGTTTCACATACAGATTGAATAAGGATTTCTTGCTCGGGAAGGTTTTCTGCGATTGATGCTTCATCGATATTATCTTGTCCACGAGATCGCATCCCTTCTTTGATTCGCATGATACGATCGCGTTTTACGTTTCCAGCAGAAACTAAGACTGATTTGAGAGCACGCAAGCCGAAATCATAATGAGATTGATTTGATAATTGTTCATCGCATAATCTGTTAAAAATTTAAAACAATTAATTGGTTTGGCAAAACTGGGACCAATTCAAGATTGAATAGGACTATGGGGGTTCCATACAAACGTTATTATGAACCCGTTTTTTTGTCTGACATGAATAGATTGAGGAACCCATTAAACTATTGTAAATATTTGAATAAATAACAATAATACAAAATCTTAAATAAAATAAATATTTTAATCCAGAATATAATCAATTTTATGACCGGTTGATAGCCACTAATCCTAGCAAAAACCCATAAAAAATAAGAGATATTTGAGACGCATAAGGTATTGTTTTATATGAGTACAGACGATTCCGCTTAATTGGGGCAGCCGCTTATTTGGGCCAAATCTCAAAAAACAGAAACCAAACCACAACATTCCGCTTAATTGGGTCAGTAAATTTAACATCACAGTACATATTATGTTACAAATTTTCTCAAAAAAAAAATATGTACAAAGAATTTAATATAAGCTTCATATCTTTTTGATTCACAAGTAGAAACATTTATTAATCCTTAATTATTTTACCCTTTCCTCGTAGTACACACAAATGAAAGCCTCTATATTGGTTTGTCGGAAAGCCGACCAGAGTCGAGGTAAACTGAAGTCAGCCAGCAAATTAAGGAGGATAATGTATTTTCCACATGACACGGATAGGGAACACACACTTAGTAAGCATTGTTCTGGTTTGTTTTCCGACACACCGATATAGAAGCTTTCATTGTGTGTATTACTAGGAAAGGTTAAAAATTTCCCACAATTTGGTGGCACTGGTGTATGTTTTGTCTAAGAGTTTATAAAATAAAATTATTGAAAGAAAAATATGGATTGTTTAATTTTATGTGAAATTCGCTTAATTGGGACAGCCGCTTAGTTAGGCCAAAATATTTTAATCCCGATGTGTCCCAATTAAGCGGAATCAACTGTATTTCTCTTGAAGAAAAAAAATAATTTTCACATCCCCAAATGATTTTAGACTTTAAGAAGTGATATTAATTTATACTTGAAACATTAAGCTGTTTCTGTAAAAAATTGTATTCATAGACAGATAGACAACGTTTGTAAAGTACGGAACCCTAATATTTAATATTATATTCTTACTTGAAGAATGGGACGATTTTGCAAGCGAGTTTTTCTGCAGTTCGGAAACCTTGTGAGAAAAGCATTACTTCAGCAATAAGTTGGCGATCTGGAGTTGTCATAGCTAATGATCGGAATAGTTTTTTCAAATTATCAGGTAAGTTTGAACGTCCTGCATATCCTGGATTCATGGTGATAAATATAGCCATGTCAGTGGAAACACGTACTTGCTTTCCGACTAGCTCCACGCAAATATCTAAAATAAAACAAAATGTAATTTAAAAAAGTTTAAGTTGGTTTATTTTAAGCTTTATGGCCTTACTTCCTTCTTTGTTTCCTTCACTCTGAGTTTTGAGTGCTTCTTGAATCGTTTGTACTTGTTGTGATACGGCTGATAACATCCGTTCTTCTAGACGATTGAACTCATCGAAACAACCCCAAGCACCGACTTGGCATAGACCAACAAAAATACGACCCATTGCCTATTATTAAAATAAATATTAGAACTTATTTTTGAAAAAAGTTTTTGAAGTGAAACTTCTTTAACACGGTTTGGAAATAGTTTTGTACAGTATAAAATTTAAACATGCTAGGGGTCATTCAAGTATTACGTAAACACCGAAGGGGAGGGGGTCTTTTATTTGCTTATTTTTGATAACATAAGGGTCCGGGGGGGGTCTAGATGGTGATTACGTCAGTAATGTATATTTATTATTTGTTTTTTTTTGCAAAATTTAGTAGATTCTAATTAAAATAAATATGGTTACCCTAATGATTGTCTATGCTTGATAGCGGAGAGTATATACAAGGATTCCCCAAAACAATTGATATTGCTTAGGTACTCGCTCTCAAACAGAAAACAAATAATGTTATCGAGAACTTGGAGTCATGGATTCAAGTTTCATGTACTGAGGACAAATATTTTTAATTTACTAAATTTTAAATTAAAAGAAAAATTAAGATCGTTTACAAGTTAAAATTTTTTTAAATGTTTACGAATGTTAACAATTGTCTTGATAAAATTTATTCGAGGAATATTTAATATTAATTGTACAATAATTCACATTAATAACAATAAAGAAACCAGAATAGATTTAAAAACATTCACACATGTTTACGTAAGCATAGGGCGGGGGGTTAGGGTTTTGCTGACAAGGAGTAGGGAGGGGTTAAAAATCACTAAAATTTTGCTTACGTAATACTTGAACAACCCTTTACAATTTTCGCGTAATCATAACATATATTGCTGTGGCACTAGTTTGGCACAAAATTGAAGGGACCGTATTGCGTTATAAAGAGTTAACGAAAACAATATTGAAAAACAGTAGGTAAACTCTTGCTAGACAATTATAGTAAACAAATGAACAATTAAGGATAGCAGAATAATTTTTCAAAATTTTTCCACCTCGCTAATAAACAAATTAAGAAACATCAAGAGCATTCTTCATTTTTGCGTGTAGATTCATAATTGCAAAATTAGAATTTGAGAAAGTAGGGCTAAAGTAAAACTTTCAACTTAGGATGGAATTTTTAAAAAATTCTTCCTCAATGGAAGTCACAATCCTTTTAAGGATAATAATTTTGTGTGTTTATCTTCAATGGTTTAGTTTACACCTTGTCTATCAGTCAGTCACAGTATTGTTCTAGATATAGAAGATAGATAGATCTTTTTAATCGATAGAAGTTTCACTTCTGAGACGTGAATACTTTTTGAAAGGATAACTTACTTGGAAATCGAACGTTTCATCACAATTGAAGACCAACACAAATCGTCCCAATTGATGTCCCAGGGCTTTAACTGATTCTGTTTTACCGGTTCCGGCAGGACCAAAAGGTGAACCTCCAAGCCGTGCTTCCAAAGCTTGCGTCATCGTCAAATAACAACGATCAGTCAACGGAGTTTGAACAAGCCGATCTTGAACTCCCAAATATTCAAATCCATAGAAAAATTTGGCATTCGCCATATGTATGGTGAGTTGTTTCAGGACCTCACTTTGATGAGGATTGAAATAAAATCGCATTTCACAGAGCCATTCAAAAGATTTCGCACTGCATACGCTATTAGCGATTAAACGACGAGTTACAGTACGTTTGTGAACAAATTCGTTAATCTATAACAAAAAGAAAAGATACAATTATTGGGTTAAAAAATTGATTTTTAGATCTATTTTACCATGTGTTCTAATTTTCTACGTCGTAGTGGAGGCTGTTCTTGCAGTACAGAATCAGCTAAAATGTTTAAGGTTTTCTCGACGGTTTCCAAGACTCGTTCTAGAGGAGCTTTATCATCAGACATTCCATTCATTTGTTGCAAAGCATATTCAACATCTTCACTCCATAAAATCTGGGCTGCTAAAACGACAATTTGCGCTTGATATTTGTCGCACCATGTCATATAAGCCTGTGGATCGATCGAGTCTTTAAACTGTTTGATGTCTTGGACAGCCTGAGCTAAACTGGAAGCCAACGTGACTCGCATTTCTTTTTCAACTAACGTTAGCCACTCGTTGATCTTCGGATGCTCAATGATAGAAACTGGAGCTCCAAATTGAACTTCTTCACCTTCCCTGGACGCGATTCCATTGATTATAGTATTGTCTTCATTTAGGAGAATCGCAGCAACACCAGCGAACATTTTCTTGAAATGTTTCTGAAGGCGAGCAACATTTTTACTGTTACCGATGATTTCAAGCAAATCTTCATCTCCGACAAAATAAAAACGTGGGAATGATGTACGTTCGCGTTCTAAATATTCACCGAGAGCCTTTTGGATCTTACCAAGTAAATCAGCTAGGCGTTCCAATGAGCGTTGAACTCCAGGAATATTAAGCACATCCATAACCATCGGTGATTTACTAACTTTCTTCATCAGACCAAGAAATTCAGAGCTGATACTTTGAAACCGAGAGGTTTCGACTGGAAGTAACGTTTTTATATCGGCACTTCCAGAGAAAATTCCTTCTAGATACACCCAGCGACGTTGTACATCAATCCACACGTCAAATAAGGCGTTGATACGATTTAATTTTTCCTCCCAAGTTAAAGCTTCCTCTTCAAACACCTTATAGTAAGGCGAAAGTTTCATAGCTGCCACTGAGTTAATATGTTCTTTAACTTTATTAAAAAGATCGTCCCATCCACGAATCAGACGGCACTTATTTTGATAGTTGATCAGATCCAGTTCATAGCTTTGCCAAGATTCACGAACTTGTTTCAAAAATTCTTCCAAAGCCATTTCGCCTTGAGCGACTAAAATTATGTCTTTGACAATGCTTTCATTTTTCTGTAAATTCACATCCCAAACCTGTCCTAAAGTTAAGTCTGATAAGACCCAATCAACTCGAAGTTGTCGAGTTAATTGTTTCCAATGGCGTTCTTTCAGTGCATCAGATTTTAATTCAACAATTAACATATTAACCTTTGTGTAGCCTTGAAGAAGTTTCTTCACATATTCATATGAAGAATACTGACGTAAACGAGCTGGAAGATCTTTCAACTGTGCCATCATGGCATCTAATTGTTGTCGTAGTTTTCGAGGTTGAACAGACAACCAAGGACTTTCTCTAGTTTCATCGATTTGAGTCCAAATTCGGGATAGTTCTGACCAAACTCCTCGCAAGTCTTGTAACTCTTCAAATACAACTTGCATTTTATCTTCACTAGTGTTAATACCGCCGGGTTCCAATAGTTCCAATGCTTCTTTGGCTTTGGCGACGTTGTCCCGTTCTTCTTTAAGTCGGGAAAATTTGCTTTCGAAAAGTTGAAGTCGACTGAGAGCATCGTCGGGACGTAAGTGGCCTTCGACCGGTTTACTTTTATCCCAATCGGCGAGGAAATCGTTAGTTCGAGCTTCAACCGCTTTGTCTTCGGACACGATTTTCATTTGGAGACTGGCGACTTGGGTTTGGATCGAGGAATCTTTTCGTTTGATGATTTCGTTGAATGCACCCCATTCGCCTTCCAAATTTTCTACATGCAACCAAGAATTGGGAAATTGGAAGCGTTGACGCTCCAGAATGCGCTGACCTTCGCGGTATACCTCGACTTGCTTTTCCCAAGCCTTTAAAATAAAATATGTATTATTTAAAACGATGAACACCAGAAGGAAGTTGTAACGGGTTATTCATAAATTAAATAAGCACTTTTTAGGAGAAGTGGATAACCCGTATCTTTATACAGATTTTTTTCTTGAAGAAAGGGAACGAGAAAATAAATTCTATGTGAAGATAAATTTCTATGTTTTGAAGTCGGTAACTTGAAGCCTGTTCCAGATAAAAATAAAACCGTACATTTACGATACAATTGATACGCAATTTATAAAAACTTGCGTGCAGAGTTTCTATTATAAATGTACGGTTTTATTTTCATCTGGAACGGATCTAATGTATTTCAGAAACTAATTTTATTGTTTTTCTTAACTTGTTGTTTCATGGAGTTAATCGATTTGGCAAGTGAGATTTCCATATAGATATTACATCTTAAATGGTTACTATAATTTATCAACTATCATTAATGGGTTTCTGAGAACAGAGGTACTTGAGAACAAACCTAATGTGTGTTAGTAAAAATCTTCTGTATCTATCTATATTTTGTGACTATAGATTGTAGACTATAGATAAAGAGAAGGGTAGTGAGATAATCCAGATGGGTTTAAAAATAATAATTGGCGCAAAATTTCAGATCTGATATTTTAAAACTATAGGTTTATAAGTATTCTAGTTTTTAAATGTATACATATTAAAGAAAAAAGAAATGTTTAATAAAGTGTTTAGATATAATAATAACTAAAATCAATAACCATACTAATTAAGAAGTGGTAAGAGTAATTTTTTTTAAATCAAAGAACATTTCACTTTTGAATAATCTAAAGTAGTGATTCCCAAAGTGGGTGGTACTCTCTTAAAGGCGTTGAAACCATTCAGGTGCATTTGAAGGCGTTTGATTGTTTTCGATTTTTCTGTATATGGTTTAAGGAATTTTTATAAAATTTTAGTGCATACGTCGGCAACGAGTGATTCGTGGACGACTGAAGAACCGCGAATTAATTTTGCTTGTAGTTTTAATTTGTAGTAACATATTTTGTAAAATGTTAATAAGGAAAGAGATACAATTTAAAAAAAGAGGATAGGGGTGGTAAAACTAAAAAAAATATGCTTCCGTATTTTATGGATAACTCTTAACATAGTTTACCTTCATATTTCGTTTTAAGGACTGGACATAGGTAATAAAACTGACAGCATCTGAAGTGCTTGCGGCTTCGATTGATTGCTGTTCCAACTCCGATCGGGATTTCGAAACTTGAGTATGAAAACTAGCCATTTCATTACCCAGTAAACTTCCGAATTTGCCCAAAGTATCTTTGTGCCAAGAATCATATTTCAGAGAAACCTTGCTTTGAACCTTGGCAAAATCAATGATAACCGGACCAAACTCTCGACGCGTATCAGAAGTGTCAAACGTAGTACGAGTTTTTCTAAAAAAAAAAAAAATAATAATAATGAATTTTAATGGTATCGATTATAACGTACTTAATATCATTTAAGCATTTCATCCATAGGTTAATGTCCTCTCCAAGGGTGCCATATAAGGTATCAGGTTGTAAATCCCATAAAGATTGATAGCAAAGCCATTCATTTACATAAATGCGAACCTTAAAACAATCAAAAATTAGCTTTTTTTCTTACTAACAAGGTGTCTACAAAAACTTCTACAAAAAATTTAGGCATTTTAAAGATTTTAAGGAAAATTTTAAATTAAAAATTTGGAGATTTCGTAGTATTTTCCACTTTCAGTGTCTTGATATGTTGTCGTCCGATAGACTATCCAATTTGATGACCATCGAGCCAGAACAATTGGTGTGAGCAGGACCGTAAGTAGCTTTTTGTGGGCCCTGAGAAAGATTTTCAAATTGGGTCCTATCCCTAAGTTACCAGAAGTTAAATTCATTTAATTAAAAAAAAAGCCGCTAGTGTAATAGTTTAAGAACTACATTAAAGCTATGTAAAATATAAACAATTTTAATACATAAACACAATTTATGTATTGGTATATATCAAAATAAGGAAAAAAAATAACTGAGAAAAAAATTTTGCGAGACCTATCTAGGCCACCTTTTGATTTGCGCCCTGGTTAGTTACGGCTCTGGATGTGAGTATTTTAGACTGAAAGAAATTAAAATTCCATAAAAATCTTGAATATCCAGTTGCAAAATATTAATTTTTTAAAGATATTGCGGGATATTTAAGGATAAGAAGGGGTATTGAAAATATAAACTTTCTATGGTAATCACAGATTTCATAGTTTTGTAGACACCCTGTTAAATAATAACCATTTGAACATACTTCTTTCATTTTCTTCTCAATAGCATCATACGCATTTTCCAAAACACAACTTCCCTGCGGAAGTTTCGTTAGAATATTTCGATAAGTTTGTGTTGTTGGCCGATCCAAGCCAACTTGGTAACGGCTACTTTGAAGACGAATTTGTGACGTAACAATAGCTTGCCAAGCAAATAGTTGTTGCATAATTTGGAAACGTGCTTCCTCGATACTAGGATACAAATATAAAACTTGATTCGTAATCCGCACTTCGTGGACAACCGTTTGAATCTGTGGATCGCCTCCTGGTTTATGAGTAGGTTGAACCGGTGCATCGGTATCCATACTATGATCAATTTCTTTTTTCTGTCCATTTAACGCATCAGTCCAGGCTTGGACACCAGCTTGGAGACGAGCAGCTAAATTTTTCTCGACTTCTTCGTCAAGTCGCGAAACCCAAATATGGAGATTGGAGTATTGTTTTAGTGATAAATCATCAACAGCATGTTGAATTTTTGATAGGATGTCAGCGAATGTGTTGGCTGAATACGGACAGGTTTCCAATGAACGAACATCGACATCGAGTTGCTCTCCAACGACCAGCAGTTCTTCAACGCGCTCTTGAAAGCTAACAACGGCTTCAGAAAGCCGTTGCACGTAAGGGTCAAGCTTATAACTTTCCCAAACCAAGCCTACGCCCTCCGAAATTAAAGCAAGAACTTCTTTTCGCATACCAGCAACCAGCGGGACAATACTCGCTTTATCTTCGATCTAAAAGTAATTTTTGTGAAAATATTTTACTTTAACTTAAGAAAAAAAAGGAATTTTCATGCGCTTTCAGAGTTTAATGAAAGATTTTGTTGGAAAGGTGGAAGTAAAGGCCCCCCATACTCTCAGTTTTACTAAGCAGTTTTCCACGTGTGACGTCATGTCTGAACGATAAATTGTGTGAACTGAGTGAAACCTTACAATTTTCGGAGGTATTAACGCAGTTGTTACGTCTATGCTACGAGACCCAGTCTATGCAACGATTAACTGCGTAGTTCATTCAACTTACACAGTTGTACCGTCAATTCAGTGTACACAGTTTTTATAGTGATGAACTATTGAACGGCCCTGCACAATACGACACAATTGACCAAACTGAGAGAATTATAAAGAGGAGAAAACTGAGAGAACTGTGGGACGGGCACACACTTTCAGTTCTTCTAATAAACAGTTTTCAGCACAGTTAACTGCAAAGTAAAACTGAAAGTGTGTGGGGTCTTAAAGCTTTAAAACAGCTCCATCGCATTAAAATTTACTTTTTTTAATATCCAATTAATTTTGTTTCTTTATAGTTCCAACAACTATAGACAAAAAAATTATGACAAAAATAAAATGAAAGTACTCAAAGTTAAAGAAAATATAAACTCAAAAATGGTTTTTGGTTTTAAATAAAGAAGGAAAAAATGAGAGATTTTGTAAGATACTTGATTGGAAGGAAGTTCCGTTAATTATATATTATAAACTATTATGTACCAGTTGTTACTTCCTGGCTTCGCTAAACATGAACTTAAATTAATTTTTTTTATTTAAAACTTGAGACTTAAGTAATTTCCTCTTTCTTCTACCCCTAAATCTTTGGTATCTTTCAAATTTTTCTAGCCTTCTTCTTGCGGAATACGCATAGCGATGTACTAGCGTAGCTAGGATTTTGTCAATGATAAATTGGGTAATTTTACGGGAAAAAAAATAATCTTGTATTTTATATTTAACTTTATGTATGGTATGTTCCAGATAAAAATAAAACCATTCATTTATAGTACAAACCATGCCCAGTATAAAATTATAGGAATTTTTTTGTATTGCGTATGACTTGTACCGTAAAAGTACGGTTTTATTTCCATCTGGAACAAACCTATAATAATGCCATTGTATCGACCAATCGATTATAATATGATTGGAATTGTTTGTCTCCAATGTTATCCAAATACAACCAATAATATCGTGATTTTTACAAGCTGTATAAATCAATTATTATCGTTTTCTGAAAGACTTTTGAAAGTCTTTATACAGATCAAAAAATATTCAACTAAACTTACATTGAAAAATTAAATGCTAAACTATTAGAAAAATACTCAGTACTGCCTTACTGTACTGTTAATAAGTATATACAGATGGTAAACATAAACTGATACTGAAAAAACAAACAACATTCAAGAAAATGTGACTTATAATATACATATATATGGTGCTAGGACAAAATGTCACAAAGACAAAATTTCCGCGGACAAAATGTCACGGATTAGTAAATATTCACTATTTAGCAGTGGTATACTTTTAACTATTTGAAATAGTGAATATTCACTAATAAATAGTGAGTTTTCACTATTTTAATTTAAGAGAGTATGTTTTTCATGTAATATTTCAAATTTTAGTTTCTGGAAGTGTTAATATATAGTGTAACGTTTTAATCTGTTCGTTACTTTTTAATACTGTGTGTTTCTTACAATGACAAAGAGTAGCGTTCTTGGTTTTATATTTTTATCTTTAGATATTTGACTTTTACCCAGCCCCCTACAACTCATTGTTACATAAAATGACCCTATTTTGTCACTGCTTGCAGATAGCGCTAGTAGTACAGTTGAACGCAGACTTTTATGGAGGTTATGTTTAAAATAAAAATTATGTTTATTGTTATCATTACTATTGTTAGTATATGAGAATAATTATGAAGTTGTCATTGGTGACAGGAACTATGATAATACCATAAGGAGCTGATAAATGACAACACAAATAGTTAACAGCTGTTGTTCAACTAAACTACCAGCGCCATCCAAAGATACTAAAACATGCGACACAAACGGTCACTTTTTTTAGTCTTTCTCGTATTTAAGTGACAGGGGGCTGCTTATACCTCTGCCACTTATAATATTCATATTTCTATCGTATCAATCTCCCAAAAATCTATAAGATAACGTCCGATAAGAAACTTAGCTTTAAAATTTTTTAAACTACCTATTGTTTTAGAAAAAAGCAATTAATAGTTGTTGGAACTAAAAACAAAAATTTACTACAACCAATAGTATCGTGTGTGATTGCAGAACTATAAAGAAATATTTGAAATGGCTTAATAGAAAGTTCCAACATTATGGAGCCTATTGAAACAGCGACCAAGATTAAAAGGGTAAAGATTTGCGAAGAAAATATGAACATAGATGCCAAAATCTATGGCATTACATCGATTATTAAAAAAATTGAAAGATTTTAAGCTCATGCTTCAGCATTAGGGTTGAAAATATAGGGTTTCATAAAGAGAAATAGTTTCACATTCACATGCTGTAAGTAGATTTCGTCGCTAAGCTACCTTAAGTGCTTGATTTTGTGAATTAATCCGATTTGTCAGCTATATGTTAGAACAATTCATGAAGATTATATTTAAAAAAAAATAATGTAACATTATATTTACCTTTTCCAAAGTCATTTCGTAAGTGCGAACACTTTCGATCAATGAAATCGCAAACGGATACAGTTGGTTAGCCTGGTGCGCCTTGTTAACAATAGCCAGAGGAACCCTGAATCCTAATGTCTTCAAATTTCGCACTTCCTTCGACAATGTAATAATTTCTGGTAAGAAGTTCACTTTAAGTTTCAAAACATTGCCTCGACCAGTTCGAGAACGAACGCTTTCGATAGTGAAAATTCTTCCAGCGACGCCAGAATTTCTTTGCTGTACATTTCGAGCCCAATCATCAAATATCTCTTGAGTATTTAGTTTCAAACGGAAGCTGTCTCCGTCGGCTTTCAATTTCTGGCCATCAATGTGTTTCTCCCAGCCTTTTCCTAGAACATCTTCGACTCGTCTAAGATAGGTTGTAAGTTGATAATCGATTTGTTTAGCCCAAATAATCGACCCAGCGACTGGAGGTAAATCTCGTACCATACTAATACGACAACTTTTACTTTGAGGATATTGTACCTGAAATGCAAATAAATAATAAAACTTTAAACGTTTGTTCGCATTTGGTAAGTAATTTAATCGAGAAGTGAGTAAATTAGTATCGAAACGAATCCGAACAATATTAAATCGAATAGTTTAGTTGCTCATTAAACCACTTGCCTAAATTAAAAAAAGTTATTCATTTTGTTATTATTTTTATTTATTTCTCGATTTTTAGTGATCTGAAGTTTGATAACTGATTTTATTTCTTTAAATATGGGTAAACCTACTAAACGCGCTGCTCATAGGAGGCAGCGCCGTTAAATGTTAAAAGTTACTACATCATCCCTTTTTGCCCTTAAGGGTTGAAATTTTTTGCTTTTAAATGTAATGATAAAATTAAATGGAATACTCTTTCCAATAGAAAAAAAATCATCACAATTCGATGATTCAGTTAAATGTCACTATTTCATCCTTAGGGGGTGGATTTTTTCTTCAAATTGAAATGTGAACAATTTAAACGTACGATGTACGTAATAGAAACAAAATTATCAAAATAAATATTATAAAAAAATGAAAAACGACTTCAAAATATATAAAAATTCTTAAACAAGAAATGCATAATGTATTTTCGTTTTTTGCTAAGTACCAATATAATCGTATTTCCTTGGCTGACACCAACTCCAAAAATAACAATAGTTGTACATTGTATCATCCTAATAATTTGTAAGTTGTAGATACTGCAAGGATACGCCATTATGTTGTTACTTTTTAGTGCATTTCTTGTTTAAGAAATTTTATATATTTTGAAGTCGGTTTTTCATTTTTTTTTTTATAATATTTATTTATTTCTCGCGTTTTAGTGATCTGAAGTTTGATAACTGATTTTATTTTCTTGAAAATGGTTAACCTTCTAAACGCGCTGCTCATATGAGGCAGCGCCGTTTAATATTAAAAGTTACTACATCATCCCTTTTTGCCCTTAAGGGTTGCAATTTTTTGCTTTTAAATGTAATAACAAAACTAAGTGGATTAATTTTTTCAACAGAACAAAAATTATCAAAATTCGGTTAAATGTCACTATTTCATCCCCTATTTTCATCCTTAAGGAGTGGATTTTTTTCTTCAAATTAAAATGTGAACAATTTAAAGGTACGTTGTACGTAATAGAAATAAAATTTTCAAAATCTGGTTAGCCAGGAAAAATTTGTAATATTATTTCATCTCTAATTTTTAACCTCTTATGAGTGGAGTTTTTTTTTAAATGGATAGGAGATTAATTTAAATTTATTATTAATTTAATTTGTTGTGTTCTACAAATAAAAAAAGAATTATCAAAATCAAGCTATCCAATAAGAAGTTAATATTTCATCCCTTGTTTTCAACCCCTTAGAAGTGGAAGATTTCCCTCAAATTAAAACTGGACCCCACGAAAAGCACCAGCTTCCAAATAAAAAAAGAACTATCAAAATCGAGCTATCCAATAAGAAGTTAATATTTCATCCCTTAGTTTTCAACCCTTTAGAAGTGAAAGATTTTCTTCAAATTAAAATGGGACCACACGAAAAGCACTAGCTTTCAAATAAAAAAAGAATTATCGAAATCGAGCTATCCAATAAGAAGTTAGTATTTCATCCCTTAGTTTTCAACCCCTTAGAAGTGAACGATTTCCTTCAAATTAAAATGGGACCACACAGGAAGCACCAGCTTTCAAATAAAAAAAGAATCATCAAAATCGGATCACTCAGTCGAAAATTCTGAGGTAACAAACATAACAAAAATACAGTCGAATTGAGAACCTCCTTTTTTTGAAGTCGTTTAAAAATGCCTAATAGATAAACCTAATCCTAATGAATAGACTATAATTTTATCGATGGGTGGTAAAATAAACCCCTGTAGAATATTAAAAGGTAATTACTTTGAATTTTTCATGAAGAGCTTCGATGTCATCTTTTACTCGTTGAATTAAATGGGTTTGATATTCTCGAATGGCTCCACGAATATGAGGCCGAACAAACAACGCATTGAATCGAGAAAATATTCGGAACATCTCATTAGCGTTTTTCGCTGTTCCCAATTGATCTCGAAGATGAGCTGTAATCCGTGTTTCGACTCGATCGATTCGTTCCTCATACCGTTGTACAGCTGCTTCCCAAGCTTCAAGTCCTTCTCGAGATATATCCAAGCACTCGACTTCCTTAACATTTTCGTAAGCTAGATTTACTTCCTCGATCGCATTGGCATCAGCTGCATCAATTAATAGAACGTCTGTTTTAGGAGGAATTGGTTGATCACCGGCTCCCTGTTGGTTAGTGGCTTGTCGAGCAGTTGGACGTAAAACTCGACCGATTACACTTCGTAGTTGCTCATGTTGGCGCCTAAATTGCCGCATGTGTTCCATTCGGTTTTGTAAACGTTTATGATGGGGTAATATTCGCCATACCATCTTCAAATGTTCATCCCGTTTTTTCTTTACGATATCCCGTAAAAGAGCTTGTAACTTGTCGTATTCATCATCCCAGGTCGCGAATACTTCGAAACATTGAATCATGACCTTTTCAAATTCATCATAAGGGATATGCATCAGACGTCGTGTTCCCAAAACTTTCAAAAGCTGCGTTCCCAAATCGCGGGATATCGCCTCGACTAAACGCAACGCCCGTTGTATCGGATAATTCGTGCTGCGTATTTTACGCAAATGACTAAAAATTTGTTGTACAGCCACACGAATTCTTTCAAGTTCAGTCGCTGCAAGTAAATCGTTGATCGGAAAATCTTTCATTAAAGGATTATAGTTATTAACTGTAGCTAGGGCTTGTTTCAATCCTGTATCCGTATCGAAGCTAACAGTCGCATGAAACCGTTTTCCATGCTTAAGAATATCTAATGTTAACGCTATTTCAATACTCTCCCGTTTTTCTTGAATTCGGTGTAACGATCGTTCCAGATTCAACCAAAAACTGATTTCTTGTAGCGCGGTTCCCGATGATGGATCGCGATCTAATTTTGTAACTTTTTGTATTTCCTTGATCCAACGATTGACTCCATTCTGGAGTTGATTTAAGAATGTGGAATCTTCCAAACGATCGCCAAAATCTTGGACTTTGGGTTTCACATTGTCATCGGCGCATCGTTTGATTACATTGGCTACGATCGGGTGGATAGTCAGGGAGATTTCTGGAATATCGATGTTTTGTTGTAGGTGTAACAGTCCCATTTCTAGTTCAGCAATTTTTTTCTCGACCGAAGGGGCCATTTTATCACCATCTCGGTCTGCACGACCCGATTCTTTA
Source organism: Sisyra nigra (assembly GCA_958496155.1). NCBI lineage: Eukaryota > Metazoa > Arthropoda > Insecta > Neuroptera > Sisyridae > Sisyra > Sisyra nigra. The sequence goes on along the minus strand of OY292315.1, from coordinate 18,484,641 downwards.
ACATATGACTTGAAATATGGTGCCATTGTTTTACTGATGAATGCATGTAGCGTTTCATATGGAGAGCCATCGCTAAGATTGATCAGTCGTAGTTGGGAATGGATGTTTTTATCGGCCTCGATGACTGAACCACGCTTGATACATACAAGACTGGACATTTTTGGACTTGAAAAATGTACCTCGTTTGATATGTAGTAAGTAATCGGATCTTTTTCCTCTTCACCTTCGGTCGGTTGATCGCTGTCATCTTCTTTTGATGAACTTCGTTGGATGAACAGCGCTGATACCTGAGGATCGCTTAAGAACTTTCGAATGCATTCTTGATTTGCACGATCTTCCAACGCGACATTCAAAGCCGGCGGAACGATGTCATCCTCCGGTAATAAAACCGTTACCGCCTTACGGATGTAATTCGCGAACGCCGCATAGTCGACGATCGCAACATTTTGGGTTTCGGGCGTGTTTTCACTCCCGTCTAATGAGTCCCCCATGGCATTAGACAAGAATTGAAATTTGTGCGGGTGTGGTGGTAAAATAAGACGTATGCGGTACTTTTTTAACGTGCAATTTTTATTTTTTGATCCAGTTCAGTTGAGCCCGAACTGGATGATTAAATGTAAAGTTGATACCTTTTGAACTCTGATTATCTCATCTGCACTGATTAAAACGACAAATTATTATGACACTGACACTTCCTGTGTCGTGATTCAAAGAGGAAAGTCTCGAAGGGATCACTAGGGATATTATGTATGCTATGAATCACTACGAATAAAACCAGGTAGCACTGAACTCATTATACGGATCAAAACCACTGACCTCTAAAAATGGATAAACCGAAAAATTTACTAACAATAAGGCATAAGGCCAAGACGTCCAACAATTATTAAATCGATAGAAATCTAGTTATAAAAAAGATTATCTATTATCAAGACATTTTCATTTTAAAAATAATATAAAAAGAACTTTTAAATGAATTAAATCGATTAAATCCATTAAATCATTTGAATAATTAATCAACGCCCCCTAGAAACTACTATAATAACTAATAAAATGCATTTTTTACACTTGCGCGTTATATGCCTTATATGCAATTATTTTATGAAATTATTGTTATTAATTTTGAAAAATTTATAAAAATAAGGAGATAAAAGAAAATTGAAAAAAAAAACATAGAGTAACAAAAAAATCGATAGACTATACTGGCTTTTTTGAAATCGCCATTATTAATTAAATTCAATTCAAATTTTTCGTGAAAAGTCGATTTTTCCGGGAAATAACGAATGCAAAAACATCTGTGTGTCAATCTTATGGAGGGTATAGAAGAAGGGCAATCTCTGTGTTAATAGCTTACGTAAATGTCTGTAACAGCACCAGATGGCACTGACGAACCTATATGTTCACTCTAGCGTTTTCATTGGTTGATTTCGTTTATTTCGCTGCAATTGGTTGCAGTACTTGAACAGATATATGGCGCGAATATTTTAAAATAATTGACGTGATAGCAGAGAACGAAAATGTTACCATTTTGTAATTTCTGTTTCATATTTAAGTAAAATATTTTTACTAATGATTCTTGAAATATTTTTTGTTATATTAAAATGAAAGCATTGGCATTTTAAATGAGTTTTTTTTAAATATTAAACTTTAATATCTATTGCATATATAACTTACAAGTATAAGTCAAGCTTGAGGCTAAACCCCTGAAGATAAAAACAAGAGAACTGGTAATTTTACTACTTATAAAAGTGTGAAGAATGCATAAAAAAGGATTTTTGAAAATTTAATTTCCAAATACCTCAACGCGAGAGTTGCATTTTTAAGTCTTAAACTGTAACTATCAGTTTTCTCAAACTATAATTTTGCAATTATAAATCTATATACCTACAATGATGTAAAGAACAACTGCTTTTGAAGTTCCTTAATTTGCTAATCTAAATAGAACTTCTTAAGACAGAACTTCCATTAAATTTTTGGCCATTGTTACGTGAACAAAATAATGAGTACTTTGAAATTTTTACTTTTAGACTTTTTTTGTACTGAAATTTCCTCGTAACCACTGAACCAACGAGCAGAACTTATAAATATATTTTGTAGGCAATTTAATTAGCTTTAAATTAAGTGCAGAGCTGGGTCTGTTTTCTATTTTCAAAGTGCCGTACCTCGGTAACCCATTAACGTGCATAGCTCCGGTTGGGCTTTATTTGTAACAAATTTGTTGCTCTTCAAAAAAGTACAGAATAGCTTTCGAAGAAAAATACATATTTTAGGAGATACCAGGCAGAATCTGAAACAAGTTCAAATTTTTTACGGTTTTTCCTCTATAAAATATTTTCTACAACTTTTTGAGAGTTGCAAAAGTTGCAAACTTGAGGATACATAGCCCTAATGGGTCCAAACAACATACTAAAAAATCAGAAATACATCATGTTTTGCAAATTTAGCTATTTTTTATGTCGATTTTGACTGGCCATAACTCATAAGTGCACAAATCACACAAGCCTGAAGAAAATGCCGCAATACAAGCAGTGTTAGGCAGTACTATAGAAGTACTGTGCGTAGCGGTACAATAGGAATACGTAACCAACTTCAAGGAATACATATAGTACAACCAGCGCCAACCAACTGTCACGGTTTTTCTTTGAAATTTGAATTTATCTCCCATTAAGATTGCCCTCCTGGTATACCCTCCATAGTCAATCTTATCCAGGCTTGTTAGACTGTTTATTGAGACTGATTGAGACCATTGAGACCGTTTCTGATTTTAATTTAAAAGAAAAATATTGTTATAACGTCGTGATTTATTCACAGAATAACAATTACAATAAATTAGCTTTTTAAATTTTTTTCTAGTTCTATTAATGGGTGTGAAATCAATCAGTTTCCTTTAAAATTGAATTTACATTAAATACAATTGATTCTTCATTGATCTACGCATGCTTGTTCTTATGCACATAGATGTAGTCAGATGATATTGTTTCCTTTCTTAATTTATATATCATAAAATGAGTGCGAGCAAGATAAAAAAATTCATTGCGGTCTTATTATGAATCTAGTGTTCGTCATATTCTAAATGTTCGTGTCGTTACCATGTTGTAAAAAAAATGTTCATTGAATGAGACATTTCATGTTCATTTAATCTTAGAAAAAAATATTTTACTCGAGCAGGTGATTTAATTCATACTGTTAATAAGATTGTGTAATTAAGAATTGTGAATGGAAAAAATGTATTATAGATTTTGGTAAGATCGGCCATTAGCTGGACTTGATACATTTAGATGGGTTCGATTAACATTTTTTTTTTAGTTGATCAGATCGTTGAATTTTGTTGAAATGGAAACCGAAGTTTGTGCACCACCACAAGCAGGGAAACCTGAACGAGCAAAATTGGAGTTGTCATCAAGTCCTCCACCAAACTGCGCTATTTGTCTATCAGATTGTGATAACAAAAGTTTTACTGACAAATGTATGCACCAATTCTGCTTTGCCTGCCTTTTAAAATGGTCAAAGGTATACTTATATAATTTTTTTTATGCAAACAATTCAATTAACTACTTTTTTGATTTAGGTAAAAGCTGAGTGTCCCCTATGTAAGCAACCTTTTACCTCAATCATTCACAATGTACGTTCTTCAAACGACTACGAAGAATTCGCTATTCTTAATCATCAAACAAGCCAAACAGCTGCCGAAGAATTTAACGATGACTTAGCTGATTTAGATACGTTTTTGTTGCCCAATGTCGCTGCAAATTCTCAACTTAGACAACGTCGTTTCCAATACAGGTGTATATCATATTTTTTTTAAACAACTTATTAAAATGATGACAATTTTTTTTTCTATAATTTTAGAACTACCCTGTTTTTGGATCCTACCGAAGATGTAGCTATTCAGCGTATGCTCCTCACTCATCCCTTAACAAATACAGTATATGTACCCGGTCGTAGGTTCGTATGTCAATTAATTGAATTTAGTCTACGATTTATTTGAACCGGAACAAAAACTTAAAATTAGCACCATTTCTCTCTGCGTTTAAGATTCATAGTTATAATAGGGATTCAGCCCTTTTACGGTAAAGAATGACCAATTGGAACACGAGTAATTCGGCGATGTACACATTTACCAATTGAGTTAATACTCGTATTCTAATTGGTTCTTCTTTGCAGCAGACGTCGGGTCTAAAAAAAAATTGTCATCTACGTAAAATCACCTTTAGAATTCTTAAGATAGGAAAAAATCAAATTTTTTAAAATTTTTGTCTGCTAGTTTTAAAGAAATTATTTTCTCGTATGGTTTACATTAGCATAATATCTTGGAATTACATTATATTCCTTATGTACGTGTCGAGTTGCCATCTTTCTCAATTTGATCGGGAGCCTCCCGTAAAACGTATCGTTTCTCCCGACTCCTGATTTTAAGTTTCAACTCCCAACTTTTGTAATAAAAGTTTACATTAAAATTAATTTTTTTTGATAATAATTTCTACAATTATTAAAGTACTTTTAGATTGTTCAGAGTTTTATATCCAACAATAGTTTGTTATAAGCCCCCAATAAGGACTTGATCAAGTCAACCTTCTACCTTGATAAGGTTAATTTATATCAGCGGTCGGGGAACTTTTTTTTTTAACATTACCCCCTCATTTTGAAAAGGATCAATCAATGTAAATATTTTTTGATTTTTACAAATTTTGCATCTTCTTAAAAGTGTTAAGGGTCTGAAACTTTCAGGATCTTATTATTTCATTAACACCTACAAACCCTCCAAGTATCGTTTAAATATCTTCCGGGGACAAATTCATCAAACTTTGACCTCTAGGGACTTTACACTTTATTAATTGAATTAATTGACACGAAAAAAAAGTTGCGAGAAAGCATTAAATATAAAATACAGAAAATAAAATTCTCATATTGGAACAAACAAAAATTAAGTAATTGAAAGCTTTCCCTCTTTAGATTTTGGAGAATTAAAAAATTGGGACTTTTTGATCTGAGAAAAATTTGAATAAAGTCTTCGGCCATACTAACACACTTAAATTGCCTTATTACTCTCAAAAATTCATTTTTACCCCATTTGGGGTAATTTACCCCGGTACTCCGACCGCTGATTACTAGATGAGGAACCCGACAAAAATGTAATGCAGATGATGCATGTGTTTCGTATCAGGATTACATTTTATGTTCCTGATTAGAATCGCATTTCTAAGCTCTTGTCAGGATTGCCTTGCTTTGAAAAATAAGGAACATTAGCTTTGTTCTCATAGTGACCTGGATTGGATTTGAACTACTTTTAAACTGCTGAGTGTGCGAACAGCAGAATTTCGAATTTGAAAATGATGAATTCATAAATTTGTGAAAACTATTACTATGATTTCCTTTTTTCTATTGTTTAAAGTCGCTTCTATTAAACTGTTTGGGTCCTTTGGGATTGGTGAATCCGGAAAATATAAACTCTAGACTTCGATTAAGATTCGACCCTAACACCATTGACTGGCTTACTACTAACCCCTGACTTAAGGGTTACACATCATGTCCCCGCATTATTAAATAGATCAAAAAATCTAGTGCCAATAATGTTTCTTTTAACAAGTCAATCCTAAGAAGTACCTCAGATTGGCCAAATTAGGAATATCTGATGACGAATGACTAATTTTTTTTAAACTGAGAAAACCTCAGATTAACCAAAGCAGGAATATCTAATAAAAAATATTTTTTTATTAGCAAAGCCCTCCTATATGATCCTGATTCGTATCACGTTAGATTTTCCCTATTGAAATAATCCTTATTTTTTTCTAATAAAGTTGTAACGAAGAACAAGGAAATCAGGAAAAATTTCAACTTAGATACATTGGGTTGATTTTTTTTTTAGAATTTTTTTGCTTTTGAAAAACGTGACAAATTCATATGCACAAACCTGAATTAGTATACATTCCGACTGCTCTCGATTTCGTGAAACTTTGTGGTGGCAACCCTATGTTCGTTTTAGAAAATTATTTTAGGATACATTCAAATATCATGTTAGCTTGCATTTCAAAATCATCTCATAGTTAATACTTCATCCATAGTGATGTCCTATGGGTCTAAATGGGTCCCGTATCAAAAGTTATTGGGATGCCATTTGGACACCCACTTAAGTTTATTACCATACGGTCATCTAAAGCTTTCACAAAAATAATTAATTATTTGATGTTTTCTTTTTAGATTATCGCGAATGTTTCGATCAAGCGTCCATTACACCGACTTAGATTTTAGAAATGCTATTTATTTACACAACTGGTGGGTCATACCCTCATCTCCAGACGTAACTGGAGTATACCGAAATTGCAGTCCTCAATTTTTCAGGTAAAATTTTCAGATTGTATACCAATTTTTGATTGTACTTATGTTTTTTTTTTTTTTTAAATTTAGGGAAAATCCAGCTCAGCTTCACCGCGTCCAGCCATGGCTTATGCGTGAATTAAACGCACTTTTAAACCACAACATGCCTCATACATTATATATCTTATCGATCATCAAAAACCTTCTAACCGAATGCCACGTGGAAAGTTTAGAATTTCGCAACCGAATCCATCCATACTTTAGAGAGCGAACCGATCATTTCATCCATGAATTTTATAACTTTCTACGTTCTCCTTATGATATGGCAGGCTACGATCGTTTTTGCCAATATTCCCAACGAATTCCCGCCGTGGAACTATATTCAAGCTCCTCTTCATCCGATGACGACAGCGATGTGGAAATAATTAGTACACAACATCCCAGTATTGAAATCCTTGAAACACCACCAGTTCCAACTAGACCTTTACCAACAGAAGTGATTGAAGTATCAGACAGTGATTCAAATAACTCCGATGTCATTCTCCAAGAACCACCGCCACCCCCAATTATTACAATCGACGATAGTGACGAAGAACCACCCACTAATAATGCACCAGAATTTCCTCAGGCGTGTGTTAATTCGACAATACCTGAATTAAAAACTGAAAAAACCGACGAGGAAAATTCAAACGTTGCTACGAGTACATGCCACGTAAATAAAAATGAAAGTGAAGAATCGATATATCCAGGGGAAGACAGTGGAGACAACTCTGATAATTGGGGTTCAAATCGAAGCTCGAGTAGTAGAAGGAATAAAAGAAAACGTGTTAGGGCTAGTCCCTGCATTGATGAGACTCGTAGTCGTAGCCACAGTTGTAGTTCCAGTACAAGTTCCGGTAGCTCCAGTACAACCAGCTCTAGTGATAGTAGTTCAAGAAGTTATAGCCGAAAATCAACGTCGTCGCCTGAATGGAATTCCGCATCAAAGAGTAAAAAAGAATCACATTCGCATAAGCGTGTGAAAAAATCGCGCTCGCTGCGGCAAAGACAAATTACGGAGCGTCAGAGACTTACGGCAGAGCGTCAAAGGCTTATGACGCAACGTTCAAACGGAGCCAGCACTTCGACTGCTTCCGGATACAAGATGCGTTTTCGTGCAAATGGAAGCGGCAGATACTGGTACGGCGATCCCGACAATTTGACATCCGACTCCGAATAGTTGAATCACAAACTGTAAATGTAATATAAAACCGAATCGATTATTTTAGAGCCTTATTTAATTTTAAAGAGAAACAAAACGGTTAGAAATTAAAAAAAAAATATTCTTATGTTTATCATTACGGTTTTTTAATTGTATGAATCGATCATTGTCTTAAGTACTTCTTTATTTCATAAATTGAATGCAATCCATAGGTCTTTTTATCAATGTAAATAATATTATAGACAAAAGCGATTAGGTTCAACATCAAATCATTATATTTATATTATAACTTTCAGATAACGTGTATTATAAGTTTAAATAAATAATATAAATTTTTTTTGTAGAAATTTTGGCAACTTTCCGAAACACGTTTTGATAAATTGCAGTTTGACTTGGATAGGCGAATGTTTAAGCGCAATCTCTTTTTCGCTTATGGAAGATTCTCGCTAACCCGAATTTTTAGCTTATAGAGGTGTAGGAGTGGCCTTCTCATTTATGGAAGTTTGTAAAAAATGGAGAGATAAAACAGGTGTACCTTGAATAGGTGTTATTCATTAGAATGTGACGCAGTGCTTATAAAAAATTTTGAAACTTGCGTTTTAGAGTGTCTTTAAAGCCTAGTACTCACTAGTAAATATGCTACGTGATTTTAAGACGCGTCTCAAGTTGTCTTCGTAGACATGTCTATAGACGAACCCTCGTCTAGGCCGTCTCCTGACCGGAATAGGAGAGCTTCGGAGACAGCATGCAACGTTACATATGTTCCGCAATATTTTGACAGTTTGGACGTCATTATTGTCTAGAGGCGAGCCATGCCTAGCTCGCCCAGCTCCATTTATTTTGTTTATTTTATTTTGTCCTCCATGGTGGACTGCGAGGATGAGACTGAGAAATTCACATCGTAGTGTGAACGAAACAAAGAACAGTGTCTCTAGACGGTTTATAGACCATCTCTAGACAAATCACGCAACATCTCTACTATTGAGTAGTAGGCTTAATGTATACAAGGTCTAATAATATACAAACGCACGTTTGCATGAATATACCTTAATCAAGTCTTGTGGTTTTTAAAATGCGCGTTTTTAATCGGCTAAAATATATTAGCTCTCAGGTAGCCTATATTAATTACAGAGGGTGTTTAGTGGGGGGTCGAGCCGAAGTCTTATTTTACTTTTGAAGGGGGGCGGGGAGCTCTTGGCAAATATCACATAACTTTTTCAGCAAGAAATTGAAAAGTTTAATTAAGTTAAATAAAACATATTTCTGAGACAGGGGAGGAGAAAAATAACCAAAAATGCCTTACTTAATTAATTAACGTCCCTATTACTTATTAATTGTAGCAAGTTCGACAAAAAAAAAATCGGTACATACGCACATTTGATCGTTCAAATAAAATACGATAGAAAACAATGTTCTTTGAAAAGGAATGCAATTAATAGCAAATACTAAATACGTTCGACTATCGCTTATATATTCGGACAGGTAAGAAGAAGTCTTAATTATAGAGGTTCACAAATGAAAAACGACTTTCTCTTATAGAGATTTCCTTTTTTTGTGTTTTAATTTAGTTTTTTTCGTTCTATGGGTCTCAGAATATTCCTCCTCTTTACGACCGCGATCGATGAAGTCTATTGTGATACAACCCTCTGTATTAACTAGGGGAGCATTGGGCTTTTAAAGAAAGCCAGCACCTACCTAGGGGCTGCTATTGCTATCTCGCGAGGCGTCATGTCCGTCTTTCTGAGATACTGCAGTGACTGCAGTCTTCTTTTGAAAGCTGTCTCACTTGAGCACATAATATGCTCTGCCGCTTTTCAGCAGAGACGACATACGTTGGTGTCGACCTTACCGATCTTGCAAAGCTGATAATTTAGGGTACAGTGTCCCGTATAAACTTTTTACTAAGGAAGACTAAGACTTGTTTTAATTTGCTTTAACTACTAAGACCATATCACGTTAGTCTAAACGCAGAAAATTTCTGATTTAATCATTTTTATCTGAGATCTATGATTTAATACAGGAGTCGGCCACATACCACCCGCGGGTCACCAAGTAACCCATTTAATAATTATAAGTGACCCGCTTTAGTTTCGAAATTAAATTATTATATATAAAAATAAGTAAAAAAATATTTAAAAAAAAATGTTAAAAAGCGACTCGTAATTATTTTTTTGATATAAATTATAATGTATCTTTTATTCACTGAAAGACTCTTAAAATGAAAATACCAAAAACGCCTATTTAATACTCACATATTAGTTGATTTTGACTCGCAGTCAAAGGTTGCCGACTCCTGATCTAATATCTAGAATTTAGTTAAAAAAATTAAAATTTATTGTTGAAAAGTAGTTTTAAATTAACCACCACTTTTCAGATTGCCTCTGCTTTTGCTAAGTTTAATCGAGAAGAGTTTAAATTTAATGAAATTGCAAACTAATTAATGTAATGTAACAGACAAGGACAATGATGATGAGATCGAATCGTGTATAGAAAAGAAATGGAGTATATATTCTTGAATGTTCCACAATCAGCAATCAAAGTTTTTTGAGTGTTCTAGAAACAAAGGCTCAGAGTAAATTACGAATAAGGTATTTAATTAGCCTCCAATCATTCAGGAGATATTCGACAATAATTAATTGATTACTACATTTTTATTTGATTACTACGTGATTTGTATGCTTATATAAAGATAAAGAATTTGGGTTTTATAAAATGATGGAAAATTTTCATTGCATGAAAGAATCCAAAATGTGGATTCAATACAGTTTCCATCAAAATCCATTTTAGCTATCCCGAATACCATAAATTCTTGTTAAATGCTATGAATTATCCGGGTCGGTGACAATTGGGCGGGTGACAACTGGGCGGGTGACAATTGGGCGGGCGCTTGTTGACCTAGGTCATTCATTTATGTCCATTCATTCATAAAATTGTTTTCATCACATTTTGTGAGTTTCATCGTCGTTGAAATTTCTTACAAAATTAAATTGCTTGTTGTTTGCCTTCTTATGGCGCGTTTTTTGGAAACTGAGCGCTGTGGCCGAAAACTCCAGCAACAGTTTTTTGCCGACGAATAAATCTTTGCAACGTCGACTGTGTAGGCATTTGAGCTGCAGCAGCAGGAGACACTGAATTGAACGCGAGTGACAATTTCACTGGTTGCTTCACGCGTTCTACGTGCTCGATTTTTGGCGACATTAACGACGCTAATTACCTCATACAAAGTCGGATCAGAAGGATGAGTATGTTCTTTTACATAAGCATAACCATCGTAAAGCTGTTTTCGGCCACCGCGCTCAGTTTCCAAAAAACACGCCATAAGAAGGCAAACAACAAGCAATTTAATTTTGTAAGAAATTTCAACGACGATGAAACTCACAAAATGTGATGAAAACAATTTTATGAATGAATGGACATAAATGAATGACCTAGGTTAACAAGCGCCCGCCCAATTGTCACCCGCCCAGTTCTCACCCGCCCAATTGCCCGGATCCCGAATTATCCATTGAGCTCAAAATGCTGTGCTTACTGGTATGGTATAGCACGTAAAAGACAAAATTTTGAAGAGCTCCTCCGGTTGCCTATAATCTAACCAAAAAGTAATATCGGATTTATACGAGAATCAGAAATTGTAGACATTTTACAAACATATATTTTTAAAAATAATTCGACAGAAAGTTGTAGTTACATTAAAAAAATGAATCTACAATCAGTATTTAAAATTAAAACTACTTTGGTAAACCAGCACTAATTGAACTCTCAATACCACAATGATCTTGTCCTCGCAATATTTTGAAATAGCCATCCGCACCCCAATCAGTATTCCAGGAGTTAGCGATCAACCAATATGGAACATCATCTTCAACGCCCCATCCTAAAATTCTAATAGCGTGACCTCCCAAAGCTCTACCCTTCACATGTTGATATACTCCTATAAAAAAAGTATTGATTGTATTTTTTTCTAGGTCCGAAAGTTGTATCTTATACCTGATTTATATTGGATAAGATCTTCAAATACTGTAAATGCTCCTTCAACGGGTCCATTGGTGTAAATTTCTGTTTGAATATCGGCTACATTTCGTCGAACTGAATACGATTTCGAACCAAAATGTAAGTCTTTTTTGAAGGGAATATTGTATTTGAGGTTTGTGCATTCCTTTTTACATTTTGGGGTTCTTCCCTCAGATGCATCACATGAAGGACGGGAACCATTTACGTGGTGTTCACATGGAGCTATTTCATATGGTTGACATCCCTAAAATATTACCATCAAGTTTACATAATGAAATATTGATTAAACATAAAAAATCTACTTGTTCTGAATTGTATGCTCCACCACTAACGATACCCTTAGTAGTCCAATACCTCCAGGCCATTCCTGGAAATCCTCCATTACATCCAAACCCGCACGAATGGCAACAGGACACCAATTCTTCGGAAGAAAATCTAAAATTGACTTGTCCTTTTGAATGAATGCACACCCGATCAGACATAGCTTCCACAGCTCCGAAAGCCCAGCACGAGCCGCATGAGCCTTGGTCTCGAATTTCTCGAATTGTAGGACAATCGGGCCATTGTGTTCGGGAATCGAAATTTGTTGGAAGTTCCATGGCTGTTACGAACGGTTCCCGTTCTGGGAGTCTGTATTTTTCCGAGTCGGGATGAACGCCCATTAAACGTTTTACATAAGCCATTGAAACATCATGGACGAAATTCCTTCCAGCCTTCCATGTCGTGTTTAAAGCATTTATTTCTTCGATAAAATCATCGGATAAAGTATATTCAAGCTCGTTTTTAATACTTAATGCCAAAGAGAAGCAAGATATAAAAAGTATTATAACTTTCATCGTTGAGAATTCTGAAACATAAGATTGTATTAAATTCTTATTTTTTAAAATTTAAATTATTTAAAATACTTACATTTAGAACTACGAATTAATTTTTTTATGTACCAATGCTATTAGTAAGTATTTCAAACGAACGTTATGCTGATTTATTCTATAATAAGTCGTAAAAATAAATTATCGTTCTTTTCTACACAAAGAATAACATGAGGCCAAATAAGTTCATGTTATTGTATGTCAGCTGATAGGAGAAGGTCAATTACATACAGTGCATGTAAACATTGATTTCTGGAAATCTTTATATAGAAGACGTAGTTTCTTGTTCAATGCGAAAAATAATATATCAAATACTGTATCCTCGATATTTTTACAATAAAAGTAAAAAGGTCACTTAATATTAAATGGATGATTCATTTCTAATATATTGCAATATTAATAAATAAATATTATAAAAAAAATGAAAAAACCGACTTCAAAATATATAAAAATTCTTAAACAAATAATGCACTAAAAAGTAACAAAATAATGGCGTATCCTTGCAGTATCTACAACTTACAAATTATTAGGATGATACAATGTACAACTATTGTTATTTTTGGAGTTGGTGTCAGCCAAGGAAATACGACTATATTGGTACTTAGCAAAAAACGAGAATACCTTATGAAAATTATTTTTCAAATGAACTTTTAAACAATATACTCGAACTGTAACAATATCTAGCGACCTTTAAACTACAAAATACCAATTACCAACTAAACCTTTTTACAATTTTTACAAATTACCATTAATATTTATTTTCTTGACTGACACCAACTCCAAAAATAACAATAGTTGTACATTGTATCATCCTAATAATTTGTAAGTTGTAGATACTGCAAGGATACGCCATTATTTTGTTACTTTTTAGTGCATTTCTTGTTTAAGAATTTTTATATATTTTAAAGTCGGTTTTTCATTTTTTTATAATATTTATTTATTTCTCGCGTTTTAGTGTTCTGAAGTTTGATAACTGATTTTATTTTTTTGAAAATGGTTAACCTTCCATACGCGCTGCTCATATGAGGCAGCGCCGTTTAATATTAAAAGTTACTACATCATCCCTTTTTGCCCTTAAGGGTTGAAATTTTTTACTTTTAAATGTAATAACAAAACTAAGTGGATTACTCTTTTCAACAAAAAAAAAATTATCAAAATTCGGTTAAATGTCACTATTTCATCCCCTATTTTCATCCTTAAGGGGTGGATTTTTTTCTTCAAATTGAAATGTGAACAATTTAAAGGTACGTTGTACGTAATAGAAACAAAATTATCAAAATCGGGTTAGCCAGGAAAAATGTATAATATTATGTCATCTCTAATTTTTAACCCCTTATGAGTGGAAATTTTTTTTTTAAATGGAAAGGAGATTAATTTAAAGTTGTGTTCTACAAATAAAAAAATAATTATCAAAATCGAGCTATCCAATAAGCAGTTAATATTTCATCCCTTAGTTTTCAACCCTTTAGAAGTGAACGATTTCCTTCAAATTAAAATGGGACCACACGGGAAGCACCAGCTTTCAAATAAAAAAAGAATTATCAAAATCGAGCTATCCAATAAGAAGTTAATATTTCATCCCTTAGTTTTCAACCCTTTAGAAGTGAAAGATTTTCCTCAAATTAAAATGGGACCCTTCGGGAAGCACCAGCTTTCAAATAAAAAAAGAATCATCAAAATCGCTTCACCCAGTCGGAAATGCTGAGGTAACAAACATAAAAAAAAAGAAAAAAAAATACAGTCTAATTGAGAACCTCTTCCTTTTTTTGAAGTCGGTTAAAAAGAATGATGCATTTTTATGCAAAGCAGTTCTCCAAAGTGTCTATAAAAACAACTTCTACTAGAATGATATAAATATTTTAAAGATATTAAGGAAAATTTCAAAGGAAAATATGGATATTTTAGTTAAATTTTCTAGCGTTTCAATTTTCAGCCAATTTATAGATATACACAAAGAATAAATATCTGCTGCGAGGCGTCACAGTACTTTCATTTATGAAACTCACTGTTGGTTAAAAGAAAATATAAGCTCTTTATAACTATTTACATAAACAGAACTATATGCATACAGCCTATATGTATGTACGAGTACGAATTCCCAAGCTTCACCCCAGAACCGTCCTTATTCGAATTTTCTCAGGAAAAAGTTTCAAATAAAAGTTGTATAGCCACTAATGAGTCTAATAACTATAGAAAGTTTAAAGAAAATCGTTGGAGCCGTTTTCGAAAAACTTGAAAAAGTTAAAAAACTCCAAGAATAAAATAGAGCTTTCGGTTAATCGATTCAACGAAAATCTTCGCGGCACCACTAGATATAATATGTAGGCTAAATTTCAAGTTTGATGAAATTCGCATAAAGCTTTCGATACGATATGTCTGTCACACACAGACATGTTTCTAAAAACCACTTTTTTGGATTTAGAGGACCCCAAACCATGTATTTCCGGTGAAAGCTCGAATTCTGAAATTCCAACCAATTACAATACTTCCTTTACTATATTATAGTAGTAAAAGAAAGTAAAAATTGAAAAAAAGATCAGTAACATCAGTAATAACGTTATGAATGCTGAAATTAAAAAATTCCACCAATATATCTCTTTGAATTTGTATACAAAACCTAATGCAGTATTTTTAACCGACTTCAAAAAAAGGAGGTTCTCAATTCGACTGTTTTTTTTATGTTTGTTACCTCAGAATTTTTGACTGAGTGATCCGATTTTGATGATTCTTTTTTTATTTGAAAGCTGGTGCTTTCCGAATGGTCCCATTTTAATTTGAGAAAAATCTTTCACTTCTAAAGGGTTGAAAACTAAGGGATGAAATATTAACTTCTTATTGGATAGCTCGATTTTGATAAATCTTTTTTTTTATTGGTAGAACATAATTTTAAATTAATCTTCTAATTAATATATTAAAAATCGGCAATTGTCATTTAAAATAAGAAATTCAGGAGATTTGTTATATCGTCTCACTTGACAAGGGGCTACGTCTTACGAAATCTAGGTCCGATTTTTTACGGTCATTAAAATTGATCGTTAAAAAAAACTAATATAGGGATCATAGAGATGATAACATTTTTGTTTTATAGCAAATTATTTTTAACAAATTTTTCAATAAATGTTCGAGTCTTAATTCAATGAACAGAGATTGTAATTGAGATACTCTAAAATCAATGTCTAAGGTATTCTAACTTGCGCCAAGTAGTAAACATATTATGATTTATGGGTATTTTAATTACTTGAGAATTTTAATTTTGTTATAAAAGAAACATTTTTTTTGGGATTATAATACTTTAAGTTGAAACTGTCATATTATTTTATAATAACCGAATTTCGTTATAAGCGTTTTCAATATTAACTTTTTCTACTATTTATATCTACGAGTATATGGCTTACTAATAATGGTTTTTAAAATAGGCGCTTCATGTTAATAACCGTAATAGCCAATAATAACATTTCAGCTTAAACTGGCCAATTACAATAGAGCATTTCCTTTTAAGAAAGGGATTATTTTATAGTACAATCAAATACATTTAAAATAGGTTTCAGGCATTCTCACTGCTTTAATATTCGGTTATAGAAAGAAACATCTATAAAATGTATTAAATTGTACAACACAACTCAAGGCCAAACACCCGTGGACTTTTTAAATACTTCAAAACTACAAATGACTTCAAACGTAAACAAAAATGTTATCAATCGTCCTTAAAATAATTCAATTTCTCTATTATTAATTTTTTAAATTTAATTTTAAAAATGTCCATATCAGACAATGACAAAAGAAAAACTTATTTGGCTACTTCCCTAATAGACTGTTTCGATGACTGCTGCATAAGGTTAGTTAATAACTTTCAAGTTCAAATATAATTCTTAAGTTCCTTCAAGTACATATTTCCAAATAAAAAAATAACTTTATAGTGATCTGGAAGCTTTATTGAGTCTGAAGAGAGCAGATCCAAACAAATTCATTCCTGAATTAGGATTAACTCCTTTCCATTTACTTATCGGAAATGAAAATAAAAGTTTTGTCAACGAAGCAATAGATTTAGTGCTGAAATACGGAGGAAATCCTAATGTTAAGTAAGTAATAAGAAAATACATAGTTAAAATTTGATGTTAACGCGCTTTTATTTTGGCTAGAAATGAAGACGGATTAACTCCTGTACATATAGCAGCTATGTGGGATCAACAGGAGGTTCTTTTCAAGCTTTTAAACAATGGAGGTGACATTTTTGCAGTGGATAATTTGAATAAAACACCTATTCACTATGCTATTGAGGAAGAACGAATTGATTTACTAATAGAACTTGAAAAATGGTTACGAAACCATAGAGAACTCGACAAAAATCATTTGGACTTATCAATTCAACAGATCTCGGAAAGCCTAATCAATTTGAGTAGTTCTTTTGATTCAAATTTTTTTGAAAATAATATAGACAGCAAGACTGACTCCTGTGATTCCCAGTCGATTTTCAGTTTGAAGACAGAAATTCTAGAAAGTGGAATCGCACCCCTAGAGAGTACCAAAGATGTGATGAACTATTATAATAATGAGACGAAAGTTAATTCTTGCATAAGTGATGTCTTCAATAAGTCTTTTATAGAAAGTGCAGATAAAGCAAATAGTGATTTATCTAATGATAATATGCATAAGGTAAATATTACTTGCTAAAAATGCAAGAATAATATTTAATTAAAGTAAACTTATTTATTTTCATAGTCAAATATGTCAGATGTGCAACATGTGTACATAGCTGATGATTATAAATATGTCGACGAAGAGGAAGGAATTGAATTTGTAGAAAGAAGATATCTTCCAAAACCAGTTATGTAAGTATAAGAAAAGAAGAGATAGTAATATCATAGGGTGTAGACCTATGCAGAAAGTTCACTCGTAATTTTTGGTCGTTTATTTTGACCCTTGCACAACTGCGACACTTAAGAAATATGACTACATTATAGGTGAATTCCCATTTTTGGAATTTTAGTTCATTTCGATTTATTTTTTAATTGTAGTGGAAAAAATATTCCACATTCATGAGACTTTTGACAACATTTATGATATTTCATTGGCCACTTGATAATAATAACAGTTAGGGTTATTCAAGTATTACGTAAACACCGAAAGGGAGGGGGTCTTTTATTTGATTATTTTCGATGACATAGGGGCCTGGGGGGGGTCTAGATGATGATGACGTCAGAAATGTATATTTATTATTTGTATTATTTTGCAAAATTTAGTAGATTCTAGTTCAAATAAATATGGGTACCCTAATAATTGTCTATGCTTGATAGCGAAGAGTATATCCAAGGATTCCCCAAAACAATATAAGGTTTGTTCGCGGATCTAATACTGAACCGATAACGAAGGGGATTTAGGATAATCGCCAAAGGCATACACGCTTATGAACTGATTAAGGGTTATTTTTCCGTGAACGAGTTTGAAAATGTTCGGAAGTAAGACGAGGATTAACGAGAACCTACGAAAATTGTTAATTGAATTTCACGTTGCGAGCGAAGAAAAGAAAATCTAGCCACATTTTATCAAACTGCGCATGAGTAAGAGAATCGAATTTTTCGTCCTAAAAAAACTCGAGAATCGCTAGATCCAAAGTCCCGTTTCTCTATCCTTTTCTGTTAACTTTAAATTCAATTAAAAATTTTCGTGGGTTCTCGTTAATCCTCGTCTTATTATCGAATTAATCAGTTCATAAACGTGTATGCGTTTGTCGATTATATATATATTAGATTCGCGAACGAACCTATATATTGCTTAGATACTAGCTCTCGAGCAGGAAACAACCAATCCATCGAGAACTTGGAAGCATGGATTCAAGTTTCATGGACTGAGGACAAATATTTTTAATTTACTAAATTCTAAATTAATTAAAGAAAAATTAAGATCGTTTAAAGTTAAACATTTTTTAAATATGTTTACGAATGTTAACAATAGGCATGATGCCAGTAATTAAAAATCACTGAAATTATTTATTTATTTAATGAAACTTGAATTATGCAATACGAAACACGCATTTATTCTCTTATTTAAAGCGAGATTGATTATTATTTTGATAAAATAAAACTTCAAAATTTGAAAGTCCGCCATGTTTTGTTAAACACCAATTATAGTGAATGACGTCAATGTTGAATGCAGCGAATGTAGTAGCAGTTGAATGTTGATAAACAAGCCGTACAAGCTAAGTCGACGACTAGGAAACGACTAGTTCCAAATTGAACGACTAACGAACTTCTAGTTTTTAGCGCGTCTCGTATTGGTGTTTATGTTGCGTTTATTCAACCAGACTTCAATTCTGACGTCACCAGCGAAGCCATTGCAATAACAAGGCGTTTTGGCACGAATTTAAAATCTAAAAACTAAAATGCCATTTTTTCCTACTAAACCTTTATTAACTGAAGAAATATGTAATTTATTGTAAATAAAAAATGTTTCTGAGCATTATTGGTTAGTTTTTAAAAATTGGTCATCATGCCTATTGTCTTGATAAAATTTATTCAAGTAGTATTTAATATTAATTAACTGTGCAATAATTCACATTAATAACAATAAAGAAAGCTGTATAGATTTAAAAACATACATACATGCTTACGTAAGCATAGGGCGGGGGGTTAGGGTTTTGCTGGCAAGGGGAGGGAGGGGTTAAAAAATTACTAAAATGATGCTTAAGTAATACTTAAACGACCCCTTACGCTAAATTCTCAAAGACCATCGAAATCAAAGTTCCCAACAGTACGTGAAACTTTTACATAGACTTTTCACAATGGAATAGATTCAAGGAATTAAATGTGGACATTTTTATCGCCATAAATATCCCAGTGAACAAGCAATAGGCCTGTTCCAGATGAATGGTAAATCCGTACAGTTACAGTACAAGCAGACCTGTACTGGGGTCTAAAAGCAATCCGGGCATTTTAGAAACTTCGGTTGGTTTCCGTAAACACTACAACTAGCCAGTTATCTATTAGCTCTACAATCAGTAGGCTAAACGGCCTTTTATCAGACCGGCCCGTTGGGCAATGGTTTTGATCAACTCTTTGGCCAGTGTAAAATTATAGCGATTTTTTATATTGCGTATGCTGGGACCGTACATGCACGGTTTTATTTTCATCTGGGACAGATCTGTTGTGTGTTTACTGAAACTTTTATGTACTGAAGCTAAGTATGAAAACTGTACTTTACAAAATTTTGAAAAATGCATTCTCTAAATAATCATTTAAAAATTTTTTTAGAAACGATTCGAAAGGATCGCAACTTTCGGTTGATTCATTTAATGTCCCATCCGATTATGATACAGATACATTACGGCAAGAACTTACTTCTTTTGGATTTTGCCCCGGTCCAATTACAAAAACCACGAAGAGGGTTTATATAAAAAAACTATTTCAGCTTCAAGGAACTACAAATATTAATCCCATTGCAAACGTTCCAATTATCACACCTCGAGGTATGAAATTTTTTTAAATTAATTACTTTTGCTTCACTAAAAAAAATTACTAGTGTTAATCAGTCGTTATGGAAATTTTTCCATTTATTTAAATTTTGATCATGTCTAAATTATTTGTTAATTATTGGAAAATTCTCATAAGAAATGGTAAAACAGTTAATTAAAAGATCGATATTTCAAAAGCTTTTTTAGTGATCTATTTCAATTTTAGTATACACTTTGGAGTTAAATAGAACGTTACAAAATCCAGACTGGACGAAAAATCTCACAGAACATATAGCTTTAGAAAATGCAATCATCGAATATTACACACAGAATAAAATCAACACCAAGACAAAAAATCGAGGTGGTATTAACCGAACACATTTCACATACCTCCTTCTTGATTCGAGGGTGACCCAAAATTTACCGGTTCGATCTCATCAACTCGGCCCAACAAAAACATGGGAGGATTTTCTCTCGGCTGTTTTTTACGTTGGAAAAGGAAAACGCTCTCGACCGTATGCTCATCTTTACGAAGCCTTAACAGTATGGAACCACCAGAATGATTCGACCAATAAACACAGTCGGATTAACAAAAAGTGCCAACACATCCTGAAAATTTGGAAGGACCAATGTGGAGTTGTGTGTCTTCACATTTTTCAAAACGTCCTCTCGGTCGAGGCTCACATTCGGGAAGCTGCAATGATCGATGCGATCGGGTTAAAAAATTTAAAAAATATTAACTCGGGAAATTACTGTGATTTAACTTTAACATGGACTCGCAAACAAAAACAAATGTTAGGGGTTTACTTGCTGTACAAAGCGTTAAAGATATTTTTAATTGAAGGGGAACGGCAATTAAAACCAGCCGATATCGATTGAAAATCAAATCGAGCTATATTTACAGTTTTAATAAACTTTTAATTCATATCAGTTATTTTTTTATGGAGGAAAAAAATATATCCGACCATTTGCTCATTTTTACGAAGCCTAAAAGCGGATTTATACGATTCAATATTATTTATTCAATTTTATTGAAACAGGGATCATATCAATTAAATTGAAATGCTCGTTGTTTACGCTATTTTAGTTTAATGAGGTTGGAGGCGTTGGAGCATTAGAAAATTTTATTAAAAATTAATAGCTTTGCTCACAAAGCCTTCTGATTTAACTATTTTTAGCCAAATTGACTAAACCTTAAATACCAATACACCATGAAAATTTAAAAAGAACAATGTGTATTGTAAATCTGTAAGAAACATATGCAAGGAGATTAATTTTTGAAGGATTAAAGATATATTTAAATCAAGGTGAACGACAACTAAAACGTCTGTCGATATCGATTGAAAATCAAATAGTTCTATATTTACAATTTCAATAATTTTTTTTTACAATTTCAATACATTTTTTTTACAATTTTATATCTTTTTTACTAAATACCATCCTAGATAATCAATCAGCTCAAATCCTAACTCCTTGAACAATTTTTCAGATGCCGTGTTACCAACGATAAGAAAAGCCAATGGAGCGATATTTTTTGACGCGAAATCTTTGCACAAAGCCTTGGTTACAATTTTTGCATATCCTTTACCTCGATGTTTCTCTTCGGTTTGTAAAATTGCAAGACTTCCATAGTCGTTTCGTAATATCCACGAAACGAGAGTTCCATCTTCCAGAAACAAGCCAAATCCATTGTTGTACTTGACGAGCGCAGTAATATATTTGATCGTCGATTCAGATCGATGAGGCCAAAGGGAATTTATATGTTCGGCATGTTTTTCATTTAATTTTTCCAATTTCAGTCCAGCAGGAACCCTAAAAAAAATGGAAAATTATTTCTTCAATGCACTAACTAGGAAAAAATATTTTTACAAAAAAAAAGCGTCCACACTTTTCCCCTATCAACAATAGTATATCAATACTATTAACAAGCTTTATTTTCCGAATGAAGCAAACGTTTTTTTAAATATAAGTTAATTTTTTATTTTTACTTTTTATTCTAAATATATATATATATATATATATATATCTAAATGCAAGCGTGGTATGAAAAGAAAACATTACAGTGTAAATTGCTTTGCTTTTTGCTTTGCTTTTGCTCGTTTCTGTGTAAGAAACATTAATTTTCAAACATTAACTGTTTGGTTATCATCAGAGAACCAACAGATCAATATTTTTAATGATAGCTATTCCACAGGAACTATAAGTTTTCCTAAGACAAAAATCAACATTAGCAATATTGCACCTACAAATTTACCCCGACAAAGTGTCTCAAAGGTAATAGAAAAACTGGAAACTGAAGATAGATTATACGACTTTAATGCCGCGTTCACACGTTTCAACTTTAGTTGAACGAAAAGCTACGTGTGAACAGTTGTTTCAAGTAAAGTTGGTCAACTTTTTAGTGGATCAACACAGTGATGAGTCATATTTGTCAAAGTCGTTCAAGTGATGACTCATATGCGAGTTGAGTCAGATATTGATATGTGTGATCCCTCCCGATTGAATTGGCCGGTCAGTTTGCTTTCTATTTTGTTGGTATTATTGGATATTCTTCACCACTTCTCTCACCGTTTCTCAAAAAACTATTCTAATACCGCGTTCACACGTTTCAACTTTAGTTGAACGACAAAACTTGAAAACGACTTGAATCAGTTTTTGTTCACACGTGTCAACTAAAATCGACCAAACTATTTCAACTGTTAAAATAGTTTTATGAGTAGCGGGGAAAGAAGTGGTGAAGAATATCCAATAATACCAACAAAGTAGAAAGCAAAATGACCGGCCAATTCAATCTGAAGGGTTTAGGGTTCACGCATGTTGATATCTGGCTCAACTCGAATATGACTCATCACTTGAACGACAAAAGTTTGACTCGTTCAAACTTTTGTTGATCCATTAAAAAGTTTATCAACTTTACTTGAAACAACTGTTCACACGTAGTTTTTCGTTCAGCTAAACTTGAAACGTGTGAACGCGGCATAACAGTTAAAATGGATCGAGCGATTTCAGTTGAAACGTGTTAACGAAAACTTATTTAAGTCGCGTTCAAGTTTTTTTTTTTTTGGTTTATTTAAGGTCGCATCAACTACTATAGTCATTAGCGACCGTCGAATCCGAAAACCCAGAAAAAATATCTTAGGCTTTCGTTGGGATTCGAACACAAGACCACTGGCGTATAAGGCAACTATATCTAGTCACCACGCCACTAAGTGACCTGCTTTCAAGTTTTGTCGTTCAACTAAAGTTGAACCGCGTGTGAACGCGTCATATGACGAAAAGCCTTTTGGCAGTTTTTTATTTGATGCATCGTCAACTAGTTATTAAATTAACAAAATAAACTAACCAATTAAAGAGCTTTGGGGTCAATCAGACCCAAGGGGTGTTCACTTTGAATTTGACGTCACTGGTACGATCGGGTTTTTGATCGGGTATGATCTTTCTGACAAGTGACAGAAGCGGCCATTATCTGTCGTTTTTTCTATTTCTTCTTATCGTTGTTATTGCGCCTCATAGTTTGAAATTTATTTATGAACATAATAAATAATAATAATATATTTTATTTTTCTTTGTTATTTTACTTTAATTGAATAATGAAGATTTCTTCTAGAATCTATACCTTACTTAGCTATATATTTTTAATTCCCGCGTTTGTCAATCATACCAGTGACGTCATTTTCAGAGATCAAAGAAACGCCGCCTAGTCAAGTGAGCATACCTTATGTATCTAATAACCTTGAATCAGACCTTGATAAGAAAGTCTAAATACATAATACTTAAAAGTTAAAACGTTTTACTAAAATTCTTCTTACATATTAAGAGTAGAATCTAATGGATCATCTATACACAGTAGAATCTTTATAATCCGACATTTTCTCAGTCCGACACTTCTTTTACCATAATGATATAAGGTATGGTATCTTTGGTTTTTTTTTTAATCAATTAAATGTTTTAAATGAATTAAACTTAACATTTTTCATTGAAAATCCTGTAATTCGACAATTTTTATAAACCGATGTGCCAAGTCTCATATGTGCTGGACTACAGAAAACATACTGTATTTTTTATTCTTTACACTGCTAATTAGCATTTGGTGAGATTTTAAATGCTGTATAAGTAGAATTTTTTTTTTGGTATTGTAATCACGGTTTTGTCGGCGAGCATGTGTCTAACACCTCTTTTTTTGGGTTACCCTATATATGTAAAGTATTTAATAAGATTATTTATACATATGGAACACGAATATTAAAAATGATCCGTCTTCTCTGGTATAAATTGAAGAAATAATTGATCAATTAATTAATCATTAATTCGTGTGTTGTCATCGGAAACACACCTCAGAGCAAAATTTCAGCTCAATTGGATGTCGAGAAGTGGATAAAATATCGCTTACAAAGTTTCATCCACACATACAGGTGAAACTAATATAAATTAAGGGGATAATTAATAAGCGTGGTACAATTGCCGTAAAAATGATTCTTACGTGTATTCATATTTTAAGGCTTTTTCCACGGAAACACCATAAATAGAAGCCATTTTATATTCGAAAGGCATCAAACCATTCTCATGCATAATATCCAGAACCAAAGGACTTTGATTTTTATGGATAACATGAAAATTGGGAACAAAATTCCAGTTGATAATTTTCGTTTTTCTCAAGGCTTCTGTAAGGCGTGCATTTGATGGTTCCAATGTATAACAACTGATATGCTATAAAAACCAACTTTTCAAAAAAAAAAAATCAAATTATTACAATTAAACTACGTACCTCAGCAATCATAACAACGGTTCCATCCTTCCAATCGCCATGTGGAGCAAACAAACGAATCGGATAATCATGCTTCAATTTCCATTCGATTGTTGTATCGAGATAGTAATAAATATAGGCCAATTTCGGCCAATTTTTCTTATACAAATCCCTCAGTTCACATAATTGTCCATCACTGATTTCTTGTAAAATATCACCTTTTAATGCTGACTCGATCAATAGCTTCTCCATCTTTACTCTGAGACGGCCACGGTCTATTTAATTACAATATCTATTGCATCAATTGCATTGAATGCATTATTTATCACATGACGCAAATTCTTGAAAAACCTGAAAACAAGGAAAAGCGTGTATTAAAGGCTCATATACCGATTAATGTGCATTTATGATTTAATTGCACCGAGCAATCGTTCAAGATTATTTTTATCGATTTACATAAAATAGATTAAATCAGACTAAAACGCGGCCTTGATAAATGTATATACATATGTATAACGCTCAGCATTCATGTTAAAAAAGTAATGCATAGTTTATAATTTTTTTATAATTAAATGATTATTTTAATGGTCGTTTATCTTTCTGATAACTCTAATTACCATGTTTTTACTTTCCTACCTTAATTAAAAATTATGTTAAAATTAAATGAAAATTAAGTTTATTTATTTGTTGATAATATTGTAGAATACATAATATATAGAATGACCCCTACTAAGGCTAGTACACTTAGTATTAAGTTAAATGAGTCAAACATATGGAAACATATTGAAGGTATATTTTCAATATTAGTCTACGGTTAAAGAATACCATTAGCTTCGTTGGCTTAGCTTAATTATTTGAAACTAGCATATTTTACTTGCGTATAATATCAGGTGGTCACAGACCTGAAAAACTTAAAATTATCAGGTAATTTCATTCAATCTGCAAAGATTAGATAATTTTGAAAAGTATCAGGGATTTCAATTTGGAAATTAGGCTGTATTTCAACTCGTATAATTAGGGTATTAGGGGCATTTTGGAGTTCCTGATTTCTAGTTTTGAAAAAATATTTTTGTTACTTTAAAACTACCTTCAGGTTAAAAAAAAAGTTTTTTTTTAAGCTATATAAATGCTTATGTTTCGATAAATGTCTAGTTTTTGAGCTATTATTCAATTTGATAAGATGTGATTGATATGTTTGAATATTGTTTATTTGATTTGATTGATATGATGTGATTGTTTTGTTTACTATGCGACAATTTATCGCTGCAATATCGGTGATTAAGTGAAAACATACCCTTTTTTCCTGACGATATTTCTAACTAATAAACGTACAGTAAAGAGCAGGTTCACTATGCTATCATTAGTTAAGAGATAAAATTTTTGTGTTTAAAAAAATACAAGAAAAAAAATGTTTGCTTCAAAAATGGCTATCAATTTGCGCTATTAGTTGCAAGACAAAAATATTCAATTTTTACAATACAGTAAAACCTCGATATAACGGTCTTATAGGAGAGAGGAGGTGTCCGTTAAAACCGAAAGTCAGTTATATAAAAAATGAATACGGCAAGTTTTTGTTATTTTTGAGAAAAAAAAATTGTTATATCTTCAATTAATGATTCTCAGTTTTTTAAAACAATCCTAAGAAAAATAAGATTAATAATTAATAAAACGTTCGCTTAAACGTCGGTCAGCATAGAGTTTGTATGTAAAATATAAAGATTTTAAATGCTAATATTTCAAAATTTAGTGCCACAAGGACAATTTTCAAAAATCCTGACTATAAAGGAAACTTATAAATATGTGTACTGAAAATTTCAAAAGGATTTTAAGAAAAAGGTTATTTCATGGAACGTCCAATAAATCAAAAAACGTCTATTTTGAAAATGTGTAAACTTTATTTAGACGTTGCTGTTTGCTATCGACACGTTTACTTTCAGTAGATCCTGCTAAGAAATGAAGTGTTGTTTCCACTTAAAAGTTTTCTGTTGTTTATAAGAGTATATATAAAAGAGTATCATTTAGTTGAACATTGTTATCTAACGAATAGGTAATAAATGTTAATAGATCATCGAGATGTGATTTTGCTACTGATAACTTCATTTTTAGCAGTGTTCTTTCTTCTTCTTCTTCGCTATTTTCACGTTACTATCCTCATTTTTTTAGGTTCATAACTTCATCTACTATTTCACTTTCAGTCATGATATTATACCCAGAGTCACCCTTATCTACTTCTAGTCATTTTAAAACATCTTATATTTGACCGGATTTTTTGTCCGTTATATCCGAAGTTCGTTAAATAGAAGCCCGTTATATCGAAGTTTTACTGTATCTATAATAAATAATATAAAAAAAAATGTTGAATTTATTTCCATCATAATTTAAGTACCTAGTTTGAATTGATAGGCCAGTCAAAATCAACAATAAATTCGCAAAACATGATGTATTTCTGATTTTTTAGTATGTTGTGTGGACCCATTAGGGCTATGTATTCTCAAGTTTGCAACTCTCAAAAAGTTGTGGAAAAATTTTTATAGAGGAAAAACCGTGAAAAATTTAAAGTGGTTTCAGATTCTGCTCAGTATCTCCTAATCCATGTATTTTTCTTCGAAAGCTATTCTGTACTCTTTTGAAGAGCAACAAATTTGTTACAAATAAATTCTAACCGGAGCTCTGCACGTTAATGGGTCACTGAGTTACGGTACTTTGAAAATAAGCCAGTTTTTTCAAAAATTGAAAATTTTAGCTTTAGACCTTTTTTGGATCGAAGTTGTAAGGTAAAAGGGATAAGGTAAAATAACATTTTCCCAGAAATGTTCCTAAACACTTTTTTGTTGTATGAAGTGATTTTTAAACATGCCAGTCGGCAAGATCCTGCCCTCCTGGAAATGTGCAAAACTGCAGTGAAGAGAATGATGGTAACTAGCCTCAAATAAACCCTGACGTTCCACCAATATACTTAAATACCCACTAATGCGATTTTACCTTATATGGGTTCTCTGAAATTTTGAGAGAACTACGAGGCTTACAGGCTTTGTACTTAGTTTAAAGCTAATAAAATTGTCTACAAATTATATGCAATAAGTTCTGCTCGTAGGATCAATTGTTTCGAAGCAACTTCGATCAATAAAAGATCTAAAGCTAACATTTTCAATTTTTGAAAAAACTGGCCTATTTTCAAAGTGCCGTAACTCAGTGACCCATTAACGTGCAGAGCTCCGGTTGGGCTTTATTTTGTAAAAAATCAGTTGCTCTTCAAAAGAGTACAGAATAGCTTTCGAAGAAAAATACATGGATTAGGAAATACTGAGCAGAATCTGAAACCACTTCAAATTTTTCACGGTTTTTCCTCTATAAAAATGTTTCCACAACTTTTTGAGAGTTGCAAAAGTTGCAAACTTGAGGATACATAGCCCTAATGGGTCCACACAACATACTAAAAAATCAGAAATACATCATGTTTTGCGAATTGATTGTTGATTTTGACTGGCCTATGAGAATGTTCAGAATTTTTAAAACGTATTATGGACGTACGCTTACTACGATTTCCGACTTCAGAAAAGCATGTAAATACATATGAACTAAGGTCTTAATCATAATACCAAATAAGATTTTCAAATCATGGAAAAATAATGACCAGGAAACATTGGAAGACCTGGAATTATCAGAAAGATTCAAAATTATGTTTTGTGGCCATGCTATATTTTATATTATAATAAACGTTCCAATTAAAAATTTATCTGATAGACTAAATTAGGTACATCCTGTTTATTAATTTTATATGACCTATAAAATGAAACAAAAATTAAGAATTTTATAATCGCAATTGCATTGCATTGCACTAGAGTTGAAACATAAAAAAATAAATGAATAAATTATACTATTTTGACATTATATTTTTCATTATTTTATCAAAATAATTTTTTCTATAATTTAATTACCTACTAATGTCGTTCATTGAGAATGAGTTTGAAAATAATCAAGAAGGAATCGGGTAAAATGTATAGATACAATTAATTAATTGATAAGTTTATTAATTACCCAGTGAACACATTAGTCGTTACGTAATATTAATGTAACAGTTACATAACGAAAGACTGTACTGTCGCTGTAACGTAAGTGTTACGTAGTGTGACGTTATGTGCTTACTGGGTACATCAAATATATGGAATGTTTTTGTTTTTATTAAGGTAAGTTTCCAGATACCATCTCTGGCAAAATTAATAAATGATAACAATTTAATTTTGAGGTGTTAAATTAAAAGTGGTTGAAAGTAATTAAACATAAAATTTCAGAGATGAAGTTGGAAAGAAATTTCAAATTGTTCGTCCTATGTATAATATTGAAGAGTTCAATTATGAACTTGACTACATTCCGTGGCAACAAAGAACTTGTAATCCACACGAATTGCAACACAATACAAATGGACATTTTCATATTTTTTTCAATTTTAGTAAAGGAAAAGATGAAAAAGAAATATAGGAATTTCACGTGTAAAAAATTTATTAAACAACTTTTTCCTTTTCTGAGTTGGCTTCCGGGCTATGATATAAAACAAGATTTGCTCAGTGATATTATAACGGGTTTTACCGTTGGAATAATGCAAATACCTCAAGGTTTTCATTTACGATTTTTTATTTATTAGTCTTCTGGAAAAATTTTTCTTGTTGTAGGTCTGGGCTATGCAATGCTAGCAAAAGTTCCGCCTGTTATTGGAATTTACATGGCCTTTTATCCTACATTTGTCTATTTTATTCTGGGAACATCTCGTCAAATATCAATCGGTAATATTATATGAAATTGAGTAACTCTTCATTTTGTAGACCGTAACTACCAAATCTTAAATTATGAAAATATCATGATAACATAAGTCGAATGAGAACGTTTCTTTTGTCATTTTATTCTTATGAAATACCATTAATTGAGATCACAATTTATAAAAATTTCAAGGTGATAAGTGTAACGGTAATAATTATATAAGAAGGAAAGTAACTAACCTTATGTATTAAAGGTTGCCTACATAATTAAAGCAAAAGTTCATTCCTGATCATAAATATGAAATAACCGTTATAATTTTATAACAAGGTTTAGCACAATAAATCTTAATTTTGACAAAGATATAAGATAACAGAGAAGATCAAAGTTCAACTTTTAGGAAATAATATTTTCTGGAGTTTGGTGTTTTTAAGTTGTAGATTTGAGGGTAAAGAAAAGTTTAAATTCTAGAAATTCTAATTTAAACACCAAGTCATTGATGACCACGTAGTTAAAAAATGACTTGTAAATAAAAAAAAAAAGTTTAAATTATAAACTTCATTTTTCATTGAAAATTTTAACATGTGAACATGAACACAAAATTAAAAGAGCAGTGCTGACCAGTGTCACCGAGATGAATTCCCGGACCTGTGGCATGTACTGCTTACGTGTATATTAGAATGTTGAGGTTCGAGAACCCAGGCCCTTTAGTCGCTGAACACATAACAAAGTCACGAATCGAAGTTTCCTACTTGACTCAATTTTCAAACTACTTGACTTGAATTTAACTTAAAATTTACTCAAACCCGAATTAAATATTAATATTAAAAGTTCAATCAAGTCAAGCATTGATATAATTTATTTCATTTACAAATCAAAATACCAAGCATAATTCATTCAAAATGTCCGCCACTACTTGACTTGATCTTGATTTTTAGTTATTAATATCACATCCTCTCGGCGCTTCTGGAGAAAGCAAAGATAGTTTTTGAAATTAGATATTGACGGATAATATAGGGAAATAGTCAAAACTGAAACTCGTTTATAGGATAAGGTTTGACTCCACTCTTCAATTAATTATTATTTAAAAAAGTCAAATCTTACTCATTAAATGGAATAAGCCTTAAATTGTTCATGCTTAAGACGCGAAGAATGAATATTTCATACGAAGGATTTGAAAGTTTTAACTATGAAATTATTTTACTCCAAAGTTGAAGCTCTTAGAAAAGTTGGTCGATATCAAAAGCAGTGACCGCGGAAGTGGGAGACAGGTAGGGCCAAATGCATCCCCCCCAATGAACGATGGAAGAATACAAGAAACCAAGAAAACCGTAAGATAATCATGATAATATTCACGATTTATATTTTTATTTAAAATAACCGCTAACCGCTGTGGCCTTTCTATTCTATTACCTGAGGGTCGGATTTTGATTGTTTAACACGATCGCGTTATGTACAACCGAATAGTCGACTTAATTTTCATATAGAGTGAAAATCTAAAATTAAATAAAAACTAATAATTATCCTATGCAAGAGAGCAGGGTTAATTTTTTCATAGAACGACTCCCCTCCCGTTACAAAGTATTCAAGGAATAGAAACACCACCAAAGAAGCAAATTAGTACAATAATTAAAGCTTTTTTTGAAAAGAACATTTTTCTACACCACAATCCCGAAAAGATTATAGAATTTATAGTAAAAATTTCGAAGTGGTACTACTAACAAAATAGAACGTTCTCATTCAATTTTATGGCAAAGAAATCATTGTTATCATAAATTTTAAAAAAAGGTGTTTTTGCGGTGGCCTGTGTTATGACGTCGAGCGCTGTAGATGACTTATTAGAAAAGTATGATGGACCCGAAAAAAATGGATCAGAAAGTGAATTGCTAGCTCTTCGAATTCAAATGACCATGGCTGTAACATTTTGTGTAGGAATTTTGCTGGTACTTTAAAAAAACTACATAACTATATTTTAATATAACTATAAAGGGCATATAATATCGCTATACCTAGCGATACATTAAGTCGATATTTTTAGTATCGATATTGGACTTGAAATAAAAATTTTATGAGTAATGTATGCAACATGCAGGATGCACCTTATCTACAACGAAGTAAAACAAAAATATTTTCATGCGAGGCGTCACAGTACACCTATCCCCCGATTTACACGGAAGATAGGTTCTAGACAAATCCGTGTAAAATGAAATCTTTGTTTTTCCTATATAAAACCGTGCAATATGAAAAAAAAACTGCGCAATTAAGTCATTTATTCAAATGGAACAAGAGTAAAACATATCCAGAAACTTTAAACTAGGTATAGTTTGCCCAAAAAATGGCGTAAGGTCGTAGTGAACTTATTCTAAAAATGAAAACAAAAATAGAAACACATTTTTTTCAAAAAGTACCTGCTGAAACAACAAATTCAGGTATGTTCGAAATTTATTTGCTATCACTTTGAGGAACTATCAGCTTTTTCTTCTTGATTGGTATAATGTCACTTCCATCACTAGAATATTCCGAAATTTTCCTAGAAATTTTCCGAATTTCATTAGTTTATGAACCGTGTAAAAGCGAAATCGTGTAAATCGGGGGATAGGTGTACTTTCTTTTACTTTCATTTATGAAACTCACTGTTGGTTAAAAGAACTATAAGTACTTTATAACTACATACACATATAAAAAGAACTATTGTATATGCATACAGCTTATAAACATATGGATATACAAATTCCGTTTTGTTCGAATTTTCCCAAGAAACAGTTTCAAATAAAAGTTGTAAGCATCAATGAGTCTAAGAACTGTAGAAAAATTAAAGAATATCGTTGGAGCCATTTTCAAAAACAATTGAAAAAGCTCCAAAACTCCTAGAATAAAGTGGGGTTTCCGGTTAACTGATTTCAACCAAAAGCTTCGCGGCACAACTAGATGTAATATGCAGGCTAAATTCCAAGTTTGGTAAAATTCGGATAAAGCTTTCCATACGATATGGCTGTCACACACACAGACATGTTTCTAAAAACTACTTTTTTGGACTCAGGGGACCTCAAAACATGCATTTCCGCTGAAAGCTCGAATTCGAAAATTCGACCCGACTACAATACTTCCTTTACTATATAGTAGTAAAAGAAAGTAAAAATACCCTTCATATTCCAACGCAGCTTATACACGCCTAAATAGGGTACAGTCAAATCTGAGTGAGTGAGTGCTGGGTAAGCAAAAGAACTCTAAAGTAAGCGTATTTGCCAGGTTCCGGCCTTTTTAATTTTGTAAAACTTCTGTAGGAGAAAGCCGTTTTTCATTCATGGACCTATATAAATGGGACTACTAATTGCCTGTACCTCTATAAGTCACAGTCGAGCGTATTTAAATCTGCTATTTATGACTCATTTTTATTTTCTTTTACTATATAGTAAAGGAAGTATTGTAATCGGGTTGAATTTTCAAATTCGAGCTTTCACCGGAAATACATGTTTTGAGGTCCCCTAAGTCAAAAAAAGTGTGTTTTAGAAACATGTCTGTGTGTGTGTGACAGCCATATCGAATCGAAAGCTTTATGCGAATTATACCAAACTTGGAAATTTGCCTTCATAATATATCAAGTTGTGCCGCGAACATTTCGTTAAAATCGGTTAACTGGAAGCTCCACTTTATTATAGGAGTTTTTAAGCTTTTTCAATTTTTTTCGAAAACGGCTACAACGATTTTTTTGAAACTTTCTATAGTTCTTAGACTCATTAGTGGCTACAACTTTTATTTGAAACTTTTTCCTGGAAATAATTGAATAAGGACGGTTATGGGGTGAAGGTTGGGAATTCGTATATGTTATATAAGTTGTATGCATATAGTTCTGTTTATATGTATAGTTATAAAGTGCTTATATTTCAAATATGTTATACCAACAGCGAGTTTCATAATTGAAAGTAAAAGAAAGTACTGTGACGCCTCGCAGCAGATATTTAAATTTCGTAGAACTAAGATTGTTTTTTTATCGTATTTTATTCGAATGGCTAAATGTGCGTGTGTACCAACGTAGAAGGGGGCTTGGTTTTTAATTAAGTGAGACTTTTTGGGTGGGGTGGGGGTTTTTAAATATCACATTTTTTTTCCTCAAGAAACAGATTAAAATAGTGAGAAAATAGGGTAAATTAGGCAAAACATGTTTCTTCACTAAAATATGGCTCGACTGTAGTTTGTAGTTGATATTTTTCAAACTGTGTTTGACTACAGATACCTACAATTTTCTAAGATATCGAATTTTATAAACTAAAGTTCTAATATTTTTTCATTTATAGCTTATCATGTACATTCTTCAATTGGGTTTTATTACAAATTTTTTGTCGCAAACTTTAGTCAACGGGTTCACATCAGGCGCTGCTTTCCATGTCCTTTTAATGCAAATGATTGAACTGTTTGGATTTGAAGTTCCCGAACAACAAGGATTATTCAATTTTGTCTATGTAAGATCATCATTTACTCATTATATTTTTCTTTAAACTTTTCAATTTCATATTGAAATTTCAGATGTTTAGAGATCTTTGTTTAGAAGTAAAAACGATTAATAAAGTTACTAGCGCTTGTGGTATAATCGCTGTTATTTGCATATTATTTAATAACTACGTAATAAAACCAAGATTGGCTAAAAAGACGCGATGCCCATTTCCAATCGAACTAATGCTAGTCGTTGTTGGAGTAATAATATCCTACTATTTACATTTTGAAAAATATCAAGTACGTTTAGTAGGATTTATACCAAAAGGGTAAAAACGATGTCCTTACAATAAACAAATAATGCATGATTTTTTCAAAATACAGTTTGCCTCCACCCATACTTCCTCGATGGGAATTCGTTCCACGTGCATTTCTTCATGGTCTACCAATAGCAATGGTAACCTACATAATAACAGTTTCTATGGGAATGATTTTCGCTACTCAAGGAGGATATGAACTTAACGCTAACCAAGAGCTATTAGCTTTGGTATGTTGGTTTTTATACCTTTATCACTTAATTAAAAAAGAAAAGCATTAATCACTAAAGAAAATTTTTTGAAGAGTGTAGCTGATTTAATAGGTTCGTGTTTTATGTGCCTCCCACTTTGTGCATCACTCTCCCGATCATTAGTGCAACAGTCTATGGGTGGAAAAACTCAAATAACGTCAATAGTATCCAGTTTGTTGCTACTAATCGTTTTGCTATGGTTAGCCCCATTATGCCAATATTTGCCTAGGGTAAGTAATTGCTTTAAACTAATTCGGGTATCTTCGGAAACTGAATTACATGTGTTAAATTCGAAACAACTTGAAATTTTGTTTTAATCACTTTATTAATGTAAGTGTTATAGTGGTACCTTGAGATACAACCAAAACTCAGTGAGCTACCGCTTAAGTTTGCAAGTCTTCCATTTCACTGCATCTTTGTAAAATTGTTTTATTTTGTGTTTTTTTGAAACCATAGTAATTAGGGGACATCCATTAATTACGTAGGCCCTTTTAGCGTTTTTCCAACCTCCCTCCATCCCTGATGAAATGTCGTGAGATTTGGCTCAACGCCCTCCTCCGTCACTGAATCTCACGTAAGATTTATCAAAATTTTTATTTCTAGTGTAAATGCAATGTTCTAATAAGATTAGTATTTAAGATTAAACCCAAAATTAACTTAATTTAACCCACTACCCCTTCCCCTTTAACCTTTTTATCTAACCCAATTTTATCGTAACTTTATACTGTTTTTTGTGGAAATAAATTACTTGATATTCACCGAAGACCTCCCCCCCTCCACAAAGTATTGTATATAAAAATTGACTCACCCCCTTTAAACACCTTACATAATTAATGGAAACCCCTTTATTTGGTTAGTTTTTATTTACATATAATATAACCATTGGGGGCCATCTAAAAATTACGTCACACGTTAAGGGAGTGGGAGGGGGGCGACGAAGTGTGACATTATGTGGCAAGGGGGTGGGAGGGGTCCTAAATTTTATGGCGTCACATTTCCAAATCTATTTTAATATAAGTGTTAAGTAAAACACAAACTTTGAACTGTTAACAAAAAAACTC
Organism: Sisyra nigra; assembly: GCA_958496155.1. Taxonomy (NCBI): domain Eukaryota; kingdom Metazoa; phylum Arthropoda; class Insecta; order Neuroptera; family Sisyridae; genus Sisyra; species Sisyra nigra. Next base: position 18,449,245 of record OY292315.1, on the reverse strand, counting down.
AAAAACATTTGCAACACTATCTGTAGAAACATAAGGTTCAAATTGTTTTGTCGGCCACTCGCTCTACTACACTGAGAAAAAATTTCTCTTCTGACAACTGAATTTCATTTACGACAACAAAATGATTTGATAGCCCATTGCCAATCAAATATTTAATATTTAGATTTAATTGCCCGAAGAGAATTTTTACTTTCTTTTACTACTATTTGATAGTAAAGGAAGTATTGTAATCGGGTCGAATTTTCGAATTCGAGCTTTCACCGGAAATACATGTTTTGAAGTCCCCTGAGTCCAAAAAAGTGGTTTTTAAAAAAATGTCTGTGTGTGTGTGTGTCTGTATGTGACAGCCATATCATATCGAAAGCTTTATCCGAATTTCACCAAACTTGGAATCTGGCCTCCATATTATATCTAGTTGTGCCGCGAACATTTGGTTAAAATCGGTTAACTGGAAGCTCCACTTTATTATTGGAGTTTTTGAGCTTTTTCAATTTTTTTCGAAAACGGCTCCAACAATTTTCTTTAAACTTTCAATTTCTATAGTTATTAGACTCATTAGTGGCTACAACTTTTCTTGGAAACTTTTTCCTAGGAAAATTCGAATAAGGACGGTTCTAGGGTGAAGGCTGGGAATTCGTGTATATACATATAGCCCTATAGGTTGTATGCATATAGTTTTAGCTGTTTATATGTATAGTTACAAAGTGCTTATATTTCTTTTAACTAACAGCGAGTATTTTCAAAAAAGTAAAAGAAAGTAGTGTGACGCCTCACACCAGATATTTTTCTCGGTGTAGTGTTACGCACCGACACTATTGCCCTTTGATAAATTCCGCTAATTTCTGCACCGTGCCTAGCGGTGATATTGTTTTTATTTCATTTGACAGTTGACTTTCAAGATGATTAAGTTTGGTCATTATTAATTAATATAATTAGTCGTTTTTTTTGTTTATTTCTTGAAATGTTTGATTTGTTGTTAATTTTATTAAAAAAGCATTTAAATTGAAATAAAACACATTTTGGAACTGCTGTGTTAATTCAATAACTATTTGTAGATGTAAAATTGTAAAATATGTGACGTCACACTAAGGAGGGGTGGGTCTCACAAGTGTCACCAAGTGTGACAAGGATGGGGTAGGGGGTAAAAAATCAAGAAATTTGTGTGACGTAATTTATGGATGGCCCCTTAACCCTAAGAAGATGAGTGCAAAGAAGAGTGGTGAGATAAAGATGATATCCATTGCATTAAATCATGAGATAATAAAGAAGTCAGGAAGTCTGACGAAACGTTGGCAACAAAAATAAATAATATTTCACATGACAAGTGGTCCTTATTTACCCACTATTAGTTGTATTATTGATAGGACAAGGACAAAAAACATCATGGATAATAAAGAAGTATTATCAAAATTATGAGTTGGTTTCATTGTTTGTTTATAGTAATATATAATCTTTTTATATTGAAAACATTTCGATGCTTTTGTGTGCTCTGAAATGAATTAATCACGTTTCATTTAATTTTAATAAGAAAATTGTGTTTGAGATACGAGTATTTTGACTTACGAGCTCGACGACAGAACGAATTAAACTCTTAAAACTTAAAATTTTTATACACAACTATTATGCTAAATAAAATAGTGATTGTAGTAGTGTAGTAGACTAGAAACGGGGCAGCCCCCCTGGCATACTTATGGTTATTAAAAGAACTCTAATAAATTGCTATATGAAAAACGAATTTAATACAAGTAATTTATTGATATGTTTGCGCAAATACCCTTAGCCTATTACTCATACTAATTTTATTATTTTCTTAAAACATATATTTAGTGTTTTTTAGCAGCTATAATAGTTGTCGCGTTAAAAACCTTGATTTTACAAGTTCTTTTAGTGCGGCAATTTTGGAGATTAAATAAAATTGACTTTGTTGTATGGGCTTGCACTTTTCTTACGGTCGTCTTTGTGGATATTGATATTGGCCTCCTTGTGGGGCTTATAATATCATTTGCTAGTGTAATACGTTACAGCCTCCTTCCATACAACTGTATTCTAGGACAGATTCCTGGTACAACTGTTTTTGGAGACATAAAACTATACAAACGAGTACTATTCGTTATAAAAAATAAAATTTGAAAGTTTAATTTTGATTTGTTCTAGGCTCAAGAAATACCCAATATTAAGATATTTAGTTATACGGGAGGATTAAGTTTTGGACAGTGTGAAATATTCTTGAAGCGTGTCGTTAATTCGATTCAAGTTGACCCGGTTAAGGTTTTAGCCGAACGAAAGAAGTTTTTAAAGCGACAACCTAAAGTGAGGAGCGTGGATTCTATTTTCAGACTGTATAATGATCCAAAGTTTTTTATGCCTTTTAAATGTTTGATATTGGATATTTCTGGATTGAGTTATTTAGACCCTTCGGGAGTTTATCAGATGCGAGTTTTGGTGTCGAAATGTGAGGCTGTTGATGTACTGGTTTTAATCGTTGGACCAAATTGTACGTTAAATTTATGGGTAAACTATGATTATCTTAGCGTTTAGCGTTGGTTATTATTAATGCTTATTGAATAGTCAAATAGCCTGAAATTGACTGTGGTTCTATGACTGGATCTATGATGATTCAAGTGATCCCCACTTTGTTTTAAAACTTTTTTTGTCGATTACTTCTACGTAGTTTTCCGATTATTTTTAATAGCGACCCTAAAGATTCACTGCTTGACTTGGTTTTCCAGTACCTTGACTTAAATTTGGGTTCAAATCAAGCCAAATGATAATGCATGAAAATCAAGTCAAGCATTGAATTTGCAAGTTATTTCATTTCAAAGTTACAAATTTAAATTTAATTAGTTGCACAAAATATCCAGTTATTTGACTTGAAGAATCCCTAAGTGATGTACACGTAGTTTTTTTTAGATAATTTTGCTAAAGTGATACCCCCTAGTTTTTGAATAGTAACCCCCAAGTAATTTTTTAATTGCACCCCTCAATTCATTTCCTTACCTTCTAGGCTTTTTCAACAATGAGCTCCACGTATTTTTTCGATAGTAATATACACGTAAGTTTACAATCGTTTTTCAATTAGAATCCATACATCGTTTTTCGGTCGTGATCCTTAACTACTTAGTTTTCTAAAAATTTTTCAATAATGATCCCCAAGTAGTTTTTCAAAAATAATCCTTACATTGCTTTTCAATACTAATTTTGACGTAGTTTTTCGGTAATTTTGACGTAATTCCGAATATATTTCAATTATGACCTTTGCGTAATGTTCTCATCATATTTTTGAAAGCGACCTAATTTTTTTTTCGATAGTGACCACCAAAAGTTTTCACTACTTTTCTCAACGTAGTTTTACAATAGTGATCCCCACGTAGTTTTTTAATAGTAACTTCTACATAGAGTTCAGTTTATTTTTAACTAGCTGATATCGCTCGTTTTTTTTTTTAAATTTTTAAAATCTATTTTGACAGAAAAAGATGATAGATACTTTCAGACTTTAGATACAAAGTAAGTTCATCAAAAGCCTTAAAACTACTTTTCTAGGAAGAAATATTACTCTCTTAAATCGAAATAGTGACTTTCGACTATCAAATAGTGACTATTCACTATTTAGTAGTGACAAGTATACCACTATTTGAATATAGTGGTATACTCTGCATTGCAAAAATAGTGAATAGTCACTATAGTCACTATTTCGATTTAAGAGAGTAGCTATCTTACAGGTTCATTACAATTTTAAATATAAAATGTTCCTTTAGACTTGAAAATTTTTCATTTCAAATATAATTTATAAACGTTCAGCTATTTTAGTAGAATAGATTCGTAGATATCCTACAGGAACCGTGCTTTTTTTTAGGATAAATGGTATTCAATACGTTAAGATCTGAGGTATCTTTAACAAAAATTCATTAAAATTAGTTCCGTTAAGTAATTGTTAATTATTTAAAAATTTAGTATAATATTTTAATACGTTTATTTCTAATTAATATCTTCAACAATAAACAAATTCAAATTTATTAAAAAAATTTCATTATTAATTTTATCGGGTGTTAATTGATATTCATAATATTTATTTTCCAATAAACTTTGTCATTTTTTTTTAATTTAAACTTTGTAGAGATTTCTTTCGGTACTGTGTAAAATTGGTCAGGAAGGAAAATGCGTTAAAATGCTATTTCACGAACTTTAACAATCGAAAATACGAGGAAAATACACGGTTCCTGTAGGATTCAATTATTATGCTATCCTATGCAGTGAAGCCAGATCGTGGGATTTCTTAACCCCCACTTGGCAGCATATACGTCATAAATTGAGGAGAAAAATGTCCCTTCCATATAACACGGATATCCACGGATAAGTAACACACACTTACAAAGCGTTGTATGGGTGTTGTTTTACCTATCCGTGTCATAAGGAAGGGACATTTTTCTCCTCAATTTATGACGTATGTGCTGCTAAGTGGGGGTTAAGAAATCCCACGATCTGGCTTCACTGCTTACATTCAGCACACATTCAGCGGGTTGCCACTTTATTCCCTCTCCACCAGTGAAGCCAGATCGTGGGATTTCTTTACCCCCACTTAGCAGCACATACGTCATAAATTGAGGAGAAAAATGTCCCTTCCATATGACACGGATAGGTAAAAACAACACCCATGCAACGCTTTGTAAGTGTGTGTTACCTATCCGTGTCATATGGAAGGGACATTTTTCTCCTCAATTTATGACGTATGTGCTGCTAAGTGGGGGTAAAGAAATCCCACGATCTGGCTTCACTGATCCTATGTAGGGTGACCATCCGTACTCTTTTAAGAGTACATGTACCTTACATATACCTAATTGGTGTAGAAGTTTTCTAGTTTTTGTCCTTAATAAGGACCAACATAACATTTTTATATTTATAAGAAAATGATAGCTATAAAACAGCCACTACGTACGACCGCGACGTACAATATCCAGTCGCTCCTGCCAACGCTTTTTAAATCTGTGATATCTTCGAAGATATTTATTTTTATTATATGCTATAAAGGGCAATTTTGATATACATTAAATGCACTACGTATCTAATGTATTTAATTGGATAAGGAATAATACTGTATTGTTTAAAAGAGCTTGGTAAATAACCATTTTTTTTTTGTAATATGTAAAAGATAAAAATGGTTCCTGTGGGTTATCCTTAGGAGATAGACATACACCGTCTTGGACTTTTTTATCAGTCTTTTTAAGATACACAATGTTCCCGCATATTACTTTGATCTATCTCGTAAGGTTTAGCCAGCGTTTGCAATGTAAGTGCACAAAAATATGTTTGTTTTGACATCACATTACAAATCTTGGAATTTCCCAACTTTTCTCTACTATAAAATGCATGTTTTGTGCCTAAAAACCTTCCTCTTGAATCACTCTATCAATTGCTGAAAACTGCATTAAAATCCGTTATGTAGTTTAAAAGATCTAAGGGAACAGACAGCGAGAGCAATTTTGTTTCATACTATGTAAAGATTATGCCCCCCACGTAATTTTCCCAACTTTTTCCGAAAATGACTTAAACATAGTTTTTCGATAGTAACTCCCGTGAAGATTAGTAGATTATCCATGTTGGACCTATTTAATTCCATAAGATACGAAATACACAGCACAAAAGACGAGTCCCAGACTCTTTCGGAGACTTGTATGTAAATATAATAAACAACGTTAAACACCAAGATGACCACACTTATTTTTTTCAATCATTAAATATTGTTATTTCCAGGTTACATTTATGAAATAATAAAGAAATGTGACGAATACCATAACAATCCTTTATTGCTCTATATATTTCCATACCTTCAAGATGCTGTCACATTTGCAAAAGATAATATTTTATGATAATCTGTATCGTTGTTTATATGATGAACGTAATGCAATAAATTATTTAGAACAATAAAATGCGTTAAATTAAACAAATTATGCAATAAACTAAGTAAATAAAAAAAAATATTTAAATTTACCTCTACACTTGTATAAACTGTTATAAACGTCAGAAATTTTGACGGACTGACAGCGACATGCGTATTTGATTGTTTACAAATGGCTGTCGTGGAATTTCAAAAGTAGATTGTTTACGCAAAAACATTTTACAATTTTGAAACGTTTACACTGATTTACATTATAAAATAAAAGTTGGGCTTTAAAATGTCGACAACCGAAATGGAAGATGAATATGCACGATTTGACGTTATTAATGACAACGATTTGACGAAAATATTGAATGAAAGCCAAGAGTATCAACGAAAATTCCTCAAGTCAAGCAAAACCTCATTGAACGGAGGCTCGGATAGTAGAATGGGAACAGGAGTAAGTTTATTTTTACGAAATTTTCATAATAATTTGTATATTGTAATTGAAGGTATCATTAACCTCTGCTAGTAGAGCCTATAGCCCTTCAAAAATATAAGCCACATAATTTTGGACTTGATGCATTTGATTAATCTAAATAATTGTGTGGAAATAATATTGCCTTTCAAGTATCACCCCTCGAAAATAACTGTACATATTGTAAAAACGTTTCATGGGATATTCGACCCTAGAACTACCGTCCAAGTTAAGCATACCCTACTGGAAAAATCTCATAGAATCTCATAAAAAAACCGTAATTTTTATGTGAGTTTTATTAGGTTGAGCCAAAAGTAGAATTCCTATGAGATTTTATACATATGTATTTATTCGCGAAAATACTCATAAAATCTTCAAAAAATAAAATATTTTATGTGTATTTTATGAGATTTTATTGGTGTTTTTGTCCGGGAAAATACTCATAGAACCTCATAAAAAATATTCTTTGGTAAAATCTATGAGATCCTATGAGTATTTTTCCTGACAAAAACACCAATAAAATTTCATAAAATACACATAAAATATTTTATTTTTTGTAGATTTTATGAGTATTTTCGCGAATAAATACATATGTATAAAATCTCATAGGAATTCTACTTTTGGCTCAACCTAATAAAACTCACATAAAAATTACTATCATACAAGATTAAAAATCTCCTAATATCTTATAGGAGTTCTACTTTTGGCTCAACATAATAAAATTCTTATTTAAATTACAAAAATACGAGATTCTCATAAAAATCTCATAGAATAATTTTTATTCTAAAATCTCATAGGAATTCTACTTTTAGCTCAACCTAATAATATTCTCACATAAATTACGAAAATACGAGATTCTCTTCAAATCTCATTAAAGATAACTACCAATAATTCTATGAGAGTTCTATGAGTTGACGACAACTCATAAAAATACCAAAAAAATATTTGATTGATAATTTTTTCTTTCTCATAGGCTACTGTAAAACCTCATCCAATCTCATAAAAAAACTTTGTTTTTTTATGAGATTTTATGAGATCTTATGAGATTTTTTCAGTAGGGTATAATACTAAATAATGAATGATTGCTCATCTTACGTTTGGTACGGCTCTGCTAGCAGAGGTTGATTACAGATTATCCGTATAGGCTGCAATATGTATGTAAAACACTACCGTGACTAACCGACAGACACTCTAGACTTAAAGGATAAAGCACTGCAGATGTAAACATGAAATTTGAAAGTGTTATTCCTAAGAGAACTGTGACAATCACCAAGAAAGAATTTTTTTTGAAATTCTACTTCTAAGGTGGTTCAAAGAGGAAGTTGAACGTTTTGTACTTTTTGAGTTTTACTCTTAAATTATCAACTTTCTCAAATAATATTTTTGAAATTACCATTCTACCTGCAAACATCTTCGCTTTTGCCGTTTCTCAATTCGATCTGTTAGAAATTAAAAAAATGATTCTAATTCTATTATATTGAATTCAGTTAATCTTTATGGCCAACACATAATTGTTAAATATTTGTGATGAAATTCTCGGTAATTCTGCTGCTTACAATAAAGCCGTGGCTTCCAACCTATAATCAGCGAACCCCAGTGATCTGCAAAGGTATTGTAAGAGATCAACGGCGGATCCTAGTGTTGAGAACATTCAACCCATTTTTCTATACTTTCTTTGTTCTGAGAAGAAAATCAAGCTACCAATCAATATCTTACATCTTACTGCATCGACAACTGGCACTAGCATAATTTAAATGATACTTATTGGTTCTTATTTGAATATCTTAAATCCAGTCGATAAGACAATAATGGAAGAAACTCGTATAGTTTCTTTTTGTTGGGAACACTTAAGATCACTTATATCAAGTAAATCCGATTTCTGACCGTATACTTGTTCATTATACGTCCATACAATAGTCCGTATTCAAATGTGTAAATATCATTTCAATAAAATTGATTATTGAAATGCTTGCTTGAAAGGATGCTGAGCAGATTCTACTTTTGGTCAATTTAATTGAAAATAGCTCCTTTATTGCCATCAGAAGTTTATAACAGTTAATCTATTTAAATCTCTTTGAAAGATTAACAGAGCCTCTTTTAAAGTATCAGCATTTCCAAGTATTTACGCCTTATGTTTGGTTCATTGTCAGGGTCCCAGAAAGGGATTTGTCAAGTCAAGTAATTGAACATTTTTTAAAGATTGTACGTTCTATTTTGATTTGTAAATAAAGTAACTTATTAAGACAATGTTTGGCTTAATTTGATATGTAAATATTACTATTTCACTAGAGTTTTACTTGATTTAAACTCAAATTAAGGTCAAGTAGCTTGAAAAGTAAGTCAAGGAGCTCTGAAATAAATTAATTCCTATTCCCAGTGAGCACAAAACGTTCAACTACGTTATACTTCTGTAACAGTTACCTAATGTTATTTCGTAGTGTAACTGTTAATGAACTGTTACGTACTTGACGTACTGGACGTTTTGTGATCACTAGGAACTTGAGAATGAACCCAAATAAGGGTACATAATAACCCAAATAACACAAAAGTATAAATGTTTTGAAATGTAAATACTTTAAACTAGTATAACTACAAGTGTAACTACCCTACTGGAAAAATCTCATAGGATCTCATAAAAAAGCCGTCGAAGATATTTTATGTGTATTTTATGAGATTTTATTGGTGTTTTTGTCCGGGAAAATACTCATAGGATCTCATAGAATTACACCAAAAAAATAAATTTATGAGATCCTATGAGTATTTTTCCGGACAAAAACACCAATAAAATCTCATAAAATACAAATAAAATATCTTCGACGACTTTTTTATGAGATTTTTCCAGTAGGGTGTGGCGATGACGTCCACCATATCCTTGCATGCCCAGACAATGAGTTGACCGTCAAGCATTATTCAGTGACAGCCTCATATACAATACAATCTCATAAAATACACATAAAATATTTTCGACTTTATTTTTTGGAGAATATATGAGTAATTTTTATTATAAAATCTCATAGGAAGTCTTTTGGCTCAACTTATTAAAACTCTCATTTAAATTACTTAAATACGAGATTCCCATAAAAATCTCTTCAAATCTCATAAAAATTAGTAAATTACGATATTGCTCATAAAAATTTCTTAAAATCTCATAAAAGATAAGAACCCATAATTCTATGAGAGTCTATGAGTTGACGACTTCTCAAAAAAATACCATAAATATCATAAAATATTTGATTGTTAATTTTTTCTTTCTCGTAGGCTACCATAAACCCTCATACAATCTCATAAAAAAAACTTTTTTCTATGAGAATTTTTTTATGAGATTTTATGAGATCCTATGTGATTTTTCCAGTAGGGTAATAACTACGTAACATTTTTAACAGCTACATAACTAATTAATTTAACGTAAATGCTACAAAACTGTAACGTATAGTTGAACGTTTTGTGCTTACCGAATGTGATCGTCGTTTCAATCTATGTTTTAAAAGTTTCAATAAAATTAAATTTTAATAAAATTTTCAACGGTTGCACCTTCATTGAAATTGCCACGGTTTCAATAAAATTGAATCAATCAGTTGAGTGTAAATCCATGTTAAGTAGATTTTGTGTTTATAGACAGAGGTTTATTTTCATAAGCTTGAGCTATGTTTATTTATTTTGTTATAAAAATAATGTTTTATGTTTTATATAAATTTCAAACGAGGTTACGGGTAGCTACTAGTTTATTTGTATAATATTTTTTAGTTTAAAGTTGGGGGTGTTAACTGGCCAACAATGAAATTTCATCCTCCAAGTACTGGAGTGGGATTTCGTCCAGGAACGGGACTTAAACCAGGGACTGGATTTCGGCCGGGAAGCACCATGAAGTCGGCGTTACGCCTCGGAACGGGAATTCGTCCTGGTACCGGTTTTCGACCCATAACAAACGAAGATATTGCAAAACCAATAACGGGATATGGCGATGGAATGAATCGTCCCATGACAGCTGTTAAAGGTGCTGGCTATACTTCTTATGGGAAAAAATCGACGGATATTTTGAACAAATCAAACGATGAAACTATAACGGGAATGTCGTCCCCTTTGGAAGAATCGTACGTTACTTACACAAAAACTAGGCACATTTGCACAATTATTTTTTTCTTATATTAAAAAAACGCACTAAATTAATACGGTAAGTTTTCACCAGAGCTTCGACACGACTTTTCATATAAGAAAAATAACATTCTAAATCAGCGGTCGGGGAAGCGGGGTAAATTACCCCAATAGGGTAAAAATGAAATTTTTTAGGGTAATAAGGAAATTTTTTGTCATTGCTATTATATAAGCGTATTATTATAGGCGAAGGCTTTATTTAAATTGTTTTCACATAAAAAAAGCTCCAATGTTGAAGTTATTGTATCAAACGATGAAACAAGATCATTTTTTCAAAATCTAAAGAGGGGGAGTTTTCAATTACTTAATTTTTGTTTGTTGCTATATGAGAATTTTATTTTGTGTATTACCTAATTACTACTTTTATGCAACTTTTTTTTCATGTAAGTTAATTCAATAAATAATGTTTAATCATTCTACTTTTTAGTGCAGGTTTTTGTGTCCCCGCGGATACAGTAACATAGTTGTCTTTTAAATGTGATTTAGCAGACTTAATAAAAAATAATATCTAATTTTAGTTATGAAAGAGAAAGATTTATGTTTCTAAAATACGTTTTGTTAATTATTTGTTTGTAATGAGTGACTAAAGGTACTTAAAAAAATATTTTACTTGGTACAAAGTGGTATAATTTTTTTTACCTTGGTTGACAAAACCTTTATTATCAGAAAAAAAATATGTGCAAAATTCACTGCTGGCAGTTAATTGCAATTGTGTAGGTATAATTACGCATAAATACAATTAAATTACTTCATTTATCTTTAACCATTAATTTTTTGAAACCTATTTTTATCAGTGCCAAAAACCTGCACTAAAAAGTAGAATGACCCTTAATTTAAATTTACATTGATTGTCTCCTTTTCAAAATAAGGGGGTAATATCGACTTATTCAAAATTTTTTTTGGGTAATGGTAAAAAAAAGTTCCCCAACCGCTGTTCTAAATAGTCTCTTGTTAAATTATATATCATTGATACAAATTTTCTGTGTATTTATTAGACCTGAGATGAAATTAAAACATTTGGAAACAAGTATATTGAAACTAATTGAGAACTCGATCATGGCTAATGCTTCTGGGGAATATTCTAAAGCTTTAATGTTAGCAAAAGAGGCTTCGAACAAAGAAAAAAGTTTGCTTCGACTTCAGGAACAAGCTGGACTTGGAGACAACCAAAATATGGATTTGAGTTATTCGGTAAAAAAACATTTAATTGTTATTTGAAAGTGGTTTAAGTTCATTTTTGTGACAATTAAATTATTTAAAACTATTTAACAACTTATTATTCTTATGAATCTTTATTTGATGAAATTAAGGATCCTCAGTGTCGTAAATAAGGGCCGTAACACAGATCTCAAAGGGGTGCAAATATGGCCAAGACAAAGTTAGATAGATCAAATCTAGGTACTCTTCAAGGGCTGAGGTATAAAAGCTGGCACTTGGCGTATAAAAAGCTAGTTACGGTGTTGTCTATTTATAAGGTTTCGCTAGTTTTTACTTTTTTTTTTATTCCTGATCGCCTTATGCTATGCAATTTATTTTGGTTATATAAGATTGAAATTTTCATTTTTAATACATCTAAATATTAAATATGTTCAGTGGTGAAGTTACCAACAGGCTGTGTAAGATACAGCCTAGGGTGGCAGATTTTAGAGACGGCAAATTTGAGACCAAAATTTCGAATACAAATTATAGAATTACAATTTCATTGGAAAAAAATTGTAATTAATATGATTGTTAACTATGATATTGGGTTGTATAGGTCGGTAGGGGCGGCAAAATTTGACTAGCCTACTAGCGGCAATTGTATAAATCCGTCACTGGGTATGTTTCTGATGAAAATAAAAACGTACATTGCACGGTACAAATCATGCGCAATATAAAAAAAGTTTCCATAATTATAAATTTTTATGGTATATAACATACCATACTAATACGTACAGTTTTATTTTCATCTGGAACAATTCTATTATAAATAGTAATACCTAACACTAATTAAGTGATAGCTTTGAAATGAACTTACACCATTTTCAAAATACACTTCTACTTTTGACAAGTATAAGAAGTTTTTTATAAATGTGATGTTTTAAGGTCGCGTTTAATTTAGCTAATCAATTCTCAGCTAATGAGTTGTACACGGAAGCGATGAAAACCTACCAGCTAATCACGAAAAATCGAATCTATCCCAATTCGAATCGATTGAAAATCAATATGGGAATAATTTATTTTAAACTTGGCCACTATCAGAAGGCAATAAAAATGTTTAAGATGGCTCTTGATCAAATACCAACCACTCAACAAGATTTAAGAACAAAAGTGATGCATAACATTGGTATATTGTTGGTCAAAGTCGCTAAGTATGAAGAAGCTACTATCAACTTTGAGTATATTATGGCTGAGCAGCCGGATTTTAAAGCGGGACTTCATTTGATTTTGTGTTATTATGCCTTGGGAGATCGGGATAAAATGAAACGATCTTTTACTATTCTTTTGGATATTCAATTAGATATTGACGAAGAAAAATATGTCACAGGGCAATTGGTATGAATTGTTATTTTTTTATTTATTTATATTTTAATGTTTTTTTTCCAGGAGGATGCCACGAAAGACTTAGTTCATAAAGCAATTGAAAATGATCGTCTAGCTATATTTGAAAAACAGTTACGATTGCAGGCTGAAAATATTATTCTAACAGCGGCTAAATTAATTGCCCCTGTTATAGAAGAAACAACAGCTCTAGGTACGTAATATTTAAGTGTTATTTTATACTAGCTAATACCCGCCCGCTTCGCGAATCGTACGTAAATTAAATTGAATGTATTACAATAAAAGATATCTTCAAGATTTTCAACAATTTTAGCAGAAAAAAAACTATTAGTAATTCTACAGGAATTTTTTATTGGCCAAATGTGAAAAAAACCCCAAACTCGGGCAGTTTATAATAAAATAATTATAATCAATAATTCAGAATTATAATAAATCAACATTAGAGAAAATAAGTCTGGTATTTCAATGCCGTAATGCTATCTGTGTTTCATTAGAGAAATATTGGTTGCCTATACATACACGGGTGCAATCCATATCAATTAATTTAATTTTAATAGGCCGCTGACAAAGTTTATTTATTTTTATTTCTTTACATATTACTCTATTGTAAATATTAATAATTATATACTACTGTATTAACACCTACCAGCATTTTTCCAGGACAAAATATAACCTATATTACCCAGTGATAGTGTAGCTTTTTTTTAAAATTCGTTCTGTTAATTCCAGAATTTACTTCCTACATAAAAAATTTTCTTTTTATAATATAATAATGTAGATAAGAATTGATTTTTAAATGTTTTTTTTTAGGCTATGATTGGTGTATTGAAGCCATAAAAGTCTCGAACTATTCTCCGTTGGCTGGAAATCTTGAAATCAACAAAGCTGTTATGTTCCTTAAAAATAGAGATCTGCAATTGGCGATTGATACATTAAAAGGATTTGAGAAACAAGAAAATAAAATCGCTGGAGCTGCCGCGGCCAATTTGTCTTTTATTTATTATTTGGTACGTACTTGTATGACCGAGGTGTACTCGATTGAATTGTTAGAATATTAGAATATTCTTAGATTTTTGGATTGGCGGTTAAGAAAAATGCTATTTTTCTATTAAAATAAACCTTAGCCAAAAAAATTATTTGAGTTCTTTACCATAGTTAAATATAAACAGTTAAAAGTTCTTTTTTAACGGATATTTTATTCTTTATTTGATGTTTTTTTAAATTTTTATACCACGCGTTTCACTACTTTTGTAGCTTCTTCAGGTACTAAAATAAACAAGCATTACAATTCAATTAATAACATGACATAAAATTAATTTAAACTAATTTAATACAATATAATTAATACCTTAATTATAAACACCAACTGTTGTATTAATAATTTCAACATTAATTTCTTATATATGTGTTGATAGTATCCTCTTATAACTGTATAAAAAACCCAAACCATTATCTTTGTATCTCTAGAAACGTATTTCAAATGCCATACAATCGTCATCAATGGATCAAATTGAAGTGTCTTCTGCGAATATTGCGTGGTGATTCTCAAAATAGTCCCGAAATGACCGCAATTTATAGGTCCTTCTAGTTTATTTCTCTTTTGGTTTTGCTGCAGTTGGGGGTCCTCTTTAATATCTTCTTCATACCATTTCCCAAAAGGCCGAATAATGCTAGGTTCTGAATTGGTTTTTTTTCCCAGTTTAAAACTTTCTCTTTTCTTCTATAGATCTCGATACTTTCGAAAGCGTTTAATCTCTGTTGAACATTTTTCAGAAGTTTTACTTCAGCTAACATGTGACCTTTTTCAATTGCATGTTCCGCGACATAGGATTTTTCCACTCTGGCATGCTTTATATTTGCTAGATGTTCCTTGTATCTCCTGGAAATATGTGCAACTTTGCATGCAACCAACTTACATTCAAAGCATTTTGTAAGTCAGAAAGAAGAGTAAATACAATGTTAATGGATAGGCAATCCCTTATTCAGCAATGTACAGTAATATTTCCACGTTACTATAAAAACCTGAAAACAGAAAAATAAATTTTCTCCCTAAAATTTTTAAAGTCTTAAACAATTTCATTGAAACCGTATCTAAGCCGCGATTACAAATATATACCATATTTACATATGATATAAACAACTACATATTGCTTGTTTAATAGTACAGGATTTTATTTTCTTTACATTAATTTTATTTCGTTGAGAATTAATAATATTTCTATTTTAATTTGTATTATCTCTATTTTTTTAAAATTTTTTCAGCAAAAAGATTTGATTAATGCAGAAAAATACGCTCAATTAGCGATTGATTCGTCTGATTATCGTGGCTATGGCTTAATTAATATGGGTTGTGTTGAACTGGCTAAAGATAACCGAGCTAAAGCTCGGGAATATTTCATTGCAGCATCAGAAATTGAACAAAGTTCAGTTGAAGCTTTTTACAATCTTGGCTTGATCAATAAACAAGATGGAAATTTTGAGGAGTCCCTGGAATGCTTGAACCAAGTTAACAGCTACGTTCCGCTAACCCCTTGGGTCTTGTATCAATCTGGACAAGTTTTATCACTAAACAATGATCCTGATGCAGCCGTTGAAATGTTTAACGAAAGCCTTGGAGTTTGTCCGGGAGCTCCTGGAATATTAACCGCTCTCGCTGACATGCAAGAAAAATTACGAGAACCGCAAATTGCCTTTAATTATTATTCCGAAGCTTTCCGTTATTACCCATCTGATTTTAAGGTTATTAATTGGTTGGGTTCTTACTATATTAATATGCATGTGGCTGAAAAAGCTTTGTATTATTTTGAAAAAGCTGCCCTGTTACAACCGAATGAACCAAAATGGAAATTAATGGTTGCTAGTTGTTATCGACAAAGTGGCAATTTACATCGAGCTTTAAAAGTTTATAAGGATATACATCGAATGTTTCCCGATAACGAGGATTGCTTGCGATATTTAATAAGAATTTGTACAGATTTAGGATTGAAAGAGGGTAACGACTATGCAATTGAGTTGCGACGAATTGAAAAGACTAAGGAAGTCAGAGAACGAATTGGAAGTAGTCGTCCTGGAACTTCGAAACCAGGTACTTCTCGTCCAGGAACAGGTATTTAATGTTAAAACAGGAAAAAATTATACAATTAAGGGAAATTAAATTTCTAGCATCTCGAAGACCAGGAAGTGGTTTGTCATCTCGCAGTGGTTCAGGACAAAATGTTGGCCGGGGAAGTCCACAAGTGTTACGACTGTCGGCTGGTACAAATTCGTTACCTCGAATTTCAAGTGGACGAGCCGATTCTAGTTTCGAACATTCGAATTCTATCGGTAAAAATGTGTTTGCATTCGCGTTTTAAACTTTTATTAATTTTGTTTTTTTTAGATGTAAGTTATATGGATCCGTTAGGTCCGATGGAAGCACGTCCAAGGACCTCAGCTGGGAAACCTCCAGACGATGATTTTGGAGATGAAGAATTAGGAGATGATTTATTGCCCGAATAAAATATTATATTTATATCGTTATTGTCATAAAATATATATCTATATGTAAATTGCGTATTAAAGTTTGGTGTTTTAATAGTATTTGGTTTAAAGTAGAGAATTAGCTCGCATGTTTGGGTGTACTGGTGCGAGAAGAGATAAAGTGCAAAATGTGTACAAAATTTAGATAAAATCAAAGTACGCCAAAATTTCATCAAATTTTCGAAAAAATTCACGAAATACATGCATTTTATGAGTAATTGAAAAATTTTCAATTTTTTTGGAATGTTCCCGGTACCAGTGTAACGAAATTGTGCATGCAAATCGATTTATTTATTTGCTATTGAAAAATATTTCTTCATGGTTTGAAAACACGAACGGCCAAATATCTCCAATTGGGTCTATATTAATGTACATTCTATGCCTTCTCTATTTTCTTAATAATCTTTGCACACAAAGAACTGTTATTGTAGGCAACAAATGCTACACATCAATACAAATTTTTGCCTATACAAATCTTAAAAACAAGAAACCTGCTTATTCTTAAAAACGTTTAATGAGTCAATTACCTTCCCATAAACTCTTATAATCAAACGTGCACAAAATTTAAACAAAAAGTTGAATCAAAGCCCCTAAAATTTTCTCAGATTTCCGAAAAAAAAATATGAACTATAGGTCATAAATTTTTATGAGGAATCGACAAATTTCATTTTTGTTTCATTTTTATGGCAAATATCCTAGCGATGTTTTCCAATACCATAGCATTGAAACTTTTGCTTTTTATCCCATTCAATTATTTTAATTAAGCAAATAAAATGTTTTTAAAATATATTTCAAATGCATAATTTGACTTATTTCTATGCGATTAAAACATGATGAGCTTAAAAATTTTTTGAAAAAAGCTATGAATCCATAGCTTTAACGAGAAATCGATGTTTTAATGGGTTTCATTTCGGTGGTAAATAGACGTGGTATGTTGTCCGATATCAGCGTATGTATTAAAAATTTCATTTGAAATTTGTTCAATCTTTTTACATTTTAAGGAAAAATAATGGAAAAAGGCAATAAATGTACTTTATCAGAAAAATGCCAATACAATATTTTAGTATAAAAGGTATAAAATAATGGTTAATAGGCAACAAATATATACATCAGTAGAAATAAGTGCCTATACAAAATATAAAACATAATTTACAACCTCTGTTTGTAACGACCATTTGTTTGTAGCGACGTTATATTTAGGTCCTTTGAATTTAAAGTATACTTTCAGATGAAAATAATGTGGTCTAACGACTTCGAATATAACGCCGATCTGGTATAGCGACTCCTTTTAATGAACCATTTGTCACAGATTTCTAGAAATCCTATGCAAGAATTATGCAAGATTCATTCGTAGCTAGGTTCGAATTAGGTACTATCTACTTTACATCATTAAGGGGGTATTCTAGTCTAGGATTTTGAAAATATCGAAAAAATTTTTTTTTCATAATCCTATAGTTTATATATTCAAAAATATCTCCCTAAAAGGATTTTTCAAAATTCAAATTATTTCCGAAGTTATAGCCGTTTTAGTGTCGTTCCAACTGGACCGGTTGAGACTTAACGTAAAACTTTAAATGCGTTTTTCTCGAAACTACTTTTTTCGATGCTGTCGCCATAATATCTCAAGTTCTAATCAGCCGATTTACTTGAAATTTTGCATGAATATTTTTTAAACATCTCTCTATCGCATGAACCAACATAAAATGAAAATTTTAAATTTGTAATATTTTTTAAAAATTCGACAAAGTTAAAAAATGAGTGAAAAAATCGACCTTTATTTTTGAGTAGCCGCCATTTTATGAAAAAAAAATTTTTTTTCAGTTTTGGAGGTACATGCGATAGCGACATTTGTACTTATCAAGAATCCATCATTGTTTAATTTTTCAAATGTTTTGAAATTAATTTTGTTTACTCTCTGAATATGAATAAGCAAATGATAAAAAAATGTATGGTAAAAATATCAAATTCTTTTTTTTATCAATTGCCAAAAAACGCTCGAAATTCGGGCCTCTAGACTAGAATACCCCCTTTAAGCTTTCTTATCTTTTGTTTACATGTACAGTTGGTCAGCAGTTTATGAATAGTGAATACTTACAGTAGAATTCCTTTACTTTCGAGGAGTAGGTAGAGTGTAAGTAGGAAATGATTTTTTTAAATTAATTATTTCTTGCCTTCTTTGTGCCTAATTCGTATTTAACGACTGTCGGCTATAGCAATGGAATTATAGCGGTTCCTTCATGGTCGTTATAAGCGATATCCGCTGTATGCTTATTTAACGGTATAACTAGGGTTCTAAGGTTTTTGGCTCCTTAGGCGAAAAAATTCTGTCTTCTGCAAATTCAGTACTTTCGGAGAGTTCAGCCGAGTAAAGAACCTCGGAAAAATGATTTTGTTAATTATTTTTATAAGAAAGAATTTGATTTTAAACCTTTGATTAATCCCTGGTATATGTTGGATGCCATTGAATTTTCACTCTGTACCATTTTAATGGAAAATACGCAAGGAATGTTTCCTGCTTTTAGTGCATCGAAATTTTCACTTTTAAACCCACTCAGCTTTTTGAAATTGAGTATGTAATTAAGTGTCTGTAAAATTTAAAATGCCTAATTCGATTTATTTCAATAATATTTTCAACTGGTTCTTCCTTCATTATGTATGGAAATTACATCAAAATTCGCCGATAAACCAAAATTAACAAATTTTAAATGTATTTTGCTTTGATGATAAATATACTTAATGGGAATGTTTTCCGATGCTAGCTTGCATCGAAAGTTTCGATATAAGCCCATTCAATTACTCACAGTTAGGCTAATGAAATATCTATAAAATGCAACTAAATGCACAATTCTATCCAAAATACTAAGATTTCATAAAACAATATTTGAGCGCCGGTCTCCTATTTTTTTCTGATAATGTTAATGATTTATTAATAATTATATCCGTGTCGTGGTTTTTAATTAATAAAAAAATGAACATGATTAGGTATGCTTATATAAAGTTATTCTACGTGCACATCAATATATAAGTAAACCATGTAAGTAAATAATATATTACAAAATTATGTATTTCGGTAACTATGCGGTAACTTTCACTTTTCCTCAATCATTCTTCAATAAGATCGTTGTTCATTCAAAGACTCGTGTAGTGCGTGTTGTTTCAAACGAATCAAATATTAATCTTATTCAAGTAACATTTCATAAAAATATATAGATAAATGCCAAAATGAATCGATTACAAGTTGTAAGTAAGATTTATCAATTAATTATCTTTTAGTTATTTACTTTAAAATTCTTATACAACTTCTTTCATTCACAGATTTTTTTGGTATGCTTAATAACTCTCTCTTGCTGCTCTTGCCAAATTCAGATTTTAAAGGATATAGTGCAATTCAACGTCGTTGGAATACCTCTTATACATAAGAAAGTCAATTACGAGGTTGATCCTGATCTTGGATTGAAACGTCGAAAGCAATTTGAGGAATTAAACGGGCACAAAGGAGAAAAGTTAATTGAACGAATAGGACTAGGGATCGATGGAAAATACGAAGAAAGACTAAGAAATCAAAGGATTAGAGACGAAGGACATCTGGGAGGAGTGAATTACTATTTGCCATAGTTTTAAAAATTAAAAAAGTGTAACAATTAATTATAGTAATAATTAGTTCTTGACGTCATAAATCACAAATATTGACAATATTTGACGCAAATTATCTTCTCTCTTCTGGGTTGAAAGAAATACATTAATCAATTATTATTGCAGGTGAAATCATTTTTTTTTTAATTATATAATTATTTGATGAATGTACAAGGTACAATGTGCAGTAGAATTATGATGTATTTTGTATGAAAGAATAAAATAAGTTTTTAGTTTTTAAAAAAGATATTTTATTTGTTTGTTTAGACTTTAGAGATGAGAACCATTAATTGTGGAAAATATCGACTTGTCAATAGGTTCGTTCCAAATAAAAGACAAACCGTACATTGTCGTACATGAACGGCGAAATAGCGTTTCAGATGATCTGTGGTTGTTTCTTCAAGGGTTTGTTTGTGTACCAGTTTTGTGATTTTATATTGTGCACATCTGGACAGGTAATATCAGTACTTGGTCTCGAGCAAGTATCGTTTAAAAATGTCTAAAACTAATAAGCTAAAGGTAGGCATTCACACATAGTATGTTTATACAGTCCTTTTAGCTTCGCGTTATTAACTTACAAAAAATGTTATCTGGAAGAAAACTTTTCAATTACATTTTTATCATCGTATATATTTACTAGTAGCCAAAACAAGTAACGCTTAAAATATAGAGAACTGAAAAACTGAGTCACCTGAGTTCGAATCTCTTGTTGATGATTTGGAAATGAGGAGTTTTTCTTACTACAGAGACGAGAAACGCAAAGATGATGAGCAGAAGAGGTATCTGGAGAATACAACTATTAGTTTTGGGCAAACTATTAGTAGCAAGGCGTTATGTAATTTATTAAATTTATGCTAAGGGGTTGTATATTAAATACCTACGTTTGCATACCACGGGGGATGCTTAGTATAGTTAGGTATCGCTTAGGCCTTAGTGGGACAAGATGTGACAAGGGTGGGTCTTAAAGAACGTGACGTTCACACTTCATCAAAGGATTTTCCCTTAATTTTTTCTCGATATTTTAATTTTATTTTTCTCTCAGGATAGAAAGTCATTCGCATTGAATGTATAAACAATATTTACATTATTTATACAAAATATCTATATGTATTTATGATGCTATTAATCAAAATGCACTATTTGCTAGAGGGGGGGTGTTTAGCTTTTGTGATGTAATCGATCCTGTTCCTTTTTCAATTTTTTCTTTGTTGCTCCACCACTAGAACTGCTTAGTTTTTTTCCATTTTTCAGCTCCTTGATTTATTTGAAAACAAAATATTTGTTACTTAAAAATACGTAAATAAGTATATATTTTTGAGTATTGGCTAATATAAATATAATATACTAAAATATACTTGCCTAATACCGAATGTTTACTTCTGTTTAAATTAAATTCTTTTTCAAATCTTCACTTTCATTTCTTTAACCTAAAAGCTTAAAAATTCTATACTAATAATTTAGCTATTCACTAAAACTAAAACAAATATGAAAAATAAGAAATTATTGTATACTCGTATAAGTACTTAAAGTTTAAACACTGCGATGGTAGAAAAAGAGTTCTAATGACTTAGGTTTTTCGTTACAATAACTTTTGAATATTAAACAAGACATATTTGAATCGATTATTGAAACTGTTCTTTTCTTATTATTATAAATTCACACCGTTGTTTAGTTAAAAAATTTCATGTTTCAACTATCAACGCTGTTTAACATATTTTTCGTATTTGAAAAACATCGTTGCGCTATTCTCGTAGGCTTCCTTTAATCACGTTATAATATTGTTTATTACTAATTTATTAAATTATTATTTGTTGAAAATTATACTCTAGTTGTTATGTAATATGATATTTTTTGAATTGAAATACTATTTTGAATATGGATAAACAATCTCGTTATTGATTTGCTGAGATCTTACTCTTACTCGTACACTACTTAGTATAAAATTCAACTAATTTCTCAAAATTTTTGGGTTCCCCAAAGCATCGGGGCCCCCCGCGTCGCGGGGTCTAGCGGTATGGTAGTTCCGCCACTGTGAGATACCTACGTATTTTATTTTTTTTCTAAAATCCTTTTTTATGATTTCTTTAAAAGAATTAGATTAAATGCGTTATGAAAAGGTAAATAATTGCTTTGTTGTATAATATTGTAACGGGCAGCCATAGAAAAGGATAAGATATTCCAGATTATTAGATACGTGATTCTTCAATAATTAATAGACATTCAAAGCAATTCCTTATTTAACGGTCAATAGCGTTTGGTACAATCGTATCGAACAATCAAGAAATTTCCAGTGCGTTCTACTACTTTTTCGTATGTTAGGTTGCATATATAAATATAACAGTCTGAGTCTGAATAAGACAGCGAACAGTTAAAAGTGCTATATTAGCTATATTTGGTTAATTAAACGTTTGGTGAATATTTTAAAGGAATAAAAGAACCCATAACGTGGATTTCAATACCTACTATCTCAATACCACTCACAATCAGTACAATTTTGAGAAATCTCGTTAGAATATATGACATAGATACCTGGGATACACCGGATACACACTATTATTGTGCTCGTATCGGAATTGTAAAAACGATTAGTAATTATTGATTGATAAAATCACAAAAAATGAAATTATTATCTTTTCTTAAAATATTAATCAATCCTTTTATGTTACTAATATGGGCTCAGATTGAAGAAGGTAAATATAATTTTAGTTAAGATATCCTTTTGACAATTAAAAATAATTGATAAAATGATTTTATAAAGATTTACTGATGTCCGATATGTCAAAACAATATTGCTGGCAAAATAAAAAAAGTGATATGGAAGACATTCGTCCTATTCGTCCTATTCACTATAATCTGAAATTAGATATTGATATGAAAAGAAAAACATTCTATGGCAAATTAAAACTTGAAATACTGCCAATAGGAAACGTGATTGGGTTAATAAATGCTTATAATTTGACAATTTATCAAATTATTTTCAATAATAAACAAAATCTGGGCTTTATTTATGATAATATTAATACGTTAAAAATAAATTTCAACTATACAATACCTGTCATTAAGGACCATAACGTCACTCTCACCATTATTTATACTGGCTATTTTCAATCAGTCCCAAGAGGACTTCATAAATATAGCATATATGACATTGATGAATATACACCTGTGTAAGTTGATAAAATCATTTCAACTGCTGGAAATCTTTGAAAGACAAGTAATAATTAGTCATTACACTCTTCAGAGCTTTGCTTTTGCCGCTTTTGTGCTCTGGCTTAGAGATTTTGTGTTGCTCTTGCTTTGATTATAAGTTGCTCATCACGGCAAATAATATACATTAGGGTAGTTAAAAAATGTTTTTTTCTTGCGGTGTTCAAACATTGATAGTATATATTAAAACAAAAATGTTGGCACCAAAACGAGCTCTTACCATCAATTTTAAAGTTTACTTCTATCCATTTTTTCATTTTCCCTATGAATAACAGGAAATTTTTATTTTTGCATTTTTATAACATTGGAACAGTTCATCGTAACAAAAATCTAAAATAAGAGATTTAAAGGACATTTCACATTCTACAAAAAAGATCCTCATAACAAAGTTGGAAAATATTGAAAAAGTATAATTAGTATTATTTTTGAACTCAAATATCTTTGAAAAGGTTGACCCGAAAAACTTTCTTAGGCCGCGTTCACACGGTTCAACTTCAGTTGATCAACAATTCACAATCTTTTAGACCGTAGCGGGGTTTAGTGATGCGAGAAGTGAAGAACAAGCGACTCGAATTGGAAGCAAATTGAGCAGAATTGAAAGAAAACTGACCGGAGTCGACTCCATCGACTTGAACGACAAAATGTTTGACTCAGTCAAACTTTTGTTGATCAAGTCGACCCCGGTCAGTTTTCTTTCAATTCTGCTCAATTTGCTTCCAATTCGACTCGCTTGTGCTTCACTTCTCGCGTCGCTTACCCCGCTACGGTCTAAAAAGGCGCGTTCAGACGGATCAAATAAACTCGCCCGACTATGTTCAATCTTGTAGACTGTAGCAGGGTAAGCGACGCGAGAAGTGAAGCACAAGCGAGTTGAATGGGAAGCAAATTGAGCAGAATTGAAAGAAAACTGATCAACAAAACTCGTTCAACAAAAGTTTGATTCAGTCAATCTTTTGTTGAACGAGTTTAGTTGACCAGTTTTCTTTCAATTTGCTTCCCTTTCAACTCGCTTGTACTTCATTTCTCGCGTCGCTTACCCTGCTACAGTCTACAAGATTGAAAATAGTCGGGCGAGTTTAGTTGATCCGTCTGAACGCGCCCAAAGATTGTGAATTGTTGATCAACTTAAGTTGAACCGCGTGAACGCGGCCTTAGAGAAATCTTTTTTTCAGAGCGTGAAATTGCCTTTAAATCTCTTATTTTAGATTGTCGTTATGATGAACTGTTCCAAAGTTATAAAAATTCAAAAATAAAAATAAAAGTTGAGAGTTCTTTGGGACCACACACTAGAAGTAGGTATAACTTCTTTCGCTATCTATATATATAGTATATGTAGGATTAATTATCACATATCACATTATCGGTTAAGTCAGTAATTACTGTATTAAATTGTAAGACTGAAACAATAGGTTTATGATAAGAAATATCTGCTTCGAGGCGTCACAGTACTTTCTTTTACGTTCATTTATGAAACTCACTGTTAGTTAAAAGAAATATAGGCTCTTTATGACTATAACTATACATATAAACAGAACTGTATGCATACAACCTATATGTACATATATACGAATTCCCAACCTTCACGCCTGAACCGCCCTTATTTGAATTTTCCCAGGAAAAAGTTGCAAATAAAAGTTGTAGCCACTAATGAGTCTAAATACTATAGTTAGTTTAAAGAAAATCGTTGGAGCCGTTTTCGAAAAAAATTGAAAATTTTAAAAACTCCATGAATAAAGTGGTGCTTTCCGTTCACCAATTTCAACCCAAAGCTTCGCGGCGCAGCTAGGTATAATATGAAAGTCAAATTCCACGTTTGGTGAAATTCAGATAAAGCTTTTGATACAACATGGCTGTCACACTCAGACATGTTTCTAAAAACCCCTTTTTTTGAACTCAGGCGACCTCAAAACATGTATTTTCGGTGAAAGCTCGATTTTGAAAATTTGACCTGATTACAATACTTCCTTTACTATATAGTAGTAAAAGAAAGTAATAAGAAATGTATGATTATTTTGAATTTAACATTTTTTCATATTGGAATAATATCTGGAGAAAACTGCGTTGATTGTTCCATGTTTTGTGGTAAGCTCATTTTCATTATTATTCATTTGTAATTCCAATTTATCTTGAAGGAATTGTATCAGGAGATGTCCATCGTTTGATTCAAAATTAACATTGAAATCTCCTGCTAAATTAAGTGGCAACGTATGATAATTTTCTGAGCCTACTCGACCGTAAATTAACAGCTTTTTATACTATTACGCCAACGGCCAAATGAGATATTATAATGCAAGAGGCTATGAAAGAAAGAGAGAAAGAAAATATACGGGCTTGCTTACTTCTACAGTGCATCTAGATCTATGTAAACTCTAGAGTCTAGACGTTAAACTCATTGTAAGAAAGGGGCCACACGGAGATTCACACTAAAGAGAAACGTAGAATAGGCCTGCACTATTTATTAGATATACGAACGTAACTCTCTCTCTCTCTCTCTCTCTCTCTCTCTCTCTCTCTCTGTCTTTACCAACGTATATCTCTTCTCTCAACTTCCGTTAGCCTCACATTTCGTACCGCTTCCGTATCACATTCACCAAGTCCAGTTCACTCCCCAAGTCCAGCGCGCGTAAAGAAGTTATACTTCAAAAATGTCTTGTGTTTATTAAATAGAAAATGAAAAACTTGATTGAGACAAACCTCAGTATTGATCCTAAGAACTCGTTTTGGCGCCAAAATTTTTTTAAAAATATATACAATTACTTTTTGTACACCTCACCCCATAATAAAACATTTTATACAACTGTGTCGACCAATGATTTATTTTACTTATCACACTAAACATTTATCTACGATTGTTTGCTGGATCACTTAGTTGGTTGCAAAACTCCTCGCTATTCAAAAGCTGGTGACTATAACCGTTATATACTCAGTATTTAAGTTTCTAAATAGACAAAGCAAATAAAAAAAGTTCTTGCATTAAATTAAATCTGTAACAGTCTTTTATTATGTAACTGTTGTAGAATTGGTATGTAGTCGGCCGTTTTGTACTCACTGAGGTGGAATCATACCAAAGGAAAACTAATAAATGATTTTCTTTGTTTTAGAACTATAATCTTATCAAAAATATTCCCAGCTTATGCTCATTTCATTTTTCCCTGCATCAATGAACCGAATTACTTAACAACATTTAGTCTTCAAATTAATTTGACCAATGGAGAAAACTATATACCCGTGTTTAATTCAGCTTGCAAAGACAAGGTAATATTATAACAATGCCGGATCATCTTATGTTGGTTTAATTAAAAAAATTATTTTGTACAGATATCACTAAGTGAATTATCAGATCTTTATGTTTTTGAGAAAACAATACAACTTCCATTACATGCGTTAACAATCAATATAGTTTTTAACAAGAAAACATTTACGATGAGTTTTCCCGAGATGAATATAACAATGATTTCAATGAAGAAGTTCAAATATGAAAGTTTTTTTAGAACCAAAGTAACAGAAAGAGCAATTAAACAAAAAATACAACATTTCATCCATTATATACGAAATTATATACGTTTTTTGCAGTCACGATATTTAATTCCTGTAATTCCTACGAGCTTTTGTAAGTAAAATAAATTATTTAACAATTTCAGGAGATCAATGAGGTTATTATAACAAAATTTTAGTTCTGGCACTTTTGTTCTTTAAGTTAAATTTTTGTAGTTTTCTTCCGATTAATATTTTATTTTTTCGAATACAACTACGAATTTTTATAAAAAACCGTTATCAATAAAAAGAAAAAAAAAACTATTAAAGTTTAAACTTAAAAATCAATTATTTCTGAAGTTAAATTAAGAAGTAAACTGCATACTGTAACAGTATTACTCAAAACTGTATTGAGCTTCTCGTTAAGGGTTTTTTATTAATAAAAAATTCACCAAACGTTTAACAAGCCATTAACGTTTAATTTCACTTGGTGGTATACAATTTATCACTAAAACCACTTTTTAAATCACTCGAATCACTTTTAGTTTTATTCACTGACTGACTTATTTGGAATGACTAAATTCGACTGACTGAGGCCGTTTTCCAATTACAAAACATTGCGCGGTTTTATGCTCCATAAGATTAGTTTGTAAATGCTACACTAGATTGCGTAGAGCGCATTCGTCTCACTTTAGGGTTTGAAGCAAAATTCCTAGGTGTTGGCAAGTTTAGCAAGCCTAACATTTTTGCGTAAGCACATTGTTTACTAAATGTACATTTAAATTAATTCTTAAGTTTTTTTTTTATATCAAGTTTCAAAATGAGCTATAAAAATTATTTCTTTTATAATAGAAACATACTATCCAGATGATAATGACACATAATGGTAGATGATAAATACAGTTCAACTTATCAGCAACTCAACAGCCAACTCATATATTTACCACTTGGCTACTTACGACTTGTTGTAACTACTGGCGTATTACATTTGTAAGAAATGCTGTTTCGAATGCTCTAAAGTGCAATGCGCATTTGTAGTTGTAACCCTCGAGGCTACAAATAATGCCGCATTTTATGGTAAATCCGGCTATTGTAAAACGGCATTAGTAAACAATATGATTATCCAAAAGTATAAAGTTTCCTAACCTGGCTAAACCTAGAAATTTTCCTTCAAACCAAGTGAGACGAATGCACTCTATGCACAATGCTTCGTAATTGGAAAACGGCCATAGTTTGCTTAGGCAAACAATAATACTCTCGAGTCTTCTAGAGACTTCGTTGCCAACCAACTAGAAATTTCCAAAACCGTTAAACCACCGACTCACAGTTAGCACCCCCTTTTTCGAAATTGTGATTTTTTTTGTTTGCAATCGTTTGATGGTCGTTTGATGGTGAATGATGGTTCAATTTTATCGTTTGATGGTTATTTGTTTATTTGTAAAAAAATAAAATAAAATTTGACCTTGAGGATTTAACAGTTAGCACCCCATTTTTAAAAGTTGTCAATTTTTTTATTACAGTTCGATTCGAAATCGTTTGATGGTGATTGATGGTTTATTATTTATTGTTTATTATTAATATTTATTTAGTTATAATCAATTTTTTAATATTCTAACGGCAGTAACAATGTTAATTTCAAATACACGCATACGCAAAGCATTGCAAGTTACGCGGTTCATTTGAATCTCGCTTAAAACAGCAGTAGCAATAATAATGATAAGAATACATATTATAAAAATTCAAAAATTATTGTTTAATAATATTCATAATTTTTAATTTTTTTGTTGTCGGTTTTGAACCACAAATTACAAACTAAATAGGAGTAGTTAAAAACAAATTAACTTATTTGCATAGACTTATAAAATCTATAAAATTACACATTTTTAGATTTTTTGGAAGCAAGGACTGTATTTTTAATCCCAAAATAAAAATAAACGCTTATAAACGTTTACGCTTATGAACTTGGGTTCATATTAGTTTCAGTATTTCCCTTACATTTAAATTGATATCCCGATTATTAACTTAGGACAAAGTATTAAATTAAGAACATTGGTATTCTAATAACAATCATTCTTGCCATTTTATTTGCATTTAACCACGCACTCCAACTAAACTATTGCATTTTTAGGAGAACACCATGATCAAAATAATCCCCAAAGAGCAGGTATTTATTAGTATCTGAAATATTCAGTACCTAATAATAAAAAAACAATCAGTTGCCTATATTTTATTCAAAAACTACTAAAAACATTAGTGAAGGAAACTTCTTATTGCTACTGCTGTTTTAAACGAGATTCAAATGAACCGCGTAACTTGCAATGCTTTGCGTATGCGTGTATTTGAAATTAGGATTGTTACTGTCGTTACAATATTAAAAAATTGATTATAACTAAATAAATATTGATAATAAACAATAACTAATAAACCATCAATCACCATCAAACGATTTCGAATCGAATTGTAATAAAAAAATTGACAAATTTTAAAAATGGGGTGCTAACTGTCAAATCCTCAAGGTCAAATTTTATTTTATTTTTTTACAAATAAACAAATAACCATTAAACGATAAAGTTGAACCATCATTCACAATCAAACAATTGCAAACAAAAAAAATCACAATTTTGAAAAAGGGGGTGCTAACTGTGAGTCGGTCGTTAAACCACAGTAATCGAAGTTTAAATGGCCATTATCAAAATTTCGATAGGACAATCTACTCGTAGATTCTAAAAGGTTCCTTCATTTTCTATCGTTTTTCGTTACAATACCTTTTTTATCCTCTAAGTTTTCAAATAATACAACCCAGCTAACGTTAATTGTTGTCGCCTATTTTAAACAAAGAATTCTTCTTTTTTATTATTGTTTCTACGTGTAAAATTAATTTTTATGTATAAAAATAGCTATGAATATTAATTGTCTTAGTTAAGGTAGATATATTTAACCATATCAATGAATTTTCAGCTATTGTCCTTCTTAATGGCTTTCAAAAATTGACTATAAGTGGTTGGGGATGTTTGACATTACATTTTTCCAATATGAAAATATGTGATTTAGTCTCCTTAAAATGCAAAGAAAAAATATTTAAAATGTTGCATCCCATTACGAAAATGTTTTTTGGAATGTATGGTATTTATAATATTATTCATATTATCAAAGATTCAGGTATGGTTCAGGCCAGTGGCGGATTTAGGTCAGTTGAGACTCCGGGTGCTGAAAAAATATTAGACATTTCAATAAAACGACAGAGATAAGGAAAATAAAAGTATGTGTTACGTAAGAAATATTGCACAGTTTATGCAGTTTAAAACTTATTTTAAGTTTTTGTGGGGCTTCTTAGAGGTTGGGGCCCCGAGCGCCACACCCTTAAATCCGCCACTGGTTCAGGCATACAGAACGCGATTAGTCGCAGCGGGCAGTGACCGCGCGATCTTTATGGCGGTCATCTATAAAAAAAAACTACCGCATACAGTGAAACTGTATAGAACATAGGTAGTGATAGCCGTATCACTGCTTATTTCAATAAAATTCTCTCGTTGCTTTATTTGATTTTCAAGCTGCTCGACTTGATTTAAAACCAAGGCAAACTTGAGTCAAATATTAGTATTTGTAAGTGAAATAAAGTCAATCATTTACTTCGCAAGTTACGATATTTCATTAAAAATTACACACCGGAAAGTCGGAACCCTGGACGGTAGCTTTAGAAACCAAATATAGGGACAGACCATGAATGAATGGCAAGAACGGGGGTAAAGCTCGACAAATGGTCGACGTCAAAGTGGTGGACGTCAGAGCTTAAACATGTACCTGACGGTATGAACAGAATGCTAGCACGCGAAGACCAACAACTTCAACTTCACCCAGTTTCTCACTGGACATGGCCTGCTCAATAATGAGTACCTCTACCGAATGAG
Organism: Sisyra nigra; assembly: GCA_958496155.1. Taxonomy (NCBI): domain Eukaryota; kingdom Metazoa; phylum Arthropoda; class Insecta; order Neuroptera; family Sisyridae; genus Sisyra; species Sisyra nigra. The sequence continues at coordinate 18,418,461 of OY292315.1, read as the reverse complement.
ACTTAGGAACAGTCCATTCTGCTCGTACTGTAGAGGCGAAGTTGATAACGTGCGACGCGTTCTTCTCATGCGAGCGATGGTCCCAGAGCGATCGCCCAGAGAACGAAGTGACACTTGGGAAACACTGGGAGTGGTATCAAGTCCAAACACTAAACAGCATTAAAAAAGTAATCACTGGTTCTGAAAATTCCTGGAGAGCAATGATGAAGTACACGGAGGACGTTCTGACGGCGAAAAAATCCGGAAAACAGCACACAGCGAGCGCGTGACCGCGCGACCAGGATCAGACTGAAGCGACTGAAGTAATGCGAAGTGGTTTCCGGTAAAGCTTTCTTTCACACTGAAAGGAAGTAAGAGGATTTTTTTTAGTGGGAAAAATCCCACACTACCAACATCTTCAATTCCATCCCCGTTGGTGTTTTTCAAAGATTTTTTCAATCTCTGCAATAAAAAAAATCATTGCACAGAACTGTCGTGATCAAAACTTACCCGCTTGCAGTAGATAGTGTTCTTTGTAATATTATTATCTATAGATGCATTGATTAAGTTGATGTAAAGATGCAATACACGAATAGAACTCCATTGCGGGCTGAGATCGATCTCCGCTGTGACAAATTGTGTTTTGTGTGTAAAACCTTTATTGCTAAATATTCAAGGATATTATATGTTGTTTAGGGATGCTATGGAACTTCATCACTATAACTAAATCTTTTGGATATCTGTAATAAAATCTATCCGAAACCGTAATCTAAGCTGATATAAAAGTTTCGAATAAATGCCGAAAAATAATTTGAAATAATCCACATCATTCCTCATATCCACAACCTTATCTGAAACCAATTTACCTAATGCTTTTCGTGATACCGTATCTTTAATTACCGTATTCATATCTATAACCAAAATTTCAAATTCATAATATCCCTGAAATAAATATATATTCTTCAAAAAATTACTAATAGGTTTGTTCTCACAGCAAACTAGATTTGGACTGAACTGTTGAGTGTCCACACAGAAGTGTACTCATTCACGGCATGGAGAAGCTGTTTTGAATTTCAAACTCGAGTCTGCTGTGCGCACACTCAACAATTCAAATCCAATTCCAGTTCGCTGTTAGAACGAACCTAATGTTTGTGAAGTGATTCTAATTCACTATAAACTACTGAATTTTTTAGTAACTCTAAAGGAATGGGATTATCATCACCTTCTGGAGGCGTTAGCTGTTTTAGTTACTTTCCAGTATGTTGAATGGCATTCAAAGAGCATAACTGTAAGCATAACTTAAACTTGAAACTACAGAGTGTACTATAATTTAATTTCAAAGAAATCTTTGCCGTTTTTTAATACTTTGAATATCTTCTATTCTCTAAAGCGGGGTCACACGAGAGCCGTGAACTAGATAAGAAAACTAACAGTTTTAAGCGGGCTACCAGTTACGGTTTTTCGAGAAAGGTGTCCATTAATTACTTAGGGCATTTCGGAGGGGCGGGGTCAAACTGAATCTTATTTCATTTAGGTCTTAGCGAATGTCACATTATTTTTTCCCGCAAGAAAAAATATGTAAAATTCGGAGAAAATTGGGTTAAATTAAGTAAAACTTGTCTCTGCACTCATAAACTAAGTTTTTCGCCATTTTGACCCCTCCCCTCTTCGTCACGTTGCGTTACAGTTTTTGCGATCCCTCCATAAATTTTACATTACGGAAGCTAGATTCTCGACGTCTTATGGGCGGGTAAGATTGTAACTCAAGCAAATTTGTCACATTATGATGTACACATCTAAACGCGTGCTAACTGGTTCTTGCTTTTAGGTAGGTATCGTTTTAAGACGCCCAAAAATTAACCCAAGGATTCACACGGCACAAAGTAAGAACATGCACGTCCACTTAATCGCCGCGTTAACGTATAGGTACAGGACATGACAATTGGAACAAACCTGTTGAATCATCTTCAGAATTTTTTTATGAACTGCGAACTCATTGCAAAGCAGCACAGTAGCTGTTCTAATACCAAGTTATGTGTTTTAATGCTAAACCAAACGCATTTACAGTAAAAAAAAATAATTTTAAAAAACCCACGTGAGTTTGAGTGACGAGGAAGGGTGTCGAGTCAAATCTCATAACTGTTCACTAGGATGGTCGGAAAATCGCCAAAAATGCCTCTAGTCGTGCCTCCAGGCACGTCCCCACAACTTTTGCTTAGTTAATGTTGGTTCACAAGAAGTACCTAATGATCACGACCGGTTCACAAATGGGTAGTTCTTCTTCTCTTATCCTATAGGTTTGAGAGTAGTTGGTTTTGATTGTTTTCGTTAATATCCCTCACATCTGCAAGTGCAGGACAGTTGCCAAGATGCATGGCGCTCATGGGTTCCCCATTGCAGAGGGGGCAGATTGGAATCGGTAGGATGCCAATACGGTGCAAGTACTCGCATAGGTAGTCGTGTCCCATGGTAGTTCAGAAAGCTGTGACTGACACCTGGTTGGAGAGAAGTCGTGGGATAAGGAATTCCAGTAAGGATTCCCATTTTTCCTGGTGCTTCATTTTTTTGAGTGTTATAGGAATACCAGTTGGTAGTGCTTGCATGTGACTCTGAACTGATGTTAGGAACATAAGAGTTAGTGGTTTATTCAGAGAGGTTCCAAACTTAGGGAGGATGTCTGCTTTTTCATTTCCCAAGATACCAACATGACTGGGAATCTATTGTACTGGCAGGTGCCAACCTGTTTTAGCGAGACTGTCCAAGGCGGCTCGACATTTGTTATTACGGACGCGATCGGTGAGATGTTAGTGGAGATAGTAGGATAGTGCTGCTACTGTAGCTTGAGAATCAATAAAGTGGACAGCTTTTTGGTACGTCTTAACTTCGAGAAGTTTGAACGTAGCCAGTAAAACTGCCTCTATTTCCCCATCAAAACAGCGTAGAGGTTTTCCGGGTAGTAATATAATCCAGTTCACGGCTCTACCTAAACCCGATTTAAATCGCCATATAACAAGTCAACACCGCGTCATTCTGTATATTCTAGTGTTTTTAAAAATTATTCATAAGTTTATAATTAATGTGTGTGTGTTTTTTTTTTTTTAATTCAGGCTGCTTGGTTTTATAACATGTTTTCTTATAAAATCTTGTACTTAACTTCAAAAATTAATGTGAAACCAGTGCTGGAGAATAATATTTGTACTTTTGAAGCAACAATGAATTTTCTTACGGAGAATATGTATACATATAAAGTATAAGAAATACCAAGAAGAAAATAATATTTGTTCAACAATATTACTTATCTTTTATGGTCACTTTTTAGATAGTCTCTCTTATTGTTATGTTTCGTTTTGAGCTGGAATTTTTCAACCAAAACATTGGAGGACAGTGTTTACTCAAAAGCAGACTTTTTGATTTAAATCAATTCTATCATTGTCTCTTTATAATGAACAGCAAATCAAAAGACTGGTTCGATGGATGGTTGAAGAAAAGAAATTTCCCAATGGTCTATGTGCGTCATAAACCCGACAATTCTTATGTGTGTTCAACAACTTATTACAGTCACTCATTCGACAATAACATACAGTAAGCGTATATACTAAGTAGTACCTCGAGTTATGAATTTAGTTCATTCCAGAGCCGCGTTTGTCTCTAAACAAATTTTCTAGATTTTGAAAATTATAAATAGAAAAATGCATAAAAATAGTTAGCACGCCTTTAATTTTACGCGTGGAAATCTTTTTCTTCTTCCCACCTACAGATTCACATAGAATTGCCATCTCTCCCGATTTGATCGGGAGACTATCGAAAACGTATGATTTCTCCCGACTCCTAATTTTATGTTCCATCTCTAGACTTTTACAAAAAAATATTTTTATATTACAATTTTTTAACGCTCTGCGTACAGTCTTAATAAGTATGTATATTAATAGCTAAGATTGAGACTAGTACTACCAATTACTATGAAAAGCTCCACCAATACCCGAACCCACTAATGTTACTAGCCCTGAAATCTCAAAATAGTAGGCGATTATGGTATAAAGAGATACTTGGGAGAATTCTCTATCAAACCCAATCCAGACAGTAGATTGAATAAAAGGACCATTTTCCTCTTGACCAATAAAACTAAATATATAAAAAAATTTCTTTATAATAACTTCTACAATTACGTAAAGTACCTAAGTAGGTACGTACTTATATCCGGCTATAGTTTGTTATAAGGACCAGATAAGGACTTTAGCAAGTTAAGGTTCTACCTTGATAAGCTTAGGATCAGGATTACTATATGAGAAACCTGACAAGAATGTAACGCAGAAGACCCATTAGGGTCGCATTTCTAAGCTCTTATCAGGATTACCATGTTTTGAAAAAAAGGAACGTTATTATGATTTTCTTGCTTTTATTGTTTAAAGTCGCTTGAACTGTTCTGGTCTTTAGGGTCTAATAAATCAGCAATCCCAAGATAAATCCATTTAGATTCGACCCTAAGATTACTGACGATTACGTACCTACCTAAATCGAAAAAAATCTGTTGACAAATAATATTTCTCTCAACAAGTCAATCCTGAGAAGGATTTCAGGTGGATCAAATTAGGAATATGATGACGAATGACTAATTGTTTATTTCCGAAAAAAATTGCAGACAAACCAGAGCAGAAATATCTAATGGAAAATAATTTTATTAGCAAAACTATCCAATGTGATCGTGATTTGGACCACATCAGGTTTGGCCTATTGAAATAATCCTTATTTTTTCCTGATAAAGCTCTTACAAAGAACCTGGGAAAACAGGAAGAATATCTAGTATCTTTTTTTTAAAAATTTGTGACACATTCAGAGACGCAAATGTAGATTAGTATATATCCCGACTTCTCCCGACTTCGTGAAACTTTGCGGTGGGAACCCTAGTCATCTTCAAGTATCGGCAAAGCAAATTCCTCGTATAAAGCTTTTCAAAATTTGACTCCCCAACTACTAGTAGGCTCCCAACAATTCGTACGTAAGAGAGCATCCATAAACCACGTAAGTCCTGTAAGCCCTTTCCCCTGTACCTACAGGGGAAAGGGCTATGCTATCATTTTATGTGCGTTTAAAGAATATTATATTAAGAAGTATATATGGCGTTACATGGAAAGGGGGAGGGGTTCAAAGAGTACGGAAAAAATGTTGCGTGGTTTATGGATGGTCCCTAACTCGAAACAACGTTCATAACTCAAGCAGAATTTTTGTCTGGATCAATGCTCGTAACTCAAAATGCTCGCATATAGCTCGTAACTCGAGGCACCACTGTACTCTTAAGTATTAATGCAATAGATTCTTTATTATAACGTAAATGTAATGATCCCGTAATGTTTTAAGGGATCCTCAATGTGGTCATGAATTCCCTATAGAATTTGTGCTGTATGACAACAATACCTTAGTACACACTTTAATTGGGATCATAGGACCAGAAATTTGTCGCCGTAGGTTTTCAACTTAAATCTAAATTAACCACCATGTTATACAATGTATAATCTATTGTAGATACAGTAGAAGTAGACAAGAAAAGTATAATCAAAGCTAATTATCTTGGCAGAGGATTTTATCGTACTGCTTATAGTGAAGAAATCTATGAAGGACTAACAAAAAACTTTTTGGTTTGTAAAGAGAATAAGAATGTTTCAGAATTGGATACCTTTAAATAATAGGCCTAGATTTGGCTTGGAATAAAATAAATCTCAAGTATTAAATATATTAAAGTTAAGTATTAACTTCACAAGCTTGTATAAATTTTAAGCACAATTACTTTAAAAAAATTTTAAAAAATGTCCAGCCACTTAACTTGATGAATTCCAAACGGTACCATATTCTAAGTTATCGGTAACCATGCAATAGGTATCTTCTTTGACTTAGAAGCCGTTTACTTTTTAAAATATGCTATCTACTAGTTACAGACTCTCTAAAAATGAGCGTTGGGGTTAAAAATGAATTATTGAAAGAATGGGTTTTGAGGATTCAAAATATTATAATGAGATTTCCCAAACCTGTATTGAGCTTCTCGTTAAGGGTTGTTTTATCGATGGAAAATGTTCAAATCTTTAATAGACCAAACTGCTTTTTATATTAATTCTTTGATAAACAATTAATTTATCACAAAAATCACTTTACTTCAATTGCTTTTCGAATCACTTGTATCACTTATACTTGAATCACTTGCATCACTTACTCAGTTTCTTCCTTTGTATAGGCAAACCTTTATTCTCTCTAACATTCTAGAAACTTCGGTTGCCCAAGCTTTTGAATATTTCAAGATCGTTAATAGACAAAAATTCAAATATTTCATTGTTGAAATCAAACGCTCTCGAATGTTCCAGTTTTTCGTGCTGTTCGTTGTCTCTTTTATTCGTTACAATACAATATAAATCGTTTATAACGACACCGGATATAATGAACAACCGGTTGTAACGTACAAAACCTTCGGGCCCCGTGATATGTCTTAGATAAGACGATACATGCGATACATATACATTATATATATACATTATAGTGAATATCGCTTATAACGAACAAAATTTGACGGTCCCCTGAAGTTCGTTATAAACGATTTCTACTGTATTTAAAAATGAATTTAATAGGTGCAATTCTGCAATTAATAGTGCAATTCTGACACATTCTACCCATAATTAGTACCTTTATATACTTTTATATAAGAGTATACGTTTTCTTAGGCATTTGGCGAAAGAGACAAAAGTAATTATGTAGCTGACATTTTTACCATGGCGAATGTTGGTGTTATATCATTCAAATATGTGTTTGAATTGATAAAAATGTTTTCGGAAGTTAAAGAAGAAATACCATGGACTATTTTTGCCAAACAAGTCACTTATATTAGCAGGCGTTTAGTGCCTGTAACTGATACCTTTAACGCATTTAATGTAAGTGTACAGAAATGATTTCTTATAAGAATTTATTAATTTTTCAAACATTAGAAACAGAATATTTATAGAATGTTTGTTCTCTTTGTTAAATACAACTTTCAAGAGATGCTTTCTTAAAAATTTCAATATATGTATGGTGGTTGAACTACTTAATCTTATAATTATATCATTACCTAAGTGTAAAATTTTTCGTGCTTCAAAATCTCAATCTAAAACAACCCGAAAGAAGTTAACGTAAAATGTTATTTTTAATTTAACTATATGCCAGAAAATTCCTCCTCAAATGCTTTTTCAGAATCCGCAATTGCTCCAAGTGTAAAGTTATTAGTTAATAAATAATTAATTTTTCAAAAATTTACAAATTCAAAAATAAAAATTGCTTAGTCAATTATTATTGAGTTTTCTTTTTTTAAGAAATTGCTCCTTAAATGCTCTTTCAGGATCTCTAATTGCTTTACGGGTCTAGTTATATTAGGTAATTAATTATTAATTATTAAAAAAATTTGCATGTAGGTACTCAAAATTAAAATGGCTATAAAATCAAACGCATATTTTGAGAGCTTTGGGAAAAACTATTATTTGGAGGGAATAAAAAATTGGAAAAACACTGGACTAAACACTGTACCGAACTAAAAGAAAATTATGAATGATTAAATTTAAAAAAAATATTTTGTTTTAAAAGTCACGGACTTATCGTATATTATATTATAGGTATAATAATACAAAAATAAAATAGCGGCACGCAAACAAACAAAATTGGAATTTCTTTATTATTGCTACTGATATGAACTTGGCGAATGTTTTACGTGGTAAAAAGTTAATTTGTAACTTAGTTTGGCATTTTGAAATTTCTAATGTTCGGAGTGGTAGGGCACTGACCAATGAAAACGAACATTTTTCGGAATAAAATCGCCTACGAATAGAAGTAGTCGAGATAATTCCCTTGCTGTGTATAAAAAATAGCATTAGTTTATTTTTCAGAATAAAATCGCATACGATTTAAAGTTCTCGAGATAATTCTCTCACAGCTAGCAAAGGATTTTACGTGTTGTAAACAAAGTCGAGAACTCGTAATTATATATGTATGTTGATGATGGAGCAATTTGGGATCCTGAAAGAGCATTTGGGGAGCAATTTTAAAAAAGAAATTTAATAAAATGGTTATTTTGGCTGTTATAGCAATTTTAATTTTTGAGTCATGCAAATTTTTTAAAAATTAATTTTCAATTATCTAATAATTACACTCTTATATTTAGCAATGCGGATTCTGAACGAGAATTTTTGAAGGATTTTGAGAATTTTTTGGCATATAGTTAAATACAAAAAATTAATGTTATACGCCAATTTCTTTCCGGTTTTTAAACACTAACTAATTCTTAATCAATAATTAGACAAAAATTTGTTTTGAAATACATATTAACCATAAATGGATACTAATTCTATAAAATAATTTTTTTTTAGAAATTTATTACTACGTATATAAAGACAAATATAAATGAAACCGAGTAAGTAGTTGACGAATATATCTAAGGTATATACTAGAGATGCAACGAATAGTGATTTAGCCAAATATTCGGTACCAAATATTCGGCCGTTTCATTTCTGAGTAAATCGTATCACAAGACGCATTATTTTTTATTAAAAACAAAGAAAAAATTTAACGGCAACCGAAATTGATTTTTATTTACAAAATATTCATAGAAATATTCACTAGATCCATATAAGTAGTGGTTTCTAAATTCAAAGCAGGTTCCTCCTCGAGGAAACTTTACTCAAATGCAGAAAAAATTGTTTTGATTCATCATAATTAATTCTCCCTAATTGATTCTCAATTTTAATTTGTAGTTTAAATAAATATAATTTCGAATTTAACATTTATTTTGTTAGGTTTAAGTATTCGGTATTCGGCCGAATTGTACACACTATTTGGCCGAATACCGAATAGTAAAAAATGCAGCCGAATAGGCCGAAAACCGAATAGTAGCCGAATATTCGTTGCACCTCTAGTATATACTATGTACAAGCTTAAGAAATATTGAGAGCTTTTTATCTCATTAGTAACCTTCGCAATTCAGTCGTATTTCCAATGTTATGTGAATTGGAAGTACAGGAATGTACAAACTGGGCACAAGAAAAACTGAAAAATTTTTTAAACAATCCTTCTGCCATTTTTAATAGTAACGCCAAAGAGTTAATTTTTACTTATGGTAAATAATTAAGTTATTAAAGCATTTTACATGCTATATAGTTTCAAATAAAAATTGTTTTTTTTTAAAGGAATTGGTTCAATTGAAACAAATAAAAGGGATGTAGTTTCAGAGCTGTGGGATTTGTGTTATTTGGAAGGCTTAGAAATAGAAACAATTCGGAAAAGTTTACTTAAAATAAAAAATTCTCTTCTTCTGCAAGAAATTGTTAACAATTTATTTGATAAACAATTTTTCGACGAAGCTGAATTGGTTGATTTGTTAACATTAGTAGGAAGAAATCGTTATGGATATTTCCTAGTTTGGCGATTATTAATGTAAGAATATTAAATTGTATTCTGATTTAAAACCCAAATTTTATGTGGCTATTAAAAGAGACGCTATTTAAAATGCTAGTTTCACGTTACTTACAGATTGCAATTAGGCCTTGATTATACAGTGTGTCTCAGGGTGAGCAGTCATTAGAAGTTTCCGGAGAACCTGAAGTAATCTGAAATTTGGGATTTTAGCTTAACTAGATTGGAGCTACCTTCCTAAAATATTTTTAGTTGTCTGACACTTCCGGATATACCGGGAGTCGACACTAAAATCATTATACCAAATGATTTTGATTTTTTTTTACATAACTCGATTGAATTAATAATTCTGAGCATCTTTTATAGTACCAAGACCTCATCTTATACTTAAGGTTTTTGAGAAAAAAGACTTTTATTGGAAATTTAGCAGCAAACGGACGTCTTGTAAAAGGCCCATAATTCCCACATTAAATTGTGTAGGAAGCTCGACATAGAGTCTTCTAAGAGCTTGAAGATCCTTTTACATTCGAGATTATCAAAAACAATCAATTTTTGTTACCAAGTATCTCAAAGTGCATCGTAAAGTAACAGGTGCTGAATTGTGAAAAATATAAATTTATTTAAAGAACACCAACTAATTTTATTTGCTTTGTTTGGTTCTTTTTAAAATTCCCCACATTTTTATAATGGACATATCCCCATAGCCGAGTGTGAGAATTTTCGAGTTATCGTTGAAAATATGAAAATTCAACATTACATTCGTAATTTATATTGCATAACCGAGCTTTATGCTGTATTTCCAACAGTACATAGGTGACCATGGCTTCAAGGATTAGATGAGGTCTTATTATGTGTTATTAAAGATGATTAGAATTATTAATTCAATCAAGTTATGTAAAAATTAACCCATAAAAATAAAGTTTTTAAAACTCTCTCTGCATTGTTATCGACAACGAATCTACCTGCTAAATTTCAGCTCGATCCGATCACAGAAAATTGGTTAATTTGCCGTCGCCAGATTTACGTAGCACATACATACACACAACAATCAAGTTAATATAGAGAAAATAAAAAATAGGACATGCCATTTGAAATAACGATTTCAGTGTCGACTTCCGGTATAACCAGAAGTGTCCGAAAACTAAAAATATTTTCGGAAGGTAGCTCCAATCTAGTTAGGTTATAGTCCCAATTTTCAGTTTTCTATTATTTCAGGTTCTCTGGAAACTTCTGATGGCCGGTCACGCTGGGACACCCTGTATACTAAATGTTTATTTAACATACACACATATTAATTGTTGTTAAATGTTGTTTTCTAGGGAAAAAACGGATATATTACTGCAAAAGATCACAGTGAGTGAACTTGGTATGATTATAAATGGTATAGAACAAACTCATTTCCAGAAGTATTTATTGCCCAAGGTGAATCAGTATGGTTTGGCATGAGTAAGGAAGACTGATTTCCATAATTGTGGTTTATAACGTCTTTTGTAATCATTCTAGAAAAAAAAAACTTTAAAATTTGTTTTTGAACACATGGAACAGAGTTGTGGGGAACTGTTCTATTACTGATATTATTCAGAGGTTTCAGTCTAAAAAACTACCTGTCCCATTTATATGCTCATTAAATTCATTTATTATCCTGAATAGGGCACATGACAGTATAAGAAAGAACGAACAAAATTTACTATTTAGTATATAGATTGTTGTGTTTAAGTTATGAAAAATTTAGTTGAAGTGTTTCTTGATCTTCAATCAAAAATTTAAAAAAAAATTAAGTTTTCCTTACCCATAGATACATGTTGATTTGAAGTAATTGAATAATTTCTCTTAAAACTAAATATTTCCAGGAAAAACTAAAAAAGTTTTATAAACGTTTTGAACACAACGACGTGATTAGGGAAGTTAAAGCTCGAAGTGAAGAACATATTCAATTCAATTTAGATTGGTTGGATAAACGAGAAAATGATTTACGGAAACAACTAGGTGAATATAACTACCTATTGCGGGTAGGTCATACAATACACCGATTATAAATTAGTTTATGGAAAACTTCGTCATTAAAATTCTCTCCCACATAAGATTTCAAATAAATAAATAAAGATTGTTTCATTAAAGCATAGTAAGCTTTAATGTCACACCATTAAAGCTCACCAAAAATTCTGTTTATGACCACAAGCGTGACAAAGAGTAAGACCTCAAATCTTGAATTTTACGGTTATATTATGTGTAATTATTTAGTTTTGATCCTTTGATAACAGTTTCAATAGAAACAAATGATTAAACAAACCACTGAGGATGCTTACAATGCTTGAAAAGTTCCTTTAGTCGTTGCTAATCTATTGTTAAAAAAATATAGCGTTGTGAGCGCCTGGTGGAACGCAACCTCAGTGACGTAGCTGTAGAGCTTTTAGATTGCCACTCTATATTATATATCAATGATGCTCGGTTCAATACCTATCGAAGCATGAGATTCTTAAAAGTAGTAGAATACAGAAATTTTGTGTATATGTTCTATATTTAGATAGTTGTAATATTACCATGGGGACATACCCAGCTTTTGATCTAGGGGAAGACAAACGTTGAAAGATGTATTCTATGTGAATACCAAATTGTAATTTGAGAATTGAGACTTTCGTTTTGTTCTCATGATTAAAGTATTATATAAGTCAGATGCCCCTCCCCCCAATAAAAACCTTTTTCAAGAATTTTTCCTATAAAAATTTCTACACATGATATGGTAACTTTTAAGTTTTAACTATATTATAACATTTTTGTACTTGTAAAAATAATAATTTTAAAAGCTGCTTTAGCTAATCTCCAAAAGCTCCTCGCAAAAAAGACATCTTATAGTGGCCACGATACCTCTTGAATGGATCATTTAAAATGAAAACAGCAAACGGATTTCGTTAAAGTAATGTATAAATTTTAATGTTAAAATTATTTTTTTTTGAGAAAATTGAGGCATCCCTCAATCGATTTGATCAAAATTTTGATTTTAAAATGTTTAGAGAAAGAAAACTATTTATCGTTGAGAACTAAACTAAATATAATTAAGGTTTTAAAATTTGACTCTGATCGGTTCCGCCGTTTCTGAGAAATCTTGGTCAGCGACTTTAAGAACAGAGTTTTGAGAAAAACGTGTTTCAAGTTTCAAAAGTATTTTAGATAGAGTAAATTAACTGAAAATAATCGCTGAATTGATTTGAAATTTTCCGATTGTGTACTTAAATATTTGTACATTACAAAAATGATATTGAAAAAGTCAATTTTTTTTGCAAATTCAAACTGTAGTAACCCCTTAAAAAACTTATTATCAATATTGGAGTTTTGCCTCATTGTCAGATGTTCGAAAAAATATTGAAATAGCAACCCATGAATTTTACTCTCTTTATAATTATTTTATAAGAACATAAGCTTTTAGGGATAGAAAAACAATTAATTAGTTTTATAATTAAATACACATTTTATATTAAATTCACAAACCAAGAGGAACAGCTCATAGATAAACCTTTAAAACAACTTTAAATATTAAAAAAAAGATTTAGCAGAAAATAAATTAAGTCGATCATCTTTATATTCTTATTTTACAAACAAATCCTTAAAATAAACAGCTAATTTATTTGAATTTCTTATTTTTAGGGTTGCAGGAACGGTCATCTGGATCTTGTCTACCAAAAAATATTTTCCTCTTCATACTATTGTTAAATTTAATTTAATTTGGATAGAAATTTTCAATTAAGAACTTGTAGTAATAATATATTCGTGTTGAGTTCAATGTCGTCAGAAATTTCCAGGCCGAAGCCCCTCCATCGACTCTTCAATTCCGATATGAAGAAACGTTATGAACTCTTCGTCGATTTTTACTTTCTCTTTTATTTATGTTATAAAACTATTAGTACGGGAAAGTCAGTTTAAATAAAGAATTTAAGATTAGAAGTACATTTTTTAAAGGTTTACGAAAGATTTTTTGTAAAAACCAAGTGGATTTAGTTGAATTTTGTGAAAATGGCAAATTTTTATCACGTAAGTAAACATTCTTCGTATAAAATAGATACTTATAAATAGATAGACTTATAATCTGTATAGAGATTAGAAGCATTTGTTGGTATTTTAATTAGCAACATTTTGTAACATATTTCATCAAAATGTATGCAAAATTATAATTTTTGTAAAATAAAATTAATAATTTCATATTTTTCATAGGTTGTAGCAATATTTTTTGCTTTGATATTTGCTGTAAGGGCAACGTTGACTCCTCGAGCTCCAAATTTCCAATACTATGAACGGTAAATGTAACTGATTTAATACATTTTCTATAGAAATTAAAACATATTTTTCATTTAGACCAAAATATCGTTATCCTTATTACGATGAAAATGGTCGTGGCCGTCTTCTATATGGATATGGAGGTCCTGAACTGTATCAGTATAAATCATTTTCACCTTTGGAGGGAATCCATTGATTTTTAAACGATTTTGTTATTTGTTATTTATGATTTTTATAAATTATTATATTGTACTTTAAATCTAAAAATACCAGTGCTCAAGTTTATTCAGACTTTAATAAAATTGTAGTTAGTTTGATATATCTCGTAATTAACTATTAAGTATTAAGATACCTATAAAATTAGATTTTTAACTTCATCTGTTCATTAGTTTAGTAAAATTAAATCTGGATATATTTTCGAGCAAATCGAGACATGTTTTGATGATCTATTGATTATATTTTGGATTTGATAGGAGATTTGCAAAATTGTTTAACTTTTTATAGACAAGGAAAGTTTTTTTCATAATCAGGGAAATACTAGCGGAATCCATACAAAAGCAATATTCATTTTTATGTAAATATAAAAGAAGTGCCTGCAATCAAAAAGTAATTTGAATAGAACAAAGTAAATATCAGAAAATATATTAGAGATGAACGGGTATCCGGTAACTATCCGGTATCCAGCCTATTCGGCGGCGTAAATACTATCCGGTGGCGTAAATTCTACCTGGCCGAATACCGTATTAACTAGCCCCTATTCGGTCGAATACCGGATAACTAGTCCCTATCCTACCGAGTACTAGGTTTTAAAAAACGTTTTTTAAGCAATTAATTGCTTTATTTAGTTGGCATCACTTAAGAAATATAATCAGTAATCACAAGATAATGCTATGACTTAAAAAATGAATTACCACTCAGACTGCATTAAGGGCAAATTATGGTGAATGAATTATTAATTTCTCTGGGTTAGGAAGTAGCAATCGGTTTCGCTTGTCGCTTTGTAAATAAGGCCAGTTTCAGAAAAAAAGTCTCTCTGCGTACTGCTGCACAAGGTGCTGACAAATAGATTTTGTAACTTTGTTAGATTTGGGTATTGTTTAGCATTAGCTGCCCACCAAGAATAAGGGTCACAATTGCGATCAATTCGCAATGACTTAGGATAAAAATCCAGCTCATATGCTATCGCATTTCTTTCTTCATATTGACTAAAAATGTTAATGATGAGTTTTATTATAATAATTGCTCTTATTACTCCACGTTCCTCTACTCAACAGATATCATGCTCAAGTGTGAACAAAGTTAAAAATATCTTCAAGGACAAAAAAAAAGTTAATTTATACAAAAATATTTATGACTTCTGACTTATAAGCTTTGATTTTATGTGTTCTACCTGAAATAATACATTGGATGCATGATACATTATCCTAAATAATTGTATATTATTATCTACAAACAGCTTTTTAATATCAGGATAAGAAAAGAAAAGCAACAGTAAAAAGTTTTAATAGTTAATAGGGCTAATAGCAACCCGCAGAATCCAATAACACTACTAGTTGCCTATACGAAACTATTAACATTTTATTATTGTTGTTTTTTATATTTATATTATATAATTTATATTTATTTTATTTCTTATTCTGAAATTAGAAGGCTAAATCAGATGTGTATAAATGTATTAAATAAAACACATAAATTGATATATACATTTTCTTTATTTAACTTTTGATTTTATGTGTCACAAGACGTATATATGTACTCGAAATCGATAATGAAAATACATTCCATTTGTAATAAAAATGTTATTAAACGATCAGATTAAAAATTTAAAACAAAATTAATTTTTTGAGGAAATGTTTAGAGCATTTATTAAAGAAAATAAAAGGATTATTGGTAAAAAAAATAAAAAAAGTGCCCCGGGTGAGGATCGAACTCACGACCTTAAGATTATGAGACTTACGCGCTACCTACTGCGCTACCGAGGCTTCTTGTTATAACTGCTTAAAATATATTATATAAACTAACTATTATTAAAAAAATTTTAATTTAAAATTCCATAATTAAATTTGGATTTATTCATTATTTAAGACCAAGAAATGATAACTCAATAAAAAAATTTTGACATTTTTATTAATCAGTAAATTTTAACAATTTTATATCTACAATAATATTTCGTATAAATAAATGTGTATCATCTGGTGTTCTTGTAATTATTTTTATAATACTATTTTCATAATTATATAGACCCAAAAACCGCAGTAAATCGATCCATTCACTTTATTATGAAAATAATTTTCTCTTCACAATGCCAAACTTTAAAATTACTTCTATTTCTTTTAAAAAAAAATTATCTAGAGATTTCGGTCGCACTGGTTATATTTACATAAATCCTAAAAAAAACATTGCTCATAAGACAAATAATTTCTAATGTTCAGTGTAGAGATTGAGAAATAGTTTTCAGTATAATCCAATATTTAATTTATGTCATTTTATTTTTCAACAAACTATTTTACTTAATCCCGCATCGATGGCGATTTATTTATATTACGTGGAGATCAAATTGTACAGAGAAAAAAAAACTGATTGCAAATTTTTAATACATTTTATTAATAATTTTCATATTTAACTATTTTGAATAAAATCCTGAAGAATATATGAAACGAGAATTGTGTATGTATCGATTGTACTTTAGATAAAGCTATTTTATGAGAATCGGCTTTAATCACATAGAGCTTTGTATTCGCATGCGATTTTTCATCTCGTCCTCAACGTTAGTGTTTGACGCAGCTGCTTCTTGATGTTCATGTTCTGTGTTTTCTGTTTTCTTTTTACCACGCAAATAAATTGGACCCCCGGTGGCTCGAACGTAGTCTTCAGTTATGTGGACACATTGGACGTCTGTGCCGGGGACTTCAAACATAGGTTCTAACAATAAGGATTCCTGCAATTAAAATGATTATTAAAACCTTAGATCATTGCACAAGCAGGCCAATGTACAAATCGATTAACGCCACTTTCAAACAGTTTCATGTCAAAACACTTCATTGGCTCCTAACTTTATAGATCCGAAATAAATTTTTGTAATAATAAAAGTAGTTTTATTTTCTACATTGAAACAGCTCTTTAATTACTCTATCATAATTCGTCCTTATTTACTATTCATATAATAATTTAACATTTACCAAAATAGCTCGTAAACCTCGAGCCCCAGTCCGCCTTTCCATCGCCATTGCAGCAATAGCTTTTAAAGCTTCCGGTGTAAACGTTAAATCACATTGATCCATCGATAACAATCGTTTATATTGTGGAATTACAGCATTTTGTGGTTCTGTTAAAATACGGACTAATAAATGAACATCCAAACTATGAAATGGAACTAAGACAGGAAATCTTCCAACAAATTCCTAAAAACCAATGAATGATTTTTAAAAAATCAGTAGATAAATTTTAAAAAAAATATTTTACAGGAATCATTCCGAAGTCAATTAAATCTCTCGCTTGCACTTCTCTCAAGGCTGCATCACGTTCTTTGATTTCTTGTTCTACATTCAAAGGAGAACCTGATTGTAGAGCTTCCTGAGTGACGGCTCGTCGACCTTGGCCCTTCATTGATGACCCAAATCCTAAATACTAAAAAAAAATAATAATAACTTGTATTAACACGCTAAGGATATTGTATAGAAAAAAATTTGTTTTTAAATGTAAAACTTCGATATTCACGGTAGGGTTTAATATGAAAAATCGTTAGTCTAATAATACAACTTCACAATAGACGAAGTGATACGAGACTGAGATATGACATTTTTAAGCTTTTATTGACCAATGGTCACTACTTTTAATCTTACAAAGCTAGCATTAACTGTTGCAATTATAGTAATTTAATCTAATCCTATTTTTTTAATAATCATCTTGCTTTATTTTTTTCATTCTCAAAGGGTGGTTGCCTACTTTTTCTTGGAAGAACAATAGGTTGCCTATACAACTCAATAATAGCGTCTATATTCTATAAGGTGAAAAATCATTTTTAATTCCTTCATAAGTTTCAGAAATTTCTTCTTATTTCATGTATATTATTTTGTCTCAGAAATATTTTATAAAATTAGGTCTATTTAAAAAAATTAAAATACTTCTTTCTTAGATTTGATTTAAGAAAAAAGTAAGTCTTACTTTTTCGTTGTTTCTTCGTAGAATCAATCGATCTAAACCATTGTAAGCTCCACTTGCAACAAAGAGAATATTTGTTGTATCAACTTGAATGGTTTCCCCTCGTAACTTTCGCGGTGAATTTCTTTCAGGAACATTAACCACGGTTCCTTCCAACATCTTCAACATTCCCTGCTGAACTCCTTCACCGCCAACATCCCGTAATTGATGTATACCAGGAACAGCTCCAATTTTGTCAACTTCATCGAGAAAAACGATTCCCGTTTGGGCTCGTTCTACATTATGACCAGCATCTTGTAACAATTTTCCTATCACACTTTCAATATCTTCCCCCACATAACCCGCTTGTGTCAATGTGGTACAATCACAAATGGCAAAAGGAACATCCAAGCATTGCGCTATAGTTTGAGCTAGTAACGTTTTACCTGCAAATTACAAAAATAAAAATTAAGTTAATTTTTAAAATGTTAGAAGGAATAGTTGGAAAAAAGTTGGTTACAAATCGGAGTACTTAAGATACAAGGACTTAATGTTTGTAGCACAACAATTACTTTAAAACCCTCCTGCATTGAATAATACATAATTACTAAAATATTGTAATAAATTATAAAGTGAAAATAATTGAAGCAAAGAAGAAAAATCAACTTAATAACAGCTTTCTTTTGGTAGTTTTAGTAACGCTTGAACATTATCTTATGTTAATATTATGTATTTAATATAAAATTTACCTGATCCGGTAGGTCCTAGTAAAAGGATATTGCTTTTTTCTAGTTTTAAGTCGTGCGTTGTTCGATCTAAGATATTTGAACCATGTTGTGACTGTTGATTGGGTGGATTCCGAGAGGCTTCACTACCGTGTTGAAAACTTGCACCAAAACCAGCACCTAAACCGGATATATGTAGCAAATCTGTAAATGTTCGTAGAGTATTAAACGTAACTTGCACAAACTCCACATGGTTCAGTTTGTACAAATCAGGTTTGTATGGAAAAGCAAAGCTAACTTTTCTGTGAAGTGAAAAATTTATTGGTATAACTGATATTCTTATTGCAGTTTAGCTAAACTTCTGTTAAAAAAAAAGAAAACTTCTTAATAGGTTTTGAACCGTTACTAAAGGTGTCAGTGTAAAAACACTTTCGTAAAAGTAAAATACAGTGGGATCAATTATAATATTAGAATTGAAATATTAGAGTATTAGAATTATTATATGTTATACCATGAGCCGTTTATTTTGAAAGTGGTCTGAATTCTATTGTGAGAGTTTGAAATGGATAACACCAAATTGACAACACTATACAAAAAACGAAACCACTTACAAACGTAAAATATAGTAGGCCCCCGGTACTAACGGTATATGATCTTGACCATTCATGAAATACGGGATTTTTAACACGCTTTTATTAACTTGACCTGTATGTATGAATGTAAAGGAATCTTTCAGCGTAATTTTCACCTACATCTTGAAGTCTGATTTACTTGAAAATTTGCACAAGGGTCAAGGGCTGATGACAATGCAATAATTTAATAATTTTGTTCTTGTCTCCTGACTAGGATCATCAGGATAAATAAAAAAAGAAAATATCTATATTCGTTTGCAGATTAAATGTACGTACAAACCACAGAATGACGGTAAAAGTCGTTTTTTTTTTCGTTCAAAATATGACCACTAAGTTTTCATGTTTTGTGTTACTTGAAAAAAAAAATTGGATTGAATTTATTTATTTCATCAACGTCAAGACCTAATACATAGAAAAAATCTAACAATCAAAATTTTAAATTTTCAAACAATGACCACTTCCGTTGTCTGATTATTTAAAATTTTGTCTGTGTCGTATTTGTGTAATTAGGCTACACTTAACTTGCAGCTATTGACAATGTGTAGCTCAGAATAATTATTAATTAATTAATAAACTAAAAAAAAAAATCTATTTTTTGTCAAACAAAAGATTTAAGTACCTACTAAAAATCGAGGCTTTTGATATCGTTTTAAGACTAAAAACTAAAAAAATACCCATAAGTGACCTATGTTGTTTTTTTCTTATCCATAAGGAATTACGGGTAGAAAATGCTAGAAGAGTGTCCTCTCTCTCATACACCAAGTAATACTTTTGGTCGAACCCTTCGCGCTACGGGTGATCTGAGAGTTCTAGAAATTTCTGGAAATTTCGCACGGTCTTTCTCATTCTACAACCACGTCGCTCCCCATTGGCCGGTTGATTGGCTTGGCCTACCCACCACTGAGAGAGTTTAAAGAGCAGGTGCCCCAAACTCACAGAATGGCAACACTCCCCATCTTTATAATCTTTAGACTGTGACAGTATGATCTATAGTTAACGAGATATTCAACTTTAAGTTTGCAAAAAGTGCCCTTGGGGATCGGTTGGAAATTGAAGCTAGATTTAAATCACGATTTAAACCTCGCTTTCCACAAATGTAAAACTGTGTGACCTATAAGTTGGCTTTTAAAAGGAAACAACAGTGATTATTGTATAGACTTTTTTCTCCGTAATTTTTTTTTCTTTTTCTCGCTAGCAAAAAACCAGGTTAGGGCTTGTTCCCCCCGCACTTAGGCTTATTGTACTCCTGTTTTGCTCAAGTATTCCTGTTCTACAAGGATTATTCTTGCTTATTTCAGGTCCAGCATTTTGCCTAACGAAAGCACTCTCTGTATTAAGCTTTTTGCGCGATTTGTGCCTGTTTGGGCGTCACAAATTTTGAGGCGTAAAATCAACTTTTGTTCATACATATTGTTGAACAAAGTATGCTTTTAATTAAAACTAAATTATAGTTTAAAAAACTAAAACAACACGCTTTAATATGAAGCTGTACTAAAAAGTAGAAAATAATTTTTATGTGTGAGTTTGTGTATCAGAAATGGAATTTGCAACAATCAAGTACGACTATTTAATTTGGAAAAAGATTTAATTAACAATTTAGTTATTAATTAAATAATTTATTTATAGTAAAAAAGCGTGGGGTGCAATTAAATATATTTTTATAATGACTCTAATTATATAAATAGGAACAAAATGAAAAAAAAATGAAGCGTAAAGGAAAAAATGGGAATCCTTACTGGAATCTCCTATCCCACGACTTCTCCCCCGCCAGGTGTCAGTTTCAGTTTTCCGAACTACTACGGGACACGACTAGCTATGCAAGCATTTGCACCGTATTGGCATCTTACCGACTCCAATCTTATTTATAAACTAGCTGATCCCCGCCCGCTTCGTTGGACATAACTAAATTGACTGGTTATCATAATTATTAGAAACCGTCATAGCAAAATATAAAAAAGTCATTACAGTTAAGTTTACGTCAAAAGATAGTAAATTTTGTAAATATGGGTAGATGAAAATTTTATTTTGGAAAGGATTTGCGAAAAATCCGTTCTTAGTACGCGTCTACATGGTAAGAGGAGTAACTATGTTGAATTTCAAGTCGATCGGACCTATAGTTTCAGAGATCTCGTGATAAGTCAGTGATCGTTTTTCGTTTATATATATATATATAAATAATGGCACTCCACGCTTTTTTACTATAAATAAATTATTTAATCAATAACTAAATTGTTAGTTAAATCTTTTTCCAAATTAAATAGTCGTACTTGATTGTTGAAAATTCCATTGCTGATACACAAACTCACACATAAAAATTATTTTCTACTTTTTAGTACAGCTTCATATTAAAGCGTGTTGTTTTAGTTTTTTAAACTATAATTTATTTTTAATTAAAAGCATACTTTGTTCAACAATATGTATGAACAAAAGTTGATTTTACGCCTCAAAATTTGTGACGCCCAAAAAGGCACAAATCGCGCAAAAAGCTTAATACAGAGAGTGCTTTCGTTAGGCAAAATGCTGGACCTGAAATAAACAAGAATAATCCTTGTAGAACAGGGATACTTGAGCAAAACAGGAGTACAATAAGCCTAAGTGCGGAGGGAACAAGCCCTAACCTGGTTTTTTGCTAGCGAGAAAAAGAAAAAAAAAAATTACGGAGAAAAAAGTCTACACAATAATCACTATTGTTTCCTTTTAAAAGCCAACTTATAGGTCACTTAATGGCGTGGTTGACTAGATAGTTGCCCTGTACGCCAGTGGTCCTGGGTTCGAATCCCAATGAAAGCCCAAGATTTTTTTCATGGGTTTTCGGATTCGACGGTCGCTAATGACCATAGTAGTTGCTGCGATCTTAAATAAACACAAAAAAAAAAAGCCAACTTTGCACGGAAACACTACAACTGCAGAAAAATTAAACATCGGATATGGAGATTGGAATATATGAACACTTCATGTACTTATGGATTCATTACAAGACTTGTCAAAGTTATTTCACTGGACTTTTAAAGCTACTTGTACTAAAGACTAGAAATCAAGTTTAACTAGAGTCAATATCAGTATTTAAATGTCAAAACAAGTCAAGCATTGTCTTTGTCATTAATTCAATCCAAAAAGTTTAGCACAATGCTGATCGAATACCTACTTGACTTGATAAATATCTAGATGTAATTATTATATTATATATCATCTACACAGGGCCGTGCCTGACGGGCGTTCATTGCGTGCACCGCACGCAGGCGGCCGAAATTAAGAGGCGGCCAAATCGTTACAAGTTGTTTACTGGGCAAAAATACAATCGGTTTGTTTTCATTAAGATACGAAGTAAAAACAGTTTCTCTAATCAAATCTATCTAAAAAGAGTTTCTCAGAAATAAGAAATGTATAAAAACTGATTAGGTCGTTGTAGTATTTATATACCTAGTCATGCAGCGAATCCGAATTTTTTCGAACATTGCACGAGCGACGAGCCGAAATAGTTTTTTCAATTGACCGGCGTCGCGTAAGCGGTCTTATTCGTCTTATTAGTCGTATTAGTCTATAGACTAGCGAGGATAAATCGTTATTTGTGTTTTGGGAACAAAACCAATATTTTTTTTCGTTCTCGATTTCGGTTAACCAAAAACTGATTTTTTTCCCGGTTTGATGCCCTGTGTATAATAATAAACATTAAAAATTAAAGTAGTTTTTTTTAATGTTATCCTGGGGGCGGCCATACAGACTGGCACGCAGGCGGCCATATACCCAGGCACGGCCCTGCATCTACATATTGTAATAGTTTAAATCTCTCTCATACAAAAGATGGATAAAATTGGCTAGTTAATTTTATAAATTAGAAATCTTTAAAAATCCAAAACTATTATTATCTTAAGCCATATTTTTAAATTTAACACAAATCCTAAAATAACAAGATTCCAAAATAAATAAACCAATATAAGAACACAAAGAAAGTTTCCTCCACGTTTTTAAAGATTATTTTTGTAACTTGTGCAATTGGTATACAGGTGTCCCAAAGTAATAAAAAAGCCGAAAACTGTAGGTAGATGATGGAGGTCCAAGACGAAAAGTCTATCACTATTTTTTTTATTTTACGCACCGTTATTTAACTATAGAAACTGATAGGAGTGTAATTTCGAATCTTAGAATTGCGTCATCTACCTCTTGTTTCCAGCGTTTCATTACTTTTGAGACACTCTGTATTTAAATTGTTCTGGTAGTGGTAGTGGTAATGGTAATTTTATTTCATTCCAGTTGTTATAAAAAAATTATTCCACTTTTATGGGTTTTCCCGATTGCAACTAATAATTGCGCGCCCCAGATACATCATATCCGTAGAAGATCATTAAGATTAACGTTGTCAACACAAAGTAAACCTCTGGCAGTATCTAAATTTTATTAGCAGACTTGAACCACTTTCGAAATAAACGGCACATATAGATAAAAAGGTTAGAAAATCGAGACAATTAAAACATTTAGAATGAATTTTAACGGTATTTACAGACCACAAAAGGATCAACTTGGTCAACAAGCTTATTGTCTTCATGCTAATTTGATCATTTTTGAACTCTGTATTGGTGGTTCGATGTGATATTAGGTTTGTTCAAATCGACAAACTTTGGTTCTGCACGAGCATTAACGAGAGGGTGTGAAAGAACCGACGAGAAATATCTGCAATTTTTTGTGCTCAAGTCTACCATCATGTTGGCCATTGTCGCATCAAAAACTAGAATCGGTTACCACGTGTTTAGATCCGACCGTCATAAAGTGACAAGATCGCTTGAGTTACAATCTCACCCGCTCAAGGCACGTGCATAAGCACACCCACGGAGTGTGGAAGGCCATTTAAAAGTTCGTACACATAAATATTCGGCTTGTATGTCGTTTGGAACGAACCTGTTGTAAACATTGTTGGACTAGATCAGTTTTATATGTTTAAAACTCCATATGGTATACCAAGTTGATCGTTTATAGGTTTTTTTTATAGAACTTATTTATGGGGGGGTTTTTATATGTGTATATATAATTAAGAGAATGTTTTCTTTTTTTTGGTAAGGAAAATAGAAAGGAAGAAGGACAAACCATAACGAGGTAAAATTCCGGTATACGAATGAGATTCATGTGGAGGTAACGGCGGTGGTATAACCATCTTACCTCGATGAGTAAACGCATGATGGGGCCCATGCTCAATAATGGCCGAATCTGATTTAGTACCTGCAGGATGTACATTAGGTATATTATTGTATATCCTCTTATAATGATTATAAACAGCCACAGACAGAACCTATCAACAAGAAAAGCATTAAACTCGAGTTAAAAAAACTTCAAGTTTCATTCATACTTTTTTAGCGTAATCCTGACCAATTACATGTCGATCCAAGTATTCATAGATTTTTTTAGGAGGTGGCGGTGGTTTTCGATTATGTCCTGTTTTTTCGACTCCTTCCTTTCGTTTCGTATCGCTTTCACTGAGCACAACAAAGAAGTTGTGGCACTTATCACATTTTACAAACCTAGTTGAACTGACAAAAGTCTCCACCTGGGTGCAAGGATCTCCACATTTTGGGCATAGCAATGTGTTTTTATTTTTGCCACCGCCTCCACTACCGCTCCCTGTTGTTCCTCCGCCAAGAACTCTATTTTCGGGAGTCGAATCTTTCGATGGGGGCTCCGTGGTCTGCTTGGCTAGCGTGAAAGACGTGGTGATTGTTCGACAAGAGTACAAAGAAGAGCAGAGCCATTTGGTTGGGACCATGTAAATGATACCTGGAAATCAATAAAAAAAAAACGATCAGTTTGGAACCGCTGGTGTGATTAGCCTTGGCCGTATACATATTGCGTTTGCTGAATGAATTAAGGCGAATGGATTCTGCTGGAATTGTAATCCAAGGTTGGTTGCCATTTATTGGAATAAGGTCATTAATCGCGAGGTCGACCACATTGAAACGTTTTTGCTTATATCAAATTTGAGGATTTTTTGAAATTTTAATGTATTATCGAATCTTGGTAAATAGATAAGTGTTATATGGCCTATATACAGCTATTTACAAAATCGTATCATTATTTGACTAATGATAATAAGCATAACCGTAATATTTGCATAAAACCCATAGCTTACCACTAATACATTTTGAATTTAACTACACTATTTTCTTCTTAATTGAGCATCAACTATAATATTGTCTTCAAAAAAAAAAAAAAAAAAAAAAAATAGAAGAAGATACTTAAGAAAATTGTTAAATAATACTTGGAAATTAATACAATGAAAAAAATAATAAATGTGAACCCAAAAAATAAGTCATTTAATGAGATTACTTGAATAATTCGAATGATAAATATAAATTTTTCAATGTAAACGCCCATTTCTCAGGATGAGAGGATATTTTGACGAAAAACTGAGCTTAGAACTAAAATACTATTTTCATACTATTTCATATCAAAAGCAACCCTTTTAATTCGATTAACGTTTTTTTTATATCGTATATCGAAATAAAAAAATAAAAATATGTAATAGGATACATTTATTACCTACTTTCTTTTACTAATATATAGTCAAGGTAGTATTGTAATCGGACCGAATTTTCACGTTTTGAGGTCCCCTGAATCCAAAAGAGTGGTTTTTGAAATAGTGTGTGTGCGACAGCGGTATCGTATCGAAAGCTTTATTAGAATTTCACCTAACTTGAAAGTTTGCCTTCATATTGCATCTAGTTGGACCTAGGGATGTGAGATTAATGGAAAAAAATCGATTAAATAAAAATCAATTTTTCTTTATTCAATATTAATCGATTTGTCAAAAATCGATTTTAATAAAAAAATCGATTTATGGGAAAAAATCGATTTTTTCTATTATTTAAAATTCTACTTGCTTTTTATAATCCAATAATGATGAAACCTAAGAGATTCATACTAACAATTTATCAAAAAAATCAAATAAAATGATATGAATAAAAAATAACCAATTCAAAACTAAAAATTAAAGCGAATCTTCCATTAAACTTTCAAGGTAAGGAATTAGGCAAATATGATTATTGATACACAATTTCAGTACCATTAAACGTTTTATTATAATAAAAATGAAACGATGAGCATCCTAACAAAATTACAACCTTATTGCCTCAAAAACTATTTTCGATTTCAATCTTTTAATAATGAATTTTAAATTTAACAATCAAATATTTCAATGAATGTCTATTATATTTAAATGACAAGAATGAAAAAAACCGTTTCAGCTAGTTTGCATCTAAGTTTGCGCTGTTTATGAAAATCGATTTAAACGCGTAATTTATATAATCGATTATTTAAAAATCGATTAATAATACTATGAAAATCGATTATAAAAAATCGATTATTAGAAAATAATAATCGATTTTAAAAAAATCGATTATTTTTTAACATCCCTAGTTGGACCGCGAAGCTTTTAGTTGAATTCGGTTGATAGGAAGCCTCACTTTATTTTATGGAGTTTTTAGTATTCTTTTTTTTTAATTTTTTCGAAAACGACACCAACGATTTTCTTTAAACCTGCTACAGTTTTCAGATTCATTAGTGTCTGTAACTTTTTTTTTAACTTTTTCCTGGGAAAATTCAAATTATGTGGATCCTGGGATTAAGGGTAGAAGTTTTTAAACATATAAATATACGTAATATTTATTAACTATCTAGCAAAGCATCAAGTGTAGAGGCAGAAAGAGCTTTTTTGGCCGCTGGCTATATATTATATCAGTGATTCCCAAACTATATGTCGCGAGATGTTCCGAAGTGTGTCGCAAGGTTTTAAAAAAATAATTCATTTCCTTGGGTTTTTGAGTAGGTATTCTACATGTATTTGAGTAAACTTTGTATCTACCAGAGCCGTAATGTATATCTTATTTTAAATCTAGTTGCATCGCTAGAATCAGCTTTTAAAAAGGTGCGTCGCGAAAATTCTTGATTTTTTTTTTACTGTGTCGTGGGCCAGAAAAGTTTGGGAATCACTGTATTATATAATGTACTTCTATCTGAGATAACACCATTGATGCTATTTGTTTCTTAAGATCATATTTCCAAAATGAGAAGTTAATGACTGATTATTTGATATTTCAAAAGTGACGTTATTTTTAAATGATATTAGTAAGAAAAATTAAAATACAGTAAAAGCTCCTTAATCGCGCTTCCTACATTCACGTTTTCATTATTTTCAGATTAAAAAATTGCGACCTAATTCCTATATTCGCGGCTGCAAATTTCTTTATTCGCGGATCTTATAAGTACATACATTGTAATAAAAGGATTCTAATATCTAACCCAATATCCTTTGTAAATGCCGTCAAATGGACTAATAAAAAAAAGTAAAATAGATCTTATTACAACTTTGCCTAAAGTATGTTGTTAAATGATATCGCTGAGGACTTTGACATAAGCCGCCTTCGCCGCGATCAGTGTTTTTTAAGGTTTGTTCTTCTGATGATTCTGATTATCAAAGTTCAAACTTTGACTGAAGATTGATGAAGATTTGACTGAAACTAACTTGGAGTTAATGTTAATTTCACAGCCCATTGAAGAAGAAGCTTCAACAAGCACTGGAAACGTGACGTTTAATTTGAAAAATCTTAGGGAAGGTTTAAGGATGGCAAATGAGCTTTGCGATTTCTTTGTGAAAATTGATCCGTCTATGGAACAAAGTCTTATTTTTAAGAGGCAAATTGCTAGTGCGACTGCTGCGTATCAGTCTGAATTGAAGGATCTTTTAAAAATTGTCAAGCTAGAGAAAATTACACAATTCTTCAAACAATTGCCTAAGCCTTAAGGGGGTATTCTAGTCTAGAGGCCCGAATTTCGAGCGTTTTTTGGCAATTGATAAAAAAAGCATTTGATATTTTTATAATGCATTTTTTTATTATTTGCTTACTCATATTCAGAGAGTACACAAAATTAATTTCAAAACAAAAAAAAATTTTCATTGAGTTATGCGTCTTTGAAGTAGAGGGGGAAAAAAAAGACCGTATCCTCGTCGCCATGATTTCTACCCTTGTGATCATTTGAAAAATTAAACAATGATGGATTCTTAATAAGTACAAATGTCGCTATCGCATGAACCTCCAAAACTGAAAAAAAAAATTGTTTTTATAAAATGGCGGCTACTCAAAAATAAATGTCGATTTTTTCACTCATTTTTTAACTTTGTCGAATTTTTTAAAAATATAACAAATTTCAAATTTTCATTTTTTGTTGATTCATGCGATAGAGAGATATTTAAAGAATATTCATGACAAATATCAAGTAAATCGGCTGATTAGAACTTGAGATATTATGGCGACCGCATCGAAAAAAGTAGATTCGAGAAAAACGCGTTTAAAGTTTTACGTTAAGTCTCAACCCCTCGAGTTGCCACGACACTAAAACGGATATAACTTCCGAAACAATTTGAATTTTGAAAAATCCTTTTAGGAAGATATTTTGAATATATAAACTATCGGATTATGAAAAATAAATTTTTTCGATTTTTTTCAAAATCCTAGACAAGAATACCCCCTTAAGATTATTAATCAAAATGTTCAAAAACTTCAATTAAATTGCTATTTTTATATATTTGTTTTTTTTTTTAATTTTTATTTTGTCATCTAGGAACGTATCCCCTATAAATTACCATTCACATATTATATATACATATAATATTACATATACCCTGCGAATAACGAGCTTTTACTGTACTATATTAATAAACTTAAATAAAATTCATATAACACTATTTGTGGATAAAGAAGACTGATTAGTTCAGATAAAGATCCGGATTAATATGTTTGGTTAATTAAAGTGCGAAAACTACAATAACTACAAAGTACTACCCAATATTGATATTTGTAATTCTTTTTCGAGTCTTTATTAGGTAAATAATAAGTAAGAAAATAACTGTGAAATAATTAGTCAATTACATACACAGCAAGGTGTTGTTAATTTGCGTATTTTTATTATTGTTATTAATTATTTGATTATAACCATAACAAAGTATATTGATATTTTATGGGGGTTGGCACGAGGCTGATCATCCCTGCAATTTAAAACTGACATTTTTATAAAGGACTGTAAAAGATAACTGACACTAACACCAACAAATAGCAAAAATAGCGTTAGTAAAAATTAGTGTCTTATCTATTTGAAGCTCTACACAAATAATCTGCAAATATTTAATTTAATGTTCAACAATTTATTTTTAAGATACAATAACGACTTTATAAATATTAATTATTATATACAACAATTGTTGCAATAAGCCAAAAATACAACAAACAAAATAATCCTTTATTATGACTAAATTTTATTTTAATGGAGTACATAATTGAGCTATCGTTCAAAGGTCAAATCGGTGCATTTCAATTTAAATATATATGTCAAAACCAAATGATGAAACTATATTAAAATTAATTTTGACTTTCGTTAAGTACATTTAAACAAAATACCATTTAAATAGTTATTGATTTTGTAATAACTATAGCCAAATTTCATTAGACGAACGTTTTGTAAGAATTCTATATTCTTGAAATCAACGTTCTTTGGGTTTGAAAATAATTTGAAAGAGTTCAAGAAAAAAAAATGCATGAAAATCGTTTGAGAGTACAACGAAAAAAACATAAAAAATTCCATATATTAATCATTGAGAACCTTGGCCTCTTAAATATTTAAAGGCTGTTAAGGCTTCAATGGTTTTTTATTTAAATTTTGTTGGATGGTAGGTATATTGTTTTAATAAATGTCTTACTTGGGTATATTATTATTGTAATTATTATCAAAATATAGAGCAACTAAGACTTGGTCTGAACTTGATCAACAAGTTATATTTACACTGAAGGTTTTTTTTAATGTCAGAAAATTAGATATCAAAGAGATTTCGTCGTTGATTCGTTTGTGAAATAAAGAGATTCAGTGACGTGGAGTGGGTTTTTACATACGGAAAATAAGAACGGAAAATTAATGTTTATAGGAAATAAATAGTTTATCCATTCACAAACCACGTAACGCGTTTTCTGTGATTTTTGAACCCCTCCCCCTACTATGTAACACTATTTAGACCAGCGGTCGGGGAACTTTTATCGTTTATTTCTGGGAAAATTTTAAGGAATTACCTGAAATTGAACTTTTTCCTCGGAAATAGATATTGTAATGAATAAAGACAAAGACAACGAACAGCGATGAAAAAGAAATAAAACATTCGAGATTACTCTATGAAAATTTTGACAACGGACATTTTAATCTCACATTATTGCCGGCCAACGATTTTGGAAGTTTTTAGAAGATTCGGCCATCGTTTCTGGGCTGGTCGAGAACATAAAGCTTGCATATATAAGGGCGACGTAGCAGTGATTCATGGATTCTAAAAAATTCATTCTATAAATCCAAGGGATTCAAATAATATAGATACGACCGATTTGAAAAGTGATAAAAATAAAGTGATTTTTGTGATAAATTGTTTATTAACGAATCAAAACATATAGAGCAATTTGGTTTATTAAACTTTTTGTTAAATTTTCATCGAATAAAAGAACTTAACGAGAAGCTCAATTCAGGTTTGAGAGTAACTCTTACAATATTTTGTAGATTTCCCGGGAAATCAGGGCGAAGAAATCCTGCTACTTAAAATAATTTTATGTATAAAAAAAATCATTTTTCTGCTACAATATACTAATATTCGTTACAACAAAGTGGTTGTGTGCAGTTTTCAAGAATATGTAAATATGATCTGGTATGATCAATGAAATAAATAAAATAAATACCAGTAAATATTAGGTTACGTTAATGTTAGAGTAAAATCCTTACTAATATTATAAACGTGAAAGTTTGTAAGAATGGATGTTTGTTGCTCTTTCACTCAAAAAGTACTGAATGGATCTGGATGAAAGTTGGCATAGATATAGATTATAAACCAGTGTAACATATAGTATACTTTTTATCCAAAGAAAATGTACGGTTCCCGTGGGATAGATAAGTTTTTTGTTTATCACAGAGTTAAAGATTTATATGATTTTTGCAATGTGGTAGTTTGGTGGAGAATGATATAGTTTACCTTTAGCTTTTAAGGCTAGAACAATGCATGGTTCCCATAGAATGGCAAAACAATTGTATCCTACAGGAACCGTACATTTAAAAAATGTCGGTAAAGTTCGTGAAATAGAATTTTAACGCATTTCTTTTAAAAAGGCCTGACCAATTTTACACAATAACGAAAGAAATCTCTACAAAATTGCTAAACTAAGTACTAAAAACTATCTATGCGTTAATAAAAAACAAATCCAAATCAATTTTTAATTTTTTTTTCATATTTTTGCACCTTCAAAATGATGTCGTCTGTAATAGACCAGTGCTTTTAGCCTTTGAAAATGGTAAAAAGTGAAAAAAATTATAGTAGGATGAAACCCATTGGAAAAGGAAGAGAATATAACAAAAATTAAAGGAAAAATAAATTACGGTCGATCTGAGGTGGGAAAGTGGAAAAGGGGTTTGTTTTTAAGGGTAGAAACGGTTTATCTCGATTTCCGACAAAACTACAAGTCCTATGGAAAAAAGTTAAAAGGCAAAGTTATAGGTTATAAGAAGATCTACAACTTTTGTGCTAACACATTTTTCACATAACTTCAAAATTTTTCCACTTCCCCACCTCAGATCAACCGTTATTTATTTTTCCTTTCATTTTTGTTATTATCTCTTCATTTTCTAATGAGTTTCATCCTACTATAATTTTTTTTTGGTTCAAAAATTATCTTCCCTGGTCTATAAGTTTTTGTCGCCCCTAAAATTATGCTGCCGTACGCCCGGGCCTCACGGTCCTATGTAGATGTGAATCCAGCACTAATTAGTGGCAACTCATCAATGAAGATAAGGGATACAATGCCTCATCAATTAAAAACTACGTAACTCTTATTTACAAACAATTTATAATAGTACGAGAGCTAGAGACGTCGAAAAAAAAAATTTTAGGGTGGCCAGTTTTTTTATATGTTATCTATATCGCACTATCCCGGACATCATACGGGCTGTCTGGCTGTCGGGAGGGGTTGCGTTTATTAGTGCGTATCGCATATATGACAGGTAAAATATTGAAATTTTTAGAAAAAAGAAAAAGTTTCAAAAGAAATTTGTAGAAAATAACATTTAACATACAAAATTTCCAGTGCCTACATTTTCGTAAAATTGCTAGTTTGCCCGCTACAAGCTTGGAAAGCCCGTATGATGTTCGGGATAGTGCGAGAGATAACATATATAAAAACTGGCCGACCTAAAATTCTCTCTCGAAAACGTCGCTAGCTCTTAAACTACAGCCCAATGCAAAAAATGTGCCCCTCAAAAATTTTTGCCAGGACCCGCCACTGCAATGTTTCTCTTGCTCACACAATTTGCACGCCTCTGATAAGATTAATGCATCTGGATTAATAAAAAAAAAAAAAACTAAATGACGCAAAATTCAGTCAAGAAACGGACGTAAAAGATAAGCAATTTTAAAATGCATTTTTTATGAGTCAATAAATGTTTCTCTCGTCTAGTAATTGTATTTCTAAACCTAAGTAACTGTACTATTTCTTTTTTTCAAATTGAGGCTATTTTTCAGATCTATTTTTAAATTCATAATATTTTGAACGCAGTTAAATTGCATCATAGATCTTCGTTTTTAGTTTATATATAAACTTTTGGCATGTTTTTTGATGATTTTTTAAATATAACGTCTATTAATACAATGGAATATTTGGTTTTGGTAGGTTGAGAATCGATCGATTTAAGATAAATTAAAATAATTCTATTACTAAGAACACAGCTGATTTTGACGTTTTCGTCTCGTAATTCTTTAAAATGAATAAATCGAAAGTGTAAATGAAAATTAAGAATTATTGATAAGCGTAAAATTGAAATTTGTAATGGTATTATGTTATTTTTTTTAAATTGGAAAAGGAAAATTTATATTTACCATGTTGTAGTTTTTGTAATCTCACTGAATTCGCTAATTTTCCAGCAGTCGCTAATCCACAACGTACACTACTCATTGTTATCACAAAATTCATTAAAGGCTTACTCAAACGATTTTTTTTTTTTTTCAGTTATACCCGATGTCTCAATGATTTTTCCTCCGAATAAACACAATTACAATGTTTGCCACTAATAATAACCTTGTAAATTGTTATCATTGAACAATGCTTGTAAAAGAGCCACGATTGACAATATATTTCAATATTGAAAGCGATCTATCTATAACCACACACACACATATATGAATA
This sequence comes from Sisyra nigra, assembly GCA_958496155.1. Lineage (NCBI taxonomy): Eukaryota > Metazoa > Arthropoda > Insecta > Neuroptera > Sisyridae > Sisyra > Sisyra nigra. The sequence continues at coordinate 18,385,062 of OY292315.1, read as the reverse complement.
TACGTAAATATCACTCGTAATATAATTAAATTAATTTGCAATTAAATAATTTGCATGTAGATGTTTATATTGTGTACCATTATATTCGTTCATAGAAATTGACAAGAATGATTCGGTGCGGTCGTGAAATATTTAGAAAATTTATACGGTCAGCAAGAATCCAAGTATCGTTTGAAATGTGTGTAAATAATTTGAAATAATTTAAAATATAACATTTAATTTGATCGCGATCCGTCAACTGGACGCAGCCATACTTGGACTGCTTAATGTTATCACTACTGAGATGAACTCTACATTATCATCCAATCAGTGGCATCAAACAAGTTGTTTGCAATGGAAATTCGTTTCTCCCACAAAAGGACATAAGCACACCAATCACAAGGCCCGAAAACAAAATCACGTGGCTCTTCACTGAAGCAATTATTCAAATTTTGTTCGTTTAGGTTTACTTTTACTGTTACTTAATTTTTTTTTGTGTTTTAGTTAATTCTGATGAGGTATAGCCGAAAAAATCCCTTGTAGATATAATTATGTATATTAAATATATTAAAAGAACACTATAATTTATTTAAACAAAGAAAAAAACAAATATTATTTGACACATGGACGACAATGAATTTGTTGTGACATGGTTTATTTTGTTTCCAAACAAAATTTTCCTCTCGGCAACAATAGAAAATATCTGATCATTTCAAACAAGAATCTAGTCCAGCGCTTTTAGCCCTTGAAAATAGTAAAAAAAGGAAAAAACAATAGTTGAATCATGAATGAAACCCATTGGAAAAGGAAGAGAATATCATAAAAATGAAAGGAAAAATAAATTACGGTCAATGTGAGCTGGGGAAGTGGAAAAGGGGGGGTGTTTTTATAGGTAGAAACGGTTTATCTCAATTTCCGACAAAACTACAAGTCCTATGGAAAAAAGTTAAATGGCAAAGTTGTAGATAATAAGTAGATCTACAACTTTTGTGCTAAACCTTTTTTTAAATAACCTCAAAATTTATGTGAAAAATTCCAATAACCAAGTGTTTGGTTTTTAATTTTTTTCTTTTATAAAAGTAAAATTTTTACACGAAATTTGGTGAAAACTTACCTTTTAATGTCCCAGATACCCTGTATTTTTTTTATTTAAAATATTAATTTTTTCACCTTATAATGACTTGATATCGAAAAGCACCCGAATTTTCAATCGAAAATTCTCACGTCAAAATATCTGATTTTTTAAAAAGTCGGTGAGGTTTTTGTTCGTTGAAACCTTTACTTTCTGATAGTGCAAAAATATATACATTACAATGTTAAATGTTCTCAGAAAATGCAATAATTAAAGTGTAAATTTTAATAAATTGTTTAAAATTGTGTTATGTACAAATGTATTTTATACAATTTTAAATGAAATTTAATGAAAAAAAAAAATTTTTTTTGTAAAAGATAAAAAAAAAAAAACTTGGCTCTTGGAATTTCTCACATAAATTTTAAGGTTATTTAAAAAAAAGTGTTAGCACAAAAGTTGTAGATCTACTTATTATCTACAACTTTACCATTTAACTTTTTTCTATAGGACTTGTAGTTTTGTCGGAAATTGAGATAAACCGTTTCTACCCATAAAAACACCCCCCCCCCCCCCTTTTCCACTTCCCCACCACAGATCGACCGGAATTTATTTTTCCTTTCATTTGGTTATATATTCTCTTTCATTTCTAATGGGTTTCATCCTACTATAATTTTTTTTCTGTTCAAAAATTATCTATAGTGGTCTATTATAATAAAAAAAACAATTAACGGTTCATAATACATTTCTCTAGGTAGAACCCAAAAAAATTTTTTTTCAGAACACCAGAATTTTTGTTTCCTTTAATTCTATTCTTACAAAACTAGCTTAAAATCATAATTTGCTTACAATTATTATACTTAAAAACCTATAACCTTTTATATTTAAAAAACCACATAAATATTTTTTTTCGAAAAGCAGATTATGGTGGATTATCTTCATTCAGCCCTTCATCAAGTGCGTGATAAGGACAATTCCTGATTCAGCCTTATTTGAGAGAATTCAGAATATGAAAAAACAACCTAAGTCCATTTCCAAATGTGTCTGTACAACTTAAAATCGCAATACATCGAAAAATGTCAAATGGACTTAGGTGATATTACTAAAAAACCACAGATTTTAAGTAGGTATCATAGGTATATTTTCACTTAGAATTCTTACTTAGCGTCACGTTTCGTTTGAGCATGTGCGTGCAAGCGAGAACGCAATACAAGCGATAGAGAGGCACGATAGAGTTCTGCTATTAGAACGCCGCCATGCGAGCTTCTTCGAGAACTTCTACAATAAGTTACGCCTCGTATTCAATAATTGTTGAATCCTAGACAACGTGTTTTGTGTTTTTTGACGTGATCACGTCTTATAAATTGATGAACACCGACAGTCAGTATGAAAAAGTGTCACGTTCCGTTTGAGCCAGTGCGTGCAAGCGAGAACGCGATACTATCGCGATATTACTATCGTCCGTAATCCGAATATATAGGCAACCAATTTTTTTTAATACAAGAAAAGCTTGCAGGGGTGTCATAAGTCCCGTGACCCCCTTCCCTGAATCCGTCCCTGAATGGATCATCAGCTAAAATATTTTAAATATTGGTATAATTAATATAAAAATATGTACGAGAAAAGGTTAATCAAATAAAAATCAATTTAACACACATTTAGTTTCTTTGGTGCATTTAACAATGATCTATTTAAATAAATATAAATATTATTATTATTATTATTTTTATTCGAAATCAAACTGATCAACGTGATCAACAATGAGATAAATTATCGTTTTTCTCACTCTTCACGTATATATTCATATAGTTCGAACTGTGTCTATCTTCAAAGATACTACGCCCCACTTCGTCTACTTCCGTGGAAACTTATTCTATCACTTTTGACACATTTGACAGTTAAATCTTTTTGTTAACTTGATCTTGTTTTCAATAATTGAAATCATTCAAATATTTCAATTGAGTAAAAAAAATGAGTGAAGAACTACCTAGTGATTTTGATTTAGTAGTTGTTGGAACAGGTATTTCAAAATTAATTTTGTTATTATTAAGATCATGATATACTGATGTATGGGGTTGTATGGGGTGTAGGGTTATCAGAATCAATTATCGCTGCTGCTGCTAGTAGAATCGGGAAAAAAGTACTTCACATCGACTGTAACGATTATTACGGCGATTTATGGGCTTCTTTTAATTTTGATGGCTTCAATAAATTCATACAGCAACATCAGGAGAAAGACAATGTTAGCATCGACGGACCAACCGTGGCTCAGGATATTGTGAAACCAGATGAAAAGTTGATCAAAGTAAATTCTTATTCTCCCTTGATCAAAAATATAGCCACAGAATGGTTTACAAAGTATAATTTTTAAGTCATATTAATATATTAAATAAATAAAAAAATCGATTTTATAGTGAAAGAAAAACCGCTGCTGAAGATGCAAGTGAAGAAAAGGAGACAACTGAGAAAAATGATTCAGTTTCATCTGAGGCAAAGCAGGATCTTAAACCTGAAAATAAAATTTGGACTCAGGCTGATTTACAAAACGACTCGCGAAAATTCAACATAGATTTAACACCAAAAGTAAGTTGGACCTCCTATGTGTAAAAATGTTACTGGTCATTGTACATAATGACCAGTAATATTTACTATACATAATGACCGGTAATTTTTACTATCACTTCTTTACAACTGTTTCAACATTTTTTTTTTTAGTTGCTATATTCTTGTGGGGACTTAGTCGAATTATTAATATCCTCGAATATTGCTCGTTATGCTGAATTTAGAAATGTAAGCCGTGTTTTAACGTGGTATCAAGACAGTATTCAAACCGTTCCCTGTTCAAGAGCTGATGTTTTCGCCACAAAACAAGTCAACGTTGTAGAAAAGCGAATGTTAATGAAATTAATCACTGAGTTGATGGACGAGAAAAAAGTTTGGCCTGACAATATTTTAAACGATACTTTCAACAATTGTCTCTTGAAACATAAACTTTCGCCTAATATTATTCACTATGTTTTATATTCAATGTCATTGTCTACAGTAGAAACTTCCTTTAAGGAAGGTCTGCGTAAAATACGACTCTTCCTTAAAAGCCTAGGAAGGTATGGAAATACACCGTTTTTGTGGACTATGTACGGTAGTGGAGAACTACCCCAATGCTTTTGTCGGTAATAATTGAAATATGCAGTGAAAAACGGTTAAGACGAAATATACTGAAACCTTATTTAACTACATTTTTTTGTTAAAATTTACGTCTGTAAAAATGTATACTCAAAAATCTTTAAAAATTAATAGCTATCGCAGTATTATTTCGTCTTAAAAGTTTTCCACTTATGAAAATTTAAAAAAAAATGTATCAGAATTTTTCTTTTAGATTATGTGCAGTTTTTGGAGGAGTCTATTGTTTGAATAGACCAATTCATTATGTAATTTTAAATTCTAATGGCGAATGTAGTGGAGTTTATATTGGCGAACAACGAGTAAATACATCTAATGTAGTGCTAGGGATCAGTCGAGCACCAAGTCAATTTTTAAATGGAGATATTTTGAGTCGTAATATTTCACATGGCGTTTTTATTACCCCCAAGTAAGTATTTTAACACTAGCGGCTTGCGACAAAAACTTGTAGAGAGGCAATTTTTACGTTACAGTTTTACGGGCACATCAAACTGTTATACATATAAAGAATTTGTGAAGTTTACTCCTTAAGAATTGTTCTTCATATATTCACAAGAAAAAACTGCATGTTTTAACAACATCTTTATGTCGACTTTTCTTAATTGGGTTTTTTATATTATTGTTTTTTTTTTGTGTGTTTTAAGTCGCTTTAACATCTATGGTCATATCACGACTGTATAGGTACAGAAAATTCTGTTGGTCAATTTTTATCTTAGGTCTAGGATCTTAAGTCTAGGATTCAACGGGAATCGAACCCAGTACCAATTGGCGGTTCATGTAGCGGAGAGAACAATTGCTCTAACCACTGCGCCAATAGGTAGTCTTGTTATTGTTTTGTAGTTGTTGTAGTGTGTGTAAATATTTTGAGTTAAAATTAAACTTAGCTAGTTCTGTCCCAATAAAAAAAGAATTATCAAAATCGGATCACCTAGTAAAAAGTTCTGAGGTAACAAACATTATAAAAATACAGTCGAACTGAGAACCTCCTACTTTTTTTGAAGTCGGTTAAAAAGAAATACGGAATCCTTATAGAAACCTTCGTTGTCCGTCCATCTGTCTAGACTATTTTTCTCAGAAATTGATAAAATTTTCAACTTAAAATTTATATAATATACTAAGGTCTATAATCTTTTGGAAAGAGCGAAAAGTTGCCCCTGTTATCTCGCCAGGCGTCAGTAGAGATGGTTTATTTCTTGACTTGATTTTCAAGCTACTTGACTTCGATTTGACATAACATCAAGTTAAATGTCAACATTGAAATATTAAACTAAACGAAGCACTGACAATGTATGTATTCTCAAGTTTGCAACTCTCAAAAAGTTGTGGAAAATTTTTTATTAAGGAAAAACCGTGAAAATATGGGACTTGTTTCAGATTCTGCACAGTACCTCCTAATCCATGGATTTTCCTTCAAAAAGCTATTCTGCACATTTTTTAAGAGCATAAAATTTGTTACAAATTAAACCCAACCGGAGTTCAGCACGTCAATGCGTTACCAAGTTACGGCACTTTGAAAATAGGCCAGTTTCTTCGAAAAATGAAGATTTTAGTTTTACACCTTTTTTGGATCGAAATTGCGTCAAAACCATTGATCCTACGAGCAAAACTTGTATATATGTTTGTAGGTAATTTAATTAGCTTTAAATTAAGTGCAAAGCGGGACCTGTAAGCCTCGTAGTTCTCTCAAAATGTTAGAGTATCCATATATGGGAATATCGCATTTTGGTGGATACTCCAGTATTGGTGGAACGTCAGAGTTTATTTGAGGCTAGTCACTGTCGTCCTCTTCATTGCGGTTTTGCACATTTCCTCAGAGTAGATAGCACACATCGCAGAAAATTTAAGCCCTGTTTTAAGGCAAGTGCACCCACCACCCAGCACCCCTTCTTGCATTTACAAGAGATGTGTTTTAGGAGCGCTGCGGGAGCAGGATCTCGCCGACTGGCAATTTGGATGAGCCTACTGGGGGTCATACATGCTTAAAAATTACTTTATGCAACAAAAAAGTGTTTGGGTACATTTCTGGGAAAATGCAATTTTAACTTTTATGGTTTTGTTTTAAAGATTTTGAAAGAACTACGAGGTTTACAAACCCCGCTTTTCCCATAATTTAAAGCTAATTAAATTATCTACAAACATATATACAAGTTTTGCTCGTAGGATTAATGGTTTCGACGCAATTTCGATCCAAAAAAGGTGTAAAACTAAAATCTTCATTTTTCGAAGAAACTGGCCTATTTTCAAAGTGCCGTAACTTGGTAACGCATTGACGTGCTGAACTCCGGTTGGGTTTAATTTGTAACAAATTTTATGCTCTTAAAAAACGTGCAGAATAGCTTTTTGAAGGAAAATCCATGGATTAGGAGGTACTGTGCAGAATCTGAAACAAGTCTCATATTTTCACGGTTTTTCCTCAATAAAAAATTTTCCACAACTTTTTGAGAATTGCAAACTTGAGAATACATAGCCTTAATGGGTCCAAACAACATACTAAAAATGCAGAAATACATCATGTTTTGCGAATTTAGCTATTTTTTTATGTCGATTTTGACTGGCCAATGGCTATATTTTTTTATTTCAAATCCGTGACGAGAGCTTGTATAGAGGGGGGGGGGGGTACTTAAATACTTACCTAACAAATACTATTTAAGGGTATAATAAAAAATGGTTTAAAGCGTGCCGCGTATTTTTATATGCACAATTTTTTCGGTTCAAATTTTGTAAAAATAATTCTAGTTGAAATATATTTAAAATAAATATTGAAAATAAGAACCTTTTCAAAAATTTGGGACAAATATTGCTTCTAGAAAAATCCGGGACGCAAGGTGGAATCCGGGACTGTCCCGGCTAATCCAGGACGTATGGTCACCTTAATATTAAGGACTGTCTGTTTCTCTTCTAAACTCGTAAATATTTTTCAATGGTTAAAGAAATGCATTTATTGAATCCTTTTTCTACCTTAAAGACAATCAATTTTAATGAGTAAACTGCAGTCACGCGTTGAAGCTAAAACGCATAATTTTTTTGTTTTTCAATGGGAAGAAATGGTGATACTTATCTTTCGTTGTATACTATAGGAATAAAACTAAAGATATTTAAATATTATCGATAGGTATAACTCAATTTCTTTTTGAGGAAGCAATGTACCTTTTGCCTCCATGACGAGCCGCCACTTTATTTCATGTTAACGAGTCAAATAAAAATAATTAATAAATTTATTTTTTTGAAGATCTATAATGGATTGTGATAAAGAAAATGTATCTTTCTTACGATTTCCACCAATCGATGGCCAACATCCATGTAATGTAATTGAAGTCGGAAGCGCTACCGGTGCTTGTCCTAATAACTTATGTAAAAGAGTCTAAAATAGCGCTTTAATCTAATTCTTATATATCTTCTGTTTTTTGTTTGTAGATATAGTCTATATGTACAAAAAAGGCGAAAAAAATTCAAAAGAAGATTTAGCGCCGTTTGTACAAAGGTTGTTCAAAGTTGATAAATCAGACAACTCAACAAAACCTGAACTTCTTTGGGCGGCATATTATAATGTACCCGACACGAGTGAAATCGATTTTTCAAAATTATCAGATCCAACAATTCCGAGTAATATGTATCTGTGTTCTGGACCTGATGTGGGAATTAACTATGAATTCCCCATTAAACAAGTAAGATTTAAAAATTGAAATTAAATTATTGGTTATAAAAAAAATTGTTTTTTTTTTAGGCAAAGGATATTTTTGAAAAAATATACCCCAATGAAGAATTTTTACCCCGAGCTCCAGATCCTGAGGAAATTGTCTTAGACGACGAACCCACTGAAGACAATGAAGTATCTGAAACAACTGAGGAAACAGTGGAATAAAATTAATATGTACTAAAAATATTTTTATTAAAAGAAACATTAAATAAATTATACTATATCTAACAAATGATTTAAATTAGTTGGAGCCCAATTCGTTCCATTGGTCGTTGCAAATATAACGTTTCTATCAATATAACATTGAGTCGAACCACTTCCAATACGATACACTTGTTTTGCTTCTCGATACCTGTTCGGGATCGGAACGAACAAAATTCCTCGATCCTCACAACTTTTAGCCACCACATCCTTAAAACTAAACGTCTGAGAAGTCATTTGTGTGCGAACTATAGACTCGGTATTGAGCTGGGAATTCACAGAACTGGAACTAATCATCGGTGGAGCCGGAGCGTTTGTTTCAAGATTTGTTAAATATGACACTGTCTCAAGAGCTCCCGGTTGTTGACCAGTTGGATGCTTCACAGCTCGGTTCATCATTTCCAGGGCTTTTCGGAAACATTCTTTTACAAGGGGTTGTTGTAAGATTTGTTCAGATAACATTCCCTTCCAACCGATAAACCACTCGGTGATTTCCACGTAGTTTGGTTGTTGATTCAACCAAAGTGATAAAGTTTGTAGCCATCGTTGTAAGAAGCATTTGTCTAACAGTAACGCCATTGCTTGTGCACTTAGCATATCAGCCCAATCCATCACCCAATTCCAAGCATCTAGAGAAAAATAAGCAACATTAACATATTGGTACTGTAAGTTTGTTCCAAACATCTTTTGTACGGTAAAGGAACGGTAACCTGATGAAAGTTAAAATAACGTTAGGGGGTATTCTAGTCTAGAAATTTGAAAAAATCGATTTTTCTTTTCTTTCGTATTCTCAAAGTTTAAACCTTTAAGAATATGCCCTTAAGAGAATTTTTCAAAATTTTCAATAGTTTTAGACCAGGAATCGCTGATTAAAAAATGTGAGTATTAACTACCATTGTATGGCCACTGGGTGTAACTTTATCCGAAACTTTAAACGCGTTTTCTCGAAACTGTCTTTTTCAAAACGATACCCTCGATTTCTCAAGTTCTACTGGACCGATTTACCTGATAATTTTAGAGAGTCTTCTTTATAGACTTGTCTATACCTGGAACTATTCCCATTCCCAAATGTCAATTTTTACTATTTTTAAAAAATTTGAAACAGTCAAATAAAGTGATACAAAAATTGTTTTTTTTTTAGACAGTCGCCATTTTGTGAAAAAATTTTTTCCCAATTTTTCCGTAGTTCCAAACATTGCGACATTATTCTAGATTAATTAAAACTTTTTTTTTGGTTTCACAATGCTAGGAAGGTTAAAATCATTGGTATCATCACGTGTCAATTTTTTAAGCCCCCCCCCTCTCTTCATCAGCTGCTAATTTTTGAAATTTTTTTTGTTTTTTGATTTTTTTTTTGTATTCTTGTAAGGTTAATAAATAACTATTAAATAAATAAATAGTAAAAATATTAATTGCCTTTTTTTTTTCTGACACTTCAAAAATTACCTGAAATTCATGCCTCTAGACTAGAATACTGCTTTAATACAACTTTTTACTGAAAAACTTGACTTTTAATTTAACGCCCGATTAAATTAACAATGGAAATTCTTAAAACATTCGTTTTTTTTTTTTTTTTTTTTTACTATTCATCGTCGAAGATATTTGATTTATTAGTTTGCTAATTTATAATTTGACAGTTTTTCGAAATTCCCGGAAAACGCAAGCTTTTAAATTTAGATCTAAGGTCTGAAAATTATAGCAAGATTTGAATGAAGGTTTCTATTAATAAGGTGACCATAATTTTTTATTTTAAATCCGTGACGGGATCTTGTAGTGGGGGGGGGACGTTAAGTTAAATAACTTGGATGTGATTTTTTAATAAAAATTATACATAAGAAATACTATATAACGCCATACTCCGAACCACATACTTTCCAAAATTGTGGAAAAAAGCCGTAGTTATAATGATTCCCAAACCGGGTAAACCAAAAAAAGACCCCGAAAACTATAGGCCGATTAGTTTGCTCTCGATGTTCTCAAAAATCTTTGAAAAATTACTGTTACCACACCTTCTTCAGCAAACAACTAACCAAATCCTGAACGAGCAATATGGATTCAGGGCACAGCACTCCTGCCCACACCAACTGCATAGGGTCGTAAAAACGATTATGGAGACATACGAGGAAAAGAAGGTCTGTTTGGGTCTTTTCTTGGACACAGAAAAGGCATTCGATAAAGTATGGCACATAGGACTCCTGTATAAACTAAAGCCACTGTTAAATGACACCTTCTACAGAATTATACAATCCTACCTCACTGAGCGCATTTTTAACGTAAGAGTTGAAAACTCCTATTCCACTTACAAGGAAATGCAATCAGGTGTACCACAGGGCAGCGTGTTAGGGCCTTTTCTGTATACCATGAATACCTACGATTTTCCGAAAACAAGCTCTACTATTCTAGCACAATATGCAGACGATGTAGCGATACTCTGCAAGGGAGATTGTTATGAAACAGCAGAAAAGGTTCAAGCTCATACGACACTCGTGGAGGAATGGTGCAAGAAGTGGAGAATCAAGCTTAATCCAGATAAGTCTAAAATTATAAAGTTTAGCCTAAAGACCAAAACAGTTAACTTTCCCATCACATTGGATGGAAGGACTGTACCAGTCGAGAGCGCGACAAAGTATTTGGGTCTGATACTGGACACCAAACTGACGTGGAACGCCCATATTACGTCACTTACGACCCGACTTCGTTTTCGTCTCAAACAGCTAAAATGGCTAATTGGGAACCAGGCTCTATCAATTCACCTAAAACGGCTTATATACCTCCAAGTTATAAGACCTGTATGGACGTACGGATGCGAAATCTGGGGAACGGCATCAAAAAGCCAAATTAAAAAAATTCAGACGTTTCAGAACAGAGCATTGAGGCTAATAACGGATTGCCCCTGGTACGTAAGAGGAACCTCACTGCATCAGGATCTGGAAATACCAGAGGTGGAGGAGGTTATACTGAGGAAGTACACCAAGCTCTGGGAAACGTTCGACAGTCATGAAAATCCAACTATAAGAGAAAATTTGGTTGGTTTGCCTCCACCTCGAAATCAGAGGCGGTTAAAGAGAAAGAGGCACAACGATTTATTAATTAATTGAAAAAAAAAAAAAAAAAAAAAATAAATAAAATTAAATTACAAAATATAAAAAGAATCTAAAGGACCATCAATGGATGGAAACCTTAGTCAGGTGGCATGTTAATCTGGCTATATGCCAGCTCTAAGACATATTGGCCTAACCATAAAGCCAGAGGGGCAAAAAGGTTTTATCATTTAAAAAAAAAAAAAAAAAAAAAAAAAAGAAATACTATTTAGGTAAGTATATAATAAAAATCAGTATTTTTTTAAAATGAATCAAATTTTTTTCAATCAGTATTACTGAGTACAATAGTTTTTATATTTTTCTGAACCATGGATGTTTTTCAGTAGGTCTTTTTCGCTTTGAAGAATTGCATAAAGTCTGTATTATTATTGTATATTATAAATTTCTTCATAGTTAACTTTAGTAAGTAATATCGCTTTTAGTGTGTCTATTTCAAGTCGAGTCTTGTCACTTGTCCAAAAGCTATTCATTAAAGAAAATAGAAGAACCTTTTCAAAAATTCGAGACAATCCGGGACGTTTGTCATCTTACTATTAATCAACTTAGATACGCTCAGCAAAGCGGGCAGGTATCATCTAGCTATTAATAATTGATACTCACCTAAATGTTGTTGATGTGGGTTGATCACCAACGACGATAAACAAATTTGTAACTTCGGTAATATATATTTATGTAAAAATGCTGCAAAGGCTCCCGGAGTCATCGCCGCTTGCCAGGGCCTCAACATAATCTTAGCCGAACGATCTGAAGGATGCCAACTTGTCAACGCCGTTCCCAACTTGTCCTCAATAATAGGATAAACACTTTCTTGTAACCTCATTCCCATCAGCGGTATCCACGGATGAATCCAGGTATGGATAGGAATCGTATCAGTTAATGGATTCCAAATTAAAACCTCGGAAATAATCTGCGGTAATACAACTTGTTCCAATAAATTTTCCAATATCCAATTAGGAATTGTATCTTTCCATGAATTCAACAGTTTTATTAATGAGTCGCAATCTCTTGGAGACCAAGATGCGACTGTTGCTCGTATAACTGGAACCCAGGTGCTCCAAACTAGCATGTCATACGGTTGAGAATCCTTGTTGGAATTCATAGCAAAGGTAGCTCGATTGATACTTTGGGTTTCTAAGACGTCACGCCATTGTTGGAACATACTGATATACTGATGTGGGACGCTCAATGCATTCCAACTAACAAGTGCTGAGGTAATTAACGGTCCTGCTAAGCCTGGGGCTAATTCTGCTAAGTTAAAAATAAAGTACTCTTCCGGATAGTTTTCTTGTAAATGTTTGAATCCGTCAGCAACTTGTCGCAAGGACAAGGCATGGGAGGGATTCATTAAACGTTCAACAGTCGCCAACACTGATTCTAGTGTATCCAATTGTTTTTCTTCTTTGTCTACGATGTCTCTTAAGGTTTTCTGTTCCTGTTCCAATGCAATGGCATGATCTGAACAGTTTCTGCTTTTTCGATCCACCCAAATGATGTCCTGTTCGCACATATCGACCAGCAAATCAAGATTGTGTTGTAGTTCAGGTAATGCGAAGTTGGCACATTTCTTATGAATAACGTCTTCGAATAGTTCCTCTCCTTGTGGTTTTTTTGGGCCACTTAACGCATGATATCCACTGAGTACCCGTTGTTCAGGACCGGTCATATCGATTACTTTGACTTTCGTTAGGGAATTGGAAAAATCTGAAGACCGAAGGACATTGGTACCAGGCTGTTTCCCCTTTTCGATGACATCGTCAACACTTTTATAGTAATATCGGGTTTTTTTATTGGCGCCCCCATCTTTTTTCCATTTGTTCAATTTTTCTTTATTTTTTGAATCGGTGCTGTTCGGATCTTCTTTGGAACTCTGCAATCAAATTAATAACAATAATTTAAAAGATCTAATTTTGTAAACCACGCTTATATGAATAGTATAAATCAGTAATTCCCCAACTATGCGCCATGGTACCCTGGGGCCTTTGGGGTGTTGTGATTGTGTTCTTGAATATTTTTTTTAAATGACCCCCGTGTAGTTTTCTGATTTTTTTATAGTAATGGCTACCGATTTCTCATCATTCACGTGGATTTCTGATCAATTTTCAATAATGACCCCCACATAGTTTTTCAATAGAAATCTATAGTAACCCTTACCAGAGAGAAAGTCTCTCTGCGCCTACGTAGTCTTCAATATTTTTTTTAAAGCGACCGTAATTGTCCGATTTTTTAAATAATGACCACCACGTCATTTCTAATCATTTTTCTTTAGACTCCCACATAGTTTTTCAATAGTGACATTCTCGTAGCTTTTATTTAAGGGGGTATTCTGGTTCTGGAAGTGGAAAAGGGTGGTGTTTTAAGGGTAGAAATGGTTTATCTCGATTTCCGACAAAACTACAAGTCCTATGGAAACTAGTTTAAAGGCAAAGTTGTAGGTAATAAAAAATCTACAACTTTTTTGGTAACACTTTTTTCACATAACCTTAAAATTTATGTGAAAAATTCCAATAACCAAGTTTTTGATTTTAATTTTTATCTTTTACAGACAAAAAATTTCACGAAATTTGGTAAAAACTTACCTTTTAATGTCCCAAACACACAGATTTTTTTTCATTTAAACTATTAATTTTTTCACCTTATAATGACCACTAATGAAAAAGCACCCTAATTTTCAATCACGTCAAATAAAAAATCGGTGAGCTTTTTGTTTGTTTAAACCTCTACTTTTTGATGATGCAAAAAATATATACATTACAATGATAAATGTTCTCAGATGTTGCAATAAAGTGTAAATTTTAATTATTGCATTTTCTTGGAATCCACGTAATGTCGCAATGTCTGGAACTACGGAAAAATTAAAAAAAAATTTTTTTCACAAAATAGCGACTGCCTGAAAAAAAATTCTTTTTTCTTTTCTTTGATATTTTCAAAGCTTAAACCTTTAAGTATATAATTTAATCCGTAACTTAAAACGCATTTTTCTCGAAACTAATTTTTTCGAGACGGTTGCCATGATATCTCAAGTTTTATTGAGCCAATTTACTTAAAATTTAGTGTAAACCTTCTCAATACATTACTCTATCGTAATAACTAAAAATATAATAAAATTTCAATTATTACTATTTTTTAAAAATTCAAAAAAGTCAAAAAATAGTAACATTTTTTTTAACTTTTCCGTAGTATCAGACATTGCGACATTACGTGGAATACAAGAAAATGCAATAATTAAAATGTACACTTTAATTATTGCAACATCTGAGAACATTTATCATTGTAATGTATATATTTTTTGCATCATCAAAAAGTAGAGGTTTCAACAAACAAAAAGCTCACCGACTTTTTATTAGTGGTCATTATAAGGTGAAAAAATTAATAGTTTAAATGAAAAAAATTAGTGTGTTTGGGACATTAAAAGGTAAGTTTTTACCAAATTTTGTGATTTTTTTTTTTGTAAAAGATAAAAATAAAAACTAAAAACTTGGTTATTAGAATTTTTCACATAAATTTTAAGGTTATTTAAAAAAAGTGTTAGCACAAAAGTTGTAGATCTACTTATTATCTACAACTTTCCCATTTAACTTTTTTCCATAGGACTTGTTGTTTTGTCGGAAATTGAGATAAACCGTTTCTACCCATAAAAACACCTCCCTTTTCCACTTCCCCACCTCAGATCGGCCGTAATATATTTTTCTTTTCATTTCTGTTTTATTCTCTTCCTTTTCCAATGGGTTTCATCCAACTATAATATTTTTTACTTTTTACTATTTTCAAAAGCTAAAAGCATTGGTCTAAATAGATATTTCATTTTTATACGATTTTAAATAAATGCTAATTGAAATTAAAAGGGTTGCTTTTGAAATGAAAAAGGCTATATTTGAAATAAAAAAAAAAATGTAATATAAGAGCATAAAAAAAAAGTGAATGATGAAAATACCTTATCTTCGGCAATGGAAGCAGCCTTTTCTGGTCCATAAGCACCAATAGCACCTCGCCCTTTCCGTAAATGTGCCTCAACAGGAGCAGATATTCCTTGCAAATCTTTTCCCAAACCTCTACCCGGTTCATATCCCATCTGCAACAACAATTTGGCTCCAATTCCTTTAGTATGTTTCTCCCAATTTCCGACTCCCTTTGTCATGAGGCTCGTATTGACTTTAGAACGTCCACCTCGTCGAAGGCCGGCAATTTCGCCGGTTGTGTCGGAAAAGTTTTGGAACGCTGCATTTCGTCCAAATGAAACTTTTTCTTCCTCCGATTCACTTGAACTGTTTGCAACACGAGATGTTGGCTCGTTTTCTTCATCAGATTGCTCTTCTTTATTATCATCTTTAGTGTCTTTTTTCTGGTTTTGGACTCCGGCTGATACAAAACCAATCGGGTTGGAATAATTTTTTGGAGCTCGATTCGATCGAGTATTTCGGCGGCCGCTTTCTTCATCACTACTTTCATCGGCCCAAATACCTAAAAGTTGTTAAAATTTGTTATTATAGTTTTAATTGATTAAGCCGAGAGAGTTTAAGTTTCTTAAGTGTTTACCATAGATTTGCTGGTGTTTTGTTAGTCGACGATGATGTCTATTTGTATTGAATTCGTTTTCTATGTCGTAGTCGGTGATTTCAAATTTTTCTACTTCGTCGTCTGACATTTTGGAACTTAGATTAATTTACTAAATAGTACTTATTTAAACATTTATCTGATATCGAAACTAAAAACGTATCAGAAACGTATCAAAACGTGTTATTTAAGAAATTTACATCTAATGACATTATTAACTTATAGACCTCTAATCTCATTTGACGCATAGCTTTGGTAAAATATCAGTTCTCACCAGTGCCAGTCAAGTCAGTGACAGTCAGTTGACAGTCAGTAAACATGGTAAACATTGGGTAAACATAAGTAAACATGTGATTTGATGTGATTTTGCTGATTTTGTCCTGTTCCGCCTGTTCCTATGCTATTATAAATGACATTTGCTAATGTTATTTTATTAATTTAAAAAAATGGATTCGAAAGAATTTGCTGCAGTAAGTTTTATTGTAACTGACCCACTTTGTAACTAGTAGGACTAAATGTTTAAAACATTACATATTTTCTTATAAATTTTAAACGATCCAATTAAAGTATGGATATTTATTTTTAAGTATTACAATCATTTAACATGTCTACAATACAGTTTAGCACTTTCACTCCTAAACAACAGATTTTTCTATGGTTTCTTCAAACAGACCGAAGTGACCAAATGAGGCTCTTGGAAGAGGCTGCTAACTCTATTAACTCACTCTTTGGCGAAAACAAATTTTATTCTATTCCCACTAAATAAGACATTAGAATTTTGTTAAATTCATCAGAACGATGTAGAATCAGAATCAAAATTTTAAGACCAGAAGGCTTATGGACAGTTCCAAGCTCAAATACTATAGTCCAGAATTACATTATTTTTCCAGAACTACAAAAATGTGGGTATATTAGCACCTTCAAAGGTGAGATAACTCATGGAGGTATATTCAACTTAGTATTTATCGAGTAACTATTGGTATATTGTAATCTGGAAGAAGCTATAGTTCATACTTGAGGGTTATGCTTTCAAAGTAACGATTTTGACGTTATAACGTTTTATAAATTGATGAACACCGGCAGCCTGTATGAAAAAGTGTCACGTTCTGTTTGAGCCTGTGCGTGCAGGCGAGAACGCGATACAAGCGATAGAGAAGCACGATAGAGTTCTGCTACTGGAACGCCGCCACGCGAGCTTCTTCGAGAACTTCTATAATTAGCTATACCTCGTATTCAATAATTGTTGAATCCTAGACAACGTGTTTTGTGTTTTTTTTTCTACAATTTACTTAATAAGATTTAGTTAATTTCCTTCATAATTTTCAGTCTGATTTCATTGTGAAAAAATTGTTAATTTTCAATTAACTCCTTCTTTGTATTATACAAAATAATGATATTTCAGTGATAATAATTCAATTTTATTCATAAAAGTATGCAATTTTTCATCAATGTTTTTTTATGACGTTATCACGTATCGTTCGTTTATTTTTATACCCTAAATCAAATAATTTTTCAAAAATTTACAGATACCTACTTAAATGCCTATAATCCAAAAAAAAGTTTCACTTGCATTGTGGTTTCGTAAAATCAGACAATCATTTTTTATGCTTATTTGAATCAGTATGAAAGACAATTTATTATGTATTTTTTACAGGTACATGTTTTTCTGTCGTTCATTTAACGTTGGTGTTGTTACTTATTTGTTTTTAATTATCTTTAGGTTCTTAACCTTTTATTACCCTAATAGCTGGTGAGGGTCCAATTTTAACATTAGTAATATACTTTATTTATTTCAGTCTATAATAATTACAATTTATAACGGGGAGTCGTGGATTGATCGATGTTTTGAAGCGATTGAAAAACAGACAATTCTCCAATATGCTAATCTTGAAATGTGCGTTTGTAACGATGCAAGTGAAGACTTGACAAGTCGACTTTTATTAAAGTGGAAGAATAAAATGGAAATAAATAATAACATCAAGTTTAAAATTTTCCATAATACCGAGGCATTACCAAAAGGAGGTACACACAACGCACTAAACGTATTCAATTGCCTAGGGATAGGCAATCCTCGTTACATTGGAGTAAAGATAACGTTTGTTGTTTTTCAAATGAAGAAATATTTTCTTCCTTGGATCTTTGGAAAGAACATTGTAACACTTGTTTTGTAATCTGTAACTTGTAATTGTAACTATTGTTTTTACTATTCACAAATGAGTTATTTGAACTTTCAATAAATTCCACTTTGGATTTTATTCGAATTTGCATTACTTAAATGTAATGCAATTCGAAGGTTGCCTACCTCTTAAAAAGAGTTTTAAAAACTGAAAAAATAATTATTAATATTTTTAGTTGGATTTGGTAAAAACCGAGCAGTTGAATTGAGCACAGCTGAATTTTTATGTTTTCAAGATATTGTGAGTATGAAATATAAAGTTATTTAAATATAAATATATTTCTTTTTAATTTTAATGTTGCTTCAACTTCTAGGGCTATTAGCGACTGTGCATAATGGCACTATGCCTAATAATTAATTAAATATAATAAATAAATATAACAAATATAATTAAATATAATTAGCGAGAGTTTTGTAGATGGTGGAGTGTTTACTCTCCCTCATCGCACGTCAAATTCGAGATAAATATTTACTATTCCAATAAACAATATCTGCATATCTAAAAGTCTTATAGGAATGGCAATTACACGTATAAGATCTCATAAAATCTATGAGTTTCTATATGTGAATTTGTCCCTATTTTCATATGTTCTATGAGAATTTATCAGTTTTGTTTTTAATTGGGAATTCATTTTAAATACCACAATCGTTCTTTTTATTTCTAGGATGATATTATGCTACCAAATCGCATTGAATCTCTATTACAATTTGCTCGTTCAATAAGTGATGTGGAATGTGCTGTAAGTAATTAGTTTGTATTATTTTATTTAATTTCAAAATTAAGTTAAGCGATAAGATTATAGATAATAGGATCAAAATTTTCAAGAAACCCTCCTGAATCGACCATACGCTATACTAATTGGTGCAATAATTTAAGTGATAAAGAGTTAAACGAACAAATTTACACCTCCAATGGCCCAACAATTGCAATGCCAACATGGTTTATGCATCGAAATGTTTTCAACAAGTAAATCAGAAAAAAATATAAAATTAATTTTAAAAACTATTAAAATTTTCATTTTTCAGAGTTGGTGGTTTTAGTGAACTAGGAAAAGGAATTCCTGAAGACTTGATATTTTTTTACAAGCATATAGACAATGGAGGCATAATTTATCGAGTCAACGAAAGCCTTATCGTTTACGAATACCATAAAAATGCCACAACATTTTCAATTGACGAGTTAAAAACCTTAAAATTTTTTTTTAATAAACAAATTATTTATGAATTTATTATAGAAAGACAATTTGGGACATTCGAATGAAACATTTAGAAGAGAATATTTTAAATAAATGGTCAAGTTTTACTATATGGAACGCTGGGAAACAAGGACGTCGTTTTTATAAAAGCTTAAAAAGTGAAAACCAAAAAAAAGTTCAGGCTTTCTGTGATGTAGATATTAAAAAAATTGGGAAAACTTATCAACCGTTTTGTATTGAAAGTCGATCGACGGAAGGTCACATTCCAATTATTAACTACACAGAAGCTCGTCCTCCGTTTATAATCTGTGTTAAAATTGTAAGATACAAAATTCAATTTTATTGATATCATAATTAGATATTTTTCCCTTTTCAGGATATGACGAATGGTGCTTTTGAAAATAATCTACGTTCATTAAACTTAATAGAAACTAGAGACTATATTATATTTAGTTAGCGTTACAAAATTATTTGAAATATAAAAATATGTTATAAAAATATTATAATTATATTAAATCAGACTATTTTTCTATATTATCGTCATTGATTTGAAATCTTGCAAGTTCCGCTTCGATGGTGGCTTTATCAAATGTCGGAGTATTGGATCGAATCATATTATTTGAGGCACACAAATGGCACATGGACGTAGAAGATTTATGAACTGCCATTCGTTCCTTGGCCAAGGATACTTTATCCTCGGCCAATTTTTTTTCACGAATCCGCAACGATGCCAATTGATTTTGAATGTGTTTGCTTTGTTCGTTATATTTCATTTCTAATTTTTTCGCATCATTCAGTGTTTCTGTCGCTTCCGTTTTTTTCTTTTCACAAATTTCCATTAGATTATTAAGCTCTATTTCTCGATTTTTCAAATGTTTTTCCTAGAAATTTAATTTTTATATGTTGGAACATTTAGGTTTTAAAAATTATTTATTAAAATATATAAGTAAGGTCATCATACTTTTGATTGTAATTCTTGTTGTTGAAGCTCCAACTGTCTACGTTCTTGCAGATATTTTTCTCGTTCAGAATTAGCAGCTTTCGCAGCTTCTTGAGCTGCTATTATCGCAGCATCGACCTCAGTTCGGGTTTTGAGCGAGTCAAAATTACTTACTAATTTGGCCGTCGTTTGAGCTTTTGATTGTTCAGCAACCAACGCCAAACGTTGTTCTGTAATTTGCTTATTTAATTTTTCATGTTCTTCTAAAGCTGCTTGCCGCATGCTCTATAATTAAACAAAAAAACAATACATTTAAAATATCGTAGATCCATTAAAAAAAATAAAGTTAGATACTTTAAAAGTTACATGTATCGTACAATGTACTGTTTTATTTTTTATGGGAAAGAAATCTATCATCAGGAATATAAATAAATTTACACCACTTTCACAATAAACTAACATTTAGTATTTCTTATAGTGAACGACTTACTTACATCAATATGTGCTTTTTCACGTTCTGCCATTTGTTGAATATGAACAATTTGCTTATCAAGAGCATTTTCTCGAGCCAATAATTGAGTTTCTCGATTTTGAATTTTCCATTCCGTTTCCTTAAAAGCTAGTGTTTGTTCCGATAATTTCAGTTCCAAGGACTCGATCAATGCAATCAGTCGAGATCGATCATTTTCTAACAGTTCTCTTTGCTTTTCCGAACTTTTGATTTTTACTGTAAACAATCATATTATAGCAATGTAAATTTTATCCTATAATTGATAATAAAAAAAGCGGGAATCTTAGCCATAGCGAGGCCCCAGGGCGACAAATCTTTGCGAAATTCTTGTCCTAAGTGTAATTAATATAAATGGAATATAAATTTTTTTAATGATGGTTGACGAAAAATGCATATTTAACAACAAACTATTTATAAAAATTTAAATAGCCCAGACCAAAAAAAAAAAAATAATAAATCCTTTGACCTATTTTGAAATTACCATATCAAGTAGTAAATGAACTGACGACTTCAGTTCTTCAGAAATTATATCTAAGAACCCCTTCGATGACATCAGCTTTTGAACAAAAAAAAAAACCGCATTAAAATTGGTTAATTCGTTTGGGAACTACGATACCACAGACAGACATGCAAGCACACACGTTGAACTTATAGATTTATCTTTTTGGGTTAAAAAAAGGATAATTTAAGTTTTCGCTAATATAATTTTATTTATCTCAAATGCTATTAACTCTACAACTTAGCCCTAAAGATCTTTTTTGCGGTAGACTTCTCCTACAAAAATGTCTTCTACAGTGGTTTGCTGGGGTAAGGTAAATTATTTGAAACAGAGATCTGAAAAATTCAAATTGCAGAAATCTTATTAATACTGAATGCATAAAGATTACAGTACCTTAGAGCAGTGTTTCTCAAACTTTTTGGTCCGCGACCCCCTTTTACACTTAAAAATATCAAAGGACCCCCCGAAGAATAAGTATGTGTAGAAAAAATCTTGGAGCGGGGAGGGGGGTGTAGTTCATTTAAATTCAGAAGGACTTAATTTCTTTTGTTTAATTGCATAAAAACACTCTTAATTTTGATAAATAACAAAAAAATTATTTTATATATTTTTTATTTCTAATATTCCTAATATGAATCCATAGTAAATTTATAAAATATTTGAAAAAAAAAACTGATGTCATCAATTTTTTCGCGACCCCCCAAATACTTTTCGCGACCCCCTTGTCACTACCTTAGAGTACCCTAATGTATACATTAATAGCTATTCGTAAGTTAGTGTCCGAGAAACCGTGCAGTTGCCTATATTCTGTTTGCCACTCCCTAAGGCGGCCACCAAAAAAAAAAAATTCTTACAATTTAACTCCATTTCCTTCGACTTAATTTGAGCTTCCCGATCAGAAATTTGTAAGTCAAATTGCTGCTTTAAAAAGTTCTGTATTTCAATCACATCAGCAGATTGTGTTTGTAACTTATCTAAGGACTCCTTCAATATAGCACCATACGAAGAAATATCGCTCTCTGAGATTAAATTATTTTCCAACAATTTGTTCTGACGAATTTTATCAATCGTATTTATATGCTGGGACTGTAAGTTATCCATCATCGTTTTATGATGATCTTTAATTCGTTTCAATTCTTCGCCATATTCTTCGTGAATGCTATCAATTTTATTTTTATTTTTTGTTTCGATCGTCTCAAGTTCTGTTTCAAACTGAATGATTTTCGCTTGATAAAACTGTGATACTCGATCAATTTCTGATTTCAATCGAAGTTCTGTAGCCTCGGAAGCTTCTTCCAGTAGTATAATTTGTTTTCTAAGATCAAAAAAAAAAAAAAAAATTATTGAATTTTTACGTGTGTCAGGATTTATTAAATTAATAATCATTTTGTGCAATGAGTTGTATTTAATTTTTACTTGGAATTGAAACAATTTACAAATACTTGACTTGACCTGGTATTTGAATTTTAGCAATTCAATTTGATTTGATATTGTCACAGTCTAAGGATCTTAAGAGTGGAGGAGTGTCGCCATTTTGTGAGGTTGGGAGTGGCACCGCTCTTTAAACTATCTCAGAAGTGGGTGGGCCAAGCCAATCAACTAGCCAGTTGGGGAGCGACGTGTTAATAGGTTGGAGAGAAATTTCCAGGATTTCAAGAAAGTTCTCTAGAACCACCCGTGACACGAAGGGTTTGGCCAAAAGGATTACTCGGCGTATGAGAGAGAGGAAAATCTAGAATAAGAAAATAAGAAAAGGACAAAAGAACAACAAAAGGGAATAGAAAGTTTTGGCAACGAATAATATGAGAGAACATTCTCAAAACTGAACAAACTAACATAAAAAGAGGTTCGTTTGAATGAAGAGTTCAGTCTGAAATAAATCGCCAACGCAGTCTTAAATAAATTGTCAATAGAGTCTTAAATAAATTGTTAACGTGAGCAGCCATAAATAAATCGACATCGTGAGTGAAACATAAATCGGGAGTGATAAATCGTAAACAGTGAATTGCGAGTGTTAAATAAATTGAGAACATTGTTAAATAAAGTGTAACAGTGGAGTGTATATAGTGAAATATAAGCAGTGACAATTCGTGACTACTGTAACAGTGAACTTAATCATTGTTTATGTGTAAATATGGCAAATAAATAAACATTGTTAAAAAAAATTTTCGTCATTCAAACACAAATCCAAAAACCCGTAAAAACGTTACAAAATAAAGCCAACTTTAGGTCAAGTGTTTGAACATCAAGTTAAGTAGTGAATTCCTAAGTGTATCGAAATATTACCTATAACTTGCTTCAATCGCCTGCACCTCATCGACATATTTAGATCTGAATTTTTCAATCGCTTGATCTAAAAACTGAGAATTTGCTTCCGAATTATTTTGTGGAGTTTCGCTCGAGAATGGCTGGAACATTAAATTTTGCATTTGCTCATTGATTCGTTCTTGTTGATTAGTAATTTGTTCTTGAACGTATTTTTGACGATCACCTTGTTCATCTAATAACTGTTTAATGTGTCTCTCTTGTTGATCCTGCTTGGTCTTTTGGTGTTTTTCTATATTAATTAAGCGCTCCTCCATTTTCTTTAATTGTAAGGCGATCATTAACTGCGACTCTTGTTGTTGTAGCATCTGAGTAATTGAAGAATTGTCCAAATTGGGTTTTTTTGGCGGTTCTTTAGGTTCTGGGTCATTTTCGGGATTGCTTAATTTTTTGGTATTCTCATTAGTTTTTTTCGTGGTGAATTTATTGGTAGATGTGGTTCCGGGAGTAGGTGATGTTGCTGGTCGTTCAATTTTATTACCAGTCAACCATCCGGGTAAACCATCATTTTTATTAGTATTTAAATTTGGTTTATCATTTATCAAATTTTTTGATGGTTCAATTTTTTGAGCAGTTGTAACTTTTTCGTTAGTTGTACTTTCATTGAGGGAAGCCGGTTGCACAGGACCAAAAAGACCAAGGGGATCTAACATTGTTGAATTTCGTCTTTCAGAACGTTTTCTTGTAGTATTCACACTTAACTCAGAAGTCGTTGAAGGAATTGTATTTGTTGCAGAAGCTAATTGACTTGTTTGAAGAATATCCGTAAAAGACTTTGTCTTTGGTTTCACCGCAGTATCCGAAGGCTTGCGGAACAATTCGTTTAAAATGTTATCTTTTTTCGTCGCTTTATCAGTTTGTTTATCGGTTTTAGTATCATCAAATCCCATCGAATCTAAAATATCATTGTCGAAATTGTCTTGGCTAAAGCGGACCGCTGTTCTTTTTGTCGGGGCAAGATTTGATTTTTTATTGTCAATTGTTGGTTTGTTGGTTTCCGAAGTATTGAGCCAGTCGAAGTTTTTTTCTTCATTTGTTGTAGTGGTTGATTGGAGCTTATTCATGCTTCTTTTTAATGGTGAGTTTGATGAAATAAATTCGGTTTCTAGTTCTAGTAGTTCATCGTCCATTATATCTCCGGGATCGAGAATATCGTCACCGTAAAAGTTCGCCATTGTGCTTGTTTTTTAATGGAAGCATTAATTTGGTCGTTTTTTGTTGATTCTTTAAAGACTAATTAATGTGATGAAAATTAAAATTAAGAATCTAATACTTACATGAGTCAGTCAAATGAGTTCAAGTTTTGTTTTGAATTTTGTATGCATATTAATTATTGGTTGCCATGGAAATGAAACACATGTGGTGCGTATAAGTAAAAAATGTTATAGCTTTCGATATTTATTTTATGTAACAATGTACAACATAGTATTGAATCATGACCCCCTCTCCCGACATATGTTCATCTTCCTTTCAGGCAGTATTTTTTTTTCAAAAATCATTTGCTTCAAAGATTTCAAACATTTCTAAAAATCCTTAGAGATATTCTGATTCGTCAATGGCAAACCCAGTGAAGTAACTACAAATTTTAGGCTCCCCCGCAAAACATTAGAACGGCCCCCAAACTTATATGAATTTTTGCTTTTCGTATCTAACGTCCCATATTTTAATTTAGCACCGATTTTCTTGCGAAAGGTCCTTCTTCAAGGCCCTTGAAGTTTAGAGGAATTAACAGATATTATAATTTTTTTCATATCAGTTGTAATATTTTGTTTGAAAAATTAGCATTGTCCTTTAAGAATAACGACAGTTTCTTAATATCCTTATTCGTATAACATCTTGGTCAAAATCCATGGTATTTTTATCGTTATTTAAATCAATTGCCGCGTACTGCTTCTGCTATAAACATGTTTAAATTGCCCTTCATCTATAGGTGTAGTACTTTGATTTATTAGTTTTAAGTCGGTTGGATTAATTTTTTCGTTATGAACTTATTCAAACACCTGTCCATCTTTAGAAGTACTTTGATTTTCTGTGATCGTAGCAAACGACTTAAGAAAACGGGATAATTTTGGTATTTTTGCTAAACGTTCCTGTTCCTTTTTTAATTTATCTTTTTTACTGCACCGTCTCTGCAGCATCACTAATACTAATTTTCTCAAAATCTTCAGAACCTCCGAGGAGTAATTAAAATATTAAATAGAGCAGTGATTGCGGAACCGGGGTAAATTACCTCAAATGGGGTAAAAATGAAATTTTGGGGGGTAATAAGGAGATTTTTTGCCATGGCTATTATATACGTGTTTTATTATGGGTGAAGACTTTATTTAAATTGTTTTTACATCAAAAAAGCCCCAATGTTGAAGTTATATCAAGTTATATCAAACGATGAAGCAAGACCATTTCTTCAAAATCTAAAGAGGGAGAGTTTTCAAGTACTTAATTTTTGTTTGTTCCAATATGAGAATATTATTTTGAATCTATATACTTAATACTTTCATGTAATTTTTTTTTCGTGAAAGTTAATTCAATAAATAATGTTTAATTTAAATTTACATTGATTGTGTCCTTTTCAAAATGGGGGGGGGTAATATCGACGTATGGAAAATTATTTTGGGATAATGGTAAAAAAAAGTTCTCCTACCGCTGCTATAGAGCATGGATTTCACTCTTTAATTATACGTAAAATAAAAGAGTTATTAACTTAAACAAATTTACATATAAATCAGAGAAATTTTGGGAACATTCAGGACAATGTTATTGAGTCTTTATGGTAGTTTACTTCTTTACTTCTTGCATCGGCGTTCATTTGTTTCAACCCTACTGGAAAAATCACATAGAAAAAAAAAACGTTTTTTATGAGATTGTATTAGGGTTTATGGTATCCTATGAGAAGGAAAAAATTAACAATCAAATATATTATGGTATTTTTATGAGTAGTCGTCAACTCATAGAACTCTCATAGAATTATTGATTCTTATATTTTTTGAGATTTTTATGAAAATCTCATATTATCAATAATTTAAATGGAAGTTTTATTATAGGTTGAGCCAAAAGTAGAATTTTTATGAAATTTTATACATATGTATTTATACACGAAAATACTCATAAAATCTCCAAAAAAAAAGACGAAAATATTTTTTGTCTATTTTATTGGTGTTTCTGTCCGAGAAAATACTTATAGGATCTCATAGAATTCCACCAAAAATTTTTTTTAATAATATCCTATGAGTATTTTCCCGGACAAAAACACCAATAAAATCTCATAAAATGCACATAAAATATCTTCGACGGTTTTTTTTTTATGAGATCCTATGAGATTTTTCCAGTAGGGAATTGTTTCAAACCTTTCTTATTAATATTTTTTTTATTATAAGTACTAACAAATCGTTTATATATGATCTAAAATATCTTGAAACTACAAAGAACTAAGCATTAAATATTAGAAATTAAAATTGATAAAAAAAAATTATTCAAAACAATTTATTTTGTTATTAATTAGTTTTTAACTGTTATCTAAATTTGATAATTTTCGAATTTAAAATCCTTCAACCTGAATGAGTATAGTTAATTGAGAATGCGCACAAAGCCCAAACACGTAGATACGCAGGTTATCTTGAAAGGTATTTTGTTTATTACTATTTTCATTTCAGTGACGTGACGTGCCGTGAATGGGATTGTTCGTAAATGTTTTTCTGTGATTTATTTATTTTTATTTTCAATTTTATTGTATTGTATTTAATGTGAAAAATTATGATAATTGAAGTTATTAAATCAAATTGTTCTTAATAGAAACAATTAAAATGTGTGTGGAAATAAGGGCATAGTATCACATACTTAAAGGTATGTATCAGGTGTATTATTTAAAAGGTTGACTTACTTTTCTTGTTTTTCAAATGTTATTTATGTTGCTTTAAGCTTTGTTTATTTTTAACATTTAAATATTGGAAACTCAAAGAAAAATGTTGCTAAAATTTAAATATGTTAATGTGTATTTAGTGTTATGATAAAATTTTCTAATGTTTCTCTTATTTTGTTGTATGATAATTTAATTATATGCATTGATAATATGAGATTTATAATAGATTCGTGTGTAATGCTATCATAAGTAAAAAGCATAAAATTGTAAATGTTTATTGCGATTATCTACGTTCGACCGACTTTTATACTTATTATAATAAAAATATTGTTAGAAATCAGCAAAATTTCTCCTTCGAAGAAAACTGATTAATTAGTATTTACATTATCTTCGACGAATAATAGAGTGACTTTTTACAATGTGATTATTTTATGAAATCAAACACCTTTTTGCTTGAAGTCCGTCAGTGTGTTGCATTCATTTTTAAGACTACATAAATTATTTGTAATTTTTTCACCGTAGATACTAAGAAAAAATGAATGCAAGCATACAATGATGACTCCAATACCGGGTACTACGACCGATATCGAGCCCCGAGACCATTCCATCGTTAACGATGAGACCAGGCCAAATTTTCTACTGAACAAAGCGAATGGAACGAACGAAAATATTGGCTCATCGACAATCCCATTGCAATGTAACAGCATGTCGGATGGTGAAAGTTACGAATGTTTTGGTGAAGCTGGTGTTGATAATATGGATACGGATGCCCCAACTAATGGTCAAGGGTATGTACATTTTTACAATACTCTTCTTACACCTTTTAGTACGGTCGGTAATTTAAGGCTTAGAAAGTAAAATTTAGTTCGAAAGATTTTAATAGTTGAAAAACCTTGGCATTGATCATTCGGTTCTTACGTAGCTGGTACGACCTATAAAATTTCTGAATAACCTTGTTTGAAAATAAATATTGACGTCATTTTTTCTCTTTTCAAAAGTAGAGATTATCACCTGGGAAAAACACTAAATTCAAGAAAATAAATAATAAATATGTATATACAATTATCATTTGATTTATGATAGAAGTTTATGTTAGGAGATCGAAACCGGAAAATCTTTGTTAATAATCTCATTAAACAATACATTCAATATGTTTTCAATGAACGCCCCCTTAGTAGCGTGTTTATGGGCCCCTTATCAATATACGTGTCATGCTTTAACATTTTAATACAAAGTTAATTATGAAAAAATGTATTTTTAAATTAATACAATTACAAGATTGTAAACCTAAAAAATTGTGCGTAATTATCTGAACCAAAACGATATTATTTTGCGTATATAATAGAACCTTGATAGTGTAAAAACCTCTATAAGGTAGATATATAGAAACTAGCAGCTACCCGTGACTACTACCACATAAGTCATAAAACTTCATAAAATAAGTAAACGCAGTTGGCTTAAAAAATAAACCTCTGAGGCCTCTGAGTATGAAGAGAAAAACATTAAAATCACTGTACTGCAAGCAAAAGCACTCTTTTCCAGTATGCCATTATAAAAATTAAACAAAGAAAATACTAGATAAGAGAAAATAAATAATAGTTATATTTGTTCGACCAATTTATTAATGGGTTTTCCTGAAATTTAAAACAAATGTTTTCAACCCTTACTTAAACTAATGAATCAAGAAACTACAAAAGCAGATGTTTTTTACACTTATCTAAACGATTGAAAAGCGTTGAGCGATTTTAGTTGAAACGTGTGAACGCCCCATTATATGTAGATTGAGAATGGCAAGAGAAGAATTTTAGAAAATTCTAATGTATTTTAGTAGGAGGAATGAAAAACTTTTGAATCTCCTTTTTGAACTACAAAGGGGAGGAATTTCAAAAAATTCTTTTTCAGTTGAGGCCAGAGTCTACACAGGGATAAGAGATTCAAAATGTATGTTTTGGGGTCATCCATAAATTACGTCACACGTTAAAGGGGGGAGGGTATCACCAGAATGTGACACTGTGTGACAAGGAGCAGGGGAGTCGAAAGCTTTGAAAATTTAAAATACTAAAACGCGAAAATATGTGAATAAAAATAACTAAAATTTACCAACTCGATCTATATTTGTACTTTCGGTTTAGCACTCTTGCTATGAGATTATCTCTCACTGTTATCTAAAATATTTGACTTTTGTTGATTTTATAAAAGATTATTTAATAAAAATAAGAAAAAAATCTTCCTTTGATTATTTTTAAATATATACATAAAATTGAAAAATGTGTGACGTCACACCAGGGTGGTCTAAAATGTGACAACCTATGACAAGGACCGGGGGGGGGGGTAAAAAGTCCTGAAATTTGTGTGACGTAATTCATGAATGGCCCCTTTTATCTTCTATGGTTTAGACTAGGGGGGTTTAGTCTCCACCGTGTATATTAGTCAATCAGTTAACTCTCTTATTTATATAAATGGAGTTACACAAATGAAAACTTAAAATATTTTTCTTTATTTGATGTTCAAAAAATTTAAAAGAATATTTATTAAATGATTGTTAAAAAATAAACAAATCCAAAACCTGATTTTATTTGTTTAACACGTAGTGAGTTTTCACTTTTCACTGACAAAAGTAAGTTCATTTTTTAAAATTTTATTCAAGATTAATGAATGTTAGTAAAACTCAATACTTACTTCTTGGTATACTACGAACAGTAGAAATCCGAAAATTACCAGGGTCGTCTTAACCACAGGGTTATAGGCTTTAGTCTGTATGCTATAACTTTTTGTTGGAGTTATATTTTTGTTTTATTACTTTTTTTCCCGCTGGCTTTCTCCAGTATTTTTATCTTTTTCTTAAGACGCATTTTTATAAGCCTATGGGCGCCAAAAATCTTAATTCGAACTATTACTTTCCAGTACTTTTGTTCCCAAACACTCTTTAACAACGTTTTGTGTTTCTTTGTCCTATAAATGGGATACTTTTTTTTCCTAAAAATTGATTGATTTATTATACTGTTACCTGCCCGGTGCTACCATAAACTAAATTTTATCATAACCGATTCTTTCCATATTAATAATATCTAATGTTTTGAGATTAATACAATTTGACGATTTTGACAGTATGTAATTTTAATGAAGATAACATTGCATTAATTCAAAACGATAGCCTTCCAAAATTCAAATTTATTTAAAATCTCCTATTGTTTACTTTATACGGAAGTTGAAATAGTAATTCATTTTAACATTGTTAAATTTTTGAAAGTTACAGTTTTATTTTCTTATACGGTCTTTCGTTTTCCCATAATTTTCTGTGTTGTTAAAACATTTTTTTAAAATTTTTCAAATTTTGCTACTCCCAGAATTCTATTAGCTTGGTTCTGTACCCTCAGTAAAAATCTGGACTACATATTAATGATTAATTCAAAGACATTGATTGTTAAAATTTAACACTATTCTATCTTATTCTCTCTGGTTAAGACTTGGGACAAAAGTAGGTTTTCTCTCATACATATCATCGAATGTCATTTCTTGGCATAGTATTCATACTTGCACAACAAAATCAAGGACTAAAAATTGGTATAACAAGTGCAAAAATATATTTTATGCTCGTTATTACACCTTAATGAACCTATAACCTGACGACCAACCTCTGACCCACGTAAAAATATAAACTGACACAAAGATAACTTTATTATTACGAATATATTGAGACATTTTTTGTCTCCCAGGTATTTAAAACATAAGGAATTTTAATGGAAAATACACACTATCAAAATTAAAAACCAAATTTATGTTTCTTTGAGTCACGCTAAAAAATTTCGCTGTTACTGGCCTGAACAAACATCGTTAAGTAAAAATTTGAACCTTAAAGAACTCTTTTAATTGAATTGACTTTTGCAAACTTTAATTTAAAAGCTCTGAATTCTTTTAACTCATTTTTTTCAAATCTCCCTTTTATTTTAACTTACCACTGTGATTATCTTTAGACATTTTTTTCTGTGAGGCTTCTAAGAATTTCACAGGCTAGACATTCTTATTATTTTCTTTATTTAAATGAATAACGGATGTTAGACAAGGGAGTAAAGTTTTTTATGCAAATGTCTACACCTATATGAAATTAACTCCTTGTTTAGATAAGCGTGACAGTAATTTTTGTTAGTTTTTTATTCTTCTTTTCATTGTTTAAAAAACGTGGGAACTTGATGCTGTTATTATAATGTAGGTATGTGTGTGAATACCATAGAGTGAAAAAGTTTGGAGGAAGAATAAATTATTTTTTCTGAAATTAAGAATGGTTATGTGGATATATATTGTAATAATTTTTATTTTTTTTTTTTGAATTATAACAAGAATTTAAAAATGCAATTTTTAAGATATATTGTATTGTTAAAAAATAACATTTAAGGTGTGCTCTTGGAAAGTTTTAAGAACCGTACGAAGACATATTTTATTTTTTTTAAAAATCCTTTATTGTTTCATAACTATTTACGTGACATC
This sequence comes from Sisyra nigra, assembly GCA_958496155.1. Taxonomy (NCBI): domain Eukaryota; kingdom Metazoa; phylum Arthropoda; class Insecta; order Neuroptera; family Sisyridae; genus Sisyra; species Sisyra nigra. The sequence goes on along the minus strand of OY292315.1, from coordinate 18,353,296 downwards.
CTACTTATTTAATTTTTCATTTGAGTAGTGTTAAGTTAATACTAATTGTAGTTTTATCAATAGGATTTTTCATCAATCATTAGTTGTGTTATTTATTTATTGCTAATCGGCATTATATACATCGAATTTAACATTCTATAAAATATAGGACAATAGAAAAAGATTATTAAGTTAATGGTATATACAGCTAACAGCATGCGGGTAGCTTAGTATCTTTATATGAGTCTTTTAACATATGAGCGAAAATTTTGGTATGATCCATTGAAAAAGTTAACGTCTTCATGTAAGGAGTTGACAAGGTTACATATCCGGTTACTTGGCCCGTTTATTACATAACTTGTATTGGATCTGGTAGTCTAAGATATTTAGCACATTTGGTAAAAATTCGAATTTACTCCTAGCTTCGGGAGCGTCTATTAACCCGTTGAACAACTTGAAGAAAAAGATCAGATCAGTCACTAGCCGCTGAGACTTCAATTTATTTATTCTAAAGATTTTGCGTATGTCTTCAATCGTGATGATATCATTATTAAACCTGTTACGCTATAGTAAGGTTTTGCAGAGTTTATGCTGCACCCTCTCCAGCTTATTGCTCATCATATCTGTAAAGGGAGACCAGATTACTGTACCATATTCAAGTACCGGTAATTCTAGGTAATACTAGCGCGAAGAACAGTTTGACTTATGAGCTACCTATGGATTAATTTATCTTCTTTTAATATTCAATATCCATATATATCAGAGGCGTGCGGTCCATACATGCTGTAGATGCGGCGCATGCCGATGGATTGTAAGACGATTTTAAAAATTGAATATTTTTTTATGATTTATTCATTTAATTTTTAATTTACGCAATTGCATTTGTAAAATCATTCTAAAAATGATATATTTTTATAATTTATAAATTTTTTAATTTACGTAATAATGAAAGGTATCACTCATAAAATTGGCATAGTTTACCAATTCAAATGAACGGCAAAAGCCGAATGAATGCGTTGGCGACAGTAGCATGCGATTCTTTGCTTCGAATTGGTCGCGCATGCGCACTAGTACGGTCGAATACTATCTCTCTCGGCATTACACATAGGCAATTAACAGCCAGCAGATGCGTTTTCCGTTTTGAATCTAAACAGTGACTTTAATTGTTACTGATACTTTTCGTGAGTTATTTTGAATTATTGACCCAAAAGCCATACAAATGTTCTGTTCTTTAAGATAAGAACTATTTTCGTGGTTTTTAAATACATTATATGATGCGGTTGTTGATGATTTTTGTAAGAAGGAGCGTCGAATAAGTCTAATTTAAAAAAAAATACTTATAACACCACGTTTATCAAATAAAAAAATAAATTTTAAAAATGTGGTTCTTATAACCCCCCCCCACTTCTAACCGCATGCCCTGTTTCAAAAGTCACCGCACGCCACTGATATATATATAATTATTTTTAAGAATAGGAAAATCAGAGGTAGATTCAAATTAATAATAATAAGAATCAAATTAATTGTTCCAATTTATGTTAACTATAGGGTATAATAAGATCATTAACAGAGTCTGTAAAACCCTGATATCCTTAATAGTCCATATTTAGTAACTAGGGATTCATCAAGGCAAGGAGTTGAATCATACATGTTTAAAATTGTTTTGTGCTTGAAATTTTCACTTATAAATGCAATTATTTATCAAGTCAATTTTTTCTGAACTTCTGATTCGAGTTTAACTTGATTACAAGTTAAATGTAGGCCAAATAGCTTTAAAATAAAGTCAAGTATGAATTCTTAGCCATGCAGGAATCTGCAACGGGGCCGGCCTAGGCCCAGGCCTGGCTGGAGCCTGCAATGATAACTTCGTGTCAAGCCTGGCTACCAGGGCTAGCCCAGGTTTCAACCAAACTTGGCTAATCGTAGACGTCGTAGACTGTCTTAGGTCTTGGTAGCTCAGGCTTGGGCTAGGCTTGGTTCAATAGTGATGCTTTGAGGCTATGCTTGGTTATGACTGGGTCACTAGGACTGGCCCAAGTTTTCCGTCGTTGATAAAGCCTGGGACTTCTTACCTGGGTGTCTGCAGTTGAGATCCATTTTTGAGACATATTTTTTACGGAATTTAATATCTAACAAAATTTAAAATCACACTCAGTAAGGCTTAAATATAATTAAGAGAGAATTTAAAAAATTATTACTTTTAAATACCTCTGAAATTAGCGATTTTCATCAAAAAATTCAAAAATATCATAGGCCAAAGATAACATTAACTTAAATGCATCAATTAAATATTTTAATTTCTTTGCTTTACGGCATTATCTATAAAGTTTTGTTTTTTTTTTCCAAACTAAATTAGTCAAACGGAAATTAATAGAATAAATCAAAATATCCGTTAGGTAACCATAAAAATTAAGACTTTACAACTTAACTAATTGATGGTACTTATTTACTTAATAGTATAAGGCACAAGCAAAATTAACAAACATCTTTTGTTAATGTTTTATCCAAAGATATTTTCTTTTCAAAGCAATGCAAAAAAAATTGCTTATTTGATGTATTTATTTAAAATGAATAAGAATAATCAATTTTCTAAACTCTTGGATTACATACGCTTCATTTAAAAAATTCAGATTTGATTTACAAGTTTAGTAAAGATAATTCAAAAATCGATTTTCTGGGCAATTTATCTATTACTACAAATCTTGAAAAACCCAGCGTTTCTATAATTAACGTAGATGTAAGAAATATGTCTCTAGTAATTTTACAAAAGAGATGATTAAACAAAATAAATTGAAAGATTCAAACTCCTGAACCCGAAGAGAATGGTTGAAAAAAAGTGTTTTTTTTGTTTTAATAAATATTTGTAAAAGACTTTAAGTAAGTATCAATAAATCATTTTTTTGAAACTTGTAGAAAATGTATTAAAAGTATCTTTGAAAATGTCTTAATTTTCGTGAAAAAAAAAAAGATAATCTGTTAGAATTTATTTTCCATTTTAACAATTGTCATCTTTTATTTGTGTTCAATTGGTTTTTCATAGATTTTTTTAATTACTTCTTTTATTGGCGCGCTTTTGTCAATACTCAGTTCGCGCTTTTGTCGACGTGTAAAAAGAATTGAAAAGAATACAAATGTCGTTTTTTATTATTAACAGATTTATTTTGTTCATATCCATTAATAAAATAATTAAGTAAATCAATGTTCATGGGTATTGTGAATAAAAAATTTAATTTTATTAATCTTTATGTTTTTTATGTTACTGAACTTCATTTTTAACTGAATAAAAGTTTTTTAACCCATAGTAAATGGGTTATCAAAATGATCGATTCATTATTTATTTTACTTTTTTTTTACAATAATACCATATTTTATTTAAATATGCAGGAGCCATCATTGATGTCTTTACCTTGGAAATTGATAAATTAAGTTGTTGAATTTATTAACTTAAAATATTAATGTGGGAAGTATTATAAAGAAAACATGACTCATTATTGCGAAGGAGTACGAAACTGTTGAAACATGTAGAAGGTAAAATGAAGTTTTAAATTACTCTCTCATTTTGGGGGAATAAAATGTATCAAAGTTTAAACTACATAATGTGTTTTGTAAGGCAGGAAATAGCAGAGATTACCTGTTCCGTAACGAAGGGTGTTGTTTGAAATATTTTGTTATCGAAAGTTTTTAATTAGGTTACAATAAAATAGGTTTATTATAGATAAATGTATATGCAATATGCATTTGATAAGTATTTCTAAGTTGTTTTTTTTATTAATTATTTTTTATTTTATTTTTTGCAATTATTTATTAAAAAATTCATGTTATTTAGTAGAATTCAAGTGTTTTTCAATAAATTCGAGTCCCTTCATAGTCAACAGTTTTCGATTTAAGAATCCTCTAAACCAGTGTTTCTTAAACAATGAACAGTTGTGGATCACTCATCAAGCTTGAAATTTTCTAGGAAAGTAATATAATGACTAAACGTAAGTCCGGAAAAAAACATTAGTCATAGTTTCATCTCTACGATTTTAAGCTTTATAGTAAAGATGTACCGAGTATGAGTTAACCGACTATTCGACTAGCCGATTAGTCGGTTAGACCTATCATAGCTTACGTCACACAAATGTTATAGGGTTTAGTCCCCTCTCCCGTCCTTGTCACAGATTGTCACACTTGGTAACCCCATCCCCTTTGGTGTGGTTGGACTAGTCGATGACTATTCGGGACATCACTACTTTATAGTAAAAACGAAGGTTTGTGGTTTAAGAAACGTTTCTTTTACCTATTTACAATAAAGAAGTCCTCCATATGTATTGAACAAAGAATAAAGTATATTTTATGCTCATTGTGTTTGTTTGAACTAAATATCTTGAAAAACAAAGAAGTAACAGAGTTCAACGCAAACCTCCGTAAAAAAACCGTAAAACGTAAAATTGGCTGACGCAGCATTATAACATGATTGCTGGCAAAAAAGCTGAGCATCTAAAAAATAAACAAATTCATGTTTTCAATTCTATTAATGAGTAATGGGTAAACAAATAAATTTTGTCAGCGACCTATATTAAACTAAAATTGGTCGATTTGATTTGGATTGACCCCATAGGTATAATCACTTTCAATAATTAAATGTGTACCTAAGTCAAGAAAGGGATGGATTTGGAAAAATGAAAATACATTTTTCAAATTTTCTATTCATTAAAGTATATTTCCTATGATTTTGTCATAAGAAAAGACAAACTATTAATATCAATATAATTTTGTGGACATGAACCACTAATATTTGACCCGCGAACCACAGTTTGAGAACTAATGCTATATATTCAAAACGTATACAGCACGCATAACTGCGGAAGCCATTGGATTGCATACACTCTGAACAGTGGCAGAATTACCATGTCGCTAGACCCCGCGACGCGGGGGGGCCGAAGCTTTGGGGAGCCCGAAAATTTTGAGAAAACTAGTACTAGTGGTGCTGCAGAAAGGGTGCAGTAAAAAAGAGAAATTGAAAAAGAAATAGAAACATTTAGCAAAAATACCAAAATGCCCGTTTTCTTAAATCGCTTGCTACGATTACAGAAAATCAAAGTACTTCTAAAGATGAACAAGTCTTTGAACAAGTTTATGGCAAAAAATTAATCCATCTGACTTAAAACTAAAAAATCAAGGTACTACACCTATAGATGAAGGGCAATTTGAACATGTTGATAGCAGAAGCAGTACGCGGCAATTGATTTGAATAACGATAATAAATTATAGTTTAAAAAACTAAAACAACACGCTTTAATATGAAGCTGTACTAAAAAGTAGAAAATAATTTTTATGTGTGAGTTTGTGTATCAGCAATGGAATTTGCAACAAACAAGTACGACTATTTAATTTGGAAAAAGATTTAATTAACAATTTAGTTATTAATTAAATAATTTATTTATAGTAATAAAGCGTGGAGTGCAATTATCTATATTTTTATAATTTATAAATAAGATTGGAGTCGGTAAGATGCCAATACGGTGCAAATGCTTGCATAGCTAGTCGTGTCCCGTAGTAGTTCGGAAAACCTGACACCTTGCGGGGGAGAAGTCGTGGGATAGGAGATTCCAGTAAGGATTCCCATTTTTTTCTTTGCGCTTCATTTTTTTTTCATTTTGTTCCTATTTATATAATTAGAGTCATTATAAAAATATATTTAATTGCACCCCACGCTTTTTTACTATAAATAAATTATTTAATTAATAACTAAATTGTTAATTAAATCGTTTTCCAAATTAAATAGTCGTACTTGATTGTTGCAAATTCCATTGCTGATACACAAACTCACACATAAAAATTATTTTCTACTTTTTAGTACAGCTTCATATTAAAGCGTGTTGTTTTAGTTTTTTAAACTATAATTTATTTTTTTAGTCTTAAAACGATATCAAAAGCCTCGATTTTTAGTAGGTACTTAAATCTTTTGTTTGACAAAAAATCTATTTTTTTTTTAGTTTAATAATTAATTAATAATTATTCTGAGCTACACATTGTCAATAGCGGCAAGTTAAGTGTAGCCTAATTACACAAATACGACACAGACAAAATTTTAAATAATCAGACAACGGAAGTGGTCATTGTTTGAAAATTTAAAATTTTGATTGTTAGATTTTTTCTATTTATTAGGTCCTGACGTTGATGAAATAAATAAATTCAATCCAATTTTTTTTTCAAGTAACACAAAATATGAATACTTAGTGGTCATACTTTGAACGAAAAAAAGAATGACTTTGCCACTTTTACCGTCATTCTGTGGTTTGTACGTACATTTAATCTGCAAACGAATATAGATATTTTCTTTTTTTATTTTTCCTGATGATCCTAGTCAGGACACAGGAGAAAAAATTATTAAATTATTGCATTGTCATTAGCCCTTGACCCTTGTGCAAATTTTCAAGTAAATCAGACTTCAAATAGTAAGTGAAAATTACGCTGCAAGAAGCCTTTACATTCATGCATACAGGTCAAGTTAATAAAAGCGTGTTAAAAATACCATGGATTTCGACCAAGATGTTACAAATAAGGATATTAAGAAAGTGTCGTTATTCTTAACGGACAATGCTAATTTTCCAAACAAAATATTACACCTGATATGAAAAAAATGATAAAATCTGCTAACTCCTCTAAACTTCAAGGGCCTTTTAAGAAGGACCTTTCGCAAGAAAATCGGTGCTAAATTTAAATATTTGACGTTAGATACGAAAACCAAAAATTCATATAAGGTTGGGGACCGATCTAATTTTTTTGCGGGGGGGCCTAAAATTTGTAGTTCCGTCACTGACTCTGAATACCGATATTGATACTTATAAAATATTTTTTTTACTAAAAAGTAATCAAAAAATAATTTCTATATAAATACAATGCAACTTGAAAGTTTTCTTTTTGAGTTGGTCGTCAAGAAAGTTAAACTAATTTACTTATGGTTATTAGTAAATGTGACAGATTTTTTTCGAATAAAAACTAACAATAAGTATTATAGAAACTGAAATGTTGTACAATTTATTTGCTCATTGAAAGAATGCTTCATTAAAGTTAAAAAGTGAAAAACTTCGACATTCTTAACAATACCTCGTTTAAAATCAATTTTGTTAAGTATTTTCTAACTCGAAATGAATTGTTCAACTATGTAAAGGGGCAACCAGTATATATAATGATTTTGATGAAAAATATTTTTGATTAACATTTCTCAAAACGTAACCTACCGTTACATTCGTAATCTTTGTGGTTTAATAGCACAAATATAAGTCAATGTGCGTTGTTATAGAAAGCATGAAAATAATAATGACTTTAATTTACGTAAGAATTCGTATGTTACTAATTTATTAGCTATTATTTTTTTTAAAACCATTTAATCAGTCAAGATTTTTACTGTTAAAATTGAATATTTCATTCGATATTTTCTAGAGCAACAAACGTAGGAGTACGTTGTACATTTTGTTCAATGGAAGAGAAAAAGAAAAGGTCTTAATAAAAATAAAAGTGGTACACGCAATTTGGAAGAAAATTTTTCTTGATTTTGTTGTTATAGTGTTATATACTTTAACTGTAGAATGCTAATGATTTAGAGATTAAGGGAGGGGAAAGATACATGATTTTCAAAAAATCATTTATTTATTTTTTCATAAAATGGTAGTAGGTATTACATCTTAAAAATATGTCACCAAACTTTTAACCCTTAATTCAAAGTATTTCTTATGTTATAACTTGTATAGTAAACGTGCCATATCTATAGTTACAGTCAAATATTTTTACGCGGTAGTTAAAGACACCATAAAAGAACTCGTACGAAAAACAATACAATCGCAAAGTACCGCAAAATAATAAGTTGAACTGTATATCTACGGATTTATCAATTCGAGTACTTGTACATCTTATGGAATGAATGAGATTGGCATTTTAACTTGAAATGAAGTAACTTACAAAATCAATGATTGACTTTACTTTAATACTAATTTTTGACTTGGATTTGACTTGATTTCTTTTAAATTTTATACCAAGTAATTTGAAAATCAAGTCAAGCATGCATGAATAAATCGCTATGGTATTTTATGTGTTTTCTAGAGTTCTAGCTTAACAAACCTATACGAGTAAACTGTACGTTTTGTTTAATGAAATAATTTATATGAAAACCAAACTTCTTAATGTAATTAGGTACGTCATACTAAACGGTTGGTCGTTATAAGCGAAGCCACTGTAAATAGTTTCTACTGTAATTCTTATTTTTTGCAATTTTGAATCCACATGTAAATATAACAAGTCAATCGTAAAAAATACTTTTTACAGCATCTTAAGCCTTTTAAGCTTCACATCTGTGCATCATCGACTGACTTCGATCGCGACTGACATCTGTCTGTGACAAACGAAACTTTGAAATTTGTGGCGACGACATACATACATAGTCCGCACACTACACATAGCGATCAGTAAGTGTAGAAAAGGCTTAAGAAAAAGCTTTTGGTTTTAAGTTTCTCAATTCATTCATTTAGGATTCTAAAAAAAATATTTCAATTAGTTTAAGTTCACTATCTTAAATAAGTTAATCTTTATATCTAACGTATTTTATGTTTAATTTTTTTAATGTTTTCATAAATTGTCCAAAATCAAAGTGATTTTGTAATTTCTTCCCTATGATAGATAAAGATTTTTAGTTCAATCTATTATATAAAAATAAGTCGGGTTTTTCTTCCTGACGCTATAACTCCAGAACGCACGAACCGATTTCCACGGTTTTGCATTCGTTGGAAAGGTCTCGGGCTGTGTGAGGTTTATAGCAAAGAAAATTCAGGAAAAATTTAAACAGAAAAGCAGGAAAATCTTTTTTCACATACAGCGCCATCTCTGATGATACATAGCATGTACTACAAACCAATATTTTAAGTAGATAGCGCCGGTGCATGATACATTGCTTGACAAGCGATGAGAGTTTTCATAGTGCAAAAAATCGACATAATTGTACTCTTCCCGTGGGATAACAAGACAATTGTATCTTACAGGAATCGTGTATTTAATAGAAGTTTCGTTAAAGTACGTGAAATAGAGTTCTAGCGTATTATCCTCAAGAAGGCCTGATCTCTTATTTATCCAGGAAAAATGTACTACTCCCGTGGGATAGATAAGTTTTGTTTGTCATAGAGCAAAAGATTGACATGATTTTTTGCAATAGGGTAGTTGAAAGGTCAGAGAAAAATATAGATTATTAATTCGTATGTTAGAATAATACACGATTCTCAAAAGATAGCATAACAATTGTACTTATCCTGCAGGAATCGAGTTTCTAAAAAAACTATCCCTAAAGTTCAGGAAATAGCGTTTTAACACAATCATTCCAAAAAAGTTTAAATAAAAATTACAATTTCTACAGCAAAATATGCTTTTTAATTTAACATCCGATAAAATCGGTAAATTAATAATGAAAATTTTTGAAACATTGAAACTTCTTTCGTTGTTAATTTTTGAATGTCTATAATGTTTAAAAATAAACGTGTTAAATTACTATTGAAAAATTTGAACTTGGTGAAAAACTCAGTTTAATATATAATTCATTCAACATTTTCGAATTGTATTGCTATTTAAAGAACACAAGTATAAGTATTTTATAATATTCATAAAAACGTATAAAACCAATAAGATAGGTCTTCTAGATACCTATATAGAATATCTTCCTGGAAAAGTAGTTTATCTGATTTTCATGAACTTTTTATGAATCAAAGATCTAGAAATATCTATCTGTCTTTTTTTGTTGATGGGATGAAAGTGTCCATTATTCAATCAGTATAATTTAGATACGCTCAGCGAAGCGGGCGGGGACCAGCTAGTATTTTTATAATAAAACTTTTATATAGAGTGGCGATTGGCCTAGGGAAATAGTCATGAAATTTTAATCTTAGTCAGGGAAATTTGTGGTTTATTTTTAACTATCTCCATATAGCTTTTTATGAAATGTAAAAATTCAAAATCATCATCAAGCTAATATTTCACATATTCGCGGTAGTCGAGATATAGATCGAAGTTATAGATTTTTTTCGAAAAAAATTGAACTTTTCGTTTTTAGTCAGAAATATGCAAAAGAGATAACAGAAAATCATAGCTCTAAAAATTTTACACAGTTTCGGGTAATAGGTATTGTCTAATTACAATAAAAGTATTTTCAAGAATAACTTAAAATTTTAATGTTTATTCAAATAATTTTTTTATAAGTTTCCTGGAATTTTAATTTTAGTCAGGGAAAAGTTATGGAAAGTCAAGGAATTTTGAAATTAGTTTTCAGTTGACACTCTGTAATAATTTCTCCCTTTCCTAAAATTTTGTTTTTTTTCTACGTTTCTATGTAAACGTGTAGAATTATTCTTCTTGACATTTCTGCCATTGGGTGCCGCGCCGTCCAATTGAGGTTGCAGAGTTAAAAAACCTTTAGGGGTAGAATTCGAATTTGCAAGAAAAGTTTGTCTGGCGTCTAGGCTTTTTCTCTGCCAATATTAATCAAATTTTTTTCAAGTTAGGTTTTTAAATTATGCAAGTTTTTAATACAGGATTAGGAGTATTATTGAAATCATAAATTAATGATACTTTGTTCAATGTGTAAAATGTAAAGCTTGTCTTTCTTAAGCCTGTGTTTACTAATTTTATTAAATTTTACGTGAACGAAGTCACGGATTTCCACCAGTATTTTAGTAAAACTAAAAGTGGTACACGCAATTTAAAAAAATCATTCATAATACTGTTGTGTTGTATTATACGTTTTAATTGTACGTATAGTATGCCGATGATCTGGATATTAACTGATTGTGAGTTCACTGAAGAGAATGTTTCATTTCTTCGTTTGCCTTTGTACATCTGTGTCATCGATTTTTTGTTTCCCCATTGTTATTGTTATTATTATATAATTGACTTGGACGAGTTTAGAGGAGTTTATAGTTCTGTGACAGTCACCACAGACGTCCAATGAATATTTTTTCTCATAATTTATATTAAAAAAAAAAACTAAAATTCAGTTTTCTTCTTAAAAAAAATTAAGTGAAAACACAGTTAACATTTTTAAATCGATTTTTTAAGACTGACAACTTATCGTTTTGGAAAAATTATTTTATGGAGAAAGTTTGTAAATCAAAGTTTTTTTCTTTTAGTTTCCGCGTTGTGTTCTTTAGTTGATTTTTAAATTATTTTTAATTGCCTGTTGATGACACTTCTGGGGTAATTTAAGTCTTTATTTATAATTATTATGTTACTTGTTAAAATTTCAACCTATGCCTTGATTTCTCATAACGTTATTCTTGTTATTAAGTACTATTTATAATTCCTTTAATTTCACAATACAACAGTAATAATTAGTAATAATGAAATCAATCAAACTATTTATAAATCGTAGTTATTATTGAATTTTTTTGTAATTGGATTAGAACTACGATCGTGTCATTGATAAATGTTATGATCGGTAATTAAATGAACCTTTCATTAAAATATTGGAAAATCAGGTTTGTAATCGATTTGTTGCGAGAATGGCAATAATTTCATGAGAAATGTAATTTGAAATTGGCTACTATCGTACATAATTGTAAATTGGTAGTCAAATATTATTATAATAGTATTATTGCATAAATTATAATAGTTTTATGAGAAAATTTGGTTTTTCAAGGTTTTAATAAATTACAAGTAGTATTGATCCGAATTTCATTATTCTAACTTACAAAAAGAAAATATGTTTGTACTAGCTGTACCCGCGACTTCGTTTACCTGAGCTGTAGAATATTTTTTGAACTTAAAATTTAATGAAATTCATATTAATAGTAAAAAATATAACAATTAATACACTGCTGATGTAAATTTAAAAAGCCGACAATGAAAATACAAAATTTCGTGCTTCTATATTCATTACATTATTTATATTTCTTAAAACTTCAATAACTTTGTATTAAATTAAGGTATCATGATAATTTCTTTTTTATATAAGAGCTAAATACCTAAGAAGTAAAACAAAACAAAAATTAAATGAAATATTTCTAGTAGTTTTTGAGTTATTAGCGCACAACGACAGACCTTTATCATTTTATTTATATAGATTATAGATAGATAATGTTGTATAAAGAGAATATCACGTTTGTTTATATAAGTATGCGAAAAGTAAGCTCTAGAACTAAATTTTTAAAAAATAAAAACCTTTCGCCAAATAAAAGCTCATTCAACCGAGCAACTTCGAGTATAGACTATTTTATCCTGCTACCTTACAGGAAATTTTGTATAATTACACAGGGTACATATCTCTTATTTTGGAAAAAATAATGGTTTCTGTCGGATAACTATAAATAGAAAAATGATTAACTGGTTCTTACATACAAACGTATTATTTTATCCTAAAAATGCGAAGAATAACGATAGTCCTTTTAAAACGGCTATATAAAGATTATTGAAATCTTTCTTGAAGTTCAGATTTTAAAAGAATACACGGGATCGTTTTACTTATATAAAAAATGTAGGTATAATGTAGTTTCTGTAGGGTAGCTATAAATAGGAAAGAACTTTCAATAATAAAAACATGAAATTTAAAAGGATTGTTCCTGATAGTAACTGTGACTTAAACTAAGAAAGGATTTTTAAAATTTAGCCCCTAAGTAGCTAAAAGTAAGGTTGAAAGTTTTACAATTTTTTAATCTTACTATACATCTTACTTATCAACTCTCTCAATTACTTATATTGCAATATTGAATCCACATGCAAATTTTTAGAATCTTTGCTCTGATTTTTTTTAATTTTTAGAAAATTGACAATAAAATGTTCATACAGATTCAATTATCGTTATTCTTTTTAGAAAACTGATTTTTCTTACAATTTTTAACGACTCTTTAAAATGTTATATTAAAATATGATATCTGACATCAATATAAATGCGAAAGTTTGGATGGCTAGATGTTTGTTAGTCAATCACGTCAGAACAGCTAAACGGATCTAGATGAAATTAGGCACAGAGATAGATTTTAATCTACAATAGCACATAGGCTGTTTTTTATCATGAAAAACATTATCTTGGAGGATCAAGATGTCCTTTTTTAAGTGAATGGAAAGCTTTCAATATATTTTATATACAAAAAGCTTACTTAAAGAAAAATACAACGGGTTATTTTTGTCCTGGAGAAATACATAGTTCCTATAGCATAGCTATAAAACAAATAAAGTGTTTATTGATTCTCACAAAGGAACAAATAAATGATTCATCATAAATTTTCGTATAAGTTAAGTTAATAAGAAGGCCACTTAGTGGCGTGGTGGACTAGATAGTTGGCTTATACGCCAGTGGTCCTGGGTTCGAATCCCATGTAAGCCCAAGTTTGTTTCTGGGTTTTCGGATTCAACGGTCGCTAATGACCACAGTAGTTGATGCGACCTTAAATAAACCAAAAAAAAAAAATAACCTGAATTAAGTTAATAACCTGAATATTTTATAAGTATGCTGATGTTTATTTCGGAAAATAGACGGTTCCTGCGTTAGAGTTTTAATTTCAAAAAATTTTTTTTTTTTTTTTGGCTAATGGATTGCATATGCTACCTTTTCCTCCGGGGGAAATAATTATTTTCTATAGAAACACGTATTGTTTCTTACAAAGAAAAAAAGCTAGAAAGCAATGTGAAGTGTTATAAAGGAAAAGCTTAGTGGTCGAAAAGTGTTGTCGAAAATATGTTACTATTCCCGATAATATAATATGTAGTCCTGTAGGATTGTAATAAATAATCAACAAACTTATCTAATTAACAAAACAAAATGTTATTGATAATTTCAATGAAACCGTACGTGTTATATTTTGCCAGCCTCAGTGAATCGGAAGACGGTCTGCTAGTATTTTATAGTTTCATTTCTTTAAGATAACTAGGAGATACAACCTGATACAAAACTATTGAAAACTAATCATTCATGAATATAAACTGTTTGTAGCTTGTCACGAGGCACATAAATATTAAATAGTTTCATTATGTACATAAAAAAATACGTACAATTTATTAATCTTGAATCAAATAGACTAAGGAAATTCTTAGTAAATGTTTAATTATCATCATATTGATTTACTTCCCAAACAACCTTAATAGAAAAGGATTTGTTTTCTCAATTCATAATTGCGTCTTCTTAATGTGCTAAATTATACGTAAACGAAGTCACGGGTAACCACTAGTCTGCTAATAATTTCTAAGAAAGAAAACCACAGTAGACGTTGAGAAAAATGTGAAGCCTTATTACTTATTACATTTCATAAAACGCATATAATTATCATAAAGATTAAGTCTTATGTGAAACAATAATTATATAAAAATGACACGGAAGAAGTTTGCTTATGACAACATAAAAGAAGAAAAAAAATCATTGTCGTGTAATATACGATTTTAGATTAAAATCTCACATTTCAACAACTAATTTTCAATGAGCAGAGAAAATGAATTCCATAAATTTTTTACGTTCCCATTACATTTAATGTTTAGAGTAATTTCGATTCGTGTATTAAGAATAATTCGATAGATTCCAATAATGTTCTTTTTTCATCTATGTATAATGAAAACGTTATTAGTCGTTCGATAATAAGTTCAATAGGTAAAGATTTTTGTTCCGGCAAAATTCATAACAGTTTCTCGTACGGAAGAAACTGGTTTTTTTTAATATCATTTCAATGTTCTCAATTGCTTATTTTAAAATTCTTAAATTGAGTACGATGTTTTCAATTTAGAAATTTTTGAATGAGTCTTCAAGTTTTTGTCGGTAGCGTTTTTCTTCACGCTCCATTCTTTGCAATTAAGGTCATATGAGATGGGGTTTTTCAATTATTGGAAATATTGTGTAAAATTGGAGTTTTTGAAAATGTCATTATTTCTTACTGTGTATTTTACTGTTGATTTGATTTTTAATATGCAAGAGAGTTATTGATGTTAATTGTATAAGTTAATCTATTATATATAAGTATAAGTAATACTCGCAGGTTCTGTGTTTTACAAATAACATTGTAGTATTAATTTTATGCAATATAATAGATTAGAAGTGAACTATAGTCTATACTCTATAGGCATAAATTGCAAAATTGTTTAAAATATTAACCCCAGTGCAATCTCAGATATGTATTTTGTAGGCTAAGTGATCTTTCCGTGACTGATATGTGATGACTCCCCTCTATTATGTGTAGCGATGCAAATCAACGGTACATCAATATTTCCAAAATATACCAGGTCGAAACCTTGGTAAAACAACAACGCATATATAGACAAATAACGCTAGGAAAGTTGAAAGAAGCTAGTGGCTACCCATGACTACCCATGACACTTCACGTAAATTAAGTTAACATAGTTTAGACTTAAGAAAATGAACTTCATTTATGAAAAGATAAATTACAAAATCAAATTACTGCATCCTTTACGGCAGGGGGCGACAGCCTTTTATTATAAAAGAGCCAAATATTTTACACGGGGTTTAGTGCGGGCCGCACTTGAGCAGTGGTGGATCTAAGGGGCAATATTTCAGTAAATGCTGGCCAGACCTCCACCCCTTGGGCCATCCCTTTTAAGACGTGCATCGTGCAAATTCACTACTTATTCTACCCCCAAAATAAATCTCATATTACAGAACCCTCGCCAATTCAATTTGGGGACAATTTTGGAAGCAATTTAGGGAACTTCCCTT
Organism: Sisyra nigra; assembly: GCA_958496155.1. Lineage (NCBI taxonomy): Eukaryota > Metazoa > Arthropoda > Insecta > Neuroptera > Sisyridae > Sisyra > Sisyra nigra. The sequence continues at coordinate 18,337,647 of OY292315.1, read as the reverse complement.
CGCTCTCTTTCTCGTCTCAATTCACGCCATGATGTATGCGACATCGTCCAGCACGTGCGTTGCGGCGAATACCTTGATGAATCTCTAGAAAGCTTCAAGACAATTTCCGAGTCCGAGATATTTTTTTAAAAATCGAACATATTAAATACTTACTACTTTACTTTACTAGGGTTACCTAAAGATGTATTATATTAAAGGTAGTTAACTTAAAGTATTTTTTTTCAACCCTTCAATGAACGAATTAAGAAACTACTAAGGTTGTATGCAGACTTTATAAGAATTACAAAACTAGAATCTGAGAAAGTTGGTAATTTAGAAGTAGGTTTCAAATAATGCAACTCTTCCCACCTCTTTTCAGTCACTCATAAATAGAATTTTGCCAAATCCTTTCTTTGTGGATTTCACAGTCTTTTCAGTAATTTTCAGTAATAACACTTTTAATTTACATCTTTTGTGGTTTAGCCTCTAACGTGTCTAAAATCAAGTAACGTACTACTTGATATACAGTTTTTTTTTTCACTTCAAATACAATCTTTTTTATTTCAAAAGCAACTCTTTCATTTCAAGAAATGACATTTTTTCAATACCGTATATCTCAACGAGATATATCTCTACCGAATATAATGGTTTGTTTCGTAATATTATTTTTAAAAAACGTGAAATAAAAAAGGTTGCTTTGAAATGAAAAAAAAATTCTTTAGAAATAAAAAAATATATAAAAAATAATAAAAAAAATTTTAACCGGTCTTATTTCCAAAATGCACTAAAAAGTAGAAAATAAATGTTATATTAGAATTTACGGAAAGAAAGATCCCTTTATTCCAAATACATACAGTCATTAAGTCATTATTAATTTTTTATAAGTTATTTTGCATCCTTTGATGCAATGGTTAATGCCTATGGTTTACTTTTGGTGAATTCTAGGATTCCTTAGTAAAATCACCAATAAGTTTTTTTTGCTGTTTTTCAAGGTATCATTCACATTTGAAAGAGGCTTAGGCTGTTTTTTCATATTCTGAATTCTGAGAAATTAAGGCTAAATCATAAATTTGTCTCCTGTGACAATTAATGAAGGATTGATTGGGGATTTATAGTCCACCAAAACTCGTTTTTTGAAAAAAATATGGATTTAGGTGATTTTACTAAGAAGCCACTGAATTACAATACTTCATAAAATCTGTAGTATAACATTTGTACAACACGTTTTATGATTATATCTATTCAATGAACTCTAAAAGATTTTTCAGTTTCTTCATTAGACACGAATTTAAACAAACATATCGTTTGTTGTTACAGAGACGGAATCGGCAATAATGGCAATCAATTGATCAATCGTCACACATGGCTACGTACAAGTTTACGAAAATCTCCAAACCATAGGTGAGTTCAACATTAACAAATTGTCTGTGGTGAAGAGTGGACGTGAAGAAGTGAATGGTATGCTTGGGTCTTGACGATATGAAACACCATAAAATGTACTTGCATTACAAGTTTGATTATTTTTCAACAATGTTTTTTTTTCATTATAAATACATGTAATTTCTAACAAAATCGGACATTTGTGTGTGCACATTAGTGATATATATTAACAATTTGCGTGTCGTATCACTGTATAGAAAGTGTTTTTCAATTTAAATAACGAAATCTAAATCGTTACGCTATCGATATTATTACAATATACAACCTGAAATCGAAGTCTACCTTTTCATTTTTTTATCGTTAATGAAACATTTTAAAATCCCACAGAGCAAATCGTAATAAACGAGTTATTATTGTTGTAATATGAATTTTGTGTGTTAACGTTTTTGATTTCCTGAAATTTAATTTATTCGCCAATTAAAACCAACAACATGTAGAATTGATTTGTTAAATTAGTTATGGATATTTGGGGGTAAGTTTTTTTTTTTTTTACTAAACTGGCTTATTTAAGTAAAAATTTTAGTATATCTTATTTTATCGTATTTTATATTATATAGGTACATCGACTGTCTTCATGACAAAATTTTATCTAACTTTTCAATACCTTATAATCGGAATCACATTTATTATAAAGTCATAGTTATTTCCTTACAACAACTCATTTATAGAAATGGGAGGACTTGATATGTACCCGATCTTTAAAAATAATTTGTATGTATCGATACATTGTTATGGAAAAAGTTAAAAATAATTTTAGAATGGTCAATGAAATGAGGTTATAGAATTTGGATACACCAGAAAATTTTGAAGACACTTAAAAGTTCATGAAATCGAGGGAAAATATTACATCAAATTTGAAATATCAACCATCATTTTCTTACTAATACGGTATTTTAGTAGTAAGGTTTTAATTTTTTCGGAAGAAATTTTGCATTTTTCATTGAATTTAGCTATTTCTAGGTATAGGATTCCGATGTTTGAACAATTTATACCCAAAAATTAATAGAAACCATATACTAATGGAAAAAATAATAAAATTATAAAAAATCAACACATTTCTTCCGTATTGATTCAGTAATGACGTATCTACAATAATTTTATGGTCATTATGATTTCTTTTAAAAAATTTAGACAAATTCCAAACTGTGAGTCTAAGTTTTGTGAAAATCAACCTTCTTTAACTTGTTTTATTTTCTATCTTTTCAAATATATTAGTACATAATGTAATTATACATTCTTTTTAAATTCACGTTTTTTCAAATCAAATTCATTTGAATCAAAAATGGATGTAAGCATGGACTTAATGGTAGAAAAGGGCAAATCTTTTAAAGGATGAATGCAAAATTCTAAATTTGGATCTTTTCTTTTTATCCCCACACTTACAAGACTCTACCAATATTGAAAACTTTCCCTTAGACACCAAAAGCAAACGTTAGCACTATCTATACCCCCTTAAAATTTTGAAACAGAAACCTATCAATTTTACCTATCTTGTACCCATTTTTACTATCCTTTCGTTAGACAAAGGTTAACTGTAGTTTTTTTTTAAATTATTTAGTAAATATGGGAAGTTAATTATATAAAAAATCAGGTTATTCTTTTGAAACTATATTTTATTATAATAAAAAATATCTCACGACAAATTGATTTTTTATTTTAATATAAGGTTTTCATTGACCAAAAAAAAGTAAAATGCACTTTCAAAATAAATTCTTTGGGAAGTGAACGGATTTTTAGTTCGAAATTTTTGGCTATTATTTATTTTCTCTTTAAACTATAACTAATCCATTGTATTAGAAAATTGGATATAGAAATGGAGAATCTTCTACTGATATAGAATAGATTTGAGTACGAGACAAAAAAAAAATTGATTTTATAAAATAGATACTTACTTTATGATTTTTGATTGCTTTTAAATTGTTACTAAAAATCACTAAAATTTAAAGGCAGTCGTAAAATTTTATTGCATTATTTTCCCAAGTCATAAACCTAAGAAGTTCATATAATATGCAGAAATAATGAAACGCTGCAGTGAAAATTTAAATATCCCTTTATAATGATTATTATTAGTATTACTATGTATTACATTATTATGTTTATACTCACGAAATTTCCTTAAAAGCTAAGTATAAATTTAAAATAACAGAAATTAGGCGACTGTAAGTTTGTTTGTTTTATCACAAATTTAAACCAACTAGCAGAGTAGCATTCTTTGAGTAAAAAAAAAATGCCACCTTTTACCTACCTGCACTCCAAAAGTATTTAATTAAAAAATTACGTTTTTAAGTTAAATATTTCTCAAGATCTGCATTTCACTAGTCTACAGTGTTCTAAAAGGTAACTCAACGAGATAGCCTAAGATCCCACTGCATGATTGCTACACTCATAATGTAGCTTAATCATTTTAATATCAAATTCAAGCTCTTTTCTGTGCATGATGATATAAGGATGCCGATGTACAAACTAAAAGTTCCCGCAAATAAGCGAAAGTAGCTGTTAAGAAAGCTGTAAATTAAAGATAAAGTGAGAGAGCGCCTGAAGATATTTTTCAGACAAGGAAAGCGAAAACTAGCCTGGCGAGTTTTTAAACCCTTTGCATGCCTAAATAGATCGAGACACGCCATCGAGATAAAACTTGTAGCGCAAACAAATAATCGCTGTTCTCGTCTGACAAATGTCGTAGCGCCTTAACTCTCCCTCACTTTATCTCACCTTTAACAGCTATTTTCAGGCACTTTTAAACTGGCACCCTTATATCGCACAGAAAAGAGAGCTTTAATTTGATATATGAATGATTAGGCTACATTATGAGTGTAGTAATCATGCAATCATGGGGTCTTAGGCTTCCAAAGTTTTTAATTCAGGAATACTGAAAGTGGATAAATAAAAATAATTTATCTTTAGTTAATTTAAAATTGATATTTCAACTTATTTATTAACTAATAACTAATGTTTCAGCTACCTAGTTGTAGTAACATTGATTAAGTCGTGACGGTTAAATAGAGATGCTTAGGCTTTTTTTTTATTTTCAAATTACTTTTCTTGTTTTTAAATAGATGTCATAAGTAAGTTATTTAGGTATGATGATATAAATAAAACTTTTCATGTTAATTATGCTTATTTTGTGGGTTTTTCTAGTCAATTTTTGTGGTCAAATATGTTTTTTTTATTACGTATTATTTTAAAAACCTCTTGAATTTTTTTTGGTTGATTCTATTTTACTTTAAAATCTGCGTTCTCGTATCATGTAGGTACTAGCGTTATCCTCAAAGTCACGGGCAATCATTTTTTATTTTGTTAACTTAATTTTTATAGGTTTCTTTAGATTTAAATAAAAATAAAAATAATTCTTAAGCAATGAACACTGATTTTATAGTAGAACAAGGTTGGTCAGATAGTCACCTTAGTCCTTATATCTGAAGCTATTGAATGTTGCACTTAAGTTCTTGACGTAAGAAAAATAAAATTAAGTCTATTGCTCTTGTATGGAAAAATGTAACAGTTCTATTTAGTATTCAATAACCACTTAATATGATAAAATTAAGGCAGTTTAAAAAAATTTAGGAACTGGTTTTTAGGTAACTATAATAACTTTTTGTTAAAAACTCAAAGAAACGATTTATTTATTACATTTTTATATGCTAGCGAATTTTTAACGTAATAAACATTTTTGACATTTTGAAAATTCTGCTGCTAGCACCTAGCCTTCGGAGATTACTTACATTGGAAGAAGCATATTCGCAATTATTAAAAGAAGTCATTAAACAGCTTTATAAAGAAATCCAAAAATTGAACGATTTCTGTTAGTATACCTATATAGGTGAATCTAGTTTGTGATTAGTTTTTGTTCAATCACTAAACTTAAAGCCTTCAACTTGGGTTCCGTTGAATTCTAGGTTTCCTAGGATTTTTTACAAACGTGATCGTTATTTGTACAAATATCGTTACTGGTACAAGTAATCGTTATTTGTTCAATCAAAACGCACGCAAAATGAAAATCATCTATAAGTACAAGAAATTAAATTAAATTAATCCTGATAAACTATTTTACGATTCATTAACATATCGAGACGTTTTATTAAGCTTAAAAAACTTAAAGGATAATTTTACGAATTTGAGTAGGAAAAAGCTTTGATAAACTAAGTTTATATGTTTCTTAAAACATAAGGTTCTTTTAAGAAAAACATAACAGAAACCCTAAACGGACCTTGTACAAATTTGTTATGAGTTCCTTTTAGAGCTCCGCTTAGATTTAGCATATGGACTAGAAGTTTGAATGGTATTATGGATAACTAGAAATTTATCAAGTCGAGTAGTTGGATATTTATTACATAAATTGTATCTACCTGTTAATTTGACTTGCAAACGAAATAACTTGCTTGACTTGGTTTAACATTAAAATATTAATAATTGAACTTTGGCTTGATTTCAAGTCTTAAAAATCAAGTCAAGTAGTGAATCCCTATGGATAACATTTAACAATATTTTATTAATAGAATTTATGGCCTTTCTCTCCCTCGGGGGTCATATCTTTGATTGTACTTGTACTATTCTAGTCGATCTTATCTAGAAGTAGTGTAAAATTACAAACAAGTATGTAGATCATATTTTGAAAAAGCATATAGGTACTGTACGGGCTCAAAAATGTAATTATGATAAAAAATCGATTACTTTTAAGAAAAGGAATAAATCAACGAGAAAAATTTTCAAAGGCTCCAGAGTTTCACTACAATTGACCTGAAATGATGGAACCATAATTCGAATTGTGGTACTATGAAATGTAAGGGGGATGATATAAAGATGTCAGTCTAAAAGTGCCCGCAAATAAACGAAAATAGCTGTTAAAGATGAGATAGAGTGAGGGAGAGTTAAGGCGCTACGACATTTGTCAGACGAGAACAGCGATTATTTGTTTGCGCTACAAATTTTATCTCGATGGCGTGTCTCGATCTATTTAGGCATGCAAAGAATTTAAAAACTAGCCAGACTAGTTTTTGCTTTCCTTGTCTAAAAAATATCTTCAGGCGCTCTCTTACTTTATCTTTAATTTACAGCTTCCTTAACAGCTACTTTCGCTTATTTGCGGGAACTTTTACATTGGCATCCTTATATCATCGTGCACAAAAAAAAGAGCTTTGATTTAATAAATAAATGATTAAGCTACATTTTAGTATAGCAATCATGTAGCGGGATTTTCGGCTACTACTTTTTTATATGAAAAGATTGAATTATTGATTTACACATAAAGTATAATTGAGTTCATTATTTGAAAAATCTGATTGTTTTATTGTAGGAATTACTTAGTATGATTATAAAATAAACTAGCTGGTTCCCGCCCGCTTCGCTGAGCGTATCTAAATTATACTAATTGAATAATGGAAATTTTCATCCCATCAACAAAAAAAGACAGATAGATATCTCTAGATCTTTGATTCATAGAAAGTTCATGAAAATCAGATAAACTACTTTTCCAGGAAGATATTCTATATAGCTATCTTATTCAAGTTCAAATTTTTCAATAGTAATTTAACACGTTTATTTCTAAACATTATAGACATTCAAAAATTAGCAATGAAAGAAGTTTCAATGCTTCAAAAATTTTCATTATTAATTTACCGATGTTATCGGATGTTAAATTAAAAATCATATTTTGCTGTAGAAATTGTAATTTTTATTTAAACTTTTTTGGAATCATTGTGTTAAAACGCTATTTCACGAACTTTAGGGAAAGCTTTTTTAAAAACACGATTCCTGCAGCATAAGTACAATTGTTATGCTATCTTTTGAGAATCGTGCATTATTCTAACATATGAATTAATAATCTATATTTTTCTCTGACCTTTTAATTACCCTATTGCAAAAAATCATGTCAATCTTTTGCTCTATGACAAACAAAACATATCTATCCCACGGGAGTAGTACATTTTTCCTGGATAAATAAGAAATCAGGCCTTCTTGAGGATAATGCGCTAGAACTCTATTTCACGTACTTTAACAAAATTTCTATTAAATACACGGTTCCTGTAAGATACAATTTTCTTGTTATCCCACGGGAAGAGTACAATTATGTCGGTTTTCTGCTCTATGAAAAATAAAAACGTATCTAGCCCACGGGCCTGTACATTTTTCCTGGATAAAAGGTAGACCAATCTTTCTTGAGGAAAATTCCTTAAAACGCTTATCCATGAACTTTTACGAAACTCCTTTTAAATACTCAATTCCTGAAGGATAGCATTCTTATTCTATCCTACGGGAACCGTGCTATATTCTGACATAAAAGGTAGCCTATATTTATTTTCTGACTCTCAATTAATCACCTCATTGTAAGAAATTATGGTAATCTTTTGCTCTGTGAAAAATAAAAACATCTATCCTACGGGAACCGCACATTTTCCCTGCATAAAAATAAGAATGTAGGATAAGAAAATTATTTTTTACCTTGAGGACATTATGAGTTATAATTTTTAATATACTCAATTATAATCAGCTAAAAACGTTTAGTTTCAGCATGATTTTTCTTTAAACCAGTTTTTCTATTTTCCCGTTGAAATGAGAAATTTTTCCGAAATAAAACGTTAGGTAGATAATAATTTACATATTTAGCTATCATCATACTTAAATATCACCAATATTCATTTTCAAATAAAAATGTATAGTTTATGCATAATTTTTGTTCCAACCCGTTTTTCAATTTCCCGGATAAATGAGACATTTTCCCGTAATAAAAATTATTCTTTTTAATGACTCAGATTGTCATTTATCATCATACCAAATTTCATTAAAAACCCTATTTATTTGGGTAAGAATTAATACGTTTCTAAAAACAATTTCGTTAATAATGAATTATTTTTGAAACAACTTTAATAACCATTAAAAAGGTTATAGCGGGCCAACCTTAAAAGATAGACATATGTCGTCGCGGACTTTTTTTTAGAACTATTTAAGAGGAACAATTTTGCTACACTTGATTTTTGCGTAACTTTAACCATTTACGCAGGGCAGGCAACAAACGCTCTCAAAAGGAAAAATTTTTCCTGGTTTTTGCAACATTTTCTTTTGATGATCTGCTGCTATTGGTCGTAGCGTGATGTCGTATAGCCTAAAGCCTTCGTCGATAATTAGGCTATCTAACACAAAAATAATTTTTCAATTCGAACCAGTAGTTCCTGAGATTACCGCGTTTAACCAAACAATCAAACAAACAAACAAACTCTTCAATTTTATATATTAGTATAGATAGTAAAAAAAAAACACAAATATTTTAGGATAGGATAAGAAAGGGTCAATGAACACAATAGAAAATATTAATAATTCTTTTTTAAAAAAATATATTCCATTGCCAAAAAACATATTCTATAAAGTATAAGCCATTTATATTTTTAGCACATATTTTTTAAATGTTCGTAGAATTTTAATTTAGAAACTTACGCCTTATTTTATGAAAATACATAGCATATTTGGTCAATGACCAAGTTATTATTAAAATTTTGTCAAGTAATTTCAATATAGTTAATCAAAATTTTAATGAATCTCTTTATAATTTTTTTCCAGCGCTAAAGATGTACTGCCGAATCGTCGATGGGGCTCATTCAGAACGTAAGTGCCCACCTTTATCACTTTTTTCCTTTTACTTGTTAAACAGAAAAACCATGTTTCATTGCACATTATTTTATCGTTAACCAGAAGAAATAATAATGTGGTAATTTTTTAACTAACGTTAGAAATACCGTGACGTCGTTAATAAAATATTTTAAGTTGATCAACGAAGAAATGTGTGACTCGTTCTAGTTTTATCTAACGGCTTTTCTTCATATCTTTTTTTAAATGTTTAAATATGTTATATTTGACTTTATAATGTTATTAGAAAATAACTACGATTTTTTTCATACAATAAAATTACTTGATTAAAAATCTCGTTGTTGCGTTTACATTGAAATTGTATTTCAGTGTTGCTCGCTCTTGATAATGGATACTCCGTGAAACACGCAATTATTTCAGTCATTTGTAATTTCTTTTGTATTGTTTTAAATGGAAAACGTGTTTAATTTTATCAAAATTTAATTGTTATGATAGGGAAACATTAACCTTTGTCCTTTTTTGTAGGTCTACAAAACGTACCATTGGTGGTTCAACCGCATTAACTACTAGGTAATTACTAATAATTATTTAGAATTTAGATGGTATATTCAGTATGTATTTATTTGTTATTTTTATAAATTTAGTTCAAGTTTCAATTCATCAGGGCGAAGCTCGACATGTGATACTGCAGACGATATGTATTCGGATATTTCAATTGAGGATGATGTCCACGATCTAAATCACAAGGTAATATTATTTTTTAAAAAAAAGTAGGTAATTGTTAATTTTAACCCTATAGGGCAGCGGTTGGGGAACCGGGGTAAATAACCCCAAATGGGATAAAAATGAAATTTTTCGGAGTAACAAGGGAATTTTTTCTACTTTTCTATTTTATAAACGTTTAAAGTAGTAATTTTACAAACCATGCTTTAAACTTAAATAAAAAAGCCCCAATTTTGAAGCCATTATGTCAAACATGAAGCAACATCATTTCTCCAAAACCTGAAGGGGAAAGTATTCAATTAATTTTTGTTTTCTTTGTTCCAATATGACAATTTTATTTTATTTGTCTATTACATATGTAGGTACTTACTACTTACTTCTTTCATACTTTTTTTTATTTTCCGTGTAAATTAATGCAATAAATAGATAATGTTTAATTTACATTAATTGCCTTTTTTTAAAAATGAGGGGGTTATATCGACTTAGGCAAAAATATTTTGGGGTAACGGTTAAATAAATTCCCCGACCGCTGCTATAGGGTGTCTACCAGACTTGTTTGTCCTGATTTCGTCCTTATTTCTTCCAATTTTATAAGGATTAATTATTTTAAGATTCTCATAATATTTTTATAGAATTACTGCTTAAACATTGAAGGTATTCATTATAGAAAAATCAAAAATTAGTACAGTCGAATCTGAATAATTGAGAATTCAAGGAACCGCGATCTCTTTTTCGCTTATGAATTCTTTAAGTTAAGTAGTTAGACATTTTTTGAAATGTATCGAAATTAATATTTTATTTTTAAATGAAATATCTTGCGAAATTCATACTGAACTTAATTTGACATTTCAATATTAATATTACACTCGAGTTTGATTTGATTTCAAGTCAAATTTAGAACAAGCAGCTTGAAAATCAAATCAAGTAACGACTTCTTACTTATGGAAGATTTTCACTAATCTAAATTTCTAACTTATAAAGGTATACGAGTGGTTTTTCTGACTTATAGAGGACTGCATAAAATACAGCAAGAGTGTAATAAAAAATATGTTGACTCAAGTTTGACTTGAGTCAAATTCAAGACAAGTAGATTGAAAATCTAGTCAAATAGTAAATATGCTTACTAATGGAGGATTCTTTCTCGCTTATATAGGAGCGCAGGAGTGGCCTTTTTCACTTATAAAGATTTTTGAAAATAACAGCAAATATGTATTGTATTAATCAGAATGTGACAAATATATGCTTATATTTATTAAATCCGTTAGTTTCTGCTACAGTTCTGTTTTTACATTTTATGAATGTTTTTCTAGTTTATAAATTTTATCAAAAACCGTCAAATATTCAAAAAATTTGTAGATCGTCTCCAATGCATTTACAATTTCTCTGTTAGATAGTTCCTCGGCATTTAAAAAAATGTTACTTTATAATGTTACTTATAGATATGTGGGCAAGTAGCAATCTTATTGTTCGTTATAGAGGTCCACCAGTGAAAAACTACTTTCTCCAGGGACTCAGACTCTACTTTCTCTTATAAAGGTTTATGTTTTTGACTTATAGAGATTTTAAGTATTAAAATTACTGGACCTGGAAAATATTTAGCAAAAATTCTTTTTTCGCTTACTCACTTCTCACTCACTCAAGTTTGACTAATAAAGTTTGTTCCAAGCGACTCAAAACACGACCATTTCCGAACATTTTTGTGTATGAGCGCTTCAAACCCGTTCCTGGCTGTTTTGGCGGTACTTATGCACGTGTCTTAGCGGGTGAATTTGTAACTCAAGCAAACTTGTCACTTTATGATGGTCGAATCTAAACACATGCTAACCGATTCTAGTTTTTGATGCGGCATCGTTTAAGTCGAGCCTCCGCCTAAACTGATGGTAGACTTGCGCACAAAGTAGTTGAAAACAGTTCTTTCACTCGCTCTTGTCTGCTCTTGTCAATGTTTGTGCTAGGGATGTGAGATTAATGGAAAAAAATCGATTAAATAAAAATAGATTTTTCTTTATTCGATATTAATCGATTTGTCAAAAACCGATTTTAATTTAAAAAATCGATTTATCCAAAAAATCGATTTTTTCTATTATTTAAAATTCTACTTGCTTTTCATATTCCAATAATGATGAAACCTAAGAGATTCATACTAACAATTTATCAGATTAAAAATCAAATAAAATGATATGAATACAAAAATAACCAGTTCAAAACTAAAAATTAAAGCGAATTAAACTTTTAAGGCAAGTAAAAAGGCAAATATGATTATTGATACACAATTTTAGTACCATTAAACGTTTTATTATAATAAAAATGAAATGATGAGCATCCTAACAAAATTACAACCTTATTGCCTCAAAAACTATTTCAATGAATGTCTATTATATTTAAATGACAAGAATGAAAAAAAACCGTTACAGCTAGAATCGATTATTAGAAAATAATAATCGATTTAAATAAAAATCGATTATTTTTTAACATCCCTAGTTTGTGCATCACCACGGCAGAACGATTGAAACAAACCTATAATATGATCTTCTCTTCAGTGAAGATATATGTGAATACAATGTGGCCATGTTTTATCGAATTTTTAAAATTAATGTGACCTAAGTGTGAGGTATTTTTAGAGCCTTGAGAAGACTCAACTATAATTTGTTGGTCCTGTTTGAGCCATTAATTTATCTCACATGTAAAAATACAAAATTTTAGAGAGGTGGTGAGATTCATTATTATAAAACTAATGAACCAAAAAATTATCCAAAATTCGATATATGTACTTAGTTTTCCACTTTCATTATACTGTAATTTATACAAACGCGTACAATGCGTATGAGATTTTTTCTGATTTCGACCCCGCAAAATCCTTATTATCTTCATTTAGTTCAGAATTATGTTTGTTAGACATCCTGCTCTATTATTTCAACTGAATATATTATTATGATACTTTCAAAAAGAAAATTTCTCTTTCAAGAACAATAGCTTAAAAAAACAAGTGTTCTATAAATATGACACGTAGTTATCTTTTCATTGAATTATTTAAATGTTTATTTATAGATACAAATATTTGTACCCAACACATAATTTAAATATCATTAGTTGTTGTAGGCTTTTCGAAATTAAAGAGCAATTAAAATCAATAGAGCAATACTATACGATCAAGTATTGTACTTAATAATATGTATTTAATGTTCGGAAAGAAAAGTTTTCTTTTTGAAATGTTTTTTTTTTAAATTATTGGTTTATAAAATAAAGTAATTTTTGGGAGATTTTTTTAAGTTTGAGGGAAAATGATGGGGAATACAATCACATGAGAAATATTTATAACATTATGACCTATTTTCTAAGTAGTTCATGTCGATTAATTTTGATAAATTTTTGAAGTTTTCAGTGATTATGAGTTACGTTTATATGACAATTTCTTTTACTGCTAAAGTTATCAAGTTTGAGCAGTTTTTTTTTTTTCTTAAAGTAGTCGATACTTTAAAATAGTATGCAGTAAAAATGCTTTTTTGGTTTAATGATTTATCAGTCAAAAATAGCACCCATACTAGGAATGTTATGGAGCTCCGTAATCAAAACTATCGCATATCCGAAATAAATATCTATCCAAAACCCAAATAGTACATAAAAGTTTTAAATAATTTCAGAATTCAGTTATATTCATTTATGAGTTAGTTGCCGTTTAATTATTTGTATTTTCCTTTTAAAATTTCTAAACAATCTTATCTATAAAAACGGCAGTGGCGAATTTACACATTTGCCGCCAGTAAAGTATTTAAATTTTGCTGCCCCTACCGTCCTATACAATTCGATACCATAATTCACAAGTATATTAACTACAATTTCTTTGTTCATAAAATTGTAATTTTATGATTTGTATTTCAAATTGTGGTCCCGCATTTGCCGCCACTATAATCTGCCGTCCTAGGCTCCAGCCTACTCAACCTGCTGGTGAATTCGTCACTGAAAAACGGTTAAATTTTATTTATATATCCGAATCCATAACCAGATCCGAGATTTCATATTTATAACATTCCAAACCCGAAAGATATTTCGAGGAATCCAGAGGGACTACAAGAATTCTTAAGTAAATTTCAACAAAATTGCTTTTAAAATTCTATTTAACTAAGTTCACTAGACTCGATTAAAAAGTTGTTATAAAAATAAAAAAAAATTTTACAGACGCTTTAAAGCTGTATTGTTATAAAATCTTCACTTTTAATACACTAGTTTAACTGAAGTCATTCTCATATTGAATTCTAACCGAGGACTCAAAAAACATTAGCAACCTAAACCAGTGGTTCTCAAAGAGCAAGTCACGATTCCCAGAGAGGTATTAAGATGTGAGGATTGTAGAAAAATTGCTATTTGTCAATTCCCTATTTGGAATTTTTTTAGAAGTGCCTACCCGTGACTTCGTTACGTAAAACTTAACAAAATAAGTAAATTCAGTTCAGGCTTAAAAACCAAACCTCTGTCTATAACAGTGCTTCCCAACCTTTGGTCGACGGATTCATGGCGGTTCGTAAATCTATCGTAAGGGATCCACGGTGATACCCAGCGTTAATTAGCCAATCAGCTTACTTATTCTATCATCTTCTTTGTTTTGAGAAAAAAAAATCAAGCTACCAACAAACTGCATTATATAATACTTAACTGCAGTGACAACAATCATTAACATAATTTAAATTATCTTAATTGGTTCTTATTTTGAACGTCTTAAACATAGTAGACGAGAAGAATTTTTTGTTGTTGTTGTTAGCTCTTAAAGCTCTTCATGTCAAATAAGCTTATAAGGAGAGCCCAAAGTGTCAGGTGCCTGCCCTAATTTTTCTAATTGTATATGCAATATTTTGTAAATATGCTATTTTCTTTTTGTCGTTTTATCTTTAAGAAGTCTACCTGTTATGCTAAAAGTTTTTAGGGCTCCGTCATAGTAAAAAGGCTGAGAACCACTGGCTTATACAGAGAGAACTACATAACCACTTCCCTGCTAGTAGCAGGACAATTTTTGAGAATTTTAGTACAGAATTTAAAGATAGCTATGGTATGGTACATAATAAGTTACATAGCTATGACATGCTTCTTATCAGGATTAAAATACCGTATTTGCCGGACGATAAGACGCACTTTTTTACTCTGAAAATTTGACCTAAAATCAGGGTGCGTCTTATGGTCCGATGCGTCTTAGTCTATAGCAGCCCTCTGTCACTTAGATACGAGAAAGGCTAAAAAAACGTGACCGATTTCTACGGAAACCGGTGTTGTTATAAGAGTCATACGTCTCAAACAGCCCCCTACCACTTAAACTTATCAGAGTTATTATAATTATTATATAAAAATACGTATCATAATTATTCTCATATAATAACAATAATAATGAAAACATTTAAAAAAGTTTCATTTTAATAACTTGCCTAACGTTTAAAAAAAATTATTTCTAACCTCCGACTTCCATAAATTCTTCGGTCTTCGTCAGTCTTTGTGGTCTTCTTCGTTCAACTCGTTGGCAACTAAATGGCAAAAAGTGACTGCAAATCCAGTAAAAATGGTCACATTTTTGTAACATGGAGTTGTAGGGGGCTGGTCTATAGTCCGATAATATAATAATAATAACAATAAATAATACTCCTACCTATTATTATTATTATTATAATAAACTTGCCTACAAATAAATACCTATGTATTCCAATAATAATAAAGTGAATTAAAATAAATAAAGGAATTAAATTATTAGATTTTTGTAAAAAGTTTGTCAGTGCGTGTTATCGTCCAACTCCAAACCATAAATTTTTACTATAAATTTATAGATAAATTTTGGGGTGCGTCTTATGGTCCGGTGTCTGTAATGATATGTTACTCTGGTAGGTACCTAAATTTTGGCCTTTAGAATTTTGTGAAGCAATCAACTTGGCCCTTAAACTCAAAATTTAGGACACCTCTGATTTATATGATACAATAATCAAAAACCACACCCTAATGTTTATTTTAGTTTTTCACTTAGTTGTAACAAAAGCTGGGTTTTTACCAGCCTTATCACCGGATATCACTATATCAGACATAAAATTCGAAGTTTTATTATCATCCCAGTGTCCAAATTCAAATCAATTTGTACCACTTATTATTCATAACATATAATCAATTTATTTATATCTCTATGTTCAACGATATAAGAAAATACCAACAATAAATTACGACGCATGGCTCAATAACGTTGAATCATTTATTTAAATAATTGAATCATTTCTACAAATATCTTGTAGTTAAAATTTTTTCCATCGAAGTTGTTTCGCTTAAACTTTTTTAAATTACTTGGAAATATTGTAAATATCTTTGTAATAATTTTTAACCGTTTCAAAATAAGTCGTGGTTTTGGTGTGATTCATATCTTAAATTGATTTTAATTACTCAATTTAACGATAGTGGCAATTTTTTTACTTTAATTTAAAAAAATTACAATGAATGTATAGTTAAAAAAAATAAGTCGTAGAAATTTCGCGTAAAGATCAAATCGATGTTTTTATGAAGTATAATTCACGTTAAAATTAGATTTGTAATAATTTCCGATGCCAACGAAATGAATAAATTCTTAAAATAGATCAGTGTTGAGCGTGCGAATGAAACGAATACGTTATGCTCATATTTTAACGAAAAACTAATCGATCGTGAAACTGTGATTGGGTCGTAACAAACTATCGCTTTTACAGCATGGATAAATATATATTAAAAAATTTAAAGATAACAATATTTGTATGAGGTATGGCTTAGTTGTGAGCGGAACAAGAGTCGGGTGAGGAGAAAATTATCACCACTCGACTTGTGGATATCTTGTTTGTAAAAAAAAAACATTTTATGTGTGGCGATTTAAAGGATTGATTTGGACGTTTTTTTTCTTTTTAAATTAGAGTGAACAAAGTTTTTATTTCGTGTAAAAATGAAAAGGGCGTTAAGTGAAGTTTCATCGACCGATGAAGATTTAGAATTAGACTATGATTTATGGCAAGGCCAATTTGAGTTTGTTGGTGAACAAATTAATGATAACATTGATGATTGCTTTTGTATAAAATCAAATTTGTCTTCCACGTCACTAAAAGATGTTCCTGATTTATTAGTTCTTGATAGTCAATCTATTACCACACAACTTGCAAATGTAAAATACGCTTTAATTTAATTTTTAAAATGTTTATTTATTTTTTAATTTGTAGGTTCAGTTGATTCAACAGCAAGTCGATGTACTAACTGATAGTGCTAATAATACAGACGATCGATACATTCGTACAAAAGCTGAAAATGCGGCGTTGCAGGCCCGCGTTTTAATGCTCGAGGAACAGTTGCGAGATGTAGAACTTCGTGCCGAAGAACGTTTTCAGGATGAACAGAGACGTCAACGTGAAATCATGGTTCGAGTTGAACGTGAAAAGCAGTTACAGATCGAAAACTGTAGCATCCGCTTGCAAAGCATGGAACTACAAGCGGTTAGCGTCCGTGAAGAAGTCGCTAGACAACGAACGATTATTGAACGACTACGCCATGAACGAAACGAAGCCATTGAGCGTGCCAAAGAAGCTGAGGCTTCATATAATGATGTTCGAGTTGAACTTGAACTACTGCGAGATGCGGAAAGAAGGTTTGTTTCTCTTTTTTTATTTACTAAAAGCTACCATTTTAAGGTTGTTCAAAAAGAATATCAATTAAATGAGAAGATTTTAAAATTTTGATGGAAAAGTTACTCACATAGTTGTATAGTGACTAGATGAGCACCAATAGTCTAAAGGTCAAATCCCAAACAAAGCTCAACATTTTTCTTGAGTTTTTGGATTCATCGATCGCTAATAACCATAGTAGTTAAAGCAACTTTAAATGATAAAAAGGCGAAACATTTTCTTTGTCTCTGTTTTTCTTATATAATTAATGCGATAACTATCTCTGTTCTAACTCTTTGGTTTTTTTTCTGATATTAGTTTGTAGTTGTAGTGTGCGTGTAAATATTTTGAGATATACACTGCCGGCCAAAAGTTTGAGACCATATAGATTTAAGCCAAAAAAAGGAAATATTTTTAAAAATTCAAAGACAAATACAGTAAAAATGTTTATTAATATTATATTTATAACCTTTAAACATACTTAGTATAGAAAATAAACATAAAAAATTATTCTATAAAAAAAAATGAACTAATTACTCAAACTGTTTTTTCATCAAAAAATCCTCCCTTGCACTTTATTACTTTTTCTACTAGCCTCGGCATTCTACTTATTAATTTATTTATGGTTTCTTGAGAAATTTTGTTCCAGCTTTCTTGTAGTAGTCTCCACAAGTCTTCAAGTGAAGAGGGACACTCCTCTCGGACATTCCTATCAAGCTCGTCCCACAAAAGCTCGATTGGATTGAGATCCGGACTTTGCGGTGGCCATTTCATGATTTTTAAAACTCCTTCTGCTTCTTTTTGTAATAAATAATTTTTACATAGCTTGGAAGTATGCTTTGGATCGTTATCTTGCTGGAAAATGAACCCATTGCCAAGTAAACTTAAGCCTGATGGTACAGCATTTTTTTCAAGAATTGTTTTATATTCCTCTTTCTTCAAAATTCCATCAATTTTAACCAAATTTCCAATTCCATGGCCTGAGAAACAACCCCAGACCATTATTGAACCACCACCGTGCTTAACAGTTGGCACTACACAATCTGGTAACATCTTTTCTTCGGTGCTACGCCGAACGTAAATTCGTCGATTTGAGCCAAATACTTGGAATTTTGACTCATCAGTCCAAAGAACTTTTTTAAAATCATCTTCTGTCCAATCTCGATGGAATAGGGCCCACTGCATCCTTTTTTTCTTATTTTGCGGCCTTAGTAAAGGTTTCCGAACGGCAACACGACCAAACAGTTTAGCGTTCCTCAACCGTCTTTTCACTGTGGTTAGCGAAACTAGTTTATTTAAAGATTTGTTCACTTCAGCACGAATTTTTGGTGCTGTTAAGCGTCTATTCCTTTTGCTGGTAATAACGATAAACTGATCCTCACTAGAAGTAGTAGCTCTCGGTCTTCATGAACGTGGAAAATCTTGAAAACTACCCGTTTCCTTAAACCGAATAATTGTGCGATGAATACAAGTCTTCGAAAGTTTAAGTTGAGACGCAATTTCACGTTCGGATTTGCCTTCATTATGTAAAGTAACAATGTCAGATCGAGTTTCGATATTTATTTCTCGTACTTTTTCCATTTTTAAAACGTTTTAACTATAGAAACCCCAAGTTTAAGACTAAATTTAATTATTCGTACAAAATGGTACATAACTTAAAAAAAAAATTAAAATAACCTGTTTTAGAAAGTCTAAATAATAACAAAGAATAGCCAGTGCAAAATTAAAGAAGAATAGAATTAAAGAACAATTAATACGGAGCTACTTTAAATATAATGATGACCCTTCCACTGGCCAGACACCCTGCGGTCTTGGATGTTTTTAAACAGAACCCATTAATTCTATTTGTACCTGAGAAACATACCTACAAAAGTCTCTTTAGATGTTCATCAGTAATTTAAAAATATGTATGGACAACAATTTTTATTTTATTACCGAAACTTTGAATACAATAAGTGATAGCATAAATATATTACAACTGGTCTCAAACTTTTGGCCGGCAGTGTACGTATTTATCTACATATGTGCAAATCTACAATGTGTTTTATGGTACTGTTATAAGTAAACCGTTCATTATACACGTTTTCTTCTGTTCTACGGGTCTAAGGATAATTCTTCCTTTGATCACCGCGACCAATGAGGTCAATTGTGATGTGACCCTCTGTATTAACTAGGAGAGCATCTGGCTTTTAAAAAAAAAGCCAGCATCTGCCTAGGGGCTGTCATTGCTATCCCGCTTTCTCGCCAGGCGTCATTTCCATCTTTCCGAAATAATGCAAAACTGTTCAAATTGACTTTTGAGCAGTGGCGTAGCGAACTAAACTCGTGCCCGGGGCACAATACCTTTTTAGCGCCCCCTTCCCATTCGAAATCCTTATAATATTATATGTAAGATATACTCGCAAGTTTTTCTCTTTCCACGCTTAAAAATGCTAGATCACTTAAATAATTTAAATAATTAATTAAATAATTATTTAAATAATTAATTTAAATAATTAAATAGGTCACACGAAGTTAAGACCTATCATAAAGCTGTTTTCTTCATTGATTCTCAAGCCGCGATAATTAGCATTATCCTCTAACTACCCCACCGATTGCGTTCGTGCCAACAAATGTCGAGCCGCCTTGGACAGTCTTGCTAAAACAGGTTGGCACCTGTCACTACAATGGATTCCCAGTCATGTTGGTATCTTGGGAAATGAAAAAGCAGACGAGCTCGCAAAGTCTGCCACTGCTCTAAATCAACCGCCAACACTTATGTCTTTAACACAAGCTCAGAGCCACATCGCAAGCACTGTCAACTGGCATTCCTACAATATTCAAAAAAATGAAGCGCAAGGAAATAAATGGGAATCCTTACTGGAATCTCCTATCTCACGACTTCTCCCCCGTCAAGTGTCAGTCGCAGTTTTCCGAACTACCACGGGGCACGACTATCTATGCGAACACTTGCACCGTATTGGAATCCTACGGACTCCAATCTGTTCCCTCTGCAATGGGAAACCCATGAATGCCATGCATCTTGGCAATTGTCCTGCATTTGCAGACGTCAGAGAGGACAACGAAAACAACCAAAACCAACTAATCTCCAACCTCTATTGGACGGCGCGGCAGCGAATGACAGAAAAGTCAAGCGTGGGCATTGGATAAAAAGAAAAAGAAGAACTTAGGCGATCTTGTCCCATCGTTGATCGTAGATATGTTAAAATTGATTTTAATTTGCTAAATGAACGTTCGCAGTTAGCAATAATTGATACTGAGATAGTCAGAAGTATATTTGGAGAGCCAACGCTCAGGGTTGGAAAAATATCTTCTCAATACGAGATTATAAAAGTAAGAAATTCTAACGGAGTTTTAGGTTCAATTTCTTTTCTACTGCGGAGTAATATTTTGCAGTCACATATTTCGATAGAGAGTTCTATTCCATTTAAATCTGTTTTATAATTTCACCCAAATTTTTACAATGTTTTTCAACGTCGTTTTCAATATTATCCTTGTTTAATAAATTTTCAACGTCTAATAGATATCCAAATTTGAAATTAAGGTCACTTAATCGTGTAAGTCATGTATATATTTCTTGTTGGAGACGATCAAGAACGCTTTTCATAACGCGAGTTTCACTTTCTGCGGAAAAACCATCTCTAGCCAATTCTCCGGGCATTTTGCGGCGTCTTCTTACACGTAGTGTAGTATCAGTATCCCATTTTTCACAAAGCGACTTCGCTTTTTTTTGTTTTACGGACCATTTGGTGCCCCTTTGTGAGTAGCGCCCGGGGCATGATACCCCCTCTTGCCCACCCATCGCTACGCCACTGCTTCTAAGATACATTGTTTATTACGCAAAGGCTAAAAAAGTGTAATGAGTTATTACCACTTATTATTAAATAATTTGTTTCGGTTATATAAAGTTAGGAATCAACGAAGTGTTTTGACATGAAAATTTCAAAAAGTTGAAAAAGTGGAGTTAATCGATGTGTGCACAGACTGGCTCATGTGTTGAATTGTTTGTAGATTGGTTTAGAAGTTGATATTTTTTTATTAAATATTTAAGGTCGTATCAACTACTATGGTTATTAGCTACCGACAAATTCGAAAATTATTTATTCGAATGCGATCCTAGGGCTAGTGGCGTTTAAGACCACAGTCTAGTCACCACGCTACTAACAATAAGTGATTTGTTTTGACGATATAAGCAGTTATTATATCAAACGTTGTAAATCAATTCACCTTCTAATGCTTTAATCAGCTTTAATATGTAATGTACTAGAGTCTAGACCCACTAGGTATAGAACTATAATTGCCGAAATAAACAGTACCATAAATACCATTCGGGTTATCCGATCATCTATACTATTAGGTTTTTAGCCCCATTGTTAGCCTTCTAGAATTTGATTCTCAATATTGGTCGAAAAATATGTGGAACATTCGTAACAATGGGTAACAAATCCTAAATAATAAACCAAAAAGAAACTATAATACTTTAACAGAATAATACAATTTGCGTTAGTTTTAATGATTCAAGTATTGTTTATTAAAAAACGTGGCTTTAACGTAGGTATTATGCATTGAACAAAGTATCCACTACATCTCTAAATTTTCTGAACAACCTTAAATTACATTGATATTCTAAAAAAAAAAATAATTCACATATTGATTAATTTATAAATTATTTTTAGACAAATGGTAGAAAGAGAAAATGATAAGCAACTATTAGATGAGTTGAGTCGAGAAGTGGAACGTCTTCGAGCCGAGGCTTGCACCCCTGCTTTACCTACCACAGACACTAATTTACTACGACTAGAAGAACTCCATAATGAAATGGAATCATTGCGAGACCAAAATAAATCATTGCGCGAATGCAATGAAGAACTTGAAGCTACGCTTATCGCACGTAGCGTGGAAGAAGGAAGATCTTTGTTATTAGTTGGAGCTAATGGAGGCAACGATCCTAATTTGCATACACCTAGTTTAGCTGCTGAATTTCAAGCCATGTCCCAAGATCAAGTAAGTATTTGTTACTTTCAAGAAAACTATAACAAGGCGACCAAACCATAGATGTCTATTTCATATAGCACGGTCTCAAAAATGTGGCACCGCCAACTCCGAATCTAATTTTTTGCTCTTCCAGAGTTTGATTTCCTTGTTATAGTCTTATAGTTCATGTTTTATTATTGAAAAAATAATTTTTTGATGTTTTAATTAGATGCAACGGACTTTAAAAGAACAACAAGATGTCAACGCGCAACTAAGGTCTTATATCGATGGCATATTACTTAACATTGTAGAAAATTATCCTCAGTTATTAGAAGTAAAACATCATCGGCCTCCGCCTCACCAAACAAAGTCTTGATAGTTAATTTTTATTTAGCCTAAGTAATTTTAAATTTAAATTAAACACAAAAGATCTTTTATTTGAACTTTTTTGTTCCTAGATAATAAATATTTTAACGAAAAGTTAATTTCCATTTTTAACTATTTAAAAAAAATTATAAGTACCATATAGTTACTACTCGTCAAATCGTACTATATGTATAAACTTGTTAATTAATAGTTATATATTTTATCGTAACATTATAATCGAATATGATATTTTATAATTAGTATTTGTATATAATATTATACTATATGCATATATTTTATATGATATATACTCTATTTTTTAAAACAAGCTGTATATTTCGTTAAATTTGTAACGGATGAACTTATTAGAAACTTATGTTATTGAATGATGGGAATGTTGCAATATTTATTATTTGCACAAAATTTTATGAAAAGAAATTATTTTTACAATTTTATTACGGTTAAGAGCTCAAATATTATTACAAATATTAATTTTTCTTATTAAAAAAAAAAAACATTTAAATAGCCGTCCATTTTGTGATGTAAAACACTGTGATGTGAATGGTAAAATTAGCTACATGTTTTAGACTGGATTTTATGAGCAAAAACTGGCACAGTTTTACCGAAAAGCATCGATTTTTGCTAATTGATTAATTAAGTTAAATGATTCTCAAATTTGTATTTCGATAGTGTGTACTACTTATATTTATTTTTTTTCTTTTTTTGATTTAAAAATGAATTGTTAACATTTTTAGTAGTCACCCGGCCTAATTATTATAATTATTAATTATTATTCATGTATTATGCTGTTAATTCAAACTCAATTTAAATGAAAAATAAATTCTTAAATTTATTGAATAATAATTGTTATTAATTGCAATAAAAATTTTTATTTTTCCTATTAATTTATTTTATATTATTAGCATGGTTTTTAGAGAGACAGAAACATAAATGGAGTTGTAAGAGAGAACGTAAGTATTTTAGCACGTACATAGTACTAGTTTATTTTTAATCAGAAAAAATAGGATAGAGAAAAGTTGAGTTCAACAATTTATGTTATATCATTAATACGGATTACTAACTTCACTTTTGTCTTATCTTAGAGGCTACATTCCGTTAAAAAACCAGTTAAGAATCGTTTTTCAACTACGATCGTAATGTTTGTGGAAAGCGTCATCACTTCCGCTCGTGCTTTTTTAAACCCTTCTTTAAGGATGGGTCAGAGCGATGAATGTCGCTCAAATGCTTTAAAATTAGTGATATGATCAAAAAAAGGTGATGAAAGTAATTGTTGAAAAAGCTTAATGGAACGTAGCCAAAATAAACAAAGAGTTTTTTTTTTACAATAAATTTTGGTAGTCGTTTTGTTGAAAAAATTGTTATAATATATTAATTAATTTTTTATCATTTTTTTTTACTCTCAAGTACCTGTTATTTAAAAGCTACAGTGAAAAATGGTTGTACCAAACTGAAGAGATAGAAACGAAGTTCTCGTAACGGATTTTGATATGAACTGGTAGGCATTGTTTTGTTTTTTTAATTAATTTGGAGTTGCAGGGGGCTGCTCCAAAGTCTCTCTTTTTAGTTCTTAGTCTTCTTAGTGACTCCAAGTAATTCTTTTTTTTTTCTGTCTCTTTCTAACTCACGCTAGATTGGTGGGTTCCCTGTTCCACACATAGATTCCCTGTGATTCTTTTTTCTCATTCTATTACATACAAGTTTATTTTTGCGAGTGTCGAGATTCAAGCAGACGGTCGGTTGTTAATATTTAATTATTTTTTTGTTTCGAACTACATTTGCAGTAAAAGGAAAAGTGTAGTAATTAGTAACATTGTTCCTTGCTTTTTTCGTATTAAAAGAACTTCGTTTTAAAAGAAACAAATGAACTATTCATTTTCAAAGACATTCAAACTTTATTTTATTTCATTTGTTAATATTTACATGTGTAAAAATATATACAATAAGTAAAGTCTAAATTTCCATTCAAAATCATTTCACTTTCCTGAAAAAGATTTTCGTTTTGTAACGAACTTTCTAGACTCATTTTTAATGAATTTTCAAAAGTATGTTAGGTATGTTTCCTCCATAGTTTAGTAGTCCTAATTCAATGAACAGGATGCAAAGGTGAGCGGTAATCGAATTTAGGACAAATAGCGATCATTATTTCAATTCTAAAAAACGACTATATTTTGTTCATCCGATGAACGATTTTTTTCGTTTTAAAAAATTTTAGATTCGCAATAGTTTTTTATTTTTATTTAAGGTCGCATCAACTACTATGGTCATTAGCGACCGTCAAAACCGAAAACCCATAAAAATATCTTGGACTTTCATTGGGATTCGAATCCGGGACCACTGGCGTATAGGGCAACTATCTAGTCAACCACGCCACTAAGTGACTTAAGTGACACTAAGTCGTTTTTGTTACAAATGTTGCCCATTTTTTTCATTAATTATTTCTAGAGATGCAACGAATATTCGGCTTCTATTCGGTATTCGACCTATTCGGCTGCATTTTGTAATATTCGGCCGAATATTGTGTACTATTCGACCGAATACTAAATCAACAAAATAAATGTTGAATTCAAAATTATATACATTTAAATTACAAATTGAAATTAAAAATCAATAAGGAAGAATTAATTATGATGAATCAAAACAATTTTTTCTGCATTTGAGTAAAGTTTCCTCGAGTAGGAACTTGCTTTGAGTTTAGAAACCACTACTTATTTGGATCTAGTGTCCGATTTAGGCGAATACTTTGTAAATAAAAATCAATTTCGGTTGCCGTTAAATTTTTCTTTTTTTTTAATAAAAAATAATGTCTCCCACGATACGATTTACTCAGAATTGACACGGTCGAATATTCGGCTATTCGGCCGAGAGTGTGACCGAATATTCGGTATTCAGTATTCGGCTAAATCACTATTCGTTGCATCTCTAATTATTTCATATGTACTGTAATAGTTGCCCAATGTAATTTGTCAGATATTCACTCTTCTTTCTCGGTGATCACAAAACGTCCAACTACGTAAAAGTTTTGCCCCATGTTACATAACTGTTACAGAATTATTACATAAGGGAACATTTTATGCTCGCTGGATTTTATGTTAAATCATAGTACTTGATTAGGTCTAGGTGTCCACTATACATTATTACTTTTTTACTCTGATCATTTCAAGACAAAACTTATATTTTGCAACAACAATCGTACAATCGGCCATCACTAACTTGATACGTATCCTTAAAATATTTCTTACAAACGGGAATATCATCCTGACTGTCCTGGCCTTTTCGAAAAAAATACGTAAAAGAATGTGCTCTAGGAACTTTAGTATTACTTGTGGGTCGTCTTCTTTTGATTTCATTAACTCTAATACAATCTCTTAAGAACATATTTTGTTCCAGTTGACTGTCTAAACTATAAAATGCTTTCATCGCAGCTTCTCTATCATCCGAAATAATTCTTTCATTGCACTTCTGACGACAATTGCAGATTGTATCGATGAATTCTTTTGCCGGCACTATAACTCCTCTTCTATTTTTGTATTCTAATCCTTTAGTTCTTCGACGCTTTTGAATGTTTCTTACCCAATTGTCAGGATTACGAGTTCTTTTTCTACTAATTAATTTAAGTGGGTCATCGTTTTTGTTTATTTCATCGGATGATGAATTTGAATAAATAGGTTTACTTGGACTGGCCGAATCGGATTTTATGCAACTAACAAATATTACTGAAGAGTTCGAAGCGTTCGAAGAGTCGCTATGGTCGCTATTTTCTATATCTATAATGCCACTAGGACTTTCATCCATTTTGAAATTGCTTTTAAAAGTATACAAGTTGTATTTTCTTCTAAAACAAGAAATTTAACGGTATTAATTAATGGGTAAAACTGACAACAATTATTTATATTTATTAATATAGTTTTTTGATAACATATTACCTAGAAGTTTGGTGATTATATTCTTAAGAAGACTTCGAAAACATTCCAATTGTCAAATAGTGTTAACTTTATAAGTAAATATAATATTGTAGTGTTTAAAATTTAACTTTTTTCGGCATTGTTTCATGGAGTTAATCGATTTGTGCAGTGAAGCGTCTATTGCGTTAATAGTTATAATCGGTTATAATAATTTGTAACCAGTGGCGTGCGATGACTTTCACTGTATATATGGTATATTTATAGACCAGAGCTAAAGCCTTTGAAAATGGTAAAAAGTGAAAAAAAATTATAGTAGGATGAAACCTATTAGAAAAGAAAGAGAATATAACAAAAATGAAAGGAAAAATAAATTACCGTCGATCTGAGGCGGGGAAGTGGAAAAGAGGGGTGTTTTTAAGAGTAGAAACGGTTTATCTCGATTTCCGACAAAACTACAAGCACAACTACAAAAAGTAAAACGGCAAAATTATAGGTTATAAGAAGATCTACAACTTTTGTGCTAACACTTTTTTCACATAATCTCAAAATTTATGTGAAAAATTCCAATAACCAAGTTTTTGATTTTAAAAAAAAATCATAAGTCAACATAAGGTTTTTTTCACCTTATTTTGACTTAATATTGAAAAAGCACCCTAATTTTCAATCGAAAATTCTCACGTCAAAATATTTACTTTTTTAAATAAGTCGGTGGGCTTTTTGTTTGTTGAAATCTCTACATTCTGATGATGCAAAAAATATACATTATAATGTTAAATGTTCCCAGAAAATTGCTCAAAGTTGTATTTGTACAATTATTGTATTATGTACAATTTGAGCAATTTATTAAAATGTATACTTTAATTATTGCATTGTTATAACAATAGCTTCCATTAAATATAATAGTTGTGAGTCCAAAAAAGTTTCAATGGGTAATTTTTTGCACCATTACAAAGAATAGAAACATGTTCATAAATAAACATTTTCAACAATAATTTCCCTTGGGGCTCCTTTGTGAGACGTGCATTGTGAACATTAAAATATCAACGTCTAAACTACCAATGAAAATTATCACCAAGTTCACTGTTAATTCAACCGCCAAAATAAATCTCATATTGCAGAATCTCCGCCAATTCAATTTGGGAATCCCGCAATTTAGAGAATCTCGTTTCGCTCTCTTTCTCGAACCAACTCACTCTATGGTGTATGCGATATCGTCTACCATGTGCATGGCGGCGAATATGATGCGGTCCGTTGGCCGCTGGTTCCCGACCCATGCCCTATTGGACCCGTTTCCACGGTGAGTTATGTTGTAAGCTCAGTGTAAATGCAAATTACACCAAATATACCTACACTGAAATTACACTGAAGAGGTCATTCACCGTCATTCCCAAACCACGTAACTCCCTTTACACGGGGGAGGGGTATGCTCTCATGTGATGTGCAGTTTAAAGGATGTAATATTAGACATTATACATATTGTTACATAGGAGGAAGAGAGGTAAAAAAGGTACAGAAAACGCGTTAATACGTGGTTTGTGGATAAGGTGGATATGTAAACATTTTGCCTGTAGTTCATTATTGAAGTTTTACACGCTGATATAACAAAACTCGATTCGCCTAGTATAAACACCAAATTTCCTCAAAGTTTTTGACGTGTTAACGTCTTATAAATTGATGAACACCGGCAGGCTGTTTGAAAATATGTCATGTTCCGTTTGAGCCTGTGCGTGCAAGCGAGAACGCGATAAAGTGATAGAGAGGCACGATAGAATTCTGCTACTGGAACGCTGCCACGCGAGCTTCTTCGAGAACTTCTACAATAACCTATGCCTCGTATTCAATAATTGTTGAATCCTAGACAACGTGTTTTGTGTTTTTTTTTTCTACAATTTACTTAATAAGATTTAATTAATTTCCTTCATAATTTTCAGTCTGATTTCATTTTGAAAAATTGTTAATTTTCAATTAACTCCTTATTTGTATTATACAAAATAACGATAATTCAGTGATAACAATTCAATTCAAATCATAAAAGTATGCAATTTTTCATCAATGTTTCTTTATGACGTTATCACGTAAAACTATAATCGTCCGTAAATCGACTTTATGGACAACCAATTTTTTATACGTTTTTTAAGGATACAAGTTTTTATTAATTTGAATTTTTTATGGTATAGCTAAGAGTCTTAATGAAAAAACGGTAAAATTAAAACAATAATATTAAAGAAAGGGGTATAAACTTAAACTTAAAGAGATAACAAGACCAACTATTTCTAAAGTTAATTTTTGTTATATAGCTCCCAGTTAGCTCAGTTAGCATTTATTTAATTCAAAATGCACAAAATATATCACGGCATAAATTGTACACTTAATATTACAAACAATAAAGTAAAAACTCTGTATTTTTGAAAACACAAGGGATGTACATCTACAGGACCTACAGCTTCCATTGGTTCCTATCGGTTTCTATTAGTTTCCATCAATTTCCATGGGCTACACGCCACTGCTTGTAGTTAGAGAAAGAAAGAGGTAAGTTAGGGGAATTCAATGAAAAGTAGTGATATTGAGATAAGCTTACATTATTGTTGGTATCCCTGAATAATTATGGAAGACGTATTACTGAGAAGTAGTTGTGTTTTGATTTTCTATTAATGAAAATATCAATTAAATTATTTTTTGCTTAACAAAAGTCATTTATATTAAAACAACCGAACCGTTTTACTAATACCTATGTATACATTTTATTTGTATAAGTAAATATTATAAATATTTTGTAGACATTGGAATCAATTCATGACAGCTTAGTATTTTCAGGCTTCTACTTTGTAAATGAAATGTACAATTTTTACGATTGTAAAATGATGCAAGTTTGAAATTGCTGACCGATGTTATAGAAGGTAATTTCCTTTTCTTCCTCCATCACCTTTTTCACCTATTGTATCTTAATTACCTTTGTACTTTTTCTTACTAAGACTGGTATGGCAAATCTTAACTATACTAGAAACATTGGAGGAGCATCTTTAGGTAGATCAAGCGTTGGATTTGGAAGTACCTCATTATCAGGACACGTTACTCCTGTTTTTGGACAACGAACTATTCCAGATAGAAGAACCGTCCCCGGCATTGGGTAAGAAACGCTTATTTAGTTCACACTTCAATTATAAGACTAATGTTCACTCGATTCTTTATAGCAACTCTGGTCCAATGGGAAGTATGACTGCATTGGGTGGATATAGTTCTCAAAACACATTAAGTAATTTACACTCCGTTTTTGGTTCAACCGATACAAATACCCCACCTTTGTTAGACTTATCTGAATTTCCATCTTTAACTAATAGAAGCTCTGGAGAAACAATGCCCCAACCTAACCCAATGCCTGGTGTAAAACCTTACGGTAAGAAAATATGATCTGTATATATGTAAGATTGCACGTGGTGAAAGTGAAACTTCTTAAAAAAATAAGGAATACGAGAGATTTAGTGTGAAAGACAGGATAAGATAAATAATATAGATAGAGCCCCTTAAAACAAAAATTTTTATAAAAATATTCTGATTATTTAATATTTACACTTTCATCGAATTCTGTCGATCTATATATGCCAATTTCGTTTAGCCCACTTCAAGATTCGGATATATAGTTTTCTATAAGTGATATATTTCTTTTCTCTCGTGTAACGAAATGAAGCGATTTTGAAATTTTACTTTTATTACCGTCATCTAAGAAGTTTCACTTCAAAAATTGAATTAAAGTCACACGATTTATTTCAATGTTTAGTGGGCATGGTAAAACAGCCAACAACAGAAGCGAATGAATTTACTATGTCATCGGAAGATTTTCCCGCATTACCAGGAACACATAATCGAGAAGGTCATTCGCCTGGTGGAAGTATTACGAGTGATAAAAACATTCTATCGTCGGGAGGTGCGGGAGATATGGGACAAGATTTAAGAGCGTGTACCGCTGTTGATGGTAATTCCAATAGTAAACAGGGTATACAAACTTGGCCTGATGGTAAGATCTACATTTTAACTAATTTTCAAAATTATAACTGTCAAAATTTTTTTGTTTCTACAGGAAAAGTGACTAATATCCCTGCTAGTATGGTAAATGACCAGTTTGGAATCGTCGGGCTACTTACATTTATTCGAGCGGCGGAGTCTGATCCAAATTTAGTATCTCTGGCGTTGGGACAAGATCTGACAGCCTTAGGCTTAAATTTAAATTCTCCTGAAAATCTGTATCCTACGTTCGGTGGCCCTTGGTCAGAACAACCGTGTAGACCTCAAGATATTGATTATCATCTTCCGCCTGAATATATAGTCAATTTCGCTATAAGGTATCAAGTAACGGACAAAAAAGAAAGTGAAATGACTAACGAAATTGCTTATTGCAGAGAGAAATTAGCACCTGTGAAATTGAATCGGTATAAAGACGATATCTTATTTTTCCTATTTTATAACAGTGTTGGAGATATTCTTCAGGCAGCCGCTGCGACGGAATTGTAATATAAACCCATGAAGAATAGAGACCAGAAGCCCGAACGATTTTTATTGTAAATACTAATCGATAAACTCTTGAAAGTTTCCATGTAAAACCAACCACTCGCTGCGATATCCGCATTTGGGGCTTTTTGAAAAGTAGAAATGGGGGATATTTTAGTTAAAGTGTTTATGTCGCAGCTTTTTTTATACTTTTCACCTTTTTATACAAAGAGTAAATTTTTCATGAAAAAGCTGAACGATTTTAATCTTCTCATGAAGGGGCGGTAACCACTTAGCCTTTTATGAGAAGTAATAAAAATACCATGTAGTTTTTGAAAGTGTAGGACGCACATAAAAAATGATCGAAAATAAAAAATAAAATATATTTTATTAAAGTTAAGTACCTTGTATAGATAGGCTAAGTGTCCACCGCCTTTTCATGCAAAGGTTATAATCGTCGAGCAAAAACATAAAAAGGCTGCAACATGCGGTTTTTCTTTGTGTATTATCACAGATTACAGAAAGTAAGCAGAAGTTTTACTTGGAGTTTTTGGTGGTCATCAAATATGTTCCAAATGAAAATAAAAACGTACATTGTACGGTACAAGTAATGCATAATATAAGAATGGGTTAACCCTGCAGGACATCCCTAGAACTTTCTGTTATTTATGAGCTCAAAGTGCTCGAAATATCTTGGGAACAAATCGGCCGATTGTTTTTTCAAAAATCTATTAGGTGTTGGAATTAATTCCTAGCGTTTTTTGAAAGAAAAATAACGACTAATTTTAAATGAAAATAAAAAACTAGATTATTAAAAGTACTGTCCATCGTTTGCCACTACTTTTTTCCATATTTCAGGCAGGAGTCGGATACTCCGTCCAAAAAACGCTTTTGTCTTTGTATGCAATCCATGGATTGATCCAATTTTAACAATCTTCATAAGATTTTAAATTTTCCCTTGACAAATTATGAGCCATTGATCAGAACAGGTGCTAGTTCCATGGGGCAATATCTGGAGAATACAGCGGGTGGGTTAAGACTTCCCATTTCAATGCTTGCAGATATGTTTTAACTGGTTTTGCCACGTGAGGTCGAGCATTGTCGTGCAGCAAAATAATTTTGTCGTACCTTTCTCTCCATTCCGGGCCGTTTTCCAACCCCCAACGATGTGGACAACTCTTGAAGTGTTTGACATGAATTTGCTTCAGTAAATCCTCCAATTTGCTCTTCGGGTCGTTCCTTATCTTCCAAGTCAAAATCACCACTTTTGAAACGCGCAAACCACTTCCGACACGTTTGATCAGCTAAAGCATGTTCACCATAAACTTCCATCGAAATCCGATAACTTTCCGCAGCACTTTTATTTGTTTTAAAATAATGTAAAATTCCCCGCAAAAAAAACTTTATTGGAATAAATGTTGACTTATTTAAATAGATACAACTTGTTGTTGTTAACAATTAAAATAAGATTTGTCATAAAAATAACGCCTAATAACAGTTGTTTTACGATAAATTTGTTTCTGAACGTAAAAGCAGACTACTGTAATAACCACACCATTTTTCATCAAACGCTACGAACTAATTCCAACACCTAATAGTTTGATCTAAGTCTTGGTAAACCCTTTTGAACGCCGTGTCGCGGCTCTTAATCGGTTTATTTTTTCTTGGGATATCTTACGACAAAATTTTATTTAGTCACACAGACGGTCGGATATTTCTGTGGGAATAGTCAGAAGGGCTTCCTCAAAACATGAAGATCTGTTGAAAACTCAACTTTCGAAAATCGGACCGAAATAAATCAAATACTGCACAATAATTACTCTCTTTAAAAAATGTTCAACAATATTCAGCGTAGGAAGTTAAAAATGTTTTATTGCTCATCATTTTGTATTGCGTATAACTTGTAACGTACAATGTGCGGTTTCGATTTTCGTTGAAAGCGAACCTAAGAATTGCTGTGATTGGATTGGTAATATACTTCAGTTCATTTCGGTATTGTAGCTGAAAAGGTATTCCATTTTCATGAAACTGTTAAAAGCATTTATTTTGCCGCTTGGGGGTCATTCAAATATTACGTAAACACTGTAGGGGAGGGAGGGGTCTCTTATTTTGATGACATATGAGCCGGGGGGGGGTCTACATGGTGATTACGTGAGCAATGTATATTTATTTTTTTTTTGTCAAATTTAGTAGATTCTTACTCAAACAAATATAGTTACCCTAATACTTGTCTATAGTTGATAGCGAAGAGGAGGTATATACAAGGATTTCCCAAAACAATTGATATTGCTTAGGTACTCGCTCTCGAACAGAAAACAACCAATGTCATCGAGAACTTGGAGTCAAGTTTCATGTACTGAGAACAAATAATTTTAATTTACTAAATTTTAAATAAATAAAAAATAAGGTCGTTTATAAGTTAAAATGTTTTTAAACATGTTTACGAATGTTAATTATTATCTTGATAAAATTTATTCAATTAATATTTAATATTAATTCTGCAATAATTCATATTAATAACAATAAAGAAACCTGAATAGATCTAAAAACATACACACATGTTAACGTAAGCATAGGGCGGGGGGTTTGTGTTTTACTTACTTTTGCTGACAATGGGGGGAGGGGTTAAAAATCAGTAAAGCTCTGCTTACGTAATACTTGAACGACCCCTTGCTAGAAATAGTTCACTCTTAATAGTTGGACAAAAAACGGCAAAAAATGGTTATCAAATCCCTAGAATGAACCTTCTCTATTTAAATCACAAGATATAAATACTTACCAAAAGTTTGACTCCGTATCGATATCTTTGATTTTCGATGAATTTCGACATGAAAGTGGAATATATTTTCCACAGTAACTTGAACATGAGCTTAAGCAAATTAGATGAGATCTGTTAGTTAAGGGAGCCGTTTAAGGAAAAGGAAGTCAAGTCAAATCTCATCTGATCTTATTTTGGGAAGAAAGGAGTTTCGAAAAATAGCATGTAATTTTTTTCTACAAGAAACAGTGTGAAAATTGGGTAGATTAAGTAATACATGTTTCGTCACTAAAATGTGGCTGAATCTTACACAATAATGTTCTTTGTTTAGAAAATTATGTTAATGTGTAAAAAAACCAACGCATTTACTTTAGAAATACACATTTTGAAAAATTTTACGTGAGATTGGATGGCGGAGGATGGGGTTGAGTCAAATCTCACCAGGAGGAAAGGTGTCGGAAATCGCCAAATATGCCTCACGTAATTAATGGACACCCCTTTCCACTATAACTATAAGAATTCAAATTTCTCAATTGGAGGCATGTTTTAATGCGAAAATGCCATAGATGACCACCAAAAACCACGAATAAACGTTCTGCTAGTATATATATTCCGCGAAAGGGTTGCAGTGATATACAATTGAATATTCGTGGGTACTTACTGACCTATGGTATTTTTAAAACAAGTTTAGGCTCCTGGTCTCTGTTCTTCATGCAAACTAATACAAATAATTTTCCATGATGTTCATGCATAATTATTTCTTTCAGGTACAACAGAGAATGGCGATACCACATAGAGGAAAAAGTGTGGATAACTCAGGCCCCCGGAATGAACATGATTGAAAAAACGTCAAGCTACGAACGCGGAACGTATTATTTCTTCGATGCTCAAAATTGGAGAAAAGTAGCGAAAGAATTCCATCTCGATTATAGCAAGTTAGAAACCCGACCTTTGTTGTCAACTAATCATTTTAATAATTGATTGTTAATTACATGTGATTTACTATTTACGATTAACATTTATATTACGGTACCACAATGTAAAAAGTCGCTTTCAATTAATGGATACCATTTTTTAGTTGAACATAATTCCTTTTTTAGATGTTCATTTTTAAATGCGTAATCTTAAAAATGCCATCAGAATAAAACGATTTGACTACATGATTGTATAATGTAATTATTTTCAGCTTATTATTTCTCATGCATTCATTATTAGTTAAAAATGTACATTTTTGAAAAAAAGAAAAAAAATATTTTTCCGCATTGATTTGTTTAATACAAATCAAATTGTGTAGTAAAATATTAAAGATTTTTGTCATATTATTTTTATTTGAATTTCATAATAGTAGTTTCCTTATTATTTATTCCTAAATAAATTTTTGATTTAAATAAAATTTTATAGTCTGATATCGACGATGTATTATTATTTTTTTATGGAAATTTCCAAATTTAAATTATTTATGGAAGCGGCGAAAATAGGGATTTTAGTTATTTGCGTGTTACAAGAAAAGCGGTTGGTATCAATGCAAACGATTTAGGTTGATCCGGTTGATTATTACAATTTAATTATACGAAAAAGAATAAACGATTTCAAATTATTTACATGAAATAACGAACAAAATTAGTAACTTTAATAAAATTTATAAATTTTTTTCAATGAAAAATCAAGTTATAGAAATCATAAAATCGTATTGACTTTAAAAATAGACTTATAAAATCAAAGTCGCAAAATGAACGCAGCCAAAAGAGGATATGCTCACCGTTTTTGCTTACTGCGCAAGTGCGTCTACTATACATGCCGCTTATGATCATCGCCCTCTGCGCCATTTGTGTAGTGTTGAGTAATTTACGTGCCTATTTTATTAAATATATCATCAATATTATTTCTGGTAAGTAAAATATGTCTTTTTAATAAATTACTTTAATTATTTCCTCCTCTATTTAGTAAATATTTTATTCTATTAGTTAACACATACCATAATAAATAAAACATAAGAATAGATTACTCTAATAGTCACTCTAACGTATATTTATTTCTCTTAATACGTAGAAAAATATGATATTTTAATTACATTCAAGGAATTTGAAGAGCCTAGAATTGAAAGCTAGTGTAAAATCTAAGTATTTCTTATAAATGAATTGCATTTTATTAGCTTAAATATTCTGGCGTCTATCTCTATACAACAAGCATATAATAATGGCTTCCTCCGGAGTATAGTAACTACATCCCATACTCATACACACATAAAAACGTATTATTTCTTAATTGAACAATTTCATCGATTTGATAATTTTATTTCCAATATAAACTTATCAAATATTAATTTAAAAAATAAAAATCATGATTTGCTAATTCAAATCCAAAAATGCATTGTGTAGTAATAACTATAAAATATAGTTATTCTTTATCTCTAAACGTCATCAATATGTATTTAACTTGAATGTTTGGGTGTATTTTAAGAAAATATGAATATAACACGAAGTAATTGAAAACATTGCATCATTTAGTTGATAACTGAAAATATTTATTAATCGATATATACAGAAGCCATGTTATCTATGTATTACCATTTATAATACCTCCATCTATTATCGTTCTTATCAATTTGGGGTAAAATATAATTCATTTTATGCAAACTGTTGAAAAATTTAAATATGAACTTGAGGTGTACCCAAGTTAAAATAATTATTTGTAACGTTTAAGTAAAAATCGATTGTTCTTTTTTAAATAATTTGTATTAATTTAATATGCAATTAGACGATATTTTGGTTTAAATATTAAATGTTAAAAAATGTCGCGAAAGATAATACTTGGTTAAATTATTTTATGGAGACATGAAAAGCAAAAATCAATAAATTGTAGTTTGGTTGAAAACTATCTTATAAATAATATTTAATTTTTTAATATGCAAAAGTCGGCACCATAGTCTTTAACTGTTTGGTTATTATAAAGGGTGGTAAAGCTATATTTTCTTTGACTTAAAAGATAAAATATTCCGTTTTTATTTTGTGAATAATTTAT
Source organism: Sisyra nigra (assembly GCA_958496155.1). NCBI lineage: Eukaryota > Metazoa > Arthropoda > Insecta > Neuroptera > Sisyridae > Sisyra > Sisyra nigra. Next base: position 18,300,766 of record OY292315.1, on the reverse strand, counting down.
TTGATTGATTAATGTAATCGTTTTATGTTTTCTTGAATTTTCCTTATAATTTACAAGTTATATAAATTACGAAAAATGGAAGAAACACTTTTAATAATTAGTTTTTCTTATGACGTGTTTAAAACTTTTCAATAGCTATAAAGTGTTTGTTCACATACTGGAAAGGGGGAGTCAACTAAAGAAAGTTTGAGGGAGGAAGAGTGTGGGGCAACAGAAATGCGTTTTCTGGACACAAATTTTTTGTTGTATACATTTTTAATAGTTGTTGTAGAACAGAGTTTCTTCAAATGAAGGTCGTGACTAGTGTTGACAAAACATCCCCTATTTCCCGGGATATCCAGTTTTTAGGCATCATTTTAAAGCTTCGGTATTTCAGTCTTGTACAATGTATTATTGCGAAATCTTCCTTTTTAACTATAATTATTAATGCCATTTTTTAATATATGTTAAAGCCAACAAAAACTTGAATCTCATTCAATAAAACTATTTTTGTGTTTTATATACTCGAGATATTAAAAAAAACTATAATTTCGTATTTCTTTGCAATAATCTGAGCATTTGCTCATTTCAACCAAAAAAAATTCTAAAACCAAAGTCATAATCTTTTTTAAGGGTTTAAGGGGTCGCAAAAAAGTTCTTCTGAATTTAAACTACGTTCCTAATCAATTGCCATATATTTTTTCTTTATATGCCATTTTATAAGGAAGAGGGAATATTATATTAAATTTTTAAAAATTCAAGAAAGGGTTACAGGCCAAACTCTGACAAAATTCTAGGTTATATAACATTGTCAATTGGCACCCTGTTACAATTACTTTTAACTAGAATACATCACGGTTTCATTCACATTCAATTATAAATTGAAAACGTTGTTCCAAGTGAAAATAAAAACATACATTGTATAGTACAAATCATTCGCAAAACAAAAAAAGTTCCCATAATTTTATATTGCGCATGACCTGCACCGTACAACGTACGTTCTTATTTTCACCTGGAACAAACCTTATATTTTTGTTTATAACGATAATAAAATCGTATATTGCACGGTACAAGTCATGCACTATCAGAAAAAGTGACCATCATCTTATATTGCACATTTGTTGTACTGTACAATGAACAATTATATTTTCATCGGGAATAGACCTTATAATATTGGTGTATAATTGTTTAGTTAATAATTGACGAAATCAATGGTTATGAAACCAGTGAAAATAAAAAAAATCGTTTTTGTACAATCCTAAATTTTAATATCGGAACGTTCAAAGTAAACGTTTTTCAGCTTTATAAAGTTAATAGCTAGATGCCTAATTTTAAATTTCTAAATTTAAACTTATTTATTGCGACCTTATAGGTACGTACATTTTTCATTCGAGTCGTTAAATTCCCTTAAATCTAAAAGCGCCACGAAATTCTTGGAATTAATTGAAAAACAGTAGATGGTATTGATTTTTTTTCTCTTCAAAATTCTATCTATTACTTATTTATAACAATTACATATACTTATCGTTCCGTATTGGAAGCACTATTGTTCTTCTTATATTGATATATTTTCATTTGGTAATTACTTGTCGCTAGGTAACAAATTCAATACAAAACCGGTAATTGTCCGATCTACTAAACGATGAGTAATTGTGACATGTGTACTTTATGTATTATTACATTTGATATATTAAATTTTATCCATTGATGAACTGTTCAAATCCATTACTAGGATTATATGTGGAATTAATTCATTAGGAAAACCTTGATTTTATTGAAATTCCTGATTAAGGTTTCTTTAAAATTAATTTTTAATTTACAATTAAAGCTTTATTTAACATTACATATTATTAAAATTTTATGAAATGCATAATTTGTAGATTGTCGACAATTCAATAATTGATTTGATCGTTGTATTAATAAATATAAAATTATGTCGTGTGAACGTTTTTCTTCATTAGTTTGATACCTTATTGACATTTATTTGTTGATTCTCAATAAAATATGGTTACCATGGCAACGGAAATGTCCACGACACGTATCGTAAAAAGACTCGCAAGTAAAAAGCTACTATCATACAGACAAGTAATATTGGTCATTATCCTTAAAGAAAAGAACTTTTATGTCCATCTGTTTTCTAAGTTGTATTTGCGTCACCTGTTCTTGCTAGATAAAAGCGGCTTGAACATGTACATGCACATAATCCTTGGTTCTCATGCTTTATGAGAAACCTGTTATTTTGCCTACTAAATGAATGATAGTATATTGCATTATTAATGAGCCATCGGTTCGGTTTTCCCCTGATAAAAAATGCAACGAGTCGTATTAGAAAATGCCGTGAGTTATTAAATAACAGTTCAAAAATTATTATATTTGCATTTTAGACGAGGGTTTCACTGTTATTAAGTCCAATGATACTTTTAAATTTGCCAAAGGAACTTTTATTGAAACATGGAATTGATTACTTAATGCACAGATGTCGCACGAAGTAACCTTATTATCTCTACTGTTAAACACCCAGTTTTGTTTTACACGATAAATTTGTTCCAGAGAATATCTTGTAAAATCCCATACAGCCAGTGGGAGAAAATTAGATTCGTTCCTTAAAAAATAAAAACAATAATGATTTGGTTGACAAATACACATTTTGTCCTTCAGAGTACCAAATCCATTTTATTTCACATATTTTATAAATTAAAAATTTATAACTAATATATTAGTTAATATAACTAATAAATTTTCTTTTTACTTATATCTTACCTGTTTAAAATTTAATTAAAAAAAAATGTATTGTGTAAAATTATAAATCCCTTAGCCCCTCGTAAGGGGCTTCCGTTAAAGTACGCAACATACTTAGAAACACTTTTTAACTCTCACCCCCTTTTATAAAGCAGACTGTAAAAATATACACTTCCTTCTATATTCTATATAATTACTAAAATAAATTTTATTATAAATGCTACGGTATAATGTGATAAATATATTAATTCAATTATTTTAAATGTTTACCATAAAATAGATAAACTAACGCCAAAAACGGCAGAATAGCAATAGTATAGGATTTTTATTAACAAGTTGACTGCAAATTAATTTTTTTTTTGTGTTAATCATGAACATTTTTTATATTTATTTACATAAATAACAAGTGCTATCCGCATCTTACCAAATATTAACTATCCTTTTTTATCTCCACTTACTCTTAAGGGTCATACTTAAATTACCTACTGAATTTTAAGGAGGCGGTCAAATCACTTTGCTACTATTTATTATGAAGCAGCTAAAGGAATCTTTCAATATTTGTCCATAAATTTATTCAAGTAGAAACATTTTTTAATGACTTATAAAGAAAATTAAAATTTTAATTTCGCGCGTCGAAATATAAAAAATTAAAAATCTAAGTTTAAGATCTGATAAACATGGCAGAGATTAAAAGGTTCACACGTGCGATATATCGCTCAAAGTACCACTTGTCGATTTATTAGACGATATATCGCTTATCGCCTCAATATAAATGGCGCCTTAAACTTTATTAAAACAGCAGGAGATCTCAATGTTAATAAGATATTTAGCCTAAATCCTGGCCAGGATTAGAAAATATGACCAAAAATAGAATTTATAAAGTCACAAATTTTAGTATTTGAAATTAGCCTTTTCGCTTAATATAATAGCATAGATTAGGTATATGAGAAGGGAAAATGATCTATTGATCTGATATCTTTGTTTGAAACTAACATTTTTTTGATTTTTTTTTAAATTAGAAAAAAAGTGATTTTTAAGATGCCTTTAATTTCATAAAAGAAACAAACGAATTAAAAAAAAAATTCCAAGTTAACATTGTCATGACTGTCATCAATGTGCTGTTAGCTTATTAATATAACATCTAATTGCACATTGATTTCATTTCGTTTGTTCTGATCGCATTAAGTACGTTAATTTTAAGACTTGTACATTTGTCATCAAAGGTGTTACATGAATTGTTTACATCTGTTGTTGGATCCTCCAGACGGAAGGAAGGAAGTGGTTCGTCGCTCTCCAGCCAATCCCCGGGAAGTCTTCCATGGAATTATAATACGCTCTTGTCAAGTCCAACGTCAACGTTGCCGTGGAGAATGAGCGACGAAACCATCGAAAAGCGTGCCAACTTTTCTGCACTATCTACGAACGGTATAAATAAACTTACTCCTCTAGGACATTCAAAACATGGCCAAACCAAAAAAATTGTCATTAAAAATTTCAAAGCCAAACCAAAATTGCCTGAAAACTATGAATCACAAACATGGAAAAACTTGCACGAAGCCGTTGTCGCGATTCAAACGTCCAAATCGATTGACCAATCGTTAGAGGAGTTGTACCAAGGCGTTGAAAACCTTTGCAATCATGGCTTAGCCAGTCGTATTTATGAAGATTTGGCAAGAATAACCAAGCAACATGTTTGTGATAATGTAGAACAGTTCCTTGCCGACTCAATGGATCGACAAATATTTCTTAAAAAAATGAACGACTGCTGGCTGTCGCACTGTCGACAAATGATTATGATTAGAAGTATATACCTTTATTTAGACCGAACATACGTTTTACAAAACCCTTCAATTCTCTCCATTTGGGATTTGGGCTTGGAAATGTTTCGTGTACATATTTTGATGCATCCTACTGTACAATCCCGTACTGTGGAAGGTGTGCTCATGATTATAGAAATGGAGCGTAACTGTGATACTGTCGATCGGACTTTACTCAAATCAATACTTCGTATGTTAACCGATCTGCAGATATATAAAGATGTGTTTGAACAAGAATTTCTGGATGCAACCAATCGAATCTATGCGAGAGAAGGTTGTCGATTGATGGAAGAATTAGAAGTACCAGAATATTTAGCACATGTGGATAAACGACTTTCGGAAGAAAATGAACGTTTGCTCCATTACCTAGATCCAGGGACCAAATGGCAACTGATACATGCCGTAGAAAAACAATTACTAACCGAACACGTCACTAACATACTACAAAAAGGTCTTGACTTCTTACTCGAAGAAAATCGAATCAAAGATTTGGCACTTCTCTACACATTATTCGCCCGAGTCAAAAACGGCCTTACGGAACTATGCTCCGGGTACAATGCATACATCAAAAAACGTGGCCGTGCCATTGTAATCGACCCAGAAAAAGACAAAACAATGGTACAGGAGTTACTCGATTTCAAAGACAAAATAGACAATATTATCAACAATTGTTTTCAACATAACGACAAATTTAACAATTCTTGCCGTGAAGCCTTCGAAAATTTCGTTAATCAACGAGCTAATAAACCAGCTGAACTAATCGCAAAGTTTGTCGATTCAAAACTGCGAGCCGGCAATAAAGAAGCGACTGAAGAGGAACTTGAACGTTTATTGGATAAAATTATGGTTTTGTTTCGATTCATACATGGCAAGGATGTCTTCGAGGCATTTTATAAGAAAGATTTGGCTAAGCGTCTTCTGGTCGGAAAATCGGCTAGTGTTGACGCTGAAAAAAGTATGCTCAGTAAACTGAAGCAAGAATGCGGAGGAGGGTTTACTTCAAAACTTGAAGGGATGTTTAAAGATATGGAATTAAGTAAGGATATTAATGTCGCTTTTCGTCAGCATGTTGAACATGCACACAAGGCGTTATTAGCGATCGATTTAACTGTTAGTGTGTTAACGATGGGATATTGGCCGACGTATCCAGTCGTCGAAGTCAATCTACCATTCGAACTAGTTCCATATCAAAATATATTTAATGAATTTTACCTGAGTAAACACAGTGGAAGGAAGTTACAGTGGCAACCAACACTAGGTCATTGCGTGTTAAAAGCTACATTTAAAGGAGGCAACCGAAAAGAGTTACAAGTTTCACTGTTCCAAGCATTAGTTTTACTCTTGTTCAACAACGTCGATGAGTTATCATTTGATGAAGTGAAAGGTAACACCGGAATCGAGGACAGCGAGCTGAGAAGAACGTTACAAAGCTTAGCGTGTGGAAAAGCTCGGGTCTTACAAAAGACACCACGTGGTCGTGACGTTGAAGACGGTGATATATTCCAATTTAACGCCGATTTTACGAATAAGCTTTTCCGAATTAAAATCAATCAGATCCAAATGAAGGAGACTAGTGAAGAGCAAAAAGCCACTGAAGAACGGGTGTTCCAGGATCGGCAATATCAAATTGACGCGGCAATTGTTCGAATCATGAAAATGAGAAAAACGCTAGGACATAATCTGTTAATTAGTGAATTGTATCTACAATTAAAGTTTCCGGTTAAACCTTCTGACTTAAAGAAACGCATTGAATCACTGATTGATAGGGATTACATGGAACGAGATAAAGAAAATCAAAATCAATACAATTACGTTGCTTAATTTTTATCCATAAATATTACAATTATTATAGATTTTTCGATTTATTGATTTGTCTGCTCTACACCATGTATTATTACACTACGTGATTTCATTCTACTAACTTTTGATTAGTATTTTACTCATTCAATATTTTTGTTCTGCTAAAATTGTATCAATGTTATCATTATGTTCATATTATATTAACTAGAGCAAACATGTAAAATATATAATATAGTGATTTGGAATTTGAATATGTTGTATAATAAATTTATTTATCTCTTAATTTTTTTTTTATTTTTTGAATGTTTTTCGAATGATACAAAACATGAAATGTTTAGAAAAATTTTAAATTCAGATTTTAAAGGCAGCTTAAAATGAAATTTTGGTACTAAAAATTGTTTAACAAGAAAAAAAATCATGAATAAATAATTTATCAATTTAATTGAGTTTTATATTTAAAAAAAAATTGATGTGTTTTTTTACTTTAGAAAAAGGATCGACTATCTCTGGTTTCTAAAGTGGCATCAAAAAAATATCTTTCTTAAGTAACATTTTTTAAGATTTTATGGCTGGTGAGCAAATTTTACTAGGTGTAGGTACACATATTGCGACTCGTCTAAAAATAATTATGTGCAATTGGCCTCGTACTTAAAAAAGGTTGCCGACCCCTCCTTTGTAAATTTATGCAGTTTTATGAAAAATAACTTTCAAAAATTTGGTTTTATTTAAAAAAAAAATATTTTGTTTGATTTTAATTTTTGGTTCTGAACGAATAAATTATTAAAGTTATTTTATTTACGTCACACTGGTGCATAGTGATAAAAATTGGGACGGTAACATAGAAGAAGTAGTAGAAAAGGTGGTAAGAAATTGTGCCGATGGCATGGAAAAATTAGTATATTAGCGTTGAAAGTAGTTTAGTAGCTATTAATAACGTAATATTAGTAGTGGAATATTAGTGATGTAAGATTTAATTTTAAAGCCTTAATTTTGAATTACAATTGAAAGGAATTATCAGATCGCCATAATAATAGCATTTTATATCTTAAATGATATATCATAGGTCTTAATCTACATATTCTAAAATCTGTTTTTTTTAAATAATTTATTTAAAGTCGCATCAACTACTATTGTCATTAGCGACCGTCGAATCCGAAAACTCATGAAAAAATCTTGGGTTTCATTGCGATTCGAACCCAGGGTCACTGGCATATAGGGCAACTATCTAATCAACCCCACTACAAAAGGGCCATCCATAAACCAAATAACACACTCTACCAGGGGGGGGGTTATGCCCTTATGTTGTGTACGCTTAAAGAATATAAGAGCCATATACATGGCGTTACATAGGAAGGGGGGGGGGGGGGTCGAAAAGCACAAAAAAACGCACTACGTGGTTTATGAATGGCCCCTAAGTAACCCAAAATTTGTATTAAATGAACCATTTTCACATTGGACTAGTACTGAACATATGAAAATTACCACCACTAGTATTCTTGGAATCTGTTTAGGTCGTTTATATTTAAAACGCTGTACTTTTTACACGTTAGGTTGTTTAAAATTTATTTAAAAAAAAATACTTATTGATAGTAGTTTTAAGAAATACTCCAATCCTTTGAATTGGCACAGTCCATCGTAACAATAATTTAAAAGGGGGATTCAAAGGAAATTTCACGCCCTACAAAAAAGATCTTTAGAACGAAGTTTCAAAGATATTCAAATTCAAAAAAAAACAGTCGAATTGAGAACCTCCTTCTTTTTTTGAACTCGGTTAAAAATAACAATAATTATTATTTTTTAATATTTTCCGACTTTGTTCTCGAGACCTTTTCTTTTAGAGTGTGGGATTTCCTTTAAATCCCTTCTTCTAGATTGTTGTTGCGATGAACTGTTCTAAAATTATGAATATTTAAAAATAAAAATTTCTGTACTATTTAATTGGAAAATGAAAGAAATGGGTGGGTTGAGGTAAACCTTAATTTGTATTGATATTAAGAGTTCTTTTTGGCACCAATATTTTAAATTTCAATTTATTCTATCAATTTTTGAATAAAATAAGAAAAACAAAATTAATTTTGAAACTCCCTAATATACATATATTCATATTAGATAGAGTAAAAGGGTCTCTTAGAAATTTGACGAAATTTTTTTTGAAAATTACAACTTTACTTCCGTAAAACAAAAACTTGAATAAATTGAATTCTGAAATACATTCTTATGCAAAAGCCAACAAGAAATTGCCAATTAGACCTTTTAATACTTATTATTAGAGAAATTTTGTTTGCATACATACAGTTAGAACTTAGAAGTCAACGAAGTGTTTCGACATGAACATTTAAAAAGTTGAGTAAGTGACGTTAATCTATGTATGCTGTGCATTGCCCGGCTCATATAATTAGATGTCCACGTTAAAGTACAAATCATTTTCTTTCCATTATTATGGCATTTAACTCTAAAAGCGTTGAATTAATAATCATACAGTTCCAAAAATGTCTGATTTGTATTTGTTGTTTCGAACGAAATGCGAAATAATAGTAAATAGAGATTCATTGCTTAGCTTGATTTTCAAGCTATTTGATTTAAAATCAAGTCAAAAATAAATATTCATTTATCAACTTAATTTCGCAAGTTATTACATTTTCAAGCCACAATATCAAGTTCAATTCATTTCATTATATGCCCAACTACTTCTTGACTTGATGCATCCCTAATGAGAATGGTTTTTTAGAGTGAGAAATTTTCTTTAAATCCCTTCTTTGAGATTATTGTTTCGATGAACTGTTGTAAAGTTATGAAAATTAAAAAAATAAATAAAAATGGATTACGTCAATCATTAATTTTGATATTTTTTGGAACTTAAAGTTTTGTTTTAATATAATCCATAAATTTTTGAACAAAATAAGAAAAACAGAATTTTTTTTAAGCGTGAATGGCCCAGTTCACTAACAGTGGATGTTTAAATTCCACTTTTAGTTTAAACTTCAGTTCAACAAATAATTCGGTTTCACAGTTTCATTTAAACCTTGAACTGAGTTCAACCCGTCGTTTAAATTTATAAACGACAGAATTATTCCATTTAAACTACAGTTCAACGTTTGACAACTGCATTTTTATACGTAACCAATTGACCATAGTTCATTTGTTAAAGTTACATAGAAACTATAACACATTTATTCATAAAATTATCATTTAAACGACGTTCAATTGAACTGTAGCTTAAATTATACTGCAAAACTGAATGATTTACTTTAAATTTGAACTCCAGTTCACGTTCAGCTGAACTTAAGTTTAAATAGCCAAGTTAATTTTTACTGAAATCTGAAGTGTACATTCATTCAGAATGTATTTTTCTTAGGAAATACCCATTAGTCATTGAAAAGTTATATAGTCACCCAATAGGTATTTATAATGCCATACTAAATACTTGGATAAGAAATTTTTTAGAATCACAATTCAATGTTGAAAGTTAAAATTGACATATTGGTTGATGAGGTGATTTATATTAATATTAAATTGTTGTAAAAAATGGTGCCATCCCTTTTATTATATAAAATAAGTTTGTGGTATATATACCCTGCGACTCGTATAATATCAACTCTAATCTATTTGTGTTTGTGTATTTTTCTGGTTGCCATGACGTCTTTCGTGTCACAAAAAATCAATTGCATTAATAGGATGAGAATGTCCACCCTTCATTATTTCTGTTTCGCGAATTGCCATTCACTTAACCATTTGAATATATTACCTTTTTAGTCTCTTTTTAGGGGTGGACAAAAAATAAACATTTAATATTTCATTTGTATTAATTTTTAACATGGCCGAAGATTGACCATTTCATTTGTGTTTGTCGATCTGCGTTTTGTCCGGGGTTGTAATTATATTCGAGTTTTTGTTTCTGGACTCGAGAGGGAATTATCCTAGTTATTAGTTGATGATAGACTTGAGAAGGCTGTTGAAAATTATATATGTGGCGCATCTATCTACCAATCAAATGGTATTTCTTCCCACTACAAGCTCGATCGCTTTGTATATTTTAAATGAATTTGTGTCCAGTGCTAGAAATATACGACGGATAGGGCTATTGAAAGTGTTTCCGGTTGTTAGTCTTCACTTAGATATCTTTGTTAACTCAACTACTTCTAAACTACGCTCCACTCACGGACTTTATTCGTGGATTCTACTATTAGTGTAGTTTTTATAAGGTACATCTTAACATTTATAACAATTTTATTTTTTTTTTTTTTAAATTAAATTTTCGAGTTGAAGTTAAACTTGTTTTTTTTCATTTATTACAGATTTCTCCGCCGTTATTATACACATCGTTTGAAATTTACAACTCAATTGCGGTAAGCTATCTTTTTATACGATTTTTTCCCAATAGAGCTTTTTTCAAATAGGCTTTTAAAAATTTTATTAATGGTATACTCTGAGTAGACTAGATTGTCCTGTTTTCAGACTTATCTGATCTTCAGACTGTCCTGAATTTGTCTTTATTTATAACAATTTTTTTTATTTCTCTTGAGGTACCTAAGTTATCTAAGAGTTTATAATAATTAATTTTCTGCTTTATTACTGTTTTTTTTTTTAATTACAAATACAATAACCATTAGAAATTATTTATAAGAAAAAATTAGAAATACTAAAATTGATTTAACCAAAATTAAGTTTAGTAGATTTAAATATATTTTCGTTTTGGTTTGATAAAAAATATTTCTAGTTTTAGTTCAGATTCGAATTTTGTGCCAATGATATCATTTTCCGGTTATTATTTACCTTAGCTACAAGTTAATATAGAAATATAATGGAAATTTTAGAAATGTGTACTTACACCAACGACAATTTTGCTGTTTTTTATTTTTTTTTTTTTTAACAAACCAAAGTTATTTTTACCAAAACTAGTTTTGGAATTAACTTCAATGGTAACTTTTTTTGGTTGAATGCTAATTTAAGGCTTTGATATTTGAGGAACTCAAAAAGACAATTTTTTTTAAATATTTGCTGATTTTGTAAATTTTAATGGAATACCTAAATATTTAATTATTATTAGTCTTTTTAGTCTATAACAACCTGTTATACGCCAGTACTAATGGTTTCGGACGCAAATTACGCTTTTCTATTATATATTTTTCAAAAATCTCAAGAACTTTGGTTAAATATTTTAAAACCCACTTAGTGTCGTAACAGTTACATGAGTCAGTGGTGGCCCAGTTCGATTCCCGTTGAATCCTAGATTGTTCTAGATTAGTAGATAACAGAAATTTGTTGTGTTTAAACAGTTTTAATGAGTCTTGTCACGACTATAGATGTTTAAAGTACTTAAAGTGTCAAAATATAAATTAATAAATGAAAGATAAAATAACGAGAAATTTTTAATTTAGACTTAAAATTTAATCGGTTCTCAAAGTTCTTAAAGCAGTTTCTGTTGTTATTGCAACGGGCCAATTAAATGATGTATAACTCGGATATTTTCGATAGTTTTCCATCTTATTGAATATAGGTACTATGTTGTCTAATTTTTTATCATCTAGGTAAAACGCCGTGATCACTAAATCGTAAATTTTAAATAGCTTTGATTATTATTTAATAATCGAAATAGTATTTATCTGGAAGTGAAGATTATTTCATTCCAATTTATATCTTATTTTTAGAAATCGGTTAAGGGGGTATTCTAGTCTAGAGGCCCGAATTTCGAGCGTTTTTTGGCAATTGATAATAAAAAAGCATTTGGTATTTTTACTGTCCATTTTTTTATAATTTGATTATTAATATTCAGAGAGTACACAAAAATAATTATAAAAAAAAAATATTCTTTTTTCATTGAGTTATGCGTCTTTGAAGTAGAGGGGGGAAAAAAAAGGCCGTGTCCTCGTCGCCATGATTTCTACCCTTGTGGTCATTTGAAAAATAAAACAATGATGGATTCTAGATAAGTACGAATGTCGCTATCGCATGAACCTCCAAAACTGAAAAAAACATTTTCTTTCAGAAAATGACGGCTACTCAAAAATAAAGTTCGATTTTTTCACTTATTTTTTGTTGGTTCATGCGATAGAGAGATATTTAAAGAATATTCATGCCAAATTTCAAGTAAATCGGCTGATTAGAACTTGAGATATTATGGCGACCGCATCGAAAAAAGTAGATTCGAGAAAAACGCGTTTAAAGTTTTACGTTAAGTCTCAACCCCTCGAGTTGCTACGACACTAAAACGGATATAACTTACGAAACAATTTGAATTTTGAAAAATCCTTTTAGGGAGATATTTTTGAATGTATAAACTATCGGATTATGAAAACAAATTTTTTTCGATTTTTTCAAAATCCTAGTCTAGAATACCCCCTTAAGTGAGACGGCTTAAAATGATCCTTTGCATTTTTCATGTGTATAGAAATAATATAGATATTAATTAAAACTGTTCTTAGTCTATGCAAACGTAGTCTCCTGGATATAAAAGTAACTTTTCGTTAATAAGTTTTTATATGTGGAGCAACGCTTTTTAATAGCTTCTGAATATAATCTTTAATTATTTAAAAACTAGACAACCTGACTGCGGCAACCACAATATTGAGCAGCCAGCCAACGCCAAATGGTGGCTGCCGTGCATTCGTTCATGTGCTCGTGGCTACTACAACCACAAAGTAATTGTTGGCTCCCAATTAACTGCCATCTGTCGCATGGGCTGCTGCAGCCAGGCTGCCTAGTGGGTTACCAGTCTAATACAGTAATTTTCTAATTTTATGTTTTGGGATTAAGTCAACCAACTTAACATTTTGTGTAGTAAATTGAGACTAAAATTTAAACTTTGAAATGCATTACTTGACATAACGTATATTAACATTTTACTTGATTTTAAGTCAAGTAGTGAATCCTTGTTTAGGTTTGAATGTGTCGACTTCTGAGCGATTTATTTTTTAATTAACTTGGATTAAAGATTATTCCTTAAAAAAGTTCTACCAGCTTTTAATTACCTACTACCACATAAACTATTTTTAAACAGTTAAAGGTATAACCTTCAGAATTCTTATTATTATCTTGATTAGATTTTTTTATCAATTTAATTAAAAAACTAGTCATCTAGCATTTCTTTAGCAGTCTAATATTTAAAGGAGTACACACACTCTCTACTTTAAGTACTATTTATTACAAATAGGTTTCAACCCAAAATATCATCATGTCACTATGAAAAACCAGGTTCTACAGCTCTTTTTTCTATAAAACAATTTAATACCTAATAATTATTTTAAAATATCTTAGAAGAGATATTTTTACATTCGTTTTCTTCGCATTTTTAAGTCTTAAAATGTTAAAGGATTAAATGTTTTACTACATACATGACATGTTATCTAACGATAGGGGACAGCTAAAAATGTTACCACAATTAAACTGTATTACAATTATTAGGGTTGATGTTTCCTTTGAATAATAAATGAGAATTATTTAATTGCTTTGTTAAATAAAATTTAATAAATAATCAATCAGTTGTATTACAACGTCGATCAATATAAGTATCATTTGAGTCAAGCGATTTCGTGTTGAATAAAAGCGCAGACAGCTTTTGTTGGCGCCACACGCACAGCTTACCTTTTACTCCACAAAAGCTCCCCCAACTATTTCACATGCTTTTTATTTATTTATTTATTATCTACAAACTACAAAAACAATTCAACTCTCGTTAAAATACAGTTTCGAACACTTTCTATTATCTATTAACATTTCAATTTTTAAAAAAAGGGAAGTAATGTAGTTTTACTGAGTGGTGTTATCCCTTAAAATTTCGCAAACTAACTACGATCAATATCGAATCATTTATTATTTAAGAGGATTTTCTGAACTAAATTGGTTTTATGTTTGGGGTGCTCAGGTTTAGTGTAAGGTTTTGTTGGGGAAGAGGTCGTTTTTGATCATTTTTCTTGTTCTTTGAAAATAGTTTTAGACCAATATATTTTCATTATAGTAAAAGCTCGTTTAACCTTTACTCTCTGTTACCCGTCTCTGAAAGAACAATTAAACGTAGATATTTTACTAAAAAAGTTTTAACAAAAATACTTTTTTAATAAAAAACATTTTTTTCCATTTTTTTCATAAAAACATAATTTAAAATCACCATAAGTACATAATTCTATACGTTTTCAATGAAATATTTGCGATCCATAGGTGGACGGTTAAAAGAAATTTTACCGTATTTGTTTCTTATACATAGTTTATTTTCTAAATCTATTTAAACCTTTCTAACTCAAAGGTAACCTTTAGAAACAAAATGTAGCCCTTTTTAAGTTAAAAGGAACTGATTCCAAAGCCAGGTAACTCTGTCCAAACCAATTATAATTTATTTTAATTCAGTTTTCCATTCCACTGCAATATGATTTTCCAATATTTTCAAAAATTTAACATGGAATGGGAGAAATCTTAGACTTTTAGAATCACGAGAACGAATTCCTTTTATTTATCTCAAAGATTAATCTTATATGGATGCTTTACTTACCAAATCGATTAACTCAATTTTCCAAATTTTATTAAATTTTTATATCAGAACCCTTAATTGGCTACTAACTGTACATATTTAAAACACATTTCTCATCAGTATTAACACCACTAAATAACAATGTCTTATGTAAAATGTTTTGGAGTTAATTGATTTGGCAAGGAAGGCATCCATTATATAAAACAATACCGTGATTGACTTATAGACAAGCTAGAGACTAAAATCACTAAAGATAGAAACATAACATTTTAAAGCGTTATTCCTGAAAAGAGTATCACTTCTAATAAAGAAGGATAATTACAAATTCCATACCCTAATGACTCAAAGAAAAAGTAAAAGTTTTGCATTTTTTCAGTTCTACCTCAAATTATCAACTTTCTCAAATACTATAATAATTTTTGCATTATGAATCTACATGCAAAAATAGTTTCTACATTTGTTCATTTAAGGATCGAAAATATTATTCCAATATTCTAAATCCACTATCTTAGTTAACCTTAACACTTAGGGGCCATTCATTAATTACGGAAGACGTTTTTGAGGCTTATTTAAACCCCTTTTGTAAGACATTATAAGATTACAATCACTCACCCCCTTTTCCTTCATAAGAAATTTTTGTAAAAAATGAACATACTTATAAAATAACCGTTTAATCAGAGCGATTCTTAAAATTTTCAATTCAAAATCATACGTAAAATCCGATTGTGTATCCCTCCCCCTAAATGCTTTACGTAATTTAGGAATGGCCCCCTAGCATATTTTACGTGTTAAATATTTGTAATAACATTTTCGGAAGTCGTTACAATGCTTGTATTAAAGAATTTTGTATTTTTTCTTTGCATTGACAAGGATTATTACTTATTTTCTGTGTTTATTTATTTTGTTAGTTTTACGTGGACGAAGTCGCGGGTAGTCACTATTCTTATCATGTGGTTACCTATCAATATACAAATGACTAAAAAGTAGGCTAACATGTCAAAGTCTTAACAATTTCAATTGAATGTATACCATTAAATCAATGATACCAGAAAAGTCTGTTCGATATTAGTTTTTCCATTTGTTAATGTCGTCATTTCCTAACTAATGTTTCGTTTTGTAGATTATTATCGAGGAAAATAAGTCATTCATTCAGTATGAAGCGAGATCATGATAACGATATGGGACCTTCACCGCATAAACGTTCTCGACGAGGTGACGAAGAAGTTCGCCTTCTTATTCCTAGCAAAGTAAGTACCCTTATAACCACCCAAAACCCTTTAAAAAATTTAATTTTAATATCAATATTTACAACTACAACTTAACAACTATTTTAGGTAGCGGGATCCATCATCGGAAAAGGAGGACAAAACATTACGAAACTGAGAAGCCAGGTCAGTGTTTATACTTAAACATACCACCAATAGCCAGTATTTTGTCAAATAACGAAGAAAATTACGGGCGTTATAGTAGAACGATCACTTAATAATATATAACATATATTGCTCTTATTATCACGAGTAATAATTTTCGTTATTCTCATTGCAAACTAAACGTTACCGTTCACCCAATGGACATTTTTAGTTCATATGTTCATCGTTTTGCAACTATCAGTCACATTCTAGTTTATATACCTAATTATTAAATGAACGCCTCAATTCTATTACCATTTTGGTATCATGCATTTTAGTTGAAATAATAAAGTGTCTATATTTAAAAAAATTTTAAATTCAAAAAATATTCTTATTGCTATATAATTGCAAGTATAGACCCTTTATTATTTTTCAATTTTAAACTAATTTTAATTGTTTGATTTAATTAAAAGCATAGTCCTCATTTAATTGCTATATAATTCATCTTTTACTACTTACTACGAAGCAACCTGTAACTGTGATATATATCAAATATCTATTTCAGCCAAGCCATAACTGTTCTTTATATATAGAAGTGTGCAAAAAGAGTAGCATGATTCGAATAAGCCAGTCCTTTTTATTTGCCCCTGTCTGTACACTACATCCATGTCTAATGTTAAGCAAATATAGTTTCTACTAAACTTTAGATGTACATCATATTTGATATAACAACGGGGTATGCTTACTGGAAACTGGAAAGGTTGCTATCACTTGATCGATTATTTTGAAAATTGAGTCTTGCTCTTATTAATGCCACGTCTGTATATATAGTTAATGTAATCTTATTAAGGTGTTATCAGTTAATTTTTTTTTTCAATTTTTGCGTAGATTGGCGTTCAGTTAATTTTTTTTTTTAATTTTTAAGCTTATCACACAATATCCATTGTTTTATTTCCACAGGTCTAATCCATTTTTAATAATTTTCCTGTTAACTAGAGAAATTAATTCATTCTTTAGCTATTAATTTTATGTAATTTTTTCTTCTTCAAATATAATACCCAAGTGTCGACTCTTTTGTAATTAACGGGCAGTATTTTGTAAGACAAGATAAATTTTGTGTTACTGACAATTTGGAAAGCACTAAACAATATTAGAGAATTTTTTTTTAAGATTACCATTCATACTTAAAGAAAATTGTTGATATTTAACCTTTGAAACTTGCTTAGGAGGGCTTCTTCTATTGTCCTTCAACTCGAGCATATAAATTTTTCTTAATTAAGGTCTTCATTAAAATTTTCATAGATTTCAAATGTTAGAAACATTTTTATTGTTAAAAATTTTTAAATGTTAGAAAAATAGAGAGAAAATGGAGAGAGCCAGATCTAACGAATAGACGTGCTGCTGCCCCCTACTCCGAGTACGAAATTTGGAACTATTCCTTAGTCACTCGTTTGGACGTTTCTCTACTATTCTACACTCGGAACGCCTAAAGGAAGGTAAAAAGGCTTAAAGCCTCGACCGTTTCTTTATGGCTTTAGTAAGGTGACCATTTTTTTTTCAAACCCGGGACGGGAATTTGTAGGGGGGAAGGTAGTTAAGTTAAATAACTAAAATATGATTTTTTTAAATAAAAATTATACATAACAAATACTAATTAAAGATATAATAAAATCAGTATTTTTTTTAATTAATCAAATTTTTTTATTCAGAATTACTGAGTACAAAACTTTTTATATTTTTCTGAACTATTGATCGTTTTCAGTAGGTCTTTTTCGCTTTGAGGCATTGTATAAAATTCTGTACAATTTTCTTCATAATTAACTTTAGTAAGTAATATCGCTTTTAGTGTATCTATTTCAAGTTGAGTTTTAAATATAATTAAAATAAATATTGAAAATAAGAATCTTTTCAAAAATTCGGGACAAAAAACCTGAATCCGGGACGTATGGTCACCTTAGCTTTAGGCGTTCTGAGTATAGAACAGTGGAGAAATGTGCAAACAAGACTTAGGAACTAGGTGACTAAGGAATAGCTCCAAATTTCGTACTCGGAGTAGGGGGCAGCACATATATTCGTGCGATCTGGCTCTTTCAACTGTCTCAGCGTTTTCTCTGACCTTTAATTAATATGGCTAATTACAATGGACAGTAAATTAAAGGAGGTTTATTTTTGTCCAAATCAAGTGGAATTTGGTGAGACTTCCTCCTACTTTCTTCACATACAATGTTTTTTTTTTTTTCACTAATAGCTTCCTCTTTTTTATTTTTGTAATAAGTATTTGAATTGCTTGGCTTTTTAAACACGTTTTTTTCCTCGAAGCCTTCATAGAGTTTATGTTTATCTATAGGCAACCAAATTTCTCAAATGACGCACTAATAGCATAACACCATTGAACCAGGATACTTTTCTCTAATATTGATTAGTGTTTAAAAAAGTAGTATTGATTTAAAAGAATTTTATTTAATTACAAGGGGGTCGAGACTGATAGCAAATAGCAAAAAAAAATGAAAAGCTATACACAAATTGGTAAGAAATACTAGCGATGGCTAATTTAGAATAACATAAATGAAAATATCTATACGCGAGACATTGCCTAACATAATGATGTTTTGCCTTTGGCCCACCGCCCGATTGTGAACTGCCCGCGTGTCACATGTGGCCCCTGAAACGACGCTCTCTGCTCGCCCGACGCCCATCTGCCCGCCGAACCATGACACCATCACCTTGTTGTTGCAGTACAAAGCCTCCATTACTGTCCCTGATTGCCCAGGCCCAGAACGGTAAACCAATATTCACTCACTCTCTCTCTCTCTTTCTCTCAATAAAATATATATATCATCACATTGTCTTAAATCTTCATGAAAATATTAAAATATTATATATATATATTCATATCAACTTTTTGATAATTTTGTTTAAATTGTTTTTTTGAAAAATATCTACACATGTGTATTCCATTGTAATTGTTATCATTTTTAAAAATTTTTTAAACAAGTAATTACGAGACTTGTTAGGTGTAAACATATTTTTTACTTGCCGCCTTTACATTCATCTGTATACATAAACGATTGCATGGATTTGAATATTAATTAAATCACTTGAATATCAATCATTTGTAGCAATCTATCAAGGAAAGTATTAAGAAAGATCACATGCTATTCACAAAATGTCATATATGCATATTTCCACGTTTTTCACACTGAATTCAAATGTAACAATCCATGCATTTTTTTTTAATCAAGAGAAAGAATGGAGAATATATTACATGTTTTATTACTAACGTTGGAAAGTTTATAAAATTTCTTATGTTTATAAAGATGTTATCGATTTCTCTGCTCTTATTTTTTGATATAAATAAGTTATTGTAAGTTTATAAGTATTAGCTCAGAGACAAAACATTTTTGTATAAAATTAATCTCTTTAGAATGGTTTATAGTCAGCGTTGTCCAACTGAAATTTCTCACATTAATATTATTTTAGTTAATAAAACTGTATTACTTGAAACATCGACGACGAAATGTTGAGAAAATTGCCATTTTACCAAAAAATCTTGCAACTCTTATCTAAGGGTGCAATCTCATGCATCGCTAAATTTCGAGCGATTTTGGTTTCGTGGTAGGTACAATTTCGACCAATGTACTGCCAGGATTTTGAAATTGGTAAAAAGATGGCTGCCATCTAAGCGATTTCAAGCTTCAACGATTTGACGCTAGCAGCGCTAGGACAGTAGTTTCAATTTCAAAAGAACTTTGATCGAAAACGGACCACCAAATCGTTGGAAATTGAGCGCTGCATGAAAATGCACCTTAAAATAAAATGTTTGAAAAAGCATAACTGACTGACTGATTGTCGCTCTATACAACAGTGGCGTTAGAGTTTAATTCCAATGAAACTCTCGAATTTTCATCTTGGATTTTCCAATGCGAAAACTGCTCATAACTAGTAATATTTAGTAATTTATTTAAATGATTGAAATTTCTATAACCGTATACCATAATCGAGTTTTAAAAGTTTTAATGATCTATTTAGATTTAAAATAACCAATTCGACCAAATCACTTCGACATTTCAAACTTTTTCTTGCATATGTTCTTTCAAATTTACACGAGCTCTTTATACAAGATTACGATTAAGATAGTTCATTCTGGTTAAGGTCTAATTTTTTCTCAACTTCATTGCAACTCCTATTTATAAACACAGAAGAAAAATATTTCAATTTTTTTTTGACCTACGAAATAAATGCTTTAAATAAAATTGTGTGTAAATTATAAAATCTTTTTGTCTCTAACAGTGATACAACTCAAAATAGATCAAATAACCTCGATTATACATCAACGCACCTCAACTATTTCATCGTATCGATAAAAGAAAAGTAAAAAGTGGTAACCTTCAATTTTGTGTAAGCTCTTGACACATTTTTACCTTTGCTCTTTACTTTTGTGGATTACAAATCTTACACTTTATGTGACGCTTACAACTCTTCATAAAATAGAAATTACTAGAAGAAAATTTGTATGTCGACGATTAGGACAGTTTGTATTAATGCTTTGTTGTACCAATTAGTGTTGTATTTGTGGCCCAGCGATTAAAGTCTCTCATGCGAACAGTCTACCGATCGGATCCCGCTATCGGTATTTTTTTTAAATCGTACTTTTGCTATTTTAAACTTACGATCGTGAATATTATACGGGAAGCTACTAGTTTCTCATAAACGACAATCTTCCAACAACCCATGAAAAAGAAATTGAAATGAACTGTAATACATTACAACTACAAGTCAAATATACCAATTGCAAAGAGACAAAAAAATGACCATCAATAAACCAAAGTGAACCCTCTTTAGTTTTACCATCTTCACCAAAAGGATGGTATATATTAGATCATTCAATTAATCAAATTACATCAAATTTAAGGTTTTCAACCATTTGCTTTTCCATCGTCGTGCCACTTCTAGTATAATTTTTCTGGAAATAATTTTCTTTAACAGTTGGACAATGCTATTTAAACTTGAAATGGAGTAGTTGGCAAAAAATATAGTGTTCAAAATAGTATTCTACATCCTCAACCTTGCAGATAAAACGTATTGCATTTTCTTATATTTTTCAACATTTCTTTTATCAACGACTTGAAACTAAAAGTAAGTTCCCACTTCAGCACACATGATTTGTTATTATAGACCTATCTTAATCAAGCTCAAGTGGGAACATACTTAATCAAATACTATGGAAACTACAGCAAAAACGTGCTTTTGACCAAAGCGTCTCAATGCCAACAATCGACTTACCATAAACCATAAATGGGATACGATGATTTCTTTGGCTTAAATCCTTATTATTTATCCGCGCCAATTTCAGAAACGAACACTTTTGAGCTAATATTTAAACAATAAATCGTTATTGCAATCGTACATTAACATAACTGCGACAATACACATACTATTTAAAAAAAAAAACGACCATCTTTGAAAAATAGGGTGACGGCATGCTATAATTATTTTCTTTACAGCTTTTAGCTTGCCTAGCTGGTTTAACTCTCAATTCCTTTTTTGTCCCAATTAATAACCTGCTTCGAGATGAGCCAATGATTTTATATAATAGCACATATTTTTCTTGAAATGGTCACAATGGTCTAGATACGTGTTTTTACTTTATTCAATGGTGTTCTCGAAATAATCTCCTCCATGTTATATCCTTTATTGCAATTTACTCTGATCCCTATCGGTTTCATTTAGAATGAAACTACCCCCATTGAACTCGGCCAATAATAACCATGGAATCTTCTCTAGATTCTAAATCATCTTTATTTCCATGTGTTTAAGTTGCCACGTGAAATGAAACGAATTCCTTGAGACCCAAATCCTGTAAATGATAATTGTTTTACGATCCCCGTTTCCAGTTTTAAGGGTTGATTAAGTAATCCTGTTTATCCTTGCGGAAGAATATATCACCCAAATTACCAATACGTTACTCAAGTTTAAAAAACAACATGTATTAGTGTGCTGTCTTGGCAGCTAGTCAACGACGGATATTGAAATGGAAAATTATAAGGGGAAGACCTACGAATTTTCATTGACAATTCCATCCGTCGAACGAAAATATCTCGTATAATTGATGATGATTGATAAACTTGATTAATGTATGAAAGTGTTATTTCAAATTTACTTATAAATTATTCTGTTTTCAGCATGTTGTCCTTATCATCGGATTTGGATACGATCTGCAATGTGGTTAACGATGTTGTTCCCAACTTGGAAGAGGTAAATATTCAATTTTTTTTTTTTTAATTATAATTAGTATCATTTGTCCCATCTATGTTAAGTTTTATGTGTCCGCGTGGACGAAATCTTGTAACAAAATTGTTCCCAAACTTTTATTATTATATAACTTATCTTCAAGTGCAAAGGAATAAGTTCAATTTAATATTTATGATTGACTACATTAATACAACTTGTAATAAAATTAATAAAAATATTTTAGATGCCTCTACGCCAAAACTGATTTAATTGCATTTGTTTGTTATAGAACGGAGCTCGTGTTAACGGAGATGAACTTGATTTGCGAATGATGGTTCATCAAAGTCAAGCCGGGTGTGTTATTGGAAAAGGAGGGTATAAGATCAAGGAACTTCGAGATGTAACTAACCCTCAATCTAAAAAATACATTTTTGAAACGCTACAATACAAACATTTTTTTTTTTTTTAGAAAACCGGAGCTCGAATCAAGATCTTCTCCAATTGTGCTCCTCAGAGTACCGATCGTATTATTCAGATTGTTGGTCAGCCAGCTAAATGTATAGATTCCATCCGCGAAATCGTGACTCTTATTAAAACTGTAAGTTACTTTGGGGTGTACCAAATTTTTTTTGTGGGTATTTATGATTTTTGTTTTAGAATCCTATTAAAGGACCGGTCAATCCCTACGACCCTCATAATTACGATGAATTTTATGCGGAAGTGTACGGAGGATATGGTGGTCGAGGTGGAGACCGACGTGGTGGTGGCGGTGGTGGTGGAGGTGGCGGTGGCGGTGGTCCCGATGGTATGCAAGATAGACGTGGAGGCGGCGGCGGTGGTGGTGGTGGTGGTCGTATGGATCGTGGTGGCGGTGGAAGATTTGGTGGTAATCAACGAGGAGGTCCTCGCGGAGGACCCCCAATGGGAGGCCCACCACCCCGCAACTTTGGAGGTCCACCACGCGGAAACGTCAACTTCAACCGAAACGATCCCTGGGGAGGACCCATGAATGGAAACATGATGAACCAACCCCCACCCAACATGATGGGATCTGGACCCATGGGTGGCGGCGGTCCTGGTCCCATGGGAAACGGTCCGATGGGAGGTGGCCCTGGACCAATGGGCGGCATGGGTGGCAATGGCCCGATGGCTGGTAACAACATGGGAGGTGGAAACCTTGGTGGAGGCCCTCCAGGAAAAACTTCCACTCAAGTTACCATCCCAAAAGATGTAAGTGAACAATCGTTTTAGGTTCAAATAGGAGATTGTAAAATTTGGGTGATAATTTTAGCTGGCTGGAGCTATAATTGGTAAGGGAGGTGGACGCATTCGAAAAATCAGAGCTGATTCCGGTGCTGGAATTACAATTGATGAACCTTTGCCTGGTTCTAATGACCGTATTATTACTATTACTGGTATTCCAAATCAAATACAAATGGCGCAGTATTTGCTACAGCAAAGGTAATTATTCCAAGAACTTCATCGAGAATGGTTTTGAATACATGCTTTTGGATTGTGGACATCAATAATGAACAACGAAGAAAATATCAATTAACTAAGTTAATCATGTTCTTGTTGCATGCGAGATCTTTTTTTTCATAACGAGCTTAACATTTTGATTACTACTTCTTTGCATTTTCAGGAGTTAATATGATATTTAAGAATAATGATAATAATAATTAAGCACAACAATAGGGTTGTGTCTTCAACGTATTTTTAATTCATAATACATTTATTATTCTGGAACCTTTGTGACTACTAATCGCTTGGCTACTCCTCGATTACCAAGGTTGTGTGGAAGACTAGTGATTTTGTTGTTCTGAATTTAAAGTAACAAGGAATCACTAATTTTCCCACAAAGTTGGTAATTAACGCATTGTTATGGTACTGGTTTTTTAATAATCTCATCAAATCATATATAATGGAAACATTTTTGTACTCTCATTTTGAAACTAAAACACTATTTAATTATACTTTTTTCTTTTGCAGTGTTCACGAAAATAATGGACGAAACAACTACTAAGCATATAATTAAGTTACTATCTACTAAAGTAATTCTACTATTGTATTAAGAACATGTTAAGAATATTTTACTGATAAGTATAATTTTTATCATTTGACTCTTCCCATATTTTTATACTTGGTTCATAAAACATTTTGTAAGCATCTCCCATAAAAACGAAGTAAGCTTCAATTTTCCCATTTGTTTTTTTAAGTAATAGTACTTGATTTTACATTATTTTTAATTTATATACATTTATTTACATTCCGGGCATTAAACAAGCAAATGGACGTTATTTTACTATATGCTCATTAAACAAAAAAAAAACGTATTTTCTTAAAAAGTTTTATTATTTAATGCAAAATTTGTAGAAATTTCATACTTTTTTTCTTCTTAAATTTATACGAATGTTTTTTTTTTTTTCTTCTTATTGTTCTCTCAAGTGTGAATTGTTAAGTCAGTATTCATATTCTTTTTGTAGATTTTTTTTTTGATATTGGAAAATAAAATTAGAAAAGTAAGCAAGATTTCAATTTAAAAATGCATTTAATAATTAAATGAGACAATTTATTTAAATTGCAATTTCTGTAATATTTGGTTGATATCATCAAGATTTATGATCGTTTCCATCTTTTGATTCTATTTTTAGATGTAATATGAAAAACCAGCAACAGTACAAAAAGAACAATTTTTCTGGTGTCTTTCGCATAAAATCAATTTAGTTTATTTTCTCTTATTTTATAGAAATAATCAACCAAATATTTTAGTTATATTTTATATAGATTTTATGTAAGAATTAAGAGTCGATGTATTTCAATAAAAAACAAAATACATTTTATTTTGAATTGGTTTTATTTGAGTAGCTCGCAATCAAAGACGGCCAATCGCCAGAACACTTTTTTTTCAGGAAAGCCAATTTTTTGTAGCGGAAAATTCTTCAAACTTTCTTCTATTTTTTTTTCTTAATCTGTCGTTGGCTATCTCATGACTAATTCCAGCAAGTTTCATAGCATGACATTATTAATTGTAAGCCCTAAAGCATTTTGAAAATTGAGATGGCCGCTTTTGAAACTAAGATTGGCTCTTGGCCGTTTTTGAAACTTAAAGATCAGAATATACGAAATACAAAAGAAGCCTTAGAATAAGTTTTTTTATTTATTATTTCATTTCAAGGTACAATTAACAAGTTAATAGTTTATCTTCTTCTTCCCCATGATCGGGAAAACACTCGCAATCTTCAATTTCTTCGTTCGGAAAGTGATTTTCTTGCTGCTCTCGATTACATTTTCATACCACCTCAATGACTCGATTTTTCTCCAAGTTACTCCAAAATGTTCATGAATAAGCTTCTTGATGTCAGCTATTTTTGCACTTTTGACTTTCACTCCTACCGAGATCTGCTTCGGGTTGATCATATTTATATTTTTCCCCTTCTTACAGATTATTTTTCTTCCCTGTGTCAACATTGTAGGCTATTTTTCCGCGAATTAAAATATTGTTTTTTGTCGATCTTTTTAGAATGAACCTTTTACATTTTACCACGTTTTTTTTAACTTGCTTTCTTGTTTGTTTCATTTGGAAATGTAACTGCCCAGCAGGCTTCGATACGGTGCTAGCCTCCTCTGTTTCCAGACACGTGCTGAATTCATCTATTCTTGGCATACCTGAAACCGAAACTTCCTTTTTCTAGCACTTTCTGGTGTCATTTCGCCACTTTTACTTCACTGTCCATTGCTGATCACTTAAACACTTTTAACTCATTAACTTTTAAAACATTTAAAAAAATCTATGCAAAGCAACAAGCTACCTCATAAGAAATGTATGCTCTACATAAGAAATAATGGGAGTTATGAATGAAACGGTGCTATGCACATTTTGATGTATGAAGAGAGAAAGATTTTGTTGAAAATCGCCTTTCTCTCTTCATGCATCAACATGTGTATAGTACTATTTCTTTTATTGGTCTTAGATGAATCACATAATTTCTTATGAAGTGTATGGTATATGTCTCGTCATATTCATTTTTGAAGCTACCACGTGACCAAAATAAGCGTTCTCATTGGCCGCAGAGTAATTGTCCGACTTTGATACTACAATTTCCTGTAAATGTCCGTTTTTTATTCTAAGGCGTACTTTCAAAGCAGGATTTACCCGTTAGGTAGCTTTTTTTGATATAATTTCAATATCACCATAATGCAGCTCATTGTGAAGAATAATAATCCATCAAAATCTCAATTTTGATAAAAATGGCGATTGGCCGACTTTGATTCTGGGCTACTCATTTCTTTAACCCGGTGATTCCTAAAGTGGACAATATCGTGAAGCCCTGAAAAAGAAGCGGTAATAACGACGGTTGCATTTGGTCTGTCTTCAGTAAATGCAAAAAGAAAGGATTTTTTTTGAAAATTCTAACTGCGTATAACCACATAAGAAACTTCGTTCCATTTAAGAACTTGTTAAAAAAAACATTTAATCGACACATGTTAAAGAAATAATTTAATATCTGCTGAGAGGCGCCACAGTACTTTCATTGATGGAACTCGCTGTTGGTTAAAAAAGCTATAAGCACTATCACTTTATAAACAGAAATAAGAATGAACTATTAATGCATACAGCCTCTATGTATATACGTACAATACGAACTCTCACCCTTAACACCAGAACCCTCCTTATTTGAATTTTCTCAGGAAAGGGTTTCAAATAAAAGTTGAATGCATTAATGCGTCTATGTACTAAAATGCAGGCTAAATTCCAAGTTTAGTGAAATTCGGATAAAGTTTTTGATACGATATCGCTGTCACATACAGCGGTGGCCGGACAAAATAGCACGGAATATATGTCATGGGAACAAAATATAAGAAGTTTGGGTATTTACTTGCCGTTGATCAGTTGGGAACCGGTACCAGAACACTGCACCGTGTAGCATAAATCTAAAGATAAAAACATAAAACCAAGAACGCTTCTCTTTGTCATTGTAAGAAACACACAGTATTAAAAAGTAACGAACAAATTAAAACATTCTAAGAATACGGTGCCATTTCAGCATAAAGAGCCGTTTGCTCTTCTTAAACTCAATTTGTTCGTTACTTTTTAATACGGTGTGTTTCTTACAATACAATACAAATACCCAAACATCTTATTTTTTTAAATTTATTTAAGGTCGCATCAACTACTATGGTCATTAGCGACCGTCGAATCCGAAAACCCAGAATAAAAATCTAAGGCTTTCATTGGGATTCGAACCCAGGAACACTGGCGTACAGGGCAACTATCTAGTCCACCACGCCCCTAGGGACCTTATATTTTGTCCCATGACATTTTGTCGTAGCACCCATACAGCCACATATATACACAGAAATGTTTCTAAAAACCACTTTTAGAGGACCTCAAAACGTGTATTTCCGGTGAAAGCTCGAATTCGAAAATTCGACCCGATTATAATACTTCCTTTTACTATATAGTAGTACAAGAAAGTAGTACTGGTAGTAGGGGAAAGGTATAAAAGATGATCCCTCTAAGCAAGAATTGAAATAAAATGACGATATTTCCCTATGAAACAAACTTGATAGCATTTACTACTACCATATTTGGTTATCTACCCTTTATCATACTCAAAATTTCTAATTAATTCAGTTTACATAATAATATATACATATTTTTAAAAATCTACAAAGTAATCATCTTATACACCCGGGTGGCTAAGATGATCCCTATGGTTGGGGTAAGATGATTCCAATGATCATCTTACCCTAATATCGAGCAACCTTTTATTTTTTCAAGAATAAAGTAAGTAAAAGCGAATATCAAGACTATAAAACGTCTTTATTTAAGATGATTTTTATAATTCAACATAACATATACTCAGGTTTATAACTCAACAAAATAAACTCTAAAAAATTAATCCAGTCTTCTGAGTAGTGGCTTCATTATGCAACTTTTCTTAAAAGTGTAATCGCTTTTTGGCCGGTGTTGTGCTACACATTTCACAAATAAATGGATTTGTATCATCGCTATCAATTCCGGCACAAGTTTCATGCCGCCATTTTCCACAAGCACTTGATCCACCTTCCACCGTTGATATCGCCGGAAAACTTTTCCGTGCAATAAAGGCATTCTGTGTCATCTTCCTCAGATGACTCAGACGAGAAATATGATGTTTTTTTAAACTTAATGTATGTAAGTACTAAATACATAAAAATCCTGGGGATTATCTTGTGCACAAGGAAGGGAATCATCTTGCCCCAAGTGCAACTTTTTTATTCAAAGTTAATTAACATAACCCATACTCACGTCGCTATTTCCAAGTAACCCAAAAATCAAAATTAGGCGTATTAGAATGTCACAAACACAAGAATCATTGCGCTTACTTTATTATGTAATAGAAGTAATGTAAAATTGAATTCAATCTTTCCTTATATTAACTGAGCACAATTTATATTTTTTCTGTAAAATCCAACACGCTGATTATGCTGTCTTTGCAAATGGACAGTGGCGGGGAGGTATTCGAGGCTATGTTTTGTCAAAAATTCAACTAGATAGCGTTAGCTGTTTGGGCGCAATCGAAAAGGATCATCTTACCCAATGGGATCATCTTGTACACCTTTCCCTTACCTATGTATACAGCCTATACGACAATGAGTCTAAAAACTATAGAAAATTGAAAGAAAATCGTTGAAGCCCTTTTTCAAAAATGTAAAAAGCTCAAAAAGTCGTAGACTACAGTTGAGCTTTCGGTTAACCGATTTCATGTTTTTAAAACCACTTTTTTGGACTTAAGACACCTCAAAACACGTATTTCCGGTGAAAGCTGGAACTCGAAAATTTGACCTGATTACAATACTTCCTTTACTATACACCACCGGTCGGGGAGCCGGGGTAATTTACCCCCATCTGGGGTAACAATAAAATTTTTGGGGGTAATAAGGCAATTTGTTCTAATTTGCTATTTTATAAACGTGTTAGTATTTTTACAAACCAGTATTTGAAATTAAATGAAAAGCTTCAATTTTAAAGTTGTTGCATCAAACATGAAGCAACATCATTTCTCGAAAATGTGAAGTGGAAAGTTTTCATTTAATTTTTGTTCTGTTTGTTCCTATATGAAAATTGTATTTTTTTTCGTCTATTATCTATACTTACATTTTCATGTAACTTTTTTATTTTCCGTATAAATTAGTTGAATTAATAATGTTTTATTTACATGTACATTGTCTCCTTTTCAAAACGAGGTGGTAATAACAACTTACGTAAAAATATGTGGGGGTAGTGTTTAAAATAGTTCCCCGGCCGCTGCTATACACGGTAGTAAAAGTAAGTAAAAATTGAAAAATAAAATTAAAGTTTTAAAATCATAAGTACGCTCCCTCTCTATCAACTCAATTCAACTATTTTTTATTCGGTATTCATATTTGTAGGAATCGATGTATTTCAATATACAAAATAATAAATTTTATTTTAAAATGAATTTATTTCTTCTTAAAAATCCAATATATAAATAGTAACGATATTTACAGGAAATCACAGTATAGGTAACAATTTATATACTATCGTATTTTATATAAAAATATATTAATATATTTGAATTTTATAAAGCGATTTATTGCTTACATGTTTAAAATTATATTCAAAGTACATACATACTAAATATTTATGATTTCATTCAAGATTAATGTTGATGAAATTCTTCAGGATGTTCAGCGATATACAACACATAAATGAGAGGACATATGAATCCTATGAAAAGTACAAAAATAACTAAAACAACCCAAGACAGTCCACAATCATCCCCTGAAAACGACCATAAATTGGAAGTTACCGAAGTGTTTTCGATAGTTTGCTGGAGCAATTGGTCATTTTCCTGATACTCTAATATTTCATTTTCTTCTCCTACACTAGAATTAACCTTAGAATTTAAAATGATTTCATTCAATGAGCCGTTAATATCACATTTTTCACAATTCGCTGAGTTTGATTTGAGTTTTTCTTCGAGTGCTTGCACATCTATGTCTATTAGTTGTGAGTTGTCCACGCTTTTTGTTGGTGAACTGTTACCACTGACATGAACACCAACGATTAATTCGGTTAATACTGAGTGTGGTCGAACTGGGATTCGAATCGATCTTCTAGCAAAGATTTCATTGTCTCGTAATATGTTGTTGATTCGTTTCAATTCAGCAATCTATAAATATTAAAAATTTGTTGAATAGTTAATGGTTTAGTGTTGAGAGAGATAAGTGTAAAAGTTTCAAAAAATTAAAAAGATGCTCGTATTGTGGGTGGGTCTATGCATAAGTAGTGAATGCAATGTAATTTTTTCAAATTAAAATAATTACTGTATTGTAGTTTAGATTTAACGCCAATTACGGGCCTTTTATATAAAACGTCTCACTTGTTAAGTGAGACGTCAGTTTAAATTTGTATGCTGTAAATTGTCGCTTCACGCCAAATCTCATGTACTGCGATGACGTTAGTTTCTTTTTGATATTCTTTATTGTGTAAATTGGCGATTGTTGTTTGAAACGAGAAATTCACGAGATTTGTTGTGAAGTGACAATTGTCGTCTCACCTAACAAGTGACACATATTACCGAATAGTTTCGACTTTGATTCAATTTAAATTAATAGTTCACTTACAGTCGTACGTCGTACGTTACAGTCGTAAGTGAACTATTAATTTAAATTGAATCAAAGTCGAAACTATTCGGTAATATGTGTCACTTGTTAGGTGAGACGACAATTGTCACTTCACAACAAATCTCGTGAATTTCTCGTTTCAAACAACAATCGCCAATTTACACAATAAAGAATATAAAAAAAAAAAAAACTAACATCATTGCAGTACATGAGATTTGTCGTGAAGCGACAAGTTACAGCATTCGAATTTAAACTGACGTCTCACTTAACAAGTGAGACGTTTTATATAAAAGGCCCGTAATAGACGTTAAATCTAAACTACAATACAGTAATTATTTTAATTTGAAAAAATTACATTGTATTCACTATTTATGCATAGACCCACCCCCCTCTTTCAACAAAGTAAGATTAGGTGAGAATCGGCTAGACCCCCCCTCCCCTGAACATTTTACGTTATTAATGAATACCTCTTTAAAAAAAAGATTACTTGCTATCCTACAGGAACCGTACGTTTTTTAGGATAAATGATATTCAACATGTTAAGATCTAAGGTATATCTTTAAGAAAACTTCATTAAAATTCCTTTCGTTAAGTATTTGTTCATTTTTTTTTAATTTTTAGTAGGTATATTGTTTTAATACGTTTATTTATAATTAATTTCTTCGACAATGAACAATGAAAAAATTCAAATATCTTATAAAATTTCATTATTGATCTTATTGGGTGACGGGTGTTAAATTGAAATTATATTTATTTTCCCGTGAAATTGTAATTTTTTTATTTTAAACTTTTTAGAGAACTTCTGTCATTACTGTGCAAAATTGGTCAGGTCGTCTTGAGGAAAATGTGCTTATTCTAGTACACGAACTTCTTTTAAATATACGGTTTCTGTAGGATACAATTGTTTTGCTATCCCATGGGAACCGTGCATTATTCCAGCCTTAAAAGAAACTATACCAGCCTCCCCCAAACTACTATGTACATTGCAAAAACATATCTATCCCACTGGAATAGCACATTTTTTCTGAATAAAAAGTAAATCAATCCCTCTTGAGGAAAATGAGCTAAGACTCTATTTCGTGGACTTTAATTAAACTGCTTTAAATTTCGCGGTTCCAATATAATACAATTCTTTTGCTACCCCATGGGAACCGTTCATTATCCTGTTATAAGAAGTAACCTATATCATTCTCACAGTCCTAAACTACCACATTACAAAAAAGCAAGTTAATTTTTGCTCTGTAAAAAACAAAAAAAATATCTATCCCACGGGAACCGTACATTTTTTTTTATATTTTCCAAATTTTAAAACATTTTATGCAATAGTTTTTTTTTTTTAATTCCCAAAAATCACCTTTACTCAGGCGGTCTAACTAATTGTACCCTTCAAGCCGTTGGACCTTTGTGCTCCCTTGAATTGAATGTTCTCAATTATCATTTACCCGCTGTTTATTAATACTGATAACCAAATCAAAATTGTTTACGAAAATTAATCAACAAATAATTATCATAAATATAGCGCAATTTATTGAGAGCTTTATTACGTTGATCAGATTGAAAGTAAAACTATTTTATTGTTATTTATTACTAAATGAGATTTTTTTTCAGATAACCGTTATAGAAACTGAACTACTGTACAACTTATAATTTGATTATTGTTTATATTTTGGTTATAGATAAAATAACGCCCTATTAAAGTTGAAAAGGCAATCAAAAGCAACGTTAAAACACCTTTCTACACCAATCTCATTTTTTAAAGGTTTTATTTTACCGTGCAATGGAAACGAAGGGCTATCGCTTGCAGTGTGTCGTCCGCTTCGATTTCATAGTCCAACGTTGGAGTCTCCCGTCGTGGTTGGGGTTGTAAAAGGATGTCCTGGTCACTGTTGTCATTGTAATTGTTTGAAACTGAATTGTATACGACATCATTCTTTTTATGCCTGCAATGTTGACATATTTGACACGTTCGAAATCAATTTCTTAAGATATAAATACGTACTTATAACGATATGTCATTGCCATTTGTTATAAAGTTGATTAAATACCATAACACGTCTTGTTGACATAAATTCTGGACAATTTAAGATTACTTATGTCGTCATCTCATTTTTGTTAAGGACAAGTCATTGTAAATGACGTTTTTTGTCACCGTTAAGATTTCATGAACACCAACTTAGAGATTTAGACCTACATTTTTAATAGCATTTTTATTTTAGTTTTGGCAGATATAAGTAATTTTTCTCGACAAAAATTTTGCTTAAAAGAAATCAGCGAAATCAGGATTCAGCAGGATTCTTTGAAAAAATTTGTAGTTGAAAGAAGAAAGAGAGAGATACTAAACATTAAGTTTGAATTACGATTGTTAGAAAGAGATATTAAAAATCACTATTTCCTGGCTTTATTTCCCTACAACTCCCTAAATAAACGACTGCAACGACTGCAACTTTTTAAAACGTATTTTTCAAACGTACAAAACTTTTATTTTGCGTTCCTGATATTTTTACCAGTGGTGTATCGGTAAAATAAGAAGTAACGGAACGCATGATGAGAAGAAAAATATATTCCGCGACTTTCCACAAGCAGCTTCCTGAACATTTTTTTTTCCGATTTTTACAAAATTTGCTTTTTTTTCTCAAAAACCAATTTCGCTAAGGACCTAAAATTTTCAAGATCTTATTATTTCATGAATACCTACAAACCCTCCAAGTATTGTTTAAATATCTTCCGGGGGCAAATTCATCATTCTTTTACCCCTACGGCCTTGTGTTTTCCTTGTAAGTTTTTTTTTCTTATTGTTACTTTACTAAATATTAACAAACAAAAATAAGAAACTCGAAAAAAAAATAAGAATATAACTGCTAAAGCCAACTACAGAACACATTATGATTATTTGATTTAAAAGGGAAAAAAGAACAAGACACAAAAAGCAAGATAAATTATCTACAAGTTAAGATATTTTTTGAAATGTTTTTGCTAATTCGCCAATTTAAAATATTTTCATTTGGAATTAAAAAAATGATTAGTTACTAAAAAAAGTACCGGAACGCATTCTTTTTCTGATAAAAAGGGCCGGAACGTCCCCCCCCCCCCCGAATACACCACTGATTTTTACTAGTTTTCATCGTTATCATCAACATTAAATATAAAATTTAATATCTTAAAAAATTAAATATCTCAGTGTGTGTCGTTAACGTTGTTTATTTACCTTACTAATTACAAGTTTAGAAGTTAAAAAAATTTCTGCTTGAACCCACTCGAACGACTCGAACACACTAATCTCAGAAAATAATATTTAATTTCATATATTAAATTTAAAATTTCACATACATTTGGGACAAACCTCTTATTTTACATATATTTCTTTAGTGTGTAGGGTCGGATTTAGAATGTAGCTTGGTGAGGGGTCATTACCGGAGATATCTGTGGAGATATCCCCCACTAACGTGGGGAGCCCAGGGGTCTTCTTCCGGGAAATTTAAAAAATACATCTCTCAAAAACGTGTTTTTATGCGTTTCTTGGCTAAAAACAATACCTAATAGATTTGTATTGTGTGCTATTTATTTAGTAGACAACGTAGACAACCTGTAACAGTGATATAAATGTAAGAAATTCGATGGTTTGACCAAAGGGTCTAGCCCGATAGCCATAAAGAAAGTACCCCAGGCGGTTTTTGAAAAATGCTTCCGTGTGCTGATTTCTCTTCATGGAAAACTTATTTTTGCACAATTTTAACCCGCTACCCTCACTTGTATTGGAGTTACGGGGGAAACTACCACGGACGTTAAAAATTATTTTTTTCTAGAAAACTTGTAGATTTTTTCATTAAAACTATACGTAGATATGAATAAAACGCATAATATATATTTTTTTCAGAATTTTTGTAAATCTATAAATGATGGAAAATGTTATTTTTATTTTTTGAGGGTGGTTTTTTACATCAACCCTTGAAGTGACACCTTTTTTTTAAATGTGATAGTGCCTTTATTAACCAGCTTTCATTTAAAAAAGTTGCTTTAAAAAATTCGTTGCCGCTCACCACTAAAATGAGATCATCCAGGGACAGGTTTGTAATGAACAGCGCATTTCGTAAATGCATTTATTGCTTTATGGTTTGTATATATGCCATAATATGGTGTTCGTCAAGAAAAAAAGTCCTGAGAAAGAAATTAATTTTTGAAATTTTTTATTAGACCTATTAACAATTAGTGCAGGAAACTTTTATCCAGTCTTTAACTAATAATAAATTTAAAGAAAGTTTGATAAATAATACCGATTATAGCGAAATGATTAAAAGTAAGTTATTATCGTTATTATTATGATATATATGAATTAAAAAGGTATGATTTTATTAAACAGTTTCATCGAATAATAAAGGATCTCAAATGGAGATCTAATACATTTTTAATACAATTTAAACTTAATACCAATTATTGGCGCCGTGGTTAGAGCAATTGCTCTCTCCGCTTCATGCGTCAAGTGGTACTGGGTTCGAACCCCGTTGAATCCTAGACTTAAGATCTTAGACCTAAGAAAAAGTTGACGAACCGAAGTTTTCTGTGTTTAAACAGTCGTGGTATGACCTTAAATGTAAAGCGACTTAAAACACCAACAAAAAAAAAATGAAAATTTACGCTAATTGTTATTCATTCAATACGTTAAGAGCTACGTTCCATAACGCGTTTGCAACGATTGCACTGATTGCTGTTAACTTAACGCTGTTACGCCTTACCGTTACGCGGCAGCTGTAGTCTAGATGTCCAATACCTTATACCTATCTATCTTATTCGTGTATATATGTATAATCTATATCTGTACTACAACTAAGTAATAGGTATATATAAAAAACTAAGATAATTACTCTGAATGCGCTAATCTTAAAACCAAAAATTTGTAATCTTACAAAACCTATTTTTATGATTCTTAATAATGCTTTCGAGCAGACGTTAGGCGATTATAAGCAAAGTTTTTTTTTAGATTAAGATTTTTTTTTAATAATTTTGGTCATCTTAACCATGTAAATTAATAACCTTATATTTTACTTACTAAGCAATTATACAACAAAATTAGTATTATTATTATATACCGAGTGAAACCACTTATTAATTTCAAATTTAGAATTGCTTTGAGTAAAATTCTTTGACCGTTAGGTGTTTAATCTTAATTATCTTTATTACCTAAGTCATAAATTTACAATAAAAACTCATTTTTGTCATTACAAAATTTATTCATCTTAGGAAATTAAATAATTAACAGTCGTTTTTCATTGCATGTTATCCACAGTATAAAAGTTTCATTTGTATAATATTTTCAAACTCAAAATGGACAAAATTAAATTTAAAATCTACACATAACAAAAAAATTAATACAAATCAATCTAGACATGATTTTTTCAAAATTTCATTTCTTAAAGAGGTTTCAAAAAAAAATTTTTTTATATCTGCATATAATAATTCACATTGCTTTTCATATAAGTCTCGAGTAGCTGCATAATCTTTAACTGCATTTACTTGTACTTTATTTTGATAGTCTTTAAGTTGCTTTCTACAAAATAAAATTAAAATTAATTAATTCAATTTTTTTATTGAAAGTTTCTAGGTTTACTTACTTAAAATCTTCTTCGATCTCATTTAACCATTGATTTAATTTCTCATCTTCAGAAGTTGTAAATTTGAATAAGGACATGTTATCTATTTCCTCGGCTGTAGGCAGCTTTTGTTGAAGCTCATCTAATAGGGTGCTAAAAATAATAATAAGTAAAAATAGATATAGAGAAAGTGATATTAAGATATTGCATACTTTTGCTGTGATAATAATTCATGACGATGCTTTAAATGTTTCTCCTCTTCAATATTTAATAGTTTACATTTTTTAATGTTCTCTTTAAGCATTTCTTTACACTCTTTCGATATTGATTCACATTTCTTTTTCAGTTTTTCTCTACTAATTTTAATGGTTTCCATTTTGTCTTTCATTTCCTTGCAGCTAAAAAAAAGTAAATTATTATAAATTCGGAAGTTATGAATCGGCTAAGAATTCTACTAGATTAGAGATTTTATGAACGACTTCAGCTTTTTCAAAAGTCAGAATGGCCCGGGTTTCTACTACTGTTGGTTTTGACGAGATAGTGATTACGACCAAAAAATATAAAACTACTAGAAGATCCAGTTTAAAGCTACGTTCCACAATGCGTTTACAATAATAACTACATTAACTTTGAAGCGTTTGAGCAACATTAATTGCTCTAATCCATAGGTTCCCAACTTTTTTCGGGTGGCAACATCTTGATTTATAAAAGCCATGTAACCCGCAACCCCCATGTAATGGAAAGAGTCATTCATAGCAAGTAATTCTATATTCTTATATTCTATTGTATAAGATCTCATCATTGTACGATCAATGACGCTCTAACAAGCAAAAACTACACCAGGATATTGGTATAGATTAGTTAATATATTAACGAATATTCGCATTTTTTTTTCATTCGCATTCGCAAGAAACGACGCGAATGTTTTTGACAAACCACAAGGAAATATATATGAAATGATAATACAGCTGATAAATTTTTTTTATTTCATTAAAACATTGAATAATGAATTAAATGATCAGGGAACAGTCTTCAGATAGCTGGCCACTAAAATGAAAATACTCTTTTATAT
The DNA here is from genome assembly GCA_958496155.1 of Sisyra nigra. NCBI lineage: Eukaryota > Metazoa > Arthropoda > Insecta > Neuroptera > Sisyridae > Sisyra > Sisyra nigra. Next base: position 18,263,099 of record OY292315.1, on the reverse strand, counting down.
TCTTGTTAGTTTAATAATGAAAAAATCACAACTAAAATAAAAATTAAATTCGCCTTCCTTGCGTTTACAAAAACTCCATTTCTAAATTTTTGTATTTATTTTGAAAAACGAACTTGAGAATCCAATCAAATAAGGTAGTAATATTATTCTAGGTCTAATAAGTCTTGTTGCAATTTATAATGTAAGATTTGTACTTATTAAGCAATAATTAGGATTTTAATTAATAGACCAGAGCTAAAGCCTTTGAACACGATAAAAAGAGAAAAAAAATTATAGTAGGATGAAACCCATTAGAAAAGAAAAAAATATATCAAAAAAAAAAATAATAATAAATTACGGTCGATCTGAGGTGGGGAAGTAGAAAATGAGGGATTTTAAGGGTAGAAACGGTTTATCTCGATTTCCAAAAAAACTACAAGTCCTATGGAAAATTACAAAGTTGTAGATAATAAGAAGATCTACAACTTTTGTGCTCACACTTTTTTACACATACCCTCAAAATTTATTTGAAAAATTCCAATACCAAATTTTTGTTTTTATCTTTCACAAAAAAAAATCATGAAATTTAGTAAATATTGCTAACTTTTAAATATCCCAAACACACTGAAATTTTTTTGGTTTAAAATATTTATTTTTTCACCTTATTTTGACTTAATATTGAAAAAGCACTCTAACTTTCAATCGAAAATGCTCACGTCAAAATATCTACTTTTTAAAAAAAGTCAGTTTAAATCAAAAAAATGACAGTATGTTTGGGGCATTAAAAAGTTAGTTTTTACTATATTTCATGAAAAATTTTTTTTTTTTGTAAAAGTTAAAAATCAAAAACAAAAAACTTGGTTATTGGAATTGTTCACATCAATTTTGAGGGTATGTGTAAAAAACGTTAGTACAAAAGTTGTAGATCTTCTTATTACCTACAACTTTGTCGTTTAAATTTTTTTTTTAATAGGACTTGTAGTTTTGTTGGAAATCGAGTTAAACTGTTTTTACCCCCCCCCCCCCCTTGCACTTTCCGACCTCAGATCAACCGTAATGTATTTTTCCTTTCATTTTTGTTATAATCTCTTCCTTTTATAATGGGTTTCATCCTACTACAATTTTGTTTTGGGTTCAAAAATTATCAACCCTGGTCTATAAATAATAAAATTTAAATATCTTTACAGAAAACAAAAAAAAAATAACCAAAGTTAAACTTCTGGTAGATATCCACCTTGATCTTTCGCTTTAATTATATCCCTATTTTTCTATATAAATAACTAGCTGGTCCCCGCCCGCTTCGCTGAGCGTATCTAAATTATACTGATTGAATAATTGAAACTTTCATCCCATCAACAAAAAAAGACAGATAGATATTTCCAGATCTTTGATTCATAGAAAGTTCATGAAAATCAGATAAACTACTTTTCCAGGAAGATATTCTATATAGCTATCTAGAAGAGCTATCTTATTGGTTCTATACGTTTTTATGAATATTATAAAATACTTATACTTGTGTTCTTTAAATAGCAATACAATTTGAAAATGTTGAATGTATTATATATTTAACTGAGTTTTTCACCAAGTTCAAATTTTTCAATAGTAATTTAACACGTTTATTTTTAAACATTATAGACATTCAAAAATTAACAACGAAAGAAGTTTTAATGTTTCAAAATTTTTCATTATTAGTTTACCGATGTTATCGGATGTTAAATTAAAAATCATATTTTGCTGTAGAAATTGTAATTTTTATTTAAACTTTTTTGGAATGATTGTGTTAAAACGCTATTTCATAAACTTTAGGGATAGCCTTTTTAAAAAAAAACACAATTCCTGCAGTAGGATAAGTACAATTGTTATGCTATCTTTTGAGAATCGTGCATTATTCTAACATACGAATTAATAATCTATATTTTTCTCTGACCTTTCAACTACCCTATTGCAAAAAATCATGTCAATCTTTTGCTCTATGACAAACAAAAACATATCTATCCCACGGGAGTAGTACATTTTTCCTGGATAAAAAAGAGATCAGGCCTTCTTGAGGATAATGTGCTAAAACTCTATTTCACGTACTTTAACAAAACTTCTATTAAATACACGATTCCTGTAAGATACAATTGTCTTGTTATCCCACGGGAAGAGTACAATTATGTCGATTTTTTGCGCTATGAAAACTCTCATTGCTTGTCAAGCAATGTATCACGCACCGGCGCTCTCTACTTAAAATATTGGTTTGTAGTATATGCTATGTATCATCAGAGATGGCGCTGTATGTGAAAAATGATTTTCCCGCTTTTCTGTTTAAATTTTTCCTGAATTTTCTATGCTATAAACCTCACACAGCCCGAGACCTTTCCAACGAATGCAAAACCGTGGAAATCGGTTCGTGCGTTCTGGATTTATAGCGTCAGGAAGGAAAACCCGACTTATTTTTATATAATAGATTAACACTCAAAAAAAAAAAACATTAATATTATTAGCACACATAGCATTTTACGCGCACTTTATTTGAAAGTCAACATTCGCTTTCACGAATGTGAAAAATAGAACCTTCGTTACATCACGAGTATAGATAGTGCTTCTGATAGGTAGAATGTTGGACTTATGTTGGAATAAATAGAAAAGTTCTCATCTAAAGACAAGAATATATGAGTTGACCAGGAGCATAATAACCCTAAGACAGTGTGGGGGGATGAACCTGACCTGTATTTGTTGATAGAAAACAAAATAAATAAATATTTAGTCACCTCAGGTGAAACGGATTTTCTAGTCTATATTTTGTGTCACGACCAACTAACCGATGGGTAGCGATTTCGCTTAGTTTACGACTCCTTCGTATACACTATATTATTATTGCTTAACTTACCGTTCATCAACTTCCCCAAAAAGTGAATTTCCCTTTGCAGTTTTTGTACTTGTTGATTTTACTTCTTCCAATTTCATTTCCAGGGACATTGTTTCATCTTGTAATTCATTTCGAAGCTCAACAGCACTTGCAAACTGTTTTTCTTTTTTCTCAAGAATACTTTTACTTTCATTTAACTTCATTTCCGATTCGGTAACAACTCTTTGTAGTTCATCTTTCTTTAGTTTAATTTCATTATTTTCTTTTCGAATATCTTCCAGCTTTGACTTCAATGTTTCATTTTCAATCGTTAAATCGTCGATTTGACAGCTTATTTCTTTATTTTCATGTTTAAGCTTATCAGAAATGTCGCAGTTGTTTGGACTTTTAAGATTTAACATCGAGATCTTTTTCTCGTTTAGTTCATTGGTCAAAGCTTCTTGTTCTAGTAACTCTTCTTCATGTTGCGAATGAAGAGCTTTGAGTTTATTTTTCAAATTCAGATGTTGGTCGGTTTTAGCTTGTAATTGAGAGCTTAATGTCTCTTTTTCAGTTTCTAAATCCTTTGTCACCTGTTCAGTCAGCAAGATTTTCTGTTTCAATTTGTAAATTTCTTCATTTTTTTCTTCTAGTAATTGATCGGTATCCATTTTAAACTTAACTTTTAACTATTTAAAATTCTTTATAAATCTTAAAAATTTATTTTTTAAAAATTATATAAAAAGGTTCTAGAAATTAATTTAATTGAGTAAAATGTCACTTTTTAACCGTTCCAAACTTTTAACAACTTTTCAAAACGTTCAAGACGTTAACTGACGTTTGAATGGAATAGAACGAATAGAACTTTTATTCAAGTTGAACAAGGATAAAATATATAAAACGTTAATTTCTTGGCCATCTGGTGATAAATTTTCAAAAGTATTATTTAAATTTCAAATAATTGCCTATTTCATTTCATAAGTGATTTTAAACGAAATTCTGTTGCTGCAAAATAATACCAGTTTAAAATCGGCAACAATCTTGCATTTTTTTCGTTTATAACGAAAATCGTTTAATATAAAATAATACTGTCTTTCAGTTTCATTGTATTTTAGAAGGCAATAAATTGGGAGGATAGGAAAAATTTAAAGCTATATTCTTTGGGGATTGTTGTGCAAGATAAACACCAAGGGTCGTATAATATGTATATCAAGTAATATTGTAAAATATAGTAAGGCAGTTCTATTAATAATTTTTGGACGAAACCTTAATACTTTTCGAATATAAACATTTCTTTTGAAGTTAAATAATTTGCTTTAAATATTATTAATGTAATTTTAAAAAAATTGCTTCATATTTTGCAAGTACAGTCGAATCTGGATAAGCGAAAGTTCCTAGAACCGTAATTTCATTTTCACTTACATATAAAGACAACTTATTAAGCCGAATTTTTAACTTATAGTGAGGCATAAAAGAGGCCTTTTTTACTCATAGTGGTTGATACAAAATACAGCAAATATGTAGTCATAAACATGTAAATATTGTAACTACATATATAGTAGAAGATCCAAACCTACATCGACCTTCACCGAGTTGATAATAGAATGAAACATATGTTATCATGAATTTGAATCATGAAATCATTTTTACCCCACCTTTTGCACGCCAAAGGCTTTTTTTTCTACCCAATTACTGGGCTACTATCAGAGCACTGAGACTTTATAGTATCTTTTGATTTTAAAATTTAAAAATAAATCAAACTCACTCTGTATTAAATTTCGTAATTTTTCACACTCAAATGCATTCATAGTTTAGTTCCCAGTCAGCACCAGATATTCAACTAAATAACAACTCTGTAACAGTTACATAATGAAATAACGTGACGTAAATGTTACAGAACTGTTACGTAGTTGACCTTTTAGTGCTCACTGGGTGAAATTTTTCGTTTTAATATTATGAGTACGTGCTGAAACGTTAATAATTATCAACTGTAGTCTGTAGTAATGCGCATTTGGCTATTCGAATACAATAGGATAGTGATACAAAAATAATGTTAATTCCTAGAAATTTAAAAATGAGCAATAGAGGAGATTCTTCTTATGGAAGTAAAGCTAAATATAACAGTCACGGTTCTAGAGGTTCAGGAGTGAAAAAAACTTTCACTTTAAAAGGTTTCTATTTCTCATTTGTAGAGGTTTAAGATGAGTAAAATAACAAGGCCTGACAAATACTTTCACTTACAGTTTTCTCGTTTACAGCTACTTCTCACTTACTCAAGTTTAACTGTATAAGTACATCCTTCTTAAAATTAGTCAGAAAGAGTAGATCCTATTTATGGAGACAAAGAAAAATAAAACAGTCTCAGTTATAGCGGTCCACAAGGGACTTACAACTTTCACTTATACAAGTTTTTGTTTCTCACTTATAGAGGTTTAAGAAGGCTAAAATGACATGACTTGGCACTTCTTTTATCCTTCTTATTATAATACGACCTCATATTTTCTTAGTAACATTCCACTTAATGCATTTATGTTAAACAATGCACATAAATGCATTTTTCCAATAATGGCGAGGTTTCATGTTTAGTATAGTTCGTGTGTTGAATCTAAGAAAATTTCGAGATACTGAAAAAAACGATTGCACTAACAACAATATGTTTGCTTAGTTGCCCATTAACTCAGAAATATTAATTTAAAAACAATTAACTCTATACTTATTGTTATTATAGATCAATTTTAACATCCTTATATTGGTAGTTAAGGTAAGACTTGGACTATTATCGAACTATTGTTGCTAAGCTTTTCAATATTTAATCTGTTTCATATATCTACTTTCTAATAAATTATTTCCTTTTTTGTCGGAGGACACACGTAAATCTGTTATAATTATTTTAATAATTTTTGAAACAAAGTCTATAATAAAATTAAACAGTAGGTACACCAAGTTAGAACTCAATGAAATCGCTCCGTTCAAAACTTACAAATATCGCCACTATGGGCACTAGTTCTGAAACAAGAGTACGCAGGATCTTTATATTTATCGCTTTATATAAAAATTTCAAAACGTAAAATAACACAAGGTTCACACAAGAACCCGCAACCCCCTATAGCTCCCGCTAGTATAATAAGAACAGGATTAAAAAGGATTTAAAAAAAATAATAAAAATATATATTTACAAAAATATGAATGTTTATAAACTCAATTGATTCATTTTGAATTCATGCTATAACTGAAATTTCTGTTAGAACATCCCTTTTAAATGTTAACGAGAAAATTTTTTTACATAAAACACAATTCACTATAGTTAATGTTTTAGGAAACTTAATTTTCGATCCACAAAATATACAGTAAATGAATTTTTCCCTGAAAATAATAAATACACGGCCTTTTAGCACAATATTATAGGTATTAAATACATTATCTGTACTTACCCTGAATTTATTGTACTTCTAGCACAAGTCGGTTTAATAAAATTATCCTTTTCTTGATCAGGAATACTGAAATTGAAAACCTAAGTTGAATTAAATCAAAATAATTTTAAAATCCGTACAGATCTGTTCCAGATGAAAATAAAAAAAAATCGTAAAATTACGATGCAAGTCATTTGCAATATGAAATGATGGCAACTTTTTTATATTGCGTGTATGACTTAAGACATGCATGTACAATTTTTTTTTTAGGACAGACCTTATATTTACCTATAATAGGTTGTATTTGTACTGCAATTATCATCTAAAATTATATTTTCGCTAGTATTGAGATTTGGTAATTTTTTTGATTGGCTTATAATATTGGGTTCAGTTGGTTGTTGTTTCTTTTGATTTTCTCGAAACGACTCAATAAATCTTTTTCTTTTATTTGTTGTTACATCATTTAAGTTTTCTATGTTTTCACTGGTAGTTAACGTATTATTAAGATCTAGTCTCGAAGTATATGACTTATAATCTTCACTAAAATTTGATACATAAAAATCGTTTTTAAAATTATCTACTTATTTAAAATAAATAATACTTTGCAGTCGTCAGAGATCCCTCCTTTATATCCAATTGAACTTGCATGCTAAAACAATATAATGATATTTCAGCTTATAACAGAGTAGCTTTCAAATGCTTTCATTACCTTTCATTGCTTGTGATCGAAACGGTACTCTTAGGATTATACTCTGACAAATTCCCCAAAGTACTAGAAAAAAACATTGCCATTAGTTTTCCCATTTAAAAATATATTTACTGATTTACCTGCCAATGGTTGCATCCGTACAAAATGTCTTAGAATCAAAATGTTCACTTCTTTGAGATACTGAAGGCTTCCATATACTATAACCAGAAACTGAATGCATCGGTCGACTAAAATATATTTAAATTAAACATCCTTCAATATTTCAAACAATTAATTGATGTCTTACGTTGAAACATTATCACAACTTTCATAGTTTTCGATTGCATCAAAATCAGTATTGACTCGATCATTCACCGTACTGATAGAAAGGAATTTTATTTTTAAATTTTTCCAAATATTACCTACTTTAAGTATATACCTTGAAAATGTAGCATTTGTACTCATTGAATCATCACTGTCATAATTTTCTTCATCTGATACAGTCCGATCAACATTTTCGGGGTTTTTAGAATATTGGTCTCTAAAACAATTAAGCAGGATTAGGTAACTCAAAAGTTTAATACAGATTTTTTAAGTAAAGTTCACTCTTCTGTTTGTATAATTAACTTTCATGAAAAACATATAAAAAATTTTTATTTAAATGAACAAAACACTTCAAGAATATCGAATCATGGCAGCCCCTAGGCCAGCGGTCGGGGAACTTTTTTTACCATTACCCCAAAATAATTATGCATAAGTCGTTATTACCCCCTTATTTAGATTTTTACAAATTTTACTTTTTCTTAAAAGTGTCAGAAATCTGAAACTGTCAGGACCTTATTATTTCATTAATACAAACTCTCCAAGTATGATTTAAATATTTTCCGGGGGAAAATTCACCATACTTATACCTAGGACTAGGACCTTTAAACATTAATTATTGAATTGATTGACACGAAAAAAGTTGCATGAAAGTAGTAAGTATGAAATGCATAAAATAAAATTCTCATATTGGAACAAACAAAAATTAAGTAATTTAATTTTGGAGAATTAAAAATTGAAGCTTTTTGATATAAGAACAATTTGAATAAAGGCTTCGGCCATACTAACACGCTTATAAAATAGCCAAGGCAAGAAATTTCGTTATTACCCTCAAAAACTTAACTTTTACCCCATTTGGGGTAATTTCCTCGACCACTGTCCTAATGGTCCTCTAGATAGAGGGTCACATCACAACAGATCTCATTGGTCGCGGTAATAATGGAAAGGAAAATCCTTCGACCCGTTAAACGAAAAATAAAAGATCGAATCATGCATTGAAGAGAAACGAAACATTCTCGAATGTTCCACAATCAACAATCAAAGTTCCAATATTCAACAATTAACAAAGTCTCAAAGAAACAAAAACTTAGAATACACATATTATAAGGATTGAGTCATTCAAAGGACGCTGTGATTAAAACAGAGTAATTATTGTGTGAATCCAAATAAATTGTTTGTTTTTTATTAAACGGAGGTAAAAGTTCATTGAATAAAAGAATGTAAATAAGTTCCTAATTACAAGTTTTAAGTTTGAAAATCAAAATTAAAACTGTATTTGAAATAAAAATTATGATTTCTGTTTAGAAGAACTTATTGTATAATACATATTCCATACATATCCCGGGATCAAAATAATCCAGAATTATATTCCTTACTAGATGATACCCGCGACGTCGTCTGCGTAGGCTATTATGTTAAGAACATATTTAATTTACAGTGGAAAAACATTAAAAAAATTTTAAGCAAAAATATATTAAAAATAACCGGAAATAAATTAGCGTAGAACATTTTCAACTATATGCCAAAAAATTGCTCCTGCAGAACCCGCTATTGCTCCAAGTGTATAGTTATTAGTTAATTAATAATTAATGTTTCAAAAATTTGTTAATTCAAAAATAAAAATTGCTATATACCTAATCCAAAATAATCACTTTTTTGTCAAAAAATTGTTCTTTATATGCTCTTTCCAGATCCGCAATTGCTCCTGGTGTATAGTTAAATAGTAATTCAATTTTTTAACTAATCATGTTTATAAGATCCAACGGCAGTTGATGACGTCATAGTACAACAATACATGTGTAAATAGTAACAAATAATTGATTAATAAAAAAATATCGAAAAAATTTGACCAATTATTTGCTTGAGCTTAAAAAAAACAAAATTTTCAATTAATAGTTATTTTGGGTTTTATTATTTATAGCGATTTGAATTCTTTAGATTGATTTTTTTTTAAATTGAATTATTAATTAACTATTAACTATACATCTGGAGCAATTGCGGATCCAGAAAGAGCATTTATGGAGCAATTAAAAAAAAACTTTAATCTCGCTGACTTAACTCTTTCTGGTAAAAAAATATATGCAATAATAAAAGGGAGTGTTAAAATGTAATTTGATTATTGTAACGGTTGTTACCTAAAATAAGTATTTTAAATTTGTATTGACAGTAAAATATAAAAAAAAATGCTAAAAGAGAATTTTTAAAAAAAGCTATGTTGTCTAATATCTCGCTGAACTGCATGAACTATTAAGTCTACGCTCAAAATATATTAAATAATCAGTAGGCAGTGGAAGGAGAAACACTGTCTCTGCATCCCATGCGCATTAAACCGTTTGCCCCACTCTATCAAAGCAACGAAAAATGTCCGCTTAACGCGTTTTGCTTGTAAAAATCTCATTTTTTAAAACTTTAATTACTTTGTTTTTAATGAAGATATCGTGATAATTCTTTTTTTAGATAAGAACGAAGTATATAAGAAGTAAAACAAACAAAAAATTGATCATAATCATGTATCCAGTATTTTTTGAGTTAAAAGCGAACATTGGAAAACGGCTTTCATTTTATTTATATAGAAGATTTAAACCTAAGCAAACGCATACCTATTAACATTGACAGAAGTAGTCGCTTCAATATTTTCCTTACAACTATCCTTAACGTTGCCTACATATTGGTCTAATGTCGTTTGAGAGTTTACACTGAAATAAAATTTGAAAATTAAGTAGATCATTATATCATAAACTGAGAAAAATGTTACCCATTTTGAAACAATAAAATTTCCTCCGAAGTTAAAAAGGAATATCGATCGGATTTACTTCCAAAATTAATAAAGGGAATTATATGTGTTAAAAGTCTCTTGCGTAGAGCTTCAGGAGTTCGTTTTGATTTCTTATAACAAAATAAAATCTTCGTTAATTACCCAATGCCAAAACTACAAAAAAATATATCTTACTATTTCTTTTGCCATATCTGCATATAACTCCAATTTTTGAAGCTTATGAAATGGTTTCTTCAGCAATATATATTTTATAATATTTGAATCTTCCTCAGCTGTATACTTACGATAATTACGGTGTCTACTATGAAAAAAAAATTTAAAAATTTATATTTAGGTAAGAAAAATTAAAAATTTGACTTACTTAAACATTTTGACAAGTTCAAGTTTTACCGCTTTTTTAATTTATAAATAATTTGACATGATTCGATTTCAACCAATTTTGACATAACCGACATAACAAACTTAAAGATCGTAAATAGTCGTAAATTAACGACAATTTACGATGTTGTACGCAGAAGTATGGGCTCGATAAATTTTCGTAGAGAATTATAAAAAATTATATTATACGATTATATTTTTATTATATTTATTAGTTTATGTTAATTTAAACTAATAAAAAATTTTAAATTGATCTTCTCGTATGCAAATCGTCTTTATATGAGAATGAATAAATTGTTACATCAGCTGCAGCTACGACAAACGTAGCAGTAGGCTATCCTTGTTTGGCATTTGAAAATCTCATATAAAAGAACGATACAAGATAAATGTCAGCTGATTTTGTTACTTTGACATAGACATTTGAATCAATATGGAGAAAACAACAACAAAAAGATCATTGGGTGCAGTCATATTCAAGAAATAATTTTTTTTCCATATGAATGTTTAATATTTACTACCCACAGTGAATGTGTGAGTGTGTATGTGAATGCAACGCACAATCAAATACTCAAAAATTTAGCATATAATGGGCTCGGACGATTATGGAGAAACATCACAAAGTAGTAACAATAACGATGGAGAACGGCCATTTAAAAAAGCCAAGTACGCTTGGCAAGTCAAAGGAAGATCTCATTTAAAAGAAGCAAGCACAAGACAGCAACAATGTGATCCAGTGAAAAATTCCACAGCAAGTTTCGAAAGCGCTACCGAAAAGAAGCGAGACCAGAACAAGTCACCATATCGATGCTTTCATCATAGGTGCGTTAATCGTATACTTACTCATTCCGATAATTTTATGTCGTATGCTGGCTCTGCGAGACTTGATGAAGTCAGAGATGAAATTCCAGTGTCATTGGTCCAACAAAATCCCAGGACCTACGAGTACTATCTTAATAAATGGCAAGCTCGACAAATTGCAAAAAGTTTTGTTGATAACACTATTAATCGCGCTTTGGAAAAATGGATGGTAGCTCCATTCGATGAGGCTAGTGATTTTGTCGAGAACTGCGACAATGGTGGAATGGTCGAAGACGAGGGTATTTTGATGGCTATTCAGTCGCATGGACTTCAATCGGGGTCGCGAGGACCCGAATCCTCGAGTAGTATCAATGAGCAAAGCACAGCTGCCAACACCTCCAATGAGTGCACCTACTGTGTGCATCGACGAAACAATATCCAAACTGCAAACACGAAACTAGACAACGCTTCAGTAGCTCTAACAAACCATAGACAAATAGATTTAAATTTAAGTGACGTACAATTAATACCTCCGGAAACTTTATCGAACGAAAGCGAGATTACGTCGACCCAAAATAAACCTGTGCCAGAATCAATGGAGACCTCCGACGAATACGATGCAGAAGAAGCAAACAAACCGTCGACACCGGAACGCAGTGCAAATTCTTTTGAACATTTCGATTTTCTAGACGCTGCTGTCGCTGTAGCGATACAAAAAAAAGGTCTCATGTCAAATAACGTTGATTACGGCTGATAGTCGCAGCTATAGCGGTCACAAGTATTAATAACGCTCTCGAATATTATTTTAACAAATTGTCATTATGTCCTCTCATTTAACACGGAAATCTAAAAGATTTAATTGCTGTTTTTTGTAACAGCCAGTTGTAGTTATGTTCCAGGAGAAAAAGGAATCGTCCACTGTACGGTACAAGTCATAAGCAATCCAAAAGAGTCACGCGCAACATTAATTTGTCATAATTATATATTGTGAATGTGTGGTAACTTACTGTGTACGATTTTATTTTCATCTGGAACAAACCTATTACAAATATTGTAGTACAAATTTATGTGATGGTATTCATCCAAAGTAGACCATAAGCCCTAGTGTTCAAAATATTGACGTACCGCAAGTTTCTTTTTCGTATGATCTTATAAAATCGAAACATAATTCCATCTAGGAAATTATCCTTAGGGGCCATCCATAAATTACGCCACACAAGTTTCATGATTTTTGACCCCCCCCTCCCGTCCTTGTCACAGCTGGTCACATTAGTGAAACCCACCCCTCTTTAGTGTGACGTCACATATTTTACAATTTTTCATCTACAAATAATTACTGAATTAAAACAACAGTTTCAAAACTTGTTTTATTTCAATTTAAATTATTTTTTAATAAAATTAACATCAAATCAAACATTTCAAGAAATTAACAAAAAAAAAACGATTAATTATATTAATTAAAGATCAAACTTAATCATCTTAAGTCCATGGATTTTTAACCCACTCCTTTAAACACTTAGATTTTGAAATGTGACGTCACGAAATTTAGGACCCCTCCTTCCCCCTTAACGTGTGATGTAATTTATGGATGGCCCCTTATTCATAGCTCTAATAAGTGACAACTCTAGTATTGGTTTACCAATTAATTAATTACTTAATGAGTATCCATCCGCAATTGCATGTGAATTTAAACTGTGCATGGGCATAAGAGTGAGGGGAGTAATGCGATTGTCTCCAGAATCTCCCACGCGAAATTCCCGGATTCCGACTTGAATAAGTAAAAATGGCTAATACACGGGTTTAAAAATAAAATTAAACATTTCCGGGCCACCTATTGGCGCAGTGGCTAGAGCAGTAGTTCTCTCCACTTCATGCGTCAAGTCGTACGGGTTCGATCCCCGTTGAATTCTAAACTTAAGATCCTAGAACTAAGATTAAAATTGACCAACAGAAATTTTCTGTGTTTGGACAGTCGTGATATGACCTTAGCTGTTAAAGTGACTTAAAACACCAAAACAAAAAAAAAAAAAAATCAAAACATTTCCCCCGATATTCAATAAAAATTTAAATAGTATTATTTGAAATTAGAAAAAGTTGTCAGTATTGTAAGTAAAAAAAAAAAAATCATATCAGTCGCAAAGAGATCGAAGTCTACCTGATGATCAATGTCGAAGAATGATTGATAAACGAAATATCGATTTGAGATGGTCCTTATTGGTCAATATTGTGGACACTGGTGTGTCCACTTTGTGTTTATGGCTTACTTCTAGTAATTTTTATATAGCATATAAAATATTATTTATTTTATATTTATATAAAATCTGTACTACATTATTAGTAAATGATAAATCACACTCTTAAATTTAATTTTTAATATAATTTAATATATGTATGTATGAATTTCAATTTTGTAATAGCATTTGTTGAAATGCATCACGTTCAAAAATATATATGAAAGTAATAAATAATAATAACAATAATTAAAAAGTTTATAAATTTTTGTTTGAATTTCCTCTTGAAGTCCATATATTTATAATATCATAGTATTATTTTTTTTTTAGTTAAAAATATTTTTGATAAAATTATTCTAAAGCTGCTATAAATAATTTTATTATTATTCTAAAAATGAATGTTTCAAACTCAAGGGCTTAATTTGAATCTATCTTAATAAAGTAAATAAGCAAAATGTTATTCATAGAAATTGAAATAAAAATATTAATGTACCGCAAAGGGTTAATATTTTTATCGCGTTTATCAAATACCGACTTGGGTTGCCGCATTAAAAAATGAAACTCGCTAATGATAAACACTAAAATAAACACGACATTAAAACAGAGGTTCGAAATATTAATTTTTATTTAAAGAAATAAAACAATTAAGCCACTTAGTGGCGTGGTGGATAGATATTGTCGTTTTATACGCCAGTGGTCCTAAAATCAAATTTAAGGAAGACCCAAAAGTTTTCTTGAATTTTCAGATTCATATCACTAATAACCTTATTACTATATATGTATCTAGGAAATATTCTGTGTCCAACTTAGGAAAAATGGATTGTTTTATAAAGGGCTATTCATAAACAATAATATCATGTAATGCGTTTTTTACATTGTTTTAATTAATCTTCTTATTTTGTAACGGCATGTAGATATTATACTATTTATCCTACAACAGTTAACGTAGATCCCGTAGATAAATGGTGCATTACTACTAGAACTGTTACGTGGTTGAACGTTTTTAGTATCCCTTGAAATATTTAGTAACCCGCCTCTTTCTAATTGCCTTCATTGTAATTATTTTTTGTTTCATAGCTTTTTTCAAAAAACACTTAAATAATTAAATACCTAATGAAAACGATGAAAACTAGATAAGAGCATCTTTGAGTTGAATAAACGTTTTGTATTATACTTTTTTTGACGTGATAACGTCTTATAAATTGATGAACACCGGCAGCCAGTATGAAAAAGTGTCACGTTCCGTTTGATCCTGTGCGTGCAAGCGAGAACGCGTTACAAGCGATAGAGAGGTACGATAGAGTTCTGCTACTGGAACGCCGCCACGCGAGCTTCTTCGAGAACTTCTACAATAAGCTATGCCTTATATTCAATAATTGTTGAATCCTAGACAACGTGTTTTGTGTTTTTTTTCTACAATTTACTTAATAAGATTTAATTAATTTCCTTCATAATTTTTAGTCTGATTTCATTTTGTAAAAATTGGTAATTTTCAATTAACTCCTTCTTTGTATTAAAAAAAATAATGATAATTCAGTGATAATAATTCAATTAAATTCATAAAAGTATGCAGTTTTTCATCAATGTTTCTTTATGACGTTATCACGTAAAACTATCGTCCGGAAATCAACTTTACAGACAACCGATTTTTTTTTTCATTTAATAAGAGAATTGATGTAGCATAAAATACTTAAAAATATTAGATCTTATATTACAGCCCTACTAATTGTAAGACAAGTTTCGGATGGTACGTAGACATTATCCAAGGGCTGCAGCCTGCATCGGCTGCATCTCATGAAGCATACTGACTCTTTTAAGGTGTTTTTCAATGTTAATTTTCCTAAAAAATTTCTAAATAAATCTAAAAGACTTTTTTCAAAGAGATACTTCAGAAGAAATACTTGATCATTTTTCGATTTAAAACTACATTAAAAAAAAATTCGCAGTTTTTTACAATCTTTTTCAGTTTTTTCTCCTAGAATTTTTATTTCAAAGAATTATTCAGACCATTAGTAAAAAAATATTTCCACCAAGGTACTATATTTTTTAAATTTTTGAACGTACATATAACCGATATAACCATTGATGCCATTGATTATATAACGTACTTCCAAAACTGCTTAAAATATATTTTATATGAATGTTGAACAAATATATTTTATAGCCAAGTATATGAAAATAAAATCAGAGGTTTTTCAAAAAAATGACTGACCTATTACATCATTTTTAAAATTAATTTAAAAGTTTATGTATAGTTTATTGAGTTTAATTTATAAATTGTTTAAAAAGTTCGTGGACTGCAAAAAATTTGATGGTCACTGGTTAAAATAAAGAAAACCGAGAAAGCCAAAAGACAATTTATTTAAAACTCCAAATTATATAAATAAATTTAATATGTTTAATATATTCGCATTAAAATTTATTAGATATAATACCGCTAATACATAACGATATATATATACTCCATATACTAATGCATAAATGGATACAAAGAATCAGATTATATGTATTTTTTTTTAATTTAAAAAAATAAATAATCAAGTACTAGATAATTAAAGATATATTTATAAATGAATCCTTCTTAATTATTTCATTAGTTGTATAATAAAGACGACGATCTTATAGATATTTTCTCATTCAAAAATTATTCTCGCTGGAATACAGTGGAATCAAGTGGAATATAAGGAAATATTTGAAGAGCACCTGAAAATTGACTTGTTTTGGGGAGTTTTTCATAATAGGGACATTCGGTATTTTATAATTCAGTGCTGTTTTCTGATTGTGCAATTCGTCTACGTTTTCTTTGTCAAGGAGAATATGGCTTGCGAATTTAATTAATATAAATCCTTCAAATAAAAATTAATTTCATTAATGGTTTAAACAAACATTTTTAATCAAAAATTTAATCATTTCCCGTCATATTTTCTCGTCCAAGCGCGCAATTGATACTCAACTGGCAGCCATCTTGTATTTACTGTTGTGTAAATACATATTTGTAAACATAAAATATAATTTCAATTGAAATTAACAAATAATACAATGATAATAGTTAAATGGCTTTAGAATTATAATTTGATCTAATCATTAAGTTTAACGTGTGAACATCAAGTTTCGTTGTTATTTTCTAACGAACATTTTAACGGATATCTCATAAGCTGTGCGGCAGATGTGCTTACGATTGGCGCCAACTTTACTGTTTAAGCAAAACCATACAATTTTTATTTGGATATGTTCTATTCTGCGTTTATTATTTGTAATTATTTGAACATAAGCGTGAAAACGGCTCACGTGCGATGGCCGTTAATGAATCAGGAGCTGGTGGAGCCGTGACGGAGCTGCTAAGTGGCTGGTCCTTCGTCGTGCATCGTCCCAGTGAAGATCCGGAACCGTCATCGCTTCCAAGCACCGTCGACATCGCTGCCTTCAGTGCCGGTCCGAATGACCATCCAACACCCAACAGCCCGACAAATCATTTTTCCGATTCAGATTCTGATTCCGATAGTGACGTAAGTAGCTACTCCTAATTAGGGTTACCGACTCAACATTTCAGAAAATCTTGAAATTATTTTAATAAATCCGAAGATTTTCGTTTAACTTACATGCAGATACAGTGGTACCTTGAGATACAAGTACTATGCCTTACGCATTTTTTGAGATACGAGTTGTCAACTCAGATCCCGCTTCTATCTGAGAAATGAGGTAGACAGAAGCATTTCTGTTGAGTTGTTTTGATATGAACTTAAGTAGTTATTTAGTTAATATTTTCATATAATAACGAGTCCAATGAAGATGAGTGTAAAAAATATCTGCTGCGAGGCGTCACAGTACTTTCTTTCACTTTCATTTATAAAACAGACCGTTGGCTAAAAAAACTATAAATACTTTTTAACTATACATATAAACAAAACTATTGTATATATGCATACAGCCTATATACAATATACATATGGACATATACGAATTCCCAACCTTCACTCCAGAACCGCCCTTATTCGAATTTTCTCAGGAAAAAGTTTCAAATAAAAGTTGTAGGTATTAATGAGTCTAATAACTATAGAATGTTTAAAGAAAAACGTTGAAGCCGTTTTCGAAAAAAATTGAAAAGGCTCCTAAAATAAAACTAAAAACTCCTAGAATAAAGTGGAGCTTCCACTTAACCGATTTTAACCAAAAACTTCGCGGCATAACTAGATGTAATATGCAGGCTAAATTTCAAGTTTGGTGAAATTCGGATTAAGCTTTCGATACGATATGGCTGTCACACACCCATATAGACATGTTTCTAAAAACTACTTTTTTGGACTCAGGGGACCTCAAAACATGTATTTCCGGTGAAATCTCGAATTCGAAAATTCGGCCCGATTACAATACTTCCTTTACTATATAGTAGTAAAAGAAAGTAAAAAACAATTGTAGGAAAACGATAAAGATAATATCTACGGTATTAAAGTGGGAGATAATATACAAACATACCAGCACTACATATTTTTATATTGAAAACATTTTAAAACATTAGAATGCTTTTTTGGGATAATATGACATTAATTATTCGTTTTAGTTTTTCAAAACTAGTTTTGATAGAAAAAATTGATTTGAGATGCGAGTGTTTTGACTTAGGAGCTCGGTTACGGAACGAATCAAACTTGTATCTAAAGGTATCACTGTATTATTTACACGAATAAATCATATTTCAAGTAAATTCAATGAAAAAAATTAAATGATTATTTTGACTTACGAGTTTGGTCTTTGGAGATCTTAAAGATAACATACGAGTTCAGTGAACGAATTAAACTTGTATTTTAAGTTTACACTGTATTTTTGAGACGAATTAATCACATTTCATTTAATTTCAATAAGTAAAATTAGTTTGAGATACGAGTATTTTGACTTACGAGCTCGGCAACAGAACGATTTCAACTTTTATCTTAAGCTACCAATTTATTTTTGAAGTCTTAAGGTATCTTTAAGAAATCTTAAAGATAACATTTTTTTTTCATCTGACATCAGAAATAGTTTTTTTCTTAATGTAACATGAAAAATTAAGTGTAGTATAAACATTGAGTACAAATAAAACTGAAGAAAAAATAGTTATTAATTATTTTTTTCCCTTCAGGGTTCAAAATCCTTTTTTATAGAATCTTTTTTTGCAATTTAATTATGAATACGTAAGAAAGTCATCTTATTGACGCCATAAACAAGAGATTTATAAATGTTTGGATATAGCGAGATAACTAGATAGCAGTGGCGTGCGGTGACTTTTGAAACCGAGCATGCGGTCAGAAGGGGAGGGGGAAAACCACTTTTTAAAATTAATTTTTTTATTTGATAAACATGGTATTATTTGTATTTATTTTTAAAAATTAGCCTTATTCAACGCTCCTTACACAGATCATCAATAACCGCATCATATAATGTATTTAAAAACCACCATGAAAATAGTTTTATCCTAAAGAATAGAACATTTGTAGAACCTCTGGGTAAATAATTCAAAATAAGTCATGAACAGTATCAGTAACAATGAGTTGCCATAGTAAATTCAATGTGGAGATTCAAAACGTCAAACGCATCTGTAAACGGTCAACCGGCAATGTGAAACGCCGAGAGAGATAGGACTCGACCGTACTAGTGCGCATACGCGACCAATTCTGTTGCCGTTCATTTGATGTGGTATTCTATGCCAATTTTATGTGCGATACGTTTCATAATTTCGTAAAAAAAATTTTATAATGATAAAAATATTAAATATTCGGTATTTTTAGAATTATTTTACAATACATGTAATTACGTTAATTAAAAAAATGAATGAATCATAAAAAAATATTTAATTTTTTAAATTGTCCTACAATCCCAAGGCATGCGGCGCATCTACAGCATGTATGGACCGCTCGCCACTGCTAGATAGCTAGATAACATGATATATTTCTGATTTAGGGGTACCCATATATAATTTTGTTCTTTTTTCAATGAAATTCAAAATATTTTTTCTTACATTTTATACAACATGTCTTATACACAATAATTTCCCATATTATCTTTAACGCTCTGGCATCTTTCTATCAAATTATCTATGCCCTTTTTATAAAATTGAGCGTTTTTGACTGAAATTAGTCTGAAAAGGCCGTTTTTACCTCTTCTAAAGAATTGAAATTTTGATCTCTTAGAAAATGTCCCATAGAACGAAATAAATGGAAATCAGATGGTGCGAGATCCGGTATGTATGCAGGATACGCCAGGGTAACCCACCCAAGATCCCGAAGCTTTTCACGCGTCAATTTCGCAACAAGAGGTCGCGCGCT
This sequence comes from Sisyra nigra, assembly GCA_958496155.1. Taxonomy (NCBI): domain Eukaryota; kingdom Metazoa; phylum Arthropoda; class Insecta; order Neuroptera; family Sisyridae; genus Sisyra; species Sisyra nigra. The sequence goes on along the minus strand of OY292315.1, from coordinate 18,243,392 downwards.
ATCAAAATTGACGCGTAAAAAACTTTGGGATCTTGGGTGGGTCACCCTGTCGCATCCTGCATACACGCCGGATCTCGCACCATCTGATTTTCATTTATTTCGTTCTATGGAACATTTTCTAGGAGATCAAAATTTCGATTCTTTAGAAGAGGTGAAAACTGTCCTTTCAGACTATTTTCAGTCAAAAAACGCTCAATTTTATAAAAAGGACATAGATGATTTGATAGAAAGGTGCCAGAGGGTAATAGATAATATGGGGAATTATTTTGTATGAGATATGTTGAATAATATGTAAGAAAAAATATTTTGAATTTCATTAAAAAAAAAACGACCTTACTTATGGGTACCCCTAAAACTTATATCAGAAGAATATGCTTAAAAGAAGCTTATATTCTGGATATTTGCCAAAATTAGACAAATTTTCAATAAAATCATTATTTGCAAACGATTGTCGTGAAAAAATTTAGATATTTGCTAAATGACATGAAATACAAAGAAAATTTAATTTTTCTGGAGTCTTCCGAGTTTTGACTAAAATTGGAGAGTTGATATCCCAAGGTTTTCAATAGCAAAAAGGAAAATGTTAAAACTTTATTAAACTCTTACAGAACTCGGGTTCAGAAGCTTCACAATCATGCAGTGCATCATCTTCAGACAGCGACAGCACAAGTTCAAGTCAATATTCATCCCACGACAGCTCCCCGCAATCATTCAATTTAACAAGCATGCAAACTGGTGGACTTAAACTAAAAATTGCCGTACGAAAATCTTCTGAACGGGACGACGAGGACATTGCCGAAAATGTGGCGGAAATCAGCAAAAAACCAGCGACACGTAGTAGAAAAACAGCCAGTGGTAGTTCTTCGGCCGAAAGTAATTGTTCCGATAGTGATTCTGATTCCGAATCTCATTCAACGACTAAAAGTGATCAATCTGAAATTAAACCTAGCAATAAGTCACGAATCTCCTCAAAAAATACCAGCAAAACTGCTTTGAATGCAACCACGAAAAATGCAGTAGACGTAAAAAATAAAAAAGGTGGGCGTTTAACAAGAAGTAATAGAAATCGAAGCCGGTTTCAACGAGGAAATAAGGTTGGTATAAATTACTAAGATAATGTCATTATTTTTACTAATTTTTATTAATCTTATTTGCAGGGGTTTTCATCAAGTCGAGTTTCTTCCAGAGATTCAACGTCTGATAGTGAAGATGGCGAATCTGAATCAGACACGAATAAATCAATGTTAGCGTCTTGTAGTCTGCAAGAGATTCGACAGGAAGACTTAGCTGCTATTCTGCCGGATCAACAGGAATGCGACGCTTTTGGAGGATTCGAAAGTGAAGCTCGGGCGAATAAAGCATTAATTAATGAATCAGGTACCAATAAAAAAGTTTTGTTTTTATACTCTTATCGGTAATATTAATGCAAGAGAGCATTTTTAAATGAGTTAATTTTTTTTTTGTAATAATGGTTAGTTAAGACTGTTAACACATTGACGTCGCGGAACGCATGGGTGCGTCTTCTGCCTTGTAGATTATTTAACATTATAATTCATAATTATATCTATACTAATATATAAAATTGAAGAGTTTGTTTGATTGTTTGGTTAAATGCGCTAATCTCAGGAACTACTGGTTCGAATTGAAAAATTCTTTTTGTGTTGGGTAGCCTAATTATCGACGAAGGCTTTAGGCTATACAACATCACGCTACGACCAATAGGATTAGAGCATCGATGGAAAATGTTGCAAAAGCCAGGAAAATTTTTCCTTTTGAGAGCGTTTGTGGCCTGCTCTGCGTAAACGGTTAAAGTTACGCAAAAATCATGTGTAGCAAAATTGTTCCTCTTAAAAAGTTCTAAAAAAAAGTCCGCGACGACATATGTCTATCTTTTAAGGTTGGCCCGCTATAACCTTTTTAATGGTTATTAAAGTTGTTTCAAAAATAATTTATTATTAGAGAAATTGTTTTTAGAAACATATTATTAATTCTTACCCAAATAAATACGGTTTTTAATGAAATTTGGTATGATGATAAATGACAATCTGAGTCATAAAAAGGAATAATTTTTATAACGGTAAAATGTCTCATTTATTCGGGAAATTGAAAAACGGGTTAGAACAAAAATTATGCATAAATTATACATTTTTATTTTAAAATGAATATTGGTGATATTTAAGTATGATGATAGCTAAATATGTGAATCATTATCTACAATATGTTTTATTTCGGAAAATTTCTCATTTCAACGGGAAAATAGAAAAACTGGTTTAAAGAAAAATCATGCTGAAACTAAACGTTTTTAGCTGATTATAATAGAGTATATTAATAGTTATAACTCATAATGTTCTCAAGGCAAAAAATAATTTTCTAATCTTAGTCTTATTTTTATGCAGGAAAAATGTGCGGTTCTCGTAGGATAGATATGTTTTTATTTTTCACAGAGCAAAAGATTACCATAGTTTCTTACAATAAGGTGTTTACTTGAGAGTCAGAGAATAAATATAGGCTACCTTTTATGTCAGAATATAGCACGGTTCCCGTAGGATAGGATAAGAATGGTATCCTTCAGGAACTAAGTATTTAAAAGGAGTTTTGTAAAAGTTCATGGATAAGTGTTTTAACGAATTTTCCTCAAGAAGGATTAATCTACCTTTTATCCAGGGAAAATGTACGGGCCCGTGGGCTAGATACGTTTTTATTTTTCATAGAGCAAAAAATCGACGTAATTGTACTCTTCCCGTGGGATCACAAGACAATTGTATCTTACAGAAACCGTGTATTTAAAAGAAGTTTCGTTAAAGTAGGTGAAATAGAGTTCTAGCGCATTTTCCTCAAGATGGCCTGATCTCTTTTATATTCAGGAAAAATGTACTACTTTCGTGGGATAGATATGTTTTTGTTTGTCATAGAGCAAAAGATTGACATGATTTTTTGCAATAGGGTAGTTGAGACGTCAGAGAATAATATAGATTATTAATTCGTATGTTAGAATAATGCACGGTTCTCAAAAAAAAGCATAACAATTGTACTTATCCTGCAGGAATCGTTTTTTTAAAAAAGCTTTCCCTAAAGTTCGTGAAAAAGCGTTTTACCACAATCACTCCAAAAAAGTTGAAATAAAAATGACAATTTTTACTGCAAAATATGATATTTAATTTAACATCCGATAACATCGGTAAATTAATAATGAAATTTTTTGAACCATTGAAAATTCTTTCATTGTTAATTTTGAATGTCTATAATGTTTAGAAATAGGTACGCGTGTTAAAGTATATTCAAACAATCAAAAATTACTCCACGTACTCAACTTTTTGAACTATTGAAAAATTTGAACTTGGCAAAAAACTCAGTTCAATAGGTTTTTAATACATTCAAAATTTTCGAATTATATTGCTATACTTAAGGAACACAAGTAGGTATAGGTATTTTATAATATTCATAAAAACGTATAGAACCTATAAAATTAGCTATATGAAATATTTTCCTGGAAAAGTAGTTTATTGAATTTTCATGAACTTTCTATGAATCAAAGATCTAGAAATATCTATCGGTCTTTTTTGTTGATGGGATGAAAGTTTCTATTATTCAATCAGTATAATTTAGATATGCTCAGCGAAGCGGGCGCGGACCAGCTAGTATTATATATAAATATTTTTATACATAATATATAATTATGAATTATAATGTTAAACAATCTACAAGGCAGAAGACGCACCCATGCGTTCTCCGACGTCAATGTGTTAAGATGTTGGGAGTAAATTGCACTGGGTACATATGATTAGAATATTCGGTAATGCTTTGCATTTAATGATTACTTTCAGTTTATAACAGGCATATACCAGTTGCCGCTACGGTGACAATTCTAGTAAAAACTACTTACGTGATATCAGCTTGAACTAATTTTTGAATTATTTTTCCATAATGAAGATAACTGTACGTCTTTATCTACAGTTCATAGACCAGAGACAGTAGGTAGTTAAGGGCTCAAGGATTAACGGTAATTTAATTTGCCCCAGGTAGCAACCATTGCTTAAATTTTACAGTATATTTTGGGGCCATCTATAAACCACGTAACGCATTTTCTGTAATTTTTGAACCCCTGCCTCCTACTATGTCACACTATTTAGACCAGTGGTCGGGGAACTTTTTTTACCATTACCCCAAAATAATTTTGCATAAGTCGATAATACCTCCTTATTTTGAAAAGGAGACAATCAATGTAATTTTTTTTTATTTTTACAATTTTTGCTTTTTCTTAAAAGTGTTTCTGAAGTGGATCTGAAACTTCCAGGATCTTATTATTTCATTAATACCTACAAACCCTCCAAATATCATTTAAATATTCTCCGGGGGCAAAATTCACCATACTTATACCTCTAGGACCTTTAAACATTATTTATTGAATTAATTGACACGAAAAAAGTTGCATAAAAGTAGTAAATATGAAATACACAAAATAGAATTCTCATATTGGAACAAACAAAAATTAAGTACCTAATTGAAAAGTTTCCCTCTTTAGATATTGGAGAATTAAAAATTGGGGCTTTTTGACGTAAGAACAATTGTGTCGTTAAAGATCAAACATGGCCATCTCCATTTTTTGAATTTTTTTAGTTTTTACTTTTAAAACAAAGATTGAAGCACATAAAATAGATTTGTAAAATCAAACTTATCAAAAACCTCTTTTAAATGGGAGAAAAACATCGTTAAATTTTTGATTTTGCATACAACTTAATGTAGTAACAAAATTAAAATCCTATTTTTCTGCGTTTGCGTTATCATGGAGATGGCCATGTTTGATCTTTTACGACACAATTTGAATAAAGTCTTCGGCCATACTAACACGCTTATAAAATAGCCATGGCAAGAAATTTCCTTATTACCCCCAAAAACTTAATTTTTAACCTATTTGGGGTAGGGATGTGAGATTAATGGAAAAAAATCGATTAAATAATAATCAATTTTTCTTTATTCAATATTAATCGATTTGTCAAAAATCGATTTTAATAAAAAAAATCGATTAATGCGGAAAAATCGATTTTTTCTATTATTTAAAATTCTACTTGCTTTTCATATTCCAATAATAATGAAACCTAAGATATTCATACTAACAATTTATCAGATTAAAAATCAAATAAAATGATATGAATAAAAAAATTAACTAAAAATTAAAGCGAATCTTCCATTAAACTTTCAAGGTAAGGAATAAGGCAAATATGATTATTGATACACAATTTCAGTGCCATTAAACGTTTTATTATAATAAAAATGAAATGATGAGCATCCTAACAAAATTACAACCTTATTGCCTCAAAAACTATTTTCGATTTCAATCTTTTAATAATGAATTTTAAATTTAACAATCAAATATTTGAATGAATGTCTATTATATTTAAATGACAAGAATGAAAAAAACCGTTACAGCTAGTTTGCATCTAAGTTTGCGCTGTTTATGAAAATCGATTTAAACGCATAATTTATATAATCGATTATTTAAAAATCAATTTATATTACTATGAAAATCGATTATTTTTTAACATCCCTAATTTGGGGTAATTTACCCCGGTTCCCCGACCGCTAATTTAGACTATCTAAAATAAAATTTTTTAAAGGTACACAACAGAAGAACATACCCTTTACCCCTTGTAAAGTGAGTTACGTGGTTTATGGATGGCGGTGGCCTGTTTCTCTTAAAATTTAAAAAGGAAAAAAATCCTTACTGTTATAGTTATTGTTTGAGTTGAGACCAAGAGACTTACACTTTGATCAGCCACCACAGGCTTATTATTTTGTTATTTTGAAGAAATATTACATTTTTGTGACGTTTATTATTATTTCAAAGTCTTATAAACCAATGTGTTAATTAATTCAAGTATTTTTTCATGTCGCGTGATAGATATTCTCCGAGCGCTACAGTCAATATAATAATTATATAAAAAAAAAAAGAAATCGGTCTATCCGGAAGACAAATCACTTATCAAGTGAGACGACAATTCATGACTTCACAACCAATCTTGTGAATTTCCCGTTTCAAACGACAATTGTCGATTTACACTATATCAAAGAATACTAAAAAGAAATGAGCGTCGTTGCATACATGGCATTTGTCGTAATATGACAACTTACAGAATATGAATTTAAACGGTCGTCTCACTTGAGAAGTGACTCATTTTACGGAATAGAACCGATTTTGATTATTTGAGGTACGTTACTCAAAGTTACACCTGCCCCCACCATTTAAAACATCACTTAACATAAGTATACCCCTTCCACAACAAATTTGTTTTACGTAGTTAATGTAGCCCCTAAGTAAATTAAATTAAAATAAAGTTGTTGAGCGACTTAACAAAAATCAATACATAATAATGTAAAAAAATTAATTCTGAAATGTGAAATAATTAACATAAATTTTAACCAAAATATTGGGTTTTTAGGTCCTTTTCCCAGCAAATAAATTATAGAGCTAAACATATCAGAATGAAATTATTTTCTTTTTTTTAGAGGAAAAGAGCCTTGATCTGAAACTCAAATATAATTTATATTTATTTTAATTTTATACATAAGTATTGGACCAATAAAGATTTATTAAAAAAAAAAACAGATATTTGGATTCAAAATTAAGTACGAGCAGCTCTTAATTGAGTGAAAGTTTTTAAGTTTTTGTTTAATAAGAGAATAATTAATGGAAATTCAAAAAAGCTTTTCTAAAACAATTATTAAGTGGTAGACATTATTTGATATGCTGCATTCAATAAGTGGTTTAATAACGTTATTTTAGGTATTTTCTTCATTATTTGTAGTCTTAGATCGTAATTTTCTTTTAACAGATGGTTCTGGATCAGAAATGGAACTAACACCACAGCTTGTTAGTGCAGCTATACAACGAGCCACTGAAATACCCAGCGATACCGAGGCCAATACGTCACAGCCTTCATTATATTCAAACTCGTTACTGCAACATTTCGAAGCTCAAACTCAAATGCTAAGCACAACCCCTGCTCAAAATGCGATTCTATCCAACAACATCATACCAGCAACATCCGCTTACAACTCAAACAACAAAGTATCATCGCCGATCGAACTAAAACGAAAACGTGGACGTCCTCGAAAGAGTAATCAATCTGAGAACAACGCAAAACACACTTCCAAAGCAAACAATATTCCACTGAGACAACAGGATTATTCTGGCGAACCGAACGTATCGCCCGATTCCGGGATCCAAGACAGTCCTGAACACGTGTCCAGTCCAGAACCAAATTTGATATCATCAAATCAAAAAGTTAAAGATTCCAAAAGTAAGGTTTATAGCGTGAACAAGGAAAAATCTTCCGATGAACAAGTTAAAGTTAAACCGGTTGAAGAGAAAGTTAATAAAAAGAAAAGCTCTGTTAAGTCGGAAGACAATGTTAAGCCGCAGCTAATTCCAATTAAACAAGAGAAACAAAAAATTGCAAATCGTTCAAGTTTAGATCGGATTTTATATGCGAACACCGACAGGATTTTATATCCACCTCGAAGAAAAGTTGGACGACCATCTGCTAAGATATCTCAACGTCGACCTGGGAGACCACCAAAACATAAAACGCTTTCGTCACCCAAAAGAAATTCGACTGATGGACACAAAAGTAAATCTAACATCAAGGACAAAAGCAATAAAAAATCAACGGAAAAAAGTCTTAAAAGTGATACTAAAACTAATAAAAAACACAAAAAGGCTCTATCGAGTAACGATCTAATGCAACTAAACAATTTATACATAGCTAAATCAAGCGATAATCTCAAAAAACCCGAAGAATACACAAATATTTCCAATAAAAAAATCAAATCGTTTAATGAAATCTGTGATAAAGCAACAAATCGTGAAATTTTATCTTATAATAATCATAATAATCTCATTAATAAACCGACAATGCTTAATAAGAACCATAAACATTTAAAAAATCATCGACCCTCGTATTTAATATCGAAACATAAACATCACAAGCATCATAAATCTCATCGTCATTTGCACCGACCAGAAAAAGCGATTCCTGCTGATCCTAAGTTTGTTAATGAAATCAATAAGCTTATAACTGATTTCGTTAAGTATTGTAACATTGGTTCAAATCGAGTAACTTATAATAAGATCCCTGAAATTTTCAAGTGTGTTAAGAGGATTTCAAAGAAACGTAAAGGATCTGATAATTTGGATGGGAGAAAGAAAAAGAAGCAGTGTAGTAGTTTAACGAGTAATGATAGTAAAGAACCAACCTCCAACGAGCAACGGCTTCCATTAAAGAAGCGACATTATCACGTATCCAATGGCGAGCATAAACCAGTGAATACATCGACCAGTTCTACAGATTCGTCTAAGATAATCTCCGATTTGGATCTATCGAAAACGTCTCCAAAGATCCCGGTGGAAACGAAGAAAAGCACTAACGTTCCGACCACCCATAAACTGAATACCGATAAAATCAAAACGATTTCCAAGGAAGTAAAACCCAATATACCCGGATTGATTCGCTCTGAAGACATATTCAATTCTGAGGAGTTTAACATACATAAAACAAAGAATTCAAAACTCTTTCAAACTCATATCCAAGAAGCAATCGAAGCATGCATCAATAAATATGCATCCGGTGCTTCGCAGGACCACCAAAAAAACCTATCAAAAATCGAAAGTCAAATAGCCGAGCTTGAAAGTTTAACATCCGAAAAGATACCACATACCATACACTCATTGAAAGGAATAACCGCGACCACCCCCAAAAAGCGGCACAAATTAGAAAATGATAACATCAAATCTTCGATTATCGAAAAAGTCGTTCGAAACATCGTAGAATTAAATACAATCAAAAATAACAATACTGAAATTAAAGTCGAAGAAACCAACGTTAAAATCGAATCGAAAACTACACCATCTTTGATTAAAAGTACTCCGTTGGAAAATCAATGTGACGATCATAACAAGAGTCGAAAACCGACCAAGGTCAATGAGACAGTGGCCCAGATTAAAACCCGAAAGAAAAATCGTTTGGAGGATTTAACATCAAATTTGGCCTCGAAAATAATTCCAACGAACGAAGCTTTAGATGGTCAACGAAAACCTAATAAAAAAGCACACGAAGAGGTTTCACTTCCTAACAGAGCGTCGGTGATTAAATCACCAACTGCACGCCGTACTAAACTTACTAGCACTGAAAAACTGAGTGAATTAGATGGAAATATTGTATCTGATAAACCTACAGGAATATTTCTACCAACAATTGATATTGAACTGCATATTCCTGCTTCAACCATCCGAACAACAAGTGGTTTAACTGATGTCAAGGAAGTGAAAACTCCAGAAGTCCACAACTTACGACAAAAAAAGCCAGAAGCTTCCGCCAAATCCGAAAATAAAACCATCGAAAAACCTGATGGTAACAAAAAGAAAAAAGACCTCTCCAATTTAACAACTAAAACTGACCCCATTATCAAGCCAAATAATAAAATCGTAAAACATTTAAGCGAAAAAATAAAACAGAACGTTCCCGAAACCCAAAAGAAACGTCAACGTCGCCGTAAAGCCATCAACAGAACCGGATTTCCAACTGTTAAAAAGAAGAAGAAAAAATCCCCAATTTCTCCTGCTTCCGATAATGATGTGAAACGATTCGAGAATGTCTATGAAAGAATTCCTCGAATCGACGAAATGCCGTCGAACTTCGTTGAACGAACCGAAAAGAAGTTATCGGTCATTTCGTTAAATGAGCTCAAAGACAAAACTGTCACTTCTGTGAACACCGTAATTAAATCAGAAATCAAAAAGGAACGTGGAAGCGCATCTCCCGTTATTATGGTACCTGAAATCAATTCTAAGTCAGTCAGTGAACGCCCATTCAGTCGTTTGGAATTAAAACAAGAACAACCTCGAGATTCGTCACCATCCAGCTTTGAGTTAAGACCAAAAAGAAAATTACGCGAATCCAGCACGGAAAGTAAAGGGAAACAGTCGCCGGCACTGTCTTTTATTTCGGATGAACCCGAGTCGAAAATGCATGCCCGAAATAAAAAACGTAAACGGGATTGGAGCGTGGAATCGAAGTTATCAGAAAAAAATAAACGTCGACGAAGTGTAGAAAGATCGATGGCTGATGACGAAGATTCTAATAGTATCAAGAGACGTTTAAGAGACCTCTCACCGGCCAGTAGCATTGATCCACTTCCTTCAGATAAAAGAATTCGTTCCGACGACACAAGCGTATCAGGAGACGAAATTCGAAAGTCTCGAAAACCTCCTCGTTGGAGGAAGAAATATCTAGCTGCTGGTCTATTCTCAGATTATTACAAGGAAGACGAGTAAGTTTATTTTTTCAAGTTTATTTTTTTGCTTTTCTTATCGATTTTTTTTAGGCCACGCAGACCTGAGCCAGTTTTAAACAAAACGAAGTTAATGTATAAAAAAGAGGATCATCCCCATGGTCTTCTTCCGCCACCTTATCATTGTGGTAAGTGGTTGAGATGTCGTAAAACACATTTTCAACTTCCTTATGATTTATGGTGGCAACATACACACTCTCGATTACCAGGTCGGGATATTGTACCATCTTGGAACTACCGGAAAATTCGAACAAGTACGTGACAACTTATCATTTACTAACTTATTACTTAGCAAACCGTATGTATTCGTTAGTAAGTAACAGGCATATCTATTAGGCAAAAACTATTAGCTACCCGTGATTTCGTTCACATAAAATTACAAAATTAAAAAAAAAACAAAAACAGACTAAAGAGATGGAATAAAGAGGGGAATTACCCCAAATTATGTTTGGAAGTATGTACAGGTAACCCTCCTATAACACGTTCGTTAGGTTCCTAGAAAATGCCGTATTGTGTAAAACCGTGTTGCATGAGACCCAGAGCTAGTACAAAAAGGGGGCTTACGTTCCAAAAACTAAGTTTATTTTAATTAAAAATATACAACACAAAGTAAAAAAAATATTTTAATATATATATCGACTTCACTTTCAGAACTTTTTTCTCTATTTAACGTTTTTGTATGTTTATCCCTATTAAAAAAATCTGTAATCGAACTTTGCTCGCTGGTTCTTGTAACTAGGTCATTGTAAATTTTGCGGTATGGAGCTAAACAGTATTGCAGCTTCCTTTTGAATTGTCGACTTCTTTCCGTGGAAGGGTCTGCATTTAAGAAAAATTACTCGAGCTTTTCCGCTAAGCATAGGCCTTCTTTTATTTTTTTTAATCTTAAATTCTTAACTGCACAGTCTTCATCAGAGCTAGCGTCCTCAAAATCGATTTGATTTGCATTTAGGGATGCCATTTTTATCAAATCCGCAAACTGGGCGGGTGTACCTCAATGTTCTACGGGGGACACAGGCCCCGATAAGAGGAACAACCGTGTTATAGGATGCCGTGTTGTAGGTGGGTTCCCGCAAATTACAAATCGTGTTATAAGATACCGTGTTGTAGGAAACACGGTACCTGTGTTACCTGTATTTACCTGTACGGGTTACCTGTATTTGGAATATGGTTACAATTTCTATTTTGCTACAAATTGACATAATCCACGTTTTACTGAGTAGACTCGAATTAATCCTGGTGAATATCCTGCTGAATTGTGCAAAATATCAATTTTTTTAAATGGCACCACCTAATTGTATTTACCTTATTTGGTATTCTTAAAATTCCCCACATTTTCATAATTCATATCCCTATAGCCAAGTGTATGAGTTTTCGAGTTATTGTTTAAAATATATGTATAATTCAGTGGCGTGCGGTGACTTTTGAAACAGGGCATGCGGTTAGAAGTGGGGGGAGGTTATAAGAACCACATTTTTAAAATTTATTTTTTTATTTGATAAACGTGGTGTTATAATTATTTTTTTAAATTAGCCTTATTCGACGCTCCTTCTTACAAAAATCATCAACAACCGCATCATATAATGTATTCAAAAACCATGAAAATAGTTCTTATCCTAAAAAACAGAACATTTGTATGGCCTTTGGGTCAATAATTCAAAATAACTCACGAAAAGTATCAGTAACAATTAAATTCACTGTTTAGATTCAAAACGGCAAACGCATCTGCAGACCGTTAATCGGCTATGTGAAATGCCGAGAGAGACAGTATTCGACCGTACTAGTGAGCATGCGCGACCAATTCGAAGCAAAGAATCGCATGCTACTGTCGCCAACGCATTCATTCGGCTTTTGCCGTTCGTTTGACTTGGTAAACTATGCCAATTTTATGAGTGATACCTTTCATTAATACGTAAATTAAAAAATTTATTAATGATAAAAATATATCATTTTTAGAATGATTTTACAAATGCAATTACGTAAATTAAAAATTAAATGAATAAATCATAAAAAAATATTCAATTTTTAAAATCGTCTTACAATCCATAGGCATGCGCCGCATCTACAGCATGTATGGACCGCACGCCTCTCGTATATATGTATATATATTTAAAAAATTGAATATTTTTTATGATTTATTCATTTCATTTTAAATTTACGTAATTGCATGTATTGTAAAATGATTTTAAAAATACCAAATACTAAATATGTTTATCATTTATACATTTTTTAATTTCCGAAATTATGAAACGTATTGCTCATAAAATTAGCATAGAATACCACATCAAATGAACGGCAAAAGCCGAATGCGCAACGACCGTCGCATGCGGTCGCTTGGCTAGAATTGGTCGCGCATGCGCACTAGTATGGTTGAGTACTATCTCCCTCGGCGTTTCACATTACCGGTGACGCTTGTAGATGCGTTTGACGTTTTGAATGTACTAATTGCTACTCATTGTTACTGATACTTTTCGTAATTTATTTTGAATTGTTTACCCAGAGGCGATACAAATGTTCTATTCTTTAGGATAAGAAATATTATCGTGGTTTTTAAATACGTTTTATGATGCAGTTATTGATGATTTTTGTAAGAAGGAGCGTTAAATAGGGCTAATTTTTAAAAATAAATACATGATATAATACCATGTTTACCAATTAAAAAAATAAATTTAAAAATGTTGGTTTATATTAACACCTCTCCCTTCAGCCGCATGCCCTGTTTCAAAAGTTACCGCACGCCACTGATATGTATATATGTAATAAATGTATACTAACGTTCGATTATATAAAAAGTAACAGGCAAGGTAATTATACAATAGTTAGGAATACGAAATTCTTTAGTAACGATTACATACGGGGACATAATATTTTGTTACTCTTATAGTTCGACTTATTTTATTTATTATTTTATATATGATTAACAATTTCAGATGTATATTGTGTGCGTCCAACTACCGTTTGTGAACCTCAATCATGCAATTGCTCAGAAAGTTCTGGTTGTGGCGATGATTGTATTAACCGACTTGTTCTGGCTGAATGTCCAGCTAGTCACCGCTGTAATAATCAGAGGATACAACGTCATGATTGGGCACCTGGATTAGATAAATTCATGACAGAAGATAAGGTATGTAAAAACGACTGTCCGTAAACATTATAGTATAATGTTCATTTTCTTTATTATTTAAAAAAAAATCATATTTTTCACTTATTACACATTATTTGGCTATAATCACTGCCGAATATCTAACGAATGAACGCATGTCGAATCCATCACTCCTTGTGTACTCCAAGTCTTTGTTTTTTAAGCATTCTATAAGAATCGATCTTTGATTAAATATTGAAACTTTTATTTCATCTGTTCATCTTATTGGTTTTTATCGAAAACTCGCAAATTACCACTCTTAACTTTCGTTTTCTTTTTGCTTGTTTTATTAGAAACCGTCGTAAATTCTTGGCGTCACGCTAACCTTACTCTCCCCACAAAACTCATCATCTCGTGTCTACAGATTTTGAACCCATTACTTGGTATTGTTTATCACTGGCATATTTACACTCACAGTTTTTATTTACATTTAGTTTTTGGCATGCGACGTCACAAAGCTTTTGACCTCCCCTCCGCCCATTGTCACACAATGTCATCTTTTGTTGACCCCTTCACCCTCCTTAACGTGTGGCGTTATTTATGGATGGTTCCTTATCATTCAATTGATCGCAATTTTATACTTCGATGAATAAAACAAAAACATCACTTGATCATTTTTATAGTATATTAAATTTCACATTTTTATAATAATGTTTTATTTTTACCCGACTTCAAAAAAAGGAGGAGGTTTTCAATTCGACTGTATTTTTTTTTAAAATGTTTGTTACCTCAGCATTTCCGACTGAGGGAAGCAATTTTGATGATTCTTTTTTTATTTGAAAGCTGGTACTTCCCGTGTGGTCCCATTTTAATTTAAAGGAAATCGTTTACTTCTAAGGGGTTGAAAACTAAAGGATGAAATACTAATTTCTTATTGGATAGCTTGATTTTGAAAATTATTTTTTTATTTGAAAGCCAGTGTTTTCGTGTGGTTCAATTTTAATTTTAAGGAAATCGTTCACTTCTAAGGAGTTGAAAACTAAGGGATGAACTATTAACTTCTTATTGGGTAGTTCGATTTCGATAATTCTTTTTTTATTTGAAAGCTAGTGCTTCCCGTGGGATCCCATTTTAATTTGAAGAAAATCTTTCACTTCTAAAGGGTTGAAAACTAAGGGATGAACTATTTAACTAACTTCTTATTGGATAGCTCGATTTTGATAATTCTTTTTTTATTTGAAAGCTGGTGCTTTTCGTGGGGTCCAGTTTTAATTTGAGGGAAATCTTCCACTTCTAAGGGGTTGAAAACTAAGGAATGAAATATTAACTTCTTATTGGATAGCTCGATTTTGATAATTCTTTTTTTATTTGTAGAACACAACTTTAAATTAATCTCCTATCCATTTAAAAAAAAAAACTTCACTCATAAGGGATTAAAAATTAGAGATAAAATAATATTATAAATTTTTCCTGGCTAACCCGATTTTGATAATTTTGTTTCTATTACGTACAACGTACCTTTAAATTGTTCACATTTCAATTTGAAGAAAAAAAATCCACCCCTTAAGGATGAAAATAGGGAATGAAATAGTGACATTTAACCGATTTTTGATAATTTTTTTTTCTGTTGGAAAGAGTAATCCACTTAGTTTTGTTTTTACATTCAAAAGCAAAAAATGTCAACCCTTAAGGGCAAAAAGGGATGATGTAGTAACTTTTAATATTAAACGGCGCTGCCTCATATGAGCAGCGCGTTTGGAAGGTTATCAAACTTCAGATCACTAAAACGCGAGAAATAAATAAATATTATAAAAAAATGAAAAACCGAAATAAATAAAAAATAAATAAAAAATCTTACGCAAGAAAGGCACTAAAAAGTAACAAAATAATGGCGTATCCTTGCAGTATCTACAACTTACAAATTATTAGGATGATACAATGTACAACTATTGTTATTTTTGGAGTTGATGTCAGTCAAGAAAATAAATATTAATGGTAATTTGTAAAAATTGTAAAAAGGTTTAGTTGGTAATTGGTATTTTATAGTTTAAAGGTCGCTAGATATTGTTACAGTTTGAGTATGTTGTTTAAAAGTTCATTTGAAAAATAATTTTCATAAGGTATTCTCGCTTTTTGCTAAGTACCAATATAGTCGTATTTCCTTGGCTGACACCAACTCCAAAAATAACAATAGTTGTACATTGTATCATCCCAATAATTTCTAAGTTGTAGATACTGGAAAGATACGCCATTATTTTGTTACTTTTTAGTGCATTTCTTGCTTAAGATTTTTTATTTATTTTGAAGTCGGTTTTTCATTTTTTTATAATATTTATTTTTTGCATATTACATGCAAAGAGCGGTTGATGAAAGATTCATATAGGTCATTAATTGGACATTTTGTACAATAAATTGGGTTTTATTTTAAACCAAAATTGATTTGATTCTTATTTGATTAAACCATATTTGACTTTAAACCAAATTTAAGCCACGTGGCTTAATTTAAGTAGTCGAAATTATTAAAAAAGAGTTCATATTACATATAACATATACACTGTATTCATAGCATTTTTCAACTAACACAATTTTTTTTTTAGGGTTGGGGTGTACGTACTAAATTACCAATAAAATCAGGTGAATTTATTTTGGAATATGTCGGAGAAGTAGTTTCGGACCAAGAATTTAAACAACGTATGGCCTCTCGATACGCCCATGATACACATCACTATTGCCTTCATCTAGATGGAGGCCTGGTTATTGATGGTCACCGAATGGGAGGAGATGGTACATTTACAATCACACTAACAATCACTTAATATTTCTAACACAATCTTATTTCGTAGGTCGTTTCGTCAATCATTCATGCCAACCAAATTGTGAAATGCAAAAATGGTCCGTAAATGGCCAATTCCGAATGGCACTATTTGCCTTACGAGACATTAGAGCTAACGAAGAACTGACTTACGACTATAACTTCTCGTTGTTCAATCCAGCAGAGGGTCAAGTTTGTAAATGCAAAAGTCAAGATTGTCGAGGTGTGATTGGCGGTAAATCACAACGGGTTAAACATCCATTAAATGCCAATAATTCGGCGAATCAAGAGTCTAATCCACATAATAATGGTAATGGTCGTGTGGGAAGGCCACGAAAAACTCAAGCGAAACGTACTACAAGTGGATCAAAAGATGCGAGTTCCGATAAAGCAATACCTATGATGTCAACGATTACTGGAACTGCATCGATATTGCCACAAATTCGTCCCTTGAATAATCAACAAAAAGCCTTTGTAACCGACCATCATTGCTTCCTGTTAAAGAATCTAAATAAGGTAATGTTACAATATTTAAACTGATTATAGATTTGTTCCAATAAAAACGTACATTGTACTATATAAGTCATGCGCAATATTAAAAAATTGCCTTCAGTTTTAATACGCATGACATGTAACGTACAATGCATGGTTTTATTTTTATTTAGAACAAATCTTTTACCTGGAAAGTGGTTAATAATTTTACATTGCAGATTAAGAAAATTAGAGACCGTTCGGCAAGTCTTGTGTCAAGATCGTCACAGCTTGAGAATGGAAATATTGGATCTACATTCTTTAATCATCTCAATGCATTACGTCAGCCTCGGAATATAAGAACACGACGGCTGGCTCAGGCTGAAGGAGATCCAGAACTTACAAAAGCCGCCCGTCTTGCAGAAATATTTCGAGAGTTATGGTCTCTGGTCGCCAATGCAAAAGGTACTATTAAATTATGGTTCATATATTTATATCTATCGTGACTGACTTAAAAGGTGTCTTTTAGATGAAAATAAAAGTATACATTGTACGATAAAAGTTATACGTAATATAAAAAGAGCTATCTTAATTTTATATTGTGCATTACTTTTACCGTACAATGTACGGTTTTATCTTCAACAGGAACAAACCTAGAGCTATTCTCTTTTAGACAAAGGTTTAAATTCCTAAGTTTGAACTAAGTTTGCTTATTTTGTTGTATAACACTAATGATTTATTAT
The DNA here is from genome assembly GCA_958496155.1 of Sisyra nigra. Taxonomy (NCBI): domain Eukaryota; kingdom Metazoa; phylum Arthropoda; class Insecta; order Neuroptera; family Sisyridae; genus Sisyra; species Sisyra nigra. The sequence continues at coordinate 18,225,937 of OY292315.1, read as the reverse complement.
GAAATTTTCAGATGAGAAAAATGCGCTGCTCAGTCAATCATTTATGTCACTACCTTCAAAACGGAAGCTTTCTGATTACTATCAAAAAGTCAGTGATCCAATTGATCTAACAACGATTGAACAGAACATCGAAAATGGCGTTTATCGAACTGTAGAACTTTTTGAAAACGATATGAGTCGACTGTTTGATAATGCTGTTAAATATTTTGGTCGAACTTCGGATATTGGAGTCGCTGCTATACACTTACGTAAAATTTACGGACAGGCCAAACTTGAAAGTATTGCGAAACTGAAAGAAATATTGGGAGAGAAACCTCCAGCGACGTTTGTTACCAGTAAAAAAGCGGGTAATTATTTTTTTAATTTAAATCTGTATTTGTAACAGATGTATGTGTTTGTAAGGATGTATTTTTGATGTTAATTTTTTGTCATAAGGTGGCGAGGAAGAAGATGTAATTCGTTGTATATGTGGATTGTATCGGGATGAAGGTTTGATGATTCAATGTGAACGGTGTCTCGTTTGGCAGCATAGTGAATGTGTAAAAACTGGAGAAGATGCACCTAGTTTTCATTGTGAACGCTGTTTACCACGTGCTATAGACTATGAAATACCTTTAGATGAATACACTGAACATGGCCATAGGTAATATTATAATAAATATTTCAATTAGTCACAAAAATTAAGGATTGTTGAAAAAATATCCCATAAAATTTTTACCCGATTTATGGGCAATGGAAGGGAATGAGCTTATGGAAAAAAGGGAACTGTAGCTTTGAATCTTTAGTTTTTGGATCTGTGGAGTAATATTTTTAACTTGAAAAAAAAAGAATAAAACGGGAACAATTATCAATTTTTCCTGATTTTTAACAAAAATGACGAATTTTAACATTAAAGATAAGAGGAAAAATATTACAGCATTTTATAATTGGTAATTTGGTTCTTTTGGGTACTCGAAAGTCGAAAACGGACAGTTAATATATGAGGCCGTTCATATCAAAGGCGGACATCTTGCTTTTTCATGATTTTACAGTGGTACTGATTTTCTGTACCGCATTATTCTATAAACATTTTTTAAAACTTTTGAAGGTGGAAATTAATTTTGATAGTGTTGAACTTGATATCCTAAAATCAGTTTTAATTTTCCCTGTAAAAAATGGGATGTCCGTTTTTGTTGTAAAAATGATAATTTGTCTCTGATTGCACGTAGGGTATATTGGAGTGGCTTTGGTTGAATATCCTTTCATTTCTGGGTGATACCACTTGCATGCGGAATCCATTTCTTTAATTTATTTTGTAAAATTTAATAACACTATAAACCTTATCTTGAATATCACCATACTAAACTATTAGAATTGCCTTAGTAAATGCCAGTAAATGCATTGAAATAAAAAAAAATAGTAATAAAAAAAGTAATAAAATATAATAAAAAAACAGTTTGAATTTATGGTCATAATTAGACCTCGTGACTAATTTCATGAATCTGATTGGTCAAAAGCTAAGAATCCGTTTTTGTTGTAAACTTCTAGGCTAAATGTCCGTTTTTTGAAACAAACATAGATTTTCATTTTTAATTTTATAAAACTTCTGTTAGTATTTGATGCTAATATTTTGATTCCTTTAATTCAAGACATTATTTATTATATAATTCAATCGTTATCCCGATTTCAAAAAAAAAAAAAAATCAAATGTCGGCCTTTGATATGAACGGCCTCATATATTCTTATTATAATTTCCTACTTTTATTTTATTGATTTAGTGGAGTAGCGAGTAATTTAGTTGCTACCATTTCAATTACTAAACGAAAACTAAACGTTTAACGAAATTACTTGGTCCGGATGATAAAGTTTTGGGAAGATTTTTCAACTAACTTCGTGCGTGTTAATTTTAGTGTCGCTTTGCGTGCGCATTGTTAAAGTTCACTCTCATATTTTTTTTATAACACGCCAAGAGAAATAAACTTCAAAAATTATTATGGTTCATAAATAAGGGCAAAGAAAAATTTAGAAAATGTTTTTTTCTTAAGTTTCTTTATGATTATTCGAATACTGCTGATGCTCAAAAATGTTGAGCTACAGATCAGAAAACTAAAAACTTAATATTACATTTTAACGCGAATCTTACGTTATCTTAGAAGATCCACAACTACAACTAAGACATTTCTTTCAGATATTATTTAACATTAATGCGAGGCGATCTTCAGCTACGCCAAGGAGACAGTGTTTATGTACTTCGTGATATTCCGATTAAAGGAACCGATAAAAAACACACTTATGAAACAATCGGAGATATTGAATTTACTGAATTAGATATTTTCCGTATTGAACGATTGTGGAAAGATAAAGACACAGGAAAACGTATGGCTTATGGTCATCATTATCTAAGACCACACGAAACTTATCACGAGCCTACAAGAAAGTATGTTTAAACTATCTAAAGTATCTTCTATTGAAAGTATTAATTTTATTTTATTTTTTTAGATTCTTCCCCAATGAGGTAATGAGAGTCCCACTTTATGAAGCCGTGCCTGTTGAGTTAATAATGCGTCGTTGTTGGGTACTGGATACAAACACTTTTTGCAAAGGGCGTCCAATTGATTCTTCCGAAGAGCATATTTACATATGTGAATATCGTGTGGATAAATCGGCACGATTATTCAGTAAAGTGTCGAGTAAATCTCATTATCCGATTTGTACCAAGAGTTATGCATTTGAAAGATTTGAAACTAGATTGAAAGTATCACGAACATATGCACCACATGATGTAGACCAAGAAACTGTTGTTAAGCCGAGGGGGCGGCGTCCACAAGACGGCGATGTAAAAGTTGATATTCGCCCCATTACCTTGCATGTCCCTATTGTTCGGGTGAGTTATAATTATTTTTAATTTACTTTAGTTTTTAATGCAAATTTTCTAATTTTAGTCACGAGAAGAAAAGCGGACACGATTGAATGAGATTTTATTAAAATTGTTAGCACAATTACCGACGAAACAGCCACTAGATGTATCGTATTTATTAGAAGCGGGTAGACGACGAAAAAAAGTTCAATCGTGACAAAATAATTTTTAAAAAAAATTGTTAATTTTCTTTTATTGCGTTTTACACTTTTTTTACTTAATGAATAGCTTATTTTGTGCTTCTCAATTTAAACATTAGTTTGTTAATATTTTATTATTTATATAGCTACAAGTATTTTGTACATACTGCATATATATACATATAAAATTAAGTTTTAAAAACTTTTTTAAATGTTTAAAAACCATGTGCACTTAGTGATGGAATCACTTTCTATAAGAATGTTATATTTTTAAGAGAAAATACATAATGAATTTGTTAAGTGCCTCTTAGTCGACAGTACCGGTCATTAATGTGTTAAATTATTTTTGCAAGTGTCATTATTTGAACGATTATTTTATTAATTTTTAATTAATTATTATGTTTATTTATTTGTACAAAGTTGTTTATTGTTAAATCTCAAAATGCCATATATTCATTGAAAGGAGCTAATTATAAATTGAATTATTTAAATTTACAAAAAAGGACAAAATTTGTAATTGTCTAATTGAAGGAAAAGAAACTTCAGATAAAATGGCTTTTAGCGTAAGAAATTATTTATACATATAAACAGTTCATTTAATTTTCAAAATGACGGCTATTTGTTTCTTCTACTGCATATTTCGTATTGCATGCATGGTCTTACTACAAAATATACAATTTCCAACGCTAAACGCCAATTTTACCGAAGATTCATTTTACCTAAAAATATTTTCTCTTTAATTTACCGAAATAATTTAACAGTTCTCAATAAAAAATAAACTATTTTTTTAGAAATATATTTATAAAAATTAATATATTTATAAATGTATTGTAATTATACTATAGCGTATAGGGATTATTAGGATATTTTTTTTTCCAATTCTTTAAGAATCAATCATCAAAACGATTTCTTTAAAGAGTTATTATTTTAATTTTATTTACATGATATTATTTATTATTAAAAATTGATTTTGATTATTATTTTTATCAATTTGCTTTGGCTTTATTTTACTGGTGTATTTTTATCTTTAATATCACTTTGGATATTGGATCAAGTAACTAAAAACGGAAGATCATGTCATCATCAACTGTGAAAGTAACTCATTTTTAATCAGCTTAGAGATTTACATTTTAAATATTTTAAACTGTAGTGTTATAAATAAATGAAAAGTATTAATAATACTTGCTTTATTTTCTTGTACTGATATCATGACATTATTACAAATGTATTTACAACATGGTTTTCAAAGATCTTATTCATTTCTGTTGTTAGAAAATATTTTTTCATCAGAGCTTTTTCAGTTATTTTATTGTATGGTATTAAATATTTAGTCTTAAAATTATGTATATAAATTAATATACAAATTTTTGGAAAAAAAAACACTGTTTTTCAATTCTTTTACATTGCTTTTTTTCTTGTCAGTAGATATTTTCTTATCGGATATGTACTTTTTGGAAGGAAATTAAATTTTATATTGTAAGCTTAAACAACGTTTTATTATGTTTTTAATGTGGTTAATTTGAATTGACTTTTGTCGAGTTTCTTAAAAACGAAGATTTTATTTAGTTAAAAGTTAATATAAACATTTACAATTATTTTTAAATAAATTAGTAAAAATTCTGTAGTCTAATTTGGTAAATTCTTTTAGCAAAAAAATATTAATATTCGATTCATAGACATCTGAGGGTGCAATCTCATACGTCTCATACATCGCTCGCTTTCTAGCGATTTGGGTCACGTGATACGATTCCGACCAATGTCCTGTCAGGGTTTTGAAATTGGTAAAAATATGGCTGCCATCTAAGCGATTTCAAGCTTCAACGATTTGACGCTAAGGGCGCTAGGACAGCAGTTTAAATTTCAAAATCCTGGCAGCACATTGGTCGAAATTGTACCACGTGACCCAAATCGCTGGGAAGCGAGTAATGTAAGAGATTACACCCTGAGATGTCCCATTCGATTCATGGGCATCAAAGATGCTCGAAAATTAAAATTACGTGTTTATTATCTAAAGAGGTTACATGAGTTTCATGGATTACAAATATCAAAATTTTTTCATTTTTTTTTTTTTAATAAAAAGTATTTAGACGTTTACTTATGTAATAAAGCATCATTTTAACAATATTTTCTAAAATTTGCTTTGAACAAATTTTGAAAACTAAAAAATAGTATCCTCGGACGGTAAAGATGTTTTACTCATGGTAGTCTTATTCAAATAAAGACAGTTTAACTGTGGTAAAGGGTGGGAGTTCGTACATACAAAGAGGCTGTGTATATATACAGTTCTGCTTTTGTATAGATTCTATTTATAATTTTTCAACCAATCGCGGGTTTTATTTATGTTCTATTTATGTGTTCCGATTAATGTTCTCTTAACCAACAGCGAGTTTCATCTAAAAGAAAATTTTACAGAGCGTCGCAGCAGATATTTTTGTGAATGCAGCCTACTGTATTGTAAAATAAGTTGTATCTGTTTAAAAAATCTTTGTCCCCGGGAAAAAGGTTTTTATCTAACCATATATAATCAGATCGGAAAATTAGCCAGGTATAATCATATATAATTATATATGATTAGACAAAATATTTTTCCCGGACAATCAACTACTACAAACAAAAGCACATTTTTCGAGAGTATTATTATAAAAACTAAATAAAATAAAAAAACACCAATTATAGCGATAACTAAAAAGATATTACAATATGAGTGAGTGCCCGAAAAAAAATATTTTTGTCTAATCATATATAATCCGATCTGAAAATTGCCCAGGAATGATCATATATAATTATATATGATTAGACAAAAATATTTTTTGTCGGGCACTCACCAATATTTATTTTATTTATTTTTTATAAAAAACTCTCGAAAAATGTGCTTTTACTTGTAGAGATTGTTCAAGAAAAAATATTTTTGTCTAATCATATATAATTATATATGATCATATCTGGACAATTTTTAGATCTGATTATATATGATTAGATTAAAACATTTTTGTAGAAGGCGATTTTATCTAGAAGAAATAATCAAAATTTTAACAAGATCCGTAAATTGGTTATTTAAATCGGACTGATTTCAAAAATGGAGTTTTGATTGCCCTCATATTCAGCAAGTATAACTAGATTTTTTTCAATTGGGTTGCAATTGTTACACTACTGACTACATAGCATAGATGTAAAAGTTATGTAAAGAATATTCCAGCCCACCACTAAGTGGTTAGAGCAATTTGCTCTCTCCGCTACATGCGTCAGTGGTACTGGGTTCGAACCCCGTCGAATCCCTAGATTTAAGATTAAGATTTATATGACCTACAGACATTTTCTGTTTGTAGACAGTCATGGTATGACCTTAGATGTTAAAACGATTTAAAACACCAAAAAAAAAAAAAAATGTTTCGTTGATGTTACATAACTGTTACGTAGCATAACGTTTTCTGCTCTCAAGAAAATTTCGAATATTCGCATTCGCATGAACTAAAATCTTACGTCATTTTAGAGTTTAAACATTCGCATATACGTTTAAAATAATATGAATATAATGCAAATCTTTGTAACAAATGTTATTTGTATGTCTCTGATACGAATGACTGAGAAATGTGCTTTTGAACGGAAAAGCAATTAGGTTATTAGATCTTTTTAAATTCTTTACTTTGAATACGATTATCGTTTACTAAAATATATATTTGAATCGAATAAAAAAATTAAATTAAAATGACCATAAAAACCAAAATACAGTGCTTTTTTGCCTAATCGCAATATTCGCATTTGAATTTTTAAATACGTACGAATATTTATAGCGTTTAAAGATAGTTAGCAAAAAAATATTTTCACCAAGGATATACGAAAAAAGGAAATTACAGGTAAAGAACGCAAATAATAAAATATTTACATGTGTTATGTAGAGTTCATAAAATATGTTTCAAATATTTTTTCCTAAAATAGCATACAAACGATTCAATTGATAACGATAATAATCATAATAATTGTATGAACCTCTATGAATAATTAATTGATCAAGATATTGATACGGTATAATTTCAGAACTTATAAAACCTAGCTAGTAATAAATGTTTAGGTTATTTCTTATAACTTTTTGCAAGAGAAAATAAATAGAGAGATTATTAAACTTATTAAATAATTATTACTGTTCTTTGTAATTTATAGTTCATGTGTAATTATAAAAGGCCACAATTTTTTAAAAAGTAAGTCAACATTCACGTGGATAGGTGTCGCTAGTTATCAATCGTACAGTGTTCGTCTTATGTTGACACATCGCAAAATGCAATAAAATTTGAAGAATTTACCATTTGAAATTGTTATTTGTTAGACAAATATATAATGAAACAAAAACTAACAGCGAGCTTAATTAAAGTATTACATGTCAATTGGTTCAATTTATTTTTATTATGTAACACAGTTTATTCATCGGTTATAATTTTGGGTAGGGCTTTGCTCTTTGATCAAACCACTAGCTATTTAAAAAATCATAACAGTGCTCTCGAAACGTAACCAATAATAAATACAAATCAATCGATTAAAAATATCATCATTTCTGCTCTCTTTTAACACAATGTTATTTTTACAAGGCCAATGCACGTTATTATGACGACTTAATTTTCTTTTTGTTTCCAAACGTTACAGATTCAAGTTGCTGTTAAGTTTCATGGCTCACTTCAACCACGAACAATTTGTAAGCGATTCGCGATTTTATTGTTAAAGTCATCTTAATTATCAGTGATTTCAATAACAATGCGATAATAACTGAAACAAAGAGTTTACGATGGACGATAGACGAGTTGCTGATTATTTCGTAACCGCTGGCCTGCCAGAAGATCCAATTCTGCAAGATGATTTATCCGATTCTGGACATTTGAAAGTATATACTCAAATACAGTGAAATGTTAAATATCATATTTATTATCTTCCTTTTTTTAAAGGCAAGCTATGATCAGGCGCCAATTACAGATATCAGTATTATTTTTCCTACACTAGGGGAAATTTTACCACCAGGATTTGAAATAATTGATTTAACTCCTACCGGTTTGCCTGCTGATTTAAATCATGGTAGTTTACGAAGTGCCGAATGTTATATTTGTTTTCGAAGGGGGCGAGATAAACCCCCTTTAGTAGATATAGGTAACTACTTAAAAATTAACAAATCTTTAAAAAAATTAAAAGTAAACGTGAAAAATTTACACTGGAGTACCTTTATATGATACAGTGTAATATCAGTGCAGACACAGTGTAGTTTGAATAATTGTGTATTACACCGTGTATACACTGAAATTCCACTTTGAGTTTAAAAAGTAGGTGTTACACTGTATATCCTGAAATCTCACCATTTAAATGTGAAAAATGTATACGGTTTTTATACTGGAGTAGTATGGTGTGATACGGTGCAATTTCAGTGTAGACACGGTGCAGTTTGAATAAGGGTGCAATTTCATGCATCGCTCGATTTCCAGCGATTTGGGTCACTTGGTACGATTTCGACCAATGTGCTGCCAGAATTTTGAAATTAGTAAAAAGATGGTTGCCATCTGAGCGATTCCAAGCTTCAACGATTTGACGCTAGTGGCGCTAGGGCAGCAGTTTCAATTTCAAAATCTTGACAGAACATTGGTCGAAAACGTACCATGTGACCAAATCGCTGGAAAACGAGCGATGCATGAAATTACACCTTAACCGTATGTTACACCGTTTATACACTGAAATCCCACTTTTAGTTTAAAAATTAGGTGTTACACCGTGTCTACACTCAAATCACACTATAAGTTATATAAAACACCGTATTTATCATTAATTAGTAATAAATTACACCCAACGTATTTATTGATATTTATCGTTCGTCTTACTTAGTGGAAATTCGGTGTTTAACGCAGTGAATCGAGGGTTGATTTGACAGTGTAAAACAAGTGTGTTATTACAGATAAAATATGATCAAATCCATCGTGTTATTCGAGTCTGATTTCAGTGTACACTTGGTGTAATCTACATTTACACTGAATTTACACCGTAACACACCGTGGAAACGAATTCGCTAGGGTTGGACTTACACATTTATTAATGTTTGTAATTATTCTTAGGTGTTATGTATGATGGGAAGGAGCAACTAATGCCCGATGCTGAGGTTGTATTGGAAAGTGTTGGTGGTCGACTAGCGAATGTTAATAATTCAGCAGCCCGAACATTTATCACGTTTCGAAGGGATTTGCCAACTGCACCTTGTAATGCGCTTGTTGTCACTGATATCTGTGTTATAGTCGCTAGCAAAGGTGAATTAGCACCACACGCATTTTGTCGAATCAACCGAAATTTAAATAAGGGAATGGTTGGCAGTGATGTTTTTCTGTGTTATAAAAAATCAATGAACCGTCCTCGACTTCTCAGTTATAAACCTGCTGTGTTGTGCAGGTAATTACAATTTAATGCAGCCAATTGTGAATGATTACATTCCAAGATCAACTACCGTATTTGCCGGACGATAAGACCCACTTTTTTACTCTGAAAATTTGACCTAAAATCAGGGTGCGCCTTTTAGTCCAAACCATACTTTTTTTTCTAAAAATTTATAGATCAATTTTGGGGTGCGTCTTATGGTCCAATGCGTCTTATCGTCCGGCAAATACGGTAATTTTATATCAAACTAAAACGAACACATTTTCTATGTTTTACAGGTATCCTCAGTCCGATTTATCAGATTTTCCATTTCCAAATTCCGTACCATTGTTTTGCTTACCCATGGGAGCAACCCTGGAACTATGGCCGATTGAAGCCAGCCAACCAAAGCCTGTATTCAGCACGTTTGTTTTAACCGTCTCAGACGCAACCCATAAAATTTATGGCTCGGCCGTAACATTTTATGAAAACTATCCAGTCGATCGCCTTACTCCTGAACAATCGAAACACTTAGACTACTACGGAGCTACCGACTATACATTACACGTCAACAAAAGTATATGTGTCCTTTCTCATTGGCCTTTTTCCGACACTTTTGAAAAGTGGTTATTATTTTTATACGTACGTATTTAAAAAAAAAAAAAACTACGAAACTATAATAAATGAATTAATAATTGTTATATGTTAGGATTTAGTATCAAGTGGGACTCCTACTATGATCCCTGTGGAACGTTACATCACTCAATTGCTCGAAGAAGTTGGTTTTCCCGGACCACGTATTTTGATTCAACTAAGTGCACATCGTCCTGAAAAACTGATCTTATCTCAACCGGAAGAGTTACCTCTTCCTAGAAGTGCTGCAAGGTTTCGGCAACTTTTACTTAATCTAGGCCCTGAAAATTGTTTACAAGTATTGCTACTTGCGTTAACTGAACAAAAAATCTTAATTCATTCACTTCGTCCAGATACATTAACTGCAGTCGCTGAAGCAGTCTCTAGCTTAGTATTTCCCTTTAAATGGCAATGTCCTTACATACCATTATGTCCATTAGGTTCGTATATTACACTAACTAAAATATATTTGGTTTTTATGTTTTTTTTTTTTTTTTTTAAATAGGTTTAGCTGAAGTATTACATGCTCCTCTGCCCTATTTAATAGGAGTGGATTCACGATTTTTTGATTTATATGATCCGCCTATGGATGTTAGTTGCGTTGATCTCGATACCAATATAATAACAGTAAGTGTTTTTTTTTGAAGTTAGCATTAAACATGATTTTATACAGAGTGGCCCCAAAAGTAACAGCACTATGGGGCTATCCATAAATTACGTCACACGTTAAGAGGGAGAGAGGAGGTCGACGAAGTGTGACGAGGGGGTGGGAAGGGTCCTAAATTTCATGACGTCACATTTTAAAATTTATTTTAATCTAAGTTTTAAGTAAAACACGAACTTTGAGCTATTAACGAAAAACATAAGGTTCAAATTGTGTTGTCGGCCACTCGCTCTACTACACTGAGAAAATAATTTTCTTCTGAGAACTGAATTTCATTTACGCCAAAAAAATGATTTGATAGCCCATTGCCCATCAAATATTTAATATTTACATTTTTAGATTTAATTGTCCGAGAAATTTTTTCTCGGTGTAGTGTTACGCGCCGATACTTGATATTGCCCTTTGGTAAATGCCGCTAAATGCTGCACCGTGCCTAGCGGTGATATTGTTTTTATTTCATTTGACGAAGATAATTAAGTTTGATCATTAATTAATATAATTAGTCGTTTTTTTTCATTTCTTGAAATGTTTGATTTTAATTTTATTAAAGAAAATCATTTAAATTGAAATAAAACAAATTTTGGAACTGCTGTTTTAATTCAATAATTATTTGTAGATGTAAAATTGTAAAATATGGTTATTTTCCATTTACAACAAAAACGAACTCTGTGTAACGCAGTGTTCGACACAGTGCTTTCCATTTATTACAATGCCGAACACGGCTGTACACTGCGCGACACTCGAAAAAAGCCGTGTTTGACCAAGGATTACCAACACAAAAGAGAAGAATTCTTTTCTCTGCCTATGATGGCCTATGATTATTAATTATTCAGGTCCCCAGGTTGGTATTAAAAAAACCAAAATTAACTCACGGAGATAACTTCTGTTCCATCTAACGCTCTTACACAATGTTTGGCAGTGTTTTGCAATGTAACGCAGAGTCGCTCTGTGTTAATAAATGGAAAGCAACCTATGTGACGTCACACTAAGGAGGGGTGGGCCTCACAAATGTGATCTGTGTGTCTCACCAGCTGTGACAAGGACGGGGGAGGGGGTCAATTCGTGTGACGTAATTTATGGATGGCCCCTATTGATTAAACCATTAATTAAGTAAAAACACCCTTAAAAATAAATACACTTAAATAATTTCAGATGTGTGAAGCACAGAGACATCTAAACACAAAATTATTACCAAAACGACCTACGAGAGTTTTACGTAGTACTTTGGAATATTTATACAATAATCTCCGACAACCACATATAAATTCTTATATAGTTTCGGACGATACTAGTTTAGAAGGAGAGTTTTTACACAGGCGAAAAGAAGTATAAATATAACTATTAGAACTAATTAAATTTTATTAAATATACATTTATTTTAGCAATCGTTAGAGTTAGATATCCAAGAGGCTTTTTTGAAATTTATGGCTAGTACTTTGAGAGGCTACAGAGCGTATTTACTTCCAATTACTCGAGCTCCAACTGTTGGAACTACAGATCCTCAAGCCTTGTTTCAACTGGGAGCATTTTTAAGATCTAGAGATAAAGTATTACTCTGTATTTAAAGTGAAAAGAAAAATATTTTCTAAAGAAATTTTTTAGACCAACCATAAATTTTTTACTCTTCTCATGAAGACTCAAATGTTTATTAGATTTATTGAGGAGCGTAGTTTTGTGGCTGATGGCGATCAAAGTTTAGCGTTTTTCGATGAATGCACTGAAAGATTGATAGCGGATGATGCCGATGTTCGTTTACTTGAATATGATTTGGCACATGGAAGTGAAAGAACCGTTTTGTTATTACCGCCCGAACCAACAACACAAGGTATAAAAACTTTTTCAATTTTGAAAATAAAATTTGACTTGTTTTTACGTTATATTCTATTACAGGTGGCCCTTACATATATAATTCATTTGCGTTAGATCCATCGTTATTGGGATCACGTAAACCAAATACAGTAACTTTACAGAATCATGTAGTTCCTGGATCACCAATGGCAAGGCGAACAAAACATGAAATTAAAACTGCTCAAAAATATGCTAGGTATATTTAATATTAAATGTTTTTTATTAGCAAGTTTGGAGCAAGTTGTTTTATTGGCTATTTTAATTGGTCGTTGGCAAAAGCAGTTAAATCCACGTCATAATATTTTCAACAAATCAACAAATCATTTTCAATAAATCCACCTTCATGGATTTATTGGCTTATGGATTTAACGATAACGATAATTTTATGATTTCGATAACTATGCTAAACGTCAATGTTACTTTTACAATTTCATCTACAATTTAGTAAACTAAGATGTGAACACTTTTTAGTTAGTCCTAACTCAACGATTAAACTACTTGTCAAGTGTAAAAATTTAAGAACTTAAGAATGCCTTATGTCTGAGTCAAACTCGACGTTCACGACGCTGACGCTTCAAAGTGTCAAAAAAAAGTTAAACATATAGAATTCCATAGGAATGGTTAAAATCGATGACGACGTGTCGGACGGTACGCTCACGACGCGTCAAAGTAAAATGTATTTCAACTTTTGACGCGTTTGACGCTGCCAAATATCAAATGTGTATCTGTCATTTTAAAAGTATGGACTACACAAATTTATAACTGAAAAAATTTGATAATTTAAAATGGATTTTGAAGAAATAATAATTGAATTGGTGAAATATAATAAAATAATATAAGATAAAACTTCAAGAGGATATAAAAATATAAGGCAAATATAAAATTAAAAGCAGAAAAGTGAAAGAATATTGCGGAAATTTTAAATGAAACTGTTTAGTTAATATAATTTTTATTAATTTATAAAAATTTCAAAATGTCAGAACCTAGCGACGTTTTGAGATTGCCTACCCAGCAAATTTTTAAAGCGTTCTGAGCTTTTTTGACATTGACGCGAAAGCGTCGTGGGCGTTAACGTCGAGATTGCCTAAGGTGTTAAACATTTTATAAAAATTTTTCCCATAGTTACGAGCAAAGCGTTCTCATGTTTTAGTCTGTAAAAAAGAAAAAGAGAATGAAACGAATTTAATATTTTTTGCAGAAAATGTGTCCAGTCGCCTCAACTATGGGCCCGATGCTTACTGGGTACCTGTTATTCAATATATTTTATGGTACTACCAAGTATTTTATATATTGGTACTAACAGGGAGCGAGCATTGCTTCGGCTATCGTACGATCTTTTGGTTAAAGCTTCTCGTTTACGGTTAACGTGTGATGAAGTTTGTTATCGTTTAATGATGCAACTTTGTGGAGAACATTCAATGCCACTGTTGGCTGTTAAATTGTTATTGTTAATGAAACGGTCAGGTGTTCAACCAAATGCTGTTACATACGGGTAATTATAATAATAATAATAATAATAATAATGGAGCGGTTTTTTGTGGATGTAGTAAAAGCTGTATAAGTCTATTATGTTAATATAAAATATTTACATTTGTATGGAGAGAAAATATTCAAAGTTTCATAAAAATTTAATTTCGATACTGTTTTTACATAAATTTTCGTAGTAGATTTAAACTTATATTTTCGACTTATATCACTTTACAAAATAATTGTTTAATTAATGATAGCTATAAAGGCTATAAATTTATAAACACAAGTAATCAGTACTCTTAAGTGCTTAAGTACCACATGAGTAGCTCAGAATCAAAAACGGCCAATCGCCAAAACACTTTTTTTTTCAGGAAAGCCAATTTTTTGTAGCGTAAAATTCTTCAAACTTTCTTCTATTTTTCCTTTCTTAATCTGTCGTCGGCTATCTCATGACTAATTCCAGCAAGTTTCATAGCATGACATTATTAATTTTAAGCCCTAAAGCATTTTGAAAATTGAGATGGCCGCTTTTGAAACTAAGATTGGCTTTTGGCCGTTTTTGAAACTTAAAGATCAGAATATACGAAAAACAAAAGAGGCCTTAGAATAAGTTTTTTTTATTGATTATTTAATTTCAAGGTACAATTAACAAGTTAATAGTTTATCTTCTTCTTTCCCATGATCGGGAAAACACTCGCAATCTTCAATTTCTTCGTTCGGAAAGTGATTTTCTTGCTGCTCTCGATTACATTTTCATACCACCTCAATGACTCGATTTTTCTCCAAGTTACTCCAAAATGTTCATGAATAAGCTTCTTGATGTCAGCTATTTTTGCACTTTTGACTTTCACTCCTACCGAGATCTGCTTCGGGTTGATCATACTAATATATTTCCCCCTTCTTACAGATTATTTTTCTTCCCTGTGTCAACATTGTAGGCTATTTTTCCGCGAATTAAAATATTGTTTTTTGTCGATCTTTTTAGAATGAACCTTTTACATTTTACCACGTTTTTTTTAACTTGCTTTCTTGTTTGTTTCATTTGGAAATGTAACTGCCCAGCAGGCTTCGATACGGTGCTAGCCTCCTCTGTTTCCAGACACGTGCTGAATTCATCTATTCTTGGCATACCTGAAACCGAAACTTCCTTGTTCTAGCACTTTCTGGTGTCATTTCGCTACTTTCACTTCACTGTCCATTGCTGATCATTTAAACACGTTTAACTCATTAACTTTTAAAACATTTAAAAAAATCTACGCAAAGCAACAAGCTACCTCATAAGAAATGTATGCTCTACATAAGAAATAATGGGAGTTATGAATGAAACGGTGCTATGCACATTTTGATGTATGAAGAGAGAAAGATTTTGTTGAAAATCGTTTTTCTCTCTTCATGCATCAAAATGTGTAGAGTACTATTTCCTTTATTGGTCCTAGATGAATCACATAATTTCTTATAAAGTGTATGGTACATATCTCGTCATATTCATTTCTGAAGCTACCACGTGACCAAAATAAGCGTTCTTATTGGTCGCAGAGTAATTGTCCGACTTTGATACTACAATTTCCTGTAAATGTCCGATTTTGATTCTAAGGCCTACTTTCAAAGTAGGATTTACCCGTTAGGTAGCTTTTTTGATATTATTTCAATATCACCATAATGCAGCTCATTGTGAAGAATAATAATCCATCAAAATCTCAATTTTGATAAAAATGGCGATTGGCCGACTTTGATTCTGGGCTACTCATATAATATATTGAGGCAATACAGATTTCAAGTATCCGTATGTGCGTGTCGTTTAACCGTTATTGTTTCAGTATAAATCAGTGATTCCCAAACTATGTGTCGCGACACACAAGTGTGTCACGAGAGATTCGAAAGTGTGTCGCGAAATTAGTAATTTTGAAAAATAAATTTTATTTTTGATTCCATTTTTTCGTCATTTCTTAGAAATTCATATATTGATGTAAACAGATGTATCGCGAAAATTCTTAATTTTTTTTCTGTGTTGTGGGTCAAAAAACTTTGGGTATCACTGGTATAAACGATGCCTTAATGCTACATCCTTAAATTGGTAATAGCACATTTTTTCTACATTCTTACATCATTCATTCTTCTGTATTTTTATAACATTTTGTTACCATTGAGTGTTCGTTTTATAAACTACTAAACCAATATAAGTCAGATTTTTACTATTGAACGAATTTCATTATGCGATAACGATATAATTATAAAAGTAAGTGTTATATAAAGTAAAGCACAGCTTAGTAACTAATCAACATTATTTTGATTGGATTATTTAATGGAGTAATCAGAACTCTCTGCAGAACTATAGAAAGTCAAACATTTTTTTGTACTTGGGACTTATCAAAGGTTCACTGTAATTATTTTATTTTATATATTTTTTTAAAGATTATATAATCGATGTGTGCTCGAAGCAGAGTGGCCAGCACATGCAACAACTAGTCAACTTCTATGGAATAAATTGCGTTACGTTGTCCTGGGTGCGGCTCATTTTCGTCGAGCCGGACGACGTTATGCCGCTCGAAAACTATCAGCATCCACCGAAGGAGGTACTTACACAACAAAATAATACCGACAAACATGCGATTAATTAATATGATTGAATTGTAGGATGCAGCTTATTGGATCAAACTGATCGAGTTTCTCGATCATCATTAGATTCTCATGACGCGCTTAATAATATAGACTCAGCATCATTCGATAAATTACGCTCACGAATGGGTAGCATTGTTCGTATAGGCAACCAAGAAAGCCCTGAGGCTAATAATGTTGTATCTAGTGCTGGGCTTTTAATGTCAGGTATTGAAAACATTAATTTAATAATAACGAAACTGAAAGAACCGACATATTTTTCCTGTTAAACCAATTTTGTTTCAAAATAACAATATGTATTGCATTATTACATAACATATTTAGTTTGGACCTCAATTTTATTCTGTAATACCCGAATTTCATTATAAACGTTGTTAAATGTATTTTTACAACATTTTCTATAATTTCAATCTTTTTTTACATAAGAATACGCATAATGTATACATAATTTCGATTTTTTTTTATAGGATCTTCCCGGCCCGAGACAATCGTAGAACCAACTCTTGAACGTTGTTTGGAGGAGTCGCGCTTATCGCCTCCTGAAAGTCCTTCAGAATGTCTCAAGCTGTTAGCCCGTTCTGAAAGTTTCGCAGGCGATGCAAGAATTTTAGATAAATTACAGAATTCAAACTCAAAACGCAAGCCATGTACAAGAAAACTCGATTTCAGCGAAGAATCTTTGACCGAAATGGAAGCTGATGATCAAACCTTAACTTCTCCAACCAAGTAAGTCATAACTTAATTTAGTGAATAACGGTTAACCCAAAATTGAAGAGGTTGGGTAATTTTTCATATTAAAAGAAACACTATTTTGGAAGACGGAAGTTTTTAATAATTTTTTTTCGTATTGTACATTGTAGGCACCTTTTATTACTACACAACTACTGTAATGTTACATTGTTATACTTCTCAGTTCTCATACATAATGAATATATGCTCTATATAGAATTTATATGTCAGAGTGCTAGGTTATTTGGTGTGATGTTTGTAGCCTTTTCGTCCAAAAACAATTTCCTCGTCATAACATACTTTATTTAACAATGATTGAACATGATATTCTTGAAGTGACGTTACGATAGATAACAGGCAGATGATAGATTTAACAATGATCAACAAATTCAATAATCAAAATAACATTCGAGTATTAACATCAATAATGGAAATTCAAAATCAGTTGCAACGGCGCGCGTTAAGCCAGACAGCGAATTCGTGGTACATTCCTCGATCCACACTCGTCCACATCCCAAACCAGAATGACTTCATTCCGATACGTTCACTCCCTCCTTTCGTCTCCGAGTGTTTCCGAATCCAACGAGTGACCACAACTACGCTAGATGGCGAATCAATCGCCACTATCTAACTCAAAGCACAGCAAAGGTTTTATCTCCGACATATATTTATACCATTTATACCTATATACATACTAATAATGGATACACGTACATATTAGGATATATAAGTTTTCAAAAATTAAAAAAAAAACAAGTACGTACAGTACTATTATACTATTTTTTTTTTTTTTTTTTGGAAATTCATGAGATTATAGTCAGTGACGGATCCAACTTTGACCCAGAAGGGGCAGGAAAACCGCATTTAACGTGCATTTTGTGAATATTAAATTGTAAATTAAGATCTCGATTTTTGTTTTTACAGTCAATAGACTTATCAATATTGTAATATCTTATACTATTACTACTATATTACTTATATTACTACTTATATACTGACTTATATTATTAGCCGTTTACTGCATACATTAACTCCCTAAAGCAAAAAGTTGAGTATATTGTTAACATTGACTTTTTAAATACCTACTTTGTTATGCAAGAACAAAAAAAAAGTCATTTAGAGCTGTTAGATTATATTATATTATATTTCGAACATTTACAGTTTAAGGAGTTAATGAAGTGTTTTGAATTGAAAATTTTAAGAAGTTGAAAAAGTGGAGTTAATCAATGTGTGCACTGACTGATTTATATTGTGTTGATATTTTGAAACAAGAATCTATAAATTTTACATAAGTTATAATTTCATAAAAATACAACAATATTTAGATACGGGCATATACCTAAGCAGTTATATAAATATAGTAGTCATGGGGTTGACAATTACCCCTTTCTGCTCTTTACTCAGTACATCCTTGCTTATAGTGGCATTTTGTTGGAAACACAACATTATGTCGTGTTAGTCGAATTTCATGTTAAACAGTTTCTACTGTGCTTGCAAAATACATTGTATATTTTTTTTATATTTAGACTGTCACCAAGAACTCCAGTAACAGAAAACGATCCACTAGGAGCACTAGAGCCTGAATCTGAAGAATTAATTGAAAACATAGAAAAACCAACGATTGACGCCCCTCCAGTTTCGGTTCTAAGCGATAATCCAATTTTGTTTCAAAAGCCTGTTCATCGTTCGGCGACATTCGAGGGAAGCCCCCCGAGTCAGACAAAGGGCTTACATCGATCTGAAACTGTACCAGCTGCAACAGTCACTGCGGGTCTTGCTAGTCTTGGATCAAGTATAAAACTAAACTTTAGGTATAGTCAACAATATATATTCAACCTATAACTGTTTGGTGTGTTTTTTATACCTTTCTTATTTCTAAATTTAAGTCAGCTATTAACGATCTCAAACTATTTTTCAATTAAATTAAACATTGAAAATAACCTTTTGCATCGTTACATTACTCAAAAGTATTTATTTTCGATTTATCTAATAATAATCGTAAAAATCGTTTTAAATTTTCAAAACTTTGAATGAAGGATCTGAGATTTAACGTATTTATCTTATCCTCTTATTTGTCTTGAGGAGAAAACCAAGTTACCAACATTATACAACATTTAACTATATTAGCACTAATATAATTTAAATTGTTCTTAAGGTGCGATCTCATGTATCGTTCGCTTTCCAGCGATTTGGGTCACGTGGTACGATGTCGACCAATGTTCTGTCAGGATTTTGAAATTTAAACTGCTACTCTAGCGCCGCTAGCGTCAAATCGTTGAAGCTTGGAATCGCTCAGAGTGCAGCCATCTTTTTACCAATTTCAAAATCCTAGCAGCACATTGGTCGAAATCGTACCACGTGAACAAAATCGTTGCAAAAGCGAGCGATGCATGAGATTGCACCCTTATTTTGAATTTTTGTAATTCAGTCGACAGTTGCCAACATAACGGGGAAAAAATTATGTCTCTTAGTTTCTCTTTGTTGGCAGTTACTTAAAGCTCCTCATGAAAAATAAGCCTATGGTGAAAGCCCAGAGAATCATGCCTTTGAATGAAAGCAATTTTGAGTCTTAATACTAATAATGCTGACTGATATCTAATGAAAATATCTATAAATTAATTTTTTATTATTATTTTCAAAAATGCAATTTGATATAAATGATATTATGCACCAAATACCTATGCAGCTTACTTGAAGCTTGAATCGATCGCATGTAGTGTTCGTGGCCGTAGCTTAGATTATTGTTTTAGTCGATATTCACCTGCTCGACTCTCTCTACGCAAAGCTGATCTAAAAGTTCCACAACAACTCATCGAAAACGCTATTACGACTCTCAGGTAAGCTTGTCGCTATAAACCAGTGGTCACCAACATTTTTGAGAAAAGGCCCGATTGATTTGTTTTAAAATCTGAAAGCCGAATGTTGAGATGGTAAAGAGTTGTAAGAGCTATTTTAGTGTAATAGGGTCAAGTGGGGTATATATGAGACAAAATCCTAATCTTTTTATTTTTTATAACCTTAAAATTGTTTTTTTACATCATTTTATCGTTTAATTTATACTACTTTTTCATAGCTATTAAATAATTTGATTGGTTTGTAGGTAGTTAAAGAGTAAAGAGATGTTTTAGTTTAAAATAAGTGTCTCACTATTTTCCTCCAAAAAGGGTAATTATGAGACATGGGCGGGAAAATATAAGACAGCCTTTATTTTCTTTATTTTTCAATATACTTCACATCGAGGGCTGAGTATAACACAAGAAGGTTAAAAATTATGCAAAAATGTCTTTAACTCATACAAATATTCTTTTATTGAAGTGAAAAATAGTACCTAATCAAAAACATCGTTACGATATTGCTGACCATTATTTTTTGTTTGAGAAATTTAACATTGTTTTTAAATGCTATAATGAAGAACGAAAATTAAAATTATATAAAAATGTCAATTTTTAATGAAAACTAATGTAATAAAGATAAACTTAATAATGAATCAATTCTTTTAAAGAAGGAAATCATCAAATCTTTATCAGGGTAGTTATTTTTAAAATTATTTTGAACAACAGGCGTTATCTTCTGCCTGGTTAACGCCCATCCCCATTTAGCCATTATTTTTATGTTTTCAGACAGATTAATTTCTTGTTCTCTGCTTAAAACCGTTTTTCTTCATTGTTTGCTCGTATTTAAATCGTAATTAAATCGTCTCCATAATAAGGATTTATCAATATTATACTTCTTTTCGGCTTCTCTTAGGAATCATTTTCCGCTTTTTAAATTTTCGTACAATTTAGGTACATGTTTAATTTTACTGTCTTATTTTTAACCTACACACTGTCTCATATTTTTCCCCAAAGCAATACGCTCTCCTCCAGTGTAAGCTAACCAGAGACTGAAGACACAAGGTTTAGGCACAAGCACAACTTCCGCCACACGCAAGGAATGGGAAAAAGAGTGCGGGCGGCGTAACTTTGAGCGCTACAACGAAAAGTTAACTTATCTGGTAGAAAAAATTTCGCGCCCAAATTTATAGTGATGTATAAAATATAACGTAAAAATTATTATGAATAAATAACGAAGCAATTTAAATTTATTTTCTAATTCTGTTTTTAACGAAGTTGCTTTTTTAATAAAATACGGTTTTATTCGAAGTTGATTTCAAAGAAATATAATGCTGTCTTATTTTTACCCGAAATTTTGGGTGTCTCATTTTACCCCACCTGACCCTATTAGTTTATTTTAATTTGTTGTAATTCGCAAAAGTAACATAAGTAAAAAATGGAGCTTAGACCAAATTGTATATTACAACCGTTCTCTTATCAATATTTTATACGGATTGGTTATTAGAAGAAATCTAAATGTTGGTGATTACTACCTTAAACAATCAATTCAATTGCTTAAGCGTGCTTTTACAACTAAGCACAGTAAAATAACTATTTTTAAATAAATGAACTTTTAACTGCACTGTAATTATTATAATTACGTTTATATTTTAGTCCCAGTTTAACCGGAAAAAAATCAAATGAAATATTACAAGGCGGAATAACTAGTATCAAACTAGCTGCTAGTAGTATGGCCAAAAAACTAGATGAAATTAAAGAGGCCATTTCGGCTACGTCGACGCCGGTTAAAATTGGAAATTTAACTGCGACGTCGGGAAGTCGTAATAGTACATTGGAGAGGCTTGGAGTGACGAGTCGTGGCGATGGAGGAGATTCTTTGCATCACGGAGAGGGTGATTCTACCGATGGCAGTGAAGGAGGTGAACGAATTCGACGAATTTCTGCCGAATTTGGAAATTATAAAGGGAGCGTTTCGAATCTCAAGGATTCAGATGAAATTGCGACAATACCCGATAATTTATATACTACAATAAATGAAAATGGTAAGTAAAAGTTTTAAATTATTACCTCAAAGCAATAGTAACACATGTTAAATATAGACCAAAATAAATTTTTTTATATAATAGTAGAAGATCCGAACCTTCATCGACCTTCACCGAATTGATAATAGAATGAAACATATTTTATCATGAGTTTAGTAAATTAGAAAATATATTAAAAATGGGTTGCCTATAAAAAATCCTGGACAGACTATTTTTAGTTATTAAAAAAAACAATTTATAATAAAATATTGCTACAAATAGAAATATTTTACACATCACAGGCGACTGCAATGTTGGGCCCTTTATTATTACTCAGAATACTTACCTCGGATCTCTCTGTCACACATTTACACGCGCATTAAAACTTAAATCTTTAAAATTCGCTAACTCCTAATAGGACCGAACTTTTTGCAGACAAACCTATATCAATGTGTTCGCAATAAAACAGCGCTTATGATGATATAACATTTTTTTTTTATCTTGATATTGCAAATTTTTATCAAAAATAATATTTTTACAAAATATTTAAAAATAGTCTGTCCAGGATTTTTTTAGGCTACCCATTTTTAATATATTTTCTAATACTAGAGGTCGCCCAGTGGTCGAAATTCGACCATAATTCGTTAAAATTTTTACATACCTAAGGGTACACTTCACTTGTAACTGCCTCAAAAACTTTAGTTACTAAGCTAACTACAGCAGATAATGAATTGCATTTGCGAATGTTTGGAAAATAATTTCTTGACTAATTTTTTCTTCAAGGTTCATTTAAAGAAAGTGCATCATATAATGATTGAAAATATTTATTTTAAGTTAAGGAAGGAAATAGGTGTAGAGGTTTTAAAATATTTATTTTTTTTCTTCCATAAATCTTTTACAAAATTATTTCAGAATATTCTCTAAAAATTTCAAAACTAAATATCAATTCGTTCATATCATACATGTTTTGAGGTCCCCTGAGTCCAAAAAAGTAGTTTTTAGAAACATGTCTGTGTGTGCCTGTGTGTGACAGCCATATCGTATCGAACGCTTTTCCGAATTTCATCAAACTTGGAAATTTTCCTTCATATTATATCTTGTTTTGCCGCGGAACTTTTGGTTGAAATCGGTTAACCCAAAGCTCCACTTTATTCTCGGAGTTTTTGAGCTTTTTCAAATTTTTTCGAAAACGGCTGCAAAGATTTTCTTTAAACTTACGATAGTTCTTAGAATTATTAATGGCTACAACTTTTATTTGAAACTTTTTCCTCGGAAAATTCGATTAAGGATGGTTCTGGGGGGAAGGTTGGGAATTCATAAATACATATATGTTGTATACTTGTATGCATATAATTCTGCTATGTATAGTTATAAGGTGCTTATATATTTCTTTTAACCAACAGCGAGTTTCAGAAATGTTGTATGTCGATTCAAATTACAGTATTCGGAAATATTTTTTAGACAAACAAAAAAAAGTATGACTATGAAACATCAGAAGTAATTTCAAGCGAGTTTCCTACGTTCAAAAGTAAAACAAAAGTACCTTTATGTTTAGATTTTTTCATTTAAAAGCCAAAGATAAAAAAATGGAAATAGGCTGCATAAGTCCTGTTTAAAACTTTGAATTAAGCTAAGCTTTTTTTTTTTCAAATAGTACCTACTTACCTAAATTAATTTTTTGTGTAATTTATTTGAATGATTTTGCCAAAAGAATATAGTATGAATTATTTATACGTTATATAATAATCAAGAAACACCTGATGAAGACCAAATAAAATGGTTGAAACGTTGTGTATTTGAAGTTATACGTATCTTTTAAATATATTTTTAATAATATTACTCAATAATCAAATAATCGGTTAAATTTGTTTCCTTCAATTTCAATAATTACAATTTCAAAATTTAAATTCCTCTCACAATATTTTGTTTAAATAATGACATTTGGAATATGGTTGAAGTCTGTGGTCAAACTGAACAACTAAGATTTAAAAATCTACATATTTGTGTGTATTGTGTGTCTGTGTGTGTCAAACGCGTGGTAGTGTGTGTGACGTCTTTTTTCATTAATTTAAGGTATTTTGAAGCATTATTATAAAAAAATATTATCTCAAAACGCAACTTTCTCATATAAACTTCAATTGTGCCAAATTTCATACTCCTCCGTTCGTATAATATTCGGTAAAAAGGGTTTAAAATTTTTGCTACACGTATTAATATATAGATACTAAATTCATGATAACATATGTTTTATTCTATTATCACTCGGTGAAGGTCGATGTAGGTTCGGATCTGAGACTATAAATGGTGTATAATGATTATTTCAGATGACAATCAATATGATCTAGAGATCGCATTAACTTCATGCTCCCAATGCCATAATTGTTTGGCTCTGCTCTACGACGAAGACATAATGTTAAACTGGTTCGCAGAAGATTCCAATTTAAACACAACATGTCAAACTTGCAATCGTCCCACGGTTCCATTATTAACAATAACAGTTGAAAACGGTGATCCGTTTAGCGTTCCATATTTAAGTCCTTTAGTGTTACGTAAAGAACTAGAAAATATTTTAATACGCGAAGGCGATCTTACATTGGCTGATGCTAAATTCGTTGATGAGCATCCAATCATCTATTGGAACTTAGTGTGGATTTTTGAACGTATTAACGTTCAAAGCCATTTGCCTCAGTTGTGCATGAAGAAAAATCAGGGAAAAACGGAAGCTGATCAAGAGAACATAGAACTGGAACATAGTGATTGCTTGGAAGAAACAATTGCTGTGGATGCACCGCGTGATGCTCTTAGAACGTTGGTGCAAGATGGCGCTGATCCATTGTCTCAAGTTAATTCTCAAAATGGTAATAATTTATTAATTTTGTGCGAGTTTGATGATTTAAAATCTTTATGCATTTTTAGGTCGTGGTTATCAAGGGTCTGTTGGAGTTCGGTGTCTTTGGGATAATCCTAAGTTACATGGAGAAGGACCTCCCATGTATTTACTATGGCAACGACGGGATAGTCCCAGCGCATTACTGAGTGCATTAATAACGGATCAAACAGCAATCAGCAAATCGTAATATTATTAAATTTTTCTATTAGGGTAATCATGTAACCGTACTGCAATAAATCCGTTCGAGCATTATTCAAATTCAGGGTTTTGAGTTTAGACATTTAAAGATTTGTTTTGAAATTTGATAAAATTTACGGGAACTTCAACTTTAAAACACGTTGAAAGACTATAGCTTTGTTCGCGGGTCTCATTCTGAACCGATTACGAATCAGTTCAAGCCAGATTTAGAATTATCGCCAAGCGCATGCACGCTTATAAACCGAGTAACGTTCCAATGTTCGCGGTTCACACGAAATGCGTTCGTTACTGATTTTTGTTAGGACGAAAAAATCGATTCTTCTACTCATGCGCAGTTTGACAAATCGTGACTAGTTCATTTTCGTGGGTTCTCGTTAATCCTCGTCTATTACGGAACAAATTTTAAAGTCGTTCACGGAAAAATAATCCTTAATCGGTTTATAAGCGTGCATGCACTTGGCGATTATACTAAATCCACTTTAACTGATTCGTAATCGGTTTGGGGAGAGTAAGGTTAACGTTAAGGTTAACCAAAAATTGACGACGGTTCCTGATAAAACAAGTCAAAAGAAAACGAAAATGAAGAGTGGTAATTTGCGAGTTTTCGCTTTGTCTTCGATAAAAACCGGATTTTAAGACGCATTTTTCTTATGGGAAATGTTTTGATAAATCTGTCAATTAAGACGTAACTATGGGAACTGTCATGTATTTTAAGTTAATTCATATAAATTCATCCAACAATTTCCTACTACAAATGCCAAAGGTCCAGGGGGACCTCCGGGGAGAAATTGAAAAAGAAATTGTAATCACTGTTCGTTTACCCGATTTTCATTATTTGACTGAATGTGCACTTCCTGACACCACAAAGTTTTACACAAAATACACGTTTTAACAGAAAAAGTATGCTGCAAATACGATTTGTAGTTATTCCTATGAAACCTATGAGTTGTCAGTATTCGTTGAAAATCTTTATGAATACAGATCCTGCATTATTAGAGCATTTTAAATTTATAGGATATTTTTAAAATTTAGTCATCTTTAAAATACGTGGTATCTAAGGATTGTTTATTTTACCAATTATGTCCTATATTCAAACACGTTATTTCTGTAGTTAGAATTTCATTAATTTTATAGTGTTTTCTGTGTTTTATTCTTGAAATTTTGTATTATTTGGGATTTTTATAAAATATGTGTCCTTTGAATTGCAAAATAAATGGGAATTATTATCACTCAATGGAAATATAATATTGAAAACGTGTTCGTTAATAAAAAATATTGAGTGGTCAAATTGGACCATGTAAGTTCCCATAGTTACTCATACCTTGAATTTTGCAAATGGCTTGCTCAGGCCTCATGCTGAAGTCAAAGTTTTTTGATTTCTCCTGAAATTTTGATTTTGGGGTAATTGACACGCTATTTTTCTTCTATTGGCCTTACTTTATGGTTACACAAAAGCATAAAGTTGGGCGATTTCAAATACTCAAAACGCCACGCTAATTTTACTCGTGCCATCGGTTCAGAATGAGAACCGCGAACATAGCTAATAGCACTTTTGTAAACCGTCGTAACTTAGACAGTACGTTTTTTGTCGTTTAGTACCGCTTTTATCTTAGGATTATAGATTGAACTTTCCAATGCCAGCCTGGCAGTGGTGGCTCTCAGTATGACAATAGACATTGAATTTTCATTATTTCGCGGCACACTTGCACGAAATTTTTATTTTGTTTTAATAGCAATAAATGACGCTGTCCAGCAGTTCTGTCCGTCAATGTGTTAAAAGACTTATAAATACCTCCAAACAATACTACTCTCTTTAATAACATGATACGGTTGCATGAATAACTTTTACTAAATGTTATATTTAAAGTGACTAATCATTTATTTTAATTTCAGAGTAATGCAAAAAATCATTACAAGTGTACGCTGTAATGATTTAGTGGAACCATTGAAACGCTTAGCCACGGAAAGAAACAAACTGCAATCCAATAAAACGACGAACAAAACCCATTCAATATATCGTGACATTCTATTTCTCGCATTCAAAGCACTGGGCAAAAATAATATCGACCTATTAGCATTTGATCGCGAATACGCATCAGCTTTCGAGCGTTTGCCCGAGAAAAATAGTAAATTGTATCGTCCACAGGACCGACCCCTTAGCTTGGGAGCCACATGTTGTAGACAGTATTTCAAACCACTTTCGCTTCAATGACCCGAACTGGAACCGAAAAGTAAGCAAGACTTAACTTAAGACATCGTCCGTAAGACAAGTTTGATAATTCACTGCGCGACAAGTTTTGACCAAACAGTTACATCTGAGATGAAATTAGTAAAAATGAAATATTGTGATCCCCAAAATAATTCCCCCTGATTTAAATTTTGTTATTATGTGATACTTTCCTCACTACTCATACACATTCAAAACCAACCCCTACAACTCCATGTTACAGAAAATGTCCCTATTTTTTCACTGCTTGCAGATAGCGCCAGTAGTACAGTGGAACGAAGACTTTTATGGAGGTTAGAAATAATTTTTTTTTAAACGTTAGGAAAATTATTTTTATTGTTGTCATTATTATTGTTATTATATGAAAATAATTATGAAGTTGTCATTGGTGACAGTAACGATGATAATAGCATAAGGAACTGATAAATGACAACACAAATATTTAACAGCTGTTTTTCAACTTAACTACCTGCACCACCCAAAGGTACTAAACCATGCGACACAAACGGTCACTTTTTTTTAGTCTCTCTCCTATTGGGCTGTTCAAACCACTCAGTAAATAATACAATGTTGATGGATAGGCAACCACATATTCATTAATGCATAATATTCCCTTGTAATAAAATAACCTTAATACCCGGAGAAAACGAGTTTTCCTGGAAATAAGGACATGCTAGAGCTATTCTTAACCCCCATTTTAATTCTATGTTACAAATATGTTGAATTGAAGAAATCGAATAAAAATTACCAGTGTTAGAAATTTCCTTTTCATAAAAATTAATTTGTTAATAGGTTTGTTCCAGATGAAAAAGAAACCGTTCATGAACGGAGTGTAATTATAGCGTTTCAAATGATCTGTGACTGTTTCTATACGGGTCAGTTTTTGTACCACATGGACTTGTGCTTTTATATTGACGATTATGAAACAGTTATACCAGTACTTGGTCTCATTGGGACAGTCTTGCACATTGCCACTGTTTTTGAAAATTTAATTAATTTTATAGAACATGCCGGTACGCGTCTTTTGGGTGGGATTTTTTAAAACTAATTTCTTGTTAGGGTCTAAATCACACATTGTACAGTACATATTTTTCTAAATTTTGTTCTGTCATCCATGGATTCAATCACCAAAGCTTTCCAGTTATTGCAATAAAGAAAAACTATGCTAAGAATAGGCATGCGCAAAAAGTAAGTGCATTACAATTTTTTAATCGTAGAATTAACATACAAAAAAGTCATCTGGAACAAATTTTATATCTCCGTTATACAAACTAAATTTGCGAAACTCCTTGGAAGTCTTGTTTTTGGGGTTGCATCAATTCGATTTTTTCCAATTTCATCCCAGAAGTTTTTTTTTTTTTGTTGCGCCGTGTATTCAGAATAAAAGGGTATATCATATTATTAACTATGGTTGTGCTTTTAAACGCCAATTGAATTGGTTGAATGTTTTGTTTTAACATTGTTAAGTTACATTTCCTTATTTATTACTTTTTATATAGAAAATGTTTTTAGATTTTTTTAAAAAGATTTAAAGTTTAATTCTTCTTATAACTTGTTTTTATAAATTAGGACGAGTAAATTCAAGGAGATGTTAAGCAAATATTAAGCGTTGATTAATTATTTTTTTTGAAAAACAACGTTTTGCTATTAACATACAATAACATTATTGTTACTTTCTTCTAAGAGATATTTTAGAGCTATTGTACACAACGAAATCATTGGTTGTTGTGAATTGATTAATCAATTAATTCATTTTTATATTTGTGCCTATTTAATATTATGTGTAAAAAATAAGCTGAAATATTTTCTTGTTAAAGTAGTATTTAATTCACTATTACGTTTTTGAATTTCTGTTAGAAATTTATGAAGAGAAGTTGATTCGATGTCTGAATTGTGAGGACATTATTGGTAATATGGAAGCACATTCACTGGGCTTTGTAATTTGGGAATTTTATTTTTAAAATAGAAAAATTTCGTTTTTCGTTTTGGAAGTAAGGAACTCTAAAAACCAATTTATTACAGAAACGAAAACTTTCCAGCGATTCAAATTGATTCTTACTTATTGCCTGTATTAATAAAATATAATATGCAGAATAAATATTCGTCCGTAGCAATGAAAAGATTTGATCAAAACGTAACTGTAAAAACTTCTAAAAACTAATGTATAAAATTAAAATAAAGAAAAATCCAAATTTATAAATGATATACTTTAAGTTTACATAAGAGACTAGTCTAAATTAAAAAAAAAAAAAACATTCAAATTATGAAAATTTAGCTTCAATCGTCAAACTCTTGCAAAAATAAAAACTTTTTTTTATTTATTTATAGTAAAATATCTTGTTTATCAATATATAGTTATACTTTTCAATTTTAAATGAAGATACAGATAAAATGATCTGTTGCAGCGGGTTAGTTTTGATCGCGGCGGATAGTAATCCGGTTGTTCAAATCTCTAAAAATATCGGGTTTGGAACGAGGCGGATAGGAACTGGATTGGGAATTTCCTGTCAGAAAATATTCACATAATTAGATAACAAAAAATATATCATGCTTTATAATGACAATTCTATCTAGCCGACCGCCGCAGTAACCGCGCGGTCACAGACCGCTGCAACATAATATTGAATTCTGTATGCCTATACCTTAAAAGAAAGAATCTATACATAAAATTAATCGATCAATAAAATAAAAAAAAGTTTATTGTTTAAAACACTAACATAAAATTTAATTATTACGGAAAACTACCTAAATTATAAATTTATGTATTACAAATTACAATATACTCCAGAATATGATAATTTTTTAAGCAAAAATGAAACAATTATAAATATGAGACTTATATTATTTTTTACAACGTCTACGAATACTAACCATATCGAATGGGAATATTTTTGTAACATTAAAATTAGCGATTATTAAATTATATAAAATACTATATTTTTAGAATTTACATAATTCATCTCAATCTCAATGCTTAAAAAATTAAGAACAACCGAAACTTAACTATTCACACGATTTGTTAATTTCCTCATAGGGTCTTCTTTTGAAAATTGTTTGTATTTTCTTAAAAATGCTTCGAGAAAGAGAGTAAATCTTCGTTTGTTGCGTGTTCAGAACTATGATTGAAATTCAAATATCCAATTCCTTGCAATTCCTTTTAACTGACGAATCGTAAACTCAACGATTTCAAATATATATAATATTTTAGTTGAACGTCCCGCTGAATCAAGCACATTGCAATATGTGTGCAATACAAAACGAATTTTTTTTTTCACATCTTATGCTTCATTTTATGTATTAGATTATAGTTATGTTGTAATATTATTTATGTAATATTTTCCCTTTAATTAATAAAAATTATATTTTATTATTTTCAGTTTGTGCTTGATATTACCAAATTCTTAAATTCCTAATCCCCATATAGAAATCCAATATTTTTATACATATTAGATTTTCTAAGTCGCCGGACGTTAGTAATCCTAGAACTTGAAGTGTCCTTAAAAAATTGTCATCCACAAAATGCTATAGTCAATACCGATGGAAAATATCTGTTACGACGCGTCACAGAACTTATGTTTGCATGAAACTCGGTGTTGGTTATAAGAATTTAAATAAAGCCCACGTTTGGTTAAAGAAATGGTTTATATTTATAAATAAAATAATATTATGTATATATCTATTTAAGCAGAACTATACGTACATAGCCTTTATACAAATTGTATATACTAACTTCCACCCTCTCCCCAGAACCCCCTTATTTGAATTATTCCAGAAAAAAAGTTTTAGACTTTGATGAGTCTAATAACCATAGCAAGTGTAAAGAAAATTGCTATTACTTTATAATATATTAGCAAATCAACACCGACTTACAGAAGCTATTATTTTAAGGCAGAGTTTAAGGATATCATCGATGCGTTGCTTTGTAAAAATATCTGCTGCAAGGCATCACAGTACTTTCTTTTACATGAAACTCGCTGTTGGTTAAAATAACATAAATAAAACCCACGATTAAATAAAAAATTATAAATTGAATAATATTTAAATATCTATATCAACCATACAGCGTCTATGTATAAATACGAACTCCCATCATTAACTCCAGGACCGTTTTTATTTGAATTTTCTCAAGAAAAATTTTCAAACAAAAGTTGCATGCAATAATGAGTCTATGCACTATAGCAAGTTTATAGAAAATCGTTGGAGGTTCGCAGTAAAACTAGATGAAATATGAAGGCAAAATTCCAAGTTTGGTGAAATTATCGGATAAAGCTCTCAATACGATATTGCAATACCTCCTTTACTTGTATAAAGTAAAGTAAAAATTGTATTGCACCAAACATAATATATATTAATCATGAAGAATATTCTTCAACAATGAACAGATTATAAAAACGATTCGGTATCCGGCCTATGCGGCGGCGTAAATACTACCCGACCGAATATCGGATATTGATTATTATACGAATTATAATTATACGAATAGCGCCAGTGGATTAAAAAATATTTTTAGATAATTAATTGCTTTATTTAGTTAGTATCACTTAAGAAATACAAGCAGTATAATCACAAGATAATTCAACAACTTAGAAAATGAATTAGCACTCATACGGTACTATAGGTAAATTATCGTGAATGAATACTAATTTCTCTGCATTAAGGGGTAGCGAGCAGTTTGGCTTATCTTCGTAAATCAGGCCAGCTTCAGAAAAAAGTCTTTCGCTGTACACACTGCTGCAAGGTGCTGAAATATAGATTTTGGCAAACTTTGTTAAATTTGGGTATTGTTTAGCATTAACTTTCCATCAAGAATAAGAGCCATAATTGCGATCAATTCGAACTGACTTAGGATAAACATCAAGCTCTCATACTATCGCGTTTTTTTCTTCACGTTGAATATGGCTAATATTGCTTTCATTTATGCTATCTCATCAAAGCAATCCCAAAACGTGTCATGAGCTTTAAGAGATACAACTGATTCTGTCTCTTTTCATCTACTTTTTTTGGCCGATGTTGAAGATGAACTGCTATTGGAGAACTCTTCACAAGACATTTTTAAATATACTAATAGAACCTTCTGGAGCGCTCTTTCAGCATCAAGCACTCCCAAGTAGTTTGTTTTGAATCTCGGGTCTAGGTAAGTTGTAATCAAGTAGTTTGAGTCTTGACTTATGGAGTTAAAACGAGTTTCTAGTTTAGACCGGATATTCGGCGGCCGAAATCTTTAATAAAAGCAGAGAATCACTTTGTGTCAACTTGAATCGAATGCTTCAATTACAAACGGTTCAGTAACCAACATTAATCAATAGGAAACAAAGAAAAATATGGATATAGAAGTTTTTTTAACGTTATTTATTCAATATTAATTACGTAATAATATTTATCAATAGACAATTTCTGGCCAACTAGCTAAAAACTAACTACAAATTTTTTAACACGTAAAAAGAATGCAATCAACGTTCAGTTGAATGTAAGTAAATACTTCTGTAAATACAGAATAAATAACATTTTTTCACCAATTTACTTATTCTGTATCAGTTATCAATAATTATTAGCTATCTTGCCGTTGTATGCTATACAATATAAATTTTTTTCTTTTTCAACTGTTCCAGTCGTGAATAATATAATCCAAATGATTCATTTTTAACTATTAAATCGTAACCATTATATAAAGACATCTTTTAATTGTATCTTTGCAATTGTTTGCTATATAAACTCCCTTTATAAAAAAAAATATAGGATTAAATTTTAAAATTTCATTAAATGAAATAATTAGACGTTCAACTGAAACAGATTCAGTCTTTATATTGAAAAATTACACACTTAATGAAAAGCAAATATACTCAAAGAGCAGCAAAGTAACTACCCCTACTGGAAAAATCTCATGAAAAACCGCCGAAGATATTTTATGAGATTTTATTGGTGTTTTTGACTGGGAAAATACTCATAGAATCTCATAAAAAATATTTTTTGGTAAAATTCTATGAGATCCTATGAGTATTTTACCGGACAAAAAACCAATAAAATCTCATAAAATATTTTCGACTTTATTTTTTGGAGATTTTATGAGTATTTTCGCGAATAAATACATAAGTATAAAATCTCATAGGAATTCTACTTTTGGCTCAACCTAATAAAACTCACATAAAAATTACTAACATACGAGATTCTCATAAAAAACTCTTAAAATATCATAGAATAATTTTTATTATAAAATCTCATAGGAATTCTACTTTTGGGTCAACCTAATAAAACCCTCACATAAATTACGAAAATACGAGATCTCATAAAAATCTCATAAAAGATAACAACCAATAATTCTATGAGAGTTCTATGAGTTGACAACTCATAAAAATACTATAAAATATTTTGTTGTTAATTTTTTCTTTCTCATAGAACACCATAAAACCTCATTCAATCTCATAAAAAAACTTTGTTTTTCTATGAGATTTTATGAGATCCTATGAAATTTTTCCAGTAGGGACGTAACAGTTCTGGTACCTCAAGAGAACATTCGTTCGTTATGTAACATTTACATTTATGTTACATAAAGTGACGTTATTTACTTTATGTAGGATTTAAGTAGTTATATACGTATGGTATATCACTCAATATTACTGGTGACTAGCAAAGACAAGTTTACTAAAAAATTATAATACATATTGATTTTTTAAATTGAACAATAGCGACATAA
Organism: Sisyra nigra; assembly: GCA_958496155.1. Taxonomy (NCBI): domain Eukaryota; kingdom Metazoa; phylum Arthropoda; class Insecta; order Neuroptera; family Sisyridae; genus Sisyra; species Sisyra nigra. The sequence goes on along the minus strand of OY292315.1, from coordinate 18,191,708 downwards.
TGATTATCTTTTAATTAAAAAAAGTAATTTATTATTACTGCATTGATACCGATGATACATTACAACTTTCATCTCCTGGCAAATCTAAAAAAATGTATTTGTATGTATTTAAAAAAATGAGTAAAAATAAATCGATTGGCTTAGTCTCGTTTTTAGTTTGTGCTAATATCTTTATCTACTTTAAAAAATAATAGATATAAATGTGAACTTGTTGCAAAGCACCATTTAACCATTTTTTTATGGCTTCTTTTCAAAATTTGTATAATTTTCATGTCTTTATATGATAGTATTGAAACATAAACTGGTTAAACGTTTATATAAATAATAAGGATAGTATTTTGTGCACGACGTTATTCAAAGTAGTTTCTCTATGATTGATATATAAAAAATAATGTAAATTTCAAAAAATTGAGAAGAGCACTTAAACAAAGGCTGAGTGAACATTGTTTAGACAAAATTTGCATATATCGAGCAGTCATTGGTAGCCACCCAGTAAACACACAACGTCACAGTCAGTTCTGTATCATCAACAGAACATTCTTTCATTATGTAACTTTTACATACATGTTACGTATTGGACATTGTATGCTCACTGGTCAGATAATTGTTGGAATTGTTAATAAAAAAATATTAATAATATGTTAGCATTATGTAACTTAAAGTTCTACCCCCACCCCTTCTCGTAACATCACTTAGCTTTCCCTCCCACAAAAATGCGTGAATTGATTTATGGGTAGTCCCAGCAGGTTTCCACTCAATGTTAAAAGATAAGACCCGGTACCATGCACTTCGTACGAAATCATGGGTTTCCAACTAGAACTATGAAATAGTATAATACACAGTTTGAAATACATCTTTCTCTCTTCGTGAATCAAAATGCGTATAACACTATTTCATTCATTGGTCTCATGATTTCCTATGAAGTGCACGGTACCTGGGTAGGACCCTTATTTGACTTACTTATGCTACAACATTACCAACTCAATCAAGCTGAAAAAAGAAAAAAAATTCATTCTAGATACCTAAAATCTTCTGGAAGCGCGATTTATCGACAAAATGAGTCGACAAATACTTTCTTTAAAGCTATAATAAGTTGAATATTATTTATTGCTATACGTTTCAATTTTTTAGTTTATTGTCGGTATGCATTTGATATAAGTAGTCAAATTAAAAACTCGAAGGGGTAAAGAGTGGCAACTCACGGATAGCCCCAATGACCAAACATCATTTATGCTCAACAATTGACAACATATAATGGAAAACTGTTACAACAAAACCAAAGGGACTAAAATATTTTTTCATATTAAACGAATTACATTGTAAAGGAAAAAAAAACGATGGAATCACAACAATAAATCTTAGTTGGGGCTTTATTATTCTTTCGTACTAACCGAATTTCATTTCAAGTGTTTTCGCTATAAACGTTTTCCACTATAATTACACATGTCTAAACATTTTTAATCGGTATACACTCAGTCTTATTATACTCCTCGAAATTATTTTTCCCAAAAAAAAAAAATCTTGTAGACCTCATAAGGTATTCAAAAAATTAGTTCTCAGAATCTAATACAATAGTCCCTCGGTTACGATAGATACTGCGTTTCTAGATCAGAGCCGTAGCGTGATGAGAGCAATGCCCCGGCACTAAATGATAAAGATGCTCTACGATATATAGGCGCTACGCAACAAAAATGGCGAACATTAGAAATGCTGTTTTATCCTTGAAAGTTTTTTTTTTTTTTTTATTAATCCAGTGATGCATTTAATTTAGTACAATAAAAATGCCATATCAATCTTGAAATTCTTTTTATTTATGCAACAATGCATTTATTTTCGTATAGCTCCATAACATTCCAATATATTTCAAAGATAATATAATGGAGGGAGAGGTGTTTTATCCTTTTACATCATAATATCACACCACGGCTCTGTTCTGCGTCACCCACTATAGTAAGTGAATTCGTGAAAGGGAGCACCCATCATACCAAGGAAATAGTATAATGTATATTATATTATAGAAACCATATTAAAAATACTTGTATAAAATATAATTAAAATTTTTTTTTTATTAAAATTATTTGTTCACATTTGGAAATGTTATGTTTTATCGGTGATAAATTAAAATTTTAGAGAGTACTTATAGAAAACGTTCCTTAATTGTCCTTACCAAACTATCATTATTTAATTCTTTTTGTTTAGAGTAACGATTTATTCTACTCTAAATTATTTCGTTTTTAAACATTATTTAACAAACGTTATACATATTTTATTGAACATAATATATTTTGATAATAGAACGATTGGGGTACAAAAGCTATTAATTATAACACTCATAATTACCTTTATGTATACACATAATTCATAAATATGTATATAATTTTAATCTTACGCAAAAACAATCAGTTTATATTTTCCGAATGAGAAAAAGGCATAGCACAAGAGCAAAGAATGCACTTGATTTTTTTTCATCAAACTATGAAATTAAAAAAAAAACAAGTTCAAGAGAAACTTCAAATACTATTCTTATAATTATTAATATTATTAGTTAGTTATTATATTAAATATGTACATTCTCACTTAGTAGTTGAATGATTTAAAAAAATAATAGACATCTAAATATACGTATTTAATTCAAACAATTTCAATATAGTCAAGTTAAAAATAAATCTTTTTTTCCAAAAATTATCATTTTCTTCACAACATATCGATCAACATTATCCCATTTTTCTTTTAAATCTCTCGTCTATGAAATTCATCTCTAAAAAATATATCCACCTACATTTTCCTATTAAAATAAGGTAAGGTACACTCAAAGGCTAATCAAACAGTGGTACAGATTTAGCAAATCAAATTCATCTTTTTGAAATTCAAATTCATTTTTTTCAAACAATCAATTACTTCTTCAATATTTTTGTGAAAAATATATCGAATGTAGCTTGGACTATGAGAACCTAAGCAATTCAAGGTGTCTATAGGAAAAATATATTTTGAGGATATTAGAGAAAATTTTAAACTCTTTTTTTTAATTTGAATTTTCTTGTGTTTTCATTTCAAGTGTATTTGTATATAAAAAAGAATCAAAATTGAGACAAATGTCGGTAATAAATAAATGTTAAAACTAAAAAAAATTCTCTTAAAATATCTCTCAATAAAAATAGTTAAACCTTCGATTTAGGAAAAATTTTTATACAGCAGTATATTCTGTATATAAAGAGAAGCACTCAAATAATTTCACTGAGGTGTTCAAGATTTTTAGTTTAACACTACGTTAAACACTCAATAACTTGGAGACGTCGAACAAATCAATTTTTAAATCAAGAAAAAACGGCAAAAATTAATTTTCCCTATTATTTATTTTCCTTCAAAAGTTTCTATTTTTTCAATTCACTCTTAACTGTATAGTTAAATTTTGCTTGGTGTGACTTGAAATTTCACTAGATATTAAAATCCATAGAAAATTTATCTCTTAAAATAATTCTCATGCATCAAGAATGTTGATTGTTATAAATGAACTGTTCAAAGATATCATAAGTAGATAGAAAAAATGGACTTTATAAGGATTCCATGGTTTTGTAGATACTTTTGAACACTTTATTTTGAAAATGAAATTGGTTCATTTCAACATATCAAGGGTAGAAAGATAAAACCGATAAAAGTTTACACTATGTTTTTATGGCATGATCTGATAGATACTACTCTTTTGGTTTAAAGGGTTGTAAGCATCATATAAAGTGTAATATAAGTTTATTTTACTTTTATTTACTCCTAATCTGCAAAGATGAAGTATGTATAGAAAAGTCTGCAATTAAGCCAAATTGAGAATTACAAACATTTAGTTTTTCTCTGTCAATATGATGTACCTAATATTAAATGCATGATGCACTATTTTAGCTGTTAAAAATTATCGTTAAAAACTTTTTTTATAAAACACTAAGTATTAGTTTAAATCTACTAAAAATCACGGATAATTGTATGATCATAAGACTTAGATCACTTTTAAAATTAACAATTTTGAAAGAGAAAATTTCCAAACTTTATGTGATTTATGTGATTATGATCAAAAAAATTTCTAACTACAGAGTACAAAACCATCAAAACGTGTATTTAAATTTGCAATAACTCTGAGGTATTTTCAAACGAAACCATTAAAAGTTAATTTCAAGCAGTCAAAAATTTACTTCAATATTTTTGTCAATTATTTGTTTGTTGTATAAGAATCAAATTAAAATTAAAAATTCAAATGATTTAACTGTGTAAGAATATTGAAACAATTTTTTGAGTCCTAGAAATATTTAGGTTCATTCTTAATAGTAAAAGTAAAAGTACGATCAAGGAAAGAGTATTGATATTCAGGCACATGATGCAGACCTTATGGAGGCATAAGAATGACCAGCAGCAAGTAAGGCGAGAAAGACCTAGGTGTTTTTAAAAGAGCAGCTATAGAAACTAGCATAGGTTGAAAAAAAGTTAATCACGGCGCAGCTTTTAAGGGTTTAATCATTACGGTCACGTGGTACGATTTCTCACAGCGCATTGGTCGAAATCGTACCACATGACCAAATTTATCGTTGTCGCCTGAAATCGAGCTACAATATGAAATTGACCCTTAAACTTTAAGTGCACCATTTTTCTAAAATATTTTTAATTAATGAGATATTCTTTAACTACCGCATTAACGATATTCAATCAAAGATTGATCCGTAAAATTACTCAAAAATTATGTAAATAAGGCCATGGTTATATTGGATACGAATGCATTGAAAACTTAAATAATGGCACATTTGTCTTTCGCAAAAAAGTACAATCAAAGTAATCTTTATTTATATATATTCTTTATCTTAAATTATCATTATAATTCGCAATCACGCTATTCGTACCAATTCGTACGAACTGCTCCACATAAATTCTAACGAACGAATTCGTATCCAATGTTGGGTCTCGACCTTTATTAAGATATTCTATTAACCAAACTAAGGCAATATACAACCTAAATCCAATTTACATTTGATATATTTTTTTGAACACAATCAAATGTTTGATGTGGAAAAAAGCTGAATTTAATTTCTAAAACAGTTCCAAGTGCCAAATCTATATTAAAAATCGAACCATCAAAGGCTAATTAGAAACGTTTTCCTCATGAAAAATTGAAAATATTTTTGATAGACTCTACCAACACTAATGTTTTCCATTATTATTTGTTTTTTTTTTTTTTAGAATTGATCAGTACAACGTTATAGGATGATAAAAAAATATAAGTATATATATCTTTTTTGATAAATGATTTATTCAAATATAACCAAATCGTTCTATTGATTCATTATAGAAATAAGTTGTTTGATTAAAACGAAGCTATAAAAATTTATTTTCGTTAATCTACATGAAACTAAATATGACTATTTAAAAAGGCATAATTTTTATGCGAAGCTCGATAACTTCACAGCTCCTCCCAATCATCGTGACATGTTTTAATGTTAACTTTGATTTATGTATAGAATATATTTATTTTTTTTTTGTAATTTTTATATTTAGCTATATATCTTTTTGTTTATATATAGTTTAGTTTTTTTTTTCTTGTAAAATCTCATTAAAGAAATTCTTTGAGAATTCTGAAAAGATCTTATCATTATTACATTTAACAATATAATATAACATCTAAGAAACAATGCCAAAATGTGCCAATAAACGCCAATTAAAACATAATGCATTCAACGAACAAAAAAGTCAAATGATTCATTAAACATTATAAATAACCGATTTTCAAAAACCAAAACAAAAACTAATTTTTACTTATTTATGTATGTATGTATATATAATATATGTATATAATATATTGTGATTTTATTTTATTATTATTACAAATTAATTATTATTATTATTATTAATAAAAATTATAATGAGTAAAAAGCAGAAAAATTAATCTAAACGTCATTAATTTTCAATCATAGATTGGCACTTATGTATAATATATATTTGTATTAATATTAATACGTGTGAAAAGTCCACAACACGAGACAGTTATGAAATTGCACAATTCTGTCGCACACACTTTTGCATGGGTTACAGAATACTACAACGGACTTTGCGGCCCGTATGCGGTCTCTTTTTATTGCTGCGAGTTTTATCCTTTCGTATTTCTCTAACCAACGTATAAAACGCATCGTCTACGCCCATTCTCGTCTTCGCTGAAGTTTCCACAAATGGCACTCCGTATTGTTTAGCTACCTATAATCAGAAACATTAAGAAAAATTAATTCTTAGTTATTCATCTAAGAAAAAATTAAGTAATAAACATAAAGCAGATCATTTACCAAACTTGGTTCTAGTCAAATTAGGACAAAATATGGATAATAAGGACGAAACTTAAATCAAGTATTTAGGTCGAAATCAGGAAATTTCTTCAGAAAAAATCGTATACACAGAAATAATTGAAACGAAGTTGTTTTACTGAACAATAGAGTTAACTCGCAGAAACCATCACATAACGAAAAAGCGATCAGACGACCATCCCTCTTTTTCTCTGCTTGTCTCACTTGCCAACAGCGATTGATGAAATGAAGTGTGCCGAGTGAGAGAGAAAGAGAAAGGGAATGGAGAGATAATGAAAGAAAAAACTTATTTACTGACTGTTAAATATCAATTGAAAACAGGGGACTGTGAAAAACAATGGAAAATTTCGTTCACATGTTTTCCCAAATTTTTTTAAAGGATGCCAATGAAAACTTGTAGCTGTTATGGGGGTTGTCTACTCAATTTAAGATAATTTTTTTCACGTGACATCATTTTTCACATTCGTTTATAAAATTTGGAGAGACATAGAAACTCAGAGTTTTCTTAACTAAAGATTAATTATATCACGTAGCTGGTTAGTGGTTACGTTGCTAAATAAATTGAACTTGACTAATTTTTTTTACTTCAAATACAACCTTTTTCAATTCAAATATTTTTTTTTTATTAAATGTCGTATATCAAAAAAAAAAAATTAATATGCAATAGAATACATTTATTTTCTATATATATATATAAGCGAAAAATGATCACTGACTTATCACGAGATCTCTGAAACTATATTGAACGACTTGAAATTCAACATAGTTACTCCTCTTACCATGTAGATACGTACTAAGAACGGATTTCCCGCAAATCCTATTCAAAATAAAATTTTTATCTAGCCATCTTTACAAAATTTACTATCTTTTTATGTCAACATAACTGTAATGACTTTTTTATATTTTGTTATGACGGTTTCTATTAATTAATCAGTTCAATTTAGCTATGTCCAGCGAAGCGGGCGGGGATCAGCTAGTAATTATATATTACTGGAGGGGTCCTTAACCCTTGCATTCGCAACTAAAGGTTTTATCTCAATAAAATGTTTAATATAAGAATAATCATGTAAATAGCCGGTTTGAGCAAATAGGCATGTTTGAATGCCGTGCGCTGTGTCAACTTACTCTTAACAACGTTTTGAATGCGTAAGTAGGGATAACAGAGAGAGTTGTCATACTGAAAAATGCAGGGCAGGCCTGTCAGCCATTAAGTTGGCATAGCGACATCCCATTCTGCACGGACGCACGCCAAGACAGGGAAGTTATATGATATTTTTATTTTTAGCACCTAATTAACAAATCTATACAACATTTTTGAAATAATAAACAGTTATACTACTTGATTCGTGTTTTTAATTTTTTTTTTTATGTTTCTGTGTGCCCGCCAGTTATCTCCCTAATCTCAAATGCGCCCACAGCCGTATTTAGGGCCCCTGTATTACTTTATCTACCCTTCTTTTTTCATTTTGATATACGATATTAAAATAAATATTTTTTTGGAATGTAAAAGATTGTATTTGAAGTAAAAACAAAAAATTGTATTGCAATGCTTAACTTGTCTTGATTTTTAAAGACTAACTTTTGAGTTGATTTCAAGTTAAATAGCTTCAAAATCAAACCAAAAAGTGACGTCTACTCAACCAATCGCGTTTTAAAAGTAATTTTTTTATTTTTGGTTTTAAGTCGCTTTAACATCTAAGGTCAAATCACGACTGTTTAAACACAGAAAATGTATGTAATTTTCTAATCCAGAAATATCTAGGATTCAATGGGAATCGAACTAAGTACCACTACGTCACTAAGTGGACTTAACACAACTATTTCACAAAATGTTGGACTTTATTTGTGTTCAAAACTAAGACAAATCAGGAGAAATTCAAGACAATCAACATGAATCATTAAAAATCAATATTCTCATACTTTTTTTTTCAAACCACATTTAGATTTTACCTAATAAGGGGCAAGTAGTCCACATATTACGTATTACGCGTTAGGCGGGAGGGAAGAGTCTGTACAAAACGTTACTAATTGTGACATGGGGAACTAAGGGGTTTTTTCTTAGTGTGACATCACAGTTCAAAGTTAAATTTATAAAACTTAATATAAAAAAGTAATATAGATAAATATTATTAAAAAATAATTGTTATAATAATTTATATAAAAAATTAATTTAAAAAAATATAATACATTTTTGATTGATTGAAGAGTGGGAGTCGTTCTATGTTGTGATATAATATTTGCCGAGGATTTTTTTGTGTGACTAGGTGTGACAGGGGAGGGGGTACATATCATCAAAAAAAGGCGTTACGTAATAATATATGGACGATCCCTAGGAAGTCCTATATTTTTATTTTTAGATTTAACATAATTCTTTTTCCGCTAAACATGAATATTAAGTGAATATATAATTAGTAACGAATACGTCAAAGCTTGGTTGCTTACCTTCCGTTAGGAAAAAGATAGACAACTTGAGGTAGATTTATTTTTCGGGATAGCTAGTTGGAAGTAATTAAGTAATAGTATAAGGATTTCGTCGCAAAAATTGGCAGCTCTTAAAGTTGGAGTTGTTATCAAGCGGTTAGTTAAATCGCCAAAAAAGGATAATAGGAATAGGAATAATTTAAAAGGATAATAGGAATTTGCAGATGAAAATTAACCTGTACATTGTACTGAACAACTAGACACTAGTTAATATAAGTTATTACGAAATGATGCTAACTTTTTTATATTTGCGTATGACTTGTACTTTACAATGTACGGTTTTATTTTTATTTGAAACAAGCTTTGTCATTGAAAAATTATTCATGTAATTTTTTTTAGGACGACGTAAAATCTAGCAACAATGGAAACGAAATTTCGTAAATTAATAAATAAAATTATTCAATTTTTTTTGTAAAGAATTTCTTACAATCTAATAACAACGTGAGCTGTAACAATAAAAAATACGCAAGAATCTAATGGGCATATTCTTGAAATATAATTACTTAAAAATCTTCCATCAAAAAGCTCTTCTATTTCTTCACGTCATCTTTAGAGTTTTGAAGTGTCAAATCTTCTCATTTCTTATTAATTTGTAATTTCAAATGCTTGCTTACTGTAATTGTATGAAATATTTAGTACTAATATGAGGTGTGTTAAGTATATGGGGTAAATGTTTTGTTTGGATAAAATATTGAAAAATGTACCTCTCTGGCTTGGCTCATATCGACAGCCCACGCTTGCAAGTCACACTTATTGCCGACGAGCACCATAGGCACTTCTTCGGCATCTTTAACTCGTTTTATTTGCTCGCGGTATGAACTGATGTCCTCGAAACTTTTCGCTGAGTTAACGGCAAATACCAACAAAAAACCTTCGCCTGTTCTCATATACTGATCTCGCATGGCACTGTATTCCTCTTGACCTGCCGTATCGAGAATATCCAGCAGACAAGTTTCGCCGTCAATGACCACTTGTTTCCTGTAGGAATCCTCAATGGTCGGATCGTACTCGTCGACAAAGTGATTTTGAATGAGTTGGATGGTGAGTGCCGATTTACCAACGCCACCAGCACCGACAACGACCAGCTTATATTCGGTCATCTTGTGATTTGATATTTGGATGCAGCCCTATGTATTCGCTTTATGTTATGATTTGACAACCCGCACGACACTGCCTCAGCTTCCACACAACAAATAAACTCTTCAGCAAATACGCACACGCCTTGATATTGTTAATGCTATCCAAACATCTTACAACACCACGATTGGTCTATCATAATTGACTAACTACCGAGTTAAAACAAATTAAAATACCTCTTAATTTAAATAATTAACAAAACATCTGAGCTTACTCACATCCCATTTATGACGTCCAACAACTCCAAACTTTTTACGGCTAATGTCACTGCGCTACGAACTCAAGTTGGCAAACTTAACATTTTTCCGAAAATAAAAATTACTAGAAATACCACTTAATATCCAAATTCAAATGATTCAAATCATTCAAATCATACAACAATAATTTTAAATATTTTTTCAAACATTTTATTTATTGCTCTTCAATAATTTCTAAATATTCTTAATATTGTATAAATGTTATTTTAATGTTGTTGGATATTAAGATTTTTCTTACTTGTTTAAGTATAAGAATAATATATAAATCAAATGTATTATAAATGAATATCAATGGATTTAATCGATATAATAGATCAAATCGGTTGATATATGCAAGTATAATACTATAAAATTTATTTCTACTAATATTTTTATTATCCCTATAGTTTATATACTTAATAAAATGAAAAAAATATTTTCATTATCTTAAACTAGTACAGCTTCCCGTGAAATATTTACGACCGTAAATTTAAAACAGTGAACGTGAAAAGTCTCCTAGATTAATCGCATGAGAGATCGTCGCTTTAATCACTGCGCCATAAATATAACGAATATAACATTGAAAATCTAACAAACCGTCTCCTTTAACTGCCGACGTACAAACATTTGCCTATAATTATTATTATTTTATTATTCCATGTTATTTAAAACTAGCATACTTTCTCCATTAACAATGACAATCCATGACATTCCATGGGTTATTATGAAACCTAAATGTTACTTAATATTAAAGTTTTTGCTTCTGGTTAGCCACACCCACCCTTACAGGAGCGGATCTACTTTAAGGCTTTTTGGATTGCAGCCCAGAACCCCGTAGATACAAATAAGTCTCCCGGCCTCCATAGAAAATAATAGGCGATATTTTGAAGAAAAATTATGTTTAAAATTAAAGAATATCTGATCATAAAGTCTTACACCTCTTGCAGTGAAATTTTTATGCTATTTTATGAAAAGAAAGTTGTTGATGTTTCCCTAAATTGTTATCTCGTCTTAAAGATGTTTTTATCATTGTTAATCCCTAGCTGTGAAGTGTAGCGATGGTAGCGATCTTTCGCTCATAATAATGAATATATAGGACAATATAATGTCGAAATAATTTATCGGTTCTTTTCATATATTATAAGCTTATTTATTTGATATTAAGAGCTCGTTTTGGGACAAAGATTTTTGTTTTAAGATATGCTATCAATTTTTGGATACGATAAAAAATAATTCGTTGTTTTACGGCTTTGATTTTCAAGCTGCTTGACTCAAAATTTGATTTAAAATTAAGACAAGCTCAAGGCATCCGTTAATATTAAAATAATTAAGTCAAGTCAAAAATGGAGTTTCCAAGTTATTTTAAATGTTTAAATGTTAAGCTCAATTCATTCTATAAAATGTTCAGTTAGGTACTTGACTTAAAATGCAGGCTACATATACTAGCTAGATAATATTATCCCTGTTAATACTATTCTGAACACTTGATATTTTCATCGATTTTTCGAAATACATATCGACAAATTTAAAAGTTTAATTTTTCGTTGACAAATGCACAAGAGATCGAAAACTAATTAGAATCAGGGATTTCCTGGGGGTTCGCGCGAACCCTTTGATGTGAATACTATGATTCGTGTGAACCCCCAAATTACTTTAGTTTTTCATGGTTATCAATGATTTTCTACTCTTTCGATTTTTAACTGTTTGTTTTTATTTTCTCTGATAGTTTAATATTCATCAGCTATAGTGTGCTAGTGCTACCTCTTCAATGGTAATATTTATATTAAAATAAAGTCGGTTTACGGACGATAGTTTTACGTGATAACGTCATAAAGAATACCTAATTGATAATAAATTGCGTACTTTCATGAATTGAATTATTATCACTGTATTATTATTATTTTGTATAATACAAAAAAGGATTTATTTGAAAATTAACAATTTTTACAAAATGAAATCAGACTGAAAATTATGAAGGAAATCAATTAAATCTTATTCAGTAAATTGTAGAAAAAAACACAAAACACGTTGTCTAGGATTCAACAATTATTGAATACGAGGCATAGCCGGCATAGCTTATTGTAGAAGTTTTCGAAAAAGCTCGCGTGGCGGCGTTCCAGTAGCAGAACTCGTGCCTCTCAATCGCTTGTATCGCGTTCTCGCTCGCACGTACAGGCTCAAACGGAACGTGACACTTTTTCGTACAGACTGTCCATGTTCATCAATTTATAAGACGTTAACACGTCAAAAAAATGTCTGAAAATATTCACTTCGAATGCGAACCCCCTGATAAAAATTTTGGGAAAGCACCGCTCATTAGAATGATTAATTTTGTTTGGTAAATTAATTATTAAATCAATCAATTAAATCATTTATTTAGAAAATAGAATAATTTCTATTCAAGGCCAATCTGATTTGGTTTGAAAAATCTTGTTGAAATTTTCTTTTTACGCAAATGCAAAACAATTTTATTAAAGTTTTGTGTTTACGCATGCGCTGAATTACTATAAAGTAGTCGTAGTAGTAACAATTGGCTGAAACAAATATATTCGTATCTTGCGTATCGAGAAGAGACGGTGATAGAAAGTGATTTTGACGTACGTTGTCCTGTGTTGTCTGCAATAAATATCTTTTAAGATTTTCACTACCCCCAATTAACAATCGAATTGTGATACTATAATATAGAATTAATTACAAAATGAATCATCAACTATTTGGCAATGTCATTGTTTAAAACAAAATATAAAAATATTGCAGTTCATGATAATCTTCGACTAGCATGACACTGACAAAAATCAGCTGTCAAAATTTGTACTATGATTTCATTATGTACGAAAATACATAGAAATAATTCCATTTTTATTTGGTTGTATGATTAAAAAAATGTAAGTTCAATAGATACTTGTAGAGTTAAATATTAGTTTGTATGTTTCTTTCTTTTAAGATAATATGGCACAAAAACATTCACCAGCAGGTTACATGGACGGCGTTTGTGTCAAAATATCCGAAAAATATAAGCCTCCAAAGCGTATTTTATTGCCTACGAACACGTTACAGAGAATTAGCTCAAACGACGTGCAGACCAGTCCGTTATTCAACTATGATTTCAGCCTCGAACATCGTATCGGTGATAAAATTAGAGAATTGCGAAATGCACGTGAACTCGTCAAAACCCAACGCAATCAACGCCTGAAAAAACATCAAGAAATACAGTCCGAACAATTGAATCATGTAAGAGACGCAGACAATTGTGAGTTTGTTAGTGATGTGTCTCACGCAGACATTCCTAACACCGAATCAGTGACGTATCCCAGTGTAAACGAAACTCCGTGTACTGAGGAAACATCACATTCCAACTGTAACTCAGTAACTCAATCTACTTTAACTTATCCGCCCTATCCTACCAATGTCAATAATATACTAATGCCAACACCAATGCTTTACAAATCCTCACTTCCCACCTCCCAAGTCTTTTCTAATACCATCAACATATCCGACTTCGAAAACGATACATCAAGCCCCTTCGACAATATGGAACTTAAGACTATTAACGACCTGGCCGAATTGGCTCAAGTGCTACAACAACCTCAAATGACACCAATCCCCACAACGCAACAGTCGACCGAAACAACCACACAACCAACATTTCAAAACAGTAACTTTGTTCATATGAACGCAGGCGACCAAACTCTTCCAATCAACGGATACTACTCACACTATTCCCATAGGAACATGTTATACCATCCAACTTCTTATAACTATTTAACGGAATCTCAACCAATCACAATTTCCCCACCCCAGAACGCTCCATGTCCAATTGCCAGTGAAGATCCGGGAGTCAAATTACGTAGTGTTCCTGATATTATGAATGAGTTACACAAGGACTTAATACAATCACGAGTAGATGAATCAAGCGCTGCATTGAAACAAATTCAAATTTCTAAAGTAAATGCAACTGCGATCGCAGAAGAAACGATCGTTACTAGTAAAAAGAATGAAGAAAAAGAGTCATTACCAAATCCTTATAGTACGTTGACGACTAAATTGCAGCAAATGGCCAAAGAAGTTAGCCTAATGGGATTCCCATTAGACAGGGTATCGCGTGCCTGCTCTATCATAGGTGACGACCAATCAAGAGTAAGTTTTTTCAACCCCAAATTCAACCCCACCATCAAAATAATGGTTGTTTAATTTTAGCTGATTGAACATATGATTGCTATGTCACAACTGTTGGATTTAGGATTTCCGGAAGAAGAAGTTACCAAAGCGTTATTACGATGTAACAACGATCGAGATATGGCTTTAGATATTTTAATATCATAAACGTGTACTCATTCCGATCATATCAAAGCTTAAACATTTTCTACTTCAATTATTGGCTCGCAGTCGCGCTGATCCTACGCAGTTTTATCCTTCATGTACATTCATATTTATATATTATGTGTATATATAATGTAAACGATATTACATAATGCAGTATTTATATCTTAATATTTCGTAAGCTTCATAGCATAAACGTTTTGTTATAAAAAAAGAATTTGAAATATATCTTAATTTTGCAAATTAAACGGCTAAATGGAACATTGCGTTTTCTATTGTTTTTACTTTCTAAATTATTCTAGGTAATTAGACTATGATTGATTCATACGAAATTTGGTAAAGTCGATAACATGACTTTAGGGGTCATTCATAAATTATGTCACACGTTAAGGGGGAGGGAGGGGTCGATGAAGTGTGACAAAGGGATGGGAGGGGTCCTAAATTTCGTGACGTCACATTTTAATCTAAGTGTTAAGTAAAACACGAACTTCAAGCTATTAACGAAAAACTCAAAAACATTTGCAACACTATCTGAAGAAACATAAGGTTCAAATTGTTTTGTTGGCCACTCGCTCTACTACACTGAGAAAAAAATTTTCTTCTGACAACTGAATTTCATTTACGCCAACAAAATGATTTGATAGCCCATCGCCAATCAAATATTTAATATTTAGATTTAATTGTCCGAAGAGAATTTTTTTCTTGGTGTAGTGTTACGCGCCGATACTATTGCCCTTTGATAAATGCCGCTAAATGCTGCACCGTGCCTAGCGGTGATATTGTTTTTATTTCATTTGACAATTGACTTTCATGATGATAAAGTTCGATCATTAATTAATATAATTATTTGTTTTTGTTTGGTTTATTTCTTGAAATGTTTGATTTGATGTTAATTTTATTAAAAAATCATCTAAATTGAAATAAAACAAATTTTTGAACTGCTGTTTTAATTCAATAATTATTTGTAGATGTAAAATTTTAAAATATGTGACGTCACACTAAGGGTGGGTCTCACAAATGTGACCAGCTGTTACAAGGACGGGGGAGGGGGTTAAAAATCATGAAATTCGTGTGACGTAATTTATGGATGGTCCTTTGGAATACCTGAGTCTGTGAAGGTCATGAGAAGGAGGTGTAAAAAAGAGTACTAGAATAATTATGCAAGTCAAATTATCACCATTTGATTGTATTGGACACTATTTTTACTATCAGTGCATTTGATAGTGCTCTGCGTTACATTACTATCGCCAATTTACCCTGGCGATACCCCCAAGGGGTGGTCTTGCCTTTTTAGGTAAACACTGCTTTTAATTAAACCGAAGCTTTTTACATTTGTATGTAGATTTATAATTGCAGGAATAGATTTTAAAACAGTTGATAATTTAGAAATGAACTCAAAAAAATGGAAATTTTTCAACTCTCTCATTGAACCACTTAAGAGTAAAATTAAAAAAATCCTTCTTTATTAGTAGTGACCAGCCCCCTACAACTCCATGTTACAAAAATGTGACCATTTTGACTGCATTTACAGACATCGCCAGTAATACTAGTTGAAAACGAGTTGGACGAAGACCGAAAACTTTTATGAAGGTCGGAGGTTAGAAATAATTTTTTTTAAACGCCAGGCAAATTATTTTTATTGTTTTCATTATTATTGTTATTATATGAGAATGATTATGATAAGTATTTTTATATAATAAGTATAATAACTCTGATAAGTGATAATGAGTTTAAGTGACCGGGGGCTGTTTGAGACGTTTGAGACGTATGACTCGTATAACAAAACAAATAGTTAACAGCTGTTTTTCAACTAGCCACCAGCGCCACCCAAACGTACTAAGATTTACGTAACAATTGGTCACTTTTTTAGCCTTTCTCGTATTTAAGTGATAGGGGGCTGGTAGTGATCCTAGTCATCCTAGTGACCACTGTCTTCTCAGGAATACCACATTAAAAAATCATGTTTTTCTCTTCAATGGTAAAGCTTAGCCTTCATTGTTGGATACGTCCAACCAATAACGATACTGTTTTATAAATAGAGATTAGAGAATTAGAGAGAACTATATTTCTCGCGTCTGAGTAAATTTCGTGGCTACAAAATTGTAATTTTTGAGAAATCAATAAAAATTGTTTATTGTTTTATATAATAGACGTGAAGAATAATGCGAGGATTTTGATCCAACAATGTAGACACGAGGAAAAAAAAACAATAAATTTCTATTACTATTCTGAATATTTGAAAATTGTTGTACACTAAATGGGAGTACTCTAAAAATGCCTGAATCCGGCCCTGCAAATACCAGTTTCTTCAGTATTGAAAAGTTACAGTTTTGCTGGTTTTGCTGCACCCTGTACAAAGAGTTTTTGATATTTTACAATTGCGAACGATTAATTAAATGAATTAAAAGAGACATAGATTTAAATATCATGCATATCGAACATATTAGTGGTATATCCATCTTCAATCGCTTGAATTAATATATTGAGCTTAATGGGCTTAATGAATGAATCACGTAGGAGTTAGGACAATAAAAACAAAAAGGAAATTAATACATAAATGAGAATGAGTCAAAAGAGTTATCTGTTTATCTAGAATTGTATTTTAACTAATGTATGGATCCTGAGGAACCCTAGGTCGTAGCTGAAAATATAAAATTCTCAGAATCAAATTTTTTATTGTTAATATTTCAATTATCTTTATGACTACATTTTCCTTATAAACAGTGCAAATATTTAATACTATGAAAATTATAAATACTTTTAAATAAATAATATATACAATAAGTATTTGTTTCCGAAATAGTTTTTTTTTTTTTTTTGTAAAATTATGTTAAATCTAGATGTTAATTATTGTAAAATTTTCCTATTGAATTTGCTTTGAATTGAAATGAGTTATACAGTTTAACTTTGCCGCCATGAAAACCATAATCACAAAAAGATTTGCATAATTAGAAACAGATTGCGATAAACGCATACACCAGCATACACATACAATTTTAAAACAAAAGGATATGAAGGAGATAATTGAGAAGGATGCAATGGTGAGTTAAGCTTCTTGATAATTACAAAAATCCCAATAAAAATGAATATAATAGAGATGGTTCACTGAGAAATGAGTCAGCGACATATTTCCCTATGTCCCATGTCCTTAAAGGCGAAATTCGCATTGCTTTCATAATACCAGATTGGTTCTCGGTAGTTCAAACGTCAATAATCTGAGTGCATATTTCAGAGTGTACCGAATGCAAGTACGATGGCGTAGGTTAGAACATTTAAAACGAAAAAATATATTCTCTCATCAACTTATTCGTGAAATATATTGATAATTCCGTCGTTATTGTTTTATTTTATCAAGTTTCTGAGGAAAATGTGTAATTGACTAAGTGAGAATGGCGGATTTAATACGTACATGCACTGGCTCTACCGGAGTTGCTCACAAAGATAAGCTAGGATCTCCAAGTACTGGCAGTGATGATGGTAATGAAGTGGGAGCTGAAGGTGCTCCAGAACCAGAGCCTGATGAACCAGATGCACCAACCGACCGTGTTTGTCCTGCACCTCCGGAATCTCAATGGTACCATGGACGGTTAGATCGATACACAGCCGAAGAAAGACTCTGGGATGCTGCTCGTCTAAATAGTTACCTGGTTCGAGAAAGCGACCGCAAACCAGGTTCCTACGTCCTCTCCTATCTCGGAAGAACAGGAATCAACCATTTCCGAATCACAGCAGTCTGCGGTGATTTCTACATTGGCGGCCGACAGTTTGACTCTTTGTCTGATTTAGTCGGATATTACACTCATTGTAGTGATTTACTGAAGCGGGAACGCCTAATAAATCCAGTTCCACCCCCAGAACCGGTAAATGATAAGAAACGGGTGGTCGCTATTCTACCATACACGAAAATGCCTGATACAGACGAGCTGAGTTTTAAAAAAGGCGATATTTTCTTTTGCCATAACGACATGGGCGATGGATGGTTGTGGGTCACTGCTCATAGAACCGGAGAACAGGGTATGATTTTTCGAGAGTTGGTTGAAGACGTAGATCCAAGCATCGACCCAAACACAGTCTTTTCCTGGTTTCATCCAAATTGTACTAAAAGTGAAGCCGTCGACATGCTTGTAAAAGGTATAGAATAGTGGGAACACCTCAATTTTCCTAAAAGAAAACTAAACTTTTAAAAATTGATTTTAGCTGGACCTGGTAGTTTTCTTGTTCGACCTAGTGATAATTCTCCTGGAGATTATTCATTATTTTTCCATATTAACAACCAAATTCAACGATTTAGAATTGAAAAGAAAGGGGTTCGCTATTTGATGGGTGGTCGTACATTTGAGTGTCTGGACGCTGTCATTAATAGATATAGAAAAGAACAAATTGTGGAAGGACACACTCTGCAACATCCCGTAAGTCGCAGTAGTATCAAAACTTTCCTGTACTATGTTTCTGGTCTTCATAACCATTGCTCGTTCTTATATCTTTTTTATTTTTCTTAGGCTTGTTTCAGATGAAAATAGGACCGTACATTGTACGTTACAATGCATGCGCATTTTTATATTACACATTACTTATACCGTAAATATACGGTTTTATTTTCATCTATAACAAACCGTTTGTTTTTCAGTTATCATTGAAAACCAATATTTTCTTGTAAAATTCTATTAATTTCTCCTTTGTATGACTTTGCAATCCTGCAATTGTATATCTCATTCAGTCTAAATATTAGAAAGATGTAATAATTTTATCTGCGAAATTGTTGAAGTCAATTTTAAAGGCATCTTAAAGATAATAGACTAGGGTAGATAATTTTGGAACAAAAAAAAAATTATAGTAGGATGAAACCGATTAGAAAGGGAAGAGAATATAACAAAAATGAAAGGAAAAATAAATTACGGTCGATCTGAGGTGGGGAAGTGGAAAAAGGGCTTTTTAAGGGTAGAAACGGTTTATCTAAATTTCCGACAAAATTACAAGTCCTATGGAAAAATGTTAAAAGCAAAGTTGTAGATAATAAGAAGATCTACAACTTTTGTGCTAATACTTTTTTCAAATAACGTCAAAATATTTGATTTTTTTAAGAAGTCGTTGAGCTTTTTGTTCGGTGAAACCTCTACTTTCTGATGGTGCAAAAATATATACATTACAATGTTAAATGTTCTCAGAAAATGCAATAATTTAAGTGTAAATTTTAATAAATTGTTCAAAATTGTGTTATGTACATTGTATTATGTACAATTTTGAGATAATAATATATTTTGGGTCATTAAAAAGTCAGTTTTCACCAAATTTTATGACAATTTTTTTTTTGTAAAAGATAAAAATAAGAAACCAAAAACTTGGTTATTGGAATTTTTCAAATAAATTTTGAGGTTATGTGAAAAAAGTATTAGCCCAAAAGTTGTAGATCTACTTATTATCTACAACTTTGCCTTTTAACGTTTTTCCATAGGACTTGTAGTTTTGTCGGAAATCGAGATAAACCGTTTCTACCCTTAAAAAAATCCCTTTTCCACTTCAAATTTATCCCCCTTTCCAATTTATTTTTGCTTTTATTTTTGTTACATTTTCTTCCTTTTCCAATGGGTTTCACCCTACTATAACTTTCTTCACTTTTTACCATTTTCTAAGGCTAAAAGCACTGGACAATACTCATATGTTAACTTTTGTAGATGTCTCTACGATATCAAAATGATAACTTTTTATCATTTTTATTATAACGTCTTTATTATAATACTATAATGTGTTTGTCCTTTTTTAACTTTAAAACGTTTACGACGTGGAATTGAAAATTTCGTCTTAAATGTTTTTAAAGATATTTTCATTGTTTAATCTTTTATTCAAAAATAGTTTAACTATATTTTAAAATACCATTTTTTATTTATTATAAATAACTTAGTATTAACGTTTTCATCCATGATTAAAATATTTTAATAATAAAAAATTATAGATGATTTATTATAAAAAGTGCGACGTTTCGCCAACTTTATTTCGGCTTCATCAGGCAAATTTTAAGATTAACTTCTATGTCTAGTTTTGATCGAGTCAATTAATGGTTTAAAACAAGACTGCATTGTTAATATTTAAGTTAATTTTTATTTTGAGTGTTATTTGAGAAGAGTCCTAACAATTGTTAATCTTTATAGTTGAAAAAAAAATTAACTTAAATATTGACCATGCAGTCTTGTTTTAAACCATTAATTGACTTGATCAAAACTAGACATAGAAGTTAATCTGAAAATTTGCCTGATGAAGCCGAAATAAAATTGGCGAAACGTCGCACTTTTTATATTTAATAAATCATCTATAATTATTTTTTTTGTTCAAAATCCTAAGATTAAAAAAATAAATATTATAAATAACCTTAAATTGTTAACTTAGATATGTTAACTTTATAATATCTTCTCTGTTATCTTTATTTTATCTTTCGAGTAACAATTATGAATTTCATAAAATAAAAATGCTATCTTTAAGATTTCCTTATGATATATTTTTGTTGAAAAAGATTTTAATATTAATTTAAATATATCTAGTTGGTCGTCGATGGAGGAAGTGCCCCGGAATCATTCACCATTCAATCACAAAAAGAAGCTGCTGCTGAAAAAATCTATGCTACGTTACGTGAATGTCGCGACCAAGCCGGCTTGAAAAAAACCCGTGGCATAAAACATCAGGGCTATCTGCATAGAAAATCGGATAAAGCGAGTAAAAAATGGAAATTGCTTTATTTCATGTTGATCGTCGAAGGAACTGACACGCATTTGTATCTCTATGATAATCCTAAGAGGACAAAGCCCAAAGGCTTGATTGATTTGTCCTGTGCGTATTTATATCAAGTTCACGATAGTTTGTGGGAGCGACCACATTGTCTACAAATCGTTGAGAGGGCTTTGCCCTGTTTGGCTACAGTTACCCATTTAGCAGCTCCTTCCATTGAAGAATGCAACGAATGGGTTAATGCATTGAAACCATTATGTGTACCGCAATTGAGCCGAGCCACATCGAAAGTTCCACGACTTCGAGAGCTTCGTTGTCTCACCTTGCATGTTTTAGATGCTCATCGTTTGCCATACAAATTAGTGCCACAACCATACTGTACATTACAACTCAACAATCAGGTATTTAAATAAACGAAATTGATTTGAATGTAAAGTTAAAACCACTTCTTTATAGGTTCGCATAGCACGTACACGAGTTAAATCCGGCCCTGATCCAGTTTGGGATGAAGAGTTCAGCATGGACGATGTACCTTGTGATATAGTATCATTTACCCTAACGGTACATAACAAAGGCAAACGCGGAAAAGATACAGAAGTTGCTGAATTAACATTGGAATTGGCCTCTTTGGGCAACGGAGAGGAACGAGAGGAATGGTACGCTCTTTCTGGATTAACTCCCATAGGAGAATGGGGATCACTTCGTTTACGTACTCGCTATCTTCATGATTTGGTTATGCCATCAGAAGAATATAGTCCCCTACAGCAGTTATTATTAGAACCCGGCTTAGCCGCTGTTCGAACATTGGCTGAAATTTGTCATGCAGATCGACAACCTTTGGCAACAGCGTTGTTAAGAGTTTTTCGAGCAGAAGGTCGTGAAACCGAGCTACTTCGAGAGCTTGTCCAAGCTGAAGTTACTCGAGAAACAGAAACATCAACACTGTTTCGAGCTGCTTCTTTGCCTACGACTCTCATGGATTTGTATATGCGAGCTGAATGTGGTGGATTTCTTCAAGCTGCAGTTTTAGAAACGGTTCTTCGATTATTGGAGAGTAAACAAAGTGCTGAATTGAATCCGACGAAAATGGATTCCCCTGAAGATGCTTGTAACAATGCTGAGTTTTTGTTACAAGTATTAGATCAGGTAAATCTTAATATTTGTTTTTTATAGAAAAAAACGATTTATTAACTTTATATTTTTCTAAAATGTAGGTAACTCTCAGTATATTTACTTCTCCGGACGCTTGTCCACGTTCTGTTCGATATATTTGCGGATGTCTTCAACGAGCTGTCGTCGGCAAATGGCCTAATGAACGTTTTGTGAGAACTCGAGTCGTTTCTGGTTTTATATTTCTACGTTTATTATGTCCTGCTTTGCTCAATCCCCGTCAATTTGGCCTCGTGTCGGAAACGCCAAGTGCTGCAGCCACACGTAGCTTAGTCATGGTCGCTAAATGTCTACAAAATTTAGCAAATTTGGTAGAGTTTGGTGGAAAGGTATGTAATTTGTTAAGTTTTATTTTTCTTATCATTATTCTGCACCTATATTAATTTCACCTGCCTGTTTCGACGGAATTTTATAATTAGCTTTTTACTTTTTTTTCCAATATTCAATTGATAGACCAGAGCTAAAGCCTTTGAAAATGGTAAAAAGTGAAAAAATGATAGTAGTATGAAACTCATTAGAAAAGGAAGAAAATATAACAAAAATGAAAGGAAAAATAAATTACGGTTGATCTGAGGTGGGGAAGTGGAAAGGGTTTTTTTTTAAGGGTAGAAACGGTTTATCTCAATTTCCGACAAAATTACAAGTCCTAGGAAAAAGTTTAATACCAAAGTTGTAGACAATAAGAAGATCTACAACTTTTGTGCTAATACTTTTTTCACATAACCTCAAAATTTATTTGAAAAATTCCAATAACCAAGTTTTTGGTTTCTTATTTTTATCTTTTACAAAAAAAAATTTTTGTCATGAAATTTGGTGAAAACTTACATTTTTATGTCCCAAACACAATATAATTTTTTGGATTTAAAATATGTATTTTTTCACCTCATTTTGAGTTAATATTGAAAAAGCACCCTAAATTATATTTACCATCAGAAAGAAGAGATTTCAATGAACAAAAACCACCTTTTTTTTTAAAAAAACTAGATATTTTGACGTGAGAATTTTCGATTGAAAATTAGAGTGATTTTTCAATATTAAGTCAAAATAAGGTGAAAAAATTAGTAACTTTTAGTTAAAAACTGAATAATTTTTATTTAAAAAATTTAATAATTTTTAATCAAAAAACTTTCAGTGTGTTTGAAACATAAAAAAGTAAATTTTCACCAAATTTCGTGAGAAAATTTTTTTTTGCAAAATATAAAAATCATAAACTTAGTAATTTGAATTTTTCACATACATTTTGAGGTTATGTGAAAAAGTATTAACACAAAAGTTGTAGATCTTCTTATTATCTACAACTTTGCTATTTAACTTTTTTCCTTACAACTTGTAATTTTGTCGAAAATCGAGATAACCCGTTTCTACCCTTTAAAACACCCCCCTTTTCCACTTCCCCACTTCAGATCGACCGTAATTTATTTTTCCTTTCATTTTTGTTATATTCTCTTCCCCTTCTAATGGGTTTCATTCTACTATAATTATTTTTTTTTAATTATCGGCTCTGGTCTATGAGCTGAAATGTTGTATATACAGTAGACTGTAGAGTGTTAAAAATGTTTTCTTTATTTAGTCGAAAAATTGATAGTAAATATTGAAACAAAAATGTTGGTGCCAAACCGAGCTCTTAATATCAAGTTTTGCCCCAATCCATTTTTTTTAATTTTCCATTTAAATAACAGGAAATTTATTTTTATTTTTGAATTTTCATCACTTAAAGGAAATTTTACGCTCTACAAAAAAGGTCTTTAGAACAACAAAATAAGAAAAAAGAAACAAAAACAAAAGTGCTGTTTAACAAAAAGAGCTACAATTAGGTTTTTCTCCATCTCTGTTTTTTTCATATAAAATTCATGTTTATTTGATTTAAATTATTTTTATGCTAGGAACCGTACATGGAAGTGGTCAATCCTTTTATCTTAAAAAACAAGGAGCGAATGGTGGTGTTCTTAGACCAACTATCAGCGATAGGAGATCCGGGAGAGCCAAGAATCACAAGCAAACCGGACACAGCCCGAGAGTTGGCGACTTTACATCATATTTGTGTGGCACATTTACAAGAGTTACAAGCCGTGGCTAAAGTGAATACTGCTATTAAAACATTGGTCACAGTAACCGACATGCTAGCAAAGCATAAAAACAAATATCTTGAAATGACTAGGTAGTAGGTTTTCGTAATGAAATCATCTCAGGTAACTAAGTCAAAAATGACAATGAATCATTTAACGATTTTAAAATCGGTGCCACAAATTATTAAGACAGAAGTAATGTTTTATTATAATTAATGGTATTGAAGATAACAAGTTTGTTCCTGATGACAAGAAAACCGTACATAATGCGTTACAAGTTATGCGCATTATTTAAACTTTATATATTGCGCATGACTTGTACAATGTACAGTTTTATTATCATCTAGAACAAACCTAATATCTTAATATCGTTCTCATCTTAACCTTTCAAATTGCATTTATACTTTTGAAATAGTTCTGAGCAACGTAAGCAAAGGACAATATCAATGTTCAAATTCCTATATTTTCACAAGACTGAATAAGTTTTGCTATATTACTACTTTTTTGTAATTTCAAAGATAATATAGTTTTATATTATCCATGACTTATTTCTCTACTAACACATTAATAACTTGATTCAGTAAAATTAGACTTTCTTTAGGCTATAATTGAAATGTATACTGCTTAAAATTTATATAAAATATACAAATAGTTTTGCTAGATTTTCAAAACGTTTATGTACTAAAAATGAAGATAAAATACTTAATAAAAATATTATTATGTTAACACCAAAAATTAGATTTGCCATTCTGTTTAATATACTATAACGTATATTGTTATACTTTAAGGTTTTGTAATTTTTTTTTTCAAAATTTATGATTACTAATTTTTGGGCCATAAGGAATTTAAGCGCTAATAATACAAATCGTTTGTTTAACCACTGTATATTATTAATTCTAGTCTATAAACATATTTTTTACAGTACATATATCATTAAGGACTTTTGTAAAAATTTAAAATTGACTCGTTTGTAACAAACTTTATATACATCACCAATTGAAATTTATTAAATACACATAATATGCATAATTTAGGTTTTATAATATATATCATAATTCAATTTATTTGTCAATATTACTTTAATAATATATATATTAATACTTAGTGAACTATATATAAATCATTCTAAATCTAAAAAAAAAAAAACATTATAGATTGTTATTTAAAGAATATAAATTTTTTGATATTTATTTTCCAAAATTATCGAACATGGTAATACTATGAAGTATTAATAAGAAACCGTGTATCTTTAGGGTACTTTTATACTTGAATGAACTGTGCTAAATCCATTTATGATTACCACCATACAGGTTTTATACGTTAAGCTCAACCTTTTGCTAATAAAATAGTTCTACTTAATGTTTTATTTCAATTAAAAAAGAGTAAATGTAAACGAGGTAGTAAAAAATAAAATTTT
Organism: Sisyra nigra; assembly: GCA_958496155.1. Taxonomy (NCBI): domain Eukaryota; kingdom Metazoa; phylum Arthropoda; class Insecta; order Neuroptera; family Sisyridae; genus Sisyra; species Sisyra nigra. Next base: position 18,165,838 of record OY292315.1, on the reverse strand, counting down.
ATTAAAAAAGAACATATATTGTCTTATTAACAATAATTATATTATATAATAACAGAGAGTATAGGTTTTCTCTGATAATAACATAAATAATTCTGGTTTTTAAAGTTAAGAACGGTTTATTAATTTTATATTTTTATTCAAGAAAATTGAATAAATTGAGGTTTTCTTTTTGATGAAATCCTACACAGTGCTGAATTATTATGAGTTTGTTTCAGATGAAAATAAAACGGTACATTGAACGTTACAAGTCATGCGCATGACTTTTTTGTATTTCTTGTATCATACAATTTTCATTTGGAACATATTTAATAACTTAGTAGTGATCTATTGAAAATCTTCCTTCCCTTGTCATGCAAGAAAATATGTATAGAACTAATACATTCAATGATTCTAGTGCAGTGGTCGGGGAACTGGGGTAAAAATTAGGGGTAACAAAGAATTTTTTCTACTTTGCTATTTTTAAACGTGTTAGTATTTTTACAAACAATTCTTTAAACTTAAATAAAAAAGCCCCAACTTTAAAGTTATTGTGTTAAAAATGAGGCAATATCAACCTGAAGGGGAAAGTGTTCAATTGATTTTTGTTTTGTTTGTCCCAATATGAACATTTTTTTTTTGTCTATGTTACATACTTATTATTTTCATGCAACTTTTTTGTATCCGTGTAAATTAATTCAATAAATAATGTTTCAAGTATCGTACCTTTACCAACATTGTCTCCTTTTCAAAATGAGGGGGTAATTTGGGTAATATCAACTTAGACAAAAAAATTTTGGGGTAATGGTCAAAAATATTCTCCGACCGCTGTTCTAGTGTAAAACCCATTATTTCCTCTGAAGTGCTGGGCCTTTGCTCAGTATATTGTATATTGCGACTTAATGCTATATTGTTTGATCCTATAATACAGGGATTTTCAACTGTGTTTAGTTAATTTTTACCTTTACGACAGCTTGCGAAGAGATTTAGGAAATTTCTCGTGAAGTGACTACTGTCGTCTCACTTGACAAGTGACACGTCATGACCCGAATAGTTTGTATTTTTAGTATTATAAGAAATCTGTTTACTAAACCTCTTTACTATTTGAAGGCACTTCGTATTTAAGTAACATGCTGTTGCAGAAGTACCTTTAATGAAGTTTTAAACCACTAAATTTCAAATTAGACAACTTTAATAGTTTTCTTGAAAATACATTTTAGAACTATGTAGTTTTGGTTTTCAAGTAGAAAATAATTAAGTTTATAGTTGATTTTAAAAAGAATTAACTTAAAAACAATCAAACACCGACTTAGTTTGTATTTGAAAATTTTTATTCCACTTTATTCATTAGGTAGAAGCCGTATATGCATTTAATTTTACAGACTATGTATATTATATTTAACGAATCTACTGATCAATATATTATATATAAAATATGTTTTCATCATGAGATGTAAGTAATAAATCTTTTTATAAAAAATTTACCAAAATTCTAACATTATAAGAGCAAATATATTAATAAAAAAGATGTTTTTAAATTATATTATCAATAATTTATTATCTATCATGAACAGAATAAAATATAAAAGGCCATTAAAGTACAACTGACGGCTACATAAGGGGACAATCGTTCACCAATCCTTGCACATTTCCAAAAAATTCCTAGAGCCCTACAACAAAAAACATACGTAAAAATCATTCTATGTTTAACTAGAATTTACTAACCCTTTCTTATTTCGATCCATTATCGTAGGAAATAGAGATCTCAAATAAGCGCACGTACAAATCAACATTAAAATTACTATTAAAAGACTTTGCAAATTAAATATCGCCGACTAAAATTTGATTATTAATACGATTAATACATAATATAACTAATTGTAATTTTAATATCTTACCATTTTCTTATATATTATTTGGTATACCTATTATTTAATATTTACAATACAAAATGAAGACTAATTTTTAAAAATTTATTAATTTTTAAGTCTTATTAATTTAGGTATTCGAAATAAATGAAATAAATACAAATTGAATTTTGTATTTTAGACGTGTCTGAGTTGTCTGACAGATTACTATCATTGCTGCCAATCATTGTATGTCAAGTGAAATTTATGTTCTAAAAGGTGGTCAAACTGATTACATCACGTGATATCCGCATGTGCGTACTTCATTGCAGATATCTGCCGTGTTCCTGTATAGTACATTAGACATAATTCTTGATATGGCTACAAATAATTATTTTGGTTTTACTCACGGAGGAACACAATACAGGTAATAATTATTCTAGTACTTGTCTTTAACTAAAATTATTATCCACACAATTAATTTCACCCGATTAATGCTTATATTCAGTATTAATAAACCGGTAACCGGCGTCCTTGATTAGTAAAAATGGCGGTATGCTAGACAGATCGATAATTATAAATAAAATGTGACTTTTACTAATAAATTATAGGATTTCAACCTTAAAATTGATGTAGACTTTTTAGTTTTAATTGAAGAATACTTATTTTGTGTATTGGATCGAAAAATTTTGCTGTAGAAATTTTAAGTCGTCATTGCATGAATTATTTTTAACTTTTTTTGTTGATATTTTTTAGTGCCGCAGCCGCGACGGGTGCAGCATATCAGGCAAGTCAAGCAGGATATGCCGTAGCTCCAGCAGCCGCAGCCACTTATGGAACCCAAAGAGCGGCCACAGGGTATGATACAACTGCGTACCAGACGGCTGCTACAACAGGTACTTATGCAGGTAAGCATTATTTCAGAATTGAAAAGTTAATGCTTCTTCCGAACATAAAGACAATGTTTATTATTTTTGATCAATGTTAGTTTTTACTTAATCACAGTATCTTGATGTGCTTCTTAAAATACATTACATTACATTCATCATACCTGACATACACCAATTAGGACTATTGGCAATTAATGCATTTAATTGTATATTATTGAGATCTACATAAGCAAATAGTCACATAGAATATGGAATAGCTAAAAAATTGTTATGGAGGTATATAGTTAACATTGTATAAGGAATATATAGAGAGCGAACATTGGATCCTCAGTAGTAATTTATTGTGAAGAAAATCGTCTTTATCTAAATTTCTACAAAAGTAATACATAAAAGACTTTTCCAGCATGAATCCGCGGGGCTCATCAAAATTATTTATCCCCATTCCCCATATTAGATTTAGACACACTATAGACATTTTTTGAAATAAATTGAAACCAATTGAGGAATTATTATTCTATTGTTCTTATTTAAGCACAGATGATATATAATAATAATCATTACTGCGTAATTTTGTGATTACTCTTGTGGGCCGTAAAAATGATTTAAATCGCTAACGTAGGATCTCTTTAAGAAAAACTCGCATCTATAAGACTGCGTGTACATTAAATATACGTCCGTTAAGCTAGCCTTGGCAACTCAGCCCAATCAAATGAAACTGTGCTAATGATTTAGTGCTATTTTTGTGCTAATTAATTGCCGTTGATTAAATTTTGTTGCTCGTGCCGTTTACGAAATTTTTGTAACAATGCTTAACCATTAAGCTAGCATTATCATACAAAACTTGCACTAAAGTGCAATAAAATGTTGAAACAAATGCGTAAAAATTTTTTTACTGTTTAGTTGCCAATTAATTGCTTGCAAAAAACCATGTAAGGTTCTGAAAAAAAAATTATATTTTTAGACGGCTTTAGCCTATGCACATTTAAAAAACCCTTGAACTTAGGAGTATTGTTTACGCCAATTAATGGTACCAAATGGCTTTTAAGCGAGTACTAGTAAGTACGATCTGTACAAGCTTAAGAATGTGTAAACTAATTAGTTGCTCGATAAAAAACGAACTACAGGTCCCTGAAATTATAAAGAAAAAATCTGCTTATAACACGTTCTTTTTAACTTTACGAACTTCTAGTTCGTTTTTTATCGAGCAACTACTAAGCAACATTAGTTAGAACATAGGGAATTATCCCAATCGACTCTAAATAGCCAAGGCAGTTCTTAAAGTTAGCCTGCACCTCTTTGCGAGTGTTTTTATCCTTTAGAAACGCGTTATAAGCAGAATTTTTGTTCTTTTAATTTCACGAACCTCTAGTTCGTTTTTTATCGAGCAATTAATTAGTTTACACATTCTTAAGCTTGTACAAATCGGATAGCTTGCTACTAGTACTCGTTTAAAAGCCATTTGGTACCATTAATTGGCGTAAACAATACTCCTAAGTTCAAGGGTTTTAAATGTGCATAGGCGGGATATAGACTAAAGCCGTTTAAACTAATTTTTTTTTTTTCAGTTTTTTAGAACCTTATATGGTTTTTTGCAAGCAATTTATTGGCAACTAATTAGTAACAATTTTTACGCATTTGTTTCAAAATTTTATTACACTTTAGTGCATGTTTTGGGGAGAGTATGGTTTATTAGGTGCCAAGAATTGACGACGGTTTTTGGCAAAACAAGCCAAAAGAAAACGAAAATGAAGAGTGGTCATTTGCGAGTTTTGGCTTCGTTTTCGATAAAAACTGGATTTAAAAACGAAATTTTCCAATGCTATTTCTTATGGGAAATGATTTTGATAAATCTACCAATTGAGACGTAACTATGGGAACTAACATTTAATTTTGTATTCAAGTTAATTCATATCATCCGACAAATGTTAAGGGGGTCCATGGGGTCACCCCGGCGGAGGTTTGGGGGCGCAGCACCCAACATTAAAGAAACCACACTTACTGGTCGTTTACTGGATTTTCATAATTTGATTGAATGTGCTCTTACTGACCCCACCCTTTAGTTTTACAGAAAACCAAAGAATATTTTTAATATATCTAGTCATCTCTCAAATACGTTCGTATCGAAGGATTTGTTTATTTCTGTCAAATGTTTCCTATTGCGTGAGTTCAATCTCGTTATTGCTGAGTTAATTTTATGGTGTTTTCTGTGGTTTATTCCGTAAATTTTGTATTATTTGTGGTGTCTATAAAAAGGTTTGCAAATAAGTGATAATTGACAGTATTAAGGTAAAACGGAGTGTGTCATTTAATTGATAATCGTTAGCTTTAGTAATTAGAATAGTGAAGTTGTTCAAATCGGATCATGTAAGTTTCCATAGTTACTTATTCCTTGAATTTTGCAAACGGCTTGCTTAGGCCTCATGCTGACGTCAAATCTATCGCTTTTGCTTAAAATTTCGATTGTCAATTTTTTGATATTCGACACGAAATTTAACTTCCTTTAGCTTTACTTGTTGCTTATACAAAAGCATAAAGTAAGGAAATTTCAAATACTCAAAGCGCCTAACTAACCCTACTCGAGCTGCCACGCGGTGAACAAGCAAGGCGTGCTCAATTTAATTTCACGAAATATAACATATATATTTTTCACTGTAATAAATTGATCTGATTATTATAAATTGATAAATTGACTGCAGACAAATACTGATTTTTAAGTAATATTAATGATTTCTTATCATTTTTACGTACGTACGACCTCGTACGATTTTGTCCGCCACGCGCCAAATCCCTGAATATTTCTTCCGCATTGAACGTGTTAACGGTTAAGCTAGAGCATTGTTACAAAAATTTCGTAAACGGCACGAACAACAAAATTTAAACTACGGCAACTAATTAGCACAAAAATAGCACTAAATAATTAGCAGAGTTTCATTTGATTGGGCTGGGTTGCCAAGGCTAGCTTAACGGACGTATTGAATATAAATTCGTATGAAATAATTCGTACGAAATTGTAAAATTATACAAAAGCAGTGTAGTTAAAAGAACTGTGACTGAAATGTTACCGCTTCTTTCAAAAACCAGAAACAATTTTTTTATTTTTCATCAATGTTAGTTTTGCTGAATCGTAGTACCTTGATGTGCTTTTTTTTTATTTAAAAAGGTACATTACATTAATCATACCTGACATACATCAACTAGGACTATTAGCAATTCATGTACCTAATTGTATATTATGAATTGATGCAACTACACGTACTGCATTATAAGATTGAGATCAAGATAAGCAGATAGTCACATGGAATATGAAATTTTTAAAAACATTGCTATTGTAATTATTGCAGTGAACGTAGAGACAACATTTAGTATGTAGTAATGTTTTGTGAAGAGACTTGCCTTGTCTACTATATTGAAATCATATAACATTCGTATACTTAAACACAAAAAGTAATTTTTATTAAATCGTACTTATTCACGTTTGTTTTGAATCACTCACATATAATTGATTTTTCAAAGGTCCCAAAACTGCTATAGCGGGGGTTTTATTTAAATGAGAATGACTCATGTCTGAGTTTTATCACATTGAGATAAAACTTAGTTTCATACAAAAGAATGTCATTAATGTTTCCAAGTGAAATTATTAATAAATCTTAAATAAAACCATTGTTTTTTTCCAAACTAAAACATTTTCATTACGATATTTTCATAAAGATTTGCTAAACATGTATCATTATTCAAGTATGTATATATTTAACAAATCGAGTTTTTCGGTATACCGATACATTGTTGGTTAAATACGTTTTTCATCTATGATTCCGTTTTTCTTATGTATGAATAATAATTGGTTAAATTATTGAAGTGAAACTTCTTCTGGCGCGGTAGGGGAAATGTTTAGTAGATTATGGAATTGAAAAAAATTTTACAATACACTATGTGTTATATCCATTACAGCTCACTGTGTTGTCATAACAATGAAGTTAATTAAGTGAACAGTGGGATAAGTAATTTTCTGGGAAAAGTTGAATTAAGCACAGAACTGTGATCTATATGTGTTGTCTAACCTTTGCTTAGTTTTAGGCGTTTTTAAACGGTACTTACTCGAGGGTATTATTGGTTCAGATTTGTAGAATATAAAATCTTAAGTTCTTCTCAAATTAATTCGTCCAAAAAAGATAGATCATCTGGAACGCTATTTTATTTTATATTATTAAATGATGTATAGTTTGTCTGTTATCTGGAATGAATCTATCAAATCGATAAATAATATAATAAAAATAAGCCTGAACATATATTGTGTTTGTTCCAGCTGAAAATAAAATCATACATTGTACTTGGCAAATCATGTGCATTATAAAAAGTAGTTATCAATAATTTATATTACGCATAACTTGTTTCGTACAAATGTACGTTTTTATTTTCATTTCGATTAAACCTATTGTTTACCTAGTTATCATTGAAAAGCAATATTCCCCTGTTTTTATTAACACAAAATCATTCCTTTTGTAAATACCTTGAAAATTATTAAGCACAGAAAATATTTTTTTTCTTTATTCACTAGTTATTTTATTTCTTATGAACATCAAAAAATAAAAAAAAAATTGGCATAGAAACGAAAGAAGTTTCACTTCTTACGCGTGTTTGCTGATGCACGCATCAATTTTATTCATTGATTTTTTCTTATATTTTGACTGGCGTAGAGTTTAATAAAATCTTTTGTTTTCCAGTCAAACACTATACATGTAGTAGACCAGTGATTCCCAATCACTGTGCCTCGGCACTTTTGACTACCATGACATTTTTGAAGTGTACCGTCAAATTTGAAATGCAAAGAATAAAAATTATTTTGTATATACTTTTATACGGCAAATTTGTATGCTGTAGTCTTAGTAGTACAAACATTACATTATGGTACACTTATCTTAATGTTAGTGTACCACAAAATTTTAAAACTTTTAAAAGTGTAACGCATATCTTGAGTAATGGCTCGCAACCTTTATTTTCGTTGAGGACACTTAATTTCAAAATGTTGCTGCACTTAGAATAAGATAAACTTTTCTGTAATATACTGTGTATATAATGGTTTAATAATGTTTAATGCAAAATATATTTATATGCTATAAAGGCAATGGAATGTAGAGTTTCTGTATGAAAATACATAAAAATAAATTTTATTCTATGCTTTTCTAATAGTGCCGCGGTACAGTGATTGAGACTGGTCTAGGGTATACTAGTAGAGCCGGTCCAAATGTAAAACAATTTTTCTTCATTATTCTACCTTTAACCTGGTTATGGTTAGCTGGTTGGCTGGTAACCTGGGTATGGTTAGTTGGTTAGCTGGAACATTGAACGTCTCATGAAACATTTTTACAACATGTACAATTATTTTTTGGTCACTGATAAATATTCAAAATGCTGAAAATATTTATAAAAATTGTAAAAATGTTTCACGAGACATTCGACGTTTGAGTTAATCATCGCGTCTAAAAATACAATAATGATGAAATATTGTTAATTTTACGATTGGACCAACTCTGCGTAGCAGAGCCTAGGTTATACCAGCAAAGCCTAGGATATACAAGCAGAGACTGCTTTTTCATCTGCGACATAAACATATTGTTTTAAATGTTGTTAATCCATGCAATGTTGAAATGTTTCATGCATATTATTTTATAATTTAAAAATAACATGAAATTTGTTCAAGACTCGTGTTAGGGTTTATTGTGTGTGTTTATAGTCAAGTACCATTATAACCAGCTCTGACAGCCATTTGAAAAATGCGTATGATTTTCCGTAACTCGTAACGCGATTTATTTTTACTATACTAATATTTTAATGATAATTTAGTATATAATTTTTTTTATTTTATGAATTGGACAAATTTATCAAAATTTTTCTATTTTACGTCAAGCGCGATTTTTTTTTGCGAGAGTTCGTTATAAATATATTTGTAGCTGTAGGAGCTGGTACTGGTACCACGTACGATTATGGATACGGTCGTGCTGCTACAGGTTACGACGCTAGTAAGACATACTATCAGCAAGCGGCTGCAGCTCCAGCCACAGGATATGCAGCTGCTGCAACCGGCTACGAACAAGCAACACCGAAGCAAACCTACGCCACTGGGACCTACGCTCAACGTCCTGCAACCCAAGCACAGCAAGCTCAACAAGTAATAACTCCTCAAAAAAAATACTCGAACCAAAATTTTAACGGCTAATTTTTACTAGGCTACTGTTTCAAAAGCGAATCAATACACCGGAACCTATCAAAACACGGGAACAACAGCTTACCCTGCTAATAACTACGCATCGCAAACAGCCCAGAGCACAACCGCTGCTCAACCCGTCACCCAAGCCAAACGTAAGATTTCCATAATTTATTTTTTTAAATTTTTTTTTGTGTGTTAACTTTTGTCACTTTATTATTTGTATATTTGCTTATGATTGTTGGAATTGAAAGAATACGTTAATATGAGCTTTTGGAAAACAGAAACAGCAGCTGCTGCCGCGGCTGTTGGTGCCAATACTACGTATTCAGGGTATGACGCAGCGTTGTATTCTGCAGCGACCATGTACGTAGCACAACAATCAAATAACACACAGGGAGGAGGCAAACAATCAGGATGGCAAGGATACAAGAAAGGACCTGCAGGTGTTGGAGTTAAAAATCTCCGTCCTAAACCACCACCCAAGCCTCAACAACTTCATTATTGTGATGTTTGCAAAATTAGCTGTGCTGGGCCACAGGTATGTGAAATTTTTTGTATTGATTTTCCTAAGTTTGTTCACACTTGATAAGTAATTAGCTTTAATTAGCATTGTAGTAAATAGGATAATAACGCCTAACAGAGTTAGTAGTAACTTTTAAAAAATAGTTCACACTTACCTAATTGAATATTGTAAAATTTCTGAAAAGAAAATAACGGCCAAACCATTTAAAAGGAGCGACAGTTGTGTTGTTTTTCTTTTCTAACAAAATGACATACTATTTGTAAAATAGCGCGTTGTCTATATAGTAAACACCAACTTTTTCTTTGGAAAAGGATCGGATGATAAATTCATATTATGATTTTAGCGTTTAGCGTTGATTATTATTTATTCACATTATATCGTTTGAAATTGTATGCAGCTTTGTTTATTTTTTATATACTTTATAATGCAATGGTTTCCAATCTGTCCCCCCCCCCTTTTTGTAAGATTTGTTTTTTATTACATCTAAAATTATTATTTCTTATAATAAATAATTCTTTTTTTATGTATATTTTTACATAATATTGTATAATATTAAATAGAGATTATAATATCAGTTCAGTATTTATGAAATTAGATTATTAAAAAAATTAAGGGGGCGCAATAATTTTTTTAAATGTAGGCGAAAGTACAAAAAGGTTGGAAACCACAGTTGTAATGTGATAATTCACAGTGATTGTATCGTTGTTTACTTGTCTTAGATTTTTGTTAATAGTTGCCCCTATGCTTTTAGAACTTTTCCTAATAGTAGCCTATATGTGGTTATTTAATATTTTTTCGAAGAAGATCCTAACGTAGTTTTTCAACCATTTCAAAAGTGACTTATGCGTATTTTTTAAACAGTGATCACCACATCGATATCTGATCACTTTTGTTAATAGTGATTTACTCATAAGGTTCGTTCGCGGATGTGATAATGAATCGGTGACGGATCAGTTCAAGACCGATTTAGGATCATCGCCAAGCGCATGCAAGTTTATGAGCCGGGTTACGGTCCGATATTCGCGGTTCACACGAAATGCGTTCGTTACCGATTCATAATTGGTTCTAGCGATTCTCAGATTTTTGTTAGGATGAAAAATTAGATTCTCTTACTCATGCGCAGTTTGCTAAATTGTGGCCAATTCATAATACAGTTTCGCTGTCATGCTGCGTTCACACGAGTCAATTTTAGTAGGCCGTTTTTAGTTGATCAAAAAAATTTGAACGAAAAACCTCGTGTGAGAACCGTAATCAACTTTTTAGTGGATCAAAAAAAGTTTGAACAAGTCATCACACTAGGTTTTTCATTCCACTTTTGATCGATTAACTAAAGTTGACTCATGTGAACGAAGCATCAATGTTCAATTCATGTAACAATTTTCGTGGGTTCTCGTTAATCCTCGTCTTACTTTCGAACATTTTTAAACTCGTTCACGGGAAAATAACCCTTAATCAGTTCATAAGCGTGTATGGGTTTGGCGATTATCCTATCTAATGATTCCTTATCAGTTCCGGATCAGTACCACGAACGAACCTATAGTTTTCAAATAGTAATTACTACTTTAGCTGTTTATCTTTTGTTATTAGTTATACAGTATAATCTCACTAATCCGGCATTTCAATAAACGGACACGTCCAATAAACCGGCACTCTCCGCTCACGCCTCCCACGCCCATGCGCTCCGGTTTCTCTCTATGAAATGCTTTATTTTATTTTATTTTTTCTCTATCATCCAGTAATCCGAACATTTCAATAATCCGGTACCCTCTGATTTTTAATAGTGCCGGATTAGTGAGATTATACTGTATTCTCTTTCTTAGAACTTTTTTTAGTATGAAGTGACTCCCACGTAGTTATCTATTTTACAATTTTAACCAAGCAAAAGGAATCGAAATATGTATCCGTTTAAATAAATTTCTTCTTAAAAGAAAAAATGTGTATAATCATAATGGTAGGTGGGAACAGTGAAGCCAGATCGTGGGATTTTTTACCCCTACTTAGCAGCACAAACGCCGACAAATTGAGGAGAAAAATGCCCCTTCCATATGACACGGATATGCACGGATAGGCAACACACACTTACAAAGCGTTGTATGGGTGTAGTTTTACCTATCCGTGTCATAGGGAAGGGGCATTTTTCTCCTCAATTTACGACGTTTGTGCTGCTAAGTGGGGGTAAAAAAATCCCACGATCTGGCTTCACTGGGTGGGAACACTATGTTATTACGTATGATATAATAGAAGATCGTTTTAATAGCTTTCATTATAAACGTTTTTCATATTTTATCCTGTATGAATTATTTACGTGCAAAAATGCTTGTACATAATATATCTAAATATATTCAAGAGTTTTTGGTGGTCAATAAAAAAAAAATTAGAGCCTAAAGTTTATCTATGTCCACCTGTTAATATGCTGAAAGTAATGTTAGTATAACTTTATACGAAAGCATTTAAAAAATACGTACAATACGGTGACAGTGGGGGAGGGGGTATTTTTGTTACATTCTGTTATGTTAGAAGAGGATCAAGTATTTCTAAATGCGTAATATAATTTAAACTCAAGGTTATTGAAACTACCCTTAAAACTTAACTTAGCCTTTAAACTACTCAACTAAAATGTTATCTAGATATGTTTAGTTTCTTAACTACTCGCCACTAAATTACTTGCTAAGGGTGAACAAGACTTTAAAGAGAAGATCAACTTAAGTCACGTTTAAAACAAATTTGCTAATGTTACTATCTCTATTATAGACTTACCGAGAACATTTGGAAGGACAAAAACATAAAAAACGTGAAGCCGCTTTGAAACTAACAGCCACTGTGGCGTCAACTGTGCAAAACCGTTCCGGTAATTCTCTTCTATGCGAATTGTGTGATGTTACTTGCACCGGAAATGATGCTTATGCTGCTCACATTCGTGGAGCCAAACATCAAAAGGTCGTCAAGCTACATACCAAGTTAGGAAAACCAATTCCATCGACAGAACCACAGGTTATAGGAGGACCATCCGTACATAAAACATTAACCGGCACACCAAAAATTAACTTTGTTCAATCCGGCGGATTGGGAATTCCAAGTGGAAACGGGGATATTAAGGCTGATGAAGGCTCTGGATCTGCCAACGAAGAGGATGTTCCTGAACCAGACGTTCAACCCGTCGGCCAGGACTACATTGAAGAGATCAAGAGTGAAGATGGAAAAGTTTTAAGTTTTAATTGTAAACTATGTGAATGTCGTTTCAACGATCCCAATGCTAAAGAAATGCATATGAAAGGACGACGCCATCGATTGCAGTATAAGAAGAAAGTGAATCCCGATCTTGTAGTCGATTTGAAGCCGTCCTTGCGCCAACGTAAACTACAGGAAGAAAAGCAACGAAGACAAGTAAATATTTTTTTATTTTTTCATTAGTTTTTACATCATCTTCAGAAAGTTCTTAATAATGCCAACAATATAACATTTTAAAAAATTTGTTTATTTTTTTTAACAATCTTGATATGATCATGTGTAGGCTCTTCGAGAGGAATTTTGGCAACGCCGGCATATGGCGGCTGAAGATGAAGCTCATTTCTGGGAAGAACAGAGACGTTTCGAAGAAGATTACATGGAATGGTTTAGACGTACTGGAGGTGTTCCGCCCTTCGGTGGTCCTCGGGGCCGTCCTCCATTCCCGGGTGCACCTGTACCACCACCGGTTTGTATTCCACTATTAGTGATATCCACGTAAATTATACTATTATTGGTAAATATCTGAATTACACAATTTAAACAGCATACAAATAATTCACTCGAAAAACAAAGTTTAAGGGTTAAGTCTTAAGACGAAAGTAGTTTTCTCTCTTTCGTTTCTCGTTACGTATCCATCGAAGGCGAAGCTCTTTGACTGAGACTTTTACGTTCTCTCTTATACCACTGAGATTTCAATTTTTATTATAGACTAGCTAATCCTCGCCCGCTTCGCTGAGCGTTTTGAAGTTTAGCGATGTATGTTTTTTATTGCACAGTTTTTATAGTTTTTTTTTGCTCAGAAAATCAAAATTTTTTCGGAATAAAAAGTATTTTATAGCACTTTTTGTAATGTTTACTACCTGTATGTGAAAATTTCGTCCAAATCGGACCAGCCGTTTTCAAGTTTGCCAAGAACAAACAGGTAGACAGACAAAACTATTCGAAATAAAAAGTAGCCTATAATGTAAGGTACAATATTTAATAACTCTTTGTGAAAATTTCATTGAAATCGACTCAGCCGGTTTCAAGTTTACCCTGGATAAACAATGTTTTTTTGGGGAAAATTACAATGTAAATGGCATTTTTTTTTTGTATAAAATATATGAAAATGTAGGTAATAAAAAGTATTTAACAAAACAACTTACATTTTTTAGATTAGATACAAATCTCAGCTGAGAAAAATAACTTTGTTTTTGTTCCCTCGCGCAGGTAACACGTAACGTTTTTATTATATAAGTATTCAAAGAGCAGAAAACTTCAATCTTATTATTGGTATAGATAGGCATTCTTTAAAGATTGATTATTTGTCGAATGATTACGAACTTAACCGAAATCCAAATGATATAATAGTACGAGTTACGTGAATATCACTAGTATTTATAAGTTAATTTATGCTAAGAAAAATTTGTCAATAGTTTTTCCAGGGCTTACCAATGGGACGTAAACCGGAAACAGCTGATGATCGTCACGTTCATGCTCGTCACAATGAAATATATCCAAAAGAGGAAGAACTTCAAGCGATACAGCGCATTGTTTCTCATACAGAACGTGCACTAAAATTAGTATCAGATCAATTAGCAACGCCTATTACAGCCACTACCGTCGCGAAAGAATCGTCTCCTGTTGCTAAAGAAGAACAAAATAAATTAGATGCCGATAAACCTTCCGCCGAAGTAAAAGAAGACGGTCGTGATAATCAATTGTAATAATTCCTTGCCATTAAGAGGAGGGGATAGGTGTAGTAAGGCGATTTAGTGATTTTCATGATTTTTTTTTTACACATAAGGACTTTTAATAGTTCGGTGACGGCATTTAAACGTTAAAAAACCATATCGAAATCGGTCTTTTAGTTTGGGAGCTACGATGGTATAGGCCGAAAACACAAACACCCAGATCCAGTTTATAAATCATATAATCATAAAAAAATTATTTTTTGCCTTTACATCTATTTCCGTCCTGTATAACAACGTCGTGCCACGTTAATTTCTTTTTTTGTGTATTTTTTTGTGATAGGTTTTCATTCCAACGCGAGGACAAGGATGCAACCAGGGTATTGAAGGGTGTAATGCGCGTGGGCCATCTAGCAAAGGGTCTACTTTTACGGGGCGATACACTTGTTCATTTAGTGGTGCTATGTGCTGAGAAACCAACGTTAACGCTGCTGCGCAAAGTCTGCGAACTGCTTCCAGCCGCATTAAAGCAAGTAGCCACTGATCGCACATACAACGTTCAACTAGCGGCTGCTGAGGCGGGACTCATGGTGATAGAGGATGCGCTCACGGTGCAAGTTTCCCTGACGAGTCCTGTAATGCGCGAGCAAGGTTAGATCCTCGCCCTGAAAATGGCCACCGCGAGAGTGCCAGGCTCATGAAATGCGAACAAGTCTCATGTTGTACACTGGTAGCCTGATAAATATTGGACAAGTGTACCGAGCCTTAATCTTATCTTATTTTATTATTATTTTTATTTATTTATTTTTTTTTATTCATATATCATTCTATTCATAGTTATTTATGTTACACCATAGGGCATTATAACGAGGTGCCAGCGGATATAGTAAGTGGTTAGTACCAGTGGTCTGACACTCAATTTATTTGTCCTATCCTCTTATTTGCCCTGAAGAAAGAATGAAAACTAACAATATTCAGAATTTTACTACATTGACATCTAGTACCACCATAATTTAAATTTTGCTGATTGATTTATGTTTTGAATGTTTAAATTCTATTAGTGGTCCTCATCTTCCGAGCTGCGAACTTGTACTAATTTATCTGTTTGCCTTAGGCTGCAGTGCGGGGAAAACGTGCCCTAACCTGGTTTTCTGCTAATGGCAAAAAAAATCTATCTGTTTTCTTTTTTTTTTTTTTACTGCGAAAAAACCATTACACACATTTCTCGTAGAATAAAAAGATAAAAACTTTGTCGAAGTTTGAATTAAAGACATATTTTAATACTTTCAAGACTACTACCACAGCATTTAAATTCCTATTGCGACTTCCTAAGACGATGTTTTCTACAGAAACAGTAACTAACCAAAACAATGAACTGGGCATAAGCATATGCAATACACTTTGGGTCTTATTTAGGTTTGTTCCAAATATATTTTTTTTGTATGTTAACATAACGTTTAAAACCCCGTTGTTTCTACTTTGTGCGAATCCTTTGAATATTATGAAATATTCAAAAACAATCACACTGTAACAACGATGCTTGCTCGCGATAAAATATTGATATTACTATTAGAGAATCGTACAATATAAAATCATAATTTCATATAAAACATAAACGAAACCATACCAAAACAGTCACAAATCATCTTGTGCCATACATATACAGTGTATTTTTCATCTATAACGAATCTTTTATTTTTATATGGAAGTGCATTGCTGCTCAGGATTCTCATTGTTTTAGTGAGTTATAGTTAAATCACTTGATATTCATTTTTGACTAAACTATTTTTTGTTAGGACATGTTTAAAACATCCACTAGGTTTACATGGCATTATACAAGATTAGGGTGGCGATTGACCTAAAAACCTGGAAAAGTAATGGAATTTAAAATTTCTGAAATAGTCACGGAATTTTAATCTTAGCCCGGAATATTTGTAGTTTTACTTTAATTATCTTCTTTATAGGATTCTAAAAAAAATTAATTTAAAAAAATGAATATGTTATGATTAATGATATTAATTACATTGATTATCTTTTTTGTAACAGTTATAGTTTTAGTCGAAAAAATTAAACATTTCGATTAGTCGGAAATCTGAAAAAGGGTTAACAGAAAATCACAAACCCAAAAATTTTACGCAATTTTGAGTAATATCATAATATAATTGCTGCGTTTTCTACTACTACAATATTAACAACGTTTGAACGATTCCATGGCTCATTTATGCGCCACTTCGACAAGGTTTATTCTTAAAAAAACTGTGTAGTATAACGTCGTGTGAACCTAGAATTAGGTGGCAACAATTTTATGGTTATAAAATTTTTTTACACTTAAAATTTAAAGCATTTTTTTATTGCAAATAATGACCAATCAAGCAGAAATCATAGTTATCAAAAATAGAAAAGGTTCCATTTTGGAATGATAGCCCACTTCTGCGTGCTCTACAGTAAAATAATTAAAAACGATCAAATTAAAATGATAAAATATAAACACTCGCCCCCTCCCTCCATTAACCGGTTCGCAGCGATAGAAGATTGTAGACCACTGCCGTAGAGAGATGATGTTTTTAAATCGCAATAGTATCAAATTGATAGAAACAATTTCGTGTTGTTTGATTGGTAGCTCTTAGGACTCTTCATGCCAAATAAGCGTATGTTGTAAGGTGAGAGTGTCAGGTCGCTGGTTTGTACAATTGCCTAGCCCTTATGGTGTGTGTGTGTAATAATATGAAATGTCCAATACTTATTGCACTTGTATGTACTTAGTTTGTTTTTAAGAGGTCATTGTTATAAACGATGCTTGTTTGTTCAGTTTGATCAGCCTGTGTGTTACCAAGATTTTAGGTGGTTGGATTGAAGGATTTTTGACCATCTGGCACCGTATTTGATGCGGTGTACCGGCATGGTCAAACACCCTTGTCCTATTCTAGACGGAGCAGCTGCGACGAGCGGCTCGTCGGACCGGGACGTGTTAGCGCGTGGCAAGTGTCTCCAAGCCCTGGCTGCACTCAGGCACGCCAAGTGGTTCCAGGTTTGTGTTATTACTCAATCAGTTCAAGTACCGTACAATTAAACGCCTCGCAAATAGATACGTGCCACGAGCAACGCAGGTTATAGCCAAGCCATCCTTGATGCCAGTGCTAACCTGTATTACTGTGTTGTGTGGTTCCAAAGCCTCTCTATACTTAATTCTAATTAGTTCACAGAAACAATCAAATTCAATTAGTTCAAGTTTCAATCAATACAATAGAACTTTTAATTTCTTTAATAAAAAAAAATAAAATAAATCCATACCACAGGATTTAATATAAAAAAAAATCTATTAAATAATAAACCAGTTTTTGATATAAATTTTGAAATTGCTTATTTAGTTTCAAAGTTTTTCATCAGGTTAGCTCTGTCTGTGATATTTATTAAGAATATATTATGATAAAATTCCACGAGTATATTCTCAAATATTTATCTATTATATATTAAAGTTGTAATCAATTTACAGGCTCGAGCTCAAGGTCTACAAAGTTGTGTAATCGTGATACGAATACTTCGAGATTTATGTCAAAGAGTTCCTACATGGGCACCTTTAAATTCATGGGTACGATTTTTTTGTCATTTAAAATATGCAATTTTCAATTAAATCATATTTTTTTTTTAGGCAATGGAATTGCTTGTTGAGAAAGTTGTGTCTTCAGTTGGTCAAATTCCATTGGGTCCTGGAGATGCATTACGTCGTGTCTTAGAAGCCGTTTCTGGAGGGTTGTTGTTACCAAGTGGCCCGGGGTTGGCCGATCCTTGTGAAAAAGATACTCCAGACGCTGCTGCATCTCTTACGTCGCAACAAAGAGAAGATATAACCGCATCAGCTCAGTCTGCCCTTCGCTTAATCGCCTATAGACAAATACATAAAGTAAGTTAACTATTTTTATTGAATTTTCACTAAGGAAGATTTTCGAAGTTCCACCTCTGCATAGTTCGAAGAGGAGGTTCAAAAAGTTTTGCAATTTTTCATGAGGACATTAGAAATGTTAAATATAGCTAACAAATAGTACTTAATGACCACTTAATAATCAACTTAATGACTTGAAGTTATACAACCGAATGTTACTAAGAGTTTCTTTCTTATACGTATCCCTTAATTGCGAAAACATGTTGTTCTTCGTCCGATTATTCTAAAACGTTAATTTTCTTTTTATCATTGTAAAAAAAGTAAAAGCAAACTTGATTTAGAACAAATGATTTTAATTATCGCTTTATATACAGAAACGAGATTTAACGACGACAAGACAAATTCCAATTACAATATAGTTTCGGTTTCGGCTGTATACCAACCGAAATTGAAATCAGTTTTTGCCGAAACCGAAAGTTTGATCAGACACTAACATTGAAGTCGTGGTGGGGGTGGGTTGGGGGTTAAATTATAGTTAAGCATAAACGGTTTTTAATTTTACCACTATTTTATTTTAGCCACTAGTTTTGTAAGGTATATTTTTTTTGAACTAAATCATTTCTATTTTTTTAGGTGTTGGGTATGGAACGTTTGCAACCTCCTAAATTCCAACGACGACCGATGTTCCCGAGAAAACGTCGTCGCTCAGGTGGTGAACCGACTGATTCCGAAGGTAAGGAAATAACAAATTTTTACTAAAATAAAAGCTTTCATATCATGTTCTGTATTTAAAAAAAAACTATTTCTATATTTCACTTGCCAAATCGATTATTCCACAAAAGAAAAAAGTTTAGGAAAATTATAAAGTTGACTTTTTTAAATTTCTATATTCAGTAACCTCTTAGGAGTATCACATTGAGGTGATATATAGCATTTATATTATATTGTAGGCAGTATTCTAGTCTAGAGGCATGCATTTCAGGTAATTTTTGAAGTGTCATAAAAAAAGGCAATTAATATTATTACATTCCATTTTTTTATTAGTTATTTATTAACCTTACAAAAATACAAAAAAAAAAATCAAAAAACAAACAAAAATAAAATTTTCAAAAATTAGCAGCTGTTGAAGAGGGGGGGGGGTCAAAAAATTGACACGTGACGATACCAATGATTTCAACCCTCCAAGCAATGTGAAACCAAAAAAAAATAAAAAATTATTAATCTAGAATAATGTCGCAATGTCCTGGAACTACGGAAAAGTTGGAAAAAATTTTTTTCACAAAATGGCGACTGCCAGAAAAAAAATTTTTTAACCACCTTTTTTGACTGTTTTGAATTTTTTAAAAATAGTAAAAATTGAATCGGGACAGTTGAACCTGAGAAATCGTGGGTATCGTCTTGAAAAAGACATCTCGAG
Organism: Sisyra nigra; assembly: GCA_958496155.1. NCBI lineage: Eukaryota > Metazoa > Arthropoda > Insecta > Neuroptera > Sisyridae > Sisyra > Sisyra nigra. Next base: position 18,146,202 of record OY292315.1, on the reverse strand, counting down.
AAAAACGCGTTTAAAGTTTCGGTTAAAGTTACATCCAGTGACCATACAATGGTAGTTAATACTTACATTTTTTAATCAGCGATTCCTGGTCCAAAAATATTGAAAATTTTGAAAAATCCTCTTAAGGACATATTCTTAAAGGTTTAAACTTTGAGAAAATGAAAGAAAAGAAAAATCGATTTTTTCAAATTTCTAGACTAGATACCCCCTTAAGTGTCGTCACGTAAGGGGCACTCCATATTAAATCGAACTTTTTAAATTTTGAATGAAAGGTGGGAAGTTTTATTTTATTACAAGACAAAGTACCATAGGAATTTTTTTTTCAAAACTTATGTAAAATTCAAAATCCCACTATTTTCCCAGTTAAAAACTGTTATAGCTGAAAAAAATAATAATAGGGTTCGTTTTGAAGAGGGTAGTTAGATATCGAAAAAAATATTTAGAAATTTTTTTATTGCAAATGCCAAATTTGTAGAATTTTGAATTTTTAAAATTCGTCGAAATTGACGATGATCATTATATATCACCTTAGAAATTATAACTGTTTATAATTTTTCTTTCGAAAATAGACACCCTTTATGCTTTGAACACTTTCTAATTGTCGCTTTTTTTACTTACAGCTGATAGCGGAAAAATGGTGAAGAAAGAGGACGATTCAATAAAACCAGAGACCATCACAACTGCAGCTTAGAGATGAGACAACATACTATTAAATTTTCGCACTAAATGATTAAAAGAGCCCCAATTTCATAGGGGTAGTTTGTGCTGTATTAATTCAAGCTCACAGAAGCATTATTTCGAATACCTACAATTATATAATAAATGTGTAGTAATAAGCCAACGGTATTCTCTCTCTTAGTACAAGTAGAAGAATGACAAGTTGCAGTTGAATTGACTTTCCTTTTATTTATGTTTCACGTATGATTAATTTATACGTAATTTTAAGAATGACACATTTTGTTTGATTTTAAAAAAATTATTAAGTAAGTTGTGGCTAAGATTATTTGTGATGAGAAAAATAATTAAATTAAAAAAAAACATGTTTGGGTACCAGAATTGTTTGGCCACGTTTACAATTCACGTATCTTTCTACAGAAAGCTTATATTATCGTATATATTCTTATTATCATAAACGTATATATTACTGAATTAGTATAACTTCCGTTGTGAACTTATGTAGACACAGTCATGTTGTGTTGAATTAATAAATTAAATATAAAAGATAATGGTATTACAAATAATCCATCTATTTTAGTAATAAGAAACTTAATCATATAATTTTCTTTTTTTTTTTTCTCTTTTCTGATAATAAATCCGTATAGTATTATCAAAAAACCATTGTAGTCATAACAAATTAATATTGAATGTTTTTGTTAAAGTTAAAAATAAATTTTGCAATATATGTATTTGACAAGTATAAACACTCAAGCGTTGTTTTTATTTCGCCCTTAAAAACTTTTGAAAAATTATTTTCATAGTTGGGTAGAATATGAGGGGGTAACAAAGAAGTGTATATGCAAATCTTGCATTGGGATCAATGATTTTTTTCTGAGTACATGATAAAGGCTTTTTGCTCGTAAAATCTGGAAGTGTGTAAGGGTACCGAATTTCATACTGAGTTTTTTTAAGTTTTGATTATATATTAAAAATATATATTATGATATTACTTCAAGGAACAAATTATTTGTCTGTAAAACTATTCGAAAAAAAAATGTAAAAACAAAAGTAATAAAGTCGAATACTTAAAAGATAATAATCGGTGTCTTATTGGAGTTTTCTATTTTTCAGATTAATTAATTTTTTTTTCATTGAAGATATTATATTAGAAGGCATCCTAAGATATAAAATGAAAAATTTAATAAAAATTTTTTATTTTTATTATTTTATGTGTTTTACTTAAATACGCACACTTTTCATTTCAAGATAAAAAGTGAAAACTACTAAAAATGATAAAAGGTTCTGTATAGGCAACTATTTGTACTCGTGCGTCGTGCTAGTTGTGTGGATAAATTTTCAAAATACGATTAAAATTATTTACCTGCGTAATACTAAAACTTTCATCAAAACCTTGAAGAAATTGCATAAACCTAAATCTTGTCATTTTCTCAAGTTTCTTAAGCACATGATCTTGAATTAACATCAAAACTATAAGTTTTACCATAAGCGATATCTACTTGATGTTGTCGATGTTGTGTTTGGAAATTGTAACGTGATAAAAATGAAATTTGAATTTAATGTATTTTAAAATTTCCGAAATTACTATTGACGATCTAATTCGTATCTGTATCTGTATTCGTTAAAATTTAATACTATAATTTTTACTTATAATTTAAAGACAATACTTTATAGTTTCTATAATATAAAAGAGTTTACCAGCTAGGTATATAAATGTTTTAACATATAGTGCAGTGCTTAGGCCTACCACCAGTGGACCTGGAGGATCGGAGTTCGAATTCAGTCATTGTTCTGATTTATATTTATATTATACATAATAGGAGTAATATTTATCATAGAAATAATATAAATTAATTTATGACCATTTTAGCCATCGGAAAATTTGATTCATCGATCGTTAAAATCTCTCACATTTGAATGGTAGATGCATATTGCTTTTCTTTTTTAATCTTTTTAGAAATTTGATTTTATTAAATTCGAATACAATTTTTTATTTTTCAGAAACTGAAAATTATACATTAGGTACATATTTGTAATATTGGTTGCCTATGCAAGTTATACAAAACCTAAAATTATAAATATTTCTAAAAGACAAAATTTTTCGAAAATTGTCTTTGACAGCTTTTCCGATATCACTGTCAACTATCTATATTCTGAGTTTCATTTGATTCTACAATAATAAGTCTTGACCGAACTTCTTCCTGTGACAACTTTGAACGCATTAGCATATTGAAATTTTATGAAAAAACAAAACAATACGTTATATGCAAGTTTCAACGAAATAATCATATGATTCCTATAGCTACGTGGGAAGACCGGTGGCTGGCATGCAGAAAGTTTTCGGTTCGAATCCTGGTTCCGGCATGTTGTGTTTTTTTTAACTTCAATTTCGTTAATATACACGTATTTCTCTCATTTTGATTACAATGTTCAGTTTTCAGCATTCATCGATAATTAATCCTTCGTCCTTCGAGGCGTAATTGATAAGTTTCGAAGCAATTGGTGATATCCGATCGATAACATGGTCATTTTTTTGTTCATTTTATCTATATGCAATATGATTTTTATTAATGATTAATTATATTCATTATCAAGACTAGAATAATTTTGAAAAATAAAAATTGGAATCTAAATATTTTGGTATAGCTTTTTTGATTTTCCAAAATAGGAAATCAGGGCGTGAATTACGTTACAATTTCCAGACGATTCCCAAAAATTGATTTAGAATTTTTTATTATTTTATGCGGCGCAGCGCCGCATCAAAACTGAGAAATTTCTGAAAAAGTGGCAAAAACGGGAATTTTTTGAACTTTAACTTCGAATATCCCCTTAACTATCCATCGTATTTTAACGAAAGTAGGTTTATTGGAATCAGCATGAGTTACTCTATCGATTGACACCAAGAAAGTCCTGAAAACGGTCAAAGGAAAGATTTTGATTTTTTGGTTTTTGGGATTTCTTGATTCCACGATATAATGGTCATCTCAATCTCAGAATATAGATGATTGATGGTAAAATCAGAAAAGTTGTTGAAACCAATTTTCACAGTTTTTTGTCGTTCCCATATTATTAGGTATATATTCCCATATTTGTAATTTTCGATTTCCATAGAGCCTATTTATCAGTAAATATATTTTATAATATTTTTAATTTTAATATAACCACCTATTGGCGCTGTGGTTAGAGCAATTGCTCGCTCCACGTCATGCGTCAAGTGGTTCTGGGTTTGATCCCCGTTGTATCCTAAACTTAAGATACTAGACCTAAGTAAAAATTGACCAACAGAAATTTTCTGTGATTAGACAGTCGTGATATGACCTAAGCTGTTAAAGCGACTTTAAACACAAAAAAAAAATACATAAAAATATATTTTTTTAAACTCCTTAATAAGCTTTGTATTATAAAAATCAAATTTTAAACAATGCAACACAAATTATTATACATAAAATATTCGTGAAATATCGCGAAACAGTCGCCGAAGTACTTTTACAGTCGTGATATGACCTTAGATGTTAAAGCGACTTAAAGCACCAAAAAAAAAAAAATTAATGTAAACTAATTGAGCTTTGCCATTAAAATGTAAATCAATTTATAGAGAAAATTATAAAGAATAAGATACAAAAAAATATTTGAAATTTCGCCATAAGGACTCCAAAAGGAGCTTTTAAGTTTAGGGAATTTTACTCTCTGTTAACGAGTAAGCATTTTTAGGCCACATAAAAAAATGAAAAAAAAATTAAATATGTTAAATCAAATTGCCTGGAAATTTTAACGTATTTCACATTAAAATTTAGCGTTAATAAACAATTAATTCTCAACCTTCTCATTTTGGAAAATCCAAAAATTCATACCCAAATATTTTAATTCTAATTTTAATTTTTTCGTAATTATTCTAATCTTGATAATAAATATAATTTACATTAATAAAAATTATGTGTCTATAATAAAGTGCACATAAAATAGGTACATGAAACACATTTTCAAACATAATAACATTTTTTCGTTAGTTGGTTGCATATACAAATCATTTAAAACCAAAAATTCTTTTGAATCGTTAGTGTAGCATCTGAAAATAATAAATTGTATAACCGGTATAACCTAAAACAAAGTTATTCGTTAGTGCATTATGCAACTAACTGTATGATAAAGCATATTTTTTTTTCTTCTTTAATTTTTAAAGTCGCTTCAAGTTCTAGGGCTATTAGCGACTGCGCATAGTGGTACTATGCCTATATAAAAATAATAGATTTGAAGTGAAAAAATTTTGATATAAGCTGAATAGTGGTAACAATGATAATAATAGCAATAGTAGTGACGGAGTATTTTGTTTTAGATGATAGAATATAATGCTAAAATTTTAAAATACTAGTTTTTAGCGATCCATTTGTTTGATGGTTAATTAGAGGGTTTTCTAGAAGGTGGAGTTCTTTATTCTCCTCCAATGCTCGTCAAATTCGGGGTGTTCCGGGTCATTTATTATAATTTATTTATGGTTATTTATTATTAATGTTAAAAGCTATTCTATTATTATCATATTTACGACGCTCGATTCGTTGATTTTTTTTTAGCCGCTCCAACATCTATGGTCACATTGCGACTTATTAAATACTATGGGATATTTCGTTGGTTGGCTCTTCCCATATAATCCAGAATAGTCAGCTTTAAAAACCTCAGTAGTTTGCAACAATCAGAACTCGTGGAAGGTTAAGTGAGTTTCTCCATTGACTGAATTGTGGACATTGAAAAATGATGTGATGGGCTGTTAAGGTTTCACCGCAACAGCGTGATGGTTCTCCTCCCTCTATATAGTAAGAGTGAGTGGCTATAGTGTGTCCCACAGGCCACAGCCAGTCTAGTTAGAAGCACTTGGTCACTTCTAGCCTGGGCATGCTTCCAAATTCCAGGGAGTTGGTCAATCTTATTTAGGTTCATATGGACCGTTGTTAAGGCTTTCCACCTACAATTATCTAGTTTAGATCTTTCCTCGATCCGGTTTCTCACTTCTCTCAAGGCGTCCCTGTTTGTTATGGCGATAGTTTCCACTCCGGTCGTGGCTCTTGTAGCTAGTAGTTCGTTGATTTTAAAATCGATATGGTGATAAAATGTGGAATAATTTTGGTAAATATTTAGAACGCAGTTATCATAAAGTAAGTTGCTGGTTTGACTAGACAACTCGAATGTTAATTGGGTTGCATATGCGAATTATTTTAACCTATTATATAATTGATATGGAAAACGATGAGAACCTCAGTGAGGACTAAAAAGATTCTTAGTTACTTTGCTCACTTTTTTTACCGCCCAACTAATTAGTTGTAGTATACATTTCATTTTGGATTTCCCCATAAGATTTCAATTTTTAATAACAAGAAGTTTTGTTAAAGATTCTGTAGGATAGCTACTAATCTATTCTTTTAATGGAACATCCATTAATTACGTGAGGCGTTTAGGGACCGATAGGGTCGAGCCGAATCTCATCTAATCTTACTTTGGGGAAAGAGAAGGTCTCGCAAATATCACGTATTTTTTTGTTTTGAGAAATATCACATTAGATTGCGGGTTGGGGGAATGATTTATGCCAAATCTCATGACATCTTACCAGAGGGGAGGGGATGGGATTTCAAAAAACGCAAAAAAACCTCGGGCAATTAATGGATGCCCCCTAAATTAGATGTACGGTTTTAAATGATATTTGGTATGAAAGATTTTCAAGTCCTACAGGAACGAGTACAGGTACTTTTTTTACTAAAAATCGTATAGAAGCTGATGTAAGACAGCTAACATCTCTTTCTTGAAAAGTAGTTTTACGAATTGTGATGAAATTTCTTTGGATCTAAAGTCTGAAAGTATCTATAATTTTTTTCTGTCAAAATAGATTAATTTTTATATTTCACCATGAACGTAGGGAATCTTTTAATCAATCAGTGAAATTTAGATACACTCAGCGAAGCGAGTGGGTATCAGCTAGTATCTAAATATTTCTTTTACAATTTTCTGAAATTTTCTTGAGGTGAGAGGTCAATCGATATATTTTTCATACATTTTTATACATTTTTACATATCATCAAAAATTTACGAGATATTCTACGAGATATTCTACGATAAATTCGATTTTGGACCGTTTTCAAGAATGCACAGGTTTCATATGATTGTAATTGTACGTGTAATGCATTTTGCAAGACTATAAATTTTATAATCAAGTTGAACTCAAATAGATTTTAATAAAAAAAATTATAAGTAATACAGATTTTTGTTCAGTTTCATTATTTGTGTCTTATATTATTTTCACCTATTAAAATAATAATTTACAGGATAATGAATAAATCGGAAGCACATAATTTGTGGTGTACAACATAAAATAATTTTATTTTGCACGTTTTACATAAAAAGAACTTAAATACTAACCCAAAAAAATTGTATATTGTTTTTGAGGTTGATCGTCTGGAGGATATATAGTTCTTTTGGGACTTATATACATTTTTCCAAATATTTCTAAATTGTTCTCCGAAATCGAACTGCGCCATCCGATAACTTCTGAAATGATAAAAAAATAAAATAAAAGGTCAACTTGACTATCAAAATTATATGATAAAAAATAACAGACACAGAGATTTCTTAATACAGATTTATTTTGCAATAAAAAACGTTTCTACAAATACATAAAATATAACGTTGTTTAGGCCGCGTTCAGACGGATCAACTCAACTCGCCCGAGTATTTTCAATCTTGTAGACTGTAGCAGGGTAAGCGACGTGAGAAGGGAAGTACAAGCGAGTTGAAAGGGAAGCAAATTGAGCAGAATTGAAAGAAAACTGATCAACAAAACTCGTTCAACAAAAGATTGATTCAGTAAATCTTTTGTTGAACGAGTTTTGTTGATCAGTTTTCTTTCAATTCTGCTCAATTTGCTTCCCTTTCAACTCGCTTGTACTTCCCTTCTCACGTCGCTTACCCTGCTACAGTCTACAAGATTGAAAATACTCGGGCGAGTTGAGTTGATCCGTCTGAACGCGGCCTTAGATATCAATGCATTAATTAAATGCTAAAAACAATGATCCAAACGTATAAAAATAAAAATTAAATAAGGAGATAGTTGGAACTCGCTTTTTGATTTGGGTCACGACAAAAACAACTAAAATTTTCTATTGTCCGAAACTCTTCAGTTTTCAATGATAAATTTCTTACCATTGGTGTAAGATAACGGTGAAATGGGGTAGTATTATTGTTAACGCTGGTCAACAGTAGTTTTGTTGCAATTGATATAAGATTGATTTTTGATATATTTATGCTCACAATTCATGAAACTATCAATTTATTATTTTTAATTAGATTTTAGAACATTTCCTCTAGTTTTTTTAAAATTGTTTATTTTAATTTTACACTACAAGATTAGAAAAATTTTTTAAATTATTATGCATCGAAGTAAAAAACAGGAAAATGTTGAAAACCCATGTTATACTTCCGTGAAACACCGTTTGTAAGATTTTCTTCTATAACTTTTTAGGGGACAATCTCTTTTTATAAATATAAACTTTCAATCCTTAAATGAAGGATCAAAAAACCTTAAAAATAACACCGTTCTACACGATTTTTGGGTCTAGCTTCTGCATGTGAAATTTTGATTTCTTCTACGTTACAAATAAAGAAAAAAGTAATTTTTCTTATCAAAGTTTGCTTTTGTAGAAACAAGAGCAATTTCTCGAATTTTTCAAAAAAAAAAATATGACTGATTTTAAATCAGTGACCGTGGAAGTGGGGGGGCAGATAGAGACGAATGCACCCCCCAAAGTTAACAGGGAAGGGCTTATCCCCAAGAAAATCGTACGGACAATTATGATAATATCAACCGTATAGTCGTTTGACTTCTTTTTCATATACCTAGTAAAAATCTTAAATTAAATAAAAATTAATAATTATCCGATGCAAGAGAGCAGAGTTACTTTTTTCATAGAACGAGCCGCCTCCCCTCCCCGTCACAAAGTACTTCCACGGTTCTTGTGTAAAATAACAAAAAATAAAGTTCAAAAATTAATATTATTAGTGGATCTTTAATTTTTGTATGGGTTTTTTCGTATTAATCCGCAAATGTAATCTCCCATCATATTCTCATTGTACTGTCCTTATCGTAACGTCGCGGTCGGTCAAAGTCCATCACATCTTGGTAAAAATATTCTCCTTGCTCCTCTGAGTAGGCACCCATATTATCTTTAAATTGGTCCAGGTGATCATGTAGCAAATGAAGTTTATGGGACATTTTACAACTCAACATTTTAAAACTTTTAAGCGTATTTTCAATCAATTTTTCATAATTGTCAGCTCTGTTGTTTCCAAAAAAAAAAAACCATTGACTACCCCTTTAAGACTCCCCCAGGCTTGTTTTTCATGAGCATTAAGGAATTATGTGAAATCATCACTGCTCATTATTTGTTTTATTTGTGGTCCAACGAAAATACCTGCTTTAACTTCAGATACTTTGGGAAATTATCCCTTTACTTAAATATTCAGAATACTGATCCTGAGCTTTCACAAACTGCTTCATAGGGTCTAACTTTATAAGTAACGGCGGCATCAATACGTTTATAAGCTCTTTTGCTCATATTTATTGCTCATGATATCAATTTAAATCTTCAAAACGTATATAGGTACTTATTGACGTAAATTAGACAAAAGCAAACTTTAAAAGCTAAAAATTAACATTTGATTATTTTTCGATGTTTAGAATCAGAATTCAAACATTAGAAAAGAATGTGTAATGGACATTTTGAAATTTTGTGTAGTTTAAGATTGCTTAAAAATCAAGATCGTAGCTTTATCCGTTTTCCAGCCGTTACATAAGTACATTGTACGTAAGTAAAAAGTTATAGAAGTATATAATAAATAAAACATAAAATCCATAATACTAATTTTCAGGTATTAATAGTTTTATATTTTAAGTAATTATCAGGTTAAAAGACCAGTTTTTTATTTTAACAAATTATTTTGTTTTTACACTACGTTTCGTCAGTCTTATTCTGACTTCATCAGGTAATTATCAGGTCTTTTAACCTTATAATTACTTGAAATATAAAACATAAAATTTCGCTTCAATTTAAGAAAAGCTCTTATGATACTTACGGGAGCTAGTTATTGGTGAAGGCGGAGAAGGTTTAATTGTTACCAATTTATCAATATTCTTTTTAGAAGCTGGTGCCTTTTTTAAAACCTTTCTTTTACTATTTTCATTCTCATAATATTCCTGAAATTCGAAGTTGATTAATAATTACAATAATATAATAATTTAAAACCATTTACTTTGTAATAATCGAGTAAGTAACTCCATTTTTTAGCACTGATATCTTTGGTAATAAATTCCTTTTCTTCTAACTCTTTTCTAAAATTAATTGTCATAGTATTAGTGGATAGTTTTTGCACTTATATAGAATGAAATTAATTTACAGAATGCCATCCAATTGAACCAAATTACGATTGCGATTTTTCTTAATGACGATTTCTTTAATTTTGCTTCCGCTCGGTGGAGTGTTCATGGTGTTGCAAAGCTTTAAATTTAATAAAACAACAATTAAACTATCGGTAAGTAAATGAAGAAAAGCTAACCACGATTTTTCCTATTCTAGAAGCAGTTTGATGGAGCTTTGTCGCTACGACAACGTAAACAAAGTTATAGCTCCCGGTGGTTCTCGGCTTTCGTTTCCATAGTTTTCAATCGAATAACAGAGCGTCTTCTTTAATTCGTTTCTGTAGCTTAATTACCAACGATTTAGAGAAAGGAAAGCTAAAATAAATTTATTGTATTTAAAAAAGCTCGGCTTTCATGTTTCATTAGATTTTTATATTATCACAAGACGTGCGTACGAGTAGCTCTATGTGCCAATAAATTTTTTGGCTTTAATTATATTTTTTTTTTTATTTATAGCGACATCATTTTATTTAAACGTATTTTTATTTTTACACAGGGTTAACGACTTATTTATATTTGAACTTGAGATGAAAAGTCGCATCATTATATTCATTATTTACACGTTTTTTTTTTAAATTTTTTTTTAATAACTTTATTTCATCCACTATAAGGAATTGAGCACACAGTGCCCCTAGCCTATATTATTGCGCCTCTTAAAAACTAAAATATTATAATACGAAAAAGGAAAAAAATATAACATAAATAAAAAAATAATATAAAAAAGCCCCCATTGACCATAGTTAAGGTGGAAAAGCTTTGGAACATGTTAAAACTAATAAAAACTTAATGAATCGCTTAAATATAAATTAAATTTTTAAATAGGGAAATTTGAAATAATTTATAACTTTCAATATTGATTGGGGTCTATGAGCTTTAGTCTTTTGAATAGAGATTCTAAAGCAATTTTGACAGTCAATCTGTTCGAGTGAGCTTTTACTCTTTCTAGATGTTTTCTGCCCAACTGCTTAGTATATTTCTCCACTATTTTAGTTTCTAGGTCGCGTTGAATTATTCCATTTCTGATGTTATGGCCTACGCCAGAAAGGACCTTAGTATTGTAGTCTGTTGCCTCTGACCCAGCTCGACGTTTATGTTTTAGCAGCACCCCACAATTGGGCGCCTTATGTCCACGTTGGCGTTTTTTTTTGCAAATAAAAACCAAATATTGTTACAGAAGAAAAACATTTAATTACTATTTACTATTTTTACTATTTAACTTTGCTTCAACTACTACGGTTAGTAACGACAGTCAAATTCGAAAATCCAAGATATCAATTCCAGAATCCAAATCCAAAATTTTGGGTTTCCATTGTGGAATTTGACCTTGGGACCACTTAGACGTATACGACAATTATTATAAATATCTACAACAGTAAGATCCCTGGCTTATATTGGGTTTATATGTACTAAAATAGAAAATTCATTTTCGATGGTCGTTTGTCTCCATCAGTAACTTATTACTGTAATCTATATCAATACTATTAGATAGGACTTACATTTTAGTTTCCGAGTGAAGCAAACATTTTTGAGGGAAAATGTCTTTTTCCTTTTTAGAGCATCGAAATGTAAATAGCACTAATTATTCAGTACGATTAAGTACGTATTCAGTACGAAGAAGGAACCCTCGTTTTGCGGGCTCATTAAGTAACTTACCTTACAAAACTCTAATTGTTATGATGAAATAATTAATCAATCAGTAAATCTGTTAATTGATTCATGTATTATGATAACATTAATTAAGAGTATGTAGAGATTCACTACTTGATTATTTTCACTGTACTCTCTTAAATCGAAATAGTGCCTTTAGTGACTATTCACTATTTTAGCAGTGCAGAGTATACCACTAAATTTAAATAGTGGTATACTTGCCACTACTAAATAGTGAATAGTCACTATTTGATAGTCGAAAGTCACTATTTGGATTTAAGAGAGTAGATTTTTAAGCCACTTAACTTAAACTGTGATCTTTTAAAGGTATTAAATCAAAATAATCTCAAGCTAAAAATTAGTATTAAAATATCAATTTAAGTCAAGCATTGATTTCGCAAGTTATTTCAGTTTCAAGTCAAAATTTCAAGCTCAATTCATTTAAAAAATGTCCAGTTACCTAACTTGATGAATCCTTTAAGACATGATAAAATAAATAAAACAAATTTACCTTATTCTGGAAAACTTTGGATTTATTACTTATTAGTATTTTGTTGATAACAGACTCATTCCTGATAAATGTAACTTACGTTAAATATCATTTCCATTAAAGCTACTGAATAATAGATAGAAGAAAAAAAGATATTTAGGAATAAGTAAAACACAGATTGAATACAAATCAAAAATTAGTAAGGAAAATTAAGCTTAGTATAAATATAACAATATGTATAATGTGTAAGTCAAAATACAAGATGTAGGGGAAGGTTAGGTATTTGAGAACACCGCGTAATTTGAAACAGTTGAGTTTTAATTATTTTATCTTTCACGAAAATGTTCATAAATGTTTAAATGGACATGTATGAAGACCATTAGTTCCTGGATAAAAAAATATTTAAATTGACACCCGCCTATTGTCACGGTAGGATAAATAATGAAAATTTGTGCCGTATGTGAAAAATCTTTGAAAAAAATATTTTTTTGAACTTTATTGCTAGATATTTTGTTATTTTCTTTCATGTACAATCCATTTGTAAATTTTATGTAATTATTTTATTTCACTGAAGAAAAAACTTTGAGTGTCGGTCATTTTGATTTGAACTATCTACTTCGGGTATTTAGGAATGGCGTCAGTAGGGTAAACGTGAACGTTTCTTATTAATCTGCAATTAATGAATTATTTCACAAGATTTTCGATGTATTTTCTTATTTTAAATTACGACGCAATGTTTCGTTGAGTTGATGTTGTTTAGTTTGATCAATTTTGTGTTAAAATGTTTTTTTATTGTCCTATTAGTTGATTAATCCTTTTTTTCTGAACGATCGTTTAAACTTAATTCATTACTTACCTAAAGGTTTTTTTTTCCATTTTAATTTAAATAATAGTACCTAGTACTTATCTAGGATTATATCCGGACTATTAAGTGATTGTAGATTCATAATTTCAGTGTATAAGTCCCTTTCTATTTGCTGCCGTCTTCAAAGGTAGCGGCAGCAAAGCGGAAAAAGACATACTCACAGATAAATACGAAACACATTCCAGAAAACGAGGAAAAGTGTGTTGGAACTGGCATGTATATTTTCCATTATGACATCATCTTCTTAATCATAACTGAACGTTAAATCTATTTTCGTAGTTCATTTCACAACGTTATATATCTCAGTTCTTGATGGCGTCAGTTCTGTTTTCAATTTATCATTTTCCTCACTTTTCATTATAATTTACTAGTCGATTCAGCTGCGAAAATTAATTCTTCACTCACGTTTTTTGTAGTATGTACGAATTTTAAAACCTGAAAAAAATATTTATAGGTAAATTAATTTAGTTGAAACAATTTCTTAGTTAAATTTTAGCTTTGATTTACAAAAAAATATCTTAGTATTAATTATAAACTTTCTTAAACAACTATAGCATAAGGAATTAATTTCTCACCAAAAATAGCAGCAGTATGTTAAATATAGATTATTTAATCTAGATTTATTTTAGAACTTATTGAAAATAAACTATCTTTGTAACGAAAAATATAGAATCGAATTAGTTTAGAGGAATATATATGTGTAGCAGTAAAATTTCTCCATGGTCACATCGCCTCATCTCATTGATATAAAATACGATGGTGATATTAATATACACAAAAACTATTTATACTTGGTCCGTAATTTTAAAATACTTTTTTTTTCTAGTTCTTGTTTAACCACTTAATTTATCCCACTGTCAAAATCACTTTTCCTGGCTTGTAATTTACGAGAAAATTTTGCTCGGCTTAGGTTTGAAACATTACAAGCACGTGCACATTGATTCACAAATTGTGTAGGTACAACATGATTCTATGAAAAAAAGAGCAAGTGGTTAAAAACGTAAACGGGACTTAATTAGATGTTATAAACACTATATGATTATTAAAGCTGAGGAAAAACTGAAAAAACATATTTTAACTGAGTTTAAAACTGGGATCAAATCGATGCACCAGCATTTCTTTAAATTGTATCGAAATTCGATATAAAATTTATTATTTATATTATTTATTTATACATTTTTATTTTTTGTTTTTTTTGGGTCATATCACGACTGTCTACACATAGAAAAAGTCTGTAGGTCCTAAAAATCTTAGAACTTAAATCTAGGGATTCGACGGGGATCAAGCCCAGTACCTACCACTAACGCATGTAGCGGAGAGAGCAAACTGATTTAATCACTGCGCCACTAAGTGAACCCTAAATAATTTTTTTTACCATAAAAATTGAAATAAGTTGACCAAAAATCAGTTTGATTTCATAAGGATAATGTAAAATTTGACTAGTTGCTAATGACCACGCCGCGCCGCGCCGTTGAAGCGACTTTGAAAAAATACAGTAAAAATCGGTTTAAATCGGATTTTGTCTATTTTCCGTAAGTATAATAAAATATTTAAAGAAAAAACACCTAGGCACTGGAAATGCTTTAAGGAAGTTTAATAGATAAAATTTAAATGCAAAATTTATTACGATTTGGTTCTTTTTCTCTATCATTGTATTTAACAAAAGATTTATCTAATACTTAATTGCGTTTTTATAAAGTTTTTGTGAAAATTGTTAAAAATGATTTGGTGATCAATAAACACATTTTTACTTGCTTTAATTTTGGTGAAAATGCTTTGAAAATTGAGTCCTTAGAATTTTTTTTTAAATTAACACAAATTTCAACATATTGGTAAGGTTTTTCTTGATTTTTTTATGAAAAGTTTTTAAATTCTGTTGCAAGATTTATTAAGTCAAGTAACTGAATATTTTGTATAATGAATTGAGCTATACGTTTTAATTTTGAAGTAAAATAATTTACAAATTTAATACTTGATTTGCCTTGATTGACTTGATTTTAAGTCAAATTTAAGACAAGTGACTTGAAAATCAAGTCGAGTAGCAAAAATTAAGTCTAGTAATGACTCCTTAAAATTAAGTTATAATCAATTTTTTTTTGTTCTGTTGGAAATGAAAGGTAAATTAGTGTGATTTATTAAATACTTTTGCAAAAGAATAAGAAGGATCAAAGCCTTACTCATTGGTCTATGGCGATGAAGAAAATAAATTACAAAAGAAATTTAACATGGTCTGACGGTACTTTTGAAATATGCACATTATTTTAATTTGCGGAATATTTAATTTGTTTTTAATAAAATAATTTATTTTTCATTGTTGGTTTACGAATTTCGACCCTCTTTTACATTAAGCAAACGACTACCTGACTAAATGGTATGTGTTGATAAACATTAGAAAGAATTTTGCGATGTTGTAAATATTTTTGCAACCCATTTAGAGCTTTTGACACTCAATCTGAGAATCATTACTTTAAACTTCAAAACAAGCAGCATTTAGTTTAAAATTAATAGTATTTTGAAATTTTCAATGCGTTTTTTTTATATTTTTAAAGTAGGTGAATAAGATTTTTCAAAAATGACGAAACTGGTTAGTCTCAAAATTTAAGATTATTTTTTCAAAATATATTTTTCAGAAGTGATCGAATAATTTTTCTAACTTGTGGGTATCTTATGAACGGTAACTTATGAAAAAAATCAAAATTATATCTTTGTAAAACCAGTGCTGGCCTTTGATTAGGGTAGAGCGAGTTTGTCTTTCAGGGCCCTTTAGGAAGCTCTGGTTTCAGCTGTGCACAAAACAGCTGCCAACCAAGTAAATGAACAAGACATGCATCTTGTTGACTAGGTTGGAAGCTAATCAAACCGCTTCATATAGTTTTTAACTTTTGACAAAATCAGGCTTAGTACCTACTTATTTAAAAAAGCTCGTATATCTACGGATTTATCTACACACAATCGATTGAAGTCCACAAACTTTTCATCGTCTTCCCACAGATTTTCAGAAAACTGACCTAGCGAAACTGTCCCGCGTTTTTCAGAAGATGCCAACAAAATTTTACTTGTGTTATCTAGATATAGAAATAATGTGCAATTACAACGAAGACATTCTTGTATAGGGTTTTTTTCAAACAGTGGCCAAGTTTCTTTTTTTAAATATGTAGTGTTAAATTTAAGTAAAGCAAACTAATAATTTCAAAGACAAAAAATGTTTGATTCTCAAAAAAAAGAATATGTTGCGGTTAATGTAAATAATTGGCAATGCCCGGACAGTTTCAAAAATGCCCATAGGGATGTGACAAAATGAAAAATTATATAGAAAATATTACATTGCCCGGGCATTATGAATAATGCTAGAAATTGAGTGGGTAATTTGAAAAAAATTGTTTTCTCTATCTACATACAAACATAAAAGGACATTTTGTTAAAACAAATTTTTAAACAACCAACAAATAAATAAAGAAACAAACTGGTAATGAAAAAAATAAGCATAAAAATACAAATGCCTAACTAAATTAACACATTAGGTACATCTGTACTTACAAATACATATAAACACAAAATGTTCAATCTTAGAGTTTCAATTTATTAGAGCAGCTTCCACTTTGGTGACATTTCGAGTTATATATCATAGCTTTTTTTCTTAATGGCACTTACACTTATCATATTTACAGCCAAATTGCTGCCAATTAATGGAAGTGGAGAGAAATAAGAGCAGTATTTATAATGGCCGGGCAATGTAATAAATTATCCTAGATTATCAAATAAATTACCTGCTTTTATTGGTCATTTTTTATATTGACCAAGCATTATAACAACTACCCCGAATAATCAAATTGACCGTAAGAAATATATTAAAATAGCTTCAAATAGTTTAACTCATAAATCCACCGTAATTAATAATTTTACTTTAGTCTTGCGTATTTGATTTTGGTTTTGAAAGTATCGTATAAAGACTTGTAAAAATACAAGACCAAGACTAATTTTACTCATCACTGGAGTTAAGCTAAATATTTTGAAAGAGACAAGATTCAGAATTTCAGTGTATAATTTTTAACCATTTAAAAAATAAGTTTATTGACACTCGAAAGCGTTTTATTATTAGAAGATGGAGCCCTTATTCTATGTATAAGTATTTTATATTCTTTAAAGTTCTATTAAACTCAATCCTTTTAAATATTCCAAATGCTTATTTGTTCAATTTCCGTTATTCGATAATTTTAAAAGTGAATAATTGATCTAAAAATAATTAATATAAAACCGCGATACATTTCTCACTCAAATCAAACCAAAATCTCTCCATTTTGTATATTAAATATAGAGCTCAGTTTATATAGCAAACATAAAAGTCACTTTTTTTTTTGAAAGCAAGAAAATCCAACAAATAATTAATTGTTACTTTCCAAACAAACATTTAGTTCATTGACTTTAAAAATGAGTTTATAGCAATAAAAATTTTAGCAAACCGCACGCACAACTTGTACACTTCAAAATAGATTATTGATATATAGTATTTATAATTCAAATGAAAGAAACTATCACTACGAACAAATTTATTGTTAGACTTTTAAATATGTCGTTAGTTATTTATGATAGTCGTTAAACTTTAAAATAATACATAATAAAATCGTCAAGGTTTTTTCTTCTTTTTTAAAAATTATAATAAGGTTTTTATTTTTTATTTAATTTTTTTTTGAAAAAGCATATATAAGTATACCGAAGCATGAAAACATAAGATTTTTTATTGTTTCTTCAATAGATTGAATCTGACTTAAACACGTAGGAGTGTTTAAAAATAGCCATCTAATGAGATACGTTGAAAATTTCACATTAATTTAAACGTATCTTGAAAGTATCTATACGTTAGAAAATCATGTAGCTTATTTATGTAGAAGAAATTTATTTGTCAAATAATATTTTGAGAACATATTAATAGAAAAATCTAATTATTCATTGACTCTTGTTAAATGAGTTATTAAATAACGAGACTCTGGTTATGCGTCTGTTAAGCGATTGGCTTGTGGAAAATGTTATAAGAAAATGGGGGTGGAATATAGATCATATTGATTTTCTTGAGTAAGTAGGTGGACATTTATTTCTTAATCTTTTTTTAAATATAATTGAAGTTGAGAAAAATTGTTTTTTAACCGACAGGAAAAAGGAGGAGGTTCTCAATATGACTGTATTTTTTATGTTTGTTACCTCGCGTGGTCCCATTTTATTTTGAAGGAAATACTTCAATTTTAAAGGGTTGAAAACTAAGGGATAAAATATTATTTTCTTATTAAATTAAATTTATCTCAATTCCATTTTTATTAAAAACTCCATCCAAAAGAGGTAAAAAATTAGAGATCAAATTATAAATTTTTCCTGGCTAACCCGATTTCGATACTTTTTTTCTATTACATAGGTACATCTTACCTTTAAATTGTTCAAATTTCAATTTGAAGAAAAAAATCCACCCCTAAGGTAAAAATAGAGGATGAAATAATGACGTTTAACTGAATCATCAAATTTTGATAGTTTTATTTTTTTTTTTTTTTTATATTGGAAAGAGTATTCCACTTAGTTCTTTCAATACATTTAAAAGCAAAAAATTTCAACCCTTAAGAGCAAAAGTGGATGAAGTAGTAACTTTTAACATTTAACGGCGCTGCCTCATAATATGAGCAGCGCGATTAGTAGATTTACCCATACTCAAAGAAATAAAATCAGCTATCAAACTTCAGATCACTAAAAATCGAGAAATAAATAAAGATTATAACAAAATGGAAAACCGATTTCAAAATAAATAAAAATCTGTAACAAAAAATGCACTAAGAAGTAAAAAAATAATTGCGTATCCTTGCGGTGTCTACAACTTACAATTTATTAGGATGATATAATGTACAACTATTGTCATTTTCGGAGTTGGTACCAGCAAAGGAAATAAATATTAATGTTCATTTCTAAAAAAGGTTTAATTAGTTATTGGTATTTTTTAGCTTAAAGGTCGCTAGATATTATCACAGTACTAGTATATTGTATAAAAGTTCATTTGAAAAATAAATTTCATAAGGTATTCTCGTTTATTGCTAAGTACCAATATAGTCGTCTTTCCTTGGCTGACACCAACTTCAAAAATAACAATAGTTGTACGTTATAACATCCTAATAATTGGTATGTTGTAGACACTGCAAGGATGCGCAATTATTTTTTTACTTTTAAGTGCATTGTTTGTTTAAGATTTTTATTTATTTTGAAGTCGGTTTTCATTTTGTTATAGTTTTTATTTTAAATTTTTTTTTCACCCCAGTTGCGAGTATTAAATAGGGAAGATAATTGATACTTAACATAAAGAAAAAAACCTTTAATCAAATTGGTACAATATAAATGAAATTGTAGTAGATCCTTGTTCTAAAAAAATTTTAAGACGGCGATTGAAATTTTGTTAAGTAATGTTATTTTTACAGAAAATTTAGTAGCTTGCGATTAAACACGTTACTTTTTTATTCTCATTGTGTAAAATGTTTTTATGGTGGAAACTTAAAAATATTTTCCATAAAAATAAGACGAGGCAATTCCAAAAAAATTGTTTCAGTCAAGGGTTGAAATCCATCAAGCTATGTAGTTGCACATTTTATAAAATGAATTAAACTTTAAAATGAGCTTTTAATGTCATGACTTAAATATGAAATAACTTTACAGTATGTTTGATATTTTGATACTCAAATCAAATTAAATTTAAGTCAAGTAGCTCAAAGTTAAGTCAGGTTGCATTAAAATCAAGTCAAGTAGTGGAATCATTTGTCAAATCGACACAATTTTTCCGAAATAAATAAAAATTTTCTGTTAATGAAATCTAAAATAAACTTTATGCTCCAAAAAACCAAAATTTGAAAATTTTACAGAAGTTAAAAGATATATTATGTATAAGGTTAATTTCGAATTATCTATTGCTTATTTATTATTTTCAAGGTTTATATCTTACTAAATTATTTATATGTTGACATTGCTTTGTTCTTTTTTAAATTTAAAATTATATGAGTATTTTTCTTCATTTTAACTAAAGAGTTCCTGTTAGAGGTGTTAAGTTAATTGGAAACTTTATAAGATCTTTTAAATGTACCTGAAGGATATAATGAGGAAGCTTTGATGAAAAATGAAAAGCTGAAATAGAACTTATATGTAGACATTCAGTATTTCAATCTATTTTCCGGTCATAAATTAATAGTAAAATAATAGTGCTTTCAGATTAAATATTAATTTTAAAATTTGCAGTAAAACTTGAGAGTTTTAAACGTTTAATATCAAAGAAAAATTATTAGTCTCTAAACAGGAAAACAGTTTATAAGAAGCTACTACATGTATTATGTCAGTATTTTTTGTTCATTTCTGACCAATTTGCGAGTATAAAGAAAATCAATTCAACGCAATTTATCTTTATTGAGATACTGACTCAGTTAAAAATCAATATTCAAATTCATGAAAGAAAATATGATTCACAACAGGGAGTTCATTAAAATTTTTAAAAGTGTATATATTGAGATGTTTAAGGCTGAGAATTCTTTCTTAATCTTGTTTTGGTGAAAAATTGTGAACATTTTAAGTTTTTTTTTTCAGTCATTAGTTATATAAATAGTAAAACATAGAAATTCAAGTGGATTTTCTAAAGATAAAAAAACAAAATTTTTTGTTTCCCATATCATAGCATAATAACAGAATACTTCGAGTTTTTCAACATTTAGAAACTATCTTTTAAATAATTTTCTAGATTATTAAGTATACGACTATTAATATAGAAAAATATTCAACATATGTCTTTATTTAATAAACTCTTTCTATAGTATCTATACTGATTTAATGATTTGTAATTTTTGTAAAAAGTTAAAAATAAAATGAAAAATGTGCATTACATCAGACAAAAGTGACTATATCAAAGTAAAAACGGTTTGTTTTCTGAAGAAAATGAAATTTGAGGACGTTGAAAATTAGCGTTAAAGATGGAAAAATATTTGACATTTTTAAAATATGTCTCACTGTTCAAAGCTTAGACATTATGCAGCTCTTCCAACATAAACTCCAATTAATGTTCTTCATAAAAGTAATCTTATGAGATAACCAAATAGTGTTTAATAGGTTTAATCAATCCCGATTACTCAAAATTTAAATAGTAAAAGTCTACACTCCAAATTTTGCAAAGAAATAGAAATAAAAAATATATAAAAATAATTTACAATCTCTACAATTGATTCCGATTTGCAGCCGAAAATTTGCATCAATGTGCGCTACAAATAAATTGTATCCCAGTTTTAAATTTATAACTATTTCAACAATTCTTTGTGAACCCCTGTCACATTCTTATAGTAAATATTTCACTCAGCTATCTTAGTTGAATTATTTAAATTTATTATAGAAACAACATTTTTTTCAGGATAAAAGGTAGCCTATTGAACTCACAGATCCATAAAATATCTTTATACAAAAAATTACTTCAATCTGTTGATAGTTAATGGCTTTTTTTGATTGTAAAAAGACAAAAACACATTCACATAAATTGCAAAATACATAGATTTTTATAGGCAATTTACACTTATTATAGTTGCATAAAATTATTTCGTTAAGTAAAAAGATTGATCGAGCGATTATTTGAAGATTTTGTACAAATTAGTTATTATAATGTGGAAATATGGTATGGACTATTCCCACTATATTCTAGTATTCAATGTGCGGTAAAAATTTGTCTTATTCTTGTATTTTCGTTTTGACTGCTGTTTATAATTAATATTTTCTTATTTTATAAAGCAGAAGATGATCAAAAAAATCAATACACATTTTGGAAGAAAGATCAAATAATGTAAGTTTTGACCGCCTTTGATCTGAATTTGAAATATTTTTTTTTTTTGTTTAAAGTTGCATCAACCCTAAGGTCCTTAGCGACTATTGTTTGCTTATATGTCGTCCAATAGGTTCTGGCATTGAAGAATTTCCTTGATTGGCTTCAGAAGCGATAAATTATTGAGAGCTTCACTCATCTGGTTAGGAAGACCTTTTCCATTTTTAAACGCTGTAGTTCGGGGCCTATGCCATCTTTCTATAAAAGATGGCATAGGAAACTGTTAAGACCACACTTCGAACAAATTCTAGGAGCAGATTTTTTCAGTAAATGTGCATGTGAGAAAATTCTATGGCCTATTCTAACTCTAGTGGCTATCACTGGTCTCGTCAGTATTTTGGTTGGGATGCAATATATATAATAATCTTCTATGTTGAAAAGAGCTTTTTACAGGTATTTTAACAAGTTTTTTTTTCGAAAAAATTATATTTAAGAAAATATTATCACTACCTAGTGGTTAGAACAGTAGTTCTCTCTGCTTTATGCATCAAGTGGTATGGGTTCGATCCCCATTGAACCCTAGACTAAGGATCCTAGACCTAAGATTAAAATTGACCAACAGAAATTTTCTGTGCTTAGACAGTCGTGATATGACATTAGATGTTAAAGCGACTCGAAACACCCAAAAAAAAAATAAATAAATAAAAATGTTATCAGATCCTTTTTATGATTATAAATTAAAAATTAAAGGATGATACTTAAGTCAAATTTTAGTTTTAAAATTATAGTTGCATCGACTGCAGGGTCATTTCGCTACTTATAGGTTTATTATATTTTTTATATGTCTCTATAAATAAAAAAATGCTAGCTTTTCATCAAAAAGCCTGAAGAAGCTTTAAAATTAAGCGAAACGTTGCAAATTGATATTGCTAGAGCATTTTATCGGTACACCATCCTCTAATTTTTAATTTATAATTCAAGAAAATATAGTCTATAAAAAGAACTATCAAGTTGCTTAACATGAAAATTTACAAAATTACAGTCGTGAAATTTATTTATAACTTTATTAATTCATAAAACATTTCATTCATGTTAATAGCCAATAAAAAAAATGTTAAAAAATAATTTAGCAAACAAATCATTTTTACGAAATCAAGCTTATGAAAAATATATTCATGCGACTTTACTAAACACTTACCTACAATATAGGAGTATCTACAGTCGAATTTCAAACTTGAAGAAATGGCTTCGTTATTTAAAAAAAACCTAATTGGTTAATCAATGCCACGTAGTTCAAGAGTAGACATTTATTAGTTTTTATTTTTTTTTTAAATTTTAATGTTAGAGAAAATTCACTGTGTATCACGTTCTCCATCACAAAATTATTATTTTTATGGCTCCCAGCCAAATATTTATATTTGGATTTTTTCATCAATAAGCAAAGTTTCATTCGGTCAAAGTTGCATTGGTAGATTAAGTTAAGGTATGTGCGAAAGAATTTTCACACAAACAATGTGCTTTAGTACCTATATCTATAAAATTCCTGATCCAGCCATTCAAAAATGATGACAATGATTCAATTTAACAACAGAAAATACTATATATTTGTGTGGCATCCTTCTCTCAAGACTAATTGATACGTATTTGAACCAGGAGAATGCATTTGGCCGCGATCCAAACTCAAAAAGCTCATTGAAATAAAACAATTCAACGTTTAATAAACAATTTCGCAAATATCAATTTTGTTAAGTTTTATTTTTCTCACAATGGCTCTGTATATGGAGTGGCTGCATGTAGATATAATGTTTTAAGAACAAGAATTATTTTTCAAAAAATTAAAGTAAAATAAACTTGGATTATTTTAAAAGCACAAAATAATTTTAGTGAGTCGAGAAAATAAATGTTTGTTGTTTTTATATTGAAAACGTTCACATTTAAAAAATATATGAATAATTCACAAAATTCACAAATGTTTTGTCGTGGATATGAAAACTTGTTAACGCCATTCATTCGAGAGTTGAGCGTCGACTGAAGTCAAAACTGAAGCCAGCGTCTCAACGTCGACGACGTCTTACAGACGTCGTTGTTCCAGAAGTGAGTTCCTGTTTAACGTAGTATTTCTTTCAAATCACCATACATGATCAACAACATCTATTGCGTAATAATATACGTGCATACTTTATATCAGTTGGAACTCCAATCAGATATATATTAATAATTATTTAATTGACAATCGATTAAAAATTATTGTTTAACTAAGTAGGTATAAAATAAATTATAATACATACTCTAAAAATCATTAATTCATATATGGACGTGTAAGAAAAATAAGGTCCTGTAATAATTAAATGCGATTTTTTTTTTGTACTACCCTTTCCTAATAAATGCATAAAACTGATATGAAAATCTAGATACAATTTTGCTATTTAAAAAACTTTGCTCTAACGAATTGTTATTAGAAATTTATTTGGTATATCTTTAACTAAAATTAAAATACGTTTAAAATGTTAATAAGTGATTAATTTTGTAATGTTTTTTTTGGTTTATCTAAGATTGCATTAACTACTATGGTCATTAGCGGCCGTAATGTAATGTTTTAAAAAGTTTCAATTTTCATATTTTCTAAGTAAAACTTAATAAAATTATAAAATATTTTTTTATTTAAAAAAAAAGTGGTATGGAATATTTTTAATGTTTTGCGCATGTTGGAAGCTTGACTTCCAGACTTGAGTCTTTTTACTTCTTCATCGTTAAGAACATCCGCGCAGATCGGTCATTCACCCTCTAAAAAGGAACTTAATTTTTACCCTACCCATGTTTTACCACCCTTGACAGATGCTTCTATTGCCAAGATCTGACTATGACTATGAAAATGCAGATAAGAAATTAGAATTTGGTATTTTTGTTTAAAGTAGATAAGAGTAAGAACAATTATAATAAAAAGATCTATTTTTGAGAACCACAATGGAAAAGAACTTATGAAAATACATTTAAATATTAGGTAGTATTAATGTTCTCTTCCGTTATCTAAAAAATTAAATCACTAAATCTTGGGAGTTTGGACAAAAAATGACAATGTAAGATTATAAAAAGTCCAAAATTTCGCCGACTTTATTTCAGCTTCATTATCAGACAAATTATAAGATTAAGAGATAAAGAGATAAAGAAAGTCATTTAATATAATAATCAACGTTGTTGAACAAGTGTGGTGGTATCATTTACTTTTTAGTTTTGCAAGCTCCAAATTGTAATAAAAGAGATCCTTACGCTTCCTGCAGGTGTTTATGCACTTTTTATAATCTAATATTGTCATTGTTGTCCAAACTCCCAAGATTTAGTTATTTAAATATTACGTGTAAAAGAGGTGATGCTTAAACTAAATTAAAAATGTAGTTTATTTTTTTGTTATTTTAGTTTTGTAACTGTGGTACAGTAAAGTTAAAGGTTTCTTAAGTACGTTAAAATACCTAAAGACACGTTTAAATAGAGTTGATAATTTCTACATGCTTTCATTCATTACCTACACCTACACAATATCATTAATTCGATTCAAGATAAAGTAAAGTTCCGGTTCCAGAAATTTATAAACATGAAATGAAATAAGTAAGTATATTCTGCAGTGCCGCCGAGAAGAATTCCCGCATCTATGATACACTTGTGGTGATGTCTTTTTTTTCTTTCTTGTTATAAAAACGATTTCAAAACCTTTTGATTTATAATCATAAAAAAGCTGAAACATTGAACCCTTAGGACAGCGTCCTTTCAGACACCAGACCTATCAACATTCATAAATGCCACCCTCTCAGTCTCATTCGATATACCTAGATAGTTTATGAAGATGAACCTAGTATTACTAGCTAGTACGGGTCATATGTTAACAATAAACAAAAATTATGAAATTTTTTAAAAATCATCTTAACAGTTTGAGGTACGTTGCGGTCGTATAATCCAAAATATATTGAAATTACTTGATTTAATTTTCAAACTACTTGGTATAAACTTGACTTGAAATCAAACTCGAGTCAAAGATTAGTATTTTAATGTCAATCTAGCACGCACTTCACAAGTTATTTTATTTACAAGTCAAAATATGAAGTAAAATGTATATCAAAAAATTTCCAGCTAGGTAATTGCCTTGAATCCCTGAAAAAGAAGCATCACAATAGGCAAATGTTTATAAGTCGACAGTTAAGAGACGTATGTATTAATGTTTTGTTAGATTTTCAATGTTATATTTTTGGCCTAGCGTTTAAAGTGACGGTTTTCATGCAAGAAGTCTAGTATACTAATCGCGCATTCGTGATTTCTAATTTTTTTATTTTATTTAATTGTACGTTCGTTATTTGAAAGCCTCTAGCCGAATAAGCATATCTCAGCGGGACCAAGGTGTTTTTCAGCCTGACGTTTATTTTGTTCTCCTCTACATATACCTCTAGGTGGGAGTAGTAAGTATATTCGATATTAGAGCACTAGTCCTTCTATTAACGGAGCTAGAGGGGTTACAACCCTTAATTTTAATTTTTTTTCTCCGAAACTAATAAAGATAACCAAAAAAATTTTGCAAAATAACATTTATATTAATAAATTCTATATTCTGTATTTTTTTATGCTACAATCAAAATATTTAAATGGTAAAAAAAATAATGAAATATTTAAGCGGCTGTTTTTATACCTCCCTCTTAGTTGACACCTACCAAAAAAATTTATTTTATGCAACTATTAAGTATCTACCTACCACAAAAATTTCGAGAAAATCGATTTGGTGGAACATACTTTTAAAAAACCATTAATTCTATTAAAAAACAACAAATACATAAAAAATATATTTTTTTAAAATTCCTTAATAAGTTTTGTATTATAAAAATCAAATTTTAAACAATGCAACACAAATTATTATATAAAAAATATTCGTGAAATATTGCAAAACAGTCGCCAAAAACACTTTATTTGATCTATAAAAGTTTGTCACTTTATTATTTCAAACAATAAATAAAAAATACCAAAATATCTAAGTAATTTCACCTGCTACACGTCCCTATAATTGTTAAGTTTACCTTAAATTAAGACTAGGCGATATCAATTGCATTTATATCATTAATTTATACAATTTATTTAGACTTTTTAAGAAAGAAATATGTATTTCATCCCGAAAAAGTCTGAGCATCCAATATTCATTTTATCGAAAGACGTAAGCATTAAAATGTAAAGTGGAAACATTTTCTTCGTGGTAATGAGAAAATTTAAAGGTTTCAAACGAAATGGAGAAAATTGAAATTTATTTTTAGTTAAAGATGGTGTTGATGAAAGATTCATGGATGAATATGTTCGTTATGTTTGCGGATTATTTGATTGGATATTAAATTAAACATCTGACCTCATAAGGATAATAAAGTTTTCAGAGTGATTTTCAAAAATATAATTTACAGATATATTGTATTTATATACTGTTTATATATCTACATTATACATATATACCTACTTACTTCCCTATGTGCCTCGATCATTTATTTTTCGTAAATAAAGTATTTATAATCTGTCTGTTTGGTGGAATTTAAAAAATTTCTATTTGCGTAGTCAAGGTTTTTTTTCAAATCAATATTTTGTTAAAATACTTATACTTGGGATTTTTTTATATAAAGTGACCAATGGTTCATGTTTACTTGAACTTTGTTGAAGAAAATTTTAAATGAGTTATAGGTACAAAATTGGTTTTATTATTAGTTAAACAGGCTATAAAATTCATAATGAGATCAAGCCAAAATTTACTTGGCAAGACATTTTTAACGTTTGTGATGTTTTTTTTTTGAATTAAGTATAAGTATTACACCCGTAAGCCATTTTAGGTTTTTAATCAATTTTTTTCTTTCTAAATTATTTTATTATTCGACAAAAGCATTAAACATTGAATTGACATGTTTTAGAAGATTAAACAAATCGATTTCACTTGTCCAATAATTATTTTAACTACCTCAAATTGTTTTCTTAAGATATAAACTATTCACATTGTATTGTGTTAAATCTAATTAAAGTCCACATTGTTTTGAATGTTTTCAAAACTTTTGCACTCTATTTCATTTTGACCCACTTAGGGAATATCTTTGCTATAATTTTAGTGTAAAAGATCCTTGATACATTATTCTTATTATAATGAATCAATGTAATGTCTGGGGAAAATATTTTTAACCACCCATAAAAATTTCTGTTTTTATTGTTTATTGTATTGCAGTATGTTTTAAGTGGTATATAGAATTCGATATTGCCAAAAAAAAATGCATTCGGTCCTCCAATGTCTGTCGTTTACGCATTTTCGTCTAAACTTTTCCAAATTTAGTGCACTGACTTTTATAAGACTAATAATGCCATCTCCTTATTTTCAGAGTGGTTCGTTAGTCAAATGCAACTTACGACATTATTTGTTTTAAAATAAAGCTTTCATAGTTTTGTAACAGACTTGAACTTTAAGAAATTTATAAACTAAAAAGTAAGTTTTGGCTTTGCATCGTCAAAAGAACCCCTTTTTATTAATTCATATACAAGTACAACTTAAAAGTCCTTTTTTTTAATAGATGAAATTTTTTGCCTAAAAGGCATTATGGTTGAGCAGACACAGTGCGGAAGCTGACTTAGAGTCAGATTTACCTGTCACATGATTATGGTCATCTTTTGATGGTCCTAAACTTTTTATTTATTATTATTACTGTAAAGATTAATCCTCACTTAAATCAGCATGACAGCAAATCAGCAATCGCTTAGCTTTCGATAATGGTTTTGAATAACAGCTTCCACTTTTGGCATTTCTAAGATATGGTGTAAGCTGCCACCTGTAAAGTACCACGGGGCCTTAGTCACAAATCTCAGGGCTCTGTTTTGTGTCAATTTTACTCGCTTTATTTGGCTTTTGGATGCTGTTCCTCGGAGCTCACAGTTCACACCCATATATCCAAACAGGTCTCACGACTTGAAGATATAAGAGTCGCTTATGATGCATGAATAGAGCCCTGTTGCTGATTAGCCTTTTAAGCTGGTTAAGGCGAATACGAAGTCGAACTGTGAGACCTGTGATATGTGCGTTCCAGGTAAGTTCCAATGTTAGACCCAAGTATTTAGTTGTATTCACCCTCGGCACTGTTCTTCCGCCCAGAGTTATTGGGAAGTGGTTTATTTTAAGGGTGAATATTATTACTTTAGATTTCTCTGGGTATAAATGGATTCTCCATTTCTTACACCACTCATCGACGAATGCTGTATGCTCTTGGATTATTTCTGATACGTCAGTGCAGTCTCCCTTCTACAATATAGCGACATCATCAGCGTATTACGCCAACATTGTTGAGTTTCTTTTAGGGAAGTCGTACGTATATATTGTGTACAGAAAAGGTCCGAGTACTCTTCCCTGTGGCACTCCTGGCCGCATTTACTTGTAAGAGGAGTAGGTGTTTTAGATTTTTACACTATAAAAAGTGAATCAATTCAACTTTATGTAGGTATATTTGAAAATAAAAATTATCAATTTTCAATTACGGTTAAGGAAGCAAAAAATAATAAACTTTTTTTGTGATATTTGCAGTGTTTTTCGAATGTCATATAGGATACGTTCCACTAGGCACTCACTAAAGCGCGAAATGAAAAGCAAGGGCAATAGCCATGTAGCGATACAGGGTAAGAGTTCAGATTATAGATGCTAGTAGAAGTTTTGCTTAGAAATTTTTGTCAAAATCAAAGGCGCCGACACTAATTGTAAATGGAACTTGTGCTAGTATCTATTCTGTAGGAATAGCTATTTATCTATGCATCTTATCGCTTTTACCATTTCTTCTATTCTTTTTTTAACCCGGTTTCGCGAAATTGGCGATGTTCGTTTGTAATGGTGGTCGCAAAACTAAAAATGGTGAACATATCAGAGTTGTTGTCTAGCAGACATACCCTATCGATTCTGGGCTAAGTTAAAGATAAAATTGCATTCATCAACAGTTCGTTTCAACCTACTGTGCTCAAAAAGTTTACGCTATTTTTATTTACAATAAACTTTTGAATTGTTCACGTTTCCTTTTTATTCCACTTTTTACGTAAGAATGGATGTTGACAGGGGCGTAACTAGACTGGAGCATCAGGAGCACTTACCCAGAGCCTAGATCGAAGGTAAGCCCAGAAAGGCCTCTCAAAAGGTTATTTAAATTATTTTCTATACACAAGATGTGTTTATATATAATTACGCTTGTTTAGATTTTACATATATACCTATCCTATAAACATTGTTTCACTTAAAATAACTTAAGGTTTGATTTGAAAGTCTTGTCCAGGGCTCATAAAAAGTTAGTTATGGTCCTGTGTATTGATGTTTTGAGTTGAAGAAGAAATTTCATATTTAACTAGTTTGGAAATTTATTAATGTCAGTTACTCCAAATTCTAGAGTTACATTTTATGTCAGTTCAATTTACCTACTTATAAATTACTTTAAGAAACTATAATTACGATTTCCAAGATATTAGAAGTTTTCTGTTTGGAAAAAATTCATCTTATATTTACATGATAGCAAAACACAAAAAAATTAAAATATTTATTAGTTAAATTACAGCGTTCTTTATAAATTTGATTTAATTTTTTTTCAACATAAACAAGAATGAATTATTTGAACAAGCAAAATGATTTGATAATTTGTTAATTACCTATATTAAGTCTATCAAATTAAATTATGTTAATAAATTTATGAAGTATTCTATAACATCAGGCATATGTTTGTATCATAGTATCATAGAATAAACTTTAAATTTCCTGTTTTGAAAAGCGTTTAAAATTATAAACTCAACTATGTCGTATATATTACACATATTTTGTAAAATTGGCTTGTCTTGTTTGTTAATTTTTTGTTTCTATAAATTGATTAAGAAATGTTTAACTTGGAAATAAAAAATATCAAATATATTCCACTAAAAATAATGTAACATGTTAAAATTGTAGAATCGTGTCACTTATATTAACACGGACCGGAAGTGTAAAAAGACGTAGTCGTCCATGATGGTTTTTGATTAAAATTAAAAAAAAATCAGATATATTTTCTAATATTGAAAAAGTAAACTTAGCAAGTTTGAAAAGTAGGGGAACTAAGTGGGTGAAAAGGGAATTAAAGGAATATGCGTGAGATTAGAAAAGAGCAGCTGTCGCACCTAAACGAATACATATACATCCACATACTTAGATATACCCAGAAAGTTAAAATTAACTTTCAGTTATAAATAGCCTGACTGTTGAAAACACCCGCACATTCACACCACGATTCGTTTCTATATTAACACACACACGAATGCAGAATCCAATCCAATGTTTGGATTTGCATTTCGAAAAATTTAAACACACACACACACACACACATTTTATTTTTACGAAATGAACATTTAGAAAATAAAACACAAATCCATTTTAACGTAGAGAGAAGAAAAAAAGCTTGGTTTTATTTCTTGTAAGTATAATCGATTCATTCTCAAGCACCGGGGTTCCTCTTAACCAATAATGATATCTGGATTATGTTTACATTGGGCCTCCTATCGTCAATACATTACATATTACAGTTACGCTAAGTGAGTTTTACTGTAATCAATTCCATGCTGTGCTGAATGCATGGTGCGAAAATCTATAAGTTAAAATTTTTCAAAGAAACCTTTCTGACAACATGGAAACTACTTAACTCACCCAGTTCTTCCTTCTAAAAAAGGGATTTTTTTTTATTGTTATTAACACGAAATAATTTATAATACAATTCAACATTTGGTTTTGTTTCAATAAACTCAGATAAGTTTAGTCTGGATTTCGAAGCAATGTTTATTTTACGAGTTTTTTATATACACATTTTTAACTGATTCTCTGGTCGTTTGGTGTAAATTGTTTCATATTTTCAATTGAAAAATTCTCAAATAACTAAAAATAATCAAACGAAAGATAATTTACCTCGAGTTGCAGATACAAGCTCACTAAAATCATATTACACTACATAAAAATGAATTTGGTCGTGATCTCAGAAAAATTAACCTCCTAAACAAAATTTAAAAATCAAATTACCCTAAAGAAATTAAACCATGATCATTACCAGTTAAAGCACTTTAAACAAGGCAAAAAAATTAAGTTGAAATATGACTAGCTTGACTGTTGATGAACTGGATTCATCAAGTCAAGTAACTGGACATTTTTTATAAAATGAATTGTGCTTGATATTTTAATTTGTAAATGAAATAACTTGCAAAGTGAATCTTTGACTCAATTTGGCATTTAAATATTAATATGAATTTAACTCGAGTTTGATATTATATATTAAGTTCAATTTGGACCAGATAACTTGAAAATCAAGTCAAGTAGGAAATATAAATGTTTGACAAAATTAGCTTTAAAATTTCATTATTGCCAGGCTTATTTTCAGAACTTATGTTAGTTGTCATGGCTCAATTCGGACAAATTGTTTGTTCATTAAATATTTAGTTTTCACTTCCATGAGTTATCGTTTTAAACTCGCCATATTGAGCTTATTTTTTATAAATATTTCAAAAATAATCCAGAATAAATAAGGACATAACTCAAATGAAGCTTTTTGTGCAGAAAATCAGGAAATTTTGTAATAAATATAAGCAATAATTTGTCTTTCAAGTTTAAAATAGTTAATCATTGAAATATAAAGGCATCAACGTTTTAAAAAGATGTGTGTTCAATCTATGTACACCCAATTTTGTTTTTACACGGTCTTTTTTTACATGGTTTTGATTTAACACAGTCTAGAAAAAAATTGATCCCGTTGTTAGACGATTTTATTCGATATAGCCGATTAGAAAAAGCTATTTGATCAAAATTTTAAAGAAAAGTAGTAGTGGAGGTCAGCTCAAAACGGCACCCTTTACTTTAAGAATTGATAAAATAAGTAAGATGAGAGATATTTTCTGAGTTTTCTTTTTTATTTTATTCGATATTTATTCCTAATAATAAAAGCACATTTCAAATCAGTAAATTATGTTAACATGTTCATTAGATTTCATGGCAACTATTGCAAGAATAGGTTCTAATCCCTGAGTAAGACGAACAAGCTTCATGAGGCCCAGAAATGACAGACGTTGGGATCCAATCGAGATCTAACTTCATATTTTTCGACACATCTTTGAGTAATTACTATAAGTGGACTGTAAAATAGCTAGTAGCTACTCAATCATATAAACATATTTAGAGTTTCTCAGCAATGCAGAGAAAGGCCAACACAGAAGGAACTTACTTTGTCTTTTTTTTTTTGAAAAACTTGTCAAATTTGTTTTTTTTTTATTCTTTCTTCGTTCAAAATTATTTAACAATTTAAAATGATTTAGTTATTGAGGATTGGCCGCTTTGAGCTGACTTCCCCTACTGCATAACATGTAGTTTATAATAATATCTTCTGTAATACTCCTATTTTTTCTGTGCAAATAATTTTTTTTTACTTAACTGTTTTTGCAGGGTTGAAGGATAGGAAAAAACAAATACCCTTTTTTTATATGTACCTTCTGTCGTTTACACGGTTTTGTCTGGAACGTATCTACCGCATAAAAACAGAATTAGGTGTATTTGTAAAGTGCATTGTGTATTTTAAATCAATTTTAATAACTTGTTTTTCCAATTCCCAAGAATTCCCATAATTGGTTTAAGCGGTTGTCTCATCTCCTGAAAATGAAAAATATTACGACTTAGTAACTTTATTTTTGTCCTGATCACAGTTATCAACTAATGTTGATATCCCCCTCTTAAAGGCTTCTAAAAAGCTAAAGAATCACTGCAATTTTGTCTGCAGTTCCAGGCGATTGCAATTAATTAAAAATGAAAAAATTCGTATACGAAGCTTTAAAATACGAATCTCCAAGCGAAAATACGAAGAAGCACATTTTTGGCAATAGAAGCACAGACGCCGTCTAATCACACGATGATAAATAAAAAAAATGCTTAAATTTGAGAAAGGTTCCAATGACTTCATATATACTTACCTATTTTAACATGTAAGTGGTATATTCTAGAATATTGACAAATAGGTTTATGTAAAAAAGTTTACTTTGCAAAAACACGAGAAATAAACTTTTCAGAACCTATTGGCGCAGTGGCTAGAGCAATTGCTCTTACCGCTTCATGCGTCAAGCGGTACTGGGTTCGATCCCCGTGGAATCCTAAACTTAAGATCCTAGACCTAAGATATAATTGACCAACAGAAATTCTCTGTGTTTAGATAGTCGTGATATGACCTTAGATGTTAAAGCGACTTTTAACACCAAAAAAAAACTTTTCATTTTTGAAAGGCTTTTTATAATATTTTGGGTATTTATTTTAAACGGTGGCAGGGAATCACTACTTAACTTGGTTTTTATGCTGCTTGATTTGATTCTCAAGCTTCTTGTTTTAAATTTGACTTAAATCGAGTGAAGCTTGAGTCACATTCCAATATTTATAGGTTAAATCAAGACAAGAATTGATTAAGTAGGTAAATTATTTCATTTCATAAAGTCAAAATGTCAAGCACAATTCATTTAAAAAAACGTCCAACTACTTGACTTGGCAAATTCCTAGGCAGGATATTCCAGGTTATTTGTACATTTTGTTTAATTATGAAAATAAAAGAACGGAAAATTCATCTTTTTCTCCGGGTTGAAAAAATTCTACACTACTGGTCCAACATGTAAAAAAGCTCTTCTTATTCATAAACGAATTAAATCAATCAAAAATTCTCCGGTTAGTTAACGTAAAATTCAATGAATGTAGCAAAGTCTATTTTTACACTATTTAAATAGGCCGCACTTTCTATCGAAGAAAATCACCTTAGCATAATATGCTAGATCTGCTAGATTATCAAAAACCTATTAGGTATGTATATCAAGTATCTACTAAAAAAAGAAATTTTTCATTTCAAGTCTAAATGTTAACACAAATAAATTATCACTACATATCATTTCATTCATGAACAAAAAGATAAAAAGAATTCAAAGATTCCTAAACAAAGTTCTTAAAAACGAAAAAAATGTTTGGGATAAAAGTATCTTAATAAATCAGTCAAATGGGGTTTCTTTTGATTTGTTAAATCAAAGCATCAGAACAAGTTTTGAAAACTACAGAGTGTTTCATCTAATGATAGCTCTCAGTTTTAACAGTTCATTGCTCTAATAAATTGAGAAAAAACTATATGGGCTACCAATTTTATTATTTGAGCATCTGATACAATTAAATGGTATAGGAATTCTATTCATGCGCAAAAACTTATCAATGAAAAGAAACATTTTTTAGATTGAGACCATAACAATTTCATATTTAAAGATTTCTTGTATATAATTTAGAGTCCAATTAAGAAAACTTATACATATATTAAAAGACGATTCTAATTGGTAGAGAATGAATTAAATCTGAAATGGAGGTAATCTTATGTTGATTACTTCTTATTGAAAATAAAATATCAAAAGAAAGAATTTTGTTGTTTGAATGTTGCTATGATATAATAGAGTAAAAAGTAAAGTTAAAATATATATTTGGAAACCAGATGGGATCAAAAGGAAATAAAACGATGAAATTCTCGGTTAGTTTCAAGGAAATGGTGTCCATATTTAGCGAAGCTAACTACATATTTGATTCGTTCGAGTTGCAAACATTATATTTATATCTGTTGAAAGTTCATTGATGACAAGAGGCAGCTTGATGATGGGTGGGCACTCGGTGCTGTTGTCAACGTTTCTATAACGAACACGACGGCAGGCAATGGCTTCGCAAGTCTGGAACAAGTTAAGAGGCTGTGGTGAGATTCACATCTACTCGTACTATATACTTACGTCTTACATCTTAGTGTATGTATGTGTTATGGGGGAGTCGTGTTGATCACATGTGAGGCCTCTACGGTTCTAAATGCGTTTCCTTATTACCGGCAGCGGGACGCCGGCGCCTCATTCTGCTTTTTGTCATCTCAAAGGTATCATTAGATGTGCCTGTCTTGCCACTACATACAAATTATCTTATGTTTCATTAACGCAAACAAGCAAATCTGATCTAGCTATTACTTACTATGTATTATACCTAGGTACCTATACATGGATGCTGTGAATAAGTTGAAATCTTATTTCAACTTTAAGTTCAGAATTTTAATTAATAACTAAAAAGTCTATAATTACTTATTAGAAGAAAAAAAACTTTTATTTATAACTAGTGGCTTTCCGTGACTTCGTTCACGTATTTGACAAAATAAGAAAACAAATTCAGCTTTAAGAAAATAATCCTCTGTCTAAGAAGAGAAAAAGTACAGAAATATCTTTAAGCTTTAAGACAATTTTTAGGAGTTTTTATTATTTATTACAAAAATAAATAGGGGTGGGTGGCCCAAGGCGGGTAAGGTAACGTTGAAGGTTTTACAATTCAAATATTTGTTTGATTATGATAAAAGAATTCATTATAATCGATAGGAAAGTTATCGTACTTAAAAATAAAATAACAGAATGGTATTGTTTTGTTTCAAATAGTTTTTTATTATTCAAGAATTGAGGGCTTCCCAAAAAATCGTATTTGTTCTAGTAAGGGGCCTAAAGCAGGTAAGGCTTTAGGAAATAGTGGAGAAGCATAATTAACGATACAAATAGTTTAAATAATTTACACACCAATGCATAATCAGTCTTCAGTAATAAAAGTCTCTATCATATAAATGTAACAAAATATAATTACATATTATTGTTTATTTGTTTATAAATCAAAAGCCAAGTTTTGGATTTTTCCGTTACAGTTTGCATTGTCATCTCACTCCAGGATGTTTCTTTGTTTTTTCTTTGATATTTATTGGCCATCTGGAAAATATATGAAAAATTGAGTATAACTGAGTAGGTATATTGTCTTGCACGTTGAAGATTTTCAATTGTAAACGGAGGTGTAATTTTCCTTTCGTAAATTCGGGGTATCTAAAAATATTTTTTTTCGCTAGAACATTTTTAACCCTTTGCACTCCAGACCGTTCTGGACGTTGGCTACCAGCTACGTACATTTACAGGCCATCGTATTATTTAGTAGAATTTTGGAACTAAGTAACGGATTCTAATGATGTTGGACTTATATGAATTGGTAGACATCGAGAAATATATATTTGCAAAAAAAATCAATATTTTATTTTTTATAACTTTTTTATAACTAGAATTACGATGTCCCACGAGAGGGGACAACGGAGTGCAAAGGGTTAATGTAGGATCTATCAACAAATAGGAGTAACAAAATAATAAAAAAATATCTCAATAAAAAACTGATGCAAAAAAATGATCAAATTTAACATCAACGAAACGTTGTGTCATAATATTAAATAAGAAAATTAATCGAAAAATTTTGAAATAATTCATTCATTGCAGAGTAATAAGGAACGTTCACATTTACCCTCTTAATGCCGTTACGAAATACCCGAAGTAGACAATTGAAGTCAAAATGACTGATACTCAAAATATTTTCTTCAGTGAACTTAAATAGCTACATAAAATTTATAAATGGATTGTACATGGAAGATAATAACAAAATATCACACACTTAAGTTCAAAAAAATTCTTTATATAAGATTAAGATTTTTATATACAACAAAAATTGTAACAAAGAAACAAATTTTCATTATTTATCTTACCGTGGCAATATGCGAACGTCAATTTAAATATATTTTTATCAAGGAACTAATGGTCTTCAAACATGTCTATTTAAACACTTATGAGCATTTTTGCAAAAGAAGAAATAATTAAAATTCAACTGTTTCAAATTACCTGGTGTTCTCAAATGCCCAACCTTCCCCTACGTATTGTTGAAATATTATTAATAATGACGTATAATTAAAACAGATTACAGAAATACATATAAGATAATGTAAAAAGAATGGCGCTTCGTTCAAGTGTCTGGTATTAGCCAATTCATAAGCTTTTTGCTAAAGACAATACGTTGTTGTGGCGTAGAAAACTCCTAGTCACATTTGTTTTGTTTTGAACTTTGAATAAGTTGGATATTTTTCTATTGTGTTGTTTTCAACGTTTGCAATTCAAGAAAATTTAAAAAAGTGTGCGCTCAAAAAAGACAATCGAGCCCAACATCGCAACGAGGAAGGAAGGATCCTCTTTCGGGTTGTGTGATTATTTATTTATTAAATTATTTTTTTTTTTTTTTGGTTTATTTAAGGTCGCATAAACTATTATGGTATATGATCATTAGTGACCATCGAATCCGAAAACCCATGAAAAACATCTTAGGCGTTCATTGGGATTTGAACCCAGGACCACTGGCGTTTGAGGGCACTATTTAGTCCACCACGCCACAAAGTGACCTTATTTATTGTTATTTATAGTGAAACGTATTTAGTTATTGTTACTAAAAATAGTGACAATTATTTATTTATGGTTGTTATTTGTTAAGAACATTTATTGGAGACTATTGAAATTTCATAATTTTTTTTTATTGTCTTATTGACTCTGCACCAAGACTTTCAGATCCCGTTTGTGCGCGAAGCCATAGGAAAGAACGCGGGACGGTATAGAGACCGATGCAGTGACCACCAGAACTCTTTAGTAAGCGCACTTCTGAGCTCATCACCTTCCTACAGAAGATTAA
Source organism: Sisyra nigra (assembly GCA_958496155.1). Taxonomy (NCBI): domain Eukaryota; kingdom Metazoa; phylum Arthropoda; class Insecta; order Neuroptera; family Sisyridae; genus Sisyra; species Sisyra nigra. Next base: position 18,107,677 of record OY292315.1, on the reverse strand, counting down.
AAAGAATCTGGCCAGAAGACCTGACGTAGGTAACTCAAAAGCGATTAAAGAAAAATAAATAAACTAAAAAAAAAAAGCCTACACCAAACAAAATCAAAGGAGAAACGAGACAGCAAAAGCAACCACCAGTAGCTGACTGGTGGTAGCTAAACAAACTACCTCCACCCGACCTTGCTTTTAACTTTTCCTTTTTTCTTTCTTTCTTTTTGATACTATGTTTACTTTTGTTTTTATCACTTGTTATCAATTGTTGTTTTCTTTATTAGTTACTTTTGTTATTATTAATCCAATTTTGTAATACTCCCTCCCCTTCCTCGCTAATGTCAGCACATTTACTTATTGCTCAAGGAGCAGATTGTAAAAATTACATATAAAGAATAAAAAAAAAATTGTCTTATTAAAAATTGATACTAAAATGGACCAATAATAGTTAAAAATTTATATTAAATAAAAACTGCGCTACATTGCCTCTACATGAAACTTTTCTGTAAGTGCTATGACAGTGATTTAATCGCTTTTCGTAGAAAATCCTCTGAAATGAGTGGCTATATAGAATGCGTGGCCTACTAATTAATTCCTCAAACACTTCGTGGATCCTTTTCAATATTTCCGAAGCACTAGTCCCACAATTGTACTCATTCAACATAACAGATTGAATTAGGAACTTTTTTTTCTCCTTTTTGAGGCCGAATTTAGAAATATCGCTACAAATTGATAGGAGCGAGATTTTAGTACTGGCTATAAGATCGGCTTTTAGACTTTTTTTGTTAAATAACAAAATCGAAAGAAGGCTTTGCCGTTTTTGTTAAGCAGCTTTGTTGTGGATTTGTGTTTACCTAGCCTCGTTACTTTTTACTTTACCTAATACAATTACTTTTTGTCAGTAATGTCAGTGGCGGATCTACATTTGTCACCAGTAAGCGTTTCAAATTTTGCCCCTATCGACCTAAACAATTTGATATCCTAGTTCAAAATCACAATAAGTACTTTTTCTTTTCAAAATGTAATTTTTTAATTTGTATTTGAAATTTTGGCTCAAAATTTGCCACCTTTAAAATTGACCGTACTATAGGCTCCAAAATACTCAGTGTGCTGATGAATCCACTACTGTTTTATGTATTGCATTATGAAGCATCTAGCAGTATAACTTAATGCTGCAACTAAAAAGTCAAAAGCAATTATATATTTCACTTGTCGCGCATACAAAAGAATAACGCTGAAACGTTTCGTTAACTAATTAAATTTCATAACACTTTTTTTCGTGCAGGATAAGTAAAGGATAATGGGAAAAATAAAAAGACTTGAATACGTTAATATAACTGAATTTATTGAAACCGTTCATAATTGGAAATCACATTGAACTACGTATTTGTTCCATTTAGTAAGAACAAATCAATCAGAAAAAATGTCCACCGGCTTCAATAAAAGAAGCTCGGCTTTCTCTTTTATAATTTTCGCTAATACAAAAACATTTATTTTCATCGATAATAGCATCTTTATGTTTCAAATAATATTAGTTTGTTTAATAGTATTTATAATAATTATTTAATCACATTTTTCTTGTTGTTCTGAAGACTTTATTGTATATATATATTTATATAAATTAAATATATGCGAATGCATTTATAATTCACATATATTTATTATTTTTTTCTTTAGAAGAACGAAATTTACCATGCGAAATTAGTGTTATTTTCGTTAAATATTAATCCTATAAATAAAATAAATTAAGGACAAATACTCATTTTGTTCCAAATAATTCTGAAATGTGTTTCTACTTAATTTTTTTTTAAAACATTTATATATCGAACCATACACAATACATATCAAACACGAAACGAAAAATTTACAAACTTGAAAAATTATATTTTTTTTTACAGCCGACGCTTAAGTAACCTTTTCCTAAACTGATTAACAGTTAAAATAATTTCTTATAGTAATTATATGCATTTAATATAATTCAATTTTATAACTCTATAGTACATAATTTCGCAATGTAAAAATATATTCTTCGTTTTATTTTTTTTTATCAACGCAAAAATGTTATTATTGCGTACATATAGTTTATCTCATAATATTTTTGTTGTATGATTGTTAACAAAAATTGCTTATAAAACAGAGTTGGACACAAAGACTTGTTGATACACCGACATTGTCTGCATTAACTCAGATGCATTAACTAATTTTTTTATCTATTTACTGAGTTTAATACAGAATTTGCCACGCATGAAACTAATGAATTAATCTATCATTTCGCAACAACTTAGATAATAGATCATACATTTAAAAATTGGCAATAATTTCTAATTTGACGTTAAATATTTAAACAACAATTTTTTTCGATTTTTTTTTTTTGGAACATGGAGAAGTTTCATGTTTTAGCTCTGTCGAATATTTTTTTTCAATTAACAATAATTTATTGTTTTATATTGAGACAGCAACTTTTTCCAACAATTGTACTATCTATAGAAAAGTGGTCTACAGTTCATTGCACTAATTAAAATACAAATTTCAGAAAAATTCTACTGAAATAGAAACACGATGTATTCGAGCGCAATTAAAGGAAGTAAAAATTTTCAAAATATGTTCAAAAACAATTGGCAAATGATGGAAATTAAAAATAAGCATTTAATCGCGAAAGAATGGAGCCTCCATTTGGTCTTTTGTACATATAGACTTTCGTTAAAATCTAACTTAAAGTCGACCTCATACTCTTAGCCGTTTTTGAAACACCTTTGGTGGTACTCTGACTGCGGGTCAGTTCCAATAAGAGATTAAAATTAACTCGTCTCGAGGTTAAATAAATTAATATTTTTTTAATTTTTATTTCGAAATCTCAATATGTACATACATAGAATTTTTAGCTTATTTTAATAAAAATTTCGAAAGTACGTAACAAAATCGTAATATGCACATACCATGTATGTGAAATTACAAGCAACAATTAGCTTTATTTAATTTGATAAATATACATTTATTATTTGATATTACGATAAAATAGTTACATATAGGAATTTGATAAGTTACCAACGATTGTAAATGACCAAAAACGATTTGTTATATTTAAAACGATCGAAGAAATCACATTTCTTTAATCAAAATACAAATAAGACAGATTTTTTTGTTATAAATTATTTGATACTACATGAAAGTATTGGACGGTAACAAAACGTTTAGTAGTCATTCATAAATATATCTACTCTATGAAACATAAAGTGTTTTCATTCCAACAATCGTTTATGTAAAAATCAAATTCCTTTGTTAATTTATTGCTAGACCATTTATTTTTTTTCGAACAGAAGTGAAATGAAAACTTCAAATGTTATATTGTCTAAAATGATTTGTCCCAATTTTGAAAAAAAAAGGATAATTTATTGCCAAAGCGATATAATGCTTGATTTAGTTTACTTGATTAGGTTTATTTACAGACTAACCAGAGCTTTGATCATAATGGAGTTTTAACACAAACGGAACGATGAAATACCTTGATTGATTTATCACCTGCAAATCAGAAATGTTGTCTACAACAGTTACATTTAAAAATGTTTAGTATTCACTTTGTGAAAGCATCGCTATTTAAAGGCTTCTAATAACAACCACAAATAACGACCTAATAACAATCATGCTGGTCATTCTCTGGGTGTGTTTTCGTCAGAATGATTTTACTAGAAATTGAATGAATCTCTAGAATCATTAAAAATGATTCTCGCACAAATAATTTTGTTATATTTTGCATTTTCTACATCATCCCATGATTAATAAAACTTTTTTTTTTAATTATTTAAAGTCACTCTCTTAAATCGAAATAGTGACTTTAGTGACTATTCACTATTTTTGCAGTGCAGAGTATACCACTAAATTTAAATAATAGTATCCTTTTCACTACAAAATAGTGAATAGTCACTATTTGATAGTCAAAAGTCACTATTTCGATTTAAGAGAGCACATAAAATAATAACGATTATTAACGTTTGGCGAATTCAAAAAATAAATTTTATTTCCATCTAAATTTTTGGGATTTAGGACTACTGGTGTACAGGGCAACATCTAGTCACCGCGCCACTAAGAGACCTTATAAACATTGTTATTATATAAGTAAAGTAACATATAACAACGACACGTATAACAAATAAGAATTCAAATACAGCTAAAGATTATTTTTTACCGTGGCTTTAGCTTATAAAAATTTTAAATCGTCAGCAAACCCAAAACAAATTCCATTTTTTGGATAGTTATATAGTTGCACATCGCACTATTTCATCCGATTTCTGATGAAGAAAATTCCAAAAGAAACTCATCCAAAGGACGGTCAGTCGTATTGTACTGTGATGTTATGGAAATCCCATCTTTAAATGGTTAAACTTTAACAACAACCAGGGAAAGTTTCATTTTTTATTGTTAACTAAGTAATTAAATCGGTGTATTATAATAATAAAACTTTGTCCCGAAAGACAATAAAAACATCATAATATAAAATGATGCTTACAATAGATTCTATTTGATAGTATTGTTATGTAAATACCATTATGGACCATGTGATAGAAACTTTTGAGAAGGTTAATTTTATGCATCGAAGTTTTACAGGTAAACGAGGACTAAAATTTTATAAATTATATACTAGCTACGTACATTTTTTGTTATTTGTAATGAAGTCTTCTATGAAATACAAATAACATAAGTTAATCTTTTTATTTGAGAAAGCACTGCGACCCTTGCAAACGATGAACCGCTACTGATCCCCTTACAGCTACATCTTATTTGGTGTTTAAAGAGCCATTTTAACATCTAATGTTATATCACGACTGTCTCAACACTAAAACAATCAGTAAAATTTCTGTTGTTTATTGATTCTGGAAAAATCTAGGATTCATAGGGAATCGAACCGAGCACAGCAAACACAGAAAGGTCTGAAAGATCTTTGTATGGCTTTAAGTAGACTTAAAGATACATTGTATAAGGTAGTGTGGTATTTAGGATTTATATAGAATTAATAAGATTGGAGATTAATATTTGCATTATACTGACAATTAATGGAATAAGAATTGCTGTAACAGGAACATATTGAAAATTGTCGTCACAATAGTTCATACTGTTTTGTTCTAACTAGCATGTACCTGACGGCGCCCAATAAGCTTTTTGACAATGGCTTTAAGATGGTCTTACATTTGCAACAAATTTTTACGTCTGCAGCGAAGAGGAGTTTATCAGAAAACGAGTTTAAATTTCATTTGGCAAATTTCATCGAAGAACTTGTGCTCTGATTGGTCACTTTTCATCGTAGAAGCATGCTTGCTAACATAATTCAAAAATGTTTTCATCCCCAAATTCAAATTAAGTAATCTTAAGGCTTTTATGTAATAGAAATGTTATTATTTCAAATTAAAAATTTTTTTTATTGATAATTTGGAAAATCCTGGTATTAAGTCGAGCATAGACATGGCGATTTTGAAAGTGGTTAACGTCCAAATTAAAAACAGCTTATTGATATTAGAATACTTATAATAAAGATTTAAATTTTTAACAATGTTAACAAACAACGCCATAATTTGTTTTTATATTTAACGCTGCATTGTTAATTAATAAATTAAAATATTGAAATTTAATGTACGATTAGTCCATAAAATGGACTTGATTTTCGAAAAGAAATATAAGCAGTTTGGACACGCCTATGGAAAAACTTATTTTTTTGTTTAAGAAATTCATTGCCTGACTTGAAATTTGACCTCAAATCAAGTCAAATGCTGTAATTGCAAGTTATTTTCTTTCGAAGTTTAAATGTTATTAATCTGAATTCTTTGCTTAAAATGTCCAATTACTTTTACTGATTTGACGAATCCCTATGAACAGTGAAATATGTAAATAAATCAAAGATCAGGAAGTTTGTAAATTTTCAAGCATGAAATCAAGCATCGACGACGCAGTGGCATTTTAAAACAATGTCTAACAATTAAAAATAATTTCATTTATTTTATTTAAAATGTTCGCGTTTGTGTAAGTCGGTTAAAACTCTCAATTTGCAGAGCAATGTTTGAAGGAACTAAAACATTAACAACATAATATTTTAATATTTTCTTGGTGAAATAAAAATTTAATCATTTCGCTTGATTGTCGTGTGAAATGTATGAAATTTCGATGACATTAACGCTATTATGCCAGCTATAATTTATTACTTTTGATAATGATAATAAATAGCTTTATATTTAAATCGTGTTCCATTAATAGAGCATTGACTTGTAGATAATTCAAAATGCTGCCGTTTCAAAATGCATTTATAATATTGATTTTTACGATCATTCGAGCATTTCATTACAATTTTTATACAATTTTATATATAGTTTTATATTATTTTTTTTTTGTTTCAATGCGAAATTAAATTTTAGGATTAGTTTATAAAATATTATTTCCATTCACTTACTTTTTTTTGAAAAAATAAAATTAATCTAAAGAATGGACATTTTTCATGCTGACTCAAAAAATTGGTGTATCAAACAAGTAAAATATTCATTTTATTTTATTTTTTTTTATTATAAATAATATATTTGACATAATTTTTTAAATTTATTTTCTTTAATGAAGTGTCCTTTGTGTTATATAAATATGTGCATTATTTATTTTCCATTTAATTATTTATTTAATAATTACTTTATATAATTATTATTTATTTAAATGTTAAATATAATTTATTATCAATATAATATATATAATAGCCATCATTCGTAATGAAAGGTGGTTTTATCAGTCTTGAAATCGCATGTGTAATACATTTAACTGTTTTTTATTCTTTTTACGGAAATTTGAATGCAAAAATTTGGATTTTCTCTCGTGGATTTTTTTCATTGATCTGAGTGATATTTTTCCATGTGGATGCAAATCAAATACAATGCATAAAACGTTATTGTAACACACGTTTGTGAATTTCCGCCTGCGTATTTCTTTTTGCAAAAAAATATAATATATACTTTAAATATAATTTTTTTTTTCAAAAATAAAAAAGCCACAGCTTCCATCCAAGTATAGTTTTACACATACATTTTATTTTATTTCTTCCCATCGTTTTTAATAATTTTTTTCCGAGCAATTTTTAAACTTTTTTAAATTAAAATATTGAAAAACTTATCACACATATTTAATTTCTTTATATTCAACGCAAATATTTGGCAAGATATAATATTTTTTTTAAATTTATTTTATTTAATTTGCTTAATGAATGATGATATATTTTTGGAGTGATTTAGAGACGATCGACACATTTCGCTCGTCTCATATTTTATTATTAATATTTATAATATTATAATATCAATTACATATAATATATATGTATATATTAAATTAAAATTAGCTCATTGTGGTGAGCCTTTCACTAAATGTTGTGACTTTTTTTAAATATTCATTTTAATTTAAAAAGAAAAGTTTAAGAAGTGATTTTTTCCTTATCATTGACAAATGTTATTATTAATATTAATATTTTACAAATTGGTTGAACACATGAGATTTCACTAGTAGTTCTCAACAAAACGAGAAATTACTATTACATTATAAACAAATATGGAATCATCTCATAGGATTAAAATGAATCGATTTATTTGACCTAAGACTGTTGATTTTAGGTCAAACGTTGGGTTTGTGCCTCTGATTATTGTGATTTATTTGATGTATTGATGGCGGGACAACAGGACGTGCTCGAGATGTAGGCACCACAACACATGGAGGCCCCACAGTTTGATGAGGTGGTACACATTGACTATTATTTGTATTGTTACTATTATTATTATTATTGTTATTATTTGTGAATTTTTTTCCTGTAAATATTTTAACAGTTCTTTGTATAAAGTCTGATTTTGACGGAGGATTTGTTGTGTGCGATGTATTGTTAATGTTCGTTTTCACTGTGCCCGAAGACATTGAATGACACCGTACAACAACACCTGTTGACCAATCGCCACTGCTACTACTGCTACTGCCAACAAGTAGACCCGCGGAACTTGAGCGATACGGCGGCGGTGAATCTGATTCATATATGGTGCGGTTCGGGGGCGGTCGAATGCATTTTTGATAGATTTCACTTTCCTGAAAAATAAATCAATTTTTAATAATCCAACAAAAGAAATAAAATAAAACCTTAAAACTTAATTAGTTTTCACATATTTATTATTATACAATAATTTAAACCAGTCAGTGTTTTTTAAGCGTTTCTTATATAATAGAACGTTAAAAAAGAAATTAAGGGCTGGTAGCTGGAGATCCATGGGTTCCATTTTTTGGTAAACAAAAAGAATACTCTGTAAAATATCACTGTACTCAGTGGTGATATTCATCGGACCCGCACGGGTTCGGCCGAACCCCTTGTTAAAATGTTCAAAGTTTTCCAAACTTTGTTAAAAAACTCTCTAACAATACTAAACTAGAGCCTTATGTCCTAATAATTATGGCATAAACAGTGTTTAATTTTAGGACTTAATTTTGCGAGCGCATTTCTTCTACTTAAATAGATATCTTAAGGTCAGTTTTTGCGGTAGTAAAATGCCCCGTTAGTGCAATAAAAAAAATTTTAAACAAAAATTTTCAGTTAAGTAACAACCTTTTGTTTATTTTGAATTACTACTGGTTGTACTTAAATTACATAGTATGTATATTTTGAAAGACTTTTTAACCCGCATTCCCTCGTATAATAGTTCGTAACAAAATATTTACCACCCTTCTTTCTATATATTATTCACAACTTTTTAATCGTATTTTATTAGTAATTTAATAGTAATCCATTTTATAAAAATGAATGGTATTATATACCTAACGTTATAAATACACTTGATCAACTCTCCGGCTGTCCTGTAAATTTTTTCTGTAAGCTAAACGATAAGGAATTCATTACTAAATTTGATTTTCAACCCATTTGCCTTAAATTTTGATTGAAATCAAGTTAAATCTCAAGTTAAATGCTGATTTCAAATGACAAGTATTGCATTTCAACGTTAAAATGTTAAGCTAAATTCATTGCACAAAATGTCCAGTTCAATTACTTGACTTGATGAATCCCTGTTTAGTGATATGCACAGCGCTATACTTTAAGGATATTAACAGATTGGCAAACTAATGCCTCAAATTAAATTGAAATTATTTTCTTTATCATCAAAACATTTTTGTTTATAAAAGTTTCACTACACAAGTGTTTAAGAGTGCATAGCATTCTATAGAAGGGTGTGTTGGTAATAGGTCGAGGGATTATGAAATAATGTCCCTTCATTTACGCAATTTTAATTTGCACTATTATTTTAGAGAATGGACGAATCTCGTAAATCAAGGGATAATTGAGTAGCTAGCTAATAAAAAAAAAGATCAAGCTAAGGCTATCGTAAATCGAGGCCTAATTTAACCAGTACCTAGTGATTATATTTGGGTACTTTTTATTAGTTTTTTTTTCACTATTAAGGTTTTTTTTCTTCTTTGAAGTATGACTGATGATAACTGTTTAACTTACATACAAAGAAAATCCGAAAAAGAATTGAGCAAAAGTATAAGTATGGGGTTTCAACTCGACGTTAATTTCAAAGTTAAAAGTTTGATTGAAAAAAAGCTTGTTGTAAAAGAAGGGTGTAAGTTAAGACGAAGCTAGTAAACGACAAACATTTCCACGTAATATGCTTAGCAATAACCTATTTGCTGAGCATTTATGTATAATATAAAATTAATGTAAATAAAAATTGCTATCTCTTAAGTCACAAAGTGGGTTTTTTTACTAAAAGCACATAGTGATACAGAATCGTTCAGAATAAATCACATTTGTTAGATTTGTCGCGACCATAAGAAAGTCTAAATCCAGAGAATCCAGGAAAAATATTATGTCAACTATGAGTTTCAGTAGTTTTAAATATTTTATAATTTTTTTAACTTTAAACTTATAACTAAGCTTCTATAAAACGACAACGATACTTTTTATTGAGTAGTTACTTAGAGAGTTAACTCTAAAATACGAATACAACCTATATAAGTTGTGTAAGTATTTACATTTATAAAAAATAAATAGTATGAAGCCCTAACATAATGCCAAAACATAAGCAAACTCTTGTATATATGTATATTCATAGTATAAAAAGAAATTCATCACAAAATGTTCCAAAACTACAAAGTATAGCCTCGATTTACCGTTAATAGCTGCTAATTAAGTTAAAAGTTTTTCTTTTCAAATAAATGATAGGAAGTTATTTTTTGAAATCACTTGAGACGTTCGTAAGATTTATTGTGACATTTTAAATAATTTTTTGCTTCGAATTCATGAATGACCTTCAATATATCATGCCAAATCGAAAAAAAAAATGCAAAAAATGCAGTAATATTAATAAAAAAAGAGCACATGCCATCTACAATTGATTTATCATAGTCTACTATATATTAAATAAAAAATTGAAAGCTTTGATATAATAGTTGACCGATATCTGTTCGATTCTATCTGAAGAGTTGACAGTTTTTTTTTTAAAAAGCGTTTGAACGGAAATTAAAGAAAAAAACTTTTCTCGCTCTAATATGTACTCTTTTCAACATTGAGCTCGTTGGTAAAAAAATTTTTATCTTTATAATTTGTTTTTGAAGTGAAAATTTTGATGCTTTAAGCTTTGTGATGTGTTGCAAAATACAAAGGTCGTTAGGTTTCTCTAAGAACTAAACATTTAAGTACCAATCGAGCTTCAAACGTTAACAACGTGTATATGCGTATACTCATGATATGAACTTTTACGAGAGAACGAATTTTTTGGTTATTATAATACATACTTTGAAATTCCGGGATTTTATATTATAAAAAACAGTGTCCTTTGAGAGGAAAGTAAATTAATTTCATTCGAGTTGTTAATTCTTAAAACAAAATTTTGCTAATGAAAAAATATTTATTCAATTTTTTTAAAAGAGTGGGTTAAATTACTGGTTTATTCATTATTGTAATTTTGTCAATAAAATATGGAATACAATAAATGAAGATTGTAAATGTTATGATATCAAACTAATAAAGAGCTCAATCTCATATGACATATGAATGAGTCATTCAAAAGCTCAGACTTATACCTACATAGAATAGTCATATCTTGGCTAACGTAATTTTAAATAATTTTCTATAGCTTTTATTTGGATTTTTCTAAATTTCATTGTTGATGGATCTATAGGTATATAAGAAATGCGTATAAAAAATTCACCAAAAAACACTTTTTTAATCGAACAAAGCAAACCTCTTTTAAAAAACCAGAATAAATTAAATCAGATTATTGCAACCATTCCCCTATGTCTCAGACATGCCAAAATGTCGATCTTTGTAATAAGTCACTCAAATTATGGCTAGATGCACAACTTCTTCTCTTCATTAATTTGCATATAAATAAATAAGAGACGACACGTGTTTGTATTTTTTTTACAACTATTGATACTAATTTATTATACAACATTAATTGAAAAGAAAAGTTTAGGGGAAAAAATTGATCATAAAATAATTTTACGATTTCAACGGCCTCGATTTGAAAGTATCGAGCAAATGACAATTTATGCCATTTTTTTTTATCGACAAAACCAGGAAATGGTGGTAAAAATGTCAAACTTTTTAAACGAATGCTTTTCTCGTTAAGCTGTGAAGATTTAAAGTTATCACAAGACACTATGTGATAGTGTGCATTTAAAACCAGTGCTTTTCAAACGAATCTAAAAGGAATGATAACGATTTAATTTGGTTAATTATGTTTTAACTTTGAGAGTGTAAAATGTTTAATGATATTTTATGTTTATTAGGACCGTTGATAAGTCGTGCTTTTATAGACTTTTTGTAGTGAGAGTGTTTTATGCAAATATTAGTCACGATAAAAAAAAATCCAAATTTGTATTGTATGCAAGATCAAATAATGACGATAACGAGAAATTATGTTATCATTCGAATAAATTTAAAGCCGACACATTAGGAATTGAATTGATAAGAAATATAGTTAGCGAGTATAAGTATATAAGCGTTTATAAGTATAGGTAGCGAATAATGTTTGTGTTTGAAAAAAATCGCGATATGCCTTGGGACGTGCATTTTAATAATATAATGTAAATGTTGAGCAATAAAATTTGTAATAACAATAAAAGGAGAATGGCTATGGGTGGTTTAGGCGATATTACGTAAGTGGTAAGTGTAACTCGTGCTGTTGGTGACGGCAGCGAGGGTCTGGGGAACGGTAATGATGAACAACGATGCAGCGCGTGCAGAGGTCGGCCAAGGTGAGGCTGCCGTGGTCGCATTTACAACGTCAACCATGTACACATTTCAAACAAATGGCAGCTATAATCGCTTTCCTCCAAAACACCGTCATATTTCTACAAAAGGTCCACATAGGTCTACAAAAGTAAAATCTTAAGTCTGCCAATTTGATAATAGGTAGGTACTACCAAGGGTGATGCAGCCACGAAGCACGTGGAAGTCACAGAAAAAGATTCATAAATCATAATGTGTATACCACACGAAACAAACAGGACACAAAGTTCTTTTAAGGAAAGATACTCTTTGGGTATAAAAAAGCTGTTTGATACCTTTTTATTATAATATGATAAACAAGTTATTTTTATTGCACTTCCCCCTATGTATTTATACATGCAAAAATATTGAATTTTAATCTCATATCTATTATGAATTGAATATCGTCTAGTGAAACACCCTCTTTTAAAAACATTTTGGCACGTGGAAGTCACAGCATACGGCAAACAATTCACTTATTGTTACACTTCTCATGCATCAAAATGCAAACATTTTGAATTGTCAAGTAAAACACTCTTCAAAATTGTTTTAATGATTCTTAAATAAAATTTTTTTTAAAGAAGAACGAAATGGCGTAGTGACAAAATTATTGTTAATTTTTTCCCGCTATTAAAATTGTCGTTCTATACTCCAGCGATCTTACAATTAGAGTCGAACTCCAATGAAAGCGGACGATTTTTATCTTGGATTTTCAAAATTGATGTGCGTTAATAATCATTATGATCATAATTGTTGAAGTTACCCAAAAAAAAAGTTATTTTCTTTCAAATGGCCACGTTTTTCCACTACGAGTTAAGATATATAGCCATCAATTTGAGCCTATTTTTAAATTAAGGGTAGCTCAGTTTGATTAAAATGAAAAAATAAAGATCTTCATCCACTTTAGATGATTGCATGGATCAATTTCTAGCCTCGAACGTTTCACCACCACTGACTCGATGTGTCTATGTTTAGATTTATGGATGCAGTTGATTATTTTATTTGCATCGAATTGTGTCGTTTGCGTTAAATTTGATTATTATAAAATAAATTGAATATTACTTTTTAAAAGTTTTTTTGTTCTAAGTTAGTCTTTTGGATTCAAATATTAATAAGGTCTCCAAAATAGACTTTGTCCTTCATAAGAACCAAGCTTAAATATACGTTTTTAAAATTTACCACTTTAAAAATCATTAAGTTAAACTATCAATAAGAATTTATTATTATCATTAATATCGAATAACGTCCAATATAATAATTAAATATATTTTGAAATTAACTTTTGTCGCTGTTGAATTGAGCAACTTTGAGGGTATTTTGGTTCTTAAGTACAAGCACATGGTGGAATAAACAGTGAAATTTTCACAAGTAAAATTACCCGTGAAAAAGAATGAACTGTGTAACGTACTTAGATTTTATATTGACTAAATTTATTTCTTAAACTCAAACCATATTCGAAGTGAAGGCAGATGTGGCAACATTAAATATGCATGTGCAATTTCTTTTACTGTTCGGATATACAACAAAGCATGTAATTGATATTTAAATTAAATATTTAAATTTTTTTCAGTAATTGTTTATGTATGTCAAAGAAGTACAACTTCATGCGCGTACTTTATGCACATACATTCACTTTTTTCAAGTAATAAATTTAAGTTTATCTTTTAATCTGTGGTAATTAGGTAATATGGAATTAATTTCAATTGTATGTTTAATTGATGTCTATATATTATATTTTCTTTGTTTGGAAAAAAAATACTTTGTTTAATAAAAATAGGGTGTTAGAGATATTTTATGTTTTTTTTTTTAAATTTGTTATGGATCAGAACATTTGGAAAATGCCCACATCCTTTTAAAAATTTACAATGGTGGAGCTGGTAGCAATATAATGTAAACAGATCGAGGTTTTAGAATCAAAGATTTTATTTTAATTTTCTAGGTTTTAAGACAAACCCCTGTATTTAAAAATAAGATTTGTAAGCTCTGTAGCATAATAAATAACACGACCTTTTGTGCCAGATCCATGGTGTTCGGTAATCTAAAAAATTCAAAATTTTCCACTTTTCGTGACCAAATCGAAGCTTAATTCTCTGATTTTCCAACTAAAAATTGTATAATCTACGTTTAATAATTAATTTGTAACATTTTTATTTCTTTTAAAAGTTTTATAAACTTTTCTTAATTACAAAATTATAATTTTTTGTAACAAATTTTTCAAGGAAATTCCTTCAATTTAACTCCCTGATTCAGAAAACAATCCCTGATATTACTTGACTTCCTGGAATTCCCTGTCCATTGGACACCTATATCGAATAGTTTTCAGTTTGGTTTATGATTTTTATATTTAGTTTAGTAATGAAACATAAGTTGTTATATTTTATTAAATCTTTTGATTTGTGAGGGAGCTTTTTGTTGGCGGGCAGATTTTTTTCATTTGCTTTATTTCAAATTGGAGAAATATTGTTCTTGGGTCATCGAGGAAAAACAAGGCGAATTTAGTTGTATGTCGACGACTTCAGGGACATTGTGGGAAAAGGCGATCAACTAGACCAGTGATTCTCAACCACTGTGCCATAGTGCCGCGACCCTTTTGAGAACCCCGAAATTCTTGAGGTGTGGTGTCAAATTTTAGCAATGCAAATAATTACAATTATTTAATATGCAGGTACTTTTATATGCATACAAATTTTGCATTTTGTTGTATGTTTACTAAATTTGTTTCTAATGTTAAAAGTAGCTTTAACATTCAAAGTTATTGGCTTGCTTCAGATGATAATAAAACCGTACTTTGTACGTTACAAGTCATGCGTTAAATAAAATTATGGTAGTTTTTTTATTGCACATGAATTTGACCGTACAATATAAATGGTTTAATTTTCATTTGGAAAAAACCTTATATATCACGACTGTGTAAGAAAAAATCAAAAAACATCTACCACTGGCGCATGGAACGGAGATCTAGCCCCAACGCCTCTAAGTGAGCTGCATATTATTTTATTTTACATTAAAAATTATTATTATAAACTATTTTACACAATCCATTATAGATCAGTTAAATTATTTTAAACTTATAGTTCCCGCCAAATTTTGAAATTTTTACAAGTGTATGGTAACAAAAAAAAATAAAAGTTGAGAATCACTAAATCAGATACTGAAGCAAATAAAGTCGGAATTCTGATTTCGTCAGCCTAATAGAGAAACCCCATTTTTGCTTCCATTGTTATTGCAAACTTTTAATTTCGTTAAGATAATTTTTTTAATAAGTATTATGATTTTTGGTTATGGATCGAGTAGTTGAAAATTAAAAATTCCTCTGCCTCGAGTCTCAATTTAATTTTTAACAATGAAATCTGTTTATCCTTAGACTCCTCGTGAGTTTGAATAAGTTTATCTCGTTTCAACGCGAGGAACAGAAAAAGCTCTGACATCATTGTTAATGAAAGTTTGTATTTCTTATTTCCTTAATGGTATATTAGGAGAACTTAATAGTTTCACTTTGAAAATTTCGTGAAAAACTTTGAAAACGCTTACGTAAACGCTTTTATCAGTATGTATTTTGAATAACTATGGTTGAAGATCACTATTTCTTAGTGAATGAATTTTTCATTACCTGTTGATGATCGCGAAGCTTGAAAGCAGCGGCATACGGATGTTCTTCTCCATCGGGCAGAGCGATTCGAGGTGGCAAATCCAATTGTAAGTCTGTATGGACAGAATGCAATCGTACAGCGCGATCGCGCTGCGCGCCTACCATCAGTTGCAGTCCTCCAGGTGCGGCCGTTGGAGCGCCTCCACGTAATCGCTCCATGGCCGCCGCCGCCGTATTACCGCTTACTACGGACAGCATCTGCAATAAACCGATCAACTCAGTACACCAATAAAATAATTATTATTTTTTGTATTTTATTGCAATATAAAAGATTCAAAGTTTTGTGTCTACAAAAATTAAATATATCAAGTAATACACATTTATAATATATATACATATTTATTCTTATCTCATATTAAGATTAAAAATAGTTGTACGATAATAAGTTCATTAAAACCGATAGGATCATGGAAATTATTTTAACTTTTATTGGCTCAATTAAGTAAATATACTTGTTTATTTTTAGTAATTTTTTTATATTTAGATATAATACAAAGGAAAAGTGAGCTTTAGTAAGAACGTACGGAGATATTTGAGGGAAATTTCCTGTTCATTTTCTCTTAGGAAATTAAATTAAAAATAAAAACACTTCATAGGAATGCCAAACCTTTGAACTTAAGAGGTTTTGCGTTCATTGATTTGTTGTAAAATATATTTGGAAATTTTCCGACGTAAATATTTTTATAGTGGGTCAATGTTTTTGTCTGGGCTAAATTCTTTGCTCATTTTATATGTGTCGGGGTAATAAAAAACGTTCAAATGTCGTACGTGGCAAATTTGCACATTTCCAACAAAACTAGACGAAATAAATGATTTGAAAAAAACATATTTGAGATCGTTGAAAAATTTTCACGTGTTTTTTGTGCACAAAATTTATGAAATTGAATGGTTTCTTTTTCCACCAAAACATCAAAATATTTTCATTGCATCAACGAAGAAATGTTTGAAATTAAAATTTTTAAGGTTTTACGAAAAAATGTGCAAGTCTTACAAATTCGTAATGTATCCTATATACCGACACTAATGTAATATCATCACCACAAAGACGCGTGTGAATTAATTCAATTCTTCAATTTACACTGATGGATGAAATAATGCTATAAAAAGAGCGTTGAATCCAGAAAATGAGTCTCAATCTCGATCCTAATCATAATAAAAAAACGCACCATTTGATTATCACACGAAAAAGAAACTGCCACAAAAAGTTAATTCAAAGATAAAAACCATCAAGTCGAGGGAATGAAATGTTGCAATCAAAGAATTCAATTTAAGCTTTTCTACCTCAATTAACTGGAAACAATTTCATTTTTCAGTGCACTTTTAATAAACGAGAAAATCAATTTTCAATTTTCTTATAACATTTTTTTAAAGAGATATAAACACGTAGTACCTAACTAATTGAATTTTCTGTTGAAAAAAAAGGTGATAACAAAATTTTACAATCGACACGAAATAAAATAAAATTATATGTCTGATTTATAAAATACGTATTTATATATATGGTACTGAGTTAGTGCAAAAACGCGTAATAATACGTTTCATGAAAATTATTTAACTAATTTAATTAATTCAAGCACGATTTCTTAATCAAAATTGATGATTCATACTTTTATTATAGCAACACTATTCCTTATAAGGTAAATATTTAAATGTATAGTCTATATATTTTGAAAATAAATTCTTAGTCAATTGTAACAATCAAATGAGAAGTAGTAACTACTACGTGTAAATCTATAATATCACATTGTGAGAATACAAAAGGTAGATACAACTCAAAAACTCGTAAGGTGTTTATTAATTTGTGAGTTGTCTCAAAACTAATATAATATAGATCTTATGAGTGTTTGACTTGTACCTCTTGTATTCTCGCAGTACCATATCTAGTTTTAATTTTTAATTAACAAATACCTAACATACTACAATTTACTAATTAAATATACCAAAAAATTGATAACCGAAAATTCAAATTAAACTATATTAAATAAGAAATTATAAACCATGTAGACATTGTTTATGAAACAAAACTTATACCACTTTCAAAATAAACAACCTCATAAAAGCTTGTAATGTAGGTCAGACAGTCTCGATAAAAAATTGTAAATAAATATGTATACTGATAGGGAAAACGAGGTGAATGGAAGCCACTTTGAAAAGAACTCCGATAAACTTTTCTATTATCAGATATGAGTATAACTGTCCTCTGTGTGTTTAAGCATATTATAAGCAAGTATGAAACAAACTGAAAATGTTAAGATTTATATTTATTTGTCAAACTATTTAATTAAGAATTAAACTAAAAGAAATGATTTAATTTTATTTTTAAAAAACGATGCATCAAACATCGAAGACTTATATTTATTTGTCAATCTGTTAAATGAGAATGAATGAAATAATGTAGCTTGTAAGAAAAAAATGCACTAAATTTTTTTTTAAGTTTTATTTTCAAGACATAACTATACTAAATTTTTAGTCTAGTTCTTTTTGAGCGTAGCATCCTTTTGAGGGTCTTAAAATTGCCTATTATATTGTTCCCGGTACATGGTGTTAATATAGAAAAGTTTTGTTCGAAATAAGCAGTGTTCGTCCAACAAATTCGAATTCATGAATTAGTTGGAAGTTTGAAATGCAATAACGCTAACTCGTTGATTATGAACTAGATGACTTCTATCAAAGGACTATTGCAAACTTTATTTAAACTCTATCGCAGTAATTTAAGTTCTGGAACTGAATTTTATAACTGAATTAAATTCACCCAAAACCACACTAGGCTTAGATTTTTATATTAAGAAATTTTTTTTTGGTGTACCTAACTTTCTTAAATTCTGTGGCAGATTTGGGAATTAAAAATATACTTGTAATAAATAAATGCATTCAAACTTGTTTTACATAACCGAGCTTTTAATAACGATAGGCAAAACTACATCAAAAATCTTATCAATGATTTGTAACGAAAACTAAACAACCTACACTTTTTAACTCGATTTAAAAGCATGGGGCTCTATACAGCGATTTTATGGTATTTTTTCTTTTCACCCCCCCCCCCGAAAACGTGATTGTTGGTGCTGTCTCAAGGGCGCAAAGATTTTGAACACTAGCAATCGTGGGAGTAATTTTTAAATGGTAAGTATCGTTTCTAGAATCTTAGAAATAGTGATATGTAATAAATCTATAGGTTCGTTCGCGGGTGCGATTCTGAACCTAGAGGTTCAGGGACTATTCGCTTGCACATTCTCTTAAAAATAGCGTTCGCGGGTCAGTAAATTCTGAATATTTAGTAATAGTTCGGCGTTCGTGGTTCCCGCCAATTTCGTTCGTTATCGATTCGGAGTTGATTCTAGTAATTCTCGGACATTGGTTAGGACAAAAAGTTTGATTTTCTTACTCATGCGAAGTTTGAAAGGTTGTGATTAAGACCAGTTCTACTGTCAACGTTATTCAACGTTAGTTAACGTTGGTTCTCGGTTAATTTTAAAATCATTTGCAAAAAAAAATCCTTAATAAGTTCATAATAGTCAGATCCTAAATCTGTCTTGAACTGATTTGTAATTGGTTTAGAATTAGATCCGCGAACAAAACTTATTACTATAACTACGAGTATACAGGGTTAAATTAGGTAGCAATTTTTTTCCAAAGAATAAATATTGACTTAAATTTATTTAAGAAAATGTTAAGATAAAATATTTTACAGTAAACAACAATACATTTTGGAGTTTTCAGAAGAAAATATGTTTTTGTCAAGTCGAAAAAATTTGAAAAATATTATTTTAAGCATTCAGTTATAATTATGTCTACACTTACAATAAGCAAACAACTGCAACTTTAAATTATTTTACAACTATTAATCAAGGTAAAAAGACTCAGATTTGTTAAGTTTTTTAAAATTCTCTGACCATGTTTGTATCAAATTGTATCAAAGCGATCTAAACACCAATACTAAAAGCTTAAAAAATTGTATTTAACGTCCAATATTTTGAGTAGTTCGATGTAATTGTAAGCATGTTATCAAATGGCATTGATTTGTAAAAATAGGATTATGTTCTAAATACTAGGAAATGCATTCTTACAGTTTGTATCACTTATTTTATTTTAAGTAGATATAATTTTAAAAAAAACGACTCGGTTATTCCAAGATTTCAAATCATTCAACCTCAGAATTTTTATTCTTTTTATAATGAAAACGTTTTACATACTGTTTTAACGCCCTCCAATAAAAATAGGTAAATAAAATTTTTTTGGCATTCTAAAATGTTGACTGCATTTTACAACAAGTGGGTTGGTATTTCAAGTGCCAAAGGTTAATAATTGCAGTAACGATCACATTTTCCTCACCGAAGAATTTCAAAATTAATTATCTGTTTAATTTTGTCGCATTCCATCGCAACCCTCCCTATACACGAACAACAATTAATTATACATACTTTTTTTAAATCTTCAAAATTTGCTTGTTATTTTTTTTTTAGTAACACTGAAACGCTGTACACTGTAACACTGAAATATTTTTGTAATCAAGTTCTTCGTATAAAACTTAACTGTGCAATTAGAATTTTTAATCAGCGATAAATTAAATGAAATCGAAGAATTAAATTTATTGATAAATACCAGAAAAAATGTAATTAATAAAATTTTAAAAATAGTTCGACCTAGTAAATATTATTATCAAGAAATTATTCCAGTTTAGATTATATTTGTTAAATAATTACTTTATTTCTGTTTTGTTTCCAAATGATTTTTAAAAGCGATAAATTCCAAGGCAAGCACAAAAACTTGTCAGATTTTTTTTCCAGTGAATTAAAAAAGAATCTTCAAATCAAAAATCAATACACGTGTTGTAATTTATTTGCCTTTATTTCACAGACAGTAAATAACCTATGCTATTTAAATCGAAATATATTACTCATTTATTGTCTGGAAATATTGGTTGAATGTTTCCAAGTTTGCAAGTAGATATTTTATTTTTCTTGGCGAGCGAACAAAAAAAGTACCATGGTCTTGATTCGTATATAGAGGTAGTCGGTTTTTTTTTACCAAATAGGTAATCAATTTAACAATAAACTTATGAATTTGTTAAATTTGTAAAAGATATTTTTTGTGTTGAAATCAAAATTTTTACTTTGCTACATTTATAAAGGTAATAATTTGCGTTATTTCTGTACTCCTGATAATGTAGGTGTAAAGATAAAAAAAATTATTCAGCAATAAAATATCCGGAACAATAAATATTTGAAGCTAAAAAACGTAACGTTTCAAAAAATCAAATCTTTATTGCACCAGGCATGAAATCGCTGAATAAGTTAATTGATTACTTTTTTTCAAAAATTAAATTTTGTATGGACAATTCGGTGAATTTAAATAAAATTTGTATTAAATCTCAAATGGTATTATTCAGTTAAGAAATGTCACTTGCCAACTCATTATTTAAAGTTTTTACTTTTTTGGAGTAATTTTATTTGTACATTCCATTTTTTTTTTAATTTTATATTTAATTTGGCTTACATTCACAAGGACAAATGTTTCGGAGACTCCGTGTGTACATATAGCTTAATTTAAATGCAGACAAAAAAAGTTTAAGTACAGATTATAGAAACGATTTATTTGAAAAAAAAAAATAAGTTGAGCTTGAAATTTGTATTTAGATGACTAAAATTAAAGGTATATCTATCCATAAATATAAATTTTCATCATTGTTTCTTTATGATTAAAAAAACTTATCTTGGAAATAATTTGTTCATTGTTGAAATTTTGATTTTTAAATTTAATTTTTTATGAAATAATAAATAAAATTAAAATGTATTACCATACTAAGTTTTCCCATAGTTCTTTCGATTGAACACATTCACAACAATAGTAAAAATTCATTAAAAATAAAACAATCACTGAATATTATTGAATGGCTAAATGACACAAATGGCACTGAATAATAATCGCGTACAAATAGTTTATAACGTCATTTTCATATTGTTAATATTGAATAAATTAATCACAACATTAATAAAAATTGTAGCTGTAGATCATAGCTGAGGCTCTCATTTGACACTAATAATATAAATAAACGGCCGGAGACGGGAAAAAAACACGCACCGATATTCAAATGAAATACACTAAAAACGATGATAAACCAGTCAAGATGATGATAACGAGAATATTATAATAAATATTGTAAAATTGTACTTTTGTTTCTTGGGGCCGCACCAAATTTTCCATCAGACAGAGATAAACAAGACCTGTGAAGATGATAAGCGCGAAAGAGGAGGGCGAATAGTCGCGAGGAGATATGATAATATTGCAATATCCATACGGATTATTGTGTGTATATAAATGTTATATATATATATATATATATATGCACTGAACGAAATTCACAAAAATTGCGGAATGACTTTCATGTAGACGAGCATTGATGTCCACTGGCAAGTATCGACTGTAGTCAGCAGTTACGGGTTTTACGAGTATAAGGTAGGTTTGTTGTTTTTTTTTTCGCTTTGTATTTTTGCGGCCGTATGAAAGGCAACAACATAGCGACATTGTCATATTTGAAGGAAATCAGCTGTTCGTCGTGATTTCATTTTGCTACGTGTGTCGCTTTTCGTGGGGCTTTCAAATGGACACATAATATAGACGAGAACGGGCGTTTGTAGGAAACAATCAGTGTCGTCCGCGGCGTACATTGCAGTACAGTGGCGTAGCCGTCGCGGTCGCCATTCGACTGCTCTCTCTTCTAGACGTCGGTGTTTGACGTAGGTGATAAGCTGAGCTAGCAAACAGTCAGCACGTGGCGACCATAAAGACGGGGGCGGGGCATCACCGAGGGCAATGAGGAACAGACAGTGGCGGCGGTGTCTAGACGATGCGCGGAGTTGGCATCGAGTGCACAGCACCTCCACCAACAGCACTATCACAATTTCATCTCCACACACGCTCACACCATGTGTACCATTTGTCTCAATACAGAGACAAACACCACACAACTACACTGAAGCGTGGTCCACGTCTCTATATCTGTCTGTCTAGCCTTGCCATCACCATTCTTTTCCATTATATGCACCGATTTATCAATAAACCGACATTATTTTTTTACATTTACATCCTTTGAAAAAAAAAAAAAAGAAAAATTTCAAAACTATCAATCCATACCACTTACTCAATGAGATCCCTAAATAACTTCTATACGAACTATTCAATTGTAGTCGAGAAATAAAAATGATATAAACAAATAGCTATAGTATTTGTCTAGTAAGTTCAATTGATATTTATTATGTGTTTTTCTGTATCAATGAGCGACTAACTCTTAAATACAAATGTTTGAGTCCGCTGCCAACATGAATGTGAATATCTGTGTGAGAGATTGCAGTAACATGACGTATGTTTAATATTATTTTATTTTCCATTAAGCAAACACAATTTCACATACTTCAGAAATGCGATATAAATACTCGTTTCCATTCCATTCAACCGACAGGCGGGACAATATTTCAACATTACTACAATCACCTACAGGAAATTTTTCAATTGATTTAAATAATTGAACGAAATCAATTTTTGAAAATTTATTTCCCAACAATTAATTTAATCTCAACAAGATTTATCATTAATAAAAGAAGAATAAATATGCACCTTAAAATATGAAGAACTATATGCTTATATGCCTAACATTAGGAAGTATAGAGGATATTTTAGTAGACGGTGTGGTGCCTGAGTTGAATTTTAGCAACGAGACAGTGGAACAGCATAAACAATTAGTTTTACTGAGATATTGAACAAGAAAATGTACATAACTCCAGTAGTAACTATACACAGATTAACATTAATTTTCAGTCTGAGTTCTGAATTTTACTATCTTAGGTTATTAAGAAAAAAAATTTATTGTTGTAAACATAAGAATGACATTCAGATTTTATAACTTTTTCCTTATTTTTCACAATCTAAGCTTCAACTTAAATTACTTATCTTAGGGCTCGTTCACACGCTTCAACTAAACTCGCCCGATAATTTTCAATCTTTTAGACAGTAGCGGGATAAGCGACGCGAGAAGTGAAGTACAAGCGAGTTGAAAGGGAGGCAAATTGAAAGAAAACTGATCAACAAAACTCGTTCACTCAGGGCGCGTTCAGACGGATCAACTAAACTCGCCCGACTATTTTCAATCTTGTAGACTGTAGCAGGGTAAGCGACGCGAGAAGTGAAGTACAAGCGAGTTGAAAGGGAAGCAAATTGAAAGAAAACTGATCAACTAAACTCGTTCAACAAAAGATTGACTGAATCAAACTGTTGTTGAACGAGTTTTGTTGATCAGTTTTCTTTCAATTCTGCTCAATTGGCTTCCCTTTCAACTCGCTTGTACTTCACTTCTCGCGTCGCTTACCCCGCTACTGTCTAAAAGATTGAAAATTATCGGGCGAGTTTAGTTGAAACGTCTGAACGCGCCTTTAGATAAAGAAGAAAATAAGAAACCACCTTTGTTCAAGCCCTATACTATCTATCTATGATCCCAATAAAAATGTGTTTATTTACATCGATGCGAGCGGAGGGGGCCTTGGTGCCATTTTAAAACAGCCCAAAAAAGATGGTGTTCTCCATCCAGTAGCTTGTTATTCAAAAAAGCCTAGTTCTGGTCAAAGAAATAGAAAGGCAATTTATTTAGAATGTTTGGCTATTAAGGAGGCTATAATATACTGGCAATACTAGTTGATAGGAATATCATTCACCGTTATTCACTAAACGTAAATAATAGATACTGTAAATTCACTGTAATCTAAGCTTCAACTTAAATTACTTA
Source organism: Sisyra nigra (assembly GCA_958496155.1). Classification (NCBI taxonomy): domain Eukaryota; kingdom Metazoa; phylum Arthropoda; class Insecta; order Neuroptera; family Sisyridae; genus Sisyra; species Sisyra nigra. Next base: position 18,083,011 of record OY292315.1, on the reverse strand, counting down.
TCTTTTATACAAAACCACCTGGAAATAAATTATTACAGTGAAATATAAGTTTAACATCTAACGGTTCGATAAAAATTGTTTTAACTTCATCAAAACTCGAAAAAAAACGTTTTTCTAGCTATTCTGAATAAAATTTCATATTACCTTGTAAGATTGTTCCCTGTTCCCAAATTTACTGTGAAATACAAAAAAATTAAAGAATATATTTTTTTGCGTATGTTTCATAAATAAAATATTCCTCAAATACTATAAATTTCACCAAACGGCGATATAGAAGTGTGGGGAAAAAGAGCGAGAGGGGGAAGGAACGGACTCTGATCTAAACTATGGTCTAGTAACATTAAACAAAAGCGACATCGAAAATAAGATGCATACGAACGTATATGTCAACAGCTAATGAGGGAAAAACCTTTACGAACAGTTTCTAGTGCATGGGTGTGAAGTTATTAAACCATTCCCCAAAAATTTTTTATTAATATCTTCTATGCTTCTTTTCAAGAATTGGAATCCTAACAAGAACATTGGGAAGGCTTCCTCCTAAATACAAAAATTATACGAGTGTATTTTTTTTCTACTTCTTACTTCTACTTCTACGTCGTTATTGTCGATTTAAGCAGGAAATAAAGATGTAATTATTATTGAATAGTAGGACGCTTAGTGGCTTTAACTAAAAAGAATGATAATGATTTTGGTTTTTCCTCGCATTTTAACATATTAATTCTTGAACTTTGTAGCATGTTATTTTTTTATATTATTTGATCATTTAAGAGTTTCAATTCTTATTAGATTTTTTATTATTTTTTATTTTTTTGGTTTATTTAAGTTCGCACCAACTGCTATGGTTATTAGCGATCGTCGTATTCGAATACCCATGAAAAAAATGTTGGGCTTTCATTGGGATTTGCACCCAGGACCACTGGCAAATATCTAGTCAACCACGCCTTTAAGGGACCTCAATACTTATTTATTTTTACAAAAAAGATAAAAGCAAAGTTAATTTATAAAAATAGCGATTTTGATTTATATTTAATATAGAAAAACAATTGGCGGACACACCGTATTTGTCAAAGAAACTTTAAGGCTCTAACCTTGACAGAAATTACTTTAAAATTACGAATCAAAGCCTCTTCCGCCGATTTCATAACAATTATAATATCCCTTGAAAGTTATAACATTTCAGCCAATAAAAATCTGTCCAGAAATAAAAGAGCGTATATTTGATCAAGTTTTATGATACAAATATTAACCTTTGACGCTCAATGTTTTTACAATAAAGAAATTGAGACGATGCGATATTTGATTCTGTCTAAGAAACAAATTTATTTTATTATATTGAGAATATTGTCACGAATGTAATTGAAAATGCATCGAATTGGCGAAATACATTGCAAATATAATGCCAGCGCATCAATTTCTCGGCGCGTTTAAAATGTAGAACAGATTCTAAAAATTGTGTCGCCCAACTCTGAATCATTCTGTATGCTTTTTGTTCTTGAAATGTTTTTCAACTTTTATTTTTTTTTTTTACGTCTGCGTTTTCATCACAGATTTATCAATAAATTTATCTATCTATAAAGAGGATGTACTTATACCAACTTAAAAGGATCACTATTATCATTATATTGTTTTTACAGTAAAGTCGAGGTTAATTACCCTTTTTAATTAGACTATCTTCCTAAGTTGACCACTTGACTCTTTTATAGATTGATCAAGTATTAAACCTTAAAGCAATCAAGATTATATAAATATTATAAGAGAAAATATGACTCAAATTAATTTTAAGTTAATGTTGTGTCTTCTTAATATTGACAAATTAAAAGAAGTTTCATTTTTTATCTGTCTGTAAATCATAGGTATATTGTTGCAAAAAACCAAAGATTTTCCCATTTAAAACAATATAAGTAAGATCATAGTCAAATTTTTCGATGAAAATCTGCTGAATAAATAAAGAAACACGCAAATCATTAATCAAACAAACATTTTGAATATCACACATTTATAAATTTTTTTATCAAGGAAATATCATGCATTAATAAGATAAACAGATGATACGTATTAAAAGTATTATCTAATCCACATACGTAGACAAATAATTAATCTACCTGATGGCATTAGATAGTAGATATTCGTTCTTTAATTAAATGCCTTGCAGTTACATATTTCTGCATTATACTGTCAAGCACAGGCTTACAACATACGATTTGAATTAATTATTAAGATAAAATGTAATCAAAAAATAAATTTACTAAGTATTTATCTTGTCGGTTATCATATGTTATAGGTCGTTATAAAAAGTACATTATCTTTCCAAGAAAGTTTAATGTATTAAGGATTATTGTTAGAAAAGAAAGGTCAAACTTATTGCAAACGTAAATATAATATTAGACACAATAAAGTCATATTTATAAAAAGTTTGATTAATCATCAAAATTATAAGAATTTAATTGGAACAACCACTTGCAAAACAATGAAATGACTAAAGAGAGGAATTAAACAGATTTCTTCCACGTGTTTTTCCATGTATTTTGATCAAAGTAATTAGGAAACATTTTCAATATATATTGGTTTGGTAAAGACGATTATAAAATAATTACCTATAAAGAAAATTAAAATGCTAATTAGCAAAAGAAGTGGATGTCGTGACAAAGGAAAGCATTTATGTGACCTATTTAAGTTTTGATAGAAAAAAAAAACATTCTATTATATAAGAGGAGATTCAAATCAATGAACGACACGCAAGTGTGCGAAAACATACAGTTAACAAATCTAACATTGTTTAAGAATTTTTTTTCTTAAAACAAGGAAACATATTTTATTCTTACTCATATAAATATATTTAAGTTTTGAATGTATAGATAAAAACTTCCTATTTGAATAAAATATATATCTACAAATAGCGAGCTGGAAATATAATAAATTCAAGGTAAAGACTTTTAAAAAAACCGGACTAATGAGATGGATGGATAATTTCAGACGGTGGTGCTAAAAGAATATAAAAACTAACATATTGTTGAGACAACAAAAATTTGTAAGTGTCGTGTTTTTTTGGCTGGACTTTGCAATGTCCAAAAACAAAACGTATGTTCCTATATGTGCACGTATCTCCATAAAAGTTGGTTATTTCGGCCTTTTTTTGTTGATATTTTATTTTTGGACAGGATAAATTTTAATGACTGACAAAAGTGAATATAATATAAATTATGCTGTCAATGACGAGACGAGGTTGGTAGGAAATTTTTTTTTGATTTGTATTGAAATTTTTTTGTTTGATATACCCACATACTGTTAATTAGTCATAAGGTGTACCTATATTTTAGATTAATTTTTTTATATGGAAAGAATTTAATATATCAGAAATCTGTTTATTGATCAAATTATTTTACTTTTAATTAGTTGAAAGTTTTACTTTTTTCTTTTATACGGTTTTATTTGGCTAATTGAACACACCATTTGTAGAATCTATGTGACATGTTATTTCTATGCTTTTTATATTATTGGTGGATCGAGGCGACAGCTTTGACAGGCTTTCATTAATTTCTCTCCCCTGAAGGATTAAATAGTGGATTTTCTCACGATATATAGTGTTTGATATTTTTTCCAGAGAAGAAAATTATGGTTGTAAAATGTTTACCTTGATCGATAAGAAAAATCAAGATTTTTCGCATTGCTCAAAATTTTAACAATTTCTTAATTACACTAAAAAATTTTTAAAATTTTTAATTATGAAATGAATGAAGGTAAATGTTTACATATGATATCTAAGTTTTCCCTATAATTATTACTTGGTTAATTAGTTTCTTTTACGATAAAAGTAAAGGAAAAGTATTGTAATCGAGTCGAATTTTCGGAATCGAGCTTTCACTGGAAATAAATGTTTTGAGATCCCCTGAGTCCAAAAAAGTGGGTTTTAGAAACATGTCTGTGTGTGTGTGGCGCGAAGCATTTGGTTGAAATCGGTTGGCCGGAAACTCAACTTTATTCTATGGGTTTTTGAGCTTTTTAAAATTTTTTCGAAAACGACTACAACAATTTTTTTTAAACTTGCTATAATTCTTAGATAAATTAATGCCTTCAACTTTTATTTGAAACATTTTCCTAAGAAAATTCTGGGACGCCTCGTAGCAGATTTCATTTTACTGATCAAACTGATATTTATTGATTTGAAGAATAAATCGAATAAACCCGTTTTTAAGGTTTTATGGTAGATATGAAGTTTTATAGAGACATTTTACATTATATCTTCATAAGAAACTAGCACAAGCTTTACTTCTACAGTTCCAGATAAAATGATGAAGCTTTATAATTTAAAAAAAAATACACTTGGAAAGGGAAAGTTTATCGTGAATTGTAATGAAAAACAGTAAAAAAAAACTGTTTTTTAAATTATTACGGCCTTTTCTCTATATTTGAAAATTGCAGTACTTTTAGTGTATTTCAAGAAAAGTTTTTAAAGATTTCATTTACATGGAAAATTTTCCTTAAAATTGTTGTATATTAGTAAAGAAAAACTTGGAAAAACACGAAAATTAAAAATGTAAACTAAGACCCTATATTACGTTTTGTAGATATTGTTCGAGATTTTAGAATTGTTTAGATAATACAAAAGTTTGAATACATTAATTGTTAGTCAGATTAAACTATGACATGGTATGATAGAGATTCTAGCATCTGGATTAAATTTGTGATACAATTTGCATATAATTTCAAAAGCAATCTTCAAAATAAACCCACAAACATTACACTTATAAAAAATTGTCTAACAGATTAAATTTTCTGCTGTATATTAACTAAACCTGACTTAAAAATGGCACCTACAATTTTCTTTTGATTTCATATTAATATCAGTCTATATTGGAGTCTGCGACAATAAATGGTTATTTAAATAGCCTCTCTAGAGTTTCAAATTCATTTATGGAATAAAGTTACCTAAAACTTTTGATATCCTTTTCTGCTCTTCACATATCTTTCAATAAGCATGGACATTAAATAGTATACAGTTTATATATTTTTACTGTTATAAATCACTATTTATTATTCTGTCATGATATGCTTGAATTATAATCTATACTTATAATAAAAATGTAACTGAACCATCCCTGTAGATGGATTTTTTTTTTGGAAAATCTTATTTTAATCGTCATAATTATCGATACAAAAGCCCAGATCACCATTTTTTAATATATTGCCAGTCTGTCTGTTACCGCATCATGCGAAAACCACTTGACTGATTTGGATGAAATTTGGTTTGATGATAACTAACTATCAGAGTTATTATCTAGGATACTTTTTACTGCGGGAAAAAGTCTCATTCAATTTTATTTTAGTTAACGAATTCATTTTAATTGATAATGGATTTTAATAATATTTGATATGATGATAACTGGCTATCCGGGTCAATATTTAAAATACCTACTCTTAATGCGCGAAAATGCCTCATTCTTACGGGAAAATAGAAAAAAACTGGTTTGCGCAAAACTCAGAGCGAAACTATCCAGTTTAAGTTCATAATGATATTAATAGTAATAAGTTATAAGTCACTCAAGGAAAAATACGTAATTTTTCTTAGTCACATCAAGGAAATTATCATTGAATAGATTATTTGAAATAAATTTGGACTATGTTGTAAAAAATTAAATTAAAAACAAAAAAATGTTCAATTTTCATTAGCAGTGTTGTTTTTTTTGTTAACTTTTTTCGCCATTTGTATAAAATTCATAATATTAGTGTTTATACATTTCTTAAATACATATTGCGTATAGTTATGGAAAAATTACAGACAAATACTCTAATTTAATTCATATTTATAGAACAATAATATAAGTAGGTACCGATATTGATACTTTCAAACGTTACTTTTCTTGTTGCATATAAAATACATATTATTATATGAGTCGCGCAGTGCACACATCGATTAACTCCGTAATGCAAAAAGTTGAGTAAATTGATAAAATAGACTTCTGAAATACATTGTTTGTTATGCAACAGCTAAAAAGCAAATTGTCATTTAGAGCTGTTACCTATTAGTTATTTATTATTAGAAAAATTTATTTCAGATATATAAAGTTAGGAGTCAACCAAGTGTTTTGACATGAAAATTTTTAAAAGTTGAAAGGTGGAGTTAATCGATGTGTGCACTGACCGGCTCATATTAACTTAGTAAAAGTAGTCTATAGGCTTCAGAGTAACCTACGAGTATTGTTCATGTCTCTGACGGGTTTTCAAACATTATATACATATATAGAAAAGTTTTATGAGCAATGTTCTGAAACTCATGTGAATGAAGTCGCGGGTCGCGTATAGTTAATCATTCAATAAGCTTATACATTGAGGAACCAATATATATTTTCGATAAATGTTTACAGTTCTAAACCATTACTTATTAGTCTGTCAAGTGCATATGGATATGCTTAAATTATAATACAAAGTAAAGTGATATATAAATGCATCGACATTAATGGAAAATATTTTATTTTTTATTTTTCAAAAAGTAGACTAAGTAATTAATTTTCACAAACGTAGACAACTACTTGTATATGTTGACCAATAGTATCGTAACCTTAAATATAGAAGTGATTGCATTAGTAAATAATTGAATCAAAACAAAGTTAAATTAAGAACGGTCGCGTCGTCGGTTGGTGGCCTCATAAAAAGAAACAACTCATTGTTTTCTGATTAAATGCTCATTCGTGTCGCTTCTTGATAAGACAATTTAATTGAACGTTTTGAGAATAAAAACGTCATGTGTAAAATGCAAAAACAACGCGGATTGTTGCAAAATTTCATGACGATCGCACACACAGTGATAATTCCCTAGCTCGAATTTTATATAGTGGGAGAAAACGATAATAATGGGCCACTTGTTCGGCAAGTAGGTAGTATTTATTTGGATGTAAATAAGTATATGTGTGATTTCATGGAGGGTGTATATTGGGGGGAGAAAAGAAAATGTATGTAATGCGAAATGATGGCAGATAGCCGGTAGTTTGGTTACAAGCAATGACAGAGCATGGAGGAGATTAGTTCGAGCAAATGAGGGCACAACGTTAACCATATTATAAAGATAAATACATCGGCATTTACATGTACATATAGAAATGTATTAAACTGGTTTATTGGTGTATTTGTATGAAGAACGCGCAGACGGACGTGTGAGACATGGCGAGGTGGTTAAGAGGCAGCGGTCGCACAGCCCCAAGGTCATAACGCGTCTAGACGACCCGCACACTCTCTCTCGCCCGCCCTCTTGACGTCTACCACAGGTCGTCGTCAGTTCGTCATTCCCGGACATGCCACCAAAGAGGCACCGTACTAAACAGAGAAAGATGGTGCGATACAATGCACGGCACGCTGTTGGGGAAATAGAAAAACAGGGTTACATTGAAGCGATCGACTCGACTCGAATCATTGGAAAATTTCATACAAATCATTTCATATTTTCTTATTCCAACTCAAAAACTTTTTTACAACGTTCACAATGAAATGCCGTTTTAATGAAAGTGGATAAGAGAAATTGGTGAGATTTTAATTATTGCAATTTTTAGGTTAACTTACGGGTGCACCGTACGACTGCGCGATTGGTCGCTGTCGTTGATCGCTCACGTGATCAGTCGTTGGGGCGGTGGTCACGTGGTCGGAGCGCTTCGCTACGCAGGTGAATACGCCAAGCGCTGCACTTACCACCACCGCGCACACTACTAGCAGCAAAACGCTGCCCTGTGTCACTGCAACAATTAACCAATATCATAGGAGATAAACTACAAAGCCACAGATAAGCAAACAAAACTATTATTTCTAAATTACCTAGGGCTCTAAATTAAAAATTCCTGACAATCTGGAGACCATTCCAATAAGACCGGAAATAGACATAGAAAAAGAATACTTCATACCAAAATTAGGTTTTTTGAGTTAATACCTACCAACGCTTAGATGTGGGAAGGCTCAAGTTAACAGGTAGAAGGACTGGATAATTTTACTCTCGATCCATACACGGATGTATATGTATATTTGTACGTATGTGTATAATGGTGGATGTGTACGAAAACTTTAGAGGTGTTTTAATCGAAATGACAAATTTTAAGATATACCCTTATTTTATGACGGGTGCGATATAAAGATTGGTATATGCACTTGCTATTATATATGCAAATTAATTTATTTCAGAAAAGTTTTAAATTTATAGATAACAGAAGAAGTTATTGACTGCTAAACCATTAAAGATAGAAACATTAATTTATTTTGAAAAACCGTGATTTCTGTATATATTTATAATGTTTCTTGCAGCATTCACATCAGTTTTAATACTGTACTAACCAAAAATATCATTAAGTCATTAATACATTTTTGTAATAATATTTCAGAAATAACTTGACTTTTTGCAATAATGTATGTGATTTAGATGGTTTCTCTCTTCATAAACCGAGTATTATTTTTAAGATAGGGTTCTGTATTTTCTGTTCTAATTTTGGGTGAACGAAGTTACAGGTAACTACTAGCAAATTTATAAAATAGTTGAGATGTGAGTAAAGTTTAACATTTTCTTAAATGGGCTTCACAATAAGTATCAATCCAGAGAAACAATAGGTCGTTCCATTTAACATTTCTTGTACGATAACGCAGCGATAAATAAATTTCTACTATATGTTCTTACGTTGTGACGTATGCCTAGTGTCTACCTTATATTAGTTTGGACATTTTTAAATGATACCCAACGATACTTGCTCGGGACTAAGTACTGGTATTACAGGTTTAGATTCGTACAATAGAAAATCAAAAGTTCATCTGGTGCATAAACTCACACGTCCAGAAAACGTCATAAATTATGTGGAACGTCATTTTGCCGTTTAGGTACGGAAATAAACGTTTTGTCTGTTAAATGAATCGAACCTAATACTAAATCAATACGATCGTTCTTAATGATAATAAAACTGTACATTGTACAGTACCTTTTTTAAATTTATTATGATTTGTATCATACAATCACAATATAAAGTACGGGTTCACCAATAACAAACCTAATATTACAAATTTTAACGTCTAAGTATCCTAGTATCATTATTATATTTTGTAAGTGAAAAAATTTTTTCTCATTATAATCGAAATATTCAGATATTATAAGTAATTTAAAGTGTTAGAACAGAAACTTGATTTTTATGGAGTCTCCAGACTAAAGCTGGAGAATTGGTAATCCTAAAATGAACTCATTAATAATCTCAACCACAACATCTTATCGTGCAAAACTTGACCAAACAAAATTATCACCAAACCACCTACTGGCGCAGTGGTCAGAGTACTTGCTCTCTTCGGTTCATGCGTCAATTGATACTGGGCTCAATTCCTGTTGAATCCTAGACTTACGATCCTAGACCTAAGATAAAAATTGACCAACAAAAATTCTCTAAACAGTCCTATATGACCTTAGATGTTAAAGCGATTTAAAATACACAAAAATTCAACTTCTTGTTCTACTAAAAAATGTCCCTATTATCCTTTTAGGTGAGTGTTTCCATAAAAATAATTTCTTGCTTACAATGGGAATGTCTACCAAATCTCTTATTTCACATGGTTATCAATTTATGCATCGATTAATTAGGCAGTAATTTATCTTCTGGTAAGCTGTCAAGTTGTTTTCATTCTATTTATATAAACAATATATTAGAATATATCGTAGACACCTCGTTAATTTGACATCTAGTTAAACCGATTTCAACAGGAGTCAAAAATATGGAAATTATTATGGAAAATTTGAGCGGCGAAAGAAAATTCTTACGATCCCCGAGGGTGTAGTCGTGGACCATATAGACGATAGTCGTGACAGTTTCATAAATATCCGCTGATTTATTAGTGTTCTGTTAGATGCTTTTATAAACAAAATAACATTTATTGGAGGAATTAAAGCTAATGTTTTAAGACGAAAATCTCTTTCTAATCTCTACGAGAGTTAAACGGAAAATTTTACTTTATTATAAGTGTTTCTGACCTGAATTATTAAGTTGATTACAACATTGCGAATGAGTGATGGTGAATTTTTGATGAGAAAAAAGTGGTATAGTATTTCAACAATGAAGAGTCTGGAACTGTAATGAAATATTTTCCCAGTAAAAAAAACGTTTTTATGTGAATTACTCGGAGATTGATTTCGTTATATAAAAGAGACAAACATAATTGCGTTTTAAACAATTTCATAAGTGCAGCAATAATTACACGAGTATGTGTTATACGAATATAATTTAATAGCCAGCAGGTGCAGATGTAATGCATAAAAACCTGTCGTCTGTGTAGTATTCTCAAATACGCATGCAGTGACGCACCCTTATTGATGGGGGCCTGAATGTCTGCCTTTCGTCTAGACATAACAGACATTCATTTGATAGCTGAGCAAGCGAAAGCGGTCGCTCGACAATCATCTGTCGTGCATTATCAAACGAATTGTATCAAACAATCAACGTTATTACCAGGAATCTATCCAACGTACAGGTAGACGTATAATTGATGGACATGACAGATATTTCTTTATCTTATCTTTTTGTTTTATGTCTTAGTTACGACAATTTTTTTTTCTAAGAATAATAAAATCTTCATGATTTCCATCTGATTGTTATTTCTAATTACAAAACAAACTCACATATTGTAGAGCATTAAGAACGAACCCAGTGATTTTAATTGTTAACACAAGTTTATCTACTAAAGCCCAAGTCTACTTTTTCAAATTTAAATAAATAGATTCGTAAAAATAAATATATATGCGATAAAAAGGGAATAAATATTAACATTACTTAAACAACATAAAAGATTATTTTGACAGACATTTGACTTTGACATTTTCTTTGTTCCGCAATGATCACGGTTCGATTAACAAACAAGAGCTTCTGAGTTAGAGACAATGCAACAACTGTTAGTGTTGCGTAACGTTCTATGTTAACTAAATAAAAAAGAAACCTACCTATTCATAGCATTTAGCCTTTAATGGCTTAACCATGTTAAACCTTTTCCGGTCTACGCGGAAATTATTTAAATTCAGGAAGGAAGGGTTGCGACTGAAATTTAATTTATAGGCACATTTTCTGTTAAATTTAGTTCCACGTTGAAACTACGAGTACATTAGAAATAATAACTTTTTAATATAAAAAAAAAATTCTTTTTACATGAAAATAGTTCTCGTTTTATTTTATAGTTGACAATAGAAATGGCTGAACAATATAAAGTTAATAGCAGTGGCGTGCTGTTTATGGAAATTGCAGAAGCAACGCTTCCCATGTTTTTTAATATATAAGCTATATTTTACTCGGTGATTATTTTTATAGTTTAGCTTTATATTACAGTTTTGTTGTAAATATTATCTTCCATTCTCATTGTAGAAAACAATAAAATTACTGTAATGCAAATTTAAATGTTAGCTTGTTTAAGTGCATAAATATTTTTACTAGAAATTACGAAGAACCTTGCGTTCGGTGTTGTGGTTGAGAAGCAACTAATTTTTCAATCGCGTGTAGAAATAGACCTGATTTAAGTTTATTTTTAAACCCATTTAACTCGAGCAACTTACTTTAAAAATTGACAACAACAAAGAAAAAAAGTTGATATGTGTTCATTCAAAACCATGAAGCTTACATGTTATAAATCGTTGACAATGTTATTGTATACTTAAATTAATAAATGCATTCACTTTGATTGTGCATTTGCCATTTCCTTGGAAAATTCGTCTTAGATTTTCGCTTGTATAAAAATTCTCAAGTTGTATTTTATTACACTTAAACTATCCGGTGCTGCTTCGAAAAGCTTTTATTTTATAGAGAAGAAAAATCAAAGATTTTCATAAAAGACCATTATGTGGTGCTTTCAGTTTCCTGATTTTAGTTCTTTTTTATTGTAAGGTAGCCATATCCATCACTGACATTCTCAATACACTTCTGCATTATAGCTTATGTGAAAAGACGTTATCTTATACGTTATACGAGACAATTTATCGCATAGTATAAGAAATACCCAGAAATTTTTCCTTGCGATGAAAATTATCCAAGTATTATCCATTTCTCAATCACATGTAGTGATATACAAAGAACGGGTAAGAATTTGAGCGATTGAATCCATTTATGCATTACAGTTTAATAAACAAACCTAATCGCACTAATACACTATTTTAGTCTGATATTAACTAAAAAAAAAATATTGTTCAGACAAGGCAAATCTTACTGATATTTGTCAGGATGAATCTTATCATATACATGGATTATGTATGAATATAATTAACAAGTACATATTTTCTTATCATAAAGAGATGTGAAACGTGGAAATTTATATCAAATGTTAAGAGCTTTCATTAGTATACATTTTCCATGATTTGTACATTTGTCCACTTATAAAATGAATACCTTTTATCTATACTCTTTCATTCTGAAAGTTTAGGTAAGTACCTAGTTAAGTATATAAGATAATAAGAACAACATAGTTTGGAAATTTTATTTTTAATTAACTGATAATTATACACGTGGAGCAATTACGGATTCTGAAAGAGCATTTGAGGAGCAATTACTTGGCATATAGTTTAATTAAAAGAATATGCTGCGCTAATTTCTTTCCAGGGTTTTTTTTTAAGAATGCATTTAAAGATTCATTAAGTCAAGTATTAGGACATTTTGTGCAATAATTGAGCCTTAATATTTAAACTTTGAAATGACATATCTTATATATACAATGCTAGATTTAACTTGATATTTGACTTTAGATTGATTTTATTTGAAGCCAAATTTTAGTTAATTAACTTAAAATTACATCAAGTTGCTTGAAAACCAAGTTAAGTAGTGAAAACCAAATTGTATTCAAAAACGATACATAAAAACTAGGAATGTGAACAAGGGACTAGTTTTAATACTTAAAAAGGTACATCAAGCATACAAATGAAAGAAGTGAAACTTCTTTTGATTATACATCATTATAATAAATAAAATAGTTAAGGAAAATAGCAATTTTTAAGATGTTCCCGAAAGAATAATTTTTATGTTAACATAAACTGAAATTTTGTTTTTCAATGATAACTACGTTAAACATATATTCAGTTTTATTCTTTCAAACATGAATGTCATTACACTGGATGCCATATTTTCCAATGTTTTATACATTTGTGTTGGCATAATGTTATTATTATTACTATGGATAGTCATGGGTGTAATGGGAAACATAATGTAGTATAATATTTTCGAATTTTACACAGCAATAATTTTTTTTTCCATCTCACCTTAAGAAGTGTCACTTCAAAAACTAAATGTTGATAAAAAACATTTTATAAGCGTTATCATAATAATATGTTTATTTACAATTTGTATGATTAGAGTTTTCTTTTTAATTTCTGGTATCTTTTTTGAAGCTTTTAATTAAGAAAGTAGTGATTAGTTTTATAAAGTGACAAATGTCCCCTTATAAGAAAAATCGCTATGTACGCCACTGCTTAAATATAAAATTTTCATATACATATTTAAAACTTAAGAGTTTTAACACTTTTGACTTACTTTACATTAAACTGACATTGAAAATTAACTCCACAAGTTAAAGTCTTGATAATTACTCGAATAGCACCTATTTTTATTTATAAACAAGTCAACAGTAACCATATATCACTTTTAGTATGTATCTTAACAATTTTTAAGCTTATCAGTTTTTAATTGAAATAATTTTATTTAATTTGTCGTTATTGATTTTCGTTTTGTTTTAAGCACTAGGAAATAACCCAACTACAAATCGATGCGTTCCAAATTGTTTAAGATAGCTTTACATGAAAGGGGAAAATTGACTAGGCGGATATTGATCTAATAGAGTTCAAGGTCATACAACACAATATGCTGTGTGAAATGATACGGTTTCTGCGAAAAATGTATACCTAAAATACGAGTTGTAAAGAAAAAAAATTCGATAATTACACTTACATTAATTTTTGCCAGTAAGCACTAAAAAAAGCTAAGCACACAACTGATGGGGGCAGCTTTATATTTCCGTAAGGGAATGACGATTTTACAATTTCAATATTACAAAACGAATCACTTTTAAAAATCAATTAATTATAGAGCAGACACGAACTGTTTGATATGAAACCACTGAGTGTCACAAACTTTCGTATTCCTTGTTCTTTAATTTATTCTCGCAAAACAGGCCAATCAGATGGAATAACATTATCTTTATGATTAGAAGAGCCGTTTTTTCACATTTTATCTAATATTTTTTTTGTCTGTTTAATAATTCTCATCACATATATTGTTATATTATTTTATTGCAATTATTTTCTTTATTGTATCCCTATAGTAAATGCGGAAAGATTAAATGATAACTCGTTTTGAAGAAATGAATATAAAATAAGTCAACGAACTTCTTTTTGTTTCAGCCTTTGTGTCTCATCTATCATTTATATGCTTTTTAGATATCCAATTGACTGTATTAATTTATAAGTACACAGATAGATTAATTATTGTAACTTTGTATGATAAAACTTTATATTTGCCTTCATAAAATGTATAAGTTCTACATTTCACATAATTTTTTCTTATGAAGACAAATGAAATGTTTATCTAATAAAAAATTGTATAGACACAAAATGTTGAAATGTTGTTGTTAAATGTTTTTACTGTAGGAAATGGAATGATTGGTTTTACATTATAATTTAGTAGTATTTATCGATTCGGAAATATAAAAAGTGGAAGACCAAATATCTAGTTCTTGTATCCGATTTGAGTTTTTAGATTGGAATCGATGAACTATAAAAACATTATGGAACTTGTTTAAATACAAAACTATGCCTCCTTTCATAGTTACAAAAAAAAAATTTAAAAGTGGCGAAATTTTACGACAAATATAAGATTAACAAAAGTTTATGAAGACGAATCCTGTTAGTTGAAAGAATTAAAAATTAATGCAAAGAAGATCATTTAATATTAAACAGTAGAGTTGATGAGCAAATCAATTATAACATTAAATATTTAACCAAGTGAAAGTAATCTACGTCTATACTCAAAATTAGATTTTGATAGTTTCAGATAAAAGGTTCACTTTTTTATCTCTAAAGTGAAAAAGCTCTTACTATCTGATATTATGATATACCTAACTAGGCATATGACAAATTTCTCATTTGAAACTTTTATCACATAAGTAATTAAATATAAAAAATTGATCTGTTATTGACTATTTGTATGATCCAACCATGAAGGAAATAAGAAAGAGGTATATTTCTGTGTTAAAGAGAGGAAAAAAATATGATTGAGGAAAATGTCGCTGTTTGACACTGTTAGCTTTACTGTAGGTACTGCACACAGAAATTCATAAAATTCTTGACAATCGATAGTCATAAAACACACCACCGAGAGCAAAATGATGGATCGTCACGTCACCTGGACTCTTTTTCGGAAGTGGATATCACAGAATTAATTAATTATAATTACCTCTATTTTCGACTTATTGTTTGATTTTAAATTAATAAAATACTTTATTTAGATCCTTGATAGAAGTTTTTATTATCTGTATAATTAACATCAGAAAGAACTCAGTACGTTTAAAATCAACAGTCTCACGGTGACTATATTGTAGACCTATTTAGTCAAAAATGGGGCTATCCTAAAATTACGTAGGGCACTTGAAGGGATTTTTTTGACTCCCAACCCCCTATATAACAGATAATAATAAATATTAACATCTCTTTGCCCTATTATATTGCAATCTATTTTTAAAAAATAATTTTTTTAAATAAATATTATGATATAACTCTTCGTCGGGTCTGTAAATTTTTATTGTAAGTTGAGTAATCTCATACTCAGAGAACTTCAACATGGCGCTAGTTTGAGGATATTCACAAGCTGGCTATTTATTAAATAAATCACCAGTATAATGTTATTATTTTTGTTTATTTAATGTTACATAAACTACTATGGTAATTAACGACTATTGAATCCAAAAACCCATGAAAAAAATCTCTGGCCTTCATTAGGATTCAAGCCCAAGAAGGACCACTGGCAACTAACTAATCAACCAACTTACAATTAGTGACCTAAAATGTATTATTTTAATCAACTACGTATTTAAGCATTAAGCATCAAAGGACCCCTCCGCCAGTAACTCATCCCACCCTTTTGAAAATTTTAACAAAATTAAGTATGATCTCTTATCTACAAAAGAATTACTAATTAAAAATTATTCTCTACAAACAAATAAATATCTTAATTTAAACAAACAAACGATCTGAATCTGTCTTGTTTTGGTGCTTTTGTGTCTAGATAAAGGATTTATCAAATCTGTAGCTGGACATTTTTTTAAATGAATTGTGCTTGACATTTGACTTGTAAATGAAATAGCTTGAGAAATCAATACCTAATTTGATATTTCAATATTAAATATTTGATTTGAATTTGACTTGATTTCATGTTAATTTTAGGATAAGTACCTTGAAAACCAAGTCATGCAGTGAACCCCTATTTACTGATTTTGGATCGTTGTTTACCTTATTCAGAACTTGATCACTACATCTACTACATCACTACATAAAGGTTCTTATATTGATCGTTGAAGGAAAGTTAAGCTTAAAACATTGAAGAATCGTTCCAGTTTCCAAGTATGAATACTAAAATACAACATATTTTTAAACCAAAACTTAAAATACAAATAAAGTATAAGTTTTATGAAAATTTATTACTTGGTCGGAAGTTGGTGAAGGTTAATCCCATAAAATCATTCAAAATAAACTAATAAAGTTTTTAAGAAAAAATTCTTTCCCTTACAATAGATCAAGGATTTATTATGTTTTGGAATATGAGACAGCTTTTAATAATTCAAATGACTGAGTTGGCAACTGTCTGGAATATATTCATGTAAGTTTTATAATCTAAAATCATATAATAAAATGTTTCAGTTACACAACGGTTATTTCATGACTTGAATTCTCAAGTGAAATTATTTAAAAAAATTATTAGGCATGATATAATTTAAATTGTATCGATAGAGAGACAATTGTATATATTATGTATTTGAAAAATGTCATTTTGCACAAGTCTCAGTGCGGTATTCATTCAATGAATTGAAAGATAGTGAGCAGACATAAATATTTTAAAAACAACTATGTATTAATTGTGATTAGATATGTAAATATATAACGTGCCTCATTAAGATATTGATAATACTGAAATCGCAGACAGACGCACTTCAACATTTTTTATTAAGATATCTACTTATTTTCCTTGAAATTTAGTGGCATTGACAATTTTTTTATGATTTTCCGTAACTTTTATAACAGCTTTAAATTAATGCAATGAACAATGAAGGTTCTCTTTAGCGATATCTATTCGTTAATTTCTTTTTTATTACTTGCTGCAAAGAATATTTTCATATTAACATTTTAAATGACAATAGGAAATATTTACGCAATTGAAGGATTTTTTTTCTTACAAATGTGAACTATTATTCCTTAACTAAATTTTCTAGCACGTTGTCACAGCGATACCAGGGAATATACAATGCAAAATTTTCAAAGAGTCTAGCAAATCAATACATAAAAACGTCTAATTCTAAAATTTGAAGTAACTGACATAAAGACCAAAGATATTTGGAAATAAAATGTCTCAATGAAAGAAATATTTGAACTTTTCTTCTAAGACACATTAAAGAAAGGATCAACACTAAAATTTATTGTAAACTAAATGATATAAAATATTCGAATAGCTTACGCATTAAATCAAAACAAACTAGCAATTAATCGCTCTCTCCGCATCATACGTCGAGTGGTACAGGGTTCGATCTCCGTTGAATCCTTGACTTAAGATCCTAGACCTAAGATAAAATTGACCAACAGAAATTTTCTGTGTTTAGACAGTCGTGATAAGACCTTAGATGTTATAACGAGTAAAGAAAAACACCAAAGAAAAAAAATAGATAAATCATTTAATTTTTTATTTGTTCCAGCAATTAATTTTTGTTTCGATGAGTGTGTTTATTGGAGAAAAAATTTAACCCGTTTGGAAATTCTAGTGTTGCAACCACCTTTACATACAAACGTTGCCAACTTCGCGAGAACAACTTTAACGTTTTACGAAGAAAAAAAAAAGATAAGACACGATAAAAAAAAATATTGTCGAATTGAGAACCTCCTTTTTTTGAAGTCAACAATAAGCTATGCCTCGTTTTCAATAACTGTTGAATCCTAGACAACGTGTTTTTTGTTTTTTTTTTACAAGTTACTTAATAAGATTTAATTGATTTCCTTCATAATTTTCAGTCTTTATTTTAGAAAAATTGTAATTTTTAGTTAGCTCCTTCTTTGTATTATACAAAATAATGATAATTCGGTGATAATAATTCAATTCAATTCATAAAAGTATGCAACTTTTCATTAATGTTTATTTATGATGTTATCACGTAAAACTATCGTCCGTAAATCGACTTTACAGACAACCAATTTTTTGCAATGACTTAAGGTTAATGTTTACACTTTTAAATAAAATAACTTGCAAATTCAAAGCTTAACTTGGCTTTTTGTTTTGATTTTAAGCTAAATTTAAGTCAAGGAGCTTGATAATCAAGTCAAGTCGCTTAAAAATTAAGTCAAATAGTTTCACAAACCTAATAAATAATGTAAAAACCAATAAATACAGAAGAAAAATATTCCCAGTGAGCTTCACGAGCTTAACAAGAAGTTTAACTTCTTTGAAAATGTAAAAAAAGAACATTCTAAAAATCTGTTGAAAAGTGAGAAAATTTAGTGTTATAACTACAGATTAAAAAAAAAAAGTTTGGAATGTATTCCCAGATTTTTTTAAAGAAGTCGTTCCTGAGAATGTGTATGGTTCTTTAAAGTTACAAGGAGCAGATCAGGCCCCGTTCTATTACGCCTCGAGTCGAGGTCTAACGAGATTTTACCATATAGAGTTAACTTCAAATTTTTTGTTGAAAGACCAAAATATATGTATAAGTCAAGAAAGTAATTACTAAAGAAAAAAATAACTTTTATTATACTCTTCGATTTTTTAAGCCAATAGAAATGAAAATTAATCTTCAAGTAAAGTAATTATCAAACAATATATGGCTGCAAGGGTTTGAACAAAATTTCATTTTCCTATGCACGAATAATCTTTATGACAAGTTATCAAAACGAAATAATCTGATTACGAATTTAATTACTCGCATAATTTTTATTTGATGAATAAACGGTGAATAATAGTAAATGGACAGTAACATATTGCACATAAAAACGAACAAACGAACATTTTCATTTCGTTTCAAATACATATATCATTTTTTTCTGAATTCGTCTAGACGAGAGATTTATTTGATTGTCGATGATAAACTAAACCTTGCTTGTGTATGTGGATATTGTATATATGAACTTTGCCATTACTGTACATAAAAGTGTATACTGGTATTTTCAATTTTAGACGATTCTCTAAGCGTTGAGAAATATTTAAGGTGTGCCCAACGATTATTTTCGATATATGTTTATTGTTTCACGTTTGAAAAAAACATCATCTAAGATTTTTATATCTATCTAAAAATCAGTGATATCGAATATATAATATCTACAATAAATAAATGTAGGTATATCAGCTCGTATTGTTTCTACTAGGAAAAATATAATCTTAATGGTATACAAATATTCATGACAATGAGTTTGTTGTTATTTGAAACGATTCAATAATAATAAAGACATAACATCAGATATAATAACAATAATAGTAACAATAAGAAATGTGCAAAGACAAGACCAGAATGTCTTATTACATTTACTGAGACTGCACTTTATATTATAGGCTATTGCCCTCTGCCATGGCATATCGAATTCAAACCCGACTGACAAAGTAAACCCCTTGGGCTTGTTTCTATTTATAAATTCAACTTGATATAACCTAAGCTTTGCATAAAAACAAAAAATAATAAAACCTTAGACAATAAAATATCAAATAAACATAAAAATATAATATAAACTCATTAAGAAATCACATGATCGAATAAATTTCAAACAGAAATTCATGCAACAGGTAGTTAACTACTATAAAACATTCCCTCAATATGAATGTTCTTTAAAAATTAACAGTATATTTTAAATTCAAATACTATCATTTGCGTGTCAAAAAAATCTATTTAATTTTCGTTTCTCTTTTTCAAACTCGTCAAAGCTACACGTGCCAATTTTGGAATCCGGAGGAATTTATACTGTAAAAAATTTAGTCGCTTTATTCGTTTTGTACTTTTATGAGAATGAAATAGAAATACATACTCATGTTGTGCTACATTCGATTTTAATCAATTTGTATAAATATATTCAAGGATATTTATTCAAACTAAACAGACTGAATTTCTAATTTAATTTGTGTGACTATATTGTGTGCATGCAAAACCGATTCGATTGATAAAATCGAATGTATTTAAAAATGAATTAACATACTTTTCGGAAGGTTAAACCAATTTTTTTTCTTCATTTTTTCAACTGCTTGTGGTATTTAGAATTAATTGAAGTTAGAAATTGAATTTAAAGTTGGTTTATGAACGATAAAAACTTATTAATGAATGAATCAGAAAAAATCGATTATAAATTGGCTTATTTTTGTGGTAATGAATTGACTTGATAAAAATACTATATATTTCGTGCTATGATATATATATATATATATATATATATATATATAGTTTTTAGGAATTCATCAAGTCAAGTACCTGGACATTTTTGCACTAAATTGAGCTTAATATTTTAACTTTGGAATGCAATAAATTACAAATTCAAGTAAAAAATAAAATTTCGCTGACTTTGAACTTAATTATTATATTTCACAAATACTATTCACTAAAATTCACAACACAAATTATAAATTAAAGTAAAAATAAATGTAAAAATCACAAAACGAAAAATCCAAATTGTTAATTTTGTATCTCCAGATACGTATTTCAAACGCCATGCATTCGTCATCAGTGGATCAATTTGATCCACGTTCTAAAATTATAAAAATAGCGACTATAAAATGCAACTAACCAACTATTGAGTGACAGACTCGTATAAAATTCCAACAATGAAGAGCTTTTATATGTTTTTAATTATCACTACATGGTTAGAAAATAATTTTCCTTTCAAGTTCAGAAGAAAGAATTTCGATCAGTTTCTATAAGGATAATAAATTGATCGTGCAAAACCTCTAGGTTATTTACAATTTGTATATGCACTATGTATTAAAAAACGAGACCCAAAATTGATTCGCCTAATCTCAACATGGAAATGTGCTTCAAATTCAACGTTCAATATATTTACTTTAATTTTTATAACTAATATGGTATGTTAATCTAATAACATAGATCTTTACCTTTGAAAAAACTAGTTTGGCCCTTAGACTAAAAGTTTGGAATCCCCTGGTCTAAATAATGACTTAATGTTTGATAGAAGTTTCTCTATGTGACCAGATTCCAGGGATTCATTACTTGACTAGATTTAATTTTCAAGCTACTTTAATTACTACTAACTTAAAATTAAGTTAAATGAAAATATTTATTATTTATAGCAAGTAAAGTCAAGCATTAAATTTGAAACTTATTTCTTTTCAAAGTTTAAATATTCAGCTCAACTCATTGCACAAAATTTCTTAATACTTGACATGATGAATCTCTACCCCATGTGTATGAAAATAGGTAAAGTATGCTTCTATTTCTACATGCTTGGTACCTATCTTTAACAATATATGATTGGGAAATCATACGAAACATGTCAAACAGAAACGTTAAATGCATTTCTTTTTATCAGTTCAATAAAAATATATTGTAATTTTAGAACCAAAATTTCTTATTTTTGCACGGAAACTATTTGATTTAAAACATATCAAAAAGTACTTTTCTATCACACAAATTTTTTTCAAGTATTAAAGCTCATTAAAAATAATTGTATCAAACACGGTTCAATGAAAATAATTTTTAACATCAAAAATTATTTGAAAATTTGATTTTTTAGTTCTAACATTATTATAAACTTATAGTTTATGTATGAAATATTTTTTTATGCGCTAAATAATGTTTTTATGTTTAATTTGAATTGAAAATTTAAATTTGTTTGAATAAATGTAATGATATTATTATAATTGAAGTATGATCGAAATGTTGATATAATGATTCAAACATTTGAATGACAACTAGTCCCATTTTCCTCTATTTAACGTTTCTCCTGTCAAAATGTTTTGAATAGATTTTTTTTGTGAATTGCTGACGTACGAAGAATTTGCATTTCGTAATTGAAAAAAGAGCAGGAGCCTAAGTACACAGAAAAAAAATTTATTATTAACATGGTTGAAAGCATTAATCTATTATTCACCTTAAACATAGTTCATTGTCGCTATTCAGCATAATTTAAATTAATCACGGTGTTCAATATTCTACATATTACAGCTTTGGTAGAAGAAATTGAAGATTTTTAAAATTTAAAAAATCGAGTTTTTGATTAAATCTTAATTATATTGCAGACATCTCTAAACATCCAAGCATAGGAAATTGTCTATAACTCTATAATGTATACAAATTGATGTAAATAGATAAAACATTAAATTTGTTAAACCAAGTTTCTTATCACAAGCAAGTATGAGGGGTACATACCTACATAATATAAAATGTTCTTTAGCATTATGCATTTTTTTTTGGAAAAATGCTACTTTTTAAAATCCTCTAATAAATTTTAAAATAAAAGTCCAAAATATTTTTTTGAATTTGCTTGAATTGATAACATTCTTATAGTTGCAATGATTCATGCCATATTTCAACTTAATATCTTCATCTCCATGTAATAATGTTGTATGGTTTAATACAGTAAAATACGAGTATGAAGTATATTAATCGATAATTTAGACAAGAAAATTTCGAATCGACCCTGGCACCACTGGCGCCAGATGCGACAACTTTTTCCAATAAGTAGGCCACATCGTTTTTGCCACAAATAAAAATTCATATCAACCTCTCTGCTTCATAACACACTTTTTAAGCTATTTCATCTCACATTGAAATGATCGACCTGTAGTTTCGTTTAGTCGGCCATCAAATTTCAAAAAAAAAAGAAAAAGACTAAGGCTGTAATAGGTGAAACTTGCACAATTATATTTAAATAGGTATGTTGCAAAAAAAATGTATAATCAATTGATTACACAAGTACCTATGCGTTCTTTTCCATATTGCAAAATCACATTAAATATCCGTAACACATCTAAATTCCATGAATTAGAAAAATGTGTAGAATATTGCATAAAATAATAATGCATTTTAACAAATCAATTTCGATATTATAATTAATTAAGGCCAAACTTTACTATTTTAACATGACATTATTTCTACTGAATTGTCGATAAAAAAACCTTCAATGGTCAAATAATCATTCGTCCACTGTTTAAATAAAAAGTGCACAATCGAAAAGAGTTTATGTATGTATGTTTCTAAATTTGAATCTTCGCGCCAATCTGGTTAAGTAGTTCCCATAGTTACTCTACTAGATTCTAGACTGCACACTTAGTGTGATTGCGTGGTTATGGTTAAAATTACTCAAGAGCTAACATTAGAATCAGTAGTCAATTGGTATAATGTATGTTGATTTTATATTTTGTAATAGATTTTATTATTTTTTGTGTGGTTTAAGTCGCTTTAACATCTTAGGTCATATCAAGACACACAAAAATTTCTGTAAGTCAAAAATCTTAGATCTTAAACCTTATATTTAAGGATTCGACGGGAATCGAGCCCATTTCCACTAACGCATATAGCGAAGAGAGCAAACTGCTCTAACCACTGCGCCACTAAGTAGACATTTATTAAATTATTAATAGCATATTTCCTTAGTTTCCATATACACCCATCCCCCGATTTACATGGAACATAGGTTCCTTTGAAAATCATGCAAATCGATATCGTAAATGTTTATACGTAAAACCGTGTACATCATAAGTATGCATAATTTTTTAATTTTTTATTAGTTTTAATAATATTTTTGGAAAAAGTTTTAACTATAGGTACACTATTTTTGTGTATATGTAGGTATATACACAAAAAGTAGTGGTGTTTTTTTTTAAGCCACTTTAACATCTAAGGTCATATCACGACTGTCTAAACACAGAAAATTTCTGTTGATCAATTTTATTCTTAGGTCTAAGATCTTAAGTCTAGGATTCAACGGGAATCGAACCCGTACCACTTGACACATGAAGCGGAGAGAACTACTGCCTCTAACCACTGCGCCAATAGGTGGTACAAAAAGTAGTATTTACCCTTTTACTGTTACTTTTGAATAAATTTTCGTTTAATTTTTTAACATATATTTGTTGAGTTATTAAGAAATAAGATATTAACTTAATAACTGAAAAAAAAAATAAAGCAAAATAAAAATAATATGTTTGATTTCATTGGAACATATTCCAATTTCAGAGTGGGATATTTTCCTTCAAATATGTTGTGTTATTACATACCTAGAATTATTTTTATAAACTAAGGAGATGAGTAACGTCACTTCATCTTAACTACGTATATGTAGATTATAGTATTAGTATTTTGAGATTCAAAAATGTTGCAGAAATTATTGAGAAAATATATAAATTGATCATTATTCAAACTTTTTTAATATAGCTATGAGAAGTTAAAAAGTTAACAGAAACAATTTTTTACAGAAATCCCTTGATTAATACATCTACCATATTAATAAAACATAGAGTCTATCGTAATATTGATTAAGTATATACATTCTACTTTATATTATATTTTAATCTTCTTAAGACTGTAGTTTTTTATAATATAATCAACTGAAATACTAGGATAAAAAGATTTTAACGCTTTTTAACTCGTTTTAAGACGCAGCCACAAAAATTTTTATTCCAACAGACATTTAAAACTGTTAGGACTTAGGACTCTATTATAGAAGTTAAATATACAGATTATACTTTCACGATAAAATAATGCACGTATCATAAGAACAAGTGTCATTAATCAAATAATTTGTGAGTAAGTTTAATGTGATATAAGTGTGACATTTTAGAAAGTAACAAATTTTTATCAAAAAAATAAATTATACAAATATTTCACACAAATGCATTTTTTTAGTCGTCAGAAAGCGAATTGTTAAAATTTGATCGTCTGGATTTTGAAATGTGCTGACCTAAGTAAACGAGACTGAAGGAAAAAAAAATCTCGTGAGCATACAACAATTATTGCGTGTGTGTGCTGTCCTTTCATTTTTGTGGGTTACATACACGTACATGCTAGTCTCCAATAAAAAAGTTCATTTTTTTTTTTCGTATTTTTATCTTCCACGAATATTGCGGAAATATACGAGGCATATATAAAAAAAATGTCTGTGCATGTTGTTTGGTGAATAAGAAAGAAAGAGAGGCGTATATAGCAAAGACAGTATTAACTCATCAATCAAATTTGCTTATCGAAGAACTTGTTACGAGATGTAAGAAGAAATAATCATGCTGAGGTGTTATGGCCTTCACAGTGTTCGTGTGGCTTGGTCGTCGACATCGCCGTCACCGAGACGTCTTCTCATCGACTTTCTACAGTCTAGACGAAACGACTCTTCAATTAATTCAGCACAGTATTAAATAGCGCGAAAAGTAGTTTACGGCTTTTACAATTATTATATTTTATTTCTTTATTGATTTTCATTTAAATGCTGTAACGCTGCCCGAGGCTTCCACTATGTCAAGAAAACCGTTTTAATATTAGCACTTCGTTTTTATTATTTGGAACCATTTCCGTATAAACATATTCATAAATTGAAACGTTTAAACAATTTATACAGATTTTCTTAATATAATCAAAACGTTATTATTAGCCAAACTTTGTTACTTAAAAAAACAGTAGATGATTTTTAAAATTTTTCAAAAATCGAACTGAATGTTACGACCGACAAATCCAAGACAGAGTTTCTTGAAACTTTTTATAACACGTAGACAACTTTTTGAAACAAGTTTAACGGGATTGATAATTTATTAAAATCATATTCCTTTTTTTACTTTATTAATGTAATTTTTGTATTATCTTATTCTTGTATACTTTCAAGCTGTACGCTGTTTTATCTGTAATTTACCCCATATATCCCGTACACTTTAATCTATTTATGTATAGCCACCTTTATTCTTATAATATGATATCGAATACGGGTTGGTAAGCGATATTTTGAACAAAAAAAAAATGTTATGCAGTTTATATCGAACACTGAACTCTGATAACTGGCGTCTGTAAGCGAAAACTTTATTAATAACTCCGCAGTGAACAATGCACTCCCATCATGAAAAAATCAAGAAAATATATATCAGCATATAAATATAAATAAAATGTTACGTAATCAGTTTTAAATTATAATGCAAGCGATGCTTGTTATTTACTCAATTAGTAATCTTCCTGCATTTAGTAGAATTATAGCCGCATTTAGTTTGCTTCTGCTGTTATCAAAGCACTACTATTAAGTAGGTCAAGAAATTTAAAATAATAATATATGAAAAAAATTATTCTACTTATTTGATGCTTTAAATTAACAATTCTGTTTTTGCATTTTCATCATTACTTTGTTTATAAGACTCTCCAACATTTTCATTTGGTTGAAAATTTCTAACAATAAGTCTAATAACTATCTAGGTATAAACATAGAAATAAATCAGAGAAGCTTTCACATAATATTTAAACATAAATAAAACATATTTCTTATATACAAGCAGCTAACGTGTGAGTCAGTTTGTCGCTGATAGCTTATTAGTTTCTTACGTAACAGTGCCAGCCAATGGAGTGAAGTTGCCACGGAATTCAAATGGATACCATACATGAAATTATCATTGTTAAATTCAATTTCCATGATAATTAAAATTGATAATAATTAGAAATTCATAATATCTAGAACAGCAGTCAATTCTGTTGACTGCCGGGTTTTACTCGTAATGCATTATAGAACTCAACCAGTTCATTTGTTTTTAGCAGCAAGATCTCGCCATCGTTTCATTAATAAGAAATCATTAGCACTATTTTCCGGCTGTTCCACCGGCTTCATCCGTTTTATCTGAGTTTTTCCGTATTATCTGAGTATACACTTCAATAAATGCGGGGTACTCGAATAGGTTGGTTGCCTCTGATAACGCAGAGGCTCGGTTAATCTCAGGTGTGATAAACGAGGTTCTACTATATTTTCGAATATATTCGAGGTACCTCCTCCCCACATTACCTCGGATAAACGAGATTTTACTATACTATGTTGTTGAGTTAGAGCTGTACCTGACAAATGCATTGAAATTTTCAAGTTCACAAAATATGGAGAAGCGAAATTTTCTCATAACGAGAGTAACATGTAACGTGTTTCAAATATGGGCAAAAGTTTTTATTTTTCAAAGTTAATTTTTCTATTAGTGTAGCTAATAGGACAGCAGAAAAAAATGGTTTAGTTTAGCTTTTTTATTTGAGAAAACGGTAAGAAAAATCTTCTTGATATATTAGAGTTCCTACCAATGAGATATTTGCATTAAAAGAAGGTCTTCTTTGTATAGATTTTCTACAACCTATAATCTAAGTGTGACTTTTAAGTTCTTTTCCTCTTTTCATTGGAAACCATATTAATTAACAAGATACAAAGGATGAAAATACCAATACTATAACATTACGTATTTCAATAGTAAGTACTAAAATGCATACATCAAAATTTAAAACTCAATTAGTCAATAGTCACTATTTGTAGTCGAAAGTCACGATTTCGATTTAAGAGAGTAGTCAACCCGTTACTTTTGATTGTAAATAAAACACCTTAAAATTATTCTTTTGGTTCCTTCCAGTATTACTAAAATTATTCAATATGAAACCTCGAAGTTTCGTATGTGAAAGTATAGAACTTTAGCTTAATCCTTTATATGCTTAACAAATAAGTTATCGTCAATTACTAAGAACAAATGAATGATTATCTTAGCATGAGCTTCTATAAATAAGAAAAGAATAAAATTGGGAAACCTTTGCCTTTCAAACAGTTAGATCACTGCAAGTTAAGAATGGTAGCGATCGATATACATATTTCAATAAGTGATATGAGACACATACCTTATACTTCTATATTTTTAAGGAATATTTCAAAGTGAGGCCAGAAAAAAAAATCAACACTGCATGAAGACTTAATATTTTACAAAACTAAGACAATTTTCGGACGATAAGAATGAAATTTATGAAACGTTCTCATTTCTGATGGATCAGACAAAGGAAATCAACTTGGATGTTTTTGAAAAGTAATCGAAAAACAATGTTTTTATGTTTCTAAAGGTGGGGAAGTAGCCGAGCAATTTTCTTCGAAGCCTTGATTTGTACGGACAATGTCTGAAATAATTGATTTTCCTTATTTTTCTCATGGAAACAAAAACATAGAGAAAGAAAGACATATACTATTTATCGAATAAAAAATATTGAGGAAGTGAAACACATTTTGACATATTTTGATATAGACTCGAACGATTTTTATGTTTGATAGCACTGTGCGTGTGTATTTTAGTGTTGTTGATGGTAGTATTTGTCTCCAATGAATGTGTATTAAGGCAGCAAGGCACATATACACATAAATACACACACATACAAATACATTCACATATCCAAACATAATATAATAGTTCGTTGACCGCGGCATGGTCGCTCGCGGCCCGCCGATCTCCGCTGTGTGTTCACAGGAATGCCGCCGCCAATCTTTGTACCTAACTCTGTCACCTCCTTCTTTTCCATTGATAACGAAACAACAGTCATAACGGATCGTTGCATCGCTAACGATACCTAACACAAACGACTCAAATATCCAACAATTCGACTCTTCCTTAAATATTCGACACTCCAAAGATGGTGCCATTTTAAACTCAATTAACATCTCCCTGACAAACATATCTAGATTCTCAAGTTTAATTACATTATTCTAAAGATGAGTACCATTTTTTGGTTCATAAAACTTCTCAAAGATATATATCACTTCCTTCTTTACCATTAATAAAAGAAACAACAGTCATTATGAATTCATCAAGTTAAGTAACTGGACATTTTGTGCAATGAATTGAGTTGAGCATTTTAACTTGGAAATGACATAAATTAAAAATTTAAATATTAACATTTGACTTGAGTTTGACTTGATTTTAAACAAAAGTTGAGTTAGTGGCTTGAGAATCAAGCCAAATAATTTAAAAACCAAGATAAGTAATTATACCTGCTACATATACCTGCTAAGACAAGAAAATAAAATCTTCAATAATTCGATGCTTCCTCAAATATTCGACACTACAAAGATATAGTGCCATTTTAAGTACAAGTAACATTTCCATGACAAATATAGCTAGATTCTGAAGTTTAATTGCATTATTATAGAGACGAGTACAAGCAATTGAAGTAGGTACCCCAAAAAAATAATTTCAACTTTTTGAATTTTTGTTAATAAAAGTTTGTTAAATTTTTTTTTGTTAAACTACGTGTTTGTTCATGATTGTTCGTTAAGACAATTGGTGTAAATCTTAGTTTAAAAAAAAAAATTCTCTGGAGAGCCCCGCTCCCAATTTTTAAATCTTACTTTTCTCTTCAAATTGATGAATTTTTATTAATCCCCATTTGTTCGGTTAAACTTGCTGTTTGTTCAATTCTAATTTTTTTAAATCACGATTTATTCACTTTAACATAAAAAAATATACCTATATATAAGATATATTGATTAACGTAAGATCATTGTATATGCATTATAATATAAATGCACTGATACATAGCATTTAAAGGGGTTTTCAATAAATTTTTTCATATAAACAATATCTACAAATATTTACAAAGCATATTTACAGTATTTAAATACCTATTAATTGCTACAATGAGCTTCGCTACGATTGTTTATGTTATGTATAAGTGCATATATTAATTAAAGCTATGCATATAGAATGGTCTTACGTAAATCAATTAAAAGTATTGAATAGAGATGCAACGAATATTTTTCGGCTGCATTTGTTAATATTCGGTATTCGGCCGAATACCGAATACTAGATCATAACAAAATAAATGTTTAAATCGAAATTATATATATTTAAATTACAAATTAAAAATCTATTAGGAAGAATTAATTATGATGAATCAAAACAATTTTTTCTGCATTTGAGTAAAGTTTCCTCGAGTAGGAGCCTGCTTTGAGCTTAGAAACCACTACTTATATAGATCTAATGTCCGATCTAGGCGAATACTTAATAAATAAAAATCAATTTCGGTTGCTGTAAATTTTTTTTTCAATAAAAAATAATGCGTATCGTGATACGATTTACTCATAAATAAAACGGCCGAATATTCGGTATTCGGCTAAATCACTATTTGTTGCATCTCTTGTATTGAATAAATCACAAAATAAAAATTTAGAATCGAACAAATGACTATTATAGAAATAAAGGATTTTTTTTTAATAAACTAAGTTCAAACCAAAGAAACGCATAAAAGTTTTCTGAAAGTTAAAAAAAATGATTAAGGAACAACTGCAGTGACTTATCAAGTATTTGTTTTGGTGCATAAAATAGGCTTATTAAAGACAAAGTTTTTAACAAAGTTAACATTGGTAAATTTGTCTTCTATCAGTTGAATGAAAATCTTTTAAAATATTGAATCATCTATCCAATGGCAAGTTAAAACCTTAACTATTACAAGGATCCAGTCTTAAATATAGCATGAAAAGTCTAAAAAACTAAAATGTACCCATACACTAACAATATTTTAACAGAAATGCTATAATTAAATCATGTCCAGGTAAACCAATTTCATACATCAAGTATTGTAAGTGGTAAAGATCAGTGAACTTCACATACTCACTGTATATCTAAATGGCTTATATACGAGCACAATGTTAAGCGCAAGGCAAGAATCGATCTCACATCTTGTGAATTAGTCAGATGACATCAATCTCCAGACTTTATAACTAGACTCGTTCAATTTGTTTAATCACTTTATAATTGTAACTTTTTAAAATCCATTACGTCGACGACCACCACATTAACATGCTCCATTACAAGACAAAAAAATAACGTTTTCTTATACGTCTAAGTCTTCAATCATTTCAATAATAAAGTTTTCCGAAAGAAAAATATTTCCTAGAGTTTTAATGCCCGAAACACATATTTTAAAATTCCATTAACTCACAACAAAAATTTAAATGACTCTCACACTGTCACAACAAATTTTTTTATTTCTATTTTACAAATTAAAAGAAATGTAGGGAAAATGTAACAAAGTAGGTTTTTTTATAGTAGCTTTAAAAACGTTCATAATATTTTATCTATGTTCATCTACGTTTATTGCCACGACAAACTAAGTATGAAAAGTATTAACGTTGAAACGGAGTATGAGTAAAAGCCTGTTCCGGTAATATCAGACAAAATATAATCAAAAAGCAAATCAGTAGGGAGTGAAAGCTGAAAGGTTGATGTTAAAGCTTATTCTGTTTTTGAAACTAGGATACCTGAGAATATTTTATATTCGATTGTAGATGTTGAAATTGTTAAAAATCTGTTGAAATATTTTTTACAATTTTCAAAGTACATATTAAATTTGGTTTAGAATAAAGGGAAATATTTTGACCATGCTTTTCATTTGCATGCAAGAAATATTTTCAGGTTTGCCTCACAGATGCAAAAGAGGATTCATGCTATGCATAAATGGTATGCCATCGCCATTGACGGTTTCATGAAGTTCTGAAAGTTCCGGTGAAAACAATTCCAAACGATGTACCTCGTTATGAAAGACCGACTGAAGCTAATGACAAAGAAATATTAGCTCTAATTAAATGTGATCGGTTTAGAACTACTTGAGAAATCTGAGAAATTCTTGGAATCATTTAAGTCTACTTGGAGTGGTTCGTTAACTCGAAATACATGAATTCCGCATAGTTCCACCAAATTCTACTCACGATTCTCTCTATTCATAAGCAATAAAATCGATATATTTTTCGAGTTGATCGTTAATCGTGAAAAAATGGACAGTGCGAGATAATCTTAGTGATATGAATACGCTTCAATTTATACTAAACAAACGATTTTTATATAGCTCTTGAAACTGAAAGGAAAGTATTTAACCGTTTATATCACAATATATTGTAATGAAATAATTGAAAAATAAAAGTAAAAATCAAATAGTGTAAATATATAAGAAGCTAAATAAAAAGAGAGGAAATTCCAGCCATTTCATAGATAGTCTCAATGTTTCAATGTGGATTACAAACTGATAGAAAAAACCGCATCCGCCTTTTGTATATTACAGGGGTGACAAACTTTTACAATTTGACTAGGATTTTTTTTTGGTCTATTCACTGTTGAGTAACTTAAATATAATAGAATATAATATTTAATAAGTGTGATATTTATTTTATTTGCGAACGAAAATGTTTTTCATCGTCCTAGTTTTGATATTCCTATATCGACTATATCAAAACAACGATGAGGTCCAAGATTGGTTTTAGTACGCAAAAACAAACTCCTACAACACAATAAATTTTACTGCCATGAAAAGTTAAAATCTAAATATATCTGTACAATAAGAACTGCTTTATAGCCAAAAAAAAAATTGGATTGTTCCACTGAGATTTAGTTTCACAAGTTCTGTTTAAAGGTCATAAAATTCTCAAAATTTGGCTGCTAATTCTAATATTTTGAATCAAAAATATGCAGACATAAACGTTACTTGTTAAGCTACATCGAATATTTAAAAAAATTAAGTGGTGTTCTAAAAGTGTTTTCAGCTTTAAACTTGCTCATAGCAGTATCAAAAAATACATCCTATTGATAGATAAGATCTATAAGTCCTTATATTCTTTAAGATAAAAAACAAACCAAGACTTAAATTTTAAGATTAAAAAATTAGGGAAAAATCACTTACATGTTTCCATAAACTGATCATACGCAGGAGGCATACGCGGCTGGCGCGGTGTGGAAAAATCACCAGCCACACTATAATTTTGAAATGTCACCTGTAGTGTTGTAACAAGTACAGCTTTCTCTGTTGTTATTGGCACTAGGTCACTATTACTTCCAACACAATTATTTTTACGATTATTTATAATTCGCACACCTTTATCACTAGTGTTAGAGAAAATTTGGTTCGATACGCCAAAATCACTGTTCGTAGTACCACTAATATTGCTATTCAAGTGCAGTTGAAGCGTTATATTTTCGGCAATTAGATTATAACGTTCCCCATTGGGCTTATATACTACTACACGTCGTTTGGCTTTTGGAAATAACCGCTGATACAATATGTTATCACTTATGTTGCTTTTGAAAATATCTTCATTTCTATTGGGTTTTCTAGTGAAATCATTTGTATCATAAATACCACTTTGCTTCTTTTTACGTTTTAAAGATAATAATTTCCGTTTAGAATATCTACTATTTATTAAACTAGTATCACTATGGACAAAAAATGTTTGTGGCGATACATTTAGAGTTGGATTATTAATTATACTATTTTGTGGACTGGTTGAAGATGGTAATGAAAACGTTTGGGCATGTGCTTC
This sequence comes from Sisyra nigra, assembly GCA_958496155.1. Classification (NCBI taxonomy): domain Eukaryota; kingdom Metazoa; phylum Arthropoda; class Insecta; order Neuroptera; family Sisyridae; genus Sisyra; species Sisyra nigra. The sequence goes on along the minus strand of OY292315.1, from coordinate 18,049,524 downwards.
ATGCCGTCGTTTTATGATTTCTGTTCGACACCAATCGTTAAATGAACTAAATATACAAACACGTGGTATTCTAATGTCAGAGGTTTGAGTTGGGGTCGCAATAGTTAGTCGTTGTGCGTAACATATACAGAAAGTAATAAGGCCGATTGCGATAACGCACCACGCGAGTATCCAGAAAAACGTATAGCGAAGCCTGTATGGCGTGGCCGCGATCCGATCCCGCGCGAACACTGCCTCAGCATATAGAGACGCCACCACAACCACTACTAGCGAAACTAAGAAATTGGTGTAAGACGTTACCGTCACCACCAACACGTCAACCACCGTTGTGGGGTCACCGATATTTGATAGCGAAGCAGCTCTGCTCCAAATGAACAGTGCATTTAGCTCACCGACGAGGGCTGCGCGGGAGTCCTTCGACGACCTTTTTTTCAGCCGGATCCCAAAAGTTTGCGCCCTGCTGGTGGTTAGGCTTGCAGACGCTCCACGCAGACGTAGCATCAATGGCATGGCACATGCATGTTACTGGCCGCTCGCGATTTTTATTTGCGGCCCAAGCTCTCATCATCATGACCTTTCACCAACAAGCCAGTCTTTTTATTGGCCTTTCATCAAAGGAGAAAACAAGAAGGAATGGAACTTTTTCGTAAGATTTTCCCTCCGATTCTTCAATTACTTAAAGCAGTTGTTTGTAATTACGAAATCGACATTTCGTTAATATCACCCTGAAACAAAAGAAAAACATTGATATCATTTGTCAATGAATCCTAACTATACACAAGGGATGTTATGGATATAAAACGGATCTGTATACGAACGCAGACATAGAAATAATATTATACCGGTTTCGGTTATAGTTATAAAATTATTTTGAATTATTCCTAAGTTTATTTAGTTTGGATAGTTTTGGATGGTTTCGGTTGTGAATATTAGATTTTTAAGAAATTGTAAAAGTAAAACAAAAATAGGTAATAATTTGACTTAATTGTAAGTGATTTTTTTTTTTTTTTTTTTTTTTTATTTTTTTTTTTTTATTTATTTATTTAAAGTCGCTTTAACGGCGTGGTCATTAGCGACTAGTCAAATTTGTAAGTGATTATTTGATGCTACAATCAGTCATAGACATAAGTAATAGTTACTCAGTTTTAAGTACTTTCTATTTAAATGCAAGAACAACAAAATTACAATACACTTCCTCTTACTCGAAATTATGCGTAATTTTTTATAAATATTGGGTTTCAGTTACGGCGAGTTCCATAAAATCCTTTCAATACACCTATTTATTAGCGTCATCAACTTTTAACAAAACCCCCGATTTTTCCAAATACCGTAAATGAAAAAAATCCCTAACCATGTCTGTTATCAATAAAGAGATAAAAGGGATATTCCATGAACAACAGCCAAAAAAACCCAGGAAATAGATATCATTGAAATTTATCAAATTTCAAATTGGCCAAACTTGAATATATATTGCTCAAATTCCTTCGTCAACAAAAAAAGGACTAATAATCCTTAAACAGCTTTTCTTGAATCATAGCTAAGAACATTCTCAATCAAGTCTCCTGTGAAACAAAAAAAAAAACTCATTCAAGATCAGTTTATCCTTTGGGGAGATTCGATGCCAGATGGATATACGTGTATAGATACTTTAAGTTATATAACAATTTCTGTTTACGTCGGGGATCAAAAACTTTTATTTTTTTAATATACTAGTTTTTACAGTTTCAATAAATTTGCTGTTAACTGTTCAGTTAGTAAAAATTCACGAGCTCTTTTCTAGTTGATAACCATTCTAATGAGCCCAAAATTACGATACACTCATATGGATGGATTTTTGTGAACTAGACAATATTTGGTACCTATAGATTGACGTCTTCTCATGACACACTTTGTTGTTTATATGGGAAAAACGTTTCTTACCCTAAAGGGAACTACTTTTTTGCTTTACCAACTGTAAAAAAAGTGTTATTGTTAGTTATTTTGTATGTTCTGTACCAGTGGTACCCAAACTTTTTCGACTCTTTTATAGTCAAAACTTGCCTACGAACCCCAAGTAAAAAAAGCTACATAAGTACATAGTATAAAAATATAACGATTAAAAAAACATTTCCTTGAAGAAGTATTTTAAATCTTTGGTTCGGGACTGAATGAAGAGCCCTTAAGTGTTGACAGTAAGACAAAAAAAAGTTTTGCAACAAACGCAGATATTACTATATCATTTTTTTTTGTTAGCTAAATTGTGTCGCAAATCATTGTCTTTGATTTCTAGGAATTCCAATACTTAATCAAAAAGAGAGCATAAAATCGATTTTTCAACATACGCAATTAGATAACCAACGTACTTATGTGCGAAGTATTTAAGTGACCGATTATAGTCCTTACTTACTTTTTCTTTTCGTTTTTGAGGGATTATTTCAATTTTCTATTGTTATTTCGTTATCATTTTGTCGTTATATAGTATTGTTGCTAGCGTGTTGATGGAAATTGAAAGCTTAAATTGAACAATTACTCAGTTTTAGTAATATCATTAAAATGAGTTAGCCCTGTAACTACAAGTAAACAAGTAGTGAATTAAGTTATGTCTCAGAACTTAAATTACAAACTAAAAATCGATACTATTACTTTTGTTTTATTTTAAATTTTATAATAATAACTGGATCACAATTTTATTATTTTATATTAAACTATGTGCGGACTACCAGAATTATACTGGGGATCTCTGGGTGCTCAAAGGGACCACTTTGGGAACTTTGAAAAGGATTTCATAAAAAATATCTATGCAAATTTTATGTATGCATAAGGATTTTTTTGTATTGAATTTAAGTTGAAACTTCATTTTTATAATTCTATTTCGAATTTTATACAAAGTAATTTATAGTTGTCGATCGATGTTAAATAAGTCTACATCCCCTCAACGGCTGCTTCGTAAAAACAGCCTCCAATCGTTTAACTCTTGCTAATTACTGTAAAATGTATATTATAAGATAGAAATTTTCTTTGAAATCCATAATGATAATAAATCTAAAGAAAAACGTTTGGTTTAATCATTAACAAATGATTTTAATGGAGTAAAATATTAACCCTAGCTATAATAAAACTAACCTTTAACAAGGCTACATTTACTGATTATATTTAATCGCTCTTTTTTTGCCTCACTCAATGCTTATCAACGTTGCATAATTGTAAGATAAAAATTCTCAGTATGAAAATAAAATTGTCAAAAAGTCATTACACGAGTATTTTTTAAAGCTGTTAAATTTACAGATAAAAAAATAAATTTTGAATTGATAACAATAACGTTAAAACTAAATATACATTTTTACATTGTATGACGAATGAAATTTTTTATATTATATTTTAAACTAAGAATAATTGGAAAACGTACGGTTTGTAACAGAAAGGATGCTAAATATAAATGTCATCAAATGCCAAGTTAATATGAGTTACAATGTTGCTAATTAAATTGTTCTACACCTGGCATCCATCAATTTTCTTTTTTGCTGAATGAATGTTAGTTCTGCGGAAACTTTTTTTTAACATTTCAATTGAATTAATTGCATGCAATGTCTTCAACTGACAATTAATAATTTTTTAACATCTACGTTTTCTAGTTGTGCCAAATAGAAATTTTAAAGTTATTGTCGTTGTTTTTGTGACTGTAAAAAGGTTATTTGTATACTTGCAAAGAAAATCAAAGAGAACAAATAGAAACTTTAATGGCTAGTAAAAATGATGGAAAGTAAAAAATATTTTATTGCAAATAGAAAATGTGCAAAATTGTTATGTTGCATAAGATGACGACTGTACACTCATTGTGTACAAGGTTTTTTCCAAACGATTTCTCTCAATGTTTGAAGCATAGATAAATGTAAACTAGAAAATTGCAATGTGAAATTATTCTCCTGACAACATCGGGCATAAAGTACATAATGGAAACAAGGTCATACATGTATTTAGAGACTATTGTGAACTACTCGTCATGCATCGCAGTCTTACCATTTGCAATTTATGTTTTATAAATGTATATTTATGGAAGCATATGAGTACGTATGTATTATGTCTGTCTAATATTCTTATGATGACTGTGAAACGTGTATTGCTTACAAAACGAGTGACTCTATGCGGAATAATTTCATGGTTTGTGTATATAGTCATAACATCATTATGTTAACAACAACAAAAAGTGTTACGCTATGTAAAGAAGAAATCAATTTCACCAAGAAAAACATAGAAAATCATTTAGTACTTTACATGACGTATGGATATTCGCAGACAAAGCTTAATGAAGAACTTCCTTTTTCAGTCTAGCTACAAGCAAAGTAGAAAGTTTACTTGTTTTATCGAGTATTAGCCCCATGTGCTATACATTCGCGAAATAAGATTAGAGATAAAAATTTTGGAAAGATTTAACCAACCAAATCAAAATTTAAACAATGCCTCTGGTAGTTTACAGAAATGCACATAAAACGTTTCTTTACCTTCACTTGAATTTTTAAAAATTGCAATAGTTATATGAACAACCAGGATTTCCTAATGTGTTACCAAAAATATATTTAATCTTAACCTTCAGTATACTTTCCAATAAATCATAAGTAAAAGGTGTATGCACAATTAATTGTTTCTTCAAACAGGCAGATAATTATAATCTATGAGATAATAAAACGAAAACACTTTACAGTAAAAGCGATTACAGAAGACAGTGCTAGTTTACGTAATTGTGTGCGATATATACATGTCAGTTATCAATGCGAAAAGGGTGAAAATCAGAAATTGTATTCGTCATCTTATTTTGAAAAATAACTAACAAAATTTTCGTTTCTTTCTATTATTAAACTTAAAAATCTAACCCTGTAAAAAATTGAATGAATGCCACGTTTTTTTTTAAATATTTTTATTCAATAGAAAATTGGGATTTTGATACCATTTGATGAAAAAAAAAAATTAACTACGAAAGGAAAAATTATATTTGGGGTTTTTGTGATATGAAAATTAACAAAAATTCCTGTGTAGATATCATAAGTGTTTATACGAATTTCGGACATGAGTTAAAAGCTTAGAAAAAAGTCTATAAGCACGTATCCGTAAAATATTCACTAAATATATTATCCGAGAATTTAATAACTTTCTACCAAAATATTTGTGGATTAAATGGAAAATGAATATTGATACAATAATTTTAATGAACATTTTGGGTATTTTTTTGTTCTTCATATGTAAAAATCTTTCATTTAATAATATTTAATAACACAGGGTATCCAACAAAATTTTCTGTAACAGATTTTCTACCGTTAAATTATCGAAAACATAGCAATTGGTGCTATCTCTAGGAAGTTGAAGTTTTAAGTATTGGTGTAGGGTGAGGATTTTTTTAAAGCGTACCTATAATTCCTACAATCGTCAAAAGTAAAAGACAACAACTCGTGTCTCGTAAAGTAAAGATCTAGGTATTTAGGTACATAATAAAAATAATGTAAAAATTAAAAACCAACACCTATATATATATATATATATATATATATATATGCAGTATACATCTTCAAAAAGTGACACATCATTTAGATTTTTGAAAAATTTAACTAAAAAAAGAAAGAGTGCTTACATATTTCTTGTAAGCATCGTAATTTCTACGATTTTTCTTTCCATTTTTTTATCATATTAAAACTAAAATTTAGTGTTAAAAACTGCAGATCTTAAAAAAAAGGTTTTTCAATGCATTTTTTATATTTTTTGAACGTTTTGGAGGATCCTGAAGACTTTTAAGGCCCTTGAAAGTCCCTGAAGTCAGACAAACTGTGTTGCTATTAAAACGCTAACTCTATAAGTAGCTGTTTAAAATAGCCAAACAAATAAAATAATACGCATTTCGTAACATCGTTTCAGTTAAAAATTTAAAATTAATGTTAACAATTATTAAAAACTTAATAATTTAGAAAAATACTACACAAACAGATAATTAATTATTCCAATAAATAGGATTACTTAAATGTAAAATTCTTATTCGTATATTAAGTTTAGTGGATGTTTTACTAGGAGGTCATTCTGCAATTATTTTAATTTTGATTTATTTTTCGAATATTTTGTATAATGTAGTAGGTACAAACTTAATAAAATGCTTATCAGAAGAAATAATCAAAGGCCTTTCAAAAATGTAAAACGTTAGAAAGAAACGTAGTATAATTATAAAACTGTTAAAAATATTTTTTTTGCTACAACTGATTTTATTTACTCAATAGTAAAAATACTAAAAAATTCGATATTTTTGATTAAAAAAAATGCAATTTTCACATAGTAAAATAGATTCAAAAATTTTAAATTATGTACCTGTATTTGTTAAATAGGTATAAGAATATGCAAGTCAATCATCAACACGTAAAATAGGAAAAATCATAAAAGCTATGTTTATGTAATACTTTTATAATACGACAGACGAACATTTATTTAACCTTAGCTCTAACGTAAACTTAGAAATTTGTTCACTTGCCAAAGTGGAATTTATTTTACCTTGATATTGAATTAGAAGAATTATTCGTAAAAGTATAACATTTTCCAAGAATATTCACAGCAATATGAGTTTCATAAGTAGCATAATGAAGGTGAAAATATTCACTCATTATGCATTTGCAATAATACATGTCAATCTGCACGCAATGGTTGGCTCTTATGACGCATATTTAACTTTGAATTTGAAAAAGATAGTATCTAAAAATACCATACCATAGGCATATTTAGACAGTTTGCTGCTCGCTTTTGGCTTAAGTCACTTAAACAAAGAATCAATCATGACAGAGTAAATATGGTGCCAAACTGTCTGAACAGAAAACGCTGATAAGATTTCCCTTTGCGAATTGGTCGCACAAATTTTCCTAGATTATTAACATATTTAATGAAATATCTTCTATTGTCTATGTTCTTAATTATTGAGTTGAACTTGCATTGCTCTACCAAAGAAAAATTATAGCTAAAGTATATCAAACGTTATATATATATATGTACAAGAAAAAAATCTGTCTGTTTGTGCTTCTATTTTTCAACTTCTCACAGGTTAATTTTAGAAACAAAATTGGCAAATATTTAATCATATTTTATTAAATGAACATAAGGTTCATTAAAAGTTACAAAGAGAAATATTTTATTTTTAGAGCTGAACAAAAGTTATATGATATTTTCTTCTACGAGCAGCTAAAGTTATTTTTTTATGAAGACTCTAATTATAAGGATTTTTTTCAGTCTTTTTAAAAAGAAGAACGTCTAATATTTTAAAATAATTATAAAAAATAAATTGAGTTAACGTAGAATATACTTAAATAAGCCCAGCAAAAATTGATTATGAATTTCTATTGACAACTATTTTAAGTATGGCTTAAGACATGTCTGAGTTCATAATTACGAGTATACAGAGTTCAAAAATATTATAGCTTAAAAGCTACTAATGTTACCGTGAAAGAATTTTAAGAAAGCTTTTTATTTAATATTTACATAACGTGAATAGTCTAAAAAATATTTTTTAATACTTGTATTTAAACGTATTCACAGTTCGAAACATAATAATGGCAATATAAATTAAGGTAAGGTGTATAAGTGATGTCATTTTAAAGAAAAGATTATGTAGTTTGATCATTTTTATGTTAATACTCCCACAGGTTCTGCAATTGTGGTGACGGTACATAGAATTGTCATTGTTTGTATTTGAAAAAATAAAGCTTTATATCTGTAATCGAAACAAATTTTTAAGTTTTTTTTTAAAGATACAATAGAAAAGGTTAACATAAAATAATAGTGCGGTCCCAATAAAATATTAGTAAAAGTCTACTTTTTTTTTCTTTGTGCAGGTATTAAAATCGTTTCATATAAAAAAAATTATTTTTTGACAAGATCGCTTTAAAAATCTATTATTTCCAAAAAAAATTAAATGTTTTAGTATCTATAGCTAGCTGGACTAACTGAACATACGATATTGTTTCAATGAATTGAGCTTAACATAAGATACTAACTTTGAAATGGAATAACTTACAAATTCTATGTTTGGCTTGATATTTAAATATTATAATACTTAACTTGAATTTGAATGGATTTTAAACCAAATTAATTCAAATAGCTTGAAAATCAAGTCAATTAGTGAATTTCTAATTATAGCAGTCAAAAGTTTCGACAGTTTAAAAATATTACTAAGAAAATTGAAATTCAATTAAGGTTAATGTCTTTGAAATAAATATTTCTTTAAAAAAAATTCAACATCACTTAACACGAAAAAATTACTTCAATATACTTCTATTTTTTAGTTTTATATGATATATTTTTCCTTGTTTAAGTATTATGGCGTCAATAAAAGGAGGAAGTAGCCAGACTAAATACATTTTATAAAAATATGATAATAAAATTCTAGCTATAAGACGGATAAGGGGATACAAAAATTTGTACTTATTAAAATATTTTGAAGAACCACTTTTCTATTAGACTGTGGAAATAAATGTTTTTGAAGAATGTGTATAACTTTTATGAAATAACACTTAATGTTGTAAATTAACAAGGCTTTTATCATTTGTCCTACTAAGTAATATTTTGGTGGATACATCCTTTTGGTATGAAACCCTCGATATAGACTACCAGCAACGTAATTAGATTACTACTTTTATAAGTCGTGAAAATTTTTAGAATTGGTTTTTATTTTTCTAGATATCAAAAAATAATTGCACAAATTTTCACGACTTATAAAATAACGACTTGTTTATTTCAAGGGTTTTATGCCGAAAGGCTAGATCTATCAAAACATAACTCTCCAGGACAGATGATAGAAGTCTTGTTTATTTATAATACAAAACAGTATTAGTTTCGTTCATACAACGAACTGGATTTGGATTTGAACTTTTGAGTGCGCGCATTCAAACATTCAAACTTTCGAGTTTGAAATTTAAATCAGCTGTTCCATGTAGTGAATGAGTGAACGAATGCGTATGCTCAAAGTCTGCTGTGCGCACACTCAACAGTTCAAATCCAAATTCCGTTCGTTGTTAGAACGAACCTATTATTTCATAAAAGCTATGTACACTATTGAACTAACATTCTCCAATCCATACATAACACAGTGTACTATTTAAAGAATAACAAAAAGTCATTGCACTAGCAAAATATTCCAAAATTAACAAAATAGTTGATATACTCTTATTAAGGATTCACTACTTAGTTTACTAATCAAGCTACTTGATTCAATCAATTCATCAAGCTACTTAATAAAATAAAGTCAAACTCAAATGAAATATTAATACTTAAATATTGAATTTGTGAGTTATTTTACTTCTTAAAATACATATTAAATTCAACTCATGGAACAAAATGTCCAATTAATTATTAGACTTAATGAATTCCTAAGTTTTATATGAAGCTTTCGATATGTGTAACCCTAAAAAGCTACCGGCTACTATTGTGATTAAAGTTGAAGTTACCTTGAGAACTAAATTTTAGTTAAGAAGAGTTCATAGGAACTTAAATTATGTATTGGTATATTTACACTTAATGTATGATCCTCATTATTTATTATTTATAGTAAAATAATTTAAAAATTTTTTTTTAGTTTAAAATTGACAAATGCATATAAAATGTGGTAAAATCGTTTCTAATATTATTTTGCTGCAAGTCGTTTATATAATCATTTGATAAATAAAAATAAAATATTTCTCACCTATTTTCTTTTGAAATTGAAAGTTAATTTTAGAAAAGTTAGAAAGAACGAATGACAAGCCTCCTAACATAAGCCCGTTGTAAATGCAAACGAAAATGATGTAAATTTTTTTTTCTTTCTCACGCAGCGACACACATTCAAAATGAGCTTTTTAATTATTCGGTCGTTGTGCCATTTTAAATTTTTAAATCACAGCTCTACGAGAAGAATTTCACTCCTCCGATAATATTAAAATATTTCAAATGCTTCGCCTGTAATTCAACTCGTAAAAGACGAAAAGAAAAAATAATGAAATGCACTCAAAAAAACATAAACAATGTCATGGAAGTCTTGGGCTTTAAATAATTTAATCCGCCTTTCAATTTAAATACCCTCGATAAAACAATTTAACGCTTTATAGGTTCCATTTTACTTCAAATACGTTTCCTGGTCTGCGTAACGAACTATAGGAATAGATATTGAAAGCAAAAAACGCATAGTCAAGGGTTGGAATGTAAGCATTTGTACTTGTTTTCAATGAATGATTCAAGTGCGTTTAGAAAAAAGAAATAGTCTATGATGATAAATAGAAAACATACCCTCATTTAAAATTATCTTGAAAGGTCTCTAATAAAAGATGTGTGTATTAAAAAAATGCATTTAAACGATGAAAAATGCTGCTACTGTATGTAGAATATTAATATGAGCGATAAAAAACTCGAAAACTTTTATTTTAATACATTAGGAATATAAAATAAAGATTTACATAGTTTAGTATATTTTGACGTGGGACTTAAAATCGCTTGGTTTCATGAATTTTAAGTCTGAGCTTAAACAAATTTTCATTGTTTTTCTCAATGAAAAATGCAATGTTGATGTTGATGACATGAAAATGCCAGGTTATTTTTCGAAGCCCCATAATTTGAGATCTGTCCAGAGAGAAAAATTTGGATAAATATTTAAAAATTCAAATTCATTAGTTGCTGCTTTACATTTATAAATGCAATGATCCAAAACAAAAACGTACAACTAATTCCTTTGGCATTCACATAGTTTTTATCCATATTTTTCTCACACTAACGAGAAAAGCGGACGTTGATTAATGAGATATTTTTAACATAAATATACCAACAATTTTTATGTTCAATTCTTAGTCGATTTCGTCATCGAAATTTTGTTTTCACACCACCATAGGTACACATTATTAAAATAATATTTGTACATCTCGGTGTTGTCTCTTATCCTAATCATTTAACATAGACAGCTAGCATATAGTTATCAATGAGAAATATTCACACGCAAAAAATTGAAAAGACAAATTTTGAATTTTTGTATCGAAGCAGGATATTGAAACGTTTAAAGATATAGAGAGGCTGGTTGTTAGAGCTAGACAAACATTGACTCATAGCCGAATGAACGATAACAATAATAATTTAGAAATAAACATTCGCGATTGCTTATGGCTCAGATATTTGCGAGATCAACTCTGAGCAATTTTGCTTACGCAGACTAGTTATTATGTACAAAGATAACATGATAAACGTTAAATAAGCAAATTAGGATTCTTTTTAAATGTTACACATGTTTTAGGTGATGTAAATATAAAATAAGTACTTTCGCCAAACTTTCCTTTGTTCGAATCAAATGTTTCCAAACACAAGTTGTTACTACTATGTTAATATTAAAATTTGCTGTGGTTTGCTAATATTTTAAGCATTTTTAGCAATAAAAAAAATCAGGGCTTTTGGCTTATTTATGTTTAATTTCTAATTATGTTCCCCAGTCGTGTCTAATCTATTGATTCGCATGGTAAAAATAAATATCTCTATTTGTTTTCCTTGAACTTCAAGAAGAAAATTTCTTTTGGCTTTACTGGTTCAACTATTAAATTATAGCTATGCACAGTAAGATTAAAAAATGTACCTACCTACAAAGTTTTTATTTAAAATTTTTGTAGTAGAGGTTTTTATCAATCCTCGAGCGTTTATTGCGTTAAATTATGTTTTAATGTTTTAAACTAAAATTGGATTAAATTTGAAAATTTTTTTATGGACGTTTTCTTAAAGCCTCCTAGTAATTTTAAATACACCCAAATGTATTTCTTTAGCACTTTCACATACGTTGATATTATTTTAAAAAGTTCTTTGTTAAGTGCAAGATGTAGACCTATTGAGTTACAGTATACCCATTTCGTTATGAACTGGGCGTTGCGAGAAACCATGGTGCTCCTATGACATATTAAAGTAAATTTTACAATCTTATAAATACATAAAGTAATATTTTAATGAAATATATTATCAAAACAACATTTTAGTATGAAATTACGATTTCTACGTTATTATAACGAGTTTGACTGCTGGAAAAATACTTTTTATCATACTATACAAAATTGAAGTCTAAAATCGAACCAGAAAGCTCCGTTCGATAGTTAATTTTATTAAAATTATTTGTGGGTCAACTTGAGGCAATAATTCAACATGGTGTTGAATTATTGAATACTTTAATGTGCTCAAATTATGAAATCAAGTTTTATATTCACACTGTATTTTAAAAATGTATCGATTTCCAACCAATGGCATGTTTCTTTTTACTATTAAGCTATTTGTTTTATAATTATTTTTTTCATTCTTATTAATTAAAAGGAGCAGTTTAATTTTTTGTAAATTTATCTGAGGGTTCGCGTCAATACGCTCAGACCCAGTTCTATATTTATGAAAAATCTAAAAATTAGTAGATCAAGCGTTTGGGGCTATTCTTATAGTAACGGTTAGGACATGCTTTTGAGCTTTTAACGTTAATTTTAAATACATTGTAGGTGTACGTTCCAAAGTGTGTATTTTATGAATCATTTAAAAACCAACACGTAGACCAAAAGTTAGATGAAAATAAACTATATATTTTTTTAAATATTATAGTTTCCCTTCTTTTAGGGATAGTTATAAGAATGACAACAAGGGAAAATATTTTTGGGATAGTCATAGTATCTTCATTTTTTGTAAAATTTGAACAAGCTACATAAAATAATTAAGTAAGTGCTGCTTCTTTTGTAGACAGATTTTGATATAATAACTATAAGGTTATTTTAGTTATGTAAAAAAAGAAAATAAACAACTAAGAACCAAACTAGCTATCTTTAAATTTAACGACATACTTGCTTTTGAGCCTTGATTTCTAAACAGTTGCTTTGTTCGAGTTTAAATGAATAAGAAGGTAGAGATAATTACAAATAGATGCAAAGATGATTATTAATACAAATTGCGAAACTTCATATTATCTAAATTTGAAACTGAGTTAAGTTTGTAAATTACAGATCGTTTTAATATTTCGTAATACCTTAATTAATTTACATTGTTAAAGTACTTATATTTATGATTAAAATAAAACTAATATATTAGTTTTTTTAGTATTGGTACTTATATATTTGCTTGGTTAGTAATGAGTAAGGATAAGTTAAAGAAAAACTTTTTTTTTAATTTCCATAAGTTTACTTAACAATGGGCACTTTTAATTGGATAATTTTATAGCATTTAAAATTTGTAGGTTACAATATTGTGCTAATTTTTTAAAGATTTACTATTAAAGTTACGTTTTTCATACTAAAGGTGTATCACTACTATGTTTGATAACCACGCTCTGAGTTTGATAAGATGATTAAAATTTTTTACTTTAATATTTAAACTAGCCAAAAAAAAAAGGACTAAAACGTTCCATCTATATTATAATACTTTTTAAACTAACCCAAACTTTTTAAACAGCAGGAGATAAAACCTCAATTTGTCTTCTATTCACATAAAAAAGGAAAAACTATATTTCAATTAAAGGTAGTGGATTTAACAAATAATTTAACTTTTAAATAGCCTCAAATCTAGAAAACAGGAAAAATTAAAAAAAAATAGCGTTTATAAGGTCACAATTTTGGTATTTGAGATTAGCACCTTTAAACAATAAGTCTTTCAGGATTATACATTGATGTAAAGGTATAAATTTAGGATTAGTATTAAAAATGGTAGAACATGAAATGATAAACATTGGGAGTTTGAAAAAATTAATAGAAACCACTGGTTCTTTTTGGTTAGATTTTAGCCAGCACTTGATAGCACTTAAGAAGAAAGAATTTGATATAAGTACTTGATGGTGGAATGTTTTATTTCATCCGATATCAAAACGCTGTTAGACAGACCTACACCGATACAACCATACTTGACAAACAGGTATGTTTAGGGATATAAAATGTTTAAAAAAAAAACTAAAATTATAACTTTTAACAAATTATTGCAGTTCAAAGCATGTGACCTCTTAAAGAGTTCTTATTTATAACGCCTAAAGGTAGTCATTTGAGTTCAGAATAAAGTTAACATTTTCAGTTCCTATTGATGTTACAAGTTTGAAGACTTGAAGTATTCATTTTTATGGTTTTAGAATTGAAAATTATGAATTCTTTACAAGTTGTGAAACTACTGTATAAAAATATTTTTTCAAAATAACGTATGATCATTTAACAATTATTTATGAATCTGTATAGAATGTTATTTTATTAATGCCAATATTGCTTAAAATTAGATTTAAATATATACTCCTTTTTTATTTTATTTTACTTAGGAAGTAAAAGAAGTATTGCAATCAAGTAGAATTTTCGAATTCGTGTTTTCAACAGAAATACACATTTTAAGGTCCCCTACGTCCGATAAAAGTGCTTTTAGAAAGTTTTCTGTGTCTGGGGAAACTTGGGAATTGGCCTTCATATTGCATCTAGTTTAAATTATAAAGGGAAACCTAGGTTCAGTATAAATTTTTCTAACTAACCAAAGTTCATCGTTGTCCTGGAACACATACATTGAATGAAAAAATGGACATTAAAAATCATAGGTACTACAAGTCTTGAAGTGTTCATTTTTGTGATTTTATTATTCAAAATGATGAATTCTTTAAGCAGTTATGTACCTAAAAATACATTTTCTATGAATATTCTAAATGTATAACCATTAAAAAGCTATGTATTATTTATTAGCAGCATATAATGTGAATTATATGAATCCAAATGTTGCTTAAAAATTAATCATAGTACTTGCCCTTTTTTTTAATTAAAAAGAGAAATTCAACTTAGCATAAAATATTTAACGTTGTCTCGGAAAAACCTCCATTAAAGGATAGGATTGGAAAGGGGAGGAGAAACCATTGATTGAAAAATGGATTGCAAAATCATACTTTTTCAACGTTTTTAATCTCTTCAAAATTTATTTAAAAGCACCTGTTTGAGATATGAGATATAAACACGGGGTGGCTGCCGTAAAACGGATGTATACCGAATTATTTATAATAGGAAGTTAGTTTGATTGAGCAAATGTGGTACAGTTCCTTTTAATTGTATTTTTTTAAATAAGAATTATTGTAGTTATTATTTTTAAAATAAAATCAACATCATTTTCTACAAATAGTTTAATTGATTGGATGTTTGAGCGGGATATATTTACCTGGAATTTGGATGGTGTTCAATGGAGCATCGTTTTGAATTGATGAGGAAAAAATTCTCTATGAATTTTAGTAGAGGCCGTCGAGTCGAGTCGCGTTTTGATGTAAATTCAACGGTCTCGCTTTTGTCTGTGTCAAATGCTACGATGCTACTTCTACAATGTAAGTGATAATCCAGTTGTCTCGCTTTCACACACACAATTTTCTATTCGTACATAGGTCCAATTAAAGAAAATAAATATATAATGTATTACACAGTTTAGACGCAGAGTTCGCGCGCGGCAATATCTGTAATAGCGGTAACTTCCTTCTATGTGGTGATCCCGACGACGACTTATTCTCGCTCTAGTCCATGGTCAGTCCCTGTCGTTGTTGATCCCAGCCAGAACAGATTTAGACGACGGGCATCTCTCGAAGTCAAATCGTAGTAATAGCGGTTGTAATTTTATTCCAACGCGAAACTTGCAGCCATTTGCGATTCGATAAATTCCAAAAATTTAAATCTGATACAAGCGCCATGTGATTTATTTAAAACGAAACTAACCCGTCAACACCAATTAAACAATTATTTATTCATATATAGATTTTTAATATTCAATTTATTATTTGTTCAGCGAGATATGAATTGTCTCAAAACGAAAGCACGTTTTTACCGAGTTTTTTTTTTAATTTAGTTACACAAACTATAAATATACGCACAAAAATTTTTCAATGTTATACATAAGTAGGTATACCTATGAAATTTGTTAATATTTATTCATAAGTGAATATGGAATTTGTAGATATAAATATATAATATACAACATATATCTATTTATATATAGATAGATATATGATTTTCTTGCGAAAATATCAAACTGTATTTTCATATAGCCGTCCTCAAATTTTTAAGGTTATAGCATAAGTTGTTGATTTAAAATCTTCATTTAGGTTATATCGTTACATCAATTTAATAAATAGATTTGATTATTGGATTAAATATTGAGATGTAAGGCAAAACTGAATGGTTACAGTTGAAAATTGTCGATTTTCATCTACTTTTCAAAAGGTGATATATACTCAACCTTCTCACACTTATCACACACTAAACACATAACTTATGTACAGATAGGAAATTATTTCAAGTAGACTAACGGATATGGACAAGAACTTTAAATGTTAATATGTAGAAAAATAAAATTATTAAACAAAACTCGTCAAAAATTTTGATGACGACTGCGATACAATCTGTTTCAGTTCGTCCACTGCACAAATATTATCGTATGGTGCTCACCAAACACCGACAGAATGTGAGGAACTGGCAAACATTGTCGTGTCTACAGTCTACACTCAACGTTGGTGTCGCTGCTGCACGATTACTTTATACGAATCGTATCGAGCGTTTCCGATTGGTAACGAAGGAATATACCTACATACACGTCCTATACAATAGCAAACGTACAATCGCTACGTTACTGCTATGCCAAAGCTTCCATTGTTCCTATCAATTAATTTTCATTCTACTATCATTTTCATTAACAACCAATATCTTTTTAAATAAATAAAATAAAACATTCAATTATTTACATTTTTAACGGTTCGATTCAAACACTTGGAATAATTTCCTGAGTTTTCCCGATCAACAATGAGACTATGGCACATAGCCGTAATAACTATTATACCTATTAAAACTTAAAAGTATTAACAAATAAATAATGAAGAATAATAGAAAATAATTATTTGAGAGTTTCTTTAATATCACGCTTTTTCCTGGTTGTAGAATCGTAATAAACTAAAATAACTAGGAAATGGAATATGATGTTGGTGTCTAGACAAAAAGATTAAGACAAATCTTAAGAAAAATATCCAAATGTATGAAATTTCCAAAGCACAAGTTCAAGAATATAAAGTCTAAAAAAGATTTTTTTTTTGTTTTCCTAGTTTGTCATTTGTTCAGCGAACCTTAAAAGTCGCTATTCATAGTGCTGATATGAGTGTAGAAAAAGTTTTTTTTTTTTTTGGTGTTTTAAGTCGCTTTAACAGCTTAGGCCATAACACAACTGTCTAAACACAGAAAATTTCTGTTGGTCAATTTTAATCTTAGGTCTATGATCTTAAGTCTACGATTCAACGGGAATCGAACCCGAACCACTTGACGCATGAAGTGGAGAGAACTACTGCTCTAGCCACTGCGCCAATTAGCCTGTTTCCTCTGAAGATTTAAAAAAGATCCGCTAGGGGCAGCACCGGTCGTGGGGTACATATGTTTTGAATGTTTTGAATTCTTCTTTGACAAGCACGTAAAACGTACGTCTTATTAATTATAAGAATAAAAATAAATACATTTTGTGATCAAAAAAATAAAATAAAATTTTCATGCCTACAAAACATTGTGCATTCGCTAATTGTACGTCTGAAAAATTTTACATTTCATGGACAATTAAAAAGAAATTTTAGTTTATTATTTATTATCAATAATGATAATATGCAGATTAATATAATATATAACCTCTTTAAATGAACACTTACTAACCTTTGAAACTGTCGCTAGTAATGGATTAGGGTTTTCTATTGTTGGTCCAATTGAATTAATAAAATGTTTTGTACAAACATAAGTATGTCTTTTTATTTTATCAACTGTTAAATCTGTCCTTCGTGATAAGTGTATCCACTCCAAACACTTTTTTTTGTCAAATTTTGGTTTTATAAAAGGCACAAATTTGACACCATCCTGCTTGTATCGACTATCAGACGTACAATTAGCGAATGCACAATGTTTTGTAGGCATGAAAATTTTATTTTATTTTTTTGATCACAAAATGTATTTATTTTTATTCTTATAATTAATAAGACGTACGTTTCACGTGCTTGTCAAAGAAGAATTCAAAACATTCAAAACATATGTACCCCACGACCGGTGCTGCCCCTATCGGATCTTTTTTAAATCTTCAGAGGAAACAGGCTAATAGGTGGCTTGAAAAAGATTTGATTATCACACAAAAAAATAAAAGGTATCTAACCCAGAGATGCGATTATGGCTCCCGGTGTATTTTTTCAAGCTAACTTAGGAGCCATCCATAAATTACGTCACACGAATTTCATGATTTTTGACCCCCCCCCGTTCCTCGTCACAGCTGGTTGCATTTTTGAAACCTACCCCTCGTCAGTGTGACGTCACATATGTTATTGTACGGTTTTACATCTACAAATACTTAGTTATTGAATTAAAACGGCAGTTCAAAAATTTATTTTATTTCAATTTAAATGATTTTTTAATAAAATTAACATCAAATCAAACATTTCAAGAAATTAACAAAAAAAAAACGACTAATTATATTAATTAAAGATCAAACTCATTTTGAGTCCATGGACTTTGAGCCCACCCCTTTAAACACTTAGATTAAAATAGGTTTTGAAATGTGACGTCACGATACTTAGGATCCCTCCCAACCCCTTGTCACACAATGTCACACTTCGTAGCCCCACATCTCCCTTAACGTGTGACGTAATTTATGGATGGTCCCTTATTGTAGTCGGGTTTTCTCTAGCACCTTTCAATTTTGAGACAATCGCTGAAAAAATTCACTGTCACACAAAACAAGTATCTGAACTAGAGATTTTCTGAAAATTGAAAGTACTGGCGAAGAACTGATCACTAATTTATCTTCAGAGTCCAAAAATACCCCAAAAACTTTAAATAATAACAAATCGATTTGAATTAAGTCAACTCATCATTTCCATAGACATATTCCATGACAATACTGAAAAGTAGAGATGAAACGGATAGCAGTTTAGCCAGATACCGGATATTCAACTAACCTTGTAGCCGGATATTCGGCCGCCGAATATCCAAATAACGTTATATGCTGAATTAGCAACTCGTTTTAACTCCATAAGTCAAGAGTCAAACTACTTGATTGCAACTTACCTAACCCGAGATTCAAAACAAACTATTTGGGAGTGCTTGATGCTGAAAGAGCGTTCCAGGAGATTCTATTGCAATATTTAAAAATGTCTTGTGAAGAGTCTTCCAGTTGCAGATCATCTTCAACACTGGCTTAAGAAAGTAAAGGAGAAAAGACAGAGTCAGCTGTATCTCGCAAAGCTCATGACACATTTTGGAATTGCTTTGGTGACGTAGCAATTGAAAATAAAACTAGTCAAGGTCAACAGGAAGAAAAAAACGCGATAGCATGTGAGCTTGGTTTTTATCTTAAGTCAGTGCGAGTTGATCGCAATTGTGACCCTTATTCTTGGTGGGCAGCTATAATGCTAAAGAATACCTACCCAAAAATAAAGTTTACCAAAATCTATCTTTCAACACCTTGCAGTAGTGCGTACAGCGAAAGGCTTTTTTGTGAAGCTGGCCTTATTTACGAAGACAAGCCAAACCGCTTGCTACCCCTAAATGCATAGACATTTATATACATAGTTCATTTACTATAATTTGCCATTAGTACAGTATGAGTGGCTAATTCATTTTCTAAGTGGTAGAATTATCTTGTAATTACTAATTGTATTTCTTAAGTGATACTAATTAATTACCAAAAAATATATTTTTTTCCAGTATTCGGCAAGATAGGCGCTAGCTATGCGGTATTCGCTCAGATAGTATTTACGCCGCCGGGTAGGCCGGATACTGGATAGTTGCCGTTTCATCCGTTGCATCTCTACTGAAAAGTGTATCTCATCGGAGCTCCAAACCAAAGATAGTTTTGCCCTAGGATAAGATAATGAATTTGAAATTGTACATTTGGTGTAGAAGATATCGGTATAAAGTCTAAACAACAAAACTGCTGACAAATTCCACCGGATTATAAAAAAGAAGAAATGACTCAAGATAGAATATCTTGAACTTTTCGTCCAGGTACCTACCATTGATCATATACTAATCATTATATTTAGGTATGCTTCTTCAACTAGGATTAGGAAAAACGAGTTCTATTTAAAAATTACAAATAAATTATGTTTATAAATATTTTTCAAGGAGTGAAAGCTCTCCTCGTTGTTTTTATTAACTAATATATTTAAATATAAATATAAATATAAATATATATATATATATATATATTAAATATATTATAACGCCTGTAATCACCATATCCTAATCATTTTAGTTAGCTAAGATATTATAAGGAAAAAACGAACTCTATTCAAAAGAGATTATAAAAATATAATTTCTTTTCTCAAGGAGTGAAAGTTTTTTTTGTTTGTTTATTTAAGGTCGTATTAACTACTATGGTCATTAGTAACCGTCGAATCCGAAAAAACCCATGAAAAAAAAACTTGGACTTTCATTGGGATTTGAATTTCGGACCATTGGCGTATAGGGTAACTATCTAGTCAACCACGCCACTAACGTAACATAAGTGGCCTTCGTCTTCATTATTTATTATAGTTATCTAACACATTTCAATAATATAAAATTATAAGTTGCTATGTCTGTAATGCAGATGATTCTTGAAAAGTTTATTTGAAAGTCTATTTTACCCGTTTATAGAAAATTTGTTGTTGTTGTTGTTGTTGTTAAACAGACCGAAGATAATAGGTCAAAAAATATTTTATCAAAATGGTTAAGTTGAAAGCTCAAATTGAAATCAATAAAAATTTAAAAAAAGAGATCAACATTTTATAATTAAACGTGGATGAATACCAAATTAAGGTTTATAATATTTCAACTTTTAAATAATATAGCTTAAGCCTTTAAAACTTTTCTTAAACGTTTCCAAAGAATTTTATGAAAATTACCAAAGAATAAACCTAAAAATTGGTATTGCGTGTTGAATTTTTACTCTGCGAAAATACAAAAAGTGTATGCAAATATTTTCACGGAATGAAATGAAGTTATTTTCCTCATTTTTTCTTAATTTGTTTAAATTGGGATGAAACATCGAAGATTTCAAACATATGACAAAAACCGTATTTCATTGTCAAATATGTATTGTGATTCAGATTCATTATGCAGAACCTAAAAATGAATTTGTTGTAACTCTTCAGATTAAAATCATTATGTCAATGTCATAATTTAAATTTTAATCATTCATTAGATATAATAAGTGCTTTTTAAAAGACAAAAAAGAAACTTAATTTTAGTTTTAAATGCCATTTTAATTAAGTTTGTTTAAATCAACGTTTCATAATAATTAAATATTAGAAGTGGCTAGTTGTGTTTTAAAATAATAACCTGATTGCTTTATCTTCAATGAGTCGATTTTTAGGGGCCATATTTATGAACGGCTTTCATCTACTTGCCGTGAACTCTATGACATTCCCATTCAAAAAACATTCGCATCGGTTCTATGCGAATGTTAATAACTTACTTTTCATATGAATGTTTAAAATGATGCAAATTATTCGCAAAAATTCGAATGCGAGAATTCGCACCATTCTCGAACAAGGTCCATTACTTGTTTAACATTGTTTGGATACTATTAAATTCGTAATTTTCTTAACTTAAAAATCAAATAAAAATTTAAAAAAAATTAAAAAAATTAATAACTAGAACTAAGTAAAGTCCAATTTCCTAATCAACAATAATGATGGTAATGGAAACAGTACATCAGACTACCAATAAGAATTATGAGCAATAATATTTTTACTTTTTTGTAATTTTGATATAGGTATATTTGAAAAATAATGTTTTTTTTTTAAGATTAATGTAATCATAATAATTATAATATATCATAAAAAGGTATTAATAAATTAAAGATTGAATAAATAACAGCATTTTATTTTTAATTAATTTTAAACTCAATCAATTCCGATATACCAAAATAATTTATTAAAAATAAATACCTAATAACTACATAATATAATACCCTATGTTTTCTAATTGAATTAAATTGTTATTGTAAGAATAACATAAGTAAGCCGGACAAATTCTTATTATATGCAATCAACCATATATATTTCTGACTTAGTTTCATAAGAAGTCTCGTTAAATACGGTCTCAGTCGTTTCAAGTACGCCATGTATTTGAATAAACAATTCCCTTCAAATACGCACGGTACTTAAACCAAAGTCGTACTGTACTTCGCGTTTCCAATTACATAGCGTATTTGACTCAACTTAAACTAAGTTGGCACCATGTTTTCTTTTTATCAGTGTACTTTAATACTTTTGTTACAAATTGCAAGTGACAAATTATTTAGTAATCAATGGAGTTGGACAGTTTTATATATACTAGAGGTCGCCCAATGGTCGAAATTCGACCATAATTCGTTACAATTTTTACATACCTAAGGGTACACTTCACTTGTAACTGCCTCAAAAACTTTAGTTACTAAGCTAACTACAGCAGATAATGAATTGCATTTGCGAATGTTTGGAAAATAATTTCTTGACTAATTTTTTCTTCAAGGTTGATTTAAAGAAAGTGCATCATATAATGATTGAAAATATTTATTTTAAGTTAAGGAAGCAAATAGGTGTAGAGGTTTCAAAATATTTATTTTTTTTCTTCCATAAATCTTTTACAAAATTATTTCAGAATATTCTCTAAAAATTTCAAAACTAAATATCAATTCGTTCATATCATACATGTTTTGAGGTCACCTGAGTCCAAAAAAGTAGTTTTTAGAAACATGTCTGTGTGTGCCTGTGTGTGACAGCCATATCGTATCGAACGCTTTTCCGAATTTCACCAAACTTGGAAATTTTCCTTCATATTATATCTTGTTTTGCCGTGAAGCTTTTGGTTGAAATCGGTTAACCGAAAGCTCCACTTTATTCTTGGAGTTTTTGAGCTTTTTCAAATTTTTTCGAAAACGGGTGCAAAGATTTTCTTTAAGCTTATGATAGTTCTTAGACTTATTAATGGCTAAAAATTTTATTTGAAACTTTTTCTGGGGTAAAGGTTGGGAATTCATAAATACATATATGTTGTATACTTGTATGCATATCGTTCTGCTATGTATAGTTATAAAGTGCTTATACTCGTATATTTTAAGTTATACGTATCTTTTAAATATATTTTTAATAATATTACTCAAAAATCAAATAATTGGTTAAATTTGTTTCCTTCAATTTCAATAATTACAATTTCAAAATTTAAATTCCTCTCACGATAATTTGTTTAAATAATGACATTTGGAAAATGGTTGAAGTCTGTGGTCACACTGAACAACTGAGATTTAAAAATCTACATATTTGTGTGTATTGTGTGTCTGTGTGTGTCAAACGCGTGGTAGTGTGTGTGACGTCTTTTTTCATTAATTTAAGGTATTTTGAAGCATTATTATAAAAAAATATTATCTCAAAACGCAACTTCTTCATATAAACTTCAATTGTGCCAAATTTCATACTCCTCCGTTCGTATAATATTCGGTAAAAGGGGTTTAAAATTTTTGCTTCACGTATTAATATATAGATATACTATTTTGAATCCCTTATCGATATTTTTGTAATGGACTCACCACTTATTCACCGCATTTAAATAATTCAACGAGCTACAAGCTCTCTCTTAATTAAATGTCTGCATTACCACTTTATGCATTAATGAAGGACAAAGGACTGCAATGTACCGAGACTTTAAAGTCGTTTGTTAAATCAACCGATCATATAATTTATTCTTGAATCGTTTTTACCAAATTATTATCTGATTTTAATATTTTACTAAAAATAAATAAGCATTGTAGTTTATTCTTTGCATTGCAAAACGTTTAACCAGGAAATATTTTTCATAAGGTTTTATTGTTCATCATACAAAGTGAAAATATTTTGACCCCTCATTCGCTCATATGCAAAGTTGTAATTATATTTACTTCAATGTATTGCTTAACTTAAATACAATATTTCGTTATATATAGTTACTAATTCCCGTCGTGTTTGTTGTTTCCAATGCATTTTTAAGAAAAACATATTATAATCGATTCAACGTACCTAATAATAATTAATTAATTCAATTTTCACCTCTAAAGCAGATATTTGCGTTTTTCCAACTCATGAACTTCATTTAAAAAATAAAAATGAACAAAGAAAATTAAAAAGGCAATGCGACTTTATAGAGTCAATGAAAATAAAACTTTCAAGTTGCTCAAACCGTAAATAGCAATGTTCTAATGATAAAAGAAACAACATAGGCAAAACCTCCAAGCAAGTTGTATGTATAAAAGTTACAAGTTACTTAAAAACCCTTGACTGGAATACCACCACTACAAAAGCCCTGTAAATCTAACGTTTATGGTAGAGAATAATTTATCGTGACATTCCATAATTTTTCATTTAAAAAATACACTAACTCATTACCATGCAATTTTAAACCACATTCTAAATGGTAAAATAAAATTAAAAGAGGATTATATCTGTATTTACTCACTCATTGTTGTTGTCTATGTATACACTCCAAGGCCTGAAAAAAAAAAACACACACACATTATAGGAAGCAATTGCCACATTTAAATAAAAACAATTTCAAATTATATTGTTACCCCTCATTTTGCATTGTTATTATTTTGCATAAACAAACAGATGATGTATATAATATCTACCTAGCACTATTTAAAATAACATACATTCGATGGCCAATGACAGGGCCATTTGTACGCATAAATATGCGTCTATTATAAATTATTATATATAATGACTTTAATAACAATAATAATCACGTAATTGGTCTTTGAATTTAAATAATCGGTAAATTACAATATTGAGGCGTTATTTATAGGATAAACAAAAAGGTAAAGAATATTAAGTAGTATAGGTGTGGATGTAGTATATTTGGTTTTATAGTTAGTGCACGATAACTATCCACTATATTTCATTTTTTATTAGTTGAAAATCATTCGCTGATATATAATTATCGAAATTAAGTTGTAAAATGTAAATGAATGGGGGCAAATAATAATTGTATTACAATGAATAATTTGGTTAGTCAAGTGTTAGAATATAATATGTAAGTAAATAAAAGTGAATGGGTTTTTGGGAATTTTTCAGAAGATTTTTTTTTTGTGTTAACAAAATACATATGAAAGTCAGCAGTTTTCAAACCTGAAGTACGCTTTTAACAGCTTTATGAAGGAAAATTAAAATTTATTATTAAGATCTACACTTATGCGGCCTGCTATGGGCGTATGTGAACTATAGGTATAAAAATATATTTAAAAAAAGTTTAAAATTCAATTTTTGCTTTTATTTAACGAATATTTTTGGTATCACATTATAGATTGCATCAAACACTTTTAGGCGCCAAATTTTGTTCATAGATACAAAAAAAAATGTCATAAGCCGGCTCTGTACAAACCTATTTTGTTCTAGTTTCTAAAACCTTTAGTGCCTATAGCAGAGGTAGCCAACCCGCGGCCCACCTTGAATGTTTCTGCAGCCCGCGAGATTCATCACACTTTTTATAATATTATCTAAAGTAGCGAAAGCAATGAATTAACAAAATACATTATTTATATTAATTATACCTGTATATTTTTTGTTTAATTTTTAGTGTTATACTTGTTCTGTTTCAATTTTTCACTTAAAAAATCTAAAATTAACATCAGGGGTGCCAGCTTTAAAAATCTCCATGGGTACTCATGCCTGCTCATTTGATAACTCGTTTAAAAAAACTGATGAGGTGAGAGAAAAAAATTAATAGGAAATGTGAAAATTGCATCAAAATTTATCTGCTATTAAGAAATAATAGAACAATAAGAAGAATTTTAATTAAAACAGTTTGGAAAAAATGAACCGTTTTGAAGATTGTATAAGTCATTGTTACAATGGACTTTCTGCAAAGAGCGGCTGTAACATTGATGGGAGGAGGGCAGTTGTAATACTGAAAACAGAAACAGTGTAAGTATAATAGTTAAATATGTTTTATTACTACTCAAAGTCGATTACTGATCAGTTTTGAAGTCTATAGTCATGGGTGTTCCGTACCGACCAATTATCTCTTAATTACCAAATTACTAATTACCTCGGAATCGACATCTCATGATATACTTATAATTTTATATGTGGCCCGCAGAGTTATGATACTTTTTTAAACTGGCCCGCGAGATAATTTGGGGTGGCCACCTCTGGCGTATAGGAAGAAAAAAACTAGCATTCTACTTTGTATCTTGTTATAATTTTAAAAGAATTTTATATAATTTCGATAATTTTTTTAGTTTGTGATACTAGTAAAATAGTTTTTTTTTTCGCAGTCTTAATGAAATTTTTGCAACAGTGAAAATACCTATTTAAAATTAAGTTTCCCTTCCACTTCTAATGTTATATGGTATTTTCTGTATTAACACTAGAGTGCAATATCAAAGATATACACCTTAAGATATACACCAAACTTACATTCTTGCTAAAAATGCAATAACTTAGGAAAACAATTTTAAAACAAATTTCTGTTGAGCTCGAATTTTCAGCTGCATTTGACTAAGCAAGGGATGCTAATTTCAAATCTGCCGCAAGTTTTTTCTATAACATTCAGTTGTTTGTTTATAGCTAAACTATTTCACTGGATCGAGTGTGAGTCAATCATTAAAAAAAATATTTTGCCTCTTTGCTACTTAGTCTGAAATTTTTCGGTTCGATAAAAGTAAAAAAACTTTAAGGCGAACTTGACGTCAATTTTAAAGTCGTTTAGAAAGGTACAAATTTAACAACTTTAAGTAAAATCTTGCTCAAATTTTATGATTTAAACTTTTAATGGTTAAAATAAGCATATATACATATATAGACCTAATGTATATGCATTTTTGTTATCGTCCGATGTCTTATAGAAAGCAAGTTAAGAACACATTGGTGTAGTAAAAAAGGTGCAAGAGGGGTCTTCATATTCCGGGCGTCACTTCCAGAGCGGTGCCAAATGTTCCCAAAACCACTAATTAAACTGCTATAGGTACTTACTTAATTTTTTCCTACTTGTCCTTTTTTGCTATCATATTTATTCCCTAGTTTTTTTTACGTTTTTTTTTTTATGATTCATCCAAAACTTACGGAAAGTTTACATTGTTATCAAGTTACCTATAGTTAAATGGTAAGAAAGGAAAAACCTTTTTAATATAATTAGCTAAAATACATTGATTAACCGAAAAGTATTCTTGCTTTTCAAAGTAACAAAACAACTAGGTACTTATTTTTATATTTGAAGCATTTTAATTCGGACGTAGAACGAAAAATCAAAACAAAGGTATAATGTTTTAAAATAACATAATTTTTTTCTTTTTTTGATAATATTTAATATTTTTACCTATAGTAAAAGACAATACGCTTTCTGAAAATTATTTTGAAATTAGTATGGCTGTTCAGTTTCTATTCAAGCTGAAAGTATGATTAACTAAATAGCAAGTTTAAATAAGGTGAACAGTTCAATTTAAGGTTCAATTCAGCGTATTCAGTTTTAAGTAAGGTCAAGCGTAGGCAGTCTAGGTTCATGTTCAATTCAGTTTTAGTAATTCTAAAGTATAATGCTGAATATGATTAAAAAATCTCTTTTATCTACTTATATTAATTAACCGAAAATCGATTACATTTAAGGTTGGTGAAAAGTGTCTGTTACCTTTTATAAATAGACTCACAAGACTCTAAGGTCATTTAAATATGTCAATCCCTTCAATTTTTTGGTCTTATTTACTTATATTTATACTAATTTTTTATCCTACAATTTTAGAACAAACAGTAAAACAGTTATTTTTTCCGACATTTGTAACTTAAGAATAATTCTAAATAAATAAACCGACAACAGTACAATAAACACACGCTTAATAAATAAAATATTCCCTTGATAATTCAGAATATGATTTTCAAGTAAACATTCTTACAGCGACGCTAGACATTATATTGACATCAAATCTTAAGTGAATATAAAGCTCCGCCAAACTTGAAATGTAATTCTTTTTTTAATCTTTTCTTTTCGAGTTGATATGTTCATATTTGTTTTCAGTATGGAATAAATTAGTCATTGTTGTTATTATAGTTGAATTTGTCGAAGGAGACTTGAACATATTATGCATTATTTAAATTCAACAGATAATAAAAGTAACGTAACTTTCACAATGAACTTGCAAAATTGGCGCATTGCAAATAAGACGTGAAACAGTCTCTTGATGCAGACGGTTGCATCACACAAGTAATTTATGATTTGATGAGTTGCAGTGTTGTTATTATTTTTTTTTCTTTATATTCTTTTTCTCTTCAACGCGACTTCAAGCATTATCAACACAGACCGCATCACTATGCAAGTAAAAATGCATAATTTTCCATTATATTATTTCTAGATTATAAAGTTAACAATGGAATTCAACCTAATATTTTATATATCAATTTACTCCGTGATAAAGTCAGTTTATAAACTATTTAAATTTTTTAATTTAGAAATTTAATTATTTTCATGTTTTCTATTAACTATCAATTTAAAGTTTTGGTTTCATCATTTAATTATAATAGTCTCGTATAGGAGGTTTTTTTCTTTTATCTTTCGTAATAATTTTTTTTTGGTTCAATATCTTTTTGTTTCCTCACAAATTTTTCAAGGAAAATAGGAAAGTATACTTTGGGGAAATCGTGTTTAGACTTTACAATTTTATTGAATTATACCTACGCGAGATATCTACGATACACTTAGATGTACTATATAGGAAACATTTTTTTTCTTAAAATTTTATTTTTAAAACAAACATATTTCGTTGTTTCAAGAGACCGATTTACAAAAACATTATTTTGAGAATGAAAACAATTCTAAGAATATTTTTTCCTCTTAATTTAGATACAACTGTTTTGATTCTATCTATTCTTTTTTATATTATTCACTCCACATAAATTTTATATTGAATACTTTAAGATATGAAGAGGCGAATTGTCAGATAAATATATTAACGTTTACTTTTTGTTTGCATTGGGGTAAAAAATAAAAAAAAATTCTTTTAAGAAGATAATTACACTATGCTTATTTTATCAAAAGACTTGCAATATCTCACGGTTTCAATCATGTTAAATAGCAATTTTGGTGCATGTTTGCTTGATTAGTAATGATTAAGGTTAAAAGTTAAGGAAAGAGATCTTTTTTATAAAGTAAATTAAGTTACCAGTAAGTACTTTCAGTTGGATGACTAGATCACTAGGAATATACCTACGGATTCATCAAGTCAAGTATTTGGGCGGTTTGTGCAATGAATTGAACTAAATATTTTAAATATGAAATAATTTGCAAAGAAAAATGCTTGACTTAATTGAAATTTAAATATTAACATTTGACTTGAGATTGGCTGGATTTTGCGCCAAATTTTAATCAAGTAGCTTGAAACCACAGTGAAGTAATGAATTGGTATACCGATAGCCTTTAAAATAAACTGCAGTGTTATGCTAGTTCAGGCTTCTTGTGAGTAGCCCAAATTATAGTTTAAAGTTAACTTTTTTCAAATTAGAGGTTCATCAACCCTATATTTGATGACCCCAACCTGATTCTGTTACTATAGTTGAGGTAGGTTAACATCTTATATACTAATATTTAAACCTACCAAAAAAAAAGTAACATCCCACCCATTTAACCTCTTAAACTAAAACAAAAGAGCTGAATACGCCCTTTTTATATGAAGTTAATTTTACTTTTAATAATTGCAAGTCTTAAAGCAACTATTTACATGCAAAAAGAAATAGAACTTGCTCAAAATAAATACGTAATTAAATAAACGTTTAGTAGGAAATGGTCAAATTTAAAATTAACGAAATTAGAATTTTTTCAAAATTTAAGTTGAAAATTAAAATTTTACATAGCCTGCAGCCTGGCCAAATTCAGTAATGATGACAGCAAATGATATTTATATGATCGCAAATTTTAGTATTTGAAATTAGCGCATTCAAAGAATTGGCCTTTCAGTTTCAGATATAAGTATAGATATGAACGATGGGAAGGGTTGTTTTTTATATTTGGATGCCGTTTCCTTTTTGACCATCATCTTCAGTATGATGTTTACTGTATATCAGTTATTATTCTTGTGATTTATAACAGGCAATGCAGGCAATTCTGCAAGAAATGGTCATATGAGACAAGAACATGAATGTATTGGTCGATTGGTGTCGCCAGTGCAAGTGCACTCTTGCAATGACTTACGTATGCCGCCACTGCCATCGTCGCCGTCACCACCAACATCGTCATGACCCGTCATTGCCGCAGTTGCAGTTGCATCGTAGGATTTATAATACGATACATAAGAGAGTATGTATTTTGTATATGTACGTGTACATAAAACCATGAGTAAGTGTATGCAGTTTGTTTCAGAGTTGGATGTTTGTAGTTGATACTGGTCTGGATAGCGGTGTTGTTGTTATTCGTCCTGTCTGGAGTCTCGGTCAGGAGACGACAGGTGCTCGCCTATGCCACCACCAGAGGTGAACAGCCTTCACCATTGCACCTACATGTAATCATGGTGGAGGCGCTGTCTGACGTTGGTCAGTCCACTATTACTCTGTATGTGCGATTGTGTCGTTCATCGCCAGTTCAATCATTATCCCATAACTATATAGATACGAACGACCGACGTCGTCACCATACACTCCATCATTATTTGTTTTCATATTCCCTTTTTTTGTATTGGAAGTACATATGTAGTACTTATAAACAAGTATTATACATATTGATATATATTGAAATATCCCGAGTCTGTTATTTCACTCTGAAGATCATAAAACTTTTTTGCTCAAAAATAAGTTTAGTCTTCAATTTTAAGCTAATAAACAATATTTTTTAATACTCATTTCACTAGACTACAAAGAAGCCATAAGTCGGTATATTTTTCTAAATTTAAAAATCAATCAAAACTAGGAAACGTCTTATTTGTGAATGAAAAAATATAATAATTTAATAGAAAATAACTCTTCAAAAAGTGCGCTTAAAAGCTATGAGGAGAGATGCATACTAAAATTATCCCTCAAGAGAAATATTAAAAGTTTCAGTTACCTACATGTTTGTACCATAAAAATGATGATAAAATAAAGTCACTCCATTTCAAAACATATTAAGATATTTAATTAGACACCTATTTTACAGCCTAATTTTGAGAATTATGAAAAAAAAAATCAAATCAAGAAAGATTCATAATTACCCTTTTACTCAATAGTGAGGAAAAACCATAAGTTCTAAATCCGAATTAATCAATGAAATTTTAACTTGTTTTTATTATATGATTTCTAATATACATCTATCAATTAAAGCGGGTAATAAAGTAATATTGTAAAATTTCAACGATACATCAGGATTGATTGTAATGGCACAAATTATAATATATAACGTTTCGATATTTATTAGATTAAGAAATAAAGATGGTTTATATAATTTTTTTGATATATTTATTTTCTAGACTCTAGAATATTCTTTTCAGTGTTCAACAGTAATTTGTTAACACATTTAAGCCTTTTTCTAAGCGTAAGAAATATTCTAGTGGCAGAATTTACAATACTCGTTGTTCATTAAAGTTATTTCTCATATTTTCCAGGATTTTTGGAGAAAAAGTTCAAAAGAAATTTATTTTAATACCTAATGACATATTTGTAGAACCAAAATTTCATTGTTATCAAAAGAAGTTATAAGGTATAACTTTATTTTTGAAATATAGATAAATGGGATTTTTAAGAATAATGTGTTTGTTAGTTAAAATTTTTCATTTATCTAAATATATTTCAGATGAAAGATACATCCGAGGGTATATTGACGGGGGAGAGGTCAAAATGGTACAGCTACCTTCTTCTGGTCCATGACTACCTACAATTTATTTAGCTAAACAATTATGTATCAATGCCTAGATACTGTGGTTACTTCTTCCAGTATCTTTAGATGACTTAATGCTGTTCCCTCATCAGCTGTTGACATATACGCTTATGCATATCAAACTTTCGACGTCGCTAATTATGCTAACTGATACTTTCTTTCACTTTCTTACACTGTTTTGTCAATTTCTGTAAATCCGTTTTTCAAATTAAATACTACTGGTGACTCGTCCGTAAGATCATCAAAAAAAAAAAAAAAAAATTTTCGTCAGATATTTTCATTTATCCATTAGAACGTTTGTTATAACTAAACTTCTGAGAAATGATTTCTTTTACTTTCTTAAATCTCTGTCCAGAACTATCTTCAACCCAGGATTATGATTACGATATTATTGATTTTTCGGTTCGTTTTTATTACAATCTGTAAATACGTTTAGTTATATTGGAAGCAACCTTAAGTCATATTATTTTGCTTTCTTTCTGCTAGGAAAATTTATATATGTATTAAGATTTTATCTTCTTTCCTTTAGTAAAGTTTGGTGCACTTCAAAAAGTGCTGTTTATAGTATAGATGGGATATTATAGCCCTACTTTTTAGGTTATATTCAGTAGTGGACGCTTAAAACACTTAAAACCGCTTTTCAGTATGTGTAATAGAATCAGATCGTGACCATTAAACATACAATATATGTTCTCCTAATTTGAAAAACGAACTTAAACTTTGTATTTAATCTACTAACAATGTGATCATTTTAATAGCTGTAGATTATATAGTCACCCATTTTGAAACGCCTTCTATTAAGTTTATTTTTTTTTAATTTAGAAAAAAAAAACTTGTAACTATTAACTTTACTCATAACTAATCAAGCAAATTTTATTATCATTTTTATTTTACGTATATATGTAATTGCAAAGTGCTATTAGTCTTATAATACAATTTTAAAGTAAAA
The DNA here is from genome assembly GCA_958496155.1 of Sisyra nigra. NCBI lineage: Eukaryota > Metazoa > Arthropoda > Insecta > Neuroptera > Sisyridae > Sisyra > Sisyra nigra. The sequence goes on along the minus strand of OY292315.1, from coordinate 18,016,785 downwards.
TAAGCTCGCCGATAAAACAATCACTAATTTATATACCTAAAGATTCACTACTTGACTTGATTTTGAAGCTTCTTTACTAAAATTTGGCTTGAATTCAAATTAATATTAACGCTTAAAAATTAAGTGACGCAACGCATTGAATTTACAAGTTATTCATTTCTGTTTGACGTGATAACGTCTTATAAATTGATGAACTACGACAGCAAGTCTGAAAAAGATCGGCCATTTTGTCACGTTACATTTGAACCTGTGCGTGCAAGCGAGAATGCGATACAAGTGATAGAGAGGCCCTATTTTATTGTTGAATCCTAGACAACGTAGGGATGGGCAAATGTATAAAATATATCGATATACATATATCGTATCGATATTTACAAGCAATATCGATAGATGCAGAGTAAAAAATATCGATATTTTCATCTCTAGACGCGATTACTTGAAAAATTGTCAATAATTATAAGTAATTATAAGTGGAATAAATAATAATTATAAAATATAATAAAGCTCTTAAAAAAATATCGAATTTGATATTCGGAAATAAATATCAACTATCGATATTTCGAAATTAAAAATATCACCGATATTTATCGATTATTTTCTAAAAAATTATCGATATTTTGATATATCGATAGTTGGTGCCTTTACCTAAAACAACGTGTTTTGTGTTTTTCTTTTACAATTAACTTACTAAGATTTAATTGATTTTTCCATCATAATTTTCAGTCTGATTTCATTTTGAAAAAATTGTTAATTTTCAATTTACTCATTTGTATTATACAAAGTAATGATAATTCAGTGATAATAATTCAATTCATAAAAGTACGCAATTTTTCATCAATTAGGTGTTCTTTATGACGTTATCACGTAAAAATATCGTTCGTAAGCCTACTTTACAGACAACCATTTTTTTAAGGCTGAATGCATTACAAAAAATGTCCAAATACTTGACTAGATAAATCCTTAGTTAAAAAAAAACTGAGAGTGATGACACAAAAACTTGTGATTCTTAAGAGTAGGTAACTAAAAATTCCAAATTGCTTCGTTGCAATTAAAATCAATGTTGGTTAGTGTAATTTTTTCTCACACACGCAATAAAGAAATGCAATACAAATACGTTTGTTGAGAACGTACCTAATACCTATGTACATTTTTTCGCTTGAACATCATAAAAAATATAGGGATTGTACAAAAATTATTGAAAATTTTTGTTAAAATAAGTATGAAATCACGAAAATATTTTATTCGCTATTTCCACATTGGCTGAATCAAGAAATATAGTTTTAATATGTTCAATATGAAGACAAACGAGCTTCCAATGCTCATTAATATTCCTTGACTTTGAGTTTACTTATACTAAACTCTAAGTGATTTACTGAAATGATAAAACTTAGTATAACTTAGAACATAATTCTAATGGAAAGAAGATTAATTATTCTGCTGCTTCTGTACAGAAGACTACAACCATATATCATCGATGTAATTTTCCACAAGATCTTTATTTTGTATCTGTTATTTCACTCTGATAATATATTTCCTTTTATAATTTAAATTTTATATTAAAAACTTGCCTTAACTTTGCAACTGTATAAAACTTTTTTTCGATTCAAAATTCTTCATAATTTAAAAGATAATATTATAATTATTATCAAAAAAATTACTGGGCTTTTTTATATGAGGTAAATCATACGATTGTGTAGATTAAGTCAGAAATTATTTTTTTTTCTTTATTAATGTACTTTATTATGAAAAGTAAGAGGATTTGTGGGTAGTATATGTACATGCACGTGAATTTCAAAAGTAGCTTTAATGATTTTATAGTAACAAGTCGTTGCGTGCGTAAAAAGCTTAATGCAGTCTCTGAAATTACTCCGTGTTCAATCTCAAGTTTATAATTTGGAGAACTGTTGCTTCGAATAGACATTGTTAATATAATTATAAACGAAAAACAATTTTTTTCACTGCTGTTAATGCTTCTTTAATAACAATTCTCAAGAAACCTGAAATTTAAAAATTTGAAGATTTAAATAGAACTTTACGAGTGTGAGCATATTTTGAATGTTTGTACAGGAAACATATTTGATGGGGGTTTTCCTTAAAAATTGTGTACTTATATCTCGAGTCAAGTCAATAAACGTGGACGGTGTTTATGTTAACCATCTTTACAAAAAATCAACTCTTTCTTCTCCTGCCATGAAATTTGCGTTAAAAATAAAACAAGAGTGCATGTTTTACAAAATTGTATGGCAGACTAAACTAAACTATACGTGCAAAAAATATCTTGTTATTTTGTCTGCAACACGGATTAAATATCCATTAACAATTTGTTCCAAAACTCCATTCGAGGAGACCAACGTTCGTTTTAAGAAAAATAAAAAATAAATATATAAAAACTCATTATTTTTATCCATGAAAAAGGACATCCTTGTCATCATTAGTTTTAATTTGAGTTTCTTTCAAGCTTTACATAGCGGCCTACTTGCTCCCATCTGATTCTGGTGTATTTCTTAAGCATGTTACAAATGAGGGTAAATCGTTAACTGATTTACCGTGTCTGGAACACCTGTGGTAATGACGATTGATTTCAGTTTTCTTTGAACTTATGAAATTTTCTCAGTTTTTTTGTTTTTGGAGTGACATAAAAAATCACTCTAACAAGATATATAATTTCCTATCATACCTAAAATACTTTAATATAAAATGAATTGGCTGAAACAAAACTTTTTTTTCTGAGATTTTTTTTTTGAAGGTTAATCATAAAATAGAATATAGAAAAAATCGTGAATTATTTTTTTTCGAATAAGTCATTTATATCATGAATAAATCGATAACTAATTGGAAGATTTAATTACCTATTTTCTTAAGACAATATTAAACGTAAGAAACGCATATATATTAAGATGTGTTGCAAGGTAGAAAGACCTGCTTCGCAAGAATCTTAAAGAAATTGACATCGACAAATTCATTTTGAAGTTTTAACTATAATGGTACTTACTTGTTAATTATTTGATTATTATCATCATATGATCCCCTTCACAAATGCGCTTGCTTTTCATGAATTTAAATATTCTTAACTTTAAAAAATGTTTTGATGAATAATGTTAAGAATGTTATACGTTTAGCATGTTAATCTGTATTCCTTCAACTGGCACAAGTCATTTATGTTAAAGGGCAATTAAGCTCCTGAGGATTGCTTTAAACTAGTTATTTTCTAACTGTATCTAAGTCAACATAGAACCAGGATGGAACTCAAATGAAACAATTTTTAAAAATCTTATTAGTAGTTCTGAATGTAAAGCCAAAAGAGTTTATTTTAAAGCACGTTTTATATTCAACACAACGAACATTTTATTGACTCAGTTAGTGGTTGTAGCCCCATACGTCAGTAGTGATAGGGTGGAAGTTCTATTAGTCTAAGATCCAAACCTACGTCGACCTTCACCGAGTTGATAATAAAATAAAACATATGTTATCATGAATTTAGTAGGTATATAAGAAAATATATTAAAAATGGGTTGGCTAAAAAAATCCGAGGCAGACTATTTTTAATTATTTTTTAAAGACAATTATTTTTAATAAAATATTGCAACATTAAGATAATAGAAATTTTGTTATATAATCATAAGCGCTGTTTTATTGCGAACACGTTGATATAAGTTTGTCTGCAAAAAATTTGGTCTTATTATGGATTAGCGAATTTTAAAGGTTTAAATTTTAATACGCGTGGAAATGTGTGACAGAGATATTCGAGGTAAGTATCCTATGTAATAATAAAGGACCCAACATTGCAGTCGTCTGTGATGTGTAAAAATTTTTCTATTTGTTGCAATACTATATTAAATTTCATTTTTTTTTTAAATAATTAAAATAGTCTGCCCCGGATTTTTTTAGCAAACCCATTTTTAATATATTTTCTTATATACTAAATTCATGATAACATATGTTTCATTATATTATTGGGTTGTTCGGAAAGTCATTTCGTTTTTTTTGGGGAACATTAAAGACAGTTTTCGTATAATGAATAAATATTTTATTAAATTATATATTGGCCATTCTGGTCCAACACCTTTTGCCATCTTTCTGGCAGTAACATAATTCCCCTCTCATAAAAGTTTTGGTCCTTGCTGGCAAAAAACTGGTTCAGGTGGTTTTTGACATCTTCATTTGAGGTAAAGGTTTTGCCATCCAAAAAATTTTGCAGGGACCGGAACAAATAGTAGTCGGAAGGCGCCAGATCTGGAGAATATGGTGGATGTTGCAGTACGTCCCATTCAAGCTGTAAAAGTTTTTGGTGAGTGACCAAACTTGTGTGAGGTCTCGCATTATCCTGGTGGAACACTACACCCTTCCTGTTGATTAATTCGGGCCTCTTCTCTTTAAGTGAATCATTCAATTTGTCCAGCTGATGACAATAGACTTCTGAATTAATCGTTGTATTGTCCGGCAAAAGCTCAAAAAAAACGATTCCTTTGACATCCCACCAAACGGAGAGCATCACTTTTTTTTGGTGAATGTTGGCTTTTGACTCGCTTTGAGCCGGTTCATCTTTTCTGCTCCATGACCTCTTGCGTTTAACATTGTTGTATACAACCCATTTTTCGTCCCCAGTAATAATCCGCTTCAAAAATGGATCATTTTCTTGACGTTTGAGGAGCGAATCACACGCGTCAACGCGACGACACAAATTTCGCTCCGTAAGGACATGGGGCACCCACACATCGAGCTTTGAGGTTAAGCCCATGCCTTTAAAATGGCCATAAACAGTCGAATTCGACAAATTTAATCTCTCACCGATCTCTCGTGTGGTTATTCGCCGATTTGCATCAACTAATGCCTTTATCGCATCTTTGTCAGCTTCGACCGGCCTTCCAGACCGTGGTGCATCTTCGACATCAAAATTGCCGGATCGAAATTTTGCAAACCAGTTCTGGCACTGGCGTACTGTTAACACGCCTTCTCCATACACATCCGTCAATTTTTTTCTCGCTTGGACAGCATTTTTACCTTTTCTGAAGTAAAAAAGTAAAATATGACGAAAATGCTGCTTATTGCTCTCCATATTTAAAAGGGCACCAAACAAAAACTACTGTGTAGAATTAATAGAACTTTTTCACACACAAGCCTTGCAATATCAGCTCTCAAGACATATAATGGTTATGCGGCTTAAGTGTGAAGTTGGTTTCGAAAAAACGTAATTAAGTCCTCTGACGGGAAAAAACGAAATGACTTTCCGAACAACCCAATATCAACTCGGTGAAGGTTGATGTAGGTTCGGATCTTCTACTATATGGAAACTATAAGGTTTTTCATTTTGGATTTTCGCATTCGCTGGTCTCTAATAACCATAGCAATTGAAGTGAACTACAATAGCAAATATATACTTGTATACTTTCATAATCACAAAATATATTAATTGTGAAAATTTATTTATAGGTATATTTAAATTTAAGATACTTAATATTTTAAATAATTTGATTTGATATTACTAAACAATGTTGTTTTTTTAGTTTGATTAGTCGCATATAATTCAAGTTAAAGTTTGGAAACTGATTGAATAATTCTAAATAATCTGGAATTACCAAAAGATTTTGATGAAACAAGCAACTAATATGTCTTAAGAAATTATGATTTTAATTCCGCGATTGGTGAAACAAATTTTATTTATTTTACCCGTATGTACTTTTTATGGCACTCTATGAATATTTGGGAAGTAAATCAAAATGATCGCAAACAAACAAAAATTCTTTAGGGTATATTCCTTAGTTAATACTTTATCTACTGTTAAAATTTAAAATGATTTACAACGCCGTTCAAAAGTTATAACAATTTAAGGAACCCGTGTTTTTATGAATTTTTTTACTAATGTACAATTTGTAATTAGTTTGTCACATGCATAATAAAATTAACACAGTCAACTTAAAAAAAATTTCATTCTATGTCTATAGATTTAGTTTACATACATATTAGATTAAGTTTACAAAAATGTTATTGTTGTATTACTAATTTTGATATGTTGACGAATCGGCGTCTCTCGTACAAGTCACATTTGTTACTTAACAGATATTTCTTAAAAATAAGTGCTCAATTTTATAAATATTTTCAAAATAAAAAAAATCCTAAAATAATTTTAAAAATTGCAACTGGATTTTGTAGTCTCGCAAAAGAGCGTTTTCCACGCTAGAAAATTTTGCGAAGATATAAAGAAATAATCTTTTTTAGCATTAACCTTTAACATTTTCGAATTCTGTGCGCCCCAGGAATACCTTGAAGATTTGCTATGTGTTAAAAAAAGCGGAGGTGCAACAACTCTAACATTATCATTGTAGATATCTTTTATCATTTATTTATTAGCACTCGAATGTTCTCGCAAAAGCAATAATGTCTTAGGAGTTACTTATTTGTAATTTGATAAAAAGCAATGTTTGTAAAAACGAAACAATAGACAAGTACTTAAGGTAAATAGTACTTATTTGAAATCAATATACTGAATCAATGCTATCATAGGCATTGTACAATGTGCATTGTACAACTGTTCATACTATGAGAAATTCAAGTAAATGTTCAGTGTGAGACTTACACTAATTGTAAGAGCACTCAAAGTACAGGTTCAGCCAAGTGTATGCAGCGAGAGGCTGGTAGAATTTTGGAGGCCACAAATTTAAAACATAAAATGAAAAATTATCTTAATACAACAGAAAATTATGAGAAAAGTATACGAAAACCGAGCGAAAATTCTCACAGTAGCCCAGGGCACCTTTTGGAGTAAATCTGGTCCTGTTAATATTCATAATTGAATATACAGGGTATAGACTTTTGATCACATCAATGACCAAATAGTAGAATTTGGTGAGGTTAGTAGAATTCAAGATAAAATTTTTAGTTTGAAGCATAAAAATATATTTTTAATTAAATAAAAGAAATGTACCTAGATCTATTACTTCTGTAGCGTCTACATGAATAAACTTGTTTACCACTTTCATTTTGATTTTCATTTCGGTTCAGTAAAGAACTATAAATGATTAAATGATAACACTATTTGTTTAATATTCTTCTATGTGTTCACTAAATCTCATTCATTATAACAGCCTGTCATTACATAATTAGTGGTCTATTTTACTCTGAAGTACATAGGCATTGTTGTGTTATAGAGTGTATAGTGACGCTTGATAAAATCCTAAAATTGAATATAAATTTCATTTTTATGTTTCTTCTTTTAAAATATCTGAGTACCCTCATAGTCAATCATTATTGTATTTAAAATGGTACATTTATATTTTAGTATAAAAAAATTGATATAAAATTCATTGGAAACTCAAAACATCAAAAACGTTAATCGAATATCCAAGTATTTCAAACATTAGCGGCATTCAAATAAAAACTGATCAAAGGCAATTATATATCCATAATGTGTTTATTTGTTGTGTGTACGGGTATGGTTTAATTTCTGAGACAAAGAAATATCGATACATATTGTATCTAAATTTATCCCAAACGCATAAATTCAATTATACTGAGACATGACTTGTATTTATGGTTATTGCTTAAAAACTTCGCTTTAAACTTCTTAATGGAACCGTCCATTATTTTACAAGTCCCATTAAATTAATTAATTATCGCCATTAATTGAATCGCGGTCGAATATTTCTTGATACTTTCCCTTCCCAATGGAAAACGCACGATAATAATTCAGATAGAAAAAAATACCTAACATTATCCTAAATAATTTTCAATACTTTTTTGGTTTATTTACTCATTAAGTTGAAAATAACGATACTCAATATTGGCATGTGTTGAATATCAACCGTTAATGTTTGACGGAAAAATTCTATCACTTGATTTACATTGAAACCTTCAACTGAATCATCCTATACAATACAGTGGGGAGGATCCTCATTACTTCTTGGACGGCCATAAAAAAAATTCTTAAATTTGTAGTGCACTTACATTTTATAAAATATATTATGCGAAAGAAATGTAAAATATATACATATCCGAAATAATACTGATAAAGTACTTAATTTATCGTAAGAAAATAATTTCTTCGGTAATTAAGCTGAATGACGAATAAATAAAAATCATTGAAACAAAGAATGTAACGTTTAAATGAAATGCTTACTGTATAATATTATACGGTTATCCCAAATAGCACTTAAATTTAAATAAAAACCAAATAAAATTCATTGTGGTTTCAATTTGTAGAGTACCTAATTAAATTCTATTATACATATGTATATTGTATAGGTATACCTATACATACCTAATTTAAATGAAACTTAAGGTTTACTCTGTTTACCTATTGGTAATAGGTTTACAATACTAATTTAACAATTAAGATTATACTAGCATTGATTATACTGGTAGCTACTCGTGACTTCATTTACGTAAAAATCAACGACATTTAAAAACCAAATGCTAGACTAATTGTAAGGAAAATATCTCTGCTTATGAAGAGAGATCCAAAAATCTGCTCACTTTAAGCTGCAGTTCAATTATATAGAAATTAATTACAAATATTAAATATTTAAAATACGTTACGCATAAAAATGAGCTGAAGATTAACTCACTTAATACATAATGTGGCCTAAGAATAGGTTCTTTAAATTAACGAATTAAAAAACAACAAAATCACATTATACATTTCAACGTAGATTCATATATTTTTTATTATAATTATTTCAATATTGAAATTTCAAAATGTTGATAATTTAGGAGTAAGACTTAAAAAATAGTACACTTTCAACATTCTCTTTGAAATACTGTGATGTTGAAAATCCTCCCATTTGGAAAATCACAGTTCTATCAGAAATAACACTTTCAAATCTCATCTTTTTATCTTAAGTGGTTTAATCTCCAGCATACCTGTTCTATTACGGTACTGTTTGCCCAGTAAGCATTATTTTCTTTGTTAATATTTTGTATGCATTTCTCTAGGATACGAACAAATAACTATTTATACCAATGCGTTCACGTTGATTCATTACTTCGTTTCTACTTGCGAAAAATTGTATATATTTTGTTCAGGATAAAAGGTAATGGGTGTAATCTTTGAGGCAGAAATTAATCTTATACAAAAAATTACGTTAATTTATTATTTGGTAGGTACCCTAATGATTGTTTCATTTCTTTGTAAGAAACAAAAAAAAAAAAAAACACTCAATTTCGTTTAATATCTATTCCACAGGAAATTTACCTGTTGTATTTTTATGTAAACTACCTACCTATGTTATATACTAATCATAATTGAAGCCTATTCATTCGTTTAAGACAGGTCATCGCGATCCTTCAAGATAACATGTTTTCTAGGTAAAGTAAAATAATATAGCATATGTACTATTGGTGACTATAATCTATTTCTGTGGAAAATTTTGTAGAGATCTAGAAGTTCAGTCGTACTGGCGTGATTGAGTAACAAACATCCATCCAAATTTTCAATGCTTTCATATTTGAAATAGTAGTAAGACTAATATTCAACGACGGATTGACCATAGAGACAGAGAAAGTACTGCCCTCCAACAAAAATTAAATATGTATAAGCATAGTGCATTTATAAGCATTTTGAATAGTTTTGATTTTAAAAAAATTGAACTAAATATACTATAATATATATTTTTACTAAAATTTTAGTAAAACGTAAAAAGCTTTATAAAACTTAGTTGAAAGGACCATCCATTTGGGATAAGAAGGGGGAGATAGTTACAGGTAGAAAAAATTATCTTGCCGTCCACTAGAAGGATATAAGATTACAATCCACAAAAATTATTACTGTAAAAATTTTTCTCACAAATCACCACTACAAATAACTGATATTTTTCAAATCACATAATTAATAAAAATCGTTCCTTCCATTTAATAGATACTAATTTTTCTAAGGATAGTGAATTTCTTAATTTTTTTATAGTGGTTTATGTATTTTATCAAAACTAATTTTAGATTAAATAATTATTTCAAAGCTATATTTGTATTAAATTCAAAGTATTCAGGGCTTAAAAACTACAATGAACTAAAAAGTGTATACGTTTATTTTTCTAAATCCTACTCTATGTCTGCGTCTAATGCCATTTTTCAATTTATTCTGCTATGAATTTTTAAGCAAAAGTTAGATATAGTACTGGTTCACGATGGCGATTTCATACTTCAGTTCTTTCGATCGCGCAATTTATACCTCACGCCCGTCAACAATCAGCAGTTTTCCGTACGAATATCAATTTGTACAATATTTTATTTCAATTTTCCGCAGAACGTGTGGAAATAGGCTTGAAATTGTATTAGGCCGTGATCTGATTGCCTAGTTTCAAAATAACTTTTCATATCTTTTCCAACATCGCTAGGCTACTGTTCATAATACACCTTTATGAAAAGGGTGGTAAAGTGATTATTGTTTGTAATTCAAGGTGTAAATGAACCACTGTTATAGGGAACTAACTATGTTTGCTTAAGAGTAGAAAACTAGACTACCAATGATATATTATTTAAATATATTTTTTCACGTTCTATCGTAACTGTTTAGAAAATAAAAACTTTTTATCTGGTTTATTTATTTGTTTTACTCCATATCCATAATTTTGATAAAAATGATAAAAAATTAACTGTTTTAACAAGTAAAAAAATATTTTTAAAAATATGTTCAATAAGTTTGCTTTCGCTAATACGTGTAGCTCTTCACCCTAAAACCCGATGCTATTTCAAGCAGTTTAACTGTGTTGTACTTGCACCTAAAAGAATCATTAAATAGTCCGAGTATTAAAGGATTGATCGGTGAAAAATCCTTGGCCTACATACATGCGAATATTGACTTATGTATATATATTTTTGTGAAGATAATACTTTTTTGCTTCTCGTTCGTTTTGATATTTTTCTGAATCCGCTTGGAATTTGACCCCAGACGTGTGGCCATATCGTCTAGACTCGGGCTAGGGTTTCATGCAAATTAATCTCTTTGCTTTGTCAATATATTTTGTTGACATTGGAATCAATACTACTCTTTTAAAGCCAATGTGATAATTAATGAAATCATGAAACGTTAAGATAGCTCACATATATGCAAACAATTAAAAAAAAATCTACAGTTTTGACCAATGAAAATTTCAAATACCCTAAATACTTCTATGTTTACGTATACGGTTTACGTTAACGGAGAGATTTATAACGTTTTTCGGAAATTTAAATTACCTTATTTCGGTAGTAAATAAAACGAGAGAATCGTTCATTAAATAAATGTTCTAAGGTTTGTTAAACTTTTTTATCGCTTGATTTTATAAACTTTGCCATTTTTTTTTAAATAAATAAAACGTTTAATTGTTATGTTACTTTAGTAAGATAAATATTATAGGGTTGATAACGAGACTATAACATTTGATACTACAGGGTTTTGTCTTAGAGAAAGATCAACCTTTAACAGGCCCAGACTGAGGTCTAAAACCGGCTTGGACATTTACATCAGCCCCCAACATCCCCCAAAAACAATACCTACCTACTATAATGTAAAATTGAAAATATATATGTAGACTTTTATATCTATAGTAATATTATAAAGCTGAAGAGTTTGTTTGTTTGGTTGAACACGCTAATCTCAGGAACTAATAGTTCGAATTTAAAAATTCTTTTAGTATTGGATAGCCTAATTATCAAGGAAGGCTTTAGGCTATAAAGCGTTACGCCATGACCACGAATAAGAGCGGAGCATTATTGAAAAATGTTACAAAAACGAGGAAAATTTATTCCTTTTGAGAGTATCGGTTGCTTGCGCTGCGTAAACGGTTAAAGTTACGCAAGAATCGTATATGACGAAATTGTTGCTCTTGAAAAGTTCTAAAAAAAATCCGCGATCGCATATATCTATTTTTTAAGGTTGGGTCACTATAACCTTTTTAAAGGTAATCAAATTCGTTCTAAAATAATGCATTATTTGGTATTTTGTTCTAGATGCCAATGACTAACTATTGGCTTGTCCATCCTGTTCATCTTGAAATAAGAGCTAATAAATTTTACTTCATTTACAATTTCATAAATACAAATGTATTTAGGGATAAAAATAACTAACCAAACAAATAAATTGGTGATAGTTACAGTCCAAGAGGGGCAGCTACTTTTTCTTGTCCTCATCCCTTCCATTGGTCAATGGTTGATATTGATCACAGACTAAATTAAATTAACAATAAACAAGAAAAAAATGAAAACAAAAACACTTTGTTTTCATAATTATAGCGCATGTAGCAATTGTACCCTATGATTTCATTTTTAATATTTTCAGGTGTTATTAGGGTTTGATTGAAGAAGATGAGAAAAAAATTACAAATAAACTGTGTAAAAGTATGACAAAAAACTTGTTCTTAATTAAAAAAAAAAAACAATATCAATATATGACCAGGGTGAGCAATTGTGACGAGCAACTTTCAATTTATAAAATCAAAAGGTAAAAAAGATATAATAAAGAATGGTAGGTAAGTGAAACAGATAAACAGATTCAGAGACAGACGGATCGATGGACCAGGCCTAGTCAAACAAGCAATCAACCGACCGACAGACGCGATATCATGTTTGTAGACGTCGAATCGTCTCTTTACTAACGCCGCCACCACCTCCATCGTCGTCTGACTGGAAAAGTACATCAGGTGCATTTTATTCACTGCACTGCCTCATAATAAAATATAAGTATTTAGTAAATACGTTGTGCTGGAGCTGAGTGAATGTGCATGTACCTAATATACAATAAATGAGAATAGCCAGTGTATAGGTACATATAAACTGCACACAACCGAATGAACGAATTAACAGACAGCGATCAAGCAGATAAACGGACAAGAGAAGCACAAATGAAAACTTCACGTACCTTTTCATTCTCATACAATTAAAGTAGCCGCGGTATTTATCTTTGTCATCAAATCAACAAACTTGGTGTTATCATTTAAATTAGTAAAAGAGCCGTACAATGTGACAATGCTATATGTGAAAATAATTTTCCAATATAAATTTAAGAATTAACTATTATCAATATAACGACAGCAATATATATTTATCAATTACTTAATATATAAAATGTATAAAATTAAGCTTATTACAGTATAATCCAAATCAATTAAATAGAATTTCTCAAAATTGTGTAGTACCTACTTACATTAAAGCCTATTTGTTTTAGTGTTATCAATAATTATCATTCACGTTTTTTCTTTATTTCATTCTATTATTTATTATACAAAAATATGTTTAAGGGGTCCAAATATCGATTGTAAGCTTCATTAAAATTATATCATTTTGATAAGCGTTTTGGCCTAAAATAGTTCAAAATGTCATTCTTATTTAATTACTAGCAAAACAGACTTTTTTGTCAATCTTCAATTTTGGAGAAAATGGTTGATATAATTTAATTAAAACTTAATATAAAATAAGAATATTAATAAGTAGGTACCTATGTGCTTTTCTGTAAAAAAAAAATTTAACATCGAAATCTTCGAAAACATCGAAATTTTTGTTGTCACTACGACTAGTACCCGATTAAATGTCTGATGAATTAATTTTTTTTTAATTTTATCCATTTTAATATGAATTCTTTATGGCTGCAGAAATGTTTTAGCAGCTAGATGAAAATCTTTGGTGGCCAGATCTAGCCCACGAGTCGTATATTTATGACCACTGGCTTAGTGAATCAATTTAAAATGATCAAGTGCATATGCATTAAGTACCATCATCAATTGCAATGTTTCATTTTTTCCATTTTTTAAGATAATAATATTTTCTATGTTTGGTTTTAACATTTTAAAATGTTGGTATTAAAACTCTTAAAAGACCTAACATCCATCGAATAACATCTACTGTCTACCGAAATCTTTCCAGAATATAAAGCAGCGATTTTCAACCGCTGTGCTGCGGCAATTTTGGGGGCCACGAAGATTTGTTTGTTTGTAAGTGCTTTTATAAAATGGTAGGTAGTACATTTTTATCTTAAATGTCGCTTTAACAGGTCACTTAGTGGCGTGGTTGACTAGTTAGTTGCCCTATACGCCAGTGGTCCTCGGTTCAAATCCCCATGAGAGCCCAATATTTTTTCTGGGTTTTTCGGATTTGGCGGTCATTAATGACCATATAGTAGTTGATGCGACCTTAAATAAACAAAAAAAAAGTCGCTTTAACACCAAAGATTTTTAACATTATTAATTTGTTATCACCGATTTTGACCAAATTTATACCACATGTAGGGGTGTAACAGGTGCAAGGACCCACTATTTAGCCGTTTACGAGAAAATTCAATTGGAAAATTTTCAGATGAAAATAAGACCATACAGTGTAGGAACGTTCAAGTCAATATTTTATCATGATTCAGTAGAAAAAGTGTATAAACGTTTAAAGCTAAATTTGTTTTATGTGAAACAATATTGTGATTCAAACTTAACATGTTATTGTATTTATTCCAAATATTATTTTTCTTTTAAGACGAAACAAAAATTGCTCCGCGGATGATACAATACATTCGTTGTTTTCTAAAATTGTAACGATGGTCGCTATCATGTCGTAAGCTAGATTACTATTCACTTTTGAACTACAGTTTCTAGCCATTCTATAATTTTCGACCATTTTCAAATTTTAAAGAAATTCGTAAAAATGAGATTAAAAGTTCATTTTTCAACGAAAACGAAAGCAGAGGGGAAGGACGATGGTGGTGAGGTTATATTTTGTATATATTTAGACCTTAATGAATATAAATTTTTCTAAAAATGTAAATTTTATTAAAATAAACTTTTGATTTTGGAAAATATTTGGTTTAGAAAGTTCATGGAGGGAAAATAATTTTTGGACCGACACTATATCTGTTAAATTAACATTATAACTGGTATTTTTTTATTGTTACTGATATGAGATAAATATAGACTCATAAAGAACAAAAGTAATGCCAAATTAATATTCTAATTCCCATTTAATTAATAATTCAAATGTTATTAAACGCAACTACCTATGTATAACTAGGTAATAGCTTCTCCAAATATCTGAGACATATAAAAAATTTCTTTCGTTTTCTTTCACCAAATAAAAAGTTTTTATGAGTCGTCTGCGAAAATTTAATTTTACGACCACCCTTTGATATAGGTATAGAGCATCATTTAAATCTAGCGTGGATCGTAAAAATAAGTCAGTCGGCCATAAGAATTAAAATTCCTTTAAAATTTTTCAAAGCACTTTTCAATAGTTTTATACCCATGGCTGTCAACATGATAAACTTTTCCACCTAAAAATGGTTCTATATTACTTAAAATACAATCAAGAACACATTAAAATCTTTTTTTTTAAGTAAAACAACAACTTGCACAACCTATTTTCCATTCAGTAGTAAATTATAGTGTAATACATTATCATTATTGAAACCTCTTGTCAAATGAAAGTCCGCTCTCATTACGAATTTATGTTGCATTTATATTTAAATTGTGTTACATTTAATTGACGATCAACAAAAGAATATTAAACAATAATATTAACGCCTTATGTGATTTATCCGCTGCGCCGCAAACCTTGACGTTCCGACAGGAAATCCGTTTTCGATAACCACAATAATACAAGTCTTATTATGGAAATAACTCAATTTCAAACGCTCAAAGAAAACCGTCAATGCAAATTCTAAAATCGACAATTGATGGAAATCTAAACATATTGGAGTTGCGTTTTATTCGATTTTTCCATCTGGTCTGTTAGTGATTGGAAAGCAAAGAAAAATATTAGAAATATTTCTCGATATGTGCTATATAAATATAGTACTCCTATAAGCTTTTCACAGAGATCTTATCGACTTGAATAAACAACAGAGTATGGTTGCATTCAGTTGCATTGAATAACTATAATAATAGGGAATAATTGTCGGTTTATTTTTGTCGGTATTTTTCATATGAATATAAAAGGGTCAGCACAAGACAAATTATCAGATGGATCTAGTTGAGTTAAATGAATAACCACGTGGTTCTATTCTACAAAAACGAAAGAAAAAATGTCGTTTTGTATATTTAAAGACAAAACGAAAAACTTGAGCTTGAAAAAGTTGAACTACTCGCAGCTATCTTTTTAAGAAATATAAAACTTCGTTTCACGAAACTTTTTTTGTTTTTATTTTTTTTTATTGACATGGATATATGGCTTCTTGTAACATTATTTAATGTTTTAATCATATGAACGTTGTTAATAATTTTACATCAAAATTTATTCAGACATACCGGAATTATTTAGGGCACATGAAAACTGGCAAAGTCAGATCCCTTCAGGGTAAATTTGGCTGGTTCGTTTTGTGCGGTTTACTTTTCCCTACATCTTTGTATTCAGTATAATTATAACAATTAGAGCTTCAAGCACTTTGTTGCGTTATCTAAAGAAACAATTTCAAGTGTAAGCTTATATATACTCGCGTATGTGTGTGTATTTAGTGTACATAAGCGTAATGTTGTTTTTTAAGAGGTTGAGTTAAAATGACTTGGAGAACAAGTATTGTATAAAAACAATAACTCAGTTCAATAGAGGTTTTGATGTCTGGAGTTTTAAAGCTAATTTTCATTGAAAATGAAATAATTTCATGTATAAAGATGTTTGTCTGTTGATTTTTATATTGGAAATTTTTTTTACTGGTCTCATATTTTAACTTGCTTTGTGTGTATGCTCAAAGTACATTACCGCATTTTTGAACTCTTTCCCGTCATCCAAGCATCGCCAAATTTTGGTATCCACCATAAAAATGTTGAGATTTTAGTGTGTTTAGATTTAATTTAATTAAATATTTTTTATTTATATTGACTTTTACTCATAAAAAGGTGTGTGTCTTTGATAACTCTCCAAATTCAGTCATTTAAATTGGAGACTGTTACGACTAGTTTGAATTTTACTAATAAATTATGTTATAAAATCTGTGAAGACTAAAAAGTAGAAAATATATTTTCTACTTTTTAGTCTTCTAATATAAAATGTATACATTTTGTATTAGAATTTACAAAAAAAAGATCCCTGCATTCCAAATTGATACAGTCATTGAAATTAAAAGTGATACAGAAATCTATAATCGTATGTTAAATTGATCATCTCATTGATCATGATAACTGTAAGACCAGGATGTTCTTTAAGTGGTAAATTTTAAACAAGAAAATTAAATTGTTTAGTTAATGAAAAATTTCAGAATTATGAATTAATTTAAGCACCCTGGTATTATAGTCGTGATGATCAATTAGATTATCAATTTAACATACGATTATATTATTGAAATTGGATTATTAATTTAGAATATAAGGACCTTTCTTTTCGTAAATTCTAAAAAAAAATTTATTTTCTACTTCTTAGCGCATTTTGGAAATAAGATCAGTTTTTAAAAAAATGTTTTATATATATTTTTTTTATTTACGGCCTATTTAATAATTGATAATTCTCCAAAAATCTACAATATGCCTACATATAGCTGTTTTAAAACCAACATTTGATATTTAAAAAAAATTTTGAACTTTTTGTAGACAAAAATTACCATAAATTTTTACTCTTTTGCATAGTATATGAAAAATAAACCTACATACATACAATATGTTTTATTTCAATGAAACCTTTGTCGTAAATTACTTTTAATTTATGTAAATATCAAATCATCAAAACAAATTTTGTTAACACCCTTATGAGCGACCGTGCATGCCAAGTTTAATGCAGGCGAAGGAAATTCGAAACCGTTTATTATTGCTTTGATTTTTGTATGTTTTTTCATTTGCATAGGGAGGGAAGATGGACCACCGTACGATTAACCCTCCTATTCAGTCGGATTTGCATGCGAAGGAAAGGGTTGATTTACTAGTTTCTACATGGACTGTTTATTTCTCCCCTGAGATGAAAATTTTTCATCTGTACCCTTGTCTATTACAACTTGAAACATTTAATAAATAGCCATAGAAATTCGATGACCAAATAAACGTTCACTTTCAAAAATTTGACTATCATTCTCGGTAAGACCTTATAGTAAAATATAAACAATTTAAAAAGTTCAATGTAAAAAAATAGAAACGTTCCTTTAAATAATAATTAGAAAAATAAAGAAGATTTTGGAGTCAATATTTATAAAATATTCGAGTTTATTGGTTTACAAGTCCATATATATATATATATCATATACATATACATATACATACATATATATATATATATGTGTATATATCGGCAGTACCTATAACTAAGTAGGTGATGTGTTTAATTATTAAAGTTTTATTTAAAAATTATTTTAAGTTATCCATATCTTTATACTGTGAATAGTAGGTACCAAATGTAGTTTCGTTACAGTGAGACTAAAGTTACACAAACTATACTTAAGGTATATAATGCAGCTTTCCAATAAAGAATCAGTACCTATATATGTAGGTACATAATACGTATATAATATTAATAATAACTTGAAAGTATTTAAGTAGCGTTTTACAAAATATTGTTTTAGACTGGAGAATATTATGGCTCTGAACACGTAGGTAATAAGTACGTAATATGTTCAACGTTGTTAGTCTATGATTTCGATTTTCAACTTGGCAATTGAAATCCCATAGGTAAAATAAGGTGTAGGTACAGGAACATCTAACAATGGCCTCCCAGGAATTGCCAACGATCTTATGTACGTCGTGTAAGACTTGCAAACTTTTCTTGTTTTCTCTAAGTACCCAATGTCTTTTTTGCCCCAACAAAAATACCTTTGGTCAGATTACTATTGATCGTACGTACGATTTAAGAGAAACGTTAAAATGTCTAATGCATTTTGCTTAATACTGGTGGTACATCGCGATTTCACTCGTGTTATATAGTAAAGTTGATGTATATTTACTCGATTAATAATAACCAAGGTTAATAGTTAAAGAAAGATTTTTTCTAAATTTCAAAACATTAACTCTTTTAGCTGGATTATTCTGATTATTTCTTGACTTGATTTTTTAACTACATGACTTAAATTTGGCTGAAAATCAAGTTAAACTTAAGTCAAATGTTAATATTAAAATATCAAGTCAAGTCAAACAATTGAATTTGAAAGTTATTTCGTTTCAATGTTTTAATATTAAACTTCATTACTTCATTACACAAATTGTATAAATACTTAACTTGATGAATACCCTAAGACTAAATTACCACTATTCCTTAAAATAAGCTTCAATTTTAATATATACGTGGAAAAAGTAAGAGTTTAATGTTAAGTCATTGAAAGTCTGTCACCATTTTATTTTATAATAACGATGATTTAGCGTGAGTGATTAAAAGTGATTTAAATAAGACCTCAAAAATCCTTAATTTGAATAATGGAAGAAAAACAGTTAAGTAATATAATAAAATTGTAATCAAGACGTGTCTGTTAATTGAATATTTTTTGGAGTTCTTATTCCAATAGTCGTTATTATCGATATGGAGGCTGATATGGAGATCTATTTCATTTTTAATTATTAAAACTTTCAAAATAAGGCAAAAATACTTTTTATAACAAAAAAAGAATATAATAATGAAACGTTTAGACGTAAAAAATAGTTTGTTAATATATTCCCCCCCATATCATATGTTACAATTTTTTTTTCAAAAAGTCACCATTACATAACAATGTTATAACAATGTTTTAAAATAGGTAAGTACGTAAATTTTCTCTACACATCAAGTCAATCATCACTGAATGAATTTTTTAATATCTATAATATTAAATATATTTAGAAAACATTGTGTATCGCGAAATTTTATGAGCAATAACTTGTAGTAGCGCGTACGAAGTCGCGGGTATAGCTAATATAAGGTTTCAATTGGCGATCTTGAACTTTTTTTTCTTAAATGATGATTTAGGGTGAAAAAATTAATAAGCTCAAAATAAATAAGTAGGTATAAAAAGCTTTGTTACAAGTGATTAGAATTGAAATTAACAATTTTTTTAAAGATCTAAGAAGGAAATGCAACCCTTAAAAAGTTAAAACCTTAAAAATAAAAATTCCAAACCCCTACAGCTTGGCCAGATAGAGTAAAGATAACAAAAAATGGTATTTATTAGATTACAAACTTTTAGTATTTGAAATTAGTGCGTTTGAAGAATTAACATTTCAGTGTTATATATTAGAATAGCTATAATATAATATTTCATTGTCCATAAAATGATTAACTGTAGCTGGTTAAACGTTAGAATACAGACGATGAACATGTTTTTTTTTTGAATTAAAATTATCTGAAAATAAGATAAGAAAATAACCTAACGTAAAACTCGATTGTCTAGTCTAGGTGAAGTTCAATGCTATAGTATGACCATAGCTCTCTCTAAAGCACGACTAGAACTTGTCTTTCAAGAAGACGAGTGAGCTACACAAAACAGATATACATTTATAGTGCACATACAGCGCGTTATATGCACGAGGGACGAACGCGTTTCAATTCTCCCTGCATCTCACTCCCTAACAACCCTAGTCGATTTATAGCCGACGAAGTGCGCGGCTAATAAACGAGCCGGCGAATGTGCAGTGAAGATGTTCGAGTCCTTGTCGCACATAGGCCATACTTTCCCCTACTGGCTTGACACTTCGTTTGTACTGAACAGCAAAAGCAAGAGAAATAATACAGTATATACAGGAGTCGCGAGTCTAGACAGATATAACACCGGCTGCCCTGGCTTGAGTCGGTTTGGTTTGGCTCGACATGGCTTGGCTTGGCTAGACGGATGTGAGACTTTTTTTTTTTTGTTATTGACGTTAGTGAGGAGGAGGCTCATTTCATCAGATGAACCCACCGAGTCCAACTGCACAAAGCGATAACAGATATTGAAAGACTGAGAGTTTAGCGACAACCGTATTAGCTTCAAATTAATTCTATTAATTCTGTTGCCACTCACTAAAGTTCATCTATACTTTAATAAATACATTGACTTTTTTTCACGTTACAAATTATCGCTTATTAATTAACCGCCAAACCAAAGCTTTTTGAATTTATAAGCTGTAGACATATTAAAGGTTTTCTTAAATTTAATAACATTCAATTCTACTTTAATATTAGATTGATGCATAACTATCCACCGTTTTGGTTGTTCCATTTTTCATTACTGAAAATTGGCTTTTCATTTAGGTACGTACCTACTATTTTTGTAGAAAAATAGTCTTTTATTTTTATAATATAGTAATGTCTACAGAGAATGATATTTTATTAATTATCGTATCATACTTGACCGCTACAAGAGAGGAGGGAAAGGAGCATAGCCGTTGCGTGATTTCAAGGAGCTTTTCGGCTAAAAAACGGTTAGCAATGATTCGTGCTTTCACATTTTAAATCTAGTGATATCAGTTAGTTACTAAAATTAACATACATTTTATTAAATACATTTGACTTTTATTTCACGTTTAACATTATTACCTATTATTAACCACCCAATCAATATACTCCAAATTTATAAGATGACTCTAGTATAAAAAAAATATACTGAAGATTTTATAAAATAGGTTCTTAGTTTAATAATTTATAAGTAAGAAATTAAGTATTTTAGTTTTTATTATAAGTGAGTGAATTTGAACAATATTTGAAACTATCAGTTTTCATAAAATAACTTCTATTTTTGGTTAACTTTTTTAATTGATAATTTATAGCATTTATGAAGAAACGTTTACACATCTACAATGGAGATTATGGTTATCGCGGAATCAATTTTACTTGATAATTTTGAGAAAATTCACTGGAATGTGTTCTTATATTAAAATTATGCCATTTATAAAAAAAATTCTCAACATTTTTAAAAACAATAAATGTAAAAGAAAAATTTCTATTGTTGTTTTCCAAGAAAATACATTAAAATTGTTAGTTGTTATTTAATATCTCGCAAAGTTAAGGAAAATTTCTTAGAAAACATAGGAACAGTTAATTAGGTAGGAATTTTGAAGGTAAACTCTGTTTAAAAATTACTATAATAATTTATTTGTGTTATAACATATTCCATTACTTGGACTTGTATTGATGAAAAAGTTATTTTGACTATTATTGGGGTAACTCTTTGTTTTTTCTGCGTTAAATGCTGTTTTTTTAGGTAAGGCAGGGCTTCTTAAACCTTTTGAAATCACTGCCCCCTTGGAACCTAAGTCAATATCTTAAGGCCCTCATATTTTTTTTTAATTTTGTTTATACATATATACACTTACTAGTCAATGCATGCATTTGCAGTCCACGGCCCTCCACTTTAAGAAGCACTGAGGTAAAGAATAGCTTT
Organism: Sisyra nigra; assembly: GCA_958496155.1. Taxonomy (NCBI): domain Eukaryota; kingdom Metazoa; phylum Arthropoda; class Insecta; order Neuroptera; family Sisyridae; genus Sisyra; species Sisyra nigra. The sequence continues at coordinate 17,994,605 of OY292315.1, read as the reverse complement.
TAAGTCCAGAGTTTGATAGTATTAGGTTTAATTAGGAGTTAAGAATGCATAGGAGATCCTATCGAAAACAAAATTACTTAATTCCAATAATTCATAAATATTAACTGTTTGTAGCTTTTCACGAAGTAGGTAAATAAAAAGTTTCAATATAAAAATATTTACATAAAGTTTATTAATTATGATTCGAATAGGAAAAAACTCTTAAAACGACAAAAGTCACTGCATTTTTGTCTTTTGTCACTGCACTAATAAAATCAGGTTTCCGATTTTTTTTTTAATTTTTGGCCAACAATTAACGTTGCAAATATTAATCAAATTTTCACTTTTTTGGTATTTAAAGTGGTTTTAATATCTAAGGTCATATCATGATTGTCTAAACACAAAAAATTTCTGAAGATCATTTAATCTCAGGTAATAAATCTTGTATCATGGATTCAACAGGAATCGAATTCAGTAGGGGAGCGAGGGGCTTGTTGTAACAGTTTTCACTAAAACTAATATATCTTGAGATCTATTGATTAAATTTCTATTAAACAAAGATGGATGGATACTGTAACTCTTCCTCTACCAAACCAAGTAAAAATAATACCATAACTATTGGTCATTATTTTACAATCAATTATTTTCTAGAAGAAGTGCGGTGTTACAACTTGCCTCGTGCTTGGGGCAAGTTGTAACGTCTACCGGGGCAAGTAGTAACGACAAAAAAAAAACGACAATAATACCTCTAATCATTTATTCTTTGTTTATTTTTAACAAAATTGACATCTTTCTAAAGTAAATAATTATGTAATTCTTCTCAAAAATCAACTCAAATACATTTTTTAGTAATCAACACTTAAAAATTAAGCAATTAACAGTTTTATTTAGTTAAACACTACTTATAATCATCATGGCACTTTTAAATCACAGTAAGTAATTAAATTATTTATATCTAAGGTATGCTTCGTAATTATCTCTTCTTAATAGTTATCTAACAAAGTATTATACTTTTGTAAGAATCAACATTTGGTGGATTTCATTATAATTAAATTCAGTCTTCATCTGAGCTACAATTAATACAAATAAAAGATATAATGTCTCCTGTAACACATCCTACATGTGCCCACATCTTACAAATAATACACTCTATCCAATCTTCTTTCTTGGTATCTGTGTAAGCTTCACCACATACCAGACAATACCACTCTTCTGCTTCAGATTCTGAATCTGAACATAAAATCTTTTTTTTAACTCTGCCCACTCCGGTTTTATTATTTGTTGATTTACCTTTAATTTTGTCATCTTTTTTCTGTTTTTTCTTCATTTTTTCCTCATATTCCTTTTGTAAAGCTTCCTTTTCAGGAGTGTCCGTCAATACTGTAGATTTTCTTTTGCGTCTGCTATTTGTATTAGTTTTTCTTGGTGGCGCCTTTGGTAAAGGTCTAATCTTCGATGGCGAGAAAGTTTTTTGTAGACCGGAGCAACCCGGAGTTGGTTCGTTTGCAGTTTCGATTTGGCTTATAATTTCCGTGGTGCTTATATCTATTTCAGGGACAGAATCTAATAGTTCTGGATTTTCAAGATTCAAAGATATATTATCTGTGACATTTACGTCATCTGGCTCTTTTGTAGGAACTGGACGATCAGTAACATAAGATGGCGCAAAGTCGGAGTCTTGGAAAATATCAGCATTCAAAGGCCATAAACCAGAAGCTTTAAATCCACTCATAATATTGGCAGGGTTTAGGGCAAGCGGTAACGACTCTTTCACAATACCTGGGATGTCATATATTGTCATCGTTTTCCCCGGATTGTTGTGCATCCATGCTGTCTGTGCCCTATTTGTGTAATTTTTAAAAGGGCCGTACACTCCTACGTCTAAAGGTTGCAAATTGTGGGAGCAGTGCGGGGGAAACGATAACATGATGACATTATTTTCTTTGGCTTTTTCAACCACTCCAATATTCACGTGTGAGCTATGGTTATCGAGTAGCAACAGAACTGGCTCTTCCTTGGTGGGTTTTGCGTGTTTTATAAAATGATCCATAAAAATTAAAAATTCTTTTTCGGTCATCCATCCGGAGGAATTACCAGCACCAATGCAATCTGGAGGTCCACCACGAATAAACATTTCAGAATATTTAAGCCTGGGAAAAACGAACATCGGTGGGATAAAATTACCCGCAGCGTTAGAGGCACGAGCAAGTGTTACAAGAGTTCCCCTCTCAGCCGATGTGATAGCTCCAATTTGCTTTTGGCCACGAGCAGCTACTATTTTCTTAGGTTTTTGAACCGTTGTGACCCCTGTTTCATCAATGTTCCATATTCGAGAAGCATTAAACTGATATTTTTGGAGAAGTCGTTGATATATTTCAAAGAATGAATTAACGTTAGTCTTATTGAAAGACGTTGCTCGACTTAAAGACGTCGCTTCTGGTGTCCTTAGAGATAAATGTGAATTTCTGCGCATAAAATTTTGGAACCAGTCAGTACCAGCCATTTTATTTTGATTCCAAGAAGGAGGAATGTTTTTAGCACTAAGCTGCACACCGCATTGGTAAGCTAGTTTCCTTACTTCTATAGGAAGTAGTCCAAAATATATATCAGCGCACTTGAGTAGGTAGGAAGCTATCTTACCTTCCTCTTCTGCGGTAAATACTTGTCTAGGCTTAACATAACCAACTCTTAATCTTTCATTATTCTTCTTTTTCTTTATGTATCTATAAAGAGAGACGTGACATAATCCGAAAGTCTGACTAGCTTTCCGAATACTAAATTTTTTTTCTAAAACTTCAGCTGCTGCTAACTCGTACACTTCTTGGCTTTGTGTTGCCCGCTCTGACTTTCTTTTATACACCCTCATTCTAAAAACAATGAAAAAAGTAGGTATCTACATCATAATTTGGGGCATGTTGTAACACGTTACAACAAGCCCCAGGATTTTGTTACAACTAACCCTCGGGTATGATTTTTAACATATATCAAGATAACTATTTAAACAATTTAACAATCATAAAAACTGTTACATATTATCAGAGATAGATAAATTTGAATCAAAATAAGATATAGAAAATTTGAAATTAGTCGATATTAAAAACGCAAACCGAAATTTTACGACAGTACAATTTTATATTACCTGGCAGAAATGAAGCACATGCACACTTACGCTCACTGCGCCGGCCGGCGAAACACTGGCTATGGCAATATGATTCGGCACGGTTTATAGGTTAAATCGAGTCAAAGAAATACGTTAATAGCATTTAAGATCCTAGTGAAAAGAGCCTGTTACTATTTACCCCTGTTACAACAAGCCCCTCGCTCCCCTACTACTGATGCATTTATGTACTAACCGCTGCGCCATTCGGTGGATCCTTTTCACATTTCTCGTCTCGTGTAAATGATAAAACTTGAAAATTTGAAATATTCATCGTTTTTTTATTACTCCAAATATTTAAAATCTATTGTGTCAACAAAATAAGGCTTACTTATTGGCGCAGTGGTTAGATCAGTTGATCTTCACTCCATGCGTCAAGTGGTACTGGGTTCGATCCCCGTTGAATCCTAAATATAAGTTCCCAGATCAACAAAAATTCTCTGTGTTTATAGACAATTGTGATACGACGTTAGATGTTAAAGCGACCTAAAACATAAAAAAAAATATATCACCATAAGAATACTTATATATATTAAAATTCAGGTTTTTAAATTGTTTATGAATTTTGAATGGTGTTAATAATTACTTTAAATTTTTCCAATAGATTTAAGGCTACCTAAGAAACATTCTAGTGAATTTTCATTTGTTTGTCATCATTTTAATTTACCTTAAAAGGTTACATCTTCCCTGCTAGTACAAATCATATACCTAATATGAGGACCAATACCTACGAGTAAGTGCATTTAAGTAAGTTTTCACAAAGCTTTTAATTTTTAAAAATAGATAAAGCATGAACCGCTTAATGTCTATTTTAAAGGCCTTGTATTTAAGGCTTGTACTTATACTTGCAATTATAGTAAGCAGTATTGACAGTCTTTTAGGAAACTGTTTGTAAATAAAACTGAAGTATAGTAGTATTGCAATGGTTAAAATTAGCTAACTCTTATTGTTAGTCAAACCTGGACTAATATACTACTTAAAAAACGATTCACATCTTTTTCTAAAAACTTTTATATATATAAATTACAAACCGAGTATAGTAGGTACTTATATGATTTATAATATTTTTTTGTTAAATTAAAGTAATTTTCTTATCACAAATAAGATAAGTATAGAAGAGCTTTATGATAATAAACTACACGTTATCTTTTATACAATAAGAAGAATTTTATTTTTTTGGCACGATTGAGACTTAAGCGGTTGTGAAGCTTTAAAAATATATCCAGAATGCTTTTCTGCTCAAAGTGCTCTTAATACAATATTATTGGTTTTCTCAACGTCAAATATACAACGTCGAGGGTAACATCTTGTCCAAATGTCCACACAGTCCACTACCCTTTTCTGTGCTGTTTTATATGAATGGGTTGTTCTGCTTCTATGAATACCTAGAGAAATTGACCGTTACTTGGGGAGCGAAAATAGAGCCGTTTTTCTTTGTTCTAAAACTAGTAACGGAAAATAAACGTTAACGTAAATTTGGTTTGTTCATTCATCTCACGAGGATGTTAAATAGTCTTTCAAACAATCGACATTGTTTTGGTCAGCATCATTTTCTATTTTCAAATACCGAGAATTTATTATTAGATATTATTTCTATTTTCTATTCTCACGCTATACTATTCAATGTCTACACAAATAAACGATAACGACGTGTTTTTGATTTTAACCCTTTTACTTTTCTGAATACAGAGCGAATTGAATGTGTTTTTAAAATTAGCTTATTTACTTGTAAGTTTTGTATTATCATTGAAATGAATTTATGAGTAGAAACAACATAATAAAATCTATCATTGAATTTTAACGATAATAATGAGAAATAAAAATTGAATTCATTTCAAATAAGATTTTCTAATAAATTTTTCAAATATTTTATACTTAAGAAAATATTTGTGTTATTTTAAGTGAAGTAATATTTGCATTGAGACATTGCAGAGATAGCACATCACTTATCTAATGGACAATTAATATTTTTCTTCTAAGAGATCAAAGCACCGAACGATTTCTAGAATGAATGATTGCTTTATTGAAACAATTTTCCTAGAATTGTTGAGACGCAAAGACGTATGGCAATAAAAAGGTTCGTTTTGTGACAAAACAAATGGGATTCGTAGAAACGAAAAGATTTTCGAAAGCCAACTGTAAATAACAAATTACTACTTGTATTTCTCTCGAGAAAAAGCTTTCAGTCATTAGACTGAATTTTCGATGGTTGATTTCGACAAGATTTTTTTACAAAGCTAATTTTCATTTGTTTCAGGTTCGAGGATGAAAAACATTTAGAGAGGTTATTATTTAAAGTAGCTTAATTTTCATAAATTAAAAAAAAACGGTGAATTCAATTTTACATAATCGCCATTAAATCTCTGTGAAATATGCCATATACGTACATATGCCAATGGAATATTAAACACGTGCATCATGTCTACTTCAAAAAGTTTCAAATATAATAAGCGAATGCAGACACGAAAGACGGAATTCACGTGCAAATTACCACTTTTAAAAATTAATTTACTATTATTACAAGTATGGGAGAGCGATGAAAGATAAAAAAAAATGTACAATTCATGTATTTCAATGAATATTTCTATTTGAATGTCAAGCGAATTGAGGAATATTTCTATGTTAACGAGCTTGCCTTATATTCACGATGAATACTAATTTTCTTTTGTCTTCTGAAACGTGCCAATTACTAAATTAGTAAATGTGGAGTATTAATCTTTTTTTCTCTCTCTCTTAACTTGACCTTTATTCATAGCTCTAAAGGTAGATCGTTAATGTTCTCAAACGTCTTTTTATTTAGTGAAAGTGGATGCTATATTTAAATAGTTGAGAAAATCAAAAGAATAAGCTGCGAGAAAATTATTATACTGTCAACAACAAAAAAAAATCTTAAGACACTTCAGTTGCTTTTCATTCTTGAATTTCCCTCTGTATAAAAAGTTTTCACAAAAAGAAAATTATACTTGTTAAGAGAAATAAAATAAATATAGGTAAGGACGGAGCGTATAACCTACCACTTACAAGGAGTGTACAAAAATAAATAAAATATCTAAGAGATGTAGATATAGATACATATATAAAAGTATGAAAGTATATAAAATGTAAAATACGAAGAACGGTGATAAAATCGATAAGATGTTTCACAAAATCCATTTAAACAATTATTACTCTTGATTAATTCTTTTAAATATCTACTTTTATTATTATAATTTGTTAATGTCCCAACAGTTATCTATATGTAATAAATAAATATTATAAAAAAATGAAAAACCGACTTCAAAATATATAAAAATTCTTAAACAAAAAATGCACTAAAAAGTAACAAAATAATGGCGTATCCTTGCAGTATCTACAACTTACAAATTATTAGGATGATACAATGTACAACTATTGTTATTTTTGGAGTTGGTGTCAGCCAAGGAAATACGACTATATTGGTACTTAGCAAAAAACGAGAATACCTTATGAAAATTATTTTTCAAATGAACTTTTAAACAATATACTCGAACTGTAACAATATCTAGCGACCTTTAAACTACAAAATACCAATACCAACTAAACCTTTTTAAAATTTTTACAAATTACTATTAATATTTATTTTATTGACTGACACCAACTCCAAAAATAACAATAGTTGTACATTGTATCATCCTAATAATTTGTAAGTTGTAGATACTGCAAGGATACGCCATTATTTTGTTACTTTTTAGTGCATTTTTTGTTTAAGAATTTTTATATATTTTGAAGTCGGTTTTTCATTTTTTTATAATATTTATTTATTTCTCGCGTTTTAGTGATCTGCAGTTTGATAACTGATTTTATTTTCTTGAAAATGGTTAACCTTCCAAACGCGCTGCTCATATGAGGCAGCGCCGTTTAATATTAAAAGTTACTACATCATCCCTTTTTGCCCTTAAGGGTTGAAATTTTTTGCTTTTAAATGTAATAACAAAACTAAGTAGATTATTCTTTCCAACAGAAAAAAAATTATCAAAATTCGGTTAAATGTCACTATTTCATCCCCTATTTCATCCTTAAGGGGTGGATTTTTTTCTTCAAATTGAAATGTGAACAATTTAAAGGTACGTTGTACGTAATAGAAACAAAATTATCAAAATCGAGCTATCCAATAAGAAGTTAATATTTCATCCCTTAGTTTTCAACCCTTTAGAAGTGAAAGATTTTCCTCAAATTAAAATGGGAATACACGAGAAGCACTAGCTTTCAAATAAAAAAAGAATTATCGAAATAGAGCTATCCAATAAGAAGTTAGTATTTCATCCCTTAGTTATCAACCCCTTAGAAGTGAACGATTTCTTTCAAATTAAAATGGGACCATTCGGGAAGCACCAGCTTTCAAATAAAAAAAGAATCATCAAAATCGCTTCACGCAGTCGGAAATACTGAAGTAACAAACATAAAAAAAAAAAAAAATACAGTCGAATTGAGAACCTCCTCCTTTTTTTGAAGTCGGTTAAAAAAAATTATAAAGAGGTAAATATTTTAAGTTTGTATTAATAGTGACTCAGGATTAATCTTCGAAACTATTCATCTGATTTCAAAAATTCTCTCACCAATTGCTTAGAATAAACTTTCAAATTAAACATAACTTATTACTTTTGTTTTATTTTGTAAAACGCATTAATAGTTCTAGAAGATAGCTATATCTTTTTTCAACGAATTTCAATGATATTTGCTTCTTAATGGTACTTTATTTGTAAAAAAATACAAATAGTAATGTTTATCTCTTTATCTTGATTCCTACAGGATAGCAATACATAGAAATTGCATTCTACAATAAAATTACAAACTACAATTTGTAGTTCCCTAAATAGAGACCAGAGACTCTGATAGCTCTGTAATGATAGCCAAAGATACTAAGTATTAACTTTGAGTCATAGTTAATTTGAAAAGATTTTGTGTGCATCCTAAATACTCGAATGCAAATACGGAAGTAAATTCACAACATTATAAAAGCTTTGTTCTCACAGTGACTTGGATTGGATTTGAACTACTTGTGTACTGAACAGTTCAAAAATAGTTCAAATCCAATTCAGGTCAATGTGAGAACAAAGCTTATGATAGTAAAAAAAATTCTGTGCAGGTTTTGCTTTTACAGGTTGCATGCTACAGAAAATGAATTACTGATCAAATCAAGAATAACTAAAAAATCAATTATGATTTTAGACATTATGTGGACAGTCGAAAACGTCTACAAAAACGTGTGAAATGTTAGTTATTAATTAATAGCAGTTGCAATTGGATTGTAAATTTCTTCATATAATTATCAAAATTTATTCTTCGTTCCTTATGAAAAGGAAAAAAATTAAGTTTCTATGGTAAGCGTAATAGTCCCATTTAATATATTGTAACGTTTTTACGGGTTCGTTGGTTTGTGTATAATGACTACGAATTTATTTTCAAATAATTGTTTGTTTATTTATCTAAGACTTATACACTACAACAATGTTCACTGTCAACAATAGTCACAGTACTGTTTATATTTCACTATTGCACTGTTAACTCTATTTACAATGTTTACAATAATCACAATTTATTTATACTCGCGATTCACTATTCACTTTATTTAACAATTCACTGATCACTTTAACACTAAGCACTTCGAGGAATTTATTTGAATACTGTCGATGAACACTCGATGATTTATGTTAATACTCGTCGGAGGTTTATTTTAATACTGAACTGTTGGCTCACCTTTCGGGCCATTTATAGTAGCGATCACCCGTTTCTAGATTTTTCGATTGGTAATCTTAGCGCCTGTCTTTCTCTCCTTCATTGGTATACCAATGGAGAGAATTCTAGAACAACACGTTCTTCGTCTCATACTTTGAACTGTTAATCCGTGGTCATAAAAGAACTTTAGGTGGTCCATCCTTTTGTGCAATTCTTATTGTTGGTTATTGGTTAATCCTCGACTTTCAGGCGCCAGACACAAATGGGTGTCTTGGATTTGTGACACTGCCCCCTCTTTAAAATCCTTTCGCCCCGAAAGGTATCCATGGCGATAGCGGCAACCCGAACCATAACGGCAGCCCGATGTTTGGTAAAAGAAACAGTCCACAGTCTTTTCTTTTGATAATGACTAACGGCCGTAGCAGCATACCAGGACGTGAATACCAGTAGACCGGAAAATCACTTCTATCATGGTACGTACTATCCTCCAATCGGCACCGTCGAAAGCACTGGTCAGCTTTGGGATCGCCACCTTCCTGATGTGTTGTCGCAGTAATTCTTTCTTCAATTCATGTAACGCGTTCCATAGAACCTGATATCCCTGTTTCTTGCCCTCCTTGGTCCGTGTCACAAGATAAAAAGCTTTCCTGGTGTTTCCAACTGGGATCTGAAGTGTTCGACCCAATCGAGGATGTTGATTTTGAAGTTCATCGATGCCTCCATATTTCGTCCGGAACACGGCAGCTACTCCATGGGACATATCCAAATCAGTAGAGACGCAGTGAGCAAGAGAATACTCCGCAGGCACTTGGAATAGGTCTTGATTCCGTTCTTCTGTCACACCATATCGGATTGTTCGAGTCCCGGAGAATTCAGCCATGAACTCCTCGAAAGTCATTTCCTTTGGCGCTCCCATAGTTCGTAAGCGGGCCTCCTGTGTCGGCTGATTGTCGTCTCCGTTGTACGGACTTAAGCGATTGAAGTGAATCACTCGAGGTTTTCCCTTCGGCTCCTTCTTTATTCGGTAGATGGTGTCGTTGATCCGCTCGATTACCACATAAGGACCTTCCCAATAAACTTGGAGTTTCGGCGATAATCCACGTCGTCGTTTCGGGTTAAATAGCCACACTTTACTGCCAGGCTGGTAGATCTTTCCGTTGACACCGGAGTCGTAACGGTCCTTCATCCGATCGCTTGCATTCTGGATGTTCACACGAACACGCTGATGTATGTCGTCCATTCGGTTCCGCAGTTGCGTCACGAAATCTTCTCCAGCAATTTCTCTTCCAGGTGGGCATCCAAATTGTAGGTCACATGGCAAACGAAGTTCTCGACCCATTATGATCCTGGCCGGTGTTTCTCCAGTTGTTTCCTGGACTGATGATCGATACGCCAGAAGAAATAGGCTGAGGTACTGGTCCCAGTCTCGTTGATGGTCAGAGACGACTTTTGATAGGTATCGGTTGATGGTTCGATTCATCCGTTCCACTAATCCATCTGACTGCGGGTGTAATGCAGTGGTCCGAGTCTTCTTGATGTTCAGGATTCGGCATACTTCTTGGAACAGAGTAGATTCGAAATTTCGGCCCTGATCCGAATGTAACTCCAAAGGCACTCCAAATCGGCAAATCCATTCCTTGACCAGTACATCAGCAACTGTAGTCGCTGTTTGGTCCGGTAGAGCGTAAGCTTCAGCCCATTTGCTGAAGTAATCCATTACTACCACGATGTACTTGTTCCCTTTGTCGGTTTCCGGGAATGGTCCAGCTACGTCGATAGCGATCCTCTCGAATGGACTTCCTACATTATACTGTCGCATGGCGGCCTTCTGCCGCCTCTGTGGCCCATTACTCGCTGCACAGGTGGTACACTTCCTACAATATTCCTCCACATCCCGTCGGCTATTGACCCAGTAAAATCTGTCCCTCACTTTCATTAACGTCTTTGTCACTCCAAGGTGCCCTCCAGAAGTACCACAGTGGATTTCCCTCACCACCTCTGGTATCCTACAACGTGGAACAAGAGTCTGTCTCCGCTCTTCTTTTCCATCCGCATTCACCAGCACCCTCTTCAGGAGTCCGCCGTCGACAACCAGGGATTCCCACTGAGCCCAATACGCCTTTACATTTGGGGAATATTTTGCCACCTCCTCCCATGTAGGTTTACGGTCCTCTTTCTTCCATTCGAGAATTGGTTTCATATCCGGGTCCTCTTCTTGATCCTTTTGTACATCGGTCGCTTGCCAGTCGTCCGCTACTACGGTGGTTCTGTAGATTTCGGCATCGCGTTCTTCCGTCCTGGTACAATGCTTGCAATTGTCAGGGCATGGTCGTCTTGACAATGCATCAGCATTTCGATGCGATGTTCCAGCTCGATGTTCGGTGTTGAAGTCGAATTCTTGAAGTCGTTCGATCCATCTGGCCACTTGTCCTTCGGGATTCTTGAATTGCAAGAGCCATTTCAGAGCTGCGTGGTCGGTTCGTAGCAGAAAGTTCTTTCCGTAGAGATACTTGTAGAAATGCTCGACTGCTTTGATTACTGCCAGTAGTTCCCGCCTCGTTACGCAGTAGTTTCTTTCCGGCTTGGATAGTGTCTTGCTGAAGTATCCGATGACTCTCTCTTCTCCATCCTGAATTTGAGATAGGACTGCTCCAACTCCTACGTTGCTGGCGTCGGTATCCAAGATGAATTTCCCCGATGGTAGTGGGTAACTCAAAACAGGAGCCGTAGTCAGAGCGTGCTTCAGCTTTTCGAAAGCATCCTGGCAGATGTCCGTCCATTCGTAGTGATGTCCATTTTCGGTTAATTTGGTCAACGGCTTGGCGATGTTGGAAAATCCAGGTACGAAACGTCGATAATATGTGCAAAGTCCCAAAAAGCTTCGGATTTCGTGCTTGTCCTTCGGTACTGGCCACTCCTTCACGCTTTGGACTTTCTCTGGATCGACTGCTACTCCCTTATCGGATACGATATGGCCTAGATATTGGACCTTGCGTTGGAATAAATGGCACTTCTTCGGGCTCAACTTTAGTCCAGCTTCTTGCAATCGTCGAAATACTTCCTCCAGGTTCTTCAAATGCTCCTCAAATGTTCGTCCCACAACGATGATGTCGTCAAGATACACCAGGCAAGTCTTCCACGACAATCCTCTCAAGACAGTCTCCATCAATCGTTCGAATGTCGCAGGAGCATTACAAAGTCCAAATGGCATAACTGTGAACTGCCATAATCCCGAACCAATGGTAAACGCCGTCTTCTCTCTGTCCTCGGGTGCCAATTCTACTTGCCAATATCCACTCTTCAAGTCAAGGGTCGAAAAGAATTTTGATCCGGCCAAAGTATCGAGGGTGTCATCTATCCGAGGAAGTGGGTAACTGTCCTTCTTCGTCACGTTGTTCAGTTGACGGTAGTCCACACAGAAACGTGTCGATCCATCTTTCTTCTTGACTAAGACTACCGGTGAAGCCCAAGGTCCATTTGATGGTTCGATTACACCATCGCTTTCCATTTCGGCTATGATGTTTTCAGCCTCTTCACGTTTTGCCAATGGTAGTCTTCGCGCTGGTTGTCGGATTGGATTGCAATTTCCCGTGTTGATTTTGTGTTTGACGATGTTGGTTCTTCCTCCTTGTCCATTTCCGATGTCGTAGACGTTCCGATATTTACCGAGGAGTTCCCGCACTTTTGTCTTCCGATCCGGCGTCATTTGTTGGGTGGATTCTGCCAATAACGTTGTCAATTCACTTGGGAACTTGGTATCCGTATTTTCTTCCGTCTTGACCTGTCGGACTACAGACGAAACCGGTGTGCAGTAGCCCAAAACGGTGCCCGCCTTTATCGTCATCGGGCAATAGTTGGTGTTCATTACCCGTACCGGAATTGTTTGCAGCACACGAACCAGGGATTTTCCAAGTAGCATCCCTTTCCCGACTTCAGTATCATGGGTTTTCGGCTCGAACATCATGATGTTTCCATTGGCGACTCCATTCTCCACAGTTCCTCCTAGGATTGTCTCGCTTCGTTCTGGTAATGACACACCCTCGGCCAAGACGATGCACAACTTGTTCTCATCCCGACGGTGAAGTACGAGTTCTTCCAAATTTATTTTCAACACACCGCGCGTGAAATCCAGTGTGAAACCCCGACTTCCGATGATGTCCATTCCAACGATGAATTCTTCGTCGATGTCTGCTACGAGCACTCGATGTTTAAAACTGTTACTGCCGATGGTAAGAATGACGTCAACTTCTCCGTGGACGGTGGTGGCTTGTCCATTCGCTGTTCGTAGTCGCCATCGTGATGGTAAAAGGCGCTTTTTCTTTACGACGTCCTTTCTCACAACCGTTCTCGTCGCCCCTGTATCCAGCAGGAGAGCTAGTTGGTTTCCATCAACACTCCCGTCGACGAAAATACTGCTGGGCTCGTGTTGTAGTGCGGCAACAGTGGCTTCCTTGATCTTCCTTGGGGCCTGGTGGATACAGGTCGACGATTGCCCCCTCACATCGACCTGCTTTAGTTTTCCGACTTTGGTGACTCATGAGGCTCGTTTTCGTGGGGACACTGTCTTCTGATGTGTCCCAACTTTCCACACCCATAGCACCTCATTTCCTTGGTCTTTCGTTCGATTGGTTCCCGGCTTTCCAATACACGGATCCGACTTACTCCATAGGCGCTCAGTTTCGCTGCTTCGATTTCGAGAGCACGGGTGAGGGCCTCCGTTAGGCGGGTTGGCCGAGCGAGAACCAATGCCTGGCGGGTTTCCCCGTTCCGTACCCCATCGACGAAAGCTTGGACGGCCAATCTTTCCACAATATTCTCCGGTGTTCCTGGGTAAGCAAGGCGAGCCATTCGGGCCACATCGGCTTCGAACTCTTGTAATGACTCTCCCGCCTTCTGGACCCGGTTCTTTAGCTGTGTATGGAACACATGCTCGAGGTGAGTCTGCCCATATCGCATTTCTAATCGTTGGACCAGCTGTTCGTAATTGTTCATGTCATCCGGGGCCACGACCTGGAGGATATTTAGTGCATCCCCGGATAAGGAAAGCACAAGATTAGTCGCCTTTTCTGCTTGTGTCCAATTGTTATGCCTGGCCACAGTTTCAAACTGGGCGAAAAAGTTTGCCCAAGGAACTTTCCCATCGAATGTTAGCAGCTTTACCAGATTGTGACCACCTGAATTAGTCGCCAAAGGTGCCCGTGCGATATTTTTATTTTCACCAACGATTGGGCTCACCTCAAATTCCTTGAATTTCTTCTCGATGGACTGGAATCGGTCGTCGAATTCCCCCTTGATGTTGTCGACTTTTTCGTCAAGTTTCTCCTTTATGTCGTTGACTTCTTCGCTGAATTTTCCTTTTATCTTGTCAACTTCTTCTCGGATGTTACCGACCTCTTCGTTGATGTGATCGACATCTTCCTTGATGTCACCTACTTTTTCGTTGATGTGGTCGACCTCTTCTTTGATGTTACCGACCTTATCTTCAAGTTTTTTCTCCATCTCGTTCAGTTTCCCTTCTATGGTTCCTTTCAAGTCGGCTCGTAGGTCGTCGTTGTTCTTCTTCAGCTCTTCATTGTTGCTTTTAAGTTCGGCTCGCAGATCTTCATTGTTGGCCTCGATTTTCCGTTGTAGATCCTCATTGTTTTTCTTCAGTTCTTCATTGTTGGCCTCAATCTTTCGTTGCAGATCTTCATTGTTGGCCTCGATTTTCCGTTGTAAGTCTTCCAACATTGTTTCCGACGACTTGAATAGGAACGTTTCCGGATCATGTCCTTCCGATCTGAGGGCCTCGGCGAGTCGTTCCTTGAGTACCGTTTTCTTTCCTTCGGTGCTCAGCTCCCGGTCTTCCAATTGTTCTTTTAATTCAGAAACTTTCAATTTGTCCAACGTCGACATGTTGAATTTATTTATTTTTTTATCACTTTATCACTTAATTTATTTTATGTCACACAAACCCCACACTTGACACCAATGTAACGTTTTTACGGGTTCGTTGGTTTGTGTATAATGACTACGAATTTATTTTCAAATAATTGTTTGTTTATTTATCTAAGACTTATACACTACAACAATGTTCACTGTCAACAATAGTCACAGTACTGTTTATATTTCACTATTGCACTGTTAACTCTATTTACAATGTTTACAATAATCACAATTTATTTATACTCGCGATTCACTATTCACTTTATTTAACAATTCACTGATCACTTTAACACTAAGCACTTCGAGGAATTTATTTGAATACTGTCGATGAACACTCGATGATTTATGTTAATACTCGTCGGAGGTTTATTTTAATACTGAACTGTTGGCTCACCTTTCGGGCCATTTATAGTAGCGATCACCCGTTTCTAGATTTTTCGATTGGTAATCTTAGCGCCTGTCTTTCTCTCCTTCATTGGTATACCAATGGAGAGAATTCTAGAACAACACGTTCTTCGTCTCATACTTTGAACTGTTAATCCGTGGTCATAAAAGAACTTTAGGTGGTCCATCCTTTTGTGCAATTCTTATTGTTGGTTATTGGTTAATCCTCGACTTTCAGGCGCCAGACACAAATGGGTGTCTTGGATTTGTGACAATATATATTGACGAACGATTTTATTGTTAATAATAACAAATTCCAATATTTATTGAAATTTTCATGTGTCTACCTCTCTTAATAGTGTAGATAAAAGCATAGTAGTGCTATCTCTATCTTTTTTATTTCTTACCATAAATGCGTAAAAACTATAATAACTATTTTATCATAATCGTAACTATTCTATAATACGATATTTGTAGCTCTCATTGTCAATAGAATGGCAAACATTAGTTAGTAATTTTGTCAGTCAAGATTATTTTACGAACGTTGATGAAAAAATACGTAATTTAAGTTAAAAGCATAGGTAGATAAAATTATATGTAGTTGGTGGTGGATTTACCATCAGGCTGAGTAGGCTGGAGCTTAAAGCGGCAGATTACAGGGGCGGCTTTGGGCCAAAATTTCAAATATAAAATAAAAGATTACAAATTCATTTACAAAAATTTTTAATTAATTTTAATATGATTGTGAACTAGGGTATTGAATTGCATAGGTCGGTAGGGGCGGCAAAACTTGAATAGCCTACTGGCGGCGAATGTAGGTAAATTAAAATTTACAAGAAAAGCTCTTTTCCGCGTTCTTTAATTCTATTCGTTGATTAAATACTTTTAAGGAATGAAAATAAAATGTTAAATGCTTACTGTTCCAAGTGTGGTTGAAGTCACATAAAAGATGTCAGGTGATGCCACCGTCAAGACATCTTTCTCCAAATGTAAAAATATGTAACAAAAATGAAAAAAAACAAATAAATATTTAAGATGCTGGTCAAATATTTCATTGTAGTTATAGTTGTAGGGTTTTAGAGTGGCATTCCCTCAAAGATAGTTACCTAATTACATTTTTTATGTGTATAATCCAATGTAATTAATAAACTATATATCTACTTGTAACTTATATTATGTAAAATAGAAAACGCTTAAAATAAATAAATATTATTCCATAAATTTTTTATTTCAAGTCAAAATGCATTAAGCACGAAAAATGTTTCCCTTCAACAGTGGTGGATTTACTGGTAAGTTGCGTAAGCTGGATCCTAGAGCGGCAAATTTTAGGGGCGGCAAATTAATGACCAACATTTCAAATACAAATCCTTAAATTACAATTTTATTGATAAAAAGGTTGTTGTTAAGTAATAAGATTGATGATAGCTACGTTTTTTTACTCAGATCTCAGCAAAAATATAATAAAAGAAAACGATTCAGGTTATTTAAAATCTGCTTTATTTGGATGTTTTTTTTTAATTTTCAAATTCAGCGATGTTTTATTGCTATTATGTTTTTACAATTGGACTTTTATGTTTAAAAAAAATTCTAAGGTAAGAATTTTGGTTTATTTTATTATTTCTAACAATTTGTAAAGTTCAAGTAAAATTATGCTCGATTATTGTATTTACGTATAATAAAGATAGTTTTGTAATTAATTTATGTTTGTAGAACCTTGAAAAAGTAGTAATTAGCGTCGAAACGTCGCTGAATTTGAAAAATAAAAAAATAACACCCAAATTAAGCTGATCTTAAATAACCTGAGTTGTTTTGTTTTGTTAATATGATTGTCGACTACTAAATTATCGAATTCTATAGGTCGGTAGAAGTGGCAAAATTTAAATAGTTTACTGGCGGCAATCCACCTAATTATAATAATTATTGGATTTGCTTTCGATTTGTCAATAAAATAATATGGTTAACACTAATACCAATGTTAATTAATACGCACGTTACTATTGAGTATAAATAAATTAAGAATAATGGAACAAACAATAGAGCAAACATAAAAAATAATGACTTACATAATGGAAGCAAATCCCATGTAGAATTTGATAGGTACGTTCATTAAGATGTACCTAGTAGTTCATTAAAAGTAGTTTTTACTTTCTTTTATTATATCGTAAGTACTTATAGTAAAGGAAGGATTGTAATCGGGTCGAATTTTCAAATTCGAGTTTTCACCGGAAATACATGTTTTAGGTCCCCTGAATCCAAAAAAGTGGTTTTTATAGACGTGTGTGCGTGTGTCAGTGACAGCCATATTGTATCGAAAGCTTTATCCGAATTTCACCAAACTTGAAATTTTGCTTTTATATTATATTTAGTTATTCCGCGAAGCTTTTTGTTAAAATCGGTTGGCCGGAAGCTCAACTGTATTGTATGGGTTTTTGAGATATTCCAAATTTTTTTAACGGCTCCAACGATTTTCTTTAAATTTGATATATGTAGTATGTAGTTCTTAGACGCATTAATGCCTAAAACTTTTATTGGAATTTTTTCCTGGAAAAATTCAAATAAGGAGGGTTCTGGGGTTAAGTGTGGGAGTTCGCATATGCATATATAAGTAGTATTGTTTACGGTTATAAAGTGCTTATAGTTCTATTAACCAACAGCGATTTTCATAAAAGAACATAATAGAAAGTACTGCGATGCCTCGCAGCAGATATTTTTTTATAATGTCCGAATCATTGTACTAATGACTAATCAAAAGGAGAGATTTAACGTTAACTATAATCGGCTTCTTACTGTATTAAATCAAATGAAATATTGTAAAATGCATAGTTTATATCTTCATGGAAAAATATTAATTATTAATTTACTAAAGGTGAAGATATTTATGTTTTTAATGAAAAAATTAAGTGTAAATATTTAATCATAATCATTTTAATGCATTCTTTATTTAATTTAAAAAACGATATTAAGTATTTTTGTTTTTCGTATTTTATAATTGGTAAATACATTTAATTTGTAGTTGCAAAAATAATTAATGGCAAAAAAAACAAAATTATTTTCGATAAAAGTGCGTAAGGTCAATATTATTTTCACAACCCAAATATAAAAATCATACAATGTTCGCTCCCCCACTTTGTCTACATTTTTCTTATTTTAGTTTGTTTATATATTTGTATATCGTCTTATGTGTAAATAGTTAATGTTATCATACCAGTTCTTACTAAGAAGCGTAAAAACATTGTTACTTTGTTTTTACGTTTTTAATCGTTTCCAAAATTTAAAAAAAAATATTGGAAATTTTTTATTATTTGATAAGTACATCTTATTAGGTTAACTACTCCCGTTTTTAAAGAATCTCCAAAGTTTTTATTACGATATCAGTTTTAATTAATTTATGTTTTCTTCAATTAATAAGCTTAAAAAATTAAATACTTAAATTTCTTTCGTATTCGTATACTAAACAAAAATCAAAGTTTAAATAAGGTTATACTATATGTTGAATTTTTTTGATTTTTTTAAAATCTAGTAGTAATTAAAAGTTTTGTTGCGATTTTTTAAGAAATGTTAAGTTCTGTTTGTAATCAGAATTTAAAGAAAACAAATGAGACCATCGAATAATGGGGGCTTACTATTATAAATTATAAGAGTAGAATCAAATATCAGACATAAAATTAAGATATGTAAGAATTAAAAATAAACAAATAAAGAAGGGTATAATTAATATTAAAATAAATAAAATTGCATAGAACAAAATAGTGAAAATCGACAATAATAAACAAAGATGGAAGAAAGGCCCTTCATTATTGAAAGTCAATAGAGTAACAAGGAAGTATTGAAGACTAAACTAGAGGAAATGAAAACAAATTTTTGACAATGTCATGCATGGAATTGATTATCAAGACAAAAAAATTTCAAGAAAAATAGAGTTACTTATATTAAATGCAGGAAAGGATTCGATAGATAATTGCTATAAAAATAATAGTAAAGGTTAGAGAGATGTAATTCTACACAGTCAATAATTATACTTTAGAAAAATGGAATTCTAGAAAGTTGATAAAATGTTGATAACTTTTATTTAAGAACAAAAAATCTTTCTTTTCATGCATATCTTAAGCGAATTAAAAAAAAGTTGCTTACAGTTAAAATTTATTCAGCACCTAAAAAGATTATTGCAGAATATTTTGCAGGGTAATTTGTTTGTTAAAAATATTAACTTGTTGTTAGAAAGAATGAAAACTATCTACAGAGCAATCAAAACAACAAAGAACAAAATATATATATCATATGTAATAGACAATGAATTTGAAACTTCAAGAATTTCATCAAAATAAGAATCAAAGTCTAGACACATAATTTTTGGAATCAACAATATTAGACAAAAATACAAAGATTTTAGGAAAATGAAGAAAACATTGAAACGTTTTTGTTGTAAGGCGCATCAAGATAACTTACTTGACTAGGTGTAGTTAAATATAATAGAAATACATCGTTGGTGAATATAATTTAAAACAGGTAAAGTTTAGTTTAAATACTTTATATTAAGTAGCGTCATTTTATCAACTGGCTTAACTCGTGTATAGAATAGATTTAATGTACATGATTGATAGATACCATATCAATGTGAAATAGAACATTGTCAAGATACGGATATGGAGGATTCGTGGATAACAGGATACACTTCATAATATATGAGCGAAAATATTGTATGAAGCTTTCTTTTTTTAACTCTACATTATTCTACAATTTGTGCATAAATACAAATAAAGTCTGCGCAAAAGGTGAGAAAGGCCAAAGTAGGGGCGTTTTGTTTTGTTTTGAGCCATTTTTGCAAATATAGAAACCTTGGATATAGATATAGGAAGATCCTATATTTTATAAGATAAATATCGTTGTAGTAACTTTTTACAATTGGTTTTATGTCAAAAATATATTTCTATCACGTTTGATCATTATGTCCAACTTTTTTAATTACACACCATGTAAAAGTTCATTTTTCAATAAACTCATCAGAAATTGCGTTTCTCTCTCTTTTAATAAGGCTTACTGAGAACACTGAGTATATAAGCATAGTTTGGTAGCGTTATCGTTCTTGAAAAGCTACGTGTTTTGAGATAGGATCAATACAATAATAGGATCAATTACAGTTATACCAACGATTAAAAATAAACATATTTGTCTGCATTACTAAGATATTAAGATGCTGTCATTTTATAACTATTCTCATATTCAACCGCCACACCTAGGTTTCTCCACAGATTGAGAAAATGTTGTATATTAAATACTTTTTATTAGTTTCTACATAAATCAAAATAAAACAATGATTGGTATACTAGGGTAAACTATGATTGGTCGTATTTGATTGGGTATTGAGAAAATTTGTTTTGTTTTGTATTTTTTTTAATTCGTTGAATCACTATAATCCTTAAAAGTTTGCTTTATAGTTTATTACTACTTACATTACTTGCATTACTTAAATATACTTTCATAGAACATTTTATCAACAACCATTCTGCCATTTTAATATGAACAGCAACTATCTCACAGGAACTACACTTTTTTGGAATAAATGTAGGTAGGTACTCACTGCTGTATAACTTAAGGCAGTACAAAAATGTATTTTGTTTATTACTTGTTCGTATGAACCAAGCATGGAATAAATAGTACTCCTAATATTTATCGTAAACTGAAGTTACTATGCCATTAGGAAGTGTATTTCTACTTTTACTGAAATTTTCTATTCCTTTTTATATTTTGTTTCTTTTTTTTTATAGGTTTATTGGGGAATCATAATATAAGCAATATACATGGTACAAATTATAAATAAAGCTTAAGGAGTCAACCTAAGGCGTAATTCGATAGAAAAATTTCGTTGATTCTTAAATCCGTTGTTATGTAAGGAACAATAAACGCTATTCTTCTTTACTTAGTGGCAGATTTTCAAACTTTGCCGCCTTTACCACCTTAGAAAATTCAATACCTTAGCAACCGCAATCATAACTACAAATTTTTTTAAAATGAAATTGTAATTGTGGGATTTATATTTGAAAATGTAGCCTTTTTGTCCTAAGCTCCAGCCTTCTCAACCTGCTAGTTAATCCACTGGATACTTATCTTAACATGTGAACCACTAAAAATCCCAGGGGTTTCAAAACTAGCGGTAACCAGTTCTGAATTCAGTGATGTATTATTGCATTTTTCCTATCAGTAAAATCTTAAAAATATATGATACATAGTAGTGCAGTATGTACATTACTTGTAAATGTAAAATCTTGATTATAACACAATGTTTCAGTAAATATGTAAAGTTCATAACATATTAGGTAGTCGTTTATTTTTCTCCAGTTTTAATAAGTGCTCACTCGTTTAAATTGTCCTCATATTTATGTTTATTTAGAGATAAATTAAACGTGCTCTCGTAAATATGGACAGCGTGTAGGCATTTTATGAGTGCGGAAAATTAAGATTTAGTTTGATAACGAGTTTTCGTGGGAATGTTTCATATACGAGTACGTATAACGAAGAATTTAATTCTGATTTGACATTTGAACCAACGAACACGAGAAGTTAATATTGTTGTTTCAATTGCCCACTATTATATTGTGCTTTTAATTCAATTAGCCCAAAGTTTGTCTCAACTTAGAAGGCAAGTCATAATTTGAAAATTATTCTAATTTAATGGAATACATTATTATAAAGTTTTATATATGTACGTATATGACACAGTACGAATACGGCTCTCGGACAGATGTTCCACTAGCGTCTATACAGTAGCCAATTAAAATTATACGGTCACTACATTTCTTCAAATCACAATTTTCCGGAAAATGTTGTTTTCATTTAGTGGTAAATAAGAAATTTTCAATGGAAAACCTTCAACCTTTTTCATCACAAATTTATAATTAATATATTCATTGAAAATTTTCGAGTTCAAAACAGTTTTTATTATTTTAATTTTTGGATTAATATAAGTTTTAAGTTATTATATAATTAAGCTCTTTTATTATTCAAACTTTTAACTTCTTCCATTGTGATTTCTAAGTGAAATAAGCGTCTTTGTATTCGT
Source organism: Sisyra nigra (assembly GCA_958496155.1). Classification (NCBI taxonomy): domain Eukaryota; kingdom Metazoa; phylum Arthropoda; class Insecta; order Neuroptera; family Sisyridae; genus Sisyra; species Sisyra nigra. Next base: position 17,972,409 of record OY292315.1, on the reverse strand, counting down.
TGAAAACAGATTCTTTATTTGAATAACTTGAACTTGTACACATCACTCAAAGCGTCTAGCATTGTAATTTAAAACAAGAACCTCGTTCAAAAAAAAAGTAAAAATAACAAATAATTGGGGCGTAAAAAATTGATTTAAAAATTCGTTAGAAAAGCATACTAGAAAATTCAGACGTCTACTGAAGAGATGTTAAAAATATGTCAATGCTACTTTTTAAAATTAAAAATCATTTCGTAAAGAACACCAACCATGCTTACGAGTACAAGATAAATTTTCAAATCATCAGATGAATTTTTGACGCTTGAGGTGATTTACATTTTTACTTTTTTTGTGTGAGGTAAAAATTCGTAATTAAGTATCTCAAATGTACAGATAAAAGAAACAAACTTGCGAGTTCACAAAGTTTCTGAGATGCGAATCATAAAATATTTTGTCTTGTTCAACTTCTTTGAAATTATAAACAGAAAATAATTCCGTATTGAAAAATTAATTATTACTGTTCTAGAAGTCGTTAAAACTTCAAACAACTAATTTTCTTGAGATTAAAAAGAGACAACAAAACCCACTCCTTGGAAAAATCTTAGCTTTAAACGACATTTTTGTGGTTTTATCCCACATTAAAACAATGATCACTTTTTGGCACACCAAATTTTAAAACCACATGTTTAGGTATCGTTCAAAACAATTAAATAACACTGTATACCATAAGTTAATCGACTTCCTCAATAATTATTAATATTTTGAATGACTTTTTAAGAGAAGCTATAACGATGAATATTTTTATTTGCATTTACCGTACTATAATAGGTTTTGTTATCCAACCAAAATGTCATTATAATTACTATTCAGCTATTGTTGGCTTAGTGCATGGAAAACAAGCGATCATAAATCACAAAAGAGACCAGCCGTTTCTTTTGTTTAAAATTAATTAACCAATTGATTTGAATTGAATATTTGAACTGCAACGACTAAAACAGAAAAGTCAGTGACTTGAAAAAATGTTGTATTTTTTGTGTCTAAATCTATATCTACATTTTAAAAGATTGTTAATAGATACAATATTTATTTTGTATAGGTACGATATATCATAATAAATTGAAGTAAATAACTAATTAAAGAGTAAATATTTTAAAGCTATGTATAATGAATATATTACTTTCATCTATCACCAATCAAGATTCAGTATTTCTTACTAAATGAATAAACCTGAAAATCAAGCATTTTAAGAGCTATATCAAAGGATAGCTATTTAAAAGCTTCCGTTTTTCCTTGTTTTAGATGTTTAGCCAGTGGCGTAGCTACCGCAAGGCAAATTTAAGCAAAGCTTGTGGGCCCTCAAGCAACCGGGACCTGGCTCGGGCTTTGAAAATTTGCAATTAAAGGTAAGACCGCACTAAGCGGAACTACACTGTTGAACTACAGTTTTTGCTGGATATATATCGTATCACTAACCGAGAAACATAAATCCAACAATTCTATATTTAGACCTATATTTAGATGTAATTTTGCTGGATTTGGTGAGGGTAGTTTCACGGGACCGGGGGCCCTTCCTGATGTTTGCCTACAGGCCCAAAAATCGTAGCTACGCCACTGTGTTTAGCTTGATTGATATTGAATACCTATAACCTATTTTTAAAGCTGTAACAATCTTATTGATCTTATATATCTTATATATCTTATTGATCAATTACTCTAGAGTCTAGACAATTACTCTAGTTAGGTTTCAGATCAATTTAAGTTAGATGTAGTGCTAACTTTATATCCACAACCATGTGAATCTAAGAAAACTGTAGATTAAAGGCTCAGACGCAGAATGAGGTCTATCGCAGCCAAGAATTCACTGGATACTTCAATTGATATTTAAGCTACTTTATATTATTTTCAATATTTTCAAGCTATTTGTTTTAAATTGAACTTGAAATTAAGTCAAACTCGAAAGAAATATTAATATTGAACTGTAAAATCAAGTGAATCATTTGTTTTGCAAATTATTGCATTAATAAGTCAAAATTCCGAGCACATTTCGTTTGCAAACATGTTCAGCTACTGTAGTGAACTATATACTAAATAAATCCTTCGCAGCGAGCAGTGATTGTTATATTGTGACACACAGTGCGATAACTTTTTACTACATAGGGTCTTTTTAATGTTTTTAATGTGTAATAGTATATTCATGAAAAGCCGAATATCCAAGCAAACTAATTGATCATTTTCTTCTCCTAACTATAATGCTTTTTTTATGGATTAGGTAGTTGTAAAAGGAAAAAAAAATTATAGTATTATTCATTCAAAAGCCTGTTTCAAAAGTTAAGCGCATAGTTGGAGCATAGAATGTAGCAGCTCGATCTCTTACATTGAACAAACGGATGAGAATGGATATATAAGAGAAAATAGAGGTAAAAGTTCAGATGAATGACGTTGGTATCATATCAGCTATACCAATACCACAATTGCAATTATGGACCTAAACTACGTCAGACTAAATATCACCATTTTTTACCCCTCCCACCCCCTTCGTCAAGTTGCGTCAAACTATATATATTTTTAAAAATTTTCTATTTTAATAATAAAATCTCAAAACACTCTTAAAAACTCATAATATATAATTACACGATATTTATACATTCGTATTGTCGTATTTCGTAAAAAAAATCGAGAAAAAATTAAAGAAGAACTGTTTGATGAACTTGGAACATCACGTTTTCTTAGACCCCCGTCCTCCCTTCTCACATTTCGTCACATTTAGTGATACCCCCCTGGTATGCAAACCTATTTTATGAACGGTTTCTTAAAAGATTTTCAGTAGGTAATTAACCAAATATGTTCAATACCAAACATTTATCGATTATTAGTTCCAACTCTACGTATTAGTAATTCAATATCGTAAATACCTACATTGTGATAAAAAGATTAAGTTTATTTTTATTTTTTATCAATTTTGAGCTTAATTCGCGAGAAGTAATAATTAATTTTGGCATTGTAAAATAATAGAAGAAAAGGGCGAAACTGGGTACATGATACGAATAGAATAAAAGAAACACTTGAGGTATACTTAGATTTCCTTAATATTTTTGTATACTTATCTCGAGAAAGTTTCTAAAAGATTAGCAACTCCGTTTCGAATTTTCCAATTGTACAAAACTGATCGTTTTATCATCGTTTTAATACACATATGCCTGTAGCTTGTTTTATGTGCTCGAGTCTTATACCCTCGTTGATCATACTATACTGCTAATTAAATGAGGCAAAATGGTCTTAAAGACTCTTTACTATTTCAATAATTTTATAAAATTTATTTTTGATATTGAAACCCACATTGTAGCCTATTGATAGGTTATACTTCTCGACAAAAAAGTAGGTAACTCGACAAAGGGAGAATTAATCATAGGTTAATTAATATTGGACATTCAATATTTACAAAATTAATCATAATATAGCCGTATAGTAAAATTTAATCAAGTAATCAATTATTATTGATTCTATATCTAAAGATACACGGAGTAATTAAGAATTTTCATCAGTCGGAAGACTGCATCTTGTAAGGGTCGCCGTTTGCTACAAATATAAGATTTACCATATCGGGAATCGTCTGGTATATTATAATCTAATAAGTTGAAAGTAACAAAACAACCCTTCAAAATCGATATTTTTCATTAGCTTTACTATCAATTAATCGTTTTATATTGATTATTTTTTTTGCTTGGAATTTTCAAATTTTAAATTTTATCGTTTAACATCTTAAGTATACTTAATACTATTGTAGATAATAAAATTTAATTGAGGCAATCATTGATTATAATTTTTCAGTATTATTTTTTAAAAATTAATTTTCACTTTCTAAATTGAATAAATGGTAAAATCGTTAAGCTCGAACTTTTATAAATATCCCATGCTGTGTAATTAAGGATATTTTAGGTTCATTGCAAAGGTGTAGAAAAAAAAATTTGTTAAAAGCTTGGTTTATCAAAAAATTTCCGTACAGCTATAACCGTCATTAAGATAAAGCACACTAACGAATTGATGTTTGTTATACGGTCATTAATTATTATTAATTGTAGGTACTGCTTACCTACATAAATAATCTACAATTGAAAAATCTATGGTTATTATTTTAAATATAGCTAAATTCGATCGAAATATCGTGCTCCATCTAGAAAACGGTTAGCTGTATGAAAATTTGATAAAACCAAACTTGTAATAAATTATCTGCTCTACAACTCTGTATTTAATCTAAAATGTCCTAAAAAGGAAAAAAAAACGTTATATTAACAAAAAATCGAATTTGGAAGTCTTGTCATTTAGTCCAAGTACACATATTATAGTAAACATTCGACTATGACTTTTTAAACCTTTTTTGATGTATAACAATCATAAAAAATCGCATTTTGAAAAAAATTGCAGGCATATGGAAACTGCAAAAATCTGGTATCAAAGGGTAATTTTGAAAATGCTATAGCCCTTAAAAATGTTTTTCGTCGTAAAATAATATAAAAACCACTCACATGGTAAGGATGAATAATATATCTCGAAATGAACGAAGAAACTGTATAAGAGGCACCCCGAGTCGAAATTTTAGACCTATTTTAGCCCTAAAATGGATCTTTTGCCCTCATTTTAGCCTACAAATAGTAAAATGAACCTCATCTCAACTTAAACGATATTCCATCGTACTCATTTTAACCTACATGATATTTTTATTATATTATGTGAACCTCGTTTCGTCCTAAAAAAAGTTTTATCATTATAAAACATAAAATATGGTTGTAAATTTCCTTTTTTTTACAATACCTATTGCAAATATTATTTACTAATAACCCAAATTTTTGATCTCTCTCTTTCCTATACTTAGATGCTTAATATAATATTGTGTAGCCTCTATACTAACATAGAATTTATTGTGTATCGGAATATGATCCATTACTGGTCTGATCCTTAATCCTGTTCACTCTTGTTCATTTTCATTACCTATTTGATTTATTGTTCAATATTGTCTAAATCAAAAGGCTTAAAAGTGTAGGCAAATGTCAAAAATTTAAAAGTGAAAAAACCGAGTTTAAAAGAAAAAGTGTGAAAAAATTTGCTTTAATTTATTATCTTGAAAGTAACCAGAGTGATGTTATACAATTAAATAAAATATCTAAAGAAATGCGCATGGTTGGAAATATTGTGGATTACAATAAAATGAAATCCTGGAAAAAAATGATGGCAATGGCGACAATAAAAGAGCTGGCAAACAAGGACAAGGAAATTTAGAGTTAAGAACTGATATTTGTAATATGCTTATTACTTTTAAATTTATCGCTAATATTAATAAAACTTGTACCTATATTTAATGAATAAATAAAAACAAAATATTAAAATAAAAATGTTATTCTTTTTGAAAAAAAAACCCTAACAATAAAAGGGAGTGACAGAAAGAGCGGAGAAAAGAGAGAGAGAGAGTAAATAAAAAAAATTTGAACCTCATTTTAATCTAAACATTTTATTTTGTTCGATAAATGCCACTTGTAGGTTCAAATGAGGTCCAAAATTCAAATGCAAATGGTCCTCTTGTCAATCTACTTGAACCTCTGAATAGCCTAGATTTTGAGGGCAAAAATAGGTCTAAAATTTCGACTCGGGACCGTTGATACCTACTTGTAAGTACATCATATTATATCGTATGTGTCAGTCAGTTTTTTCAAAAATTTGCGCCTAAAAAATTGTCGTTGTATCGGTGCTATTTTTATCCCAGTATTATAAAAAACAGATTGTGTAGACTGTAGAGTTAGAAAATAGCTTATTGCTATTTGCTAGTAAAACATTTAACAATGCATAGTAATTCAAAAATCAACATTAGTATTTAGTATTTATTTGTGAATCATGAATTTTTTGTTTGCAAAATGTATTCTATATATATTATTTATTCCCTTTTTATTTTAAAAACGTTTGATGTTTTTTTAATATTATAAGTCACTTTTCCAATATATTTATGACAGGTATAACCTATATCAATTATCTAATACTCTTACAAAAAATAAAGAGATCATTATTACATCATATATTTGTATAAAGTACAAATAAAATCCTCCTTTATTGTTCAAGACCAATATTAGTTTAATTTCAAAATTTTACGACCTACAAAAATGTACTCAAACATAAAGCTTATTTACTTTACTATTTATAAATTCATGTTTGATATTTAATGTTAATTAAAGCGTTTAATATTATATTTGCAGGTAAATTAGAATTTATTAACAAAAAGTAATAGATATATGATACTCAAGTAAATATGTATACATGTTTATAACGTTACGTGTTCATATAAAACAAGTTTTTTTTCGTTCAACACATTTGCATTTGCAAATTTTCATATTATTTTCCAAGATTTTTCAAGACCCATAAAAAAAGGAAAAGCAAAATGATGACTTTGGCCATTGCATGTGACAACATCTCTTAACGCATTTGCAGTTGCGAGATATTGTTTTCAAAATTCATCTTTCAACAAATCGATTGTAACTTTGGCTTTCAGCACCAATCTTATTTTTATTTTATTTTTCGAAGGTTTGAACATTTTTCACTTCCATCGTTTCAATTCTAAAATGTTAAAATGATATATCTATTATACATGAAAATAATGACTACCTATATCCTGAACTTTTTCTTTTTTCCTTGATCGATAAAAATAAATATAAAAACGAATGTATATAAGTACGTAATAGCTATACACTATATAAATATTTAAAGGTAAAATTATGATTGATAAACGAAGGAAAAGTAAGTTCTTTTACACACCGTTTTTACAACTCGTTCCTCATTCTATCATCATTGTATATAATGATGGCTAGACACAATTGTGAGATGTGAAATTGTGAAAGAAAAAAACTGTCTACATTCTACGTTTGTATCTAAGTCTGCGCGTGATATGTGTATTATCATGAATACAATTCCTGGTATGTATCTAATATAAGAAATCCATATTGCAATCGTGAACTTTTCAAGAATTTATTTATTACCCTTACAACTATATTGTATGTTTTGATAGCATAGACATGACAAGGTAAATAAAAAGTAATTTGATTGATAACCCAAAAAATATTGATTTCAAATTTTAACATGTTAAGGTCATCTCTATTTTTAATTGATTGCTACTTGTACACTTGTAAAAAATGTTTGATAATAATTGACGTTTCAAAATAGTTGTATAATTTTATATTTTTGAATTAATTAAGAATAAGAAGAAATTATTTTTACATTTTTTTAAATTATTTTTTCTTATAACATCGTTAATCCTTACTTATATTATAAACGCTAAGGTTTGTAAGAATGGATGTTTGTTGCTCTTTCACCCAAAAAGTACTGAATGGATCTAGATGAAATTTGGCATAGATATAGAACATAATCCGGTGTAACATATAGTATACTTTATATCCAGAAAAAATGCACGGTTCCCGTGGGATAGATATTTTTTTATTTTTTACGGAGCAAAAGATTGATATGATATTTGCAATGTGGTAGTGCAGGGGTCAAAGAATGATATAGGTTACTTCTTATATCGGAATAATGAACGGTTCCCATAGGATAGCAAAATAATTGTACTATTCTATAAGAACCATGTAGTTTAAAGGAGTTTCGTTAAAGTTCACGGAATAGAGTCTTAGCTCATTTTCCTTAAAAAGACTTGATCTACTTTTTATTCAGGAGAGATGTACTACTACCGTGGAATAGATATGTTTTTGTTTATAACAGAGCAAAAGATTGATATGATAAGTTTTAGCGATAGTTTGGGGGAGAATGATATAGCCTACTTTTAAGGCTGGAATAATGCATGGTTTCCATGGGATGACAAAACAATTATATCCTACAGGAACCGTATATTTAAAAGAAGTTTCGGTAATGTTTGTGAAATAGAATTTAGCGCATTTTCCTCAAGAAGGCCACACCAATTTTACATGGTAGCGAAAGAAGTTCTCTAATAAGTTTAAAATAAAAAATGTCAATTTTATTGGAAAATAAATATGAGTTTCAATTTAATACCCGTTAAAAATAATAATGAAATTTTATAAAATATTTTATTTTTTTCATTGTTTAATCTCGAAGATATTAATTAGAAATAAACTTATTAAAATAATAAACTAAACATTTCAAAAAATTAACAATTACTTAACGGCACGAATTTTATTGAAGTTTTGTTAAAGAAGCTTCAGACCTAAGCATGTTGTGTAAGATATCTACAATCTATTCTATATTGTACTATATTGTAGGTATAATATATATACTAAATCTATTCTTCTAAGGGAGTATCCATTAATTACGTCAGGGGTTAAGGGGCCGAGGAGGTCGAGCCGAATCTCATCTAATCTTACTTTGGGAAAAGGGGAGTCTCGATAAATATCACGTATTTTTTTTATACAAGAAACAGTAATATTACGACAAAATAAGTAAAACATGTTCCTTCACTTAAATATGGCCAAATATTCCACAATAATATTAATAGTGGTTTTGCAAATACCGCACGCATTTACACTAGAAACACACGTTTTGAAAAATATCATATTAGTTTGAGAGTGGGGGAAGGAGATACGCCAAATCTCACGAAATTGTACCAGAGGGGAGGAGGTGGGACTCCAAAAAACGCTCCGCGTAATTAATGCATGCCCCCTAAAATAGCTGAGCGGTTTTAAATGACGATTGGTATGAAAGATTTTCAAGTTCTAAAGGAATACAGGTACTTTTTTACTTAAAATCGTATAAAAGATGTGAGACAGCTAACATATCTTTCGTGAAAACTTGTTTAACGGATTTTGGTAAACTTTCTTTGGATCTAAATTCTAAAGTCTGGAAGTCTATCATCTTTTTCTGTCAAAATAGATGAATTTTTACATTTCGTTATGAAGGTAGGGAATCTTTTAATCAATCAGTTAAATTTAGATACACTCAGTGAAGCGAGCGGAGATTAGCTAGTAGATATATATTATATAATTTTTATATTTCAAAAAGGCTTTGGTAGATTTAATGCATTTTTCGATTAGTTTTTTTTTTATTTTAGTTTATTATTCGTTATAATAAACCTATCACTTCAAAAAAAATTATAATTCTCTACTCGGAAAATTTGTATTTTTAACCACCTTCAAAAAACGGAGAAGATTCTCAATTCGAGTGTATTTTTTATGAGCGTCACCTCAGAAATTTTTTCTAGGTGAACCGATTTTGAAGATTCCATTTTTATTTGAAAGCTGGTGCTTCTCATGTGATTTCATTTTAATTAGAAGGAAAACGTTTACTTCTAAGGGGTTAAAAAAAAGGAATGAAATATTAACTATTTATTGGATTTTGATATTTTTTTCTTTTGGGCAAAACATATTTTTTTAAAATATTCTCTATGATTACAGAGTTCGATATAAAAAAATGGAACTTAAAAGTTATGCTATCGAGTCTTATTTACTATAACCACGACCTTCTTCTTTCACGTAAATATTTAAGCTGCACTCGACGGTGTAACTGTTTAAGTATTCCTATTAGGAACTCGTTACTTGATTTTTAAGCTATTTTCTTAAAGGCTTGAAATCGAGTGAAACTCGAGTTAAATGTTAATAGATATTAAATGTTCAACCAAGTCAAGCATTGATTTCGCAAGTTATTTGATTACAAGTTAAAATCTCAAGCATAATTTATTTAAAACATATTCAATTACTTGACTTGCTGAATCCCTAATTCTTATGTATATTAATTTCCCTCATTTCTAACACAAAAGGTATTTAATTTGTCTCTTGTTGAGTCTGTAACTTTGATATTCAGTTTTTAAACTGAAAGTTTGTGGAGGGAGGTGGATAAGAAAAAAACTTTATGAGTGCTGTTAAAGCATTGTTCGACGTTTTATTAAATTGTTTTGACTTCTTTAGATGCTGGAACTTCACAGTTTACAGTATTACAGTATACAGCATTTCTAAGCAGCACAATAAAATTTTTAATTTTGAACATTAATTTCAACAGTTTTAACTGATAAATATAATGCCTTAAACGTTGTTGATCAAAACGTCGTAAGTATTACCTACATTGATATAATAAAGTTTTACGGTCTATATTCAATAATTTTCGATCCGGGCAACTTTGGGTATTTTAGCTAGTTATAAGACTAATATTCTTACTGCTTCTATATCTATGAGTCTTGAAAATATCTAAACAGGGCCCAGAACATCTAATTGGTTTGGGAGCCTTATGAGTGTTAAGTTCGCTAATGTCTATTATTTTCTATTATATTGTAATATATTTTTTCTCAATATTCGATACTATTTCAAAGTTCTAATTAGGTATAGATACTAATAAATCTCGAAAGGTAGGTTTTAATTAAGAATTGCATTGGTTTATTTTCAAATGAAGAATTATTATCCCAGTAGGTACATTTATATGAAAAATAATTTTAATTAAATTTTTTCTCGATAATCAATATTAAATAAATTAATTGAAATTTACAGACAGAAGTTAACTTTCCAATTTTCATGCAAATTCAAATTATAGCTTTTTATGTAAATTTATGTTATAAAAAGCGAGATAAAAATCAACGGAAATATAATATATGATTAACATGCACCAAATTAACCCATATTTCAATTTATGTCAATACTCATTAAATGATGTCACCAATCTCTAATTTGTTTGATTATAACTAATTTGTGAGTAACCAATTGTGAAATGTAACATACAATACTAATTTTATGAAATAGGAAAGTTTGATATTGCGATATAATATATTGCAATTTTTGAATATTTAAATAAAATAATTCTGGAAAATTAATTGAATGGTGAATGCGATTTGATATAATTTATTTTAATTAGAAATTTTAATATATTTTACTTGTATTTGTTAATGCAATTTAGTTGTAGCGTATATTTTTTGAAATAAATGTTATCAGTACATTTTTCTAGTTTTATTTCCAATTATTTTATTTTACTCGTTGCTTTTTTAGGCAATGTTTGTAGAGAAATCAGAGGAGTGTTAGCGCTTGTTGAATTAGCGCATTGATCTTAATTCTATTAGATTTTTTCGGTTCATTATATTTTTATAATAATGAACCTTTTAAATAAATTGAAAAAGAATACATTTTGACTTCTCTACTGAAAATGTATACTATAAGTTTCAAGAGATGCAGAATCCAAATTAAAAAAAAAAAACATCAATAAGTTCATCTGAGTTTTTTTCAAAATTGGCATGCAATTCCTGTAAGGATGATAGTAGAATTCCCAAATTTTTCAAAGTGATCGGAAAATCCAAATGGAACTTATGATACTTTATATTTTTGCAATGATGTTTCTATTGCAGTGACATTGTTGTAATGCGCTTGAGGGTATAGAGAATTTATAGACTGTTAAACAGAGCCTGATCATAACATTGATGACTTCAAGCCCTTTTCAATACATATGCAATAGTTAAACTTATAGTAAAGCAGTTTATATATTCTTGAAAAATAAAAATTATCATTGTAAATTAAAGAAATAATGCAATATATTTAATATTTTTTAACCAGTGGCCGTACAGTTCGATCAGAAATTAAATTCAAAGTTATAACTTAAATTTTTAAGTCTACATCTCTTTTCTATTTTTATTTTTAGTCTTCTTCTTGTCATTGTATAGATTTTTTTTGAACTTTACTCTACTGTGTCAGCATATCCTAATACGTCATTAGGTGTCAAATTTCTAGTATACTTAGTAAAATATATTTTGAATAAACCATAATGTAAAAAAATATGTGCTTTGCCATACGAGCCATGTTTCATCAAAGATGTAGTTAGTTTGCCTATATTTTGCAAAATAAGTGGTTAGAGGAGTTTTCTTTCTCCGCTACATGCGTCAGCGGTACTATGAGTTCGATCCCCGTCGAATCCCTAGATATAAAATTTAAGACCTAAGATCTACATGACCTACAGAAATTTTTTGTGTGTAGATAGCCGTGATAGGGCCTAAGATGTTAAAGCTACTTAAAAAAAAACACCCAAAAATAAATAAATGAAAAAATCACATTGATGATGTCGGTTTTGATCATACTAAGTACTTTCAATATTCGCGCCACCAAGAAATACACAAAGAACTCCAATTGGTAACATGTTTATGCCAATATTTATTCTTATTTGACGTAATTTTCAAAAACCTAAAAGTTTTTATTCTTTTTTTTTTGTTTTATTTTGTCAAAATTTGTTCGGCACTTTAGTCAAGTCTTGGCATCATGGTTACAGCAATATTGCCTTTATATTGTGTTTTTTTTTTTAAATTTAATTTAGTGTATTTATAACTAATATTGTACAAACATTTTATTTTCTGCTCTCTTTCCATGTATAAATTTAAACAGTTTAACGTTTTTCTGTGCACACAATTTGGTACTTAAAAAAGGGTAGAACATTTTTATTTCACGTATCAATATATAGATTATAATTTATGAATTAAGAAATAAGGAATCAATGTACAAAATTTGAAATGCTTTTTTTAAATATGTAAGTCAACAAAGAAAGGTTTACAGACATAATGTAGGCTAAGATAGATGTTGTTTGGGGTTTCAAGTTTTCTTCATCCGACATTGAAATAGACACTTATAATAATATATTCAAGTATGTGTATAAATACCGGGGCAAATTAAGGGATAAGTTTTGAGAAGTATGTACGTTATACGTACATGGAAGTGGGAATATATGGAGTGGATGTATATAGATATAAGATACAGGAACACGTCGCGTCGGTTGTACGAATTGTGCGCCTGCACGGTGTTTACGGTGTGGGTTGATTGCGATAGTTGAATTGTTTGGGATCCGCTGGCGGGGACTCTCACTGTCTAGACACTACGTCAGGCACGTACCTCGTTCCGACCTTCCTCCCCAGTCCGCCGCCGTCCCCCAGCTCTCACCACTCGATCCATGCGCCCAGTTAGCCTCTCATTCGCTCGTAGTTCAAACATTCAGACCCAGACACTCACACATTCGCACAGCACTGGAGAGAAAACTCTGTTCACCAACCACCATTGCAGACAGGGCGGCTGCAATAAACATGCGATCACAAAGTGACGATTCCAACACACGGCCACCAATAGGACAGACGGTAGGAAACCTTTCGAGGACAATTCCACTTGAACCTTTCTTTTTTCTCGTTTTTTTCTTCAAATTAAATCGTACAAAATGCAATTTCAGCGACAAAGGCGCTCAAGACTTGTTGACCTAAATAATCATAATAAAAATGAGAGATAACGTATAAGAATGAGAAGCAAATCTCAATGTAATCTACCCTTTATTTGCAAAATTACTTACGATAATTAGAGCCAATACATAAAAAGATTTTTTATCGAAATCTTCAATTTATACATTTTAAAGATAAGTATTCTAAAACTATTTACATTATATTGATATTCACTTAACAAAGTGGAAGGAGACTTTTAATTTATTACAATGAAGAAGTCCATTCTTCTGAAGGGCTGATTTTATATATATAAATATATATTCCTATTTATAACCTCCAGCTTATAAATCCATAATCGTGATTATTTAAACGATTTTTCAAGTCACAAATATCTTAGTAGGAAAGAATTGTAGAATTGGTATAAGAAAGAATTGATATTGTGTTACTTTTGATATATGAAAAACGAATCACGAACTATGGCTATGAAGCAACCCAAGTAACATCATTTAATTAAACAAAACTTGATTAATACTTACACATTATTGCGTGATTGGATTTTGGTGCCATTCATATGTAAATTGTAAGCATTTTTCAGTGTAAAAAAGGTAATATCAAAATTTAAGTATAAAATTGATCATTCATTTTATCTTTAAATACAGGTATAATACTTACGTTATTACCACAATTCTTAATTTTTATTGAATTTTTTTTCCAGTTCTTTCTTTTATAATTACAACTAATAAAATAACAAGAGCTCGAAAATTGAGGAAAAAGACTATGAGGATTATAGTTTACATGATATGCTAATATAGTCATTAATAGAGCTTTACAGTATTTTCTGCAATTTAAAGATAAAATCGCAAAAAATTCATAAAAAAGTTATAAAAAATGTATTCTAAATTTCAAATTTAGATATCAAATAAACCTCTTTTTTGTTTCAAATAGACAGAAATAAAAATATTGATTCTTATTAGTGACATTGAAATAAAGCCTCTCTCTATCTTATTCTTTCTATTTGAGACTCGAGATAAAAATAGGTTTTTCTTCCACACATATCACCGAAAGCTTTCTCGTGATAGTATACTGTCACAAATTCCACCTATTTCATGCCCGTTGACTTATTTAATATGTATAAGTATGTTAAGTTTATGACTGAAGTTTTCTTTTATACCGTTTACATTCATATTTTTATTTCTATCGTTACTGTTCAAATCTTACACTTTTTTATTTCTAGCTTTCATTCGCCAAGACTTTTATAATGATACTTAAGGAAGTTCGTCCTAAAAATACACAAATGTATAGGTAGGGTTTTTCATTGAGAAGTGTCTTTTTAAAGTTCGCGCCATTTTTGTACTTGTAAATTATATAAATGTTTTTTTTGGCAGTTGAAAAGTAAAAACTATCTCATTTACGATAATGGTACGATATACACCTCAACAAAGATTAGAAGTAGTGAAAATCCACTACAGGTATGGGGAAAACTTCGTGGAGACGGTTCGTAGAGTTATATCGCGAAAAGGAGATATCAACTTCCCGCCTAGGTCATGTGATTTAAAACCGCTAGACTTTTTTCTATGAAACTACGTTAAAAACAAAGTTTACGTCAATAATCCTACAACAATTGAAGAGATCAAGGATAATATTCAAACTGTTCATCCCGAAATAGAGGAACCAAAGTGCGGCAGAGTGATGCAGCAATTTAAGTGATATCGTGTTCCACAAGTAGACGGATAGTTTCTACTTGAAATTGAACTACAAATATAGTTAGTTTTTAGTAAGAAATTTGTTTTTTATAAAATAAAAATAGCAGGACACTTCTTAATGGAAACTCCTTTATTTCCTTAATGTAGGATTCCTAGGCTATGATAAAATTGGCCGCTAAACTACACATCTGAAAACGTTTCATTATTCGTATGTAATTTTAAGATGGACGCCTATATTTTGTTTTTATAATCACTATGAGAAAAATAAGTTCCCTCTATTGCATGAGTTACTATTGTGACTACAGATATAGTGTAATTATACAACTGACATACCAATACAACCAACACTTTTACAAATTACCTTACAATTGATTAGGTACGTATAAAGGTATTATTATTGGCATTACCTACTTGTTGATAGTAATTTTGAATTTTTAAGTAAAAATAAAAATTGAGAGATGCTACATATTTATAAAAATATGTTAGTTGGCTTCAATAAAATACCATTTATTTTTAATCCTGAAAGAAGTTTTTTCTATAAAAGTATTTATTTCAATGATTGAATGTGCATTTCTTGTCTTCAAGCACCATTGATTTATAAATCTTTGACATTTTTATGCTATTGAGAAAAATCGAAGAGGCAGCTAAGTTTCAATTCAAATGAACATAGAGTGGATATGAAAGAAATTGAGGTTGAGACATCGACATAAATTGAAAATTTGACATGAAAATTATCGTATTTCATGATAGAATATAATCAATTTGGAAAAGTTTGAATTTTGTTGTAAGATAATAACTGACATGATACCTGATTTAATTTATTTTTTACGAGTAAAAGTTGATTAGTTTCGTTGATATGATAAAATAGAGGGTATTATTATTATTTTTTTACACTTGTAATTTTATTCTGTCTACATACCTATAATATAATACATACCTATACCGTATACGAGTATGTGATGAAAAGGAAATAATTTTACGATCTATACTGATTTTTTCCCATTGAACATTAGTCAAATAAAAAAAAAATCAAATTATCTTTAATTTAAGTTTCAGACTAGAAAAAAAAAACAAAACAAGATAATCCACTTTAGGTTTTGCAGAAATTGAATATATTCAACTCAGATAAATTTAAACAAGAATTTAGATGAAAAAAATGAATGGAATCATATTCACATAAATTTAATACAATGTCAAAACGTAAAGGAAACGGGTAAGTGGAATCCGTTTCGACTGAAAGCTTTTCTTTGGATTTGTTATTCGATAAAAGATTTTTAAGCTTTGTCACTTTAAAACCAGGGTTGAAAGAAAATGTGATCAATTTATTTTAATATATTCTCAGTTTCTTGCGATAAAATGCTGAAAATTTTGCTCGTGTATACGAAAAGCTCATATAAATGAACCGACACGAACTCTCAAAGAATTCGGAGCAGAAAATTTCTCAATGGTCCTAGTGACCAATCTAGAAAAAGCTATTAGCATTTCATTATTACATTTTTGGACGAAAATTAAGTTCGTTCAAGTTTAATTTGAAACGTTTTGTAATTGTATCTCTAGTTTTTAATATACTTTGAAAAGTAGATTTGAAGAAATTCATTGTTACAAAAGTTATAGTATATAAGTACTTAATAATTGCAACATTTTTCTATAATACAGTGGAGCCTCTGTAGTTTAATCAAAAAGAATGCCGGGGAGTTACACTTATTTGATATAAAGAGTTTTTGAATTACAGAGGCGAGGAAAAAAATCGAAGTAGGTATAAGTAGTAGTATTAAGTTTAACACACCTTGCGTACCAATATGTATTTATGTCTGTATGTATAGATGTATATTATATTTATGTATTATATACCTATATATGAATGAATTTGTGTGCTATACAACTTAATGATTATATTATATTTTCGATAACAAGACCAATTATTGCATTTCGTGATTCTAACTTTGTAACCACACGTTGGGCTAAAGTAGACTTGGATGACAAAGTATGAATAATTATAACTCAAAATCAATGTTTATTTAACCCTTATGTCAATACCCGGGTACCTGGGTACCCTCTTGCATTTTCTTACTCACATATCTTTTGTATCTAATGGAAAATTACTAAATCCTTTTAGATCCTCGTTATTTGAATCTAACAACATCGATTCGTACATGTTAAAACATTTAAATCTGCCAAAAAATATATTAATTTAAGATTTAAAGTTAAACCCCCCATTGACCAATACCCGGGGTACCCGGGTACCCATATGTAATAATTTAATGCGTCTACAAAATTGCGAAGTAATAAATAATTAAACTTGTCTCAAGGGATAAAAAATAATACTCAATATATAAACAAACGATTTTATTTAATTTTATTAATATAAATTTGATGATTTGCCGGTTTAAATTTGACATTTCAATGGGTATAAATTGTGTGCGTCGCATATCCACCATACTTTGATTCCATACTTTGCTGGCTTCGATGGCATATACTGGGTGCATTTTGTTCGCCCTCTGTATAGGTAGACTTGCTCATCGACTGTCAAACACTCTATCGACTTATAAAGTGCTGATAAATTGGCATTCACCATTGTCCAGAAATCGCGGATCGGCGCTGCTTTATCTTCTTTTATTCGAACGTCGTATTGGCAGTATCAAACCGAATTAATCTTAGAATGCCCCAAATTGATACCCATAGCCGCTTGGTATAATGGATTGATGGAAGTTGATTTCGACATATCTAATGTATGTTCCAGTATTGGAATTATTCGCACCTGTCATAATTAAAACTCCCAATAATGCGTAGAACTCTTGAATAGTTATATTTTTCCACGACATTTTTTTTTTCCTAGGATTTTCTTTTTTGTACAAATTGCATACAACAATTGCCTTTTTGTCGGTGGTACGAATAATTACGTCGACCATTTCAACCAGACTGTTGTCGACTGTGACGATTCGCCACTAATTGGAACGCGTTCAGTAAATTCATCACCATAATCCTCGTCTAACTCAGCCTCACTCTCACGATTTTCCACTAAACACAGGCATATAATATAAATTACAGAAATATTAAAAGATTATCTACATTATATTTAAATATAGAAATTGTAATGCTGGAAAAAATAATAGTTATGAAGTACCAAATTCTTCGCAGTCTGAGGCTTCTGAATGCTCTCTGTTAGGTAGTAGTCCTCGTCGTCACTATCTGCGGCATTATCCTCGACAGCGGAATCTTCTCCCAATAACTCATTCAAATATCTATTTTTTCTTCAACCGTCAGTTTGTTAAATTATTAATATTTTAATTATATAGTGTAATAAGCATTTAATTGTATAAAGTTGATCCATTACAAATAACTACAATTTATATGAAAAACTTGAACGTACCTTGAAAACTCAGTTGATGATAAATTTTCCATTAGGTATTTATAACAATTTTCTCACAAATTTCAGGCAGAAAAATACACACTATGTTTACAAAATATTCACAAATATTCATTTTTACTTTAAATCAAGTCCAGTTTGAAAATGACCATTATTTCTAATTGTTATTGCTAATTTTCTACCTTTTCATCCCTCCCAAGGTTATTATTTCTTTAGAAATAGAGTTTTTCAGATGATCGATAATTCTTTGGAAAATCCCTAATGAGATGAGTTGAAATATCAAAGTTTTTAGGAATTTAAATTCTTATATGGAAAGAATAATCCATGTGGGTACCCAGGTACCCCGGCTATTGAACAACGTTGTAACGACTGGGTATTGACATAAGGGTTAAGGTTAGTTTACGTAAAAAAAATACAAAAATCATTGCTAAAATTTTGAATTGTTGAGAAATAACATCAGAGAAATTTTAAATTAGAGGTAAAAAAGAATGAAAATCAAGTTAAATTTTCTTTCCAAACAAAATTTTAAATTGTACACGGTAAGTGGGAGGTTTTCTCAAGGGAGTGAAAGTTGAGGTCGAATTTTG
Source organism: Sisyra nigra (assembly GCA_958496155.1). Lineage (NCBI taxonomy): Eukaryota > Metazoa > Arthropoda > Insecta > Neuroptera > Sisyridae > Sisyra > Sisyra nigra. The sequence goes on along the minus strand of OY292315.1, from coordinate 17,953,614 downwards.
GAGTTTTTCGAATTACAGGAGTTCGAATTACGAAGTTTCCGATGAATTGATTGAAAGTTATTTAAAAAATCGAAAAAACTAAGTAGTGGTTTCTAAATTAGAATGGAATAAGTAAAGAATGTCTAATATTATAGTTAATCACTAGTCGCTTATAACCTAGAAGTTGATGCGAAGTTAAACAAATCAAATTAAAAAAAAAGTAATGAATAATTGAATTGTCTTACAATGCATTTGATAATAAAAATAATATTTTTATCGTATCTAATATTTCAATTCAAACAAACAAGTAAGAAAATGTAATTTTCATTCCAAATATTCTCAGTTTTTCGTGTTAAAATTCTGACAATTTTGTTCTTGTATACTAAAAGCTCATATAAATGAGCCGGCACGAATTCTTAAATAATTCCGAGCAGAAATATTTTCGGTTGTTTCTAGTGACCAATCTATGTAAAGAGCCCTACTAGAATTTCACAACCTTAGTTAGTACATGTTTCATTTGATTTTTTTTGTAATTGTATATCCTGCAGTTTTTTACTACACTTCGAAGAACTACAGCCTTTATATAAATTATCTATTATTTGTTGAAAACTCACAAAGATATGCAAGGATATATATATGTACATTGGAATTAAATAGGTATTTATCCAATAAATAAGTGGATTGTGTTAAATATGTATTTGAAAAAAAAAATTGTTTTAATATTTCAATTTAGACAAAAAAAGTAAGAAAATTCCATTTCCTTTTCAAACCCCATTTATTCTGCATATTTTCCATTTTGTATAAAAAGAAAAACTGACCCAGACGAAGGTGAGATAAAACTTTGGCTAGCCAGAGATTCGAATATATTAGAATAGTTGCCGTCGTCCTCGTATTTGCAACACATTATCGCGATCTGGTGGTAAATTTACAGCTTTCAAGTGAAACGCAATGTGGTGCTGATTTTAGAATGGAGTTTACATGTACCATATGGATGGATAGAATGAGTAAAGGAGGTTGTGGGGGTGTTTGATGAAAGCGCTTTTCGGTTTTTGTATCGTCGCGTTATTCTTTTTGTGTCTGTGCACGCTCTCTCTGAAAGGACCTTAGCTACTGTTGTAGCTTTTGCCCGCCATTGATAAATGTTAGCGACCGCCCGTTGTATGTATGTGCTTCCCATAAAGCTTTCTAACTTTTCTATGCCATAAATGTAAAGAATTATATGTAACCGGATAGATATTTCTGCTTGATAGAACAAATTCTTTCCAATACCCTTATTATTGCTATAAACTCTTAGTTCTTAAACTCTATAAAAAAAATAATACGTTTTATTAAAGCCTGGATAAATCTTATGAGTCTCAAAGAAAATTATAAGATTTCGTCGGTATTGTAAATCAAATCTCATTATTTCATATAATGACAGAAATTCGTAGTTTCAATAAAAAGAAATGAGAAATCAATTTTCGTATAGGAAGTTAGTTACTATATATTAATAATAATATATACCGAGGAAAAGTTTTATATTGTATTTGTTTTGGCTGGAAGCGAATAAAGTCGAATGTAGGGTACATGTTCCATATTATCTCGTCTATCTTGTGTAAATATTTTATTAACGTAGACAAAAAAAATGTGTCCGCATTCATCCGCAATGTTCGGCAGGTTATTCTTCCCGCCTACGCAAATCGTCTGGTGAAAATACAGACGCGTTCATTTAAAAGGAAGAGAAATCATCCTAAATCGCATGTCAACTTCATATGTACACAGAAAATGGTTTTTTTTCTTTAATATTGTCAACGAAAATATTATTTTATGGTAGGTAATTTTCAGTCAAAAATAATATAGATATAGTTACGTACTTATCTTTTTATCTCCAACGTCATTAAATTAAATATTTTTAATTTTTGACTCAAATACTTTGTTTTACTAGTGAGAAAAACACGGAAGGTTTTATAACATATCGTATACGATTACTCTGAACCTAGATGAAGCAGAGTTTATAAATGATTTTAACTTGACATATAGGTAGACTCAATTAAAATTCGGTACTAATCATTATTTTCTATTAGCAATGTTAAAACCGATCGTTAAAGAAATAATAAACCCGTTTAAAATTTTCAATTTATTTTATGTTCTTTTCATGAAAATTGCCTATTTACCTTGGATTAATTTTTAATCCTAAAATAGAATAAACATCAAAACGTTTTAGTCATTTGAGAAAACAAAATACTTCCTTTATTAAAATCAATGCACGTGTTATTATTTTATCATTATAGACATAAAATAATTTTATTATTATTTATATTTTGATGAACTACTAGTACCAATGATTACAAACTGAGAAGCTTTTGAGTTACTACGTACGAATTAATAAATTAAATTAATCCAAAAAATGGAGTAGCCTTAAATCTACCGTCTACGGATGTAAAACTAGGTAAAATACGCCTTATTTAATATCAGTATAATTTTCTATGTTGTAGAGCTGCGATGATAAAATTATGAGACCTCAAAGCCTTTCTAGAATAGGATGAGTCAGAAGGGTTACCTACGTTTAGTATTTAAAAGGTTGTATTATTTAAACATACTCAAATATACTAGTTTTGTAAGCTTATATTAAGGTTGGAAAAAGGATATGTAGAACGAAACTTTACAATTACACCTATTCCTCGATTTACACGGTAGATATTGTTTATTTTTTAATGTAAAACCGTGTAAATCAAAAAGTACACAAAAAACATAATTTGGTTGTTTTTTAAAATACATAAATAATACAAAATTCTTTTTTACAACAAAATTTGATTTCTTAATCGCGGTATATAATGAAGCAATATGCCGAACACAGTCTAGAATTGTAACATTTTTCCAAGTATTAATAACTGATAAAGATTCGTTATTTTTCATCTCTTCAAAGAATAATAAATAAAATACAAACTAATTATTTAAGTGCGCATTCGACTTTTTTATAACATTTTTTTTAATTTTATATTTGCCAATACTTCGTTAAATTAACGTATAAATTTACTTATATGTACATGTCACAAAAGCGAAATAAAACCCCATGTAAAAGCGAAAACATGTAAAAAAAGTTCCATGTAAATCAAGAGTTAGGTCTATAGTAATAATTTTTGTTCACAGATATTCCTATATAGATATCATATTTATTAATTTTTGTATAATCGTAAAGACCGATAGTTAATTCGCGGAAAGGCCTACTTCTATACGCACCTGTTAACATAGAGATCTGATTCAAAATGATTTTTTTTTTCAAAATAACCTTATAAAAAGTAAATCACTAATAAAACTATTTAGTAATATATAAGTCTAAATTCAATACATCCATCTGTATTTTACGAAAGATAACGTGCACCTATGTTCTATTGTATAACGCGCACTTTTTCGAGAATCATTTTTATGTATAATATAAAGTTCATGTATATAGCTTTCTAAAATATAACGCGCAGGTTCATATTTTATCAAAATTTAACCTTTTTTGTATAGATAACGCGCGCGCGCTATCTATCGGTTATCGAAAATAAAGTAGTATAGTATATTTTTGTTAAAAAAAAATAAATCTTAGTATAACTAAGGGTATGTTCCACTAGGCGCTCTTAACGTTCGGAAAGTTTTTTCAGCAACGGCTGGAAGAAAATTTCAAGCGTTGTGAACACACCCTGACTCAGATAGTTAGCAGTTTGTGGTATTAGATAGTTACTATAGAATCTTTATTTGTTGAAGTCATTTTGTATAACATCATATGGAATGGGTGTATAGAAAAAAATTGCCACAAACTAAATAAAACATCTAATCAAATATAATTAATTTTAACGATATGACAAACTTTGCTATCTTGTTTTCTTTAAAGCTTTAGGCAGAGTCTTTGGGATCCTACGAATTTTTTTTAATTGTAGAATTGTATTTTCTTAATTAAACTATCGAAAACTGTTGATGCATGTGATGCATGTGTGATGCATTAAACTATGTCTAGGAAAAAGAAGTTTTGAACAGTCACGGAAATTAGGATTATTATTTAAATCAGTACATAGAGAAATGTACTCTCAAATTCGAATTGGCGAATATTTTGCGGGCCGCAACAAGACGCCTCGCAGGTCACTGTTTGTCGACCCATGGTGTATATACTAAGTTTAAATAGTAAGTTTCTTTAACTGTTGATAGTGAAAGACAACAATCAATGGAATATATTTCTTAAAAATAGTATAAAAACCAATATCTACATTATGTAAAAAGAAACCTTAAAAAATTCAAATTAAATGTTAACATTTTTGAAAAAAATTTTAATACAAAAAACAGTTTTTTTTTTGTAAAAAATTGTTAGTTCTCCTATTTTTTTATTTGCATGTTGAAAATAAAATAATTTTAATGCTAGTTATTGCAAATAATTTTAAAAAATTTTGAATTTCATTCCTAATCTTTTTGAAGTATTAAGGAAAGTGTTTACAACCCCTAAAAACTGGAGCCACCTCAATGTTATTAAAACGTAATGTAACGTAACTTTAGTGAAGAGTTGTTATCGAGGGTTCAGTATAGATATTAAATATTCAATATTTACCTAGGTTTATAAAAGAGTATTTTTCTTGACCTTATTTTTTTCAAATATAATATTAAGAAACTTATATCTTTCGTACTTAATGATAGTTTGTTAGTAATTCCTTTAATTTTTTTAGAAAGCTTTTTATTTATTCATACCAAATTTCATTTTTTCATGCATAATTTGCACTCACCACCATTTTTCATTTCGGGAAACCCAGCTTTCGGCACGGTATTGATTGTAAGGGAATGCTCATCGATCTGTCGGCAATAACTTAAATGAGGAACATCCGGTAGGTCGCCTATCGATCACATCATCAGTATGAGTCGTGAAATTCAACGATGCGAGCAAACAGGATGTGTCCTCGACTATCCACGCTCCGATAGACCTAAAACATCAATTGATAAAATTCAGGACGAAGACACATTTGATAAATATTCTCTTTGCCTTTATAATAATAACATCACTGCATATCGATTTTAAAAAATCGAGTAAAATACAAGCTTTCAATTTTCACATATAAATTTAAACTTGTTACACTACCTACTCAGAGAGTTCACGTCCGATTTGGTCGGAATTACATTTAATCCTAACAAGTGTCATGACTTATAGGCCTGCGGTCAATTGCCTAAGTTCATACATTTGTGTCCTATCGGCTTTATTCAATTAACTATTTCTTTTTCTTTTTCTTATTCTATTATATAATATAACAAAATATTAGCTATTTTAAATCAGGTTAATCGTTATTTTAGCTATTTATGTGCATTGAAATATATGTAATTTGACGTAGAGTATACGATATAATAAGGAAACTTTTTATATAATCGAAAATTTTCCTTGTTATCTCAATGTTGCCGCCTTGTGCGTACTTCCACCGTTTTTGCGTAGGTGTATTGCGTATTCGCTCTCGTATTTATATCCTTACAATCATTTGAAATAAAGAGAGAAATTTCTTTCTCAAGTGAACGACGACGCGCTGTCTAGACATAGGATCTGACGTTATGAGGTCCTGTCGATTCATTGATTCACGAACGAGTCGAATCTTAAAGCTAACTTTTATTGCAAAATAATATATATGATAAAAAAAAAAGAGTTCTAAGACAGAGCCATGTTTATTGATGTCGTGTCCATGTGTCGGTTCTTGCATTTTATGCATATTTCATCATATCTTTTCCACGGTAAACATAAGAACGTGCCAAGGGAATAAAACTTCCATTTAAATACAATAACACAATATGAAAATGTTCATGGTCTAAATATATGTATGTACGAACCCACATGGGTATTATAGAAAGTCTAATATGAAACGAATATAGGTAGATATATTTATAATAAAATACAATAGAATCGCGTCGGTGACCACAAAAGCCGACGGGCCTAACGGGAAAACTTTAATTACAGCTATTAATTGGAAGTTGCAGACTGGGACTTAAATTTCATTTGTGTGTTTGGTTGTTGATAAAACGCATATCTAGTTTGCATTTGGCGCGTTCAAAATACAATCGAGTTGTTCTAATCGTTATTTCACAGAGTGTGATAAATTATATTATTTTGGTAAAATGAAAATCTTATACACTAGCATTGTATAATTTGTGCAAGCTTGACTACTTATTCGTTTTTGAAATAATCCATTTTCTTATAATAACATGAACAATTCCTTTTATTCAATAGTAATAATAAGGTAATATCATTTCTCGGTCATTATTTAAAATTATTGTTGTTATTAGCATCCATATTGTTTAATCTTTTAAATATTACTTAAAATTGATTATATTTGCCATTTAAAGTGAATTTCATTATTATATGCCTGATGCACTTAATTAGGTTTTGGATGATAACTAAAGTTACTCAAATGAAAAAATATACTTACTAGTGCAGGCTTATATTAAATACTTATATATCTTTGTTATTAGGTATTAAGAATTATTAGTCAGCTTAGTAACGCAATGACCAAAGTAGGTAGTGTTTTATAAATTACTAGCTGATGCCCGCTCGCTTTGCTAACCTTAATTGATTGATTAATTGATAATAATAACCCTACCTACACAACAAACTTTTTAAAATTAATTTATTTTAGCAGAAAAAGATGATAGATACTTTCAGACTTTAGATCCAAAGTAAGTTCATCAAAATCCTTAAAGTTACTTTTCTAGGAAGAGATATTAGCTATCTTACAGGTTCATTACAATTTTAAATATAAAATGTTCTTTTAGACTTGAAAATTTTTCATTTCAAATGTCATTTATAACCGTTCAGCTATGTCAGTGGAATATATTCGTAGCTATCCTACAGGAACCGTGCCTTTTTTAGGATAAATGGTATTCAATACGTTAAAATATGAGATATCTTTAACAAAAATTCATTAAAGTTTGTTCCGTTAAGTAATTGTTAATTATTTAAAATTTAGTAAGTAGTAGTACGAGTATATTATTTTAATACGTATATTTCTAATTATGGTTATATCTTTGACAATGAACAATAAAGAAATCAAATATGTTAAAAAAATTTCATTATTAATTTTATCGGGTGTTAAATTGAAATTCATATTTATTTTCCAGTAAAAAATTGTCAATTTTTTCATTTAAACTTTGTAGAGATTTCTTTCGTTACTGTGTAAAATTGGTCAGGCCTTCTTGAGGAAAATGTGTTAAAATGCTATTACACGAACTTTAACAAAACTTACATAAAATACACGGTTCCTGGAGGATTCAATTGCTATGCTATTCTATCCTATGAAGGGTGACCAACCATACTCTTTTAAGAGTACATGTATCTTACATACATGTATCTTACAAATTTTCATTTGAAGACTAAGCTTAGGTACAATTTTTTAAATGTAGATTAGCCTCTTAAGAAGTACCTATTGCTGAAAAGATGTTTTTAATAGCGTTTTTAATAATTTTTTTAATTACTGTACAGATATATATATATATCTACAACACATATGTAAGTTCTCATACAAGAATTAAAATATTTTAATAATTTTAGAAATGAAATAATATCTAGGATAAAATTATTCCACAAAACCACACATTTATATATAATAGAGGTATAATGCACTTAATAGTAGTGTTTCAAAAACAAAAACGTTTTTTTATTTGGTATAGTGTCCAAAAATTGGTAGTATTATTATATTAACTACTTTTATATTAACACAACAATTTTGGCGCTAAAAGGAGCTTTTACTATCAATATTAAGGTTTGCCTCAATCCATTATTCCCATTTTCAATTAAAATAACAGAATTTTTTTTTAATTTTTAAATTTTTTTAATTTTGGTTCAGTTGTTGTAGCAACAATCTGAAAGAAGGAATTTAAAGGAAATTTTATGCTCCAAAAAAAGCCTTAAGAAAAAAATTAGAAAAAATTAAAAATTTTTAATTTATGTTATTTTCGAGTTCTGATATCTTTGAAACGGTTGATAATTTTGTTTTAAGGACTTTTTTTGTAGAGCGTCAAATTTCTTTTTCTCGTAAATCCCTTTTTTCAAATTGCTGTTATACGATCAACTGTTTAAAGTTATGAAAATTTAAAAATTTTCTGTGGTTTTAAAATAAAAAATAAAAAAATGGATTGAGGCGAACCTTAATATTGATACTAAAAGCTCGTTTTGGCACCGACATTTTTGTTTTAATATATCTTAACGATTTTTGGTAAAAAAAAGAAAAACCATTTTTCTTAAACACTTTAGTATTAGTTAATAAACGTCATAAAATAGACGCGCCCAACAGGAATGTAAAAGGAATATATTGTGTGGATACCAAACTATCAGTTGAGATTTTTTTTGATCCCACATTATTTATTAATAGGTCATGAATGAGGAAAAGTACTTTTTAGTTTGTATTTGTAGTACTAGAACGTATTATTGAAATTTTACTCTATTTGTATTTACTATTTATCGGTATTCCTTCATTTAAAAAATTAATTTGATATTTGCTATTGTAAGTTTTATTAGGATACTTATAAAATTGTAATTCTTTGTTATATTTTTATTAAAACATATAGGGGTTTAAATAATTTACATTAAACTTTGTAAGATTATTATCTTTGTAGAATTAAGAATTGACATGCAATATTATGATAACACCTTAAAATGTGCAAGGCTTGTTTCCATGTTTATTCAGTTATGAATAGAATAGTACCTATATATCTGCTGTTGTACGGGGGATAACAAATGTACCAGGTATGAGGAAAATATTTTTACTTTGTTGTTAGTAATATTTATTAATAAGAATTTTTCTACTATCCATTTGGCGGAAAATATTACTTATAAGTGAGCTTTTTTGAAGGTCGTTGAAAAAAATAAAAACATTTTATTTTACGTTAAATGGAGAAGAAAGTTATTTATAATTTCAAAAACAAGAAAAGTAAAACAAATTAAATCCTCTGTTAAATTAAGAACCTTCGGCTATTCTCTGTATACCCTACCTAGTTAATATAACAACCTGTAAATTAATCTGTTGTCATCAGCCGTCAAAATGCGTAGGTAGATTTAAGATAATTAATTAATTACTATGAAAGAAAAGAAGCTAGAGCAAGAAGCTCTATTTTAATTAAAATCATCATCTTTAATTAATTTTAAATTTCTGCAATAATTATTCTGAAACAAACACCAATTTCCAGAATATATTACAACCGCAATTGTTATTGAAGCGAGCAGACAAGTATTTGCTGACCGCATTAACATGGCACTGGTTGTCGAGTCAACTAAAGAGGACCGTCAATTTCCCAATTGGGTCAGAAAGTGCATGTGCCTGCAACTTATCATTATTGCGCAAAATATTTAGTTTTGAAAAATAGCAGATCACATTATAAGCGACATGGAACACATGTAGTTTTGTTTCAAAATTTTTATCAAGTCCAGTCCCAAGCCATACTTGTTTAATTCACCAATCTACTGTAAATCTATATCCATCAAAATGATCAATATATTATAGTCATCCGAGCATTAGTCCATTAGTCCAGCTGTAATAGTTGATGGTTTAACTACTGTTTCGTAAACCACATATGTTTCCCCTAAAGCGGTTTCAATCAAACTATATTTCATGAAAATACTGTTTTTTACCATTTCGCCATCATTTTTTTAAATGAAGTATTACATGTATGGATGAGTGGATGGACTTTTATAAAAAGCCCTAAAGCGGTTAGATTCAAAAAAAATAACGCTAACTCCAAAATGCGCTGACCGGATGAGGATGAAAATTTAATTGACGTTTTATCAGTGCCTACGTACAATGGTTATGAATATGATGGAATATTTATAAAAAGATATAAGCAACCATTTTTGTTTTTCTAAAACTAAATTTTTCATATTAGGTATGTTACATCTCTTGAATCAAAAAAATCGACAAATTTTTAATTAAAAATCCAATTCATTAATCTACGTGTAAATGAAATAATTAATTAATTATTTGTAATTTTTAATTTGATTTTCTTTTATTAATTTCCATGGGGTTTTTGTACCATTTCAAACTTAAATCAAGGGTTGAATTTCTATGATAACAATAATATAGCTTTGCGTTTCTCATATAAATTAAAAACTTAAAAGTTATACTTCAATCATCTTCAAAATGATTGTAGCTATACACGAAAATGTTTTATACACATTTCGCGTTTTTGAACCTAAACGTTGAGATTAACAAATTTTTATAGAAATGAATTTTGATGTAATGATGCACATGACTAGACTTCAGTCCCGACTCAATTAAACTGGAAATTGTTATGTTTGTTTTATTGGATAACAAAAGTTATATTGTCCTTTTCAACTCGATGTCGGTTTAAATTGATTTATATGAGATATGACGCTTTTGACGAAACTTAAATACTTTATTAAACGAATGTTCTTGTAGAATGCACGTATTTTAAATCCGACGAAAGTAAATTAATATATATTATTTCTGTTATATTGAAGTTATATAGAGGAAAGTTTTATGTATATGGCTTTTGTTGTCGTGGTTTAAACTGCAAAAATAAATTAAAATGAGATTTTTCTTCAAATATACTAACATTTCTAGACAATGCACGTATCAAATATTTAACTACACTTACTAAATTTTCGTTTTCTTTAGAAAGGGTTGAATTTTGTTAAGGTAAATGCTTCTAAATCTTATACTGAAATGTCTGCATCAAGTATTTGTAGTTATGAAATCTATGAGAATAAGAATTTTTTTCGAGTTTTGTAAAACTGTATATAGAGATAATTCTAGAAAACTTTACGTTTTCAGTCACCTATATATTTTCTCATAGTGAATTATTAATTTTACTTCAACACCGAGTACAAAAGATAATATATAGGTATATATGGTATCTGTAGTCAAATCTAGCTTTTAAAATAACACAATGTTAACTACGAGTATAGAAATGTATATGAATATTTACGTAGGTATTTAGATATTTTATTAATGTTCAAAAAGTTCATTGTATCATTTTCATTTAATTTTTTACATAGGTACTTTTTTAAAAGTTAATTATGTAAAAAGGTAAATGCACATTTTTTGTATTGCTTCATATATAATTTCAAAAATGTAAACGTTGCTTACTGCAATACTATGCAACTAAATTGAACAATAACTTTAAGTTAAAGTATATTGGTCAGACCCGGGCTGACCATAAAACAGATCGGTGAATACCCGATGGACCGACCTGGTAAAGTCGGTTTGCTCGTAGCACTGGCTGCTTGTAGGTTGTTTGTGGAAAATGTTTTGGAAGTCGGTGTTTATAAAATGTCCTGGCTGCTCTTGACCCCAGTCCGGACCTGATATTGGTATCTATATACCTACTTATTCGCAGAATTAACAGTTTTAATAGTTATGCTAAAACGGAATTATTGCAATGTTGAATTCGTCTTTGTTATCATTACTATCTACATTCTAACGTTATTATTGAAAAAGTTGTTTCCAAATCAGTTTTAAGTAAAACTGATGTTACAAAAATTTAATGTTATTACTAAATAATGCAGTCATTAACCTGATACTACTTATTCTATGCTTAACAATAAAATGTTGATTCAGAAAAATTAGTTTTGAAACAATTTCTGAATAAATATAAATCAATAATTACGATTAAATTACAATTATTGTATTTATGCTTAGGTCAACATTATTCAACTTTTTTGCTCATTTGACTTTTTCATAAGACATTTTTACAGACAAAAATATATTGTTTAATTTGTTGAGAAAGCCAGTTTTAAATGATTGTAACTAAACTGTACTTTGTACTAAATCAGATAGTTCAATTCCAACTTAATGATAACATACTTAATAGGTTCATCGTACGAGAAGCTATGTTTTTTGATTGCTCAAGCTAATTTAGTCCTACTATTATTAAAATTCAATTCGTCCTAAGTTACAAAATTTATTGCCTAACTACCTAATTATTCTCTTTGTTTGGGTGTAGTAAAACACAGACTTGATTGGTTTATTTAATACTCTGTGTCAAATTGTTGATTTATCGTCTCTTACCTTTAAAAAATCTAATTACGATTCCTAGTGATCAGAAAAAATCATCTCAGGCTTGGAAAAAAGCAAAACTTGGACATTTTCTATCTTAATAGTAAAACAGCAAAACCAAGACCAAAAAAAGAAATGGTCTCTCACTTTAATAATCTTGAACTTTTATTTTCAAATTTACGAAAATTAGCAGAGTTTTTTTTTCTGCCTGCCTGGCACAAATGCTTCTACGGAAAGAATATTTTCTTTAATGAATAGCTTTTGGACAAGTGACAATGACTCGACTTGAAAAAGACACACTAAAAGCGATATAACTTATTAAAGTTAATTATGAAGAAAATTGTACAAAATGTTATACAATGCTTCAAAGCGAAACAGACCCACTGAAAAAGATCCATAGTTCAGAAAAATATAAAAAGTTTTGTACTCAGTAATGCTGATTAAAAAAATTTGATTCATTTAAAAAAAAATACTGATTTTTATTAGTTATATCCTTAAATAGTATTTGTTATGTATAAATTTTATTTACAAAAATAATTTAAAAAATTATATTTAAGTTATGTAACTTAACTACCCTCCTCCCCCGCTACAAGTTCCCGTCCCGGATTTGAAATAAAAAATATGGTCACCTTAGCACTACTGTATTGTTTAATGCGTAGAATTAGTAATTTTTTTTTCAAAATGTTCCACCACTCCAAAAATATTTATAAACAGATAAGAGGAAAATTAATTCAATTATTAGCAATGATGGTTATATTTAATCAATGGTTATATCATCACTTTTAAGTAACACTAATTCAGTAACGGCAATAGAGAAATAAATAGGTTTAAATAGGTTCTGGAAGTCCTATAGCCGATAGCGTTAGCGACTATCATCTACATAAGCTAGCGCTGATTTTGAAATAAAAATAATTTTTATTTTTTTTTTTTTCATAATTTTACACTACTCCAAAACATACGAATAAATTCATGAGTGTAACGGAATAAAAAAGAATTTTTCTGCAAAAGTTTGGTGAGTGAGACTTTTAAATAACACAGCAAAAAAATATATTTTAGTTTTATTTTTGCTCTCAAAAATTAACTTTTCTTCTGAGATTTATTATGATAGTGTCATAACATATCTTTTAGTCCTAGAAATAAGGAAAAAAAAAATTCATTAATTTTAAATTTTACTATTGAAAAAAATAAATAAACGAAATATAAGCAGGGTTTTTTCAAAATCTCAAAAACCGTTTGAGATAGCGCGCTAATAATTTAGGTGAATTATTTTTGTTTGATGACAAATCGATCTCCCAAATGCAAATCAAAAAAACTGTGGGGGCAGATTGTCTTATAAACCCGGCTACAGGTGTACCCTTTGCAAAATATCTCGTTGCAAAAATTCTATCTAATTCCTTTATAATACGTTGAGTTATAATTCTTGAGTTAAAAAATGATAAAGAACCCCAAATTTATGTAATATTATATATGTATAAATATATCAAGTTAGAAAATTAACTATTTCCCGTTTTTCGCAACATAAATAGAAAGTGATATAAGTCTCAATTTTGCCTGTACCCATTGTAAACTTGTAGTTATGTAATTTTTTATAAGTAAGAAAATAAATCATAAAAAATAAAGAGCTTAAACTTTAAATTTATAAAAATTTAATTGAAAAGTTAAACCAGTTAAATCTTCTCTAATTTATAAGTTAGTACAAGGAACGTTGTTTTTTAAAAATTACTAGTTGCCCGCAAAGCGACAGTGTAGTGCTAGTTACATATAAACTTGCATAATTCAAATGATTTCATTTAACCAACATGTTCTGTCTGATATAATATAATATATATTATATATAAATAATTTAATGTTTCGTTCTCCAACTAACTTATAGAATTTTTGATCAAGCACACTTTTTATTACCATATTCTTAATAGTAAATACGTTCATATATGTACACCGCTTTCCGCATTAACAAAATATTATATTACAAAACTAGGCTGTTTCTAATTTCATATTTTATGAGTTTGCAGGCTCGATCTAGAATATTTGATGTTCGTTGAATACCAATATACGAACCCATATATTATGTACATGGGAATGAAGAAGTAAAAGGTTTAATCTTCAGCCAACTGATTTGAGTTGGGGGAAAATTGCCTCCCCCAAAAGACAGACGCTACACAGCCAACTTAAACCCTACTGTTCCTGTGTCCCTGGACTTTTGGTATTTTCTCGACACCAATTTATTATTTTATTTTCTTTTTAATATAATTTATGCTTACGAATATGTTTATTGTTCACATTACATATTCATTAGAGTCATTTTCAATTTTCACGCGATTGGTTTTACCACGCAAATTGGTTTCACACTTTGTTCTAACGGTTCTAGCATTCAATGTATGAACATTAAATTTTTCATATATTTCAGCAAAAAACGCGATAAAAGTAAATTGGTTCTATTGTTACAAAAAAAAGTTGGAAAGAAAGTTCATGTTATCTTTAAAAATATACTTTTCCAAGTTATCAAAGAAGCGACTCAACCCTCTTTCACGTGCTATCAATTAAGGCAGTTAGTTTTTCAGTTGTTTACTGAAGACATGTAAGAAATTAATTAATAAATCTATTTTTAGTTACCTGTAATTTTTTATTGAAATCCTACGTGTTAGGAGTAAATTAGGGTTGGTAGGAGTAATAAAATGGCAAAATGTATTCTTACTTACAGTGCACACAATTGACAATCGATTTTTAAACGTATGTTTAATATTACAAATAATCGATTAATAACCAATTTTTTTATAATCAAAAAACAATCAATCGATTTTTTATCTGCCATCCCCCGACATTAAGTGTGGTCTTTTATAAGCCGGAGTGCGAATAGAGATGTGAAAAAATTATCGATTGTGGAAATAATCGATTAAAATCGATTTTTTTTAAAGTAAAAATCGATTTAAATACGTATTTTTAATGTTACAAATATAATCAATTATTTATTAATCGATTAAAAATACAATCGATTAATTAAAAATCGATTTTTTATGTAGAACGTCACATCCCTACGTGAGGACCGGGCCTTGAGTAGCTATAGAATCGTTTTCTAACGATAAACATTTTTTGGTTAATTTAAATTACTTACTTAGAATAATATTTAAAATACGGTATATCTCGGCGTATAGTATGCAGTAATATTTTAGACAAGTATTTTCCTATTTACAGGTATAATAGGTGTATGATACATAAACTTTTTTTCCATTACTTTTTTTAGTTTTTATTTATTATATGTATTTGAATTAAATACTTTGCAAATATATATTCATTTAAAATGTATTATATATATATATATGACTTTGTCATTGTCATTTTTGGTTTTACGGGTGCGTACTATACGCCAAAATATATGATAATTTTAACAGTGCATAACAGTGTTTTAATTCTAATAGTAAATTTTTATTGGCCAAAAAAAACTCTTTTAAACTGTAGAAAGTGCTTTGTATGGTTTATTGTAATATATTTTTTCACACTCTTCATATAACGTAATAGCCACTCCTAATAGCGAATCAATACGCCATTTTTAAGACTTTAATAAATATTAATATCACTGACAATGATCTTCAAAAACAATACTGATGTAAGAGTCGTAAATATTTCGTATACATAATAAGATTCTTAAACATTTGTTCAATAGTTATAGTTGTAGTTGCCTAGCATGTGTTTACGATGAACTGTTCCAAAATTATGAAAATTCTTGTTATTTAAATGGAAAATTAAAAAATGGATTGGGACAGACCATTGATATTAAGAACTCTTTTTGGCGCCAAAATTTTCTTTTATTATATCATATCAATTTTTAAACACCATAAGAAAAAAAATTTTAAAAACACCCTACTGTATATGTAAACCAACAAAGTGGTATATTTATTGATATTAGATAATTAAAAGTTCATAACTAGGCTTAATATAAATCATCTTAATATGTAAAAGGGCGCCACGCCGGACAGCGGCTAGGGCGACATCAAACCTAAATCCGCCACTGCTTACTTAATAGTGGATAAAATAAAAGAGTAGTTTAATTTTCATCGCATTTGAATGTAGGTAAATATTAAATATATAATAAATTAACTTAAAAATTGTGATAACAAACTACATTATTCGCTTCATGAAAGTTAAATATTTAAATAAAACTTCACCACTTTCCCAATTATTAAAATTCAAATTTAAAATGTTTGATATTTACTTAATGGAAACATGAAGAAAATTTGAGGAACTATTATCAAAAATAATATTATCATTACAGAAGCACTCAGATGAAAAACAAGCAAAAGGGGAAGGTTTTAGAAAAAGGTGTCTAGACCGTCTAGACAGAGCGGAGAACGATCTACGGAAAATGTATGTTCAGGGATGAAGAGAAGTGGTTGGAAATAGGAAGGATTGTAAAGGAGGCCAAGGTTCTGCGAAAAACGTACACCCATAAATTGTACTGCTAGTTGTAAAAGTTATTAAACGACCAATAAATGTTGGATGTATATATGCGAGCTATTTGATTTCTTTTCTTTAAAAAATTTATTATATCGAATAGGTAAATTGAAAATCAATTGTTAGATAAAAATTGATTAGTTGTTAGATGGAGCGAATTAAATTCGAACAGGTTAAATTTTTAAATCAAACCTTCATTTCCAAATTCTTATACACAAAATAAACGCTATAAATATAAATTTGGAATCTTACAATTAATAAATTGAATAAAACAGTGATATTGTTAAGTTGATTTGCTAATTTAAATAATATCCTGCAGTTATAATTTATACGGCGGTTACTGAAAGCGTTTTCAAGAAATTAAATTATTGAATGATGAAGTCTTTATTACGATTTATCATATTTCGTAAGTAAGTATTTCTGTTATGCACTTTTTGCTTTTATGAAATACGAGATTTGCATGCAAAAATAAAATTATTGAAGCAAACATACTGGGCTTGACTATACGAGCGTCGCTTAATATTTACAGATTTACGTCTGGTTTTGTACAAAAACATTTTGTGTCTGTTAAATTGTATGTATTGTTTTTCGTTTGCTTTTCCTTCTTTTCGTTTTATATTAAAGTTTTTATCCGAGTTTTTCCTTTTTTTACTTATTGCATACGATACTCTTGCTATATGTGTATAGGTATATATTGTACGGATAAAGTAATGGTTCTATATAGTTTGTCTCTACTGTGTTACGTGAATATGTATATATGTATGTATGGTGCGGAGGCGACAACTAGAGGTGAGCTTGCGGCGTCCACCGCCGACGCGACGTCTACCATCGATCGTGGTCGCCTCCTGACGTCGCCGTTATTTGTAACTAGTCCGGTCGACCATAATATTACGACTGGCGAACAAAATAGTCGTAACATTGTGTGCTCCCGAAGGTCGAATAATTCTAAGCGGAATAAAGTACCATTTTCCTTCTTCTACTTTGAGCGGATATAAGTAAATCTCAAATTAATAGGTACTAATATTAATAACCCTTCAATTCATCCCAACTACCCCAATAAACTTAAAACGTATTATTTTTGCATCATTTAAGTCAGAGTTCGACAAACTGTTTTTAGAAAGGACCAGCTTGCGAAAATGCCAAACTAGTAACAAACTGTATTGCACATGAGTAATTCTATTTACAATATCTGCGACGCGTCACAGAACTTTCTTTAATTTGAAACCTGTTGTTAGTTAAAATGATTAAAAGAACATTAATAAAAACCTCTTTTGGTTAAAATAACAGTCTAGCAAAGAATTCCATAATTTTCACCGATAAGCTTAGCTAGTAATACTAGTGCATACATTGTGTTATGATTTAATTGTATACTAACTACCACCCTCTTCTTCAGAACACCCTTCATTTGAATCTTCCCAGGAAAAAGTATCAAATAAAAGCTGCAGGCTTTGATGAGTCTAATCATAGCAAGTTTTAAGAAAATCGTTAGAGCTGTTTTCGAAAATTCAAAACGCGAAAAATCTATAGTAGATACAAAATAGGGCTTCCTGTTAGCCTAAAACTTCGTGGCACAACGAATGAAATATGTAGACAAAGATTGGGGAGTTTAGAATAAAGCTTTCAAGACAATGTCACTGCCACACACAAACCAATTCCTAAAAACTTCCTTTTCGGACTTCAAAGATCTCAAAACGAGCATTTCCGGTGAAAAATCAAAACCAAAAATTCAATGCAATTAAAATAATTCCTTTACTATGTAGTAGTAAAATAAAACAAAAAACTCGTTAAGTACGAGAGAAACTCACAGTAAAAGGTCTTCTTACTAATTACAAAACTCTTGACTACAATAACTATTACCAAATTCCTATTTTTCCTACATTTAAGTTCAAACACGATTAATTAAAAAAAAAATGCTTGTCTGTAAAGTCGGTTTACCGACGATAGTTTTACATGATAACGTCATAAAGAATACCTAATTGATGAAAAATTGCGTACTCAAATGAATTGAATTATTATCACTGAATTATCATTATTTTGTATAATACAAAGAAGGAGTTAATTGAAAATTAGCAATTTTTTCAAAATGAAATCAGACTGAAAACTATGAACGAAATCAATTAAATCTTATTAAATTGTAGAAAAAAAAACCAAAACACGTTGTCTAGGATTCAACAATAATATCGTGTCTATCTATCACTTATATCGCGTTCTCGCTTGCACGCACAGGCTCAAACGGAACGTGACACTTTTTCATGCAAGCTACAGTGTTCATCAATTTATAAGACGTTATCACGTCAAAATTAATGAATGGGTATTGATAATAATGATGCCTTATTAAAGCTGAAATTTCAGTCTTTGAAATGGCATATTGTTTTTATGAATAGCTTGTACCTATACTTTTACTAAAAACAATGTATGTATGTGGAGCTAAGGATTGTGCTCGAGTATATACAAGCATTATATACCTATGTAAATATTTGGAAGAAATTGCATCTGAGAAGCGGACATCCAGCCGGACACGCAAGTGATCTTAAAAGAGTTTCATCTCTAGTTTGAATACGAGACCTTAGTTTTAACTGTATGCTTTTATTGTTATTAAGTTATTTTTTATATAATACATATTTATAAACCTTTTAAGAAATTCCAAAATAAAAAACTATCAATATTAGAAATATCAAATAACACATAATTTGACTTGTTTTTTACTGTTAAATAATATTTAACTCGTAGACCGGGGTGAAAATAGCTGACGGACTAGACTTGGCCCGCGAACCATTACTTACGGACCCCTGCTTTAACCAGTTAAAGATCAATCTTAAAAAATGGTAAGGCAATTTCAATTTAACTAAATCTATTCGTTTAATGAACAAACTTCAAAACGTTAAACGTTAGAAAACTTTTACGAAATTCCGTATATAAACAAAATATCGTTTATACATAGGTAATGTTATTATTCTCGTGTAGATAAAACTTTTAATCATGTTCAGTAGACAGCGACGATGATTCAATTTAAAGTTTAGACTTAATGAAATTACCAACAATGTTGATTAGCATTGATAATGTCTACGTGGCAAATTGGTTCAGAACCACCAAATGCTGCTTTTAAATAATTGTATTTTGTCTAAGGAGAGAAAATGTGCATTCAAATACATGAAAATGTAAGTTTTAAAATGTAAAGTTTGTTATATGCATATTGTATACAAATAATTATCGAAAAAAGAATTATTCGTTTTTCTTTCGTTTTTTTTTTTCATTGAACCTAGTGGAATTGATTTTACAGAAAACTACTCTATTGTTTGATTCTTATAACAAAGGAAAAGTTATGTTTGTACAAATCCACATGGAAAAAAATTAATCAAAACTTTTCGTAAACTTATTTTTACGATATTGTTGGCAAAGCAAAAAACTCCTATTTTAAGACCTTTTGTCTAATATAAGCCTCTTAAACTATTACCCCTTATATACTAATTTAGTAAGTATCTAATGATCTGATTAAATCAAATTAATTTTCTTAAGTGTATTTTTTCATAAAAATAATTAAAATTTTATGAAGATACGTAGTTTTTTATTACAATTTTTTTTTTTACTTAGTTTTACACTTAGACGAAAATTCTAATTAAAAACTTGTTAAGTTGAGATATAAATATAAGCAAGAACCTATGATGAAAATCGTAGGGAGAGCAGTTTTATTTATTTTTAACTTTTCTAAGTAGGTATTAAAAGCCTTTATACCTAAGATCTTTATATCTAAAGGCACCAATCGATTTAAAACGTCGGTTCCAATCAATGATTGGAAGTGTAATAACACAACTCTAAAAAATGGTCGAAATATTGTTAGCGATTTTTCAAAATAAAAAAAATACAAATTATTATATCTTCATTATATTATTGCTGCTTATATAGTCTTATAGATATTTGAAGTATGTTTCACTTTGATCTATATCTCAACCTTCTTATCACTCACAGCCTGCGCCAAAAAGTTAAAGTAAAAAATTCTACCATAAAAAAAAATTGTTTTTGTAAAAATTTTAATCAATTCTGTTATAATCAACAATTGTTTTCTACAGTTTAAAAGGATCTTAGCCTCTTAGGCCTGAAAGTTATACTAATTTATTAGTATAACTAATTTTACAGGTGTCTATATTTCGCTATGAAAGTTTCTGATAATCATTTAGTTTGATTTAAGTTTAGTTATCGAAGCGGACGAGTATCAGTTAGTATAATTACTTAATAAACATAATTTTCAAAAATTAAAAAAAACATCGACTAAAAGAAACAAAGACATTGTAATGTAAAAAAAGCTTTACTTTTTTTTTAGGAAACTTGATGAAAGTCCTTAAATATTAGATAAATTTTTAAATTTATCCACAACAAATGATTTTTATTCAATGTTCTATAGTTGATAAGAAAAATATCGTGCAAATGCAAATTCCAAAATGTCAAGGTTGAAAAATAAAATAATCCCTTAATCCAATTAAAAATGACATTAAAACTCTATCGAATGCATCGAACATTTGAACATTTGATAAATTTTATAAAACTAAAATAGAAAATTTGTATAAAACTATTTTTGTAAAATTTTATAAAACTCTTCATGAAATACCTTAATATAATTAAAGGATATTTTAATAGGCTTCGCACTGTTTTTTTACTTCAATTTAAATTTTCGCTTCTCTAAAAAATAATTTCATTGATTTTGATGAGCTAACAATGGAATCTAACGCCTATTGTCTATCCCAAGATATTTGTTACTTTGGGGAAATGTATGTTTTCTTAAGAATAAAATTTTTTTTTGTCAAAATAGCTGAAAGGATTTGTATAATATTTTGCTAAAGATGACTTCTATTAATAATCAATCAGTTTAACTTATTGGTAGCTATGCTCTGCGAAGCAGGATGGTATCAAATAGTATAAAATATATTTTAAAGAAATCGAATGAGTAATTCCGCAGATTACCCCTAACATACAAACTTACATATTTCTTCCGTTTAAGAATAGTAAAGAACATAATATTTTGTTGTTTGTTAATTAAGTTTTTGTAAATGTTTTAAAAAAACAAAATCTTTTTGATAGAATACACCTAATAGAAGCTTACGGGTCAAGAAACAGAAAATTCAGATTTTTTCCATACCACGTTTTTTTTTTTTCAATTTCTAAGACAAGCATTTATATAGTAAATAAATACTGAATGACTCGTAGATAATACGGTAGAGTACCTACGTTAATTGTCACTTATGCAGGGATTCATTGGATTCTTAAAAAGAGATTATCGTAAGCATTTAATTTAACATGATTATCAAAAATCAAGAAAAAATGAAAATCAATTCACAGGCTTTTTTATTATAGGATTCTCCCAGACAAAAATAAAATCGTACGCATTGACTTAAGCGTAATATAAAGTTAATTTTATTTTGCGCATGGCTTGTACCGTAAATTTTCGGTTTTATCTGGAACAGACCTATGGAGGCATCCATAAATTACGTACAAGAATATAATGCTATATTATTCTCTGCCCCTCGTCTTTATCACATATGGTTACTAGAGTGACGTCACGTATTTTAGAGTTGTGCATGTAAAAATAATTAAATTAAAATTTAATTTAATTAAATTAAATTAAATAAAAATAATATTAAACAAAAATTTAATATTTTATTTATTATCATTAAAACACTTTTTTGGTACTAACGACTTAAACCGACTTGAACCTTATACCTAGATACTAGATAGAGGTAGTAACATTTTTAATTTTCTTATTTCTTATAACATATTTTGAAACTGTTGTTTAATTTAGATTTTGTCACATGATGTCACCAACCTTATGATCTTCCCTGTTCCTTGTTACATAATAATACACTTTGGGGAGCTTTCCCCTATGCTTAATGAATATAATTTGATTAAATGAACTCATGCAATGTTGGTAATTTTCCAGATTTTTTTTAAAATTATTATTCATTGTTTGTAATTGCTATGTTCTATCAACCGCTAAACATCGGTATTTTAAATTTGATATGATTAGATTGGATCGATTTACCTTATTTTTTATAATTGATTTCTCCATCCAACTCTAAAAGTTTGGCGTCTTCTTCAATGTCTGCAGGAGTTTGGACAAGTTGATTATCTTTGTTATTGCAGGTTATACATTACATTATGTACACCTAGGGTGCATACTTTAAAATATTTGAGTTATTTCGATCACTAACTTTAATTTAATAAAATAATCACCTCATTAATTATAAAATTGTCGTTTTAGCACTTATAACATTCTTCAACAAAGCCAAGCCACGCCAAGCTAAGCGCTTTCAACTGATTTAGCGATGCAGCAGTGAACTTTTTAAATTTATGCGCAGCTAATGCGCATTGAATGCAAATCAAATAATCGAATGCATTGATTAAAAATTTCAACAATGAATCGACGGTTACATTTTAAAAAGAAATTAAAACATCAAAATAATTTTTCAGACGTTGTATATTGATTTAAATCATTGCATTTAATATAACCACGTTATTCCAGTGACATATATAAGTAGTACAACAGGGTAAAATTTTCACAAGTTCATGTTTAGATATATTTCAAATTTTAATTACAATTAACGAGAATCACAATTTATTGTAAATGATGGGAAGCTAATGAATAACAGAATATTTTAATGTCACATTTCTAAATCATTCAATTCGTCTTCCAAATCTTCTAAGTCCTCGTCTAAAAATAGATTTTCATTTATAGGAACAGATAATTCATCATTAACGTTAGTTTCTGAGGTGGTAGCAGATTTATCATCGACTCCTGTCGCTCCATTCGGTACTTGCAGCCTATCTTCCTTTGCCGTCGTTCCCGTTCCATCAACCTAAAATTATTAATTTTAAATTAATCTATTTAAAAGAAAAATATATTAAATACTTACTTCACAAGCTTCTAAAGTAATTAAATCTAAATTAAGTTCTCGGTATTCAATGGCATTTTCTTCGGCATCTTCATCGCGAGAATACGACACAACTTCGTCTCCATCCTCCATTTCGTCATCAGCAACCAAATCAGGATTGAAACTAAACATTTCTCTTCCAGATAACCCAACCTAAATTCAAATTAATTAGTAAATTTATTTTAAAAAAATAAATATGAATATTACTTGTCGGCCAGCTTTGTAATCATTTCGTCGTTTTTCTTCTTCTTTTTTGGCAGCATCGCTTTTTTCTTGCAATTTCTTCTTTTTCCATGCTAAGAAGGTATCGAGTGTGATTTTAGTTTGTGCCGGTCCTAGAGCTGCTCGTTCCCTTTCGATTAAATCTTCTAGAGATATTTCATTCTTTTTATCGTCTTTCTTCTTGTCCTTTTTGAGGACAAAGCCAGGAGGTAGGGCGTGCCTATAGATACATTTCGTGCCGGCAGGACATTCCCAGAACCAGCCGTATTTGGACGTTTCGACAGCTTTTAAAAAATGTTTACAAATCTAAAAAGTTCTAGAATTTAAAACCACCCTTCGTTATAAATTTACAGTGGAAAACGTTTATAACGAAAATGCTTAAAACGAAATTTGGTTAATACGAAATAATACCGGACATATCGGTAATTCTGACGTTTTTATGATGTCTAGATTCGACGATTTGTACATATCTCTATAGAATAAAACGTAAATGAAGAATATAATTTTTTCAGGTTTACTTCTAACGGAATAAGCCAGATTAAGTCACAACCCGATTGGGTTACGTAACTTCTCAAGCAGAAAAATATTTAAAATAGTCAAATGGTCAAATAAAAAAGAAATTAAGAGAAATAATTAAAATCGCCTTATTGTTAATCTACTATTAGACTAGTATTACACCACTAGTAGCTTTTGAAAATGGTAAAAAATGAAAAAAATTATAGTAGGATGAAACCCATTGGAAAAGGAAGAGAATATAACAAATATGAAAGGAAAAATAAATTACGGTCGATCTGAGGTGGGGAAGTGGAAGGGGGTGGGTAAGGGTAGAAACGGTTTATCTCGATTTTCGACAAAACTACAAGTCCTATGAAAAAAAGTTAAACGGCAAAGTTGTAGATAATAAGTAGATCTACAACTTTTGTACTAACACTTTTTTCACATAACCTCAAAATTTATGTGAAAAATTCAAAGTACTAAGATTTTAGTATTTAATTTTTTTTTACAAAAAAAAATACACGAAATTTGGTGAAAACTTATCTTTTAATGTCCTAAAGACACTGTAATTTTTTTGATTTAAAATATTAATTTTTTCACCTTATAATGACTTAATATCGAAAATGACACAAAATGTAGAAATAATTAATGTACAAAAAATATATACATTACAATGTTAAATGTTCCCAGAAAATGCAATAATTAAAGTGTAAATTTTATTAAATTATTCAAAATTGTGTTATGTACATTAATTATTGCATTTTCTAAGAACATTTAACATTGTAATGTATATATTTTTGCACCAACAGAAAGTAGAGGTTTCAACGAACAAAAAGTTCACCGACTGTTTAAAAAATTTTCGATTAAAAATTAGGGTGCTTTTTCGATATTAAGTCATTATTAGGCGAAAAATTAATATTTTAAATAAAAAAATTACAGTGTGTTTAGGACATTAAAAAGTAAGTTTTCACCAAATTTCGTGTTTTTTTTTTTTTTTTTTTTTTTTTTTTTTTGTAAAAGACAAATTAAAAACTAAAATCTTGGTACTATGAAATTTTTACATAAATTTTGAGGTTATGTGAAAACAGTGTTAGTACAAAAGTTGTAGATCTACTTATTATCTACAACTTTGCCATTTAACTTTTTCCCAGAGAACTTGTAGTTTTGTCGAAGATCGAGATAAACCGTTTCTAACCTTACCCCCCCCCCCCCCCCCCCATCTACTTCCCCACCTCAGATCGACCGTAATTTATTTTTCCCTTCATTTTTGTAATATTATCTTCTATTTCCAATGGGAAAATCATACTACTATAATTTTTTTCTGTTCAAAAATTATCTACCCTGGTCTATATGTCTACTGCTCTGCTTAGATAAGCATCAAGCAGTAGACATTATCCCTGGCGTTACACTCAATACAACATGGATAGCCCATACGAAATAACATTAGAAGTATGAAACTAAAATCATTTTTCTCTCAAAAATTAAGCGAAAACGTTATTAACGATATTCGCCGCTTTCCTTTTATTTTGTCGAGATCAACAAGGATTCAGCATCAAATCTTAATGCTATGGAAACGGTAGAATCCTCCAAAACAATATATTGGTCCATTCGGTTTCATTATAATCGTTTTCCACTGTTCTTTATTGTTAATATTACAATATCTGTGGTTGGCATTTTTTTCTCATTCTCTCCATGCTTCTTTTCAATAACTTCCATTAGTTTTTCCTCGGTCCAATTTTCCATGGTATCCTCCGGATCGCCATCATCTCGCATGTCAACATATAAAGATCGCTTTTCTGCTTTTCGTTCTATTGTTAAGTCATGGGAAAATTTGCATTTTGCACCTTTCGTACATATTCCTTGTTTAAATAAAATGCAAATTATTGACTTTGGATCGGCACCCTTTTCAAGTTTTTGAGTTTGGACAGGTTTAAATAGTAGTGCTAATTCTTTTTGTTCTTTCAATTTCTTTTCTTTTTCGGCTTTTCGACTCTCCTCAGTAGCCCGTCCTGGATGGATTCCTCCACTTTTAACTTGCTTCTCAACTTGTTGGATAAACCTCTGTTGTTTTGCTCCTTTTTTATTTTTAAGACCAAATGTTTTATCCTTAAATTAAAAAAACAATGAATTAATATTGATATTTTTCAATAAATCGAGATTATATTAAACAACATGTGGTGACTTAAATTAATTTTATAACTATCCCCTGTGTGTTTTAGTTTATGATAAAAATGTAATTTTGTATTTTACATAATCTTAAATATTTAAAAAAAATAAAATTTTGCCAAAATTTCGTACTTCAATAATTTTTTCTTTCTTTTTAGCCTCCGTTTTTTTACTTGGAGCTCCAGGTTTTGCTTTAGGTGGCATGGTGATGGTTATTCTTTTCTGTACAGTACAATATTCTCACTTAATTGTATATTAAAAGGAAAAAAATAATCGAAATAATAATAATTAAATATATTAAAGCGCTTAATTAAATTTTTAAATATTAAATTATTTCTTCACACAGCACAATATGAAAATTGATCTAAATATCGCATATCGAGCACAGGGAAAGTAAATAGGGATTTTATGATTTGAATTCTGTAGGTTGGTAACACAAACATTTTATTTTTCAAATTTTTCACTAAAACATTTTATTGAATTTCTCAATTAAACTGCAACATTTGTTCAGAACTGATTATTATTGATCAATTTATATTTTTATTGAACGTTAAGTATTTATGAAATCGAAAAATTTTATTAAAATTGAGATTTTCTGGTGTTTAAAATAAAGAGAAAATTGAATTGTAAGGGTGGTACTAAATGGCATAAACGGCACGGCAAACAGAGTAAAACTGGTATGGCTTGTTATGTCAAAAAGTATTGACATTGACGCGAGGATTTCGTCTAAATTTAATACTTTTATTAGAATAATTTATTTATTTCGTTCAAAATATCAATAATCTTAGTGTATGCAACATGAATAATTGAATTTAATTTTAAACGTGTATAAAATATAGTAAAATAAATATTTCGCCATGATTATGCTCGAACCAGCTCAAGTAAGTAGCAACATGTTAATAAATTACAAACTTATAGAAAATATTTTTTCTTATCTATTATTTATGTTTTTTTCCAACATTTTAGACTGCCATATGGCACTGTTTAAATCATTATGCATATTCTGACGCTGTATTTCTTGCTGAAAGGCTTTATGCAGAAGGTACGTATACACCTTTTTTTCCATCATACTTTATATAATACTTTTAAAGAAGTAAATGGTTTCACAAAAATAATTATAGTTCGATACTAAATTTCAACCTAAGATTTATGAAAAATTATTTTGTTTTTTGGTTTAAATCAAATATTTTTTTCTTACTGCTTGTGTATCTTGGTGGAAAACTAATTCCAACATTTAGAAGTATTAATTTTTTTTTAGATTCTGAATATTAATTATTAAATATTTTAAGTCTTATAAATCAGCCCTCCTTGGAGAATTACTTAAGAATAACGAAAATAAAGTGTTTAAAAAGACGGAGTGGAAAATATTTAACACGAACACGCTTAAAACGAAATTTGCTTAGCGCATAATATACACTTAATGCTTCAAGCTTCTCAGTGTTGTTTTTACAATTTTTCACTGTGCATAATTTCAGTCTTAGTACCTATTATGTAGAGATGCAACGATTCGTGATTTAGCCGAATATTCGGCCACGCTCTCGACCGAATATTTGGCCGTTTTAGTTATCAGTAATTCGTATCACGAGACGTATTATTTTTTATGAAAAAAAAGATAAATTTAATGGCAACCAAAATTGATTTTTATTTGCAAAGTTTTCGCCTAGATTGGACACTAGATCCATATAAGAAGTGGTTTCTAAACTCAAAGCAGGTTTCTACTCGAGGAAACTTTACTCAAACGCAGAAAAAATTGCTTTGATTCATCATAATTGATTCTCCCTAATTGATTTTCAATTTTAATTTGTAATTTAAATAAATATAATTTTGAATTTAACATTTATTTTGTTATGATCGGTATTCGGCCGAATAGTACACAATATACGGCCGAATACCGAATAGTAGCCGAATATTTGTTGCACCTCTACTGTTATGGATTATCGGTTTTCAAATAGAATAAAGAAAGGTGGCGATGTTTTTTTAAGTTTTCAACAATGGGTAGATTCCATAAGTGCATTGAAAAGAATAGATGTTAAATTGAAACTCTACAACCCAATCTCAGCTTTTTAATTTAAACTAGTAAAGTATCCATTTAAAGAAGTATAGGAGATTCAATCGGGAGGAAAAGTGCTGAACACTAATAATTTAAGAAGTAAAGTATTAACGAGTAAAAGCAGGGTTGCGATTTATTTTATTTTTTTTTAAAACCGTGCTGTATAAATGTTGCTTAAATTTTACAAAATTGTTTTCTATAATTTAGATGGTATAACTTGAAAATTTGAAACATTTGCTATAAATTGAAACTGTTAAGTGCACAATGGAGATATTTTTAAATATTTATGTAATTCTTCATAAGAACACATGTTAAAATACAGTTTTTTAAGTTGTTATAAATTTTGAACGATTAAGTCAATCATTTTAAAATTGTAACATTAGATATAGGATTAACGGGGTTAACTAAAGAATATTCTAGTGCATTTTTGTTTTTTTTTTCATCATTTTAATTTATATCCCAAACAGCTTTAATGATAAATATCTTTTTATTTTACCTTTGTATTTAGACTCTATTGGAAGAGCTTTAAAAAGATAGAAATCTTTAATTTGAAAAACTCTCGAAAAAATCTAGAAGAGTCTAAATACATTTCGTAGCTTATATATTATTAAAAAAAAACTTCGTCATTTTTTATTAACTTTTTTTGGAAATTTTCAGATATTCAGTTATTAAAATTTGAACATTTTTATTCAGAATCCTAAAATAATTATTTTCAAAAAATATTAGAATGGAAACTCTACCAGTTTGTTACTATTTTTACTATTAGTTACAGCAATTCTTCAGAAAATTAAATGTCAAAAAAAATCTCAAAAATATATGTTTAAAGGCTATCCATAAATCACGTAATACATTTTTGTGTGGAGGGGACGTATGTTCTTATATGAATTGATATAACTTTGAGACATGAAGCATAAATAGAATTCTTTTTTTATAAAAACTGTGGCTACGTTCCACTAACGTGGTAACAACGTTTGAAACCAGTTTAGAATCGTTCTTTCAGTCGTTTATTATAGGTCTGATCGAAATGAAGAGAAAATCGTACATTTATAGTACAATTGATACGCAATATACAAAAAGTCGCCATAATTATATACTGCGCAAAACTTGTACTGTAAGGAATTGTACTGTTGTCTTGAACAAACCTTATGACAATCACAGTTGGTATGCTAATTAAAACGTGATCAATGACTTCATTACTTTTGCTTCCGATCAAAAAAACCTTTTTAAAAATGGAGTACTAGCGATGAGTTTTACTCAAACACCTAACAAATGTAGTTAAATGAAAAAAAAAGCACTGGCAACGAGAGTGGTCGTTGTAAACACGTTGTGGAACGTAGCTATCCATCAACTATAGTGCGCCGGATAATGCCTACCTTTCGGTACTTTCAGTCCAAACAGAGCAGTTATTAATATTATTAATTCTCTTATTAAATAAAAGCTATTTAATTACATTTATTTTTTTTTTTGTTTTTAAGTCGCTTTAACATATTTAAGGTCATATCACGACTGTCTAAATACAGAAACTTTCTGTTGGTCAATTTTAATCTTAGGTTTAGGATTCAACGGGGATCAAACCCAGTGCCACTTGACGCATAAAGTGGATAGAGCAATTGCTCTAATTACTGCGCCAATGATTGGTTAAACTTATTTAATTTTTATCATTTTACTTTTATTATTTTAAATTATTTATTTTTATTATTTTATTTTTCAAAGACTACGTAACACAAAACAATTACGACGAAGAGTAGTGACTACAGGGCCACTTAAATTATTTACAGGGGGTTAGTTAAAAAATAACTCGTTACGTAGTATTTGGATAGCCTTTTTCCATGGTTTTTTTACTTCTATTTGTTTTAATTTTTTTACATAACGAAACAAATTAAAAAATTTATATAGGTCTCAAAACACTTAAGTATTAAATGGAATAGATGAAAAAGAACTAAGTGATACAATTTTTTTTCTAGTTGAAACCGACGATAGTTTATTTCTATTAGCAACAGCATATTATCGATGGGGTAAACCATACCAGGCATATTCAGTTTTAAAGGGAAAACCGAGCATTCCCCGTCATCCACAATGTCGTTTTCTATTGGCTCGTTGTGCTATGGACTTGAAACGGTATTTCAAGAAAACAATGACTTTAAAATGATTCTAATTACAATTTTATTACAGTTATTCCGAGGCAGAAAGTATCCTTTGTGGAAATACGTTGTCAAACAAGTTGAACTTAGATCAAATATGCGCCGATTTCGGTGAAGAATCCAGTTTCGCTCTTCAATTACTGGCGACAGTCTTTTCAAAATCAGAACGAACGCATAATGCAGCCGAAGCGTTCCACCGAGCCCTGAAACGGAATCCCTTACTGTGGTCCTGTTTCACGGATCTATGTAATTTAGGCGAAAAACCTGACGCACACCAAGTGTTTCAGATCACAAACTTGTGTCAGAATGTTCAAACAACTGTCGAAGATACAAATTGTGATAATAGTGTGATCAATTCGTTTCAAACTATAACACCAGAAAATTTACTTATTCCGCGTATACCGACTAGTGAAAATGAAATTAGTCCAATAACATCGACAAATAAGAGTTCACTTTATGGACCTTATCCGTATCCCTATTTATCACCAAATTTCGGGGTTCAACCGTTAGAGGCTTCTACACCAAATGTCGAGTTGTTATCACAACTAAGCACGCAGAATGCACTAACGGAGGCCAATGATCAAAAATCGCTAGCGAAACGTGTGCGAGCCCAAGTGGGACAGTTTATGAATAGGCGAGAAACTCCACTGCAATTGAATAAACCGACTGTGTTTAGTCAGGCAGGCCATAACACAGCCACACCGGTTACGACAAATGTACGTAGAAGTTCTCGACTATTTAGCAACAGTAATTCCGTTAAAGAAAACAATAAATCGCCAAATCGGGGTAAATTTGTCACGCCAAAATCGCCGTCTCGAAAATCGAAACAACGCCTAGCGAAATCAAACATTAATAAAAATACGTTCAGTGACATGAACGTTCGGAATCTACAAACAGAAAACGAACGAGTTGAGACTATCACGAAAAATTCCATTTCCACCGAAAAGCCAAACAATGTAACGAATGCAGCTAATGTTTTAGCCAGTTTACAAGTGTTGCGTCAATGCACCGAAAATATTTTATCACTCTACCGTAATATTGGACAAGCTTATCAACATTTGGCTAATTTCAACTGTCGTAAAGCGATCGAATGTTTCCAACAATTACCTCCTCATCATTACTATACTAGTTGGGTGTTGTCTATGCTGGCCCTAGCTCATTTCGAACTATCAGAATATGAACAATCGGTTAATTATTTTAAAGAAGTTCACGAACGAGAACCATATCGACTGGAACTCATGGAAATTTATTCCACGGCCTTGTGGCACTTACAAAAAGAAGTCGCACTATCTGCACTTGCCCAAGATCTTGTATCACTTGACAAAAACAGTCCAATCTCATGGTGTGTCGCTGGAAATTGTTTCTCTCTACAAAAAGAACACGACACAGCTATTAAACTATTTCAACGTGCCGTACAGTTACAACCTGATTTTGCTAACGCCTATAACCTATTGGGTCATGAATATGTTACAACCGAAGAACTTGATAAGGCTATGGGCTGCTTTCGGTCTGCATTGCGTTTGGATACTCGACATTACAAAGCTTGGTTTGGTATAGCGACCGTATATTCAAAACAAGAACTGTTTCGATTAGCCGAGTACCACTATAAACGTGCGTTGTCGATTAATCCGCAATCATCCGTTATACTTTGTCATATAGGTGTTGCGCAACATGCATTAAAGAAGACTGATGCGGCGTTAAAAACTTTAAACGCTGCAATATCCGCTAACCCGAATAACCCCCTAACGAAATTTCATAGAGCTTCTATTTACTTTGCTGCCGGACGTCATGCTGAAGCATTAGAAGAACTCGAAGAACTGAAAAAAGTTGTCCCAAAAGAAGCGCTAGTATATTATTTAATAGGTAAACTTTTTATCATTATATATTTAGAATTTATACTTCTTTAGTAGAAATTTTTATGTTAAAAAATATAGGTGATCCATAAGTCCTAACACCAATATAATTTTGGTTTGTTTGCGGATCCCATACTGAACCGATAACGAATCAGTCCAAGTGGATTTAGGATAATCGTCAAGCCCATACACGCTTATGAACTGATTAAGGCTTATTTTTCCGTGAACAAGTTTGAAAATGGTCGGATGTAAGACGAATATTAGCGAGAACTCACGAAAATTATTAATTGAATTTAACGTTGAGAACGAAAGATAGAAAATATAGCAACATTTTATCAAACTGCGCATGAATAAGAGAATAGAATTTTTCGTCCTAAAAAAAACCCTAGAATTGCTAGAACTAGGGTCCCGTTCCGCTTTCCTTTTCTATCAATGTTAAATTTAATTAACAATTTTCGTGGGTTCTCGTTAATATTTGTCTTACTTCCGAACATTCTCAAACTCGTTCACGGGAAAATAACCCTTAATCAGTTCATAAGCGTGTATGCGTTTGGCGATTATCCTAAATCCATTTGGACTAATTCGTTATCGGTTCAATATGGGATCCGCGAACGAACCGTATATAACACCAACAATATTTAACATATTTATTCTCACGTCAAAGAATTTTTTTTTACTTAAATTCCATTTATTTAAACAGTTTTTGTAACGCTTGATTAATTAGTACATCTTAGAACTGTACATAAATTGCGTTACGTTACATCTTGTTACATGCTAAAGAAGTATAATTTCTTATGTGTTTTGCTACGACATCGTTTTTACATTTCAATTTTTTTTTCTGTAGGAAAAATTCATAAAAAACTTGGAAATACCCATCTAGCCCTAATGCACTTTAGTTGGGCGACAGATTTAGATCCAAAAGGTGCTAATAACCAAATCAAAGAAGCGATTGAGCCGGCCCTCGGTGATGGTAGTTGTGCGATTGGATCGCCTGTACTAAGTGAAGATCTAACTCATATGAGCCCAATACAATCTTCTGGAGTGTTATCACTGACGGACACGCCGAGCCCTTCAACGCCTCCGGCGCATGCTCCCCAGCCACATAGTCCAACTGGAAATGATAGCGATGGTAGCATCTAGTATCGTCTTTATCAAATCACTATCTTACGATTTTAACAACATTTAATCAAATGAACAATTTTTTTTGAAAGAATATTAATGTATTCCTAATTAGTGCATGGATAGTTTGGGAAAAACTTTCAATATTATTACTGTACCTAAATAATTGTATTTAATTAATATTATAATGTAATTATTGATACCTCTAAGGTAAGAAACGAGGCACAGAGATTAAAATAGAAAAAAAAAACATAAATGATCTAGTATTACCACCTATTTAATGGGATGGATCAACTTCTCATGTGCAATCGAAAATGATTTGATTTTTTCTTTTTAAATATAGCCAACAGTTATAATCATTTCAGCACAACGATCATGTGTTTGTGTTGAAATTATTATCAGCATCAAATATTATATAACATAATGAAATTACTATTGGTTGACATTGTTTATTTTATTTTTACTACAAAATTCTTATTTTTTACAAATAAATTGTGCATTTAAAATCGCTAACCGAGAACCCATTTATTTTAACTTGATCGATTTGTTCTCAACAAAAGTTTTATTAGTTTGAATGAATGTGTAAAAAGAAACTGGGACAAATAAGGATATTTTCCTAGATTTTTATCGTTATATATATTGAGTTTGATTCCCTTAATTATTTGTATATTATGTCGGTTTTAATGTGAATCGGTTTCAGTTTTAACGAATGGACTAACTAGTAAGACATTTAAAGAAAATAATATATAAAATAATTTTTAGATTTGTGAATTAACGCCAAATTATTTGTAAAAATTCAGTACCGATAATAAGTTGAAACATTTTGCAAGCGTATGTGTTCATATTGGAAATGGAAAGAAATGTATTATACAATGAGTGAACGAAAATTTAATAAAAAAAAAAAACATTTTGTGAAATTGGTTTTATTTTTTAATATTTTCATATACCTTACGATCTTATTTATTTTATTTTTTTATAATATAATATCTAGAATATTTATTTGTACATAATTTATCTATCATCTTGTTCAAATAATATAAATTTTAAAATTAACATTTTATTTATTTAATTTTAAAGGGAATTTATAAGATACAATGCAATGAACAGAGTTTTAACTAAGATACCCCAAACTTTTTGTATCTAAACATTGATTATTATAGGTTTATATCGATAATAATAAAATTACTTTGTATGGTTTAAGTTATACGCAATAAGAAATTATGATAACTTTTGTGGTAATTATTTCCACTGAAATTACGATGTTAAGTTCGGAGCTGAAAGAAATCTATGGACAAAAACCCAAAGAAATTCAGGTGATTTTCATATTTAAAACGGAAAGTACTATCTAAACAAATGCATTGGAATTTTTTACTACTCATTAAAAATTTATTTGCATATAAAGAGTGATAAAGAGCACAAAAGGTAATATAGGTAGTTTAATCAAGTGTGCAATCAAAATCAATATATTTGTCTTCATCTCTGTTTTTCAAATCTATCTTCTATGTTCAAATCTGTTCTAATTATTGATTTTTTTAATTAGTTTGCAGTTTAGTGTTAGAAGATTTTTTTGACGTGATAACGTCTTATAAATTGATGAAGATGGGCAGCCTGTACGAAAAAGTGTCACGTTCCGTTCGAGTCTGTGCGTGCAAGCGAGAACGCGATACAAGCGATAGAGAGGCACGATAGAGTTCTGCTGTTAAAATGCCGCCGCGCGAGCTTCTTCGAAAACTTCTACAATAAGCTACGCCTCGTATTCCATAATTGTTTATCCTAGACAACGTGTTTTGTGTTTTTTTTTCTACAATTTACTTAATAAGATTTAATTAATTTCC
This sequence comes from Sisyra nigra, assembly GCA_958496155.1. Lineage (NCBI taxonomy): Eukaryota > Metazoa > Arthropoda > Insecta > Neuroptera > Sisyridae > Sisyra > Sisyra nigra. Next base: position 17,918,398 of record OY292315.1, on the reverse strand, counting down.
TTCATAATTTTCAGTCTGATTTCATTTTGAAAATTTTGTAATTTTCAATTAACTCCTTCTTTGTATTATACAAAATAATGATAATTCAATAATAACAATTTTAATGAGGACTTATTAACATTAGCAATAACTATTAAATTTTTTTCCTTTTTCTTTTCCTTTGTTTTTCATTCAGTTTAAGTTTCTTGTTATGAATAATATTCAAATTTCATATATGTAAATTATAATAAAATGTATAACAGTTGTAATGGAGTTCGTCAATGACCCTGGATGTTAAGGCGACCTGTAAATAAACTCAAAAAAAAGTAATAACAATTCAATTTATAAAAGTATGAAATTTTTCATCAATGTTCTTTTATGACGTTATCACGTAAAACTATCGTCCGTAAACTGAATTTACAGATAACCATTTTTTTTAATTTTAAAATTAAAGCTTGTTTTTTCGAGTTTATATCTCTATTTGATAAGAATTCGTACATTCGTACCACAATCCAACCTTGAATAAAATTTTTCCAAATTTCAAAAAAAAAAATTTTGAATATTGATGATTTTAATTGTAAGCAAAACTTACGTTAAGAACTTGCAAGATTTGAAATTTGGTGTAATACTAGAGAGCTTTAATAATAAACATTTAATAAATATTAGGACAAAGTCGCCAGTAAGCACAATATGTCTCACGTAACATGGATGTAAATATTACCTAACAAAAAACGTTCTACTGATGTTACAGAACTGTTGTGTACAGTGTAACATGACTATCTGTTTACTGAGATTCTTACTTCTTAGGAAGAAAACTACATTTTTACAAAACAAAAACTTTTTTTAAAATTTTTTGTTGAACCATTAAACAAATTTTGTAATTGCAGAAATAGTGCATGTACAAGTGCATCGGTATTAGTTATTCTTCCATAAAATATAGAAGGTTAGATTTATTGAATTGTGGTGCAATGGTCGTGGGAAATGATGAACTGGATGGGCGTAATAATCAAAACAGCATTATTAATTACTTACGTTTCATCATAATTATTAAAACTTTCTCAAGCTTTGAAGAAATACAAATGAAATCATAAAACCAATTATAACAATAAATAACAAGATGTTACGGGGGTAGATGTAATTAATAGATACATTAATTTTTAGCACATTAAGATATTGCAATCAACTATATTTTAATCTTTATGAATCGATAGATATGTAGATGACAATTTGTATGTAAACATAGACCATTTTACAAATGAAACAGAAAGCAAATCATCTAAATTATGATGCTTTTGTATTATTAATTAGCATATTAATTAATTGTGTTAAATTCAAAGATAAGGAGCGTTTGAAACGAATCGCTTTGGCGGTTAAGGATTTCTGATTGGTTTTTAAAATCATGACGTCACAACGTCACATTTTGCATCAGTTGAATATAAAATAAGTGCAACTGCAATAAAGCTTCAAACAATTAAAAGATTAGTTTTTTTTTTTTAAATTCAATTATTAAAAAAGTGTCTTTAATGGTGAATAGTGACTTCGTGAAAGCATACTCGGGAAATCTGTCACAATCTTCTATCTTTATGGTGTTTTACTGCTTCTATCGCAGAAATCCGAGACTTCAAAGCATCTTTGTAGAAATAATCTGGTAATTACAAATTATATTCATTGTTCTAGTTCTAATCTGTCAATTTTAATTATATGAACTAACTAGCTGGTCCCCGCCCGCTTCGCTGAGCGTATCTAAATTATACTGATTGAATAATGGAAACTTTCATCCCATCAACAAAAAAAGACAGATAGATTTTTCTAGATCTTTGATTCATAGAAAGTTCATGAAAATCAGATAAACTACTATTCTAGGAAGATATTCTATATAGCTATCTAGAAGAGCTATCTTATTGGTTCTATACGTTTTTATGAATATTATAAAATACTTATACTTGTGTTCTTTAAATAGCAATACAATTCGAAAATGTTGAATGTATTATATATTAAACTGAGTTTTTCACCAAGTTCAAATTTTTCAATAGTAATTTAACACGTTTATTTTTTTAAACATTATAGGCATTCAAAAATTAACAACGAAAGAAGTTTCAATGTTTCAAAAATTTTCATTATTAATTTACCGATGTTATCGGATGTTAAATTAAAAATCATATTTTGCTGTAGAAATTGTAATTTTTATTTAAATTTTTTTGGAATGATTGTGTTAAAACGCTATAACATGAACTTTAGGGATAGCTTTTTTAAAAACACGATTCCTGCAGGAGTACATATTACAGGAGTAGATAAGTACATTCCTACAGTAGTAGATAAGTACAATTGTTATGCTATCTTTTGAGAATCGTGCATTATTCTAACATACGAATTAATAATCTATATTTTTCTCTGACCTTTCAATAACCCTATTGCAAAAAAGCATGTCAATCTTTTGCTCTATGACAAACAAAAACATATCTATCCCACGGGAGTAGTACATTTTTCCTGGATAAAAAAGAGATCAGGCCCTCTTGAGGATAATGTGCTAGAACTATATTTCACGTACTTTAACGAAACTTCTATTAAATACACGATTCCTGTAAGATACAATTCTCTTGTTATCCCACGGGAAGAGTACAATTATGTCGATTTTTTGCACTATGAAAACTCTCATTGCTTGTCAAACAATGTATCACGCACCGGCGCTATCTACTTAAAATATTGGTTTGTAGTACATGCTATGTATCATCCGAGAAGGCGCTGTATGTGAAAAAAGATTTTCCCGCTTTTCTGTTTACATTTTTCCTGAATTTTCTTTGCTATAAACCTCACACAGCCCGAGACCTTTCCAACGAATGCAAAACCGTGAAAATCGGTTTGTGCGTTCTGGAGTTATAGCGTCAGGAAGGAAAACCCGACTTATTTTTATATAGTAGAAATAGTAAAAATCGGAACTCATAAAACGCTGATAGCTTAAATTAAATTACTTTACCTATAAACTATTTTAAAATGGTTTTAAATTTCCCATATTTTCTGATAGTGTTTAGAATGATTTAGTAAGGTAGGTACGCCAAAGTAGTTGTAGTGTCTTTACAATTACTTTTATTTTAATTTTAAAGTACTAATAAGTGAGCATATAACGTCATACTACTTAACATGAACATAAAATTACACAACGAAATAATGTTTTTAATGTTACAAAACTATTACGTAGTGGGCCGTTTTGTGTTCACGGGATAATTCCTATAATATGTCTCGGTGTTATGCACTTTTGAACCTGATTTATTTCACACAATTAAATTTTCCTGCAGTTTCCAGAAAGATCTCTTTTAGGGTGTCTTGGTTACTAAATTGTGATATTGGTCGATGAAACACAGCTTATATAGCGTACCTATTTTATATTTTTTACAGCAATAGTAATCTTGATGTTTAGCGTTGGTTATTATTTTTCCACATTAAATGGGTTGAAATTATTTACGGCCTTATCTGTATTACTGTATAATGTTTTATTATACCGAATTTACAGTGACTCCAACAATGCTTTAGAATTTTGTCTAAAAGTTCCTTCTATGTTTTGAGAACTTTTAGTAGGGTTACTCGCGATTTTTTTTTAATAGTGGCCACCACATTATTTTCTGATCATTATTTATCAATAGTGACTCCTACGTAGTTATTCAATAGTAACTCTTGTGTAAGGATACCTTAGTGACCAGCCCCGAATTTACCATTTTTTGAACCGGGGCAGAAACTTGATAATGGCACTCCCTCACTTCCAGGGTTTGAGATAAATTACTTATGAACATCTCACAAATATATAATGGTTTGCATATTTTTTCATCGGAACAATAAGTATATTAGTTCTTATAAAAACCCTTTAATAAATTTGCACTCTTTAATATCTATTAAATAATAACCTTTTCATTTATTTGACATAAAGTTATACATATGAAATAAATAACCAGGAAAGACGATAGGCAATCAAGACATTTACAGTCTTTAGGTCTCAGGAATCATATAGTTACGTGCATATATGTATATATAGTTACATATAATTATATAAACTCTTTCATACTCTTTATAATTACCAACGCTAAACGCCAAGATAACCTACTTTTCTTATACTTATAAAAATATTAATAACCAAACATATCCGTTAAAACAATATAACAAGCAAAAAAGACTTCTAAAAGTTTTTGATTAAGTTATAAAAAATGAGAATAGGGTAAATACGTAACAATTTGTCTTTTATCGCTTACAGCACAGCTACTGTAGCTAACAACAATGAATAGAGCATTTTAAATATCAAAGTCAGACGCTTAAGTAAAATGCATAGTAGGAACAGTTGCAACATTTAGAAACGTAGACCATTTAAGCTTTTAAATTTTTATTATTCAAAAATATTTTAACTAACACCACAAAGCGCAATGTTTAAGGTACATTGTAATAACTTTTTAAGGTAGTTTTTAGATTAACATGATTCATATCTATAATAACATAATATGTTAATCGTTCATGGGATTTTTTGGATAGTAAATAAAAATCTTATTCCTGTTTTTTTAGTGATTTTTATTTTTTATTAATAATGAATATGATATGAATAATAATTGAATATTCATAATATAAGTACATCAATTTTAAATTTATAGTTTAATAGTAATTTCATATTTCGTCGAAAATTAATGATTTGCGATTGATTACTTGAAAAAGTCTCAAAAGAAATAAAACATCGTACAAAAATCAATAAAATCCTTAAAAAAACAAGAATAAGATTTTATTTGTTATCCAAAAAATCCCATGAACAATCAATATAGTAGGTCGTTTTTAGAGTTAAACCAAAGTATAAAAAAAAAAATAAAACTCTTATATTATAATTTCTTATACTTAAATAGATTCTTCGAACAAAAATAATCTTTTAATAGAGTAATATAGACTATAAGTATCCAGGGAGTCCAAAACATTCAACTACACATAACAGTTCTGTAACAATTACAGAGCTGTTACGTAGTTATACATAGACGTTTTAGACCTCAAAATTAAACAAAATCTGTAAATATGGAAGACTGGGTAGGTACCTAAGTTTAAACAGGGTATATGTTTGTAACCAGGAATGCTTTTCCTGGGGGTCGTGCGAACCCCCAGGAAAAGCATTTCTGGTTACAAACGTAAAACGTAATTTCGAGGTCTACTTCTTTTACTTTACTAGTATCTATATATATCGATAACAAAATAAAAGTATCGATTAATTTTACATCAATTATACTTTATAACTGCAAATACTTTAAAAACCTAGCAATAAAATGCTTGAGAGAAACTAAACTAGTAATGTACCTATATCAAAAAATATAGAAGAGTTATGTTTGGTGCATTTAATGTAGGCATAACATTTAAATAGTTAATCCATTAACAAATATTTGATTTAATTTCTTATATCTAATTATCTGGCGCGATTATTCATACTATTTTTGAAAAGGCGTTTTGAAGAACGAATTCTCGCGATACGAAGAATATTAAGAAATCAGAAACACCACATATACCTATCTACCTGTATTTTTAATTTAATCGTATTAAAAGAGAAATAAAAGCGATGAATAAATATTTATCATTCAGTAAAGGTGAAGAGTAATATTCTCTAATTAATTATAGTTTAATGAAAAATAAATAATAACTAGACAGACTGCTGAAGCATAAAAAGATAAAAATAAAATAAGAATGGAATGGCATGGCATGGCATGGAACAAATGCAGGTGGAAGAGCGAAGGCTTTAACAAGAAGATGGCACATGGTGCGAGGTAAAGTATGGGTGCGAGTTGAGTGTAGAGTTCACTACAATTAGCATATGAATACAAGCATTAGTGCAAACGTAAAAATATCTCTCCGGTTATTTCAAAGATGAGTTAGGTACATCGCGATCTTTGAAAAAAACACGCACTCAACCCATCCTTAAATGTATACTCGTATCAAGTGTTTGATAATGTATGTGTATGTGTATCGAAATGTGAATGTATGTGTAGGGAGCAATTGTGTATATATGAGCAAAACAAGGACATGACTTGGAAACCAAGAGTTGTCTTTTATGTAGTCGTATGCATATAAGTACTAGCCTCATTTGTTATTGGAAGCATCTTCAGTTGTTATTATCACGGATAACTAGATATTCACGGTACTAAGGGGCTAAGAATGCTACGAATAAAATACTGCTCTAATCGAGCATTGAAGTCACTATGCGTTCCATAAATGGAATCGGTTACTTGCAAAAAATATTCGCTTACAACTAACGTAAATTGAAAAATTGACAATTTTATTATTGTAGTCAGTAATTTATTCAATGCTTTATCTAAATTATAGACCTTTTCCTCTGCCTATTTACCAATTACAATGTGTAGAACCGATTACTTACATATTTAGAGTATTGAAGCCAATAATAAAACCTGTTCGTATAATTTTCAATTCAATTTAAGAAGCAACACATTTTTTGACACTTTTTCTAGATTCTTAAGGAATATCAATAAATAAATAGATAGATATTCGTATTAGTTTACTTTGAACTTATCTTTTTAACTTCCGGTTACGTTTAAGTCATTTTACCGTTTTGAAAATTTTTATTTATTTTAACTATTATTTTTTTACAACTAAATCTTTAAGTGGGGAATTGCAAAAACTATTCGATAGAATTCATTATTTATTACCCACTTAATTCTGATTTCTGATATTTTTCATGCAGTTACTTCCGAAGTGTAGTTACAATTAAAACGTTTAAATCTTAGGCTTTTTCTTAAATTTTTTTCACAACTATCTATCTTCTATAATAAGAGAAAAATTAGATGATGAACTTAATTTAATACTTTTTATATTTAACTTGAATAGGTACATCGAATTCGCTTGTTGAAAAATCATCTAGAATAACATTAAAATTTTGTGTTAAAGAACCTATGCATGACACTTAAAATAAGCTAAGCTAAACTTGAAGAAAGCCAGTGTTATACACAGTTAAATAGATACAACTTAACAAAAAACAATAAGCATTGCAAAAAATAGTTATATTCAGAACAGAGCTTATTACTCCAACAACTGTCCCAGGCATTGTGAAAATGAAAAATGCCGCACTATTTTCTTAAGTCTATAAAAGCTCAAAAATCATTCATTTTACAAGTCACAATTGAAATAAATGTATAATTACTGTTACTGGCTACATGCATGTTCAGTCAGAAATATTATGTTTTATTATGAGAAAATAATTTCATAAAGCCCAATCTAATTTGTGAAAAAGTTGGCAAATTAAAGATAAAAAATTGTTTAATTTGATTATCATCGCCTTTTTACAAAACTTTTTTTCGAGCATTTTTCTCTAACACCCTCTTTTACCAGTATCCTGGAGTACCTAGTGACAGTGTTGAAGAATTGCTGATTATGTTGACAACTTTTAAAGACTAGAATATCCAAAATATCCATTTTTACAACTAAAATTTTGTATAAAATTGAGGAAACTGTACGACTGGCAGTAAAACTAAGGTTTTTAATTGAATCTGTATAGGTACATTCATAATAGTAATCTATAGAAATAAAAAAAATACTTTTCGTTGGTAAGTGGATAATATAAAAACGTTTATATCCAGAGTTGACTACTTTTTATTAAAAAAAAATGTTCGTCAAAACACAAACCAGGTTTTCCAAACCAGGCTTTTTAAAGGGTGGGAAATATTCCTCCGAAAATTAGAAAAAAATTGAAAAAATATCGTTTGGCAGATAAAAATTGGGAAATGTTGAAATGTGATTGAAGTTGTGGTGTGTGAATCAAAATACATTGGAAACTGGTTGTAACGAAATTGAAGGAATCAAAAAAATGTTCATAATAAATAAAAGTATTTTTTAAAAATTGATTTCTGTAAAACAAAATAAGAATATTCGAAAAAAATAAATAAACTACACATTTCAAAGGCGTTAAGCTTTATTTAAATTTATAATTTTAGGAATATAAATTCTTAAAATTTATTTTTACACAAAAATATTTTCCAATCCCTCTCTTTTCGTTTATTTATAAAAAGTGTATCTTGTCTTTTTTGAAAACTTACCACATCCTTATACTTAATTTTATTTTGCTAAGTCGTTTTAATTGAATGGGTTTGAAGGTATCCTACAAGAACCGTTAACTTTTTCAGGTATAAAAAACAAACAAACAAAAATTGATTTTCATGTATAAAATGCTGAAAGTAATAACTAATAACAATTAATGATGACTAATGACAATTTCATACAATCGTACGAAATGAATAAGTAACAATTATGTAAATTAAACATTTGAAACTAAACTGTCATTCGAAGTTAAACTGAAACCTTTTAAACTCGCAAAAATTAATATTTTGTCTTAGGAAATTATTTAACAATGGTTTTATTCTATGTTCTGGACTCGATTTAACAAATACGATGAATTGCAAAATTCAAAATTTCAAGGTTGAAAAATAAGTTAATCCCTTAATCGGATTAAAAATAGCATTGAATTTGAACGCCAAATCAAATGTATCGATTACTTGAACATTTTAGAAACTTTATAAACCTTCTGTAGAAGAGTTCAAATGTTTATTTTTTAAAAAATTATTTTGGATCATCGCTGTGGATTTAATAGTCAAGTTTTTGCAATAACAGAATTATAATTAACGATTAAATATTTTGTGTACCTACTATTTGTACCTTCCACCATTTTAAAGTGAAATGTTGGGGTTAACTTTAGTCAAAAAATTACTTCTACTTAATATAAACTTACTCGGTTTACAAAACAATTATTGATTTAATCTCATTTTCGAATCGAGAATATTCTTCTATGCAAAAAAATGATCAGACATCACAACATCTATAGCGGGTCAGCTAGCAATAATAATAAAAACACAAAACTCATACATTTCTAAATATCTCAATAGATTAAAGTCAATTACTCTATCTACTATAAAAACCTCCAAAAAAAGCAATCAAATAATTTAAATTTTTAAGTTGTATAATTTGAAAAATATATAAAAACAAAATTTAATTATCATTTACTAAACGGTTGTTGAAAAAACAACAAATCGAAAACATGATTTTACTTAACAGTAGGTAGTGCAAATTAAGATTGGGGATTCACTACGTGGCTTGACTTTTCAAATACTTGACTTAAATTTGCTTTAATTTCAAGTCAAACTAAAGTCAATGTTAATACTCGTATCTATTGCATACAATAGTCAAGTCAAGCATTGAAACTGTAAGTTATTTAATTTCAAAGTTTGCAAATTAAGCTCAATTCATATCACAAAATATCCAAATACATACTTGATACTTGACTTGATGATTCTCTAAGACACATATTATATTCGCTCTCAAAAGCTAGTAGATTTTATCTTTTATCTTTTAATTTTTTATTTGTTTATTTAATTTAAGATTATAAATTTTATGTCGTTCTAATTAGGGATGTGAAAAAAAATTTGGATTATGGAAATAATCGATTTTTTTTTTAAGTAAAAATCGATTTTTAAACTTATTTTTAATATCACAAAAAATAATCGAAAAATAAAATAATAATCGACGAGTAACTGATTTTTTTATAATCAAAAAACAATCAATCGATTTTTCATCTGCCACCCCCCGACATTAAGTGTGGTCTTTTATAGCGCGAATAGGAGCGCGATTGATGTGAAAAAATCTATTTTAATACGTATTTTTAATATTACAAATAATCGATTATTTATTAATCGATTTTTCTTGCTAAAAATACAATCGATTAATTAAAGATCGTTTTTTTATGTAGAACGTGACATCCCTAGTTTTAATAGTAACGACAATATTAATTGTTTATCTCTTCACATGCTTTATAGTTAAAATTCACGAATTTATAGTTATCAGTATTTTTAGTTCTGATCGCATCTCTCAAATATCCTTAAATCTCATGAATTCTTAAAAATAAGTTGAGGCGAATTATAATCACATTTCGATATTTTTTTGGTAAAAAAAAATTCTTTTTCGTTAACATAATTCTACAACCAAAAAATTTAATCTCTTTAAAATCAAAATATTTGTCACACGTAGTAAATTTCTAGTTTTCGGAATTTCAAAATTGGATATTCAAAGTTACTTATTAGGAGCATAGATGATATCGAAGACATTAAGCAAGCCGTATCACCCGTAAAATGACAAAAACAGAAATAATTGAAGCCAATCAACTATCTAAAAAAATTTCTAGAGTTAATTAATTCCTACGCACGGCCTGAAACTTCGGTTGACTCTTTGCGAAATTGGTTTGCCTATTTCGAAAATCACACGCACAATACTGAGAACTAAATCGTTTGCTTAATTTAACCAACGTATTTTATAATTTTGAAGCTTTGTCTTTCTTAAAAAATTATAATTAACATTTTCAGCGCTGTCATAAATGAAAACGATGAGATTGTGACATAATAAAAAAATTCGTGGGGAGTAAGATATTACAATTATGAGGACAATTAATATCCCTTTGAAACAATAAAAATATTTGAAATTCTTGTGCTCTGATAGAAAAGGATCGTTCTAAGCTTCTATTTTTATGCTCGAGTTGTTCTTTAAATTACACCTATTACAATAATATAACGAAGTGAGGATTTTCAAAATCATTTGAATATATTTTAATGAATTTTATTCAATCAATTAGCGATTAAAACATCTGTATATATGTTTCTATACAGACGTGAACAGGTGAAAAGATGAAGATAGATAAACGAAACGCGATAGGAGCATGATTTTTTCCTCAAATCGATTTGATTTTTATCCAACTTCTAGTTCTTAAGTACATGCTTAACATTTAAATAACACAAATATTTATTTTTTGTTTACCATGAAAGCAGGACCGGTTTGAGGCAGTAAATATCATATAGACCATTTTATACCTGGTTTCGAAATACCTTCACAGTCCACATCAAGTGCGTAGTATACATAAACATTTTTAAATTAAATAACTTTTATAGTTATTTCCCTTTCTTAATAATAATATACGCACTGTGACTTGTGATAAATATGAATTTAAATGCTCACTTTATAGAATAGTGTAAAGGAAAATATTGTCAACATGCATTTTCAATTAAACCGATCGGTTTCAAATTAAATGGAATCAGTTATGTCACTTCCTGAGGTTTTCATGTGCTTACGTTAATATAAATACGGACGAGAAATACATAGATACATTATTTGTATCATTTATTAGTAGATGTCTCATGAACGACGTCATAAAATTAAAACTCATGTTGTTTTTAATTCAAATAATCATTTTTTTAAAAGGCAATTCAATAAATAACAATTTAATTAGCTATGTTGTAAGTATATAATGTGAACTAATTTATAGTTTCTAGAATCAAATCACAAGCCATTTTGAAGAATCATTATTCTTTACACATATTATTTACGATCTCCACTATATAAATAATAAGTGGAATAAAGGCTGAAAACCTACTACACATATGCACTATACTTGTTAAGGCCCAGAAGTAGAGTTTAGGAAATTTTAATTTGTTTTAGTAAAATTTCTCAATAAGTAATAGCCTTGTAATAAAATCAAACTGTTAGACATTTTTTGAAATTGAAGTGCGCTGTACCTATACCTATTATTAATGTAGTTTGTATATGAAATAACTTGCGATGCCAATGCTTAATATTTGACTCGAGTTTTAGTTGATATAAGTCAAGTAGCTTTAAAATCAAATTAAGTAGTGAAATTAGTGAAAGTCGGTGAGCTTTTTTTTTAGTGAAACCTCTACTTTCTGATTGTGCAAAGAATGTATACATTACAATGTTAAATGTTCTCAGAAAATGCAATAATTAAAGTGAAAATTTTAATAAATTGCATTTTCTGAGAACATTTAACATTGTAATGTATACATTCTTTGCACAATCAGAAAGAAGAGGTTTCAACAAAAAAAAAGCTCACCGACTTTTAAAAAAAATCAGATGTTTTGACGTGAGATTTTTCGATTGAAAATTAGTGTGCTTTTTCGATATTAAGTTATTATAAGGTGAAAAAATTAATATTTAAAAAAGTACAGTGTGTTTGGAACATTAAAAGGTAAGTTTTCACCAAATTTTGTGTAAAAAAAAAATGTTTTTTTTTAAAAGATAAAAATAAATAACCAAAAACTTGGATATTGGAATTTTTCACATAAATTTTGAGGGTATGTGAAAAAGGTGTTAGCACAAAAAGTGTAGATTTACTTATTATCTACAACGTTGCCGTTTAACTTTTTTTTCATAGGACTTATAGTTTTGTCGGAAATCGATATAAACCGTTTCTACCCTTAACCCCCCCCCTACCATTTTCCCACCTCAGATCGACTTTAATTTATTTTTCCTTTCATTTTTGTTATATTCTCTTCCCTTTCAAATGGGTTTCATCCTACTATAAGTTTTTTCACTTGTTACCATTTTCAAAGTTTAAAAGCACTGGTCTATTACTTCAGATGTTTTGATAGTTATTATAGACCAAATTCATGACATATAAGCATATGCTCAAATTTAAACCATGAAAACGTACTTGAAGTATAGTATCCATTAACTAATAAGCATTTACTTGAGTGAGCTCCAGCCTTCACTTAAGTTTTCATGGTTACAACCGTTACATTGTTATCGTACCATTACAATACCGTTGAGTATATACTTTACTTATGTAATTATATTTAGTCTATGAAAACTGTCAAAACATTTGAGGTAAGTGTTTATTTGAGCGTAAGCTTTATTAATGAAATCCGAGTTGTATATAGGTATACAATGAATTTGTAAAGGACTATTTAGACGTTGTGATTAGATTGTCATCTTTTACACCAGTGGTTCTAGAATCGAATCTCTTTAGAAGCTTAATTTTTTTCTAAAGTTTTCAAACACGCTAGTCGCTAATAACAAGAATATTTGTGCGACCTTAAATATTTTTAATTCGCGGTAGGTACCTACTTTAGTGTATGTGCTACATTTTTCGAAATGATAAAAATTTATTCAAATAATAATATCGTATAGTTTTACAAAAAGGATAAAAAAATTTGAAGAAACCAAATTCTTCTCGCAAATAAAATTTTTGTTTCAGTGCAGGCCTGAAACTTCTTTGATTCATATACATATACCTAGGTAGGTATATGGAGACCATTCATACAAAGCAATGTAAACGAAAAAAAAAAGAACGAAGAAATTAAAAGACCTGTTTACCACTTATAATTTATTAAAATTAGACCATTTTTCAGACAGTCAGCATTAAACAGAATAAATTCCAATAGTGCAAAGTATGCTCGTTAGTTGTTATATGGAAAAATAAATACTTACGACGAGTTCTATTTAAGCTTGATCGTATTATATTGACAACATGAACGATATTATTATGTTTAGCGTTTTGCAAGTCATTTAAATTCGTATTGAAATTAATAAAATGCAAAAGGATATTACAGTAGACAGAAGGGTGCGAGCATTTGTCTATATGTAGTTGCGTTCTCAACTATGGCGAGGAGTTTGACGGGTGCCCGTATTTCACATAGTTGATGCGCGGGTCCAACAGCAGGTCGTCACATCACCACGTTTTTTATAGTTATGACAAAATTAACATTCCACAAGGCGAATGTTGACCGTAAACATGTCTAGAAAAGCGTACTTTAATATTGTAAATGGGCCTTAAATTACTGACGAGCCTATTATCGACCTGCATACGGGCTCTGTCTAACTATCGGGTTACCGATCAACTTCAAACGGACATATTTACACAAACATGTCATCTCTCATCATAATATTTAATTCCTACGCAATATATATATATGTATGAATCTGCTCGTACCAATTGGATACCATGGAGTGTGTGCACTCTTATAATTAGTCGATTTAATTATGCTCATTGAGTTTATTTTTGCAATCTTGTCCTATCTTGGCTTTATTCATTATATTTATAATACGTATCTATTCATTCTATTATATTGGTAGGTACGTACCACGAGTAAATAAGTGCTTCGAATATTTTTACCTTGATAGCAAATGTAGCAGCGGCCACAGGTGACATATGAATTTATTTATATATACATATATATTTGTCTGCCGTTATTATCAACTGACCTTTTGCTCTAAGCCGAATACACAATGCTACATGATGGCCGGTCGTTGTTAATAGAGGCGATGCTGGTTGAGAGAATTTGCGATTTTCTCTTTACGTTCTCTCGTTTATGTATCTCAAGTATTTAAAATGAAATATATTTCTTCGAATAAGATTACAATGTTATTAAGAAGTTCCATAAGCTCTCATATATTAAACAAAGAATAAAAATCGAAAGTTTATCATTTTATTTAAAAATAGGATTTTCTAAAAATACATTTTAATGTATGGTTTTCTTTAAATTTTTGAAATAGTCAGTTGCTATCTTAACAATTAATCAATGGAAATTATCTAAGCTAAACTAATGTAGGTACTAACGTAAAGGGGCTATGTGCGTGCGTGTCAAAGGTTACAAAAGGTAAATTTTCTCTAGTAATTCGCTGTTTGATTTGATTTTCAAGCTTTTTGTTTTAAATTTGACTTGAAATCAAATCAATCTTTAGTAAAATGTTAATATTTCATTGTTAACGTGAATCAAGTATTTAGCTTCATTTACCTATTTCATTATATAGCCAGCTTTTGACTTAGCAAATTCTTATAATTTTCTCTCTTTCTAAAAAATGTAAAAAAGAATTATAATATTTTATTTACTTTTTAAATCATATAAAAGAGGAACATTTTAGCAATATTTGGTGAAAGTTTGTTGGAAAAATCATGAAAACTCTGTTATTAAAATTAAATTTCGGAGACCTTTTAGAAAAAGTATCCTCGTAACACTGAAAATTGATAGTTCTATTAAAATATTAAAAATAGATAACTAATGATTGCTTTGTGAGAAATTAAAAAAAAAAAACAAAAAAGTTCTCCTAGTAGGTGAAAATTGCTCTCATTTAAACGAAGGACTTAAAATGATATCTAGATGGATAAACTAAGAATACCAACTCTACGTTCTTCACCTCTAAATATTTCAAAGAAGCTTTGTATATTACAAAGCGTTGTAATTATTTTTCCTGAATTTTTAAGTTTCCCGTATTTAATGAAAATTAATTAAATGAGGTGGTATAAGTTTGAACCACTAGTTGGAGGTTGAAAACGTGTAGTCGATATCTTTAGTTTATCCTTTACTTGCATGTTTATACTAAACTATCCAAATATAGTTAAAGATATACCATTTAAAAACTCTTTTTCAACCCTATTTAAGAAAAATTTCACCAAAACTAAGTAATTTTATCTTATTGAAAATATCTTGGGGTTTTGGGGTCCATTTCCGGAGTAATCGGTGGCTAATGTCAGAAATAACATTTTAGTTTTGATCGACGATAACTCCGCCACAATTAATCGCTTAGACCCGTTAAAACTAGCCAAACTAAAAATAATTACCTACAACGAAATTGTAACAAAATTATTGTAGTCTATACTGTATACTCTATATCAGCGGTCGGGGAACTTTTTTTACCATTACACCAAAATAATTTTGCTTGAGTCGATATTACCCCCCTATTTTGAAAAAGGGACAATCAATGTAAAAAACTAAAAAATTATTTATTGAATTTTACACAAAAAAAAAAATGCATGAAAGTAGTAAGATATGCATTATACAAAATAAAACTCTCATATTGGAACAAACAAAATTAATTGCAAACTTTCCCCGTTTAGATTTTGGAGAAATTATCTTTCTTCATGTTTGATACAATAACTTCAAAATTAGGGCTTTTGGGAACAATTTGAATAAAGTCTTCGGCCATAATTACTCGCTTATAAAATAGCCATGGTAAAAACTTTCTTTATTACTCCCAAAAATGTCATTTTTACTCCATTTGGGGTAATTTACCCCGGTTCCCCGACCGCTGCTCTATATTATCTTTTTAAGAACAAGAAATTTTTTTAAGAAATCGATATTCTTTTTACGATTAGGTACTTGAAAATTTCCTAAAGTCCATTTAGTTGCGCATTGATTAGAGTAGTTTGCTCTCTCCGCTACATGCGTCAGTGGTACTGGGTTCGATTCCCGTCGAACCCTTAGGTATAAGATTTAAGATCTAAGATTTACATGACATATAGAAATTTTCTATGTGTAGACAGTCGTGATATAACCTGAGATGTAAAAGCAACATAAAAACACCAAAAAAAAAAAAAATGTCTAAAGTTGAAGAATTTTGATCTTCAGAAACTTTTAGTAACCAAAAACTTGAAGTTATAATTTGTTTCTTATTTTATTTTGTTTTGTTTTTTACGACCATTTTTTTCATTTTAAAGCTTTTTGAAATTTACGTAAGATTTCGTTATCTTTTAATTTCTGTACCTTGTGTCATTATATATGTTTCGATATGTCGTTGTTATGCATAGACAATAGACATCAGTAACTGAATATTTTATGGAACAAATTAAGCTTATTTAAAAGTTGAAATGAAATAACTTTTAAATTCAATGCTTGACTGCTTGAATAATGCTTGATGTTTAAATATTAACATTATCGTAGACATGGACGTGAGTTTGACTTGATTCTAAGCTAAACTTAAGTCAAAGAGTTTGAAAATTAAGTCAAGTAGGGAGTAATAGGCGTAACTTGTATCGTAACATGATGTAACATTTATAAATTCTACGGTACTGTTCTAAACTTTTTTTCTACCAAGCTTACAGAAGTTTCACTTAATAAATAGATTGTAATCAAGAAATAATAACTTTCTATCAAATTTACACCAAACATTGTCTTGCATGAAATTACGAAGTTTATTTCTTGTTTTCATTATAATACTATGAGTCTTTTTAAACTAAATTTTAATTTTTTGAAAAAAAAAATTTGAAATTGGATCTTGGTTTGTTTGGGGTCATCTCTACTTAATGCTTAGGCCTTAGACTATGTTTAATAAGAATCCTCAAAATGTTATTGTAAATATTTTAATCAAATCATTTAACAAAAATCGATGTCAAAGTAGTTTGTTATTTTAAGTTAAGCGATTAATTTCGAAGATTCGAGTGAGAGAAAAGTAACATCTATATTTTCGTTGAAAAATGAGTTTCTCATCATCTTATTTCAATTTTTCAATAAATTGTATTCTGTCACTCTGAAATAAAATAAATTATTGGTTTCACATATAATCATTTTCACTCGTGGAGAAGAAAACCATTATTGATCTTCCATTTGATTATTTCTCTGACAACAAAGATTAACGAACATGGAAAAATAACATGTCTGATGGTCTTAAAATCACACTTAGAAAGCACAATAAAATCTTATTATTTAAAGACGATGGACATATAGTATGAAGAAGTTAGTACATATGCATATACGTACTCATATACAATGTACATACACATACACCAGCTGCATGACCGATGATATTATTACAATATCTTCTACGGAGCCAACATAAAATGCTCATCTTCTCATCGTTATTTCAAACCTAGATGAATAAATGATTATCTCCACATACGCCGAGTCAAATGTCGATTTTGAAATAATGATTAATACATATTTGAACCTTTGAATTGCGTTCGCGCATTTAAACAACTTGCAACTACTTAATTAGGATTTAATTGATTTATTCATGTTTGACTCGTTAATTCTAACATAATTTATTAACTACACCATTTTAGCATGAAAAATAAGAGTAAATCGATTAAGAATAACACTCATCTATGCAGATGAATATTCAAAATAAACGGAGTTTCTCTTTCGAATAAATTCAGTGAAGTGACATTTTAATTTGAAATATTTTCAACTTTTCAACTTTGCTTTCAAAAAATCAAATAGAAATCGAATTTAAATGATTTTTTTCATAGGTATTTGTGTCATAAATGTCTAAATTTAAAATTATTACTCATAAACGTTTAACCATTTATCACTAAATTAAGAGAATATTGTTTTGGTGCTTGATGAACTATTGAGAATATAACGCTCGTTATTTTAAATTCATACACATAAAATTATATCACTTTTCTTGAGGTACCAATAAAGTACTTATGATATGGTAAATCTTAAAATATTAATACATTCAATTTGTTTTACACCGTAGATACATATGTTCTAGAGCAGCTTTTCTCTACCTTTTTACACTTGCGACCCAACAAATTCGTGAGTATTGTTAACGCGACTCACATATTAACAATTTGTTATACTATATAGTATAAAGGAATTATCGATCAAAATAGAACTAATTGCAGTAAAAAGGTACTCTTTCTTTATGTGATAATAATTATATTTTTTTATTGCACTTAAGTATACAATATTTTACAAATAATAATGCTTATTAATTAATTATTGATGTTCCAAAAAAATAAAACCATCATCATAGTTGACATAGAAAATTAATAATTCAATTAATTAACATTAATGCTTTTTCATTTTGGTAAACTTAGTTTAGCTTGTTCTTAGTTTTTGATAGGGGAAAACTAATTCTTTATGTGATAATGCTTGATCATTCCAAATAAATACGTCAATTAGGCAAAACTAACCATTTCAAAAAACAGGAATCGCAAAAATTTTAATCGTGTATATTTAATGTTAGAAATATAAAACAACCCATTTATGTAGCAAATAATTGGAAAAAAGAGGTTTAGGATCAAAAATAAAATGGAAAAAATTATTTCAACGTTTCGTGTTTATATTATCATATTTATTTAAATTTTTTTATGAAATAAAGTAACAATATTGTTAACAAATTATTATGACATTAATGACTTTTTTGCTGTTGTTTGTCTTCTACTATAGAAAGACCTATAAAGACTATAAAGATTTGAGCGAAATAAAAAAATACGGCAAAATTTTTTCATCACTATCTAAAAATATTTCCAAAATTTGCAATAATATTTTTACACTCCGACCGCGACCCATAATTAATATTCCAACGCGACCCAATATTGGCTCGCGACCCGAAATTCAATAGAAAAAAATTTGTTATAATCCCTTAATAATACATATTTTAACTAGCCACTACGCGTGATTTTTTCACGTAAAATTTGACAAAAAAAACACATCCCTGTCTCAGTAATAATACTCTGTCAATAATACTTATATGAAAAGAGAAACCACATTAATTACCCTAATATAAAGAAACAGGACAACTCCTAAAAATTTTATTACAAAAATTAAACAATGACTGATTGGTAGTTTTCCGTATGCAAAGAATTAAAATTGATACTCTAGAAAATGCTGCAAATTTACAAAAATCGCAGTTCTTTTAAAAGTATAAGAGTAGAGATCAAAATTCCTATAATTAATTAAAAAATAGTTTATCTATATAAAAAAAAATATTTATTTTAAAAATCCAACATTTTCAACCCACTTAAAATACAATAGGTAGTTTTAACGTTATTAAAAAAAAAAAAAGATTTTGTATCGAATATTTAGGTAATTATGTGATAATTAAATATTTTAAATTTTATATTCCCCCCATTATAATAATTTTCAACACAGTATTTGAAATCACATACAGCACGTAACAATAAGTAGAAAAATTCAATTAAAAAAATAAAATAAATGAATCAGTGAGACTTTTTCTCTAAGGATTTTCTTGAAATTTCACAGATTTATGTAGATTGATAATTGTAAGAATTGAAATTGAAGAAAATGATATTTAGAATTTGATATTTTAGTAGAATGACTTCAAAAATGGAAAACTTTTAATAACCGTTTTGAACCACTTATGGATGGAATTTCAAAAACTCTTCCTTAATGGGGAAGAGCACAGTTAACTCAAGTAAAATAAAATATCCCGCCTAAAAACAAGATAAGTTTTCTATTGTCAATCATTTTAAAAGAGGGTATAGCTTTGATTTTAAATTTATTTGTTTTATTAAATTTAAGAAATAATAGATTGATTTTCCATGCAGCTTTATTAAAACATGGTAGAAAACGTTTATAACGAAACTGAAAAGACCGAAATATTTCATCTTGCTAAACAAACTTTACTTGAAAAGGAACAAATCATTATACATAGTCTATATTTGGTATCACAGTATTATTTCGTGTTAATTAAATTTTGTTTTAAGCATTTTCGTTATAAACATTTTTCACTGTTTTTCGTAGACTGTAGTCAAGTGTTTGTCTCTTTAGTGCTAGCAGTTTTTCTGTTAAAGCAATGTATAGACAACCCGTCAACCATGATTGCATTGAGTTGTTGCCCAAGCTAACGAGGGTTGCGTTGAAAAATAGTAGGAGTCTATTATGTCATTTAAATTAAATTTAATTAATTTTTTTTTAACATTTATAAGCAGCAATCAATTTCCCATTCTTTTGTTTAAATTTTTTGGTGTTATAAGTATTTGTTCTTTAATTACCGTAGGGCATAGTTGCTAATTTCATATAGCAAAAGTCATTTTTAAATGGGTTTTCATTCTATTTACATTGTAACTCTGTCTGGGTCAAAACTTTAAAAGCTTTTTTCCCACATCTTGAAACGCTCAACTATATGATGAATATAATTAATAAAAGGCAATTGTTTAAAACGAATTGTTATTTAAGAAATTCAATTTTTTTGTAAATCAAATAGTTTATGTTTACAATGTGAAACAGTTGAATATTAAAAACGTATTATTGATTAAATTCAATTTGGCTCAACGCTTCGCTTTCGGTTTTAAGATTTAAAGTATAAAAATTATCTTACGCAAAGTGTAAGGTTTGAAAAAATAACATAGTTAAAAAAAACTCGTTTTTTACCGGCGTTATTATAGTTATTAATTTTTGAAACATTTAATTTTCGTTTAGATAGTATTTATTTCTATTAAAATATTATATATAGCATCAGTACACTTTGAAGATAATTTGAGATCTTAAACAAATTGCAGAAAGATATCGTTTATTTGTATTTTCGCTTGACTACATTGTACTGAATAGTAAGTATGTACCTACATTCCATATTTCAAAAAATATTTTATGAATTGTCCAAGATCTCTTAATTTTTTAATTAATTTAAAATTATCAGTCAGATTAAGCTCAAGCACCATTCTGGGGCACTGTGAAAAATACCACCCTATTTTTTTAAACAATTCGTATAACTTTCTATAGTATAATATTATAATGAAGGGTAATTATTAATTTAATTAATAAAATAATTAGGTGGAAGAATTTCGTAAGCTGGAACTAAGCTCTAGATCCAAGAGCTTAGTTTCAAGCACCTTTAATGTAAATTCAGCACTAAAATAGATTTCCAATTAAATTTGGTACTAAATATATATACAATTCTGTAGGTAATTGGTTTCTCATTTTCCAACCTATTTTGTATTCTAGCGCTTAGTGTCACAACGTTATTACTTATTGTCTTAAAAATATTTTCACGTTCGAATGAATCATTAACTATTATAAATTGTTACGATATTACAAAAGATGGAAAGTAATACCATTTCTAAGTTTTTTTTATTAAACAAATCTAAATACTCTTTAACAATAGCATATATTTATTGTAGTGACTAATTAATTCTTTTTAAAAGGATTAACAATTAATTGTAGGTATGTATTTTATTAACGATAAAATAAACATTGAAATGACTTTGTCCGATTATAAAAAAGTTTCTGTGCAATATTTAAGTAATTTAATTTAAAAATTTCACCTAAAAAAACTATAACCGAATTTGTGCGGAATTGCGCTACCTAATGAAGTTTTCAAAAATCTTAAAAATTTCCTGAAACAATTAAAAAAAAACATTGAAAGAACAAGAAAATAATGAAAAAATGAAAAATTAGCTATTGATTGACACATTGCTATCGACTTACAAAAACTTTTTAAATTGGAATTGATATTGTGGTACCTAATAGCAATGCTAATAAGTATATGATAAATGATTCGTTTCTTTTTGCGTCCACGAGTATAACATAAATATCCTTTTATACACGTAACCAATGCTTTTACATAATTCTAACCGTAAAAATGATCTTCTAATTGATAAAGATGATCAATTATAAGAAATTGATTTTCAAGTCTTCACTGAAGGAAAATAGCGTTAATTAAAAGAGTTGAACACTAACATTATTTATTGAAACATTCTTTTTTCTTAACTTCACAGATATTTAATAAAAGCTTATCCCAAGTTTTGAATCTGGTTCAAAATAAAATTCCAAATTCAGTAGTGATTATAAATGTTTTACCTACTGTTTATATTTATTGAATTTTTATAGTAAGTATTTGTCTTAGTTTTTTAGTAAAATTCATAATTTCGGAGTAAAAGCCTAAATAAAAGAAATACATAGACACTTCCTGAAACGCCGATGGTTATTAAAATTACCTACTATATCCGGCTAGGTATTTTATGAAATAACCACTTAGTCGGCGTTTCGTGTTAAATACTGAAAAACGCTCATATTTATAGTATTTATCAATAAAATGGTACCTCTTCATACACTTAAACAATTTAATAATAACTGCAGTAGTAAAACGACTAATAGTAAAATATAATAGGTAACACATTATTTGACTAAATTTCCCTTAATTTTAGTAAAATTAGTTATTAACTAACAATAAATAAATAAATAAATAAAAGAACAAAATTAATCAGTCGTTATCGTAAATTTCTCTTACATTTCACTTACCTTTTGATTTAGTTCTTTGCTGTCATATCATAAACAAAAAAATGATCTTTTAATTCAAAATGATTTAAAATATTTCTTTTTTTCTTTGTAAATTTTTTGTTTAATATACTTATGTATTGAAATTTCTTTTCTTGTGATATCATACGAGTTAAATTTATTATATAATATTCTATGTACTTACGGTGTATAGTTACTTGTTTTAAAAGAGAAATGTTACCGTTGTAAGAGCTTATATTAGTCTTATCAAAAATATTATCGATTTTTAAAATTAGTGAAATTCAATTAAGTAATTATAAAAAAATAAAGTTGCTCAAAAAAAGTAAAGTTACCATCAACGCCGTATCTTTTTGATTGAAAGATTCGTACACAGAGAGAAGCAACTGAATCAACTTTCTCTCAAATTCCGCCCCTAATTTTATTAATAGTGTAATATCATAACAGTGACCCAACCGCGGTAAGACAAAAATTGGAAAATACTGACACACCCACAACGAGTTAATAATCACACTATAACATTAAAAGTAATTGGCTTTAATATCAGTGAAATTAATATAATCAATATATTAATTAAAGTGCAGCAATCGCGATGTGTGCTCATCACTGATCGATGATGATGAAGATGATGCGTGTTGGGCAGTCTCAGTCGGGGGCCACCCCATGGGCCATCACTCGCCGTCACGTCAATTAACTTTACCTTTAGAAATTGCCTCATAAGCTCTCAATAGAAATGAATTAACATTTTTCTATTTTTCTCAAAAAAAAAAAAATGGTTTATATAAGAAGGAAATTTTATCTGGAAAAATAAATCAGTCGTTTAAAAAAACATACACATCGTTTATTGAATGTTTCATTTGAGAAAATGTACACAGGTGATTCTTAATCTTAAGGGATTTGTTCTTAAAATCTACACTGGCCTCAGTCCCTGACGGACAACAAAATGAATACAAGTCCCTTGTCTATAGGATGGCGCTAACTTTACATACAAATATTGTAATATTGTAAAATTTTTAAAAAAAATATTTTAACAAAATATGCTATAGCACCTGAAATAACTACTTCTTATAAATGACTATTTGAAAAGATTCTACCTAAAATCGTTATTATTTCCATCCGTTTTCTTTTTCGTGTTCGAAAAAGAAATTTTTATCCAATAGCTTTGTCCAAATCTCACTCAATTAAAAAATAGATACTACTTAAAATAATTGTACTGGCTACAAAATTTATAACAAGAAAAAATATTATCTATCAACGTCGTCAGCAATTAAAATTATTATTTTTACTATTTACAAATAGATTTTTTTTTATTGATTTACTTGAATTTATAACAAATAATTACATTTTTTAAATAATTCTTTTTTTTTTAATAATGCCCGTGTCGTACTATAGAACGATAAATGCCGCGTCAAATAATTTATTTTATATGTTTTGCTGACCAAACTATTCGTGCAAAAATTACTTTTGAACATATTTTTATTTCAAGAGCCTCAGATGCAATGGTGCATTGATAACTATAATGCTTGAATCAGACGACGAACGTCTTTACAGCTCCTAGTGCTTATGTGCACGTTTACTTTTCTTTTTTATCGTGTTAATCGTAAATAAATAACAAATCGAGATTTAAAATTTCAAACTTTGGTAGTTAGGTCTAATGGTGTGGGACGTACTAATTTCAAACGTTTAAATCGACGTTCATGGTCACTGTCTTCTGTGTCGACGTCTGGATCGTCTTCAGCCGAATCATCTTCACTCGGTCGTCCCACCAAAGTACTTGGTGCACTACTCGCCGGGGAACAACTTCGCATACTCAAATCCATCGGATCATTCTGCACCGTTTCGTCGGCTGTTGTCGCGACAATATCTTCATCCTCATCCTCGTCTTCTGGAGGAGTTGGGCTTCTTTGCGATTGTAACACCGCGTCCAAAAACGATCGCTTACTAAACGTTTCCACTACCGAGTTGTTATTTCGGACTAGTTTCGTATTGTTATTGTTATTATTGTTATTATTATTATTGTTTAACGCGGTTAACGCCGCATTTGTAGGTTGTAAAAGTCCTGGGTATAACGTAGGATAACCACCAGGCGGGAAAAGTAGTCCTGGAGGAGGTAAGAAATGAGGTGGTAGTAATCCAGGAAATAGTGGTAGCGCTCGTCTTGCATCACCAACTTCAACGGATGAATCAGAATTATGAGATTCGGGCGAACTAACAGAAGGACTCGTTGAGTGTTGCTTGTACTCATCCAAGCCTAGTAGTAAAAGTTCTTCTTTCGTCCGTGATAAATGTTGAAGCAGTGGACCGTGTGGAAATTGGAACTGTGGTGGCCCTAGTACACCTAAGCCGGGGAACGAACTTGCATGGTAGGATGGGGGTGGTGTTTTTCCTGTTTGTGATTGATTCTGGCCACTGCCGCCGGAAGATTGAGCTGCTTGAGCAGCCGCTTGCTGTTGCTCTTGTAGTAAACAGTGGATTTTGAACCAGTTGGACCGACGTCCGTAGCGTGAACCACTCTTCGACATTCCAACTAGTAGGCATTTTCGGAGACGGCATGCTTTACACGCAGTGCGATTTTTTTTGTTTATCACACATTCTCCGTTATTCTTACATTCGGAAATTGATCCAAGGTTGTTGTACGATCTTCCAAAGAACGACTATAAAAGATACAAAAAAAAAATTCTTAATTACGTTTCCATTAGTTATAACTATCAATATAATTTGTGTTTTCAATTGGATTTAAGTAAAATGGAAAGTATTTGATGATACGTCCCTACTCTTTTCCGCTTGTCGCATTACCGCGATTGTTACATAATTGAGTCACAATGGAGTACTCATTTCAGACTCGACGTTGCGTGAAAATTCGGTCATTGCGTGCTCCATAGAGAATGATGGGAAGGAGGTGATGGCAGAAGAAGGGAAATTACAAGTGTAACTATTGCGTTGTGACAATCGGGTTTTTTTTTAAAGTTTGTTAATTGAAACAATAAATCACAGTGGAACAACAAAGAAACGATTAAGTAAAAAAAATGAGATTAGAACCTACCTTACAACCTTCGCATGTGAAAGCCCCGAAATGAAACCCTGCTGCTGGCTCGCCGCAAACTTTGCATTGTTGATTCATCTGCAATAAAAAACACACCATCAATTAATCGAGGAATGCAAATAAAAATTCTCTTTAAGTATAAATAAATAAATACAATTCAAAACAATTATGTCAAATACCAATAAATCTAATAAAACAACAAACGGCGTTGTCATCGCGTATTTATTGTTGGAGAAATGCAACGACAAGAAAAACGGGAATACAGATCTAAATCAATATTAAACAGAGATGATCTTATAGGAAATCGTTGCCGATAGACTCGATTCTAACGTGATCGATGTATAGCGTTCATTTCACAATTGATGTATGCAAATAATGCTGTATGAAAGATCGCGATTCAAGAACATACACACACACAGCTAGGCAATGCTTTGGCATTTCAGATTAACCTGACAACTCGTCCCATAAATAGACGCTTTGTATTCCAGTTTTACGAATAAAATCAATGCGACAAAAATAGTTTTAGTGCAATGGAAACAATTCGAACCGGTAGATAATCAATCTTACAAGTACTATCTGTGTAGTTTATAGTATGGCGAAGGACCGAGAAAGTATCTATGATAGGCATGATATAGGTCTAAAATGAACTTCAAACGTTCAATATGGAAACAATCAATTTTTAAGGAATGATATCATGTTTATCAATAAATAACAATCTATTATATTTGGTATAAATAGTAAATTTTATGCTGAAAGATTATGATGCATACCCTGGCGCAAATAAACATGTTTAATAAATACTTCTGCGAGAGAAATAATACTTAAAAGGCTATATTAACATAAAAGTGTATTACCCGATAGTTACTACCTGAAATTATATTACCATATAATACTGATAATTACTGAACTAAAGATATATTTTTAACAAACTAACCATTCTATCGTTATGATATTAGCTACCTACATACATATACGAGAACATAAAATTAAGAATAATCAAGTTTTACTTTTAAGGAGGAGGGACAATTTTCAAATGTTGTTTTCTATATTTTTCTCAAAAAAGTTTGAGATTATTATATATATTGAGACAAAATAAGTCACTACAAAAGTTAATTTTTTATTAGCGATTTATGATAAGTTTTGCTTTAGAGTTTAGGTCATTGGCTCCAACCTCATTAAATTGATTTGTTTAAAATGGAAGAAATGTTTTGGTAGAATCATGTAGAAATGTTATAGATATAATATCAAAATGATTTTGTCATAACTCAGAAATTTAAATACAGTTTAAAGTAGGAATATGCAGTTAATCTTTCGAGATAATTTCGTGTTTTTTTGTATCTTGAGCTTTTTAAGTAATTCAAATCAAAATTCAAACTTAAAAAAGAACTATGATTGCTTATTTTAATTTAAAGGAAAGAAGGATCTTGTAACTTAAGGAACTTATAGCAACTTAAAGTTCTATTTCACAAATCCTTTTAAATAATAAGTTGTAATTTTAGAAAAAGGATATCCACTATCTATATGCATTTTTTAGTTATTTTTTTTAAAACTCTTAAAATCTAGAGTACATACAAATCTATGTACAGCAGAATTGCGTGAGCATGCACAATTATCTATATTAGGAGCACAATAATACCTAATGCTGTACAATTAAAGCTATTGCGATTATTATTTTTCCATAGAATTATTATTTTAGAGCAGTGTTTCTCAGAGTGAAGGTGTAAATTGAAAAACTTCAGGGAATATAAAATAATTTCTTTGGAAGTATATTATTGCTTCCCTCTTAACAGTTCACAAGTTTGTCTATATACATTCCAATTTTTCGTGAGGTCCTTTATAATTTTTGCAGTTCCAAAAAGTCCGAGAGACACTGATCTACTTACATGACAAATGATTATTGCTTCTTCTTCACATGAGAGTTGTTTATTAAAGGGTTGAAATGATCCAAAATGACATTTTGGATCACATTGGACACATTGTATGTATTGACTCCAAGTGTGTTTTAATGACTCCAATATCAATTTGATCAGTTTTTAACATATTTTATTCTAACTCCATTCATGAAAGTTTAAATTTAATATGTCTTAACAAAGCAACTTAAAGCGAACTTGACTTAGAATAATAAAAAAATTATTTTCAAAAAATTACTTTATTTTTAGGCAAATAACGCGCACCTATTGTATAACGCGGATTTTTTCGACATTCTTTTTTTAAGTACAGCTATATACATGTAAAGCTATCATATAGCTTTCTAATATATAAAGCTCTGGTTCATATTTTCTCAAAATTTATTATTCTTTTTTTACTACTAAATATATAGTAAAAGAAGTATTGTAATCGGGTTGAATTTTCAAATTCGAGCTTTCACCGGAAATACATGTTTTGAGGTCCCTTGAGTCCAAAACAGTGGTTTTTAGAAACATGTCTGTGTGTGACAGCCATATCGTATCAAAAGCTTTATCCGTATTTCCCCAAACTTGGAATTTAGCCTTCATATTATCCCTACTTGTACCGCGAAGCTTTTGGTTAAAATCTGTTAACCGCAAGCTCCTCTTTATTCTAGGAGTTTTTGAGCTTTTTTAAATATTTTCGAATACGAAAAGGTTTTCTTTTAACTTTCTATAGTTTGTAGACTCAATGATGTATACAACTTTAATTTGAAACTTTTTCCTGGGAAAATTCAAATAAGGACGGTTCTGGGGTTAAGGGTGGGAATTTTTGTATACATATAGGCTGTAGATACATGTTACTTTTTCCTACGACTATATAGGTATCGTAAAAGAAATATTGTAATCGTACGAATTTTCGATTTAGAGTTTTCACTGGAAATACACGTTTTGAGGTCCCCTAAATCCATAAAAGCGGATTTTAGAAACATTTCTGTGTGTGTGTGTATGATATCTATCGAAAGCTTTATCCGAATTTCATCAAACTTGAAGTTTTTGAGCTTTTTCAATTTTCTTCAAAAACGGCTCCACCGATCTTTTTTAAAGTTGCTGCAATTCTTAGACTCATTAATGCCTACAACTTTTATTTAGAAAATATTCAATAAAAATTCAAATAAGGAGGGTTCTGGGGTTAAGGATGGGAGTTTGTATTTACATAGAGGCTATGCATATTTTTATGGTTATATAGTTTTTATATAAAAAGATTATAGTTCTTTTAACCAACAGCGAGTTTCATAAATGAAAGTACTATCATAGACCTAAAGGAGGAAGCTCTCTTTCCCTTTCTCTTCTTTGCTACCCCGTCGGTACCGCCAAACAAAAGACGTCTTCTTAAATTCATATTTTTATCGAAAATACCAAAATATTGTCTTGAGAATTAATAATATTATTACAGAAACTTGATTTTGTAAGAATATTATTTCAAAATTAGATGAACTTTGTATAATCTGGGCTATTCCAACCTCCCATTTTGTGTAGGTCATGATACATAATATGTTTCAAATATTTTTAAAATTCCGATTATGTACTTTTATAGTTGTTCAAATTGTTATGACAAAACAAACATTTTATTAAACTTCAACTTAAAAAGGTAATGTTTTTACGGTAGTTATTGATTTTTATCGTAGAATTTGCAGAAATTAGCATTGTATAATGTTGGAAAAATGTATGAACTTTCATTAAAGTTTTCATTGGAAAATGTGTAGAAATTGTTGAAAATCTTAACACTAACGCATTGTTATTACCTACTTGTAAATTTTATCTATACATTTAGAGTAATCATGCTTTTGTTATTACAAATCCTTGATTGAGGAAAATAACGAGCTAATTGAATCCGGTAGTGTGAGACTGAAGGCCGTAGCTTCTTAAACGCGGCATTTTTGCGTAATTTAGCGTAAGACGACCGTTTTCACTTTCAGTTGGTTGATACCGGACAAATAGACCGCAACGTCACCGGAAGCCACCAACCACATTGTTTTAATCTACAGATAACGGCTGTTTGTATGGCCAAGTAGTGATGCAACAAGTTTACTCAAGTCATTAAAACCATGCTCAACATTTCCAACTGGTGTCCTTTAATCGAAAACGCATGGATGTTATTTTTGTTTCAAAGGTCTAATGTGCTCTCAAAGACAAATTATACGTTTGTAATATGTAATATGAAATATAATTATGGTTCCCACACTTATCAATACTAGAAGCATTCAACCTGTACATTATAGCTTTGAAAAATCATATGGAAATGTTGGCGCGCCAAAGTTATAAATATGGTCAGTTCTTTTATATCGCCTTCAACAAATAATAGAATTTGAATTCAAAGGCTCGCCTCAACGCCGACATCGTTGAATATTTGATTAATATGTTACCATTATTAACTACGTCATGACGCATCGAATACAGTTCATTCGTCAAAGCTCAAAACGGATTTGATTTTTGTTTTTTTTTTCTTCTATTCGAACACTTTAGAATTGCTCTATGTTGATTTGTCGACACGTTTTCAATACATTTTTCCCAATTAATTCAAACGTGAATTGAAATAAATTACCGGTTAATTTTCTTTTTTCGAAAATTGAAGGTGTAATTAGATTCAGTAGCGAAATTATTGTAGGTACTTGAAAAAGGAGTAGTTGATATTTCAATGTCGGAATCGAATAAAATATAACGTAGGTAACATATAATAGTTAATTAAGCCTCTTAAATCTTGACGCGGAAGAATATTGGTATTGATAGAAATCTATTCAGAAACGAATGACTTATTTCGTTAAATATTGAATTTATTCGAGTAGAAATTCAAAGGTCTTTGTTCAATTGAGTTAAACAATTAAAAATTTTTTCTACGTCTTAAAGTTATTTTATTTGTCTATGTTCTTATGTCCTTGTCAAATGAATCTGATAACTTTCATCATTAAGAAATTTTACGAGAAAATATGTTCATAATTTTTATCGTCTAAAATTTGCTACTTGTATTTAAAAAGTTCAAAGGCTGAAAATTAGAGGCTATTAACTAGACGTTTGATTGAAAGCGTCCAATTATTAGCTATTAGCGAAAGAATTACACTTTTCTAAATATTTAAGTGCAAAAAAAGAAGTTTGGCGTTTCCATCGGACACATAAAAGCAAAATTGTTTCAAGTTATAATTTGAATGAATGGCTTAATATTTATCTGATTTTAAGTTTTGATAGATTCCTAATGAACAGTAGCGGAATATATACATAGATATAACAGACAGTGAACATAACGTTAATAAGCGGACCATGGCGCACTTTCTTTTAAAAGACGGGGCTTGTAGTCTTAAGTCTCATTATTAAATAATTGATTATGATCTAACGGAATTACGAAAAGATTTTAAGTCTATTTGATTTGAATTCTCGCGATTTATTTAAATGTTATAAATTAATTTCATCTTGGAAAACAGGTGGTCGTTCTAATTTGACGAATATTGTGCAATAAACGTGTGAGGTATTTATCATTTTTTATCTTATGAATAGTTTTGTTTTCTGGCTTCAAGTCTGAGTTAGTTAAAGCTTCGTTTAAATAATAGAGTATTTTAGAGTACTATTTCAGGAATGTGTTGTGTGAAGTTAACTTGTTTTAATAATTTTTCGTTATTATCAAAATAAATATTAACTACCTATTTAAGTCTGGTATTAACAATTTAAACATTAGTAATTAGATAGATTTTGACTAGGTGCTTGAGTATAAGAATAGCTACGAGTTTTCATTGGTTACAACGTTATAACTTGCAAGGTTAATACAGATGTCTTATAGGTATTAATATAGGTAGGTATAGATAAAATATTAGTTACCTATTTTAAATTTCTGCTGAGACTATCAATTTCTAACAATGTTTTCTTATTTATGATATATGTATTACTGATATTACTGATATATTACCAGTAAAAAACGAATTATGAACTTAAAAGGAAAATTTTAATGAGTTAAAGTTGCTCAACTAATTTTTCTCTCTCGTTTTTTAAGTTGTGATAAGTATGATTTTTCAATTAGTTGTCGTTAGAATTCGTTTTTCATTTTAAAGTCATAATATCAAGCTTAATTCATTTTATAACATCGCCAGTTACTTGATTTGATGAACGCGAATGAAACTCGAAGTTACGCGATTTGACTGTGCAAATGTACATAGTCAAGTCGGAAAAATCGTGTCTTGATTTGCAAGATTTTCAGTCGGTTTAAAACAAGCAATGTTTGTAGTTATTTTTTTAACATTTTATAGTACTTGAATAAAAAGATATAGAAAATGTTTCTGTTTCGCTATCTAAAAAAACCTAACATTATTGCTAAGACTGATTCACTATACATCACTTGTTTTTAAAGCTACTCGACTTGAAGGTCTATTTGACTTAAAATTACTTCAAATCAAATCAAACTCGAGTCAAATATTATATATTTAAATGTCAAATCAAGTCAAGTATTTAATTTCAAAGTTATTAATTTACAAATAAAAATATTAGGCGTATTTCATTTAAAAAATGTTCAACTACTTGTCTTGATAAATCCCTAGTTGAGACTGCTGACTATTTGATTTGTCATATATATTCTGTTGAGTGTATTGTAATCTGTATTTTTTTTTAAAGATTTAACTCAAATTTTCATAAGACCAAAATTGTTAATTTGCTCATCAACATATAAGTATATGATGATAATATATAACAGAGTAGGTACAACCAAAAGTTGAAATACCTCGAAAACAACTATATAAAAAAACGTATAGAACTACCTATTGGCGCTGTGGTTAGAGCAGTTCTGGGTTCGATCCCCGTTGAATCTTGGACTTAAGATCATAGACCTAAGATATAATTGACCAACAGAAATTCTCTGTGTTTGGACAGTCGTGATATGACCTTAGATGTTAAAGCGACTTAAAATACCAAAAAAAAAAGTATAGTAAAATCATGAAAAACGAATCAATTAATAATTAATTAAGTTTACAACCATATACGAATATATGCAATGTTCTCCTAATTTCTTAGGTATATCATGGAAATACAGACAAAAAATAGGAGGAAAGCTCTGTTTCAAAAAAATCACTTCTTCCAGCTTTTTACTTTAAATTTTCAAATGAAAATTCAACAAGAACATTATTGGTTTCTCTAAATATGTTATACAAGTATTTCAATTAATTGCTAATGCATTTCTTGACCAAAATATCATCTTGTGTTATAATGTAATAAATTTGCCATTTCTTCATTGCTATATTAGTATGTTATGTTAATGTTATATCTTTATTGTATATTTTTCTTATTAATTCATATAAAAGACAATCGTATCGTGAAATGTGTGCATCCTTATATTAGTAATTTTAAAAATAATTTTCGTTTGAAAATCTTATATAGGTACTACAATTGTATAAATTGCAGCATTATATACCTGAAAGTTTTTTAGTTTGCATACTAACGAATTAACAGAAATTATTGATTATATTAACATTTAACATTTTTTAACTTTAAAGAATCCAAACTTTTTTTTTGATTTCTATATAAAAAAAATTATCTCATGACCCAATACAGTTTATAAAGCATATATATATTAACGGTAGGTACCCTACTTACACATGAATATGTTCTAATAATAAATCGACAAAACTGGCATACTTTTTTGCCAATTTCTCAAAAATTTATAAGTAATCACAATTAATTTCAATTTATAGCAATTTTTGTCGTTAATTTAATATAATAACATGTTCCATTTACATATTTTTAGAAGAAATATTTTTATAATTTCTTTGAAAAAATCATCTCAATAAATCAATGCTTCGCAAAAAATACAGTAATTATAAAAATTGACACATTTGCTTCTATAATTAATGGAAATGTTGAATTTGATAAATATAGATAATTGATTTTTCAATCTAGTTTATCTCAATAAACATACTTCAATGATTTGTTTTTAACACGTTATATCATAATTATTTGGAAAACACCTGCTTGTCGTTATAAAGGGCCTACCTATACATTCGAAGTAATTAAGATTTTTTAAAAAATCTATCTCGCGGATGCACATACATTGTAATACGATTAACTTCCCGAAGAACTCACTTTTTGTGTCAACAATTTACTTAATTCAACATTTGACTATAAATTACCAATAGCTACCATCCAAATATATTTTTGATTAAGACACATAAATTGATTGAGAAAAAAAATGTTCTAAATTAACACGTGCTCTACTCGGAAAAAATGTGAAGACCATAAACAGCCGAAGTTGGAAGGAACTGATTGAAATGTTTATGATTCAAGTTTTCAAGAAGATGAAACCGGCTTATCTTTAATAAATCCCAATGCCATTTGAGTCTTCTTAATATGTTACATTTTTTTTTTCAAAAAGAATTCAAAAGATCTTGATTCAAATGATTTGATCAGAATAAAAATAACTTTAAAATTCAAATATGTTTAAAGAAAAAATCTAACGATTTCAATATTTAAATTATATTGTTTTAACGAGTCCTTCAAACCTGTATTAATTAACTATTAAATATAGAATTATAATTGTCAAGTGTCATTCATAAGATCTTTTATGAGATAAATCTGAGAAATTTGAATTTTCCTCCCATTTTTCTTTTAAGTAGGTATTATTTAAGATATATAGCTTATTTTAATCAGAATCACCTTTCATTTTTCAAAAGAAAATCAAAAGAAACAGAATGTTACTAAATTGAAAAAAGTCGTATCATCTTGAACTTATTTTATTCCAAGTTTCATATTTATGTTATATTTTCGTTATTTTCATTATAATTGCTTTTAAGATACACTATATTTAGTTCATTCATTTAGTGTTCAAATATTCCATAACATTTGTTTTAACAATTGCATAAATACAATAGCTCTATCGCTTAATTTTACAAGTAAA
This sequence comes from Sisyra nigra, assembly GCA_958496155.1. Classification (NCBI taxonomy): domain Eukaryota; kingdom Metazoa; phylum Arthropoda; class Insecta; order Neuroptera; family Sisyridae; genus Sisyra; species Sisyra nigra. The sequence continues at coordinate 17,884,021 of OY292315.1, read as the reverse complement.
TGTGTTTTAGAAAGAGTTCTTTCTCGTAAATAAAATAAAGAAAAAAAACGAAACGATCGTAAATGAAAAGTAAAACAAGAATAGCATTTTCTCTTCACAAATTATTATATGTATATTGTTATCTAAAACAAATAAAGTGTTTTTAAATGTTTCGTAATGTGTAAGCATTATGTTGTTTGAGTTTGTTATATTGAATTGATTTTTAACAAGAAAAATAAATATAATTACAATTAGTGAACGAATGACATGTTTTCTGAATACGACCTTTTTTCTTACGAAAACTATGTTAAAAGATGTTATATTTATCCTTGGCATGACGAACATTTTGGCTATGGTAATTTTCTCGAGAGATATTCTTAAAAGAAACGACATAAAAATGTCTTAACATTAAACATTAAAGATGTTTAACACCTCACTACTCCTCTAATTGGCGTAGGATAATTCAAGAACTTCTTAACTGTCGCAATTTTCAATTTTAATTATTGTAATTTCACTTGTAGGTATTTTAATGAATTTTAAACTATGTTACTAACTCTATCTTAAAGAACTGTATTGAAATATTTACAATGATTAACTTAAGTTTGTCTAAAACAAATTTAACTTGACTTCAACGATTATGTTAAAGAATTAAAAGTTTATAAAAGATTTTTCGACAGAAAATGAGAGGTCGATCTCAAGAAAATCATTTTTTTATATTTCTTTCAAATATCTGAAATTAAGACACAATCTCCAATTGATTCAACTGTTGTCGTAATCAATATGCTTTAACGTTAACTATTTCTAGTGGTGCCGAGAGGAATTTCCAGGCCTACGACATATTCATAGTACAGCGCCCTCCTATACCTTCTTAATTATAAAAAAAAAATATTTTTTTTTTTTACTTATAATTTGAGGTAAGCTGTCTTAATTCGATAGGTAGTAGGATTCCTTGACATCGAGTCCTGATCAATATCACGAGTATAATCTACTCCCAGAGCCACTGTTTATACTGTTTGTATTGATTAGTATTGTTCTACGAAACTCAAATTTGAGCAACTTTGAACTTTTTAATTTTCTTAATAGTGCAGAACTTAAGTAAAACTTTGAGTTTTTGTGAGCTATACTTGCAGTATGATACTTCAATGAATACAAATCGTTTAGTTCTTTTCACTGTTAATATAAAAGCACGACATAAATACGTTTAAGTTGAAAAATTAAAACGACAGCTTTGAGTATTTAATAGGCAAACTTTTATTATCAAAAAGTAGGGATGTTAAATTTCATTTTATGAAAAACTGTTACTATCTGATGATAGCGTAAATATACATATATGAAGCTAGATTATTTTGACCCAATTCCTAGACGTGGTGGATTTATTAAGGACAAAAAGATGAAACTTAATCACAGTATCATAAAGCTAAGCCATTTTAACCAACGCATTTGATATCCTTAGTCGCAACTAGACAATAAGAAAATTTGAAAAATCTCCCATATATAATATACAAAGTAAAATGTTCAACTTACTTTATTTGATTTAAAAAAGGAAAAATTAATGAATTAGTTTTACAACAGAGAAACAAATAATTCAAGTAGTACTTAAAAGACAAAGAAGATTTTTTAGAATGATTATTGACATTGAATTATCTAATGGAGCATTCGAAGAAGAATACAAAATTCAATTAACTTTACGAAAAGGTAAGTAGATAACATAGTAATTAACCGAATCGACAAAATCTTACAGCAAGTATTTACACCTCTATAGGAGGCTTGATTTCAGGGGCTTTGACCCAAAGATTTAATGCAAAACAGTTCCTCAGTAAATTGAAAAAAAATTTTCCGTTTTAAAATTGGCTTCTTCTATAAGTTTCTATCAAAAGCAGATTATTGGAGGAGAAATTACTTTTTTCGGGTTTGAGTTGTGCTTAGGAAATGTCATTGATATGCATGATATTAATAATTGATTATAATCTTTATTTGGATATTAATTTTATCTATATATTATAATGCACATATGTAACGAGTTAGTATGAAAAGTCAATGCTTGAATTTATTTCTGAGTTTTTCTATACATCAATGATAATAAATACTTTTCATGTTTTCATGAGAAAATTAAATTTAATTCTCAATTTAGGAATATTTACAACTTTTTTTGCAATAATATTACAGCACAACCTAAACCACGGTGTAATGTATCTCGCATTTTCAGAACACTTTGACTGGAATAGTCCACCATTTTATGTTTGTTGAATTAAAGAAATTACATTTCTAGAAAATGTATAGTTAAAAACCAAAAATTTTAGTTTGCTTATAGCTTTGAATGTAACTTAGGCCATAGCGTCCCTTTTCTGGGTAAACCTCTTAACAACATTTTTGGCGAAATTGAGATTTAAAGCAGAAAACTCCAATTTAACTAAAAATGTTCAGAATGTTAACAGAATTTTCCTGAAAGTTTTTATTTTTATTCATATTAGATAGTCATAAGAGTTTTTTTTGTTTGTTTTAAGTCGTTTTAATATATTTGGTCTTATCACGACTTATACAATAGAAAATTACTGTAGGCCATTTTAAATTTAGATTATAGATCTTATAACTAGGATTTAAAGGGGGTCGAGTCTAGTACCACTAGGCCTTCACGTATGGAACGGTGATCAATTGATCTAACTGCTGCGCCATTACGAAGCAGTTTTTATTGATTTCTCAAAAGTTACTATTTTGCAGTTACGAGGTTTACCCAGAAGGAAATCGATATATATATGTTACAAATCTATGTAAGATATTAAGTGTTGTGCTGATTTATCGTCGCCTTATACTTCAGTTGTTCTAGAGTCAAATTCCAGTGTAAGTCAAAAAGTTTTCTTGTGTTGCTAATAATCTCAGTAGTGATATGCATTAGTAGTAATATCATAGTAATAGTTAATGCGACCTTAAGTAATCACAAAAATCTATGAAAGTAGATTTATTTTAAATTGCACCTCTCTCATGAAAGCTGTAATTTGTTTCGACAATCCATTAGGCGAATAAACAATAAATTTTTACATTTATCTTTTTGGTAGCTAAAATTTTAGATTGAGATATTGCAAAATGATAATTAACCGTTTACAGACACGGTATTTTACACGCAAAATTCCTCAAATTTTTCAATCGTAAACTATATAATTGAAATTTGGACCAAAATCTCGCAAATAAAGCAGACGTACGCTTCTGGTTTAAAAGCATTCACAAGTAGGGTGTAAAAATGTATCTGCAAAGCTGGATTAATCTAGACCGGCGGTTATTGGGGGCGGAGACCCGCATTCCCTCATACTTTCCCACACGTTTCATAAACGCTGAGAGCATGTAAGACACGCGGGCCCGCTCCCACAAAGCGCCGCTTTTTGATGGCAATCGAACGAAGAAGATAATCACACACGTGAAGATCTAGTTATCTCTATCGCTGATATACTTCACCCTCGACCGTCTCTATTTGACTGCCGTCGTGCTGCCCTTTTGGCAACTGTGTGTATTAAAATATATCACGGATATTTGTTGTGTACGGAAAAACGTATTGTTCAAAAATAATATCGGTGTATGTATTTATTGTACGTTGCGATGAAGAAGATTGGTGTGAAGAATACACGCAACAGGTTGTTCTGCCACGATTGTTCAACTAAGCCTCCCACACCTCCCACACCCTAGATCATGATGTCACCCTGAGAAAATCTATAATAATTGGATTCATTTCATCTCTATGATGCGAATTCGATTCTAATTTAAAAGATTTATTATAAGTTTTTTTTCTTCCTCGATCAATTAATATTATGTAGGCTGATGCTTTATCTAAAAATGGGTATATATAATTTAGATCATATGTAGATAGAATGAATCGTGTGGTTTGAATCTTACCAATTATTATTTAAAAAAAAAACCTTACCACTATTCAATATGTGAGCTTATGAAAAAGGAATAATCACGATCAATTCTTACTTAATGTTTCAACTATTATTATAACGCCATTCTGACACATTTGATTTGAAATAAAAATGCTTTATATCTCGACTGTTTCACGTTGAACTTTCTTTTTGCTAAAATTTGAATTTGAAATTTTTCTTGGATTTATCAAAAATTTCTTTAAATGACCTTTAGATGGAAAAAATTAATATCTAGAATAAATTTACTGTGTTTGATCAACTTTCTATATTCATTAATAAAGAAAAAACGATCCGATGACACGTCTTTAATTTGTTTAAATTCTTTCCAATATCTCTTTAATAACGTGTATCGTAGAACCATTCAAGTTTCTACGCATTTGAAAAAATCTTTACTTCGAAATAAATCTGAATAATTTTTAGATCCATCGAATTCGCATTGCTAATAAAACAGAGAAACTGAACTTGTTAGAATAAAAAATGCAAATTTTCTTTAAATTTTTATTTAAGTCAATAAATTAATCTAGAAATTTTGTATATTCAAGCTTCAATGAAAGAAAAATCCGTTAACTTAAAGTATTTTTTGACTAAAAAAAGGTCATCGTCATTTAAATTATGATATGGCAGAAACGTTAAAGTAATGTCTACTTGAATTTAATTAATTCTCAATTAGTTTCTCAATAATTACTTATAAATACTTTTAAACTCAGGTATAAATGGCGTTAATTATTAGAGCAACAATTATAACTTTTTTTTTCATAAAAATATTTTCATATAATTTTAATGCCAATTTCCTCAAAAAAGTAATTAAAATTTAAATATATCCGTCAATTTTTTAATCTAAATTACAATTTTACTAAAAAGAAAATACATTTTTAGATATGGAATTATTTTTTTAATTGTCACTTATAAGATTATATAATTAGAATAATGAGGTTGGTCGATATGATTTTGAAATCGTGAGAGCTTTAAAAAATGGAAAGGTCATTGGTTATCTTTAGAACCATCAAAATCTGATTAAAAAATCACAATCTATGCTCGTACAAATTTATAGCTCAGTCCCAATTTGCAACATTTTGATAGTGACTTTCTAAATGCGCCAAATCTGGTGAAAAGTGCACTGATGATTCTTCTAGTTGTAGTCGTTTTGAACGAAGACTTAACGAGCCAAGTATAATAGATTTGTAACGATAGACTCGCACGTCTTCAGGGTATGAAAATTTCAACAAAATTTGCGTTTGTAGAAATATTAGCTTATTTTAAAAGTAAACATTTACGTGCATCTGTAATAATAATATATAGAGTATAATTATTAATTATACATACCCTGGAAATGTATTTTTTTATTTAGACAATCAACTTCATAAAAAATCTTACCTCTAAGTAAAAATAGGATTATTAATATAATAAATCATAAAATTATAATCTTTAATGCTACAAGATAATGCACGCGTAAAATATGCAATTTATGTCGGTTATAAACTATTTTTGTATTTTTGGACGTTTAAAATAAATAGAGTAGTTGATAAATATATTTATGTTCGATATATTTTTGTTTTTGTCAATTTATTGAGATTTTTACAAGAGGACTGCTTTTACGTCAACAAAATCTAAAATTTTGCTTTCAAACAATAAATATGCTAACAAGACAGAAAAACACAAGAAGACACAAAACTAAATTTATCATTTAACTTTTAAATATTGAATGATAACGATATTTTTCTTTCGACTACTGATAGTTGTCATAATTTACAATAGACATATTACACCACTTGCTAAATTTGTGGACATAATATGTTCCTTCCAAGCGACAACAAGCCGACCATTTCCGTGTACTAAGGTCTAAATGCCGTTCCACCCTACGAGGTGGTGCTTATGCACGTGCCTTGAAAAGGTGAGTTTGTAACCCAAGCAAACTTGTCAGTTTATGATGGTCGGATCTAAACACGTTGTAACCTATGCTAGTTTTTGGCGCGGCTTCGGTTAGGCCGACCCATTGATCAATCTGTTGGTAGACTTGCACCCGAGTAATTGCAGACAGTTCTCTTTGGTTCTTTCACACGCTCTCGTGCTCTCAATGCTCGTGGACAACCACGGCTTGTCGATTGGAACAAACCTAATATCGTATGTATATTGTATAATATGTTGTTGTACTGACAATGCTGTAGGATGCAATGGATGTTACGCGTAACGTAGCATTTCTAAATTTTATATACTGTACTATAGTCGAGCCTGGATAAGTGAAAACTGAATAAACGACAATCTGAATAAATGAGGCTAATAAATAGATAACGTCATTTTAATTTTTCAAAAATCTATACATACCAGAGTCCTTTTTCATGTCGGAGCATTTATAACTTAAAATGCTTTTCGTCTTTACTTCTATTAGTGAAAAACGAATGTATGTAAAGTTGAGATGTGTAAATACGTGAGAAAAAAAAAATTCAGTCTTGTAAGTCCTCACAAACCATAGTTTTCTTCTTACCAGATCCAAAAGATCACTTCAAACATGTAATTAACATCTTCTGTATGCTTAATAATGATTTTTTTAACAATAAAATAAAATAATTTAACAACTTTCATTATAAAGTATCACACAAAGAAAACTGGATACAAAAAACCTAAAATAAAATATCCTGATAAAGGTCTTTGGGTTAAAATTTGTCATAGCAAAACGTTAATAATTTTGGGGTATTAGTAAAAAGATGTATATGTCAAATCTGTTTATTTCAATTTTCTTACAGAAAATTTCTGTAATCCATAATTCTAGGTATATAAGAGATTTCACGGGAATCGAACTGAGCAAAAATTAACGTAAGTTATAAAGTAAATTCTATATTTAACATTATAAGGGCGGCCAATGTCTTATTAGTGATAATTACGCATTGTAATTTCTCAGGCAGAATTTAAATTTGAATTAATTTCTTGCTGAGAAGTTTTTTAAGGGACAAAAGGGTTTTTTAGGGCATCATTTTTAAAATGCTTCATGCATAAGTTCTAAAAGTCTTCGTATTTTTTATGTAATTTTTCTGCCATCTTTAGATATTACGATCTGTTCACGTAGTAAATTTCTTTGTATCTGCATCAAAGTTTCACGGTAGGTAATATAAAATGAACGTTATACAATATTAGTGTATTCTTTTCAACTTGTCTTCAGGATGTAGAATATTCGTAAATCATAAATATTTTTTTCTCTCATAAAAAAAGACAATTTTTTAATTTAACATTTTTGAGGATATGTTCAAACTTTTTGTTTTAACAATCATGAATTATATTAAAAACTCAACTTCGATATTATCTATTATAACAGTCAGTGAACCTATAAACTTGATGGTTCCTAATACAATACAAGATATTTGAAAACCTCAATATTTTTTTAAGAATGTGCTTAGATAAGAAGACTTCAATTTGGATAGAAAGTAACTTGTCGATTTTATAGAAAACTACACTAGAAATGTTTTCCTTAGTTAAAACAAATGTTAAATGTAATACTATGATTATGATGTGACTATTATTTAATGATTTATAATTTTTTTTTTTTGGGTTTTAACTCTTCCGCATAAGATTAATAAAATACAATATTGATTTTAAGTCGTATGAGATTTGTTAATTTTTAATACAAATGAACCAACATGAACCAGCTCGCTTTACTCGAAAGCAAACACAAACATTAGTCTATTGACTTTTTTAAACCCAAAAAGATGAGTTTCACGATAAAATCTAGGTCTGTTACATTTGAAATTTTACTACTTAATCTATTTAACAGTTTCTTTTCGGTCCGAAACGTTTAAGACAAATGAAGTAATATGGCCAGCATGAATTAGAAAAGTAAATATCGTGAAAGAAAAAATAACGCTTAGATTCAAGATCCAATCCTGGTCATTTTCCAAAAAAAATTTTTTTTTTTTGGTATTATTATTAAAACACTTAAGACGTGTTAGAGAAGAAAAAAATTTTAGCACCTGCGTTATTATGCGTTCACTTGCCAACTATAACCTCTTATTCTCAAGTCATTAAACTAATAAGTATTACGGTTTATTATTCGAGAGTCGATCTAAGTAGAAAATCGAGGAAAAAAATGAAAAGGACTCATCAAACTTCTATTTACACATTAATTAGTTAAAGCCGCCGGTACAAAATCGGTTAATTGGTCCGTTAATACTCATTAACGTTGACGTATAGCTGGTTAAATAGACGTTGTTGTAGTTATAAATTTCCTAAGTCGAATAATAACTTCAGTGTTTGATCAGAAAAAAAATCTTATCGTATATTTATCATATCAATTTAACAATTTTTTCTGGCGTAAAAATACGATACAAATAAATCATGACAATTAAATATATTTGCATTATGCGTTATGGTTGATTTTTTAAGGCAAAAATTAATATTTCCACACAGGTAATGTCGTTGAAAGATTTATTTGCCTTGGACACACAATAATGAATCTGACAATGTGGTGTAAATTTTTATCTAAATTAATTTCAATATTGACTTAAATTTACTAAACATTAGTTAAATATAGGAAATTGGATCATCGTCTCGCGTTTTTATTTTGTTAACATTATTATTCTTATGTATAACGATTTAAAATTTCCACATGCTATTTAAGTGTCTCGCACGTTTTAATAAACTTTCCTTAAATTCCGAAAAGATATCAATAAGGAGGTGCATTAGAAATTTGTGAAAAAACGCATGTCGATAAATATAAAGAAAATATTGATAGATATACTTTTCTTTTTAGAATTACCTTATTATTTGAAAGAAAATCCTGTTTATATTGAACTCGACTGATTTGGTTGAATATTTACAAAAAATCTTTACTAATTTTGTTGTGTTTTAGTCGCTTTTTACATATCTATTGTCATATTACAAATGTCCTGTTTCCGTAGGTCATATAAATCTTAGATCTTACCTATATCTAGGGATTCAACGGAGATCGAATCCAGTACCACTGACGCATGTAGCGGAGAGAGCAAATTGCTCTAACCACTGCGCCACTAAGTGGACCAAAATGTTATAGAGAATAAAAAACAATTTTTTTATCTTAAATGGTAAGTTAAGTAACAATGTATCTACAATCTATTTACTATTTTCATAATTGAAATATGATGAATGTATTGTTTCATAATCTTTTAAAAATAAGAGCTTCTTTATCAAGCTTTAAACTAACCTTTTGTGCATACCCTATTGTCTCCAAACATTCGTATTTATATAATTTAACATTGTATACTATCTAAAGTTTTCTGCGTTAAAAATAATTTACCGAATGAGCATATAAAACATCTAATAAAACAACCCACTTGATGGCGCAGTGGTTAGAGCAACTGCTCTCTCTGCTACATGCGCCAGTGGTTCTGGGTTCGATCCCTATCGAATCCCTAGATATAATATTAAAAATTAAGATTCAAGACCTACAGAATATTTCTGTGTGTAAGAGAGTCGTGATATGACCATAGATGTTAAAGCGACTATAAACATCCAAAAAAAAAAAAAAAAAATCTAATAAAAATTAAGCCGGAATTTATTCGAGTAGAAATAGTAATAGAAGTAGGAATTATTTGATAAGTATATAAAATACTGAATAATTTTTTACATAATTACCAAGTAAACTTAATGAAAATTTTGTGTTCTTTACAATGACAATTTTTTTTTTTAATTTCTTTCAGTTCAAACGTTGTAAGTCGTTTTTGAGAAGAAAAAAAATATTGTGTGGTTTTACGAAACCACGATGCAAGTGAAACTTTTTCTTATTTTAAGCACTTAAGTAACTGAAAATTGTCGGAAAGTTATTTAGGGTATGAAAATAGAATAGAAAGAAAGGGATGTGGCACGAATTCACTGTCTGCGTTACGCGTACCGTTGCAACTATTTTTGAATTTCCATTATTGATGTGAATACTCGAATGTTATTTTCATTATTGAATTTGTTGATTATTGTTAAATCGATCATCTGCCTGTTGTTATTTACGAGTATTGTAACATCACCGTCGGATATTTTTGCACTATTCTCTCTAGCTGTATCTTTGTCTATCATGATCAAGTGAACAATAACATTTATATCAATACACTGATTGAAATACAAATACTAATACAAATATGATTGACAATTAATGACAACTTATAATATAATAAAACGTTGTCATGGAGAGGAAAATAGCTTGTTACATTCAGTAATAGCTCGCGTAACACGCCTGGAAAAACGACATGGTATATAGCTAACAATGTGTATACGAGCTCTGCCGAACACTTGCCGATTCCCTGCCGAGAATGTGTTACATTTAGCGACATGCTAAAGACAAGCCAAAAAATTTGAGACGATGTATAAAAAGTTTCACTTTAAAAACAAATACAAACCAAAAATGTACAAAAATTAATATTATTCGAAACCAGAGCAACATTTTTTTTCTGAGAAACTCTTTGGTTTAAATTTTCATGTAAAGTTTCTAGATTTTAGATAAAGCACTTGTGTAGAAGTCACTATCATTACGTAGTATTATTAGTTTTTTAACCCCTATTGACTCAATGGTTGTTGTTGAGAACATAAAAAGAAGATTTTGACAAAGTTTACTTCTTCAAAAATAACGTATATTTTAAAACGAAATTTTCGTACTACCCGTTTTTTATTGTAGTTGAAGTTGGCGAGTTTTAACTTTTCTTCTTGATGGTCTCCAAAAATAAAATTTCCATCTAGGTTTTATGTTTCTCCGATGAGCAAAAAACTTGTCAACATATAAATTGCCATAATTATAGCTATTTATTCAAATAAATAAAATTTATCTATTTGAAGACTAGGTAGTTAGATCAAGTTGAGAACAATGGTCTTCAAAATAAGATTTATGATTACTTAATATAATTTCATATAAAAAAGATTAAAGTTTATTACGATTTTCCTCTTATATGAGAAGTTCCTAAATAAAAAGTGATTTAGAAATCACGCCTATATAGTCAACCTTAAGGATTGTTAAAATTTCACAATGCATTTTCCAATGATATCAATAATGAGAAACGGAAAGAAAATAAAACAAAATGCCTGGCCTTGTAACAGATTATCTTGCACTTCCGTTTAAATCAGTGCAATTGTTAAAAGTATTTTTGTTTCTTACATTTGCGCACGAAAACGGGTGAATGATAGTGAATTTTTCTTTGCTAATTAATAGATATTACGTATGTATGTGGATCAGATGATGTAGGTGTGCTCTCTTTTGATTTAAAAGTCCATCTTCGAAGCGATTTCATGACGAGGTGTGGGCGTGCGATTAACACGAATATCCGATCGCATTTATCGTTAAAAATTCATCGCAGCCAGGCGAGAATCGTTATCGCACCCCATGAATAGATTCGAAACACCATGCAACACAATACCCAGGTACATACATTTGCGCACTTAGCGTATTTAATTTTATTATTTTAGATTACAAATGAGAAATCGGAGATAAAGCCTTGATGAAAATAGAAATGAATCATAAATTGCCGCCAAGAGTTTCCATCCTACATGCACACGAAACGAACGACGTAATGAACTTCCTGAACGACTTTGCAACGATTTAGGTTTACAGGCGTTTTAAATATATTCAAAAATTAAAATTATGTGTTGATTTAATTTTGCACGTTTCCAGTTCACTCGACGAAGAACGTAGAGATATATAAATGTTGCAACAAGTGTAAATGATGCTGAACATCTCATGAAATAGTTTTAAATAAATGCTCGATAGTAAATAAATCGACGTTCTGTCGCATTTGAAAATAGCAAAAAAAATCAAAGCAAATATATCTGTAAGCTATACACCACCTATACACCATCTATCGAAGCTAATGTTTACATGTACTAATTAATAATTACAATCTTTTAAATAATTTATCAACATGACAATATTTTAACGACAAATTATGAATAAAGATCATGTAATCGACGAAGATCATTTATAATAAATAAGAAGTTTTCTTTCGTAAACGTCATTTGCGCCTCCTCTTCGAAAGGCAACGGCTATTTAAAGAGGCGTGGATTGAAAATTAAATAATTGAGTGATTTGTATTAAATTTTATTTACTTAATCTCATAATTATATACTGAAGCGTATATTGGTTAAAAAAAAAGAGAAAACATCCTAAAATAATCAGGGGGTGAAACAGGTATAACCATTACACGTGTTTTTATAGTTGCTGAATCAACAAATAAACCACACTTTGGGTCATACACTGCTTGCAAAACATATTAATTTAATAACCAAAAATACATGCAATGATTTCCAGTTGATTTATTTTTTTTCTGAATAAAACAAAGAAGATTTTTCATAAAGAAAATAGAATATAACTACAAACGAGTTTTTGTGTACACTATTTACACAAATGTACCTACCTAATTATCTTTATTATTGTGTGATACGAATACTTATATTAATACGGCTATTACGGCTTTAGATGTTTCTTTTTTTAAATATTAAAGAGAAAGAGGCATAAAGGAAAATCAATTCTCTACGATTTTTAGATCTAAGAATATCACAACCTATATTAAATCAGCCTTTCTCAGGATACCAATTGAATTATTACAAATGAGTATGTAGTGTTTCATACTGCTCTTCTTTGTTAATAAGTGTAGGTCTATTTTGAGTAGGAAACATGTAAATGATCAGAACTAAAATATTCATACTTTTGCTTTCTTGCTTTAAATTTAATATCTTGCAGTAATAAGCAAGCGAAAACCAAAATAATAGCTTAAGAACAAAATAAAGGCGAGCTTTCTAATCATTATATAATACCCATAAACAGGGTTTCTCACCAAAGAGAGTACATATCAAGTGTACAATATTGGGATGTCTTTATAAAGATTCAATTTGTTTGAATATAAACGAACATAGATAAAAGTTACAGAAAAAAAATATTTAAAATCAACTTATTATTCTGGCCAGCTAGTTCAAGTGTAGCGACGGATTGAAAGGGTGATTAATGCGTGTTTTTTTGATATGTGGAAATAAAAAGTTTGATAATTCCTGATCTAGGATGGACTCCACTTTCTAGCTGCTCTTCTTTATACCGTTATATACATTCGTGTAATCAAATCGTGTAAATTTGAAAATAACCACTTGTAGTTAAGTTAAGGAAATAAATTTGTGACAAAACTTACAAAATAAAACGCATAAATCCAAAGGATAACTGTGAAAGATGCAGTGAACTAAATTTAACTCAGTATCAAAAATACTTTTAGTTGATAATTAAGGATCCATCGCAATTAGTTATGTTATGAAATAAATTAAGCTTGATATTAATTACGATAACTTAATAATGAAATAATTTTGCAGAATCAATGCTTGACTTGTCTTGATATTTAAATACTAGATAATATTTGATTTGATTTCAAGTCAAACTTAGTTCAAGTAAGTCAAGTTTTTAAAATCAAGTAAAATAATGAATCCATATTGGAACTTGTTTCTGTCCTTTTTTGACTACCTACGTACTTGGACTGTTTCAATTTTCTCGACTCAAATAGGAATATTGGGCATAAGGATTCATCAAGTAAAGTATCTAGACATTTTTTGCAGTGCATTATGCTTAATTTTTAACCTTGAAGGAAGTAATATAAGTTGCAAATTTAGTGCTTGGGTTGATATTTATAAGATATGAACATTTGACTCAAATTTATTAACTTTAAGCCAAATTTAAGTCAAGTAGCTTTAAAACCAATTCAAATAGTAAATCTCAAGCTCTAATTGAGGATCAAAATCAACCTCTTTATTAATGAAACAGCCGCATGGTTCTGCCTTTACTTATTTTACTTCTTAGCGTTCAATATATTCATTTTTCAAACAGACTTTGATATAATTTTTCATCTCCGATATACATACACTTAATCGCTACACGTGTGATGTACTATACATACTTGTACGTAAAATCGAAGGTTATTCTATAACAGTGATTTTATTTTAACAACGATCATTATATGAAATGTTGTATTTAAGGGATGAACAAGTTAAAACACTAAAGTTAAAAACCTAAAACTATACACTAAAATACAAGTTAAAAAATTACTATGAAATAAGTAACATATACTCTCTTAAATAGAAATAGTAACTTTAGTGATTATTCACAATTTTTGCAGTGCAGAGTGTACCACTAAATTCATTTAAATTATTTTTCACTACAAAATAGTGAATAGTCACTATTTGATAGTCGAAAGTCACTATTTCGATTTAAGGGGAAATCTCAATTTTAGGAAATGAATTCAATGACTATAAGAAAATTTTTAGAAATTCAACAAATTACTTCAGTGAAAAACGCTTAAAACGAAATTCGAATAAACTAACAGAATACAGTAGCCCCAACTAAAAATGTACGTTTATGATTCCATAGATAATTTTGTTTTCTTTTAAGACGAAATTCGTTTTACTACACAAAAATGTTGATCTGATCTTTTTTAGTTTTATTGTAGGTAATCGTTTTCTAATGTACTCTCAAACAATGTTCATACATTTTCTTGATAAAATCGGTGTAGAAAATGAAAATTCTGTAAAATTTTCATCATGGAAGAAGAATTTTCTGGAAGTATGTTCATCATTTTTATATTTTTATTATTAGTAATGTTTTTTTTTTACAAAATTTTATCCTAATTCATTAACAAACCTTCAACGTTTCTTACTTGTATGTTAATATACCTTAAATAATAGAATATAGATAATATTTACTCTCAGAGATGTCACTTCTTACCCAAAAGCAACCTTAACAAATCAAAACAACAAAAATCTCAAATCAAATTAGAGGTCTAAATGCAATTTAATTTACCTATTTTCGTTCATATGTAAAAGATAAAAAACCAGCACCTCTTAATTACTTGTTTTTTTTTTTGTTGTTTTAATTGTTCTTTTGCATTTCACTATTGTTAATAACTAAGACAAGGGCGCAGATACAATTTACTTTTTTCCAATGTGTGAATATATGGAAATTGAATCCGCATGGTAGCTACATTTATTCAAATGTTAAATTGTTTGCTTATTTCACTTTTTATTCTCACTGATTGTTCTTTTGTTGCAGATGGTAAAATTTACGATTTAAATCTATTTACCTTAATGAACTTTAATCTAATTAACGAAAACAAATTTTATACTTGCGTAATTGTAACTTGGAAGAACAACAACTTATCAATAATAAAGAATTTGAATAGAGATTAATTGGTATGAACCTTTTTATGAAAAAAAAAAATGAATTATAAGTCGTTGTTTACCATTATTAAGTACAGATATTAAATACTTAATTTTTGAAAATTTCTATAATTTACAGGTATGTTGTTCTTGAAATTGAACATAACATACTTTAATTTCAGAACAAATATTATTTTGATTTAATTGAAAATATTTTCACTATAGGTATTATTATTTAATATTATTTTTCCTAAATATACCTAGGTTTGTACTTGTTGGTATTAATTGTCTGCAAGATTTTAGTAATTAAGTTGAAAAAATAATTAATATAAAATATACACGACAAAAAAATATTAAAAATATATTTAATATAGTATCCTCTTTTTACAAAAAAAGTTAAAGTTCTTGTAGGAAGAAATTGCTGTACAAAATACTAATTAAGTTTTCAGGTTTAGTCTGCACTTATTGCATAATAATATATTTTATTAAATTGGTTCATCCAATTATAAAGTTATTAAGCTTTATTAATCTGTATTTAGTTCAACGGTTGAAATAATAATTTAGGCATCGGCATATCGTCTCGTTTATACATGCAGAAAATAATGCCGTTCGTTCGCGCTTAGGTTTGCTTGATTGCTTCAATATCTTTTAATTGGATTAACACTCCATCGTCACGAAATAATTCAATGAAAATGTCTATTATCGATAATGGTGAAATAATTAACCATACAAGTAATTATTCAAATGGCTTTATAAAAATATTTCTCACGCTTTCAAATCAAAGACGAATTAATTTTTGCATTATTGGTCGGATTTTAATTATCTTTTTAAAAATGTAATCGAAAAATTTTTGAGCCATTTAATTGCATTTAAAAATAATAGCTTTAAAAGATGCACTGGAATAAATTGAAGTTATCTTAGTCTATTTGATTGATATTGCGAATTAAACTTAAAATATCTCAAATATTTTGACTGCTTAAGTCAAGGTGTTTATTTTTCTTTGTATCTTAATACATATTATATAAAGTTTTTTTCAAGATTGAGTAGGAATTTTACATTTTGGTATATGTCTCAATCAAGGAAAACATAATAAAAATTTTAAGGAACAAAAATGAAAATATAAAAAGCATTCTTTGAGCAAGAGAGAAAACAAATATTTGGCAATAAAATTAGTTGTATTCGATATTACGTGGGATTAAACTTAATAAAATTATCACATCAATTGATTGGAAAACTGAATGAGTTACCCTACAATATATTACTGAATTATCAAACATTGTACATAAGTACTTTAGGTATATGTCCTTTTTGTAAATTGACCATTTATCTAGTAAAATAAGTATTCAAAGGAATACAAGTTAAAGAACATTATTGAGTTTCAAAATGTTTTAGTATGTATGAAAGAAGCCTTCTTTCATGGCTGATTATTTCTTTCAGGATACCAACTGAAACCCAGGGGTCGGTAACCTGTGACCCATAGGCTACTTGAAGCTGCTCATATGCCTTGTTACGGTCCATTATATAATTTTTTTTGTACGAATAAAACGAGAGAAAAATATAATTGTAGTTTATACTAAACGCCTCACTTTTGGATTTTTTTCGTTTTTAGTCTTATATTTGGCCCCGTACATAAAAAAATTGGCGATTTATGTATACATTTATAAGACGCTTTATACTGAATTTTTTATATATAATCGAATTGAACAAAAAACGAAGAAAATTAAGTACTAAATAAATTGATTTTTCACAATAAAAAATATTTAATATTTTAGCTTATTGTCACTCAATATATCTATAAGACAACTTCTAATAATACAATCAAAGCTCACGAAGATATCATCAATGTTAATATCGTGGTTTCTGAATAAACAAAATGCTCTCTCCTTTCCCGGAAATTATTCCAAACGTCACTAGTTAGGAGAAAAACTTAGGTACAATTCTAAATTAAAGAATCCCAAAAATATAAATTATAAATCACTTGACAATATTTCCTAGTTTTTTTTTCGTAATAAAGAACTGCAGTATGCATATATATCTACTTCAATCCAAATTTTGAAAAAAAAGCTAATATACCTAAGAAAAAAAGAAAATTACATACGATGTGATACGAATAAATTACGATTACTATCATTTCGTTAAAACTTTATTTTCCATGAGGATATAATGTTTTAAAGATGTTTATGTGAACCATGGTTTTTGCCAAATTTGTAAAACTAGTTTCTTGACAATTAACAATTTTTCAAATTTATTTGTTTCCGGAAGTGAGCTGTTGAAAACGAACACATCATATTCAATCTTGTTTATATTGTTTAACTTACACAAAAATGCACACAATTTCAACTTCATCAAATTCCTAACGCAAACAAAAGTTTTCTTGGATGAAAATGACAAGTTCAAATATTTGATTAAAAATATAGTTTCCAATATAAATTGTAAGACTACACATATCGATGGTCCATACAAATTATATTATAAACTTTTTCAAGTTTCAACTCCATTACTTTTAAACAAGGCGTAAATTAGATTATTATCTCCGCACAAGTAAAAAAATCGCTGTAAAAGCTAATTGATTCTTGTTCAAAACATTGGCCGTGTAAAAAGAGAGTTCTAAGATGCGATCGTCTGTCAAAAGAAAATACGATACCGAATGGGTGTTATGTTTTTTTCAAAAAGCTGCGCTCCATAAGATCTTTGCATAGTAGGTACACTAGTGTGAATGAAGAAGACTTATGACCCACCGAAGCCATTATTGGGACCACCACAGATGCAGTATCACACACATTATTCGGGATAACCCGTTCTCAATAAATTATGGGGATTGGGGGCGTGATAATAGATTTACAAAAAATGAACAAAAATTAAAAGGGTTATAAATCTTCAATGATTTCAATTCCTTTAATATATAACCATTTTTAATGTTAAATTTGAACTAATTGATTTTTCAACAACGATAAGAGGTTTTAAAACTGAAGTCATTACTCAGTGGCTTAAATAGACTATAAGAGGTAATGATAGATGAGTATGTATAGACTAATATACCTATTAGAATATAAAATATCCGTCGGGCGGCTGGAGATTCCAACGCTACCGCACAAACAAAACCCGCACACAATTTACAATTGAACAAGAAATCTCAACTAACTCTTTCGTTCAAATGAGTGACAAACTGTTAAATATTATATTAATATCGTTATGATTATTTACCAACCGGTTAAGTTTACATCAAAACCCTAAACAATGGGTGTAATTCTCGTACTAATAGCTACACAACCAGCGGTGACCTGAAAGACAATGGTTTTTGCACAACCAACAACAATCAGTTTAACCTGGCACGCGAGCTACGAACAAAAAAACTGAAAATATAACGCAATCGACATTGAGCCTCGTAACTAAAACAATAGAGAGAAAAACCACCTGTACAAAGACTAATGTGTGTGTGAATGAAAGAATAAATTAATGTAATATTAAAATCTGATTATGCAAATTCAGACGGCATGCGTCGGATGACTTAACGTCTCTCCAAGAAAAACCAGGAATGTCTTATCATAAAGACAGAGTCGTTATTTCTCGTTACATTGTTGCACTTAAAATATTGATTTTGACGTAAATTAAAATGTTTCAAAGAACTGACTTACCGTATATATATTATTAAATGATCAACAGGTTCCAGGTTTAAGATAAAACTGTATACGATTTATTGTCCAGTTGTTACAGGGTTGCTCACGCTTTTTTTATTAGAACATTTTCCAATTTTCCATGTGTCAAGTCTTCGATATATTTAGATCGTCGATATTTAAATAGCCACATTAATTCACTGAAATCACATAGCACAATCGATATTTCACACGGATTCTGTGATTGATTTAATCAGCAAACAAGAGCACAACAATCGCAAAGGTGATGATTTCGTTTTGTGTTGACATAAAAGTTTAGCGCTCGAAGATGATACCGATGGAAAAATATGACAAGTGGAGCACTAGATCAGTTGGGAACTGAGTCACTTAACGTCATAGCGATAATTGATTCGCATTTAAAGAGAGAGTATCGAATTATTGGTATCACACCTTACGCACTTTTCGAGTGAAATATGTATTGAAAATGAATGTAAATAGTCGTCAAAATCAACACGAACAGAGGATCGCACAAGAAATGCAGCGCAGCGCGAGGATCGCCGTTCACAAGATTATAAGCGAAGATGCTCCTCGTCAATAGTTTCTGTAATGTAGTTCGCTCGGGGCGCAACAGTTCCAATACGGCACACGAGAGCACCTCCGCAGTCCGCACCGCTAGTGATAGTTTATTTTAATGGGATGCTTTGGGTCCTCTTCTTTGCTAACAAGTTGATTTTGAAAGAGAGAGCACTTCGTCGCGGTAGAAGGGGCATCAAAGACCTTAAGAAACGGCTTCGGCATAGGCACCACGTTGACTCTCGTACCATAACCGTATGGATTTTCACTACGACCGAGCGAGAGAATCGACTTGGGTCTTTGCTGTTTCCTTTCTCATACCTGTCGGTAAGCGCCGCCTTATTATTATTTGCCTCTTTATTCGACTTATTCATGCTCGAAGCCAAAGGATGTTGACAAGAAGGATCCAAATTTTTGAAGAAGGGATAATTTATGCAGAATTGAAAATCTGTCATATTGAGACGATGCGGGTGATCAGGTGCTATTCTTGTCCTTGTCTCGTGTGACTTATGGTGGAATATTTACTTGTTTTTTATGTGAATCTGGCAGTATTCAAGTATCTTCACCATTCTTTTAATTTATCTATTTTTTTTTACATTTCTCATTCCGTATAGATACAGCTTGCCTCTGTATTATATTTGTCCTTCCTATAAAAAAGGATACCATATTAACTTTTTTCTCCAATTAGTTACTGTTCTTTACGATGCAACACTGCTAAAATATATTTTTTGAACTTTTAAGAAAAAAAATACCTACTTAAGAAAATTCCAAAAAAATATTTAGGTTACATTTAAATTATATAAATATGTATATAGAGTAAAAGCGTTATTAAATTATAACTTCAATATCCGGAAGTATTTACTTGCCTACATAATGCTTGTGATTTTTCCGCTTCAGCAGGTTGCATAGTTTATAACAAGCTTTTCTAATGGTTTTGCAGCAAGATTCGCCATTTAGATGAAAAATGAAATAAGAAAATACAATTTTAATTAGTTACACAACCACACAAAAAAATAAAAAATATTTGACCCAAAGATGTCATTTATATTGGCTTCCGGTGTATTTTTTCATGCTAAACAAGAATCCATTTTTTTTGACACTTTTTAACTTTCAGAAAATCGATGAAAAATGTCACTGTTGCATAAAAAGGAATATCTGATCCAGAGACTTTCTGAAAAATAAAGAGTGATGGAAAAAAATAAAAACTACTGATTTATGTTCAACACCCCAAATACAATGAAACTATACTTCATAGGTGAATGACAAATTATGGGAATTTTCCAACAACTTTTCAGTTTTCAGCGATTTCCTGAAAATTGAAGAATGCAGAAGAAAAACTAACTCCGGATTCGTGTTCAGCGTGAAAAAATACACTAGAAACCTATGTAGAATATAGTGATCAGAATGGTCAGATTTATCGGGATATAGAAGAACATGAAATGTGTCTAGATTTTCATTTAAATCTGCCTAACAGTTTAGGTGATGCTAGTAGACTTTGTTGTAAGCCAGATTTTCTATAAATATAAAAAAAATCGAGATAAAAATAAGAAACCAGGCTTATTTATCTATATTTGGGGTTTCAAAGCTACTAACTTCTGCTTTATAGGTTTACTAGTTAATATACAGATGTACTATACCAGAAATAATCAAACAGTTTAACGGTATGTCTTCCTATGAAACATTGAAAGAACACCTCAATCCAAAATTAACATAACATTGCATTTCAATCTAGGTCTCGTTATTTGAAAATAAGGATTTAATTGTATTTTTAAGAGTTCTTTTGAAACCACAATTCTTAAAATATGAATATAGTGTTCTGTCGAGAATTCAATAAAATTTCACTTTTAAGAACTAGTATTTTACTCTAATGTAAGATTAAGTTTATCAATGTTTTAATGTTTCTATCCACCATGCGACTACCATCAGGTAATTTTTCACAACCCACAAATGGGGCCGCGATCCATAGTTTGAATACCACTGTATTATCCAATTACATAGCTAACCTTCTTTGCAAAAGATTCATCACATACGTTATTTAATGTGTTAGTCTATTTTCTTGACAGGTTTTAATAATAGACTCCAGACGAAGCGCTGCTTTTCTTCGAGATTGAAATTCACTCCACGTTTCTACTGCTGATACTGTCTCTCTGCGCTCACTTACGATTATAATATATTTCTATGAGTAAAATAAATTCCGTCACACATTATTTTTATATCCAATTCAATATTGTTTCAGAGACATATTTCTTTTTGATGTCGAGGAAATGCAACATCAAGAATTAATTTTCTATCGCTTCGGATTCTAAGAATTAAATTATGCGGCCGACAAAATTTGATTTGATTGTCAATGAAGTTTCAATTGGATTTTTGAACGAATCGCATTTATCCTTTTTCCACTTCACTAAAGATTTTATTAGTAATTATAATTTTTTCTGCTAAAATATTTAATTGTTTCATTTGGTATAGTTTCTGTGGCATCTGAAAATATATTATAAATATTTATGAATGCTTTTTTCAATTGTGAATGTTTTATTTTCTCTAAAAGCGCAATTGAATTCAAACAAAAATGAATAGCTATTCCTTCGCCTAGTTTTATAATGGATGTTATGCTGTTTTTGAATCAAATTACTGTAGGCGTAATTAATATTACTGAACGAAATACATTTGAAATCCTATTTATATATAGGTATAAGTGTCCACGTACTTATAGTTTATGTCACAAGAAAATAAACTTAAGAATCTCGTAATAATCCATATATGTATTGTATCTTTAGAAACCAGGTACTAATACGACATACTGCAATGTTATTTTATTAATATTAATTAAATATATCATAACGTAAGAAACATATTTTCTACAAAAAATGATTTCTTTTTTGTTTGTCTTTTCTACAATGGGAGATATAATCGATTCTCTGAATAAGGTAGCACATTTAGTCAAGGGATCTGTGTGCCTTAAAATGGACTTGATTTCGTTCTTTTTTTTGCTAATGTAAACTCTATGATTGATGTTTAATGCGTGCGACCAAAGTCCATATTAGAATTCGTTCTGAATTTAGATCTAGGTAGATATATTTAAATTGTTAAATCGCATCCGCATTTATTAGATCTTTTGATTATTTTTTTAAATTTATATTATTTATAAATTTATAGTATTTATTTATCTTTTTTTATTTATTATTTATTCATTTATCTTTTTTACCTATATTTTTCGACATAATATTTTAATTTTTGAGTGACTATATGATGCTAAAATAGATTTTGGTGTTGTTGTATGAATCTGCGATTTATGTATCTACATATAAGTATAAGGGTGTTGATGTTTTTTCAGGATCGAAGGGTTTAGTCTCAAAAGTGTATGCCAATTTTTTTTTTCTATGACTTTCCATGTATCTATGCACAACACAAGTATAAAAGCTCAACTAAAATTAACACCCGTGTACTAAAATTATTTATTTCCCATAAATATAAATGTAGTTATTTTCTTAAACTTAATGAAAGTTTATTTTCCTATATATTATTTGTGAAAAATTCTACTCTAATGTTAACATTATATTTATTAAACGCAACCTGCCACAATCGTTTGTGCATTCACGCTCAAATTGAATGATTAAAATGTCGTTCTTACAATGAAAATATTTCGATACAACCTAAAACTTTTGCGAATTATATATTTTCGAATTTTCTATCGAAATCAAGTCAAAAATTAATTATTATACCGTTTTGTTGTAATTAATGTAAACCTTTTCATAGTTCAACATTTGGTTTCCACAAAGTAGATACAAGAAAAAGCAAGTTTTTGAGAATCGGAATTATCTGGCCATTTATAACTAGACATATCAATATCATAACTAAACCTACCCTTAAACAAAGCTCTTACTCTTATATTGGAAATATTGATATTTTCCTTAACTAAAATCTTACAACGTGATAATTTTGTATTAAATCAGAGGTGACTAACCCAAATTATTTTGCGGGCCACTTTGGAAATGCATCATAACTCTGCGAGCCGCATATAAAATTATATTTTCCCGTATTAAATTAAGGCACACTATAGACAATCTTTGAAGTAAACTTAAATATTATGAGTAACTATTATTTTTTACTATTATTCTTACATTTAAGCATAGACCATTTAATAATGATGCTATTTTAATACTTTTGGCATTATAAAACAAATATATCGTGTAAAATTGTAATGAATGGCTACCCCTGTATTAAATATTGAAATGTTCAAAGATAAAACTTCCAAACTGTAATCCAATTTCAGTACTTATTAGTTTTAATATTTTCAAAGAATATTCTATTACATCAAATTTTTATATAATTCCAAAAGCATTTTTTCACTGATGAATTGATTACTTACAAAGCTTTCAATTGTGATGAAACGTTTCCCTTTGAAAAAAAAAAGAAAAAAAATCTCTCTAAAGTTAAAACATTGTTTATAAGTTTTTGTCTAGAGATACATTTTTATGAAAAATGAGCTAATTGATATGTAACCATAAATTGTTTAACCTAGGAATTAAAAAGTTTTTTTCTTTTGATGTGGTAATATGTATATTGTATTTCTTAACTACTTTTTGTCGAGTACGACTATATACTAATTTTATGCTAAGTTAGTTGGATGATTTTGAAAGTATATTGTTTGCAATTTTTGGGTAAGTACTTTTTAGTTACAATATAGTCAACCACGCCACTATAAGTGATCTTGGTAAGTACCTACTTATTCAATGACAAAAAAAAATACATAAAAACTATGGTTTATCAACACAGCTAAAAAGTTTTTACTACTTGGGTAGTTTGTGTAGTTGATTTCTACATAGTTCGTGCGGTATCTCTTTTTTATATGGGATAGTGTGATCATTCAAGAATCAAGTATTTGTAAGCTCCTGCTTGTGTTTGTGAGCATAAAACATACTTGCTGAAATCTAACAGATATTTGTGCTATTTTCTTCTGTATAAACATTTTGGATTACATTCTGGAGGTTGAGTTGTTTAGCATATCCATACAAGAGTAAAAAGGATCATTAAAGTTAAAAACTAACATATAAAACAATAATGTCCATATGGAGTTACTAAACTAAAATAATTAGTATGTGAATTATAATTAGGCAAATAATTCAATTTTATTCAATAAACATTTTGCAAAAATAGAAACTTTGTATATATAAAATAGATACCTACCCACGTAACAAACCTAACTGTGATACTTTAATTTGAAACATTTCAAAGATTCAAGCGAGGATACATATCTAAATGGACGACAATTTCTAACCGAGCGAGCAAAAATTGCGTAATTAACTTTATTAATTTTCGTGGGTGGGTTCAGTTTAAAGTTTTCTCTTTATGTGTGTACAAATATACTCATTTAAGCAGTAATATTTATTTTGTAATTTGTATGAAGGCTGCCACATATTTTGAATAATATTATTGTTATTAACATAATATTCATAGAATAATGGAATTATTGGATTAATATTTTTTGATAATTTTTTTACGAAAATTAAATTTTGGATTATGGCCATAAATTATTAGTAGGTGGTCTTTTATGTTTAAACTAAAACATATTATAATGACAATGCAAATGTTTGCGAAGATATTACATAAATGATTTTATTGGTGAAAAAAGTGGTATTGAAATTAATTATATTTTACATATATGAGCGCTCAACAATTCTCCGACAAGTATGAAATAAAAAATTGTAATAATCGTAAGTTTTATTTTATTTTTTAATTGACTCGTCTTTGTACGAGAAGAGAATACATTTTCAGGATGTAATAATGTTAATAATATTGTATTTTAGTCAACAATATATAATAGGAGTGAATTTTAAATATATCTCATCAATATAAATTTCGGAGATTAGCTCAGTCCAGTCTATGAATTATTTAGAAACTGAGCAATTTCTAATTTTAAATTCTTTTCATATTCCATGTTTTATTTCACGAAATTTTATTGAGGATAAATCTGTTTAACGATCGTGAATCGTTGTGATTAAAATATGTCTTTAATGCGGAGAAGTAGCCTGTTGGACAGGTTCTTTTTATTTTGACCTCTCAACTGTAGACCACTTTCGTTAACCTTCATCTTTCGTTTACTGCATAAATTTTTCTATTCTTTTTGAATCAATTTGCATTTTTCAAAAAAAAAAAAAGAACAGCTAAAATATATTCAATTTTAACTAGATTTTTGTCAAGTAATAAAAAGTCTTTTGACTTTGGCTCTCTAAAAAGTTACTTAAAATCTGCGATAAAAAATCAGTGTCGTTAAAATGCTCGATTAGTTTCAATAATGATAAGATAATGATATTGCTTTGTATTATTTAAATTTTATCGATTAAAACCAAAAAAAAAAAAATGCTTGTCAAAATCGATTTTTTGTGAGATGTGTTTAAATTTTATGAATAAGGATGTACATATTTATTTCATAGAGGACAATTATGTGATTGCCAACATTTTTATAACTCAAAAATTCATTATATCCATAATAAAATTAAATGAATGCAATATTAAAGAAATAAAAAAATATACTCCATAATTGAACTTTTATCAGGTACGTGGGCTCTTATTATATTAATAAAAGTTTAGTTCTTTTAAATAATAAAAATTATTGTTAATTTATTTAACAAATCGCTAAATTGAATCTTGCTTGAGCTTTATGCATATACGAACATAAAACGTATTTTTCAAATAACTTATTTAGTTAAGCTTTTCGTTCACAGCTTTCATCATTATCTTCCAATTTACAATCACTAAATCTTTGAAGGAATGATCTTTTTTCTATCGTAAATATATCACGTTTCTTCTTTCTCACGATGCATATATTGACGGTTTCATAACGCGTTAAATTCAGCACTGGTTTTTAATTTATTTTCATCAGGCAGCGTTAAAAATGCAACTTTACTTTATCTGGCTAACATACCAAATCAAACAAATAATCAGAAAAACGAATCAAAGAGCACAAACGAGATCCTACATTATGAGAAGCTACAGTTGATTGAATTCTATTGCTGATATTCGAAATCTCCAATAATGAAAAACAATCATAAAAGACAGAAGCAGAATAAATTCAAAACGTTGGTGAAAAAAGATGTTGGTAATGACTTTTACCTATTCAGTCTGGCAAACTTAATTTTTTGCTTGTTTTATCAACCGGGAAATCGTTATCCTTTGTCTTTGAAAATGTAGCTTTGATATTTAACAATGTTTGAATGAAATTAAGCAGTTATTTTTCTTTTTATCTCAATGAAAGTTTTTCATGTCAGTAATTGAAACAGTAAAACTAAAATATTTTAATTATGTCATTTTGCCAATGGTTTCCAATTAACATCCTATACAAAATGTATTATAAGAAGTAAAAATCGAGTATAATTTAAATTTATTTTTTTTTAAATAAATATTTATAAAAGATAGATATAAAAATTACACCAGAGATCACATGCGATAATAGCAGCTTTTTATTTTTACAAATGGCAAAATAAAAATAAAAACAAGAACAATGAATGATTCATTTATCAATTAATAAATTACCAAATTTTACTAAACTTTTATTACTTTGAAGTTTTTAATATGGTAAGAGTAATTAATTGAAGATGAAAATCAAAAACTAATTAACGATTTTTTTGATTTGTCTCTTTTTTTAATGGATTGACCGTTTGACTTAATTTTTCAGTTACTTGCCTTGATTTTCAAGCTACTTGACTTAAATCAAGAGAAACGTAAGTATTTAAATATCAAACCAAGTCAAGCATTGAATTTGCAAATCATTTCATTTCAAGGATAAAAGTTTATCAACAAATATCAACAAATCTAACATTTTTCAATTGATTTCAATTATATTTTTTTCAATAAACTTTTCTGAAAATTAATTTTAACTACCCACAAAACCACTTGTTTAGGAATAGTTTAAGAAGTAAAGGGGGTTCACTCTCTCTTAATTGGAAAATGTTATCAATTATGATAAATTATTGATTTTTCTACAGTTCCTTATACTTTAACCGTTTTCAAAAAGTAAAAATTCAAATTTTGACAATTTTGTACTATTCACTTTTAAATACTTCCGCCTGTTACAGTCATTTTCTCAAAGCTCATATTGGCTTTTTTTGTGGTTTAAGTCGTTTTAACAGCTTAGGTCATATCACGACTGTCTAAACATTTTTGTTGGTCAATTTTAATCCTAGGTCTATGATAGTCTATCGAAATCGAACCCGAACTACTTGACGCATGAAGTGGAGAGAACTACTGCTCTAGCCACTGCGCCAATAGGTGGCCTTTGACATTATTGCTACTCAATGTACCGCCTTTTTTGATTTTCAGGACACAAAACAACATCTATCAAAATTATCTCGGGAAATCACGTAACTTAGAAATCTGAAAGATCTACATACTAACCATAAATATGCTTAAAATAGAAGATTCGGTTAACACAAAATAGGTAATATTGTGGTTCCAAAAAAATATTACTCTAAGTCTATATAGTCTATGTATAGTCTACGAGTATATAGTCTAGTGTAACTATTTTTCACTACCTATAATATATTATAGGAGTATGTTTTTTTTTTTTTTGAACCATTTATTCTTTATTATATTTACAGTTCATAAAAACTAAAAGACAACAAATAGATTTATAAGAAATAAATATAACATACAAACTTTTGAAAACCTAAAAATGTTATTAAGACTTTATCTAATAAACGATTCCAACTCTTTGTGATTATTCTTTTCATAGAAAATGTTTTCTTACGTAAAGAAAAGTTTTTTCAAAGCTTATAACTGTTTAAAGGAT
The DNA here is from genome assembly GCA_958496155.1 of Sisyra nigra. NCBI lineage: Eukaryota > Metazoa > Arthropoda > Insecta > Neuroptera > Sisyridae > Sisyra > Sisyra nigra. The sequence goes on along the minus strand of OY292315.1, from coordinate 17,856,038 downwards.
CTAGCCCAACAGCCATAAGAAAAGTGCCCCAGGTGGGTTTTGAAAAATGCTTCCAGCGGCTGATTCCTCTCCAAGAAAAACTTATTGTCGCACAATTTTAACCCGCTACCCCCACTTGTATTGGAGTTACGGGGGAAACTACCCAAGACGTTAATTTTTTTTTCTAGAAAACTATTAAAGATTTTTTCATGAAATTAAAACTGTACGTAGATATTGATAAAACGCATAGTATATATTTTTTTCAGAATTTTTGTAAATCTATAAAAGATGAAAAATTTTATTTTTATTTTTTGAGGGTAGTTTTTTACATCAACCCTTAAAGTGACACCTTTTTTAAAAATGCTATTAGTGCATTTATTATCCGTCTTTCATTTAAAAAAAGTCGCTTTAAGAAATAGTTGTCGCTCACTATCAAAATGAGGTCATCCAGGGACAGGTTTGTAATAAACAGCCATGAATCGATGCATTTCGTAAATGCATTTATTGCTTTATGGCTTGTATATATATGCCATAATATGGTTTTTGGCAAGAAAAAAAGTCCTGTGAAAGAAATTAATTTTTGAAATTTTTAATAGGCATATTAACAATATAGTGTAGGGATATTTTATCCATTCTTTATAAGTACTAATAAAAAATTCAAAGAAAGTTTAATAAATAATACCGACTCGTAATTATTTTGTATCTTAGATTACCTGCATACATACTCAAATATTGTTAGTATTATTATTTAAATCAAGTAATATTTTTATTTGTTGTAACTAAAAATAATAAGTAGAATCCTAATTTATTGGAAGTAATAGTAATTTAGAATTTGAATATAACCTTTGCTTAGTCGCTATAGAATTCTTCCTCTATACCTAATTGTTGATATATTTTTGAACTAAAGAAAATTCATTATTTCTGCCGGCTTACGTTATTTATGTTTTGGTTTATAAAGACCATGTAATAAATAGTAGGAGTATATAACTGCTGCAGCACGGGTACAAAACAGCCACCTATTCTATTTCCATTATACCACAATCACATAAGTACCTACGTATTTTTTAACACCTTCATAACTATTTTAGTTTCTCTAACTCTCAGAAAATCCATTTTAGAAATTCCCAATTCAACCACGTTAATTAGCACTACTTAGAAAAATTTTGGAAAACAAGTGTTTATATACCATCACACAATGTAGTAGTGGAATAAAAAAAAACTAATGAGTGACTTTTTAGATACTTCTATGCCTGAGCCTCTAAGCACATAGGGTAGGCTATCATTTAATAATTTCTCAAATACTGTGTACCAAAATGACTTTTTATGTAAATCAAGATAAGATCGTTTCTTCTAAAGTTGTAAGGATCAAAGATATTTCACACATGTGCCTTTTACTTTATAATTATGAAATGGAAAATTTTATAACAAAAAATCATAAAAAAAACCTAAAACGTACTTTCTACGCAAATTGGCTTGATTGGAAAATTTTTGACCAAACCATATTTTTTTTTTTGTAGTTTACGGCATATGGTATCTAGAAAAATGAACATATTAAGAAAAAAGTTTAATTAAAAACCTTTGATATATTAATTTGTTTTAAAATTAATTTCTCTTATTTAACTTGTAATTATACACGTTAAATGGTAGATAAAATTTGCAACTTTACGATTAACACTAGCTAACAATAAATCATACACTCGTTTTTTAATATTGAATATTGTAGATGCTATAACTCTTGTTATAGATAACGTAGGAAATATTTGATAAAATTGACATCGAATAAATTAATTGCTAATTATATATTAAAATAATAATTAATTAATGTGTACAGTTGGAGACTTCAACGCACAGATTAGAATTATTACCAGTCATTTAAATTTTCAATTAACCCAAATGGGCGTAGCTAGGTCTTACAAGAAATTCATGCGAGCTACACGTTTTTTTCACAAAAGCAAATTCCAGGATCGTTTTAATAACTAAACTGCATATAATAATCGTTTCTATGATTAGTGAAAAGAAATATAGACGTCTACTCTATTGCTCGTAAAATACCGTACAACCGAATCTCCATGAAATATGAAAAGATGTACCATGTACCTACCATTGATGCGGTAAAGTGCAGGTATGTATTTACGAGTATTATAGAGATCGCCAAGCTTCTCCGCATCTCGTATAATATTTAATTTCACACAGTTCTTATTGTACATAAACTCGCTATGTTTTTACATGCATGTAGATATATTTGTATTTGTGTATTGGTATGTTTGTATGCTATCGGGTTTGATGTGTTTGTGCGCCTCTAAAACTATTTGTTTCACATGTAAATGAGACAAGTCATATGTGAACTTTACTCTTTGCGCCGAGCACACTTACAGAACATATGCGCTTTAATATGCCAACATTTTTCTCTTTCAGATTTAGTATTCAATTAAAAATTATAAATAGAAATGGTTAATGCATTATGAAAATGGGGATCTTCTTCTCTCCCACTTTCCTGAATCCACGTATCTTACTCCGTACTCCACAATAAAATGTTCCGTTCAAATATATAAAAATATATATCCTTGTTTATTTTATTAATTAGAAAAAAATATTATTTTAATGAAGGGAAAATTAAAATTATGCAGTATTTCATACCGGAAATCAAAGAACTTATGCTTTTCTCTTTATATTTTACTATAAATTTTTCTTCTATTTCTGTTATTTTATGTTTCGTGTACTTATATATATATAATGTATACCTTTACATGTTTATGTATATATATGAGATGTGATGAGATTGGATCGTTGGATTGCGGATCATATAGATGTGATGATGTTGAGGACCTGCTCGTGCTCGTGCTCCGGATAGACACGTCACGTCCACCGCTGAACACCTCAACATTCTGATTTCACGGTTTGAATTAAAAGCCTCTAATTGTCACCGCCCACGCGGCTCTCAGTACTCGCTCTCGATGTGAACCCCACAATGCCCCACCAAGTGTTCATCGCCCACATTCGCTCACCTGTATAATTAAATTAGTCATACGCAATTGGCTAGAACTGCTTGCTTAGTTCTGTGGGAACTTGCTAACTCACGGGAATTCCGTGCTCCAGCATTAGATACAGGAACTGTATCTTCATTCCTCACCATCACTGTTCAATAAACTTAAAAAAACAACCTTTGGCCATTATTATACACCTTGCAATACAAAAATTAATGATGCTCATATTGATTTTTTGTTGTTGTAAGTTTTCTAAACTAGAAAGTTAAAAGAAAATAATAAAGACATTTATTTTTCTAATAGTCGGTTATTTAACAGAGACTTAACCAAACTTTTAATAAAAAATTGAAATTGAATATTAACTATTTTATATTACAAATCTTATCAAATAACGTAATTCATTAGGTCGATTAGCGATTAATTTGACCTTATTTTAACCTTATTACAGTATTGAATTAAGCTGCACTTTTTGACATATATTTAAAATAAATAAAAAATTAAATAACATACTTTCGCTAATACAGTCTTCCGTGAAAATAAACGTTTTATTTTACGTGGCCCTGCATTTATTTCCTTGCCTTGAATATACGCGAATGAGTTTTGAAGCTTAGCGGTTTTGTTACATCCAACAATGTATAGAAAGATGTCTAAGAAAGTTTGAAAATAGTGAATAGATATTAAGAATATAATATGTCTAGTTTCTAATCGGGTTATTAATAGAGCTTAAAAGCATCCCGAATTTCAAATATATGTAATGGTTTTTCTTATGTTTAAATTGTTAATGGTAAAATAAAATTAGAAGTTCCAATAGTTAGATTTATTAGTATGGTATGGACACATTCATTGTTAACTTTTAATTTTTAAATATCCCGTTCTATAAAGTTAAAACTCGAAACGACAGTAGATTTTCCTCTCCCACATGCCACAGAATGTTTTTCCTGCCATTTTTCATGCCAATGCATACCAAATGCATTTCGATCCCACTGACTTATATGTATAAGAATTGTATGTATGTCTGGATATGTCATTTACACTTTCTCTTACTCCTCAAACTTTCATAATTCCATTCTTGTGTGACGGAATAATATCTTATACTTTCTTGGGTTTAATCCTCACTTGTCAAATTTTTTGTAACCTTTAATAACTTTGTTCCAAAAATACTCGTCTTACGTCTTATTAATCGTTCCAAAACTAATGTTAAGTAAAATTATTTTATATGATTTTTTCATTTTTACTTACGTTATTAAACTTAATTATTAGCTCTACAGTATTTTTAAGTTTTATAGGAAGCTTAACTAGGGTAAATTAGGGTTTGCAAAAACCCGTATTTTTGTTAAAACCGGTTTTTAGATTTTTTTCCTATCTTAAATCCGGTTAATCGGTTAAAAACCGGGTTTTTAAGAAAATTAAATCTATAATAAAATCACCCCACCCTTATTGTATTTATTTTTAATTCAACTTCAGTTATAAAAATTCATTTGCGAATTTCAAAATTTAATAAGACTGATAAAAAAATGTTTAAAGAATAATTTTACTCTAACTTACTTCTAATTTTGTTGTCAAAATTTCCTGACACAGAAAATGTTCTTTCTAAATCCGTCGAAGTTGGTTCAACTGTGATTAAAGCAATAAAAAGTTATTCTAAGTTGCTCGTTCTTTTCCCATTCTTTCTAATAATCGCCTGCCAACATTTAACACAACCGATTTTGACGAATATGGTAGAGCAACTCCCGGTTGAATAATTGGTTTAATTTTTGAATAATTTGGGTCTTTTAAATACTTCGCCAAAGTTCTTTTGAAGAATCATTTTAAATAATATTAAATACAGTTTTATACAGTTTTAAAAAATCCCGATTATCTTTATAGAATAACCGAGTTCTCGGTTTTTGATTTTTACTAAAAAAAACCGGCTTGCAAACCCTATTTCTAATGAGTCTTTTCTTGTCTTGGGATGTATACTATTATGCTTTTTCTAGTGGTAGGATTTGAGTCAGAAATGAAAGTTTCACAATTTACGTCAGAGCTTTTTCTGCGTTTCCGTAGCACTTAACCATAATAGATTATGATTCAAAGTAGAGCTTTTTATGTAGCAATGATAATCTGTTATCATTTTTATGGCTTTATCCTTATTCAGTTGCATTCTTTTAATTTGTATTGTTGAATCATATCCTTTAGTCCTTATCCTTTCTTCCATATTATTCTAATGGGTAGACTATTTAATATAAACAATTGATTAGACTCTATAATCATTTGTATGTAAATTGTTCTTAATGGTAAAGACAGACTTTTGTTAGTGATTAGCTGTCTTAGTTGTTTAAAATTAACACAAGCAGAGTTGTAAGAGTTAAATTTTCTTCTTTCGTAGTAAAAGTTGTAGTTTCAATTTCGAAATGAAAATTTTTTTTTTATGATCATATTTATACCAGTGCGTATAATTAAACTGCGATTGTCTATTATAAAGGACTGAAAGCCACTGTAACAATCCTTCTCTAGCAATCTTTAATTTCAGTTTCCAGATTTTTCCAAAAATTCAATTTTTAACTATCCTTATCCAATTTTTATAATCGGTATTAATTTAGTTTAGATGTAAAGTTTTTATTAAACTTCACATTCTAATTTTACATTAATGCAACGATCCACGTTTATTTTATTGATATTAGCATAATTTTAGCATTTTCATTGGAAAATGTAGCATGCTTACATGTCCATATTTTTCTAAGCACTTCCGTTAGAATTATTCAAGACATAACACAATACTAGGTCATCCATATCGTGTGAATAAGAAAACCTTCATCGAAGAACTTTGTAAAATATCATTATTTATATTGAAACAAATAAAAATTTCTCATCTCATTTTATGTTCTTGTTTTCATTTTTTAAATTTTCCTCAAGCAATTATTTTTTCCACTTTAATAACTAAGGCGCAAATACGAACCATCATCTTTTTTTACTTTTCATTTTCAATTCATTAACATCTTAATATTTATTATTTGAAATACTAAAACATATTTTGCATTAAAATATCTTACCTTTATTTATTTAAAACTCTTTAAACTTTTTCGTTGAGAGAAATTAATTGCTTTGTTAATTTGTATTAACAATTATTGTTATTATGGACTTGAAAATAAATTTAACTTGAATAAAAAAGTCTATAGGGCTTAGAGATGTATCGATAAATATGGATCTGTATCAGATTAAATGTATTCAAGTCAAACAATAGGCGCTCCTCACTGATTTGGATCGCTTTGAAAGGACGTTTTTCGGGCTTAAAACATATCAAGTGTGAGAACATTTTTCGGATGTAGGCAACAAAAGAAAAAGTCATCTTAAATTATTTCGATTTATTAGTCGTCTATAATTAGTATTTGAGGTTTTCGATATCTTCATCTTTCATGTTTTTTATGAGTGTACATCTTTTTTATCATAGGCATGTATTCTTTTATTCGTATTTAACAATATCTTTTATGTAATAAGAAAGTTAGTGTAGTCAACGTGTCTCATATTTAAGAAAAATTTGTTTCATTTCTTAGAAAGTTTTTACTTTTATATATTCTATTTTTATTTTTGGGTTTTTTGAATTAATCCAAATAAAAAAGTACAAATTTATTTCTTAAAAAAGTGGGTGTGTGTATATTAACATTTTCATTTATTGGAATAACTGATTATCTACATTTATAGCCTATATATCCTTAATTAACTTAAAATAAAAGTTTTTTTTTCTACGAAAATATTTTATTTTCAATTTGTAATAAGTTTCGATGCAATCTGCAGTTATAAATCATGCAGATCTTCATCAAGAGTAATACAATAATATTGTTAATAGTAAAAATTGTATGTCAGCTCTTATTAAAGCATTCATTTTAGTAAATTGTTTATTAGGTACTCAGTAAGACCTCTTTAGAAAACCTGCTTAATAATCTATTATTTTTAACTTACTTTGACGGTGAATTTACATTACTTATTTTTTTATGTTTTAAATCGTCTAAGCACAGAAAGTTTCTGTAGATCATTTAATCTTAGGTCGCAAATCTTATATCTAGAATTCAAACGGGGATCAAACCCAATACCATTGACGCGTGGAGCGATGATCAACTGATCTTACCACTGTGCCATTAAGTCGACACTTAATTTGTCATAATATGGTTTTCCGAATATTTTATACAACAGAGTACGATTTCCTTAACGAGATGAACTTACGATAAAAAATATTTGTAAACATTTAACCACAAAAATATGGATATATCAGGTTACTTAAAAATCCCCTGGAAGGTTGAGAAATGTGAATTTATTCGTCATTAAAAATTAAACAGAAAGGAAATTGCACCCAAACCTTTAAAAGATAATATTTAAAAAAATTATATTGAAGAAGTTCTAGGTATTTACCTATACTACAGTTTAATGCACAATGCGAAATAAAAGTAATGAATGAGATGATTCAGACCCTGCGGTTTTTCATTTCTTAAAATCATTAAAATTGTTTTCTTAAAACTCGTAAGTAGTTCAGTCGTTGAACACAAAAGCAGGTACTTTAATTTAATTATGGTGTTGACAGTAAAATATCAACTAAATCAGCACGTAGTTATTGTTAAATTCCATAAAAAACATAAAGTGAAAAGTTAAAAAAAAAACTGTAATATTTTTACATACAATAGATTTAGAAAAAAAAAGTTTTAAAAGATGTTCATTTGCGTTCCATAAATCAGTATCGATTATGATAGAGGGTTAAGTCCAAAATTGTTGAAACTGAGTTGGATTAACCAATGGCCACCAATATTAGTTATAAGATGATAAAACATTTTTCTTGCCATTTAATTTCATAAACATACGTATGATGTAAATGATAAATATTTAAATAAATGTCTGTAACCAATTCCTGATATTTAATAAAACTTTTAAATTCGTTTTGCCAAAAAATAACAAATTTGGACTTAAAAATATCTTAATAAATTGTTTGGAATGAAAAATTTCTTTTCTCTCTGTTAAAATCTGATTGTTATTGAAATATGTATATAAGTATACAAATTCAATACATGGCAATTAAACTCTTCAGGTATCCGTAAGTTACAACTCCATTTCCAAGGCTTCAATACCTTCGAGTCGATTCACGGAATTACCAATGTAAACAAATTATTTCAAGTATAGGTAATAAAATAATGGAGATGAAACCACCAAAAGTATATCTTTTGATGGTATGAGAATTTGAACAAAAAATAAATTGAGGATAAATGTTCTTTTATTTGACATTATTTTAAAAATACATAAATACTATGGCGTTAAGTTACGTGTATATGTTCACTATAATATGTTCGACTTGTAATGGTATTTTAATTAATTAAATGTTTTGACAAATGTTGGGTGTTACATGAGTAAATACCTTTTATTCAAGATTCACTACCTACCTACCTAATACGTGTATATTGAATAGATGAAAGAAGCTTTTCCAATAAGATAAAATTATATACTGCACGTGTATAGTTTCATCGAACTCCTAAAGTTCTTAAATTTCTGTATTTTTTTTAATTGATGAGGTTATAACAAAATAAAGAAATTAAAATAAAAATAGTGAAAACAATATGAAAAAAATAAAAAGTGTGATTCTTAGGATTCATACCTACTTCGAAAAATATAAGTAAAAATTCACTTTTGAAAATAGTTTTGTAAATGAAGTTATTAAAACCTATTGAAAATATAAAGAGCATGAGAAAAATCCGAAGAAATCTTACAATTGTTATTTGTTATAAAACAAATACATGCACCAAAAAAACCAAAACCAAAAAAAAAAAAACAAATAACAAAATTATGCAAATTTTACAGCTTTAGGTAATTGTTAACCTGCAACTAAATACATTGATGTTTTACTTTCAATATCTTACCAAATATGATGTGTTATTAAAAGCTCATATAAAATGTAATAACAAATGTTGTGAGCAAAAATAACAATTAAGTTCAAATTTATAGCATCCGCTGCATTAATTCTCTTCTGGCGTCTAAATATCTCCAAACCCAAAATATCGCTCTTATTATTATTTAAAGGTCATAATAAAATAAATGTGTAAATGTCCGCATGTAATTACTTTCTTTACTATTTTACATACATATAGTAACGATTTAGTTACGACACAGTAATCGAATTTTGGTTTCAAATTTTCACCGGAAATTCACTTTTTAGGTTCCCTGAATCCGATAAAGGTTTGTGTGTGTGTGTGACAGCGACATCGTATCGAAAGCTTTATTCGAAATTCACCAAACTTGGAGTTTTATTATCATATTTCATGTAGATGTGCCGCGGAACTTGGCTGAACTCTGAAATTGGCTAGCAAGAAACCTCTTATTCTATGGGTTTTTGGATTTTTTTTTTCTTTGAAAACAATTGCAACAATTTCCTTTAAACTTGCTAGGTTTCTTAAATTCATCAAATCCTGCAGCTTTTATATAAAAAAAATCCCGTCAAAAATCAAATTTGGGTGGTTTTTTGCAAAAGGGTGGGAGTTTGTATTAAAAAATATCACAACTAAATTTATTTTTACTATAAGGAAGCCTATCGGTGAAAATAATGGAAGATATTACTTTACTTTTTATTTTGATTAATCGTGGATTTTATTTATGTTCTTATAATAAACAACGAATCTATGTAAAAAAAGTTCTGTGACACGTCGCAGCAAATTTTATTACATTGTTATTATTGAGTTTAGCTTATTAAAAAATTAATAACGATTTTGTTAGTTATAAATTAAAAATGGTAAGAATAATAAAAATGAAGACAAGGAAAGGTTCATTAAATTTTGACCTCTAAATATTTTGTCCTCGATGATTCACCCCTTTAATACATAACACACATAATATAAGCTTATTACATAATAATGTTATACAACAAGCTCAAACAATAAAATTTAATTTGACAAAACTAATGCAATAATTCTACAAAAAAGATAAAAAATAACGTTTATAAATAAATTAAATTAAATTTAAAAAAATATAAATTAATAAAATAAAAATATATGATTCCTTCATAAAAAACTTAAAAATTGTTTCCCTCAAAATTATCTCAACATTTTGACGATGGTTATTTAATATTAAATTATTAGGTATAAATATAATGATATAAATTTTTCAGGTTTCCAATATTGCTATCAGGTACATATTGAGAGTACATTTTCATCAAAGGGGTAAATTATTATGAATATGCATTGTAAGCAGTTGAATCTTTGCGAAGATGAATTGTTTCAAGCCCAAAACGCCAGAAGTTGAACAATAAAGGCACAAAAATATGGAGCAAAATAACAACTTTTTGAAATTGCTCGAATTGATTTTTGTTAGTAAATATTTCAGAAGTAAGATTAATATAATTGAGCAAATTAAAAAAAATATATTTGAATAAAATTATTTTCAATTTTGATAGGATAACTTTTTCCTTATACCCTAAAACTTTTAATATATAAAGAAAAATTTTAAAAAAATCATTGCCCACCCTTGCAAAATTAAGAATCTACAAAAAATTAAACAACTAAGTAGTTACCTATAGTCATGTTTATATGTTGATTATTGGTGATATTTTTTATATTTAGAAACTACATTTCCCTTTTTAAAAGTTTAATTGATTAAGCTTAACATGCATTGAATACCTATACATATATTTTTAGATTTAAAGGTCAACTTTTGATAAGGATATATATTTAATTTTGAAAAAAATTAACTTTATACTAAAATACCATTTCAATTCTGAGGAATAAGAATTAAACATATTCTTTGGAAAACATTACGTGTAAATAATATGATGTAAGATTTCCATTCATCAAAATATTCTATAAAAAGATGAAATCAAAGCAAATCTTAAAGTCCGCATGTCTTTGTAATAGTAGACTAGTCAAACACAAACAAAAGTAGATTACAGGTTTATATTTCGATAATCCTTCGTGCATATTCTTTTTATTATGTCCCACATCCTGTTCATCTAATCACATTAATTAATCGTTCCATTATCTATTTATTCAAAGAAAATTGGCATTGCAAACACAATTTGTTCAAAATAGTTTTCCCCGTAGTTTTTATTATGAACGTTATGATTTTATTTTTAACGAACAACTAGAAATTTTCTTAGGACAAAATATCGAAGTTTTATATGTTTAGTATTATATTTTTCAAGGTTTAATAAAATTATAGAGAGCTCTCAAACTCCAAATGATACGAGGAAATAAAACGTTCCATTATTTTCCACGTTGATCACATAAATAACCTTTGGAACGGTTTTCTTCATTGAAACTAATACCATTTCTATACATTTGACAAATATTTTAAAAATCATAGCGAGAGATGTTTTAATTAAATTCTGATTAAAAATGGAAAACTGGCCTCAAATATATTATAATATTTACGTGAAATTCTTATTCAAAATAAATTATGGTCTTATTTTTCTCAATATATGAATAAAAATTGATGAAAATAACGTTGATAATTTACATTTAACATAAGTAATTTTTTTATGTTTGACTTAAATTAATGTTTTAATGGAAAAAATTTAGTAAGCCAATATATTTCTTTAATTTTTCAAGTATGTGGCATGAAGGTTAGCTTATAGTTAGACTAATAATTATAATATTTTATTGAGTGAATTAAACTTGATTTTATTATCTAAATTTAAAAATTCAGATTCAAGTTATGTTTATTTTTTTTCGTTTACCTGTAATCTTGTTAGTCTAAATTGTATAAAAACTAAATTGATGAGGCAAATTTGAATTGAGGCTGTGTTAATTATAATTTCATATTTTTATTTATGTGTAATATCGAAAAAAAATATTGAAAATACTGCAACAGAATTAAAATATTAATTAAAACACCCAAATAAATTTTTGTCGTTTGAAAAAAAGTACAGTTTTAATGAGAAATATTCAAATTGTTTTATAATATATTTATTCAAAAAAAAAATATTTTTCTCCATTTGGTGGATAAAATGATATTTAAACTAATAAACTATAAAAAAAGAGTCTGAATTTTTTTTAAGTTATACTTCTTTAGACGCGTTATGAAAAAATGATGAGTGTGAAATTTTAAGATACGCGCGCATCAGTGTGACACAAAATTAACAGGATGAAGTTCGCCGCAAAACCACTCGGTTTTTTTTAACTAGGCCCGCGTAATTTGAATTTTTGTGTTATTTATATATTTATATATTTATTTATTTACTTTTTATTTATTTTTATATTTAAATTAAAAATAATTAATTCTTTAAATATATTTTTAATATTTTATTTAGAAAATATTAAAGTATATATACAAATGAGACATATTATTAACAAAGAAGTTATTACTTTTCTCGAACTTTGTAATAGCTGTTATCATACTATTTGTTTAGTGTTTAAAATGACGTCTGCATTCCATGCATATTCTTTTTATCGCAAAATCTGGGATTCTGAAATAATTCAATCATTTTAGAATAATAATTTAGTAAAACAAGGCATGAATAAGATTAAGACATTTACATTGAAAAGGAGCTACTTAATTTATTTTGCAATTTCTATGGAGCTTCGTTTTCATGGCATGCATGAATTGTTCACCAGAAAAATGATCTTGACAAATTTTATAAACGTCTTGCAGTTTTCTTTGGATTTTATTTTCATTGTAAGCCATAGTTTTTCACAGTATTTCAATCATCAAATAGTCATAAAAATACAAATTTACTACAGAAACGGGGACTCGGAAAAAACGTGTTAAACGTCAGATTACTTTTAGGCTATTAGTACGGCGCGTTGTTCTTAGAAGCGTTAGTATCGGTCTATTTATGGAATGTTTATTTTGTACATTGCCCCGCCATCTCTGTTCAACGCGCCGTACTAAAGTTTAAAAGAACTGCACCTCTTGTAAAAGTGTCCGCTCCATGAATAAATTATATTTAAGAGTGATTTAAATTGAATATTTTGATTAATATTATTTACTATTCGTAAGTATTAGTGAAAAAATGTATGTTTATATACTTTTTCAAGTGCTCCAATATAATTGAAGTTAACTATCCGTATGTATTATTTATTGATATAAATTAAAATATTATTCTCTAAATTTTATTTTAATTAATTATTTGTATGCAATTAATAAAAACTAATTTTTGATGATCCCAAAGAAGTATAACTTCTCACGCGCGTACATAAGTACACGCACCCACTTTTTCCATATAGGTAAGATTCATTTATAATATAAAATCTGATTTTAACATTAACGATCTTGAGCCATCTAGAAAATGCTAGTAAAAACTCAAATCTATTCACCAATTTCTTCAAGTCATCGAGTCACATTTATTATCGCAATTATTATTGTTATGATGGCTGTGATTGTTATTTATAAATCCTTGATATTGTAATATTATTTAAAGTCAATTAGTCGTTACGAGCTGCCGTATGCAATGGATTAGACAAAGACATGCATATATAATTGATGATGAACAATCTATTTCGAATTGCGGTTAATTTGACGTTAATAACAATCTCGACTGATTGCACAAGTCGGAGTACATATGTATAAACGAATCAGCCTTCGTCCTTGTCGCACTTGTGGTACACGTCATTTGTTATAAATAAATATTATCTACGACTAATGGCAATGCAAGATTTATACTGAAACTAACTCGGTTTTGATCTAACGTTAAACACAAACACTCTTTATTTCTTTTATCGTTAAACACGCCTGTTTCTGTCCTTCTTTTTTATGATTTCAACGAGTCGCCTGTTTGGAAAAGTTCATCTCGTTTTTCCATAAAGTGCCTTTTATGATTGGTTACTTTGTTATCACAATGTAAAAATGGAGGTTCATTTATTAAAACATTTCATAAATCTTAGTACCCATTTTCTTTTTTTTTATTACCACAAAGTACTTATACATAAAAATGAAAAACAAAACGTTTTTGTAATATTTTACAGCAACTATTAATCAATTGCCTGGCGATATAAAGATAAAACAATATTTTAATAACTAACCCCAATAGTAACAAATATGGTTAAAATTTGGGACAGCCAAAAATCCTGATTATTCGCTAAAAATGTGTTTATTTAAGTCAAGATATTCAAGGTAAAATGTAAGGGCATTTATGTATGTGGTAAATCCCTTGATGATGCGCGTTTTATTTAACGCGGTAAAACATTTATATTTTCTCTCTGAATATACGCGGGTAAATCTTGGACTTGTGCGATTTAAATATTCGAGTTTAAGCAACGATAAAAATAAAAGCGATTTAGGGACAGGTTTCCCTTATAATGAAGTTTAATGTCCTCAAAAGTTAATTTTTTATGAATTTATCACGTAATTATTTAAAAATTAAACCAAAAGGTTATAACTATTTTTTTTTTTTGGATATTTAAAGTTGGATCAACTCTACTAGTCAACCAAAGAACTTTAGGGTGGTATTCATAGTCGCAGTGGTTTTCCTACGGTGGGGGGGCGACCCGGGTGTCACCCAATTTAGAGTATTATTTTTACTCTATTTTTACTGAACATAAGTTAAAAATCCATTAGGTTTGCTGTTTTATTATTAATTCTGTTTTATTTATTATAATTTATACCTATACATTCATTAGTAATACACGGTAAAAATATATAGGAGTGACACTCTATTTGTTGCTCCGGGTGACACTATAGCTAAGAACGCCACTGCATAGTCGTCGCTCAAATAGTGGAAACATTCAACATTTAACTATGACATAACTACCAATATGTAACTTGGAACTATAAAAACTTAAGTGAAAGCTAGAGCTTCCTCAAGTAAATGCTTATTGGGTTATATTTAATGCTTGAAGTTTATTGGTTATTTGAATTCTTTCAAAAGCTCACACTCTAACAATAACAAAAAACCTTTCGAGTTTCTTAACTTAAATCGAATTTTCTGACATTTTTATGAATCTAATCAACGTTCTCAAAATTTATATAATACTATGTGCCAGTTAATTTAACTTTAAGTTTGATTTTTTAATATTTTTTTTTATTGCAAATATCGAAAAAGCATTAGCTTGAAAGAGCTCCAGCCTTCACTTTATTTTTCATGGTTACACATGGTACATGGTGAGTGTATACTCAATTCATGTAATGAATTTGGTCTATAAAAACTGTCGAAATTGTAGAAGTATATGTTTACCTGAGTATATCTTTTATTTTGTAACGAAAAAGTTCTATAAAATGAAAATTAAAATGGCAGACAATTATTGCCGCACTTAAGTGTTTCCTCAAATTTGAATGACGACTATGCCTACCACCCCGATAGCCATTATTATTTACTTTAAATAGGGAGCTTTTTTATAAGAAAATTCATTGATGTTGGTTTTAGTTACAGTACAAATTATTTTTGATTGATATCTATAGCAGGATTTTATGAATGTTTCCATTCGTATTTGCATTTACAAAGGATTCGCATCATTTTGAACATTCGCATCTAAAGGTATGAATTTTTTACGAATGCATGCAAATCACAACAAGTAGAAGAAGGTTTTACAATATATAATAAGTTGTTCGACTCATTATCAAAAAAGCAACCTGATTAATTATTATATATTTAATTTAATTCTAATGACAATCAAAACCAAAACTAAATGTTTTTTGCCTTTTCTTCATACTCGTATTTACGTTCGTATTCACACATTCGCATCCGCATTCACAAATCCTCTAATATGTTATTTGTAATATTCCAATTTTTTGTGCTGCAATTAGTCTGAAATTTAAACTTTTTTATAATCGATATCGTTTTCAAGAATATACTGTTGTCAAATGAATCCAGTTATTAACTGCCCGAGTAAGTGATGTGATCAAATGTTTTTTTTCATTTTACCAACTATCTTAGGACTACATACCTAACACAAGCAATTAAAACATGTTTCAATACCACTCTACTGCCAACCACTCAAATGACTTCACTAGCATTCTTTGGCTACCTTTTTTATTTGCAAGAAAATATTTTTAAAAAATCTATTTAGAAATTGCTGCGTCCTTGAATATCAGTTTTGTACATTTCATTAACCAAAATATCAAATTAACTACTTTTTTATTTTTTCCTTTAATTTTTTTCTTTTTGATCAACTTACGGTTCATTCCAGATGACATTTTTTGTGCGTGAACGATAAAATAACTGTGTGCACCTACTTTGTGCACATATCCATTAGGGTGTTAAAAAGTTTCATTTTTCTTATATTGTTCAAAAATTGACAGTATATATTAAAACAAAAATTTTAGCACCAAAACGAGCTCTTAATATTCCAAAATTAGGAAAATTCAAAAATAAAAAAAACTTTCCTATGTTATTAAAATGAAAAATGAAAACTGGGTTAAGTCAAATCTTAATATTGATTTTAAGAACTCGTTTTGACGCCTACATTTTTATATATACTTATCAATAATTTGTAGACAAAATAAAAAACATTTTTTAACATCCTAATGTCTATCCTTAACTTAGTTTTGGGGATTATTAAACGATACTTGCTGGAGACTACGTAAGAATTAGTTCAGATTCGCATAATATAAATTCACAAGCTCATCTGGTGCACACACTAATCCGTACAGAAACAGTCTCAGATCATCTGGAATGTTGTTTTTACAATACGCATATCTTCTACCATTCATGTACAGTTTATTTGTTATCTGGAACAAACTTTTTAAAAAACTTTGAGTTTAATCAAAACATCTACTTAAGATCTAACAAATTAAAGAGAAAAAAACATAAGTAGGTACATATAACCGGGTAAAATAAAATGCTTAAATTGAAGGAAGGGGAGTATTATAAACAGCTTGTCGTATTTGCATTTCTTTTGCAATTGCATCAATATAACTACTTACTGTAGAAGTGTTTTATTTGATTTTAAAAGAAAGAAATATGCAAGGTTATATAGATCTTTGAAATAGATGCGGGTTGGTGTTAACGACAGTGCAGTCACTGGTTTTCAAACAGACAGGAAACGGCCTTAAAATTTCACTTATATAAATTAAAATTTGATGCTGTTGTATTTAAATTGATGCTACTTTGCCTTACATCGGTATATTACATACCTAAAAGGTGTTATATATTGCGAGGTCAAACACATAGAGGAAATGAAAAAGTTGTAATCTTTACTTTAATAGTTAGGTATACATACTACAGATAGAAATGCATTTTTTTAATAAGAAAAAATAATTAGGTATCTACAAAAAAGATATGTTTGGAATTCATAATAGTTCTATTTTATTTAGTTATACATTCAATTTTATGTCTTTAAGAAAATTCTCTTTTTATTTAACATAACTTAAACACATTTAAATTGCATTGATCTTATATCTAATCATGTGTTTTTATAAAACTAAACGTATATAAGATATATTTTAATTAAATTAACTTACTTAAAGATATTTTATAAGATAAGAAAAAACTTCCAGTAACAAATTACATTATAAAATCGATTACGTACCAACGTTTTGACATTTTTAGTTTGATGATCACAAGCGTTTAATTTCATTTTCTTTCTCAAGGCCGACCATAGCCAATACTGATCTCTATTTTTTTCGAGTCATTCTCTCAGAACAATTATCGCACCAAATTCACTCATTTAAAAAAAAAAACGACAATTACAAGAGTGAAACAATTATTTCAAAAACTAATTTGAACTATAAATTTACTGAATCAAAATATTTTTTTTCCATGTTAATTCGACTGAAAACTACTTTTCCGTATCATTAACGATATCAAGGCTGATTTTACGTAACAATTAAATAGAACAATTATTACCGATTCCAATTTGTATGTATGATATTTCTTGACTTGACGTCGTTTCGTAATGGCACGCCAATAACATAATATATATTATAGTAATTGAATTAAAAATTTCAGCAATTTCTTCTTCACGATACCAACCAATGTAAAACTAGAAATTAAAAAGAAAATACAATTGACTTGTACGTTAATCGCTTAGCCTTGCATTGATATCTCTGTACTATCAAGGCATAACGATAAATTGATATTTTTTTATGTTTATTATTATGAAAGGTATATAAAATGAAAATTATATTTTTTTAATGAGCTGATGAAAGTTTCATTGAGTGTCCCCCACTAATTTATATTAGATAAAGCTGAGTTCGATATAATCCTTGCATATATGAAATCTAAAACGCTAATCAAATAGTTTTAAATGCAACGAACCACAAAGCGCTTAGCTACGTATTTCTATTGAAATAAGCACGAGCCTCATATGCCATAGAGAAGCATCGCGTAAAGAATAATGCCCTGCGGGATTTTATATATGAAAAGAATGTACCTACTAAAAGATACACATGAATATTTGTATATAATATTAATATTTCACATCTTAGATGTCAGAGGTATTTAAAATTGTGTACGTGTATGGGTTTGTATGAATGTGTGTTAGCTGAAGAAGAACCAGGCAATGGAATCGAACATAGGGACATGAAGTTTAATATTACGCAAGTGCCGCATCATTTGCTCATTGTACGCTTATATTGGTACGTCTTCTCTCTCGCTGTTGACCTGACCATAAATCATGTAGACACCTATGACCTCTGGCCCTTTGGACAATTTTTTAGTTTTGCAATCGTCATAAGCAAGTGTATCTACCTTCGCGTACAATAATAATATAATAAACACCTCGACTAGCGCTCGTAGAAAATTCATTCCATTCGTTTCATATCATTCACGCCACTATGTAACATATAACATTTATAAAAAAGACGATTGCTTTTTTTCTTACCTATAATTAATAATGAAATTGCATATATTTATTGATACTAAAATATCTCTCAGGCGCAACCATTATTTCTATCAACAAAAAGAAAATACGACTATAAAATTAGACCTTAAAAATCTTAATACGTTCGAAATGAAAAAAAAGAAAAGATTTTTTTTTCTAAGAACAGAACAAGTGTCTCACTAGTATTAAAAACTTTCAAAATCTTTTGTGTGGCTCGGTCTATATTTTAGACCTCTTTAACCAAATGAAATCTGCCCTTTAAACAGGGATTTAAACAAGTCATTATCGAGATTACCTTACTTAAATTATTGACTTATACTCAATCGACCTCATTTTCATGCATACTTCTAGAATAATCCTAAAAGATACACTTGAAAACGAACAAAAATACCCTAATACTTTTATTCATAACGTTCTTCGAAAAGATAAGCAAATGTATTTCAAAAAGTTTCATTTGTGACTCATTTCGTTAATTACGTCATTGAAATGAGAAGTAACAGGTCAAAGAGATGAACGTTATGATTGCAAGATTGGGTAGGCACAGGTAATTATTTTTGATATTTTCATTTAATTATAAATAATTAATAATTTATTATTATCGATGAGAGACAAGTGTTGTGGGTGTATGGATACTTTGAAAATATTTCTAATAAAATCTCTTTGTTTCCAGTCGTTGTTAAAAAGGTCAGTCTTGCATTGGTTTCTTCGTCCGGCACCATCCCTAACAATCATTAATTCTAGTTATAATTAGTTTGTCTGCCTTAACATTTATGCAAATTTTTAGACGGAATGATTTTCAATAAGTGGGATTACTTGCATGACTTTTCAAGACAAGGTTTGCAGCAACGATGCAACTAAGACTTTTTCTTTATTAACTCGTACTTTTTAATATTTCTCACTGAACATCACTGCAGTTACCTTAATATAAAAAATAAAGTAATTGTACTGAAGGTATTTTAGGCATTTGTAGTAATATAGGATTTATGAGAAAAAAATTATTCATTAAACTAAACTAAACGTTGTCATGAAATTTTTGGCACTGAGGTAATAAAATAAAGTATACAATTTTCACACTTTTTTAAAACCTTTTATCAATTCAAAATGTACGAGTATTATTTAAATTGAAAAAAAAAAAACCTGTTGGAGCAGTTGATGTGTAATTACTTAGTATTTTTTTTAGCACAAAACTTTTTTGATTTATTTGTTGATATAGGTATGTTATAATATGTTTTGATATATTTAAATGTAAAGATACGAGATATTGGGAATAAAGTGGTAAAGAGCTTTAGTGTAAATACAAAATATGCGACCTTAAAAAAAATATTTTAAAGTACTTAGATCATATTTAGATCATTTATGAAAATAGTATTTAATAATAAGCAAATATTTTGAATAAGCTCACAACTAGAAAAAACTATTGAGTACAAATACATTTTAGAAAACTTTTCGTTCAAATTGAGGCTTTATAAAGAAAACGTAGCATAAAGTTAATTAATGATGTATTGGCTTTCGCTTGATACTATTTTCTTTCTATTTTTTTACCATAAAAACTTCATGTAAATAATAAAGTTTAGAATTGAAGAAGAAATTGAAGCATCGATTATTTTACATTCTTTATAAGAATAGAATTGCTGCGAGAAAAAACCATTACTCATTGAACTAAATAAGTGGTAGTCAAAAGAAGCAATGTCTGAAAAATACAGACCGGGTAGGAAAATATGTTTTGGGTTAAAATATTCTTACTATTTCTAAATAATTTTGCACAGTGGCATAGCGTGGATTCATGTCACCCGGGACGAAAGAAGAATTTGCCGCCCCTTATTTTCTCAATTAAAAAACATGTAAATAATTTGGAATATCCTTAGGGATTCATCAAGTCAAGTAGTTGTACATTTTTAAAAATTACTTGTGCTTGATATTTGATACTTGTAATTGAAATAACTCACAAAATCAATGCCTAACTACCCCCCCCCCCCCCCCCACACGGTACGCTACTGCTTTTGCCTGACACGGTAGCATTCAGTCGAGTATTCTCTTGTTACATCCAATTTCCTTGTTTCTGGATTAGTCCCAATATTTAAAGATATAATAATGACACCAATTGCAGTTCCAAATGGCTTTTATACTGCGTGTTTAAAAAACCCTCTCTGGATCATCCAAACCAACAGTGAGCAACCTCCAGGTTGCAATTGAAAACATATATGCATATGCAAACCATGCAAAGTTTCAATCCGGCCCGCCAAATTATAAGAAACAGTAATTTTTTTAATAACAAAAATTTTAACTTAGCTTAGTTTCCATCTTTTGAAGTTGCGCGTTTTATTTTACGCGGCTATATTTTTATTGTCTTTCCATGAATAAAAGCCGTTGAATCTCGAAATTATTCGAGTGAACTTACATGGCTAGAGGTTTGTTTTCGAAGCAAATAAAACCATACATTGTACGGTACAAGTCGTGTGAAAAATAAAATTATAATAACTCATCTAAAGTACACATGATTTGTACCGTACAATGTACGATTTGTTTTCACTGGCAACAAATATTATGTAAAGGAGATCAACTTGGGAAAATCGTCTCTTGATTTGCGCGATGATTCCGAGAAATGAATAAATCGCATAAACCAAGGGATGTAGGCCGTGGTTTACCCACCAAAACCTTTGATTGGAAAAATTTGCCCCTTTAAATAAATTTCTGATGTCATCGAATCATGGAAAATATTTTTTTCACACTTTACAGTCCTCTAAAAATTATAGACTTGAAAAAAATTATTTCTGATTCCTCTTCCTTATAACTGCACGATCCTGAAGATCTTGAAGGGCCTTACTTAAACTTAAACCATATTCTTACTTTTTGATAAAAAAATCGTTAGTTTATTGTTCGATGCGATTAAGTCATAATAACGGTATTTCTTGTAAATTCTTTAAAATTTACTGTAAAATTAAATTTTGACTTTTAGTTAGACAAGTAAATAGTGCAACTTTTTTCTACTTCAACATCGAACACTACTCTCAAAACTATACTTGTATTTTCAAACTTTTAATCAAGTTGTTTAAAAATTTTGTTTTCAACCCACTTATATCAACAGTTTTCCAATTTTCCAGGTGAGTGCACTACGCATGTTGAGTCAATAGTAACATTATTGCTTATCTAAGTTATCTCTATGGAAAATGCAGTACCTAACATTTCAACCTCATATAAATAATAATACAAGTTAAGAGATGAGCTGAAGCTTTCGACTAATTGTGCATATTTATTAGTCGATTCATAAATTACCTGTTGCTTTCAGCGATTTCATTCATTTAATCATAAATTATTAAACACTCCCTAAGCTGTACAATATGAATGAGAAAACAAATGTTGAGTGATACATCGATGATGGCCGTAGCGATTTCTATTTTTTGTCAATGTCGGAAAAGTCACAAGAAACGCATTCACGTTTATTTTTTTATCTTTCCTGATTCCGTTACAATATTCAAATGGGCTTTACTGTGAAGATGATATATCACAATAAGATTTATACTTGCATTAAGAAACGCCGAAAAAAAGAAGATATTTAAGAAATGAAATAGGATAAGTCACTGAATATTTATAAGAGCAGGACTTGTTATGTTCTTACCTATATATATTATAGCTTATATTCATTTCACTTCCAAATTGGGAACAAACCGTTATTTTGATTTCATCTCTCTTGAGAAAGTATGATAAAAAATGCATATCGGATAAATCTTGATAAGACATAAATGCAAAAATGTCACATGATAATTTTTATATTATTTTTTTTAGAAAATCAATTTTATATATTTTATTTTATGTGAAATTCATACTTCATTGTAAAGGAAGCCAAAAAATTACTCATTATAATCTTAGAATTCTATCAGTTCTAAAAGAAGTAATCAATATCAGTATCAATATATTTAAAAAGAAATAGTAAGGGCGAGCTGAGTTAGTTATAGAATAAAAACCTTTTTTTCCATAATTATTCAGTTTTGTGAATAGATTAATACATTAGGTAGGTACTATGATAATAACTTTTTGTGTGATAATTAACACAAATTTTGTGATAGACCCAGACGGTGATTTATCATTTTTCATAATTAAACAGTGTATATTACATCAAATATAAAATAATTTGTTAAATATACCTAGTAACTTTTTAATAAAACCTATCTATTGTGAAAAACTTGTGACAAAAAGTTCCAGTCTCCCCTATCAATTATAAAAAAAAATTAATTCATTCAAACGAAACAAAGTGTCTATACATAGGTTGTTGAGTCATTCAATGTTTAATGCAAAAATCTCGAAAAATATATTTTATATGTCAAAAAATTAAAGTTGTAAATTAGTAAGCAGCTAGCTATCACTGCCGTCAATTCTGGAGACGGTTTTGCGAAGTATCTCTTTTTATTTATTACATAAAAATTAATATATGAGCAAACCGAATGTCTTTGAAGTGAATTCGAAATGGAATACAAAATTCCCGCACGAGACATATATTTATCACGTCAGAACTTTTACATGAATTTTTAATGTTTGCAAAATGTAAACACGATGATTTCTTTTCTCGAATTTTTTTTTCAAGAATCGCCCGTAAATATTTTCCATAACGGTGCTTCAAGCCTAATAGTTTTTAATTAATAAAACGTAATTATCTATTTAAATATCGTGATATAAAAATCTAAGGAATTTCCTTCGTGAATCATAAATATATTTGATGGTTAATCTTTTTAAATCCTGGTCATAAATTTTATTGACACTATCACCATTTAACCTTTCGCTGAAAATTAACAACGATTCCGATAAGTGAACTAGAACTTGATTTTCTGTAACAAATTTACCGCTGAAAGATAAATCGATTTGTGCTGTTGGTGCCCATCTTCATTATTGCTCTTAAATTAATTTAAGTCCACCTTACACATGATTTATATTGTGGCTTATTTAGTTTCTTCAGATAACAGACATAGCGTTGGCATAGTCCAGATATATTAGCTATTTAAATGGTACCTGGAGGTGCTTTGATGATATGATGTTTTTTTAATATTACATTTACGGCTTTCATGAATAATGTTTGTAGGTGAGAGAGTATATTATTTCCTGTCAGCAACTCTAAAGTTACATTCATGTTCAAGAATTCCTCGTGCACTATTTTTTTTTTTACTTTACTCTATGATTTTATCCTGTTTATAGTTTACATCTTAATCGCCATTTCTTTGAACATATTTTGTTATTTTTCTTCGTGTTATTAAATGACTTTTTAAGAAAAATAAGAAAGAAATAAAACCAAATAATAGAAATTTTTCACGCTTTAAAATTATACAGGTTGTTCAATAAATGCACGGTTTTAATTTCATAAATCAAAATTAAGAGTTTCTAAAGGATCATTCACCTGTTAACTTCTAATATCAAGCTTGATGTGTTTTATGTAGGAACAATATTATACTAAAAATGAATTTTGAAAGAAAATTTCAATTCCCCACGAAATTACAGTTGAATTCAAAACGCTTTTTTATGATTCTGGTTTTATGTTTCGTGCTTTTATGATTGTCTTTTTTGTTTCTCACGTTAGTTTACAAATTTTAGTAACAAAATATTCCTTAAGCCTTGTACTCTCTAGTAGACATGTTGCGCGATTTGTCTAGAGATGGTCTATAGAGCGTCTAGAGACACTATTTTTTGTATCGTCTAGCGTCAACACGATGTGAATTTCTCAGTCTCATCTTCGCAGTCCACTATGAAGGACAACATAAAATCAACAAAATAAACAGAGTTGACAATGGCTCGCCTCTAGACCACGTCTACACTGTCAAGATGTTACGGAACATGTCTAATGTTGCATACTAAATTTTATATTTTGCATTATTGTAATTAAAAAAAAAGTTTATTAAATAATACTGTTTATAATTTATAAATATTATAAAACCTTAATCAATCTTTGTTTTTATTCTACATTTCCTCGTAAGTACCTAAGAGCCTTAATTTTTCTAAAGAACATTGAAGAAAAAGTGTAGTAAGAACGTTGTACTCGTATATAAATTTAAAGAAACTAAGTAAATTTTATCACACATATTATATTAAAAACTTTGGCTGTTATGTGTTCCCTTTTTTGAGTGGGAATTGAGCCCTTTTGAAATTTTTTTTGTAGTTTAAATAATTTTTGAATTTTAAAGGAAATTTTTGCAATTTAGCAATTTTTTGGCAATAATTATGAGGACACATTTTTTAAGATTAATGGAGCATTCCAAATTTCAAATATGCTAAAAATTCCTTCCATTTACAATGTGGTAGAAGAATATATACTGGTTTAACATTTTTCTATCTTATTCTCTTAGTTTAAACTTCAGACTACTTTTTCTTTCCTTAAGTTACCGTATTTGGTTTCTTGAATACCTTCTCGGAACAGCATACACATTATACAGCAGGGACAGATCTAGAAAAATATTACGGAAGGTGGGATACATTTATCATTATTATATTATATTTATTATCACGCACTTCTACGCATGTGTGAATATAAGAAAGATGGAACTACTCTAGAACGGTCTTATGAATTTGCTCTATTTCACAACATGAAGGAATAGTGACCAAAAACAGGGGTCATGATAAAAAATTCTAAAATATTTGGAAGAGGGGAAGGAGCTGTTAATTGATGGACTCGGATAAGATTTTTTGCATGAAGTTTTCCATCACTGGTCTGGAATATTTTTTTAGATAGCCCACGTGGAACATATGTATTGAATTTTTTCATACTTATTTTAAATTTAGGGTACTTTATATAGTTAACAACTTGATATGAAATGAAATCTCATGGCCTGGGCCTTTGCTCTTTTGCGGTTTGTAGGTACTTGCTATATTTTGCCATGTAAAAATTATACACTTAAAGCCTTTTTCTGTCTAATTTTAAACAATATATTCGAAATAATTTCATCGATATACGTTTGGTTTTAAACGAAATACGTACAATGAAATATTATTTTTACTACAAGAAAATTTTGATGTTTCATCGATGGCAGTCATATTGGTGTTCCATGTAGTACAATTATCTGAATTATAAAGCATTAGGTCGAGGGATTTGATTTTTTATATTTTTAAATTTGAAACTACTATTTTGTTTTCCACGTCCATTAAATTTTCACACAATTCAATTTCATGATAAACGTGATGTTTGAAGTAACTGTTTTCTTTTTGTGGAAGATACTTACCTACCTAGTGGAAGTTGAATATTCTAATTCCATGTCAAACGAGTCGTCTTATTCCATGGTTAAGAGAAATCCCACAAAACCGCCGCGGTATATGGAATTGGTAATAATAAATTTACTGCTAATTTCGAGAGAGATGTTTTAATGGCGCGGCGTTAAAAGTGAAAAAAGATAAAAAATGTTATCTGGGTACATATAAATATTGTTTGAGACCGAAGATGGAAAATAAAAATAATATTATTGATCAAATTGTCATTTGTGCAAGAAGACACGGAATATTAAGTTTTGTAGCTATTGGATCTAGTCGGATCAGGTCAGGTCAGGTCAAGTCCGCCCTCAACGTTCGTTTGAATGTAATTGTTGAAAGCACAGGTTTTACATCGTATAACTACAAATTATATACATGTGCCGTGTTGTTCTGTTCAACATAATTCCAGTATGTGTTTGGTTCACTTACGTTTCTCACACTTGAAGAGCGTCGCATCGTGCGCATTTAAAACGTACCTACATACGAGTATGTGTGTGTATATACGTATTATGAGCGGCCACATCCAAAGACTCTCAGATCTCATTCTTCACTCCGATTACTTTTTTTCATCTTCTACATTTCAATCTCGCTTCAATTCTTTTTCATATCCTCTTTATTGTTTCGTTCTTTTTTGGAATGATTCGAGACTATTATAGTATTTATGACATTAAGTCCATTATGTATAATATCATCTACCATCAATTAACAATTGAAATAAATTAACAGAAAGGTGCAAAGAGCCGATGTCGTACGTGATAGCATAACTCCACGAGGGAAATAATTTAACTATGATATTTCTCACTTCGTCAAGAATGAATCAAATTATAAATGTAAATGTTTTAATTTATTTTTTACTGCATGTTGTTTGTCAATTTTAACAATTTAAGTACTCAAACAAATGTTGCATTAACTAAAAAGAAAATGTGTCTTAAAGAAAAACAACGGAAATTTCTGACTTTTAATTCCAGGAATCCAAAATAAAAATACATGCAAGAAAATCCTTACTTATCGATGGGTATTATATGCTAATTTTACTCAAAGATTCATTTTTTTAGATTACCAATTTATATAAAATTTTCATTCAGTGCCTACGTACCATTTGAGAAAAAAATTTCCTGGATTTTTTTCATTTAATCGAACCACCATTGAAATATTATATATTATTCATATACCTAATTTTATACATTTTGTGTCAGTTATTGAAATGTAAATTTTTAGTGAAAATCGAATAACGTTTACGTATTATCTTTGTAAATATGTCATTGTTCAGTGGGTCTTTGGAATTTCAAAAAATTATTGTTTCCGTGTCTCCGAGACTTACCTATAGTTTGTATGAAATGTAACATTTTGCAAAAATTCACAGAAGAAGCGCTGAAGACGATTCCAAAAACGACCTATAAAAATGTAAGAAACTTGAAAGTCTTATGTGTAATATGCAGGAAGTAATTATGTAGACAGAGGCAACAGATGCACTTGTCTAGAGTTCAATCGAGGGAGTCCAGAAAGGGGTTTCAAAAATTTAGTTTTTCATTTTTATTTCTCAATTATTTTTTTCCTTACTTTGATTAATATAAAAGTTATGTTTGTGCATTAAGTTTGTTTATGTACTTAACATGTCTAGCCTATTATAGTTAATAAGCTCACACTTCAGTAGCTATTCATTTTTTCACTAATATAGATATTGTTTCATTTGAAATATCTTATGTCCCAATTTGAAAGAATTGTCCAGGACACACATAGTGTGCTCCAGAACATGAGGGTAGGTATAGAAGACAATGAAAAGGCCGATCAACTGGCAAAAAATGGCGCCTCATCAGACTTCATAGGACCTGAACCTTTTTGTAGAATTACAAAAAGTAGAATCAAAAACGCTTTTCTGGCTTGGGAGACCAAAACCAAGGCCTCGTATTGGAGGAATACTCCGTGGCATAGACAAGTAAAGAAATTCATAAGGTACTCCAAGAAGAGAACTTATGACATATTGTCACTCGGTAAAAGGAGCGTAAGGATCCTAACAAGCCTCTTTACGGGCCACTGTACCCTGAACTACCATCTTCACAAGATTGGTAAGGCCGACACTAACATATGTCGTCTCTGCTGGAAAGCGGCAGAAATGGAGGAACACATTTTGTGCTCATGTGAGGCAGCTTTCAAAAGAAGACTGAAGCATCTTGGATTTCGGAAAGACGGACATGACGCCTAGCGAGATAGCAATGGCAGCCCCTAGTCAGGTGCTGGCTTTCTTTAAAAGCCTGACGCTCACATCACAATAGACCTCCTTGATCGCGGTGATAAAGGGAAGGAATATCCTTGGAACCCATAAAACGGGAAAACATGTTACATGTGAACATATGAAAGAGATTACTTTGGAAGGAATATAATGTTTTTTAGGAATGATTGCCTCGTTTTCGTTTTCTTCACAAATTCCAAATACTTAGAGATACTAGATCATAGGGTAGTTTCTCTTTGCCCTAATATTAAGTATATAATATGCAATAGTAATTTATTTTTCTCATATTCACAAATTTTTTTAAATATGTATTTTTGTTGTAAATACATATGGATTGAACTCGCACTTACATTAGCATGTCGAGGAACCTTGTAGAAATAGTCTTTGGCGATGTGAAGTCAGATGCTGGAAATCAGTTTTTCAATTTTAAACGTGTAACGCATACCTACTAGGTATATAGAAACATCATCACAAAAATAAATGGCTATAATTTTAGTATCACATGTACCTATCATTTAGGCTTTTCAATCACTCTGAAAATGTTAAAATCCTATTGTCAGCCATCAAAACTCTGTCACCAAAAAATCTTCATGTATAAATATCAAATACACATTTTCAAGATGAACGAGGAAATTTTTTTGAAAAATAATGAACTGAAAAAATCTTGTAAATTATTAACAATTTTTTTTTTTTTTGAGATCTAAATGATGTTCAGTTACGTTCCAAAAATATACAAAACTTAAAAATATATTTCTTGTATCGCATATACACTGATACATAAGTATCTAATATCTATGTATATATCTACACCTACCATTTAATATTAAATTGTAATTTACAATCAACTGTCGATTCAAATTTTGAAAATTCATTTTAATATTTTTTTTACTGATTGTACAATTTTCATATTAGATATTTAGATGTAACTTAATAAATTTGAAATAATGTGATGTAAACACGCAACTCACAATCAGTGAGAGAACTGAAACCGCTATGGAAATATGTAAGTCCAGAATTTAACTAATTAGTGGACACCTTTATAAATATTATAATTAATTTGAAATCATCGACCTTAACCAGTATGTGACAAACGACAAGTTTTTTACTTATCTTGTTCAGTCCAAAATTTTTGTTAAAAATAAAATTAAAAAAATAAAGTTCATCAACGATTTACAAATCATACAATACAAAATTTCCTAGTGAAAAAACTGTTATGAATAAACTTTCAAGATAAACACCCTAGTAGTATGTTATATAATAAACAAGTTGCAGCCTTTAAAAATTTAATTACCTTTTTTAACAATTAAATTTTATAACTTTGAATTTTAATGATCTTTTATTAATTTCTCTTTTAAAATTAGATTTCAATATCATTTGAAAGGAGATATAGATGGCTTAATTTGATTGTTTAGCGACAAATTTATTTTCATCAAAGATTTATACGATTTATAACTAGAGAAAACGAAACAATATTGTTTAATAAATCTTATTTATCGATAACATCGTTTCTCTGCGTTCAAGTATTCAGTACATCGCTTCTTCAATTTTCTTTACTTTTCATGAGATAAATTAAAGACTTTCAATAGTTCAATGATCAATGGTATCGCTTCATTAATTGAGAAAGCGGGAGTAATAATTTATAAAAAAATATATTGATTCAATTATGCATATATACAGAGTTTGGCTTACAATTAGTTTAATCCTTGACAACCCTGAATTGAGATTATAGAAAGATCTCTTATTTAGGCTGATAGGTTTTTTGATATCAAAACGAGGACAAATTTTGTAGCTCAAATCCTTATAGTTATTACATGGCCACGTATATTATCTAAAATTGTATTTGATAGTTAGCTCTAGATCTAAATCGCATTTTGATATATTTTACGTTAACTTAAAACTGTTTTTTTATCAGCTGCTGTCATATATGTGTAGATCAGAGCCTGTGCCTTCTCTCAAGCTCGTTTTCTCCTCTCGTCTCTTTTATCGTATGTGAACTTTATAGTATTTGAAGAATAATTTATTTACTTATGTACACATACTTATGCTCTGGTAGAAAAATTTTTTTTTATTCTTAAATGGTTTTGGGAGTCTCGTCGATTTCTGTAATTTTATTTTTTGTATTGATTTTTTTCTGTTGGATATTTTCATAAGAACTCATGATATTTAACTTCTGGGGAATTATCTCGGCTCAATACTATCTTCAACACTCAAAAATTTAGGATTTTTTGTTTTACGATTGTTATTGGTTTTTTGGTTCATTTTATTACAATTTATATAAATAGGTTTAGCTATAGTGGGCACAAGCCTTATAACTACAGAGATCAGTATTTCTGAGCAAGGCAAGCTTATCTATAAAGACGTCTAACTATCCTTAAAGAACATATTATAGGGATACCGAGACATGATCATATATGTCATTAGAGAAACTAGGCAATGTCTATAAGGGTAGTTGAATTTTTGAAAGGCGACAATTATGACAAAAGCAATTATTACTATCCAAAACATCCTGTAATTTTCTTCCGATGGTAATTTTTAGAGCCATGATTCATTTTTAATGTGTAATATTATAAAATGACACTTAAGGTACTTGTACTTCACCCAACATTAGCGCGTGGATTCGACGCATTTCAAAAAGTTCCTACAGACGGCAAACTTCGAAGTCCACCTCTGACCGAAAACCGGCCTCCAAAACACATTTCATTTTTAGTAGTAAGTAATACGTTTTTAAGCATTTTTTTTTTCTTGAAAAATTTTCAAACAAACCAAGAAGTGTAATCTTAATGTTTTCCTTATGTTCTTATAACATACATTTCGTAAGTATTTTCCACTTCATTTTTTGTAAACTACTAGGTTTTACTTTTGACTTCGATTGGATTGCTGACCTCAACTTACGTGGCCTAATATTTAAGTAGAAGTTTGCAGGCAAATGTAAATAGGAAGCATTTTAACTTTAATAATACATGTAGTAGACATTTAATTAGAGATTGAAGTAGTCATAATATGTACATTTATGTATAAATAGACGATGATTAATGTGTGTCTATATTGAACATGTTCATTATTTGGTTACTTGAAGATAGGTTAAGTGTTTGTCTACAATGAGATCGGACTGAAGAAATGGAATGTTCACACTAACTATAGGTAAGCCTAAAAAATATAATTATGTAGATAAGTGGATGGCGTATGCCCATGGCATATAAATTATTATTTAATGTAGTTTAATTTGATTTTGGATAGTTTTGCACGGTGAAACTGGACGGCTGGAAAACGTTAAAAATTTTAATTTGCTAGTTAATTGATATTTGATTTTAAGATTAAAGATTGATGAAAGAATTACCGGTCTCGATTGATAAATACCTACATATATGTAGCTGCACACAAGCGGCTGGAGTTGTAGGAATGACTAACGTATACCAACAAAGGTAAAGAGCGGTTTTGTTAATTGATTTTCGCACATTTAGCAGTAATGGTAACTGATTTCTAAGACAAATATTAAGAGAGCACACACATCGAAGGGAAAAAATTTTACACGCGCTGTAATATAATCTGGTCGGGGAGTTGATGATGATTGGTAATGGACGCGGCTGCGGTGCGTGCTGCGTCACAAAGAATGGGGCAGTTAGCACGCAGAGCAAAACCACAATGTGCACGACGACAACAAATGCCGGCGTGTCTATCGATAATGTAGCGGCTCTCTTTATGGTAATCGGGCCGACAACACTTGTAACCGCGCGCAATCAGAGCTCCTCTTCAACGTTGTCCTCATCACCACCATCATCGGCAATATCATCATCGTCACCATCGTCTTCAGAAGATGAGCTACAAGACCACGACGATGATGATGATGAGGCCGAGGTTTACGTTTTCTTGCTATGTCGCACATAATATTATTATAACAACGCCGGGCTTTGTCCACTTATATATGTTCTTCAACCGACAATCACATCCATACATACGGAATGGACCCGACAGATAGACCATACGGTCACACACATCTACACGTTTTAATAAGTCTGTGTTTACACGGGCACACCTCTATGGCAAATGCACATTGGCTCTTGTGCATGTATTTGTATGCATTGTGCTATATTAGTCGCTAAAGCCAAAGCGCGGCGCCGTTAATGGACTATTTAGTTGGCATTATTCCTCACCATGTTTGTAGCCAAACAAACGTTGCAACATGAAATCGTTGAATTTTATTGTCGAAGCGTATTAGCACAATAATACTTACGTTTGAGTCTTTCGTTACGATTCATAAACTTAATTAAAACAAAGTGCGAGGTCTTTTCTTTTTTACAATTAACTAATAAACAGTTATTTTTCAACATTAACATTCTATACTACATATTAGTACCTTTTTTTTACTTGTACCTACCCAAGTTTCTAACTGGCACCACTAATCACTGCTAAAGAAGAATTTTGTTGTCTTACAAGAAAATTTGAACTTAATGTAACAGTAACTACTATACCTCTTTACTACCACAACCGTACTAATATAATAAGAATCTATGCCAAATACCTATTATAATTAATTAATATCCAGAATCTTATATCAACACTCACGCTCGGACAGGGATCTAAAAGCTCTCCGAGCGTTTTAGAGATTTAGACTATCCTTACAATCAGCGGACTAAACGGC
This sequence comes from Sisyra nigra, assembly GCA_958496155.1. Classification (NCBI taxonomy): domain Eukaryota; kingdom Metazoa; phylum Arthropoda; class Insecta; order Neuroptera; family Sisyridae; genus Sisyra; species Sisyra nigra. Next base: position 17,823,287 of record OY292315.1, on the reverse strand, counting down.
CCTTAACCAAGCCGGCTCATTGAGCATTTGCCCGATCTACTATTGCCATTGCCTATTGCCAATTTGGACCATTTCAACCATTTTTAGGGTAGCAAATGATATTATTTATTTATATTGTGTGTATTCTATATTATATATAATAATAATATTTTGTAATAACATTGTGTTTAACACAATCCTTTGCCTCGTCTCTCACTAATAGCGCATGTAGCAACGATCAGGATCATTCCATCATTAGGTGGGCTTCTATTTATTACCATAATCTTCCCGAAACTTGCTAAAATTAAAAATCAAATTTTGATCTAAAAATTAAATTAGTAGGTAATTGAAATTTACTCTACATTTATTTTTTTACCTACCGCCTACTCCACATCTTTTTGTATATTTTAAAAACGTAAATAAATTCTGTGAGCAATTTGTAATATCGGTAATTAGATGATATTTGCAATTTTCTGGTAAAAAGTATTAGTTGCAGATTCAATATCTCATACTATAATATATGTCAGCGATCCCCTTTATAGGAGCCTCGGATTTCTTTATTTAATCGGCGTAGTAAAATTCCTCTTACGAACAGAACTTGTATATGGGTGTTTCTCTGTAAACTTGGCAACTTTTTGCAAGAAACTGTCTAGGAAATATTTTTGCAAATATCTAATAAATCATATCTAGGGAATAAACATCTATCTAATTATTAATACTGGCAGATGAACCAAAAATATTTTCATTACTTTAAAAAATATTGTGCATTTTCTAAAAAAACCGATACAGGGGACTGTGAATAAAAAAATACGATTTCGGTACCAAAATAAAATATTTTTTTATTTTAATTAAATAACTGAACAATAAAAAAACCAAAACAAAAACTTCTAAAACGTTTTTAAAATATTTCACTTAAATATAATCAAATTTAAATTCTAAACTTTTAATATTTTACTTATTTAAAAAATCATCCTTAAAGAGCTTTTTTTTCTTTGGTGCCATATTCGAAGCAAGTGTGTACCTAATACAACAGCAAACATAGTATAAAGACAGCCTTTTGAAGGCGAAAACAGTCCCTTGTCCTGTTGAGAGACAGGGGACTGTTGCCAGGGGAGGACTGTTTAATTTGATTTCATTGAAAGATAGTACAAAATGTACTTGATCTATGCTATTTTGCAATATCTAAAAAGTCTAATTTATTATAACGTATAAAGCTTCTGAGGTATTATTTCAATACATATAGAAAGAAATAAAATATTCTTTACCAGGGTTTCAACGTGTTTTCCACAGAAAGACGCTCATTCAGCACTAAATAAAATGACGTCTGGACATTAATGACAGTGACCGCGTAAACTTTAGATCGTTTGCGTTTGGATACACGCGGACGTGCCATTCTTAAACCTTTAGGGTACGTGGGGCGTAATTTAAAATATAGACAGGGGAACTGTTCATAAAATACGGAGACTGACTTTAATTGACTTTTTTAGTATTAGATTAATATTTTTTAAAAAATAAACAGTTTTAATTAATAATTAATTTAACAATAATAATAATAAATTTAGTCTGAGGAAACTATACTGCTTTGGTGACACGCCAGGGGACTGATTTTTAAGGATTATATCAATGATTTTGACTGAATAAAGTTTATATTAATGGATATTAAATGTTGGGCAAAGGTAGATTAGTTAATTATCTTTTAAATTATCGACGAAACAAATATCATCTGTAATTTCTTTACACAATATTGGTCTGAGACAATGAGTTGCCCAGTTTACAGAGAAACGCCCATATATATTTTGTAGGCAATTTAGTTAGCTTTAAATTAAGTTCTGATCGGGGTCCTTCAGCCTCGTAGTTCTCTCAAAATCTTAAAAAAAACATTAAAGTTAACATCGCATTTTCCCAGAAATGTACCTAAGCATTTTTTTGTTACATGAAGTGATTTTTAAACATGTGTGACCCCGGCTGGACTCATCCGTATTGCCAGTCGGCAAGCTCCTGCTCCCGCAGAACTCCTAAAGCCCCTTTCTTGTAAATGGAAGAAGGGGTGCTGAGAGGTGGCTGCACTTGTCTGAAATCAGGGCTTAGATGTTCTGAGATGTGTGCTACCTGCTCTGGAGAAATGTGCAAAACTGCAATGAAGAGGACGACGGTGACGAGCCTCAAAAACCCTGACGATCCACCAATACTGAAGTACCTACCAAAATGCGATTTTACCTCATAAGGGGTTCTCTGAAATTTTGAGAGTACTACGAGGCTTACAGGCCCCGATTTGCACTTAGTTTAAAGCTAATTAAATTTTCTACAAATTATATTCAACAAGTTCTGCTCGTAGGATCAATGGTGTCACCACAACTTCGATCCAAAAAAGGTCTCGACCTAAAATTTTCAATTTTTTAAAAAACTGGCCTATTTTCATGCCGTAATCCATTAACGTGCAGAGCTCCGGTTAGGCTTTATTTGTAACAAATTTGATTCTCTTAAAAAACGCAGAGAATAGCTTTTGAAGAAAAATGTATGGATTAGGAGATACCGAGCTGAATATGAAACAAGTTCAAAAATGTCACGGTTTTTTCTCTACAAAAATTTTTCCACAACTTTTTGAGAGTTGTAAACTTGAGAATATATAGCCCTAATGGGTCCAAAAAATATTAAAAATCAGAAATACATCATGTTTTGTTAATTGTATTTATCATATTTTGTTTGTTGTTGTTTTTCACTGGCCTATATAGTTACCTGTTATAGTAGTTATAACTTATATTTTGTATGATTGATATATGTCTTTTTAAAAGATTCTGTTTTCCTTGAATTCAAAAGTTTATGTATTAAAGTATGTCTTTAATTTAAAAAGTTGAAGTATTATATCAAATGTATAACGTATCAGCATATTGATATATATTTAATCAAGTAAAATAAAATGAGTATTTAGAATATTTAGTACCATATAGCGACAATAGAAATTCAACATAATTTTAAAATTAATGACTAGAAATGACCTCTTTACTGCTCCTTAGAGTTTAAAGTGTAAGTACTTAAACTATTATTTTCAAAATTATGAAAATGTTGCTATAAATTATAAATATATGACTAATATTGTAAAATGTATCGAAGGAAGCAGTAAATTGTAGCAATTTATGTGTTATAAAATGTAAATGAGTAATATTTTATCATTCAATATTGTTTATGTTAAAACAGTTTAAGTAAAATAATGTTGAGCAATTTCCATATACAAGTTAATACTATTGAGCTTTACTTAAAATTAGTAACGATAGTAATCCACATGGTCGTTATTAGTTATTTTATTTTAAATTTTTCACATAAAAATAATTGACCTGCGTGCTAATAATTGCTGGCATCAAAGTTTAATCTTCATGCAGATTAACGAAATCGAATAATAGCTATTTTCAATAGTCCGCTAAATGCAATGTAAAAATTAAAAGGAAGTTAATTACATTGACTAGACATGTTTCTCATAATTCGTTGTCTGTCAAATGTTTGCAATGATGTGATAGATGACGTTCAGTGATGAACCACCAAGAACCTGTCGTCACGATAACATCAAATGGAATGCGTCGTTGACGCTTGGCCACACCACTAAATCAAGCAATAAACTAAGTTATTTGACACCTGATTTGAATTTTTTAAATTATCGATTAATTAAATACTCTCCTCTATTTCTAATTGAATGCATCTGTCGTATAATACAATAATGAGTTAAGTAACGAAATTGCGTTGCGTTGCAACGATTAAAAATGGACAGGTGGAATTTCATAAGTGATTAAGTATTTATCTGAAGAAGTATAAGTTACTTTCAGTCGATAAAACTCATTAGGTGATATATCAATTTTAAGAAATTAATTACCCCTATTATAATTACCTAAATAATTTATTGTGGTGCGAGTGTTTGGATTGGATGGTGGTAATAATTTTTAGGGTTGTTGTAACCCCGACTAGAAGTCATCGACCTTTTCAATAGAGGCATTGAGTCCACTCTCTAGTGATCAGGTCGACGGGTCATCGTGAGCACGGGTCTTCTTCAGGTCATTTGTCACCAGCATGGCAATGACGCTACGTATATACTACTTGTTCACTTCATCGAGAGCCACTCAGCCACTCTCTCCCTCGCAACCGTTTCAGTTCAATTGAATTATGGATTTATAAGGTACTGATTTACCATTTTAGATTAAGCATTGCTCGGCATAAATTGCTTGAAGAAGAAGAATATAGTCATAGAAATGTATGTTGATCAATTTAAAATCTTCAGGAGTTCAACGGGATTGGAGGAGGAACGTTTAGATGTCGGTACATCAACCAGCTCTGGTCGTAGTTTGTCTTACAAGTGCAGAACATGGCACGGCAGTGGGGCCTCATATCAGGGCTGTCCACCTGTATAACGATTTTTCCACGACGAAAAAAAAATCACATGGGACGATTTAGAGAAAGTGCGTCGTGGAACGCACTCATCCACAATTTATTGACAACAGGTCACACGGTGCAGGTCACAAAGACTTTCTAATTATTGTCGCCAGAGGATGCAGTTAGTTCAGATCGTTTGTTTGCGTGTCCACTACACCTCAGTGGATTGCATTCGCTCGAACAATAATTAATGACCGTTTAGATGATGTTAACACCAAGACAACCCACGCGGACGTGCACCGCGTTTGCATGTGAATGGGTTTTGTTGTAGTGGATGTCGCATTGCATTGTGGGAGCGTCACACGCCGTTGCAGACAGCTACCAAACATCACCTACCGCTGCATTTACGCCGAAAACATTGATTTTATCTCTTTGCACTTTGACGAACTACACTCGGAATGATTTAAATGCGTCGTCTCATTTTCGCTTCGGTTTAGATCATCGTAAATTAAACGTTTTCCTCGAGATGCCTTTGATTTGTCGTTCCAATATACTGTCCAATGAGAACATCTGATTAAATTTATAGTAAAAACATTATCTCTTCCTTGTATAAAGTCAATGAATTTTCAAAGAAACAGATCATTTGTGCGTGGGATGCTAAACAAATAACACGACACATAAATAACCCGTGAACATCGAAAATCTGTCGATCTGCAACAAGTCGTACTTCTTGCGACACGATTGATCTTCAACAATTTTATTCTTTAACTAATGCCTCTTGTATTTCTCCAAACATATTATAAATATTCTATTTTTTCTAATAGAAAAAAAGAGAGATAAGCACTCGAGGCAACTGGAGGGCGGATCTAAATGTTTTTTTATCTGAAAATTAAAACTATGACGTGTGTTGAGGCGGTTTTCTATGAAAGATTTGATTAAATCGCAAACTTAATACATTGATTTTTTATTTTGTTATAATTTAATTAACTGTAAAATGTAGCAAAACATCTCACAAATTTAACATATTATATAGTATTTTATTATGTCGTCGTTACACGTAGATATTACATGGTCAAAGCTCTATAATTTCTCGCTGCTTTTATATAAAACGCGAGTACCCTTTTGCGTTCTCATTTTACTATATACGCTCATCGATTCACTGATCAAACGTGATAATACAATTATGCTAAGTAGCCGCACGTTCCTCGGGAACAATTTTACAGCTCACTTCGTTCCACTCCATCGAGCTTACCTTCATTGTTACATTCTCAATAATAATCGCCGTCACTGTCATTATGGATATTATTCATTTTAATGTGGCTCGTTTTGAAAACAAAAATCGATGAATAAATAAATTGAAAAATTACGTGAATCTTTAATGGTTGTGATTAATATCGTTGTAATAAATAATTTGAAACATATAATTTAATCGGAGTATTTAATTACGAATTCAATTGAAGAGCTTATTGATTAGCTAATGTAGCACGATAAGGAAATATTTCCAAGGTTTGGGTAGACGTTCTTAAATTATTCGTCTGTTTAAATTTAACTATAACATCAGAGTTTTAGAGATTTTAAACCATAAGCTAACAAGATCTGATTAAAATTGGCAAAATTTAGCAAAATAAAATTAAGTAAACATAATAATAAAGCAAAAAAGATGAAAAAAAATGTGAAAAAGGTCTCAATAAGGCAGCCAATCGTGTAAAATGAAAATCATGTACTATATATAAAATCTTCTGTGTATAGGTGGTGTTGGCTGAGCCGGAAACCTACTTAAAAAATTAGTAGGTAAATCAAAATATTATAAAATGTAATTCATCTGTAATATGAATATAAAAAAACTAAAAGCAAATTTTTTTTCAAAACTTCTGTAAGCCTTCTGTGTGTCTGTCTTAGACGGCAGTTTCAGGGGGTGCCAAAATTACCCTTACAAATTTGATAGTTATTGGTAAATACTAAATAGATAATAAAGAGTGCAAATTTATTAAAGGGTTCTTATTTTTTACCCATTCTGGTCACAAAAAATGCCATACATCACATGTTTATGAATTTTTTTGATCAATTTATCTCAAGCGCTGAAGAGAGGAGGCATCATTATCAAGTTTACGCAAAAATCATAGATTTGAGATTCCTTTTATTTCATTCATCCTTAACGATATAGTCATTCAAAAAGTATGCAACTCAATGGTCTACTTATTGTTAGTAACGTACCTTGTGGTTATATCTGTTAGACCTCTACACCATGGATCTGTAGGAATCTCTAAATTATTATTAATTATTGATAGGTCTTTCGATTTTAAGGCTACTTAAAACACCTAAAAAATTCTTATCCCCAATATTAATTGCTCGAACAAAACTTGGAATGACTGAACTGGGTCTGTGGTAAACATCAAATCTAATGTATATCGTAACGTTCTTACGGGTACAAATTAAGCTTAGATATAGGTACTACCAATTCTACTTTTGAGATATGCAAGTACTTGATTTATAGATTCTTGTTAATAGATGAATCTAACTAAATCTATTTGCATTGATTTATTTTAAAGTCAAATACAGGTACGACCAACGATATGATTTCTTTAAGCTAATCAAAATCTTTACAACTTAAAGGATATGTAATAATTTCAAATAATAAATTCTAATATGTAATTATCCAAAATCAATAACAAAATATCTAGTAAAATATAATATCAATGATACTCGTATATGAAATATATTAAACTACGTGAGAAAAATGGTATTTTCTTAAGTAATTTGTCAGCACTGTGTACCTATAGGTAATATTACGAAATCTATTTGAATTAAATAAAACTTGTATATATGTGGATATTTTTTTTTTCATTATAATGTATAGTTTTTGAAACATAAACGGAAACCCAAAAGAGTTTGATTTAATTTTATAACTGTCATTAAAAATACTCCTATTAGTAATACTACGAGAATAGCACGAATCGAAGAAAATATACAATGATTAGGTACTCACAGAAAACGTGAGGATATAGAATCAAAAATTATTAAATGATAGATTTATTTGAAATACGGTCGAAATGACTGAGAACATCAATGATTTCAAAGAGAGATTATATTTTTCAAAATATATTGAATATCTATAAGATTTAAAAATTAATAACTATTATTGATACTTCTCGTGTTTGAAAGAAAATTCAGTATTTTCTTTCAAACATTATAGGAATATTTTAAATACTCCTATAATGTTAATATAAGCACATATTAATTTTTAATAACAATATTTAATAGTTAAGAGCAAATTTTTGAACTTCAACTTGCAATTTATTTCTAAGTGATTAAAATGTATAATGTGTAAATTATTATATAATTAAGGATAATTCACTACTGTCTTGATTTTTAGGTAGTTACTTGATTTAATTTTCAAGCTAATTGTCCTAAAGTTGACTTAAAATCAGAGCAAACCTTAGTCATATTATTACTTATTTAAATGTTAAATTAAGTTAAGTTTGATTTCACAAGTTATATTTCATTTACAAGTCAAAATCACAACCACAATTTATATGAAAAAATGCTCAACTTCGTGGCTTGATGATTCCCTAATACTAATTGAAAACTTGAAAACTATTGATAGTTTTGCGCAAAGATATATAAGCAATTTTTTTAATGAGTCTTATTAGCTGCTTACACAGAGGTTTGTGGCTCTTAGTGTTCTAAGCCTTATGCTGATAAGTGTTCCACTTAATGAACATTAGGGATGTTACGAAGCTTTGGCTCCGACATTCTTAAATCGGAGGTTTTAACGGAGGTCGAAGCGGAGCGAATAGTCTTTTAATGTCGATTACCCGCCAATATTTATCGTGTCCGCTAGGGTCAGTATCAGACCAATATTTTTTAGTGGCGCTGGTTTAATCTATGACTCCTTAAGAAATATATTGGATGGAGACAAAGCTGCAAAGCTTTTGTTTATTAAGTATATTTTATTTTTGGAGTCAATTAATTTTATTTAGTTTGCTATTATTGAATCATCGTAATTTTTACGTTCATCTATTACACTTTGCACTACATTTTTATCTAATAATTATCTAGTAGGTAATAATTAAAATTAAAGAACTTAACGATATAGTGTTTTTATTTGTCCTTAAAACATATTTGTTCTGCCACCACCTGTGCAACCACTCTCAACTTCGACTCCGGTCCCGACTCTGATAAACCAAATTCAAAAACTTTGACTCCGTCTTCGGTTCCAATAAATCCACCTCCGTAACATTCGTATTGTATAGTTTTAACTAATTTTTAAACAATTTCTCTTTTTGAATACCTATTACAAACTCCATTTAGTAGATATTCATTAGTTGAAATTCCTCTTATTATATTGATTAAGGAAACTGTTAGGTATCTATTCTGAAACATGAAATTTGAACACAAACTAAATAAAATATTTAAGAATGCTGATATAAACTATTTTCAAGTATACTACTTATTTAAAGGTTTTTTTCCTATATAACTGCTTTTGTGTTGAGATTGTGGATTGGGATTCTGTTGGGATGTATATAAATGCATTTGTTCTTTTATGTCGTTTGAAAAAAAATCTATACTGCAGATAAAAATATTTCTGGCTTTGTTATTTTGTTTTAATAAAAACGAGAAATCATATCGATGTTTTTGTTGAAATTTTCTCAACGAAACTGACAGGCTGAATGTGATTTACAATCGTCCATCCCCTAGCGAGAACATCATTGTCTACAATTCAGGTTAAATAGCCCTCCCTTCGAGTGCTCGTAAATTATGACAAATTGGACTCGACCACAAATTGACAAGCTTGTTATCTATTCCTCTGTTTTTTCACGACTAGTCCCATTCTCAGAATGCTCCATTTGGGGAATGAGGCGATAACTCTTTGACAAAGAATCCTTAAATCCTCTACTTACTTGCACTTTCTCTGTGTTTCAGTGGCCAATGCCAATGTTTAAGATTGCAATGTGGTTGGGTCTATCTCTGCATTATGTGTACATGTATAGCCACATAGTGGATCATTTATCATTTTGTGACTTATTGAGCTGAGAGGCGTTACTTCTTCTGGAAAGCTAGACGTGACTAAACAGATATTCAATGAAATATGAGACGCTGGGGATGTTTGTTTCTCAATGATTGGCAGCAGTCAGTTTGTTCTATTTTTCCCTTTCAATAAATTGTTGATTTAAAAAAAATATTTTTACAAAAAAAAAAAAACTCCAGCCAAATTCATTTCTTTTCACTCGTAATTGATTTACGTCTGATCAACGAAGTTATGCTGTTTTCAAATTCCTTACAATACCTAATTGAAATGCTTTTTATATCAAAATTTCTTTTTATAAAACTATATAGATTTCGTCTAAGAAAATTAAAAATAATCCACCGACATTTTTCATGGTGAAGAATTTAAACTTTTTCCATTCTGAAAATTTTATCTCTTTGAATCGATCGATTTCTTATTTTACCTTTGGTGTGAGCATCGCTTTTTATTTTGTATTTTTCAACTTGAAACAATGGGGTTATTTTATTTTCTCAAGCGACATATTTTGGAGCGAAAGGGTGTTTGGATATTTAATAAAAAAAATATTACAAATCGTTTCCAAGTGCAAATATTTTTATTCATTAGACTGCATTTCTTTCGCGCCGAAAAAAACAAAGTGTAAGAATAAATGTGCGACAAACTCTTGCTTTTAGGAATGTTGTCCACCTTTTTTTGTACAATACTGATTTCAGTTCAGCCGGTCGTTATCAACATTTTATTGGCCATCTTCGTTCCGTGGCTTTCGCCCGTAATATGTTTTGTCAATCGCGATTAGTTGTAATTCGTCGGATGGCACGTTTGAGAAGCAAGTTCGAACCAGCCGGGTCATATAGCGCCCCCCACAGTGACTAAATGTTGAATTGTCGGTGACAACACTACCACTTTATTCGAATCTTGATAATGAGATGAAAAAAAAGACGAAAACGTTTCATAAATTAGCCATCATGCAAACGAGCGAGTCTTGTTGTATGGATCCACAAGTTAAATTAATATGACGCATTATTTCAAATAAAAAATATCGGTAAATATTTCACAAGATAAAGCTTCCGGCTGGAGATGCTGCTGCAGTCGCAGGTAAATATAGTATATTAACATTGAAATGACCCAACTACTTAAAAAAGTTACACAAAGAATTTCAAAACGTAAAAAAAATAATAAATGGATGTAATTTTTGACAATTGGAACGAATGACTGTGCAGAAGTGATGGTCTGGTCGGATGATCCCGAGAGGAGTGGTTGTTTGTATAAAATATGAATGTTGACTTTGGAAAGGGTCGCAGGGTCCGTGGGACCTGGTGACTTTTTAGATCGTTATAGTTTATTTATGCACGAAGGTGTGTTGCGGGTGCAACAGAGATAAATCGGTCGCGCAACACAAAATTCCTTCAAATTAAACGCATGCACCTGCATATACCATGGAACCCCCGCCGTTCTATTTATATGGTGACGATTTCAACCGACCATAACCTTTTTGTCCATAAATAAACTCTGATAAGATTTGATAGTCCGGCTAGGGAAAACGTATCCTTTTTGCTCGATCTATTTGGACGTGATGTACACCTACGCGATTTGTTTTGCATCGCGCAAACTCCCAGGAATCCCACACATACAACACAAATCTATAAATTCCAATCTGATCACGCGTTGAAATCTCCAATAAAACATTGCATTCTTGACAAGCATTGAAGTCTCTAATTTGGATAACAATCTATAAAGATATTGAGTAAAAATCTGCTACACACGTACATACAGAGATGTACAGGCGAATGCGTGTCTTATGGTCCAAGATCATCTTCGGTCTTCGGTCTGCACTCATCGGACACATAACGTGAATACAACAAAAAGAGACGACATTTATTTGAAAGAGTACGAATTATAGCCTCGAAACGACGTGATAGCGGGTGGTGAGCGAGATGGGCTTTCAAGAATCAAAACATGCCAAGAAAATGAGCCTCGTTTTACGAATAAATTTTTATTAATAACAAAGACGCATATATCTGCGATCAGAGCAAAGCTATATGATTGTCTTTTAAAATAATAAGACTTGAATAATATTGTGAGGGTGTGGGCGGGTGACCTGCGACCTGCTGCAGGTGCATCTTTTCTTAGATGTGCAACGAATAGCTTGCGCCTTAACACTTTTGCCAACGAGTCATTATCATAATCAGTGAGAATATTAGAAAATATTTCATAGATAACACACAACATGTCCATGTGATATACGAATCCCACGTGTATTTGTGATAACGATGTCGTGGACACGTGGCCCACTTGCCACCTGCTGTAATATTTTGATGTCAACGACCGCTTATAGAGTATCGCACCATCCCACCAGAACAAGAAACAATCTAGCACTTCAACCAAAAACAAGACAAAAAATCATTCAAATACTTCCAATTTTTCAAAAGCAGATCACTTTAAAGAAATTCCTCAACTTAATTATAAACAATAAATATTTATAAAGAGCGCTGACTACGTCACTTTGTTAAAACACTAATTAACTCTAAGATCACAACATCTTCATCGATGGTGTTCTTTGACGTGGACCTTGAGGGCTTTCATTCAATGCCAATACACATATAGATCATCCACCGTGTCAGTCACTATACGGTCTACGTCTAAAGTATAAGTTATGACAACTTCATTAAAACTATGAAAATTATTTCTTGTCCCAGATAAAAGAACAAATAAATAAAATTTTATCCCCGGCGTGACAATGTTACCCTTTTTAACCCTTTCTTTGTAACCACAGACATACGATTACTTCACAAATACCATTATTAATCTTGTGCTCTATAAACCAGTTTTTATTATTAGGTATTTAATTTTTTTTTCTTAAAACATTTTAGTAAAAATAAAAAAATATATTTTTCGACAGAGGTGTATTAAGTCACATTGAGGTAAATTTCTATCAAAGAATTGATATTTTAATGGAAAACAGTGAAAATAAAGAAAACAGTTTAAAGTATACTTCATTTAAACTAAACTATCTAATTTGGATTATAAAGAGGGTACCTACATGAAAAGGACGGAGTAAATTAATATATAAATAGGGATTTATTGATTTCTTAAAGTAAATTTGTTATTAAAAATTGTAAAATTAATTTATTCAACCAGCTATATAAATTCACTGTTATAAGAAAATGAACTTCATATTCACTTATTAAAATAGCGAATTTTCTAGTTTTAATATACTTAGTAAATTTTATAACCAATTCAGCAAATCAGCAAATTCCCAAATTTCACTAATCCATATTGGGAGTACAAACCTATTCACTTATTCCAGGTGGTTCGGATTTAGGTTTAATAAAAAGTGAATATGCACTTATAATTATTGAAAAATCATCGATTCATGTGTATGTTTAGAGAGTAGGGAAATATAATATTCCAATTCTTTCAACATTTAAAATGTTTTATAACAGAACCATCAACTACGAAAAAGTAAGCTTCATACTTTTATATCGATTATATATTTATTTATAAATCTGTGGTTCCTTAGTAAAATAACCGAAGTCCAAAAGTCTTTTCGAAAAAAAAAATGGGCGTAGGTGATTCTACTAAGGAGCCATTGAAATAAAAAAACCACCAGTACCTTTATCCCACTAAACCAAAAATACATATGACTACTAACTCTACCAATTAAGGGATATCAAACGAAAAACCATTTTATTAAGGTTTTCGAAGAATTGTGACTTCTGAATTACTTAACTAAAAAAAAAAAATAACAAAACTATAAAAACATGATTTTTCAACATCTCCTTTTGATTATTATATTTTTTCTTAATAATCACAAATCGTTATTATATTAGTAAAAAAATAAAACAATTTCATAAATTAACAGTTCTATGCTTAAAAATTATAAGACTTTAAGGCGTTGGTACTTATTTTCATAAAAACATTTTTTTTCTTAATGGAGATTGAAAATATTTTTTTTATTGCGAGAAAGGTATCGATATAAGAAAGTACTTAGTTTTGGTTGATTGAAATTATTTTCTAGAGCGATTGTAAAATTTTAAAGAATACCGTTGGTGTGTCGTATCTGTCGCTCGGGGTGGCCACTAGTTATACAACTCAGGGTTGTCGGGCTCCACTGAACACGTCGTAGATCCATTTGTTACATAATGCCAGCGATAATTAATCACATCATAGAGTTACGTAACACCATAGATTCGAATAGAAGACATTACGAGGATAGAGGTCGAGGGGTAATGATAAAGAAGAAACATTATCCAATATTGAACACGGCGTGCATGTGTATGGATACTACACATGTGTGTGAAAACATATAGAAAGATGCGCTCGGCATGACATCGAACATATTCTTCTAATTGTAAGACAGGCCAATCTCGTTATTCGTGCGCTCCTTTTCCATATTATTCTCGTCATTGAAAAAAATCTTAGATTTGTTTTTTTTTGTCCTCTCGTCTTTTTCCATTCGATAAAATGTGTGGTTTGGTGTGACAAATCGTATCTTGAGAATGTCAACCCCTGAACCTACAGTTTATATAAATGACGGTGGTGCTTACGTGGAACAAAGCGCAATAGGCAATTGTTGTCAGTGACACAACATAGCACACAAATCATTTATATGGATTAATTTGAATGTTTAACGTCTTCGCTTGACATTTTCGTTGGATAGAGAAACCTTTTTCCACTCTTCTATTGCAGAATGAACGGTTTTTAGGTATTTAGTTTCCATTATGCTCGGCTGATGATAGCCCCCCAAATAGCGACATGATCATTATCTTTTTAAATATTATTATACTTTCTTTCGATTATTTCCAACAAAAATCGCACCTTGTGTTATATAACGTGAAAACATTACGTCAATACGGCTAATGTGTAGAACTAAAACCTGACTGAAATTAATTTTTTGATAACAATTAATAACTTAACAATTACAGACATGACGGGCTTTAATGCGTCATATCCAAAAAATAAACAAACATTAAATCAAAATCTACTGCCAATAAAAACTCCATTAATTTATTATTTGTTTAGAATTATTAAATATGCAGTTCAAAATACATTTTTAAACCGATAATTTTAGATAGATAGCTTTTTTATTTAATTGAATTGCCCACTTTGTTTTAACGAATGACTAATAAACGTTCATTAAAACGAATGAATAATAAATCAACCAAAATATTTTGTTAAGTAGAATATGTCAGAAAAATATCTACGTAACTTATTTATTTTGACTCTTTCTTCTACAATTTTAATGATGATCCATTGGGGCTATTTGAATCAAAAAGTACCTACGTTATATTGTGATACTTTGGAATTGGACATTAAAAAAGAAATGAAAAAGAAATCAAAAGGATTTTTTTTACGAAATTTTTCCACCGTTTCTCTCCACGTGTAGAAACCAGAATAATATTTTTATGGCTTTCTTTATTTTTTAAATAAAAAGGTTCTTTTGCTTATTTCCTACTCAAGAGAAAAAAATAATTGCTGCTAAGCTTTCATTCACAGAATTTTTTGCATGTTATAAAGTTAAGCATCGCCAAAAGAAGATGCATAAACTTTCCACGTTTTATAAAACGAGGCATAAAACCCACTTTCTTTGATAACAAATCTGACAGATTATTTTATGAGTGTCATTAAGCAAATTAGATGTAGAAAAATTTTCCTGATTTTTGATTATCTGTTTTAAAATCTGATTTTACAAAAATAATTTAAGTTTACTGTTAACAAAAGTTAGTTAATGTTTACAATGAATGCAATGTAGATGAGCTTTGATTTCCATGTAAACAGTTAAGGAATTGTTGAAAAATGGAATTGAGTAAATGAATATTCCAACACATAACATACATTTTAACAAAAAAAAAAAAAATTAAAAAAAAAACGAAAGTTAATAAAATTTGACATTTTTAAAAATAAAGCGTTTAATGTTTTTGTTTTAAAACGTTTGTTTAAAACGAAAATATGGTTTGATCCCTTTGATTTAGTAAGAATCGTTTTGCAGTGTAATAGGTATAAAATGGACTATTTATTTTAGAACAAAAACTTTAATTATTATCAATATTATACCACCCATACAAAGTCGCCGTTAATGACAAAAGCCCCGTTTATCGGCCCATGTCTGGCTATCAACGCTCGGCCTATTAATGGGAATTTGTTAATGGGCCATATCTGGTTAATTGCCGGTCGCCGTCTATTCGATCATCATTCAATATTCGTTCGTCGGCCAACGATAGGCCAAAGTCTGGCTAAATAATTTTTTGCTCACGCACAAATAATTAAAAGTCAGATGACTTACTATAAACCTTAAATACTTTGAGGGGGCCCTAAGTCACCCTGAGTTATTCATCACTTTGAGTCTATTATATTTGACTTATGTTTAAGGTGATTTGTGTTTTAAGATTTATTGAGCATCAACGTTCAGAATGATTGTACTTACAATGTCTAATAAACGCGTAAAAAAATTTCGACAGTTAAAAAAACTTATAAGTAGTGTAGATTTTATAAATAATGTAGATAGTGACAATAGTAAACAGCGACAAAACGATACATCTTTAATTTGAAACATACATTTCAAATGAATTTTTCTTCTGTGCAATTGCGTCAATTATTTTTAAATATTCGCACCATATAAATACTTTCCAAATGTATTTCAAAATTAACCAATGAACGCAAAGTATGAATATATCCTTCATTTAAGTGCTATCTGGTGGTAAATTATTATACTTTTAACGGTAGAACAGGGGCAAGAGGATTCGTTTCGCTAACACAGAAATTGTCGTTAAACAATAGTCGCATGGTAAAGTGTTTAAAGTGTATTATTGTATTTCAGAATAGTTCGTCTATATCGCTTGTTGATAACCAGTCTATTAAAGTCTCTGACTAAAGTAAGTAGTTCTATTTAATAATTGAATAATAATACATTCTCTCGAATTAAACTATAGATAATTTATATTTATTTACCTGATAATCTAATAGTTTTCTCATAGTGTGAAATAATCAAATAAAAAAATATTAATATTTAGTTAAATTTAATGTTACAGATGGAAGGATTTTAATGGCATATTACTTTGTAAATATCCACCGGCTGATGAGTATCCTAAAGTTGATAAGTTTGCTGCAGACTTAAGCGATGCAAATGAAAATTGGGATAAATATCTAGTCGAAATTCTCTATTATGCAGGTGAGTTAGTTTGTTATTTTTCTAGAGAATTTTTTCTCATCTTAAAATTGGTTTTACAATTAAACTTTTTTTTTCATACCCTTATGAAAATAAATCTCCTTTTTTCACCTCTTATACTATTTTAGTTCTTACTCCTTCACTCACACATATTGTGTCTTAAAAACAAGTTTATTTATAATTGATTTTGCATATTCTAGATGTTGTAACTGAAAAGTTTGGGGATGCAGAGGAATCCAAAAATTTCGCTGGCAAAGTAGTCCGATTGCTTTCTGGTTGGGTGGACCGTGAGAATGGGCGATAAGAAAGAGGATCTTCATTATAAACCACCAAAAATTCCCATTTGATTTTAGAGTGTGTATTATGTACGCCAGGTTTAAAATTCTACTTTTGTATTAATTATTGATGTTGTCTGATTTTTTATTACGATTGTATGTATTATAAAGTGAATAAATGATTGTATCATAATAATTGTTGAGCTGATTTTATATCATTTTTTCAATATTTAAGTAGTTTTAATAATTTATAATATTTGCCATTAACGGTCCAGTAATTTTTACTGTAGTCGGCCGATTGTTGGTTTCTATTAACGGCCCTGTAACCTTTGCTTCAGTCGGCCGATTGTTAATCGCCATTAACGGCCCGGTAACTTTTACTGCAGTCGGCCGATAGTCGACTGCCATTAGCGGCCCGGGGTTATCATCCAGCCGGCAACCGTACTTGGGCCGTTAACAGTTGCCGATGTTGGGCCAACAACTAGCATCTCTGGCTAAGCAATGGGCCATTAATGGCCCTGTCGTCAAACTTTGTATGGGCAATTGTTATCTTTTTCACGTATCACTTATATACAGAGTGTACCAGCTAGACTGGCAATTAAATAAATAACTTGCCTGAAAACATGGTCAAATACTGTTGGCCATACAGCATAAAACTCGGTTATAAATTACAGGTGTAACGTTGAATTTTCGTATTTTAAACGATAACTCGAAAACCCTTGGCTATAGGGATATGAATTATGAAAATGTGAGGAATCTTAAGAAGAACCAAACAAGGTAAATACAATTAGGTGGTGCCATTTAAAAAAATTGATATTTTGCACAATTCAGCACGTGTTACTTTACGGTGCTCTTTGAGATACTTAGTAACAACAATTGATTGTTTTTGATAATCTTGAGTGTAACTGCATCTTTGAGCTGGCCATCATCAACTATTTTCTGCTCTTTGAACTGCATCTCAAACGAGCCTATGTCGAGGTTCCTACACAATTTAATGTGAGAGTTACGGATCTTTTACAAGACGTCCGTTTGATGCGAAATTTCCAATATAAGTCATTTTTCTCAAAAACCTTAAGGATTAAATGAGGACTTGTTATTTTGAAAGATGCTCAGAATAATTAATTCAATCGAGATATATAAAAACAAATAGGGCATGCCATTTTAAATAACTATTGTAGTATTGACTTCCGATATAGTAAAAATATATTAAGAAGAGTAATATAGAAGAATATATACTAAAAATATATTAAGAAGCTCCAATCCAGTTAGGCTATAATCCCAATTTTTAGATTTCTATTAATTCATGTTCTCCGGAAACTTCTAAGGGTCGGTCTAGCTGGTACACCCTGTATCTCTTTACAAAATACTATTGTACATTTACCAGAAAATGAAACTTAAACGATTCTAGTTAAAAAAAATCAGGATTTTTTAATTGATCGATTCTATAAAACTAAGTACTTTAAAAGTACCACATGGTAGTAGTAAAATAAAGCGATGGCCCTAAAGTTGCAAGCAGCAAAACAGGGCCAAAAAAGTAGTATGAAAAAGAAAACCTATTAAACTTGTTTTCTTAGAATAAAGAATGTATTTCTTGACTTGATTTGTAAACTACTTGACTTGATTTTTAAGCTATTTGACTTAAATTTGCCTTGAAATAAAATCAAACTTAAGTGAAACGTTAATATTGATACACCAAGACAAGCATTGAATTCCAAAATAATTTTATTTTAAAATCATAAAATCAAGCTCAAATTATTTCATAGTCAGTTACTGGATTTGATGAATTTCTATTTGGAACCAATGTAAATGTATAATAATTTGGGAAACTTGCGCATAAAAATCTTTTTGTAACTAGACATAGGGATTTAAAAAACGTAATTGAAAATTGAACTTATTGTTATTGTAAGTAAATGTTAATTACAACTTTAACATATAAATCCCATATCTAATTAACTTGTTTCAATATTGCCATAACTGCTATAAATTCCATGATAATTATCTATTACAATATTTACAACACTTACAATTAAAGGGTTTATTCATAAACGAGATGTTTTAGTTCGGTCTGGATAGTGTTTCTAAAGGCTACCGAATAGATGTTGAAATAAACGTACGTTTTAATATCCATTGACGACCAAATAGTAAAATAATTTTATGGGATAACATGTGTACATATTATTATTGAAGTAATGCACAATATTTAACGTTAAATTTTAAATGATAACGTTCTCTACTAAATATACAACTCGTAACAATGGCTAAAGCTCATAAATCAGTCGACGATGCAAGATTTAGTAGCAGTAATTAAATTCATACCGAGATATACTTTCTAATTATCAACTAATAAATATTTATCTTTATTTTTGACGTTCGTAATGGAATTTTCATTACATTTTGGCACCCCGGACATTAAAGATTTATGTGCGTGTGTTTCAAATAGATGAACGTATTATTAATAATTTTTCAAAGTTGGACGGAATAAGCAAAAACGTTATATAAATATATGTTTTAAATCCATTTATTACCTGGATAAATGTTTCGTATATTAAAGTCTGAACTTTAAATATCAATAAACGAGTACTTGCAGGTCTGTTATATTCTATATTTGCTATTTATTATGTATGTAGATAATACAAATGCATGACGAATTTCGAAATTCGTTAAAAGACCCATATAAAATGTACTATATTTATAGGTAATAAATATGTATTTTGTATACAATACTTACATTTATTCGATACTATTGGCTTGGCCCGTGAAAAATCACAGGTAGATGTGTAGGTACTACAGAAGCTCATAAAAATTTCGGCAAGTCTCCTGTTTCCCGGACGCTAAAATTTGACGACGGCTTCTTATAGATCTCGCTAAAATAAATAAAAAATTCAGCGCATATAGCCTCAGTAGCTGAGCGCTGTTATTTAAATAAAGAAAAATTAGTAATTAAAAGTAATATTTTTTGAGCTTTCGCTTAGTTTTCGATATATCGAATTTCACAAGCCCCTTTTCTCGAAAACTCAACGAAAACTCGGTCAATTGTACTTAATTTTCTATTTTATTTTGCAGAGATCTTTAAAGATCTGTTGTTTAATTTTGAACTCCAAAAAACAGCAAAATCCTCAAAAATTACGCACGTGGTTATTAGCAATATCTCAGGTTTGATTTGGTTTGGTTTATCGCTATTTCTTCTTCACGGATAGCGCCGATTTCAGCGTTGCTATTTCTGCCATGTCTTACAAAGCAAAAATTCTTAGACTAATATTTACTTATCAACTGTGGCAAGTTCGACAAATAAGTCGGTGCACACACATATAACGATCCATTTAAATAGAAAACGTTACAAAAATAATGTTTGTTAGTTTCTTAAAATTAAAGAAAAGCCAAAAATAGCATATTGTAACAGAATTTCTCAAATCTGTATTGAGCTTCTAGTTAAGAGTTCTTTTGTTCGATTGACATTTTATAAAACGTTAAATAAGCAAATAAATAATTTTTTTTAATTCGTTGAGAAACAATTTATCACAAAAATCACTTTTCAAATCGCTTGTATCACTACTTATATAATCACATCTATTCACATAATAAATGCCTTAGAATGAATGAATCACTGTTGCGTCCTCCTTATTTAGGCAAATAATATGTTCTCGAACAGTCCAGAAACTTCGATTGCCAAACCTTCTAAAAACTCCCTGTTGACTATTAATAATGGGAGATTCAAATGTCAATTGTCAGAATTTCGAACAATAAACATAAACATAAACAATTTCGAATGTTCCATTTCTTTCCATCTCTATTCATTGTCTCTGTCTTGGTTCGTTACAATTTGTTGACAGCTCTCTACTGTCACTTTCAAATGTACATACATGCAAGTAGAAGTCTCAGTTAGAGGGGTCCACAAGTGCAAAAGACTTTCTCTTATAAAGGTTTGTGTTTTTCACTTATAGAGGTCTTAAAGGGTTAAAAACGGGACTTCAAAAATACCCTCTCTTACATATAGTTCTCTCGATAATCCATATCTCACTCACCCAGGTTTGACTATAAAGTAAGGAAGATAAAGCTCGTTTTTGGATCTACTGTTATCATTTTATTCATTTGAATAGCAAGCTCACTAAACTTATTGAGAATTAGAATATTTTTACTTGAGCTATATAGTTTATTCTACCCAAAAAAATCAGTTTAAAACTTTTACAGTCTCAAATATTTTACTTTTAATTAATTAAAGCTCAAGTATTAGTATTTTAGTATCTACCTACATTACTTTAAACGAAACTATAATTTGAAATCTGATACGTTATTTTTTCGATGATCTTCTCTGCAATTACAAACATAAAAATTCTATTTAAGAATTAATTTATTCAAGCACCTCAACATAAAATATGCTTATTAGTTCTTAGCTTATTAATATCGCTAATATTTAACAAAGTCTTGGCCTGTGTCACTTCTTTTATTTAGATAGCTAGAGAAGATAATGATAATGGATAACAATATGCGCCATTCAAAAACTGAATTAAAAAAAAATTTCAAACTAATGATCACAGTTATTATTTACATTTATTTGTTGTTTCCTGTGGATCATTGGCAAAAAATCTGCAAATTTCATTGATTATCAAAATTGCCTCAAGTATTTAGTTTTAACGAGACAGGAAAAAATACGACAATTTTAAATAGAAATTTTTACGCCTTGTAATAAAAACTAAAAAAATATTACTTTATGAATTTAATATATTTTTCACGGAAAAGGGTGAGGTTTAATTAAATTATTACTTTTTATTATTATTATTATTTTTTAAATATTTTAATGTGTTGAAGTTTAGCATTGATAAGAGTTATTAATAAAACTTGGAAAAAATTATAATTGTTATATTAAAATTCAGATCGCGATTATAAAAGAATATTTTCTTCAATATGATTCCAACGTTTACATTGTATGCGCTAACTGGGTGGTCGTTTTAAGTTCGCCATTTAAATGTAGCAATAAAATAGTGAACAAAGTGTTTTATAATTTAAAGAAAATATTTCTACGTACTGTTGTATTATACTAATTAATGACCACAACAAAAACACAAAATTGTAATTAAGCAAATTCTAAAAAAGTAGACGAGATTTATCTCGTTGCAAAAATCTATAAATATCGATAAATAATTTTACTTATCTAAAAATTTTCAAAATGTTATTCAACGAAATTCAAGTATAAATTTCATCTCAATATAAATAACTAAAGAAATTACAATTAAATTGTCTTGTTTAAACGTTGATATATAGATAACCATAATAAAAATTCTATTTGACTACCAATTTCGCAATATCATATTATATTGGCATTGTGCTACCGCTTGTTGGCTACTTGTGATGTTTAGATTTGACCAAAAATATTTTAATAACAAATGGAAAGGATTAACTCGTAAAAAAAGTCGCAACAGCAGCCCACGATGACGCTGATTGTGTCCGATAGAAGGAATATAAAAAATGATAAGTGGAAAATAAAAAAAATAAAACAGTAGATAATTGGGAATACAATTTAATGGGAAATGTTGAAAACAAGTTGCCACCTGAATAACTATACAAATACAAACGCAAAAAAAAATGTTAAACAAGAAATTTAATATTTAATAGCATGTTTGATTTTTATCTGACCGATAAGAATATTATATTATTTTTTCGGTTGAAAATATCTTGTCTTTTGGGTGAAAATTTTTTCCTAATCGTAAAAATGAATCTTTGCTATTTTTATATAGAAATATTAAACATTTAATATTAATCCATAATATGATGAAGCATTTTTTTTCTTTGTTACTTTTTCAATTCGTAAAAGTTTGGTTCGTTATCAAAGCGACAATGGAAGAAATATATATTCTTTATAATTTTGAATGGAGGAGGTTCCAAAAAACATTTAATATAACCCGATTTTTTGCATCTATTTCTTATATGTTTAAACTTTACAATTTATGTAACCATTTATCAAATAGCTTTGACCCGGAAGTGACGATAAAGAAGATTTAAAAAGAAATGATTGATTGATTAACTATCTATGCAACTTATTTTTTACTTAATATACCTACGTATATAAGCGAATATTACAAACTACGTCAAATCTTAAATAAAATAAATTTATTAAGCTTTCAAGTCAATTTTTAGATCATAGTCCATTTTTTTTGGCTTTCTTACGTAGATAGTCAGCGATTAAAGAAATTATAAATCCAAATAACACGTTTTTTAATTTTATTCGTACTGTTCATCTTGTTTCAGTCTTTCATTTAATCCTTTTTTCAGGACCATACAAGTCATTCATAACAAGTCATTTAATATGAATTGAAAAAAATTTGCAGAAGAACACTCGAAACATGAAGCAAATCGCTATAATGAAGAAAAATACAATAAAAACGACATACTTGATACTTGTCAAGAGTGCTTAAGTAATTGGTACGGTTCTGCCTCTTTTTATAAATGGTTCGATTCACACTGCACTTGATTAAGTACAACATATAAGTGCAATTTTCGTGCAAGTTTTTCATGGTTGATTCCATAATTTATTCTGTCTTATACATTTCTCAAAAGTTTTTAGATCTTTGTGAATCTGGTTTGAACCAATGAAGGCTGTTTTGAATTTGTTGTCTTTCAATGTTAGTTATCCCAATTTTTGCAGCCAGTTTTTAATGCCTAAAAAAACTGTCGAATCAACTACTAATAGGTAGCTTATTGCATCAGCTGTACTTTTAATTATTCGATTTTTGTTTTTAATTATGGGTTTTTCGATTAATAGAGTTTGGAGTTATTTAATGTATGGAATAGTTAAATTGTTATTTTCCAGTATAAATGCAATGTAACAGCATATCAGTGGTATTTTCTAAATATATAGAATATTTTTATATTTATACATACTTATACATTTTTTTTATATTTTTATATTATATATTATAATAAAAGAATGGCTTCTTTCTTATTTCCCCTTTACATGAAAATAATTCTTACGTGCACATTCTTAAACAATGTATATATATATATAAAATGAATCGCTATTTCCTTGGTCATCGCATCACGCGTGAATGGATGGGCCAATTCGGATAATTTTTTTTTCCAAATATTCGTGTATGTCTAAGGATGGTTCTTATGAAGAAAAAAATTGAAAAAAATATCCAGAAAAGTGTCAAAATCCCATTTTCTTTTTTGAATTTCAAACAATGAAAATTCAAATTATATAATTTAAGTTATTATTGTGTTGTAATATAAACGACTGAAAACGAAAATAAAAGAATGTTGATATTTTTGTCATTAATTCCTTTTGTATTTGAAAGAAAATAAAAAAAGTTTAAATTAAAATATATCCGTGAATAAATATTATAAATCTTTTTTTCTTATTAAAAAAAAAAAATTGGGTTCCGGAATCGTACCCATGCCCTTCGCTTGAGCTACATAGTGTTTTATCCTTATGCTATGAAGCAAAACAAAAATATTGAAAATTTAAAAACTTAAATTATAGTAGGGTTTGAAAAATATAAATATTAATTTTGGCGATTCTGTTAAGGATATTGAGATAAAATTATTAAAGAATACAGACTAAAAAACTAAGGAACTAAACTAAGATACTACTCGAGAAGGTACTGCGGTAGGCAGAGCAGACCGTTGTTGTAGTTTACGTCTCTTGAAATGTGCATTAAATTTACAGGAAGTTTTGTTTTTTTTTTAATTATAAAGGTAAAAAAAAAGAAAATACAAACTGGAGTAGTCTAATGGGACAACTCCAAATCACAATTAACCAAAAGAACAAGAGCACTTATTGCATCACTATGTAGATCGTGCTAAAAAGAGAAATAAAAAAAAAATTATAAAGGTGTACCATATCAAGAAATCAAAATACATGCGCAACACAACTGAATAATCTGAAAATATCTGAATACGTATTTTAGTTATTTAAAATTATTTATATTTGTTATTAACAAAAATTTAACAATCAAAGTGAAGGGTTAAACAATTTATTTTAAATTTAAAACAATGAAATAGTTTTTGTTTGTTGAATGTTAAGAATCGGAATTTAATTTGTAACTTTGATACAAGAACCACACAGGCACACAACTATATCTGAATACAACGAAAAAGCAAAAACAAACGATATAGAAAATTGAAATTCAAAAAAACTAATAAAAAATCCTGAGGGGCTAACTTAATAACTTAGATGAGCCAAAACTGTGTCAATTGGTTTTTAATCTAAGAATTTTCGTTTTTAAAAATGCCAAATTAGACGTACAAACTTAAATCACAGAACACGCCATGCTGCAAGCATTTTTTACCCATAACTCTTCATGAATTTTTCAATGATAAACTTAAATTTAAATGTTATTTATTATCAATATTTATGGTAGTTATTGAATAAAACGTTTTCTGAACCGACTATTAGCAGACAAGTTAACAATAAGGCAAAACAACGTTTCCCGGGTCCGCTAGTTGTATATAAAAATCCCTAAAAAGTTTATTGAGACAACTTTTATCACTAATATTCACATTCAATCAATGCTTTTAATATTATTAACAGATATTGAATATCATCATGGTATACCATATAATTAAAAACACATAAAATATTGAACACATTTAGAAATTCACTACTTGACTTGAATTTGAAGCTACTAAGACTAAATTTGATTTAAAATCAAGCCAAACATTGATATTAATCTAAATGTCAAATCAAATCATCGTTGACTTTGCTACTCGCATTTCATTTACAAATTAAAATATCAAGCACAATTCATGTCATAAAATGTAATACTACTTGACTTGGTAAGTCTTTACGCATATATACGTATACATACGCATACATACGAACATATACGGATAAGTAAAGTGACCTTACTATAGAATTTTTCTCTTACTATAGCATTTTTCTCTAACTACTATATTGTAATCGGGTCGAACTTTCGATTTAGAGTTTTCACCAGAAATACACGTGTGGAGGTCCTCTGAGTGTGAAAAAATAGTTTTTAGAATAATTTTCGGTGTGACGACATCGACAACGTATCAAGAGCTTAGTCCAAAACTCACCAAACTTTGAATTTCGCTTTCATATTTCATCTAGTTGTACTGCAAAGCTTTTGGTTGAAATTAGCTAACAGAAGCCCTACTCTATAGATTTATTAGGTTTTAGCAGTTTTTTTTTTTTGAAAACGGCTCTAATGATTTTTCTTAAACTTGCTATAGTTGTCAGGCTTATTAAAGACTACAACTTTTATTTGAAACTTTTTCCTGAAGAAGAAAATGCCGGGAGAAGAAAGTGAGAGTAAGTATAGAATAAAATCATAACTCAATATTTATGTTTACTAATAAAGCCTATCGGTGAAAATAATGGAACATTTTACTTAATTTTTTATTTTAACCAGTCGCGAGTTTTATGTATGTTTTTTTTAACCAATAACGGGTTTCATATAAAAGAAAGTTCTATGAAGTGTCGATGTAGATATGTTTTGAAATTCGATTGTACTTCAAAAGCTTTAACACAAAAAGTTTTAAATTTTGGGATTTTTATTTTATCATACTGTAAGTTAGTGGTTACACTAGTTATGTGGTCTCTTTCATGTCGTTATATCCGATTTCGACTGTAATAACGCTTTTGTATATAAATCGCTATAAGTCAAAAAATTGGATAAACTGTTTGACAAAATGTTCTTATCTCTGAATCGACGCAAATTATTCGATTAAGTGTAATCATAAGACCAAAGATTTTATAAGATGTACATTTATCGTTATTTAAAATAGTAGTTTTTCTTAATGATTTAAACATAGCTTTACAAGTCAACATTTCTGATACTAATCAAGTAATCATTTTAAAAGTTCTATGTGTTGTCCTCGTATTATAAAATGAGTTAAAAAGTTTTGTAATATTTTTATTAGTTCTTATCTCACGCACGAAAAAGATAAGACCCTATCTATCTTTTGCAATTTCTTTCATAAAATTTCTATGTCGAGTTTCAAAACTTGCAAAAAACCATCGTTTTTGATTGCGACAGCTCTTTTTGCATTTTGTAAACTTCATATAATAGATAATGACATGTAATGAACGTGAGAACAGAAAAAAAAATGTCACAGAATTACAATTCTTACATCTCGTCCTTAATAATCGATGAGCGAAGCATAGAAAAAATAATCATTGAAGAAAATAAATGGGCACTGACCAGGCGGCAACGACCGTTACTTATTGTAATTAAATGAAAATTTTCACAACGTTTGAATTTATTTTAACATTAACATATAATTTTCTTTGCATTGTTCAATAACATCAACTTATTTTTACCTGTTAGTAACGTCATATTATCATTTATTTTTTTATACTTTAATGAATAGAAATAAATAATGAAATTTAAAGGTAAAAAACTAGTGGATATTTATTTCAACTTTAAAATCTATAATGGATCAAAAATATTAAAATTTCATAATATAATTTTTATCTTAAAATATTTAATGTATAATATTTATTATTGAAATCTTCTTATGTAATGTTTTGAAAAAAACCACCAACCATGATAAAATAAATTTGGGAATAACACTTGATTTTTTTTTGTTATTGGTATATTTGAAATGAGTCAAGACTTTTTATGTTAAATATTTATCTTATGAGAGAAGAGCTGATTTCTTTTAGTAGGTGATCTTAAAAGTTAAAACAGAACAAACTGGTTATTACATTATTAATGGCAATAATTCAATAATAATAAATATCTATCTGTTCAAAGCCCATTTTCGATCACCACCATACATATTAGTCATTGAATTGTTCCGTTTCTGGATTTGCTTTCGCTTCAAGAGCAGCCAATTTGAGACAGGATGTTAAATACGTTTTATGTACAACAAAGTTTAAAACATTTCAAATGAGCTTCCAACTGCACGTACAAGAAAGATGCAAGAAGCGACGTCGCGCATCACTTAATAATCATTCGTGTAACTCAAGTAAGTAGGTATTATATTGTATTTCTCAACATCTAATAATTCCAATTCCACAACATATATATATTATATTATAATATTATATCGTGTAACAAATTGTGAGGCAACTACACAAATAAATAATAACCAAAGAACGCATTAGTTGTATTTATGAGAGATATATTGAATATTGTATGATTTAAAACCTCATTTTATATGCAACAGTTTACAAAATGTGGAATATGTGCATCGGAAAGTCTCTCGTATCTCTTTATATTCATCTTCTACGTCTTACATCTTAAGCTGCGCATATAGATGAAGAAGATGACGATGAAAAAGAAATGCGGTAAGACTCACTTATTATATAAATACAAGTATAAGAAATACTTCTTAAATACGAGCAAACAACAACGGTCACCAGTGAGGAGCTACAGCAGCAGCAGCTACAGCATCCGTCGTGCATTGAAGATGTCATCCTAAGTAAAATAAACGACACGGCCGTTTAACAACGCTTGATAAAGTAGTATAATGTTATTACATACGATTCGGTGGATATATTATAATGTGCCAGCGGCGAGGTTTGAACTCGAGGTGACTGCACACCGTTGTTGTCGTTATTGTACATTACAAATAATATTGCATTTATTATTGCATTATTATTATGATTTTTATTGAGCCAAGTCGCATCTCTCTTCGCTTGTATTAGATTCTTGAGCAATTCGAGCGTTTGCTCAAAGAGAAAAAAAACAAAACACAACCAACAAATCCATAACGTGTTAATATATGAAATTAATTCATGTGTAACTAAACGTGGTCTTAAATTGTTTCAATTGCTCGCGTCTCATCCTTCCTATACCATATACACAATTATAAAACAGTATCATTTACACGCTACCAACTACGTTCCTCTAACTTTTCCTCGTTGCCCACAATACTTAATTAACATGTTGTTGAATAAAAAAAGAGCGATTAAATTATTATTGCGTGATCAGCTGTGCATTTCTATTTGATATTATGATAAAGATGTTGGCATGCGCTTATTTTAAATTTATATACTCGTTTATTTTTGTACGATATTTAACAACATAATAACAAAGTACGATGGCAATAATGCTACTGTCTTTCGTAACAGAGACTTGTTGGGAATATTCACTGAAGATTGTGACTGGAAAGGCTGATATGTCCTTAATCGTTAACATGTCTTTATCCACTTACCTGATAAATGGATTTTTTTTAGTTGTGGATAATGATATATTCTTAGCTTTGAAACCACTCTGCTAACAAAAAATTACAATAAAATAATGCCTTTACGATTAAAAGATGGATTAAAATAAATTTAGATGGCAACATTCAAAAGGTTGTGCGTTAGTTCAGTTTTGAGCTTTAAATTGGAAACTCTTAGCTATTTGTGTAACATCTTCTGCAGGTTTTTACAACATTTAATTTTTATTTCAAGATGTTACATTTTCAAGGTACTTACCATTTATATAGTTTCCTGAAGATTAGACTGTCATCCATTATGCCAGTGGTACTAAGACCAAATCCCAAAGGAAGTACAGAATTTTTTTATCTTGAGTTTTTGGATCCACCAGCTACAAATAGCCATAGCCG
This sequence comes from Sisyra nigra, assembly GCA_958496155.1. Lineage (NCBI taxonomy): Eukaryota > Metazoa > Arthropoda > Insecta > Neuroptera > Sisyridae > Sisyra > Sisyra nigra. Next base: position 17,793,994 of record OY292315.1, on the reverse strand, counting down.
TCGAAGAAATCTTAAATACTTACAAAAAAGGTAAAAAAGTTAGTTTTTAACTAAAATTATTTGTAGTTATGTTCATAATGGTTGTTAAATTAAGCTCATGGGCCAGTTGGTAAATACTATTATAATCTATTCAAAAACTATACGATTTAAAAAGCACGTAAATAGTAAATTGTTAATTGTTTTGATAGAATACGGGTTTAAATGTATATTATTATTACGTTTTGCAACTTCAAGATGGATTTTAAATTATTTTAATGATAAATAGAACAATTTTATTTCTATTATCTTTGATTCAGTATTTTTTTCTTTTTGATTATTCATTTGTAATCTATGTACTTAAATAATCATATTTATATTTTACATTTTTGGTTTCAATACAAGTAAATCTTAAGATACTGAAATAGAATTGATTGAATATATTGATTTCATAAAATATTTTTTTGAGAGATTTAATCAAATGAAACAACCCCACATTTTGAATCACTGATGCCCTCCCTTTTTTGTAAATCCGTCCCTCAAATATTTAATATTTTTGTATCTTATTTACTTGAAGCTTTGATCAATTTATATGATATTAGTTCCTAAACCATTTGGCCAATCCTGTCTCTGTATTATTAGGGTGAAGACTGAAGCTTTTGTAGTATTTATTTACTTTATTGGTACATACCGAATGTTACAGAACTCTACTAATTCACAAAAAGAAAAACATTCTTTTGAACGGTTTTTTACTCTTTCCACGAATCAAATTTCTTCTTTTTAGAATATACTAGAATTATATAAGCAAGTTTTAATGATTAATGTTAATCTTAAAAAATATAATTTATAGTTATATTTTGAGCAAAATTTTCAAAGTACGTGTACATATTACATGGTTTGCGTCCATGCGTCAAATATATCGATATTTGCATTAAACTTTTAAAACTTCTGTAAGTGTTAATTGCAAGAACGCTGTTTTTAAAACGCCATAAGCTCAATAGATTAAATATTATTTTATACTATGGGAGAATATTTGAGGAAACTTTTGGCCACTCCTAACACTTAAACCAATGTTTTAAACGATGTTTCTAAAAGAAACATTAACTACACTTAAGTAAAAAAAAAATGTTTCATTTAAAATTTTTATAAATATTTTCTAATATAAACTCTCATCAAAAAGTAGAGATAAAAATATTTTTACAAATAGCTAGAAAAAGTCTTAACATAATATATATCAACAATGTTGTTAATTATTCAAAAGTTCAATTTTGTGGTTCCTTAGTAAAATCACCTAAGTTCATTTTAATGTTTTTCAAGATATCGCGATTTTAAGTTCTAGAGACTTTTGCAAAATGAACTGCTATTTTTTCGTATTCTGATTTCTGCCAAATAAGACAGAATCAGAAATTCTCTTTGCGACTTTAAAATCCACCATAAACTTCCTTTTCAAAAAAAAATGGAGTTGGGTGATTTTGCCAAGGAGCCCCTGAATTGAAATACATTATTTATTAGATTAAGAAATTTACAGTTTGACTTGATTTTAAAGCTACTTGACTTGAATTTCAAGCTACTTGATCAAAATTGGGCTTGAAGTTAAGTCCAACTCGAGATAAAAATTAATATTTAAATGCCAAATAAAGTCAAGCATAGACTACACAGTTATTTCAATTTCATTTACATTCTCAAATATCAGCAAAGTTCATTAAAAAAAATCCAACAAAACTTGGCTTGAAAAATGTATAATTATATTAGTAACGAAAGACTAAAAATTATTACTTAAATAAAAAGGTTTTTTTAATAGCAAAAATGTGTTTCGTGAAAAAAAAACAAAAAAAAGTAAGATTTTGAGATCTGTTCCTTCCTTACACTCTTACATCCGTTACATTCCTAAATTTTACTTCGCAACTAACACAAGTAAAATCAGGCAGCATATTATTACTATTGTAAGGTACCTATATTCTATGTGCATTGGTAAATAAGAAATGCTGACGAATTTATTGGCTAAATTTCCTCAATAGCGGAGAATTGTTGTGATTCAGAAAAAATTTAGTTAACATAGATTCAATAGTCTTAACTCATCCAAGTTACATGCATTACTTAATTAATATTTGAATATTGTATTAATTGAGCCAATGAGAATTCTTATCATTCTAATCGTAGATTAGTTTCATATTGATTTTTGAATCTAAAACTACAGCTATCAAACGAAAAAGTTTCATGGATTACAAATAAATAAAAATAATTAAGTTTAGATGAACATTTTGTTTATTTCGTGCTGTTTAAAGAGTTGTAAAATTCTGAAATATCCAGCGCATTTGTATTAATTGAAGTGTATTCATGTTCTTTTTTAACCCCTTCAGTTCAATATGTTTATCATATCTTATTCTTTTAAGACTATATATGCATATATGTACTATATTATGCAAACTTTAATAATGTGTTCTAAGTTTTTATAATATCTTATTGGCCTCTCAGGTAGACTTGTATCAGCTTTTTACCTTTGTTATAATATGTTATGTAAAGTTGAAACTTTATAATTAATTTTGTTAAACTGCTGATACCTACAGTGATATAAGTATTTCAACTAAATAACGAAATCATAAAACCATAAATTCTATACTTACTATTTTATTTTTACGTCTCAAAATTTTACTTTGTTCAAATACCAATCAGACACAACGTGCTTATGTAGTTATAGACTATAGACCATAGATCATGCAATTAAATATAAGAATTGTCATTACAATTTATTTAATTGTAATTAATGAGCTCGTCACGGTTTGAAACACAAATTTATTGATAAACTACGTCGAAGAATCCAAATCGTCGCAAATGCCAATTTAAATGAAAAGACCTTGATTAAATGTTTCTAGGTTTGATGCTCAGGTTATTAATATTACATATTAAAATAAAGGAGTCTATAGAATTGAAATCAATTGAATCATCATTGGCTTTTAATTAATCATTTTTCGTAATATGATATTAATTTAATTATTTTATTTACTTTTAATTGTCGATAATTTAATTAAAAATTAAAAATGTAAAACGAAAATAAGAGATGCTCACAACTTATTTAGCATAAAAACCGTTGGTTGGTTGATTGGAAATTGATTCACCGAAATTGAATAAATAACACATTCAAATCGTTTTGATATTTCGAAAAATTTAAAGCACTTACCATCTTCAGGGCCTAACATAAAATACTACACATAAAAAGAAATAAATTGTTCCATTTTTATCTATCGAACGTTCAATAAACATTTAAGTTTTAAATGTCAAAACCGAGAGAATATATTGTGCAAATTATTTTCTAAAATATCTAAATCCTGTTGGTTGACAATTTTACTTAACTCGTAAATTAATGTTATAAAATTTTCGAACATCTGGCTCCGCTTTGTACGAAATGAATCACATGCATAGATTTTCTTGAAATAATCTATTTTATATTAGAAAAAAGAAATGAGAACGAATCTCATTTACATCATCTTTTTTCCATTTCAACGACAATACTTAGTGTTTTGGTCGTCTTTCATTGATACTTCATATGCAAATTTTACTACTTTTCGAATGATTTGAATAAATATAAAATCTATTTGGTGTGTTCTACGAATAAAAAAAACTAATAAAAGAGATTTTAATGAAATTAGATTTGGTACTTGGGATTGTCGCTTGTACACGCGTTAAAATCTCCGAGTTTCATTTTAAAAATTGCAGTGTCAAAGCGTCAAGATGAGTGTGTTTAAATTGGAGTCTATTGATGCCTCGAGTTATAAATGATCTGTTTGTCCTCTGATTAAATGTCTTGCGTTTTTTATCATCATATTACATTTGACAAATTTAACACGATTAATCAACATAACGAGTTAACAGATTTGCTATAGAAATTTTTTGCTTGTAATGCTCTGTAATTCAACATTTTAAATTATTTAAAGAAATATATAGAGAATATATTGTTAATCTATATTTTATATGTTTATTGATCTTTTTGCGAACCATTGTCGTTGATCAATGAGAAAAATTGCAAACAAATTCTTTGTGGCGAATCAAAGCACAGGAGTCGAACAGACAGGAATATGACACATCGAATTTTTGCATTAAACACTGACGTTGCATAACATGTGAGGGAAATACCAAAGGTAACAGAGTCAACGTTTAAAAAAGATCCGTTACTGAGTAAATATGATAGATATTTGAACGTGTTGTAATGTTGATTAAATAATAATTGTGCAGGCTAAGCCAAGAAATTATTTTTGTAATATCTTCTTTATGAACTACAAATCATAGAAGATCACACCTAAGTTCACATAGAGATGGACCGTTTGTTAAAAGAAATACCAATTAGGTAAAATTATTTTGAACAGTTAATCAATCTTGATTTAAAAAAAAAAATAGTTCACACCACATTCCATCAGGCAATACGTAGCTCTAGCGTTCAGGTACTGACACAAAGAAATGAATAATTATTATCATTTGTCAATGATTCATGTGTAGATCTGGTACAACATTCAGCATCCAACGATATAATCGCATTAATTTTTTTTTTGTACCAGAAGAAGAGCAATGCTTTTGACAAAAAAAAATAATCATAATAATAAAAAAATAATAAGAGCCTTATGTGATCTGAAATTTTTTAAGCTATGCCTGACAATCAATAATTTCATGCAATTTATTTAAAATCCAAATATGACATTTTTTCAAGCCAAAAGTATTTTTGAGGTAATATTTTGACATTTTTTTTTCAAGATAAGGGTCATGACACATGACAAATCTATTGAACTGAAAAACTCACATTTCCAAAAACTTGAGTTGTTAATATATATAGATTTAATATAATATTATACAGTTCAAAGGTAAATATATTTTGCAAATGTAAAGCTTCTAAATAATAAGAATAATTATCGGCTTAAGAATAAATTAGAAAAGATTTTAACGAAAGTGAAATATTATTCGTATTAAACGAACTATATCTTAAAAAAAGTCGATTGAATTATAAAATTATTTATTTCGTTGAGATCACGATTACATAGTAATTCATCTTAGGTGCATTTTGTTATAATTAGTAAATGTTTTTACTTAATGCATTTAAAGATAAAAAGTATAAACTTCATACGTTTTTATACTTCAATGGCTTTCTTAGATGCATATAAGCATTCGTCCTGTTTTAAGCTAAGCTAATATTGAAAAAATTCTAATTCTAATTGCGATTTTCTCTATAACGTTTTTATAGCTTTCAAAATCCATAAACGTTTGATTACGACAAACCTCGAATATATAATACTTATAATTAGATACTTTATTTTTCTAGCTTTTATTACCTGACGTTCCTTAATTTCAAATATAGCATCTCAAAAACAATTCAATTACCTTGATTATAGCAGAAATGGTCTTTTTAATTATTCATTTTTTAAATTTTGACAAAAATTTGACCAATTAAGCTTATAAAGATTTTTTTTTAGCTCCAGACGCTGACGCTATGTACGCAGATGAAAGGGCCATTATTTTCCAAGATGGTAATCTAATACACGCCGTCCAAAAAGCTTAGGAGTCTTTAAACAATTTATCTTGGCTAAAACAAAAAAAAAATAAAATCAATCTTGCAAAAATTGTAGCCAAAATTTTCACTTTAAATAAAGGCAACGAACTACTGAGCAATATCCACCTCGATGGAAATATAATCCTGTGGAATCAAAAAGACAAAAGTGTCAAGTATCTGGGGGTCTACCTAGATAGAAGGTTAACCTAGCCTGATCATATCAAAGCTAAGCTAAGAGACGCAAATTTCAGGCTGTCGCAGCTATATTCAATCCTGAATAAAAGATCGAAGCTGTAAATGCTGAGTGCTCTCTAATGCTACACAGATCTATGATCAGACCAATAATTATCTACGCCTGTCCTATCGGCTTGAACACCCCCAGGTAACTATAAAAAGCTTTAAGTGCTCCAAAATAAGGTACTCAGTATTGCAATCGGATCCCCTTGATTCATTCGAAATTCCCAGATCCACAAAAAACTAAATATGTTATACCTAGAGGAATACATCAAGCAGACTGCCGGCAACTTCTTCAACACCTTGGACGAGTGTGCGACTACCCAAGCGCTGGGTCTTGGCGTCTGCAAGGCTCAAAGAAGGCTAAAAAGAAGACTCTCCCAGGAGAGTTTAGGGCTTCTTACGGTGACTAAGAGATAAATTATAAATTTAAATACTCTGCTCGAGGATGAATTCAAATATTCAGGGAGGTCAAATAAAGTGAATCGTGCAATATATATATATATATATATATATATATATATATATATCCTTAGATATATAGATATTTCCTATAGATATCCTTATCATGTATACACTGATAAAAATAATGGTTTTTTATCAAATACGCTATGTATTTGGGCAATACGCGTTTGAGCCAAATTAAATTTGATTGTGTTAAAAACCCAGTATTTGGCACAACTACATTGAAAACGTTGAGTTAAGGCTAGTACGATATTCAGCTTAGCACAGAAATATTGCCGTCAAAAACTCATGTAATTGGAAAAAAGAAATCTGTCTTTCGTTGAAACTATGGAGTGTCTAGTTCAAAATATTCTTTATTTTTCCATTTATTACCAAGCCGTATTTATTATGCATAGTACAATGTTAAGCACGATATATCCGATGAGCACTAATATTCACTTTTTTCTAATTTTTATATATATTTGAAAAATAATGTTTTTTTTAAGGATTAATGTAATCATAATAATATTAATATATCATAAAAATGGTATCAATAAATTGAAGATTGAATAAATGACAATATTTTATTTTTAATTAATTTTAAATCCAATCACTTCCGATGTAGCAAAATAATTTAGTCAGACAAATTCTTATTAAATTCAATCAATCATATATATTTTTGACTTAGTTGCATAAGATGTCTCGTCAAATCCGTCATGTAGTTGAGTCAAAAATTCCCCTCAAGTACACGCTGTAGTAAAGCCTAAGTCGTACTGTGTTTCGCCATATCACATGGCGTATTTGACTCAATGCAAACCAAGTTGGCACGATGATTTCTTTTTATCAGTGTACCTAACCATTATCATATAGGCTGATCTAGTATAGAGTACCCACCAATATAAAAATATAAAAATATTTTTTTTTAATAAAAATTTGACTTTTTGGGATTGAATAAATGAGTAATTAGTAAATCTGGTGATTACCTTAACGCAGCGGTCGAGGTACTTTTTTTACTATTACCCCAAAATATTTTTGCGTAAGTCGATATTACCCCGTCATTTTGAAAAGGAGATGTAAATTTAATTTAAATATTATTTATTGAATCAATTTACACGAAAAACAGTTGCGTGAAAGTAGTAAGTATGTAATAGGCAAACAAAATAAAAATCTCATATTGGAACAAACAAAAATTAATTGAAAAATTCTCCCCTTCAGATTTTGGAGAAATGATATTGCTTCATGTTTGATACAATAACTTGAGAATTGGAGATTTTAGGAGTAAGGACAATTTGAATACAGTCGGCGATACTAACACATTTATAAAATAGCCATGATAACAAAATTCCTTATTACCCCTAAAAATGTCATTTTTACCCCATTTGGGGTAATTTACCCCGGTTTCCCGACCGCTGCCTTAATGTGTTAATATCAACATGAATACGAGAATCAACGATAATTAATAGGTATGTGTTGCAAAATTTTCGTTCAGTTAGATTTTTGGAAGTGGGTAAAGTATTAAAATACGAGTATTCTGTTGCCACAGATGGATAAAATTGATGTAAACATGATTACACAAAGTAGAACATTAATTACAAAGTTTCTTCTATTAGGTACACCTATACAACCAAAAATTTCTTACAAAGAAACTGGAAAAAAACTGGATATTATTTGATAAAATGGGTAAATTTTAAATAAATTTATATAATTTATATATTATAGGTAAATTAAGTTTTCTTTCTTTTTTAATCCATCGGACATAGTTTAGTTGATATTTTAAACAATATTGAGGATTGAATTAATATTTTCCGTATGCAAGATTAATTAAAAGATTCAAAAATCATCTTAACCTTTGCACTAAATCGATTTTTATTGTTTATTGATTGCCTAATAAACGATCATGCGCTATAATTTCTATCAAGATCTTGTATCTATTTCATTTTTTATAGACAGTTCTCGATAGATTGTACGCATAAGGAAATCAAGATACGAGAAAGTTGATTGAATTGATGCAACTTGTTAAATTGATAAACTGTGTGAGATTTAAAATAGAAAAGCGATTTAATAGATCTCGGGCCGCTTGCTCATTTTTCCCGATGATATTAAAGGTCTCCAATCAATTTACAATTCAATAGGAAATGTGTTATTTTTCAATTTTATGTATCGATCTTTTCATCATGGATTCTTTTATTGGTTGCAAAAAATCCAGTACGGCAATACGGGTGGTGTTATGTTCTTATCATTTTCTCATGTCATGTTCAAGTTCCTTATAGTTGGAAAAACATAAATCCTTATGACAGCAGACATACCGCACGTTGTAATGGTTATTCTATTGATGAATATCTGCGCTCCTGCTCCACTGATTTATGATATCCTCTTTTGTAAACTCAAATCGCATTCTTAACAGTTTTTTTCTTCGCTGCGCTTGCATTTAATAGTTTTCTACAAGTTTCTTATTAGATTCCTGGCGCTTTTATACCACTGTATCGCCATATCTAGTTTTTTAATTAGCACAAAAAGAAAAATTCATAAAATCTCTTGAATTGCAAGTGCACGAGTGTATGTACGTACATAGAAAGAAATTGATGTCTTTCAAGTTAAACAACTCTTCAATTTTTTTTAAATTGATTATTTTTACCGAAATTTATAAGAGATTCTATATGATATTATTATCGAAGTCGTAGATCATTTCACTGGGATTTTTTTCTTTATTTATTATAACACATTAACGAGTTTATCAAGCTGTTTTAACGGTCGTACACATATTTTTTGCAATCCTTGTAAAATAGTTTGTAGTAACCGATTTAAAATCATGTTCGTCGCCACAAACGGTTCGTTACAAACATAAACATAAGACATTGCAGTTCTCCGTAGGCTTGTTTTAATAAATTAAACCATTTGCATAGAATTATAACTTCATTTATTCCCACTTCATTCTATATAAATTAAATGAATAAAACAAATAAAAAATTTCCTTTCCTTTTACCTTTTTCAACCTGTCAATATACTGTAAAATATTTATTTGATTATTTAAGTTTATAAAGTGAGTTTGTCATAATCACTATAATAGTAGCTAACTTTTTGAGTATCAAAAATTATTTATCATCTTAATTATCTAAGATATAATCGGCTTAGCCAATTAGAGGAGCATTCGCGTGTCACTGACCTATAATTGTCTTTGGTATAGGGTAGTCGTGTCGAAAATATTTTTTGGCTAATGAGGTTAATAAAATGTTAAGATATTTAATTTGAAAAGTTAAAACTGATTTGTGGGGTGATAAGTTACATCGATATGAAATATTGAAATTTTTCTTCGCCGATCAACCATTTGCATAACTATTTGTATCTTTCACCTGAAAATTATATTATTAATTGTTCAAGAAAATAATAGTTAACATTTATTAGTAAAAAAATATGTTGATGACATAAAGTCAACGTCTTTGATATTAGATTTATAATTTGAATTTTTTTGTTTGTTTGCTTATAGGGTGTTACAAAATAGCATAACCACCAAGGAAATTAACAACTCTTATTTATTTAAGAACCCTTAAAAATATATCATTTTAAAAATACCAAGTAAAATGAAAACTAAAGAATAGATTTTTTTAAATTAAAATTCTAAGAGATTTAAATGATTTTTACAAACAATTAGTTACAATTATCAATTTACATTAATAAATTTTTGCTTAAAAGCTAAGTTGAGTACAAATCACTACAAAATCGAGGTGGTAGCGGTTTTTAATACCAAAAAAGAAGCTATTAAAATCCATTTATTAGGCATCAGAGTTTATTTAATGACTTGCAAAAAGTGAACTTTCATAATGAAGCTATTTTAAATGAAATCACTGAATGTTTAACTATGGTGGCAAAGTATTAAAAAAAAAGATTCTAAATGTACCTAATTAATTTTCGAGGCGTTGAAATCTTTAATTATAGTTGCATTGAAACGTTAACACCTTGTATAAGGCCGATCCAAACGTAAACGTAAACCTCTTTTTAAATGACAACTCAATAATCAATACAAATTTGCACGACATCACATCGTTAGCGTATGCAAATTTTTCATTATGATTCATTAGAAAATAATTTGTTATTGATCCGAATGGAGCACCTACGGCTGAAACGATTTAATTTTAAGGTTACCTCACAATACGAAACACTTATTCTAAAATCCATCCACATAGCAAATATCTCCTCCTAACTGTACACAATGAATAGCGAACATCCAAAGGAGAATTGAAAAGATTCAAAACATAAATGAGATAAAAACATAAACTATTTGTGTTATACAAAGAATGCCTGGGTAATAATGGTCAACCGTCAGCCGTAATAACCACATATTCATTGCCAATGTAATATATTTATTTACAACAATAAATAGTACAGGAGATACACATCTTCGGTTTTATCATTTTCTCTCCTCCGATTTGCGATCTTTGTTCGTCGAGATTTATCTCTAATCGTTCCCATCTGAGTGACAAAATGAAAATTAAAGATTTTCGAAAATTTAATTTCGGCCCATTATTATAGATTTTGTGGCTCGAGGGGAATATTTTCGATGACTGATTCACGCGGGTTTCATATGAAAAAAATATTTTTTTTATCTGATTCGCTCGTTCCTATATACATACATATTTTACGTATACAAGCAACATTCATTATAAACAAGTTTTAAATAACAATTTAAATGCGACTTTGGCTACCGTAAATATTAATCATAACATTTATTTTAATATTTAAATATTTAAATATAAGTACAAAGATAACGAGTAAATTTGTACCACGCACATTTCGCTGCTTTATTGCAGATTGTTTTTCATTTTGACTTACAGATCCAAGTGGTTTTATCAAAGGAAACTTAATATGTTTAAGTACCGTAGTTACATGAAATTAAGATAAATATTATGTGCAAGATTCTGATCTGTACGGGTGTGTTATGAATATCTGTATAGTCAGTATATAAACGGTGTGAATTCCTCTTCATGAAAGTTCATTTTTGTAAAAGTCTTAAAAATAACAATTAAGACATACATTTTCGAATATAACACTGCTATTATAACCATTGAACTCATCTAATTATAATCCTCGCCCTTTAATTAATTGTTTAGACAATTTGTTGAGACATATATCTTTATTAATAAGCGAGTTGAATAATTTGAATAAAATTACTATCGTTATTGACATAATTTTATTACAGATGCAGAATGATTGAGATGTTCTTGTTGGAACTACAAACTAATAACAATTAGTCCAACTAATTTGTGATTATTTATTACGAAACAATTTCAAATTATTAATTCGATAAAAGACATTTTTTTTGTTAATAGCAGCAATTAATAACATTTTCAAGATTGATTTGACAAAAAATAATTAGTTGTTAATTTGCCAACGCAGAAAAGGGATCATTTAAGTATTACGTAAACACCGAAGAGGAGGGGGGGTCTTTTATTTGCTTAGGGCAATAGGCACATATGGGCCCGGGGGGGGGGTGTCAGAAATGTATATTTATAATTTGTGTAGTAGATTCTAATTCTAACAAATATAGTTACCCTAATAATTGTCGATGCTTGATAGCGAAGAGTATATACATACAAGGATTCCCCCCAAAAAATTGATATTACTTAGATACTGGCTCTCGAATAGAAAAAAACCAATGTCATCGAGAACTTGGAGTCATGGACTCAAGTTTTATGGACTGCAGAGGACAAATAATTTTAATTAGTCGGAAAGTAGTTTTGAGTAAAGAAACCTGAATAGATTTAAAACATAGACACATGTTTACGTAAGCATGGGCGGGAGGTTATGGTTTTGCTGACTTTTGCTGACAATAGGGAGGGAGGGGTTGAACATGACTAAAATTCTGCTTACGTAATACTTGAACGACCCTAAAGTCTCGGTTTAATATCAATATTGTCTTTTTGTATATTACACTATCTGATCTACCCTTGGCCTCTCCTTTGCTTAGAATACAAATATAAAACAATCTTATATGCTTCTATAATCTACGCTTCATTTATACACTCTTCTAGTCATCAAATTGGATAAAAGCACCCATATCCAAAAGGATTCGTTTTTATGATACTATTTGTAACTGGCATATCAGAAGCATGATTCATGTACTCATGATGATTTTTTTGTCCTATTTATTAGTTATTTTTTACAAAAACCATATTATATACATATGTACAAGATAGGTTTAACAGATCTTATCTTATTTTCACCATCTAAAAAGTAATAAGATTTTTTTGCTAAAAAGTGATTTTTGTTAAATATCTTATAGTAAAATCACCAAATTAAAACTGTTAAAATTCTAGATATTATCGAGCTATAAAAGTATGTTATTGAAAAGCGATAATTTAAGCAGCAACAACTCAATAATTAATTGAAATCGATGTACATTTTCATTGATAGTTTCACTAACAAGAACCTGTATGTTTATAATTGCTACATTGCCATTATGAAATCATGTTATCATATGGTAATATCAATTGCAAATATCTTTCAAAAAACAACCTTAAATTTATTGTTCTTAAAATTCAAGTATTTTAAAAGCGCATTCCTCAAGATTTATGACCATAAAAGATTACTATATTAAACTCATCTTTCCTTATGAAAAATATTAGTTTGCAAGAAGATGTTCGCGTTAAATTTTTAAATTACATAAAATATGAAAGTCGATATTTTTCGTACATCCTCACAATCCTGATATGAACAAGTTTAAAAAGTTTAAAATTATATAGCATTGATGCCAAAACTTTCTTTTGACAATTAATTATTATCATAAAAGTCTTACTTTTCTCGTTATAAATCGTTTCTCTTCATAAGAAGTTTATTTTTTTTTCTTAGTTAATCTAAGACTACTGTCGATTAATATTAGCCGTTATTTAAAAAGATAATTAGTTATGAAGACTATTTAGTAGAGCTGACTGCTTAATTCATTTTAAGCAATTCATTTGTGGTTTATGAACTTATGACTAACATAAAATTTACATAAAATCTATTTTATTTTCATATTCGTATGTCTCATACTAATTAATTGATTAATTAATGACAAAGCTGGCAATTGATTGTGACCTCGTGGCCATAAAAAGGTGAAAATGTTGATGAAAATATGGCCATAAGAAATTCAAAATATTTTTATGAAATATTGAATGAAATGTAGAAAATTTATTTTAATTAGGTATAAATACATTAAGTTATTTAGTGAATTATGATTTCGAAATGCGAAAATCGATTTTTTCAGTCGAAAAAATTGTGAAAATATTCAAAATTATTTTTAATTGGAATTAAAGAAGGTTATTAAAATTTATTTGGCCAATGCTAAGTTGAAAAGTCGTAGAACGTCGTGGGAATTTCAAATTAGGAGCTATTAAATTTTACTTGACTCGTCCAAGTAATAAGATCAGATTCATTTGAAATTTGCTTGAATTGTCTTCTTGTTCCATGAATCATTAATCATTTGTTTTATTAAACATAATATTTCCAATATTTCCTTGTACTTTTTACATCTTCAACTGGAAATAAACACTTCAACATATGTACATATACTAACCTCGAGACAAGTACTAAAAATGTAAGACACATGCAAGTAATGGACGTCTTTTATTAAGAGTAATTAGATTATTTCATTTTCCGTATCGCTAAGAAAAAAAAATGACTTCTTTGAAAAGTCATCGAGTTCGTTTTGTAAAAAACTACAACCATTATACAATTAATACAAAGTTTATGCATGTAGTAAGCCATACAGTAGCTAAGTGGGAATAAAGGCTGTGGTAAATTAATAAGAAAATGAATCAGCAAATTCTCACTTAGTCATCATAGCCATCAGTTAACCTGCTTTTGATTATTTATTTAAATATTATTATATTAAAAGCGGAAACATAATATTAATGTTTAATCATCACTAAAGAAAATAGCACGAAGAGAACGATTTTATTTGTATGCCATTCAATTTAAGAAAAAAGATTTCAGTCATTATGAGCTTACAATTAGTAAATTGAATCAATCATCATAATTTTCTTAGAGATTTTTCTGAACCCCTTGGTAGATTCTACTTTTGATTCTCCTTGTTTAAACTAAAGAAAAATATTTTTATATCGCATCATATAATTGTCAGATGTAGCATTTAATGAGGAAACGATTTATTGGTCATCATATGATAAGTCCTTCACTTATCTTAACGATTTTGTGTTAATATTCCATTAATGCTCGTAATAAAAATTTCAAATTACCAACATATGATGCGATAAATTAATTTCTAAATACATTTTAAGATCGTTTCATTGTAACTTGCTTGCATCATAGTTGTAACAGCAGTTTTCTATCGAATACGTTTACTATTCAAGCTCAAACCGATCTCTTTTCCAGTTGAATCATTTCCGGGAAAACAAGAAGAGTTAGCCATAAAAAGATGCGTGGTTGCTCTATAAAATTTAAGTAGCTCTATTGGCTTAGTATGTAACATTAAGATAAATGTTATAAGTTTGAAAATTTAAGAGATTTTATGATTTCATTCGTCTTACTTTTTATTGAAACTGATGTCTGTTAAATATGAATGATTTATCTGTGACATTTATTGATCTAATTTGAGATAATAAAATTCATAATTAGAAACGTAATACTTTTTTGAATTTATGTGCAATGATTTGTAAGAAACGCTCTTGGCAATTCGAAGGTTGCAGTTACATATGAAGAGAGCTTTTCAATATCTTTTTTTTAAATCTATAGAACATATAAAGTAATTTAAGATTTGATTTTCTGTATTTCTCATTATTGTTCGTAATAAAGTTTTAAAATAATTATAAGATCATCACCAATTATAAAATTATAAGCTTATAAGCTATATTATAAGCTTAGAAACTCTTCCATTAAATCTAGCTTTAAAAAAACATTGAAAGAAGCATTATAATATAGGTACATCCCATCCGTACATTTGTACATTTGTACATTTACAATATATAATATTTCAGGAAATCAAATGAGGAAACAAAAAAAAATGTTTATGGTTGGTGAAAGAACCTTTAAAGCCTTAAGCTTTGTAAAATATGTTACAAATTTTTGCCAAGTAAAGACAGTTATGCAATAAACCAACAAAAGTTGAATACAGTTAGAACTTAAATTTAGGAAATGTGTCGTTTACGATTTGGGAAAATATAATCTCTCAACAAGTTATGAATTAATTAACTTGATTTAAGTAGTCATTATTATTTTAGTTTAGTAGTTAATTTAAGAATTTAATCCTAATTTTTTAAAGGATATATTTTTGATATTTCTTCAGATCCTCGTTATTTTATATATATATATATATATATATATATATACATAGTTAGATGAGAAATGAATTGGGATTTACAATGAATGCAAAAACGAATATCAGATCGCGACATTTCGCCATATATTAAAGCTTCATCAGGCTCTCTGATGCATGCTCAGTATTCTTATCTTTTTGTAGCCTTGCGTATAAAAATAAACACAATTTTTTCTATGTATTTTAAAAACGAACTTGACACTCATGATTGCTGTTTATGAAAACTATTATCATTATCATGATGGTGAGGAGGCTATAATAGGTTTGTTCCATACGTTGATGCTCAAACACTGCCAGAAAGACAAAGAGCAAGATACACTGACCAAGAGTCAAGAGTGAGTGACTTGATCTTTGTCTGTTTGTCAGTGTTTGAACATCATCAGAAGAATAATAGTAACAAACCTTATATATTATGGCGAAACGTCACAACCTGATATTCTTTTTGCATTCATTGTAAATCCCGATCCATTGCCCCTATAACTACACTTAACAATATACATTTTTGCATTAGTTTTGAGGTTTTAAGCAATTATCAGGTGAAAATACCAGTTTTTTATTTTAACAATTTATTTTCTTTTTACACTACGTTTCGTCGGTGTTTTTCCGACTTCATCAGGTATCTTGAAAATTGTTAAACCAAATATAATAAAAATATAATTTGAATATAAATTTAACAATTTCAAATACCTATTGTTAAATTTCGTCATAATTTTATATAATTTGATGGTGAGTGAACTACTTTAAATACTCTGTTTCAAGCTTCAAGATCATTTAGTAACAATTGAAAACTTTTACAGGCATCTAATAGGTATATTTTATCAATACTTAACAATTGAAAGCCTTAAATATGTATACATTGAATAAAATAATCAAAAACTTAGTGGTTAGTAAAATATTTGCTGTATTGATTGTAAAATATCATGTTTTTCGGTATTCAAGTGATATTTACGATATGTTTTTGAACAAATTAACGATAATTGACTTTTATTGCCCGTTTCCTGTAAAAATTCAATTTGTCAATACAAATATAGCGACGATATAGTTCGGATTCCTTTTGTGGCTCAATTTAATATTCAATCAATGCCACGAAATGAGTTTGATGAACGAATTATAATTCAAAATTTATTTCTTCAGAAAAAGAAGGTTTTATATCTCTGTTTGTTGACTTGAACCAAAAGCACGAGGAATTTGTAATTTTCACGTGGTACGAGTTGAATTTGAATATTTAAAAAAATTCTATTTAGATATTTAGGAAATCGTTTGTTATTCGTGTAACAAGAACGATTTTTACCATTTCGTCGTTTTATAATTTTTTTATATAAGGCGATCGCTCACTTATAAAATAAATCTATTTTTTTGAGTTGCATGAATGGTAATAATAAATTCCAAACAAGCTTTCGTAACGATACATTATATGAGGAATACATAGTGTTCTGTAACGATATGGGTCGGTGTTTCGGGCCGGAAATGGTTTGTTCCATACAAGATATCGACGGAACGAAAAGACACATCATCGCGTTAATTATTCATGACACTACGGCCGGAAACAGGAAGGGTAGCTTTATAAATAATTTATGTAAGTTTTATGTATAAATATTTCTAGATGCCCGTTTTTGAGTGTACGAAAAGACAGAGCAGAAAAAAAACTAGCTTTCTTTGACTCTATTATTCTGCAAGTTCATTATTTAACGTTACGGTATCTTCGAGGGTTACACTTACCCTTGTTAAATAGATCTTGAAATAGATCTTCTTACCTGAATACCTTATAGGTTCTATTGACAAAAACAGACAGAATTCAAAATTAATTGAGTGTAAAAGATCTGGTTGCATTTTGCTTCTATCGAGTGTTCCACACATACTCTTCACTCGAGATTTATTAACAGTTGTGATCGGCCATCGACTTTTCGGGATTGGCAATAATTCACTTTGTAGATAATGTGGCGCTGAATGCGAATTTAATTTACGTATGAGTGGCTCGGACAGCCGTTGATCCGACCATTACGCTAACAATAGGACGAAAATATGAGTGTCGATAATAAGCTCGGTGTTGAAG
Source organism: Sisyra nigra (assembly GCA_958496155.1). Lineage (NCBI taxonomy): Eukaryota > Metazoa > Arthropoda > Insecta > Neuroptera > Sisyridae > Sisyra > Sisyra nigra. Next base: position 17,776,450 of record OY292315.1, on the reverse strand, counting down.
AGGTCTTCTACTATTTAATGTTATTGCGAGGGGTGTTGTATTAAGACAGGAACAAGGAGACAATGCAGTTTTGGGTCGTCAGCACACAATGGCTCTAGCCTGGCTTGTTGCCTGCAAACAAACCGTCAACATACCGCAGCGTGCCCTGGGCTTTATGCGATTAACACACAGCCAACGAGTATAATGAGAGCCAAAATATTTTGAGTTGAAGTAAAAGCAGGGCGATAACTTATTGATTATTCAGGCCAATGCATCTCCCGTTATCATCAGTTAATATCATTGCAATATATCATCGATAATATTGGGTCGTTTTCTATTCAAAATTAACTTTATTTGTTTGTGCGGTATTATGCTATGAGCCCGCTTTATTTTCGTAATAAAATCGCAGCTGTTATCGTTCATTTTCCTACGACCACTGTTGAAAATCATCGCAACAATAAAAACATGATGAAGATCTGTTATTATACATTCAGTGAGAGTAACTGCATCAGATGGAATTAAAGACTTCCTCGTCGGTGTTTTATTTATTTATTTATTTTTTTTTTGATGAAACTCTTTGACGTGTGACGTCATTGCACGACTTGATATATTTGTAGCTCGCGTTCTTTGGCAGGTTGGATGAAACGACCTTGCTCTATCTCTCTGGGCGCCGCTACATCTTGTCATATCATAAAATAAAATCACGAATCTCTTTATTTTGACATGGATATTAATTAACAGCTCAACCAATGCATTTCAACTCGAGAGAAAAAAAAAACCTGACTCATAAGATCTACATTTCCTCGATCGGAAAATTCTAGTCAACGCAAAGATTTATGACAATATGAAAAGATTAAGTGCAATCGATTGAAGTTCCTGGTACGTGTTTTCGTCATTGCTATATTTAATAAAATGATTATCGTTTCATGGTCCATCTTATGTCGATGATCCGGTCTGTTCATCGCATGTATGTACGAGTATATGTGTACAAAATCTCCTATAGAGAGAAAACCAGTCATGATTTAATATATAATTCTACCATGAAATGCGATAATTATTGGTTTCACTTATCTGAATGTTTAATTATCCATAAAAATAATCATTAATCAAAAGTTTTTCTTTAATATATGGCTTTAAAATAATCTGCGATTAAATTTACGTGTTGTACAAATTATTTTTTTAATTTCATTTTAAGTTTGAAATTAATTTTTTCATTCAATGAAAACTGTGTGGGTATTGATGGATCACAAAAAAACTAAAATACGATAAAGGTCCGAACAAAAATGTATTTCGACTACAGAAAATCTTGTTCGAAATCAATGATAAATCTGTGAGATACTTTTTTGTGTACCTATAAATATGTATAACTAACGGCTTGTTCATCTTTTGTGTAAATCGTCTGGAAATTTAAGGGCGATAGTTATTTATAACAGATCATTTAACATAAAATTTTTCATGCGTTTTTATAATGTGATCAGGTAACTAGACGTATAAAAACGATACATTGAATCCTGGTCGCTTTTTTCATTCTAGTTTCTTTAGCTATTAATAGATCTATCAAGTTATAATATTTTTTGTTTTAAAAAGTTGAAAAAAAGAATATAAGTTGATATTGAAGAAAAAAATATATGATTCATTGCATATGACTGATACATTTTAAGTTCAATGTTAAATCATCATTTTATTAATTAGTTTATTTTCCCAAGATTCAGTACAACATAGGAAATATCAAACTAATTAAATCCAAGTAGAAAAAATATAATGATTACCTGGAAATCTCCACCTTTAATAAAAATAACAATATGAATGTGTGAGTTTAAAGCATAACTTTCGGTACAATCGAAGGACACCTCTAATACAATTGCCATAAAAATATATTCAGTCGTTGACGGTTTGTTAAAAAAGCATCAACCAATGTTTATAGTTTTTTTTTTTTTTTAATATCGATGAAAATAATATCAAGTGTACCTACCAATTTTGTTCAAATTTTCATTGAATATTGACAACAGCTCAGTGGAAGATAACTACTCGTATTTACACTTTGAAATACATAAAACCTACAACCAGTTTTGTTTAAATAATTTAGTTTGATTTACATTTCAAACTCTTCAAGTGGAACCTTTGTTTTAGAAAAGTTTGGTTGGATTGTATACTTGATAATACTTGATTGCTATTTGATAAGTAAGCTACTGAAATTAGAAGTAATAATTTTTTTTATTTAATTTAAAAAAAAATTGGCTGTCTGTAAAGTTTATTTACGGGCGATAGTTTTACGTGATAACGTCATAAAGAAACATTGATAAAAAATTGCATACTTTTATGTATTGAATTGAATTGTTATTACTGAATTAACGTTATTTTGTACTACTATAATGCAAAGAAGGAGTTAATTGAAAATTACAATTTTTTCAAAATGAAATCAGACTGAAAATTATGAAGGAAATGAATTAAATCTTATTAAGAAATTGTAGAAAAAAAAAAACACAAAACACGTTGTCTAGGATTCAACAATTATTGAATACGAGGCATAGCTTATTGTAGAAGTTTTCGAAGAAGCTCGCGTAGCGGCGTTCCAGTAGCAGAACTCTATCGTGCGTCTCTAACTTTTGTATCGCGTTCTCGCTAGCACGCACAGGCTCAAACGGTACGTATATATAAATGTATCTATAAATGTATAGGACGTTATCACGTCAAAAGTTGATCAGTTATATCTTTAATTGATTTAGAAGTTTTTAAATTAGGAGACATTTAAAAAGAGTTCTTCGTGAAAAGAGGACGGAGAAAATTGCTTTACTCAATAATTGGTGAAATAAGAGAATGAATGTGTATACTTTTTGAAAAAAATGGCTACCTGCATTGTAAAAATAATTTTTAATGAAGCTTTCTTTCCATTGTTTTTATAAAGCTTCAAATAGAAATTGGATGAAAGAAATAAAAAACCGTTACGTTAAAACGAAAATCGAAATTAAAGCAATAAATTCCTTTAAAAGTTGGTTATAAGGAAAATCAATAAAATGAAATGGATTTAAATTCTAACCAAAGTTACAATTTCTTAAATTTTGATTAGAATACATTCAAAATCGTTTGTAGCGCGTTACAGCAACACTATTTTTTAAACTGATTGATAAAAGCTTAGTAAAGTACCTATCAGAACCATCAAATACTCGCTAAATTATTCTTTGATAATCTTTAAACAAAGCTATGATTAGTCATTAGTCGTTAGACAACTTGAATCAATATGAGTATTAAATTTTAGTTCCATTCAAAGATTTTCATTTCTTATCAACTATAATCAACTATCTCTCAAAATATAGTTTATTAATAAAAACTTTGCTTTTATAGTTCATACTTCGTACTTTGAAGCAAATAAAATAATCAGAGTTGTTAAAATATTCTATTGTTTTGACACTTTCATAAACCTTCCTATACATACAAGTATTAAAACCGAGAAATAAATTTGTATAAGGAATAAAGTAGATATATATAGTATTAGAAATAAACTTCAAGTTTATTTCTAACAGCTATTGTTAATTTTTTTGCCCGCCGCCCCTTGTGTCCCTCCCAGAAAAAATCCTAATTTTGCCGTTTCTATTACCAGTGGCGTTACTATACCATCTGAGGTTCGTGACAATTTAATTAGAATACCCCCACCCCCAGTAAAAATCATCACATTATAATTAAATTTCAATAAATCACTTTAGAAATCAGAAATTATTTCCTAACTATCCAGTTTGAGAAGCCTTTAATGTGAATCCCAAACGTTTAAAAAAGCTTATTACTTAGCTTTTAGACTAATTTAACATTCATTAGCAAAAACTCTTAGTATAAGATATCTTACGTAAGACATTCAAGCATACCAAGAAGATACTTCATATATCAGAATAAGTTGCACGTTTGTGCATCTTCAATAAAATAGATTGCAAGTTTTAGTTCAAGGAAATATTATTAAATATAGATTTCAAATCGTCTTTTATTTTTGAATCATGAAAAGAGTTTGAAAAGTTGAAAAGAGTGAAAAAGTTTAATTTTTATTGTATTGTGAGTTAAAAATAAAACAACTTCAATGTCACTTTTCTATTATATCAAACAAAAAGCAACACTCTGAGAACTTTTTTATTACAATTTAATTATTGAGTAATTGCTGCAGAAAATATGAATTAATTTTCAAATAATATCTAAATAACCTGAATAGATTGTTCGCGTCATTGTCTTAAGAAACGCACATGGATATTTTTTTCTCAAACTAATTTCACGGACATTCTTGTTTATGTTGTCATCTTAATAATAGTCACAAATAAATTATAGATTTCAACAAGCAAGAATCCTATAGTATTAAAATATTTAAAAACATACTTTTGATGATATCAATATTAAATATATATGAATGCTTTAAATAATATAGGAGTACATTTAAATGTTGGTAATTGGAATTTACGAAATTTTAAATAAGTTATTACGTGATATTTATTTAAGTATCTTAGTTTTGTTACGATTGTTAAAACAATATAATCAAATTATTATAAAATTTAAAACAATAGAAAATTCTTTTATTCTGTAAAATCGTTTGTATTGGAGCGTTTTATTTATCTATACATCGAGAATTTCCTTGAAAAAGTTTCCCAAAATTTGAATGGATTCTCACGTTCCAATATAATAACCCAAATCGCCAAGTTCCGTTAATTGTTGATAAATATTTGAAAATTCATAATAAATTGTAATTTTTAAACCGAGAAAATATTAAAAATAATTAAAACATTAATTTCTTGCCAATTTTTCCGCAAATCAATTCGTCTTTACAAATCCATTTTTCCGCTAATGAATAAATTATTTTACGTGAAAAATGTAACGGTAATTTAGCTAAAATTATTTCATTAGACAGAATATTTGAAACGAAATTTCCTGGGTTGACTACAATAAATACAAATAAAATATATTTACGTTTCACTAATGTTAAAATAATTTACTTTTACTAAAGAAAGAAAAAAGTAAAAACGAATAAATAAAATTGATGATGCAATTGCATATAAAATGCGATATAAATAAAATGCAACTAAACACTTAAGATTTTGGGTTACATCAAGTACATTTATAGTCGTAGAACACATTATATATTAATGATAAATATCATCTCCTTTCGCTTTTGGTACTCAAATCTTTGAAAAGTTTCTTCATCTAATCTACTAATAATAATAGCTACATATATAATAAATAATGGAAATAACCTAATTTTAAAGTTCATATATTTATATCTATTTATTTTTTCTTCTTTAACCTTACTTATTACAATTATAATAAATCTATTTTAATAAATTCAAGATGAAATACTTATACAGAACGTCTTAGAATTGGCTTGGTAATAATATACGTATATATAGAATTGGCATTATTTATTTAAAGATAATTTCTCTAACTTAATATAAACAACATTATAAACGTATGTTTTAAATTGTATAAAATTCTTTTGGAAAAGTTTAATTTTTCTTTAACTCAATTTTATTAAATGATTTCTTATAGGTACGTAAAGTATTAAAAAAAATTTTCAATCTCGTATTTGCACATAATGAATTATAATCAATCTGTTTTATTAAATTAGAAATGGCTAATGTAACTGTAAATGCAAACATTTTATTGTTCATTGAATTACACGGAAAAGAAAATTAGTTTAGCAAAATTTTTCCTCATTTGTGTACGTTATTAAGAGACAAATCATATTTCTCGTAAATATGTATCTTCATTATTACGTAATGCTTTACTTTAATTTTGCAAAGAAACGTATTTAAATGAAAGCGGAAATTTGCCCGCATCGGTTGAATCTCTTGTAGCTCACTGCATTACGATCTTAATCTTTTATTTGTAACGAATTTAACCTCGTACTAATACAATAAATTTTAAATGAAGGACATTTAATAATAATAATAACGACTAATTGGTTTGGAAGAAATTTATCTGTACTTTGTAGATTTATTGTGCAAACGAATATAATTTAAAATCAATTATTTGAATTGGACGTGTGAATTTTTTATGTCCAACTCTCACCAAAATCTAACTCAAGACTGTTTTGGAACATAGAGAAAATTGATGAATAAAAAATACAAGTGAAACACAATGAAAAGTTTACGATGATATGACCCTTGTCGGGCCCAGTGGCAATTTATACGATCCCGTTAGCTAAGTTCATCAATCACAGTCGAGAAAAATCCCGTAAAGTACCACAAAAGTTATCAAATGGCTGTAAAAGTGATGACATCAAATAAAAAATCGCTGTATTTAAATTGCAAGATAAAATGATTGATTTTTTTTTTTCATACACACACATTCTGGCACGATTCAGCTCTATAAAACGTGATTTAAAATAAGGCTTTCTCACGATTGTGGAATTGATCCTTTTAATGGGAAATGAAATGATCATTTTGTAATACAATCCTGAAATGTGTACAATGTGGGTGTTGTCGTCGCTGTAATCTAAAATATTCTTAGAAAAACAGATGTTTTATCGCTGATTTGCAGCTATTGATGTGAATTCTTGACTTCTTCAGCTTAGAACCTGTATCGAAATATGCTATGACCATAGAGATAGGCTGCATGTTGGTTCTACTTGAATGAAATAGTGTTCTTATCAGCTTCTTCTGCTTTAAACAGAATGCAGAAACTTACAAGTTTGGGACAGTTTTGAGAGCAATCTCTTCCATGTATCTTTATCTGATATTTGAAATCTCGAAACATCCATTGGCTGCGACTTGAACATTTTTCGTGTTTATACATTCTGAATATCGTTTAAATTTTGTTTCAAGAAAATTCAACGTGTAATTTTCTGGTAAGTTGATCAGGACGTGACGACACATTTAATATAATATAATATAATAATATCAATAATATATATAAAAATACGCATAACTACTTATATTATTTTCTAGGTCATTCCATTGTGTAAGATTAATATTAAACGTTGTTACTATTAAGGTTTTTCTTCCTCATCTATTTGTAATTATCCAATATAAAAACAAGCTTCATAACATTTTCTTCACCAATATGGAAGATGGTTTATTATATTTTATATTAGCGTTCATGTATTAGTTTTGAATAAGAATTATTACCAGCAATTTTTCATCTCGAACATTTGAAACGTTTCATCAGTTGAATAATTAGTTATTGATTATAATATTTTCAACTACTTGATAAGCTGTGAGATTTTAATGTCATTATTAAATAAAAGAAGTTGAAAAAAAAAAACGTGTACTCATTTATAAGTCTTTCAAGGATATGGTGGCTCACGAAGAGTTTTTTCAAGTTTTTCTGTAACAGTTTCTAAACAAAAATGATTTTGATGCAATAAATGTCATCAACACTAATTACTTTTTTCATAACTATACCTACCTACCTACTCACGGTAAATCCGTGTCTTATCCATATTTTATTTAGTTGAACCAAATTATTGTTATTATCTAGTCAACGACCGGAAAAACTCATTTTCCTTTAATCGGAATTAAACTTTCCTTTTCATTTGTTTTTTTTTCCTTTAATAAACATGAGTGCATTTATCAAATCATTGAATAATGCATTTGTATTTTCATGCAGCTATTACCTACCATATTATTTATTATTACGTAACTTCTTATTATTAAGTTTTGATTTATCAAATTAATAATTTACAATTTTTTTATATTGTGCCCTAGACTGAGGTGCACCCTTAGCTCTAAAGCACATAGAATGCATGATGGCTCATTGCTCATTATGAATTATAATAAATGTATACAGAATAGACATTTTATCTTAGATAAAAAAAAAAAACAATTTTTTGTTGATTTTAACTAAGTAGCTGATTTTTCTGCTGTACAGATTTCAGACTTTTCTTTCCTTTTATCGCGACCAATAAATATTGTGATGTTACCCTCTGTTAAAACTATGGGAGCTTTAGACTTTTAATACTAGAAAGTCGGGAGTTCTAAAATTAACCCATTTCACTATTCTTCGTGCTCTAGTGTAAGTTCTATTATGCATAAGTAGTCTTAATTTTTTATGACTATGAAATATGATCAATATTGTTTATAAGACTTCAATCACGTAATTTTAATTTTAATATTTATATTTTTTTAATTCAAATTTACCTCAAAAAAGCGGTTGGGTCAATTTTGACCCAGCCTTTAATATATTACAGTTTTACTTAATCTTTCTCATATATTTTTTGATACTGAAGAATTATTTAGTAGGTTCTATAGTATTCTAGAGTACTGATTTATTCAAATAATCGTTGATCTCGCCATTGCAGGTACTCATGTACTATATCGAACATACACGGGTACGCGGTAAGGGCGGCACGGTGATGTGGTAATGTATTCCACTTTTATAAAACTTTTAATGTGCGGTGGTTAAATTAGTGCTTTGTACGCCAGTAATCCTAGATTCAAATCGCAGTATAAGTCCAGATTTTATTTGGGTTTTTGCATTTGAAGATCGTTAATGAACCCAGTAGCTAAGTCGACTTTAAAAAATCACCAAGTATAACAAAATCACACTTTAACACACAAACTGTTTTACTTTCTTTTACTACCATATAGTAAAGAAAATATTGTATTTGAGTTGAATTTTAGATACTGAGTTTTCACTAGATTTGCACATTTTCAGGTACCTACCCTGAATCCAAAAAACTGTTTTTTGGATGCTACACTTTTTTTTTTAAATTTATTTACGGTCGCATCAACTTCTATGGTCATTAGCGACTGTCGAATCCGAAAACCCAGAAAAAAATCTGAGAGCAGGATGCTACACTTCATTGTATAGGTTTTTGAACTTCTTCAAATTCTTTCAAAAACGGTTCAAATGCTTTTCTTTAATGCTGTATAGTTCTTAGACTCATTAATACACAACTTTTCAAAATTCTAAAATTCAAATAAGGAGGGTAAAGGGTGGGAGTTCGTATATGCATAGAGGTTGTATACCTACATATATAGACATTTATGTTATTCGCTGTTTATATTTTTTTAAAATAATCGTGGGGTTTATTTATGTTCTTTTAACCAACAGCGAGTTTCACGTAAAACATTTACTGTGACACCTCGCAGCAGATATTTGTACTATTGAAACTATACCTACTCGTTGTATGTATGTGTAATGTGCATATTATGCTTTTTTACGGATAATTAGCATTAGGTTTGTTCCAGACGTTTGAGCAAAACACGTCTACATAAGACAAAGAGCAAGGCACACTGACCAAGAAACAAGAGTGAGTGAAGAAACACCCCAGCCCTCGGTCGTTTGGCCGCAACAAGGCGAGAGCCGAGGCCGAGAGATCTATGAACGTACATTTTTATGACTATAGCTCGTCCGTGCACTGTTTTGGAGGTGTTTAAACACCGCAAAACCAGTTTAAAATTAGGGTGAAGCCTTTGCTTCATGATTTTCACTCACTCTTGTCTCTTGGTTAATGTGTCTTACTCTTTGTCATTCGATGGACGTGTTTCAATATCAACAAATGTACACGTGGAACAAACCTATTGTAGCACATTATAGTAGTAAACAGTATCTCTAATGTGAAAAAAGACAGCAAAGAAGTTTAATCAATGTTGAAATGTGATATATTAGAAGATACGTAGGAAATGTTGCTTTTACCTGAATATTATTTAGCACAAAAATATATTAACCCCTTTAGTTTTTTGTTAACCATTTTCCCAGTAATATATATATATATATATATATATATAAACTCAGCAGTACATGAAAATATGTACTTACTCATATGTTTTCGTTTTGCATAAGCCAACATTTTTTGTTTGTTTGTAGAAAACAAAAGGACTAAATTTCAGAAAAATTGTATGGACTCTAAATTGCGTAGTAACTTAATTATTGCTCTATTATCTATATTTTATACGGTAGTAATCCTGCGTCGAGTCCTAATGAAAGCTCAGAATATTTTACTTGGATTTAGCAGTCACTAATAACCAAAGTAATAGAAGTGATTTTAAATAAATAAATAATTAAAAGATTGATGTTGGAGTTGAAATATTTTTTGTTAGCTCCAGTTCTTAAAGACCAAAAATTCCACAGCCTTAAAATTCTGATGTATACGTACAACCCGATTTCTAAGTGTAAGATAATGCATCAATTTTATGAAAGTTTTAATACTATTGAATATTTCGAGTTAACTATTCAATACTCTCACCAGTAATCGTAAGTTGTAATATGTTATGAATCTTCGAGGAAGATTAGTTGTAGAAATACTAAAGAAGTTACGTACGCGTCTTTAAAAATAAATGTAATAAATTTTAAGTGATTAAAGGTAATGAGAACTCAAATATTGTAGAATGATCTAGTTTCTTTTTTAACTTTTCACGTGCTTACTTCACTTAGATAAAAGTAAAAGTTGGTTTTCTTCAAGGTTTTTATAAAACAATGCTGCTTCGATCGGATTTAACGAAGCAGTAGTTGCAGTCCGGAAAGAGATACGTTTGAGGGTCGCGTCACGAACGGCGTCTAAATCCATAATCAAAACGTAGCTGAGCTGAAAGATTCACTTGTCGTTATCTAACAGTACACTTTAGATGATCCACATTGATAGACATTAATTAACAACTGGCACAAGAACATGTGAAGGTCATTACTCACATAGACTACTGTTGTGCAAAATTACTATGTTCACTGTTGCTGCTTATTATTATTATTTTTTTTTCTTAATGACAATCATTGTTCTCGCGTGCAGAGAACTTCCCATGTTCTCAACGCCACGGTTGTGTCATTTTTATTTATGCTAACACAATTCAAACATTGTTATTTATTTTTCTAGGTTTATACATTACGTTAACATTAACTCTCAATTTTTATACGGTTGCAAATCGTATCGAGCTCTCACTCTCACTGCAAGTGATTTGCATTTTTTATTTCTCTACTGCACATCACGGTGATAACGTTTTCATTGAAAGTAAAATGCAAAAAAAAAAACATTATTATAATTCAAATAACGTGAGTTCACTGCAAATGTGCCCTACATTAGTATTGAAGTCACTGCCAAATAAAAACAAAACATTGAATTTGTCAAATTAGAAAATCTCTCTCTTAAAGTAATAACTTCATACACATATCGATTTGTCTCTGGCAATTAGGATCATCTTTATCTATGCTTCGAAAAAATTACGAACTGAATAATTTGTAATTGCCCTTAATAGCTGAATCTTGTAATTATCGAACTCAATAATGACAGAATAATTATTCATAGTTTGATTTTTATTTCATTTAAACTACTGAAGTGTAATACAAATTATATTTAGCTCAACGGTGATTTTGCAAAAGTAAAAGAAATAAATTAGAAAAGAAAATTGTTCAGTGTAGAAAAAGACGTGATCATTATATTTAGTAATTGACAATGTCAAATAAGATTAATGACAAAAACAATTAGGTAAATGGCTTTTTATATTTATTTTCAAAACGATTTCGGTTAATAATTAAGATATTTTGATACTCTTTTTTGGGCTTGATTTTTAGTATTTGGAGATTAGTTTATCATAAACTTGTTAAGAAAGCGACACTTCAATGTTTTAAGGAACGAAGAAAATACTTTCTTTTTAAATGTAGTGAGTACTCGTACCTATAGTTTTAAAACTAAAAAATATTTTTCTGTGCCATCATTAAAATATTCCTCTACTGGGTATACACTCCTAAATATTCCATCTCATTAAAACGTAATTTATAATACAAGGAAAATATTAGTAAGGGAAGTTCTTTTCTTGAAAACTGAAAATGTAAAACTAGTTATAATTCCAGGTATTACAACGGTAAAAATTTTAGCAATCGCCAAGGGCAGCTGTAGCTACCTATTAAAGACATGTAAGTCGTCATGAAATACTTAGTATAGATGTAAAACGTTTCAATTTAACTACCCACATTAGACCAGGGATGCTATGGATATGAAATTTTGGATCTGAATCAGGACCTATAAAAATATTATTATACCGGTTTCGGATAAGGTGGCTTATGCCATTATTGCGCATTATCCGTTAGTTTCGGTTACGATTATGGGAGCTCCTTCCTGATATAGCCTATGGTTGGATTATGCCATGCCTTTATGATTCGTCTTTTCTTTTCCTTTTTGAAGCTCTGATTTTTGTATTTTTTAACTCTATTACCCATACAAAGTCGCCGTTAATGACAAAAGCCCCGTTTATCGGCCCATGTCTGGCTATCAACGCTCGGCCTATTAATGGGAATTTGTTAATGGGCCATATCTGGTTAATTGCCGGTCGCCGTCTATTCGATCATCATTCAATTTTCGTTCATCGGCCAACGATAGGCCAAAGTCTGGCTAAATAATTTTTTGCTCACGCACAAATAATTAAAAGTCAGATGACTTACTATAAACCTTAAATACTTTGAGGGGGCCCTAAGTCACCCTGAGTTCCCTGAGTTATTCATCACTTTGAGTCTATTATATTTGACTTATGTTTAAGGTGATTTGTGTTTTAAGATTTATTGAGCATCAACGTTCAGAATAATTGTACCTACAATGTCAAATAAACGCGTAAAAAAATTTCGACAATTAAAAAAACTTGTAAGTAGTGTAGATTTTATAAATAATGTGGATAGTGACAATAATAATAGTAAACAGCGACAAAGCGATACATCTTTAATTTGAAACATACATTTCAAATGAATTTTTCTTCTGTGCAATTGCGTCAATTATTTTTAAATATTCGCACCATATAAATACTTTCCAAATGTATTACAAAATTAACCAATGAACGCAAAGTATGAGTATATCCTTCATTTAAGTGCTATCTGGTGGTAAATTATTATACTATTAACGGTAGAACAGGGGCAAGAGGATTCGTTTCGCTAACACAGAAATTGTCGTTAAACAATAGTCGCATGGTAAAGTGTTTAAAGTGTATTATTGTATTTCAGAATAGTTCGTCTATTTCGCTTGTTGATAACCAGTCTATTAAAGTCTCTGACTAAAGTAAGTAGTTCTAAAGGGTCTTTCAACAAGGACGGGTCGATGTTGAAATTAAATAAAACAAGCTGTATGTGAGATATTATAAAATTTTTTTTTTATTTGAAAGGCCCATTTATGCCATTATTTATGAAATATTACATCGTTTAAATGTCCACCGCGGCTTCGAACGGTGGCACGGATCCGAGAGGACCAATTTTCAATTACTCTACTGCATAGATCCGGCTGAATCTGAGCGATAGCCTGCGTTATGTTGACTTTCAGGGCATCGGTTGATTGTGGATTATTTGGCATAGCCCTGCGACTTGATAAAACCCCACAAGAAAAAGTCTAGCGGGGTCAAATTGCATGCTCTTGGTGGCCAATTCACGTCTCCTCTGCGAGAGATAACCCTACCCTCGAACCGTTCATGCAGAATGTCCATTGTGTCGCTCGCTGTATGGCACGTAGCGCCGTCTTGTTGAAACCACAAGTTGTCCACGTCCATATTGTTCAATTCAGGCCAAAAGAAATTGTTGATCATTGATCTGTAGCGCTCGCCGTTGACAGTAATGGCCTCGCCATCATCATTTTCAAAGAAGCACGGACCAATGATGCCGCCGGACCACAATCTGCACCAAACAGTTACTTTTTCTGGATGCATTACCACCTGGTGAACCTCATGTGGGTTGTGGTCGTCCTATATACGGCAATTTTGCTTATTTACAAGACCATTCATCCAAAAATGCGCCTCGTCGCTAAAGATGATTTTTCGGCCAAAATCGAAGTCCTCTTCCAAACGTTCTGTAGCCCAGTCAGCGAACAAACGGCGTTTTCTATGGTCAATAAATTTGAGCTCCTGGGTCAGTTTGATCTTGTACGGATGTAGGACCAAGTCCCGACGCAAAATTCGCCAAGTTGAAGTCTGCGAAAGGCTGAGTTCTTGTGCACGGCGAGAAATCGACTGCCTTGGAGTCTTCTGCACACTCTCACGGACAGCAGCGATGTTCTCGGCTGATCTGGCGTTCCTTTGACGTAAAGGTGTTGGTTGGTTGTTTACCGAACCAGTCGCCTCGAATTTGGTCACCAAACGTTGTAGAGTCGACTTTGAAGGGCCACCGCGTCTGCCGTAAAATGGACGTAATGCGCGCAACGTTTGCACTAACGAACACTTATTTTGATAACAAAATTGTATCATTTGGACGTGTTGCTGAATCGTGTAACTTGCCATGGTGATTTGGCATCAGTAACTGAAGAAATAACAACGCATTTCATAGATGCCGCCAAAACAACATGGCCGCCACAAACTGTCAACTGTCGACCCGCTCTATTTGAAAGACCCTTTATTTAATAATTGAATAATAATACATTCTCTCGAATTAAACTATAGATAATTTATATTTATTTACCTGATAATCTAATAGTTTTCTCATAGTGTAAAATAATCAAATAAAAAAATATTAATAGTTACATTTAATGTTACAGATGGAAGGATTTTAATGGCATATTACTTTGTAAATATCCATCGGCTGATGAGTATCCTAAAGTTGATAAGTTTGCTGCAGACTTAAGCGATGCAAATGAAAATTGGGATAAATATCTAGAAATTCTCTATTATGCAGGTGAGTTAGTTTGTTATTTTTCTAGAGAATTTTTTCTCATCTTAAAATTGGTTTTACAATTAAACTTTTTTTTTCATACCCTTATGAAAATAAATCTCCTTTTTTCACCTCTTATACAATTTTAGTTTTTACTCCTTCACTCACACATATTGTGTCTTAAAAACAAGTTTATTTATAATTGATTTTGCATATTCTAGATGTTGTAACTGAAAAGTTTGGGGGTGCAGAGGAATCTAAAAATTTCGCTGGCAAAGTAGTCCGATGGCTTTCTGGTTAGGTGGACCGTGAGAATAAGATAAGAAAGAGGATCTTCATTATAAACCACAAAAAACTTTCTTTTGATTTTAGAGTGTGTATTATGTACGCCAGGTTTAAAATTCTACTTTTGTATTAATTATTGATGTTGTCTGATTTTTTATTAATTTGTATGTATTATAAAGTGAATAAATGATTGTATCATAATAATCGTTGAGCTGATTTTATATCATTTTTTTCAATATTTAAGTAGTTTTATTAATTTATAATATTTGCCATTAACGGTCCAGTAATTTTTACTGCAGTCGGCCGATTGTTGGTTTCTATTAACGGCCCTGTAACCTTTGCTTCAGTCGGCCGATTGTTAATCGCCATTAACGGCCCGGTAACTTTTACTGCAGTCGGCCGATAGTAGACTGCCATTAGCGGCCCGGGGTTATCATCCAGCCGGCAACCGTACTTGGGCCGTTAACAGTTGCCGATGTTGGGCCAACAACTAGCATCTCTGGCTAAGCAATGGGCCATTAATGGCCCTGTCGCCAAACTTTGTATGGGTAGTCTAAGAATCTAGTCAAAATAATAATTGGAATATGGAACACGTTGTGTCCTTCCATATTTCAAATTTACTTTCCAAAAACGACTTCATTTTCTTAAATAAACTTTATGCATTGTATTTTTGGGACTAATTAAGAAATATATATATTTTTTTAATATTTAAAGTAATTTCTTAACAACTAAGGTTATTAATGACTCTAATACTGAGTTTTTATGTTGACTTAACTTGGGACTATATCAAGTCGTATATATATTGATTTTGTTGAGATATAATAATGTTTTAAATATGCCTACGTCTGTATTGAGACACTCTTATATTGTTTGTTGGTAATTTGGTTGCGCTTCGTCTATCGTTGTACGCTGGACATTGGAGAAATAAGTGCTTGACCGATCTTTCCTGGTTGCAGCTATGATACCCTTCCTTTTGCTGTCATGTGAGTAACCCCAGATGTGTGTAATTTCTGTGCCCGATACGCAGTCTGGTTATTTTTTATTGATTTTTCCTACCCGTGACAGTTGACGGTTTTTCCTGGACAGAAGCTCTACAATCATGGAGTTGAGTTTCTTGTGGTTTCCATGTTGTATCCCAGAGATGGATTGTCACGGCGTTGGTCAAATTTTTAAAACCTTCTTTAGTTGTTTTGAGTTTAGTATCAACTATTCCATCTGTGATGGCTGCCTTTGCTTCCTTGTCTGCCAGCTCGTTGCCTTTTATTCCTTGATGCCTGTAGTACCTTTATCATTTAGTTGTCTTTACATTTGACGCATGCTTATAATTAATTGGTTGAAATTGTTGGGATTTTGTAGGATCTTGAGACATGATATGGAGTCTGTAAATATAATTGAGTTATGTATTGGGCCTTCTTTCTGGATGCTGTTGAGGGCTTTTAGATTACGAGTATATGTGGCTTCACATGTAAAAATAGAATAATGGTCGGTTAGTTTGAAACGAGGGGCTGTATTTCATTTGGTTGAAAAATATAGGTTTCATTATAAACATTTCCAATTTCCATCATTTTAACAATCAAAACTGATTTTGTAGGATTAAAAGTATAACTTGATCGATGATATTATTGAGATAAACATCGATCGTTTTAAAATAAAAATTTTACGATAATGCAAATAAAGATGTTTTACATCAAATATAAAGACCTCAATCAAAATAACAAAGAACATTCTACAGTAGTTATGTTAAAACTTTTTTTGGTTCTCTGTTGGTGGTAATGGTACATATTTTAAATTATTCACATTTCATTAGCAAAATCAAATGATTGCTACAATCTAAAAGAAATTTAGAACTTCCATAGATTAACGATTTTCTATTATGTCTAACTAAATAATACATATCAAGATCATGAAAGACATATCCGCATATGGATCCGCAAGCAATGTTGCGGAATTCTGTGCAATGTACAGGATTCAAATAAGTCCTCAATCACTCATTTCACAGTTAACCATCTTTGTTATAAACTATTTAATGATTAAAAAAACTACAACATTTTTCGAACAGGGTGTTTATTTTGCTAATTTTGTCCCAAATTCAAAAAAATTAACAGCGCTTTTATTTTTTGAAAATGAACTAAAATTGACACTGAATATTTTGAAATCTCCTGGAAATTTCCAAATTACATCTGGTTAATGGAATTTTTATGTATTAATAAAAAAGGACTTACACTATTGACGGCTGTTCCTACTAATTCAGAAGCAAAAAGAGCCTTTTCATTTGTTAGACGTTTCAGCTGTAAGAATAGGAGCCGTTTAACCCATGAAAATCTTGAACATTCTTAGATTTTTAAGTAATTGTTTTCCAAATAGAACTTACCTAATTCTATATTGACTTTGTCAAATTTAACTACTATAAAATATTATGTCATTGTAATATTTTTTAAAAATACACCCATACCTTTGCGTCGTTTCGTTTTGCGTTTTTTCGAAGTTACGTCGCTGCTGAATTAGTACTAATTTTCACTGCGCGTCGTTATATTTTCGAAATTGCGTTGTTTTTTTGCATGTTTTTTGCGTTTTTTTGTATGTATGTAAAAATGCTTGCTATAAAAAATTATAATTCACTTTGCGTCGTTTTCAATTTGCGTTGTGCCTTTTTGGTACGTAGCCACAATGCAAAGTGAAGTATGGGTGTATTATAAATAATTTGTATAAATATTAACTTAATTTTAAGTATAACTCTTCAAGTTTGGGTGAATTCTTATAATTATGAATCCTTATAACAACACGGGATCTTACATAGAAGTGTATTCCAAGAGATAAAAATTTTGCAGTAGGTACCTACATAAATACAAATATGTATTGTAATCGCCTTGCGGAGTTGCTTCTCTATGCAAAACGTATCCTTTACATTCAATTAAGGAGCCTTAATACCTACGTTTATTTATTGTTGCGTTATTTTCAAACGTTTTCTATACTAATTAGTTGTAGAATTTTAATTTAAAAATTAAAAGAAGTAAAAAGTTATAGTTATGAGTAAGTGAATTGATATAGCTACATGTTGCATGATTAAATTTTAAAATATTTTTTTTCAAAATATAAATATAATGGAGTAAGTATTTAGATTTTTTTTTATTGGGTTGTTAAAAACTATGTGTTTTTGAGCTGAGCTAGTACACTCTTAAAATTATAGCATTTAAAGTATTAGTGATTATAGCTTATTAGACTTATAATGGTTATAATCATTAATAGAAAGTATATTGATCTTCTTTGAAATTATATAGGTACTTATGTTTTCTTTAGTGACCTTACAAGTGATACAATTGCATGTTTTTCATTGTTTATAGCGGATGTTCCGCTCAAAGGAACATTGTTGTTTTAAAAATAAGCGAACGTGATAAAAATAGATTTATTGCTAATGTGTAAGTGTACGTAAGATGTTTCATTATGCAATAAGAATCGTTAATAGTTGATGATCGTGTCGTTGGTGGCCGCGACGCGACACGACGTCCAATGGCGACGTCGAAAGTGAAAAAGAGACGCGCACCTGTAATGTGCTGGCGATTAAACGAAAGCATCTCCTTATGAATTCAGTGTGGAACTTAACAAATTAAGGTCAAGACCGTAGACAATAGCGCTTTCAGTTTCATGCAAAGTTTTCGCGACTCGGCGTCGAAGTCACCACTAACACGCTACACCATTTAGCGCCGATTCCTCAAAGGTCATGGGATGTATGTCGAACAACAATAGTTCCCCAGTTGACAACAATTGAAAAGCATAATTTATTACACATTGTTGATTATAACATTCAAGTGAAACAATTGTCTTTGAGTTTTTGAACTGAACAAAAGTTGATTTGGAAAATCTAGCGATTTATGTGCCGAGGTCGCGGTTGGGTCACGCAAGTATTGCACTGCGCTCGGTGTAGGTGGGCATGCAATAAGATTGGTGGAGTTTCAATAGAATGTTCGACTGTTAAATCAAGGTCCCAGTGCGATCTGATTCCTCAGGAATGAGAACACCGAGCTTCCCATGTCAGTTGATAGAAGAGGTGTAACTTAGATCGAATGGACAAACATTTTATCATTGCTTATCTCTTTCTCACATAAACTACAACGCTTGCACCGCATCCTTGTTTTATACACCCACACTTGCCAATATGGAATAATTCTGGTTGTGCAATTCGTGTGTTAAGACAACAGAACCTGGTCGCCTGCGCATTGCCTCACAAGTTACACCAATCTTATACATTTCAGGGCCTCGCGTGCCTCGTCAAACCAAATAGATCATCACGTTATTGAAAAAAAATCACCAACTATAAATACCAGTCACTTTTATTTCTCGCTCACTTAACGTGCAAAACGTCTTCACTTGTCATCGTCCGTACTTCATTACCCGTCTTTTTTTGGCGAAAAATAATTATTAATAACACTAAATAGAATTGATGTCATACTGTGCTCTTGATTAGATATGTATGGTTATATAATAATTAGATTATTGGCATCGTGAGAACCAAATCATGAAAAGCCGTTGTCTGTATGGGAGGTCCTCGGTGGGACCTCTCTTATTTTATGATGTACTTTTTTCTATTTTGAACGTGTGGTAACCCACACGTTTATAAATGGACGTACACACAATAAATGTATGATAATTCCAAGTGCATTATACCGCATCGAGCTAATAGTAGAAGAGATTATCAACAAAAAAACATCAAAAGGGGACAATGATGCAAGTGAAAAAACGATTCAGTTCATGATACTGTACATTGACACAATCGAAAATAAATACGATATCTTAATCAACGTGAACGTATTACCTTTTAAATACACTCACAGAAAAATAAAAAATTATATTGTTCGATAAGAAAACTTATTCGTAACTTCTAACAATATAAAAATTAGTAAAAAAAAAAAAAAAAAAAATTAGTAAAAAGCCACCTATTGGCGCAGTGGCTAGAGGAGTAGTTCTCTCCACTTCATGCGTCAAGTGGCCCGGGTTCGATTCCCATTGAATCCTAGAATTAAGATCCTAGAACTAAGATTATAATTGACCAACAGAAATTTTCTGTGTTTAGATAGTCGTGATATGACCATAGCTGTTAAAGCGACTTAAAACACCAAAAAAAAAAAAAAAAAAAAAAATTAGTAAAATACATCACGTAGAATAGACTTACTTGTTTTAAAAAATCATTTTACAAAAGGAGATATATCTTACTTATGATTTATTAATCATTAACCAATATTTTTGAAGTTATACTTCTTTAGGCGCGTTATGAAAAAATGATGAAAGTGAAATTTTTAGATGGGCGGCCATCTTGAGACAAAAATTAACAAAACGAAGCTGGCCGCAAAAACACTCGGTTTCTTGTCACGCGTAATTTGAATTTTTGTTTATTTTATTTATTTATTTTTATATTTAAATTAAAAATAATTATATATACAAATGACACATATTATTAAAAAATAAGTTATTACTTTTCTCGAATTTTGCAGTAGCTGTTATATCATTTTTCTAGTTTAGTGATGAAAATGACGTCTGCATTCCATGCATATTCTTGGTTATCACGAAATCTGGGATTCTGAAATGATTCAACGATCTTAGAATAATAATTTAGTAAAACAAGATAAGAATAAGATTACGACATTTACTTTGAAAAGTAGCTACTTATTTTATTTCGCAATTTCTATGAAGCTTCGTTTTCATGACATGCATGAATTGTTAACCAGAAAAATGATCCTGACAAATTTTATAAACGCCTGGCAGCTTCCTATGGATATTGTTTATTGATATAAATTAAAATATTTTTCTCTTAATTTTATTTTTAATAATTATATCTTTAAATATATATATTATTATTATTAAATATTAATTTACAATTTTTTAAAATTGATTATTTGAATGCAATTAATAAAAACTAATATTAATGATGCCACAGAAGTATAACTTCTCACGCGCGTTCATAAGTACACGCAACCACTTTTTTTTAAGTCAAAGAAACAATTGCTAAACTTAATAAAAATGGATCGTACTATAGGTTAATAATGTTGACGTACGAATAAATACAGTAATCATTGAACTAAGAAATGTTATTGCAAATAGTACAGAAATAAGAAATCTCCGTTTTTGTTAAAAAAATAACATGCTTTTATTAAAAAAAAAAAAAAAAAAAATCGAAGTTTGATTTTAAATATTATCGAATGTTATTTATCTCGTTCCAACCAGGATACAGAGTATCTTTGAGCACTCTTTAATCGACTAATAAACATTACCGTGAAATGTAGACCAGATATCGGTGATGCGTGAGTCATCATTTGAACTCTTTCTTAATGTCAAATGTCCCACCTGAGAATCTTAAGTAAATAACACACTTCTTAATACTGTGAAGTGTGAACCATCATTTCGAAGAAATTGGTTGAATAAAAAGTCGAACAAATTTGCTAATTTTTATGTAAAAGAATTTCCTGAATTTGGTGTTTTAAGAATACGGAAAGCGCAGTTACAAAAAAGTTCATCTAAAATCCCTTGTCATTTACTAAGTTATTCGTTTATATTGAAGTTATAATATGAAAACACTCATTAACCCATTAAAATCAATGAGCACGTGTCTCAAATGACGTCGCCGTGAGGTACTTGGGCTTTCACCTAGATGGTCGCTTCAACTGGAAGATCCATATAAACAAGAAGGTTGCTCAGAAGCACTCCACCGCAGGATCGCCTGAATGACAGGCAAAAGGTTTCCGTTGAACCTGTTGTGTTTCTCTACAAAGCAGTGTTCAGACCAACATGGGCATATGGGGTTCAATTCTGAAGTGTGGCATGGCCTAGTAACTTGGAAATGGTTAGAAGGTACAAAAGTAAAATCCTTCGAACATTTCAGGGAGTTGGCAAATATGTCAGGAATGACATTATTCAACGTGATCTGAATGTTGAAGATGCCATGTGGCACATTAAAAGACTGACAGAAAGATACGTGGAAATGCATCCAAACGAGCTCGCTACAAGAACAATAGAGGAGCCTCCGCTCGAGAGACTAAAAAGAAATAATTTTAACAATTTTTGAAATTGAATATCAATGTATGTCTAATTGTTTGCAGCATCCATGTTTTTATTGATTTTATCTTCTTTTATTTTGTGTAATAGTTGGAATATTGTAGACTAGGGACTGTACGAGTCCAGTTCCTACATAAAAGAAAAAAATATTAATTTTACGCAGATTATCTCTACGGGGTAAATGTTGTCTATGGTTATATAAGATAAAATATTGCTAATAAATAGATATATTGTAGAAAGGTATAAGTATAAAAAAATAAAAAAATAAAATTCTGATCAAAATTAATGAAAAGAATTACTGATTTTAATTAAAATCACTATAATATTTGAATAATGCGATGTTTTAACGATATTTTCTGATTTATAAGTCTGTAATTACTAATTTACTAAGCGATGCATTTCATTTGAGAAATATCTCACTCAGGTACCCACCAATGCAAAAGTAACGCTTTAAAATTTTTTACTTGTTCTCAGTTTTAGGAAAAAAATGTGAGATGTACAAAGGAGGAGTCAAACTGCTTATGTGTGGAATGCTATTAAAACGTTATTACATCTAAAAGTACGATAAGCGCATCTAATCTGCAAAACGTTTACTAATACATATAATTAAGTTCAACTTCAATTGTAATGTGTTTGCGGCGACGATAACTTGACTAAAGACATTTACAATCCAGTGTCTCTTTCTCGATCCAGACAACTTCGTCATCTCTTTATAAATATTAAGTGCGCACTCGGATGCGGAAGAAACGCGTTCCTCAATCCCATTCACCGTATTTCATAAATGCATCTATTATTCACTTGGACGCCGCTCCGCGCAAAATAATAAAATAAATGAGGAGTATGACAAACCACAGGTCTAAAAGGCATTTATATATAATATAAGAAACTGAAAAAAGTCAACTAATCGCTGTGTTTTATTACAATTAGCGATGCACTATCGTCACATTGAAAATATTTTACGAGCATTTTACGTTTTCTATAATAATAGAGGTAGATTATTTTTTCTCAGCAATACCCTTATAGTCAACCTGTTTACAATGTCATTGATATAACGTGTTAAAAAATTTTACAATAAAAGCAATGAAAAGAAACAAATTAATATAGTTCATCGGAGAGCGAGATAAGATATGAAACGAAATGATGAATATAAAAGCCCGTGAGAGTTCCATAGAATTTTTTCACGGCGGCTATTGTTCATCATATAATTAAATTTGATGATTTTCTTAAATGACTGCTTACAAAGTGTAATAATGCCCTGTTTGCAGACATTATATTATTATAATATAGACATATATCCATATATCTATGCCTATATTTCTTTATTAATATTAAAAGGAGACCAAAAAATATAATTACTTCCAAAAAAAGTGTATTGGTTTATTTTCATTGCCTTTAATATATCAAATACAATAGCCGAATCTTCCTGTAAAGAAAAATAGGTTTCATTTTTAACAATAAACTTGTCTTTGTTCTTAAGTAGCCGATTACTATGAAAAGATAATCTCAATTTTGTTTCAAGACACCAGTCTTATGTGAACTATAAATGTTGAAGAATGAAACTGAAGGAAGCAGCAAATGTGCACAATTGATTCATTTATTAAATAATGAATTGACAGTGAAATGATCGGGTGCTTAAGAACGTGTGAACGGTTTAGATTAAACTGTTAGATGTTGTTGATGAGGTTGCCAAGAATGATTATGATGTTTAAATTGAAAGTGGTTGAAGATTGTTGATTTTATTTTCGCTGCAAGGTAATTTAAATTTTCGTATGACTCATTAATGTTGAGTTATTATATGTGGCTGGGTTAAAAATGGTGTTTTTTGTTTGATTTACACAATACTTTACAGGGCATAACTCAAATGATTGCAATATTATTTTATCACAAGAGGTTAAACAATTTATAAATGCAATTATATTAAATTTCTTATGCGATGCAAATCGATATTTACCTTATATTATTTTAACATTTTATTAAGGTAAAACTATGAAGTTTTCAACAAGGAGCCCAATTTTTGGGAATTACCATGGGCAGCTGGCTCACTTGGAGAAGCCACTTGAGGCAGCTTAAAGCAAGCTGCCTCCAACGAATCAACCACATGAAAATTGCAAATGGAAAAAACAACAAACACTTTATATCGACCCTTCATCAAATCTAAAATTGACTATGGTTTTGTGGCATAAGCATCAACCAAACACACAACGCTAAAAATCCTCAACTGAAATTCAATCTAAGAATCGCCTCAGATGCCCACCGAATCTGTGCAATACTTATTATGCTCGTTGAAGCAACCGAACTAGACCTGAATAGCCGAAGATTACTACTCCTCCTGAAATATTGAATAAAACCCACTAGCACACCAAACCATCCAAATCGTTCCTTGATCAAAAAATTATCATTTCCCAATATTTTCCGAAATAAAGTCGACCGCCCAAAATCACTTCTGGTCGCTTTCAAAATTCTTAAAAAAAAAACTAAATATTAGTATAGAACTAAATTGCCATTTCTGTTCAACCAAGAAAACCTCAAACTAAAACTATTAAAGAAACCATAAGAATGGCAGAAAAAGTGGAACCCTGGAAAAGTGAAAAAAAAAAAAAAACTATCAAAAACTAATGGGTACGAAAACATAAAAAAAGGGGAATACAACAGATCCGATCAGGTGATTTTGCTTCGAATACGAACGGGAGAACGACACCCGAGAAACTCATGGCTGGATGCTGAAAGGAGATGAACTCAGACGATATCCTTCCAATTGCCAAACCCAAATTGATGTTGACCACATACTATCAGGATGTTTGCGGGATGCCTAACAAAACAGAACTTGACCCATCTTCCCCAGCGACCAAAAACGACTTAAAATAAAGAAAATATTAAAAAACTTATTATGTTAGGGTTAGATACATTGCTATTAAAATCTGATATTCAATAGCAATAATTGCCAAAATTAGCTTCGTGAAAAATATTTGGATAGGTCGCAGAGTAATTCTTATAAAATTAAATTACTCCTTTCTAGTTTTTTCACATAATTTTCTCTATATGCCCAATTTTTTAAGTGCAAAAAATGGTCTCAAACTAATAGTTTGAGAAACATTGTTTTATAGAATGACCATCATAGAATTGCGATGCATTGAATATTATTTCCAATTTCGCTAGTTGGTTGTATATTATCACAATTATATTAAATTCTTTTGTCTGTGCCAATATTTTTTTAAAATAAAATTCATCGAAATCTGAGTAGGTATATCAAATTTAAGAGGAAAGGTAGATTAGTGGTGTGGTGCCATTGCTCTATTTTTTAAAATTTTTTGTTAATTAAAGATTGCTTCAATAGCACAATTTATCATTGCCAACCTCCATATCCGAAAACCCGAGAAAAATCTTGGACTTTCATCGCGATTCGACCGACCCTCGTTGGTGTATTGGTCAACAGTCTAGTCAACCACGTCATACTAAGTGACCTTTTCTTCAAGTTTATTAGTTGGAGATTCCCAGCCCAAAAATCCCATCGTAGCCTTTTTGGAGGTAATTTAGGTCACAAAAAATCAATGTTTAAAAATAACTATAGCTTTTTGTGGATTTTGGGCAAGATATTCAAATTGGTTCTTAAGTTATTTAAATTGATACAATATTATTATTAATATAAGTATGTAAAATATAAGAAAATTTTATACCTAAACAAAATTTATACTTATATTTATATCGAAATAAGTAAAGTAAATAACTGATTTTAAATTATTAAAGTGAAACTTTTTATACATCGTCTCAAATTTTTTTGGCCTGTCTTTAACATGTCGCTAAATGTAACACATTCTCGGCAGGGAATCGGCAAGTGTTCGGCAGAGCTCGTTTACACATTGTTAACTATATACCATGTTGTTTTCCCAGGCCTGTTGCGCGAGCTATTACTGAATGTAATGAACTATTTTCCTTTCCATGACAACGTTTTATTATATAATAAGTTGTCATTAATTGTCAATCATATTTGTATTAGTATTTGTATTTTGATCAGTGTATTGAAATAAATGTTGTTGCTCACTGAATCGTGATAAACAAAGATACAGCTAGTGAAAATAGTGCGAAAATATCCGACGGTGATGTTACAATAGATAACAACAGGCAGATGATCGATTTAACAATAATCAACAAAAATAGTTGCAACGGTGCGCGTCACGTCAGACAGTGAATTCGTGCCATATCCCTTACTTTCTATTCTATTTTCATACTCCAAATCGAATAATTTTCCAAAAATTTACAGTTACTTAAGTGCCTAAAATCCGAAAAAAAATTTTACTTGTATCGTGGTTTCGTAAAACCACACAATATTTTTTTTTTTTTTTTTAGTGACCTTTCTGAGCTCCTTTTGATCTGGGCTCTGGGCAAGTTTCCCTATTGCACCGGTATCAGGCGTTTTGATCCCCGGACAAAATATTCTCGACAAAATATCCCAGACAAAATATCCCCATGAAAAAATATCTTCAGACAAAATATCCCCATGACAAAATATTTGCGATAAAATATTTCATGTAACTTCAAAACCTCATAATTTTTTGATAAAAATTTTTGGAGCTCAATAACTAAGATTTTATATTTTTTATTCACATAGTATAATATTGACCCCAATGTGTCCGTGTTAAATCCGTAAACCCTGTGTTAAATAATGCAAAAAAGGTCCAGGGGTCCTCCTGACGGAGCCCCCAACAAAAGAAATTATAGTCATTGTTCGTTTACCTGATTTTCATTCATTGACTTCTTGACACCGCGAAGTTTTACACAAAACTAAATGTTTTAACATCAAAATTATGCTGCTAATACGATTTGCAGTTATTCTATGAGGCCTTTTTGTCAGAGGATATTTTGTCGTGGGGATATTTTGTTCGGGGATCAAAACGCATGGAACCGTTGCACCTGCCTTATTACGACCCTAGTAGTCTGTTTTCTATATATCCGATAATACCAAACAAAGAAGCCCAAGTTTCAAATAAAAAACACATTAAACTTGAAATCCAGGTATTGCTAAAAATTCCTCAAGATTGAAAACCCTAGTTGAACATCATACTTGTATTTAAATAAGCTCATTAAGTTATTTAATTAAGCTAATAAGAGAAAAAAAACATTCGACCAAATAATTAATGATTTTGAGAAAAAGAAAGCTTGGATTTCTAAAAGCATTACTTTGGATACTCAGTTAAATAGATTTGTACGTAGAAACGGTTAATAATCAAATGGAAAAAATTACATACTTAGGTAAATTTAAAATAAGGAGAATTATTTCGTTGATTGAGAAAAAGTATCCATGATCCATCTATTTCCGAGTAAGGTGAACATTTTTTTTGTATGAACATATTTTTTTCCATTTTAGTAGGAGTCTCGTTTAAATTTTCTACTATTTTTTAAAAATATAGTTTTCCCTGCAATATTGAATAAAATAATTTAAGATTTCTAAGGGATGCCGATTGTCAGATTTTACTGCAGTAATACTCATATCTATTAATAACAATTATTGTGATATTAACGACTTAAAAAAGACATTGGTAGTTTTGTTTTGAAAACATTTTTAAGCTTTGCCAATACGGAGAAATATAATTTGAAATGTATATTGCAAATTAATTTTATAATTTTTATTTGCAAATATATTGGCTGCGACTCCAGCTATAATAATTTTTATGAATTAATAAATTGAAGGTACTCTTCTCCATTTCAGGAAATATTACTTCTATATAATATGTCATGTAATTGAAGTTGTTGAAATAGGAGAAAAGTGATACGAGAGACTTAATTTGTCATACGACAAGGTAAATTTGAACTTTACTTTGACGGAAGAATGTTTTATAATCACATAATATAAGTCTGGTATTGAGTGTTTATGAACAATAAAGTAATAAATTTATTTGCTAATAAAAGTAATTACTATGCATCTTTTTTTCTCTCTATATTACTTGATATTTACTATTGAAAATTTCTTCCATCAAACAATTCAATATAACGTCTAAATGGTACACATATAAAAAAAAACATCAAGTTACTACATTATTTATTTTAAAATAAATAAAAACCATAGGACACCTATCATCAAATGGTAATTTAAGTTTTTCGTCAAAAATTTCAGCTAACATTTTTACAATGAAAAATGTAATAAAACGGACATAAGTTTTTTGTAATTGCTTAATAAATTTTAAATAATTTAGGTAATTGCATGACTTATTTTATAATAGCAAATATTCACTTATTTAAATAGAAAAAAACACGTGAAATTTGCATTTAATTTAAATATTTTAATATTTAAATATTATAAAAATAATTGTGGGAAGATAATAGCGTTATAGAAATAACGATTTAACGAAAATTTTCAATAAAAAAAAAATTTAAACATGAACGATTAGTTTAATTAATTGTACTAATTAATAAGCGCATTTGAACGATGAAAGGATTATGATATTAATATTGTATTGTTGAAGTGATATAGGTTTTGAAAAATTGTATTTAACTCGATAAAATATATCAGGCAAGAGAAGATAAAATCGAGGTAGCGGCTAGAATTCTAGAGGCGTATTCAATTTTATATAAAATAAATTATTTGTAACTCGCCTGTTTATTAGAATCAGATATTCAAATAACACCTCATGGTGATTCTGTTTTTAATTTTGTTCAAGCTTAAGATTAGTGGATGATACGACTTTTCTCTATATTTATACACTAAAAAAATGTTATCAAGATGTGACCGTCGCATGAGGCGGATGTTTCTTCGGCGTGACATCCCTGTAAAATATCAATGCGATCATTAAATAAATCTTTTCAGATTTCAAAATTTTATTTCACCGAACGGAACAATAAAATCTACTGAAAAACGGAAAAGTAAACGAGATATGAATTTTTAACACAATAATTCTCAACTTTATAAATGAAAAAAGGTAATTGTATTACCATTTCGAAACTCTCTCGGATGTTCTTGCAGATTGAAGGTAATTATGCTTGAGATAAAATCAGATTTTCAATAATCACTTTATGATTTCTTGCATGTCCAAACATTATAACATTATTTTATTAAAGTTGCATCAAATGGTCAAAATGTAATGTGGAAATTATGAAACTGGGTAAATTATTGTAATTTTCAAAAGATTGTTTAAATAGTCGCAATTATTTTACTAAGAAAAGCATTAAGCCGCTGTTCAGAATCGATCTATCAATTAATGTTCATTAAAACAATTTAAATAAAGTCAGTTCAAGAAAAACTAATAAGCTATTATCATGGCCAAATTGAAATACTTGTACAGGCTCCCAGAGTCATTAAGAGGTTTTTGGTTGTTGACCTTAATGGCTTTAACACTTGACCAACTTTAAGTGCTGAGCTTTCAATACTTATATAGTTAGAAAGTTCTATCAAAATTTATGAAATTTTAAACACTTCTTTTCTGAAACTTGATGTCTTACAAACTCCTATTGTTAATTGTCATCTCTTTATAAAGATTGATAAACTTTCAGTTTCTTAAATTTTTAAATAAAAAATAAAATAGAAAAAGATCTAAAATATCTACTATTTCAGCAGATGAACGGTAGAAGCAACGAACCTGGGAAATTCTAGGGTCCTAAATGCTGTCGCCTCATAAGTTACTATAATTGTTAACTATTATTTAATTAAAACTATTCAGTTATTTATTTCTTAACATTCTACAAACAATAGAAATCCATAAATTAATAATTTTCAGTTTTTGGCCTAAAACACTTTTAAAACACCTTTCAAATAGGTACTTAAATTTTCTTTTTGTATTAGTACTTAAGGCTGATGATATTGAAAGCTCCACAAAACTTTATTGATTTTTTTCATATTATAACATGATGGTTTTTAGCTATTATTGCAATTTGCAAACCATATTTCCAAAAATGTCTAACTTTTGTGCATTTTAAAAAACCAATATAAACATCCTCAGAAGTATACCATTTGCCTGGATTACAAAAATCAATCCTTATTTAAGAAATAAATTTTCTACCATAATAAAATAGGAAAATATTTTTTCATTTGTTTCCAAATAGATAAGAAATGTACTTAGGAGGTATAAGTTTAATGATATTTATAATTTGTTTCCAATTTTTATAGCATATTATTGAAAATGAAAATTGTACCCATCAGTAGTTAAGTTAAATCATGAAGTAAATGCCAGAAATCGCAACAGTTGATTTTTTTCGAAAACGAAAAACAATCTTCGTTGTATAATATTGAATTGGCATTTCTTTAACAATAAAAGTTTGAAACAAAGGCGTTAGAACAGTTGTCGGTATGTCTTTGATTCGCTAACGGCTTAACATTTTAGATGATTACTAACTTTTCACCTCAATCCTGACAATTTTCCACGCAATAAGAGATAAAACTTTGCTTGAAGTTGATGATGACCATTTCAACATTCAAGGTATCAATGCCTATAAATGCATGCGTTGCCCTTAGACTTATATCGTAGGTATATATGTATGTGTACATAGAATCACCTGCTGAGCGTAATCTATTCAAGAGACAGCCATGAAGCCATAAACCATCATAGAGGCTAACATCATATAGCGTAAACCATCATATAGCAGACGAAGACGCTATCATCCTACACCTTAGTCACCTGTGTCACAATCACCATTGTGGCTGTTTTATTGTCGAGCAGCTCACCTATTAGAGCCGTTCTAACGACCTTTCGCTGAAGCCTCTTCTCAGCTTTATTCGTCTTTTCTATTCGATGAGCCGTGATTGCTCGTCGTTATGAATGCTTTATTGAAATAGCCTGTCGAAGATATATGAAGCATTCCTTTCAGATCTTCAGCATTAATTTTGCGTGTGTAATATGAAATTTTATTAGCCATCGCTAATAAAGTTCAGCAGAATTACGCGAGGAGTAAAGCCATTGCATATAAATCAATGGGAATGTTTAAATATTCCAATCAGGTAAATGTAAGGCTGAAGTCTGATATCATTGTTACAATCAAATTAGCTGATTATCACTTTCGTAGAGGTAAACTGAGGAAGCGATTCCGCTCCAGACTAAGATTAATTTGTCCAATCATCAAGAACCATGTTTTTAACTCCACCTAGTCACTTGTCACAAGTCATTGTGTTTATCATGTGATAAATTATATTGAAGAAAATATGATGGTAGTATTTTTTTTTTAATTCTTTTTCAAAAGCATCACTAACGGGTCGATTGGATTGCCACTTCCCGCCATGAAATTCTATTTATCAGTCACTCAGTACGCTCCATGTATTGCAAGCAGGGGAATCGAGGCAATGTCGCGACGAATATATGATGTGTTAACTGAATAATGATCAATTGATTTCAATATTCAATCAGACATTTCTCTAATTATGAACAGATCAATATTGTCTGATATTTTTTTACTTGTCGAGAACAATGAAGCAAAATGTACTTACAGATTTAAATGTAGACCTACAGGATGCATTGTTTCTTAATAATTACCATAAATATAAAATTAGTAAATGAAAACAATACTCCCAAAAAAAAAGTATAGTAAAATGTGACCGAAAAAAAATTGATTTATATGTTGTTAATGATTTTGATTGATTTTATCTCGAAACTCACTCGTTACTCTTCAAGTTACAATAAAAATCAAAGTCACTTTTATATAATATTACATTTAATCATTCAACTTGAAGTATAAACAACTAGTTTTTCGAAAGGAATCAAGGAAGGTTAAATATTTTAATTTGATTAATTATTCAAATTTGGACTACCAGTGGTAGGCAATTGATAAACTAAGTAAATCAAATTTGTAGATTTCAAAAGATAGAAGTTTCTTTTTTTTCTCTTTGATCGAATAGGCAAGTCATATTTTAAATTTGTTATTTTTAAGTTATATGGTGTCGTTTTTAAGGTGTATTTTGCAAAATAATCAAAATCATGTCTACGTTTTGAACCGTAGCGAATATGGATGGATATCTGTAGACTAGATATCATGAGCATTTATAATTACATTAGGTAACAATTGATTAAAAAGGTGAATAAATTATGATAGTATATGGTGTATCACCCATGATAAAAACTGAACAACCAAAGTTAATAACATTATCATAGAAGTCTAAGACTTTTGATTTAAAATTATTTTTTTTTTATTTATAATATAAAATATTTTTATTTATAATTTTTGGAAGAATTACAGTAGTTTTATTTTTCATTGAAATGATTTTGAATATCCAAAGATGTTTAAGAGGTACAATATAGGGAAAAAGTACTCAAAACTAACAGTATATGAATTTCTTATATCTATAGCAAGTCACAGAGAAAACTCTTAATACTTAATACTACTTAATTACTTAATATTAAAAAATACAAAAAATTCATTGGTTTAAACAGGCAAAACTACTATACCCACTATGTTTTGACACTGATGATACCTCAATTTAAAAAAGTTTTTTTTTGTTTTTCGCACAAGACCAAACTATCGAATCGGTTGTATAGGTTAGCGCCTTTACAAATATAAGATTGCGTATGTTATCTAATATTTATCTCAAAAAGAAATATGGTCCTGCATTTTATTGGTTCTCACATAAGAAAAAATCATTTACCAAAATTTTTTATTTTCATAGCACTAGAATTTTTATTTTTTTAATTTTTTTTTTAATAAAACTAGCTTAAAACTGACTTACTTCTAATTTTATTTAAAAGCTTGTAGGGAAAGTGAACCTAAGATCCATACTGCACGTAGGTACTTTTTATCCCAGAAAAATCTAGAGTTCCTTCGGGTTTATAACATACCTAGTGCCCGTTTATTGAATCTTGTTTATTGAGTCTCAGATAGAACAAACCTACCAATCTACGTTTGTGTTTTATTTAGTCTTAGTTTAAGGTAAAGTTTAGTTAGCGTTGTTTAGTTTAAGCAGTAAGTAGGTAGTTTTTATTCTATTAAAAAAATGCCAGGCCTAGAGAGTAATTTAAGGAAGCGCCAAATTCATATATAATAATATATTTGAAAATAAGCTTTAAATAAGCTTTATTAAAGTTCCTTTATACAAAGCACATCCTACTATCAATTGTTAAATTGATAATGAGACACAATTTAGGATGCTTTTTGAACTTCTTACTCTAAAATGATTTCTATGTCACATAGAGTGCATAATACTTGGTTAATCTCTTGGGCCTCTATTAACAATTAAAGAAAAAAAGTTTTCAGAAAAAAAATTCATCCAAGCAGACAAAACATTTGAAAATTTTTGACTTTTCCTGAACTATAGAATTCTTAGTGCTTGTGAAGAAATCCTTATTATTATTACTTTCAATCTCCACTCAAAACATTGAACACAAAAAAGAAATTTACTAGATCACATCAGATAAAGATTTTAAAAAATGTACACAGCTCATATTATCTCAGAAACAAATGGCCATATAAAGGAGAGAAAAAAATAATAAATTGGAGTTGAAAAAATCGGGTAAATAATCTAGACATTCTTTGAGTTTGGAAATTTTTTGGAAAAGCTCAATAACAGTAGGTACCTACTGAAAAACTAAAAAACCTTGGTGACAAAACAAACAAGGAAAATATTTTTTTTTGTATTATAATCTCAAAACTTCAAAAGAAAAAGCTCCAATCTCAAGTTTTTTTCTGACTCCTACAAATTTTAGATCCTCGACAAGTTCAACCAACTATTTTTAATCTATATAGGCCAACACTTTCCAGAGAAATTTCCTGGTTGAGAGGCTAGAAGTCGCAGTATTTATCATAAAAACTTATTTTAGTGTAATTTGCTGTGTTTATAAAATACAAAACACAATTGTTCAAAATAACAAACTATTTATAGCAGTCTTGGCTAGGAATAAAAAATGCAAACGAAGTAAATAACTATACGAAAAATATTCCGTTATTGTAAATTTCAAAAACAAATCAAGTTTTAATTTGAGACAATTCTTCAATTCTTTCTTAGGCTATAATCTATGAAAAGGCATCCAAATGTATTCAATAACTAATCGAATTTCAACGTTCCCAAGTCAAAAAAGTTAATTTCGATTATGAATTCATTTAATTATTCTCTGGCTACAATGTACAAAATTGAGATATACAAAGTAATCATTGAGATCAAAGAGAAAATCAAACACTCAATACAAAAAAGATTTTAAACTGTTCTCTTTAAAGTTATTAACCATTAAATCTGAGCGTGAGAACTATTTCACCTGTTCGACGACGTCGTTTCTCGACTTATCGAAAGACAATGAAAAAAATTACAAATTAAATTGGAAGACTTATTTTTCCATTTTGGAAATATGAAAAGGAAATCGGTTCATAGACAGACAAAAATAGACGTTGAGATTCCTCATCTTCATTTATTTGATTATCACAGTAGACGCATACATAGCAAGAAAATTATAATTATTATTATAATCATCTTTTATTCAGAAACTAATTATTGAGAGATTTCGAAAGTGTTGTCTACTTACACTAAAATAAAACCAAAACAAAAATAAAAGACAAGAAAAAAATTCATGCAATAATTATCTTTATTTAATTAAACATTAACATAGCCTTGAATTCGCACCATTTTTAATATTATTAAATTACCATTTATAATTAATGCAACCGAAAAATGAATTATTACCGTTCTGTTTTACGTTTTAAATGCACATAAATGCATCACCCTATTTTCAAACCACGTTAAATTATAATGCTCGTAATTGATTTCAATAATAAGCTAGAGGCGTTTGTTTCGTGTGGTCATCATCATCATCAACATTTCCTCTCAAAAAGTGGAGATAAAAATTCATAGTGTTTAATCTTCATCTTGGTTAATTTAAGGTTTACGTTTAAGAAAGGAAAATTTAGAGCAACAGGGACAATATAAAAGGACCACCTCATTAAATTATGTCCTTTTGTGTAAGCAATTTATAGATTTTTCACGGTTGAATTATCCATTTTAAAATCATTCAAAGGCGATTTTGTTTGGCCGATGCTCGAAACCGTGACGATGTAAAATATTAATTTTGATTATTATAATTTTGAATTTTCGACAAGCGAAAAATTGGAGCATTTCCTGTTGATTGCATATTAATGGATGGTTTTATTCATCGCAGGGTATCCGACTGCTTTATTCTTGAAGAAGACTTGATTATCTTGATGGTCTGACCGAAAAATATTTGCTTTTTTTGAAATATTGTTAATAATGCAGTCATTAATTAGTCGAGTAGTCTACAAATACTACACATGCAAATTCAGACAATTTAGGAAATTTTTTAAATTTATTATTTGGATATACCTTGACTTAGGACTAAACATGTAAATACCGCGTTATAAAGCTATGTGATTAAAAAAAAAAGATTCTTGAAACGAAACAGAGACAGGGTGAGGGAGTTTGTCAGTTTGAGTTAAGTCTTTGATGAGAAACCGACCAATATTTGTTATACTACACTCTTGCAATCTTAATCGCCCTTCAAATTATAGGTCAAATAGTTCTTATTTCCGATTCGAAATTATGAATGGAATCGTTGATCTAAACTAAAGCGAGTTGGTTTTTCCAATTAGAACTTCAAAGTTTTTGTTCATGCATTCATGCTTAGTAGTTAGTGCCCAACTATAAGTGATTGAAAAACACAAAAAAATTTTGAAGGGAAGAAATTCTGTTTTGAAAAGTGATTTCTCATTTTTTTCTTTGAAGCACTCTGAATGAATTTTTTGTTGTTTAAAGAAACTAATCAGGTTGATGCTTCAAGTGCAATTATCACTTTATTTCTTGCTCAAAAGATGCAGTGGAAAACTTTTAATAAAAAAAACACTTATGAAATAACCCTGTAGTCTCAACCGATTTCTTTTAATATAAAACAAAAATCACTAATTTCTAAAAAAAATTCAAATTTTTTCAAAAAAGTAATAATTTATATTGTTTAAACATTTTTATTATTATTGGTAATTGTGTATGTGTATTGTGTATATACATAATATGTATTTATGACCAATTAACAATACAGTAACTGCACAACAATAAGCAATGTCTGCGTTATAAAATACGCTAACAAAAATATATTTTAGTGTTGACTGACATATTCGAAGATAATGATTCTTTTAATACGAATCTCACAATTTTTTTCCTATTCATCTTTTAGATCCTCCCTCGTTTTCTCTCACTTTTCGCTCCTAATCTGGCAAAAATAGCACCGTCAAAATCGCGCTGACAGCGCAGTGATAAGTATGAATATAACGTTTCTATTCTATTTAAACAGCACCCTTAAAAAATCTTATCAAATTAGAATATTTAGTAAAATAATATTACTAATTGTAAGATGCAATTTTATGTGACATGGCACGCAAGTAACCCTTAAGAATACATCCTGAATAATAAATAAGAAGAATTGCAGGAATAGATCATATTTGAGCGTATATTTACACTTGCTGACTGTATGCCTACTGGTAATTCTTCTTTATATAAGACTGATGGTTTGTTCTGTTAAATCTTATTCATAAAAAAATGGTTAACAACTGTGTAAATTATAATAGGTAAGGTTGAGACTTTGTAAGCGCGCATTTTTCAAATATCAATTAGAGATATTGCGGCGCTCATTTGTCCATCGAGATTTTGTCGGTGCGCAAAAATCTTTCACATTTTTGTAGGTGAAGAATTTGTGAGTACTTTTAGATCGATACTTTTGGTGAAAATTTTTTTGGTCCTTCAACAGTAAGCGTTTTTTGTTTACTTAGTTTTAATAGTTGCATTAGTAATTGATTGTATTTTTCCTCATTATTAAAAAACATTATTAGTTCTTAATCTGGAAGGCTGAAAGTACCAGACGATCGAATTCTGATTTTTCCAGTAGTTCCTCCTCTGGGAGATAACTTCATCATAACAACTCCTGTCGCCAAATTGGATTACAGGACACACATCCTGATGGTAAATTAAATTAAAAAAAATTTAAGAAATCGGAATAATTGGAATGCCCAATGTTAACAATTAAGCTTAAAAATTATTATAATTAAATAAAATAAAATCATCGATTCAAGTCCTAATTTTTAAAATACAAACTTTTCTAAATCAAATTCTACTTCCAAAAATATAATTTCCTTGTCTAAAAGTTTACTTTAAGCGTTTTTCGCAGGTAATTTTGACCATAGAAAACAGTTTGCAAAGGTTAAGTTCAGAAATTTATTTGATCAAATTTAAATTTAGCGCATGATTAAAACCATAAAATTTTATAATCTAAAACTCAACATTTTTCATTCGTATTTTTTTTTTCGTTTGTGTCTTTGTAGGTTTCATCATTAATCACATTTTTTTTCCTTTTGATTAACCCAATAAAATTTACTACAATCTTTTTTGAGTCGAACATTCATTACAAACATATTAAAATCCAGACGAATAGTCAAACACACGTGCTCACTAAATCAATTTTTATTACAGATCTAAACGTCATAGAAATGAAATGGATATAAACAATATGTTGTGCGAAGGCAGGAAAACGAGAAAACGAGCTTTTTGTTGTTACAACCATTGATTTTATTTCAACCAGGGGGGTCCTTGCTCTTCACGAGATTCCAATTGTCCAAAAAGCGGTGCACATTAGCCGCCACGTTTCAAAAATAAATCATACACACATCCCTGCAGGAAAAATTTCGCACAAATAGGTTTATAATTGTCGAACCACGAGGTGTACGCATAATTTTGCATAATTTAAGCAAAGTGCAGGGGAAATTTGGCGAAGGCTTCAATTTCATATTGAAAGATTTCGGGTAATTTGAAACTCCGGTTTTTATTGATTTCTCTCTCGCCCTACCTGTTCATTAAAGACCAAATCAATGGTTTTTAATAAAGCGATTAGCATTCAGTTTCCAATTGAATAAAATATCAAATGTAAAATTATTCTTGAAATAAATTTGAAAACTAATTAAATAACCATTAAAATTTCTTTAAATTTATTTATTTAATAAAATTTCAAATAAAAGAAATATAGTATTAAAAACTTTAACAATGACCAGTTATTTTAATGATTATAGACAATTTTAATGGTATATTTATGTACTATAACTTTTTTTCAATGGTTGACATTTAAAAAATTATTGAAAATTTATTAAGTATAGAGTGCTTTAATATTAATTGATTCTACCTATTGGAATCCATCCTTTTGATTACCAAAAAAATTAAAAGTGCAACTATAAGAAATCCATAGATATTATAGGTATATATGGTATTAAAGTTATAAACTGTTAACCATAACAATATCTTTTCTATTCTATTTTTTATCTCTTGTCGTATAATTTATCTTTTGCTCTTTTGATTGACTATAAAAGTTCAATAAGTGAATATGGACGATAAATTAAAGAATACTTGCCTAGTTTTATTTACTAATAAATTATCTATGTCAAGATAATTATCATTTCAGTATTGATTTTAAATTTCCATTGCCTCCTTCCTAATCTCTTTCACTTGTTCCATCTTTTTAACACTTATGTTGATAGTGTAATACGAAAACACCTCTGCATTTACATGTCGATTTTGTAATATAAATTTGTTTTTCATCACTTTACAATAAAAGGTAATTGCGTAATTGTATATGTATATATCGTATCTGGTATTAAATCTTAGGCAATAACGAGGATTATTTGTAAGAATTCAGGATTTACTACAAATATTTATCGAGATAAATATAAAATTATCTAGATCTAGAAAACGTTAACGTCCATTTGATGGACAAACAAAACAGAAAAGGGAGATGAAATGAAAAATATTGATAGAGAAAACAATTTTTAGAACTCTATATTTTTAAACTACTTTTTTAACGTCCCCCGCTTTAGTTTCTTTGTTTATTTTTTTTAAATTTTACTCGCTCCAACCACAAGGCCATTTTGCAAGTTTGTGAAGTCTATTTGATCGTTAATGATTTTTTTTAATGCGAGAGCTAAATCAATTCAAATGGTCAAATGGGGTACTCAATTCCAGAGGGTTTGTACTTAAAATTAATTTTCATACAAAATGTCAAATCAGGTCGATCGAAAATATGCTTGAATATTTTTAATCTTAAATGTATTAAGTAAGCAATCCTAAGCTACCCGTAGGCTAAGACAGCATGTGACTAAAGCTCTAAACACCACTATGTAATATAGAAATTTGTATTTATGTGTTAAATTGAAAAATATAATATTAAAAAATATCTACTACTTAATAAGCTTTTAGATGACAAGCTATTGAATAGTTAGCTCATAAAAGTTTTTGACAAGAATATTATCTTATTTCGTATATATTTCCGCATTCGAGCTTTAGTTTTTAGACATATTTTTAATATACTTCATGTTAAAATATCTTTTTTGCTGTTACACACAATACATTATAACGAATCGTTTTTATAACAATATTATAATTTTGATATTTTTGTTGCAATAGGTATATGATATTTTGTAGTTATTCTTCTGAAAAAATAATTTTAAAAGCCCTGTTTTGACTAAATTTTGGCTCCCTAAAGCTTTAGTTTTTTTTTACTTGGTTTATTTTAGGCTCATTAATTGCTATGATTAGTATAAACTTTTAGAATCAGTTGGTTTTGTTTAAATAGATCACCAGACAGATAATTAACAGTCCCAAAGTATGAAACAGTTGAGATTGTTGTATGGAAAATCTGACAATAGACAATTAAATCTCAGTTATTGACAGCCAACGATTTTGGTAGTTTTTAGAAGGTTCGGCAATCG
This sequence comes from Sisyra nigra, assembly GCA_958496155.1. Lineage (NCBI taxonomy): Eukaryota > Metazoa > Arthropoda > Insecta > Neuroptera > Sisyridae > Sisyra > Sisyra nigra. Next base: position 17,736,979 of record OY292315.1, on the reverse strand, counting down.
AACTCTCTCGAAAGTTCGAAAACACATGTTGTCTGTATAAATCAACTATATAAGAATGTACATTCAGTCTAATTGGGATTCTAAGTGATTTATTCTGTGAATACAAGTTATTCAAATAATAGTTATACGAGTGATTCAAAAAGTGATTTTGGTAATAAACGATTTATCAACGAACTAAAAAAAATGATTGAAGTTTGGTTTATTAAACGTTTTGTAAAATTTCCATTGAATAAAAGAACCCTAACAAGAAGTTCAATACAGATTTGAAAAATCTATTTAGTTACATTATGAATGTTTTAAATATTTTTTTTTTACATTTGCATTAAATATTGTTCCGTTTGAGCGCATTTAAAAAAAATGTAATTGTCCTTTAATCTGATTTTCATTATTGTATAGCATTTGTTTCAGGATTGATATCTTAGAATTGATCTTTCACTGGAGAACAATTATAAATGACAATCCATTATAAAGTATTCTACTATCGTTGGTAACATACATAGTTTACAAACTTGTGGTTTTTTGGTTTTTCTAAGATGTGGCTATGTGTAAATCATAAATGAATAATAATCTATTTGGAGTCAGTGTAACTTCACTTATATGCGTAACTTCATTCCTGTTCCTTCAAGACCATGAAGTTTCCCACTTTAAGACTTACTTCTTGATCGGTGTTAATTTGTCAGTCCCTCTTTATATCATTCCACGTTGTTTAATTCTTTAAACTTTTTAAGTACTACAAATATGAAATATGTGGTTGATACTTCTGTATATGCTACTTACATATAATTCAAGTCATAGGCAGTCTGCTTCCCTGTTATCAGTGATTCCTTAATAGCTAAGGATCCATATAAACGTTAGCTATTTTTTATCGGATTACATTTTGAGCCAATCTTACCAAAAAAGCTGCTATAAAACTGTAATTTTGAAGAACTTTTGCTTTTTTAGATTTGCCACACTCTTCAACGCCTTCATAGTAGCTTTTTATTCAGCAAAATAAATTGATATGAGAGAAGATAGTTCAACTTTTTTGTACATTTTGGGTGTTATCATAATTATTAAGAAGCTGTAATTATTAATTAAATATATTTGTTATCTATAAGAATTTAATCCTTAGAATTTCAATATCTAGAATACTTTTCAACACTTAATAATACCTATTTTTAAAAAATGCAACTGAAAATTACTTAAAATTGTGAAATCTACTTATTACATTATGTACCTATAGTTTTTTTAATCAAACCCAAGACTTATAAAACACTATAAATTATAATAATTATAATAATTATAACAAAAATAAAATAAAATATGGTTGTCGAAATTGTTATAACTTGCGTTTGTGTGTTTTAAGTAAACATTGAAAAGTCCAATAAGAAGTATTAATTTTCATTCTACAACAAATTTTAAAGTGCAATATATTAACACATTTTGTTTTGAAGTTTAAGAATTTAAGTTTATAATGGTGCTAATTGTAATAGCTTCGTTTGCGGGTGCGATTCTGAACCAGTTCAGGGATTATTAGCATGCGCATTCTAAAAAATAGCGTTCGCTTGTCAGTGAATTCTGAATTTTTAGTAACGGTCCGACGTTCGCGGTTCACACAAAATGCGTTCGTTATCGATTCAGAATTGATTCTAGTGATTCTCGAATTTTTGTTAGGACGAAAAATTCTTTTCTCTTACTCATGCACAGTTTGTTAAATCGTGACCAGTTCAAAGCCCAGTTTCGCTGTTAACGTTCAATTCAATTAACAATTTTCTTAAGTTCTCGTTAATCCTCGTCTAGTTCGAAACAATTATAAAGTCGTTCGCGGAAAAATCCTGAATCGGTTTATAACCGTGCATGCACTTGGCGAAAATCCTAAATCTGTCTTGAACGGATTCGTAATCGGTTCAGAATGAGACTCGCGAACGAAGCTAATATCATTGCTCAAAATCTTCTGTAATAAGTTAGGATCTTATTTTTTATTTGATTAATGAATACATAATATTTGGAACTTATTTTTCAAACTACACACAAAATTTAAGCTATTTCTAAATTTCAATAAAATCCTTAAAATTATTTAAAACAGTTTTTCAATATATCTACTTAATATTTTATCCATACTTGTTTTATAATACCATGACAAATCTGAGACAGGTTAATTCATACATAATACTCACCTTCACAACACTAACATAAACCATAATAATTTCGGCTTAGAAAAGTCTCTCGCTACGTGTTGCACAGTTTAAGAAGATCGAAAACATTCATTTTCGAATATTGGGTGTGATTTTTATGGCACATTTTTAGATCTAATTGTCAATAAAAGCTGAGCGTTCAAGATCCACCGCACACGATGACCTTTTATACAACATAAGTTATGGTCCAATAAAGTTGTCTGCTTAATGCAGCACCTTGTCAAATAATAACCGCTATAAAACTGGAGATTTAGTATTATACATAATATTCGTGTACGTTTAACTCTGATGCCTCGTGCTCTCAACGACTATAATAACATTTATATACTAAAAATATAATGAAAAAAAATCTCCGCAACCAGTATATATAAAATATATACAGCACAAATGTATAAATTCAATATTCATAATATATTTATATCATTTAATTCCTCGTTTAAATATTAACAAATCAAACGTCGTCTGTGATAATGTTAATTATTCTTCTTTGCGTTTTTAAGATATTTCTTTTGTGCAAACTCTCCAATATTAATACGGAAAAATTATCCTTGTTATGTGGTGTTAATCATTAATTTATAAGAGAACGAGCATCATTTATCTGTTGAAGATAATGCAAACAGGTTCTTCATAAAACCTACTTTAAAGATTTCTATGGGGTCTATAAATTCATATTACTTTTTATATCGTTTCTTCATCGTTACGGCATCGTACGTGGTATTCATTAGAAGTGTGCAATAATTTTATATATTTAAAACACTCTTAATGGTCAAAAGTTTTTCCTCTTTTTATTTCAATAAGCTAAATGTCGTCTAATCCTAACAAATCCTATGAAAAGTCAATAGCCCAACAGCTAATGATTGGCTACATGTTCTATGATTGGTTATAGAAAAAACTGAAAGCTCTCGATACATAGAAAGCTAAGATTTGGACTAATTTAATTTATTTTAAAAAAAGCATTGTTTATAAAAATATATAAAACTTAACAAACAAATTTTTTACATTTAATGTGAAGCTTTGAACTTTGTTATAGTTTTTTTGTACTTCATTTCAGATCAACTTACAAAAAATTGCTTTATTTTAGTTTTTATTTAAAATGAAAATATTTTTTTTTTTGTATGGTCGCATTTGGGATTTTCATCTATAGGTATTTTCTGCTTTTAACTAAATTATTTTTAAAAAATGTGATAATGTAGTAAGTCATATAATACAGTCGAATCCGCTTGTAATGCTAGCGAAAGAAATTAACAAAGATGTTATCCTAAGTGGACATTATAAGAAACATATTTTTAGGAAATATAGTTTTAAAAAAGGTCACTTAGTGGTATGGTTGACTAGAAAGTTGCCTTATATGCCAGTGGTCCTGAGTTCAAATCCCAATGAAAGCCCAAGATTTTTTTCTGGGTTTTCGAATTCGACGGTTGCTAATGACCATAGTAGTTAATGTGACCTTACATAAATAACAAATTTTAAAAAATTAAAGTAAAAGCTTCCTAAGTGTTCTTCGGTATTTACTATTTACTTTAGTAGAAAGAAAAGCTACACATTGTATATGTCTATTAAAAAAAAGCTTTGTACTGGCATAAAAATTCAATTCTATGAATCATGGAACAATTCAAGTTAAGGATAGTAAACGCAGAACAAAAATATTTACCTTTTTGCTTTTTTCGTAACATAGAACCGTTGATAAATATCTATTCTGTTATTTCCCATGATTTTAAAATATTTGAATCGAACGATTTTTTTGTGTGTTTTAAGTTGCTTTAATATTTTAGACCATTCACGACTATGTAAACACAGAAAATTTTTTTAGGTAATGTAAACCTTATATCTGAAATCTTTTATCTAGGGATTCGACGGGAATCTAACTCAGTACGCTACCACTGACGCATGTAGCGGAGAGAGCAAACTGCTCTAACCACTGCGCCACTAAGTGGACTGAACGATTTGTTAATCTGGTTCTTGCTTTTAAAAATCATTGATGAGTGTAAAATGAAAGATGAGTTTGGTTCTCCATTTTTTAGCTTGTGTATTATTTTTTCTTTAACAGTAAATGCTTTACGACGTTGCAATATCATTTCGTGCATAAAACAATAATATTTAACGTTAAACTAAAGATTCTCCTAACAAAAACGAGCCAAGCAACGTCGTCGAGGGAAAAGATGAGTCAAATCTCAAAAACAAGCTAAAGCCTTTAAATAGCATATCGGTTTCTATAACTGGGCATAATTTCTTAAAAATAAATTATTTTTTTTATAATTGAAGGGTTCTTGTGGTTGGATGACGTCAAGGTCAAATAGTTCTGTGATTTCTACTTCCGATAAAGGGTCAAGACGACGGTCAATCGTTATGCCTTTGATTATGTGCTTTATGACTATTGATTGAATATACGCCATCACACGTCGTGAAACTCCTATAGTTTTTACGTGTCGTTTGTAGTGGGGTGATAGAAGTTCATCCCATGTGCCTAAGGACAATTGGCAATATCCGAAATATTCCTTTCAGCTAAGTACTTTTATCCGATTCTTATTATAAAAATTGTTCATGAAAATAAAACCTCTCACTGAAATAATGCCAAACTAGATAGTTGGTCGCAATAAGCGGAGTCACTACATATGGATTCTACTGTACTTCAAAGATAACATCGCTTTCAGTTTTTTTTTCGAATAACTCGATTATCCTTTATCAGTTAAGTACAAGTTTATAATGCTATTAACTTTTTAAGTTTAGTAAGATTAGTTCATCGAAAACATCTTTAAAACACTGCCATTTAAGATCAACTTGTATAAATTTTAATCTGTTTTACTGGACGAATTTAAAAAAAAATAATACACATGTTGATCAAATCAAACTATAATTTGTAATGTAAATTCAAAAGATAACACTCTCTAAGCAATTACAAGTGTGGCCTTGCTCAGTAATTTATTAGCTGAATATGACATTAAAGAGAATGTGAAGTATCATCATGTATTTTTGTATGGATTATCTATAATTTCAATATTTATTTCTTACATTGCATATGTGTACAGAGATTTATTTTTTTTTAATTTGACCAAAATAAAAAGAATTAAACTGTCCATTTTGAATAAATTTCCTACAAGAATTTTTTTAAATAAATGTTCTTATCTACAACAAATATCATTACATTATCCTTTATAGTTGAAGTTTATTGAAATAACCCATAACAGTTTTTTGCTTCTTAAATAAATCTTGTTTTCTCAATTTAAGCACCGTGTTTTTAATTAATCGTGGGCCAAAAGATATGCATTTAACAAACAAAAAAAGATACGGTGTTTGAGCGACGTTTGACAAAATTGTTATCAGGAAAATTAAAATTCAAACGCAGGTAATTTGCTTGCAAGGCAAATAAACCATGTTAACAAAATTCTCGCGAATTTGAACAGAATCAATTTAACCGGTTTCACAATATGGCAAGCCTGAATTATTGCCTATTTCTTAAAATATTAAAAGGCAACACGTTTGGAAGTAAGTAGCTTTTCTGTTTTTTTAATTTAAAATTTTAATTTTGTATTTAAATATATTTCATAGTAAAACCTGAAAATAATTGAAAATAAAAGAAATAGGTATCTAATAGTAAGTTAAGTTGAATATTAAGAACTTATTTTGTAATGGTAGAGCATCATTAAGTATCTTGAAATACAAGCATGGAGCTGCTTTTAAACCATGCGGGCAATAAAAGAAAGCTAATCAGGAGGTACATAGCCAACAAGCGATATCTTTAATGATATCTAACGACATATTAAATTTAAACAGTTCATGTGATCAAGATACTATTCATACTTTTGCACTTCCATAATTAACATTATCTTATTCTTTAGAATCATATCATTTTTAGTACATAGGTACACTTTTATATTTTTATAAAATCTTATGATACAGTTTTAGCTTGTTAGTGTAAGACTTAAGAAGAATTGATTATATTAAAAATATATTTTACTTTGTTATCATTTTCAATCGTATCAACTAGTTATCATTTAAAGTATCTTCATATAAACGTTTTTCTTCTGTTTGCAAGTTTTTTACAAGATTTTTAAGTGTCTTCCCTTAACTTTTTAAGTATGCAATTTTGTATAAAAATAATAACACTAATATTCAGGTCTTAATAGTTTTTAATATTTGAAGCAATTATCAGGTGAATAAACCACTGTTTTATGTTTTATGTTTTTATCAATTTATTTTTCTTTTACACAACGTTTCGTCGTTGTTATTCCGACTTCATCAGGTATCTTGAAAAATCTGTTAAGTTTGTCATACCCTATTTTATTCCGACACAGTTTCTTATTATTCACTAATTTTATACGTCTAAATTATAGTTAAACTTTTTAAATAAATATAATAAAAATATAATTTGAATATTAATTTAACAATACAATTTCCAGGTGTCAAATATTCAGATATGAATATTTGGCACCTGAAAACAAGGTTCAGCAAGGTTCTGTACAACTTTTCCTTGTTATAACAGAACATTTTAATACTTTTTTGGATATCACATAAGAATAGTTTCTTTTTTCGCTATTTTTAGGATTTCAGTTTCTAACTTCATTGTTTTTAGTATTTCTTCATTCTTGACGTTATCTACCCAGCACATTAAAGTTGATATATCAATCTAAAACAAAAATATAAAGAAGAAATTTTTGTTAGTTTGTAAGTCGTGAGTAGGAATTAACTATTTGACTTAACTTTCAAGCTATTAAACTTGATTTTATAGTTTCTTGATGTTAATTTAGCTTAAAAGAAATCAAATTCAAGCCAAATGTTAATATTTAAATATCCGGTCAAATCAAGCATTTGAATTTGAAAGTTATTTCATTTCAAAGTTAAAATATGTAATTCAAATCATTTAGTTCAATGTCCAAATTCTCGACTTGATCCCTAGTCCCTAATCCCTAGTCGTGGGAAATTCCCAAAACGGCTTATTTGATTTAAAAAAATTTTATCGTTTGAAATGTACAAATAAACACTCTGTATATTTTATAAAAACGTGTCTAAAAACTTTTTTAGTATACAATTAAATGCATAAGTACAATTTATCAAATCAAATATTTGAACACTTTGTGCAATGAATTGAGCTTAATATTAAAATTAAACTTTAAAAGAACATAAATTGAAAATTTTAGCACTTATTTGGACTAATTGATATTTAAAAATATATCAATTATACTTGAGCTTGACTTAAGTTTAAGCCAAATTTAAAACAAGTAGCTTAAAATCAAGTTAAATAATTTAAAATCAAGATAAACAGTAAATTATGAATTAAGTCAACGTAGGAACCTCTGACTCTTTTTGAGGGTTTTAGCAATACTTACTGTCCACCTATTATTGGAAAATAAAGAGGTCGAAAATATCCAACCAAAGGACAAATTAAATACAGAATTTAAAGGAACCAATTAGAGCTTTATGTAAAATACTACTTTATGATCAAGCATTATTCAAATGGTATCGAAAACTTGCGAATCTGACAAAAAGCGTTTAACGAAAACAGAATTCAATGGGACAAAAAAAGATAGAGTTTTCAATTTTTTAAGTCAGCAGCATCCGTAATTATAATTTCGTACTAACCAAATTTTAAGCCAGGTAGCGTTGTCAGGATCATACAGCTCAGACCAGTGTTTCTCAAACCAGAGTTTTGACATATGTGAACCTGTTCTATAATTTTCGTAACGCTGAGTATCCCTCGTAATAAATATATATATATATATATATACTTTCATAACAATTACAATCATCAACAATCACGATGCAATAAACATCCCCTTTACATGTTGGTGTAACAAGTATCCTTATATCCTATATCCTTTGGGTGTACGCGTTACACACTTTGGGAAACACTGATTTAGTCCGTAAAATTATTACCGTACGTGACAATCTATTTTAACGACAAATTAATTCTCAGAAAAATATACTAATACAACGTGCAATTTGCGTATGGATCCACTAGCATTTTAATTGTGGATAAGTCAAGTATCTGCAATTATAAAATAAAGCTTTTAAAAAATGTACTATATTCTAAAACAGGTATTAAATCGTAAAGTAATAGTACTGTTGGGTAACATACTACATTTTATTGTTATATGATCGTTTCCTATTGTTCTTTTATAGTTGGAATTAATTTTATCAATCTTAAAGGTTGGGATTAGAAAATGCATCAACAAATAATGTAATAATTTGATAAACCCTTCCTAAAAGTACCATTGAAATGATGAAAACCGAGATGAGAAAAGAAAAATTGATTGTACGGAATGTAAAATTCAATTTTCTAGAGAGAATTCAAATCATCAGCGCGACTCATCGAGATTTCAAGTTAATTGCTTCAACCACAAAATGATGATTATGAAATAATTACAGAAAAACACTATTAGCGAGAGATATCTCATACTTTTTTCTATTCGGTTCGGTTTTTTAAACTGTAATTGTTGAAGCCCAGAGAGAAAGATTTATATGAAAATATATCAGCTCAGACATGCCACCTCGAGATTGGTACTAAATGGTAATAAATGATATACCGACATCAAATACAAACGAATCATTTTGCTTTTTTTCAGGTTTTAAGAAATTGTGATCAAATCAGAAGTTTTATTCTTTATGGTTTATTTCATTTGTAACTCATAGTTAATAATGACTTAATTTTTTTAACTCACTTTTCTTTTGTAATATAAAACTTGGTTATTTTATGGGTATTCGCTAAATATTTTTGAGAAATTTCAATGTTCCTAATACATTTTTTAAGTTTTAGTTTTTTTAAGTGGCACAGTTAGAAATTTGAAAAAAAATCTTGATAATCTTCTGAGTTGTAAATGCAACGACTATGTTTATTTAGTTCGGACTCAAACAAATTGATAGATCGATCGCCTCAGGATAATTTGGCGGCAGAACATAAAGTAGTTTATTTTCAATTGCTAATTAGATTTGCAACTAATGATGAGTCCAATAAAATATCATTTATTTCTACGACGAGTAATTTTTGATAAGTCACTAATTAAGTCTTTGGGAAAATTAACATCAATATCACAGAATAATTTCACAATTAAAATTTTAATTTTTTAATTTACTGTTACTTATAGTACAAGAGTATTGGTTCAGTATAATCTAAGTGGATGGTCTCTAAATTAATTTGTTAAATTAAATTTTATATTTAAGGTCATCTTACCATTGAAGATTTTTTAAATGTGTAAGTTTGACGAAGAAAAAAACTTTTATGCAATGAATCTTTAGTGTTCATACCTTCATGTCGTATATCAAACACATAAAATTGCCTCATAGGTATTTCATTTCATTCTTGAAAAGCATATTAGTCATAATAGACCATAATTCGTAATGTTCGATGCAAATACGTCCGTCTTTTTAATTATTTAACAAACAGAAAAAAAAACTAACATAAAAGCAGAAACCATTTCAAGATTATTAAAATGACAGAGATCAGGTTCTATTGTAAGCGGCAAAAAAGAAGAAACATGAAAATTCTTCTTCGCTTTACGTAGACGTTTGACCTCAAACAGGCAATGTTGTTCAATAAGATAGCATCATTGGCGTTACAGTAAAAAAAAAAATGTCAAAATCTCGTTGATTTCAAGGGCAAATATGAAAATCATTTGATAATATTGTCATTTTGAATAAAAAACTAATAAAAATGAGAGAGTGGGAAATAAAAGTCTTCATATAAAATTCATTATAATAAAACCGAATTAACACCAATTTTATACTTACATCAATATAAGTTTATAGATTATTGCATTCCAAGAAATATGGTCTACCTGTACAAGTTTATAGTTCTAGTTTGAAAAGCAATTTGAACATAAATTGAAGCATTGAATCGTACGTTATCTAAAATTTTGTCATAATTATATAAAATTTATTTGAAACTATTGGATATTTGTCAGTAAATCTCAACTGGTTCGTAAATATCGATATATGCAATCTATGCTGCTTACGTTCGAGTCGGTATTAGTACAGATGGAAAAGTTGGGTGATGAGGACAGAGATGGAATGGTTTATTTTTATTGAATAAATTATCAATAGATAAATTGAAACTTTTTAAAAATTAACAGTTAGAAATTCCAGAGGTCACATAATATAACGAAACGAAACAACAAAATATTCCTTCCGAATGTTGAAAATATAGTAAATATAACGTCATATGCTAATGATTTTTACTAAAAGACAAATAAATAATGCATTAAAATATCCATTACAAGCATATCGAGACTTTTTCTTGTTCGTCGAAAATGGATTATGGGATTCTGGTATATTATTATCGATATTTGTTATGATTTTTTTTTCAAATCAAAAGTGGGTATGCAAATGACGCGTTAACGTTGCTGTACCGGATTTTTGACATAAATGGAAACGTGTTTCAATCGGAAAAGCAAATTCAAGAATTGTTCGTATGCAAATTTCACTCTATAAAATAACTTATTACGCGCTTGATGGATTAATAGTTTAAAGATATATTTCAATCATTCGATCCGAATAGTTTCTTATGTTGTTTATAGCCATGAAGGATTAAAATGAAAGCGTGGGTATAGAAACGTTTGGCTGTCTGGAGAATGATGTACTAACATTTTACTTTTATTACGAACATTCATCAATTGGGCATTGGATTTTATTCACTTTTTCTAATCTAAATATTTAAAGAGGAAGTTTGATGAGCTTATAAATTTTTTAAAGTTGCGTTCAATACACGTATATAAACTAAAGTTTTTCTAATAGAAAATCATGATGTCAATTTTTAGTGCTTTAAAAATAAAAAATTAAAATTTAAAGGTATTGTATTTTCTATAACGATCTTTAGATTTTTATTGTGTAAAGCCTGGCGACTTTCTTATAAGAGAATTAGTTTGTAATAAAGTATACCACTTAAAGATTTATTTTTAACAAGTGTTTGTATCAATTTAAATCAAAAGGAATATTTCTTTTTAAATAACAATGGTAATGGGTTCCATGCGTTTTGATCTTCAGACAAAATATCCCCACGACAAAATATCCTCAGACAACAGTACCTAACAACGTCCAATTTGGTAAAAAAAAACGCAATGGTAACACCTTGTCATGAGAATATTTTGTCCGGGGATATTTTGTCTGGGGATCAGAACGCCTGATATCATGGTTAATGTACTTTGTTTTTTTTTTTTTTTAATTGAGATTGTTTATAGAAAATATTTTTTCTGCACAGAAAGTCATTGAAATTTGTTTACTAAGAAACTTGCTTGAATTTCTACTTTTAACTAGATTTTAGTGCTTAGTTCTGAAATATGAGTGAAATCTATTAGCTTTCGACTTTAATATTTCTCTGCTTGTATGATGTGATTTATTTGAAAACGGTTACTGCCGTGTTAAGCACAAAGGTCTTACGAGAATTTAAAAAAAATGAATTTTTGTTGGTATACATTAATATATTAATTTTTCAACATTTTAATTAAGCATAGTAAGTTAATATTTAATTTTTGTAAAATTGCCGTATCTTTGCGACACATTGAAATAACTGAATTTCTCGAATTTAAGTTTTTTGCAGTTATCACTGTGTGCTTAGCATGACATTATACAAGATTAATCTTGAGGATATTTTGAAAGTGTTATCGGCGGTAAAAGTATCGAAAACTATAAATTCACATACATTATGCTTTTTCTTGTAATGCCTATATATGTGATAGGATGTAAATAAATAGTTTTAATACTAAAAGAAGTTTAAATTTTAATTCAAACAGGTGTCCACTAATCACACTAAACTCACACGTTATCCCTTTGTTAGAGATTGTGAAATATCTCAGGGTGTACCTGGATAAACGACGTACATGGAAATATCACATAGCCCAGAAAAGAAAAACCATACGCAGAAAGTATATGCAACCTCACCAGCTACTGGAGGGGAACTCGAAAATTTCATTATGTAACAAGATTCTTATATACAAAGCAGTGCCGATCTAAACATATGGCATTGAGCCCTGCCTGTAAATATATCACTCATTGAATCATTGTAATCTAAAATGCTCCAACAGGAAGTCTAAGATGCTTCATGATTAGGTATGTAATATGTATCAAATGATCAGCTTCGTAATGTCTTAAAATTTCTCCCAGTAGCCAGTAAAGCACTAAACGAATCAACTTCCACCTTAAGAAGCTACATCATCCTATACCAACTCTATAATGTCAATGTTACTGGAGCCTCAAAATAAAAGGCACTCGAAGATGATAGTACTACGAGACCTAACTGACGTCTTAGAAGAGTTTCTCCTGAGCGTACTTAACTTCTTGCCAATTTCCTGCCACCCGACCAGATTATAAAACTACATTCGTGATGACCGATTATAACATGAAGAAAACTTAAAACAAGAAATCTCACAATGATCTTGAAGAAAAAAAAAATATTGTAAGAACTTTGTAAGTTTTTTTGAAAACTTCAAAAGAAAATTACAAGGAGTTCATAACAAAAGCTTTTCTAACTTAAAATTTATTTAATAGTTATTTCAGTTTATAGATTATTACTAATCTTAAAAGATTTAAAGTAAATCATTTTTAACGTTTAACACTAGCTTAAGCATTAACTCAAGAACATTCTTTTAAATAATTCGTATTAAATCAAATATATGTGTCTACTAAATATTCTAAATTACTTTAAATCATAACAGTTACCATACTCTTTTTTAAATCTGCGAAAAACTACTAGTTTCTTGTTCAATAAGAAAACGCTCTATAGTAAAAGTGTATAGTTAAATTTACGGAACCAACATCTTAAAGCATGAAAGCAAGCCGTTTGTGTGCAATGACTTAAACGGTTCAAATGTGGTGGTTTCGTGATTTAATTGGAAAGTTAAAAAACATCTTTGAATATATAAAAAATATTTAAAAGTGCCACATTATAAACATTGTTGGATGAAGTTTATTTATTACTTCAATAGCAAATAAAAAAATTAAACAAATTTATATTACAATTACTTAAAGTTTAGCATTGGGCATTTAAAAAAATTTAGCTTTTAATTTTTATCATAAAATATTTATCTAGTTAATAAAGTGGGAAGATTGGTTGTTCTAAATGTAGTAGGTATAGTTATATTTATAAACCTTGAAGTTTTACTTATTTTCATATACATAAACGTAAAAAAATGAATATAAAGGTAGAAAACATTTTTGTTTAGGATTTGAAATAAAAATAAATAAAACGATCAATTTAACTAATTCTGTTTATTTGTACGACTTTTTTTTATAGTTTTGCAAGCGTAGCGAGCTGAAATGTGAACGACATAATCTAGAATTAGATCAATGAAGCAACACAATTGATCACCCGTGAGCGGACTCGGCGATCGAGCATTTACGTAACCGGTCCTCCACTTGTTGTCGACATCAACGATGACACTATTTGCAAATCTAATAATAATGTATTATATATTTTTATTACATGCAAATTAAATCCTTCTTGATTTACTCAAATAATGGCGCAATAAATTGTGCGTGAACGGGCGTACGGCAAGTTTGCAAGTGAAGTTTATTGTCCAACTCACCTTAATTTCAAGAAATCATCAATGATATGATTACAAGTTGAATGGAATTAGCAAAGAGTGATGACACCGCACCGGTAGCGATACATGCGATCAACGCGATCCGCCCCTAGAAAAAAAGTATATTCTATTGCGGCAGCGGCTGAAACCGCGCCACCGCCCTGAGGCCCTCTGTAATTTGTCGCAGATTTCCGGTCGGGAACATAAATAATGAATACCCGTGCTCAGGCTCGTTTCATGTTAATTACATACATTTTACGACGTTTTGTAATAATTGTTAAACAAAGTATTAAATTTCATAATCGTTGCATTTAACTCGAACTGTTAATTTACAAATGATTATAAAACACGGCTATTTTCTAAGTTACAGTTACAAACATATTCATTTTAAAACTGAGAAAATACAGCTCAATTTATAAATAAAATAATACGATAATTAAAATCTTTTATTTCTAAACTCGAAGATTTCCATTGAATGAACCAACGCCATTCTAATCTCAATTCAATGTAAAAATAATTGTAATAATTTTCCAAACCGTAAAAATAAATAATTATATCGCTTGTTTAAAGAAACGAGAATTTTTTTTTAAAGAAGATAATGTACCAAATCATTTCATAAAGTCATACATCTAGATTTTAGTTTTCAAATCTAAACTGTTTCATTTATCTCATCAATCAAAAACATATACGCATTAAATTAACAGAACTCTCACGCTTTTTGTATTTATATCGATTTACTCAGCATCAAAGGGCTTCGGCTGCATTCTCGTTCTTTTTAAATTTTCATTTCTAAAACGCCACTTGGATGGACGTAAACGTGTCGTGTATGACATGTAATCTTATTAATTGATTTTTTAATAAACTAGATCATCTTTCCATTCGAAGATAACAAATTAAAACATCAAGAAATCAATTAATTAAATGATGAGACTTACCTGACCTTAACAGATCTGACCTATACATACTGACTATAAAAAGAAAACTGTCAAGTAAAACGCAATTGATTGTGAAATTAGAATAAAAAAATGAATATATTAAAACTGTAAAAAAATTTCAATCCTGCATTTTACAGACAGTGCATCAGAAAAATAATTTATATTTCTTATTCAGTCACGTTTACTATCTGAAAATTATATATGTTATAATGAAGTTATGATTTAGGTGAAAAATATGGTTGATTATAAAGACCGGATAGTTAACATTTCATGTTTCTGGAGCGGTGAAATAATCATTCGTGTGATATATCGATGATAATGTGAAAAAGTTTGAAAACCTTTTACGGATAATTCACACCATTTGGAAATAGTTTAATTGATATTTTTCATTTATGATTTATTGCGTGTTTTTAGAAAATTAACGATTATATGGTTCATACCATTAAGGTCGACCAAAATAAATAAATCTTGGAATTGATGAAAGATCGTGATAATGTAATTGAATAGAAAGTGTTAAGCGTTTAACACTTCCAAACTCAAAAAAAAAAAATAAATAAAATCTTGCGGTGCATAAACTTTTTTCCTTCTGTAATAAATGCGTTTGATAAAAAATTAGATGTTATTTGATTATACATTTTTGCAACTAGGAATAATATAAAACCAAAAAATTTGCCTTATTGTTTTGGTCGAATAAAAAAAATCTTTCTAGAATTTTATGCTGCATCAAATGATTGATGTTATAATACCCTCAGAGCTCCATAACGATACTTTTGTTTATATACTTTTTATAAGGAAAATGGAAAATTTAAAGTTCCTTAAAAATTCATCATTATTTATAATTTGGAAAGAAAAACATAATTTAATGAAGACCATATGAGTTTGGAATTTTCAACCAATTCAAATCAAATATCTGATTAGTTATCTATACCTCTTGTCTGTTGTCTCTATAGGTTTCTACTTTCTAGTGATATTGGTTATTTCTTTTATTACCAGTTACTGTAATTAAGTAATAACTCCAACATACTCTAGGTGCTTTTTGTCTTAAAAGTAATAATAAAAGCTCATTGTCTCTGACATTAAAATACTTACAGACGTTATACAGGAAAAAATCGGTAACAGTTACTGCAAACTATACAAACCCTTATGCAATCTACATACATATAATGCAACTATACATATGAACATCGTGTTAAACCCATCAGCATTTGAAGAAAAGAATTAATCAACTAGTTACTAGACAAAGGATAAGTTGGTTCAGAAAATTGAAAACGTAAATTGTTTACTTTCTGAAAATGTATTGCCAATTTTAATTTTCTATTCTTTAATACCCATTAAGCCAGCGGTCGGGGAACTTTTTTTACCATTACCTTAAAAAATGTTTTTGCATATAAGTTCAATATTACCCCCTGATTTTTAAAAGAGACAATCAATATAAATTTTAATTAAACATTAAATATTTATTGAAATCTTTTACATAAAAAAATGCATGAAAGCAGTAAAAATGTAATAGATAAACAAAATATAATTCTCATATTGGAACAAATAAAAATTAATTGAAATCTTTTCCTTCTTTTTTTTAATTGAAAGATTTTGGAGAAATTATCTTGCTTCATGTTTGATACAATAACCTCAAAATTGGGGCTTATGTAAGAGCAATTTGAATACAGTTAGTGTACATGTTAGTATTCAACCATACTAACACGTTTATAAAATAGCCATGGTAAAAAATGTCCTTATTACCCCTAAATTTTTTTTTACCCTTTTACCCTATTTGGGGTAATTTACCCAGGTTCCCCGATCGCTGCATTAAGTTATCCAAAAAAACATTATGTCACTGGAAATAAGGAATTTAAGAAAATACTAGGTAGGTAAGTAAAAAGTACAATCATTGTTAGTTTATATGTAAGTATTGGGCTGTAAGTATTGCAATTACTGCACGTGTTTAAAAAATTCTTCCATCATTTAAAACTACTCAATTCCAGAGGGACATTATTTATTTTTTATTCTAAAAATATCTGCTGCGACGCGTCGCAGACCCTGATTTTGAACGAAATCCGTTCTTTAAACCTGTTGGTTAAAAGAACATAAATAAAACCCACGATTGATTAAAATATTATAAAAACTTAAGTAAAATAAATTAGTTTACCATAAATTGTGTTATGATTTTATTTTATATTAACTCCCACGCTTTTCTCCAGAATCCCCGTTATTTGCATTTTTTTAGAAAAAAGTTTTAAACAAAAGTTGCAGACTTTGATTAGTTAAATATTCATAACAAGCTTAAAGAAAATCATTAGAACCGCTTTTGAAAGAAAAAAAAAACAAAACCGAAAAACCGAAAAACCTAAAAACTCATAGAATAAAGTGAGGCGTCCTGCTAGCCGATTTCAACCAAAAGCTTTGCGGCTCAACTAGGTGAAATATGAAAGCCAAACTTCTAAGTTTTGTTAAAATTTCGAATAAAGCTTTCGATACGATATCGCAACACACATATATATATACACACACACACACACACCGTCGACTGGTCTGTGCCCTGAAGAGCTCAGAGTCCAACCAAAGAAGTTTTTTTTAAACTTGTTTTAATTTATATAATCGACATTGAATGTTAGAAAATGTGTGAAAATTCAGTCGAAGTTTAGGGTCATTCTAAATTCTGGGTTGTTTAGGTATTGTTAAGAAATCACAAAGAATCAACCTTTTTTGACCCGATATAGCACTTGAAAGAAATATGATCTTATTGTAAGTCACATTTTTTTTTGAGGAAAATAAAGAGAGGAAAGACGAAAAAGAAAGCTAAGTGTGATTCATATTTTAAAATGAAACTCATCAATCACTGTTACAAAAAAACCGTCAACATATTAGAGTTGAGATGTTGCCATGTAGTCCATGTCTTTACAAATTTGATGCGTTCGTGTGTGAATGTGACACCGAAGCCCCGTTGCGTTCCATCTAATACCGCATAAAATACTTACAATTATTATTGACTATTTGATTTAATCTGGCGTGGGTCACGTTGGCTGTAACCGCGTGTGGACCCGTCATCATCCTCTCCAACACATGCAAATTATCCCAACAATGGTGTTGGAATTATATGCCCGATACTATCATCATAATATCGTAGCAGCAATTATTTTTGTAAATCGTGCACAGAAAGTGGACTGTGAAGGTGTTGATGGCGAGTTGTGGGTGAGGGATGTGGTGACGATCGCCACGGAAACCATGAACTTACAGAAGATGACATGTATTGCCTACGCGGAAATATTCTTTTATTTCATATTCATTTTTTCAGTCTCATATTAGAAAAAAAAATTAAATAAGTATAGGTAGAGAATTTGTCGGGAAAATTTAGTTTAGATAATGTGTCTGTTCTACATTATCGTTTTTTTTTTTGTTCTTTGTATGGTGTGTTCATTTTGATAATATCGACACATTTTTTATGACGGAAATATTCGTATGGGAAATTTTATTTGATCGAAAAGATTCAGAGGTCATTTTTATATTCGATCAGTCGCTTGTCGATGTATTGAAGAATTTAAAGCCCCCTGTGATGATAGACAGCTGAGACGCTTTTGCGTGGTATATGAAGTCTGAGAGGAAATCGTTTGACTCAGGATAGGAATAAGTAGTGACCTTTTGTACACGTTCGACGCTTCATTTATTACCCAAACTAAAAATGCCAAAAGCAGTGGGACTCTGACAGCGCATGCCCTCGAGCCAGTGCATGTCCGTTTGATTAATTCGTGAGGCTGAAATCAACGACGTTTCCTGACGGTGTCGGAATGCAAGGCGTCCGAGATTTGTGTTTGAGGCGTCGATGTCGTCACTGTCATCGCCACCGGCGTCGCGACGCATCATAAAATCACTTGGCTTGCAGACCGGAGATATAGACATGCCAAACTGTTCAGTAGCCGTATCACGTTCTCTTTATTACGATTGCCTTTGTTATTGACTGAGACACCCCTGATTGATATTCTGAGCCCGCGCCGGGCTTCCTCCTCCGGTAGAGCACTGCATTTCAATACCAACTCACACAATGGGCATACCAAGCGATTTGTTTGTCAGCCACGTTCCTGTCTTTAACGAGCATTGAAATCTCCGTATATTAATATTTATCACCCAGCTAGAGTTTCGTGTTACGCACGCATTGAAAACTTATCTAATTCTTTATAACATTCAGATTTGTCAGGTGCTTTTTTATAAAAGCCACATTAATTTCAAACAATAGCAAGAATTAAGACGCACTGTTATTGTTATTAATATTTTTATTTATTGACAATGCATTATGTTCTCTTAGAAATCTTTTTTTAGATTGTTAACATCTCAAACATTTAAATGCCTACGTACAAATTAGTGCTACTATTGTCTTACGATAACATGGCCACTTTAGAAGTTGAATATGTGGAAATATTGAAAGAATAAATCAATGTTTTTATATTATGTGTAATTACATACGCTTACTTTCAATTTTAAAAAAATGTTCTTTATAAATTTTGAGGCATTCATCGTTCGATCACATATAATAAAATCAAAAAAACCTTGGCTTAAAAATTCAAAGAAAATCTTCAACTGTTATTTACTTGCCGTCTTTTCTGGCGTTACAATAAATATATGTAATGTTATGTTTTTTTTTTCAAAATGCCTAAGCATTCAACGTTGTTCCGCAGCTTTTTTTAACCGTTATTTATTGGTGATTTATTGGTACATGTTTTAATTTTTATTTTTACTACAAAGATTTCAACATATGTCGCAAAGAGTTTTTGTCAATTTCCCTTGTCCGTGTAATTGGATTAAAGCCTATTTTGTAAAGTTGCATTTTAAACGTTGATTCTTTGTCGATGAACAATTTAAGTAGAGTTTTTTTATAAATTAAAACGTATAGATGCTCGTGCGTCATAAGAAATGCTTCAATGCTGCAAGACAACGGCGAAATCGATTAATATAAATTATTTGAGTTAATGAGGTTGAAAGGATCGATTTAAATAATAAATTATTGAAGTTGGTATTTTCGGACTACAAAGACATCTTCGTGATTAAATAATGATCTTAGCGCCCTAGATTTTGATGCAAATTTTTTACGCGCTGAACGTTTCATATGTGAGCAAATAAATTCGATAAATTTTACTTTGATCATTGAATGATGCCAATATTTTTGACATAGACTAATTATTGAAGATTTTTTTCATATATTTAATTTTTTCTCGTAGTTTAAGAGTTGAGATAACTACACATCTTTTCATTAATATTGGTTGATCAATAAATTAGATTGCAAACGACTATAACCAAAAACCAAACTAATGTAAAAGTGTTATGCTTAAAGTAACTATTTGTTGATTAGTTATCGATTTTTTTACACTTTCAAAGTTTTCTAATAAAAAGATGTCTCTGACATTGATATTAAATTAATTATATAGTCAAATAAATGGTACTCCACTTATTATAACATCGACATATTATGTCGATAAGAACGAACTAGGTGAATAATCCTATTTTTATTTGGTGTGCCTTACCATCAAAATGTTAATAACGCCTTTTTTAAAAAATATTTTTAAAAAATTGTCAGTGTTGATAGGTATATTTTTGTGCAACATTTAAAAACAATACTTATAATACTTCCCAAAGTTTCAAGTCAATTTGAATAAAACTTTGCAAGACGCGTTTTTTCTCCCTTGTTTATAGTATTTAACTGCTAATGGTTGTAAACACTTCTCTAGTTTATTATGTTAGAGACTAGAGTCAATTGATTTTTACATTTTATTTAGGAGTTTTTTTTTCAAGATAGGTGATTATGTTATTCCAGGTCTTTGACTCCTTTAACGCCTCTTGGATGGAGTAAGATGTACTTGTTTCCTCTTTGCTCTTAAGACGCGTTTTATTCCTACTTAAAACCTTAATACTTCTTTTTTTAAAAGCTCCAATTTTTCAGTCAACTTTATCTTTTTACAAGCTGTGATAAAAATTGAAAAAAAAATAAAAAAAAAATTTTTCAAACCTTTCATTCAATGAGGAGCTGTAAGCATTTAATTAGAAAAACATTGACATTTTGGTTTTCTGATAAAGTTATAACGAGTAATATTGACTACCGCAAGGATACTTTTTCTCTTTTCTCTCGGGAAATAAATTTCAATGACAAAATTTTAAAAGTTGTCAGAATGTTTTTAAGGTATTCTTTGATATTATTAAAAGTTTGTCTAACTTAATCCTACTTTTATATTTAAAAACGATCCTTTTTTTCAACGTTTGAATCCTACGTAAGCCATTAAGCCATAGCCCATCGGACATCCTTACTTAGATGCGGTAGATTATACTAGAAGTCATAGTTGCAAGTTTTCTTAAATGTCATAATTACGTAAGACATTTCAAATATTTAACATAACGTTGTTAAGATAATTTTAAAAAAAGTCAGCAATGTTTTATCAGAGCTTTAACGTAGCCATTAAGCATCCTTTATTAAAATTAAACTAGTTAATTCAAAAATTAGACCAATGGTGTTTATGGTGTTTTGTCGTGGCGATAAATTAGACTGCTAATATTTTTCTTTTTTCAATATCGTTAATCTGTTAAAACAAAACAAATCCGCAATATTTACTTTAAAGTTGTACATTTATTTATATCATAAAGCTCCTAAATTGTTTGCAACGTTGTCCGACCATATCAAGAACGCTTTATATAGAAAAGAATAAAAGAACTTAAATGTTAAAAATCTATACAAGAACTAGATAACTAAATTTGTAGCATTAAAACAACAACAAATCTTGTTAATCCTAAGGGACTTCGGAAGAAGGGAAAGAGGATGAAACTAATTAATTAATAAAGCTATAAGTTTGCTAATGAATTTAATGAATAATCTAATGAATTCGCTAATTGAAATTATCACTTTATTATTAATCAAAATGTTTTACTTATTAAGAAAGAAATAGTTACTTAAAATATATTTTTTATGATCAACGTTTCTTAATTCAAGAGATTGTGTAAAAAGTTTTTGTTAATTAAGCTGTGATTTTAATGTTAAAAAATTCTTGAAGAATAATTTTTCGGTTCGATAAACCTTAATCGTCTCCTAAATTAATTTTACATGCTACAATTTCATGTGAGCAAGTAACTTTTTTTAGTTAAGTATTAAGAAAATTGATTGTAGCAGTTAACATTTCCAAATAAAAAAATGAAAATATACATAGGTACATATAGTGTATGAGAAAACGTGAAAGAACGTTGTAGGTAAATGGCATGTTATAGTTCAAGACGAAAAATATTGTATTTTAAAGTGAGAAATGATTTCACTTTATTCTCGAAAGGTCAATCAATGCTGACCCAATCATACACATATAGCTGTGCATAGCTGGAGCCCTAACAATTCTATCCAAATTAAGTAACCACAATAATGAATCATTTAATAATCATCACCAATGAGGCAGAACTGGGCTCGAGTCCAGCTCATCGTTTTACCAGAAAACAGCCGTATTGGGGAAGCAAACGAGGGCATCGCGGGACGCATTTACACAATCCACAAATCATTCAGCTAGTGATAAATTTAATATAAATAATAGCATATCGTAACGAAACAAATATGAGCGTGGCGTGAACTAAAGCAGATCACGGTTTGCGCGCTACGGTTTTTATTCGATTCCGAACGCAACTCGGGGGATACAATTACAGGTTAGCGGCCCATAAACATGTTGGAGGCTCATTACGACCGCTGATGGGCCTCATTTCTCAATCAAAGTCCACTGGGGAAAATTGTAATTTAAGCGGCATGTGTGAAAACGTCTCGGATCTGCCCCACGATTTCTTTACCATACGCGTACCAGACCAGAGCTATGGTGATTTATTGTGACCAGTTGCCCCAGTTTTATATATTTTCTTCGTTCTTCTTCTTATTATTGTTATTATTGTTGAATTACACATTCTAGCCATGATGAAGAAAAGGTCAATTTAAAGCGTTTGATATTTCACATGTGATAAATGTCTGTTGCGCTCATTTATTTATCGATGCGGTCAGATTGTTGAAAAATTATCTGGAGTAAAATTTATTAAGCCTCACTCCATCGTAATCACCATCAATTTAAATACAAACCTCATCGATTTATTTATATTTCTATTAACTTATAACAATATCCCCATACCTTACCTAGAATAATTTATAAAAGATTCAAACGAATAAACCACACGTCCATTGTCTCTTACAATACAATTTTCCAGTTTATAATTGGTTTCCATTAAACCATTAACCTTAACTTTGTCAAGTTTTCCAGTTTTCAAACTTTGAAGCTTCATCTCACCAACATAAACATTTCTGATAGTACCTACCGATATTTATTACGTTTTTCTTTTTAATTTAAAACCCCTACCTCTCATTCGCAGCCTCCCACCAGGAATCATTTAAAATCAATTAAGTCCCATAAACTTATAACTAACATTTAACACACAAATCGCCCGAATCGCTTAGATACATCATAAAAGATAACATTTAAAATTTAAAAGTGTGAATAATTGAAAAAAAACTTCTGTCATTTCAAGTGAACTAATGGTCGATCAAATTTTCTCTTTCGGAAAATTTTTCATAAAACTTATGAAAGATTATTTAATGCGTTGTGAAATTTAATTGAGGTTTAAACCTCGTAAAATATGAACAAATAATGTTGAATGTACAAATTGTTTTATATTTATTTACATAAATACGATTTGTTTAAATTGACCAAAAAAATCAGATACAATTAACCTTGATTCGATGTCTCCAAATCACATCAGAAATCATTGTGGTAAAATAGAAAGTGATGCTACCAATTCCAGTTGAAATATACCTGCTTGTTAGGTCCTTGAATTAAAATCAAATTTTTAGAGTAGGTAACCAAGCGTTTGTTTTGAATGAACACGTTGAGATATATTTTATTAATGAAAATGCTATCCATTGGTAGTGTGACATTTTTTTTTATTGTATCTTAGATTTTTTGATGAAACAAGTCTTCACAAAAGAGATTATTTCATAATCGAAGCATATAATGTTAATATTACCAGAGACAAAGAACTACAATACATGTTTTATATAAACCTATAGGTTGAGTACTTATTTGCAAAAACATAAAAATTAACAAATTTGTCGAAAGTTTTAAGCGCTTCATTTATCAAGACATTTAAAAAAATTAAATTAATACATACAACAGCTAAAATAATGCTTCATTTTCAAAGAAAAATTTAGCACAATGGTCGGGGAACTGGGGTTAATTACCCGAAATGGGGTAAAAATGAAATTTTTGGAGGTAACAAAGAATTTTTTCTAGTTTGCTATTTTATAAACGTTATAAGTAGTATTTTTACAAACAATTTTTTTAACTTAAATCAAAAAG
The DNA here is from genome assembly GCA_958496155.1 of Sisyra nigra. NCBI lineage: Eukaryota > Metazoa > Arthropoda > Insecta > Neuroptera > Sisyridae > Sisyra > Sisyra nigra. The sequence goes on along the minus strand of OY292315.1, from coordinate 17,713,019 downwards.
CCCCAACTTTGAAGTTATTGTGTCAAAAATGAAGCAACATCAATTCTCCAAAACCTGAAGGGGAAAGTGTTCAATTAATTTTTGTTTTGTTTCTCCTAATATGAACATTTTTTTTTTGTTTGTCTATGTTACATAGGTACTTATTATTTTCATGCAACTTTTTTTTATTCATGTAAATTAATTCAATAAATAATGTTTCATTTATCGTACATTTACCTAGATTGATTGCCTCCTTTTCAAAATGAAGGGGTAATATCGACTTATTGTTAGACAAAAATATTTTGTGGTATCTAATGGTTAAAAAAGTTCCCGACAGCTGATATAGCACGTTAATCTTCATCTTAACATTTAGCTTTAAAGGCACTATATGTACATCAAGGTATTGTGAGCCTTCAAACCCTTTTAACTCCTCTAACTCTCTAAACGTTTCCTTTTAATCAGCCAACTTTTAAGAACACTGGCCATCAGAATATCATGAGTCTGTGAACGAAGTTAATTTTCAAATGAATAGGTAATCCTTCTACTTTCTACCTTAATTTATATGGCAAAACCTGCTAATAATATTTACAACTAGCTGATACCCGCGACGTCGTCTGCGTAGGTTATTATGCTAAAAACATATTTAATTTACAGAAGAAAAACATTTAAAAGCAAAAATATATAAAAAATAACCGGAAAGAACTTAGCGTAGAACATTTTTAACTAAATTGCTTCTGCAGAATCCGCTATTGCCCCAACTATATAGTTATTAGTTAATTAATAATTCATTTTTCAAAAATTTGTAAATTCTAAAATAAAAATTGCTTTATACTTATTTAATTCAAAATAATCACTTTTTTTTCAAAAAATTGTTCCTTAAATGCTCTTTCCGGATCTGCAATTGCTCCAGGTGTATAGTTAATTAGTAATTTAATTTTTAAACTATTTATGTTTATAATATCCAACGGCAGTTGATGACGCATAATACAACAAGACCTACATGTATAAATAATAACAAATAACTATTAAAAATATTGCAAAAATTTGATCAATTATTTGCGTAATGAAAAAAGCAGATAGAGAGCTTAAAAAAACAAAAATTTCAATTAAAAAGTATTTTGGGGTTTATAGAGATTTTAATTCTTGAGATTTAAAATTTTTAAAAAAATAATTAACTATTAACTATACACCTGGAGCAATTACGGATCCGGAAAGAGCATTTAAAGAGCAATTAAAAAAAACTTTAATTGTGTCAACTTAACTCTTTCTGGTTATAAAATATATGCAATAATAAAAGGGAGTGTTGAAATGTAATTTAATTATTGTAACGGTTATAACTTAAAAATATATTTTCAATTTGTATTTACAGTAAAATATAAAAAATGCCAAAAAAGAATTTAAAAAACCAATATTAATCTAATATCTCGCTGAACTGCATTAACTATTAAGTCTACGCTCAAATGAGCCAGTCAGTGCACACACCGGTTAACTCCACTTTTTCAACTTTTTCCACTTTACAAATTTTCATGTCAAAACACTTGGTTGACTCCTAACTTTATATGCTCGAAATAAATTTTTTTAATAATAAGTAATAACAGCTCTAAATGACAATTTGCTATTTAGCTTTTCCAGAAAAGACAATGTATTTCAGAAGTCTATTTTATCCATTTACTCAACCTTTTTGCATTACGGAGTTAATCGATGTGTGCACTTAGCGGCTGAAATATGATATAATTAATAGGCAGTGGAAAGAGAAACACTCTATATGCAGCTCATGCGCATTAAACCGTTTACCCCACTCTATCAAAGCGACGAAAAATGCCCGCTTAACGCGTTTTTCTAGTAAAAATCGCTTTTTTTTTTAACTTTTATTACTTTGTTTTTAATGAAGATAACGTTATAATTCTTTTTTTAGATAAGAACTAAGTATATACCTAAGAAGTAAAACAAAAAAAATTATCGAATTCTATTCAGTAGTTTTTGAGTTAAAAGCAAACATTGGAAAACAGCTATCATTTTATTTATATAGATTCATTCTTAGAATAAATAATATTTCAAGAGTAATAAAATCCTAGGGATATTGTGGATATGAAATGTATTGGATATGAAATAATACTATACCAGTTTTGGATACGGTTACGGATATACCTAATTATTTCGGACAATTTCAATAACGAATATTAGAATTTTAAAAACACAAAAAGGTAATAATATAGGTAATTTATGTTAATTTTTAAGTTACTATTTGGTCTCCAATCAGTAATTTAAGTACCAGACCTATTACATTTTAAATATTGTCTACTTGAAATTGCAATAGCTACAAAATTATAATATATTCTCCTATCTGTTCTATCTATATTATCTCCATTCGAAACTTGTATATTGGATTCAGTTACGGTTACGTAGAGATTTTTATTTCGAATGTTTAATAACTCCAGTTACGGTTACGGCTCTCATTAACATCCCTGATGATTAATCCAAATATTCCTGAAATACTAATCTAACGGTTCATTCAATTCTCGAAACCTTGAGGAAATAACACTAAATTGAGAAAGAGTTGTTTACCAAATTATTTACTCAAAATTTTTCATAGATGATTTTCTAGAGACAGTCTAAGAACGAATTAAAGATATAAGCTTTTTAAGTCTTGGGTACTATTTGAAGGTTTTTATAGAAGGTTTTCTTACGTGAAAATTATTATTTACGAAAAACGGTATTAGGTTATATTTTTAAAACAACAAAAATGAAAACGATATGCTGATCATTTTTTATATAGTGAACATTGCTTATACTTTTGTAGGTTTGCAACTCATTTAAAAAACTATACTTTTGAGTTCATATTAATATCAAGTCAACCATCGTCAAAATTTTCTAAAATTATTCGATAGTCATAGTACGAGTAACGATTCAAACTTTTTAGAACTTTTATACTCTAAAACCGTGTTGATTTTTCAAAGTATTCTACTTGTATACCTCATGGTTAACTTTCCTCAATGTTTAGCAACTTGAAGATAATTTATTAGTTTCATCAAAACATTAGTTCATCAAGATATTCAAATCTTTAACAATTTTCTCATAAATAAGCTTGTAATGAAGTTAAACAATTTTCTTTTTTTTTCTTTTTAATGTTAAGGTATGGTTATTTTTCTCTTTGGGTTGACTATTGACATAAAAAAAATATAAAGAAATGTAAATTCCTTTCCTTTAATTTTTCCAAGCTTCTGTTTGTAACGTTGTGTATATACCAATCCATACTTACGACTGGTAGGTGGAAAGACAGGTCAAATAGATAAATACTGAAATCTTGTTATCTGTCTAACGCAACACAGATAGGGGTCTTATTGTTTTTTTTTTTCAAATCAAGAAAACTATGGCCATCATTGAGACTGTCAATTAGCTGCGTAAACTTCTACAAGACCAGTCAATGGCTGCCAAGGTGAGAGCCTGTGTTTAAAATAAGGAAACAAGGATTTTACGATTAAGTTTTTTTCTTTTGCAACATTTACACTTTACAATATTCTACCTTTTAATTATCGGTAGAGGTTATCTATTACGATATTGTACCGGTTATTGTACCAAGTGGGCAATAAGATGTGTAACTCATTAAGAATTATTATTGAACCAATCAAGCGATAACAGTGGAAAATATTAAAAATGTTTGTGGCAGATTGATGAATTTCTTATATGAAGATTTTTTTTGAGTGAAAAATGTGATGTGGGGAGGAAATCTAGCGAACAATTACAGTGCTTATTGTTGTGTTCTTCTTTTCCATCCCGAACATCACCTGTTCCTCGTGCCCCATTCATTTTCCCACCTACACAATCCATGAATAGTGTAGAGGTGACAGCATCTCGCAGATGGACGACGTACGTTACCGTGGGACCGAAGCGTTCGACGATCAATTAAAAATAAACAATGATTAATATATTCCTAAATGGAAACAGCTAACCCGCTCTAGTTGTACGGGGCCAAATGATTTATTGAGAGTTTTAATTGACGCCTCGTCAATTTATTTCAGAAAGTGTTTGATACGTGTGGCGTTCAAATACTATACACTGTAAACAATTCAAACAAATCACTCACAATGTGCTCAAAAAAAAAATCTCAGATCAATCTATAATGATCTCAAAAGATTTTGTTCTTCTTTCTTTTATTATTTACTCAATAAACATGAACAATACGCCACACTCGCCCTCCTGTTTTATTTTCCGGTGTAGCCGCCACGCTGTCGTGACGTCACGCTCGTTGTAATTAATGATGTTTGGCTTTCAAATCGTTTAATAAAAATAACAACTCAATTAACAATGACCGTTTTGTATCGATATAGAGTGAAGTGGTGTAGCTCAGTGGTTATTAGACTCGTTTCAGAGCCTTCATGCATCTTCCACGTACATATCTTTTAAAGTGATGTGATGATGGCGATAGAACACTTCCTTCGTCTTTTGTCCAGATTTGATCGAATTATAATAGCCAAGATTTTTAATTAAATATTTGACGCATTCATAAACGTCTTTGTTAATTATTCCATACACTTTACTTGAAAAAAACAAAAACAAAAAATCCCCAAGAGAATTATCTCTTAGTCTACTTTTCAACCTTTACAATTAATGCAAATATGTCACTCCATTTTAAAGAGTAATATTTAAGGTACATAATACGACCTTGATTAATCCTTATAAAAAGTGTTTTGATAGTTACAACTAGACATTTTTGGAGAAGTTCACTTGAAATTTGATGAGATATTTATGTTAACCAATTATTTGAATATACGTGACGCGAATGTGTTTCAATCGAATTTAAATCGATTTATCTGATCATCTTGGCTTCAATATTAAAATTAGCTCACTTAAACGTTGAATAGATTCATGTTTGAACAAATAAAATGGAAAGTATTCTTCTAGTTTTTTAAACATATCCACTCCTCTAGAATGCAAAGTATGTACTTACATACCAAATTTAGATCAATTATGCAAATGTACAGTGAAGCCTAGAGTTTTTCAATTGAGTGCTTAATGTGTTTAGGCGAATTAAAGAGTCGAAAGATTAATTTTAAATTGAAAAAAGTACTCTCATTTTTTATTTATAAACAGAGTCGCATTTTTTCTTAGATTTGTTGGTTTGAATTTTAAGTCAAACAATTTTACAAGGGCCTTGAAGTTGTTTCAATTTTCTTAGAACTGTTTTTATTCAAATATTGAGTATGCGCCACTTTACATTACATTTTTCGAATATTTCCATTCTTTAAAACGTCTCAATTGATTGTTATAATCAAAATATTTTAAAGTCAAAATATTACAAAAAGATGAAAATATTGGGGACATTTTATCACCAAGAAAAATTATGCACAGTGCAATTTTGTATTGATTTTCGTGATACCTTAAGACTTGTCTATTTACAATTCATCCATTCGTTTTAAAATTATTTTTACGCGATTTGTATATTTATCTACAAATTTCTAGAAAACCGTTTTTGAGGAATGAATTTCAGTCGATTAAAAGTACTAAATAGCACAATTTTTTGTGTGTACTTTATTACTGTATTTAATGCTATCCAACTTTACAGCTAAATTTTAAGTTTCACTTAATGTAAAAGCAACATCTAATTTAATTTAGATTCTTTAATGAATCTGCAGTTATTTTTTTCATTTTTAAAACTTATTTAAAAAAACTCCCATTACAGCAAGTTCTTAACTATGTGTAAATCAAAAATAAATTTTAACTCCTAAAACTCCTCTCTTGTAAATGCAAGAAGGGGTGCAGAGGTGGCTGCACTTGCCTGAAAGCAGGGCTTAGATGTTCTGTGATGTGTGCTACCTGCTCTGGGGAAATGTGCAAGAATGCTGCCCTTATCATCATTGAAGAGGACGATGGTGACGAGCCTCAAGACAACCCTGACGACCCACCAATAGGTAATGAAATACCCACCCAAATTACCATTTCCAAATAACCCCCCCCACATTTTACTTTATATGGGTTCTCTAAGGTTTTAAGGTGAACTACGAGCCTCACAGATCCAGCTCTGCACTTAACTTAAAGCTAATTAAATTTCCTACAAATTATACTCAACAAGTTCTGCTCCTCATACCTTCTGCAAAGGACTCAACCTCCAAACTGCACAAAATGCTCATCCCAACTCACCGCTAAGCACCTATTCGAGTGTGACCTCCTGAAAGGATTGAGGAAGGAGACGGGTTCGCCACACTCCATCCAAGAGGCGATGGGAGACCCAGAACAGTGGGACAACGCTGTCCTCCAATCCTCCATGCTGTTTCCTCCAAAAGCTGGGAATCTGGAGTGAGATTTAACGATCTAAAACAACTAAGGAACCAACTATACCCAACTAACATTGTGCTAATTACCGTGTAGTTAAAGCACATTCAAATGAAAAAAAAAAGTTCTGCTCGTAAAACAAATGGTTTCGACGCCACTTCGATTCAAAAAATGTCTAAAACTAAAATCTTAAATTTTTGATAAAACTGGGCTATTTCAAAGTGCCGTAACTCGGTAACCCATTAACGTGCAAAGCTGGTTGGGCTTAATTTGTAACAAATTTAATGCCCTTAAAAAACGTGAAAAATAACTTTCGAAGAAAAATGCATGGATTAGGAGATACCGAGCAGAATCTGAAACAAGTTCAAAAATTTTACAGGTTTTCCTATATAAAAATTTTTCCACAACTTTTTGAAAGTTGCAAACTTGAGAATACTTAGACCTAATGGATCCAAACAACATACTAAAAAAAATCAGAGATTTATCATGTTTTGCGAATTCATTGTTGATTTTGACTGTCCTATTGTAAGTGTATTTAAGAACTCAAAAAACCAATATAACAAAACTTGTTCTTCATTCGCCAAGTGACATTTTCTTTCTTTTAGTTTCAGAATTCGGTGACATTAACACCTATAAACTTGAGAAAAATTATTTTTGAAGTAGGAACAATTCTAAATTACTCATACATTTTATTATTAAAACTTAGCAAAGTCTAAGTATCTTAACAATTAGTTTATTAAATGTAATATAAAAAGTTGTTATCATATAATTAAGTTAATGTAATAATAACTTCTACATTATGGCTTGGTACGTGTTTGTACGTGTAGGTATGTAATTTAATGGCTTTATATTATGATTTATTAAGAGCAAGTTAAAAACGGAATGAAGACCAAAAACGTTTATGGGAACAAATTCACCAACCAATATTCGTTTCACAGCAGTTGCGTAAATGGAAAAATTAAAGTCATGATCTGTTTTGTTCATAAATGAAACGATTAAGAATATGTTTTCAATGGAACTCTCATCATAATTACACAAAGTAAAATATAATATAAAAAAAATCGAAATAGAATACCGTTCTAAGACAATAGACGTGTAAAGATGTTAAACTGCAGGTACATATCTGTATATAAAGAAATTGTTCGAGTCATGATATTTATGGCTTTAGCCTCAATTAATTTTATATTACAATGAGAATGGCTAAGAAGAAAGACAAACTTCTCATATCGGTACTAAAAACTGAGCACAGTACAAATTCGTGATGTAATCCAGAGGTAATAATGGACAAACTATACATATAGATTCATACATATGTGTTATCTGCAGACCGTCATCTTCTTTGGGGCTGGGTCCCCCTCGATAAATCAGTGCAGGCGGGTCCGTGTGCGCCCCGCAAATAATATTGTAATTAATTACAGTGTATTAAGAGAAAAAAATAAATATTGAATAGAAACTAATTATACGTTCGTATAACGTCGTTATCTCGACCATTATTTCAAACAAGGGCCCATGATGTGTTTTGCCGTGTGCAACTAAACAAATAACACTACTTCTTCGCTCGGTTCAATAGTTTTACAACCGTGACGTAGTGTGTGTAGAGAAGGTGGTGTCCGTCCCTCGCATGATCTACAACACTCTTGTAATTGGATTTACATAATGGTCGATATGGACAAGGAATGGGTGGGCTACGCTGTCCTCCCGTTAGGGGCTCACATACAAAAAACCATAAAGGCGGGGTTGAAAATACCATTCATTCAAGCCACTTGCGATCCTTCTTAAATCCTCATATAACACACGGGAGGATTTTCTTCTTCCTTAAATTTCTGCTTGCTTATTGATGACTGTGTCAGCCGCAATGCTTATAAGGCTTGGACATCGGCGGAGATTAATTATGGCAAATTTATAAAACATAATCTCCTTGCAAGTTCCTCATTGCTTGGCAATCCCATAAATTAAGATCAAATTTCACGTTTTCAGTCTACCATATAATCGTGGAAGTTAAGCATTAACAAATCTTGCACTCTTTGTATCTATCTACTTGTTGTTAATAATTTTCATATTTCTTATTATAAAATAAAATAAATCACTTAAACGATCTCTAATAAATGAAACTCAAATCATACAGCAACAATTTAAAACGCACAACTTGATTATACGCGATGAAGATTTTTATTTTTCATGGACTGGGTACAATGTTTCACAAAACGGTTAATATGGCACAGGTTAGGTGTTTAAGATTGCATTTCTTGTGAAAAAAATTTAATTTCAAGTGACTTTTGTACGCTATAGGTTTAAGTGACCTGTAATTACCAGGTAATAGTACATAGAATTGTAATGGAGATGGACGACCACACTAGAGAATATTATCCTCTTAACCCTTTTATGGGTTTGTTGTTTATGAATGAAGAAGATAAAACCCACGATATTTAAACTTGAGCTTATCTTAACAATTCAACAATATTACTATAATCTTTTGAGAATGGCTATTTCCTTCGCCTGAACGTAGTAAAAAATATCTACATACGTATACCATTATATTAATAATGCATATTAGTTATTATTATTAGAAAATTACACATATATAGTAAAACGTTATTGTGAAAACGTTCATAACTTTGAATTCGCTAAATGAATGTAACGTGCGACGTTGTTTGTAGATGAAATGGTGATTTTAGTTTGTTACTTATAGAAGAAGAATTCCAGTAAAATCGTATTTTCTAGTATAACTATTTAAAATAATAATTATTGAAACGGTAACGGTAAACGGTTGAAAATGTCTTGATGAAATAAGATTTCATAGTTTATCTATGTACCTTAACAAGTTTGTATTTTTTAGTATGAAAAAATTAACAAGACTTTTTCAGAATGCATTATAGATTCTAAATAAAAAGGTAGGAGACGTTTTACCGGTTAATTGAAGTTGACTTAGTTTCATAACAAAATAGTGTAATTTTGCCATTTTACATAGCTTAATATAGTTTAATTTTACCGATGTGGTAATTCAGCCGATGTAAATAAGGTGGAGGATTGGTAAGAATAATAGGTATGAATGTGCCAATTTCCAAGAGTAGTGCTTAGTAGTGCTTTTAAAAGGACTTCAAACGATTTTCAAATGGCGCTGCTAAATTTATGCGTTTACTTTTTATTGACTACCGACACATTTATTAAAATTTCAAATGCTTGCTAACTATTCTTTTTTAATTCAATGTTGTGTTATCCTGGACTGCGTGTAATATCTAGACGAAGTTCTTCCAAAAAACTGAAAGAGAAAGAGAAATTGAAAGGGAAACAAATAAATGAAGTATGTACATTAGAACCTGGTCCTGGATAACCGAGAGCTTAAGAGACCGCGATCTCTTCTTCGCTAATGGAGATTTTCACTAGCCCAATATTTAGTGATAAACACTGATGTATAATTTAAGAATGATTCATATATAGCTAAGGTGACCAGGCGTACTGATTTTGCGTTTAAAAAATCTCGTCACCTTACATAGCAGATGATAAATACGTTTGACTGTAGCTTATAAAAGCACAGGCAAGCATCACACTTAGTAATAGAGGTCTACGAGTGAAAAACGACTTCCTCTCATAGGTAGAGGTTTCTGGGTGTCTGTTCTTTTTTCTAGCTTATAAAGTTTTATTAGAGGGTTAAAATGACGAGACCTGACAAATACTCTCACTTATAGAGTTTTTTTACTTACCCAGTTCTTATTTCTTATATTTGACTATAACTATAAGTTGTATTACTAACGCCAAGACGTTCTCTACAGTGTGTAAACGATAATAATTGATAACAGGTTAGAATAGATAAGAAAAGAAAACAAATATGTTTGTGCAAAGCCATGCATTTTGAATTCTGTTTTAGGTACGCCTTGTAAGTTAATAATACATGTTTTTTGAATTCCAGTTGTCCTGTATTCTGTTAATGAGATTCGGACATGCAAAGTAAATATTAATTAGTAGTCCTGTATTTTAATTACTTATAATTTATTGTATTATATATTTTTTTTTAATTGTAATTTGTATAACTTTGTTAGCTAAATGATCCTTGATAATAAAATTAAATTTATGTTGATTATATAATTAATCCTTTAAAGTGTAGTGAAAATCGAAATAGAATCACTTAGTATTGTGATCTTGTTAGATTCCTCATATGGAAAACTTGACCAGAACATATTTTATATCTTTGTCAGGTTTCTCAATTCATAATCCTGATCTGAACTTTCAAAAGATGAACCTTATAAGATCCTTAGCTACTAAAGTTGAGGTTCTACTAATTATTAAAATTTGCGAAATAAAAGGAATAGTTTTTCAATCAAACATTCCTTAGTAAGTTATTATATTATTGAAACAATTCAGTTCTTATAAATAGGCAAGAAAATTACGTAAAAAATAATTTTCTTTAACGAAATTTCTTAATAAGAAATTTGTATTTCTATATCAAATATCTTTTCAAGCTGTCAAAGCTTTGTACGTGTTTTGATTTTACCAATAATTTACAGATTTTTGTACGTTAAGTAGAATTGAATATGATCTTGTAATGTCACTATCTTATAAGGCGGTAAAGTAACATTTCTAACAATAAGATGAAATAATTTTCTATTACATAAAGCTTAACATTGATAAATTAAAACTGATACGAATGGTTAAATGGATATGTAATTAACCGTAGTACAAAAAATGATATTGGTATAATGTAAATATAAATATAGACATTAATGGCCAAAAAATTAATGTAACTTACAATAAATAAGTTTTAAAAAACTACTATTTACGTACGCATTATTCCTATTATTTATTTATAATCACTTCAGTAATAATTAGATATGAGGCCATCAACAATCAAAAGAATTTAGTAAGATGCTAAATGAAATTGAAATTAAACGAACATTCTTCTTACGACTTTTTCGTTTCTTATATTATATTGCTTATAACATGATTTCTATATTTGAAATTTATAATTTTTAAAATAAATTTTTATTTTATAGTCTTTCACAGAAATATTATTTTCATTTTCTAATGCTTACAAGTACTTTACAATTAATTGATTTTTGCAGGTTTTACTTGTAACGACGACTGTAAAGACTCATTGTAAAATATTTAAAATGCAATACATAATCCAAATATAATGATTCGACAAGAACTAATCCAGAAAACTCTTTTCCTGCTAAAATAAACTGCAAGTCATCAATCAAAAACGACTTTAAATATTTAGTACGGAAGGCGTGTAAGCGCTACATGCTGAGATTTTTTTATTAGTATTATCTCATGACTATCCTTGAAAGCCAATTCCTTAATTCCAATTATCACAATGTTACATTTTTTTCTTCAATCATTCATTACATTAAAAGTCATAGAACCCACCTACATTTTTCCGCCATGTAAAAAATATAAAACAATTCATGTTTTTTTTTTTAATTTTAATTTCCCATATACCTACCTTTCATTTAATGCAAAAAACATTCAATGTTAACTCTTATCAATCCAATTAATTCTTATTACCTTCACATTAAATTGTATAATTAAATAAATTTTTCTCATTCCAAAAATCAACGGTGCGAATCAAAAAGGATAATAAGGAAATAGAACTACATACTAAAATGCTCCATTAAGTTATCGATTTGGGTCAAGATTTAAAAAGTTTGAATTTATTCTGATTCAGTCTGAGGCTATTTATCCAATGCAGTCATCACATTTTATTTAGTGCCCAAAACGTTCGTACAAAACCTGTCATGTGGAACTAACAACAATCGAACTCTATAATTAATATTTTGATAAAATAAAAAAATAAAAATTATAAGTGTATGAGCCATACGGGCATCATTGCTCCAGTATACCATATATTCATGACAGGGAAAGATCGGGTTTTATGCGTCTTATTTTATCTTATACCGTTAAAGAAGTGAGTGCTTATGTCTTTTGGCGACCAATACTATTTTTAACACTTGATTTCATCGGTAATATTTTATTTGAGTAAGAATTCTGGCTCAATATTTTCAACAAGATTTTTAAATTATGCTTAACTTTCAGTAAATCAATATTTTCGTTTTGTATGGCGTTTTCAACTTTTGGTTCATTACATTCTTAATAATGAATCTATGTAATTGATCATAAAAAATAATTTCATCCCTCCTCCGGTGAATTTTGTATTTTTATGTTTTAAGAAATTTGGAATTAGATTTTCTAAAAAAAAAACATCTGTTCATCCGATGGTTTAATGATCGTTATATCGTCTATTACCCAGACGTTTTTTCGTTCAATATTCATTGAAAGTTTTCCAAATTTGGTATAATAACTACCTACTATAAAACTCTTGAAATTATCCTCTGATTCCCAGATTGATCGAAACCCTTAGTTATGTTATATAATAATACAATAATTTATCTATGCAACGGTTTTTCTCTATTAATATTATTAGACAAAATATCTCCGACAAAACATATTTAGAAGCAATATCTACGCGACAAATGCATTTGTGACAAAATAACGTTTGAAGAAGTATCTCTACGACCAAAGATTATTCATTGAAATTCCCTCTAATTACATTGTAATCGAAAAAGTGAAAAAAATATAATCGGCTGAATATTTTGACCAAATTAGCATTTCCTGTTATCTTTCATCTTTCCTCAATCTACAAATTACTAAATAAATTAAATAATAGATCCGGAAAAAAATTAAAGAGAGCACGTTTAGTGAAGGTATGAGACGGAACTTTCAAAATAAAAAAAATATCAACCTTACTTTTCATATACTTGATTATCATGATTCACTGTGCACTCACTGAGACTCAGGAACTTTTGTAGAACAGTAATTGTTTTATTTTTATTATTTCCCTTGGGAGAGAAGATATTCACTCACTTTTTGATGAAAATTATGTTTTATTCAATTCCCCTTAAATAAGATATCAGGATTCTGTCTTTCATCAGAAAGACGTAAAATTAGTGCATATTAAAATTTAAGGGCTAGAAGACTTATAGACTAAAAGTTCCTACCTCAAATGAAGGGCATATACTTATAAGCAAAGAACAGGGAATTTCCCATTTCGCAGCTCGTTAGTTCCCAATTTTCTTAAAAAAATAATGAACAAATGGCACCAAAAAGATTTTCTGTTTATGTCCAAAACGTAAAAATAATATATATTTTGAACTTTGAATTTGAACTTGAGCTTTCAATAGGGTTAGAATCCTTATCAAAATTATATACAAATCGTAAGGATCGCGGTTTTTTTCTCACGTTATAAAAATTAAATAATATTTTTCAAAAGTTTATTAAATTACTGAAAATTTTCAGACTAAGCCAAACAAACTTGAGCATAGTGCAAAGATAAAGTAGCTTTTAAGCGAAGTTTGAATTTTTAACTTTCCTACAGTAATTAATACAATTTTAAACCTATTCGTATTTATTTACTTCATTTAATATATTTTGAATAAATCAAATCAATTTGCAAATTTTCGAAGTAAATTATTTTAATTTCTATTCAAAAATGTGAAAATACAAGTGAAAGGAACCAATAAAACATCATAGAATAAAATAAAGTATCGCACACCAACGATAAATCTGTCTGAAAAAAAATATTCAGCTAGAAAAATTATCACCTGTATTAGACGTAAAAATCAACGCGTGCGACACACATTGGCCCACATAGGTGAGCTGTTGGTGGCCTTAACTATAATATTTATGAAAATTAAAATTGATATCTACGAATACGATCAGTTCCATTTCGTTGCCAATTAAAAAATATTTTCAATGACTCGTTCCAGATCTCAATGGCAAAAATTGCAAGAATTTTATCAAAGTTTGATTTTTATTTGTCTCGTCGAAAATCCAAAGTGGAAATAAGAACGTATTTTTAAATGTCTCAAATTTATTGTTCAAGAAAATTTTCCTAGCTCTTTAATTACACCTTAATTGAGATGCTAATAATTTGAGAAAGAATCAGGCGTTCGCTCGGAAAGAATCAGCTTCTTGGAGGTCCTATTTGTTTGCATTAATAAATACGTAGAATGAAAGGCGTTAACGCTGCATGGATATGTTATTGAACTTTGGAATTAGACAGATAAAAGTTGTTTAAATGGTACTGAATTTTTTCAATGAAAATTTAAAACCTTTTTCTTCAATAAAAATCTTACTACTTAAATAAAATAGTTGATTTTTTAAAAACTTATTTCTAATTATTATTGCCAAGTTAAAATGAACGATGCAAATCGATGAAAACCTTTATTAAAAATCGATAGTATACGCAAATGACCCTCGAGGGAAAGGCGTGCGATATTTGAGGTTGTGTGAACATCGCCTAACTAAACAAATAACATCTTCGGTACACCGCCGACCGTCAAGTGGTTAACAAACAGCCGAGCCCTCAAATACAAGACTCCGGCATTCCGCGCTCGTCACAGCACAAATACGCTTAAAAAACTTTTATTTTCCCAATCTCCAGAACCACCAATCATCATCATTATCGACGGTAATGAAATCTTGTTGCCAACATGCCTGTGTGTTCAACTCTAATTCATCGCAAAATGTCGCTGCATTTCCTGTTTATTTTAATTATTTACATCTTCATCAAAGTGACAAGAGTTGAAGGTGCGAAATGCTTGCAGAATAGTTTTATAAACATTGACGCAGATTATTATCTCGGTGCTAAAATGGCCATTGAAGCGTTTGTCGCGACGCCGGAATAAAAGAAGCTTTCACCGCAAATAGTAAAACGAAGCTTCAACTATAGCTAATATGAAATTCTTGCAAGAACTACTTTCCAATTAGAGATTTGCGTGAAAAAATCCTTAATAAATTTATAATCGATATCTTGTCGCAAATCAAAGTAAATACGAATATGTATACGAATACCTGAACATACACACACTCGCTTTACTTGTTAACTATAAAAGGCGCACTATCTAACGTTATGTCACCGATTATATCTTCACTCTAATCACAAATACAATTGCATTTTTAAGATATTATAGGTAGGTACAAATAAAATTACCTACACATTAAAGTATGTTTAAAATTCCGATAGTTCAAAATCAATTAAAACTTTTTTATTACTAATTTTTTTCTTTGGTTATTTAAGGCCGTACCAACGTATTAACTAGTATGATTATTAGCAACTGAAAATTCCGAAAATCCATAAAAAATCTTGAGCTATATTTAGTCATCAGTGGTCTTTTTTGTTTCTAGTTTTTAGTTTAAACAGAAGGGTAATTTTTTCGTATTAATAGGCTAATCAAGGTTATGTTTGTCTCCAACGTAACGAATTATGTTATTTTTTCAGTTCTGTTAAGTAGTACTAAACTTTTTTTTTCAGTTTCAGTGACGGTAAATATTTGTTAAAATAATGATATATACTTTAAATTAGCTTCTTTAAATTTTGATCTTAGTCATCAGAAAGTTGTAGTTTGATAAGTCTAAAATTTCATCATTGCGGTGTTTGTTATTTTTTCGTGAGAGTATTGATTGCAATGAAAGAGTTTCATTTTGTCTTCATATTAACATATAAATATTTTTTAATATAAACAAAAAATCTAACTCGACCCTAATACTACTGGCGTAGAGGGCAACAATCTTGTTACTTCGCCACTAAGTGAGCTAAGAATTTATAATAACTAAAATGCTGCTATGAGTTTCTTCGTTACTTAACATAATTAAGGGCATATAGGGTATGTTATGATACCATACATATTTCTATGGTAATGATCAAACTTGTTGCGTATCAATTAATTAAAAGCTTAGCTTACAGACCTTACAGTCTATTTAGTATAGGTAATAGTAATGAAAATTTCAAAACTCAGGTTTTCATTTCATTGATTTAGTTTCCAGGTGTCTTTCATTCAGTTACGACACTATTTTATATAAAGAAAAATGTACCGTTAAAAACGTTTTTAACAAAACTGGAATAATCAAGTTAATTTTTTTGTACTTAACGAATTTCGTCTTAAAATAAAAAATATAAATGAAATCATAATAGTTTATAGTCACTTGACCTAATGGTGACTAGGATGCTGCTTTATAGGCCAATGGTCATAGGGTTAAATTCCAATAGAAACCCAAAATGTTTCTTGGGTTTATAAATCGGCGGTTCCTAATGAGCGTAGCAGTTGAAGTGACCTTAAAATAACAAAAAAAAAAGAGTACCTATACGCTTTATTAGTAGGAATGACAGCATTACTTCATTACAAACGAATTTCAGTTTCGAGATTTAGAGTCTTTCTCAAACACAAGATCCTAATATTCGATAGTCCATTGTCCATTGAGGTTCTCATATATCACGATTCCTATATAATTTTTTGGAAAATTCTTCTTATTTTCTGCTAAAAAAGGAGAATAAAGAGAATTTTGTTTACAATTATTACTATTTTGAATTATTAGAAAAGTGTAATTTTTTATTTTTTTTTTTTTTGAAAGAGGGTTATTTTTATTTTTTTAAGCTCTTGATTTCACCTGATATTTATATATTTCAAAATATACTACGTTCTAAACAGGTTAAACATCTGATGGTATGAATCTTAAGCTTATATGTTGGTCTCTAATTACCCATAAAATTGAAAACTAATTATTTATAACACTTTTAGAATCACGTCAATGTACGTATCACGTATTGTATTTTGTAAATCAGAAAAAAACCATCTTAATATGGTTCGACGCAAATTACAGCCTTTACCATATGTTAACAAGATAATTTGAAAAATCCAAAAAATTTGCGTGCATTATCAATGATTCCCATACATAATTGATTAATAAATCGTAACATCTGCACAAATAAAAGCCGATATATAAACCGGGGTGATTATGTGCAATGGAGGGAGGTCAAGACATACATAAATGACAGCTTTATATGTCACATAGGCCGTTAATCACACGAGAGCCCAGCTCTCCCGACTCACTACTGTAACACATAAAAGTTTCGTCCGTATCTGTTGACTTTATTTATGGATTTACCTCTGGAGCAATGCGAACAATTAGTCCAAATAATTCACGCAACTCTTTCTCTGTGTCTATACCATATATTTCTTCAGTCTACATGCGTCCATAAGGGGTTTGCACGGGGATCTTAACTTACAGGTGGTTGTGACTATTGGACGGTCACGTGCATCCTTTTGTTGCATTACACGAGCGGCAAAAGACAAAGCGTTCTTAGAATCAATGTGCGAGGCTGTTATGTATGAGAACGCACGTGTATATTAGTTTAATATAGAATTACCGCTGTTTTATGATAACAGCACTGAAAAGAATCGATTAATTGGTATCTGCAAACATCAATCATTAAAACAGTTCATATTTATGAACAACATAGAAACTGAACATCAACTATACAACTATTGACAAAAACGGATATTTCTTATGAAAATCAATCTTTTAAACAAACAATGTGATCATTTCTCAAAAAAAATATTTTCGTAAAAATGGTACGAATTATATACTATTAGAATATCTATTTAAATTCCGTGTGGTCTTTGCTGAAACTTAAATATTTACAAAACTAAATAATATTTTTTCAGTTTAAAAAATAGTCGTAAAAAATTGGCTAAGGAAAAAATTTCCTCGTAACTAGAAAATAGCCGCGTAAATGGCTTGTATACTTCTATTAAATTTACAGGCCTGTATTTCAGTTTTATTATGATGGAAAATGCGAGTTTTTGACAGGGAAAAAATCTTGGTGGAATCTATGAACATATTGTTTCTTCCTTATTGCAAATGACGTGCCATAAATCGTTCGATTTTTATGTTCAGAGTGTTGCAGATACAAATATTTTACAGCTATTAAAGCTTACAAAATCTAGTTGAGGCGATAATGTAATAAGACAGCCAGTGGAATAGTTTATGATAATTAAAATTGGAAAAAAAAATCTACGGATGTTTCAACTCTTTCCCTAAATTATAGTTTGAAAAGCTATATTTTGATTAATACGCTCATTATTTTTTAACTAAATAAATTCATTTGAAAAGCAATTTCTTTTCTACACCGATGCATTTGAAAAAATAACCACTTTCATTAAATTGTTGTTTGAATTTTTAGAAAAATGTTTAAGATTGTATTTATTTTTTTTATCCCAAAAATAGAAAATATTTAAGGAACCATACTTAAATTACGTAACAATTTTAAGAGAGGAGAGACTCATCAGATGTTTACAAATTTTTATTGGAATTGGTAATTAATTATTAATATTTAATTTAGTAACAAAAAATAAGATTTTTTAATGCCTGTACAGTACACGTGATATATCAAAATACTTAAATATACAATTTTTCGATAATTAATAAAAAAAATTAACACCTTAGGTACATTTAAAGTCACAGTCCTTTGAGGTCACCCAGTGATCTAGTTTGGGATTCCTGAGTTATAGCTTGCCTGACTGTGAGTGGTTTTGGCATTAAACTAAGTTAGTTTGAATATTTCATTTTCATACTTTAAATTGCCACAACTTCCCCAAAACTTAACCTATTTCAAAAAAAAATTCTCTGCTTTTTACGAAAAACCAAAGCACTTTTTAAATATTGCAAAAAAAAGTATAGCGAGCTATTTTTTTCGCTTTAAGAATTCGCAAACTGTACCTGGACATTAAGCGAATATGATGAATG
Source organism: Sisyra nigra (assembly GCA_958496155.1). Taxonomy (NCBI): domain Eukaryota; kingdom Metazoa; phylum Arthropoda; class Insecta; order Neuroptera; family Sisyridae; genus Sisyra; species Sisyra nigra. The sequence goes on along the minus strand of OY292315.1, from coordinate 17,694,191 downwards.
TACAGGTGGGGAAGACCGCACCTCCTAAAAGGGATACCTTAAAGTGATTCAACTTTAGATGGTAGCCGGAATTACGCAAGAGGTTTACAGCCAGATAGTTGGGATGTTCGTCCAGTCTCTGCAGGTATTGTTTTACTTTATCTGGCTATCTCACTTCTCACAGTAGCCACTTTGAAGTCCCGGTGGATGGCGCGGGCGGTGGTGATGCACGAAGGGACGTCTGTTATTGTCCTCACAGTTTTTGACTGGAAGCGCTGAATCTTGTCCACATTGGAGTTATTGGTGGAGCTATCTGAATATATAAAATTGGATGCTGTATCTTCTAAGATGATGGACCAAAAAAAAATTATTTTCACTTAAACTAAAAAAGAACAAAAACAATTAAAATTGCAAATCTCATTAATAAAATAATTTTTAATTAAAGAAAAAAGGGTAGAGGGTATAACTCGTGTCACTGTATATACCGCATATGTATATATATATAAAATGAAATTTTAATTAATTGTTTGAAATAGTGAATTAGCTATTTTAAAAATGCACTGATTTAATAAGTAGTTATGAAATTTACTATTTCAAAAATCAACTAAAGAAAATTCACTAATTTATTAGTAAAAATAACAAAATTATTTAAAGTAAATTAAAAGTTTAGAATATAATTAGTGAAAATTCGTTGTGAAAAAATTGATTGATAAGTGAAATCAGCTTCAATTATGGAATTACTTAAATTTTCACTGAATGTTAAGTGGGTATAGCTCTGTGTACTGCAGTAAGCTGATGTGAATTATTACAATAAAAAAATGACTTCCAATAATATCTGATATTCTCTAAAGTTGTATTCCTTTTGGTATGAAATCTAATTTATAAGAAAAAATACTTCGTTGTCTTCAAGTTCGTATTTACCACTTTTTATTGTACGAGTTATCAATTGTGGCAAGTATTTCTATAACACTATTTCCGTTAATTATTTTATACTTTTGATCCGTTTCTTAAAATTGAAAAATGATTCTGATGCTTTAGCAATATATATCAATAAAATTTTTTGGCTCTATAGCCAATGAAAAAAATGTTCTAGAAATATGTTTTAAAAATTAATCGTTTATTTCATTTTTTAGACTTACTATCATTTTTATTTGCTATGATAAAAAAATATATTAACCAGTAACACCAAAAAAAAAAAAATACATCCACAACGTTTAATCAATGTCGAAAAGTAAAATTTGAATCTACCATCGGAAAGTGTGTACTGATTTATCTATTAATATTAATAAAATCATTAATTTTTATCGTATTAATTTTATATTTTGATAGGCATGATTTCAAGTAAATGATCAAATAATGCCGAAAAGATTTAGTTTTATTAATTATTTTACATGTTCGATCATATAAATTATACCATGGCTGCAATATACGTCCCAGTTATATTGAGTTTTATTTTTGAAACACGAATGTGATTTTTTCAAGTTGTTGCTCATTTGATAAAATTTTAGCGAGGCTTTAAATGAAGCCGAAATGTTATTAAAATATTTGCAAGCTACTGTATTCGATATTATTATATTGACATAAGTAAGTGCCTTACTTGCTAATGAAAAATAAAGACAAGTTTTTCTTAATTGCTTCAACACATTATTAGCAACTGGAAGTAAGTAAAGAGCTCCAGCATGGTGATAAAACATTCATCCACAGAAGCAAATACTTACAATAAAGTTCGAATACTGTTGCATTCCACATGTTCTTAGAAACGTTTTTGTTAAAATTTTCTCGCTAACGCTATCTGCCGTTCCGTCTATATGCATTCTCAATTGATAAACATAAAACGTTTCGTTTTAGTTAAAAATTATTCTAGCGTTAAAAGAATACATTACGATTTGCCACATATTTGAAACGACAAATGCATAAATGACGAGACACACGACCTCAAAATTTACCAATTAGCCTTTGAACAGGATTACTCGTTGGTGCCGTTTACAAAGCATTTTAAATCAACCAGAAAATATGAGAGTGCTCGAAATCAATGGTTATTATTTATTGAAGTAAGAAATTGCAGTAAATTTAGCGTAGCTAAAAGGGTTTTACCAACGCTTTGTTGACCAAACCCGACAAAGGCTTAAGCTCTTTCTTATTTCTTTCTTTGCCTCTTTTATTTTATTTTTTTTTCTTATACTTTAGTCACATCTTTTACGACAATTCATACACATGCGTTTTGTTTTCTATGCAGTTTGCACCTATTTTCGATATTGAAAAAAATTAATTACAAGAAATAAACTTATATTTTAAATTCACCTGTCACGTTTTCTTTACACCATGATGACAACCATTCAATTACGATTTTAAATAATACAATAAATTAGAAAGAAACCAAAGAAAACATCTTATATTCCACTAATGATATGGTATGTAATGGAATACAAGAATATACAAATTTTTGAATACATTTTTATCAGATTCATTTAAGAAGGGATATTCTGGTTCTTACAATATAACTATTAAAAGTATTAGTAATATATTAGTATTATGCGTAAAAATTGTATATCAAAATAAGAAAGATGGCGGAGAAACTGAAAGCACCAAATATCTAGATTTTTAATAATTATTGTTAAAATGTTTTATGCTCTAATTTATTTTAAAAAACTTTAAATTAATTCGAAATAAATTTCTTCTGCATATAATTTATTTTTATTTGCTCAGCTACATGAGTCAGAGTAAACCTAATATATTGTAGGGGTAGTAAGCAAATGTAAACATAGCCATATCAATAAAACCATTTTTTTCCCCGTTAGCAGAAAACCAGGTTAGGGCTCGTTCCCCCCGCACTGCAGCCTTAGACTTACTTAAAATCATAGTGGGTAATACCAATTTCTAATTAAAAAAACTTTTTGTTTATCTTACAGTTATCTATGAATTTAATTTACAATAGTCCAAGCAAATGAACTGAATTTGCAAGAAAATTTATTTTTGTTTTCAAATTCACCAATTTTAAAATAAATAAATGACTGATATTAGTTCAGTCAAAATCAACAATAAATTTAACAAAACATTATGTTTTTATGATTTTTTGATACCTATGTTGTTTGGACCCATTGGGGCGGCTATGTATGCTCAAGTTTGCAACTCTCAAAAAGTTGTAAAACAATTTTTATAGAGGAAAAACCGTGAAAATTTTGTACTTGTTCCAGATTCTGCTCGGTATCTTCTCTGTATGTTTTTTAAGAACATTAAATGTGTTATAAATTAAACCAACTGGAGCTCTGCACGTTAATGGGTTACCGCGTTACGGCACTTTGAAAATATTGAGAGAATTACGAGGCTTACAGACCCCGCTCTACACTTCGTATAAAGCTAATTAAATTGCCTACAAGTTATATTCAATAAGTGCTGTTCGTTGGACAATGGTTTTTACGCAATTTTGATCCAAAAAAGGTCTAAAACTAAAATTTTCAATTTTTGAAAAAAAACTGCCCTATTCTCAAAGTGCTGTACCTCGGTAACCCATTAACGTACATAGCTCTGGTTGGGCATTATTTGTAACAAATTTGATGTTCTTCAAAAACGTACAGAATAGCTTTCGAAGACAAATACATGGATTAGGAGATACCGAGCAGAATCTGAAACAAGTCAAAATTGTCACGGTTTTTTCTATACAAATTTTTCCACAACTTGTTGAGAGTTGCAAACTTGGGAATACATAGCCCAAATGGGTCCAAACAACATACTAAAAAATCAGAAATACATCATGTTTTGCGAATTTAGCTATTTTTTATGTCGATTTTAATTGGCCTAATATAAAATGTTTGTTATATCATAGGTTTGTTCCAGAAGTTTGAACAAAACACGTCCACGTAAGACAAAGAGCAAGGCACACTGACCAAGAAACAAGAGTGAATGAAGTAACGCCCCAGCCCTCGGCCGTTTGGCCGCAACAAGGCGAGAGCCGAGACCGAGAGATCTATGGACGTACATTTTTATGACTATGGCTCGTCAGGACACTGTTTTGGAGGTGTTTAAACACCGCAAAACCAGTTTTAAATTAGGGTGAAGCCCTTGCTTCATGATTTTCACTCACTCTTGTCTCTTGGTTAATGTGTCTTACTCTTTGTCATTCGATGGACGTGTTTCAACATCAACAAATATACACGTGGAACAAACCTCATAAATATCAATCTTGGTCCCCTAAATGTGACTAAACGTACCTATTTCATATTGGGTTTGTTCCAAATAACATTTTTTATTTGTTAATGCGTCAATAAATATTATTGAATGTTGAAACATAGAAATGTTGATAATTAGTTTAGACGTTTTTAAACGGTACTAGCTCGAAGACAAGCACTGGTGTTATTGGTTCAGATTCGTACAATACAAAATCACAAGTTCATTTGGTCTAAAAATTAACTCGTCCAAAAACAGTCACACATTATCTAAAACGAACCTATTATCTTCTCTTGCCATTTCGCGACCAATACCGTCGAGAAGAATTCTGGGTCTCGTGGCATTTGCTACCCTCTTTTTTTCCACCATGTTTAAAAAATTTGTATATAATAATATTTAAAGAAAGTAAAGTTTTTAAATTCATAAGACAGGGGTAATCTCTGAAACTAGTCACTAGATTTATAAAATTTTTCACCTTTTAGAATTTACCTTCAGGTTGGAACATAAGATATATTTTAGAATATAAAAATACTCTTTGTTTATTCCATTTATTTCAATAGAATAGATTTTTAACATAAATTTAATTTTTCAACCCCAAACAAAGCAGGGGTTGGTCAACTTGCTGACTTAAAATTTAACTGGCGGTTGGAACTCGTGGACCAGACTCCTATGAAAAATGTGCCTAGAACAAAATCATGAATGTCACTTCCTCTTAGGTTCAGGACTAATTAATATAGGTTCAGTGTAACAACCTTAATAATCGTAATAAATTGAATTATCTCTAAAGGAAAACAAATTACATATTTTTCATTATGATTGAAATTAAAATCTAAGAATGCAATTTTTCATTTAAAGTGTGAAAAAATAGCACATAATATTTTTTGATGAATAAATTTTCATTTTAAATATTATAAAACTATTTTCTGTGTAAATTATGGAGGTCAATAAGCTTCTCTTAATCAAGGTTATAAATAAAGATGAAATGATAATTATTTTATTTATTGGTATAGCATTTGATATTTTTAAGTTTTAACACCTGATTTGTTTTCCAATTAGCACGATCCATTGCACCGATAGCATGTAGTCTAACGATTAGTCATTTAAAGGATGTTGGCACAAGGCAGTCGATCGCTCGGCGTGAAATGGGCCTACTGCTGCGCTGCAGGACTAATCATGTAAGCACAACAACTGGTATATCATTCAAATTGGAAAAAAAAAATTCTTGAAAAATTGTAGATAGCTAAGGATGAACACTCCGTTATTCCAAGAGCTGTTAAGTTATTATTGTCGAGGGGTTGCGTGGGTCTGCGCCCCATTATAGCGTGGTTACACGAGCTGACACTTTCAAGTGCAATAACGATGGCTGAAGGGCCTCTTGAGCGATCGAAACTGAAGCTACTCGACAAGTGAATACCCTTAGGCACGTCATCGTTCACATCTCTACATTGTCACTACCTAAATCACCAAATCAATTTCCAACTTTATCAATGAGATCGCTCCCACCTTCTCAATAGAAATGAAATATAATTATGACAAGGATATTTGCAGTTTGAATTTATTCTTTTGTACGTATTGTATTCGTGGCGTAGTTCATTATTATTTTCCAACTAGATAATTGTTCATCAACGTTATTGGCTAATATCTGAACGCTTACCATTAAACACAACTATTGTTTGAGCGAAGGAAACGACAAGTTTCGCTTAATACAATTGCATCAGTTGTTCACAAGTTCAAAACTCACAATGATTATTTAATCGTCAATAAACGAACCTGTCAATTCAATTACTTGCGTCAAGTTATATTTGCACGAGAAAAATCACTTAACTCGCTTGAATAATAGAACAAAAGTTTTTTATTTTAAAATGACCATAATTACCTTGGCTTAACACCTTTAAGATATAAAATCGTATCTAGGTGATACTAAAATTAAAAAAAAAATTACTACCGAAAAATATGATTTTATTTAATAAATCTTCGTTGACTTTCCACTTTTTTCTAATATAAAATAACACACTTAATCTTAAATAAATATACGTTAAGTTTATGGATCATAAAAAAGCACATAAACGATCCGATTTAACTGTTTCTTTTTCCAATGGAAATTATCTGGATTTTTCTTGTAGTTGTATTAAGTTAATTTGTAAAAGATTTTATGAACATCGCAGCTTCATTTTGCCTCGTTCGACATCTTGTTTATTCAAATATTAATTAAGAAACGAGCCCAGCACTAAATTAGTATGAAAATGCGTAAATGTCGGTCAAGATTAATCGCTAACAAACCACGAATGCGTATTCAATTATTAGATGTAGACTTACAGGCTTAATTTAATTCCCTTATTACCATATCTGACTTCTGTAATTATTAAAAGGTATACGAAGTTAATCAAGAATTTTGTAAACTGTAATTTGAGAGCCAATAAAAATATTCATGAGGAAGTTAATTAATCTTGCGGAGTAATCGAATAAAAATATTAATAAATCAATAGGTCGATCATTTATTTTTTTAATAACACTCTTTAATGCTTAAATTAGTTCAAATTACTACCAGAAAAAATAAATATAATCAATTTCTAAAGTAGAAAAACTTTTTAACATTAAGTTATTAAAGCCTATAATATTTATAATTATTACTTAATATTATAGTTTTTGATAAAATTAGTGGAATATTACAGAAGAATATTTCAATTTTTCAATAAGATATTTTTTGCTGATTTCAAAATTTTTTTACCAAAGTAAGTAAGTAGTTAGAGTTAACATATTTCTTCATGTGGATATTTAAAATAATCAATAATAATACCTAGCAGTTAAGTCAAAGAAGGAAAACTTTTTCTCTTTAATAGGTTTGAATAACATAAATTAGAGATTAAAAAGACGTTATTATAAATATAGTGTATAATTGGGCTTGCTAACTATGTTTTTTATTGATTTGCAACCTAAAGCAAAAATTAGATTATCGATTAGATTTGTCGACAGATTCAGCAACTAGCATGTGTAGTATATAATTAAGTCATGATAATTGCACTTAATTATGTTAATTAGTGCCTCAGCTGTACAATTTACAAGTTTACACATGTACCTACATTACGTATCTGTATATTCGTATGTCGTTGTTTGTACATATATGTATGTGGACGTACATGTAGATGCCTACATAGAAGCGTAGATGTGAATGTGTTTACTAAACGAAATTAATTTGCATAGTCATTATATTATAAGCATAAATGCCTAATGCTAATTTATCGCCTCGCGTATTACCAAAAATGTTTAATATTTCATATTTTAACGTAGTGGTGATAATGTTTTACTAAAAACAATACAAATTCATTGTTAAAAGCATTGATCTAAGGACAGGAAATTGAAGAAAACAACAAAAATGAAACATGTTTTAGATTATAAAGTTTAATGATTCATTTCCGCAAATTTCGCGGTTTCTTTATCATGAATTCAAATTAATATGTTTGGTATTGTACATAAAGAAGACAAAATCCAAAATCTAAAAACAATGCATTAGAAGAGAGACTAAAACACAGAGAATGCGTAAAGAATCATTACTGTGGTAACCTTTTTGACTTTCTAACGATTAATTATTTTCGATTTTCATTTAAGAATTATTTAAGGATTTTTTTGAAGATCATAAAAAATGGCTTAGAGACATAGAAAATATAATATAGTTATTTGCGATTAGTTGTCCCGCGGTAAAGCTTTTATACAAAATCATGACAATTGAAGTTTCCATAAGTATAACGGAGAAATAAATATTCTGCCAAAATGTAATATCTTTGAAAAGAACCAACTACTTAGAGAAAATCAATAGGAAACATCTGGTGTCGTACATAGAAGGATGTACATGAATAAAAAATAATACTTAAGAATAAGAAACAGTTATTGAATGTACCAGGAGATCAGGTAATTAAATTGTTTTATTTTTAACTACGCAGTTTGAAAAATAATTTTTTTGATGAAGGTATAATAAAGTGACGAAACTTTCAATGAAGTCAATATAACTTTATTGCTTTTTAAACCCCAAGCATTTACGAACAAAATTTTCATAGAATAGAGATAATTACTGTGACAGTATCGAAACAGTATTTATAAAAAACTGGGTTGAAAAAAACTGCGATTTTTTTCGGTTTTTTAATTGAAAAGTTATATTTAATAGATTTTTTTAATTGAACTTTGAATATATTTTAAATTAATTTATGAAATTTAAGCAAAACTAAAAGATTCACACATTTATCAGAGAATTATCTTCACAGAATTTTTGTACAAAAACGACTAAAAATGGTTCAAACTCTCTTAATATTACCTATTTGATATTGGTTTAGTATACAGCGCTATTCATATAATCTCTGCAAGTTTCCAGAACGTTTGTCAGTATTTCTGAATAACACAAACTCTTACTTAACCTATGTAATTCTCTTAATTAATTTCTTGTATTGAGGTTATTTTAGGCTATGAAAATTTCTTTATCATAGTTCATCCCGCAATAATAATACTACAAATGATTTTAAATTGAGTTGCGAAAAAGGTTCTCTTTTATCTTAGTCATGTTAAAACCGATGATGTACCGAATAGATGAGAAACTAGGTTAAACAATTAACGATTATTGGAAAAAAAATTTGCTTCCAAAATTGATACATTTACTGCGATTTTTATTTTTCCATTTTTGTGAAAAAACCGCAGTTTTCACGGTAGTTCATTTTTAAAAGCGCTAATAAATCTTAAGTAGAAAAAAATCGTATTATGTCGATACCTTCTGACTAAATATCCCATACAAAGTCGCCGTTAATGACAAAAGCCCCGTTTCTCGGCCGATGTCTGGCTAGCAACGCTCGGCCTGTTAATGGGAATTTGTTAATGGGCCATATCTGGTTAATTGCCGGTCGCCGTCTATTCGATCATCATTCAATATTCGTTCGTCGGCCAACAATAGGCCGAAGCCTGGCTAAATAATAAGCCTGACTTATGCTTAGGGTGTAATATGTTTTAATATTATATAAAATAAGTTGTGTAAAAAGAAAAATAATTGATAATGGATCAAGCGTTTTTTTTTAAATAATGTGCTGAAAGGGACGAAACGTAATATGACGCTTTAATAAAAATCATTGAACATTAACTAATATGCTATATTCATTCACAATCCCATGAACATTTAAATTATAAATTAATAATGAATATGAACAAAATAAATCTATTTGAAACATAAATTTTAAATGCATTTTTTTTTCTCTGCAATTGCGTCAATTATTTTCAAATATTCGCACCATATAAATACTTTCCAAATGTGTTACAAAATTAACCAATGAACGCAAAGTATGAATATATCCTTCTTTTAAGTGCTATCTGGCGGTAAATTATTATACTTTTAACGGGTGAACAGGGGCAAGAGGATTCGTTTCGTTAACACAGAAATTGTCGTTAACACAATACAGTCGCATCATCGCATGGTAGTGTTTAAAGTGTATTATTGTATTTCAGAATAGTTCGTCTATTACTATATCGCCTGTTGATAACCAGTCTATTAAAGTCTCTGACTAAAGTAAGTAGTTCTATTTAATAATTGAATAATAATATATTCTCTCAAATTAAACTATAGATAATTTATATTTATTTACCTGATAATCTAATAGTTTTCTCATAGTGTGAAATAATCAAATAAAAAAATATTAATAGTTAAATTTAATGTTACAGATGGAAGGATTTTATGGTAGAAACTCTACGCAGTCGTTGATTTTTTAGAAAATGTTGACGATACAAAAACCATTGATCTAATTCCATCCAAGTGGATTCTTATAGAAGAAAATGGCATTTTACTTTGTAAATATCCACCGGCTGATGAGTATCCTAAAGTTGATAAGTTTGCTGCAGACTTAAGCGATGCAAATGAAAATTGGGATAAATATCTAGTCAAAATTCTCTATTATGCAGGTGAGTTAGTTTGTTATTTTTCTAGAGAATTTTTTCTCATCTTAAAATTGGTTTTACAATTAAAATTTTTTTTTCATACCTTTATGAAAATAAATCTTCTCTTTTCACCTCTTATACTATTTTAGTTCTAACTCCTTCACTCACACATATTGTGTCTTAAAAACAAGTTTATTTATAATTGATTTTGCATATTCTAGATGTTGTAACTGAAAAGTTTGGGGATGCAGAGGAATCTAAAAATTTCGCTGGCATTGTAGTCCGATTGTTTTCTGGTTGGGTGGATCGTGAGAATGGGCGATAAGAAAGAGGATCTTCATTATAAACCACCAAAAATTCCCTTTTAATTTTAGAGTGCGTGTTATGTACGCCAGGTTTAAAATTCTACTTTTGTATTAATTATTGATTTTGTCTGATTTTTTACTAAGATTGTATGTATTATAAAGTGAATAAATGATTGTATCATAATAATCGTTGAGCTGATTTTATATAATTTTTTTCAGTATTTAAGTAGTTTTATTAATTTATAATATTTGCCATTAACGGTCCAGTAATTTTTACTGCAGTCGGCCGATTGTTGGTTTCTATTAACGGCCCTGTAACCTTTGCTTCAGTCGGCCGATTGTTAATCGCCATTAACGGCCCGGTAACTTTTACTGCAGTCGGCCGATAGTCGACTGCTATTAGCGGCCCGGGGTTATCATCCAGCCGGCAACCGTAGTTGGGCCGTTAACAGTTGCCAATGTTAGGCCAACAACTAGCATCTCTGGCTAAGCAATGGGTCATTAATGGCCCTGTCGCCAAACTTTGTATGGGATACTGAGTTGATATATTTTTCAAATAAGAATTATTTGTGTAACTTATTTATAGGAAACTTAAAATTTTTTAATAGCCATTTTATTTCTTTTGTGTGGACTTTTTTTAAACTAATTGTGGTTATAAACTAATTTTTAAAAAACATATCCGATATAGCAAAGGTAAATATTTTCCGTATTTAAAAAGTGTAGCATCTTTGATTACTTTATTAATATTCTCTCTACTTTCTACAGACAACAAAAGTTTCTGTTCTAAACTATAGAAATCATTTTTAACAAGTAGCATCAAGTAGGATCGTCCCTGAAAATAATTTTATATCTAGATATACTTTACAGTTACTTTGATTAGTGCCACTATTTCATATTACTTGTCTTTAAGTTAATAGATATAAAAAAAAAATTATCAATGATTAAAAACACTGGAATGAGATATCGCATTTTATGATTTACCTACATACGTTATTTGATTTTAAAATGCTTTCAAAGTATCTTTAATGCACTTTTCTAATAAACCAAAAATTATCTCGAATTGTAATTCATCTGTATGAAAACCTCAAGAGAAAAATGTAAAATCTTTCGTAAAACCGGCTAACTAAAAATAAAACTGGTTGCAAAATAAAAACCTAAACTCTTCCTAAATCGCTAAAAGTAGTACTTACTTATTCATTTTTTTCTAAATAATATCTAGTTATACCTACTTAATATCTTTTAGACTTCTTTTCCTAAGGTAAAATCAAAATATGTTAATTTTTTTCTTGATGTTATTTTAAAATAACACACGTATGAAATAGTGTACAGAAGAGTTTCATCGTTTAAAAGTTGGTTCGGTAAATTCAATACGAGGCTATTAAAATTTTTTTAATGTTTTTAATGTTGAATATAAACTGATAATTTTTATTTTTATAGATTAAATAAGAGCGTGTTAAAAAATCAATTTTTTGTCCATAAAATCATGTTTTTTTCTTTATTCAAATAACCCTTTAAATATTTTCTTACAAATAATCTCTTTTGTATTGGTTTTAGCTTTAGTTTACGCATAAGTTAGTTAATTTTTTACATTTACATTGTCTTACATTTCCAATAAAATTGGCACGCCATATCAAAATATTTCATTTATATGTAAGATACGTAGGTATAAATCGCGACCATGGGGGCTGAGTATCAACCGCAGCTAATACCTCAATCATTCACATTCCCAATTATGAGTCACACAAAATATAGATCTCACAACGGTAGTAATTTCGTTCATCTATTGTGTGATTGCGATGTCATTCTTCGACTATTTGTTTGGCGCTGTGTGTGTTCCAATTGTTAATAAACAACGAAGATCCAGTGCAACAATCGGCCAACCAAAAGCATAACTAACTCACAACACTAAATGTGCGTTATGATTGGAAATGGTCAACTGGAAGCAGACACAGAGATCAATTTAAACAGTAGTCACCGCAGTCATTATGTGGTTTCCTTTGGGATGAGATCCTGACCGGTCCGGCACGACTTAAACGAAATTATTATAAGCGGATTGCTACAGCATGCCTACACACGTGGTTTTAGGGTCGCAGCCCTCCTCGAAGGCGCAACCCTTGCAAAGAAATTAGATTTGGTTTAATCTTTATAATTTTGTTCAGAATGATCTCATTTTGGTCTGAACCTATTATAAAAAAAATAATAATCTAAGAAATTATATGCCTCGAAAAAGGAAACAATTATCATATGTTGGGCTTCCTCTATATAATTTCATTTGTTAAAAATAAAGGATTTCTTTTGATGAATTTATTCAAATCATTCATTTGAAACACATACTAATCAATCTGGCACAAATAAGGAAACATGAACTTTATAGATTTACTTGCGTAATCGGACAGGAAGATTAAAAAAAAACATTGCCATTTCCGTATTGAAGATTAAGGCTTACCAATATACCTTTTTTCAGTAGCATGTATAATAGAAAAGAATAAGACGCAATGCCTCTGGCTCTATTAAATCACGTGATTTATACCACACACAACAATTACTATCGTTTATTATCTGAACTTTTTTTAAATTGTATTCACGCGTATTTTCAACAATTATAGTTTCAAATAGTTTTAAGTGCTCATTATACCAAGCAATAGAATAGCTATCATAAAGATTGGATTTTGCGGCATCTTCAATCAATTTTTTTTTATCCACGAATCGATTTTTTTATCTTAGAAATGGAAATATATAAAGTAACTTATGAATAATACAAAAAGAAGGAAAATAAGAACAACGCCCACTTTCACCTATGTACATGTAGTAATTGTCAAAAACCCACAGCCATAATAAAACAATAAAGCACATTACAGGGGCAAACCCTGATCCGTCTATATGATGGTTTTAATGATTTCAGTCTATCACTGGCACATTATCCTCCAACGTAAAGTAAAGAAAATAGGATGATCCAGTTCAGTTCTTTGTCGGCAAGGCTTTGTGTGTGCCTCCGGCGATTTGGTGAGATCCAAGATTTCAAGACCTTGATCTGACCTGTCTCCCAAGTTTCGAATATTAGTGTTAAAAGTGTAACATATTGTTTACATCTATTACAGTTTTATTATCCATTTCCTTTTACGAAAATAAAGTGTATTTTTAACAGAGGTGGATTTATGGGTTTTTGTTTGAGCCGACATAGAAATTTAGTATTAAATTAGTACGATTTGGAATAAATTTGCTTAATATTGTAATTAGTAGACTCGTTTGACAAGAATAATAATTTTTGAAGCAAAAAAAGAACTTTATTATAGAGCCAGGTAAATTGTTAATACGAGTTTTTCTTAAAATGATAAATTAAAAGCAGAGAATAATTCATTTGCGTTTTTAATTTTTAATTTGGGTGTGTTTTATTCTATGTCTTATTTAACTCAAATTAAAGAGTTGACCTATCGTCCTCTTTTGGAGCCAATCAACATTAATAGAACTTTCATTTAAATCAAAAATAACAGAAAAAGAAACATTAATAATAACTGCGAAAAAGGAATATAAAATTTCAAAGGTCATATTTTCTCTTCTTATTTTTTTCATGTTTTTTTTTTATTGCATCTTCTAAGATGAAACTAACACAAGGTGTTTCTTGTTCCTATAAGCGTGTTGAACCAACACAAAATTTTCATAGCATTATTAATATACTTTTACCTTTATGTGTGTTTTCCTTCATAAAATTATTATTTACTTCGACATTTAAAATACCTAATAAAATTAATGATACATTAAAACTAAAATATTTTTGTAATTTGTTGACCCCAAATGAAAAGAAAATATTAAATTTTTATTGAAAAATGTTATTACCTTGGACAAAAAAAAATGTTTCCATAAACCCCTCGTAGATATTTTAAGATAAACCAGAATTATAGTATGTATGTAGATTTATAAGAAAAAGTTCATAAACACGATTAATTTGCCACTGGTTTACTGAGATAAAAATCAGAATTAATTAAAAATAATTATAGCTTATCTATTTTTTTTTTCATTTTGGTTAAACATAAACTCGATAATGCACGGCATGGTAATAGTGACACTATTTACACTTATAAGCATAAAATCACGCATAGGCTCATTCAGAGTATGCAACTTTCCGCTATATAATTTATATATTTTATCAATAAATACATATGGAACGTTAAAATTATTTGACGTTCACCTGTATTTATGAAAATATAGAGCCTCATAGTCCATAAATTAAACTTTAAAGCGTGTTTGCTTGTTTGCTAGATAAACGTGTTCATTGATAACAAACTAAAGAAATCATAGACGTTCTTTGAATTTCACTATCTTATCTTTTTACAGCAAACGCTACTACTAACGGTAAAATACCACTCGATTCATAGTTTTACATTAAGTATATGTTTATATTTTACATTTTGTAAAGATTATCTATGGTACAAAAAATTGTATTTGACAAAGCTTTTGCAATGACGGCACCGACGAAAGAGTTTTTTTTTTTTTTTTTTTTGCGCTATAACAGAAGTGGGCAAACGGTTGATTGCCAACCTAGTTCGACAGTCGATCGTAAACATTATAAATAATATACTAAGTTTATTTAAAATCTTTTATTTAAAATGTGTACTGAAAATAATTGTAAGGTCCAGAAATGGGTAAATTTAGCATTTCTTACGAATTTTATTGCCCATTACAACCCGTTTAGTTTGCAATTATCTACAAGAAAAAGAAAAACATAATATTGAACTTTTCAATTTTGTACCAATACGCTTTTAAAGCAAAATTAAATCTGTTTGCTTGACAGTAAAAGGCTAAATTTTAAACATTTAAATATTTTCAATTTTTAAAAGATTATACCAAATTTACTGGTGGATGTAATATATTCAAATATTTTGTTCTAAACCTGAAAATTTTATTCAAGATTTCAAGAGATTATTTGCAAATCTTAATAAATTTCTACCAATTTTTGTATTCATTTCATTTTCTTTTGTAGAATTCGATAGCGAGAATATTTAATCAAAAATGGCTCATACTTTTCAATTGAATTTATCGAATCTATAGAGTTATTTTGACAATAGGTACAATTAGATATAATTTTGAAAGCACGTACAAATGAAATTACATACATTTTCGAATTAGGTGACGATGAGGATATTTGAATTTTTTGTTTCTACTTTCCTATGTGACCTACGTGAATATTGCTTTTTAATTGAACCAATTTTTTGAAATCGATCGCGAATAAATACGAAAAATTAATGTCGATCATACCAATATTAAGTTGCTCACACCTGTGCTATAAATTAGTCATTACTTGTATCTTCAATTGTTTAAAAATGATTACACAGTATCACAAACTTTAGACAAGTATTTTGGTCTATTTATATACTTTTGAAACGTTTTTTTTTACTGAAAGTTTCATAATTGTAGTGAGTTAATTTAACTGAGGCTGCAGAAGTTTATGCATGAAAAACAAATAAAATCAAAGCTCTAGCTTAAAGTTTAAAGCTTAGTCTTTGATTGTAATTTTGGCCAAAAAGAACCTTTTAAAGTTTGGTAGTAACGTTTCCATACATTTTATGACAGAACACATAAAGGGTTAGTTAATATTCTTTTCAAAGAAGTCAAAATTGATTAAATTTTATTTTTTTGGTAGAAACATTTCCCTATAAAAAAGTATATATATCTGACCCAGAGAGGCGATATATGGTCAGTTTTTTTCCAGCACTCATCAGTTTTAAGAAAATCGTTGCAAAACGTTGAGGAAATTGAAGAAAACGCTGCATTGCCATAATTCAAATGCAATATATAATATGCGGTGTATGCAGGGCCGTAACGTGGATTTTGTGGGCCCTGGGCAAGACCTTCAAATTGGGCCCCTCTCAATAAAAAAAAATTGAGAAAAAATTTACCATGGTTATAGTTCCTGTTCTTTCCCATTTTTAAAGTTTAGTAGGTATATCACTTAATAAATAAACACAAAGTAAGAAATCTTTAAATTGGTTCTGTTCATATTTTTTTAATTTTATATTTATGAAGAAAAACAAATTAAAAATCTATTTAAATTGCATTCTTCTTACTTTTATTTCCGCTAACTCATCAACTATATTATTTAAATCTATTTCTTGCACTATGTTAGATTCAATTCATATAATAGACAGGTTCGACAAACGCTGTTATGAGAGCGACGATCTTAAATAGTTTTTAATTAACTTCAGTTTACTAAAACTTCTCTCGCAAGAAGCGGTGGTGACTGTTAGGGTTAGAAATATTCTTAAAGCAACAATGATGTTTTGGTACGATTCGACTAATTCGAAATCATGTATAGTCTATAATAAATTTAGAAGAGTGGCTTCTTTCAAATTTTCCACCAGCCCACATACTTGAAACTTAAAACTTTCAATCTCACAGCTTAATTCGTGACTATTCAAATCTTTATCATATTTTCTGGATAAATCTGCCGCCGCCTTTTGTAATTCAACAACGCTCATTGATTCTAACGACGAGCCAAAACGAAAAGGAAAATCTTCAAATATAGTTTTCATTTGTCTATAACACCATTCTGTTTCACTAAGTAAAATGTCAAAAATAT
This sequence comes from Sisyra nigra, assembly GCA_958496155.1. NCBI lineage: Eukaryota > Metazoa > Arthropoda > Insecta > Neuroptera > Sisyridae > Sisyra > Sisyra nigra. Next base: position 17,677,265 of record OY292315.1, on the reverse strand, counting down.
TGTACATTTGTATTGCAAACAAATTTTCTTGGTTGAGATTAGTAACACTTTCTTCTTTAATTCGCTTAATTCGTTGATTAGAAAATTCAGCTTCAATATTCATTTCCAAAACGACTTTTAGTGCATCCGAAATTATTTGTTTAAATCCTACTTCCCGTAGTCCTTGTAAAGAGCAACGCAGACCATTAATTAATTTTGTTGCAAGATCTATTGATAGATTTTTGTGTTATAAGGCTTTATTTGCACGGTCAACGCATTGTAATATTTTATTCCAAACATGAAGAAAATATATAAATTTATAATTAACTTGAAATAATAATCTTTTTGCATTTGACACTGCCTCAGAGTTTGACAAATCATCTTTTATTCTTTCAAGTTCTTTTTTTACTTCTAGAAGTTGCAAGCACAATGATTTTATAGCATTCGCCTTTGACGACCATCTAGTATCTGAAAACCCTTTCAGTGATAATTTTAAAAATTTCATAAAATATTTCCAACGCGTCGTCGAAGAAGAAAAGAAGTTGAATAATCTTTGGATAGTGCCAAAAAAGGTAACCATTCCTGACGTTGTGGATACTGCGTGAACACCAGCTAAATTAAGATTATGTGCGGCACAAGGTACAAATATTGCATATAATGTGTCATATGGAAGAGGCATTATTCTCCTCAATTTGTGCTACTAAGTGGGGGTAAAGAAATCCTACGATCTGGCTTCACTGGCCCTGTCAGCTTTTTATTTGTTGGGTGCTATTTAAAACTGCACAAACTTTTTTTTTAATGATAAGGTCTGTAAGCAATAAAACGAATAGTGCGTCAAGTGCGTGCAATAGAATATTAAGTATTAAAAATTAAATAAATATGTTTTTTTAAATAAAAATTCTAATAGCATATTCTGGCCTTTTTGGGCCCTTTTGTCTATCTGAGTCACCAGTGGTGTTACTTATATATGTGATTTGGAATATTCATTAAAATACGAATGAAAATAATTGAGATAATTTTTATCGGGGTCTTCTTGGGCCCATCCGGGGCCCCCCTGGGCCCTGGGCCCTGGGCAAGTGCCCCTATTGCCCCTGCCTAGTTACGGCCCTGGGTGTATGTACTGAGTACGAATCACTAATCAGTAACCAGTTTTTGTCTAGCACCCTTCAGTTTTCAGACAACTCTGAAACTAGAAAAATCTCTGGATCAGTAACCTTTTTTTGTGTGGAATTGAAGTATTTCAGAAATTTTCTCAATATTGTAAAACTAACCATGGATAATTTGTGCTCAGTATGATAAAATACGCCGGAAAATCGCATCTCTGGATCAAATACTCTTTTGTTGCGTGGTAGTGAAATTTACATTTGTAAGAATATACATTAATTATAACTTTTATGGACTCAAAATATCGCCCCAACCTTCACTATTGCTTTTTTTCTGAAAAAGGTTTTTTAACAAACTCTTTATTTCATGAATTTTCAAAAATATTTCGTATTACGAATTGTTCCAGCGCTTTAGTACTTCAAAGTTTAAGGGTAAGTGAAAATCTGGATTGTGACAAGTAGCACTTATGCTTCAATTTGAGAAATTGAGTTCTTTTCGTTGGTCGTAATGAATTCACTATGGAATCATGCACTTATTAAGATGGAACACAACATTTTTTCATCTTATCTGAATTTTGTTTTAAGCGTTTCTGATATATACCTACCTATGTTACATGAATTCAATATATTTTAAAAAATTAATGTTGCCAGATGAAAATTACAATAGTTATTGAATGATATTAATTATTACTTTTGCCACCTTTCAGAAATCTGCCTTAGAGGCATTTAACTGTTTTGTCTAGTGATAAATGCGAAAATAAATTTAGGGGACACGTCATGTAGAATCATCTATAGATGATATGGTACTGGTAAATAGACTCTAGTTCAAAACCGTTTTACCGAGCTTAAACATCGCAAATAATTTCTCATTCTCCGTCGTTTTTTTTTTACGTTTTAACTACAAATAACCTTTGACATCATTGTTAAACTAAATTTACATCTATCATAAAAACAATATAGGTAATAACATCAGAATTTCAATGACACATCAGGGTTTATTGTAATTGACGGTAAGAAAAATAACATATTATAAATTATCCTTGAGAAAGGTTACGGGGATTTTCTCTACCGCAATAATTTCCAAATCTTTTGGGGAAAAAAATCCAAATGTGAATTTATTTTCCATTGCGCTTTAAAAAAAATAATAATCCAGTCTTTATATTATAGTTTTCTACTTTAATGATTTACCTTGATTTTAAAAACATTTTTAAAGGATTTTTTTAGAAGTTTTAATTTAATTAAGGGCAAAAGTATTTTTTATAGAACTTGCTATAATAAATAAAATGTATTTGCCGCTAGGCAAAAATTCATTGATTTATAGGTATAACTATTTAATAAGTGCAATCATTATTAAGCACAAAGAGATTCTTGAGTACACGAAATAAAAACCACAATGAAATATTTAAATCTTTAAGTGACAACTTTTGTATAGAAATTAAAAAACAAAACTACAGATCTTTCATATTTCAATATTTTTTTTAATTTTTAATTATCATAATGAATGCGTTTAATACGTTCTGTTTTGATTGTTGTAATGATTAATACACATAGGTATGATATTTAAGTTTTTATTGGTTTTATTTGAGACGAGCTCATTATAAATTAATCGTAAAATATGAATAGCCTCTCCTTGCTTCAGAAAATCACATTCAGTAACATAGTAATAATTTTTTAAAAAATACTAATTGTATGAAAATCATCTTGAAATTTCATGTTGAACGCCAATTGAAACCTCTCATGTGGTTATTTTGAAGCGATGATTCGATCTTCTTATCAAAATATTAGCATTGACGTGAAAGATATTCAAACTAATTTCAAATACAATTACATATATTATTTGTACTTTGCCTCCTATATTCCAAGTTTGGATTTCAATCATTGTATTGAAGTAATTGATAAATGGAATATTTACAATCTTTTATGTACCAGTTTAGCATTGACATTAGAGGTTGTCATCTATCATTTAAATCAATTTTATGATGGCATTGCAAATATTTACCTTGACGCTTGTGTCAATACAATAAACGCTATTCAAACTCCAAATCAAGATTGAAATAATTTATATATACAAACATATAGGTATGCTCGAAGAAAACAAATGGAAATGACTGAAAAATATCCAATTTTATTACACTATTTTATTTATACCAAGAGTTTTTATCAAGAGCTAAATTTTAGAACTATCATAAAATATATGTTTATATTTACAACATCAAGTGTTACGGCCTTAATTTACATACGTATATCCACTTTTATTAGACGATTTTTTAATACAAGAAGATTAAAACTTACATTTACGCAATCGTCTTATAGATATATATATATATTATACATAAGAATGTAATATATAAGAAATCTATTCAGCAAAGGAAAAAACGTTTAAACATTTGGAAATTTATGAAATAATTCACCAATGAAAAAAATATTGTAATCGCCTTACAAAAGATAATGATACAAATTATTATGTAATAATTAAAATTATCTAAGTAGGTAAATATAGGTACATAATATATTGAAAGTATGATTTTACATTTCCATTCAATGATATAATTAAAGTGATTGAAAATAGAATTTATCAATTTCAATATACTTACATGCATTTGCTAGTTTATTTACTTAATCTATTTCTGTAATTTAGTTTGCTGGGAAACTAATTGTAAATTTCATAACAGAAATAAGTACATTATTTTTTCCATTTTCCTATTTGCATTTGAAGATATTACAATTGCAATGATAAGTCTAACAGAAATTAGATTACTTATTACCTATACATTGATTTTATAAAGTACAAATTAGCTGCTTATGTTTAAAGTAATTTTCATCGATATTGCTATCAAATAATGTTGGAAGTAAATTTTTTTATCATAAAGATACGTAACTAAAAAAGCTTAGGTACAAAATATAACACGATTTCAAAAAAAAAAAAATAAAGGTAAAATATTTTATTTATAAAGGCTTATTATTTTAAAATGAAAAATACTTAAAACAAATTTGTATTTGGTTCCACTTTTTAAATAGGCAACAAAGCACACAATTTCTATTCAAAATATAATATTTTAAATGTTCTATTCTGATCAGAGCATGAATAATAAGTTCATAAGAACTTATTATTCATGCCAAAAAATATCAAAATTAAGATTGCTATTTATAAAGCTTCATATGAATAAAAAATATCTTTGCTATTATGCTATAACGCCTCTTTATAAGATGTGATGTATAAAAGATTCCACTAATGTCACCAGCCCTGGAGTCTCAAAATAGTAGGCGATTAAAGAGTAAGGTACCCCGTGACCTGATTATGGTATAAAGAAAGGGATACTCTATTGGGAGTATTCTCAATCAAGCCCGATCCAGACAGCAGATTGGATAAAAGGACCATTCCCCCGATAGTTAATAAAACATATTTTAAAAAAAATTAAAAAATAATAAAATAAAATTAAAAAAAAGATCAATATTCATATTAAAATGAAATAACTTTACAATGTGAGAAGTCCTGACAAAGTCCTACAGTAATATAACTTATGCGCCAGAAAACTACAGACGATCTATACTAATTTTATAATGAAGAAAGTTTTTATTAAGTTTGTTTGTCGGGAATAATCTTCTAAATTGTCCATTTAGTTCAAAATTTCTTCATTTAAAAGGTTGATGCGTTCTTCCAAATGGACATATTTAACCATAAAAAAGGGAATTGAGATTTGCGATATCCTTTTTTGAGCAAATAAATGGACGATATTTGGTACAACGATAACTTACTGATGGCTAACCCAAAAAGGATTTTTTGTCTTGCAAAAATGCATAATTATGTATAAGTAAAAAAAATTATTTTTTTCATAGGACCTCCCATACAAAGTTTGGCGACAGGGCCATTAATGACCCATTGCTTAGCCAGAGATGCTAGTTGTTGGCCCAACATCGGCAACTGTTAACGGCCCAAGTACGGTTGCCGGCTGGATGATAACCCCGGGCCGCTAATGGCAGTCGACTATCGGCCGACTGCAGTAAAAGTTACCGGGCCGTTAATTGCGGTTAACAATCGGCCGACTGAAGCAAAGGTTACAGGGCCGTTAATAGAAACCAACAATCGGCCGACTGCAGTAAAAATTACTGGACCGTTAATGGCAAATATTATAAATTAATAAAACTACTTAAATATTGAAGAAAATGATATAAAATCAGCTCAACGATTATTATGATACAATCATTTATTCACTTTATAATACATACAATCTTAATAAAAAATCAGACAACATCAATAATTAATACAAAAGTAGAATTTTAAACCTGGCGTACCTACATAACACGCACTCTAAAATCAAAAGGGAATTTTTGGTGGTTTATAATGAAGATCCTCTTTCTTATCGCCCATTCTCACGGTCCACCCAACCAGAAAGCCATCGGACTACTTTGCCAGCGAAATTTTTAGATTCCTCTGCATCCCCAAACTTTTCAGTTACAACATCTAGAATATGCAAAATAAATTATAAATAAACTTGTTTTTAAGACACAATATGTGTGAGTGAAGGAGTAAGAACTAAAATAGTATAAGAGGTGAAAAAAGGAGATTTATTTTCATAAGGGTATGAAAAAAAAAGTTTAATTGTAAAACCAATTTTAAGATGAGAAAAAATTCTCTAGAAAAATAACTCACCTGCATAATATTTAGACTAGATATTTATCCCAATTTTCATTTGCATCGCTTAAGTCTGCAGCAAAATTATCAACTTTAGGATACTCATCAGCCGGTGGATATTTACAAATATGCCATTAAAATCCTTCCATCTGTAACATTAAATTTAAATATTAATATTTTTTTATTTGATTATTTCACACTATGAGAAAACTATTAGATTATCAGGTAAATAAACATAAATTATCTATAGTTTAATTCGAGAGAATGTATTATTATTCAATTATTAAATAGAACTACTTACTTTAGTCAGAGACTTTAATAGACTGGTTATCAACAAGCGATATAGACGAACTATTCTGGAATACAATAATACACTTTACCATGCGACTATTGTTTAACGACAATTTCTGTGTTAGCGAAACGAATCCTCTTGCCCCTGTTCTACCGTTAAAAGTATAATAATTTACCGCCAGATAGCACTTAAATGAAGGATATATTCATACTTTGCGTTCATTGGTTAATTTTGTAATACATTTGGAAAGTATTTATATGGTGCGAATATTTAAAAATAATTGACGCAATTGCACAGAAGAAAAATTCATTTGAAATGTATGTTTCAAATTAAAGATGTATCGCTTTGTCGCTGTTTACTATTGTCACTATCCACATTATTTATAAAACCTACACTGCTTACAAGTTTTTTTAATTGTCGAAATTTTTTACGCGTTTATTAGACATTGTAGGTACAATTATTCTGAACGTTGATGCTCAATAAATCTTAAAACACAAATCACCTTAAACATAAGTCAAATATAATAGACTCAAAGTGATGAATTACTCAGGGAACTCAGGGTGACTTAGGGCCCCCTCAAAGTATTTAAGGTTTATAGTAAGTCATCTGACTTTTAATTATTTGTGCGTGAGCAAAAAATTATTTAGCCAGACTTTGGCCTATCGTTGGCCGACGAACGAATATTGAATGATGATCGAATAGACGGTGACCGGCAATTTACCAGATATGGCCCATTAACAAATTCCCATTAATAGGCCGAGCGTTGATAGCCAGACATGGGCCGATAAACGGGGCTTTTGTCATTAACAGCGACTTTGTATGGGCTAGGCAATATAAACAGGCAAAACAAGTAGTCAACGGAAATTTTTCTTAAAAATTATAATATTTTATTGGTCGAAGATTGTATACGTTACTAATGTTTACTTTCCCAAAAATGCACGGTTCCAGTGTGATAATAAAAAAAAACATTTAGCTATTAGCATTGTAGTTAATAAGTTCAATTGGAACGATTTAGCGCTAATTACGTCTGTTAACCCCAAGTAAAGTAAGAACGGGTCTAGTAAACAACAATAATAGAACTATCATAATTTAAAAGGGATGACTAACGTTGTTAAAATATGAAAGAACGCGTTGAAAACAATGTTGAACGTCTATGGAAGAGTTGAAGGTTGATATTTAAAACAAACTTGTGGTAAGACCAAATCTATTAGATAGTTAGCGGATAGCTCTGATTAGTACTATAAGTTGATAGTTGATAAACTCATTAGATCCTAATATAGCCTAAACTATATTAAAGTTTTTCGACTTCTGCCTTTGTTCTTCCTCTTATTATTGTTAAGAAGAAATAGTTATTAGAAGCATTTTTAATTCTTTATTTTCAAAAGAATTAAAATATACTACGATATGTATATAAGGACAAGGTAATTAATTATTATCTTTGAAATCAATTTCTGTTGAGATTTTTATCTAAAGAGTATAAAAGTTTACGTCTAATTGAAATTAATTATTTTGTTAGATATTTTAACTAAATTTTGTCATTTAAAACTTTAAATGTATTTTTATAAAATAAATCTTAAAATTGCTTCTAGATTTTGGAGTAGCATTGAAAGTATGAATACTTCATAATTTTTATACAATTTAGCAATTGTAATTATTATCCTATTTTTCTTTTATGGTTCATGTATTAATTAAAATATATGCATAAACTTATCGATAAATTAGAAACCTTCACAGCTGATAAACAAGTTTTATGGAGGATTCATAAAGGTTCAGAACTATGTCTTAAAGTGAAATAAAAATTAAGCTTTTCTACTTTTCCAAAAATTAGGAAATTACATCAAAATAACGAATATGTTCACATACAAGGTTTTGTCTGCTCTATACTTGTAGGATTTTAAAAATTATCAATTAATAGTTTTGAAAAAGCTCGACCTAGGTGTTTTATTCAATTTAAACCACTATTTTATAAAGACAGAAATTTTTCAGCAAAATAAGTTTGTACTGTTTGATTGATTTATAAATTGAAAGAGTACCTGGTCTTTTACTTCTTTTATTTATTTAAATTCATTTACTTATATTTTCAATCAATGTAAATCGCCATGTATGTGTTATTATATTTTGGTTGTTCTTGAATTTAAAATTGGTATTATCTATGTACTACATGTTTGATTAACACTTAACGTAAAGAGAAAAAAACATATTCACTTGTCAGTTTCCCGATAAATTTTTGTATTAATGTTCCACACTGTTCAACAATGCGTACAAGTAATGAAGTGATTTGTTTGTCGTCGTAAATCAAAATGAATCATACAAGATTTTTGAGAGAGATGACCCCTTCAAAACATTCATTCAGACACAATAGTGCAAATGTTGAGATTCTAATCTCCTAGTCCAAATTTTCAAGGTAAATACAAATTGTGTCTATCGCGAATTTACAATCGCAAATGTAAGCACATGAATCGGCGAGTGAGTCGCTCGAAATTAGGCAAGATGCCTGCTGATAACAAGTTTTGAATTGGATGGTCTATGGGTAATTGGAACGTATTGGAAATTATTTTTCATTAATCATCGATCACACAACAGTTAAAGGTGGGCGATGAAGGCATGATTTAATTTTGTAGCTATTCTATTTTACTATGTAGTTTATCTCATTAATTTAACAAAATGAAACATGGAAATTATTATGATATTTTAAATGACAAAATCAAAAAAAAAACATAACTACTAATTAGTTATTATAAAGAATTATTGTCTATGTTGAATAGTGCTACATTATCTTAGTTGTATTAATCAAAACCTTTGTTAAAAAAGCTGAGCAGTAGTAATAAGATGTAAATATATAGCTCGATAGATTCTAGGAAGTATTCGAAAAAAGGAGCACAGGTATTTTTTTCTGTAGGTCTGTTCCAGAAGAAAATAAAAACGTACTGATACGATATAAGGTCTTTGATATAAATAACGGCAATTTTTTGTATATTGCGCATTAATTGTTCCGTAAATGTATGATTTTATTTTCAACTAGAACAGACTTAACGAGATGTCATTATTACATTACTTAAATTATAAAACATCAACAAATAATTCGTGTATTTACTTATACATACAACTTCCATTTAACTCTAAACATTTTACTTAATATTCTGGCGATCTGGCATACTGAAAACTAAGTAACTGCCATAATTTTTGAAAACAGAGGCCCAGGTCTGTAAAACTAACTGATGCTATTTTTTCACAATGCTTCTCGTTTCACTTCAGTTATTATAAATCCCTATCTTTTTTCACCGGGAATAATATGCGGAGAGGCTGTTGAAAATAGAATTGCTAGCAAATGGTGTCTTTGGATTCAAGCTTCAATATAGGTAGAAATACTAATTATAGTATTACGTCTCTGAAACTTGCTTATATTTTTTTATCTAAGTATAACTTCAACTATTATCTGAAAGCTCACAATAAAAACCTTGAGCTTATACTGTACTAAATGGACATTTCTACATTTCTTAGTTCATCTCCCATATGTCCGATATTAAATCTAGTAAACATAGACCAATAACAAACAAACAATAATAACAAAAAAATATAAAAGGCTAACAAAATTACTTTATTTGCAACTTTCAAAATAAAAAATGAAAGGATTTTAAACAGAAAAGTTTTGAGGCGCTATTCAATTTTTAGAAGCAACTGATTTGTATGAAATAATTTTTGTTTGGATTTAGTATATCTATATACTTAAATCTTAAACTTAATTTGACTTTCGAGGTACTTACCTACTTGACTTAAAACCGTCAAGCATTGATTTTGCAATTTAGATAATTTGATAACCAAAGCGTCAAACATTTTTTTTTTTGAATTGTCCAGCGTGATGATGAATCCTCATAACATATAGACTAGAGCCTTTACGCTAAAAGCCTTTTACGCACAGTAACACGTTGTACGTGTTGCACGTTTACGTTGTAACACCGCTGTGTATGTTACAATGCTCTTTTGCGGTGTTAAAAACTCGGTGTTGAACCGGTGTTACAGCGGAGTAAAGTTACTCTATATATTGGTGTATGTTAAAAAATTATTAAAAATATTAACACCGCTAACGGTGTTACTGCCACACCGGTTTCGGTGTTGAATTTAACACCGGAAATTTTAACGCCGTACACCGCAACTACTTACACCTGTTTTTTTTTACTGTGCGCCTTTTTTAATTTTTTGTTTAAAATTTCACCAGGTAAAATTGTAAGCAGAAACCTTGTACTACCGGTCTTTTATCTACATACAATGTTTTTCTACGGGTTTTAGGATTTTTCTTCACCCTCTGTTCTGTCTAATGGAGCATCCGGCTTCTAAAGAAAGCCAGCACCTGCCTAAGGGCTGCCATTGCTATCTCGCCAAGTGTCATGTCCATTTTCCAAGATTCTGCAATTTTCTTTGGAAATCTGCCTCACATGAACATAGTTTATTATATGCTCCGCTATTTTTCCGCTGTCAAGCAGAGACGGAATACAATGCTTAATGATTTAATAAAACTCCCCTCTAACGTTACACTTCAAGAAAATCAATAAAACCTTATGTGAAGCGACTGAAATCAAACTAATATGAACATACGGATGAGTGATGTGGAGTACACCCCCCGACAGTCACCTAAAACTATGGAGTTCATTAAAGAACCCTTAGGGTTTGCTGAATATCGTTAGTCAAGGATGCTTGTACCCTTAATCAGGGGTACGTTCAACGTTACACGGTGGCCAGCAAATCAAGATAGTATCAAAGTTCATTCAATAGGACTATAAGAAGCTTCGCTTAACATTTGCTAACCATGAAAACCGGCGATAAGCTCCCTAGATGCAACCAGTCGTCAGATAGTAAAAATAACTAAAGAAGAAATAAAACTACAAAACTTAATGTGATGTAGTTTATGAATAAGTGAAAAAAGTTATAATTTAAAAAAAACGTGTAAAGCTTCTGACAGCGTCCACACCAGACATCTCAGCTTATGCAATTATTCTATTTCCATTGCTCATATTAACCATAGTTACGACTTTGTGTAAATGTTGTTAAGTAATATTTTCAAAATTTATATAACTGCGAAGCTTTTAGTAACGATCACCTTGTATACTATTATAAAAAATACACCTAAAATTTATAATTTTTACATGAACAATGACAATGTATTTAAATTATTGCTATTTTATTAGAAGTGTTTTTTTTTTTGAATTAACTAGTACTTTCTAACTATCGAATTGATTTAGTATAGATAAGAGTAAAGATACTAATTAATGAGTATGTTGGCGTAGCTCATAAAAAAAAATGTTGAATGCTATCGTATTCAAATGGATAAGTCAATAAAATCATTTAGCGTTTATTCAATTTTTATTTTTATTAACTTTTATTTTCCATAAATCGACTCGTTTGTGACACACTTGAATTAAATACGTAAATGTTATTCTTACATTTCAAACCTTCATTGAAGTACTCTTAAATTTTTCAAAACCTTAAAAGAAGGAAAGTATACGAGTACACATACACATATATGCACATGTTTTCGATATAAAGTAAGAGTGCTTCAAGGAATATTCATCCATATCATTATTCTCCGGGTCATCATTTGTAATATCAACCAAAGTAGCTTTTAGTGACATATGATTGACACTACTTAAAATTGTGGGTGCAAGCTTGTTTAAGGTATTAATTTTATGTGCGGACGATGAATAAATTTTCGTTTATAAAATCTTTATCGCATGCCCTTTGTCTTATGTGCAAACTTTCACTGTTTGCATGTTCGTATTATGTATGTATATTAATATATGACAACCAGAAAAGATGTCTTATATTGTGCATGCATCCATAATTAAACGACCTACCTTATTAACTCAATCCAAGAAAACAAGTATCCATGAAAGATTTAATTCGCATTTTATATTTTAATATTATTATTATATGCATATTATCTTCTTATTTTTGACTTAAGATTCAACCAGTTTTTTTTTAATTCATTGATATATAACAACAGGAAAGCATTCTGAAAATTAACATCTCAAAAGTTAAATAAAAAAAATGTTTAAACACATACACGTTTTATTAAATAAAAAAAATGTCTCCGAAGTTATAAATTTTATATTTTTAAAATCTGTTAAAATTAAACTAAGTAATATTATTTTAAATAATTTTATATATAAGTAATATTTTTACCATAATGAATTACCAGATTTGATACCTCAAAGTGTTTTACATGTAAAATATAAATTGATATTAAAGACCATAAATACTCTTAGAACAACAATAAAGTTGATTTATTTACTTGTAAACTATAATTTTTAATCTGACAAAATAAAAAACTATTCGAGATGAGTTTTTAAAAAAATGTCTAAAATTTGGTTAATTTTTCAGGTTTTTCAAGTAAATTCTTTTGATTAAATATCTTTCTTATGAATCTTATCAATTAATTTTATTTTGCTACCTATATTGCTTAACTATTCTGACTGTTAATTGATTTCATATAATTTTCTCACATTACAGCAACTAGTTGAAACGTTTCCTTGAACTAATTTTCTTGATAAAACTTCCGACCACATAAAGTGAATAATAATAAATTCATGTTGTTCAAAGTATTAAACAATTTAACAGACAGATTTGCAATATTTTCCCATAATTTAAGTGATTTACTCAGGCAAATAAGAATGTGGTTATTAAGACACATTCATATTATATTATATCAAACGCCCTTACTTGTACAAAACAATTGTTGATTTCTACTTCCTACAGAAGAAAGTTTCGTTCTCACACAAAAGAAGTTCGGTTTTGAAGTTCGCTTAGAATGATTCATAATGTGATTTATATTGAAATAATCAATAAAAAGCCTATATATAAAATTGCATCAATTTCATAATGGATTTATTATAATAGACTCAAAATGAAAATCATCATAATTCATTCTCGCAATTAAAAGTGAAAAAGCTCATTTAATATTTGAATTTATAAGATTTATCAATGTTTTTTAATAGTAGGTGGTCGAATAAATAGTTATGTGTAGTGTAGTAATTATTTTTAAGAGTAAGTTAATGTAGGAAAAATTCACTTAAGAGACATACGAAGAATGATAAGAGCTTTTCACTTGAGGGATTTTATAAAATACTGCTAAAGATAGATTCTAAATGATAAATGATGAACAGCATTCATAATAATGTTAAAAAGGAAGTATGGTATATTTTTTATATGGTATTTTCAAAAAAAAAATCATAATATACAATTTCATGACTTATTTTTTATAGTCGCATTAACTACTAGGAAGTTTTCAGAGTCATTTGTTATTGTTATATTAATATGACTGTTCTATAAATGTTTTTAAACATGTCAAACATTGAATTATTTATATTATTCTATACTTCAAAAAGTTCACAAATTGGTGGGTTTTTTTTCTTAAATATGATTGTGCGTAAATTTACAATTAAATGTTTGATTTTTCGAAATAAACTTACTGAAAAACTATACACAAAAGGTATAAGCTCAAGAGCAATAAATCAAGTTTATTTATTTTAGACTTTTACCAAGTTTTTCACTGTTAAAGAAACAAGTAAGTAATACAATAAATAGATATCCAAGGCAAGAAAGCTTCAAAAGCAGGAGTTTTAGATTAAAGCTTACAAAGTTGCAAAAAATATCCGTCACATTTTTTACTATCATAACAGTAATAGAAAGAGTACCATATTGAATCTCCTTTAGTGGTTTTAATGATTATATTAATGCCTTTAAATAAAATACCCTATCAATATTGTGGCTTAATATTGATAAAATGTTTGTTAGTATTCTTTACTAAGAACATTACATTTTAAAAAGAAATTAAAAATGAAAACTGCAATGTTATTTTAAAATTTAAATGAAAATATTTTAATTTGTTACAATTATTGACGTAAAAACTTAACAGTTTAAATATTTTATCATTTTTATTAAGATGTTTTTCTAGCTTTTTGTGATTTTGAATAAATTGTCTTATTTACTTAATTATAACAATATAATTATCAAAATGTATTAGATTTCCAATTTATAGGTTTTTATTCGAACTTAGAGCTAAAGATCTCTGAAATCAGAAATTACTAGCATCCACGTATAATGAGATTCACAATTAAAGTGGAATACGTTTAACAAGAATATACTAAATATGAAACTAAATATGTTAACACGAAATTAAAACTGCTTCAAAAAAGCCTGGCATTTTGAAAAAAATCAGTGTAATGTGCATGCATCAATTAGGGAGAAAACACGATAAGCAAAGCATATATTATAATATTTACCTATATATAATATGTATATGCATAGTGTAAGTTGTAAAAATAGTTTATTTAATTCAAAAGTGACATAACACTTCATTTGAAATTAAAAAAAGTAAGCAATTACACATTGTCATTAGCCTATTTTATAATCGTTTATCCTTTTTTTATTGAATATGGGCAATCAGAACAATATAATAATCTTTAAAATCATTATCAAATATCAATTACTATTTATTTTATTTTAGCTCACAAATTCTTATTATTGATATATCAACAAATATTGTTTTGATTTTTATTTTATTTTATGGAGCAGCTTTTCACAACAAAAGAGCTTTGCATCAATCTCGGCCGTAAGTTTCATTCTTCAATCTTTAACCTTTTATTTTATTAATAAAAAGAATGCACTCGTATAGAATTTTTTACATTCTATACAAAAAAAAATCTTCATAACAATGAGATACTACACAAAAAAGCTTTGGTGATTAATACCGAGCTAAAAACATTTTCATGAAAAGATCAACTCATATAATTTATCAATTTAGCCTAACTTGCCTGTTATGTTTTCTTATACCTATTTGACTAACTTCCCTTAAAACATTTTTTGCAAGTTTCACTAATTCGGTACTATCAAACACTAGATTATTGGAACTTTTGTACTGATAAATAGATTGTAGGTACTTGTAATGTACCGAAAAACTAATGTAAAATAGAAATAAAATGTAATACCTATATAGTGAAAGAATTCATAAATGTATAGCTCACATTAATTTATATATTTTGTAAGTATACCTATACGCATTGAAGGTGTCACATTATTGAAGTGCCAGATTAGTAAAACTATTATATATTCCTTTTAATACAAAACATTAAACAAACCCACTTCTAAGTACTTTTAGTTTGATAAAAATACAATGTTTCAGGTAATTGATTGAAGATTGTTTATGTCAATTGTTATTGCATGATAAATGAAATAAGAACAAGAACATGAAGGTGTAAAGCATTAAGAAATTTCATTGCAAAAGAAAACTCTACCGCACCTTTAAAACAAGGAAAGAAAGCATAGGTGCAAAACCTCCTTGGTGATTGCTACTGAGCTATTCACAGCAAATTTTGTAGAACAAATACAACTCCATATTGATATCCGATTACACGTAGGCAAATATATGAATTAGACCTACTGAATATTAGAAATTAATGAAATGATTCATGGAAATTAAGTTTTAATCCTTCTCTTTCATATAGAAGAATATCTTACGTTAAATATTATTTTATTTTAGAAGTTCTTTTGTCGTCAAAATAAGTTTGATTTTTTTTTTTTTTTTTGGTTATTAATGGTTGCATCAACTGCTACGGTTAGTAGCGAGTGGCAAATTTAAAAACCCGTGAAAAAAAATTTTGATTTTCATTGGGGTTTGACCCTAGGACTACTGGCGTATAGGGGGAAAAACCTAGACAACTCCTACACTAAAACACCTTTCGTTTCTTAATACTTGTATGTTGTACAATAAATTACACCTGTTATCTTTTAATTGAAATTTTCCAATGTTTTTCATTTTCCGTTGTTTTATACCAATTTTCTTGTAATAATCATATAATATAAAATGAAAAGTTTTAATTACTTTAAAATATTTATACTTACCTTAATCAAAAGTTAAGATCAATTTAATTTTCGTTTGTCCTAAAAGAAGTAAGCCTCACAAAAATGTGCCACTTTACAAACCATAGCTTATTAATAATAATATAAAATAATATTATTACACTATCTACTAGACAATTTTTGTTTTTAGTGCAATACGGATCTATTGTACATAATAAGTAACCATGAAAGTTTTCCATAAAAAAAATGCAATGTATCGCTAGTTCACTTATAAAAAGTGACATAATATACTTTTGACCTTTAGTCTCGATCTTATAAAACGTTTCTAAATGATAAATTGACTTTAAAAAACAAAAAGGTGAGCATCAATAAATTGGAATTTTCCGTTGGTATGGTTCTTATTCATGACATTTCATTTGAACAGCCTCAACTAAAGTTTCTCTCTTTATCACTTCACAGATATTCTAAGATGAGTCGAGGTATAATTATTGTCGTTATTCCAAGATAAATAGAAGAAAAAATACGACATTAAGTTATAATTTTCTCTTTTGAGTTCGTTTATTTATTTGCATACATAGGATTTATATGAAGGCAAAAACGAAATTCTTAAAACTGGTAAATAGGTAAAAAAACTGAGAAGATGGAGAAGAAACATATCGTTTCTAACATTAACGCCATAAATAAAAAAATCAATGTTGATGATCCAACGCGACAATTTTTAAAGAAATATTTCGAGTCGATAAAACAAGTTGTAATATACATATATTTTTCTGTACATATAAATAAATACTATGTAAAAAAAGAAGAAAAATAAAATTAATCGCCACACTTTCGCGCACAGGTGAATAAAATACTTAAATGTTTATATACTTCCATATGTATTTATGTTCGTATATTTTGTTCATCGAACCAAAAATAAATGTAAAAAAAAACCTCAAATGATTATTTCACTCGAGTGATCTATGGAACTGAAGACCTGTTTGACCTAACACTAAACATACGGATCATTACTATAATAATATTATAATATTATAGATAGCACATTTATATACGAAACGGACTAACTGTTATGGGATTATTTAAATTTATTCGTGCAATAAAAAAGAAGATCCATCGTTAGAGTGTTGTCATTGGCCGTACTTTAATACCCAAATTATTAACTAAATAGAACGAGTCATTGGTTTCATTCCACAGGTCAAATGGATCATGGCATGGTTACACGGAAGTGACGTCACAGAATACATATTTGAATCAAATGCACTTATTGTTGAGAGTGGGCTAGTGTTAGATTGCTGCAATAATATAAACACCCAAGTGCCCGTGAGTCATCACGTTATACATTTGTAATTGTAATGTAACACATGCATAAAGACAATTCATCAATTGAGAATTAAATAAGAGCGCGTCCCAGTGATTCATAATAATAATGAAATAAATCCCCACATAAGCGAGACGCCGCCTCCGGGATCATAGACGAAACGAGCCTACGCCACATCAATCGATCTCGACGTTTGATTTTATTATCTATTTTTTTCAATATCTTTATGTCAATCTTTCCAATAACACTAAGAAAATTAGTATTGACATTAAGTATCTTTCTTTTATCAATTCAGAAGTTAAGGCAAATAGTAAGTTGTTACGCTGAGCGTAACCAAAACTCTATCTACTGAATTTGTTTCATTATAAAAGCATTTCTTGATTTTTATTATGAAATATATACAGCTGTAACTTTTTCTGCTGATAGTCTAACAATAAGATCCAAACCTACATCGACCTTCACCGAGTTGATAATAGAACAAAACATATGTTATCATGAATTTAGAATATTAGAAAATTTATTAAAAATGGGTTGCCTAAAAAATCCTGGACAGACTATTTTTAATTATTTTAAAAAAATCATTTTTAATAAAATATTGCTACATCAAGATAATAGAAATAAATGTATATAATTTTATATCATCATAAGCGCCGTTTTATTGCGAATGTGTTGATATAGGTTTGTCTGCAAAACGTTCGGTCCTATTAGAGGTTAGCGAATTTTAAAGATTTAAATTAAATTAATGCGCGTGGAAATGTGTTACAGAGAGATCCGAGGTAAGTATACTCTGTAATAATAAAGGACCCAACATCGCAGTCACCTGTGATGTGTAAATTTTTTTCTATTTGTTGCAATATTTTATTAAAAATGTTTTGTTTTTAATAATTAAAAATAGTCTGTTCAGGATTTTTTTGGACAACCCATTTTTAATATATTTTCTAATTTACCAAATTAGAATAGAAAATTCATAAGAAAATATGTTTCATTCTTTTATCAATTCGGTGAAGGTTGATGTAGGTTCGGATCTTCTACTATGAGGACAAAATGCCAAGAATTCGCAAAAATATTTGAAATTTTAAACGTTTTAATTCTATTTCAAGCACGATGTACCAGTAGGTAATCTCACAAAATATTTGAATCAGATTATTTCTCCTTAAACTGACGAAAATAATGAAAAGTGATACCAATCGTGTACATTTTTAGAAAATCTGTTAAAAAAAACGTTTTAAAATGTTTTAACCTTTTGTTAAAACATAATTTTTCTTATTTTTGAGGTTCTTTTCTGTCTATTCAAAATAAAAATTTTATTTTAAGTATAGGAACAACTTATATTAAAAAACTTTTCCGTTATAATGAGGCAAAAACGGAAATAAAAAATATCAAAAGCATTGTTGAAATTTAAGCTTTTTCTATCTTATTTTCTCCGATTGAGACTTGAGAGAGATTATAAGTAGTGATTTTTCATGTGCACATATACTAAATGTATTCCTTTCGCAAAATACCCACGCAACGAATTTTAATTGATTATTTGATTAATCAATTAGTAGGGCCCAAATTTATAAGTAATTAAAATTGTTAAACATGAACATAATATAATTTATGTATGTACTTAAATATTCCTAAATATGTAAGCTAGGAAAAAATGTAGAAAATGTATAATATAAAATTAAAACCAAAGCTATTATGAACGGTTAATTTTATTGCTAAAATTGTTGTAAAAAATGAAATTGTGTTTAGAACAAACTATATTATTTGTAAACTAGAGCCATTTAAAATCGCCCATTTTAATTTTTTTTTTGTTTTGTTTATTTAAGGTCGCATCAACTACTATGGTCATTAGCGACCGTCGAATCCAAAAACCCATGAAAAAAAATCTTGGGATTGCATTGAGATTCGAGCTCAGGACCACTGGCATATAGGGCAACTATTTAGTCAATCACGCCACTAAGTGACCACATTTTATAATTGTTTCAAATTTTTGCTTAGGATAGTTAAGAAGCATAGCTGCAATTGGTCAATTTGAATTTGATTTTTTTTATTAGTTGATGTTTGTTTGCGTTAGAAGTGATAATGTAATTGAGCTCATTTTGATTGTAACGGAAAAGTATTCATACTTCCATGAGAATGTTGACAAGATTTATTGTGCAGCTAACTATAATAAGTTGCCTGTTGCTCGCCATACCTGTGCTAAATCTGCAGAACTCCATTGAAATCAAAAGCACTGAAACAATTTAAAGATTGTTTATATTTTTATACTTAATGATAAAACTAGCTTATAATGCGATCTATTAAGTGGCCATAACGCTTGGAATGTTTCACATATTGCTTTGTCGTTGTTAAACAAAACGAGTGTTTTGAGTTTTTAGTAGAACGCACCCCTACTTTACTTATTTTATTCCCAATACTATTAACAAAAATTATAAAGAGTTTCAAGTAAAAATATGTAGTAAAATGTGCCATTATAGGTGGAACATGTGAAAATTTGTATCTTTAATAAAATATGTAAAAATATGTTCTATATATAAAAATCAATTCAGATAATTCAAAACTTATTTTAAACGTACTTACTACCTATATGCATATTACAATACCTAAACTACAGAAAATAAATTTGTAAACATATCTTTATCAGGATCTTAAAAAAATGCCTATAATAAAATAATTTTTATTCTAGAAAGCAAAACTGTTTACAAAATAAATAATAAAAAAAAAAACAACAATTTAATTATATTCATTAGTTTTTGTACGTGTCAACATATCCTTTGGAACTGGCATTATAACATTAAATTGGCATCACACCAAGTTTTTCTTGAAAATTTTTAAATAAGATCAGACAGATTTTCGATTAAAAATATGTACCTACGTGGTCACCGCAACTGAAAGTGTAGTAACCTATTCTAAACTTTATAAGGTTTGCAACCGCCTCAAATACAATTCAATTTTTTTCTGTTTTTATATTTAATATTACTCTTTGCAACAATATTACAAGAATTAGTTTTTTCAACACAAAATCTCTAATATGCTCGTTTTGGTTTTAATCTTCTCTTCAATTTTCCGCGAGACACCTAATTGTGTATTTTCTATATTAAAATTATGCGCCGGGTAGTTCAGGCGGCTGATTACATTTGGAATTAAAACAATCAGTTATGATTACAAAGTGGGTGCCGTTGTGGTAGAAAGGCATCTTCCAGCCACCAAGATGATTATAACGAGCGTGTGCTGACGTCACACAGTAGCAAAGCGGGGCGGATTCTGTTAACGAAAAACAATTTGCTTTGCGTTCCTCTTCTGTCTGTAATGACACAAAAATCTAATACGAAACGTGATGTGATTACAGGCCCGGTAGCAGCCGGCGCCAGCCCAAACATTTCATCCAACGAAACATTCCCACACAGGGCCGTATTTGTTCGATATAAGACATTAATAAGTTCACCTGCCCTCAGATTTTGCTTTCGCTAAAGCTAACGTTATTTCAGTCTCAATACGTTTCATGCATAAATTAGCGCGATCGTCAATCCTTCATGTACAAAAATAAATTGTTCTCAATACCCACACACATTTCTTAAGAGATTAACTCAATGAAAAACATTTTTCTGAAATACATTTGAATTTAATTAATTTTTTCAGTTATACTTTCAGACATTCCATTTCCAAAATTTTAAAATCACCTTGCAGCACTTAAAGAGATTTAATATAATATATGATATAGTATAATATAATATAATCCAACTGCTGAAATTCCATTTATCCACTTTCTCTTTCCATATATAAATTTGAAATTAGAAATTTGTTCAAAAATATGTAATTCAATGATCAAACTTATCTGCATTTGTTTGAAAAATGATACGAGATAACGACTTTCTGCTATTCGAAAATTTCAAGAATCAAATTCTTTCAGATTAGCTTTAAAATACGACACTTATTAAAAAAAACTGTTAAAACATGAAAATTTCTTATTTATCCTTTAGTCTACTTAAATATAGCTTTTTTAATAAATTGAAAACTACTTCAATGCTAAGATGGCGTAGTAATGGTTCTTTTATCTTGAGCTCGGTTGCAAAATAATGTTAGCCATCTAATAATTAGTTCAATTGTTGTTTTATTGATGTTTTCCAATAAAAGACCATAGCTATTTTGTTCTAAAGAAGGCAACAGTCTTGCAATCGTTGCGGTATTTGACGTGTTAACATTAAAGATTGATAATGACAAAGTACAAGCTCAATTCTGGAAATAAATCGCTGAAAATGTTTATAACAAAGCCGAAGAGCCAACAAGAATTCCATTCTCGGTCTTATTCTGCATGAAATGGTAACTCCAGGGAGTAAGAATTTGAAGAATTCTTGAACATTTTTAATGTTGTTCCGCATAGATGCTCTACATCTCTTATATGTAACATTGCAGTGTGTGTTTTAAATTTATGTCTTATTCATACTAAAAATTTCTGACTGAAACCATAATATTTTATTTTTGGAATATTTTAAGAAAAAAATTGAGCAAGTATGTATTAAGATGTTAAAATATTATGGTCCATTACGAAAACATGATAAGGCTTTTTAATGAATTAAGTGTGTATTTCATTGTATTGTGAACTGACTTTGAAATATTGGTTTTTCAGAGTGGGCACTAAGATATTTTCTCCAAGTTCTAACGATTAATTTTTTCACTCAAATTTTTCATTTGATGCCTTATTCTCCGTTCTCAGAAACAACGATTCAACCTACATAATTCGTGAAAAAAACTACGTTTTAAGCAATATCGCACTAAATAGAATAAAGGATAACATTTGCAATGACACAAAACAATTTTATTGCTGTAAAAGAGTTATTTACGTACACTCATTTTATGTACCCGCTAACTTCATTCCTATAAGATCTAAATACGCACGATGTGAGAATGTAGAAATGGCAAATTAAAATGTATAACTTGTATATTTTGTTCTATTGTCAAGTAAACAACATGATTTATGATAGGTGTACTATTTAAATGTTATTCTGGTATTTTAAGTGCCAAATTATCATTTAAATCGTCGGAATCGGAATTATTAAGGATTCATGCAAGAGGATTTTAAAATATATTAGAAGCCATGTTAAATCGAACCAAATTTATGTAATGTTGGTTCAAAAAGTACCATTGTTGCTTCATCTTCATCACTAAAAACTGTTACGAAGTTGGATACGACTTCGGCCTTAGCCATCTCCAGCTATATGGTGGAATGAATGCTTTTGATGGAATTAATGAAAAAGGCAGCGATGGATGTAAACAATTAACAAATACCGAGTGATATAAAAAGGAAATCCGTCGTTAGCTCGAGGTATTTGGACTACTGAACGTTTATGCGGATCATTGTTGATCAATTTTTAAATACAACTCACACCATAATAAATAGAAGGAAGGAATAGAAGGAATCAACCCGGCCTATTTTTTTCTCCGTTTTACGGGTCCCAGGATATTCCTTTCCTTTATCACCGCGACCACGGAGGTCTATTGTGATGTGACCCTCTGTGTTTACTAGGGGAACGTCAGGCTTTTAAAGAAAGCCAGCACCTGCCTGGGGGCTGCCGTAGCTATCTCGCCAGGTGTCATGTCCGTCTTTCCGAGATGCTGCAGTCTTCTTTTGAAAGCTGCCTCACATGAGCACAAAATGTGTTCCGCCGTTTCTGCCGCTTTCCAGCAGAGACGACATATGTTAGTGTCGGCTTTACCAATCTTGTGAAGATGGTAATTCAGGGTACAGTGGCCCGTATAGAGGCTTGTTAGGAGCTTTACGTTCCTTTTGCCGAGTGACAATATGTCATGAGTTCTCTTCTTGGAGTACTTTATAAATTTCTTAGCTTGTCTAAGTCCCGGAGTATTCCTCCAGTGCGAGGCCTTGGTTTTGGTCTCCCAAGCCAAGTTTTTGGCTTCTACAAAAAGGTTCAGGTTCTATGAGGTCTAATGAGGCGCCATTTTTGGCCCGTTAATCTTTTTTAGTTTTTCTTTTCCCTCTATACCCTCATGTCCTGGGGCCCCCCATAGGTAGACTTTGTTGCAAGCTGCTAGCTGCTGCTAGCTCCCTGACAGTTTGTCAACATTGCCAAACAATCTTAGACTTCATCGTCTTAGATGACAGTGCCTTTAGCGCTGCTTGGCTGTCACTTACAATATTGATGTGTGCTCCATTTAAACCCTTTGCGAGGTTTAGTCTGGCACATTTATCAATTGCAAGCACTTCAGCTTGAAAAATGGTAGTGCAAGTTTCCAGGGCTTGTTCAATTTGGTCATTAGGCCCATAAACGCCCATCCCTGCTCTGCCATCCATAACTGAGCCGTCGATGAACGAGGACGGCCCTACATCATATAAAAACTTGGTTCTGAGAATAAAATATTTTCAGATGCCAAAGACAGTTTTAAATCAAAAAAAGTTTATGGTTTAATGGATGAATAATCAAGAACTACTTGCAAAACAATTAGAAATTTGCCAGTAGCAATTGTAAGTTGATGTATGCGATTGTATGCGATATTCATAAGCTAAAAAAGCAAAAAATCTTGAAAATTTTCTCTCATATAACGCATTTTCCTGCCTTTTGCAAATAGCTTCTTTTGAATACCTCGTATTGAAATAAATTTATTTAAAACATTATCTTAATGAGCTTAAGTACAGAGCTTAATAAATGTATTTAAATTGGCTGCTAATTACTTAAAAGCTCATGCTATTTAGCTATCCCGAAGATTACTAAATCTAGCTATCATACTAAATGTTGATTGTTAAGAACATTATCTTAGACAATGTCATATCATTTGGTTACGATTTCAGAGTTTTAATTTTGATGCGTAGATTTTTAATCTTCAATATTCTACCTAACATAAAAGAATATAGAAAAAACTGAATGTTCTTATCCTTAATTTATTATTTATATATGTACACACGCGCCTATTTAATTTTCAAAAGCATTATTACAAAACCAAATCATTTTCTAGCTGTCACTTAAATATAATATTAAAATTGTAAAGTTTAAAACAACAATAACGGCTTGTTAAAATCATCTTATTAGCATATAATTTATCTATGTTGTATGATATGAAGATATGAAGCAGTTGATGAAAAGATAATATTTAATTTTTACTTCTAAACCACGCATTTTTCCTTTTTGTTCATTTTAAATTGATGGGTCTCACAAAATTCGTTATCAGCTTGGATCTTTTTTGTCTTCTTCTTCTCCGTGTATTAGTTTAACAATAATATTTGAGCAGATATATTTGGTTTGACTTCATTAAATTTGTTATTTTAAGACGGGAAAATTTTTAATGTTTTAAATGTGCTATTATTTTTTTGGATGTATGTATTTGTGCAAGACATGATGTCATTGTTTTCATATATAAACGTCTTCATGTGTTTGAAAACAACCCTGTTCTGATGTATTGGATGCGATAATAAGAAAATAAACAAGATTTAAAATCCGCTCATCTCACGAAGTAATGGATCTCACGACAATTATATCATGTTCTCCTAAGCCATTTGTGTACATATTCATCTATATTACATTGTAAATATTTATATAGACATTAACAAAAGCCATTATGTGTATTAAAAATGTATTTTCAATACAACAAAGCATAGCTATTTGTCCTAAATTGTTCTAATGTACAACGTAGAACGTGCAAAGTTGAAAATGTAATTTCAGTTTTTTGTAATTTTAAATTGGAAAAAAATATCGGGAAATTAACAGGTTTACTTAAACTTTTTTCATGTTAAAGGCGCCATATTGATTCACACATTTGAGCCTTCCACACTTTACTTGATAATTAAATGACAAATATTCATACAGGCAATAATAAAAATTATGACCAAGTATTCTATATGGATTTATATGTATTTGTATTATCGGCATTAAATAGATAAATATAAAATAGTTAAGCGGTTCTCAAGGACCAAGAAGATTTTCTTCGTCATTAAATACAATTTAGGACAATAGTAATATAAGAAATTAAAATAATAAAACATCTATATTCGATGTAAGAAGATGAATCAGAAATGAGAAGATGAAGCAAATATTTTTTTTATATTATTTTATGGTTACTCATAAATTAAACATAAATTTTCCAATAGTAAAATATTTACATTTCATGTTCTTTTTTTTTTATTTCATCTTCATCAAGCACTAAGTTAATTATCAGGAATCGTAATAAAAATAATGTCAATGTAAAATAAATGAATAAAATCACACCTCTTTCAGTTATAGTATTTCAATTTGCAGATAAATTTCTAAGCGAGTAAATAAAGAAAGAACCGTTATATGGTTAAAAAAATTAATCAGAATTCAACACAGATTCTATAACGATAAACCTCTGATTATGTAAAATCATTGAATTTTTGCTAAAAAGTCGATAGTATCTTTGTGACTCAAAAGTTCACCGAAGTATATATATTACAATTTAAAAAAATCTTAGCTTTTTTTCTTTGAAAAATAAAACGTGATAAAAATAGTTTGGACGAGGTAAGAAAAATGTTTTCTTGTAAGTTTAAACGATACTTGTAGTACAAGGGCTTGTACACTATAGACATATCTACCCTGCTGTGTTCAATAGTGACACATAATTAATAATAAATCAATCATAGATCAATGAAATTTATCACCAAGTCATTTATATTTTTCAATTCAGAACGAAGCCGTCAAAACGTTCATTCAAAAAAGACAATTTGATTTGCCAGAACGTATAAGTTGAAGAGTGTTAATTCAATCTATTTACCATCACAAAATGATTCATAACTTAAAAACTTTTAAGTCGCCTCTCATAGAATCCATTTGGTTCATTTGTTCTATCGTAACTATAAATATTTTTTGTCGTGTTTTTTTTTTCAACCAGACTCTCGTTTCGAGCTCGTTTAACTTATCCATCTTCCAGATCAAGCTTTGTGGCCGCAACATTCAATGATAAAACACTAATGGACGATGGTCGTTACACTGATAAAAACTTGACCTTAGTAGAGCGTTCAGATTTAGAATCTTCCATATAAATGTCGCTTAAATGGTCTTTATATGGCACATTACAAAAATCTTCGTCGAATCATTAAACTGATAGTTATGATAGGCGACATATTAGATTTTCGTGTGAGACAAAGCTCTCGTTTCGTATAAATCTATGTAGAAAATATCGTCTCGGTCGCCACGAAATAAATAAAAGAGGTTAATGTATTATTAATTGACGTTTAGAATTTAAATTTCGTTTTTGAATAAAATGCCGAATTACATCTGTGCACATTAAATAAATCCACGACATGAAAGTTGCGTTAGATCTGTTCATTTTCAAAGATTAAGTTTTGTACTAAAGACAAGTACAAGTTTCATAAAAGTAAAAACTAACAAAATTAAATCAGTGAAACATTGTCATCAACAGTTGTTTATCTGTTTCTATTATAAATCTTATACATTTCAAAAATACAAGAAAAATGTATCACCATTTTAAAAGTAACCGGTTAACTTTGGTCTATCAGCCTTTTCATACTGAGTTAATAGTTATACTTACTTAATATATTAATATTATTAGAAATAGTAAAAATGTTTTTTGAACAAATATCGATAAAAAAACACAAACTTTATTTGCAATGTTTTGAAATAATTAACAAATTATAAAAAAAGGTATAAGGTAAAAGTGAAAAATTATAAACTGATTCATATTTCTATACCAAAAAGTGTTTTTTTACTGTTTTTAACTTTCTAAGTTACACAGTAGGCGTATACTACACATATAATCCTTAATTTAATAATTCATACCATAATTTTTGTGTAAATAATTCAATATTTATGTAGTTTACAGCCTAGAATAAACCAGGTCCCCTATCTCATTACAAGGAGCAGATTTAATATTCTCTATATAGCATATTCTTGATGCTCTATGGAGCTCTAATTATTTTATTTTCAAAATACTTCGGCATGTTTGGAGCTTAACTCATCAAAACTTGGTTGTTATTCCCCATACTTCTCTAAAACCATTTAGGATATATAAATATTTTATAAACCGTCAATTCTAGATAAAGATTTGACAGATTTTGTTGCAATACTTTACTCCGCTTAGCGTCAATGCTGGTTCCGGGATTCCTCTTGTGAGAACCTTACAAGTCTTAATGCGGTTTTGTGTAATGTTTGAGAAGAAAATAATGAAATATTATTATTTACACGATAAAATGTACTTTCCAATAATTTTCCAAAGTGGTTGTTTTAACATAAAATTTTATAGGATCTTTAAATATACATATAAGCATTGAACTTTTTCAGTCTCGGTCATAACGCGTATTTTTATATAAATATTTATTAATTTTTCATACTTCAAGTACTAAATAAGCCAGTGACGTAGCATATTGGGGGAAAAGACGGTCTGCGTCCAAATATAGAGGCCGAAAAATGATTAAACTTCTAACCCTGTCTGCAGTTATTAGTAAGAAATAAGAAAATCCAGAAAACCCCCACAAATTAAATTTTCACTTCAAAAAGAAGTTTTTTTTTCTAACAACTTCTTTTCTTTAGCAAATTAGTAAATTTATAACTTGCACCAGGTGGTATTAATCTATGCTACGAAACTTTTTATATAATTTTATAGTCAGCTTAATCACTCAAATAATTTTAAATGAAAGTGAAACTTTTAATACACTGGCATCGATAGACATCTCTTTGCATTTGCCATAAAAAAATATCAAACATAAAATATTTCAATTTTTCGTAAAAATCATAAACTGAAGTTAATGGATGCACGTAACTGAAAAATATTTGCACGTTAAAATGTTTGAAAATCCCAAAAAATTGACAAATTATGTATTTGGTATGCATAATATGCATTACATCAAGCTAAATTGCTCAAATAGAATGATCTGAATGAGTATTAAAGGGATATTTTCGATGCACTGGCATTCATCGGCATTTCATGGATACATGCGATAAGTAGAATATTTGAAATTAATCAAATTTTTGTAAAACACATAAACTATGATTTATTTTTTTCTTTAAATCGATCATAATTCCATGTGATCGGATCCTGAGTTTAAATACACTGCATGGGCACTATTTCGGTCTTTTAAGTTATGCGTTAACTGGTTTTCACTATAATTTTTAATGGTAATTTAAATGAATTTAATTGATTAATAAATCTTTATAAAATTTTAAATTATTAGGCTCAAAAACGGTCGAGTTTCAATTCATAATCTTAATAAAAGTTTTAGTACTACTTAATAGCTGAAAAATATTCTTCTTAATTTCCACCGTTCCAATGTTTATTTGGTACATCTCCATAAATATCCTTATAGTTTGCTTCGGTTCTTTTAAAAATCAACGATGTAGATATATAAAACTATTTTCTTCTCACTTTTTTGTCATACCCGTCTGACATTCTTGGAGCTACCCTGCAGGCAGTAATGTAGAAAGCACCCCAATTGGGGCCCTGTTGTCCCATACGGGCAACAGATTCGCTTATTGCCTTGGGACAGATTGTGAAACAACACAAATTATAAAAAAAAAACGTATTTGTCAGTTTTTTAATAGCCTCTCAACTCCTTGATCCTCACCAATCACCGAATATAAAAATTATAAAAATCCAGATTCGACTTTTGCAAAACTAGAATGTTATTAGTTTTAGCAGCTAACAATTTTGTAATTCAAGTAATTTTTATACCTACGCATGTAAAACAGAACGATATCATTGATGTTTATTTAAAAAAATTTAAACATACTTGGATAGAGCTTCGACTTAAATAAAGAGTAACCGATTAGATGGTTATGTACTTTACGAGAATATTAAAAAATGAAATTTAAATAATCCAAAATCAATACGTCAATTCTGCTATTTATAGTCTTATCTAATATCACATTGCAAAAATTCTGCTATATAAACGACAGAACGTTCCAAGTTCAAATCGGCAAAGAACTCAGTTCTTGTCGATCTATTAAAGCAGGAGTACCCCAGGGAAGCGTGTTGGGTCTTTTTCTATATTTAATTTTTACAAGTGACCTTCCAACGAATGACAATATTACACAGACAACGTTTGCAGACGATACAGCTTTACTTTGTACCAGCAAAGATACACGGGTTGTATACCGTTGACTCCAGAATCATATGAATGTAATAGTTGATTGGTGCAATAAATGGGGAATTAAATTAAATAATGAAAAATCTATGCAAGTAAATTTTACCCTTAGAAAAATCACTTGCCCAGGGATCAGGATACACAACAAGGTAATTCCACAAAGTGATTCTGCAAGATACCTTGGTCTCTATCTCGATCGAAGCTTAACTTGGCGTAAACACATGTCAAAGAAAAAATATCAAATCAATATAACCTATAAGAAGTTATACTGGCTGTTAAGTAAAAAATCAAAACTTAAACTGGATACAAAACTAATCCTGTACAACGCGATTATAAAATCCATTTGGACATATAGAGTGCAATTATGGGATTCTGCCAAAAACTCCAACTTACAAATTATTGGTCGTTGTCAAACAAAAATAATCAGTGCAATGATTGGCGCATCCAACTATGTGCGGAATTCCATTCTACTGAGGAACACAAATACTGAACCGCCAGTCAAGTAGCGGCCAAAACAACTAAAGCATACAGGGAAAGATTAAGAGTCCACCCCGTCCCCCCTAAAACCCCTTCACAGCAAGAAAAAGTTTAACGGCGAAACGATTTTTAAGGCTCAAGCGAAACGATCCTCTAAATCTGGCGGACTAAAACAAACTGCAGCGGCCAACGTTGAACCCACATTCAACATCCGAATCTACACAAGAGTGTAAACAAGAAACTATATAGTATCTAGTTTTAAGAGTTGCAATAAATTTTGTTAGAGATAACTTCTGTAATCTAATTCAAAAACTGCCAATAAAATATATTACAAAAAAAA
Source organism: Sisyra nigra (assembly GCA_958496155.1). Lineage (NCBI taxonomy): Eukaryota > Metazoa > Arthropoda > Insecta > Neuroptera > Sisyridae > Sisyra > Sisyra nigra. Next base: position 17,647,219 of record OY292315.1, on the reverse strand, counting down.
AAATATTGAATATCATGAACAATATTAAGTTCGATATAAACATGAAAGATTAAAATAAAATTTATTCGTTAATTTAAAGTTATCAAAGATACATTCTTGATCATATATCTTAGTTAATTTCAATATCTTTGAAAATCTGTTTGAAAAAAAATATCATCATATATAGAATAATCAATAGTTTTCATTTCCAAACAACATGAAACTTCATATTGAAGTATTCTTTTGAAAAATAAAATTAATTTTTAAGTTTTGTAACTACTTTATCATTGTCGTTTTGTTTATTTTTTTTTCTGTATTTAGTCAAAATTTGTAAAAAAAGAATCCCATTAACAAAATGATGAGTTTAAAGTGCAAAATCTGCATCAGTTTGCAATCAATTTATGTTATGAAAAAGTCGATTTCATTTTTTACAACAATTTATATTTTAATACATAGAGGTACTTATTATAATTTCTATCCTTGGATTTTAAAGAAATGTAAATAGTTTGTGTAACGTAAATTTTTTGAGAGGAACCGGTTTTTGGAGGAAAACCGTAATTCTAATCTATAGCTATGTTTATGCGTCTATCAGATTAAATCTATATAAATAAATTAATTTTTCCATATTTTCCATCCAAAGTGCAAATATTTGTCCACTATTTAGTATTCGTAGAAAACTCCATTTATCTAATTTGTTTTAATTTCGAATGATAAATCGAGGTAAATTTGAATATCGATTTCTTAAATTTGTTTTCATTTCGTAACAATCAAAATTTTCATAAAGAAAACAAAATATTGCGTCCCGATTGCGACATATCGAGTCGAAACTAATGGAAGAAAAAGTCGTTTTTATTTCCAACTCTTATAGTTGTACCACCTATTTGGCGTAAATCTTTCAGATTTTTTAAATAGATAAGCTAACGTTGGTCACCTTTTAAATTTATTTGTGTATGTGTATGTTTTTTTTATTAGTCTCATCCACTCCTACATTAGAACAATTTTTAAAATTGGATCAAATTTCAAACCATTAAACATCTTTAAAGATAATTATTTAATTTATGACCTAGTCGAAATCGTGTCATTAAAATCACAATGATTTATAGTTAAAATCAAATATTAGATTTAACAGGAAAGTATATGATATTACAAATCGACGAACAAGTTTCATTAGTTTAACACTTTTTGATAATGGGAAAAGAAATTGGTTTTTTTTGACGCCCAAAGTAGATTCATAAATTCATTTTCACCTGTTCTCAACCAATACTATTTGGGATTTGAAATTCTTTTCAGAAAGCTACCTATCTCATTAGAATTTTATTCAACTTAAAAATACATAAATTTGTTTTCAAAAATATTAAATTTTAATTTTTTGCGAAGTGATTTATCTCATTGGCCTTTTTACCACGAGCTCACATTGTCAGAGGTCAGATTTGCAAATTTTAGAACTGTTAAGTTTAAACTAAAATAATTTTTTATCAAATGCATCCAATAATTTTCCAAATTATAAAAATCAAAACTACACCAATTTTATAGTTTCATTAAGAAGATGAAATAATTAAAAGACGAAGTTCACCAATTTAAAAATAAACGTGGTTTATTGACTTTTATTGACTAACGAAGAAAATATTTACATATGTGCTATGTATATTTTGCACTGCCTTCATTTAAAAAGTAAAAGAAAGATAAAATCATTTAAATAATTAAATTCAGCCTGCGGCTATGATGTTCAATATGAGAAATTTAATTATAACTAAATTAATATACTAATTAAATTACGCTGATGATAGGTCAAACTTTATCATTAACTGAAAAGCCAATTTGTTAAAATTCCAATTCTCAACGATATTTGGTTCTCAATTAAACCAACATAGATTGTGAACAGTGGTTTTCAATCTGTGGTTCATGAACACCTGGAAGTTTACAAAGTTATCATAAAAGATCCGTGGTGGATCTCAGCGTTTCCGATTGTTTATTTACGTGTACATACACAATTTTATTTGGTAGTTCTATCTTTAGAAGATCTGCACAATATAGTTAAAGTTTTTAAAGGGCTGTTATGGTAAAACGTTTGGAAGCCACTGTGTTAGGATACTTCAAACTGTACGAGTATGGTATATGTTATAGCAACAATTCGGTGTATGGAGTTGGGGATGGCGTTTGTGGACGTTGAAGGGTCGTAGGGGCAGACATCCTATGACGATGATGTCCCGCGGGCTGCCGCTAACGACACAGCGGGACATTGGCCCGCTTGATTTGTACCTGTCAGAATCGGGACTCGAACCGACACTCTGCAATCAAGCCAACCGTCATGTTGACTGATGAGCTGATATATGCGGCCCTATCATCCACGTTTCAACTCCACCTCACTCTCTTTCGCTTGCTGGAAACGTACATTCGTACACACAGTTATAAATACAATAATATTGTTGTAAAAGATTTTGATTAAAAAGGGGCGCTAAGCAATCAGGTTCATGTTCGAATCGATCAGGAAATACTTGTATGTAAACCTATCCATTAAATCCAACATGTTTGTTTCACAAAAAAAACCTGATACGTATCATCTCTTATTAAATATTGATAAATAAAATTTAAAAAAAATTGCAAATAAACCTATAAGTATGGAATTTAAAAAGTCTTTGGACAAAGAAGCTGCTTCTTTCACAAACAAAGTAGAAAATAAAAGTTTCACAAATATGTTTACTTATCACTTTCAAAACAAAGCAGAATCAAAAAATTACTTGAAGATAGATTTTCATACAAAAAAATACATCGGCTGTAACATTGTTATAAAAAAGCTCAATCATATGGCGTTTCCGAAATTTATTTTAACAATATCCGCTTGGACAATTCAGCTTTTTCCAAATTACTTCCCCAAGATTTACCAAGATTTTTTAAACACTTGAATGAAATCAATCATATATGTTTTAGATATTTTGAGTTGAAAATAAGTTTGAAAACAATAAATAAGTTTTCAATCAGATTATATTTTGTAAATCTCATTAAAAAATGTTTTCTCAATTTTTCTTAAGAATTTAGAAAAACGAACTATCCCAAAAAGCATTAATCAAATTTTAATTGAAGTTATCAGAAAAAAATTAATATTAATATCGAAATACCTAATATACTTATGTTTTAAAAAAAGTTTTTTTGTTATCGATGTTTAAAGTTTTATAGTTTTTAAAAGCTTAAACCCAACCATTTTACTTAGTTCTCATATTATAAACTTTAATTAGGTTTTCTTGAGGTTTCAAAGGCCATTTGGGCTATTTAGCCATTTCCTAGAAAAATTTTAGAATAATCGATTTTGAAACAGTGTATTCTTAGCACATGCTTTTGGGTTAAGTTTTTATTCGGATATTATTTCATCTATGATTTTGAGCTTTTTTTGTTTTTTTTTTTTATATTAAAATAATTATCTTGAGAAATATTGGAAATATTGAACTTTTAAAAAATACATAAAGCTCCTAAATAAGACCCAATTTTGAGACGAAACGTTATGCAATGCAACAGAAGTTGGTATTTTACTTAGCCATCAATACGTTCACATTCTTATGAACACCATAAAAAATTAGTTTTATCGATAAACGTGAACTTTAGTAATCTTAAAAATTAAAGCACCTTATCCGAAGGTACCAAAATTTTGATTTTTTCGAGTATTCTCAAAATAAATTATCAAAGGAACCTTTCATTGATATAATAATGGATCCTTTTTTCCGGATGATTTTAACAGTTTAAAAACAAGGATAAAAATGGTCTCTAGTACTTCATCTACTAAATTGTTACAAGACTTTTGTCTTTCTTTAACGTTTTTGAACATCTTCTATAAGTTTCTTCAACCATAATTTTCAATAAATTTTAGTACTCTAAAAATTTATTTTCTGTTGAAAGTTTTCTCCCACTTCCAACAATTTTTACCTCAAAAATAGGCTGTTTGAAACATTGTTACTTAGGTTTGTTTTTTAAATTCATAACTACTTAAATCATTTTGACAATTTTTTTGAGAAACTTAAATTATAGGTATGAATCTTTGATGAAATATTTGATAATAATTAATGCTATTTGAAAAATAGTAGATATGAGCTTATTAGCAAATAATATTTAAAATTGAGTGCCTATTAAAAGCAGAGCTATTTTACACGCACGTTTTATTTATTTTTCAAACCTTATAAAATACTCCACAGAAATACTTAGTAGGTATATATAGCTATATAAATCTAGTTTAAATAAGAGTTGCTTAAAAATGAATTCATATCATTAAAATTGATATTTTTGAAAACTTTGCTCCTTGTAAAAACATAATATTCCTACATAATTTTATGGTTTTCAGTTTAAAGAAACTGGAATGTAAAACTTAATCAAGCTTCTAATATAATAAAAATATTGAAAGAAGAAGACGTTGCAGCCGCGTGCCATCTCCTCTCAACCTATCCTCTTTTAAATGGAAATATTTCACATTTATTATAGAAATGCACATAATCATATTTATCAATTTAATCTTAAGACTACAACTAGGCAAATTGGTAATTATTCTTTCGACTCGTGGTTTATATAAAACAAGTGACAGACCAACACATATCACGCGGCTGTAATGATTCGGAATGACGATATAAATTTGAGCAGCACAAAATTACTATGTTCATGTTTCTCTATTACATTCCATTTTCCAGATAGTGCATAAGTAGTGTGGGCCGATTTTATGAACGAGCCCATCATATAATCTGTAATATTTATGTATTCAAATCAGACGTACACTTCAAGATTAGACGCGTTATAAGGGCAAAAGGGCTATGGGAATGAAACATTGAAGATTGTAACATTTTCTATGAATCACTTCAAATCAATGATCCGTGCATATTTTAAAAATTTACAAGAAGTTGTAAGGTTGCAGGTTTATTGGTTCAAGCGTTGCGATCGCACTTCGCGATACTCGAATGTCGTCAAATGAATGCTCGTTTTATTGATATTCTTTTCAATTCGAGTTGAAAACTCAAGTAGTAGACTAACATTTAATCAAAATTCATGCACGTTCGTTTTAATCCAAATGACGCGAATTGCTATGAATGTTTTATGTATCTATTTCATATCTCTCACACTCACGCCAAGAGCTTTACACCGACTTTTTTCGAGTACATGTTTATATATTCAATAAGCCGAGCATCTATCTAAAGACAATAATCTTGAATAAAGGAAAAAATCGTGATCTCTTTCAATAAATTGAATTGTATGATAACCTGTTAGTTACATACTATATAGTATAACGGCCGTTAAACTTATAGTGGAAATTAATTTTAAGGCAATACATATAAAGTGCAAACGATCATTTGGGTGATCTGTTTTTTAATATTCTCACGTCTTTCAATCGGTAAATGTGGCACGAAATATTTGATTGAAAAAAATAAATAGATAGATCATCTGGCTGTATGAACGACTGAAACGATCTGATTGACTTTAATAAAAATTTCAATTTAACAAAAGCGACGAAAAGAATTATTATACGGAAATTATTTCTGACATATTACCACCAGCTTCAAATTATCTTGTAATAGATTTTACCATTACATATTCAATTCCTCGTTCTTTATAAAGTAGATTATTTTTCTAAAATGCATTCAATATAGTTTCAATTCAGCTATTTTACAAATCTAAGAGTAACAATAGGATGCTGATTTTTTGAAAGCTTTATAAAGCTGTTCTACAAACTTCTTAAAAACGCATAGTAAAGCTAAGCTTGTAGGTATCTGTATTTTAAAATAGATAGGTACTCAAGGATAAAAGCACTGGATACTTTTTCATAATATAATAATAGCATGTTTGAAGTTATTTTAAAGTAAGAACTTGTGTTGTACTTAAATAAATTAACGAGGGAAGAAATCCACAAATTTTAATTTTTGGAAACAAATTCGTAAAAATATAATAGTTGAAACTAACTATGAAATGGCTATGCCCTTGAGATCTTCTCAACTTACGGCCATACGTTTAAACAAAAAAATTAAGTAATGCCTTACTCTTGGTTACCTTATTAATTATGTATCCGAGTTGTTACAACAAAAGCAACTAACTCCCTCAGCAAATTGACTCTGGAAAGTACTGAATTAAACTGATTTAGCTTATCTACCGTAACAGTTATGAAAGGGTACAAAAGTAACAAGATCATGCCAACAATTTTATAGTTACGTTTTCAGAGGATTACTAACCGTCGCTTTTACATATTGTAAAAAAAAAACATATAAATATAAGTGTCCAGTTTTTCTCCTAGGACCTAGTGTATATTTTAAGATAATGGAAACCGGCTTGTCTCTTTCTTATTATATATATAGTAGTGCTGTAACTAGCTGTTTATGCGACCTATATGAATTTCTATAGCCTGTGTCATTAAAAATGTCCAAATCTTACACATATTTTGTCCTGGCAATTTTTGCACCACTTCAAAAGAAGTGCATTTTGCTGAGAACCGCTGACACCATCCTAGTTACGGTACTGATTTCGATATATCACATATTACCCTCCGTAGAATAAGTTTCTAAGAATAGTTTGTAAAGTTATCGTATGTGTTGGCTTCTTACGTGGTAAAATAAAGACATACGCTGGGCATCCTTAAACGATACCTGCCTAAAAGTAAGATACGGTTAGCACACATTTAGATACATACATCATAATAATTTATACTCTTACTCATCCGCCCTAAATATATCCCTGGTTCAATAGAACGTCATATTGCCGATCGTATACAGAAATGTATGAAAACGGGCGCCCTGTATGTCGCTTGGAACGAACCCATAGTTAAATGACGATGGTAACTCAAAATACCCAAACTTTGAGATGTATCCTTATTTTCGACTGGTGCTATATGTCATTGAATCATTGAAAATCGTAATTATCTTGTCTTTATTAATATTGATTTTTTTTAATTAGCTTTATTTATTATATTTATTTGAATGCAGCTAATAAAAACTAATTTTTAATGATGCCAAAGAAGTATACCTTCTCACGCGCGTACAAAAGTACACGCAACCACTTTTTTTTATTTGAAAACTAGTGCTTTCCGTGTAGTCTCATTTCAATTTGAAGGAAATCGCTCACTTTTAAGGGGTTGAAAACCAAGAGATGAAATATTAACTTCTTATTGGATAGCTCGATTTGATAATTCTTTTTTTAAGAATGTGCATGCGACTATTGGTTCAGAATTACACGCACCCACGAACAAATCAATTATAAAGATGAAGTGTTTTATATCGGGTGTCATTTTTAAAATACTAATCCAAATTCTAACACTATTTAAAAGGTACATCATTTCCTATGGACATTATTATGATTTTTTTATTCTAGACTCTAGAGGATTGATTGAAATTTTATTTTTTTGAACAGAATGGCACTCAATGATATTTTCAGTGATGGATTAACAAATTTACCGTCAATAAACTGTTCAAATTTTGCTCCTTCTACCCACCTCTACCAATCGATAGCCTAGTTAATAATCATATTAATTAAATCAAAATCTAAGTTGTAAGACATATTGCATGTCAAATTGTTTGTGTTGTTCGTATAAATATAAATCTTTTTAATTTCTTGAAGTCGAGATAAAAAATGACCCAAAAATGTCTTACTTTAAGCTTAAAAAAGCTTTAAAAATAAATACCTTTTTTATTACAAATACATGGTTTTCGTAAGATTAGTAGTTATAAAAATAATAAAATGTTAATTACTTTTTACATAGAAGCAAAATAACGCTTCGTGGTATTTTTTGTATATGGCCAGCATTTTTTAAAATATTGTATATTTGAACTAAGTTCTCGAAGTGTAACCTGCCAATTCGACTTTATGCTAATGACCAATGTTGACAAACAATTAGTGCAATGTTTGTTTCAGCCAAGTGGCAGTTTTGATTTAATTTTTTAATACAGTTGCAATCGAAGGTAAATAATGCAGTTTATGGAGTGCAGAGAGGAAAGCGATTGTAGTTCACAGTGACCGACAGGTTGTTTATGGGATTCCAGAGCGCAGATGAGACATTCCAGCGGCGGCCGCCTGATAACTCGTTTCTTCACCAATTCCATATTGCTCGCCGATCATGCGGAGCTCCGTTAGATATGTTAATGTTCCTACGAGTAAAATATAAGTAGGATATAAATACGAATACATACTCAAAACATTGCAATCAAATTAAATCTTTACTCATCTTGATTAGTGCATCATATTGATGTGGTTTTTTTTTCTTATAGGTACATAAAGATTGTTTATTGATTACAATTCGTTTTGTTTTCCAACTGTTGTCTTGTGCTTACTTTTTTAAAGTGCAGTTGAAGTTGAGTATGATAAAAATTAGTCATCGGATAAAGTGTTTCTTAGATAATGATTCCTCAAAGGCTTCAATTAAATTCTCAGAAATCAAAATCAATGGAATCAATAATTAAAAATTAATTATAAACATCAATTTTTTAACGTTCTCATTTTTAAAGTTTTTACTATGTAGAATAAAAGGTATCAGGCGTTTTGATCCCCGAACAAAATATCCCCATGACAAAATATCCCATGTTTTTGATAAAAACTGGATTTCAACACAAATTTTTCTTATGGGAAATAATTTTTATAGATCTGTCGATTAAGACGTAACTATGGGAACTGTCATGCATTTCAAGTTAATTTATATAAATACCTACAACAATTAATATCAAAGAGGTCCAGGGGGTCCCCCTGGCAGGGATTTGGGGGTGGAGCCCCCAACAAAAGAAATTATAGTCATTGTTCATCCGATTTTCATTCATTGACTGAATGTGCACTTCCTGACACCGCGAAGTTTTACACAAAACTAAATGTAAACAACAACAAAATGTAACATTGCAATTTTTTGTTTGAAGATATCTTGTCTGAGGATATTTTGTCGAAGGGATATTTTGTCGGGGATATTTTGTCCGGGGATCAAAACGCATTAAACCGCATAAAACCCTAAATTTTCTCCATCTATAGCAATGGGATTTTGTACATAGCAATCTGTCAATTTCATGAATAAAAATATTTCTTATAAATAATAATATATTGCTTTACGTTGTAGCTTTCAGAAGTTGTTTTAAAATGGATTCATAATGAAAACCAAAAGTTATCATATTATGTAATTAAAAAGTCAAGCTCAACGTTTGCAAAGAAAAGCCATTATCAAAATCACGAAATTAACGACCTTTTTTGAAGGGGCATTCTCTCGGAAATATCGCAAATATCAAATTTTTGGAGATTAATCAATTAAAACTAATGAGACAAAAGCTAAATAATTAAAAAATTACCAAATTTCCAACATAAAAAATGTGATTGCTATGAAATTCTGTCCAATGAAACCAAATATTGTTTCTTATTTTTTAATTTTAATTAGCGACTCGTAATCTTGTTAATTACACATAATATTTAGAGATATAACGTTACATTGAATCATCGAACTTGTTGTTTATTTATTTATTTGAGTCTTTCGTTTCGTTAAGATAAAACTTCAGGAGAGAAGAATGTGTAATCGGTTTTTTTTTTAAAATTAAGGAAATGGCTTTTTGATTAACACAGTAGAAGAATATTTTTGTAATCTATTGCATTGCGTTGATTACATACAATTTTATATATTTTGCTGTTAAAAACGGTAAATGTGAAGATTGGTTTGGATCTGGCATCGATCATCTTATCAAAATTGCCTTTGAATTGATCGATAAATGGAATGGCTTTTTATATATGAAAATATTTTGATAAAATTATTTAAATATTAATTTAATGTTACGAAATGCTATACAAAGTAAAGGTGTGTTTAATATTAAAGTTTTAAAAAAATATAAATTTAAATAAAAATATAGAAATCGACGTGTATAAAATTTGATTATTTTTTTTTAGAAATTGGTAAATAAATATCTTAAATTATTAAAGTTTTTAAATAAAATTTATAGCTAAGTACTACCTCATTTTAATCTACGTTTAAAAGTAGTTTTATTGATTTTTTAGTTTTGTGAACAAAAATCATCTGTATTTTCATATTACTAGACATTACGTCTGAATGTAAATTCGCATTTCTTTATAGTTATGAAATTTTAACAAGGTAATGGCTTGAAGAGTTTTCGAGTTTAAAGTGAAATTCAAAACTCTAAAGTATATTTTTTACCCCTTCTCTCCGGCTATAAACAACGCGGACGAACCAAGTTTATATCGATCTTTGTAAAGTCATACACATACCTAGTTCTGTTATTAAATTTGAGACTGATTTTTCAATCGATAAGTCACGATCATGTATGTGACTCTTTAAACGGGGTAGTACAATGTTTTCGTGAGGCCATAAACACTGTACACAGAATAGATATCAATGTTAACAACACACGTTAATAATTCACTCAGATAAAAAAATCGAGATTTTCTTACAATATTGTTAGCTCTTACAATCTACTTTTGAAAGACGTGATTGCCTGAGTTTTATTAGATAAATTACAAATACATAAGTACATATGTTAATGCTTTGATTTATTTAAAGAAAACTTGATACATTTTTATTATATACATTAACATATTCATTATCTTAAAACAAAATGAAGTTTTTTTTTGTAAAAATTGTTAAAAACTTAAGTTGGAAATTGTGTCAATTCGTTAGACATAATTGAAGAGACGTAAACCGGATATATAAACAAGAACAAATCAATATTTATGCAAAATCAATTAAAAAATAACATGATTTAACAATTTAAATACAGAAAGACACAACATGAATTCTATTTCCATAATCATCAAATCTTTGTACGTCAATCATAAAACTTGAGGCCTTAACTCTAAATACTCTTTCATGACAGTTTCAGTTATTAGCTTTACCTTGTTTACTCTCTTAGTTTTATTGTTAATTAATTCAATTGTGAATGTGTATATTTTTGAAATGTCTGCAATTAGTATTTTTATGGATTCGTTGTAAATTGATACGTATTTTTTAACCAATTCGTTTTGTAACTTTATGCTTCATGAACTATGAAAAGTCGAGAAAAATGAAGAAAAAGACCATATCAAAATATTTTTTCTACCGGCATTAGTTCCTTATTATTTTATAAAGTAAAATCTTTCCATGAATATACTCGAATAAATTAATTTAATAATAAAACCATAAAGTTAATGGTTTATGAAAAATCAGATTGTCAATCAAAGTTTTTTTTTTTTTTGGTTTATTTAAGGTCGCATCAACTACTATGATCATTAGCGATCGTCGAATCTAAAAACCCATGAAAAACATATCAGGCTTTCATTGGGATTCGAACCCAGGACCACGGACGTATAAGGCAACTATATCTAGTCCCCTACGCCATTAAGTGACCTTTAAAGTTTTTGAAAGATAAGATGATTCTTTTAGAAAAATGTGTTCCTGTCAAAGTAAAACCTTCCCTGGTTACATAGTAATACTTTTTTAATTAAATTAGAATATTTGGTAGTCTTTTCCGAATATGGATATACATAAAATATTTGTAGCCTAAAAAAAAAGTAAAAACTTTATATACTTAACGTATTTAATCTGCACAAATAAATGTTGAAATTTCTTAATGCTACTTTCAAATGAAAAAAATTAATTTATTTTTTTTTTAAATATTTGTTTAATATCGCGTCAGCATTTCTGTTCTTAGCGACAATTTGAAAGTAGCATTAAGAAATCAAAAACTTGATTCGGTTTGGTAACATATCCTCCAGGACACCCAGGAGCCTCAATAATTTAATTTTCTTTTACCTGTTATACCCAAAGTTCGTTCCTTTAAAACTCATTATTATAGTTATAAACTAATTCAACGTACGTGTAGATGATTTTTTTTCTATTTTCCAATGGAAATGAGACATTTTTTTGTAGTAAAAAACATAGTAAAAAAGATAATGACTTGAATAGCCAGTTATCATCTTACAAAATTTCAATACAATGCGTTGTCAATTAAAACTAAAGCTTTTGCGTACTTTTGACTGGAAACAGTTTTTCTTTTTTCCCGTAGAAATGAGATTTTTTTCCCACAATAAAAGGATCCCAAATGTTGACTCAAAAAGTCCGTTATCATCATAAGAATTTTCATCAAAATCCGTCAATTATTTTTCGCGTGATCCAGAAACAAACAGACAGACAGAATGACAAAAATTTTAAAAAGTGGATATGGCCTCTATAACATAAAATTTTTAATGTAGGTACTGAGATGGCTTTGTTAGAATTTTACTATATTTAATAGATTGTATGTACCTATGTACTTAAATTTGTGTTGAAATTTTAGTGTATTCATTTAAGCCTTTCAAAATGCTGTCGCAAAATGACGCCAAAAGTTGTGTTTCAGTTTATAAGCTGCTTGATGTTAAAATGTATTACAAATATATAAAAGTTTTTTTTAAGTCACTTTAACATTTAAGGTCATATCACTACTGCCTAAACACAGAAAAATTCTGTTGGTCAATTTTATCTTAGATCTAGGGTCTTAAATCTAGGATTTAACGAGGATCGAACACAGTACCACTTGACACATGAACCGGAGAGTACAACTGTTCTTAACCACTGCGCCAATAGGTGGTATATAAAAGTCTTGCTGCAAAATATGGTACCATAAGTATCATTAAGATTATTTTATAAATTTGAAATATTAGGGGCGTTATCAGCTTTATAATGGTCATAATACTACTTTTTTAAAAATGTAGGTGAATATTGGACGTTGTCATTTATAAAAAAAAGCTCCGCGGTTCTCTCAAAAGGGACTCAAAAAAATTTATCGTGGCTATTAACCGTTGCAGAACAAGTCACTATCCCCTCAGGGGTTCACTTTTCCGCATAAGAGTCGTCGACAGTCCTGTTTGCGGGTGCGGCTTTAAGGTGGAGAATCTAGACCACGTTTTTTGGCAGCGCGAACTTTATGATGCCCAACGGCGTGCACTGTATGCAAGCTTGGACAAATCAGGGATGTATCTTCCCTTCAACATGGATTTATTTTTATACGAGCCCAATACCTGTCAACTGCTATACGAGTTGGTAAGAGACTGTGGTATATCTTTGTAAGCACTTTGCAACTTCGAAAAATACTAGATTAAATTTAGTATTGTTATTGTGATAATTGGATTTTTTTATTATGATAAGTATAAATCTTTGCGTGACAGCAGTGGATATTTTCGAGATCAAAATAATGTTTATTAAAAAGATATTGAACAGTACTTGTGGACGGTCACAAGAATTTTTCACAAAATTGGAATAATCATCTTTTGATACGTTAAATATAAAATTTTATGGAGGTCAAAAAAATTTCCTTCGCTCGATTATACTGATTCATTTTTATGAAAATAATGAAGCAAAATAGTTATTTTGTACACTCCGTAATCACTATTGTGCTATACCTCATACTTTATTCGAAGAAATTAAGAAAATAGAACGTGAATAGTATCAATAGGTCTTCTGATTACATTTTACAAACATTTTAGGGACGTGAATAGAATAAAGGCGGCAAATATTAAACTACACCAATTTTAAAATTTCTTCTCCAAACTTTATCTTTTATTAATGTAAATCTAATAATTTTCTCCTTTAAGCATAGTTTATAAAACATGAAAGAGACAAGTGTAAAAGATAACAAAGAGGTTAAAAAAATTTCAGCCTAACTTAGTACCTTTGGTAAATTTTATAAAATAAAAATTTTCCGTGGGGATTAAGGCAACTTTAATGAAAAAATTAAAAAGTAATAGTTTATGGTTTATGGTTTATGTGAAAAACACAAGGCACGTTTTTATAATAGTTAATTATTGAAGAAATTTGCAGGAGCAATGGAGGGTTTCGATACATTAATTACCATCCCCATCTACTTGACGCAAAATTTTAATTGTGATTCTGATTAAGGATACGAGCATTTTTTCCTTTAGAAGTACCTATCTCAATAACTTACGAAACTAACTTTAGCGTATGGTTTTAAAATTCCAATTCATAAAAATTCAGGGGAAATTCCTTATACATTTCGTGCAAATTTTTCAACATTAACACTCTTTTGTATGTAATCATAATTGTTAACAACTATTTTAAGCAATGACATCACTGCACTTTGATTTGTGGTTGAAGTTACTCGTATTATATGTATTCTATTTTTCGAAACTTATTATTGAAATTTTTGTAATTTTTACGAAAATATTTCAAGTTTTTTTTACGACGTAAATTATTTTTTATTATTAACTTCAGTGTATAATTCAACAAAAAGTCTCATACTTAAACTACTTTAATAAATTTTCACTATTTAAAATGTATTTAACAGAAAATTTCCATGGATTTTAATCTAATGGAGAACCATATAGCAGGTTAGTATACATATCATTGAGGAAACTGAATAAAACAATGTTAGCGTAATGAACCACATGGAAATTTATTGAAGTTACTTTTGAAGTTCTTTTCAAACAATTGACAAAATCCAAGGAATAAATCTTGTCTCCTGTACTGAGTATATCACTTGTATCTGAAAATCGTCAATCGTTATTGAAACATTGATAGAAATCATTTAAAGCTCAAGTGCTGTATGTTTGTTGGCATCGAACTCTAATATCAAATCAGTGATAACAAACAAAGAGTCATTGCAAGAGTCTCTATATTATAATACAAACTGGTCGACGTTTAATAAAACAATGTACAGATCGACAACGCATCTTTGGCGGCGTAGAAATGCACCTCAATCAGTGATCTCTCTGTATCCCGTATAAAGATAATCAGTTACGCAATCCTGTAATGTGGTTGATCGAAAGGTCTATGCGCCCATAGTGACGTTTAACTGACCACACAATATCACCCCCGTGAAAAATTACACTGCGACCACAGAGCAACACCGCATACCTATGTAAAGATGAGCGCGAGCTATAAAATCGTGTTTTCAGACAACTCTTCAACGAGACAACTACTATTTTGCATTGCGCTCCAGATTCTATTCACAACTAGTTTCTTCCTTATTATATTAAATGTTAAAGCTCGATGGGAAAATCAATAGAGAATTTAAATATGAATTCAAAAAGTTATTTATCTTATTTTATTCGCGGCCGCTTCAATATGAGTTGTACCCACCTTTGTTTGCACACAACTATTGACATTTTTTCCAGATGATGTGAAACAAGGTGACGTGCTAATTACGAGGAATCTACACTGTGCTTAAAATGTCATGTTTATAGAAAATGCATATTGATGAAGAGCCATGCACAGCTCATCAGACTGACCTCTTAATAAGATGCACTATTTGTCAAGCTATTAAGGTGATATTTCGCATACCAACCTCGACCACACCACACCACTATTCACCTGTTAAGTAGTTGCTTTTTAATATTCTATTTGCACAAATCACAAGACAACAAATACGGATTTGTACTTTATGTGAAATATCATCTGCGCCCCCAATTTTCAAGATCCTTCTCATTCAGAATAATGTCCAGTTCATACGGCCTGAATATCTGGCCAAATAACAGAGGGCCACAACAATGTTTACGAGACAAATGGTTAAATATATATTAATTCAATCTTACATAAATAACGCCTCTGATGGAAACGATTGTGCTTACTGACATCAGTTAGAGGCATGTTTTCAATGGGTTTCTTTTAAGTCGAGACAAAAAAATAAATATAACTATCCCAAGAAATAAAAAGATCTCTATCAATTATTTAAGTTATTTTCACGTTTTGGTTTCGGTTCACCTTATGTATATATTCCATATTCAATAATTAGAAAATAAAAATCGAGATTTTTTTCCAATCTAAAACTACCGCTTAGTTAAATGGTTTCACAGAAAATAAATGTAAAATATCGCGACATATTTTAAGAACCTTATCTCGAAAATAAGTACGTTTGAAACTGTACGCTACATTGGAAAAATTAAATTAGATATGTTAACTTGTTGACGTTACAATGTTATGACGGCAAGTGTTAAAACTTGTATTCATTACTATGGAAATGAAGCAGTATTTTCATTACGATATCACTACATTGTAATGTATATAATGAGTGAGATAATGGATATTTTCTGATACTCAATGCTAAACAGCTCTTTTCAACTCCTACAGATCTTTAATGCAATTTATTTATTTGAAAAAAATGCATTTAAATAAACAACGTTCTTTTTAAATAAATGGAATTTCTTTTTAAAAGCTCAATTTTGCATATCTGTGCTCAATGGGTACCTTAAAATATTATAATAATTTCACTGACTTCTCTTCTCTCTACCTTCAGTTTATTGCAAACAAGTAGTGAGAAAAATGTTTGCATTTCAAATAGATACATTTTACTTTGATAAATTTTAATTTTTATGTTAAACCTCATTGAACCTAATTTTTCTTTCATTATTTAACAATTTGTAGTCATAACGTAAAACGCTACAATTAACCCCAGTTCTTTTTAAACTACAATAAAATGACATTACTATAAACTTCACAAACGACATTATGTCCTTTTTCGAGGTAAACCTTGTAATTACATTTTTTTTTTTCAAAATTACGATTTTAGACAAAAAAAAATTGGTTGTCTGTAAAGTCGGTTTACGGACGATAATTTTACGTGATAACGTCATAAAAAACACCTAATTGATGAAAAATTGCGTACTTTTATGAATTGAATTATTATCACTGAATTATCATTTCTTTGTATAATACAAAGGAGTTAATTGAAAATGAACAATTTTTTCGAAATGAAAGCAGACTGAAAATTATGAAGGAAAAAATTGATTGAATCTTATTAAGTAAATTGTAAAAGAAAAACACAAAACACGTTGTCTTAGGTAAGGGCACCAACTATCGATATATCAAAATATCGATAGTTGATATTTATTTCCGAAAGTCAAATTCGATATTTTTTTAAGAGCTTTATTATATTTTATAATAATTATAATTTATTCCACTTATAGTTATTGACAATGTTTCAAGTAATTACGTTTTGAGATGAAAATATCGATATATCGAATTATCGATATTTTTACTCTGCATCTTTCGATATTGCTTGTAAATATCGATACGATATATATATCGATGTATTTTATACATTTGCCCATCCCTACGTTGTCTAGGATTCAACAATAATATCGTGCCTCTCTATCACTTGTATCGCGTTCTCACTTGCACGCACAGGTTCAAATGTAGGTAACGTGACAAAATGGCCGAACTTTTTCAGACTTGTTGTCGTAGTTCATCAATTTGTAAAACGTTATCACGTCAAAACATTATTAAGTACTCTAATTTAGTGTTTCAGTATAATATAATTGGATCTTCCTTAGAGGATTTTCTATTGATTTTCCTCGTATCAACATTCTCTGATTCAAAAACATCATATCTACATTAAATGTCGCGGTAGTTCGAATTTTATATGTATGGTAACATTATTATTCGTAGCAGTTTTTACTGATTTCTCAAAAATTTAGATTTTGCAGTTACCAGGTGTAGGTACCCCGAAAGGGGATGATTTATTCAATATATTTTTTAACAATTATGATTTTAAATATCTAAACAATAGCAAAATTTATTACTATAAGTATAATAGTAACAATAAATGAGAACCAAAATCACACTGTGGGACATTCTTTAACTAGCCTCTAATAATATAAACCTAATGCGCTTTATTTAATTCTTTTAGAGAAATTCTCATTTTTAGTCCACGTTTTTTTCCTTTAAGATAATTATTTGAATATAAGTATTAAGAATATAAGAAGTAATAAAAATAATAAGATTATGTAATTGAGGAAAAAAGTTTACCCCTCCCCTCTAAATTTTGCACTTTTACCTTTCAAGGTGTAAAATTTGCTACCAATTATTTGCATTGCTAATATACATTGAAATTTTAAAGGCCCCATTTATTGTCTTTAATTTTTATCCATTCCACAAGCTTTGAAGGATTTGAGCGTCGTCCAGTACTCTTCCCCATCTTTTAAGAAAGATTTACGTGTACGTTGGTGAAAGTAATGACGTCATTGATGACATTTTACTCCACACAACGGCCGTAATTGCCATAAATATACAGCTGAAAGAATGTTTCTAAACTGGTTTTTAACATTGTTACCACTTAGAGGAACGTAGCTACAGTAAAATTGTACTTTAGCTATTGTACTTTTGAAAAATACAAATTACCTTTGTTCACAGAGTAGTGGAAAAATGCAACTTAAGTAAATAATTTTTAATTAAAATTTGGGAACTTAAAAATAACCAACCTATAAAATTGGCATCTTGTTTTTTTTTCTATTATTTTTCCTTTCTGGGTATTTTTTGGTGTCTTAAAAATCACTGCACGTTATTTATCTTTCATGAGTCAGAATACAAAATATTGTAGAAAATGTTTCAAAAATGAAGGCAAATTCAAATCTGAATATTTCCTATTAATTTTTTGAAAAGCCACTTTTTAAGGTTTTAAACTGAGTTTTTGCACAACAAGCAAATCGAATGATTTGTAAAAAATGGACTTTAATCTTATATACCACACCCTGAAAATTATAAACCTAAAAACTCATGATTTAAGACTGTATGACTAAAAATGTGCTATGAATTTAAGTTTCTTTAGATTTTATTGAGTTTTACAAATTGTTTCAAGTTTTCAGTTGGTAAACTAATCTTTTACCTAAGCTTATACCCAAAGAATGAAAAAACATTAAGCTAATATTTTCTTAAATAATACACTCAAATTAATCTTAAGCAGCCAATAGTAATGTGTAAGGGTGACTAAACCACATGCGTTTTCACCACCATCATACTTAAATATTTATATGTGAGCATAAAAGTGGAGCATGTTACCAATTGAATGTATTGTAGCGTTTTACTATATAAATATACCTATCTCTTAATTTCGCCAACAATACATTTTGCTGGTCTACTTCAGTGTAGCCAAATTGAAATATTAAATAAATTGTATTTCCGTAAACGTAAGCGTAGTTATATTCAAAGATCTTAAATTAAAATTTTGCAATAATTATTTAATGCTTTAACTCAAATTTTTCTATAAAAAATCTGTCATCTATTACTTTGGCTTCCTGTAATACCAGTCAAAAATTTTAAAATGAGTATTGTAAACTTCATTTATTGCCAACATTCATCTGATCGAAAACCTTGTTTACTTTTTTTATAAAAAAAAAACAAATTCTAAGGTGTCGATACATTTTCAGTCCTTTAAAATATTTTAAGTTTCAAATGGTTTGATTAAAATCGCCACAGCTATTATACCCTGATCTTCTAGCTATTCCATCTTCACACCTTGAAGATGGCATTTATTGACGATATTTAATACCTTAGATTAGAGATAGGAATTTTGACGGCGACCGCTCTGCTCCTGATTTAAAGCAAATTTATATCCACGAAAAACAAATTTGCATAAATCTAGATAATAATATTAAAAAAATACCTTGACTCTTTGGTTGCTGATGATAAAAAAGTTCAATTGTAAAAACGAGGAAATGTAAATTGTTGCTGAATTTTAATTGATTAGAATAAAAGTGGTCTAAGAGTTATTTTTTTTTATTTAGAATCTATTTAAATTGAATAACACACAAAACACAAATTGCATGTTTACGTAAAGCAAAATCGATGTTTTTAATTAAAATGACAATGTGTGAATATTTATGTATGCGAGGTGAATTCGAAATTTTTGTCCGAGGAGTTAGTTTTAAGATCAATAAATCAGACTTAAAGAGATCTAAAAAGTGATAAAAATTCCAATGAACTATTCGTTTTGGCACACAATTTGTCTACAAGCATGTTGGGCCAGATTAAATGAAAAAAAAAACTGCAGAAGATACGAAAGCTTTTATTTCGGCCCACACAATTTAAAAATATTATAAATATCAAAATTAAATTAAATTTATTGAAAAGTTTACTTGTTGCTCTGGTTTAAGTATGTTCTCTTCGTATGGTACATTATTCGATAACGTTTATAGAACGATATGTTTATTGAAATTTAAATTGTTATTTATTATTACATGGTCCAGCTTCCTGGCTTAATAATATTACAATTAAAATTTCTCTCGAGAACGAAAATTACAGCTACATTATCCCAATCTGAAACAACAAAATAATTCATGACGAAAAAAATATTATTCATGCAATATAATAAATATTGAAATTTTCTTTCCCTTACGACTAATTCAACACGATCATATTTCAGTTTAATCTTACCTCGAAAAAAAACCATACTGTGCACGAGTTTTTTAATCCTCCACATTTTATATCCGCAAAATAAAAAAAATACGTATAATGATCCGGACCACTTACGACGTGAACTCGGTATTACATTTATCACAAAAGTATGCAGTTATACGTATACTTTTAAAGTATAATGCATGTCTGAAATATGATCTACTTAATATTGCCTACAATCTTCACGAATGAATTGTCAATTGAGAAAAAAAATGAATAAATAAAGTATATATTGAGGACGTGTTCGGGAATGAGAAATCGAGTAATAATAAAAATATCATGGAAAAAATTTCAACAGCTTGGCGAGAATGTTGAGTGAAACAAGGAAATTCAAATGAACGCCAGAGACTTCAATGCTCGAATAGAATACAAAACTGCTCTAAATCGCCTGGAAACTGTATTATTCAATCAATACTCATCCTTTTGCCGAGCGATATTTTTTATTGTCAATCAATTTCGAACTAGCATCAATGTGTTATTCATAAGAAGACAACAAGGAAAAATAAATAATTCAATTTAACAGAAAAAAAACTATTTTTTTGATAAGATTGAAAAATGATCTTAAATGAAATATTTTACATCGAAATTTATTTTTGAAACGTTTAATCTGACAATACAATTTTACGAATATACAAATAATTAAAATAATCTAGCATAACTGGTTTGAAAAAATTGACACAGTGAACAAGCCTTTTTATAATATACGACCGATTAATGGCACTTATCGTAAATACTTAAGTCCAATATACATTTTATTCTTAATTCAAATTATACATTAAATTTTATAAAAAAAGCTTATAGGTATCTCAAAATTCTCAAAATAGATTTTTTACACGTAAACATTGTATGGGAAAAAATTGACGGATTTAATCTCATTATAATGTGTAGAATCACTGATAATTTTATTCTTTAAAATCTAAATGCTGCAACATCATTATCAACTAATTAAAAGAACTATGATTTGCAAAAATGTAAGCATCGTTTCACATGTTGTTTGATAATCAAATGGAATCTTTAATTACGAACGTGTGCGGTAGACAAGTTTCTAATAAGTTCGTAAATTAGAATGATTTAAAGCTAATTTATTTCAAAAATAATAACAATAAAATAAATTGCAAGATCTGTCCCTACAGATTGAAGATTTGGACGTTTAAATAAAGCTTGTTAGAACAGTTTTATGAGCGTAATTAAAGGCATGTTTTGTCTCTTTTGTACGAGAAAATTTTATTTTATAGAGTTGAGGAAATAGTTTTTAAATATACATAATAAAGTAAATTAGCAAACTACAAAACTACAAAACTAAATTGCAAAATTATATCTCAACAAGAGGGTACAACATGCCATACAGCCAGAGAAACTGTCGAATTACTGCACGAGCCATTTTCTGGTCGTGCTATTTCTCGTTTTGGAGATGGGCATTGATCGCCCAGATCACGAGATTAAACGCCTTTAGACTTTTTCTTTGAGTTTGTGTAAAGTCAGAAGTTTATGTAAACAAACTTACAACAATTTAGTTTTAAAAGACAAAATTCAACGCTGAATTACTGAAATACTGCAAAATTTATAAGCAACAGCCCTTGAAAATTTCATGGAAAGAGCAGCACAGTCTATGCCACCAAAGCTGAGACGATCATTTGTCCGATGTATTTTTCTATCCATAACCTCATATTGTAGACTTTAAAATCAAACTAGATTTTTCGCTGACTTTGAACAGTTATACTGTTCAATACAATATATAAAATATATTGCGGTGTTATTTATGTAATATAATTGTATCGCCCAGATACGTATTTCGATTGTCAAGAAATCTTCATCAGTGGTCATCAAGTAGTATTAGCTCCGTAACTGCTATATGACTATCGTCACATACTAATGAAGATTGTTTCAAACTTTTTTTTTAAATAAATTTATTTATTGCCTTCTATACATTAAAAAAATACATTATGCAATGTGCTCAAGAAATAAAAAATAAAAATAAAATCTGCTTCTTCGGTGGAGATTTACCCTCCACCCAGGAGCAGCCTGGCTTGGAAAACTTGTGGAGAGAATCTAACCATTATTGGAACTCCCTAGACGTCATTTAATAAGTCTCGCGGTCATCGGCGTTGTAGGCGACGTGGAGGGTTGTTTGGATCTGGAATTAGGTTATTGACGAATGGAATTTTAAGATCGTTGTGAAGGACAGAATTTTTAACATAGTAGGGAGCATTTAGGATACAACGAAGGATTTTTGATTGGAAGGATTGGATGCGTTGGATATTTGAGGGTTTTGCAAAACCCCATAGCTCTACTTCATAGGTCCAGATGGGTTGGATTAATGTTTTATAAATAGTCCGTTTTGTTTTAATGTTAATTGTTGATTTGGGTCGTAGCAGTCTACGTAAAAGTCCGTATCGTCTGTTTAGTTCCTGTCTTTTTGTTTTAATGTGTGTAGTCCATGTCAGGCGTTTGTCTAGATGGAAACCTAAGTATCGTACATTAGTTGACGTTACATTTGTTTGTGGTCTATGTATATAGTTGGGTCAGTCAGTCGTCTGAGTGTGAATGTTGTTATGGTGCACTTCTCTTTGTTGATCTTGATCTTCCATTTCCGGCACCACCCAGATATCAAGTCAAGGTAATGCTGCATTATTTGGGACGCTTTTACTATGTCGTTATGCGTTTCAAGGATAGCTGTATTGTTAGCATATGTAGTTGTTATAGATAGTGGATGGGTTGGTATGTCAGCAGTGTATATGTTATATAAAATGGGAGCAAGGATACTTCCCTGAGGTACACCTGCACGAATCGAGGCAGGAGGCGAGAACTCAGCACCGCATCTTACCCTGAAACTACGATTGGCTAGGTATGATTAGATAATAAGGAAATATTGGGTAGGTAGGATAGTTTTAAGCTTGAAGAGCAGTCCCAATCAAAATAGCGACTTTCGACTACAAAAAGTGACTATTCACTATTTTGTAGTGAAAAGTATACCACTAATTTATAGCATACCACGAATTTGGTGGTATACTTTTCACTACAAAATAGTGAATAGTCACTATTTGTAGTCGAAAGTCACTATTTCGATTTAAGAAAGAAGGAATGAATTTACAACAAAATACGAATTCTCAAGGACTGTAGATACAAAACATAATGTAGGTAAGTGTACCTATGTATAATGTATTATACATTATTATTAACATCTAATTTCTTCAAACGTCTTATTATTTTGATTTTATATTTTTGTTTTCAATCGAAAACTATATTTCATATAAACTGTGTTAATTAATTGAAATTTGTCAACGCTAAGTAAAAATTCCAAAAGTAAATTAATTTGAGTTAATATCATTAAAGAAAAAAATTGAACCACCTCAAATAAATTAATTATAGTAACTATCATCAATGAATCTTTAATCTGAAACGCAAGTATATTAAATTGAACTCCATTCCAAATTAATGACAATGAATTTGTCTATGTTGAATTCTATTTTGTTTTATTCTCATAGTTCCATCGAGTTAAAGGTTCAAGGTAATGAAATATGATCCTATTTTGGAACATTACAGAACGACCTTTCAAAATTAATATTTTATAAATAAATATTAAATTTTATGTTTGGGATTTGGTGACTTCAAAATGTAAAGCAACGGGGTGTCAATGGGAAAAAGAAATGCCATTCTAATAAATTTTTACCTAAAAAGAAGAGCAGTATTTTATTAAAAATATTTTCATAAAAGACGGTCAACATTTTTCGTCGTTATTTATCTGTATAGTTTTGAATGATTTCGAAGAATTTGGGTGAAAAAATTTAGGGACGCGTTTGAGATTTAGCGAGATTATTTTGATCAGATGAACCTAATTTATCTCGTGGAAATCTAACAATAAGTTAAGTTGAAATAAAAATATTAACAAATTCCACTTGTCGGAAAGGCCATCTGTAACCTAATAAAAATTTAAATAGGTAACAGCATCCATCAATCTTTCCAAGAAAATGAAAATATATTTAATTTTTTTTATTGTTATTGAATTAGTGTCAGAAGTTCAGCTGTGGCAATCTGGTAATTTATTAGTGGCTTGATGGCCAACACTCTTCAATAATTACAACAAAGAAAATCCGAAACTGGTCCTGTTCCATTTCTTCCACTGCATTTAACAATAAATAAAAAAGAAGGTTCACATTAATTTGGTAACGTGATCTTCACTCTTGGCGCATAAATATTTTTATTAATACGATCTTCCACTCATGGGTGTTCGAATAATTCTCGCTTTCTCACTTTCCTCGTTCAAGATCTGAACTAATATTTTGATAAGATAAATTTCGAAGCTCAAATTTTCAACTCAATTTACGACATTAGCAATGCTATACGAAAATTTCTTTGTACAAAAAAAAATGTCAAAAGTTTGTCTGAAACGGTAAATTGTTATTTTATTGTAAACTAAATCCATAAATCCTAGATCACAAGATAATATATATGAGGATGAATTGTAGTTGAGTAAAAGAAGATGAGGCGACATCTCAACCGGTATTGGATATCATCTTGTTTCGGTCGCTCACACCGTGGGTCGTCTTTTGAACTAGGGCGACCTTTTATAATATGTAGAATGTAATAATCGTAAATTTGTTCAAATAGTCGAATAATTTATGAAACATTGACAAAAATATTTCGTGCGTTCAACACGCAGCTTAAAACCATTCTTCAGCATGGTATTTTATCTTTTTAGGGCTACGTAGTTCGAATTTTTTAAATCAAATTGTAACTTATATTACCTTACCCTTATCCTAAAGATCTGATGACAATCTCCAATCAATATTAAAATAAAACTATTACGAAAATATAATATTTACATTGTATTGCGCACATCAAGTAGATGCTTGTAAGTTTTAATTACATGATTAATTAATTTGAATAAAAATAAAAATCAAAAATACATTGATACTTATCTTTAATAATTAATTTATAATATGATCGTTTGATTTTTTATTAAAAATTATTTATAGATTGTATTATAAATAGAGAAAACGTTTATAAGTTTGTATTTCGCAGGTAATCTCCAAAACTACTAATCCAATTCAAAAATGTCCTTACCATTTGAAAGAAATACTATTCTAGATGAACTTAGAGTTTAGACTATATTTGATCCTAAAAGACGTACTACCTTGAATGATTTGAATGATAACGGTGTCCTTTTTGTATACATGAATGGATTTTAATGATATTTGGTATAAACGTACCGTATAAAAAGGAGTAATGTTTATCTTGGGGAAATGTGTTTTTCCTGTAGGTTAACTAAGAGAATAAAATTGTTATCGCTTTTACGCAGATATGAAATAACAAATTGACGTCATTTTTCTTATAGGGTAACAATGTAGCAAGAGGAATAAGACTCATCAGTCAAAGGTCTCTGAACTTACGTCTTAATCCCCAATCTTAAAAAATGGGTAGGTAGGATCTTGAATGCACAGATTACCATGAAACCCAAATCCTCATGGCTGCTTAAATGTGTATCTATCAACCAAAGTTGCAAGGGAGACTAACATAGTATGCTCCCTGTGCGGTGCTGTTAAAGATGATGCTAATTGTACTTTAATACACCTGAAGAAAGGAATACACTGGAAAAGGGGTATCCCCAGCTGAATGAGTCAAATAGTGTACCTATGATGCTCAAAGCCAGGAACAAATAGAATCAAATTGCCTGCCACATGAATCTCATAGTAGAAAAAAGAATTGAGCATTAAAGACAACGTATCCTCTTTAATCCTTGATTTTGAGAAAGGATTGCGGGACGTATGGAAACCGGATTAGCGGAGAATTCTATCGTAAAGCAAAGATGGATCCCATTATATAGTTATGCTTATCACGAGGCTAGGGTGGGCTTCTTTTCAGATTGACCTTTTATTCGGGGCATGCACTTACTACACCGATAAAAGGGCGAATTTATAAGTTGAAGATTTTATATGTTGATATTTATCCAAGAAATGTATGGTTTCTAAAGGATAGCTGTGGTTAGAAATATCTGTTTGTTAGTTTTCTAAAAGAAACTTAACACAAAAACCACGTTGCTTTTGTATAAGATTAGTTTCTGGAGTAAAGATTAAACATACTACTTTTTATCCTAGAAAAATAGATGTATCCTACAGAACAACTATATTTGGTCCAATGTATCTTATACAATAATCAAAGAAGAGCAACCTACGGACAGCGACCGATGACCCTAAGAGAAATGCTGGCAGACGATGAAGACCGAATAAAAAAGCTAATAGTGTTCTTAAAACAAGTGGGTTTGTGGGAACAGGTGTAAAAAACAGTTCAAAATAAAAGTGACCTAATTTGAAAGATGTGAAAGACAACTAAGACTAATAAGACTAACTAAGACCGCAGTTTAACAAAGACAACAGACGCAAATAACCGTGTAGTTGAGCGTCTTTAAATAAAGTTAAATAAAAAAAAAATATATTTAAAACAAAAACTATTATTTTTCACACAAAAATAAAGTATGGAATCAACATGAATCTTTATTTAATAAAGTTTATTAGTCAAATAATCGATATGTTACAATTCCAGAAAAATTTATGAATGCATGATTCCTGCAGGTTAGTATTAAACAAAAATTTATATATACTATGTAGTTCACAAGTTATATTTGTCAACTTCAAGAGAATCAGAGAAGCTCTTTTTATTTCCAATTCTTTTTGTCCTCCATTCTTTCAAATTTTTTTTGAAAACAACTCCAACGATTTTCTTTCAACTTTCTATAATCTTAGACTCATGGATGCCTACAACTTTTATTTGAAACTTCTTCCTGGGAAAATTCGAATAAGGACGATTCTGGGGTGAAGGTTGGGAATTCGTATATACCTATTATAGGTTGTATGCATATAGTTCTGTTTATAAGTATAGTTATAAAGTGCTTATATTTCTTTTCACCAATAGCGAGTTTCATAAATGATAGTAAAAGAAAGTACTGTGACGCCTCGCAGCAGATTTTTATTGAATGTTCACATAATAATTTCTTCAGTCAACATCTTTTTCAATGTTTTATAAAAGTGTATACTGTTACCTTAATTACTTAAAGACAAAAGCAAATATGGACCAAAACTAATGTAAGACAAATTCCAGTTTAAAAAAGTTACTTACTTGCCGTTTTTATTTTATGAAACTAAAAACTCAATGTTGATTTTATTTAAAGTTCCAATCGACCTATCATTCAAATAACTTTAAACGATATAGTTGAACATTTAATGATGAATTTTTGATATTGCTTTGAAAGATCTTAGGATTCATATTTGAATATTCTACATACTCTGCATTAATAGAACATTAAACTGATCTGCAAATAAAAATTTTTTCTCCTTATTGTTTTCATGCATAACATTATTTTTGGTCCTCTAAACGTGGAATTTAACATGGAAATAAATACAACACATATATTTTTAATCTTATGTTCATTTAATTAAAAATGATATAAAAAGCGTAAGAACTATTATAAAAGTTCTAAAGCACTACGTTTAAGTTTGATAGGAAATATATGATTTTTACAGTCACAAGGCGTAAAAGTTTCACTAAATCTATCTCATTGTGATGACAAAATCCAAGTATTATCGTAGTTTCTCGGGGGATCGACCAACAGAAACCGGCAAACATTGCGCTGACCATTTTCCATTGTAGTCTTTCAATGTGCAATATTTCCCCGTGAAACCTTAACACCACGCTCATCGGATACGGTACCAAGATTTTCAGGAAAAATATTTAAGTACAAGTCTAAAAAAATTAATTTTGAGTGACCTATTGCATCCTAGAGCTTTATAAGCAGAGAAACGTTCTTAAATCATTGTTTGCTAGTTGTCGGCTTTTGTATTGGCAAGGAAACTTATTGACTATTGGAAACTATTGACACACTTCTATTAAAACCGCCTACGATTTTTTTTCTGGTCTCTTTAACTTCGAATAATAAGCTTTATCCATCATAATCTTTTGTATTTGCGGACCTACAAAAATGTGTTCTTTTAACTTCGCGTCACTGATTCGGGGATATTTAGTCTTAAGATACTGAAAGCCTGCACCATCCTTATTCATAGCTTTTAATAAATGTTTATTAAGAAATAAATAAATAAATAATAATAAAGGTTTTTGAGATACATTTTTAACTCCAGGTGTGAAGCTTATTCTAATCGTAAGAACAATTTTGAAATTTCTATTATACATTTACTGGGCAACTCTTAGGAAATACATAAACTACACATAAAATAATTTAATTAAAGCCACCTATTGGCGCAGTGGCTAGAGCAGTAGTTCTCTCCAATTCATGCGTCAAGTAGTTCGGATTCGATTCCAGTTGAATCCTAGACTTAAGATCATAGATCTAAGATTAAAATTGACCAACAGAAATTTTCTGTGTTTAGACAGTCGTGATATGACCTAAGCAGTTAAAGCGACTTTAAAAAAAAGAAACTTTAATTAAATATTTACAAAATTAGAAATTAGAATATGGACTTTATGCAAAACTTACCAAATTAGTTTCTATGAAATTTAAACAATGTATTGCCATAAAAATTACTTACGGCTTTTTTCTTCTTTCTTTTCTTTCTTTTATACATTATTATAATATTTTTGCGTCATAAATTTCAAATAATTTGGAAAAAATTAATTAATATAAAAAATCTAGACGTGATGGAAAAAATTGGGCAACGGGAATAGCTTATGAGCATTAAAACCTTCATATTTATGATAACATTTTTTGAAGGAGGAATTCGTTGCAGACTAGTGTTATTTATTTGAGAGAAAAAAAAACTATAAATAACTATTCATAAAATGGAGAGATCAAAGTTAGAACTTCAAAATTCAGAATCCAATTTTTATCAGTTTTGACTCAAAAAGTTACATTTTGGAGTTTCAAATCCCTAATAAGTTTTAAGCTCTCAAATCAGTTAAGTGTTAGAGATAAACGAAAAGCTTTGCAATAAAAATAATCTAGATAAATTATACAATATTTAGATATTGGTTATTTGCAATAACCTATGTTCTTCTGCATTGGTATTCGTATGTGTATGTGGACGTTGGCACTGACGTCTCCAACGAGTAATTTCTCTTTCACACAGGTGTCCATCTTAAGATTTATAACAGTGTGATTCTCCGCATTTCGTTTCAATCCAGTCGCCCTCATCCACACCCTATACCCACCGCTAGGAAAAATGCACAATAACACCGACTATAAAAGTTACGATGTCGATTCAACTCAAACCAACTCCAGTCAAGAACTTGATTAACACTTATACAAATAAATGACAAAACCAATGAAAATAGATCAACCATAAAAATTCAAGCATACATATGTCTCCCATAAACATAATCCTTCTGTCTACCAAAGCCATAAAACCAAATAAAAATCACGCAGTAGTTACAGAGCAATATTGCTATTAATTTAAATCACGAATTGGTAAAATTAACAACTTAATATTCTTCGCATACCGTAAGTAACACGGTGTTATACTGACAAACATATAATCAAGGTTTATATTAACTCAGCAGTCAACCATGAAAAAAAGAACTTTTACGAACCAATACAAGCCCCGTAGCCTCCACATAAAGCTATCAACTTCAATATATTTTAATAGTTTGCCAATTATTAGAACTATCAATGATTTACAGGGCCAATAATAACTAAATGAATTATGATAAATATGCAAGTGTAGGCAAAGAGTTCAATCATTACATTATTAATTAACTATTGCCTATAAGAATGTTAGTGGAATTTATGTAATAGACATGCATTTTCCATCAATCATAACATCGCATTTAATCTGTACAGATAAAAAATTAACTGTGAAACAAGTTTTTTTTTTAAGTATTTACTCTCGGTCTTATAAACACTATCTAATAATTCTTTACTCGATTAAAAAAATACCCTTTGATTATTTCCATATTTCTTATTTAACGTGATCGATCAATTAAGCTATAATTTATTGATATATATTAATAACTAGAAAGACAAACAGGTAATAGAAGTAACACTTATCGAAAAGATAAAAGACCATTTATTTAATCAAAGCAATTATTCTTTCAACATTAATTCAATTACATTTAAATCACAACGTAGTATTTTTAATTGGTCTCAAAGAACTTTAATATCAGGATAGATCAATTTTTTCTGATTTAAGTTGCATAAATATGAAATTTAATAAATTTACCTATACAAAAAAGAAAATATTTTGCAGCGTATTAAAAATTAAAAAGTTATACTTAATTATATTCAAAAAATAAGTCGAACGTACGCAATTTTTTTTTCTCTTGTAAATAAAAAAGAAAGTGAATTTAATTTTAACGCCAAAATGACGAAAGATTAAACTAATAGCTTAATTAAATTTACTAAATGGTTTTTGAAATATCAAAATATTAGGTATTCGTGAACTTAAAAAATTAAAATATTTACAATATGAACAGCTAAGTAAATAAAAATGTTAAGAAACCTTAAATAAATACTAAAGACAAAAACTGATTGTGGATCAAATTTACTACTTTGTTTGTACTCGTACATTTATGTGCTTTATGAAAATTAGAAATATTTAAAAAGATATTTTTCTTGAAAAATATTTCTCTCTATTGACTCTGATAAAAAATGTCATTAGTGACGTTAGTAACCATAACTAATTTTCTAGTATTTAAATTATTGTTTTAATTGATTAAATATTGATACTTTTAATGAATACTTGAATAGAGCTCCTTAGAACTATTTTCACATTTAAAAGAATTTTTATATGAACTTAAGCGAAGAGCAATAACTTATTGTATCTTATTAATTATTATCTTCTAGGTTTCAATTTCATTTTTACCTAATAATTTCATTTAAGATTTTGTAACTAATACTCTCATCTCATAGACTCATTTGGTAATTTTAGCCAATTTCGAATAACGATTTTCAACGCAGATTTTTTAAAGTTAACTTGTCAATATTTTTTCTTATATATTATAATAAAATATGTGAATGTTTTTAAATTAATTAACTTGCTTTTGCATATTTACTTAAATAAAAAAGTTATATTTCCCATCAAACCGATTTTTATCGTTCAACAAAATAAAAGGTATTTCTGCATTCAAATGTAAGGCATACGGAAACTTTTTGTTAGTATAAACTAGTTTAGTTTTTATTTACGTATGAGATTGGTACTTAACATAATCATTATCTGCCGTTCAAAAAAAAAAAATAAAAGATTTTCATGAAAAATAACAATATGTCCAACAAAGGGATGCTTAAATACTTAGTCGTTATTGTTGTCGGTGAGCTTATAAACTTGTTGATCCAATGAATTTTAACACTTTTCCGAGCTTTTAAAAGATAAAAAACGATCCAATAGATCGTGGATAATAATTATTTAAAATAATCAGTTAGAATTATATCTGCTATAATCACTTATATTTAGTAAATACAACGTATTCGTTGTGGCTATTATTTTAAGTACTTATAAAATTTATATGCAATATAATACTTATTTGTGCGCTCATTTTGTTTGTTACTGCAAACAGCAAGATTCATTAGTTTTTAATTAATACAATAATAAGTAAAGCTATGCACAAAATTTAAAAGCAAATATACACAATTAAATTTCAATGAAATAATAATGTATTATTAAATGTTTTCTTAATTAGAGTAAAAGATGCACTGCCTTAATTGTTTGATTGTTACTGAAATTATAAATTGGTATAAAGATCCAGGTAGAAAACTGAGTTCGAAACTCAAAAGCATAACTTATTGTTGGAGGAAAAAACAATCTTTAAGTAAAACGATTTAATTACGCTAAATGTATTAAGATTATATACAGAGGAAATAATAAGTTTAACTTTCACCACCCACAATAACCATGAACGTTCGGACAAATAGTTGTTAGGTTTTTATTTTTTATTTATGTAAAAATAATGAATTAAATTCATTTTCATGAAAAACGTAACTTTTCATAGAGGAAATTTTTCTAGGTTATGAATTTATTTCCATGTAAGATTCTTTGAGCTACTCATTGTTACGAAGAGTCAATTTTATATGGATCACAGAAATCTTGAGTTTTTAGCCTCAAAAAAAAAATACGGAACGAAAATCGAGATTAAACTTATGAGATTATCAGTGTAGTATTTCGGTAGGTATAAATAAGTTTAATTAAAAACGTGGAATTCACTATTTGACTTGATTTTCAAGCTACTTGGCCTAAATTCGGTTTAAAATCAACCCGAAATTGAGTCAATTATTAACATTTATATGTCGAACTTAGTCAACTATTGACTTTAAAAAATGCCCAACTACTTGACTTGACGAATCCCTAAACAGAACAAATATGATTTTAATTAAGGATCATATTTAAGATGAACTTACAAAAAAATTGTTAAGCTTTGGGGAAACTATTGTAAAAAATTGTTATTACATGAAGTGACTTTACGTAAATTGTTTTAGCGAATTTATCACTATATTTATATTAAATTTGGCAATTCGTGATTTAAATTAATAGCAATATTGCTCTGTAACTACTGCGTAATTTTTATTTGATTTTATGGCTTTGGTAGACAGAAGGATTATGTTTATATATATCACTTATATTTATCACTACAGTGACAGCAGTAGATTAAGTCACTATATGCACCAGTAATGCTCAGTTCGATTTCTGGAAAATATGCATGTATGTTTATCTTATAAGATAAGATATTAAACTTTAAAAATATAGAATAAGTACCTAAGTGTTAAAACAGCATAGTAAAGTATTAAATTCTTAGAAAGTGAGATGCAATGAAAAATTAAAAGGTAAGTTGTGAATTTAATTAAATTAAAGAGTTTTTGGCGAAAACGTTGTTTTCTTAGTGGAAGTGTCTCGAATAAATATCTAGTCTATACGGTTGAAAATCCTTGCTCTTATATTTAAATATTTTAAAATCAATTTTGTACTAAGTACCGATTGCAACTAACAATAAATGTTTTATAACAATCATAATTAGGTAGGGGTTTGATTTTAGTTGGTACATATTTGGTTCAACATCTTAAAATATATAAGTATACGTAAATTAAATAGGAAATAAGAACGGTTATAAGAAAACTAGAGGCATTGATAAATTTTTTTTGTACTAAACGAATTTCGTATTAACAGTTAAGAAACATCTATGGAATATTGTCAAAGATTCTTTCAAATTTTTATTAAAATTTAGGTATACTTGTAGGGACATACGTACACATACATCTTCACAAAACAGCACCATAACTTTTTGGCGTTTTTAACATTTAAGATCTTATCACGGCTATCTAAATACAGAAAATTTCTGTAAGGCACAATTTTAAAAATATCAAGGATTCACCAGGAATAGAACCGAGTACCAGTGACGCATAAAACGGAAGTTTAACAAATCTATAATTTATTATTATTCTGAGAAATTAAGTTATTGTTTTATTATGAACATTTTTAATTTTTCCTTAACAAATTTTTACAAATAACCCTAGTGTTTCTAATTTTGGTCAAAGAATTAGTTAAAGGATGAGCGGTAATTAAGCTTGCGATTATTGTTTCAAGTTAGAAAATGAGTATATTTTGTACACTCCAGCAGCGAATTTTATTCCACTTCAAAAGAATAAATATAACAGCAATATTTAGTTAAGGTGTCATATTGTAATTTCTTATTAACCGGACTTCGTTTTAAGGGTTTTCGTTGTAAACGTTTTCCACTGTATATTTAAAGATGCATGTTTATAACTGAATAGGAAATGTACTGAGTTATAAATAAGGAAGTAATTTTTTTTCATTGTTTTTTTTTTCGTTTGATGAGCTGAGACAATCGAAAAGCATGAACAATAAGTTGATGGGAAAACGAGGACCTACCGAGCATCGGTGAAAATTGATGGTGACATTGGCGGAAATTAATAGCTTGTCGTGTTTTGATATTCGTCCTGAAAACCGTGTGCCGTGGGGATATCATGTCATGATGGACGAGAGAATGGATGTTGTACGTTGTCAGTTGTGTTGTTATTGTATGTAACCTATCCCAATGTTAGAGACGTTATATCGCGTGGCGATCGCTGATGCGGCTGCTGTTCGCGAACAGCACAGGGCATGTCGATAACATCACGACAGATAAGTCCGATATGCATATTTACCGTCCTCTTCGTATCTAGAACAAGGTGTGCTGTGGGAAAACAAATGTTAGTGCGGGGTCAGCGCAGCTACCTGCGACATCAATAACGAACATCATCTTCAAAAGAAAAAGAAAAAAACCACGATGCAAATATGAGAATTTTCTATTTGTCCACGTTTATAGAAATCAATTAAGATTAATATTATTTTATACTAGGCCTATATAATTAATGCCAAACGATACCACTTTCAAATGAAAACGCCGAGAGCCGAAAGTGCAATGCGGCAGACTTGATTGCCGCAGGACTGATTTGCTCTTGGTCGACATTTAGTTAGTGATATTGATTTAGACACTACTGTTTAATTCCCACGTTCCCGTCATAGAAACGTCAACATTTCACGTGGTCTTCGGTAAAGAATAGCGCTAGTTCATCAAGCCATAAGTTCAACGAAGAGCGATCCACATGAAATCTATTTACTGAGAATACGGTCCCATACTTTGGTATGCGGACATCTCGTGCCCACATGTGCGGACATTTACCATCTATAATGTGCCCATTTCTACCTCCACATTAATGTTTACATGAGCACCTTCATAAAATGCTTTTTATCAATATTAACACTCAAATATTGAACGAGAAATATTCAAATTTAAAACAAACACGTTTGAAGGATCGTAAATCAGTTAAACATTTATACACGCGAATTCGACTAATTATTCTTCGTTAAAAATATCGTAGCTTCAAAATAAACGTAATGAGCATCGAAGAGAACTAGAGCTACAAATAAACGGTGCTATATTGAATTTTAGGAGCGTCCTATGAAACTCATGTAATATTAATAGAAAAGGTGAAAAAAGTATTTCAAAAACATTTTTTTTTTTTTTGGATATTGAATCGCTGAATGTGTGTGCGTGTGTGTATGTATGGATATGGGAAATAATGTGTGTCCATATATGATGAGTTTACTATGTTGCTTTCCACTTTCACCTGACAATTGCCAGAAGAGACTTGCGTAAAATGAAAACAACCGTATCTTTCATGCCTTGGATGCTGAATATCTTTATCACACACGAATTTACTATGATTGAACGTTGACCCGCGCTCATACACTTGCATCCACATACTAAAAGAGAGATCTTCCACATATACCATATACATCGGGGAGCATCTTTTACTCTTCTTTTTTCACATTTTTCAAATTGCATCGCATGAAATACATTTCATGACAAAATTACCAGTTTAATTTTTTGATTTGTTCCTGGGCATTTTCGGTATCGGAGATGATTTATTTTATTTCATTGTTCACGAATGATTTATTGCCGCAGATGAAAACCGACCGATTTCCTCAATCGTGACCAAAAACAAGAAGTTTGTGATTAATTTCTTGGGTCATCTGATAAGTAAGATTTGCGCGTACCAAATCACGAATTAAAATTTCAATTTGGTTAAATATAACTAATAGAATCAGCTCGAAAAACCTGTTAACCTTGCGAGTTATCATTAAAATGTTTCAATATAATTCGATGATAACGATTTATTTTTTTTAAATACTAGTGCAAGACGTGATATTATTTAGAACTTGTATTGTTTGAGAAAAGTTTTTCGTTGATTTTTGTTTAATCTGCTGTTTTATATTATGATTATTCTAATGTTGATGATCGTACAACTAATGGAGGAATTTGGATGAAACTTGGTTGACTTAGTTAGGTTCCCTGGAGCGCGCCGACCACTTAGTCGAGGCATTAAGACCTTATCGTGCGTGTGATATATGAGAATTATCGTGGTCACCATCGCCACAAGATACATTTTCGTCGTTGTACAATTTAATGTATGTTATTAATTAGGAACGAGTTTTTAATGACGACGACGGACCAATATGGTGATTTTGGAGGGAAAATGGAGGGAGTTTCACGAGGAGGTACATGTTTGCAGCATCTTCATACTCGTCATATATACAAATGGTCCAGATCTGTGGTATTCTCACGTGCGCAGGCGGGCGGGTCCCGCTGACCCCAGTCTGCCGCGCCCGGGTCAACTCCGGGTCACCGCAGCCATCTATGTTTTAATTACCATACACGTAGTCATCTGTTTCTATACTACACAACCTGCTTGGTCGTAAATAATAGAACAAGTCACAGAATCTTAAAGCGCATACAAGGCGCTGCGAGGTTCGCCGTCTTTATTTTATCTTCGGGGTGGACCTAGGAAATGTATGGAATGTATCACAATGTAGTTATTATATATACACTAGATAGGTGACAAACAGGATCATAAATAAGACGGCTACATTCCGAACATTGCCGAAAATGATCACACTCTATTCAATACATCGAGAATATATCAATTTTACATAAATATATCACAAACGCATCTTTTATTTATTATACATGTACTCGATACTTTCCGTGTATAAGAAGTATAAAAATTTCCTATTGAAATTTTATCCATGAAATAGTACAAACTCTTATTCATTGTTAGTATTTTCAAATTTAAAAATATATAATATGTTAGTGCCAAAGGCTAAAATTTATGAAATTAAAGAAATAATAAAAGAAAAAAATTTTCATGGAAAAAATAATAATTTTCTATATACTTTCAGGCAAAGCTTTTATTTCTCATTAAATTACTAGAATTTAAAGCAGGAAATTTAGCCTATGAGGCCATAGATTTGGCTTCTTAAAGATTCCTTTATTAACGAAAAGATTGTTCAAAGTTTTGGAACTTTGAAAGGATATTATATTGAAAGAAAAATTATTGCCTTGGGTTACTTATCTTTTTTTTATATAAAGGTTTTAATCTTGGTGACCACTTTAGACGTGAATTTCAGAAAAACAATGTCAACAAAGATTATATTTTAAGTGCATTTTTAACGAAGGGCCTGCAATTCAGTGCATATTAAATACCTATATTAAAGTATGTCACTTGTGAATCTATAGAGATGTACTTATATATTTTACATTGTAACAAAATGTTTATGATAAACGTTTAAATCAACATTTTAAGATATATTTACTGAGTGTCTCATGAAATGCAATTTTCTCAAATTTAATTTAATATATTTATTATTTAAATATTCATTATCTGCTACACTCTTTAAATTAGATTCAAAGCTTACAAGCATCCCCCTTTAAGTCTCAAAAATTTTAACGCGCAATTGACTTTTAAGAAATAAGATTTTTTGATTTTTCTTAAATTTTGCAATCAGATACATTTAAAATTCATCATAAAATCATCATTTTTATAAGTAAGTTATATTTTTCACTACAAAAGAATATTTTAGTTGTTCATTCATTAACTTCACTATTATTGACAGTTATTATTGATTTTCCAAATTTAATTTTAGATAATTTAAAACATACTAATTAGTATTTTGTTTGTGTAGATCATTTATTTTTAACGTGTTATAGTTATAGATTAAAAAAATCATTAAATAGCCAAATGAAAACCATAAGTACTACAAAAGCCTTTAAAAAAGCTCTAAAATAAATATATTTTGATTCTAAATTAGCAAATCAAAATCGTTCAATTAACACTTGGGCTTTAAAGGTTAATATTATTGCTTCTACTGAAATGATAAACTGATTATTTAGTGAAGATGAAAGGTTGCAAAATATGTTACTATTAGCACAATCTAATTCTTTACTTTAATTAGGTAGTAGCGTCTTATTTATAATATTTAAATCGAGATAAAGCTGTATCATCAGATTTAGCTCATGGCATCTTTAAGCTTTAAGTTTATTCGCTTACAATAAAACAATAATTGTACATTTTGTAATAATATCTACTAAATTAATAACGTGTCATTAATATTGAAATTTTAATTGTACTGTTTGCTTATAAAAGAGAAATCTGTACAGAAATAAAAATTGTGTAAGAATCATATTATGTGCCTTTGCATGTTTTTCAAGAAGTGGAAAATAAATATATAAAATTAATATTTATAGCTAATTAATTTGCTTCTTAGCCGACATTATGGATAGATGGATCTAAATCACAACAGAAGAATCAAGTCGAAAAATTCCTCGAACAACAAGTGAAATTTCATGTCGCCTGATAGAACAATGTTTGTTTGGAATTGTTTTAAAATAAATTCTGGTGATTTATGACATGTTTTGAACGGTTTTATGGACATTAATTCGCTATAAAAACTACTCTGATATTTAGATTATAGATGTAGGGGCGATATAGCGTGCGAGGTCCACCCAGCCAGGAATGCGCTCGCTCTTATTCCACAATGCTCGCTCGTCGCTGTCGTTGTCGTCATCAACATTGTGAATACCAAAAGAAGAAATTTCGTTTTAGAAATCTACTTTAATAATTTATTTGACTTTATGGTCCGGACACCGATATGGCACCGGTCCGAGAGATGTATAGTTGGAATAAGCTGATGCTGGGATACGAATAGTGGTGTGGATATGGTAGGATGACCTCGAATGTATAGAGTACATCGTTATGTTACTTGAAATAAACTGTATATAACAAGGTAAGCCAACGAGAGGAATATGAAATCGAGGCTTCTTTCTCAATAAATTTATGTCGCCGAGCCGGAGGGGCCCGGAGGACACCGAAGAAGATCAGCCAGCGTCCACCAGTGTCGAAACCACTTCTTTATGTAACGACGTTATTTATGCCTATTTGGTAGACAGCGGTATCTAGATCTTCACCTACCGACAAAAAATACATAAATTATTTTTATAATAGATTTAAAATGGGTATTGGATAGCGATGTTGACCTTTAAACTGACCAAAGAAGAGTGCTACGTTATGGACGATGGTGTGGAGCGACTGGTTTGTCCCTGAATATACCGTCTCCTATCATTTTATAGAATTGCTTTCCTGCGTGCCCTCTTCGTACAGCAATTACCCGTTTGTAAATAGCGATGTGTGTGTGCTCTTCATAATTAATGTTAACACGTGTGACGCAACCTCTTCATTTTTAATACACAAAAACAGGAAAGAAAAAGCATCAACATTTTTTTTCTCAATTCGTTGTAAAAAACACGCGTGCAAAACACATTTAATCAAATTCGACCCGAGTTCAACCACCGCATGCCACACGTCAAACTCGAACATTAAAATTGACGTAAAGTCACATAAAGATGAATCGATTTTCTTATTGTAAAAATTTCTCTCAACTCCCATAAGGAAGTGTAAGTAATGTTCGCAATCTCAACTGAAATTTATCGCTCTATAAAATATAAATAAATGCCCATTGATTAAACCAATTCATTCAAATCGTATGAGAAAAGAAAAATTGAAATCATCACAAATTTTCGTTCACCTATGAAAGATGCTCTCGTATTCAATTTATAGGTAAAATAAATAACATTGTTCGTAAAACGGCTATGTATACGAAGAACGCGTCCAAGTGATTTCGAGGCGATAAACTTCATCATAAATACCCTCCGCGCTCATGAAACGTATTATTAAGTCTGTTGTTCAAGCATTCATATTGTCTTAAAGCATTCAGAGGAAATAATGAGATAATTTCTTCAATAAATTTCAATTAATCTCGACAAGATTTCTTGTAATAAATTTCAAGTTCCTGTCCAACCAGGAACTGATGCCCAAGACGATGAGACTATTTTTTTTTTATTCATCATCGCTTCAAAATATATTCCACTTCGAAATATGTAACCTCATTAACCCTGGCCAGCGGGAGGTTATCATCTAGCAAATTTTTTCAAAGTAACCAAATACGTGTTTTCTATTTATAATTAACTGAAGAATATATAAAATATTCAAAATAATAAATATTGTCAAAATATTTATGATTTTTCTTGTAAATCTTGGACAAAATAATAATAAATAAATCACAATCATTATAAAAACTTGACAAAATATTTAACGATGTCTTTATAAGAGTTTAATGAAGTTAGATTTCAATCTGGCGCGGTGAATTCTTGAGGATTTTACCCGGAATTCTGATGACATTACTTGGTACATGTTTACGATTTATACATATGTCGCTCGACTTAACTTTCTTTCAATATGCATTTATACGAAATGTTGAGAAAATTAGAATACACTCGAGTTGAATTTAACGACATAAATAACGCTAAGTAATGTGAATTAGATTATATTATGTACACATATACACATTATATTGAACATACATACAGAGAACTAATGTAGGCATATATGCATATAGAAGGAACTTATATTCATTCGATATGTGACTTTACTGAATGGATCGCTAATTATATACATTATCTAACAATAAACGTTTAACGGCCCCTTCAGGTACTTTCTGAGAAGTATTCATTTCATTTTACTACTGAATAATTACCTTAAGCGTACGGTCGGCTGGCCGATTTGCGTTCTTTTTTCTTCTTAAAACAGATAATATACCAGTCTAGGTGCAATTCGAACATAAAAATTTTCGAATGTTTCATGAAAATTACAGTGAGAATTCTTGCAAAATAACAAAGCAAAAAAATGACAGTTTTGTAATTAAACTTTTCATTTTGTGAAATTCACTTAACGAGTAGATGATAATCTAGAAAATTAATTTGATTTGCATGTCATTTACGTGCATGCATGTTCATATGTTTCATTTCATAGTAGTAATGTAATTTAATCTCCAACTTAAAATTATGTATTAGATAATTTAAAATAGATTTAAAGTATAGATATTAGGCCGTCAATACAAGTAATATTTAAATTGATTGAAAGATTACCTAAATAGTTATTGATTTAGATAATAACAGAACATTAGTAATGTTGTGTGATTATTACAAAATAAAACTTTTAAAAAAATATTAAATTAAAGAAATTAACAATGAAGTCTCATCAGCGGTAAATCCATATTATATATATTAATTAATGGTATTTAACTGTTTTTTTCTTCTAAAAAGTAATAATTTAAAAATCTAAAAGCTTCTGTATGGTATTTATTAATTTTTTTTTTCAGTAAAAAAGTGACTAATGAAAATTAGCTTTGTTATATTATTATTGACATTTTTATCTTTCAATAAATTTGTAAAGACGAAAATAAATGACAGAAGAAAAAGTGGTGGTGTATGATGAATGAGGTAATATATCCCAATTAAGCTCTAACAACTCTCGCCAAGTGGCTAAATTTTTTGAGACACGTTGAAATAAATCGCGTTTTCGATTGGCCAATTGTGGTCAACTTTTCTTTTGAATCTCATCGTTTCAATTATAGCTTTTACTTCGTTAGTTTGTTATTAATGAATTGTAATAAATTGATTTGATTTGCTTGTTTAAAAACAGGCTAAGGTACAAAATAAAACAATTTTAAGTAGACGTATGTTTTAACTGAAAAAAAAAATCATGTCAGTGATCTTATTTTTTTAAATCATTTTCTTTGTTTGAATTTAACACTTTATAAACTTGCTGTAAATGCATTACATGATTAACACAAAACTGTCATTTTTTTTAAATTAAAGTTTTTATTGAGATCTAAATGTCTGTTACTATACAATATGAACACTTAATTAATTGAAACTGTCGGTAAGCGGTTGTCAGTAAATCGTTCAATAACGCTTATTGCTTTTAACAGTAGGATTTCGATTTAACCAAAACCTGTTAACTTAATTAACGAAGGTAATCAATAAAGTCAAACTTTTGACCTTTTTATTACAAACTGAATAAATTTATTAGGTACAACTTTTATTTTAATGTGACTGATCTGAACTTTTTATTCAATTTATGACGTGTGTAATGCGGAAGAAAAATATTAAACATTTGGTACACGGTGCATAAACACTTCTTAAACACTGTCCGCAGAGATGTGAAATTTAAGTTTTGTTTTTAGTTGCTATTCTTATTAGT
This sequence comes from Sisyra nigra, assembly GCA_958496155.1. Classification (NCBI taxonomy): domain Eukaryota; kingdom Metazoa; phylum Arthropoda; class Insecta; order Neuroptera; family Sisyridae; genus Sisyra; species Sisyra nigra. Next base: position 17,605,244 of record OY292315.1, on the reverse strand, counting down.
AGTTGGAGCACATTCTTACGAACTCGACAGAAATAAGACAAAGAATTAGGAGTAGTAGTTGCTGTGTTGATTTGAACAGTTTAACAGCATTGTATTGTTGTTGTATATGATAATCGTTATTATAAATAAAATTGATTATAAAACATTCACTACAGAAGATTTGTGTAACTTATAAAAGAAAACTATGTAAAAAAATAATTATTTAAAATAGGTAAAATTTTTTAGCAGACTTAGACTTAGACTTTTAGCAAAACAGTTGGCTCAGTTTCAGAAATATTATACCCGTATATATTATATACCCGCGTCGGGTCTCTTATTTCAGTTCTGGAATTTTTTCTGGTACCTACTTATGTTAACAAAAATATTGGATATTAGATACAAAAATCTAAAATTAAACAACGCGCAAGGCAAAATCTATGGTCAGTTGACGTCATTATTTCTGCAAATCACTCGACCAGATAAACGTTCTTTTAAAAAATCTGTAGATTCTCTTGCTGTATGCCATTTTGCATCATTCTGTTGAAACCACATTTTTTTCAAGTCCATGTCGTCCAATTTATTCTAGGTAAAAAAAGTTTAGAAATACGGAATTCGTAACAATTAATTGCTTCTAGTAATGTTCAATTGCTTAGAATGATGACGTGTGGATATTGCAATATTAGTGAGAGCTTTCGGAAGCATTCGGCTGACCACACAAGGGTTGCTTTCCATTTACACAAAAACGACTTCTGTGTAACGCAGTGTTCGATACACAGCGTTCCATTTATTAGAATGTCGAACACGGCTGAACACTGCGCGACACTCGAAAAAGCCGTGTTTGGCCGTGTTTTGCCCAGGATTACCAACACAAAGAGAAGAATTCTCTTCTCTGCCTATGCTTCCCTATGCTTATTAGTTATTCAGGTTCTTCAGGTTGGTATTAAAAAACCCAAAAATGCAGTCTAGTATTTGCTCTAGTCGCTCTAGTATTATTTTGAGATAACTCTGTTTTATTTCGCAGTGTTTCGCAGAGTAACGCAGAGTCGCTCTGTGTTAATAAATGGAAAGCAACCAAGATAAATACGCAGTAGAGTTTTTGTACAGAAGCGAATAAATTTTCTCAAAATTTTTAATTAAGGTAGACTCAAGTGGACTCAAATGGTATACTCATTAATAGAAATATGAAAATCAAACATTTTACGAACTATCTCGGCATAACTTTCGCTAAATTTGAAATGCGTTATACAATAACAAGACGCTGTTCTTTACTATAGTGGTTCATTTGTATAAACCTCAAAAACAACAGATCATACTCAAAATATCAAAAATTGAAGTTGCCAATTTTACTACAAAAAATAAAAGGAAATTTAAATCCGGCGTAAAATAAAATACAAATACACCAATACCTCGCTTTGTGTCGTTTCGTTTTGCGTTTTTTCGAAGTTGCGTCGCTGCTGAATTAGTACTAATTTTCACTGGGCGTCGTTAGATTTTCAAAGTTGCGTTGTTTTGGGTTCCAACAACAAACCATTTCTCATTTATCAATCAGAAAATCCAAGAGCTATGAAAGGTTGTTCATCATAATTCACTTTGCGTCGTGTTTTTTTTTTTTGGAACGTAACCACGACGCAAAGTGAGGTATTGGTGTACCAGATTATTTCTTATCACGCTTAGTTTGATACTTATTCCATCAGTTTAAATCAATGAGGGTACTTATTGTATTTATAGACGTAAGTACAAAGAGAATTGTATATAATTATTTCTCGATGTTTGATTTGAAATTCCGGTAAAAACTCTTCAAAATCCTGGTAAATTTCTATAATATTACCCAATTAAGATTTTTAAATATTTTTTAAGGAAAGGTACGATGAAAAAAATATTTCAATATTCGCATAGCTTTTTAAATTACACCATAGATAACAATACATTTTACAGTTAAAACAGGATATGTTCTTGGAAAGTCTCACAAAAGCTTATGAATGATTCCCCAATTTCATCATTTATCAAACATTAAAACGTAGAATTGAGCTTTGAACTTTTTCTATCCAAAAAGATACAAAATTTTCTTAACTAAATCGGATTATATTTAAAAATATGTTGTTTAAATATTATAGAAAAGTATTGCTTGTAAAAATCATAATTTCTAAAAACGTAAATAACTTTGTATTAAATGAAGATATCGTTATAATTATTTTAGATAAAGGCCAAGTGTATAAGAAGTAAAACAAATTTTGATCGAAATCTATCCAGTAGTTTTTGCGTTATTAGCGCACAACGACAAGCCTCTATCATTTTATTTAAATAGATAATCCATGTTTTGCTGTCAATAATTTCTAATTATTTTCAGTTCAGTTCTCAGTTACACTGTACTTAAACTGAATTTCAATGTAATAGAGAAGTGTTTAATCGAGTATAAAAGTACTATTTTATACCTATAAATTATATTCTCACGAATTAAATACATTTTATTAGTAAAATATTTTATTATTTTTTCAAAACTTCAAAACTAACATAAAAATGATTTACCACAAGTATACATCGCATCGGTTTCTTATTTCATGCAATTTCATACTTCTAAGGCATGCATTTGAAATGTTGGTGATATGCAACTGACTTGTATATACATAGATAAAACATTCGTTAATACCTAGTGTATGAAAAAATAAAAATGCAATAAGCTTGTTAGATATGTATGTATTTAAAAAATCGTTATCTATTATTGATTTTTATACTTACTCTTTATAGCTCTATTTTAAAAAAATTGAAAATAGAAAACTATCGATAAAAATCACATTAAATATAATTAATTAATTTAAACTACAGTATATCATAATTAAATTAACGCAAAGGTAATACAAAATTAAATCAATTAATTTTTTTAATTCAATTATAAGACATACCTTGAAAAACATTTAAATCAAATTATCATATTATTTAAAACTACTCCTAGTTTAATAATTAATTAATGACCCTGCTTGCATTTCATTTGTAGATATTAATTAATACTTTTCTTTTTCCAAAATGTAATAAGCAGATAAATTGTGTTGAATATAATAGTGATGCATAAAGAAATAGACTTACATTGAGTCTCTTGTACCAATAATCATGGTATTATTGTTAGTTTTGCTTTTCCAAACATACAGCAAAAACTCAGTTCACAATACAATTTCTTATATAAGTTACCTTAAGACTATTAAACTATTTAATTATGAGTGATTGACGATAATAATTTAATAATTATAAAGTTAAAAAATCGGCTATAATTTATTGACTTCAATTCAATGCTCAATACGTATCAAATCGTTTTTTCTTGTGACTTGTATAATAATTTGCGTAAAAAGGTAAAAATAAAACTATGAAGTATCACAAATCAAAGGAAAAAGCGATCATAAGAAACTTATGACAAATAAATATAATTATGTTAAACACGAGAAAAGAGAAAAATAATTTATTCTAAAAACGCCTTAATTACATGGAAGAATGAAAAATGAAAATCAGTTTTTTAATGATTTATAAAATATCATTAAATATATATCAGAATAGAAAAATAAAGGGGCTTGCTTCATAATGGAACTTGATTGAATATAAAATTAAATTAGAACAAAAAGTCATGTCAAGGTTGTGCTCTTAGTACTTACATAAATATCACTGTTTTCTCATTAAATTATGATTGAGCTATCTTAATTCAATCAATTATAATATACTTCAGAATGATAGAATACTTTCAATTTCAAAGAACTCGAGTGGGAAATAGTAAATTGCAAAAAATAACCGAGTTAAATTTGTCAGTTAACAATTTAACAATGTGAAATTAAGAACGTTATTTTATGAGATTGTCTAGGTTTTTTTTAAAGACTATGAGTGAGTGGATGTTTTAAGTTATTCGTCATGATCTGATTATTATTATTCGTTAATCGATGCAATATCTCAAGGATTTATAATTTATTCACGTTTCGATAAACGGAGAAGAGAACAGGCGAATGGTGAATGGAATATTTGAAACAAAGATGGTAAATGTGTATCACAAGTGATTGCCGGAGGCCATTAGATATTATTGCAAATGCCATGCGATGTTACAAACCGCTCACAACATTAAAGCAGGTGAAGACAATTGTAGGCCGATGGTTGAGGTTCATGATGAAGCCAGTGTTGTAGGTGCGCGTCATCGTGCTTACGGAAATATAGTTAAAGAAATAAAACCATACGCAAGCCAGCATAACCACTAATGGAACGAAATATTTTATTATGATCTAGAAAAAATACATTTAAACACAAGGCTTTCTTTAAAATAAGAACATTTTTTATTATAAGATTCTTTTCTCAAAGGTTAAATTCTTTAATTTTTTTGTATGGTTTCAGTTTCATTCTTTTTTATTGGCCTCTCTCGTGTTGGATATAGTTCAATTAATGATCACGTAAAAAATGTGTAGAGGACATGTTGAAGACTGATAATCAGTGGCGTAGCATACAAGGGGTAAAAAGACCTCCTCAGCTCCGGATAGCACAGATAGGGTAGCCAGAAAAGGGGGGTAGCCAGAAGTGGTTTAGTTGAATAACCCTATCTGCAGCAATGGTATAGTGAGTAAAAAATACGAAAAATTCGTAAGAACAAAAAAAAAAATGAATTTTTACTTAAAAATAGCATTTCAAATGGAATAACCATTTTAAGCACTGACCGAGTGCGTAAAGTCAATTAAAAATTTTTACTTGCAAAAATAAAAAATATGGGACGGCGAACTCATTATTCGTAACAACTGCCTATAATGAGAAAAAATCACGGAGTGTTTGAAGTTCTTTTCAAGTTTTTTGCAAGTTCTAAGTATAAAGTTTGTATGTAAATAAAAAAGAGTACAGAAAAAAGTACAAATGTACCTATAGATAATCCGTTTTTCTTACTTTTTATTATCTTTCAAATGATTCATTTCAGAGTAAAAGTAGCTTTGGAACGAAAATGAGCTTGGTACAAAACTAATTATTAATTTTTTGTATTAATTTTTTTAAATAAAATCTCCAATAAAACTTTTGAAATGTATCTAACATTATTCCTTTGGATATTTAATTACTACTTATACGTTTTATATTTTAATCATTTCTGCTATCCCTAAAATATATATATATATAACAGTACTGACTGTGATTGGCTGACAGATATCAACGCTAAAAATCATTAAATAAAAGAACATAAAAAATTGTTATTCCTGAAAGAACTGTGATTTCCACAAAAGAAAGGTTTTTCAAAATTTAATTCCAAAGTGGCTCAAAGAGGGGTTTTGAGTTTGGTATTTTTTCCTGTCAGTCCTGTTCTTATGCAGCTACAGCCACCGTTGGCTAGACCCCTGCTTTTAAAGTTCTCCATCATTATGATCTTATTTTATTTGAAACTACGGAAATAATCTATATATATAAGCGAAAAACGATCACTGACTTATCACGAGATCTCTGAAACTATAGGTCCGATCGACTTGAAATTCAACATAGTTACTCCTCTTACCACGTATACGCGTACTAAGAACGGATTTTACGAAAATCCTATTGAAAATGCATTTTTTATCGATTTTTCATCAATTTTCGTCACGTGGTACATTTTTGACCAATGGGCTGCCAGGATTTTGACATTTGTAAATTCATGGTTGCTTCAACGATTTGACACTGACGGCGCTACGGTAGCATTTCTCTTGAAACTCCAAAGACGTCATTGAAGGTAAATAGCTGATCTAACCTGCACTGATAATATTGATCTTTTCTTCTTTATAATTGATTATTAAACGTGACACTTTTATTATGTTCCTTACAAATTGTTTCACATACGCCACACGTAAATACAAATTTTATTGTGACTTCTTGGAAAATAATAGTACTTAGTACCTACTTATAAAATTTAACTCGATAATTGATTTGATTTTCACAATTTGCTTTAACACTTTTGATTTTCATAAATTATATAATTCATTATCTTTAATATTTTCAAATATAATACTTAGGAAATATAAACAATGAACTTAGAATATATTTTAATAGACGGGCATTGTATACCTTTCCAAATTGTCGAGATTTTAGATGACAGAGTGTGTTTAATTTCTAATATATCCTTATCGATATTCGGTAACGTATTAAAGTCCGACAAAATTCGAAAAAAAATTGTTATCCATGTATTTAATAACTGGAATCGGTTCGGATGCTTGACTCAAGAATTAAAACGACTAAGCAGTACAAGAAATTAAAATTAATTTACAAGTTGCACTGTTTTACACGACTTTTGTAATACATATTATAATAAATAAAAATTTTAATTTTCATGGTTGAACTTAATTGATCCAGTCAAATCCAGTGAACTCTCGATAAGTTAAATTCCTAGAAACCATAAATTTATAGCTAATTTATAGGTGGTTATCTTATCTATAGTTTGGTCCAACGTTCGCCAAACGTTCGAATTATCGAAGGAGTAGTTTTATTTATCCATTGTTCGATTCAGTGAGAGTAAAACTGAGAGTAATTCGGGAATCCTCTGTAGTGAATATGATAACATTCTTAAAAATAAATATCGAAGTATTAAAACAACACCCGTAAGAATAAATAACCAAAGCATACAGTTCAACTTAAGTGATCCCAATTAGGAGTTTGGCTTAGAGAGGTAAGGGGCCGTTAGGACTTCGATTCATAGAAGGGAAAATACACAAAGTTACAAAGAGATGCATTGGAACAAAAAAATATTTTACCTTATACACCCAACTTATAGGGAGTTAGAACGTATGTCAAACGTAAATTACGGGCAGGTAATAGTCCACTGAAAGATTACTGAACTGCAAATAGTGAGTTTCAAGGCAAGTTTTAATACGAAGATAATTATTTATTTGGAAAATTTACGAATCCTAAGCATCCTAAAATGTCCTTTAAAAGCCCTAAGCATAGCTAAAATGACTTTTTTCATATTTTGCTATGACGTTTCTATTAATCAATTATTTTTGTTTAGCTATGTCCAGCAAAGCGGGCGAATATCAGCTAGTAATAACATATTGTTGAAAAAACACTGTTTATCATTTAAAACAACAACTCGTTAACGCCAGATTTACGTCATTGAATAAAAGCTGAAGGTTCCTCTGTCCAATACCCCCCATAAGATAGGAACGATTGATTACTATCAAGTTTAGGTCCTCGTGGCTTTGACAGAAAATATTATGGTTTGTAAAATCAGCACTTAAATCGTTAAAGCAAAAGGTGCAATTTTATACACTTTTTTCGAAGTAGGTAGTGGAAGAAATCATATTTAAATCATAACTTTAATTAACTGTAATTGTGCTTACTAAATGCTTGTTAATGAAGATGAAGAACAAAACAGAGAATAGGCAGAAATGATTGTAAATAAAAAGGTGGGAAAAATCTTTCTGTACAACAGTGATTTTCAACCTTTTTTTTTTTTGTCGCGATACATTCTTAGAAATTTCAAAATTTGGGGGCACACTTACAATAAGATGAGCTGAAAATAATAATTACTTATCCTATGTAAAACAATCTATGATAATAGTTGTAAATGTAAAATAAAATAATATAAACTTTTAAAAAAATAGAAAGCTGATTTGGTGTTTATAATAAACTTATAATACATGCGTAATATTTTTTATTGTTTGAAGGGAGGAATTGAAAGGTACCTACCCGTTGTTGGTATTCCTTGAATTTCTTGAAATTGGTAGGAAAATAAAGAAAAATAATTTCTTCTCAAAGTAATACTTTTTTTTTCTCTAGGATTAAAACTTAGCGATTTATTAAAATTTAAGGGTAACAGGTGTAAGGTTGCAACTATAATACGTATCTAGCAATCAATGACGTCATTCCTAGTTCTAACAAGTAAATACCTAAATATAGGTAAAAATTTCGCTTTAAACTTCAACAATTTGGATAGCGATTTTATATACATGTATGTACCTTTGCTAATTGTTACCTATCAAAGTCACGATGACCAAAACATGACAGAAACCAATCGTTTCTTGTTGGGGACATCGCACATGGAAACTTTTAGCTTATATAGAATGATATGGGTCTGGCGTTCATGGGCTTTTAGTCTACTTTGAATCATTAGTTCATCAAAAATTACAGGAAGTGGCAAGGATAAAATTCTGTAGCTATGTTTGATTATATATTAATAAATACCTATTTAGATTGAAATATAATTTTCTTTTTCTGAAATTAGTTTCTGCACTTGTGTTTACAAAAAGGTAGGAAACTTGTTATTTTCTTTTTCAGGGAAAATATTAAATAAAATCATAGGTACCTACCTAAATCAAAAACGTCATCTTCAAGGTATTTCATGTGTCTTGTGTTGTAATTTGAAGAGAAGGTAGTTAAAGAGTAAAAGTAAAAATAGTTAAAAGACATTTAAAGACATTGCCAATTTATTTTTTGAACCTATCATATTCAATTTAAAAAAATGAAATAAATAATTAAATCTTTTCAAACAAGATTCATTTCTATTTCATTTGGCTCAAATTACATTTTAGATATTACACTCGTATGTGTAAAATATGAGCATGTCGTTAAAATGAGAAACATGAAGTGTTAAATCTACCAAACGCTGTACGCGTATTTAACATAAACACAACAGCTGAATATTATTTAGAAAACGGCGTTGTCAGAAGTCAAAATGAGAAGAAAAAAAAGTTTCATTATATTAATTTACAATTCCCTGGAGCAAGTTGTCATTTTGAAAAATTATTATCAGGAGCTTCACTTGTGAAATCATGCTCAAATTTAAATATTTTACAATGACATTAGCAATCACATCGCGCTAGACTCAAAATAATCCTTCCCCAATTAAATGATCACATCAAAATTTGACCTTTTTGAGCAAATAATTTATGCATGAAACACTTAATTCACTACGTATAGATTTATTTCGATATCAATATTCCACAGCGAAAGGTCACAACATAACTCAACGGGCAATTTAACATAGGGTCAAGATTACCTGAGCATTAATCGAAAAATTTACAAATTATCTTACATGTGCTCGTCGTTAAAGCAAACATATTTTATTTAGACTTACGACCAAACATATTTTTTCGAATGATAAATAATTTTTTTTTCAGAATTGAAACTGTGACAAAACTATTCCGAAAAATAATTTTTATGCAAAATTATGGAAATATATTGTTGAATTATTGGTCTTTAACAAAAACTAAATTATAACTTTGACAATAAATTAGTCAGAGAATAATATGAACATCTTCATAACTTACAATTAGGAATATTCAATTGAAATTTGATTATTCGGCATCGTCATACAATAATCTGAATAAATATTAAATAAATCTGAAAGAAGAACCTTTTAAATTTCGATTATTTATGAGACGATAGAAACTCTGAATTATAATTACGTCATTTAATGAAGAAAAAGACTTTTTATTGCTTTCAATAATTTTTCGTTGGATTATAATTTACGATATTTTTCTAAAGGATAAAAAAAAACTTTCTAATTTACGCGTGAGAATATGAGACATTGGCATTTTTAGATCAACTATTCGTATAAAAATCTTGCAAATTTATTTAACTATTTATTATACGTATATACAAGTTGTAACTGTCATATATTTTATAGAAACATCAATAAAAACTATAAAACACCTGCGTATTTTAAATGTTTTATTGAAATTTTCCCTATTAAGTATTTTAAACTAGAACAGTGCGTAAAACGTCCCAAATGCTAATAGAATACGATGAAAAAAAATTATCACTTTTTAGGGCGGAAATCAATAACAGTCTAAACAAATTCAATTAAATATTTATTGCTGTTCCTGTTAGAAATATTAACAAGCTTGTAATGAAACTATGTTATTAGTATCAACCCACCCAATAAAAAAATATCATAAATCAATTTTTTATTTGAAAAGAAAAAAGATACTGAATTAAAGAGAGTAGGTAACACATATCAGAGAGTTCAATGCAACAATATTTATTAAAAAAAGTATAAAGATAGATTAACCCTAATTATAATATTAAATTACGCCAGTAGCAATTAATAAAATACAACAAATTGAAGTACCTTGAAAATTGCTTAAAATGTTTAATAAAAACCAGAAGTAAAAGAAAGTTATAACTCGATTATTAAAAGCTTTACTTGAGAATCGGTTTAATATTTAGTTCGTAAGAAACTCATTGAAACATCTCTCGTTTTCATGTTGAGAAATTTAAATATGCATATCATTCTCCTGAATTGGACATCTATGGGCGCAACACTTCATTCATCCCACAAATGATTGTAATCTCCATGAATTTGCGGTGAGTTGACAATAAATGATAATATAGCATTAATTGTTGAAACCTTAAAAACACGATGGTCCTGTCTGTTTATTTGAATAAAATTAGTTCTTATTTTATTTAAATAAAATCGATGCTCTTTCGACCGCCTATAAATAATTTTTTTTTGTAGTTACAAAACATTTATCGGTTTTTTGTTTCAGAAAAAGACAGTATAACATGAATGACTGTTTTAAATAAGGTAATTATTATAGTTGATCATTCGACCTGTATTTCATAAGGAGGCAAATTTAAATTTTTACAATCAGTTCCAAAAAATAGCACTTTAAAAATTTAATAAACAAAACAATATAGTATATTAATCGATGTCTAGAAATTTTCTTACATATTTTTCAAATTTAAAATAGCTACCCGTCAATATTTTAAACATATAATTTACTGTCTTGTTTATATAGATATACATAGGTACAAGTATAGGATTAAAATCAACTAATGATTCATACATTTTTACTTTATTGCAGTTATATAAAACCTTTAGTTTTATATTTAAAAAAAAACAATATTCATTACTGCAAGTTTTTTATATTTTAACAAAGTAAAATATAAATATAATTGTTTATATACAATCTCTTTAACCCTTAAGGTTATACGCTCATTGCTCAGAATACAAAAATTTAAGTTCTTTTAAAACCATTTTTAATGCTGATAGTTATTGAATTATTTTACTTTCAAAAAGCTTACATAGTTTCAATTGAGAATTGTAAGTTAAAGACTGAAATGTTACAAAAGTGTATTGACATTTTTTTAACAAAATATATATCACGATCCAGGATATAATTACCATAAGTCAAAAAGTCAAGATGTCAAACGTACATGAAAGAGAAAGGAACTTAGCTGCAAAAAATAAGTGAAACAATGGGTGCAGTAAAAATGTTACGGAAGTAAAATAAATTAAACTATTTTTTCCACCGATTAACCTTTAAAAGAAGCAGCTTCGAGTGTTGTTGATTTTAAAAAGCTTGTGTTACAAGCTGATTGTAACTAAGCTTTTTTCAATTGGATTTTTTTGAGAGATGGGAGCACGGAGGGATATTTGCAGCTCCTGTTGCTTTTCTTTTATCAGGTGCGCCATCTTGAACATAGCGACAGGTAGTTGCTAACCGCGTCATATAAAAACCTAATAGATTTATTACCGGTGTTATATTGGGATGAGAGAACGAGTAGTTGCTTTAACCCTATCGGGCGCTACGATCTCTCGGAGATGGCATCGCTTACCATTATTTAATTACAGCACTTTGTGATCCAACAATTCATGCAGAGTATGGAATTCTTATTGTGGTAAACGAGCACCTCTGGAGTTACCCGTTTATTATTATCGCCCAACTACTCTAAACATACACTCACAAGGTTCTGCTCTTTGTGGTCATTTTATAGCGATTTTATATCGGGTGTTTTTACTGCTCTCGTGTACAATTATTATTTGTGCAATGATTGTCTTTGTATGGGCGAAAGTATTTTGATAAAAAAGATTATGGCCATGCGGTTTTAGCCAATTTGATGGGAAAAACAGTCGGAAAAATTGCCGTTTCAATTTTTAAATAATTTTATCCAACGGATTATGAAGTGTGAGAGATTCCAGATTGGAGGTGCAGAGTATTTGTTCAAGACTTTATGATTGTAACATTTTGTTACATTTAGTGTCTATGTTCGACATCGCGCTTCGTTAAATAATTGTTGCCATTTGGCTTGAGCGTGAATTGAAAGGGCCATAAACAAGCCATCACTCTGTATTTCACACCTACAGAGGAATTTCTATCACACATGTCTGACATTTCTGATGCAATAAAAATTTATATGATGCTCAAATGTATATAATAATTTTACTATTTAATGTTAAAATCGTTGCGAGCTTGAAAATAATTCAGGCTAATAGCTAAGCGAAATAAACAGCTCACTGACATTTTCACAGTTGGTCGGTAGGAAGACATGGAAATAAAATAAACGTTACGTCTCTCGTTTTATTTATACGCATATATTTTTTGCGATCGCGTCGCGTCTTTTGCCATTGCGTCTGCTCTGCACTGGCTTCTAAGATGCATCAATGCAATTGATTGTACGCAAATTAGCGGATTGTCGTCACACAAAAGTGGCCGCCACAGAACAACACAGGTCGCAACTGTTTGATTTAATTAATTTGCAGTTCATGTAAATTGTAGTGCTGGAATTTGCCAGGAGTCTTCAACATATTGTAAAAAAAAACAATCCACGCCAACCAATGTCACATTTATGGATGTACTCACTGATATACGTGCTATAGAAATTCAGCAATTAACATTTCAACAGGTTGATTACTAGAATTAAAATCGCTCCGTGTTGAATCGGAAGATACATTTATTTCATTGGAAACAAGAAAAAGGAAATACATACGCTACATATTCCAAAACGAAACTGTTCAATACGGAATGTTACAGAAATGTAACGCACTATATTAGGGACCTCAAATAGATGTCTTCTACAATCAATGATTTTTTTATTTTATCAAGACATGCTTTATGTTAAAATATTTATATCAGTAATTAAGTAATCTAAGTTGTATTCCATGTTTATTAAAACAAAAAAGTCTAAGAGATTTGGATAGAATTACAAAATTAAGCATTCATTCTTTGAGCTGGAGAAAAACAATAGAAAAAAAAGATAAGTATAGATATGTATGTTTAAAATCCATTTGTATATCCTTCACAAGCAACGTGTGTTATTCCCAGACTTTTTAACCTATAAACTTGTATCTAAGATAGAACTTCTTGGATAAATGAGCTGTTTTCTTTTAAAATGGTATCAGTCAGTTTGTCAAATATTAAGTTAATGATATACATATTATTGGCACTAAAAACAGTTTTCAAAAAAATCAAAATTTTTATATTTTAATCAATATGAATTTACATAGTAGGTACATATAATTCAAATGCAAAATATTTAAATCTTAGTATACTTCATAACTACAGATTGGGATTCATCAAGTCAAGTAGTTGGACATTTTTAAATGAATTGTGGTCCATATTTTGGCTTGTACATAAAACAACTTATGAAGTCAATCCTTGCAGTGATTTTATATTGAAATATTAACCTTTGACTCGAGTTAAGCTTGATTTTAAATTTAATTTAGGTCAAAAAGCTTAATCAAGTTAGTAATGAATCTCTAACTACACCACTTTCAAAGAAAATGAATCAAAATATTCTTTGTCATGTAGCTGAATTTTCTGGAATCAATAATTACTTTATAGACAACACTAAATTAATCGCAACTTACAACTTTTTAAAATTAAAAAATCTTACCTATTATTTATACAATTTAAATGTAGGTAATAGCGTATTCTAGGTTTGTGTGATAAATCCTTGATATGAACAAGAAATATTATCAAAATTTGCAAAAGTTTTACCTAAGAATTCCCAATTTAACCACATCTATTAGAAACGTTATAAAGTTATTATAATAGGATAAAATAATTTATAGAATAATCCTCCAACTAGACTAAGAAATTGACTTAAGAGGGGAAATAGGTGTAGAAGTTACAAAAAATTTAATTTTTTTTCTTTCCTAAATCTTTTATATAACTCTTGAAGAATATTCTCTGAATATTTCAGAGAATTTTTAATTGTGTTTAAAGTTATAAGCGATTAAATGAGCATCCCTCGTTAAAGGGTCAGAGCTCATGACATGTAGTACCTACCTACGAAGCTTCTACTTTTTTTCAAACTCGTTTTTCTTGAAACTACTTTAATTTCTTACTTTTTAATTTCTGTACACTCTAGCGGAGTTTTTGATAAATCCTTATCTTTAGCATGAAAATTATTACCTTGAGGATGACACAAACTGCTTACTTAGATGTGACTTTAGAAAACACTTTAATATACTATTGAAGATATTCATTAAATGACCTCATATAATGCCAAAAACATTTTTAATTCTGTAAGGGCTAAATTTAAAAAAAAAAACATTAAAACGCCGTCCTACACCTATTTCCCTCTTAAAAAACAAAAGGAGTGAGAAATTTGAAAAATATTATCTTAAGCATTTAAAAAAGTTTTAAATATGATTGATTTTAATTTTAAAAAATTACTTAATGACAGCGTCATGTTTCCTTTTTCTTTAAAAACTTGCTAAGGTAGGTATATGTTCCATATATTTTGTTAAAAAAACCTATATATACCTATATACCAGTGGCGTGCGGTGACTTTTGTAACAGTGCATGCGGTCAGTAGAAGGGGAGGGGGGGATTTTTTAGTTTAATTTTTTTATTTGTTAGACATTGTATTAAAGTATTTATTTTTAAAAATTAGCCTTATTCGACGCTCCTTCTTACAAAAATCATCAATAACCGCTAATATAATGTATTTAAAAACAACGAAAATAGTTCTTATCCTAAAGAACAGAATTTGTATGGCCTCTTGGTAAATAAATCAAAATAAATCAGTAACAATTAAATTCACTATACTATAGATTCAAAATATCAACCGCATCTGAAAACCGTCAATCGGCAATGTGAAGCGCTAAAAGAGATAGTATTCGACCATACTAGTGCGCCTGCGCGACCAATTCAAAGCAAACAGCCGCATCAACCCGCATGTTGCGGTCGTCTGCGCATTCATTCGGCTTTTGCCGTTCATTTGATTTGCTGTTTTATGCCAATATTATGAGCAATACCTTTTATAATTACGTAAATTAAAAAATGAAATGAATAAATCATAAAAAATATTCAATTTTTAAAATCGTCGTACAAACCCAAGGCATACGGCGCATCTATAGCATGTATGGACCACACGCCGCTGCTATATACCTACCTATTGCTCTTACGACCAAAACTTGTATATATGTTTGTAGGTAATTTAATTAGCTTTAAACTATGTGAAAAGGGGTCTGTAAGCCTTGTTGTTCTCTCAAAATCTTAAAAAAAAACACATAAAAGGTAAAATTACATTTTCCCAAAAATGTATCTAAACACTTTTTTGTTGCATGAAGTGATTTTTAAACATGTATGACCTCGGCTGGACTCATCCGCATTACCAGTCGGCAAGCTCCAGCCCCGCAGAGCTCCTAAAACTCCTCTTTTGTAAATGCAAGAAGGGGTGCTGAGAGGTGGCTGCACTTTCCTGAAAGTAGGGCTTAGATGTTCTGCGATGTGTGCTACCTGATCTGGGGAAATGTGCAAAGCTGCAATGAAGAGGACGACGGTGACTAGCCTCAAATAAGCCCTGACGTTCCACTAAAACTGGAGTACTTACCAAAATGCGACTTTACCTTATATGGGTTCTTTACAATTTTGAGAGAACTACGAGGCTTACAGGCCCCGCTTTGTTGTTTATTTAAATTTAAAGCTAATTAAATTGTCTACACTCTACATATTATATTCAATAAGTTATGCTCGTAGGATCAATGATTTCGACGCAACTCCGATCCAAAAATGGTCTATAACTAAAATTTTCAATTTTCGAAAAAAACTGGCCTATTTTCAAAGTGCCTCAACTCAGTGACCCAATAACGTGCAGAGCTTCGGTTGAGCTTAATTTGTAACAAATTTGATGCCCTTAAAAAACGTGCAGAATAGCTTTCGAAGAAAAATGCATGGATTAAGAGATACCGAACAGAATCTGAAACAAGTTCAAAGTTTTCACGGTTTTTCTTCTATAAAAATTTTTCCACAAATTTTTGAGAGTTGCAAACTTGAGAATAGCCCTAATGGGTCCAAACAACATACTTAAAAATCAGAAATACATCATGTTTTGCGAATTTAGCTATTTTTTATGTCGATTTTGACTGGCTTAATATTACCTACTTATGGCTTTAGTTAATACAAACAGATTATAAAGTCACAAATAGAAAAAAAAGAAAAGATTTTTGGATGTTGTTAAAATAAAATTATTTATTATATATTTGTATATTATAATAGGAGTATTATTTATACGGGTATACATCAGATACGTTAAAGAAAATCTTTCATTGGATAAAAGCATTGCAACACTATAAAGTCTTGTTAAACTGCTTCGAGTACTTCAAATTGTTAAAAATTACACAAAGCTCCAATGTAGCTTTTAACGCGTGAAGAATATTTTTTAAGTTTGCTCTAGTTCAAAGAAAGAAAATTTGTTGCGAATTTTTGAAAATAAAATATATATGAAAATTATGAAAGTTTAAGGTTTGTCGAGTTTTGAAGTATTGAGCTTAAAATAACTTCATGATTACTTTGACTTGAAGGTTATAACTATTTCTTCTATAAGTATATACAAATAGTTTTTAAGTGAAAGAATAAAAATTGATTTTTAATAGTTTTCTCTAAATATTGAGTATAAAACCACTTGTGTAATACTTTATATCAATTAGTTTCACTTTAACATAATATCAGTGTAGTATATGGAAAATAGTTTGAAGATGTCAATTGTGAATGTTAAAAATAATTTGTTCAATTTGTCTTTGAGTGTGAAATATTTATATTTACCTTTATCAAAGCTATTATGAAAACATCTGAAGAAAACGATATTTTATGTAGACATTTTCATAATGCACATCTTCCCACATGATCATGCAACGGAGTGAATATAAAAGTGAGGCATGTGCTTCAATTTTTAAGCCGACGCGTTAACATTTCTTTTCTCACAGGAAGGTTTTAAAATAAATGAATAATAAAATTGATTTTCATTTAGCAGTAGACACGTTTTACTGGCTCAAACGCTCACTTGGTTCCTTCATAAAGATCATTGAATTTGTTCCATTGCATCGCAGTCACAATTAGTTAATACGTTACGATACATGCATGGAGCCAGAGGGCAAGTCGTCGCCATTCACAATCAAAGTGCAAAAGCTTTTTCTCTGTAAAATCCGTGCAAGTTAGGTGTAAAATTGTTCTTTGGCTGTAACGAAAGCTAGTGCCCTTTTGAAGTCGGCATATTGATGGAATGCACAAGCGGTGGTCGAAGCTACCATCGCGCCACTTGTAAGATTGACGTCCCAATAGAGCAGGGACCGCCTCTGATCTCTGCTCTGCCGGTGTTTATGACAGTCGTTCGCATATTTGTTCAGATAATGCAATATTGTTAAGTTATGTATGTGAAGTGGTCAATGCCCCAAAAGCCGCCGCCAGCGATCATATTATTATATTATTATTATTATTATTATTATATGTATGGAGGAAATGTAGGTATATTACATATGTGTAAGGTAAGTACCTTACATGAACATACATAATCTAAAGACTATTAAATATCATAGTACCTAATACCCTCTTATTTACCCAGTACACATGGAGGATATTTCGTGATGACTGTCACCTCTTCTATTCTATCTATCTGCATGTGGAAACTATCGAGTCTTGGCAATATCGCACATGAAGTGACGTCACCCATATTGTAGTCGTTTTGATGTATTTTACTTTTCTTCATACAAAAAATGAGAGGAACTGTTTTGTTGTTATTGGAAAGATGTTGGATGCTGGACGCTGGTGGTTGTGATGGACGGATCGTGGGAACCGCGCTAAGATCTACCAGCACCGGCCCACGTTTTCACATCGTACACACTTACACATTCATACTCATACAACAATAGGTCATCAATGAAGTGCGCGCATCGAGGCTTACTTGTCGTCGCAATTCTGTTTGATACAATGTCTTTATTACATACGCTCAATATGTAGTACCTATATATGTATATTATGGATATTCGAGGCACGGAGGTGGGCTCAGTACGAAAATATTTATAAAGTGTTGCCCCGTTTGAAGATAATGTTTTTATGGCATACAATTCACGACCGAAACGGTCAAATTAGTCGATCCAAAACACATGAAACTTTGACCCCATTAACAGTATACTCTATAATTTTAAAGGTCCCACTATAGAAAAATGATCACGTTCCATGAAAATTTCTTAATGAAATCTGACTTTAATTCCTCGGTCATAATATTATACGTATTATATATTTGTTATACCTACTTTATATGTATCAAAGTATATTTTGTAAAAATATAATTATAGCTTTATAATTACCACCTACATAGATAACTATATCATCAATAACTGTAATATGCAATATGTTCATTTTAAATATTTCATTTAAATAAAACATTAAAGAATTTATTTAGCTTCACTTGATGAGTATGGGCAAATCATTAAATCGTTTAATACCTCTGTATTCTTCAATTTGTTAAGAGTTGACAGTTAAATAGACAACACCCATAAAACATAATAAAACAATTCACAATAGTGTAACAATTTGCAATTATTGCAAATACTTCCGGGGAAATTAAACGTGGGTAATTTATTTGAATTTAAATAACACCATTTCGGTCGTTTCAGTCGTAATTTATGTTTAAGTGTTCATTTTACTTAAATAAAAATATAAATATCTTAAATATCTGAAATATCTTCATAAATGAAACTTTGTAACATAATTTAAAATAAAATGTTAAGGGGAAACTTTCATCAGCCAATGCCATTGTATTTAAACTTAAAGTATTGATTAAAAGTATAGTATTCTTTTTGTCGTATATTGATTAGTACTAACATACATCTAATAGATTTTTAAAGAAATGCTGTTTTTAAATGAAATTTTAAAATTTAAACAGCTACCATTAATTTGTTACTTGCAGTATAAGAATAAAAAGCTTTTATATTTTATGTAAAATTAAGCATAATTTTACATTAAAATTTGATGTTTGAAATACGTGATTAATTGGGATCCTACAAAATTGTATTTTCTTCCATACGCTTATGGAATCATAAACACATAAGCTTTAATAGAGCTTATTATCTAATTCATTCTTGTTAAGGCGCTTTTATTTTTTTTATATTTAATGCATTTATTACACAAGTAAATATTAATTTTGAGTTTTCTATGTTTGATTTAAAAGTCTAACATTAGCCTTTACCAATTACAGAACCAAAAAAATTTTCTTTGAAAAAGTTTGCTTTTGTAGTTCCTATAAAAGGAATTTAAAATACTAAGAATCTTTCGGTATTCCACTCTCATATTCGTGAACATACTTGTAAGTAAAATAGATTTTAAATTTACATTTTAAACGTTTTTATTTAAAATAATAGAGTTGAAAATAAAGTATTAATGGATATTAATAAATGAAATGTGTTCAAAAGAAAAAAAAAATCATACTTCCTTTATGTAAATATAAAATTTCTCTTATCGACCCCCAAATGTGACGTCCCAATGATACCATTATTCCAATTTAGTCACATACTATCGTCTATCATAGTAAAACCATGTTTCTTGTTTTATCAGACTTTATATACCTACTCTTAATATTTTATTCTAATTGTGAGTAAAAAACGGTACGTGACGTTTTGGTGTGGGATATTTTGGGCCGCCGTTTTGGCACAGGACCTTTTCCCGCGGGGGATTTCGCTCCATTGTACCGGGGTCCTAATACTATGCGGGGGTGGTTTTATTGTATCAACTTGGTTCAGTGGCGCCTAAACGTTCTGCGCCAAAACGACGGCGCCAAAAGTCCTGCTTCGAGTAAAAAAGAATCATTTGTACATAAAAGAATATTTGCAGCCTATTTGTATATTGAATTGTTTAAAGTTTATTCAATTCTTTACTATAATCTTTTTGAGGATTGAAAGTTTGTAATAGGTTCTTAAAATCTTAAATTCGTTATCAAAGTATAGTTTTTGGCTCTGATTTTAACACATTTGCCAAAATTTTACCAAATTAAAACAACATTTTTTTTTATAATTTCTTGTCGCTATTTTTGACATCAGGAATACATTAGAAACGTTAAATATAGTAACGAAGTAGCACATTTAGTGACTTTAAGCCAAAATAACGATATCTTATTAAGTGTTTCTCGTATTCCCATCCCTTGAATGTTAAAACATGTTGTTCTTTCTTCCTTCATTATAAAACTTAAATTTTTTATTTATTATTGTAAAAAGAATAAAAGCAAACTTTATAACAAATAACGATTTTGATTATTACTTTATACACAGATACGAGATTTAGCTATGAAAATGGAAAAGCAATTTTGTGGTGTATGATTTATGTATATTACACACAATACACAAAAAATTTGTATAGGATTACGGAACTTTAAAAATAGTTAATATCATTATATGGAAATTAAAAGTTTTATCTTAAGTTATGTTTTACGACTTAACAACTAAGCATCGCTTTATAAATAAGTTGGTAAATCTCTAAATAAAATTCAAAACTTTTCAGAAATTATTTTGAAAATAGAGTCAGAAAACGTTAGGTATTTTCAAATTCAGATGCCAGCTAGAAGATTATTCCTTATACTTTTTCCACAACAAAAGATTTTTTACGACTAAAATTATAATACTATACCTACTCTTATAGATTATAAAAAAATGTGTGGGAATATTAAATTAATTAATCTTTTACTTATTGCTTTAAATAATATCGCTTAAAAAAATCCCTTTATTTCACCTTTGATCAACACAAAAACTCCATTTAATTGATCGAATTACAATTTTTTTCAAACAATAAAATATCTTATTAAATTATATCGTACTAAAAAGCAAACATTTACATTACATTTATATCAATTATAATTTTAAAAATAAGACCTATAAAATTTCCATAAAATTGAATTTTATTTTGTCCAAATACAACGAAATAAAATACTTTATTTCAAATGTTAATGTCATCTTAAATATCGCTATAACGAGAAGTTAATTGAAATTCGTACATACATGGCATGAAATTGTGACTCTATAAATAACAATATAATCTTTCCAGTTATTTAAATAATAATAATAATAATCTGTTTATACCTCCCATAAGAATCGTATATTTATTAATTTTCAAACATCTATGACATTTTCTGTGGATTCCTTACATGTATTTCCAATTATTTGGTATAGTTATAAAAGTTTTCAACTTGTTCTCTTAACATAAGATTAAAGAGGATATAATTGAATTGAGATCTTCTCACTCTTACAATTTTTCTTTTAAATGGTTAAATGTTTGTATAAAATACAAACTATTAATGTGGGGTAATTTGTTAGAGTAAATAGAAAAAAAAATATGGTAGGAAATGTAAAGAAATGTTTAGGTCTGATAGAGTGAAATTCTTTAGATCATCGTATCATCGTAAAATACGCACATTCCTTATCGACATTGGTACCATTCTTTTGAATGTAATGATAGTTTGTGTGTATAAACGAATGAAAGGCTCGCGATGCTCCCTCGAATGGTTTGTTTAAATTACCGCCGACATCAGATTTTTACCGTAAAGGTAAATCGAACTCGGGGTGGTTGATTCGTGGTCAATCTGGTCCATCTTTGTCTCTCAGCTGCATTGCAACAAAGAGCAGACACCGCCTTCGTCGCCTTAGAGCTAATCTGCATACTATCTCTGTATTGTGGCTGCTACCGTGCTAGGTAATTATCGCCTATGAGGACCGCGCTACCGGAGCCCGCAATATATTTCTTATCGTCTTAATTGAATCATTCGTTGCCGTGTATTATAGTTGGTAACCTTTATATTGGCAGAAATGTGTAGTTCGTTGTTACTCGTCTTGCACACATGCATATTTCATGTTGATGCCTTGATCATTGCAGCTTCTTGTGTTAAATTTATCCTCACGCGCTCTACTCGCTATATATATACATGATAATCTCCATGGGGTATTTTCTATATTCTCACATACACGAAACATAATTTCTTACAATACAATAACAATAATGAGATTATAGAAGAATAATCATAGTCACAACATTACAACCAACCTTGATCGCTACTCTTCAAAGTGCGCATCATCAACATTCGCTCTAATCTTTAGAAAGGTATTAAAGTGCACGAAAACAATTGCATAATCGTATTCATAATTAAGTATATTTAATCCAAGTACTCAACGATTCCAAATTTCTCAATCTATTGTTTGAGCAAAATTTAAATTATTTAATACTCGTACAATAAAATTGTTCAACTTGTCCTTTATTTATTTATATATTTTTTTTTAATTTAAATCTCATCTTATTTTTCAAAGCTATCATCCATGATTTATGGAAATAAATCAATAAATATGCCAATTTGGTTTAATTATAACAATAGATCGAGCATTAGGTCATTGGATTGAGTCACTAATGATTTTCTATTGTATTATAAATTCCAATGAAATTAACTTGATATCACGGTTTTCTTATACAGTTTGGAAAAAAAAATTAAAATCTGTTACTTATATCCGAATGCTGAAGTGAAGAGAATTAAATAATATTTTTAATATAATGATGTTTGATGACATTTTTAACAAGTTTTACTTTCATCAAATAAAAATTGGATACATGAAATGAAGTTGTTTGGTTTCTATTGTTTTGCACGCAACAAACGTTTCATAATGATTGTTCTTTTTTAAGTCAAGTTTCTTAGTTTCCACAGTTAAAGTCATGCAGGTCAAGTGTTCTCATTTTTGATTTCACAAAACAATAAGTAAAAGGATAAAGACATAAATAAAGAATATAATTCAAAAATTTTTTCATAAAATATTGATTATTAAAGAAGCGAAATGGAATTAATAATAATTGGATTTTTTTAAAGAATTTCAACCATTAGCACTTTGAATTATGAAAACAAGTTTAAAATTTTTTATATTTATTTATTTGGGTGGAGGAGGGGTGTTTAAGCTGTTTTAACATATAAGGTGACATCACGACTATCTACAGTAAAACCTCGATTTTTTTTATTTATTTAAGGTCGCATCAACTACTATGGTCAGTAGCGACCGTCGAAACCGAAATCCCAGAAAAAACATATTAGACTTTTATTGAGATTCGAATCCAGGACCACTGGCGTATAAGGCAACTATCTAGTCCACCACGCCACTAAATGACCTAACCTCGATTCAACGGACTAATTGGGGGAGAAGGTGTCCGTTAGAGCTGAAAGTTCGTTATATAAAAAAACAATGTAAAAAAATCAAAAAGCTTTTACACAAGACATTAAGAGCGATGGTCTAAGACAGCTTTTTTGAGAGTTTTGATCGCATACCCCCAGGGGTACGAGAAAAGTTTGATGAGAATAAGCGTTTCATGGATGTTTAGTTGAGATTTTCACTGCAAGTTTGGATGATTGTATAATTGTTATTAAAGTAAGTATATATAATGTTTACTTCCTTTTACTACTATATGATAAGTAGTATGTATATGTATTGTAATTATAAAATAATAATAAAAAAACCTATCACTACAATGGATTCCCAGTCATGTTGGAATCTTGGGAAATGAAAAAGAAGACGTCCTTGCTAAGTATGTCTCTCTAAATCAACCGGCAACTCTTATGTCTCTAACATCCGCTCAGAGCACACCGCAAGCGCTATCAACTAACATCCCTACAATATTCAAAACATTAAGCGGAAGGAAAAAAATGGGAATTCTAACAGGAATCTCCTATTCCACGACTTTTCCCCCGCCAAGTGTCAATCGCAGCTTTCCGAACTACCACGGGACACGACTGCCTATGCGAACACTTGCGTCGTATTGGTATCCTAACGACTCCAATTTGCTTCTTCTGCAATGGGGAATCCATGAACGCCTTCCATCTTGGCAACTGTCCTGCACTTGCAGACGTCAGGGAGATAAACGCAAACAATCAAAACGTACTAGTCTCCAACCTCTTCTGGACGGCGCGGCACCGAATGGCAGAAATGTCAAGAGTGAACGTTGGATAAGAAGAAAAAGTAATTGAGTCAAATTTTTTATTTCGAGTTTTCACCGGAAATACACGTTTTGAAGTCCTCTGAGCCCGAAAAGATGATTTTTAGAAAAATATGTGTATGTGACAGCGATAACGTATCGAAAGCTTTATCCAAACTTCACCAAACATGGAATTTCAGCTTCATATTTCATCTAGTTTTGCGGCGGAGCTTTTGGTTGAAACTAGTTGACAGGAAGCCCTACTTTATTCTTTGAGTTTTTTCAATTTTTTTCGAAAACGACACCAACGATTTTCTATAAACTTGTTATTGTTCTTAGAGTCTTCAAACCCCACAATTTTTTTGGAACTTTTTCCTGGGACATTTCAACTTTTTCTTTATGATTTTTTAACCAACAGCGACTTCCATTTTAAATAAAGTTCTGTGACGCGTCGCAGAAGATATTTTTGACGTGAAACACTCAGTATCACATATGCCAAACGTTTGGGAAACACTGGGAACCGCTACGCCAGTTAGTGGACTCAAATTTATTGGGAGAATAACAAATTTTTGGAGTGAAATCATTTTTTTCTAAATTATAACCATCTCAAATTTACTAAAAATTATAAAACAGTTATATGTTTATAAACTTTCTTACCTGTTTAGTTTTGACGTAGAAAAATTATTTTTTTTTTAATTTTTCAAATGCAATTTATTGAAAAGAATCAATTTTTTAAAAGTTTTGTTTTATGAAACAAAAAATCTTACATAATCCTATTAATACATTTTTATTTGATCTTATTATTGACACAAAAAGTGGATATTTTTAGTCTTGTTTAACTAAAAAAGTCAATAATAAGAAGAATTATTTTTTTGTTTTATATAGAAACGCTGTCAGTTAGTATTCGTTCTATGAGTTACAAGTGTAATAGCGCTAACGAAAACGAAGACAATTGATAATGTGGAAAGTTTTGCACTTCGAACTTGAATTTTCTCAAGCCACAAGTGATCGTAAATCGTAGGTTCAATTTCCAGCATATAGGCGTGGAATGTTTTACACAAATACAAACTCTCATCGTAAGCAATCGTAATTATGAGGATTTAAGATTGTACCGATATGACCTTATGGCTGCTGAAAAAAACACAATTGTTGCATTCCTCACCTTGCAGATCGAGTCCAACTTACAACACAATTGTTTCACTATTGTCCCTCTAGCCATAGAAAAGAATGAAAGCAGCGCAAGGAAATAATATATAGAGGAATGAACAAACTTGAAACAGTCTAATTTTATTTTTATTATACGTCATTTGATTTAAATATTGTATATTTACGAACTCGATTAAAACAATATTGCACAAGTTAAAGTATAATTAGTCAAATAAAAAAATATAATAAACCGAACACATCTTATAGCTACAAAACCTCTAATTTAAATCGTGTAATTAAACTTCTATACGTTAAATATTAATGCCGATATAATCCAGATTTTCGAATGCCTCGCGGATAAATATCATGTTAACATGTTTTCTAAATAAATAAAAATGTATCTCAATGGTAATAAAATTAGGTAATAATTTCATCAGTTAAAAAAACTTTAGGAGCCTTTATATCTTCCAAGTAGTGAGAATAATTTCACTTTATAAATATTAAATATAATTTGATTCAAGCTGTACAATTAATTTTCTTGTGTATTTTTCTTTACAATCAAGAAATATGTTTCAGAAAGAACATAAAAAACTACTGGTATAAAATTTAAATACTTTGTCTATTAATATACCTAGTTGTTATTTATTTTTACTTATTGTCAAAGGAAAAGTTCATCTTCAATGACAAATCTTTTGTAAGCCGGGTATAAATATAAACACATTATTCCTATTAAAAATAACTAGTAGCTTCCCGTGAAATCTTAACGACCGTAAGTTTAAAATACCGAATGTACAATTAAAATCCAAGAAAAATAGTATGATGGGATTCGTTCCATAGACTTCTTACATACATAAGACTATCCCCTTAATCACTGGGCTACAAATATAACATTGAAATCCTATCAAAGCATTAATAAAAACCGCCTCCTAACCTTCGACGTACATAAATTTGCCTATTATTGTTATGATAAGCTATTAATTGTAATTTAATTTTTGAAGTAACATTTTATGTTAAAAAGAAAACTACTCAAAGTAGGTACTTATACATTTTCTTTTTTGAAATATTTTTATAAAGGTACGAGTATTATAAATGAAACTAAAGATAAAAGCAGAGGATAATTATCCCATTGAATCCTAGAAATTTCAAAGTTTATGATGAGAAATTGTTTTCATTTAGGCAGTCGTGATATAACTTGGATGACAAAGCGATTTAAAACACAAAAAAGTTTTTAAATTTAATTAAATAATAAATTAAATTTAAATTTAAAATGTTTTTAAATTTAGGAACGAATGAAGGAATCAAGGTGAGATATATTTTCAAGTTGGTTTGTAGGTTGTAGGCTGCAATTTTTTTATTTTTACTGGTAAAATATATGGTTCCTGCAAGATAGCAATAAATAGAAATATTTTTATATTGGTTATCACGCAGGAGTCAAATAATAAAACAAAGTGACTTTTTAGTTTTGCTATAGTTTCCAGGTTAGAAGTTGTACAGACCTACTTCTTTTTAATGTACATAAATACGTAGTTCCTGTAGGATAATTATAAAAGGAATTAGGTTTCTATTAATTCTAACCCAGAAACAAAGTAACAATCAACGTGATACTTTGTATGGGGTTAGTTTATAAAACCAAGATAGTACAATGTACAAGCCTAATATCCCTTGGTTGGTTTTTACACAAAGACAAAATATTTAATCAACATAATTTTTCTAAAGGGTTAATTTCTGAGTTAGAGATTGCACGGAACTCTTACTATGATATAGTATTCATATCCTCGCATGTCTGTGTGTGGACATAACAGAGCAAAGAAAAATTAAAAAATTTTGCTTAAAAAGCATTAATTGAAAAGTGTACATAATACTATTATACCACAAAAATGTTCCTGTAGGATAGTAACAAATAAAAATTATATTTATTGAATGTCACACATGGAACAAACCAAAAAATCGAGTCTTTTATACAGGCTTAATTTTTATGGGTGTTTATATAGTCACTTTAACGTCTATGGTCAAATCACGACTGTCTTATACACAGAAAAATTTCTGTAGGTCTTAAATCTTAATTTTTAATCTAAAATTAATCTATGGATTCGACGGGGATAGAACCCAGTACCACTGACGCATGTAGACATATAGCGGAGAGAGCAATTATTGCTCTAACCGCTGCGCCATCAAGTGATAGTTTTATAGCTTCTAGATCAAGAGTACAGAAAGTCTGTTTTATTCAAGAAAAGTTCATAACTCCTATGGACGAGTTCTTATTTCTTTATTCTCTAAAATTTATTGGATAATAATAAAATTTCGTACGATAGTGTCTTTAGTTTTGATATAACATAAACTGTAAGGGTATTTTAATGGTATGCAGATTTCAATAGAGTACAATAATAGAGTACCAACTACTCAACTATAAGTACGTTCTATCGAGCAGGTAAGGCCTTAAAGAAGCTAATAATACAAGTCTTCGAAGCAAGTGACAGAAATAAATTTGGCGATAAAACAGATCCAAGCATACCTACGTTTAAACGTGTTTATTTTTTATTAGTGGCTCAAGTGCTAACAATATAATAGGATTAAGGAAGTATGCAAGTGTCTAATAACTGCAGAAAATAGAACAAAGATCTTGCTTCAGCTGAGACTTAACTGATATTATAGAGACTGTAAGTGAGTCCTTAAAACTCCTAAGTAGAATTTTTTTGTTTTCTTTCATTCAGTAGCTTATTTTATGTTTAAGTGAGTTTCATGCAAATAAAATACTAGCATTATAGGTGTATACGTCTAGTAACTAGTTTTTCTTTGAATTGTTCTATGAACTAAGAGCTACGTTTAAAAAAAGGTAAAGTGTTTGTATTTTAAAATTAAAGAGAAATATTACAAAAATACTTCATTCATACGTAGAATTGAATGGCTACACGTGTTCATTCACATTTGTGAGGAGCACAACTTGACAAAGTTACACAAGATCATTATTTACAAATAATGAAACAGACCACTCACGAGCCGTTTACTTTTTTCTCTTCTTTTCATTTTTATTAACACTTAAATATTTTAAACTTTGGTCATTTGTGTCTTAAAACCCGTTGTTTCCCTATTATAAATTTTCCATCGGTGCATTAATTGTAATTAATTTAGCCCAATGTAATTAAATTATATTCAGCAGTACATGCAACTAAAATTGGATTACTATGTTAAAAGCTAGTTTTAGCTTATAGTGTTTAAATTAAACCTTTTTTTAAATTACCATTAAGTAGAGTAAGTACTACATTTTTATTATTTAATAAAATTAATAGAATTATGCAAGTATTAATTATATGTGGGATATTAATAGGATATTTGAATGAATGAAGGCATCGTAACATTAACGATAAATTAATTAAATATGTAGACCTTTACGCTTGAGATTTGAGAAAATTTAGATGAAGATGAGTTCATGATGGTGTTTTAAATTAATTTTTAAATTTAAAATCGTCCCAAGGCTAAAATAGGAAATGTGAACTTTAATTAATAAAACCCATAAAACCTGTGAGGTAGTTAAAAAAGGTTCACAGCCCACCGGGAAGAACTCCTGTTTTCATATAGACACCTATACTTGTATAATGAATCAATATAAAATAATGTTTTATTTCGCTCATATCTTTACACTTTACACCTCTATGTCAGTTGCAACATCGGCAATACGTAATTCTACATATAACATAATATTGTTTTACACGAAGATAAAAGATTGCATCAGAAGTTTTGACAAATTAGATAAAATATGGACTTCTTGAGAAAAAAACATGGGCACAGATTGAAAATAAATCGTAAAATATATTTATAAGTATTATTGTGCAAGCGATTCTCGTTTTGACTTGTTAAACCAGAAAGTGGAAATGTGTCTTCTTCATCATTATTTAATTTTTTTTCTACCAACACGACATCCGGGTTGGCACAAGTCACATCATAAAACCATTTCATTCAGAAATATATTTCGTATCAATTAAAACAATAAACATAAATTGTGCATTTATTCAAACAGATATGCGTTTAAAATAATTATTTTTATTGACTAAGTGTTTTAGTGTTATTGTTTAAGATTACAGGTTTTTATATTTAAGTCTTTACTGTGGAAAGGAAATTTAATAAATGATTGAAAATTTTCCGTTAAAGCCATACAACTTTTTTTCTGTAAAAACATTGTTTCTTTCATTGCGATGATATAATTTGTTCCAAAAGTTAGTTTTTTGTTTTATTTAACGTCGCGTCAACATGTCTGTCCTTAGCGACGACTGTGGGTTGTATCTAGATATTCTCAAGAATTCCCAGGGGCTCGAATAGCTTTCTGATACTTTCGTAATTGTTGAGGATCGCTTTAAATTGACTAGTGTCAATAGGTTTTTTTCCGTGGATTAATAAAGGGCACTCACTAAAAGCGCGGATCAGCGCATATTCGCCACCACACTTCAGGTACATAAAGTTAAGTATTTATCAAGGCTTCCTACTAC
The DNA here is from genome assembly GCA_958496155.1 of Sisyra nigra. Taxonomy (NCBI): domain Eukaryota; kingdom Metazoa; phylum Arthropoda; class Insecta; order Neuroptera; family Sisyridae; genus Sisyra; species Sisyra nigra. Next base: position 17,575,738 of record OY292315.1, on the reverse strand, counting down.
AAAAGCTTAACGATCATTTTGCTGATTTGAAGATATTTTACTAGTACATTGATATTTATCATTTTTAAAGAGAATTTAATTAATATGGATTACTTACTGAGGTCATAAACGATGACAGATTTACGCATTTACCGCCAATATGTTATTCAAATTTTACCACCCACTATCGACCTAAATACAATTTGATACCCTTTTTTACAAACATATTAATTACAATTTTTTGTTAATGAAATTATTATTTTATGATTCGTATTTGAAATTTTGACCTCAAATTTACCGCTCCTAAAATCTACCGCCCTAAGTACTAGCTTGCTGGTAAATTCGCCACGGGTCAAAAATATTAATAGTTTAAAGAGTAGGTATAACTTGTATGAAATGACACAATATGAAAATAAACGAGATTTCTATCCCCTGTCTTGAAAAGTTGTACTTTGGTTGATAGTTGGAAGCTGTCAATTTAATATTTTGAAAGAAAAAATTGAAGCATTAAGGTTGTAGAGGAAAACCTACGCCCATAACTAAATACTACGAGTATTATCATTATATTTTAAAAGTGTTGTTATTTTATAGCATTTTTTTATAATAAGTCTGAATGATATTCAACAAGTCAATTTGTCTCAATTTTTTATTTTTTAATTCGTACAGAATGTATAATTCTATATAATGAGTAAGTATTTACAGGTAAGGGTGTTTTGAGATTTTGCTATTAAAATAGTAAATATTTAAAAATATCAATATTTATAAAATATTATATTATTATTAATTGAAATGAACTATTTAAATGGGGGGTCTAGCATTCGTGATTTAATATTAATTGTAGGGAGGTCGCAACAAGTGTGACGAAGTGGAGGAAGAGGTAAAAAATGGCGAAATTTAGCGTCACGTAGTTTCTGAACGGCTCCTTTCTCGTTTTCCGGGAAGTTGTATGTTTAATAACGTTTGTCATTAAAACCTGGAATCTTTTATTAACGTCTACTATCTGCTGTAAAAACCAATAGGGTAGACCGAGGCAAATCGGATCAGTGGGTGAATCGGATCAAAATAAGAAATCCGTAATTTTTTTTGAATAACGCGTTGTAACAAAACCCTAGCGAATCAGTACAACGGTTTTCGAGAAATATTCACTAGGTACCAACTTGAGAAAATATTTGAAAAAATTGCGATTAAAATTTATCCATAGTGTACCTACCTCTACGTAAATATCTATTCATGCTTAAATACGGTTAATTAAGGAAGACCGAAAGCTTGGAGACTCAATTGTTTATTACTAGAAAAGCTTTTCTCCTAATGACCTCCAATTTTCTAACAATATTTCATATAAATTGTAGTATCAGAAAACAATTTTTTTTAAAAATTTAAAAAGAAATCTTTTTCTGACGTTTTTCCTCTCTTAGAAAAATCTTTATAGGTATAATGTGTCAAATATCTACAATCGTCTACAAATCTATACTTACCTATGTATAATCTTTTTAGATAGCAAAATGATAAAGTAAAAATTAATTAAGTACTTATTTAAGATTATTAATTAATTATTTTTGGTCAATTTATTTAAGGTCGCATCAACTAATATTGATCAACTAATCATAACTAAACATCAACTAATAATAATTATTATAATTAATAATTAATAATTATTTTATTGTCTTTATTTGTAATGCTAAAGCCCAATTAATAATACTGTTTATATTTGTTCATTTATTAAAAGTGAATAAAACTGGAAAAATCTTTTCTTAGCATTATTGTCATGAATTATTAAATTTAAAATATTTCAAGTCAAATCAATTCATAATGTATTTAATCTAAAGACGTGCTTTAAACCAAGTAATTTAATTTGTCGATAATAATTATATTTTTTTTTCGAGAACATTTTTCAAAAGAAAATACATACAGACAAGTATTGCAAACAAGCATGTACATAATTAATTTTTTTCTGTTTCAATTATTGTTTACAAGCAGCCACATGTAGGTAAAAATATAGTTTCAATACATATTAAGGCAAAAAATTGTACAAAAAGAGGGAAATTCCTAACACTTAATTATTCGTTAGCAATTAATGCATTTTTTAGTACTAGTTTTCTAATTTGTTTTAAGATCACATTATATTAACCTTGTGATTGAGGGGATCAACACGATCAAGGACCCGTCAACTTTATTGCAATGAACAAATTGACCCCTAACTAATCAATCAGGAAACCTTGATTTGCCGCACCTCGTAAAGGTAAAAACTCGATTACCTAGCACTCGACTTAGATAAACCTAATATTTACATGAAAAAATAAGTTCAAAAGGATAAAATTAAAATAAAACGATTGTATAATTTCGATAATTTTTTTCTCTTTATTGAAGCATCTTGTTTAATAATAATTTATGTACAACATATGCAAATAACAACATAAACAATATATGTCAGGAGAATTTGTCCCGACACCCTTATACTGGCAAATTTTTACTGGCCACTTAGGTTCGAAACCTGGTAAGTTTAACTTCTACGTTTTATTTGAAATATTTAGCATAATATTATATGTGTAATATAAAAAAATAATAATAATATAGATAATATATTAACTTTGAATACTAAATCAAGTTATAATGACATCTTTTTTTATAAATTTTACAATGTCTGTTAAATATACATTGATACTGGTCGAAGTTTAAGAGGAAGAGAATTACAGAGATTCATTTTGCCACAATAACGGTGGTTACTGATTGTTATTATATCACAATAACGGTGAATTTACGTTATTGTTAAGACAAATAACGATTTAATTATCGTTATACTATAATTTGACACCTGTTCAGGTACAATATTTAATAATTGACAAGAATAGACTACGTATAACAGAAACATCTATCATCCCTTAAATTATAACACATAACACATGCACACTCATATTTAAAACACATCACATTTTCACGTTTAAAAATAAGCTACTTATGTTTAAGTTCCAAGAATTTCGTTTCTTTTCGTGAGGTCAAGCGGGGTTGGTTTAACACTTTCCTCGATGATTTTATCGGGTTGGACGTCTTTTACTTCGACTACGTCCACTGAACAGATTGTCGAATTTTTTTTCGTCGATAAGTCGATTGGTTGATCTTGGTCTGGATCTACGTTATTGTTACTGTGAGTGACGTTTAAGGGTCGCAGCCATAAGTCTTTCCAGGCGTTTGGGTCTATAGAACCCGCTCCATTTTGGCATATCAATGTAGTATTTGGCCAAGATAGTGATGATATAGAAACTCGACTTGGCGGTGGTGAAAATTGTTTTTCGATATTTTTTTTATCACTAAAAAAACAACCAGGGTCGCTCGATGGAGACGATGGCTGCGCGATTGTATGACTAATTTTTTTGTTATTTTCTAGAAATGGATGAAATCGGTGATTCGCTAAAAAGTGGTTGTTATTGATTTTTAGTTTGGCGGGTGATGCTCGGTTATCGGAGGTGTCTTCCTCGGCTGAAGAAGTTCCGCTGTCGGAAGTCGCTTCTGTGGGTAGTTGTTGTAATGTGAAGCTACGTGGTAGGGAACAGAGAGGGTTCATGAACGTGCTACCGGACAATGATGACGCGAAAGCTTGGGCATAAAATCCCGCTAAGTCCGAATGTGTCGGCAAGGATTTTTGAAGTTCGAGTCCTGAATGTCCGGAAGTTTGAGACGCTTGTACGGCTGCTTGTTGTTGTTCTTGTAGAAGACAATGGATTTTGAACCAATTTGATCGTCTCCCATAGCGTGAACCACTCTTTGACATTCCTACCACCAGACATTTTCGAAGACGACATGCTTTGCACGCTGTTCGATTTTTCTTGTTGATGATGCATTCGCCGTTGTTCTTGCACTCTGATATCGAGCTCAAATTGTTGTACGTTCTTCCGAAAAACGACTGAAACACCAAAATTTGATGTTGTTTATAACTCAAAATGTGTCATTACGAATAAAATATATGGAAATAAATTTTAATTTTTTTTTCAATAAAAATTATATAGATAATAATGAGCAATAAACGTTTCCGAGTGTTCAGGAATTGAGTGTACCGTGCTTCAAGTGCCAGCGGCCTCATGGGGGGCCTTAATTATCGGCTCTACAGAATATTAGTATAAACTTTACGAGCGCAAGATTGTAACATTTTAAATGTCTTACATACTGACATTTACGATGCACAGTTGCACACTTTTAAATTGCATATTAAATTTATTATTCGATTTTATGAAAGATGCTATTTAATTAGTTGAATATTTTTTGGGTGATTTTAGAGTAAAATAAGGGTTAATTTTTTACCTTGCATCCCTCGCACGTGAACGCACCAAAGTGGAACCCCGCTGCTGGCTCTCCACACACCTTGCACTGTTGATTCATCTACAAACACATAAAACCGATGCAGTATATCCTATAATTTCTGGTGATATCAACATGTGGATAAGCGCGAAACGCGTTTGCTCGCTCTTCCCGTTCAATAATGTTTGTTGGGAGATTTACCTCTGGCGTTGTACGAAGTAAAAAAAATCGAAGTAAAAAATTTTCTCGTCATTCCGACAAAACCACAGTCTGACTTTACCGACAGATTAAAAATCCGTGGTGTCCATTAATCACACAGTATTTGATCAAATATAAATATTATACAATTTCCATTTATCATTATCACATTTAGAAATTTTTAAAAATTATCAAGTAGCACGTGATTACTGGCGATTTATCGTAAATATATTAGTCGCGCACTTGAAGGGTAGTTTTAATGTTGTGGATGAGGCACTAAGACGACACACGGACTGAGATGTGGCGAAACATTGTTTTCGAAATGGTGCGCCGTGTTTGGATCCAGAACCGTGACTGGGTCGGAGGCGCTCTGCACACTAGAACGGTGCTTTACCGCCGGCTTCAGCGGCCCAGCATCCAGCGCATCTTCAGCCCGCGGGCCTTCCACCGCCACATCTCAGTTCAGAGGTCGCGACTTACCAGGTGGCCCACAGAGCTCCGCCTCACACACACAAGCTTACTCCGCCTCAACCATCAACAACTCGCCCAGTACCTAATACAGGTACATTCTAAAGTTATTTATTAAACATTTTTATACTGATTTAACTACAAATCCACTCCTATAATATGCAACAATCAACGTTCTTCATCAAATTTATGATCTTCGTAATTATCAATAGGTAGATGCCTATTCTAATTAGATGTTAAATCAGTGCTTCATATTTCATCGCTGATTTTTAAGTATCTATATAGATACAATAGAATAAAATTTTTTACTAATAAAAATCAAACCTACCTAATAGGTTGATTTTTAATCTTACTAAACATTAACTATCATTAGGCACTTAATTATTTTAGAATTACCAATAATCACGAATTAAAATTGATAGATTGATATAGTGAACTCTTGATAAGTCGATCAGTTTTTCCGATCCTCATTCATCTCTATCCAACCTAGTGCATTCTCATCTCTATAAGTTGACCTATTTTCTTGGAATGCGTCTGACTTAAAGATGAACCAAACTGCTGGAAAGGACCTCGTGGGAACATTCATCTCTATGAATCGAACTCCTGACCAGCATCACTTTTATGAGTTGAACTATTTTGTTTGGTTGTTTTTTCTGACTGGTGTCATTTGGAACTGTGATGTTTATTTTAACTTATGAAATGAATTTCACTACTGATTATTTCCTGATAATTCAGAGTTTTTCCCGTTAATATCTAATAGATACCTAAGCTGAACTCCTTCCTCAATAACTTTAACATTTATTAAGTCGAACTATAGATAAGTTGAATATTTTTTATAGTAGGTACGAGTTCTACTTATCAAGAGCTCACTGTAATGTTATTGGACAAAAGGATAATATAATTTTATTACGGCGCACACATTGCAATGCAAATAGCTTCTATAATTCTTGTGTAGGTACTACTATATAGGTGTAAATGTTGTTTCATATCTAGAACACAAAATGAAAAAATTAAAAGTGTCAATGTCATTAAATATATATGCCTTTTTAACTTACAAACTACAGGAGTCAAATAACAAACTTAATAACAGGTAAGTATATAGATACCTAAATATACATAACTCATCCAATTTGCTTTTATTCTTACTATTAAGGTTCAGGACAATGTTTTAATTTTCGCCAGATTTACCAATAATCTACTTATAATGTACTAATTCTACCAGACTATTTCTTCTTTATTTAGCAATACATTTTGATAAGTTTGTGCATTTACAGATAAACAAGAAGGTAATTAAACTTTACTTTAAAACTAATGAATCAAATCAATAGTTATATTTTTAAGTAGGTTAATAGCCACACAAAAAAAAACTCTAGAAAATAATTTAATTATATTGCGTATAAATTGGATAATGTTGCAATTACCAAGAAGTAATATCAGTAAACTTGATAATTGAACGTCGCTGTCATTAGTAGATATTTACTCTACAAACATAATCAAAAATTCTTCTATCGTGCAAGTAGGTACCTATATTAACCATAAAGCCATTTTTGAAAATTCATTGATACATCAATTTATTACCTTTTTTCATACAGCATTATGAATGGTGTTAGCAGTTGAACATTTTTATGATGATTTTAAGATCCTCAACTTACCTATAAAGAACCACAATATGCACAACAAATGTTTTGTCGTTTACTTAGTATGAAAAAAAATATAAGTAATAAAAAGGCCCTTAACAGACTGTGTATAAAAATATTATTGAAAAGATATTGAAAGCTTTCAAAAATGTATAAAGCGTCCCTAGATTATTACACCAATCTCTATATGAAGCTGTTTTTCTCTATGCGGCTAATTGGTTTAGAATATTCATGAAAATATAATTAATTAAGTACCTGTTGATAAGACTCTTAAGTATAAGTAGTAGATAAAAATACTATTATCTTTAATAAAAACTTGGAAAGCTTAAAGTTGAAAGATCGTAAGTACCTACTTATTTATATAAATAGTTAATCAAATTCCCAATTTATCAGATATAGTTACAAATTTTGCTAATGCTCTATCCAAAAAGAGCAATAATAGATACGTTCCTTCGATTTCTTCTCATCACCTCAAAATAATTAAACAAACTAAAACTTTGTTAAAGTGGTATGACTTATGAGCAGAACTTATGAGGGCATCGCTAAGAAAAATTGAATTGTTTGTAAACTTAATTTTACTTAATGAAAATCGATTAAGTAGTAGGTACCTACGTTTATTTGTTACTATATAATATATCTATATACTTACTTTTAATAAAGTTGAAATAATCAGCTTCAACTTGAGAAATTAATTACATAGTATCTACCTATTACATACGATGGCATAAAAATGATTAACGTAGAAATAGATATCAAATACAAGATTATAAAAATCTGTCAATTTAACCATTAGAGACAGTTCAAAAAAATGTATTAATTTTTGATGACCACAACAGAAAATGTAAACTTCAAATATTTTCAAGTATCTTAATCATACTTATTCATTAACAGAACTCTGTTTCACCCAAATTTCAACGGCTTTCCCATCTTTACACTATCAAACGATCGTTTCTCTAAAGTCTAAATTATCTATGCAAAGCATAGGTATTAGTTCATAGCAGGACGTTTTAGCGCCACTTTTTAAATGGGAAACCGGAAGTTGACACAAAAAACCACCCCGCATAGTCGGAGGACCTTGGTACAATGAAGCAAAACCCCACGCGGAAACGTCCTACGCCAAAACGGCGGCGCCAAAATGTCCCGCGCCAAAACGGCAGTGCCAAAATGTCACGTACCGGTATAAGTTTCCCCCATATAATGGTTAGGTATAGATAATAATTGCACAAAGATTGGTCAAAATCAAATGTTTTTTTCTTGAAAGAATACTGGTACTGAAAACAAATCGACAATCGCATGACAATAAGAAAAACTATATTTTATATCAATAAACAAAATAACAAAAAAAAATAGTTTTTCCGTAAGCTCATCAAAATAACCAGTAGGTCAATAGGGACACATTCAATAATTCTTTTAAGGAGTTGAATGGATTTCACGGTTTCAAAAAATTGATTTTTATTGCATAATTAATTCTACAACATCTCTAGAATATTATCCTAAATTATCAAGTCGATCGGAGTAATAGCTACGGAGAGCCTTGGGAAGTTACGCTCTCACAACAAGTTTTATTGTCACTCAAAACTCGAAACTGTATTTTCAAATTCGGTTGTCCAGATTTCTCAAAAACTACTGAAGCCATTTTAATGAAATTTTACATATGTCTTCGAAATATCATTTACAAGAACTTGGACGAAGAATTCCTTTTTTTAATTGTTACTATTTCAAAAAAAATGTAGACCAAATTTTACCGAAACTTCTAATTTTTTGGAAAAAGGACTGCCAAAAATCCAATTTTCACTTTTTTTTTCCTTCGTTTAATTTATAGTTTAAGGTATTAAATAAAAGAATCAATTTGATTTTTTGATCTCAGATGATCCTATCATGAGTTCTGCAGTCAACGCGTAAGCAGCTTTCCGAGGGATCACCGGAATTGACGTTACAATGGCAGAGTTTTAAATATTTTTATACAACAATTTTGGAAATTCTTTATCAACTGCAGTGTAAATTTAAGTCAATAAAAAGTTTGAATAAAATATTTTATTTTTTATATAAAAAAATTGTTAAAAAGAAGTCGTTTTTTACTCGATAAAATTTATGTAGCCCCTTTCATCCATTAATGAACCAGTTTAAAATTTTCTTGCGAAAGTTGAACAAAAGGAATAAGTATGCCTATAGCTTCAGCTTGTATAGTAGATATATCTAGCTATTACATTTATTATCTACTTAAATACAAACTTACAAATAATTAGGTAAATAATATTCTAGTGTATTTGCAATATACATATATAATATAATTATCATTCTATTTCATTATCTTTTAATGTGGAAAATATTTTTTTAATGCCCAATTTAACCTTCCAGTGCTTGAAAGCAACAATCAAGTTGGTTTTCATTTCACATTCTTATACGTTTGTGTAATTCGATTCCATTCCTTCCAGTTTTCATTCATTGTGAATTCATTCCCACAGTTAATAATAGATACATTTTCATATAAGTTTAATAAAATTATTAGATAAGTTCTAGAATAGTCACGACAATAATTTAAGCCAAACAAAACCACATAATTCCTCAAATTAATATAATGTATTACGTGAGTAGATAGCTATATAAACATACGTACGAATGTAGTATGTGAATTGTGAACCCTGTTATCGTAGAAAACTATCCGCATATTCCATACGTAGGCCTGTAATCTTGAAAAGTTAATACATATTTTCGTAGCACTTAATTTAAAGCCTAGCGATAGCATATATAGGCACTATGTAGTCGCATCGCGCTCTATGGTTATGTAGATGGAGAGACAAAGTGTGACAAAGTGTGTTGTGAATGAAGAAACATCTTGTATGTTACTCTAACTCGATGGGTCGTTAATTATTTAACTATTTAATGACTTGATATGAACTCGCTCTGCAGGCTGTGGCCACAGGTCACCGGCTTGTTCTTACAATTAAATGGCAAAGAAAGTATAATATTTTCAATACAATCAAATAAATATCATTTATAAAATGAATCTTATGTACTATAACGTTATTTGACTCCTCCTATATAAAACTCTCCGCCTTCTTCATAAATGAATATAACACGGCGACTATAAAGTTTCTTGAGATACTTAAAATCTTCTCAAAACACGTTTGATGCGAAACTAGTTTAGAGAAATTTGAAGAGCTACATATAAAAGTCTTGTTATTATGAAACAGTGCAACCCTTGGGAACCTATTTTGACGCGACACTGAGCACACCACTTTCACTTCTACAGTAGGAAAAGCGTTGTATTGACCACTTTTATTATGTGCTTGATATATTAAAGTAGTAGTAAAGGCATTCAAAGCTACAGTTATGCTATGAGAATTGCCTATCTAGTTCCAAAAATATTATACACGAATATAGAATGTAAGAAAATAGGTATATTAAATAAATAATAATGGATGATGATATTGTTAATGGACAAATGATAATGGATATGAAAGACACAGATGAGTGAAAAGAAAAACACTGTTGAAAAAAGGTTTTGAATTTTGATACTTATTACTTTGCGAAATGTATTATAAGACGAAACGCAATGAAAGTGCCATTACGTATATATACAATCAAAACCGGCTATATCGACATTGTTTACAACGACTGATCAATTATTGCGATTAAATTATATACAGTCCCAATCGAATACCCACATATAAACACCTTATTGCCGTTGCATCATTAGATAACGACATATCGCTTAATATTCATCGGCTATAACGACTAACCCTTTATGCGGTAAAACCAATCACGAATATTCAGTGGAAACATCATTCGAAGTTTACATTTTTTATACGAAAATTGGAAAGAAAATGGTCTTAGCATTGTGCAGCATTATGTGCTTCTAAATTGTTCATTTCTATTTAATATATTATAGATTTTCTTTTATACCTACTTATAAAAGAATATTATATATTATAGTAAAAATCAAGTTCCAAGCGATAGAAAAATTCTATTCTAAAAGTATTATAATATATCTATGCATGTATGAAAAACAGTTTTTATTTAGGATTTGTCGTTTTTCTTTTGAAATTCCATTATGGGAAGAGGTTTTGCAAGACATCATCTCAAAAATTTGAGTTTTTTTGAGTCTTATTAACTCGTACCAAGGCAACTTAGCTGCACCCTAAAATATATAATATAAGATCACTTTTCAACAAATACCTAATAAATTATTTTTAAGCTATTACATGTTATCCTCAAATCTTTCTATAATGAAAATAATCAATGCTTTATGACTTTCATACTGTCAGCATTTATTTCCACTTCATTTTAAGCCAAAATGTATTATAGCATAGGTTAATGATTAAAATTCACTAGTTTTCTTCTTTTCAGTAAAGGTCTTTCATCATTTTATAGTCTACTTCAATAAATCTAGAAACAATACACACATTTACACTAAGATAGATATTTTGTATAACGGTAATGTATACACGGTTGCATATACTTTATCATTCAAGGTTTTAGTACAACGCCTTCATTACTACAATCTGTATATAATATATAGTTAGATGAAGAAGTATGTTCAGTCAATTTGCATGTTTACTTGTGGTACCTACATTAACATAATAAAGATTAAATATCTATTAATTTAAATTAATGAAAATGATTATACATTCAAAATTTTCAAAATGTCTTTTTAAAATAAAATATCTTATTGCATCGCTTATTAGACGCACCCTAAATATTTAAGCTAGAAATAAAAAATGCCTGAATTAAGGTTCTCCTGAATTGAATTAATCATCGAATATAAGACGCATCACGAATTCAAATGCATAAAAATGTGCGTCTTATTTTCGAAGTAATACGGTAAGTGTGTTTCATTGTTTACATTCTATAAGGTTTGAAAAGTGTAAATTTCATTTTTGAGCAAGCCAATTAGAAGTTAAAAGTTAAGGGTTGAATTTTTATAACAATGATTTCTTCAATAATGATATTATTGAACAAAGAAAGTTTTGTAAAAAAAAGTGGGAAACAAAGTACTTAAGAATTTTCTTTCTATATTAAGAATCATGACCCACACAGGACCATAGAAAACCTTATCATAGACTGTAAAAAGATTCAGAATAAATCTTAAAGAAGGTGGAAATAAAACTTGCATTGATTTTCTTCGACCTAAAGCTGTTTAAACTAAGGGTTAGATTAGTTAGTGTTCTCTAATGGAAAGATCATCTCTGATTGCTAAGGTTTATTTTTGCAAAGGTTCTTAAAGAAATACAGTATTGATTTTCTATTATAATAGTAATTTTCTAACGACTATATAATATTTGTTTATAGTCACAACCTTGAGAAATAGCATTCTCTTGTACATCATTTTTGTATGTTATAATTATTATAAAAGTTTAATTTCGAAAATACACACCAAAATTGCTTATTTCTAAGATACCATTGAAAATAAGTCTAAATATGGGAAGGGAGAGAGATAGTTAAACTGTAATGATGCTCAAAAGTTTATGTTAAATTTTATAAACACAATATTAGAATCATTAAAACGCGTTTATAATTTTACCCAAATTAGTGAACAGTTTTATCGAATGTCTCGAAAAAAGGTCACAGTGGAAAAAGGTCCTTATGAAAAACACTCCTCAAATGAACTAAAATATCAAAAAAATCAAACGTTCAGAATATCAGAAAATTTATTTTTGATATAAAAATTACTTCTGCAAAACTAATACTACAAATACTTTCTAAATCCTAATACTCCAACTTACCAACATTGGTGCACACTGAACAGACAGCAAGTCTACTAATAGAAATACATTTGAAATAATGATATTTAAAATAGGCACCTACCTTTTGTAACTTCTTTAGGTACTCATGCAAAATTTCCGATTTAGTAAGTTGGAAACTATTTCGAAGAATTTATGTTAATAATCTTTGAAACTAAAGTTACCATTTATTTCATAGAACATTAAAAATACTTTGTTAAAATTGAATTAATAGATTTAACCAAAAACTATTCTAGTTAAAAAAAATCAATTTACGTATTTGAATTCTTTTAAGACTAAAAACTTCGGACACTTTAGTCGCTTTAGTTTAAGAGTTCACAACCTTCTTTCTGCTTCGCATTTCTAAAATTGTTTTTTTCTATCGTGGTTTCCTGGTTTTTTTCATAACCATTTGTTTGAAATTTGATTTTTCGTTCCAAATTCTCTTTAATTAAAATCAATTTTTTGGTAGAAATTAATACTAACTATGTCAACTATTTTCTAAATCCTTGTAAGGAACATCGATATCCTAATTTCTATTTTTTTCCTATTTAAAGTGCTTTAACAGCTAACGGTCATAAGCACTTGTGGAATTTGATTCGCACGAGTTATATTTTGTTGAGGTTTTATTTTTGGATGCTGGATATTGTGTCCCGATTTTGGCCCCTTCAACGCGCTTTAGATGGAGTGAAGCGTTCCTTCCTCCTCTATGCTCTTTTGAAGGTGGATGTAATCGAATATGTGGCCGATTGTTACTGAACGCTGGCACATTACCATTAGTTATTATAATTATTATCAAATACAAGTTTTTTGTTCAATATTTAATTAAAATTTATTTAAAATTTTATTCCATTGATCCCAATAATCTCCTCTCCCGATTCCAATCGATCTACTTTAAAATTCAATATATCAACAAAAGATCCACCTGGGGCCCTGTTACAAATCAATACTTTAGACTTTAAATCAGCGGTCGGCGTCGGGAAACCGGGGTAAATTACCCCAAATGGGGTAAAAATTGAACTTTTGGCTGTAATAAGGAATTTGCCATGGCTATTTTATAAACGTGTTAGTAAAGCCAACGACTGTATTTAAATTATTCTTACATCAAAAAGCCCTAACTTTGAAGTTATTATATCATACATGAACCAAGATCATTTCTCCAGAATCTGAAGGGGGAAAGTTTTCAATTAATTTTTATCTGTTCCAATATGAGCATTTTATTTTGTTTGTCTATTACATACTTGCTACTTTCATGCAACTATTTTTTCCGTGTAAATTATTTCAATAACTAATTTTTAATTTAAATTTACACTGAATGTCTCCTTTTCAAAATGAGGGGGTAATATCGACTTACGCAAAAAATGTTGGGGTATAGGTACGAGTAATAGTAAAAAAAGTTCCCCGCCCGTTGCTTTAAATAATAATGTGCGTAAATATAGGCAACCCCTTAACCTCTAAGGCCTTATAATTGCAGAAACATTTTTTGTATTCAACATTTTTAAAATTGAATTGATTTTAAATGCACCTTTAAAACATTCTAATTATCTCTGGTACAAGCTTCATTTGTTTTATATCTTAAATAAAGTAAAATAAAGAAATGTCATGAAACATTGGGAAAAAATAAAAACAAATAGAAGTTTTTGTTCTAAATATATTTTGAAATTAGAAATACATTTATAAGAATATTTAGCCGAATAAATTCTTTTTTAAGCTACTCTGTCTTAATTGAAAGTAAATGTATTTCTATTTGAAAATGTAAGAGTTTTAAAACAATTGTATTTTAACAATTGGCTACTATTGATTTTACAATAATAGAAAAATGTTTGTTCTTTTTTTTTTACATTTACATCGTATATAAATAAAAAAGTGAAAATTATAAAACAAAAACGTAATATTAGGTTTTTCATTTTCTAATAACACAGTTTCCGGTACCTAAACTGTACATTTTTATTATTATTATTATTATAGTGGCAATGACTAGTAAAATTTCCTAGCGGAATGCTACACACATCGACATCCATTACAAAATGTACATTTACAATTAGGTATAGCAATAGATATAGGTTAATAATAGTAATAAGATAACAATAATTATACAGAAATATTTTTAAAAACACTAAAACCCGATTAAAGATCGGTCAGTCTTGATTGCGCTAACGTTACAAATATGCACAACAATATTATTGAATATTATCTTTATGCATTTTAGTCATTGCCTACAAATATTACCATCATTCATATTGCACTTGATATCATTAAATGACATTTGAATTATTTTCTTCTATTCCTTTCACTATAAATGTATAAAATGTCCTCAACTAATATAATTAGTATTTCCTGTGAGATCAGTATGTGGCGATTGATGCGGTGATTGTTGCTGACTGTGATGATGTTGATTTTGTTGGTTGTTATATTGTTGCAGCATTTGCCGCTCTGACGTCGGGAGCATCGCTCCACTTGTCGACGTATTGTCTGACGACAGATTATTTTCAACTAAAATACTTCCACCGGGTCCTGTTATCGAATCGTTTTCATATTTGCCACGTTTAAAACGACCATATAACGAAGAATAGGGAAGATTGTAATGAATGGCTGCTTGATTTATGGACATTTGTCCAACTCTTACCGCCTCCAAGGCTTCACCCATCGCGTCCTCTGACCAAGGTGTGGGATTACTTCGCGATAATTCAATTCCTTCTCGTTTACATCGGCCGTATAACGTTCCTGTAGGAATTCCGAATTCTGTCGATGCTCGTTGCACCGAAGTTTGGCCAGTTCTAATTGATTCTAAAGCACGTTCTAGGTCCTCTGGAGACCAAGTCGTGGGAGCAGCGTTGAAAGGAGCTGCTAATCGTATACCTTCTCGTCTTGCGATTTTATAAAGTGTACTACTGGGTATACCTATAAAATGAATATACTTTATAAATTTGATCCATTGATATATACACTTATAGTTCTCGGGTCGGTAGATTAAACCACATAATAAAGCGGCATTATCTACACTCTACGCTTACAACATAGTTTCGCCGGTCTAATTTCATTATTTAAATATTTTTTAAAAAATCAAAACAGATTTTTACATAATAATGAATTCAGAAATGGACTTTCAATTAATGATAAATCAAGTTTAATGATACTAACGATTTTAAGTTTTATGTAAATATACTCGTATAAAGAGTGGTTTTTAGAACTTGAACATAACTGACTACTTGTATACGCAACCAGAAGTAGATCAATCGTAATAGTGTTTCGGTAGTTTCGGTACAATAGATATTTGTATTGTATGTTTGACTACCTAAGCAAGTAATCAAGTAGTAACCAGATTTTGAAAATTAATATATCCGCATAAAACTTGCAGCATCCTTACAATTTCAAACCATGAGGTCCGCCTATAAGTCACAAAATACATGGTACATATTATATTTTACTTTAATATTCATATATGCAATACTTGCTTAAATAAAACAGTTATTGAAAAAAATAATTTTATATTTAAATTGTGTACAATAATTTTTATTTTCTGTACCTCAAAAGTGATATTTTTGACCTTTTTGACTTATGTGATTTAATCCGCCGACTTTTATTAGAAATAAGAAAGAAAATCATATTTAGCCGTAAAACATTTGTCCAATATGCCATGTGGTAGCCAGGTGGCATAACACAAATAGTTTTACAACGTAAGTTACATAAAATACTTTTTATAAGTGGCATAGCGTAGAAGAGGTTGGGGAGGTTATAATGCCCTGTTCGGCACTCGATAAGGAGCACCAATTAATTACCAAAAAATACAATTTTCTATGTTTAGAAAAAAATACCTCAATAAATTATTACAGATTATTTTTTAATTTCTCTTACCCTATAGTTCATTTAAATTTCATAATGTCTTTGATTTAATTTAACTTGAATTAAGTTAGAAATCTCAAAAATTTTGTGTAAAAAAGAAGTTTGACTTCGTATACGCAAATTTGATTACATAAAAATTTAGATATATTACTAATAAAAATCCTAAGGTGTAAATCAAATTGTAGCGATTTTTAAAAATTGGATGTAAAAAATCACTTTTTTAAGGCATTGACAGTTAAAGATACTCAACTGAAGAAAAGCATTTCCAAATGATTATTCTAAAGATTTTCAATGATGAACAATCAAATGCAGAAAATCTTTTTTTCAACAAGATTTTGACGTGATAACGTCTTATAAATGGATGAACATCGACAGTCTGCATGAAAAAGTGTCACGTTCCGTTTGAGTCTATTCGTGCAAACGAGGACGCGATACAAGCGATAGAGAGGCAATTGTTGAATCTTAGACAACGTGTTTTGTGCTTTTTTTCTACAATTTACTTAATAAGATTTAATTCAATTGATTTCATTTTGAAAAAAAAGTTAATTTTCAATTTTCAATTAACTACTTCTTTGTATTATACAAAATAATGATAATTCAGTGTTAATAATTCAATACATAAAAGTATGCAATTTTTCATCAATGTTTCTTTATGACGTTATCACGTAAAACTATCGTCTGTAAACTAACTTTACAGACAACCAATTTTTTTACTAGGTTTAGAGTAAACTGCTGAAACGCTAACGTAACGAAAAAAAAAACTTCTTTCTCTTTTTTTTTAATTCTAATTTTTCTTAACTCCTTATGCTCACTTCTTGCCAACACTAATTGCTTAAATGAAGTGTCTTGTGAGAGAAGAAAAATAGAAAGATAGAGACTGATTCTAAATAGTGGATGAAAAAAAGGATTTTGCCTCTGAAGGTCAGTTATGTTCGCTACGCCACTGCTTTTTATATTACATTCTAAGTGCATTAAGGAAATATAGCTACCATAAGCTTTGCTGGCTTTATTCGCTGATATTGTTCCGGTTCTCAATGCCTCCAACGCCGAATTTAAACTATCTTCAGTCCACGATTTTGTTGGACCCTCTTTTTTTGGTGTATCAATACCGAGTCGATGTGCTCGTTGCCAGAGAGTCGTTGATGGTATTCCATACGTGGCTGAAGCCTTTAAATTCCCTCATTAATTATAGTTGAAAAAAATAAATAACATTTTTCTCTACCTTAGTTAAGCTCATATTATGGTTCCTCAATGCATCCAATGCCAATTCCATGTCTTCCTGACTCCATGTTTTCGGTCCACCACCATGTCCACTAACATTCGAACCCAGACTATTATGCTGAAGCATATGATAGGTTTGAGATGAATGACCGTTCATTTTATTAGAATGATGGTTTGAATCTGAATTCATGTCTAGGAGATGTGGAGTTATCATCATTGATTGGTGATGCATAGACTCGGAGCTTTCTTGAGATAAACGGCTGCAGGCATCCATTTCTCCTGCCGAATCGACCGAGCGTAAAGTTTCAAATTTGACTTTAACATCGTCGAATTGTGTGAAGTTATGGTTCGAGCCATTGTTTTCGTCAGGATTTGACATAGTTGTATCTAAAATTTTAATGTATTTATTTTGTTTATGAGTTTTTATTTAAAGAGTCTTACCACTGAGATCATGGTGAGTTGGTGGAGATGAGCAGTGTGTTAACTGTAAGCCTTGTGAGTTAGGTATGAAATCAGGTGGCGGACAAGGTACAGGTGTTGCTGTTGGTGCCGGAGGCTCAGGTGGTAGTTCCACATGACCAGGAAACAATGTTGGTGTCGGTAACATTCCATGCCCCAAACCCGACACGGTTTGGCCACTACAATTATCAATTGCTCGGTGTTCGCCTGAAAGCGGCGACCAAATTTGCGCCTCGTTCGTTTCCGGTGTACTTTTCGACTCGAGCATCAACACGGCAGGCATCTTCTTTTCCGAAGCATCTTCCTCATTCGTCAACGAGTTCAGCAAATATCGTCGTTTTTTCGCGTTGGAACTACAAACACGCTGCAATTTCGTGTAGGACCGGCGTGAAATAATAGGCGACGGCGATAGTTCAATTTTATGATCGTTCAATGGAATCGTTCCATTTGTTGGCACTTCGCACAAACCTTTTATTTTCAAATGATCGGCCGTTCGTAACAATGACTGCAAAACAAATTTTTTTCTTTAATATGAACAAATGTTTCATGTTGTATTTTTTTAATCAATAAAATACGCTGGAGAATAAAATTAATGAGCTCGCAGATTATAAACTGCACTAATACGGCCTTGAATAAGGCCAGTAAACGCATCTCTGTATAGTATTGATCACAGAGGCTGTGTGCTCTTAAAACATCCCTCTCATAAGCTTCCTATACACCCTATACACTTCTCATCTACCCTGTGCGACTTTTACTTTCGCTTCAAACCATCCCCATCTGTTCAAAAATACGCCCCCGCTACACCCCGCTAACACGTGTATTATCTACAGCTGGTATTTCTATTATATTTTGAACAAAATTCAAAATATAAACAATTAATATAACTATCCCTTTCATGAAATAAAAGAAGTGAGGGGAAAAAGTTTGAGTACTCTATGTGGGAGACAAGAGCTTTAATCGATTTTAATTAGTTTAATCAGAATCTTTAAGAAAAAAAAAGATTGCAGCGCTTGTGCAACAGAAACGGGTGTTACCCGAAATCCTCGACCAGTTTTTAATGGTTTTTTTAACATATTTTCTCTAGAATTTTTTTTTCAAATAAATAATTTTTCACATGCACTTCTCTGTGATGATTTTCAATAATAACATCAAAACTTACCCATTTAATTACACCTGAGTTCCTATGATAAAAATATTTATTTTTTTTTTATAAAACTAACTAAATGTTCACTATAATTTAAATTAGTTTATTTTATTTTTTTTTCTTGATGTACTTAAAATTAACACAACGAGATTAATAAGAACACCGTATATGAGTAAAGGAAAAATCTAATTTTTGCACTTGATTTTATAGCGACATGTATAGCGTGTCATATGTTAAAGCCGTCATATATATGTTATTTCTTACACTTAACTTTTCTTTTATATTATTTTGTTTGTACGTATTTCCGTTCCTTTTTTTTACTTTCTTTTTGCTAGTTCATTTATCCTGTGTTTGGTACTGGAAGAAGAAAGTGATGACCTTCATCCTACGCCTGAAAGGTACCACGCAAGCGTCAATTTTCATATATCCCGATGAGAGTGAATCGTTTATTTCATCTTATCAACGCTTTTCCATAAGGAAATTTCCTTGTTTTTATTTTTTTTTTTTCAAGAGCACAGTAAATTTAACTTATGATTTTAGGTTGCGTATTGACAATGTTATTGACCCAACAATTATTTTAGAGTAAATGTTATTTTCTTAGTATTAATAATTGAGTAGAAATAAGACAAAAAGCATTAATTAGTATATTGATTTTTTTATACTTTAACAGCTTGTCTAAAGAAAAATAACAGAAGACTTAGTTTTTAAATTATAATTCCCGATTAAATCATTATTTTTTAAGTTTGACTTATACCTGTTTGGATCTTCACACAATTTTGTTCTTGCTTTATTTCTTCATAAAAAATTACTTTAATGATAAAAATACTAAGGGAGGAAAAATTTTTTTCATATAATACCGAAAAATATTTAAAAATGTGAAATAAACATGTTTAATCACTTTTATTCTAATTTATTTGGAGTAAAAACAATTTTTTGCGGCCAATCATCTGAGAAGATACAGCATCCATTGCTTTTCAAATAGACCGCTATACTTTTTTTGACATATTACTCAAAATTTTGGCAATCGGTTTAGTTTTGGGAAAGTAGTGGCATTTTAAAGTGTGAACGTAAAATATTCAAACTAACTCAGTTTAAATTTCAAAAAATTATTTCAGCAAACTATTATATATTTGAAACTCAACAGTTGGATGCTGCATCTTTTAGGATGATTGACCAAAAAAAATTTTTTTCGCCAAAATATAATAGAATACAAATTATTAAAAATATGTAGGTACTTCATTTTTTAAAAATTATACGTCATTAAGAAATTAAGGGGATTGGTAGTATAACTTGTGTCCCCTTGTATACACTAGTTTAAATACCCAATGTTGTACGCCTTAAAATTGATTGAATATTTTCAATTCAATCAATTTTTGAGATATTTTTGTAGCAAAACTTGGTATTAGTTTCCATCAATTCAAACTAACCCATTAATCAATTGAAAGCTGTGAAACCAGAAAAAGTTTTAAGCTGCAATATTTAAGACTTTATTTTCACTAACTAAAAATATTGGATATTCAAGTTAAAGATACAAAAAGAAATAATTCAAAATTCAAATACATATCGTATTAATACAAAATGTGCCTCTTCGTGAAAACAATATTAAACATGAAACGATCGATAATTTTTCTAATAAAGCTAATATAAGAATGTTGAATGTAACTCAACTACACTGACGAATATCGACATTATAATCAAATGAAATTGAAAAGTTTTCCCCAAAAGATAAATTTCATTGAAATACCATGTTGTGGGGATTTTGGTTTGTTTAGGTGTCATCACAATTTTAAATATTGTTTAGATGGATTCACTGTAGTTATAAATATTCGCGATGTCTTGGCGAACTAAAGATCCTTGTTTCTCAAAAACTTTAAAAATATTGTAATTGAGTAATTAACATTAAAATATTTCTAGGGATCAATAATTAAACATAATGGGTAAGTATGGAACGAAACGAGAGTTATTTGATTAATTATATGAAATTACAAACTGAGGAAAAAAAATAATCTTAAATTTTAACTTTTTTTACTTTTAATTTTTTATTGTAAGTTATGCAATGACATAAAATAAATCTCAAATTTTGGAATATGTATCGATCTCGTTTTTGAGAAAATGAGCCTTATAATAGATAATACAGTGCTACAAAGGAAAAAAAAATTGACGTAAAATCATACTAATTCAATTAACTAGAATTTTCATTTCTAGATGAATAATAAAATGTATGTTTAGTTTCTATACTTAATGACACATTTTTACGATTTTTATGCAAAAATATTAAAAGGTTTTTAAATAGATCTGAACATAAATTTGTCAAAGCCTCCTAAATTCAGATCAAAACTTAGTTCCCCTTTAAGCTGCGTAAAAAAAAATTTATCGAAAATATTTTTTCGGTATCCTCCTATAAAACTGTTTTTGACCCTTGTCGATATAAAAATTAAGATTGGATGCATTTTTAGAAAAAACAAAACTTTTAACATTTTATAATTTTTGGAAAATGCATATTCGAAAGTAACTGTATTTGATAAATAAAATAATTTTATCAGAAAATCAAAAATAAAATACGAAAAATAACGCTTTATTTACAACAATAACCACACCACGGAAAATAACCAGTAAATCCTCTAACGATAGAATCGGACACTAAAGTAAAATGAAAACAAAACGTGAACTTCGCACAGATGTCCCTACCCGTTCTACGAAGAAAAATCATAAAAACTAGTAATTGAGGTCGGTTGATTTCGTTCAGCGTCGGAAATTGGCACCAGATCTGAGAGACCCAGACAGACTTGCCCAGACCAAAGACAATCCCCGGCCCAGGTCTCCAGTGCTTTATTGAACGATTTTGTACCGTCAGATCAAAGAAAATATATTATGATGTTAAACTCGACTATGAAATGCGAGCACACAACTTTTCTCTCCCCGTTTCTAAATTTGATACGAGTCCAAAATACATCACAGAAATACGATGAATGTGTTTTTTACCTGCAATTCTTCCTCAGACACGTCAATCTCGCCTCGATAAACAAACTCAATTATAAATTTTAAGTCGACAAAATCAACATCCTGAGGCATTATTATCGTTGGATGTTTGCACGGGTTTTCCATTAACAATTTTTGAAAATAAGTCGAACAAGCCGATAAGACCACCTATAAATTATTTTTTCTTTTAATAAAAAAAAATTTTTCTCGGACATTTTATTTTTAAACCTTATGAGCTTTTAGTGAGAAATCTTTGCATGCTAAAGTTACGTCTACAAAGGCTTCGTTTTCTAATAGTTGATGGAAGACTGAAGTCATATTGGTTTGATAGTTATTCCATCGTAAACAATAATGCTGATGTTGGGAGTTTGTATTATTTTGGTGTTTGGTAGAAAATTCATCGTCTGTCGCCGTATGTCGCAGTTCATCATCGGCCATTATATCCTCATTCGTGTCTTTCAACCCGCAAACTTCGGGACAATCTTCGAATAGTGTTTTATTGATGATTTCCCGTGGATTTGAACTAATTAAATACAGTATGCATTAATTAATAAATTGAACTCATGACAACATTCAACTAAAATGCGTTTTTAGGGAAAAAAAGACGATTGACTCAAGGAAAAAAAACACACAAACTATTAGGAAATACTTTAAACAATTTTAGAAAAAGCGTAATTTAATAATTAAATTAAATATTTACATTTTTCTTCGAACCATTGTAATAGCACTAAAACGATTTGACATAAACAGGCAAAGATTCATTCATCAAATATTTTCAATTTGTTTACAAATTTGTATTTATTTGTTTTTCGTATCTATTATAATATTTTAATAAAACATGCACAAAACGAGATTGATAAATTCAACAACTCTGTGTATTACTAGGAAATAATTTTTCAAAAATGGCCAAAATGTTTCAAGTTTTTAATCGATCGACGATAAAAATTTAAAGAGCCAACAAGTAAAAAAGTGTCTTAAATAAAAATATTAAAGCATAAAATAGGCTTTTTTTAAAAAATTCACTCAAAATAATAAAGAATCAATATGAAAAAGAAAAGATTTTTCCACTGTCCATTTATTACAACGAAAGTAAAAAATAAAAAATATCTCTGAATAGTACAATTTTATCAAAATCACTGGTTCCACTAAATTATGTATTTTACCCTATATACTTATGTGCTAATACTTATTTGCTTTTACCTATGGCTTTATCTATATCTTTATAATTATTTAACGAAAAAATTTAAATCTACATTCACTAACATGAAATAAACGTAAATTATGATAACATTTTTTTCATTAAGTACCGGTCAATAATCAAATCAAATCCAAAGCCTTTCCAAAGACCTCAAAAGTTAAAAAACCAACCAAATGTCCCATATTACGTTCAAGTATTATTATAAAATAATTCAATTCAGATAAGAAAATTTCCGCATATAATTAGATTGTGAACGAAAAATGGGATACCAATATTTTCATCATTATTTCTTGTACGTTTCGTTGCTCGCTGTTTCATATTTTGCTTATCTTTCGATTCTTCTCTCTTATCACATTTTTGATAAACATTTTCATAGAAAATATAATATAATTTAATGAACGAATCAGTGACAGGGCCATGATAAATGCAGTCATGTGTTAAGAGCAGGATTGTAAACTTCATCTAATTTTATATATTAAAATCTTTAAGTGGTCTCCAAATGCTGATTAACATTAATACTAAAAGGACAAACTCCGCGATTTTACCCAAATTATACAGCTACGATAAAGATTTCCTGATAAAAATATTTTAAATACATAACAGAGTATATGAAGATTGTGAGCCCAAGGAAAAATAAGCTTTCTCTAGCTTCTTTGTTTCATACCGGTTTTTTTTTTCTTTTAACCATGACGCCAGACATCTGGTTCGATAATGCTAAGAAATATGTGAAATAGCAGGAGGGTAAGAGACCCCTGTTTTTTCCTCGAAAAAGGCAGATGTAGAATGATGGAAAGGTCCTTGGGCCCAGATCCCCTTGTAACGCAGGCATTAGGGTGAGACCGATAAGACAAACTATGGTTTCTTTATTTAAAACGAAGGGATCGTTGTCTTTGCCTCGCCATGCCCCTATATGCTTTTTCAGGCCAAATTTTTTCGCATATTGGACAAAACCAAATGTTTAAGGAGAAAAATAAAATAAAATCTTCATCTATGGTAGGCATAGCATAATATAATAATATTAAAGCGCTAAATTTAAATTATACTAAAGCGAAACAATAAATTAGATAAAAGTATGTTAGAAATGAAACCTCGTGATGAGAACTATGATCATGCGTAGCAAGTTGAATGCGCGTGTAAGAATACGCCGCTAAAACGTGTAAATTCTGCTGCATAAACTCAGTTCAATTATTTGATGAACAATCTGTAAGATATTGTGTTAGTCACTAACAGTGTACATAGCACGAATACAGAAAATAACAAAGTATGTCAACAACCTGCTTAAAAATTTCAAATCATGAAAACCCATAATAAT
The DNA here is from genome assembly GCA_958496155.1 of Sisyra nigra. Taxonomy (NCBI): domain Eukaryota; kingdom Metazoa; phylum Arthropoda; class Insecta; order Neuroptera; family Sisyridae; genus Sisyra; species Sisyra nigra. The sequence goes on along the minus strand of OY292315.1, from coordinate 17,551,287 downwards.
ATTCATGAAAAATTCTTACCTTAAGTAGGTAAAATTCTTTCACAATGTTTTACACCACAGGTATAAAATAGTCATTATATATCTAATTTGGAAAATCTATTCAAGAGATGGTATTGAGGTTTTATTGTTTTTTTTTTTTTAAATACCTAGAAGTAGGTATTGGACATTTGAATCGGAAAACTACTTAAATATAACTACATTCGTTCACGACAGAATTTAAACTTGGAAAATATTAGTGACCATAATAAAGGCGTAGTATCATCTCATCCAGCAAGTTCTTGGTATTTTGTTTTGTCCCAAGCTTCATCCGTCCGTCTCTTTATGTCTTATAGTTCCCGTTCAATTCTTTTCATCTTATCGTTTTTATTTCATTTCTCTTTATCCAATAGCAAGGTTTGAGTCGTCTTTTATGCCGAATGTTTCACGTTTCCCCAATGTTCCCTCTTTTCAAAGCTTACACAAATAACAGATCTACGCGAACTACGTCTAAGCAACAAAGAGAGAGACAAACATAAAGCTGAGTTATGTATTTTCCGTTTCAAATTTTTGTTCCTGTTTTATACTACGAAAGCGATATAAGACCACTAACCGTTGGCTCCCCTCAATGCTTAAAGTTCTAGCATCATAGTATCCTGTTGAGGTGAAGCATACTTTGCACGGAACTTTCGTGAAGCCCCGCCTATGACCCGGTACAGTCTCAAAACGTGAAACGCGCACGAGATTTTAGTGTAACCGTTGTTCAAATGTTTTTAATAAGCCTGTACTAGTATGGTTAATGTCGTGCGCACATCCCAAAATTAAGCTCTGTGCGCCGCGTCTAGTGACGTAGTTAAAATTCCGTGCAGGTTACACGATCTAATGGTTCTTCGTGGGCTTGATATGCTTACGGTTTTTAGTAAAGCATTTGAGTGTTCGCCGCTTTCTAATCAATGTCGGGCAAGTGAGGCGACGGTGTAACAAAACATTAGTTTTATTTAATTTTGTGATATTAAAAAAGACTGTGCCAATATAAGGTAAATATAAACATTTTCTTAATTCGTTTTAGTTTTTCATATCGCTATTATTAAGATTTTTACAAAATTAGAAACTTTAAAATCGTGTTGGCGTTGACCTACTTGATGCTACTACCATTATTGCTAATATACCTCATACACATTTCTAAATTGTTTATGGAATATTTTTTCCGCGTTCAAGTTACATATTAAGTCGTTGATTGTTGATTTTCATTCCTGGTTTTTCGTGGAAATTAATTTAACGAAATAATTCATGCATTACGCCATGTTGAACCTCTCGGGAAAAGCAGCCATTATAAGCCACTTTCATAGCGAAGCCCCGCTATCCCCCACATAGCCAGTGTGTAACCGTTGTCCGCCATTTTCATGCCGCATAACCCAACGAAACCGGAGCTACGACGCGTCCCTTATTTAATGCATTTTCTGCCGCCATTGCTGAAACACGTTCTGGAACTTAAACATTTTATCGCGTTTTATTAAATCAATTTTAGTGTTTTGGATGTTTTGTTTATAATAATAAATGATTGTTGATTAGGTATGTTTATTTTTAGACGTGTAGTGATTGAATTTAATACGAATTTCTTGACTTTTTCGTTGGTTTCAACCAAATGCCGCACCCAAGTTTTCTATGTTCCAAGTTAGAGAAAGTATGTTAATTTAATTTTTTTTTTCTTTTTCATTTACAGTATGGATGACGAACAACAGTTCTGTTTAAAATGGAACAATCATCAATCCACTTTAGTTTCTGTCTTCGATTCATTATTAAGAAGAAATCAGCTTTTGGATTGCACATTAGCAGCCGAGGGGCGGTCTTTAAAGGCTCACAAAGTTATATTATCTGCGTGTAGCCCGTATTTTGAGGTAATTATTTTTTATCGAAACCCCGTTAATTACATTTTATTTAATTGTATTGTATTTTCTTTTTACAGAATCTATTAGCAGACTATTATGACAAACATCCGGTTTTTATACTTAAAGATGTAAAGTTTAAAGAATTAGAAGCAATGATGGATTATATGTATAGAGGCGAAGTCAACGTATCACAGGATCAATTAGGTCCATTATTAAAGGCAGCTGAATCGTTACAAATCAAAGGCCTTTCAGACAATAGACGGGGAGAAAATAGAATAAATAATGAAGAACGACGACGAGAACCTCCCATAATTCTTCCACGAGAAAAATCACCACCTCCAGCTCCATCATTACCACAAGTCAAAGGCTTAATAATAGAACAGAAAAAAGTAGAAAATCATAGGGAAGGCTCACAATCTCCCGCAAGGAGACGAAAAAGAAGAAGGCCTAGCAATGATACAGATGCTGGTGGTGATAGTTCAATAGAAAATCATGATGGAGCATCAAATGCATCATCTAGTGTTAGTGTTAGTCAACCAATTGTACCTCCCGTTGTGCCTCTAAACGAATCTAGATCAGAATCCGCCACATCTTCAGTTAAAACAAAAGCTGAAGAGTCCTCCCTGCCACAAGTTCCTGTCAAGCAAAAATTAGAAGCTCATTCTGAATTAATGCTAGAACCAAAGTCTGAATTTATAGAAGAAGATATGAATGAAGATAGTGTTGAAGATCTTACGCTTGACGATGATGATATGGACATGGATCATTCACGACCCGGACCGTCGCATGGCGGTCAAGGCGATGGCTCTAATCAAGGTTTGTTTTAAGTTCATTCATCTTTGGTTGTCTGTTTATTAAAGGTTTTTATTTTTTTTTTTATAATCAGGATTTAGCTGGCAAATGGACCCTTCACAAGACGAAACATTTATGGCGGCACAAGAAGCAGTTGGACAACATCGAGACGCACAAGGTAAGAAACAAGAAACATCTTCTATTAAAATGACACCCTATTTCCGTATTATTTCATTCATCACAACTAAATTAATATCACATTGATAATAAAATTAAGTAGCTCAATCAAGAATGAAATAGAACCGAAATGGGTCGTGTGCATTATATAACATTGCATCGTTTTGGCAAAATCTTCAATTCCCATCTCTGGTTCTTTTATATTAATTTGTAAATTATTAGGGGTTTTCAATGCTTTGATTTGCTTTCATTTAATTAATCAATTTCAAATCTAATAACTTCAAACTATGGCAATTTTCAATAGGTTAACTCATTAAATTTACTTTTTAAACTTATATTTACCATTTTTAATTTCTAAAAATTCGAAAACGAAGAACACAGCAAGATCAGCGAATTGGGATCCAGTCTAAGGTAGGACGAAAATTGATAGGTTTTATTTCATTTATATATTCTTTAACCAGAAATGGGTAATTCTTTTTCAAAAGACAAACTTTTGCTATGTATAAATTGCGTATTTGATTCATTTAAGCTATGTTGGAACTTGTGTTAATTTTGCCATTGCGAGCGGTGCACTATCCTTAAGATTGTCATTTCAAATATGCAAACGGAATTTTGTCATTGCTTTGATTTCTTGATTGGAACATGTTTTCTTATTTTTTCTTGATTAAATGACAAAATGCCGTTTGTGCTGTAGTTAGTAGAATCTATAAAGGGATATCGGTTTGTTGGCCTACCTACTTGTTTGTACTTTTTGTGTATGTTGTGCATGCCAATTTCTTTGTCCTGTTTTTTTTAGCTTTAGGTAACAAATCATCCAATACGTATAAATTAACAAATACGTCTTATGGTTTTTATATTAAATCATCAAAATTCAATGCTCGATATTAGAGCTTTGAATTAGTGTGGAAAAGTTAGTGGAAGAAAATGTTGACAAAATTGACTTCTATTGTGTTCACTTCTGTATTATTTTTCAAATGTACAGTCGTGGTTCATTTCAACAATGAAGTGGTTGCATTGAATAGTTGTTGTTTGTCAAAAAGTGGAGTGAATTGATTTTGTAACTGTAAAATTCTGTTCCAGTTTTTTACAGTGAGGTAATTTATCAAGATCAGTGAGTATTTTTCAAGAAAGAAGACAACAGCTTTTTGATTTATTGAATTCATGTTTTCCCTTGATTCATGAATTTAAAAATCAATTTTTATTCACTCTTCAGTGAATCAATGTGTGTGTGTGTGTGTGTGTGTGTGTGTGTGTAACGTTCACCAAGTGGTTTATTTTGTAGCTGAATTTTATACCCGGTATAATTTTCAGTGAGGTAAAAAATAACTTCAAATGGTTTAAAAGGTAATGGGTAAGATTTTATTTTTATTTTTTTAAAAGGTTATTTTTAAGTTTTTATTTCATAAGTATTACAACAATAGTGACTATATTTAAATGAAAAAAAAACATAGTTTTAAAAGGTAAAGCAACTTAATATCAACAATGCATTAGTGATTTTTAAAAAAAAGTTCTTAATGTAGCTGAAAAAAATTTTCAGCGAGGTAAATTTATTTAAACTTATTTGTGCCAGTGGATTATTGTGAAGAAAATGTGTGAATAAGGAATTTTTATTTTGCCTTAAACAAACGGTGATTTCTTTAAATATTGGTGAGTATTACGTTCTAGCATCTGTATCAGTGCTTGAACATATCTAGTTTTTATTTTTTTTTTATAGTCGTAAGATTTTTTTTTAAATTTTGTCGACATTTTCCATTCCCTGAAATTCCTTACATCTTTTTGGGGTATTATTTAAAAAAAAATGAAAAAAATAAAAATGGGACAGTTTGAGTTGTGTTGGTGGTGTATATTATAGATGAATGATTGGGATGTACTTTAGCATTAAGGAATGTATGCCTTTAGTCATAAGAAATTAAGTTAAGGAATGCATTGGGATGATTTGGGATGTGTGGAATGGAATGAGATGACTATGAGTGTGTACACAAAGAGTAATACTAACAAAAAGATTAAGAAAGAGTGACTGCAGCACTCGATTAACATTATTTGAGTCGACTCAATAAAAAAAAACTAGAATCAATGGAAAATTCATCATCGCTGCATAGGACAACATCTACTACAGAAGACATCGTTCCAATCGTCAAATCCGCCAGTGGTCATCGTGGAGTTGAATCCGCCCTGGACCTTAACAAGTAAATATTTTTTATTTAACTTTTTTAAATTGAAAACTTAAAAGTTCAGAAATAAACAATGTGATTTTCTTATTCAAATAGGAAAGGATGAGGATCACAATATCATCTTCGTTTCAAGGACACCTTTCCCGGCTCTTTCGTTTTTGTAAAAATTAAAATAGGAAATAAATATGAACTGAGTTGAAATGCTTTTGTTGATTGTCTGATTGAAAAAATAAAAATGATAAATGTGAGTTTTATAGATGCACTGAAGTAATAGAAAGAATATCATTTTTGTTTTTACACCATCCTAATTTCCTTAAATTTTGGGGAGATTGTAAGATTTTCAGGATTCAAGTTGGCGATGAAATGTTGATTAAAATTTGTTTTGTGGTAAGTATTTATAACTTCCGTATAAAACGTTTAGGATATAATTGTGCGTTATGGCTTTTTTTTTTAAATTAAATTTTATTTCAATTCTTATGTAATCCTTGGTTTCGACGTTAATTTTGTCATGTACTTTTAGTTACATTTTTTATTATTTTTTCAATTGAGTACATGGTTATGATGAATTAGATTTAGCAAGCTTATTGTATTCGGTCGTTTGATTTAACAAATTATAAACGTGAGATTTTAGTTAACGGTTAAACATTGCTAACCATTGCTTAAATCTCTCGCTTGCAGATTATATGTGCGATGTGAGGATGACAACTGACTTGTGGGTGGTAGAACATGGCGCCGCCGACCACGTCTTCAGCTGTAAGACGTGTGGCCGCAGCTACAAGCACCGCGGTAATCTGCGTCGCCATGAGAATTATGAATGTGGAAAACAAGCCGGTTTTAAGTGCAGTCACTGTCACCGATGTTTTCATCAACATAGCAACTTAAAACGGCACATTGACTCGCAACACAATATTTCACTTATCTAATAACTAATCGATTACAAGGATAACATAAGTTTTGTAAATATCGATACAATTAACCTCGTCTACTTTATTTTCATTAACTTGCATCTGATAAACCTCCCTCCTCGATTTTCAACCGAAAAACATTAAAAACGTACAATAGAATATTTTAACATATTTTTCACACAGTATGATTTCTTTAAAGCTATATAAATGGATAATCTCATGAATTGTTTTAATCTATTAGTTGGTCGTAAATCGAGGAAATTTTGTGTAGTTTAATTAACTTAATTTCATTTAAACTTCATATAGCATACATCCTTTATTAGACAACATTAAAACTACTAATAAAACGTAGCTGTAAATCAAAATAAGATTAACAATTTATGATTCGAGGTAGATAAAAAATTGTCGTTAACAGTCTAGAAAATATTTTATTTAGGTAATATTTAACTTGAAATTATTTTTGTTTAGCGATGCCTGTGAAATAGTATTGTTGGTATTTTGGCACCTCAATTTGTTTGCTAACTCATATCTAATATGCTTAACTTATTAAAGTAGAAGGGGTTAATTACAGTAATAATAAACCTAAATTATATCGTAAAAGTTCCTAATTATATAATTTGATAAGTAAATGCCAAAGAAATGAAAATAACTGAAGTTAAACGCAGTCTATTACCTATATTTTAATATTAAAAAAAAATTCAATTAAATTGAACATATTTGTTCAAAATATAATAAGTTTCTAGTCATTTTTAAGTTAAAAAATTTTAAATAAAGGTAGGTATAAATAGAAAGTTGATACTCTTAAAAATATTTTATTTATTTACCAAGAATGCATTGAATTTTTCATTTATTTATGTTAATTAAATGATTTGTAATAGGAATATTTACTAATTGTACATTCATTGAGAACACAACATTTTAATAAAACAGACCAATTAATGCAGAATTAACACGTTTTTTCATTCAAATTATCAAGTAATTTTGTATTTTAAAAACATATTATCTAAGCGTGATCAACCAAATTACAAGTAAGGCAACTGACGTTAAATTTTAGAAATATTATCTTAAAAAAACTTATTGCGATGTTATATTGTTGAATGACTGTGGATATTTTGTTACAGTGAACTCTTTAGAAGCAATGCTGAGTAATATCTTTCGAAGTCACAAATGTCCGTCATGTGGCAAATTATTTGAGAATGAGGAACTTTTTAACGATCATAAGTTTAAATGTAGACGATGTCTTCAGTGCCCTTACATTGCATCATCCAAATTTCAAATGATTCATCATTTAGAACAAATACATAATATTCCACCAAAAGATTATATCGGTGATATATTATAAATTTCGTTATGCTTTAAACATTAATTGCCGTATTTATTTGGATGGTTCTGGGAATAGTTAAAAAAATTAAACTAGATAATTATACTTGTAACTGTTACTGAATTATTAATTTAAATTACAATCGCATTCCTAAATTTTAATTAGGAATTGATGCCGAACTTGATAAATAAATATGGTGAAAATTACACACATACACACTCACAGTAGTATTGTTTAAATATTTATTTTAAATTATTTAAAGCTTTTTTAAGTTATTACACTGATTTTAAAAAATTCTTATTTTATCTTTAGTGCAAACATTTTCTTTTAGTTATTGCAGAGTTGGCCAAGATATTAAAATTTTAAATGTTCGAATAAAATCTAGTTGGGATTGATCTAATAGATTTGTTCTTTCAAACTTTAAATTCAAAATTTAATGCCATTTAAAAAAGGGACGGTTTTATGTGAAGAATAAAAAATTATTAAATGTTATGTTTAGTTGGAAAAATCTAAATCCGTCTCTGATTATAATGAACGGAACAAAGTTACATAAAAATTTTAAATTACGCCTTAAAAACATAACATTCTTTTAGTTCAATGTTTTGTATAGACGGTATTGAATGGTTTGTTTGTAAAATCAATTAACTTCCTTTTAAAAGTGTGAATTGAAGCGGGGAATAAGTTATGAGGCTATTTATTTGTTACTGATGGCCAACAATACATTGTTCATTTATGGAGCACGTATAGTTTAGAAATACTTTAATTATCTTTTGTTTAATAAATGATTTATTTTGGCTTAAAGTTATTAAATCTACTTAAGTATTAAATATTAATTTTCGAAAAAAATGTAAATCAAATGATAGTACACAACAGTTAAATATATCAAAAACCAGAATTATAATTTTCAAAAAGATGAGTAATGTATGAATGTTAACGTTTGGTTTTTTTTATAGCTTTAAACAGCTTTAATTTTAATTGATAATAAGAAATTTATTTATTTATATTTATGTACAGAAACTTAATTAAAAATTATTGAAATAATTGCTTCGATAGTGTTTTTTTCCTTTGGTTTTGGGTTATTTATTCAAGTTGAATATCAAACGAATGAAGAGAAGAAGTGATCAGTTGATTTTCTTAATTGATTACAGATACCACTCGATCATGGCTGGTAGATAACACGCCCCTAGGATATAACCAAGACTATTCCAATAAAACCCGTAAAACAAAGTATAATTATGAGATTTATTTAAATCCTGAAACACTTAAATACGAATGTCCACAATGTGACAAAGAATATAAAGCCTTGGAAACGTTACGAAGGCACTTAAAAGATGTGTGTCGACAACGACCAAAGTTTGGATGTAACAGTTGTACTTATACATCATATTCAAAATATGGATTAAATTATCATTTGCGAAATTCGAATCATATTTAGGTCAAGTGGTTTTTTAAACAATTCAATTCATTGAAAGCTTTTGGATTTTATACTGTAATTATGTATTTTTATATTATCAAATAAACGTATTTTGATTGTTTTATTACGTTAGTTTTATCTTTGCTGATAATCGCAGTAGCATTACTTTTAATTAAAACCAATGATTTCTTGATGGAGATTATATTGGGTAATTAAAATTTTTTTTTCTTAGAAAAATCGTTAAGTTGTCAGGCTTCCATTGAAAATGTCAGGCAAATTTCTCAATTTTTGAGACGTTCTTTTCTATACAGCTAAATTTTTCCAATCAGGTACCCATTAATACGTCACATACTCTACTCAGGTTTTGAATACGCATTATGAATGACTTCTAATATACAAAACGATTTTAATACTATGTGCATTCAAAAAAAAATCTAAAATCTTAGTTTATGATAAGTTATTTAAACATTTTACTTTTCCATTTAGTCAAAATATGAAAGAGACGTGGTCTTTTTTCAATTTTTTTTGGATAAGTGGTATTAACAATATTGTGATAATAAGTGGTACTTCTTTATCTCATGTTGTTTCATGTGTACTAATACATTTTAAATCGCGACTACAATACCATATGGAAAATATATAGACTGAAGCTATTTACATTTTAAAGTCTGGAAAAAGACAATCTTTAAAGCCAAAGGAGACAACGTTATATACAATTCTTACCACTTAGGAAGGATAAAACTGCAAATAAAATGTTTTCATTGGATTCATTAAGAAACTGATAAATACATACACTTGAATAAACATGGTATTGTATTAGTAACATTTGTACTTAAAAATTTAACTTTTAAGAGAAAGAAACAAACATTTTAAGTATTTAAAATAATTATCTCATTGTAAAAGCAATTTCAAAAATTATAGTTTATTAACATTAAAAGATTACCCGCATTTTACCGAGAATATATTTTAAGTGGTTGGATTGTAAAAGTTAAACTATAATTTTTATACAAGGCATGTTTTCATTGAATTAGAAATTTTTTTTTGTTAGTTTTGTAAATGATTTTTATTTGTAGTTTCTTAGATTACACTATTATGATGTTAATTTTTGAGATGAACTTATTTTCAATGCACATAACATTAATATAAGGTGATTGGAGAGGCTTCAACGATAATGTTAAGGTGTAATGCGCTTTACTAGTAGTTAACGTTTTTGTTACTAAATAACGTTATTATTTAAGTAACTATATTATAATTTTTTTTAGTCTACTACGATTTGGTGGAACCCACAGTGAGAAAAAATTTCATGTGTCCACATTGCTGTCGCTCATACACCAGACGAGATAACTTACTTCGCCACATTAAAATTGAATGCGGAAAAGAGAAAACATTGGGTTGTCCTTATTGTCAATTTAAAAGTTACTATAAAAGCGATTTGAAAAGTCATATCTTCAGAAGACATGGAAATGGATATTCCATGATATGATATAATAATAATTATTCATTGAAAACTAAGTATATGTAATTAATTGCTTTAATTAGCAACTCCCCATTTTTTTACCTGATTTTTCAAACTAACACACTAATCGAATGGGTACTTTGCAGAGTTATATTTTTAAAAGTACAAATTACAACTTTTCGAGAGAATAAGGACGAGGAGGTGGAAATCTTTAAAATAGATAAGTATTAAAATCTACATAGAATTTGATCTCAAATAACATTGATATCATCGATGTTCATTAAAAGTACGATTACATATAACTCCAGTTTTATAAGTTTCAATATAAGCCTTGTTTTTTCTACTTGCCCGCATTTAATATCAAATTTATATAAGTTATTCTATTATAGACTTCTTTATGAATTGTGATATGTTCAATTGTGAACAAAAAGCTCACAATAGAAAACTCATGATTTTGTGATAAATGATGTATAACATCAAGTGTATATAATGTAAGTTAAATTTAAAAAATCATTTTATATTTAATTTATTTTTGGGTGTTGCCTAAATAAGTGACTATACTATGGCAATTAATAAATTATAGAAGAAATAATATTTCAATAGAAATAAAAAGGAAGGTATTATTTTTTTACATTGTTAATATTTTTTGGTGTATACTATGCATATGTGCCATAATTTAAAATACTTTTTGCATTAATTTATTTTTAAATACAAAAATTACTAAAAGTATAAGCAATTTGAGGAAATAAAGTTTATAATTCCAGGATAAAAATATCATTACTGCTATAATTTATACGGGTCGTAGATGAAAATAATTAATCTTAGTAATATAATTTAATGAAGTACTTACAATTAAACCTAGATTTTTAAATTTATTCGTATTAATTACAAGTAGCTGTCTTTTGTACAACTAAAAAATAAATTTATTGATTTTTTTTTACTTATTTGTCATAATAATTATGGAGCTAATCAACTTAATCGATTTTTAACAATTTTTTTTCCAAGTATTATCAAGAACTCATAAACTTAAATGTGCATCGAAAAGCTATGAATTCTTCGTAAAGTTCATTAAATTTATTTTGCTATGGAAAGTGATAGAAATAATATTGCTATATGAGATGTATAAGTAAGGGGTCATCCATAAACCACGTAACTCAACAAGGAGGGGAGTGCATGTTTCCATTTTATGTGTTGTTATTAAAGGATATACTATTATACCGACTACACGGTGATACATAGCAGGGAGAGGGGGACAAAAACTATGGAAAAGGCATCATTACGTATATTTATGGATGGTTCCTAAATCTTTAAGAAAATGTTATGTAATGTAAAAAGGAAGAAATTAAAGAAAAATTAATTTTGTGTCATAATTTAATTTTTTTTTTTCAATTTGTTTACAGACGTTTTATTAGTTAAGAATATTAAATAGGAATACATAACAGCTGAATAAAGTAGATAACAGAATAATTTTAGAAGACCTTTTATTTTAATTGTTATTAATACACTTTTTATTTAAAAAGTGATTGATTTTGTTCGAAACAAAATTATTTTTTTAAATTTTCCTTCTTTTTTGTTCGTTTCCAACGAATCTATGCTCTCTTATGTTTTTACTGTGAAATATTGGATAAAAAAAGAATACACCCAAATTCAAAATTGAAATCTCAATTTTATTGCTTATCCAGACTATTAATTATTTTTCTGGTCCCTCAAAGTAAACTTTTAGAAAAGATGATTTAAAACACTGTCTTAAATGTAATATCTGCAATGATTTGTAAGCTACAATAATTAATATTGTAACGAAATAATATAAACATACAAGTACATAATTTACATTGTTATAATAAATTGTGAAAATTGTAACAATATCAACTATCCGAAGATATTTATATTCACAATTGTCAATACTTTATCTTTAATTTATTTATACGTAACTGTTAATTATTGTGATCGATTTAGAATTAAAATTCTTTTTTATAATTTTAAATTATCAGCAAATAAATTTTTTTAAATACAAACTGCTGCTTTAATTAAATCAAATATGTAAAGTAGAAGTTAAGAATATTATTTTTCAAAATTTCTTCACGGGTTTTTTGGTTGCATGTTTTTACATCTAAGGGATTTAAGGTTTCCTTATTTTGTTTTTATTTATCACATATTTCGTCTTTTAGTTTTTTTACACATAAAAATGCAACCAATAAATGAACCTCATTGCAGCTTCTTTCACACATGGATTCTATTGTTAATTAAGCGTTTGTAATTTTTTTCAAAAGTTAATATTTGTGTATGTGATTAGCCGTGTGAAAATTATGGTTTATATTAAATGTTATGTTTTCAGTAGATTCGAATGAAAAACTGACGGATGCCGAGAAGCTGTTGCCGTACTTAATGCCACTAAACTTATCAAAAGTGTTGTGGTGGAAAAGGCATCGCTGTCCGCAATGTCCACGCTCTTATCAACACATCAAACACTTAAACGCTCACCTTAAATACGAATGCGGCAAGGAGCCTAGTTTCAAATGTCAGTTTTGTCCACATCGGGTCAAACAAAAAAGTAGTCTAATAAGCCACGCGAAAAATCATCATCAGATTGATTTGAGAACTTATACGAAAAATAACAAAAAATTAGACACTTAAAAGAAATTTAATACTTTTTAATTGCTTGTTGTCAAAAACCTACTTGAAAAGAAAGCTTTTTCAACAAAATCTGATATCAGAGAATATAAACACTAGCAGAAGTTCCGCTCAGGATTTTGGTGATCATTGGTGGAAAACTTAAAAAAAAAAGGAATTGGTAGATTTGAATTGTTGTGATTGTAATTGTAACGTATCAGTATTGCAGCGGGGAAGTATTTTAATTTTTATGAGTTTGGCCACTTACTAGAAAACCACAAGAGACCATTGAGATCAACGATACCGATACTAAATGGAACTTTTCCTTGTATTTATATTCTATGATACCATCAGGCTATATCAACTGAATTGTGTTGGTTTCTACATTGATTTTCTAACCATTCAAGTTAAGGGCCATTTAACCAACTGGATCCAAACTCAAAGCATGTCTAATGAATAAATTGAGTGTGTCGATAAACTTAACAATTCCCTGAAAATCCTAATTTTATCAACTAATCGTACAATAACAATAATTACCTCATTTAAGTCCCAAATGAAATTTTTAAACTGTAAAAAATGAACAATGAGTTTCTCACAAAACCAATGATTGAAAACCAACATGGAATTATTGTCATACATAAAAAATCAACGATAAACTAAATGAAGGTATTAAATATTCCGTAGTGTTTAATACAAAACAAACAATTCTTGTCATTATCAATGTATACGATCTTTATATTATATAGCTTTAGTAAAAAGTATACGATATTGTTAGTTATTTTATTCATAATTTTTGATAGTATATAGATTTTAAAAGTAGCTAAGATCTCAAATTAAATATATAATATTTAACCACTAAGAACAAATTTGTGATTACCTTATTACGAAAATCAGGGTTTTACCATTATTTATTTACAAGTAAATTATAAGCATAAACGTACAATTAATTACAAAACGAAACGCATTGTTATATTTTAGACCGATGAATTTGGAATTTCAAGTATACGTAATAATCTGTGAAAAAATATATATTAGCATTATTTATATTTGTACTAGAACTGTATATTTTTATTTAAATAAAGAATATAATGTGTATGATTATTTATTGCCTCCAATTTATTTTATTATTTTTTATCAATAAATATTTGAGTGTTTTTCAAACCTAAGATGATATCCTTAATTTAAATTTGCTTTTTAAGATGATTCATTTGACTTTTACAATTTTGTTTGAAAAATCTAACGAAGTTATATTTTAAAATTGAAATTTATTTTGTATATAAATTTTTAGTTTAAATTTACTTTTGGAAAAAATATTTTTTTAGTCGTCCTACGTGTTAATGTAAATTTTTTGTTTTATTAGCGTTTTTTTTTTTTCTAAATGCATGTGAATGAGTGCAAAGTGGCATGTTTGGAGTGAAAACTACCGAAAAATTACAATCACTATAGCCTTATATAGCTTTATCTCGGACGTTGATGTTGACTAAGTTCTCTAACTCTGTTCTAGATTCTACATTTGAATACATCGATTACAAACACGATGATCGAAAATCGAAATTCTGTTTTCTACGTGAGGTGCGTGAAATTTGGAAGACCCAAAAAAACGCCATGTTTGCGTGTCCGACATGCAAAAAATGTTACAATTACACATCTCTATCGCGCCACATTTACCTAGATTGTAACGTGCCATTTCAGCATAAATGCTTTATATGTAATAGGCAATTTAAGAGAAAGTACCACTTAACTAGACATCTCACCTCCCACTATCCCAAACAAAAACCAAAGATTTTAAAATAAGAACCACGAGATTAAATCAAACCAAAAAAAAAGATGATCATTTAATTACTTAATCTAGTCTTTAAAAGTACGCTGTTTCAAATCATAGTGAACTTTAAGCCATATTTTTACCATGTTTCAAAAACGTTACGTAGACTGATTAATTATTCTTATAATATAATAATTACTTATATTTTACTTATTAAACATTATTGATAACTTGTTTTAACTGTGATTTCAATTGAAAATATTTTTTTTTCGTAATTTTCACATTAATGCTATTAATAATAAACTACTCATTTATTAAAATATTTTTGAAAACTAGAAAAATCTAATAAGAATGCAGCTGCATTTATTTAAAATTTAAATATCTATATTTTACAAAATAAGATAAAATATATAAATTATGCCTATCATATTCTTTCATGAAGTTGGACATAAAATAATACGAACAATCCACACAGGGTATACCGGTTTAAGCAACATGGCAATGATTTGTATAAGCAAAATTAACATAAATTAACAATGGTTTCCTGCTTAGGTAATGCCAAAAATGTCACACATAAGTAGTTAATAGCTTCACATTTGACGATTTCCATACCATACCACACCAAATCACACAGTACCATACCATATCACAGTCAGAACTAATATAATCAAAGATAAATATGGTACTGTTTTTATTAATAGTATCTACAATTTGTGATTTAACTAATTTTTTTATTTTACATCTTACATAATATAAATAAAATAGTTCACTCTCTCTCTTTATCTCATACCAAAATTTGACTTAAGAAAATTTATTTAAAAAGCATAATTATATAAGAGATAAATATCGTTACGTATTTAACATTAATGTCATTAATTTATTTTGTGATTATAGATAGATATCTAATGTACTTATTTATTGAATAAACCAAATTCTTTTCTTTTTTTACTTAACATTTTTCATTATTTCCTATTTTACTAACCAATTTTTTCGATTTTCTTTATTTAATTTGAAGATTAAAGGTATTTAGTGTGTTTGATTCAACTGAACAATCTGATATCTAAACTGCGTCATTTTTTGATCAGTAAATGATTTTTGTATTTGTCTCTGATGGAATAATTTAAAGTTTTTCACAGTTTCTCTATTCGTTGTACGGTTCTATGTCAAATTATCAGATTTGTTACATTGATCAGTTAAATACAGCACACTTATTTCTTATAGTCGTAATAATTTTTGAACTTATACTCATTTTATATTTATTTTAGGTAAAATTAATCCTTACTTTCAAAGATATTGTGTTGAATGATTTGTTTTATTGTTGACAAGAATATTAGGACAACAAGGAATGTGCGTTTCTCCAAAAGAATTAAAGGGTTGAGGGTAAGAAACATAAGAAAAAAATATTATTTTCAAAAAATTGTGTAAATATTTTCATTGTACAATGGGAAAAATTTTTAATAAAAAGTTATATGAATTTTATTTTTATTTTTTAATTAGTTCTAAATAATAGTTGCTATGAAAATGCCTTTGATTAACAGAAAATGCAAAAAAACAAAAAGTACAAATGTTTGGGATTGATATTCTTGTTGCAAGTTACTAACTTTTTGTTTTAATTTTTTTTTCGTTAGAGTGGCTGGTTCTGGACGCACAGCCAATTCAAAGGCCTCAACTCGTCCGAGCCAACCTGAGCCATCTGTTAAAATACTGCGCACGGACTATTGAAAATAAAATGATTTGTCCGCAATGTGGTCGAGAATTCAAAAATATGAACTCGTTACGAGCTCATCTCTCACAGGATTGTGGAAAAGAAGCAAAATTTCACTGTGCGCTTTGTCCCTCCCAGTTCAAACGAAAATATCATTTGCAACAACACTATTCGGTGCATCGAAACATTTTACAGAACACAATGATAAAAAGAGAACAGACACAATTGTAAAACTGACAACAATTGATTTTCGTTATTTTCTAGTGCGTAAAAAAGGCGGCTTTATTTTGACAAATTTTTTTATTAGATTTACCTTTTACTTCCACTTTGTTATGAATACATCACGCTTTTTAATTCTTTTTTTTAGTATAATCATAGCTATTTTTTCTTAATTTAGGTTTTTGAATTGATTTTTTTAATAGAAAACTTATTTTCGTGACACGTTATTTTAAACTTTATTCGTTACAGAATATTAACATTTTTCACTTCAATTTACCTTTAAAACTATATCTACCTACTCATGACCGTTAATTCCTTCGTTTTTACACTGAAACTCAGCCAATTTTCAGTTGTGACATTAAAAGCAGACGTAGTACAAAAGCTTTGCATCAAAATATTCTAATTAAGTTGAAATTTTCATAACAACTTTGTCAAGTATATTCTAACTGCAGTCAATTTCCAATAGGTTTAGTGACCTAGCCTAAAATGTCCATAGTTGTATTACTATTTAAACTTGAAAGCAAATCTGTGTTTTTCGTGCAATACAGACAGTTTTTTGATTGATTTTGATGTAAAATTGAGATTTCATTTACTTTCAATTAAAGAGATTTTTTTTCAATTTGGTATTACTTAATGTAGACAAAGCATATTTTGAAGCATGGTTTCTGAACCACTGCCAATAGATATTTGCAAGACATTGATTGTGTACCTCACAATAAGCTATTACAAGAACAATATGACTTATGATTTTTAGCTAAATACCTTTTGAAGAGTCAACTGGTTTAAAGAAAACCTAAGTACAAATCCGAATATTTTCCAAACAAAAATTGGTATCTACGTGTATTTATATACCCGTAAGAAATGAAACTTCTTTCGGTTCTATACACTTTATTGTACTGTTGACGCTTTAATAAAAGAATAGAGCTGATCTATGATGTAAATAATACATACTTTTTATACCAATCAAAACTAAAATATTGTTTTTAAATGATAAGTACATATTGCATAAATATTTTTTTTTTAAGTTTTAAGTCACTTTAACATCTAAGATCATATCATGACTGTCTAAACACAGAAATTTTCTGTAGGTCGCTTATAAATCTTGAAATATATAGAATTCAACGAGAATGGAACCAAGTACCACTGACGTGTGGAACAAAGAGCAATTGATCTAACCGCTGCACCACTTAGTGGACATTATATAAATATTATTCTTCCAAAGTTACTTATAAACTTGATTTTATTTTAAAATATAAATATTAATCAATTTCTACTACTAGATTTTGGGTTCCACGTAACATGTAATTCGTAGAATTTTAATTTTTTCCCCACAACACCTAAAAAAATCCATTTCAAAAATCAAAATTAAATTATTTATTAGTTAGTTATTTTTTCTTAGTTCTAGTCACGGTTACATAAAACAATAGCAGTTTTTCTCTTAAACTTAAATGATCCTCAATTAACAAACGTAATATACTCGTATGCCATAAAATTTTGTCTTGTTTCAATTGGTTCATTTTAGTTTAGAATTCAAAAAACTAAGATCTTGATATTGCCTTAAGGACGTAATGTACATCATTGTAGTTGTAAGTGGGAATACCTATGTACGAACAAACCAATCAAATAAGGGTTCATATGATATCTCATGGCAGATTTAAATTAAACTTATGCTGGAACTGAGAATTATCTGAGTTTCTACGTAAAAGAAATGTAATGATTTCGTTGTAGTTTTCTATTAATTTTTATAAACTTTATCATAAAAAATTCTAGAAAATAGGGGTAAAAATACTCCAATTATTTATGAGAATTGATAAAAAATACACTCCAATACAAATCATTTGATTTTAATGAAACGCATCTTTATAATGAAACTTTACAAATTTAATCAGTCTTACAATTGTGGCGTTTGAACATATTTTTTACGTTATAGTTTCTAACATGAAATATGTGAGACTTCATTTAACATCTAGTATTTAAATTTAAAAAAATAACAGGCCAAATAATAATAGTTAGGTATGATAAAAATAATTTAAATCCAAATAATAGTCTAGTCGATATATTGTATAATATATAAACAATAAACATCTCTGCTAATAAAAATTATAATGGGAAATACAAAAAACATATATAAACAGTGAGTCGAACTCACGTTTTCAGGGATAAAAGTGTATACTGAGCATTGTGAACGAATTTCTTGACTGATTTTTTATCGCTTTACAATGTTTGAAAATATTTGTAATCTTATTACAATTTTTGTTAAGTGCTTCAGCAAAATTCATTATTTAATTCTAATCAAATTTTGCAACGTTATCGTATGATAGTACTGAAAGAAAATATTATATATATATAAAAATTATTTTTTAAGTTGATCAACAATTTCATAAACATTAGATTTGAGATTTTCTTTTTAATAACGCAGAGTTGAATATTTTTTTTTTTCGTTTATTTTAATATATAAATTCAAATTATTTATCGTATTTTATTAATATAAAGTATATTCTTTTGTTTATAATACACAATATAATGTAAACTAATTTTTAATATTTAATATTATATTATTATGTTAAATATATACATATTATATTTACTTTTTGTTAGACATTATATATTACCATATTTTAGTTTATATTATTTTACCACAATTTATAAAAAAAAGGCTTTTAGTTGCTTGTTTTATATATAAATTATTATATTTTGTTTGTTTGTGACATTTACAGCAATATAAATCCTTTGTCAAAAAATATAGTCTAACTTTTTGCAAATATGCTGAAGAATATCATTTTTTTAAACTTGTTGATTTATAATTTAATTATTACAAATGAAACACTAATAACAATAGTTTTTTTTATCAAAAAATAAAATTTCCAGAAAAGTTTCTATACTGACGGTAAAAATATACTTCATTTTTTTATATTAGAAGTGTATTACGAGCTTTAAAATGATGTATTTTAAAAACAAAAAAAAATTATTTTATATTTCCGTTGAAAATTGACCTTTGCTAATAATCTGTTTTCTTTACAATAAAAAAAAATATATGAAGTTAAATGTGTTCTTAGTGAAATACATTGTTTGTAAATAAATGTGCGATTACTATTGAATTGAATAAAGATTTTATTTATAATCTTATTTTATTTTTCACCAACAGCTTTGTGTTATACTCTCTTAGGTGGAAGATCAACGTTAAGTAGGTATAATGTTTTAACATGGCATATGCGTTCTCCGTGTGACAGCCGGCTGTCACATTGTATAAAGCATACCAGTTTCACCAAGTGAGTAATACCAATTTTAAAAACATTCGATGGCTCAAATTTCGTTTTAAATGAACACATTCATTTATTTCAATTAATTGTTTTAAATTTTAAGTAAATATTAAATTATTTTGGTGTAGAAAATTACAATTTTCTTTTCTAAATTTATCATTAATAAATTTTAATTTAATTTCAGACTGGAAGCCATTTGGCGACAATACCCAACTCCTAGTAAAAGTGAAGAAAAATACCAGATTTTCAAATTCTATGCTGATGAAAAACCAACGGGGACAATATTTGTGCCCAAAATGTGATAAACCATACTCTCAGATGCAATCTTTGAGAACCCATTTTTATCTAGATTGCCGTGGACCTTTATTTATTTGTAGGATTTGTGATAAAATTTTTAAGCGCAGTTATCATTTAAGCCGACATAGTATTCAAGTTCACAAACGGTATGCTATGTGAAGTTAAATAAAACCAATAATAAAATAACCGAGCATTAAATTAAGTGAAAAAAAAAAAATGTTATTTAATGGCGATGTTAAATATAAGACGAAAATAAAATGTTTACAGTTTTTATAATTTTATTCTTATTTAAGAATGATCTAATAGCAATGATTAGGAGTTTACTATCACTTTAACAGGAATAAATGTTTATAAAATCTAAAATAAATTGTTTACTTTTATTTCAATGTTCATTTGTCATTTTCTAATATTCATACAGCCAAAATAAAAGTTCCAAAATATCACATTTTCTGTAATTTATTAGATTAATTTACTAACTGAATATTAAAATAAATAATAAATTTGAATTTGTCTAATTTACTATCAATAAAAATCCACATTGTCCGTTTTCAAAAGAGCTGTTGTGATATCCGTTATCAATGTTTGAACCAATTTATTAACTAATTAAAATTGTTGCAGCTTTCTTCACATATTACAACATCTGCCCAAAGTGTTTCAAACAATTCAAGAACTCCAATTCACTCAACTCACATATGTATCAAACTTGCGGTAAAGTTTCTAAATTTGAATGTGAATATTGTGAAATGAAATTTCTAAGGAGTTTTAATTTACGCCGTCATGTCCTTAGTAAGCATTCTGTTCACTTGAAAATAAATGATTCATTATTATCGATGCAAAAGTAAATACATTTTCTATCTGCAGTTGTAATAATCTGAATCGTATCGATCAAACTTACCAAAAATAGTATTAGTTAAATCCTACAATTATTTTCGTGAAACAACCACATATTAAACTCACTTCACTTACTCTCAAGTAAGTGGACACTTAAGCATGTCCACTTTTCATAAAAAAAATTCTAATTATTAACAGATTTTAGTTAGTTTACCAAAGTTTTGCATTTATCCTTTAAAAATAAGACAAATATTAAACTTATTTTTAAAGAAATAAACCAAAAAATAATCTAGTCATTTATCCAAAAATCACTTATTTTGGTACTTTTCAGTTGAATCATTTAAAATGTTTACACGTTGAAATGTAAAGTATCTATTAAAAAATAAAAAAAAATATTTCATTTCAAAGAACTGTTAGTTTTATCAAAATTTTGATAATTAATCGTATCTAATCAATGTAAATGTGCAATATGGGTAATCTTAATAAGAAAAACTAGACATTTTTAGTCATTGTTCAGTCGTTAATTAATTTAACCTATATACATATTTTCAATTTATTCTTGGGAATAAATACAAATACTATTTTAAGATAGTATTATATTTTACTAAACAATCTGATAATTTTATCGGTAGTAACTTAAAAACAGATCAAAAATTCTTAGTTTTATTTGAAAGTTGCATTTCCTAACTATTAAATTATTTTATCTTATAGCAGGTAAAAACGTTCATTACAACTGCAGCATAGATAATAATAAAACTCATCCACGATATTTATTTATACAAAAAATACTAACAACTTACTTATAATATTTATATAATATATTTTATAGTCAATTTTTGCCAAGTGTGCCATTTATATAATATTAATACGAGTTTTAATTTTACTTTATTTTTACCAAAGTTTTAGTGCTATTTATGCGAGTCATATATTTTAAGAAATACCATAACTTAGTTAACAAATATGGGAATATACAATTCCCGATCTTTCGTGATCGTTGGAAACAAGTGCCTTAAAAACTTAACTTAGCTGTGATTAAATTGATCAGTCATTATTAATTAACTATTCAAGTCATAATTGCTCTCTAAAAATGAAATACTTACTGCAGCCAAATATTTATTTATTTATTTATATATCTACCAAAAATTAGTCAAATAAAAACTTGTATTTGTAATGCTAACCGGTTAGGCATTGTTCATATGGGCGATATATCGTCTTTGCGCCTACAAGTGGCACTTTGAGCGATATGTCGCGTGAGTGTGAATCGCTTCCATTCAGATTACAAGTGTCTACCTATTCGTATCGTATCGTTTACGATCTATCGCCTCAATGTGAACAATGTCTTAGTAGTGTAAGCATTACCCGTTTTCCATTTGACTGAAAAAGCTCTAATAAGTATCAACATAAGCATTAGTAGTAGTTATCAGATTCATCCGAAAAATAGCTATTAGTGCATATCTTTTATGATACAAAAGAAAGATTGAAAACAAGCCATGTGTTAAATGTAAATTTCAATATTTAAATCGTGTTTCTTTCATTGAAAGATGCATTATTTGGCCAGTACTTTAATTAAATGTATAAAAATTATACTCATTAGGAAAAATTACTTACATAAAATTGTTGAAAAAGGGATTGTTCAGTTATTTTTTTTTAGATTTAATGTACTAATATTCATAATTTTGTTGGTTTAATTTTTTGATTCTTGTATAGAAAATAATTTTTTAAAGTATCTCTGATTATATAACTATTTATTTTATTTATTTTTACCATTTTTTTGCCAACTTGTGTTATAGTTTATTATATAGTTATGATTGTAATGCTCAATAAATTTTTTCTTTTATTATTTATTTATTTATTTTTCCTTTGTTCCTGTCGTAGATATTAGATGGATTGTCATAGTAACTTAAATAAGTTTCCTCTTAAACTCATTACAATTAACTAAAAAAAATATTTAAATATACTAAAATGGATTTCATGTTTTTTTTGTTAAATGAATATATGTTCTTGAAGTATATGTTCTTGGAATTAGCAGGGAAATGTTTTATGTGAATACTTAAATAAAACGAAATTTTCGTAGACTGTTGACGGTTTATGATATTAGACTTGTTATAAATTAATTTTTAAAAAATCTCTGCATGTTGTAGCTTGAGTGATTTTCAATAAAAGAGTATAAAGTATTTGTTCATACCGTAAGTAGTTAGATTTCTATAAAAAATGAAAAAAAAAAGGGTTGATTAATACAGAAAAAGTTTTATTTTTTCAGAAGACATAAAACCCATGCTATTGAACAACATGTATCAATGTACAAAGTGCCATAGATCTTACTCGATTTTGGCTAATTTGAAGCGGCATAAAGATTACCAATGCGGTAACAATCGCGGAAGATTTCATTGTCCAGTCTGTGAGCGACCTTTTAATCGAAAAGATCATTTGAAACGGCACGTCTTGAGAAAACATCAAAATAATACGTTTTAATTTTTCTTTTATATTTAAGTTCAATTTTTGAGCAGTCGCAGATATAATTGCATGCTTGACAATCTTAACAAGCATTTTCACATTCAATCATTTTCAATTATACTCAATCATGGTACTAGCATGCAGTTACTTTTCTATGACTGGTTTAATTTTGAAATTTTTATTATTTTTTTTTATGTTCTATTTTCTCAAATCTCGTTTTGTGTATAAGATCGTATGTGTTTAATTATATATATTTTAGCCATAAGTTCTTCAATTAATCAAAAAATTTAACGAAAAATGAGAATTTGATTTCAACTTTATTTCTCTTTTATTTTGTACCCCTAAAATCGAAATAAATTTTTATATTTTTCTAAGTTTTTTTTTTTTATTATTTCTTATAACTTTTTTTTTGGTGGGGGCTGAACATAGTATATTGATAAGATTTTTCAGTCAAATATGTTTTTATTGTTTTCGTCAGTGATATCTAATAGCTATTTTAATAAAAAATTATCGTTTAGCCCTTCAAGTCGGTATGCCAAGTATATACTCGCCAAAGCGACCAACATTACGATGAATGTAATTTTCACCATTATCACTGGCTTGATAGGTTAAACTTTGTAATAATTTTCATGTACGGATATTTATATTTCATTAGTATTAGCCAAGCGATTTTAATGTCTCGGCTTACAAGTGGGAACTGTTTATTATTTTATATATATATATATATATATATATATAATATTTCTTATGGCTATAAGATAATAGTTTTTTATCGAATTAAATTTAAATTAAAAAGCTGATCAGTTTAACTAAAAATATAATGAACAGTTTTCAAGGTTAAAAGGTATTGTAGCATGATAATTAAAATTAGTTTTGTAGTGTTTCAATCTCTGTTAATACTGTATTTTTTGCACTAACAGATTTTTTTTATTTTAGAATTCATATGGGGATACGATCGCATTTACAAATGTAACATGTGCTTCCAAACGTATAGTAGTTCAAAGGTTTTGAGACGACACCAAAAATATCATTGTGGGCCATACCGGAAAATTTTTCTCTGCAATTATTGTAACAGTGAATACAATAGGGAAGATAACTTGAAACAACATATTAAAACTAACCACGGGCTTTAAAGCCCAAAGAAAAATATTTGCATATAACAAATAATTCAATGAAAAAACGTAGATGCTTCTAACTTAAACAATGTTTTCACTTTATTAGAAAATCCGATAAAAGTTGTGACTAGTTTTTAAATTAACAACTACTAGTCATCAGATTTTTTTAATAAAGTAGAATGAAAAAAATAAGAATCAGTGATCTGGATTGATCTGAATAAAATTATTAATATAAGCATTTTTAACGAAGCCAAAAATTGAATTTTTTTTTACTTTTATTTATATATATTTTTTTTTTATAATACAACTTAGTTATTCAAATAATCCAGGTTAAGCTGAATGTTAGTTTAACATTTGTGAATTCCATTTTAAAATGTAATTTTTTATACTTATTTCATTGTTCAAGAAGTTGATTTAAAATAAAATTTTAGAAAAAAAACTTCTCGTTATAATTTATTGGAATTTTTTGGATTTTCAGATTTAAATACAGGTAATAACGTATATCTATAGCCAATATAAATCACTATGCGCATGATTAAGTGTTACATATATTTTGAAAATAAATAATTTGATCAGCTTTTTTGCATTATTTAGCGAAATTATTGATATTTGTGTCGTTTTGATGTTACTTTGCCGTGTTTTAATAAGCGCAGTCTAATGTCCGTTTGAGTTATTTTGATTCTGATTTTGAATGTTATATTGTCGCAGATTTCAAATGGTGGCTTGTACCCACAAGCTACGTGAAACGAAAGAGCATGATTCCCCGATCGTTGGATTTCTCCAAATGTTTGCTGCCTGATGGTCGTTATTTTTGTCCCAGTTCTCCATCGCGGGTCTACAAAAATAAGCGTAACTTAAAGCGTCATATTAAATACGAATGCAATATTTCGTTAATGTGTCATCTTTGTCAGTTGTTATGTGCCGACAAAGAAGAACTTATTCTTCATATGTGGGATAAACATACTGAGAAATATTAAAAAAAAATATTTATATATAATAGAATAAAGTATTTTTTTTATAATGTTAATGCAGGAATGAATAATTAAGTTATTGATTTTTTTCTTTCTTAGACCAAAGTTGCAATTAGTCCGTACAGAAAACCACTATATAACTTATTTATAAAACAGATTTCTTATTTATTTATTACATAAACAATATATTTATATATAAGGTATATAATCAAAATGCATGCAGTATTACGAAAAAAAAAATAAATACTTAATTGGAATCGATTAAAATTACTACAAGGAATATTTAGATTTTATATGAAAAAAAATCAGATTAATTTCTAGTCAAAATGAGACTTAATTTCATACCAAAAAATTTCGTGATAGTGCATGATTTTCTCAATATTAAGATTATAAAAAAAATGAGGAAATATGAAACTACTTTTAGATTTATAATACTTAAAACTGCCTATGTAAGTTTAAGATAACGAGACAATTCTTAGAGAATTCTCTCCCCAGTCCATTGTTTTTCAAATCAACATTTAAGTGAGGCTGAACTACTGTACGATACTGTATACTAAAAATATAACTTTTTTTTCAGTGTTTTAAATTATTTATTTATTTATTTGCAGTGAAGTGCTTACCTTAATTATTAAATCTAGTCATTATTTAATTTCGATAAAAGTGTGTCATTAGCTTAGTTTTAACATATTGCTATAATAAAATTATTACTAAGGATGACATAGTAATTTGTTGTTACTTTACACGTTTAACTACTTTATATTTAGTTATTTATTGTATTTAAAAAAAAAAAAAGAAAAAAAACTTTTAAGATGTGTTTTACGTAGTTAGATAAGAGAGTATAGCCTAAGTATACTCAAGCAAAAATTCTCGTTATAAAATTAAAGTGTGTTTGTTTATTTGGAAATTTGATTAAAATATTTTTTACCAAGTATAAAAGGTTTTTGATATAAAATCCAAGATAAAAAGTACACGTTTGAAAAAAAAAAATAAATGCACTTTAATTCAATATGATTCAAACATTTGTCTCTAGTCTAATTATTATAAAAACAAACCCTGTTAGCTATAAAATTCTAGTCATTAAAAATACCAAATAAATTACAAACCTTATTTTGTTTGGGAAAATTCTTGAAATATTTAATATGTCTAGTGATTTAATTGGTAATTTATATGTGATTACGGTTAAATACTTAACAATAATTGCAATTTTTTATTTATTAACTTTTATTTATTCACAATAACTGATATATTTTATAAGTTTTATTGTTAAAACTACACCAGATCTTAACCAGGTTTCTTAAAATATTTAAATAAAATCGTATCTTATAATTTGCGTGATGTTCACAAAAATGTATGTGTTTAAATTACATTATATCAATAAAAATGTTTTATAACGATTTATGTATTTCAATTATAAACATTTTTTGATTTACGAAAACTGCATAGAAGTATTACTTTATAATAAATATGGATAAAATTCATCATTAAATATTTTTTTCAGCATCTTAAAATTTGGTAAAAATGGTTAAAATACGGTAATATTCAAAATATTTTTATCGGTTTTCTCAATACTAATCAAAAATTTTTTCAGGTAAACCCAATTTTTTTCAGTCGAAAAATCAAAAATATGTTTCACTTCATTTTTGAATGGACAGAAGAAAATATATCGAAAGAAAAACTAAACTATTATCGTACAATATACATGATCCAAAATTAATATTTGAAAAAAATAAATAGTTTTCGTGATCTTGTAATTGTTCTTATATGTTACAGTGAATTTGTATTTCCAGTCAGAATATATTCTGCCTAGTGAATGTAATAATAAACCTAATATCGTATGTGTAAAACTTCGCGATAATATTTAATAATAATACTGACATCGCGAAGTTTTACACAGTTTTAGATATTTGAAAATATAATTTCACTAGTGAGAATAAATTCTCACTGGAAATACAGATTCACTGTAAAATGTACACATCTATACAGCTTTGTGTTCCTCTTATGGAAATTCAATGTGACGACCGGTCGTCATACAGACATCTCATATGTTGATGGGTTTGACTGGTAATTTATGTGTGATTTTGGTTAACTTAATTTTTTTGTCTATTGTAGCAATTTATATATTTTCAAAGTTTTATTGTTAAAATTACACTGAAATTCTACATTTTTTTCATTACTGAAATATAACTTTACTTTAATTTTCTGCGTTGTTTACAACTGTATGTGCTTGAATTACATTGTATCAATAAAAATCTTCAATTACGCATTATGTAGTTCAATTGCGAAAAATTTGATCTCTTCTATAATTTTTTTAACGATCTGAAAACGATTCTTTAATATAAATCTATGCACGTCAACTAGTTCTAAGTTAGATATTTAGAGTTGTTCTATTTATAGAATTTCTTCAAAGTTTGTAGACTTTTTAAATTGGTGAAATGGTAAAATTTTTTTATAATATTTTTATTGAAGTCCTTAAAACTAATCATTATTTTTTTTTCAGGTGAATCCGATTATTTCACAGTTGACGAAGATTTTCAGACATATCCCGCTTCGTATTTGGATGAACACATTTTATCAGAAAATGTAACGAATGAAAATATAATCTACAAAGGTCCAAGATTAATTATTAATGGCAGAAGTACAAATAAAAGATATCAATTTTACTCTAAACAAAATAGAACACGATATCCATGTCCTGGTTGTAATCGTTCTTATAAACATAAAAGACATTTGATTCGACATGTAACTTACATTTGCGGGAAAGAACCACAGTTCAAATGCTTTTATTGTGTCGCCAAATTTGCACATAACTATAGCTTAAAAATTCATATGAGAACTAAACATAACGCGTCCATTTGAAATGAAATTAACGTTGCTGTAGTACGAAAGTTATTTTTTTTAAATATAATAAAGTAAAATAACAACTGTTCCATTAATATGATAGAAATACTTGACACATTTTTTATGTAAAATTTATTTGTAACTAATCAAGATTGTTAATTAAAAAAACTTGATTGTAAATGTGACGAAAATAAATTTAATGATATTATTTTTTCTTCAAACTTTTATTTTGTTATTTATAAATATGTATTATTTTCCTTAAATATATAAGGAAATGAGATGAAAATGTGTAGCGATAAAAATTCATACTAAAAATTTTATTGACAAAATGTTATTATTACAGGATATTTTTTTAAAGTTCTCAAAATAACCACTGATTGAATTTCCAATTACGGATCAAGTTATTTGAGTTTCTGTCTTTATTCAAGAAAATATAGGAATTATGTGCTTCAGTATAGTGCTTCGTGCTTCTCTTATGGAAATTCAATGTGACGACCGGTCGTCATATAGAAGATATGGGAAAATACACTCAACGTGTTTTACTATATTGAATTAATTATTTTTATACGTGTTATGAAAAGTGGCTTCATTTTATTGGATTCATTAAAATTGATCGGAATTTCAAATAATTTTATTTGCATTAATAAGTATATTACATGTGTACACTGTTGATACGTTTCATTGATGTGAGGTATATGAATATTTGGTCATCCAAATTATACTATATAAATCGATTAGTGGAAATATTTTTAAATAATTTTAAGAGAATATAAAAAAAAAAAAACTAAAATTTAATATTGCATGAAAATATTATCTTTTTGAAATATTCTTCAAACTACTTTTTAAAATTTTATCTACTTAAAAAAATATTTCATTTGCTTACAGGCGTAGATTTTTACATTTACATTTAAAAAACTTCTTACCTCGTTTATAACATTTTTAAACAATTCAATTAGTACTAATATTGTAGGTATTTAAAAATATTAATCAATTAAAAGATTAGATGTTTGTATTTTTTAATTAAGATTTTTAACAAAAATATTTTGTTTGCTTTGCATATTTTGATTTTAACTTAGCTTACCGAAAATGATTGTATACTTTTTAAATTATTGGTATTATGATAATTTCAGCTATCATGTACTGACTTTTTTAATTTTATGTTTTAGACGGAATCAATGTATCGTTCATGCGTCACTATACACGAGGTGGCTTAGAATATATTCCTTTTACAAAAACGAATCGTGGATATCAGTGCGTCAAGTGTGGTAAATACTATAAACATCGCTGCAGTATGTGGCGTCATTTAACATACGAATGTTCAAAACCAAAACAGTTTAAATGTTTAATTTGTGAAAAACGTTTCACACAAAAAACGACTTTGTCGGCTCACATTGTGAATGTGCATAATTCACTGTTAAAATTGCCTCAGTAATAAGTCAGATAAAAAAGAGTTTTGTTATAAACGATTAGTTTTTAATTTCGAGTTGTTAATTAAGTTTCTTTTTGTATTACAATTGTTTCAAACTATTATCAACATTAAAATATACAGTTTTTAATTTTTGAAAAATAACAAAAGTTTTTTATAAGCCCATTAAATTTTTATTCCATTCTAGGTTAATTATTTTTAACACTAGTTGTCAGGGGGTCATTGAGCTTTGTTTGCTTGTTTGTTATAGTGTTGAAGACCGTCGAAGATATGTTCTGTATGTTTCTCCATTTAGGTCATCATTGGCCAATAGTAAGTTCCATTGAGTTATAAATCACTGGTATTTATCCAATTTAGGTATAGTTTAGATATGAACGTTTCTTACAACTAGTAAATAATACAACGTACTTTATTGGTTGTTTTAATATTTTAATTAATCTTTTGGATTTTTCTTGTTTGAACAATTTAATAAAACGCACAAATGTAAAGCTTGATTATGTTGTGATAAAGTAGGTTTGTTCCTATTGTCCTTCTGGTGATGTTCAAACACTGCCAGAAAGACAAAGAGCAAGACAACATTGAAATGAGAGACAATAGTGAGTTAAGAACATAAAGTGACAAGTTCGCTCAAGTTAAAAATCGATTACACAATGTTTAGCTGCCCTATACATACGAACGTACGTGATACGCACACTTTGAGGGGACGAATCTGCGCTATCCCGTATCACGTACGCGCTTGAGAAAAAAATAATATACCTAAAAACTGTACGGGATATGCACGCGCCTAACAAAATTTGAATAAGTTCTTCAAGGGCAGTCAAGGGCTTGTGTATCCCATGCTTTAAAATGTATCATACTAAAATATTACTAACAGTTTTTGTCTTTCTAAATATATGTATAATTTAAATGTTACAAAACCTGATGTTTTTTCTCTTGGCCTGATGCGGCCGAGCGACTGTGAGCTGAAACATTTCTTCACTCACTCTTGTCTCTTCGTCAATGTGTCTTGCTCTTTGTCTTTCTGGCAGTGTTTGGCATCAACGTATGAAACAAGCCTAATGTGAAAAAGTTAACGACGTCCTATCCTTAAGCTCCAAAGAGCAGGATTTCGTAAAGTGATTAATAATATAGTCATTAGAATATAGCATTTCGGTAGAAAAATGACCTAAGTATATAAGCCATAAAAGTATTTATGTTAATCTGGCCGTTTAAATTATAATATCAGGTTGGTTTTAAATATTGGACTTGGATTATGAAACAATGCTTTTGAAGTTCAATATTATTATATACTTTTACCTATCAAGTAGTGTATAACATATTTAAGGATTTTTTTAATTATTTTTATAATTTTAAGTAAAAAGGTCATTTTAAAGTTAAATAATGTTAAAATGTCGTGTCCTTCATTTTGTTTAAGTTGTAATAATTAGTTGTTGATTGTGGTGATTGTTTGATTTGTTATTAAATTGAGACATTTTATTTCAGATTATTTCGACGATTTTCCCACGTTTAAATGCTCAAAGTGTCACCGTAGGTATAGGACAAAAAAGACATTAATGCGACACGTTCGTCACGAGTGCGGTGGAGCCAAATTTGCATGTCCGTTATGCGCTCGCCGATTTAAACAGAATCATTCGGTAAAGAGGCATTTAGAGTTGACGTGCAAAAGAAAACTAATGGGAATCCTTGAAAACTGCGGGAAAATCTACAATTAGTTTATTTCTGCATGTGGATTTCTGTAGTTGGTGGATTCTGTCTTAATAGCACAATTCAATGAATTTAAATAAATGTGTTTGAGACATTTGGTTACAATTTTTAATTAGTCAACAACTTGTAGAATGAGTCCTTTTTAATTCTCAAACAATTTTTATGAAGTTCAGTATTATTTTTATATAATAATAAAGCTAACAAAAATTATTTTTTTGAAAACTATTTTTTTTATAACTATCTAAAAATTATATGAAAAATATTAGAAAACTTTATTTTTTCCTTCCAATATATATTGTAAATGTCATCCATTAGATGGTGTAATGTAAATAAAACCTAGTAATTAAATAAAGAATTTAAATAAACAAATAAGATTTTGATATTTTTTTTTACATCCATTCAGTTGGTTCTTCACAAAACCTTGCCTGTACATGAAACATTTTTAGTTTGTTGAAAGCAAGCGATGACAACATGTGCCGTTTCCTATAAATATTTTGTAGTTGAATTTATAGTAATTTATAAACAACTTTTGCATTCACCTTTTAAGAACGATATCAATAATTCTTTAAATAGTGTTTTAAAAAAACTTGAGAATTGGTGAAAATTTGATTTGATTTGTTCAAAGTGTTACTATTTATTATTTGAAACACAAAACCTTTTTTTCAATTTGGTGTGTTGAATTTTAAACGAGTATAACTACACAAGGATAAAAATATTGACTCAGTTTATTGATCGTCAGACAATATTGGTATAAAATTAATATATATAAGTCAAATAGATAAGTCAAAACATTTGAAATTGAAATGTTTTAATTAAAATGTGATAGAAGTAATATCTAAAACATAACACAAAAATGCAATATCATTTAATACTACTATTTGAGTCGTTCGTTTTGAATATAGCCCATGATCATTTTAAGGTTAGTCCATACGATATTAAATTATAAATATAATTTGTACTGTGTTTAGTTAAAAAAAATTGAATAAAATTTTGAAATATTCAATATTTTTACTAACAAAAAATTAACCTATAAAAAGTTTTTAAGACTTTCTCTATAAGTTAAAAGTGTAAATTTCAACTGTTGAGCATTTTTCCATAGGGATGGATGACCGAATTGATTTTTTTAAAAAAAGTTAACTTTATAGTGCATTACCCCGAGTTGAAATTTTAATAAATTGCATTGTCATCGACAAAGAATCTACCTGCTAAATTTCAGCTCGATCCGATCACGGAAAATGGGTTAATTTGCCGTCGCCAGATTTGCGTGGCACATACATACAACAATCAAGTAAAAATAGAGAGAATAATAAAAAAAAAGCAATGACCATTGACCATTTTGTGGTACATTTCCTTTAGTATAATTGCAAGGTTTGACTTGAGTTTTGATATTGCCCGTATATCACTTCTTGTATGTATGTATGAACAATTAAATAATAAATATTGTTAAAGTAAAACAGATGTTTTTTTTTTTTTAAATTAAATCCCTAATAAAGTATGTAGTACCGTATTTTGAGGATCTTTACATAAATAACTTACTAAATAATCTATAAAAAGCTACTACTACCATTATGGTACGGGATTCGTAATTAGTATATAAAATAAGATAATCTCCTTTTGAGACTTTTAAAACTATGCAAACATATAATTTACGTAATATTTCCTTTAAATTGTTACTTATCTAGTGCTCTTTTTGTTCTTAGATATGAAATACACGACAAAATTTTATATAAACTGATGGTACTTTTTTTTAAATTCTAGCTTTTTGGGGACATATTATAGCTACGTACTAATTGAATTACAACATTACATTTTAGTGAAAATCCACAATTTATAACTTGATGGCTTATGAGCACCATTTTAAAAATTTTGATGGGATATCCTGTAAAAATAGTGAGTTGTTTTGGGACTCTCAAATGATCACCAAATAGATCATTGCGAAGCATACCCATTACATGAACATTTTTTCCTTTTACTGATTCGGATCAACTTACGTCCTTCCTAATACCAACAAATACTTTTTACGAACTTTTGTGACCCTAAGCTTTTTAAAAAAATATTTTTGCATCATTTTCAAATTACTTATCTTTTATCAAACCTTAAAAAAAGGAAAAATAAAGAAATAAAATAAAGTAACTTGGCATTTTAAAGTAGCCTCGGTTTACAGCCCTTATTCAATATGACAACACGACACCCATTACAAAAAAAATATTTTTTCTTCTGATATCCTGTTTATTGCTGCAACAGTACGTTTGTGTACCATTTTTTAAATCTTTTACCGTGTTAGAAAGTTTATGTTGTGGTATTATAATTCTTACAACCATAGATATAAAGTTAGATTTTTATATATCCCGAAAAACTAATGAAAGACATTTTGAAAATACAGGTAGGTAAGAACTATTCGATTTGACTGGTCAAACTGATAGTGATGAACTTAAAATCTTAACTGATCAGATAAATTCTATTTTTTCTTTCAGTTTGACCAATACAATTGAATATACTCACGAATTATGGTTATAATTTGTACTAATTAAAAATCTTATTTATTTTTTAGGTCATTTGTAAGATCCTTGTTTATGAAGAGTTCTAAAAAAAATTAAAGATTAAATAATGATTAAGAACAGATTCTTAATTATATTAAATCGAAAAAAATATTGACCAACTACTGTTTGCAGTAGACCTCGTATACTATAGGTTAAGTGAAGAAAATAGATTAATTTTTTCCACCAAAGAAAAAAAACTTAGGTATCTTGTTATTTATTTGCAATATTATGTAAGAAAAAAAATTATATTATACTATTGTTTATTGAAATAAAAACGTTTAAAACTGTGTTTTCGATAGTGCTTTGCCTATTCCACAATTTATGAATAATAGGGAAATATAGACATTAGCCGGATTATGTGTATATTTACCAATAATGTATAAGATTATGTAAATATGGACAGCTACTTCTAGTTGTGGCAATTATGCACATTGGCATGTCTATAATCAGTTTACAGTTCACGCTAACGATGAAGTAGTGTCAGAATGAAAAACAGAAGCTATTATATTTTGACGCCACTTCATTTTAACGTGAACAAATTCTTTGTATATTAACATAAAATTACTTTTATAAATAAATATTTGACCTACCTCTTTTTTTAAACATTGTTTGATTGATTGGTTTAAAAATAATTTCATTAAGTGTGTTGATTTAGAGAAGTGCTTTCAAAAATTATATTTGGGTACTTAACATGAGTAACATTTTTTGTAAAGTACTTTTATATACTTTCCTAGATTTTTAATTGTTAGCACATAATAAGCAAATATAATTATGGGGTTCAAAATTATATTGAATAATGTAAAACTGGTTTGTTAATATCATCAGCTCCCAAAATTTAAATACTGGTGATGTTTACATTGTAGCACTTGACCAAAGACGCTCAAAGCTTACCATTTAGTATAAGTTGAACTGAATGTTATGAGCTTTAAGATACTTCATGATCTTCTTGATAGATGTTATGATGTTCCAGGGTGTTGTAGTGCACATCATGAGATTTTTGCACTATTTATACGAAATTTATATATATTATTTGGACACACCAATCATTTTTTAAGAGTTAGGTCAATATTTATTATTATAATTCTATTCTTCATACACGTTTTTCTTACATTAAAAAAATCCTGCTAATCAATTCTTACTATTTCTTTTACTCTTGTATATTGTACTATATATGTAAGAAAAGATCTTAAAACCAATCACACTTTGTAGATTAATTCAAACGTATACTTTAGAATATAATAGCACATTCACATGAGAGTGCAAAAACGTACTCATACGAATTTTATCTACGGCTTTATAGTAGAAATAAGTATTTTTAAGTTTTAAACCTTTTTATTTAATAACTAGAATTAAAATAGTATAAAGTGAGGATAAAGTTCGCACATGTATGCATTTGCACTCTTAAATGGTATCGCGGTGTTAGGTATAGAGGTCAATTTACTCAGTAACTTATTTAGAACCAGATATATTTTCTCTAAAAAATTACAATAAAATGCCTGTTGTATAATATAATAAAATAACTTGTTTAAATTCGAAACTAATTAATTGTATTCTTTTTCGTTTTAGGCACTCGCGGAAAGCTTGGCTTTTTTAAAAATAGATTCGTTTGTATGCAGTGTAGCCGTTCGTATAAGTGGAAATTTACTGCAATTCGTCATATACGTTACGAATGCGGAGAAGCTCATTTTTCTTGTCCTTTATGTCATAAACGATTTAAACAAAAATATTCGATGAAAAAACATATGGAAAGGCATACGTTAGGTTTGTTTTGAAGAATGTTAAAATTAATAAATCTTATTATGGTTGTCAATTTGTTCAAGTGAATAAGTTTAATTTTTGGAAATTTCATTTTAATTGGTGATCAGTCGTCAATGAAAACCTAATTACGCATCGTTTTATATCAACCAAAATAAGGACTAACGTAAACCTATTATTTTTTTGTAAAACTAAACTGTTTAATTTTAAAAAAAAATTATGTTTTTTTAAAATAATTTTTACGCTATTATGTTTGTATGAAATAAATTCGAATTCATTACTTTTAATAAAATAAATATATGATAAGTTTGAATTTTTTAATTCATTACAATTAATTTCCCCAAATGCTTCTTTCCTAGTTGATTTTCATTTAAATACTTTCGATACATTTACAAGTTCAAGTTTTATAAGTGTATGTGAGAATGTCGCTAATAGCACAGTTTAAGTCTCTTTTGTTACTTACTTAGATCGAAAAGTTCTCTTCAAGCATGCTTGAAAAGAGGATTTTCGGCTTACGTTTATGTTTTCTGTCAGTAAAAGTTTTCATATAATTTTTTAAAAATTAATATTAAAAATAGTCGACTAAACTTTTAAATGTTATACTAATACATGGTTTTTGTTTTAGGAGTTATACCAACATTTGTAGGTAGTGAAATGAAATACGTGTGCTTACGATGTAACCGTACATACATGCGAAAAAAAACTGCGGTCCGTCATTATCGTTATGAATGTGGAGAGGCAAAATTTTCGTGTCCTGAATGCTTCAAACTTTTCACACGAAAATATTCTCTACAATGGCACATGATTAAAACATGTAAAGAATTAAAACATACGAATGTATATAAACGCAGAACTAATCAGATGCGTAAATCTTAATTCTGTCGATAAAGTATATACAAAATATTTAAACTAATTTAAGTAATTATTGAATAAATTATACAGCCTCAATTATAATCCTTTCTTTACACGCTTTACTTCAATTGTTTCATTCCTCGTTGTAAAAAGACGATTTGTAATTGTAGGCCAGGACAATTTCACTTCACCACAATACAGATATAAGGAATATGTATCTAAGTTGTTGATTAAAATATTTTTTAAAGCAAATGTAAAGCTCGAAATTTTGTATTTTATTAAAGATATCTAATAAATATTGTTTTTAAAGCCACCTTGAAAATTTATTTCTTTGTAATCTGTTTTGTTTTTAATTTTATCAATTGCTTTATTTATCTACAATTAATGCAACTATTGGGATTTACAAGAACATTCAGTATGTCATTGGGTATTTAGAAAAGGATAATTTTTAAGATTTATATCTAATAAAATGTATTTTTTTTTAGAGTATTTCAAAAAGTTGATAGGTAATGAAGTAAAATATGTCTGTGTACGATGTCATCGTTCATATTCAAGGAAAACTTGCGCGATTCGGCACTATCGTTTTGAATGCTGCGGGCCTCAATTTTCTTGTCCTGATTGTTTTAAAAAATTTAAAAGAAAGTATACTTTAAAGGAGCACAGGCAAGTATCATGCCGTGCATTACACAAAAACGATTAATTGGTTAATTAATAATTAATGAATCAAATTTTTTCATTTTAATTTTTTTATTGTCGACATAAACGTTTCGTAAATTATTTTAAAAACATAATTTTAATCGTCGTTGCCTCCAATATAATAGGTTCGTTACATTTAACAGCTTTTGTATGTTAACGGGACGATAAAAGAATGCTATGTTTTTACTTTGTGTCTATATATTTGTAAACGGTCTTATTAGTTCAGATTTATACAATTAAAAATCACAAGTTCATAAGTTTATCTGTTACACAAACTCGCTTGTAAAAACAGTCACAGATTGTCTGGAACGTTATTTGGCCGTTGATGTACAGAAATGCATGGTTTATCTATTAAATGGAACGGACCTTATTACGATTAATACACGTCATGAAAACGATTCATGTTCTGAATGGTGAATTAAGCTACAATCTCGTAATAATTTTTTTCCAAAGGCTATAAAAAATGTTGCAAATTTTGTTATAATGTAGATACACTTTTTAGCAGAGTAAGTTTGAGCAAACCCAACAGAACGTTTTCTCCACTTATTTAATATTCAAAATTATTGTTGAGATTCTAAAGAATGTTACTATTTTTATATTCATGTGTAGTAAAATGTGCCTTTATAATATCTTCATAAACAAATAAAGAAAACTATTCAGTATTATTATTGATTAGATAAGTATTATGTAATGCTTCATTTACTTTTCTATTTAAATAAAAATAAACCTTTATAATTTGAAAACTAATAAACATTGTTGAACATTCCTTGTTTTATATTTTTTAGCATAAGTACCTAATTTGCAAATTTTTGTGCATAAATTATCTTTTTTTCCGCTCTGCGGGTCCCAAGATATTCCTTCCTTTTATCACTGCGACCAAGGAGGTCTATTGTGATGTGACTCTCTGTATTTACTAGGGGAGCTCCAGACTTTTAAAGAAAGCCAGCACCTGCCTAGGGGCTGCCGTTACTATCTCGCTAGGCGTCATGTCCGTGTTTCCGAGATGCTGCAGTCTTCTTTTGAAAGCTGCCTCACATGAGCACAAAATGTGTCCCGCCGTTTCTGCCGCTTTCCAGCAGAGACGCATATGTTAGTGTCGGCTTTACCGATCTTGTAAAGATGGTAATTCAGGGTACAGTGGCCCGTGTAGAGGCTTGTTAGGAGCCTTACGTCTCTTTTGCCGTGCGAGTAACAATATGTCATGAGTTCTCTTCTTTGAGTACTTTAAGAATTTTTTAGCTTGTCTATGCCCCGGAGTATTCCTCCAGTGCGAGGCCTTGGTTTTGGTCTCCCAAGCCAGAAAAGCGTTTTTGATTCTACTTTTTGTGATTCTACAAAAAGGTTCAGGTTCTATGAGGTCTGATGAAGCGCCATTTTTGGCCAGTTGGTCGGCCTTTTCATTGCCCTCCATACCCTCATGTCCTGGTAAATAATCCTAAAATTGACGATAACAATTTTCGTAAGAAAAGGAAGATATGTACCTACGTATATTGGGCGTAGTTAAATTTAATTATACATCCATCCCTCACTTAACACGGAAGCTAGGTTCTGCTAGATCGCCGTGCTAAGCAAAATCGTATTAAGCGAGACTAATAAATGTATGCAATAGAGGAGATATGATTTTTTAAAGATATTAAGAAAAAACAGGTGGGTGGAACTTATGAAAATTTATTGATAGATGATACGGATAAAATATATTATTCAGTGTCACAATCACTAGAGGATATTAATATTGACTTTTTTTTTATTGGCTGAATATCATTATCACTACTACTTTCAATTAAATTTTCTAGTATGCTCCGTTATGCACATCTACGAAACGTCGAAGCATATTTTTTTGCACCAAAACTGAAGCCGTATTAAGCGAGTATCGTGTTAAACGAGGGATGGGTGTACATAATTTACAATAGGTTTGTTCCACGTGTACATTTGTTGATGTTGAAACACGTCCATCGAATGACAAATAGTAAGACACATTAACCAAGAGACAGGAGTGAGTGAAAATCATGAAGCAAGGGCTTCACCCTAATTTAAAACTGGTTTTGGGGTGTTTATACACCTCCAAAACAGTGCCCAGGCGAACTATAGTCATAAAAACGTACGTTCATAGATCGGTTCTCGGCCTGTTGCGGCCAAACGGCCGAGGGCTGGGGCGTTTCTTCACTCACTCTTTCTTGGTCAGTGTGTGTTGCTCTTTGTCTTACGTGGACGTGTTTTGCTCAAACGCCTGGAGCAAACCTAATATGTATATACACTTGTTTGTCCGTAATGATGTATGGCTTATATGGATAGAACTGAGCCGAACTGAACGGAGAAAAGTAAAATTGTTAAAATTATGTGAATCTTAGGTTTCTATTTAAATAAAGCTATTTGTGAAATGTTTTTATTTAAACAAATTTAAAATGAGGCCATTCATAAACTACGTCACGCTAAATTTCGCCATTTTTGACACCCCCTCCCCATTCGTTACAATGCGTTACATTTTTTACGACCCTCCTATATATTACATCACAAAATCAAGACCCCCCTGTTAATAGTTCATTTTGATTAATAATATAATAGATATTGATATTTTGTGTAAATAGTTTAAAATGTTATGTACACATTTAATACGAATGACTTTCTATATCGTGACAGAAATATAAAATTAAAATATTGAGAAAAAAAATTAGGGAAGAATTCTTTGATGAACTGTGAACGTCACGTTCTCTAAGGTCTCTTGTCCCCCCCCCCCCCCCCCTATCGCATCTTGTAAAACTAAGCGATACCCACCTAGTATGCGAACGTATTTTATAAAAGGCCCCAATGAGAAATTTAAATTTACTTTAACTTTATAACTAATTCATAAGTATATGTATTGCCTAAGTTATATCTCTAGTCTAAATTACGCTTAAAGGACTTTGACAATTATAAATTTCTTTTGCTCAATTTGTTATCATTCATTATTAATACTCGATTATGAATTGTTTATAGGAGTGATTGAGGTATTCGACGTGCATCAAGATCATGTATATACAACAGACATAAAGCGTAATTCATCCACCAGCCAGTTGCATGTTTTGCGTCCTGGAGTAAAAAGAAACTGTGTAGTATGCTACGAGAAAAAAGACATTCCTGGTTGGAAACGGCAAACAATGTATTTTTGTGATACTTGTCAGGAAAAACCACGAT
Source organism: Sisyra nigra (assembly GCA_958496155.1). Taxonomy (NCBI): domain Eukaryota; kingdom Metazoa; phylum Arthropoda; class Insecta; order Neuroptera; family Sisyridae; genus Sisyra; species Sisyra nigra. Next base: position 17,510,980 of record OY292315.1, on the reverse strand, counting down.
TGCACGTTGGTGATTGCTTCGAGAGGTATCATGAGAGATTAAAACTTAAAATCTAAATTTTTCCTTCAGTATAATATCAAAACGTTAAAAACGCACTTTACAGTATAGTTTCTTATGAAATACATATTACTTATAATAAAGTACAAAGAACAATTGATATTTTACACTACATTTCTTTCATTGGTTGTTATAGTTATCAAAAAGTTAATGTAAAACTTAAGTTTTTTTTTCATTTATTTTTTAATGGTCTACTTGATCATTAACAATTATGTATAATTGATGTGTAATAAACATTTTTTTTTTAAAAATCAAATGATTTTTTTCTTTTTACTGACAAACATATAACTAGAGGAATACATCTGCATTTTTTTTAGTTCTGTTAAAATAGCTATGATCAGTGGTAATTAATTGTAAATTGCAATAAATACTTAATTGAGATAATCGTTTAACAAGTTTTTTTTCTTTTAGGATTCATATGGACATTTGATGAACCAACAAATAAATACTCATGCGTTCGATGTGGACGATCGTACTCAACAAAAAATAATTTAATACGACATGTCCGTTATGAATGTGGTGGAGCTCAATTTCCTTGTCCTATTTGCAATAAGCGATTTAAACAAAAGTGCTATATTACAATTCATTTGGCCAACGTACATAACGTTAATGTCACACAAAAACGTGACATTATTTAAAATAAAACTATAGAAGTTATACTTCTGTGGCGCAATAATCAAGTATTAACTGTGATTTATACTGGATTCTGTTTTATGAATTATGTTTTATATTGGGTTTAAATCGTCATTTTCATTATTGAAAACAACTTTCATCTACTGAAAAGAACAATTCCTGGATCATATGGAGGTGTTGTAATGGACAATAAGCCTCTATGCATGATCAATATTATTGTCAATTTTCGTTTCAATATAAACTATCGCATTTAAAGTATTTCACTAGTATTTATTCTGGTAAAAATATTCATGCTGCATAGTTAAAACTATTTCAATGATGTTTTTTTACTGCTACATAGTTAAGGAAGTATTGTAATCGGGTTGAATTTTCACCGAAAATACACGTTTTATGTCCTCAGAATTTGAAAAAGTAATTTTTTGAAAACTGTCTGTGTGTGACAGTGATATCGCATCGAAAACTTTATCCGAATTTCACCAAACTTGGAATTTTGCCATCATAGGTATTTCATCTGGGGGCGTTAAGATTTTGATTGAAACCGGTTGACAAGAAACCCCCACTTTATTCTCATTTGGGTTCTTCAATTTTTGTATTGCTTTTTCGAAAACGGCTTAATCGATTTTCTTTAAATTCGCTATAGTTTTTAGACCCATCAAAGCCTATACTTTTATTTGAATCTTTTTTCTAAATAAAGAGAGTTCTGAGATAGAGGGTAGGAGTTCATGTACACATGGAGGCTGTATAAATAGAGTGCTGTTTATATAGATTTTCATAAATTATACTATTCATAATATTTTTTACCAATCGTAGGCTTTATTTATGTTCTCTTAACCAACAGCGAGTTTCATGTAAAAAAGCTCTGTGACGCGTCGCAGCAGATATTTTTATTTAACTTTGAATCGTCTCTTAGACATTAGAAATCTTCAATAAACTGATAAAAAGATAATTGCTACCAAAAATTTTAAACTAAACCTTAGACTTAATCCCTAGAGAATTAAAATTTCATAATTGATATTGAAACGATTATTAGCAATTGATCGCTAAGCACTCTTTATGACTAAGTATATGTTATTTAACTTGATTCTTTTAAAACATCCGCTCAAAAATAAATTTTTGATATTCAATTAGTTTTTTGAATATCTATTCATTTTTAACTGAAGAATTATTTAATGATGGAACAATTATATTTCTAAACAAAACTTACAAAAATTAAAATATTATGAACATTATTTTATTCTTTTACATACCTACTTAGCTTTAATTAAAATTGTTGTTTTTTGTGATTGGTTCTATATATTCGCTCTTTGATGCTTTTTCAGGAAGGGATTATTTATACTTCAGGAAATGATGAGTCTTAATAAATTATAAAAACAAAATTTGATGGCTAATAGTGTAAAAAGTACATACAACTTAATTGTAAGGAAATGAACATTGTGAAATAGTATAAAATAATTTACTAAATAAAATTTGGTGACGTACAACGATTATGCATCGGATAAAATAATTTTCAATTCCAAGTAATGCTTATATTATTGCGTGTTCTTTATCTTTTTACAAAATTTTATACAATTATTTTGTTCTGTCTGGATTATTGAACAGAATACATGCTGTTTTTATCTTATATTAGGCTTCACTTATTAGGGCTGAACTTTCCAAGTGGAGTGTATTTGTTAAAATATAAAATATATTCTGCCCTCTTTTTATTTATGTCCTCTGTTATCTTCTATAACTTATTTTTTTATAATGATTTAAGAGTAATAGTGTAAAATGACAATTTTGCTAAGATTTCTCCTTTTCTACGAATTATTTTGGTGAAAATCAAATTTTCTGTCTTTTAGTTGCAAAATGCCATAGGAAGTATAATTTCTTAATGTAAATGTAAACTATTTTATAAATAATTTATTGCAACTCGTGAAACTTCTGAATCTATTATTTTTACATATTAAATAATTTATTTTGAACATTTGTACCTGGTTAGAATTTAATACAATGGCAATATTAAATAATAATTTTAATAAAATAAAATCTTTTTAGCTTTTTCCATGAAGTTTATTATCTATTTATTGAAATCCTATAGGCTATCTCTTTTTTAATTAACACGTTTTAATATTTTTAAGGTTTACTAACCTACGTCTATATGGGATAGAAATACAATGAGTTCATAGTGTGACAATTTTTTTTAGTTACCTTAATATTCGTTTTACTAGTGACTAGTAAGAGGTTAATGCTAAAACATGAAGAGTTTTAAATGGAAGGAAGGAACTTGTTGCGCTTAAACGTATTTCCATTCATATCATTATAGGTACCATAAATATTTATGCTCATCTTTATGGAAAAATGTTGGTTTTGTATTCTTTCATTTTATAGAAAATGGAGTTTTTGTTTATTTAATTTTTTTGATTACATATTTAAATGTTTAAAGTATAAACCCTTTTGATAATTTTTATTTGACTTTTATTTTTCTTTAACTTTCATTTAGTTTAAGTTATTTTTTTTTCCTCTAACAAAGTAGTGTAGAATAGTAATTATTTTTTAACAAATTATTTATTAATTTACGTTTTGTTATTTTTATTTATTTATTTTATTTTATTTTTTTTTTGTTTATATAAAACAACTATGTTTTCAGGGTATCTTTATTTCAAACGCCCCCGAACCATGTTTAGTGCAAGGCAAGTTCAAACCATGGAAAATCACTTTTTGTCGAGTAATTTTCAAACTCCCGCGCAAATGGAAAAAATTTCCATGACTGTTGGTCTGTCTTACAAACAAGTGCAACAATGGTTTGTAGATCGACGTCGCAAGCAACGGGCTTTTGAAGCCAAATCGAAGAAGGACAAAATGAAGTATTTGGCGGGATGTAGAGGGAAATCATATATTAAATATATAAGATATTAATTTTTAATGTATTGTGATGCTGTTGAGTATTATACGTATTATACCCATTTTTACATATTTTGATAAGTTCGTTTTAATAAAGCATTTTTTTTACTAAGAGATTGGAAAGGAATTTTTTTATTTTTTATTTTTAGCAGTCAATTGGTAAATTATATACATAGATATATTAATATAGTTTTATTCAGATATAGTATATCTGTATTTATGTATTCTATGTATTTATTATGTTTCTATGTATTTTTATACAATATAATAGAAATTTAATTTTGCGTACCCGACAAAATTGGAAATGGGCATTATTGACGTACTCTTTCGAACAATTGCTTAAAAAAGAAAAAAAAATATTTGAGGAAATACTTAAAAAAATATATTTTTTTTTAATTTTTATCTAGAATGTTTCAATTTTTATGTAAATTCTTAACAATGGTCTTAATTTTTTTGTTCTTGTCACATTAATGACTAAAGTATATTATAATTACAAGTCACAGACCAATAATCAAAAATTTAATTAAAGTAATTGAATAACGTGCAGATAATAATGTCAAGAATAAAAATTTAAACCATTTTTATTTGAAGATTTACTTTAGTTTTATTTTTAATTATTGTTTGTATGTAACGTTATTATTTAATTATTATTTTTTTAATTCCCGATTGTGTAGGAAAGTACCTAATTGTGTAGTGTTTCTATTTTTTTCTTTTGGTTTTTTCCATATTTTGTAAAAGTATATACACTTTTTATTCATAATACTAGGCATTTCATAAAAATTTGCGAGTATGACAACTGGAATATTCGTAAAGAGACGTAAAGAAGAATGGTATTTAACGACTGAGCTTTGAGCAATCAATCGACTAACGTTCAAAGTTAAGACCAAAGAGTATAAGAATATATACTCTTTAGTTAAGACTAAAAGTGACAACAGTATACAACGATTTTTTATAGTTAAAACTGCAAGTATTTTCTTCCCATTTTTTTTTTTGGTTTATTTAAGGTTGCATCAACTACTATGGTCATTAGCGTCCGTTGAATCCGAAAACCCATGAAAAAAATCTTGGGCTTTCATTGGACTTCAAACCCAGTACTACTGCCGTATAGGACAACTATCTAGTCAACCACACCACTAAGTGACCCTCTTCCCATTTATTGAAAATAAAGCTTATTTTCAGACCATTTAGTGACGTAGTGGTTAGATTTCTTAGATTTTCAATACGTTAGTGATGCTCATTTCGATTTCCCATGAATCCTAGATTTCCTTAAGTATAAAAGACTACAGAAATTTTCTATATCTAAACATTCGTCAAATGACTTTAATAAACATTAGTTATTATTGTTAGAAATAATTTAACTAAACTGTTTATATCACAAGTTCAAACTGTACAAATCGTATTTAGCAAAGATGTATAGAAGTAAATAATTAAAAAATTAATAATCTATTTGCCAACCTCCGACGCAAAAGACGGCTGTTATAAGTTTGACTTGTGTATCTGACGTCTGTCGATGGCATCGTATCGCCCAAACAAAAGGACCAACTTTGATGCGGGTTTAGTTTTATATATAGACAAGTTAAATTATTTACAAATCGATATCGATTAAAACAATTGGAGGCATTTAAAAGAAATCGATCAAACTTGCAAGAAAAATCAAAACAGCAAATAACTTGTATATAAAAAATATCATCAGAACCGTGTTAAAAATGATGCAACAATTATAATGCATTGTAATGAAAATAAATAGTAAATAAGGTGAAAACTAACGGTAAAAAGGAAGAACATTTTTTCCTACTCTTACTTTCTTAATATAAATAATGCATGTGGGCTATATTTCTCTCATACTAAAACTCAAATAATTCTCAGTTCTGATATCACAGTCACAACTGCCAAGTACCGTATTGAAGTTTCTATTAATTACGATATATTTTCAGAAATTGATTTTCTAAGATCACGAAACCTTAAGTTTAGTCGAAAGCAAGTTGATGCGATGGAAGTTTATTATTTATCAAACATGTATCCATCCAGTACAACAACGCAAATAATTGCCTCAGCTGTTGGTCTCTCTTACAAACAAGTGCGACAATGGTTTGTTAATCGTCGCCGAAGAAGTTCACCAAAGAACCATAGAAGAAATTAAAATAATGACGAAAATATAATCGCAAATAATTTTTTTTATTTTAAATATACAAATTGTATTAAAATTATATCGATGTAAGAATATTATGACGAAGTCGAAGACTATCAAATGTACATAATTCTGTAATAATTAAAAAAAAAACAGAAAATTTTAATATATTAAGTACCTATCCAGTGTGTTTTAATGATATATATTTAAAAATTTTAACTAATTAATAGGAAAAATTTAATTTTGGTTGAATAAAAGCAAAGATGTTAAAAATTGTATCTAGAGTTTTATTTTTCATAAATTTCAACAAAAAGGTCATTGATTGTGATATTTGGTGTTGGATTTTTTCTTAGCAAAAGTTTTCAAATAATAGCATTATCTTGATTGATGCATAACCAGAACAATATTGTAGTGTTTTTATTATTCTAGTATACCAATAAAAATGAATAGCACATTTTATTTTTCCAAATTCAATAATAGGAGAACGAGAAATCAAATTGAATTCTCGTAATGACATTAAGTACATTGATCAGTTGGGTTTTGTTTTATGGATCGTTAGTGTTGACTAAATGACTTAAAAAATTGAATTTAATTTCAGAAGCATAAATCGAAAATTGTACAAGATGTCGAAACGGAAGTTTATCTTGAATAGTGAATTTAGTTATTGCATTGCAGACAAACAAAGCGGATGCCAAAATGTCGTTAAAACCAGAAGACAATACGAAATTTGTGGAAATGAATGCTTTTTTTTGGTGGATGTAAGAGGAAAGAGAAACTTATCCATTCATCTTACCATTTTTAAAATTAATTAAAATAAATTTATAATTTCCAATAAGTGTGTATCAGTGTAATAATAGAAGTGAAACAATGTAAGAAAAGAAGCAATTTCTGACTCCACACGCGTTTAGTTTCAACAAAACTGTATCGAAACAATGGGAAAATTGCACGTAGTGTGCTTTAAGGTGATTAGTGTTTTACTATTTTGTGTAGTTACTTTTAATTTACTTACCAATAAAAAAAAAATTTAAAAACATCAAAAATTCGAAGTACATAAAGAAGATTTGAAAAATTTTCAGCAACTTGAGGTTTTCATCACTATAAACTCTCATTTATTTTTAAACCAATAAACTTATTTGGATTTAAATGAAAATTTGATTTTTTTTTTTTTTGTTAATTAACAGTTACTATGAAGCGACTCGGTAAGTGACGTAGTGCTGCAAACCAACCTTCGAGTTGAGCACAGAAGAAGAAGAATGTTTACTGTCGTATAGTAACTATTACGGTTATTAGCGACTGGCGGATCTGAAAAATCATCAACAATCTTGAGCTTTTATTGGGATTTGACCCTAAGACCTCTTGTCTATAGAGCACCAATCAAATTAGATTCTTCGCTGACTTTGAACATTTATACTGTTTATACAATATATAAAATATACTGTGGTTCTATTTATGCAATATAATTTACATAAGTAAACTATAAACATAAATTTGAGCAAAAGTTTAAACGTATTTCTGACGTATTGCCCAGATACGTACATATATACGATTGCAAAGCAATCTTCATCAGTGGTCATCATTCATCAAGTAGTATTGGATCGCTCCGTAACTGCCATGTGATGATTCACAAGTATCTGGACAATACGTCAAAAATACATTTGAATCTTTGTTCAAATTTATGTTTATAATTTACTTATGTAAATTATATTGAATAAATAGGACCACAATATATTTTATAAATTAAATAAACAATATAGAGCACCAATTTAGTCACCATACCATTAAGTACTTTTGATACTTATTATTGATAATCAAAAATAAACTTAGTGAGAATTTCTATTTTTTTTTGTAGGAATTGGTTCTAAAAGAAAAATATATATCTAATTCATTCATTGCAAATCAATGCAAAAAATTGTATTCTTACAAAATAGAATTTTGGCTAGTAAATCGACGTCGTGCTCTATTGCGATGAAGCATGAACCGATATCTATAGATACATTTTACTACAAATAATAACACACATATTTGTATAAAATAAACTACCAGCAAATGGTAAAAATCTTTATTGAAATATAATTTTTTCATAAAACGGTGTATTTATTTATCGACTAATTAAGTGCCTGGTTCAATACTAAAACTTAGAAAAGCTCCAGTTGTGATATCACCGGTTTTAAATTATAAGTTACTTTTTTTAGTTCTTATTAATTTTTACTTGTATTTGGTAAAATATTTCATTTAGCTAAATTAGTTTTTTTTTTGTCTTTTTTGTGGTTTTGGGCGTTTTTTTTTTTTTATTGATTCTGTAATAAATAAATTTCAGAATATTTCGCCACTTTTCCGAAACGTAATTTCACCGATAAACAACGTTCAGTTTTGGAAAAAATTTATTCAACTAAGCGGATTCGAACTCGTGAGCAATATGAGCAAGTTGCTATGGACCTTTCATTGTCATATAAACAAGTGTATCAATGGTTCAAACGGCAAGACTATAAAAAAAGAAATGGTAAGAATACCTATATTTTTATAAAAAATTAAAAAACTACCCTCTAATAATTTTTGTGCCTTTAATGCGTTAAATATTCTTTTCCACACAATATATTTTTTTTGTAAAGTTGTACCTACCTTCTATTATATATCAATAGGTTTTTCTGGACTTTTTTATTGGTTATTACCTCGTGGCAAAAGTTTTTGGGAGACATTTTTTTCGTTAAACGTTATTTTATTGTTTTAATTTTTTTTTGTAAATAATTTAATTACAATCGTATTGATAGATTTAAACTATATCTACCTATTGTAAAAATTCATCATCATCAATATTTATAATTGTCAATCATGAGTGTCCAAAAAATTATAATTAACTGATATACGCAAGGCTACAGAAAGACACGAATGCTGAGCATACATCAGAGAGCCTGATGACAAGCCATTTATAATATATGGCAAAACGTCGCGACCTGATACTCTCGTTGCATTCATTGTAAATCCCGATCCATTGCTCCTCTAACAATATCTATCAATACAAAATAACAAGGATCTGAAGAAATATTAAATAATTACAAACAATAATTGGGAATGCTTCAAACATGCCGTTCATTAGTTCTATTCTCCTTGAATCATGTGGACCAGTTATATTTTTAAAAACATACAAATTGACGATTTTTATTGAAGGAAGTTGTTTAAAATGAATCAATAATCAACTACTTTGTGTTCGCTTACGCAAAAAAATCAGTAGTAGGTTATTAAGTTTTTGGTTTGGCACACTACTTTGAATGATAGAGGCATACATAGGCATACAAAATTTTAGTTATCTAAAATTTCAAATTTTTAGAGGTCTTAGCGGCTGTATGTAAGAAGCAAGCTGCTTCAAACAGGAGCCTCATTTTCTCCGACAAGCAACGTGACGGACTGGAAAAGTTATTTTTTAGAAATCCATACCCAACTCGTGAAAAACAGGAAAAAATTGCTAAAGATCTTGATATTACATATCAACAAGTTTATCAATGGTTTAAACGCCAACACTATAAGGTAGAGAAAGGTAATTTTTTAAAAGCATGTTGAGTTTAGTCACTACAGGAAACAAATATTTTCAGAGAAGCCTCTACCATGCGATGAAAATCTTATCTCGGAGAACGAGCATAAAACGTTGGAAGAAAATTATTTTCGAAATGGATACCCATCTCGTGAGCAAATAGAATTTGCTTACAAACTTGGCCTTACGTACGCCCCAATACGAACCACGGTTGAGTATCGACGAAAATCAGAAAGATTAGGTAAACATTAACTCGATTTATGGGTAATTGATAAAATAATAATAAACAAAAAAAAAATTTTTTTCAAATATATTTCATAGTTATATGAACAATTGTTTATTTTTTAGGGATTATTTCTAATAACACAGTAAGTGCGTTTAGTGAAGAACAAATTCAAAAATTGGAAAAGGGTTTTTCGTCAAACATGTTTCCAACATGTAAGCAACAGAAAGAAATAGCTGCAACAATAGGAGTTCCTTATATTCATGTACAACAATGGTTTGTCCAACGACGCTGTTCTCAACGTAATAAAAAGAAAGTCTGATTTAAAAGAAGTAATGATGAAGTCTACTGAAACAACAAATGTTAATGTAGAAGTAAAATTAAATGACAGTAAAATTATAACAACTGTTACGTTTTTCTGAAAAATTGCTTTTGTTTTATAAAGTGTGTTTTTACAGTAACTAAATGTGATTTATTAACTATTTTTTTTTGCGATGAAACACAACAAAAATCATTCCTATTCGACACCGCAAACTGAAATACATTTCCTTACGTCGATTATCTATTTTGTAAAATATATCATTAAACTTGTGTTGTTAATATCGATTTGTAATATTATAAGTAATATTTTTATAATAGTTTTGTACCTTTTCCATTCATAGACAAATAAACATTCCTTCTCTTTTAAACATTGAAAAAAAATATTTTTATATCCAGCGACATGAAAAATATACTGTTATTAAATCCTTTCAAGAAATTACTTGATTTTGAAATGACTTTGATCTTTTTCAGTGCAAGTGTATCATTGGTGTACTTATAAATAGTGCTACAAAAAAAAAAAATAAAAATAAAAAACTTGAAAGCTTACTCATTTAATTAATAATGGGGCGAAATCGGTTTAACAGAGTGAATAAAAAGAAAAGTTTTTAATGTGCTAAGTCTGAAAAAAAAACGATATTTATATAACAACATTTTACTGTGCCAATCATTGTGATTATGTTGAGAGTTTCGTTTACGTTGTGTTAAATATTTTAACATTTTATTTAATTGAAATCTAGTTTAAAAAATTACATTTAAAGGTGTAAAAATATTTCTGTAACCGTCAGAACTAAGTTTTTTTTCCAATTTTGAAGAACATATTTATTTGAAATTTCAAATGTTGATATTTCTTGATAATAATATATAATTATAAATAAGATAATAATATTGATATTAATATATAAAATATTTTTAGGTAATGTTTTGTGATACAAAAGATAACTCTGCATTGTCAATGTAAAATCTGAGAAAATTAATTTTTTTTTAATCAATCTCATTAATAATAGGAAACATGCCTCAAACCCTTTGTCTTTCTTTATATAAGTAGGAATGCAGGTTTATCAATGGTTTTGTACATCGGTACCATTACAAACACCGAAGTTAAGAAAATTAAAACCGAAAATTAAGAAAAATTAAAAATGATGTAAATACTAACGGTTCACTTTAAACATTTAAATAAAAACTAACTGTATTTAATCCTAAAAATCACAAAAAAATCATTCATAATTCAAAAGGAACTTTAGAATAGTTTTGGGAGAAGCGGGAAGAGAAGTGGTGAAGAATATCCAACAACACCAACAAAGAGAAAGCAAACTGACCAACCAATTCAATCTAAAGGGTTCACGCATATCAATACGTGACTAAACTCGAATATAACTCATCACTTCGACGGCAAAAGTTTGACTCGTTCAAACTTTTGTTATTCCACTAAAAAGTTGATCAACTTTAATTGAAACAACTGTTCACACGTGGTTTTTCGTTCAACTAGAATCGTTCAACTAAAGTTGACTCGTGTGAACGCGGCATTATTTTAACAAAAAATTAAGTGAACATGGAGAAAAATGTTTTTAAGAAGGGGATTTGAAGTGCATTTAGCAATTTCTCGATAATTTTTTGCAGGTTTATGAAAATATGTATTATAAATCATCTGAACAAGCAGTTTCATAAAAAAATCTCATTAAGTGTCACTTAGTGGCGTAGTTCACTAGATAGTTGCTCTATACGCCAATGGTCCTAAGGTCGAATACCAATGAAAGCCCAAATTTTATTTCATGGGTTTTCGGATTCGCCGGTCGCTAATGACCATGGTAGTTGATGCGGCCTTAAATAATAAAAAAAACTCATCTTATTAGAAGTTTATTTTAAAATTAATGATTTTTTATTTTGTTGTAGGAATTGGTTTTAAAAGGAAAATTTAAATTCAATACAGAGCAAAATTAAATAATAAAAAACCATTTATGTCGTGATATTTGTAAGTTAATGCAAAGATAATATTAAAAATTCCGTATTCTTATGTTAGTGTAAAATAGAATGTTGGCTAGTAAATCAACGTCGTGCTATATTGTGATGAAACATGAACCGATGTTTAAATTTTTTTCTATTTTAGCTTATTGTAAAAAAGCTTTCATTAAACGGAAATAATAAGGTATAATAAAGTATAATTTTAATCATAAAAAGGTGAATTTATTTTAATTTATTTATCAACTAACTTATTGCTTTTTGTAATACTAAATCTCCGTAGAGTTCCAGCTGCAATTTCATCGGTTTTAAAATCAGTTCCTTTTTTATTTACATACCTATGTATTTATGCTTAGTGATTATTATTTGTTTTTGGCAATAGCTTGGTAATGTGTAGGTAGTGTTAATTTTTTTTTTGTCTTAATAATGGTAGTTTTGGGGCGTTTATTAACTTTCATTGAATCAGTAATAAATTTTTTAGACCCTTTTCCGAGACCTGTTATCACCGCAATTGAACGTTCAATATTGGAAAAAATGTATTCAATTAAGTCGATTCGAACTCGTGAGGAATATGAACAAATTGCTATGGACCTTTCATTGTCATATAAACAAGTGTATCAATGGTTCAAACGGCAGGAGTATAAAAAAAGAAGTGGTGAGAATATATGTTTATAAACAAAAAATCGGTTCACCTTAATGATTTTAAAAGCTCTTTAAAAACGTATCGAAGAAACCTAATATTCAAATAGCCAATATTAACATAATTTATCAAAACTATAGCAAAATAACGAATATAAAAGCAGATAATGATCATTTGCAAAATTCGTGTCAGCGTTCCAGGGAACCCTGAGGTTCGTTGTAATCCGAGTTAAAAACTCCTGTTCTAATCTATCATCTTAAGCAAATTTTTTTTATCAACTGTTAAAAACAGTTGGCATATTGTTCTTTTTTGTATTTTTATAAAATCCTTCATTTAAAAGTTGACAAATAGTTGGCAATGGGTTAATATATGTTGACGGATGAACAGCGGCAAAGAAAAAATTATATATAATTATTTAAATATATATATATATATATATATATATATATATATATATATATATATATTATAATATATAGTTTATTTTATCTTTTGCAACAAAAATAAAAAAAAGTTAAATAAAAACATGAAAAATGGTTTATATTTTTAGTTTCATAAACAGAAATTTTTTTTCGTATAAATCTACTAAGGATTTAACTCGTCTTGGTTTTTTTCGAAATGATTCCAAATTGACTAGTTTTTCCTAGTTTATTTTTGCAATTCCCTAGTTTATGTTAATTTTTGCATAACTTCTTATTATATACTTTTCATTCTCTTTTTTAAGATAATCAATGAAAATCAAAATATATTTTTCATATATTTTATGAAGAAAAAGTATATGTAGTATAGTATACGTAGTATATATGAAAAAGTATATGTAGTATAGTATGTATGTAGAAAAAGTATATATTAAATGTTATAATTATACTAAAATTATGTTATAAAGAAATCCAGGAAAAAAATAGATTCCGAAAAAATATCCTGTAAAAATAGAGCCGGTAAAAATGATCGGAATACGAACAGTGAGGATAGATTTATTTATTTTATATACAACTGAATAATTATGAAGTTAAGACACCTAGTTTTCTGTAAAACTTCATGATTCTAGTAAGTGTACATACAGTCAAATAGTGAAAATCGGGTAAACGATCAGTAAGTTTTTACCGTCTATTTTATTTTTTCCTGGCTATTTTTTCTGGGCTATTTTTTCCGGATCCATTTTTTTAGGTCTTTTTTTCCGTTTATCGTTATAACGTAGTGGTGCGATTCACAATTTCGAACCCCGAAATTCCCAATGCTTAAAATCCCCGAAAGGCCAAACAGGAAAATATTTCTTTGTACTTTTCCTCTTTTTGTAAGAAATAGAAATAATAATAATATACCGATTACGGATATGAAATTTTTTGGATTATCTGTTAGTTTTGGATAGTTACGTTGCCAGATATTAGATCGTTAAAAAATTGTAAAAATAAAATAAAAATAAGTAGATAATAAATTAACATTATTTCTAAGTTACTATTTGATATTACAATCAGACATACTATAACAAATAGCTACTCAATTTTATGTACTCAATATCTTATCTACTTAAAATGCAATAGTAACAACATTGTAATAGACTCTCCTCCCCAATCCAAAATTTTTAATATCGGATTCGGTTACAGTAACACATATATTTTTATTTTGAATATCCAATAGTTTTGGTTACGATTTCGAAGCTTCTTAACATTCCTGCTTTATTAAATATCTTTAGCTTTATCTCAAGCTTTAATTAGTACGTTTGATAGTTGAATTTTTGAAATACTTTAACGTAGAACTAATAGTTTATAATTTTTAAAAGCAAAATGCAAGTTTCCTCATTGTTAATATATCTTAAGATCGTAGGTATATTTATACAATATAGATGGAAACATTTTTAGAAAAATATAACTATTTCTATTTTTAAAAATTTAAAATAAATTGCGTATATGTATACTGTAACGGGATTTCTTAAACCTGTATTTAGCTTCTCGCCAAGGGTTTTTTTATTTAATGAAATTTTTCAAAACGTTTTAATAATACAAAATTGCAATCACTTGTTAAATCGCTCGTATCACTATTACTTTAATCACTTGTATTCACAGAATGAATCACTTCGAATGATTTCATGAACTGACTTAATACTGTCTCCTCAGTTACTTTTATAGTTGAACCGTTATCCTCTCGTACATTCTAGAGTTTGATTGCTGAACCGTTTAAAAACTTTAAAAAATCGTTAGCTGTCAGTAATGAAAGGTTTTAATGCTCATTATCAGAATTACCATAGAACAATCTAGAATGTACCATTATTTTCCATCGCTGTTTGTTGTCTTTGTTCGTTACAATATTCATGAATGATGAATGATTTTGCGAAAAGTCACAAAAAAAAATCAAACGCATATTTTTTAATTTAGGTATTTGAGATTTTGGATATTTGGAGTTTGACCTTTTGGAATATTAAACTTACCAGATTTTGGGGTTTTTGGAGAGGCTCAAAAGTTAAATAAATAGTATTCACATAAAAGTTTCAAATATGTATTTAATTACATTTTTCTTTTCTTTTGTATTATTTTAATTTTGTATTTTTGTATTTTTTTTTTGTATTATTTCTTATTTTTTCATTACTAATCAAACAACGTTTTCCAGGTTGGAATAGCAGCTTGCCCCCTGTTGAATTCGATCAAATCATTCAAGATGATCAATTCACTCCACTACAACTTGAAACTTTGAATATGGTCTTTGCACGAAATCCAAATCTAAATCGGGGACAAAAGAATTTACTGGCTGCTTCTTTAAATCTTTCATCAACGCTAGTAGATCGCTGGTTTAACTATCAAAACAACAAAGAAGAACTTGGTACATATTTTTTGTTTCATAATATATTCTATCATTTATCGAACAATTCAAATCTAAATGAAAATTATTTGAAAACTACATATTTCTGTTAACACTATTTTTTAAAAATATATGTCATATTTAAGGTTGTTATGCATACCGAAAACATCAGTTTAGCCCAGACCAAGTTGAAATTTTGGAAACTTATTATTCGCAGTTCAAATATTTGACGAGAAAACAAATGGAAGATACTGCCGCATCTACTAATCTTTCATTAAAGGAAGTGCAGACCTGGTTTGCTTTCCGGCGATCTCAAGACAGAAAATATAGAAAACGTCCTAAATTATTTAACCAAAAAAATAAGTCGCGAGTATCTAACGCAAAACTGGCACGTGCTGCAAAGTTAGCAGCTAGAGCAAAAGCTAAAGAGGAAAGGGTTTTAAAAGAATCCACTGCAGCAAACGAGACAGGTGCCTCAAATAAATCAACTACAGCAAAAGAGACAAGTGCTTAAAATGAATCAATTAAAGTAACAGAGACAAATGGTTCAATTGAATCATTAGAACCCAACATAGTAATTTTTTGAATTAGAGTTAAGTTTTCTTTATCATTTTGTATATTGACGTTTTGTATCATTTGGTGATACAATAAATTTTCCTGGCTTATATAAACCAGGTGTATAAATAATTTTTGTGTTCTTTATTGATTGATTTCCTTTTATGCTTTCCATAGATGCTTTTTAGGTAACTATAAAGTATTTTATAACTATATAGGACATCTTTAGAGTGAACGAAGACTAACAACAGTTTTATTTTGAAAGTATCGTAACTTTTTTCATAACACAAAATTAAAGTTTCTTGTATTTGGGAATTATATTAAATTCTTAAACTTTTCTTAAAATAAAATAAAATGAATCCAAAAAAAAAAATCTTTTTAAAAATTTAAAAATTAAATTAACGATTCTCATATAATATTATATTTAAATGATGCTTTACAGCTGAAACTTTACTTGAAGAGTCGATATTTTTGGGGAATATTGTTATAAGAGTATATTTTATTTTATAAACAAAAAAATTAAATTAGTTTTTTTTTAAATTATCCAACGCGCACTTCTTTTTCTTATGAGAAAAAAAAACTAGTTAATAGGTTTGTTCATAATGATAACAAAACTCTTTACTGTGCGGTACAAGTCATGTCATGTGCGTATAAAATTATGTTAACTTTATTTTAATGCGCAAGACTTACTTTGTACAATGTATAGTTTTATTTTCATCGGGAACAAATCTAGTACTAAAGTTGGTGACAATTTAAAAGTAAATTTTCTGGTTTAGCTAAAACAATTGTGAAGATAGAAGAGAAAATAATTTGCCTGAGAATCAAAGACAAAAAGACTAGCATAAGTCCATACCAATCATTTGGAGATTAATCTCTTTGACCTACCGGTGGGATTGGACATTGATTGGACGTAATCCACAGCAGGCTTACTCGCTGGAGTAGTAGTATTTATATCAGCATAAATTTATAACATTTGTTTATTGTTGAAGAAGAGATTATAGGTAGATGAAAAAAATCATTTATGAATCATCTGAGCTTACTCAAAAACAAGACTGTGATAAAATTAATTGTAAAGGTGTAGTTTCTTTGCCTTTCATACTTTTTTGTATAGCCCTATATATTTTTATTTACGTTAACTAACAATAAGTACATTTAACGCGTATACCTAGACATATTTACAGATAATTTGTCTATGGTATCAGAACTCAGAAAAAATGACCTGATAAAAAGTGCCCTTATGATTCTAAAAAATATGTAAATATTTAGTCATTTAAAGATCTTTTTTTTTTGTTAATAGTGTGCAACTTCTACGGATCTGATCAATTCAAGATATGGTTTTCTGTTATTTTAATGAGGGTGGAAGACCATAATAATTTTGATATTTGTTGCAGTTGTATTGTTGAGGAGTTTTTTAACCTCATAAATTATATTTTGGGTAAAAATTTTTTCATCTTGTACTTCACTCTTATTATACCCATTTACCCCATTATACACAACGAGCTTTGAGTTGCACTGAGGAGTATTTATTATTTAAGGAGTGGGGGGGGGTCATTAGATAAGTGAGGCGTTCAGAGGGGTCAGGTTGAATATTTTAAATCTTAGGGGAGGAGGCTCTTGGTCAATATCAAGTAATTTTTTTCCCACAAGAAACAGTGCAAAAATAGGTAAAATTAAGTAAAAATTTTATTTACTAAAATATCTATGGTTACATTTTCGTGAAAACCGCAAAGTAGCACAGTAGTCCTTCGATTGTTTAGCCGCCATCGCCAGCCGAGGCCATTTTTTTTTTTTAGAAAAAATCCAACACATTTACACTAAAAAGACACGTTTTTAAAAACCAAACGTGAGATTGAGTGACGGGGGAGGGGGTTGAGCCAAATCTTACGACATCTCGCCAGGGGAAAGTGAGGGGTTGAAAAATCGTTATAAAGGCATCACGTAATTAATGGATGCTCCTTAAACTTACACAGTTAACTTTACCTGTTCGGCAATAAGACTGCAAAGTGTAGTATGAGCTAACTGAAGATATTATAGTCCCTCAAATTAAAAACTACTTAACCATAAGTACCTAGTATCAATTTGTTAAAAGCGTCTTATAAACATTTTTTATATCTTTATTGGTTGCTAAAAACTGGTGAATTAAATATTAGATAGTATTATTTTATAAAACTTGTATCATAAAATTATTTTAAGGATTTTCTGTATAACACATTTAACCAAAATATTAACACTGTTTTTAATTAACTCGCTTTATAATAATATCCATAAATATCTAAGTATTATTTATAAAAATATATTTTTATAATTACATTGCGTGTAACTTTGTTATTATTTTCAGGCTACTTAAGAAGCAGACGCAGATATACCACACTGCAAAGAAAGATTTTGATGGATTTTTTTCAACAAAATAAATTTCCAAACTATTTAGAAAAACACGAAATGGCAATTGCGACCCAATTATCGTTCAAACAAGTGGAACAATGGCTTAAAAATATGAGAAAACGATTTCAAATTCGTAAAAATAAAAAACGCGATATGTTTAATTGATATAGTAATTTTCTTCATTATGCATTTGTTGTAATTTTTTTCTAATATTTACTTTTGTTTGATAGTAATAAGAAAATTATAAAATTGTTTTGTATGACAAAGTAATAGCTACGTTTTTTTTTTAAATAAATTATTTAAATCTGTAAATTTTAGGCTTACTATTTTTCATTGTTTTCCTTAAAATAATTTTTATTATTTTGAAACTCCTTTAGTGAATCCTCATTTCAGTGTTCGTAAAGTAGAACTTATCTAGGATCCATGAAAATGATCTTTAGCATTGTTCGATTTTAAATTTGCATTCTATTATATTTTTTAATTTATTGGAGACACTACGTCTTTAAGATGTTAAAATCAATGAGTATTTATTTTTATTACTTCCTACTTTCTTGAAGTAGATCATTATAAACGTTTTTCTTACTCAATTCTATAAAGAGTAAGAGTCCTTCAATGAGTTTTTAACAGCTATTTTTTACCAAACGATTTGAAACTTCGACGCATGATAGCACTTACATCATGTGCTTGTATTATGAAATAGTTTTGTGGCTGATATACCTTTTATTTTCACGAAAATGTACAGCATTTGGTTTTTAAATACCATTATTGATACCAGATATTGATGAGAACTGAATTGGGGTAAGTCGAAAACTACGTGGGAGTGTTGTTCCTTATATCTTGAAGGAATAAAAAAATACGTTTGAAATTTTTATTCACACCGGAAGTGTTATTGTTTACAAATAAGTTAATTTTATTACGTGAAAATTAAGTCATCCATTTGTTATCTTAGCGACCAAAATGTTAACTTTGTGATACTTCTTAAGGAAGCCAAAAAGACTTTAAGATAATATTTAATTTTAGAACGTGTTTATAGTTTCTTTCGGATTTTTTTTGTAAATATAAGTGCATGACTTTGAACATAGAAATAAAGTATATGAAATTTTATGTTTAAAATAACACGAATTTTGTGTATAAAATAATTTTATTTTTTTAAGTAAAAACATTGCTTAAAACAAGTATAATTATAATACCGATTATTGCAAATATAATTTATACTAATTATCTTATTTTTTTTTTAGATTACAGCAAATATGTTTGTCGAAACTGTAACAGAAAATATACGTTTAAAACAAGTCTACAACGACACTTACGATTAGAATGCGGACAACCACCACGTTTTCGATGCTATATTTGTAACTTTCGTACACATCGCAATGAAAATCTAAAAGCTCACTTATATAGAATACATGGCTTCGTAGTTGATACAGTTACTGAAGTCCTAGAACCAAAATCAAAATTATTGTAAAATCGTTCATGTAAACGCTAAACTCATTAAATGTATACTCTAAAAAAATTAGAGCTTTTATTTTTCCCATATTTAATTTTTTTTATATGAAGAATGATTGGGATGATTGTTTTGCATTACTTTTATTAATATTACTATGTATATTATAAATTTTTTTTTGAAAAAATGTTGAAAATATAACTCACGCAAAAGTTATTCTTCAAGGGTTCTACGTCACTCGTACGCGAATGCTATTAACGGTACAACAGCGTCAAATTCTCGAAGAGGCTTATCAGTATCAGCAATTTCCACCCAGTGAAATTTACGCCCAAATTTCCTCGATAACAAATCTGCCAATATATAAAGTACAAAAGTGGTTCCAAAACAAACGTTTCAAATCTCGACGAAGTGCTGACATCGTAATTAAGCGTAGCCCCTGCGACGTTTAAGATAAATGTAAACATTTTCAATTATTTTTATATTTCTAAATAAATGTTTGCATGCTGTGCATTGTAATTTTGTATTTAATTATTATATCCAAATGATTTTTTATACTCAATACTTAATCAGTTACACCTGTTCAGTTGTATCATCTAATCATAGTTTTTTTTTTTATTTTTTTTTTAAATAACCAAACTTTATTTTTTCAGGACTGAATCTACGGTATCGTGTTCCATTTTTGTATGCGCAAATAAAAAAATTAGAAGCGTGTTTTGAAATTAATAATTTTCCAACTCGCGAACAAATTGAAGAACTTGCTAAACTTCTTAGTACGACTCCAAGTAAAGTTAAAGTTTGGTTTCAAAATCGCCGTATGAAACAGAAAAGGCAAAGAATTTTCAAGTCAGTTGGATCTAATACCGATAAATATTCAACGTAGCGTGAATAGTTTGCATTTGCGAAAATTTTTTGCTTCTGGTTCCAATATTTTTTATGTTAACCTCTTATGTACCTAATTGCGCTCCAAAAATAAAAGCTTAAGATCAATAAAAGTTTAATAAAATATGAACTTAAAAAGAATTACAAGTTTTAATTGCTTTTGATTTCAATATTTTTTATCCAAAACAAATAGACCAGAACAGAATATTCATATTGGAAAACTGGATGATCAAAGGCACGATTAAAATTATCTTACCTACTTTGGGGGTTGGTAACAAAATTTTGTTACTTTGACTTTTATCCAGCAATTATGCATTGTGCACAAAGAACAGATAAAATTTAGACGTTGTTTGGAAGCAGGAAAAGTTATAGTTTTTAATCACGTATTTGAAGTTAAGTAAAGTTCAGCTCAGTCGTAAAGTTCTACTTTAAATAGGCTTCTACATAATATATTTGTAATATCTTATGCTATTTATCAAAATTTCATAAAAAGTTATAATGATTTATTTTGAAAATCGTGTATACCTAAATATACTTATCACCTAGTATACACAGAAAATAGAATCATTGGAAACGTGGGTACCTAGAAATCATTAATTTTTAAAAAAATTAATTTTAAAATACCCATTATTTTTATTATCTACACATTTATCATTATTTGTTAACAAATTTTGGTGTAGTTTTGTGGATAAAGCATTAATTATTTAAGGAAATATTTTGTTATTTCAATTGAAATTTCATTGTTGAGACTATCCATTTTCTTTTTCAGATTGCTATATTTTCAAAATCGTGTTAAAAATACCGTGTAAATAAGGAATATGTAGGTATATTTAAAAAGTATTGACAGGTAAAACTTTTATTTTTTTTTTGCTTATAAAATGGTCAAGTTTTTACTTTTATTTTTGATGAAAACTTATACCCAAATACAAATCAAATTCTTTTTGTTGAAACAGTTTTGCTCTTTAACATTCCTTCGTAATTTATATATTTACTCTTCCATAAAACTATCTATGATAAACTATAACGAACTACGAGTTCAGATTAGTAAATATTTGTATTGTATCGTAATAATGGTAGTGTTGAGTTCATTTTTTTAGATACAAATTGTATTTATGAGTAGGTATGTATAGTTTACTATGCACTCATGATCAGGACTTGTGCTCCGTAAAAAATCTTCTCTTCCTAGATATAGAGTTCCTAAACTTTTAACTATCATAGCAATTTTTGGTCTAATTTTATTCATGAAAATATCAATATACTGACAATACTTGAAATGTGCTTCGTGAAAGGTTAGGTACTTTCTATGGATTTTAGTTTTACGACTAACTTTATAGAATGGTTTTAGATTGATAGATAAATCGAAGAATTGATATTTTAACTATGTACACTGGGGTTCCAATGTTACTACTTAAGTGATATAAATAATACATTTTTTGCGTGCTTTATGTCGTTTTATCTAAAATCATATCACGACAGAAAATTTCTGTATCATAAATTATAGGGTAAATTATAGGATTCAAGAGGAATCGAACCCAATACAGTAACTGTCGCATAGAGCGGATATCTAACAAATATAACTGCTACACCACTACGTATGATTTTTACATTTAACATTTTTGTGTGTCTACATCTGATAAAGTTATGCTAACGTTCCTACGTACTGGTTATGTTCAGCTAGAGGGGGAAATAAGATTCATTTTAAGTTATCATTACTGAACCCCAAGTTTGAAAGAACATTAATTAGAGATGGTTTTCTTGGAAAATTTCAAAAGTCGAGGTTTCCATAAAAATTATTATTATTTGGGGAAATAATAAATTTTTCTAAAATTCAGCTAGTAAGGCTATTTCAGACTTAAGTAAATCGGAGTAGGATTAACATAAAATCAGTTACCTAGGCCAATTAGGTTTCGTTATGCTTTGGAATTTAGTTGTGACAAATAAATCTACATCATACTAGTTAGTATTATATTATAGAAATCATCTCTCAAAAGTTTTAAAATTTGAATTTTTTTAAACTTTTTTGGTCTAAACTTCTTTTTTGGAGCCATTCATATTTCAGAGTCATATTTATATATAATATTTTTTTAATTTATTTTATCTCCTTGGACTTTATTTCGCTTTTTTTTCCAAATATTGAAATGTACATACCTATAGATTACGATGAAGAACTTACCTGTTAATATATTTACATTATGTAATACTGTATCAAAATTTCTTTTATGTTGAATTGTTCGAATAAAATTATTGGAATTATAGAGTAGCATAGAATAAGTTTTATAAAAAAAAATAACTTAAACAATTGTATATTTGTTCAAATAACAAGTAATATAATGCATATAAAATGTATGTTATAGAATATAGATGATAGAATCTGTTTACCTCAAAACTGAAAACTTTAAAAATACTTTTAGAATTAAGCAGAAGCTTTTAAGAGAAGAGTAAAATAATTACTATTTGCTATTTTTGTTTTGTTCCATTAATAATTGTTATTGAAATGCGTGATAAATACATTTTTTTAATTAGTTGAATTGCGATCATTGTTATAAAATAATTTAGTACCTACATATTATGTCATAGTTTCTAAAATTCAAAGTTTTATTTCTTACATTTTTTTTTTAAATATTTATCTTAATATGAGTCAAATAATATTTTTAAACAAAAATTTTTGTAATAAGTGTATAAAAATATTTATTATTATTAAAAAATAAAAATATAATTTTAAATTGAAAAACTATAAATTTTCTAATTAAAGCCGAGATTATACATTGATAATTTCTCTAGCAGATTTCAATTTTTGCAGTCTGTGTCACTTACTTAAAATTTCTTTTATTGCCTCTTTGGTAAACACAACTATTGGTTGGTGGTATTTTGTAATTTTAATAATTTAATTTCTTTTTGAATTATTTTAACTAACAATTGCTTTTTATTTTTAGGATTTAAACCGTGGAGTTGTTATAATTGTAAAAAGAAGTATTCTTTTCGAACTAGTCTGATCAAGCATAAGAAACATGAATGTGGTGGTCGGAAGGATTTTACATGTTTTGTCTGTGGAAAAGGATTCACCCAAAAGCATAATATGACAACACATTTAGATCGAATCCACAATATTTTACTTCCAAAAATGAAATCGGATAAAAAGATAAAAAACGCAGATTTTAGGTAAAAAAAAGTGCATAGTTAAATAAGTGTGTTAAATCAGTGAATTATATTTAAAACTTTTTTGAGTATACCGTCCAAAGAGAAAAGAATCATTTAAGAATATCTATTAATATTGTTAACTATTAATATTTATATTATTAATAAAAATGTTCAATAATGTTGATTATTATATTTATATATTACGTATGTTTCTTTGGGATATTTTTAAATTGTACAAGAGCTATTTTTTTAGTGATCAAGCAAACAAAATAATTTAAAGAAGCATAAAATATCCAAAATTATCGTGCTATCATGAAGGATACAGAAATGAGGTGTATCTCCGTGTTAAACAAATTAAGTGAATATGAATGGGAGTTAAAATGCTATGAGTCGTTGTTAAATCCGTACAGTGTTAGTAACGGTGTTCTATAGAAGTACTTAATATATTAATAACTTCAAAAAGAACTTTGTACATTCAAAACCACTAGCGCCAAGTCGATCATTTAAGAACTTTTTACTCATTATCTACATTGAAACAGATTTTGAATTACATTGGCTAATACAGCCCAAAATATTTTTTATAACTTTTACTTAATGCAACACCGTCTTATTTTGAATACTTTTGCATAAAGGGCCGGCTAGACTATATAGGTAACATAGGCTGCCGCCTAGGGGCCAATATTGACTTTTTTTATTTAGAGATTTAAAAACATACTAAATAAAAATTTAGTTGAAAAAATGCAAAGCCATTGAACAACTTTTTCAACTAACATAAGCTACATTGAGTTTGTGGACATATTGTGAATTTTAAAAATATCTGCTGCGCGGCGTCACAGTAGTCACTATAGTACTCACAGTAGTCTTTTACTTTCTCTTATGAAACTCGCTGTTGGTTAAAAGAACACAAATAAAAATACTATATGCTATACTATATAAAAAGAACAGCATGCATACAGCGTCTATGTATATACAAACTCCCATATGTTACCCTAGAATCCCCCTTATTTGAATCTCTCTAAGAAAAAATTTCAAGTAAAAGTTGAAGGCATTAATGAGCTTAAGAACTATAGCAAGTTTAGAGAAAATTGTTCTAACCGTTTCGGAAAAAATTGAAAAAGCTCCAAATTCCTAGAGTAAAACTGAGCTTCCGGTCAACCAATTGCAACCAAAACCTTCACGGCACAATATAAAGGCAAACTTCTAAGTTTGGTGAATTTTTGGATTCAGGGGATCTCAAAATGTATACATCAGGTGAAAATTCGAAATCGAAAAATCGACCCGATTACAATACTTCCTTTACTATTACCTATTACATATAGTAGTAAAAGAAAGTAAAAATTAAGTGATTTTCGCCAGACCCCCCCCCCTTCCTTTCTCTACAAAGTAAGATTGGAAGAGATTCAGCTTGACCCCCCACCCCTGATAGTCTCACGTAATTAATGGACGCCACCTTATCCAAAGTTCCATATCCGGCAGACCCCGCCAAAAGCACTGTAATGAGGGTGCAGAATATGTTTTTACTAAGGGCGCCAAAAACCCAAGAGCCGGCCCTAATTGCCTAGTGACACACTTCTATAATCTCCTGTTAATTTATGCTCTTTTATATTTAACACCTACAACTTATTTATTATACAAATTATTATGTGTGTAAGGAAAATTCCTACAAATAAATTGAGACATTTTGTAGGACTGCAATAAAAATATTAGCAGACTTAACATTCAGCGTAATATGGCATTAAGTCCAATAACTGTTTGTGAATAACACCAGTATGTTATTTTTATTAAGTATAATGTAAGTGTATTATCATAATGAATGTCATAAACAAACATTTGTTTGTAATTTGTCTTTATAAGTTTACCATTATTCTGCGTTTAAATTTTTACTTAGGTTGAAATGGTTATAAAGAAACTAAAGGGACTAGAATATTTTTTTTCGTACAAAACGAATTTTGTCGCAAGAAATAAGGTATAGAATCGTACCAATAGGTACACGCTTAATTAGCGATCATAATATTATTTCGTTTTAACGGATTTAAACGTTTTCGTTTTACACGTTTCCTAATATGTTAAGATTGAAATAATCAAAACCAAAATTTGATTGACAAACGACTTTTAAGACAACTACTAAATCTTTATTGATTAGACTTATAGTGGCCCTGCCGTAGGTTGATCTTATTCCTCAGATGGTGAAAAGAAAATCTAAAACAATATAACAGTAAGACAAAGTGGTATTTTGAGTAAACGTTTATATTATATAGTTGTATTTTAATTTAAAAACCATTCAGCCATTCAACCATTTAAATTTGTCCTGCGTTTGCTTTCACTTTCTAAATGTTTTGTTAATATTCTTTAAAATTGTGATAAAAATCCAAAACTGTAAAACTAATGCAGAACATAACAAATTAAATTTTGCTTGTGTACTAACGTGGATCCAGGATATATATTCGGTGTTTGCAGAGTAAGTTCTTAGAAAAATAAATTTTTCTGACTTTTACTCTAAAATACATCCAATGTAAGTCCTAAGTGTTATTAAAGCAATTCTCTGATTCCTTGGCAAAATCATGTAGGTTCATTATGATGTTTTTTGAGATATCGCGATTTTTAGTTCTACAGACACATTAATTGGAAATGTATTAATTATAGGTTGAGTTTTCATATCTTCCGATTTCTGACAAATAAGACTGAATAAAAAATTCTCCTTGTGATAATTGCTAGAGGGCTGAATGGAGATTTAAAATCCACCATAATCTCATTTTTGAAAAAAATCGACTTAAGTGGTTTTACTAAGGAGCCACTGATTTATAATAGTGATATACAATATTCCTTTTGTGCTTTAAGTTCCTTTTCCAATGTTTTCAAATCGATGTACAAATTTTTGCAGTTTTATGTTTTACACATATTATATTGAATACGAGTACAACGCATTAAGTATTCTCATTGACTGTAGGTGTTACTTTTTTTTTTTGTTAAATGTTATTTAAAAAGCTAATGTAAAGAATCTTAGAATGTATAAGGACACCTACGTATTAATGTTGATAGTTACCGTATTGCTGGTGCTTGATTTTAACGATTGATAGATTTAAATTATCTTTGGAAATCACAAAATTGGTCCCTAAGAAAATTTTTTGCTTATCATGAGTAAGTTATAGACCACATACTTGATTAAAAATAATGGTGTTATAATTTCCCTAGAGCTTGAATGCTTAATATTTTAGTGAGAGATCCTGTTTAGTTAAAAACAGTATTTAGTTCAATTACAAATAAACTTTTGCATTTATTTTAAAAATTTGAAACAATTGATCAACTTTAAAGGACGCTTTTAGAAAGATATAACATTTATTTTCATAAAGCTTAGAATATTTAGGTTATTAATTAAATTTTTAGTACCTCTCTAAGTAAAATTTAAGATTTTTTTTCGTTTATGTGTATGTCTCCAGAGTTATCTGTGAATATGCAGCTAAACTGTCCTATAAGTATTATTAAGTTTTTATGTTTATGATAGGTATACTTATATCTATTATTATAAGAAAATTATCTTTTATTTCGATCGTTATCAGTAGTTAACCAAAATTACTTTGATCTTACGATACCATACAGTAAATATATACCACTTTATTTACTTATCATTAATTTGATAAACTCATCATTGTTTACAATAAAATATGGTAAAAAATTGGGAAAATAATTAAATTTTTCTCAAAACGTTGAAAAAATATATAAAAATAAATATGGGTACAAAATATTCCTATATAAAGTCTAAGATTTATTAAGACAAAAAAATTCATATTGTATCCTTATAATTCTTGTTTAAATGGTAAAACTATCTTGGTTGATGAAAAGTATTATTAGATAAATAATAGGAAATAATGTGATACAGTTTAAGAAAAACGGGAAGGTAATTAGTTCAGTTTCTTTAAAAATAATAACGAGGTCTTGACATGGAAAAGGTAGGAAGTTCAAAAAACATAATTTTAACGAGAGTAATAAACGGTCTTATAATACTGAAATTCTTGTTACCAGAACTTTATTCTGGGATTAATAGGAACTAAACTATTTTCAACATTGACTTACTGATTTTTTCAGGCTATCGGCACAACTCCTTACTATCTTTTTTATTAAAACACTCAAAATTGATTTTCTTTGACTTATTACCTTTTCTATGTTAACGCCTCGATTATTTCAAGCTACAAAATGTTAAGAATTAAGAAACTATATGCGAATGTGATTTAGTAAAAAAATAAGGTTGTACCAATAGCTTGGTAAATAGAAAGCAATTGATTGTTAATAAGCAACTACGAGGAGTAGTAGAAAAATTCAATCACCGTATTCTACAATTTATTTTATGTCTATTGGCTAGCGAAAAAAGCTTGCAATTGTGATTTGTTGGTATTAATATGTAGGTAACTATCAATATTTAGTCTTGCACATAGTTTTTATGATTGCATATTTTTACTTTTTATTTATATCTACCATTAGAATTAATCTAACCTGTACTCATATCTAAGGAATTTTATAAAGAAAAATTGATTTTGTCTTTACATTTTTCATTATGGCTTTAATCATTAGTAACTATCATTTTTGAAATTGTTATTTTTGCTTAAGAGAAATTATAAAAAAATATTTTTGGTATCATTTTTCGGGAAGTAAAGAGAAAACTGAATGACAGAGGGAGAGGAAAGGAAATGAAAATTTGTTCTTATACCGCAAGCTCTGGTTTAAGAATTTGCCATTATAAACTTTTTAAAAAGCTACCCAAAGAGTGGTTCCCGCATACTTTAATTTCGAGTAAACACCTCAATTATAATTTCAAAGTATTTTCATGTACAAAATAAACCTGATTCTAAAAATGAGTTTATTTAAAGAATATTACAATACTTTTGGGTGAAGATAGTTACTTTTTCCATAATTATCTGTCTCTCAACAATCTATTCCCCTTACCTACTTTACCTAGTGGTAAATCCAGGTATGCCTATTAGCCATTGATACTAAAATTAGTAGGTACATAATTTTCGACAATCAGATAAAAATGGCTCCTGGTTTTGACTTTTCAAACGTGAAGATTTTTAGTTTTTGTTAAAGAATTCAATATTAATCATTGAGTTTTTAATTTACTATTTTGACTAGTGGTATTTTTTGTCTTATTAGGTCAGATAAAAATGTTTCATTTCCATAGTTTGCGAGTGTAAATTTTACCATGTGTCCAGCATTTAAAAGGACCCGACCCTCGATCTTTACAAAAATGTCAGTTTGCTTACAAGTATTAGTAAATCATTTATTTGCCAAAAAAGGGGAAGGAAGGGAACACCACGAATGTCTGGGAATTACTCTCGGCGGCATTGGTGCTAAGACTTATTTCAATACGGAACGCGTTTCTTTTATGGTTCTATTTATTTTATTTATAATTTATTTATTTTTTTAAAAGCTAGTGTTTTATATCGTTCACACTTTACTTTTACCTTAAGCAGGAGAAGACTTGCAAATATGGTCCTGTTTCCTTCTATAGCACACCCAATGTTAAACAATGCTAATTATCCATTAAATAAGGATAGTTTTATGGATAAGATCTGTTATTAATTGGAAAATATTCTCCTTCTCAAAGTCTATATGGATTATTGACTTATTGTTAATGAAACAATTTTATATCTTAAATCACTTAAGTAGTTATTAATTTTAAAATAATTTTATAGTTTATTTGTTTTGGTAACCATATGTCCTTGTGTAACCTTTATGCCTTCCTTTCGTTGTACAAAAGTTGGTCACCTTATCAAAAAGTGTGTAACGGTAGAAATAAAATATCTCACTTGACTCATACGTAAAAAAATATATTTAAATAATATTTTATTGAATAATTAATCAGTGATTTTAATAAAAAATATTTCTTTATTAATTTATGTTTTATGCATTCATTGCTATGAAATTTTTGAAAAAAAAACACTGATGTTATATTTATTTATTGTTAGATACAATGAAACAAAGTTGAGTTCCAATATAGAACATTGTAGTTGTTATATATATTATGAAGAATAGGTACCTAAATTGAAAATGTTTAAACTAAAGCAACTTTAAAGCAACGATAAATGTGAATGTAATGTTGTTATAATGTAGGTATACCTACCTAAAATTTTCAAAAAATTTACTAAAAATAATTATTTTTATGTTCAAAAAGTTTAAAATACTTTTTAAAAATGTATTATAGTCCCCTATCATGTAATTAAGAAAAAATAAATTTTGTAAAAAAAATTTTTTTACTATTGTTTAAGTGCTCCAAATACTTTCAAATATATAATTATTATATTAATATTTTGTTATTATTTATGTTGTATAAATCTGGAATAACATTTTTTTTAATAACTTTATGGCAGATATATGTTGATTATATAATTAATACATTAAACAATTTTTTTCTAGGTGATTATAGTTATGAAACAACCGTTGAAATACCGGAATCCCGATTTTATTGTAGCGCTTGTCCAGCTAATTTCAAATTTCAAAAGCATTTAACTTACCACATACGGCATATTTGTGGAAGAGCTACTCAATGTCCGCATTGCTTTAAATTGTTACACGGGGTTACAACAATCAAACGCCACATTATGTGGCACTGTAAAGCAGTTCGAAATTCAGCAGAAAATGAGAGTCATTTCAATTAATGTATGATTAACTATTTGGAAAATAATAAGATAATGTGATGAGTTAATATATATGACCTGTTAATTTAAGTAATTATTAATATTTTTTAAACTGTTTATATCTCTAGTTGGATAGTGTTATGTAGTAAGATTTCAACCCACAAAACCAAAAAAAATATAAGTTATCCACGTGAAAGTAAAAGTCGCTTTCTCTTTATGTACAAAGATTAAACTAAAATTAGTTCTTAAAAGCCCTGATATTATAAAAATTCTTTCCTTCGGCTTATATAAAGATATAATAAAAATCGTTACCTTGCAGTAAATTATTTTAAAACTAATTATAGGTGGGTTAAGTTGTTTCTACATAACACCATCTAAATATTAAACAACGCAACCCTATTTATAGTTAAATAAGTAAATAGTTAAATACATAAGTATATATTTTTTTGTTAAATTGGTGATTCGTTGACAGTATTACCTAATACCGTAAAAATGATTTTTAAAAACGCTTACAATTTGGTGGTTTTCAAAACTTATACTAAAAATACTATAACTATTAAGAAATATTTATTTAACTCAATTTATTTACTCAAATAAAATAAATTTTTTTAAAATTTTACTCTGAATTTATTTATTTTTTTATATTTTCAGTTATCACTTCTGTTGTGTTCATAATTTATTCAAGCTTTTTTTGTTAAGTTTTTTTTTTTTTAATTTAATACAATATTTGTTTTTATTCTAGAAGAGTGGATGGTGAGTGAAGAAGAAGGTGAAGAGGCAAATAATGATCCATTAAATATAAAAGGTGACGAGTTCAGTTCAAATCGAAAAGAAGTGGATCCTATTCAAGATATTTATGTAGGGTACGTAGTGAAAAATCGAGGAAATGCAACAAGTGGTGCCCACACGAATGTTCACTGTCCAAAATGCGACAAGGTAAGTTTTAAGTAAAAACTAACTAAGTATCAGAATAATTTTTATTTTGATTTTAGGTATATAAATGGAGAAATAATTTATCCAGACATCTACGTTATGAATGTGGGAAAGAGGCACAAATTAAATGCCCATTGTGTCCCATTTCCACAAAACATCGCTCGAGTATGCGGAGACACATGGAAAACCTCCACAAGGAATATAATTTTTATTTTACTGATCAAAAGAAAAAATAAGACAACTTTTTTAAAAAAACGATGTATTGTTATTAAACCGAAACATATTGTTTGTACTGAGAAAAATAGTTAAAAATTCTTAATAAAGTTAAACATGTTTTCCGTTGAGTAATAAGTTTTATTGTGCATTGAGATTTGTGTTGCAATAGTATTTTTTCCATTAAAATCTAATTAATTTATTTTTTTTAACTTCTTTTGCAGGCAAATTCCTTCAAATTAACTCATTCTTTTTTCAGCTGCAACGAATTTTTCAGTGATCAAATAGTAAATTGATTACAGCCTATTTTTAAATTTCATCAAAAACCTGAATTATAGCCTCTTCTTCTTCCCAACCTTTCACTAATAAAAGGGCGATCAAAACGAGAAAATTGAAAGCATTGGCCTCTTTTTCATTTTTATCTTTAATCCATACCTGTTAGAGATATGTTTAACTTCAAAAAAAGTTCATATCATCTTTATTTATTACTTTTATGCTTAACGATTGGCAGGAAAAATTAAACTTTTTTATTTCAGGGGTTATTTTGGCACTTCAACAGTTTCAAAAGTTCATAATTTAATATCCGATCTATGATACGCAAAAGGAAGAAAACACAGATATCAGAAAGCGTTGATTTTTTTTATCATAGACGAGTTAAAAGCCAAAATGTATTAAATACATTTTTTGGTTTTATTTAAAACGATTTATTTGGGGTAAAATAGTTCAAATTGAAATAATAGCTATTGAAAACTTTTCCAAGAGACGAATTTATGTTTTCTGGTTTGATTTCAAGCATCAATTCCTAACAACGTGTGGTTTGTGCTTTTAAGCTTTGAACATGTCGACTAATTTTCGTGTGTAATTCTTTATTATTTTAAGCTCCCCCACACTGCCCAACGTTGTATTAACATCGTTACTTATTTATGTTACAGATTTTCCCTACGATGATAATTCAAAAAGCCTCTTGAAAGCGCTTAGAACTGAATACATCTCGTCGGCGTTTCCATACGCCATGCCTCATCCAAGAGACCAAGCTCACACAATTGCTTTATTGTCAGCGTCTTCGCCAAATAACAATTATCACCAACGAAAAAAGATCCCTACCGAGCATCTAGAAAACTCTTCGGACAAAATCTATGTTTGTCCCAATTGTAACAAAAAGTACATGCATAAGGTGACTTTGAGTCGTCACATTCGACTCGAATGTCGTAAAGAACCCAGTTATCAATGCCCGATATGTTTCCATAAATTTAAACGTAATTATTGCTTGAAGGATCATTTACGACATGTTCATAGACAGGACATTTGATCGTGGGATTATAAACCTAATAAAATTGCACATTTTCATGTAAAGCAATAATTTTTTTTAGTTTCTAGTTCAAAGAAAATTATTTATGATTAAAATAATATACATAATATATATTTACATTTAATTTATGTATCCTTTTTATGTTTAATTTTTGAATAGTCATATGCTATATATATTGTTGTTTTTAATCGTTTATTTACAGTATACTAAATAGATTAATGTCCATATTAAATGTGTAATATAATTCTTAAAAATACTGCCAAAGAACATATTATCTATCTTATATGTTTACGAATCAAATGTTAAAATTGATGCCAAACGTTATAGATTTGATTGGACATTTTAGTTGAATATAATAATTGTTTTTTGATGTTTGATCTAAGATTTATATTTTTTAAATTGGTTTTCTAGTGAATATATAGTTTATTATTATTTCTATTGTTTTACATTTAAAATTTATTACAACACCAAGATATCTATTTTCTATAATATATCGTAAAACCAAAAATTATTTAGTCATAAGACTATAGGTTTACACTATAGAATATTTCAGTTGTTAATTGAAAAAAACTGGATATAGAATTTGAAAAATCCGGGCTCTAATAAAATACATGCTCTGTATATAAAAACCTGTAGTAAATTCATTGTACAAGTTTATAGTATATAAAAAAATGAAAACAAAATAACACGAACTTTATAATATTTTTATTTATATTAAATTTTAATAGTTAATGGAATGATTGAAAAAATATTATATTATATAAAATATAGTTATATTAGTAAATACAAACGACTTCCAATTGAAATTATATTTATACATATTTGGGGGCATAAATCAATTAAACTATCTGACCGAATTTAAAGTTATATAAATTTTAATTGTATCCTTAAGAGAGCTTAAGGTACATTATTTATAAATTATTTTTCTTCGTTATAAAATAATTGATAAGTTTTTGATTTAATTTCATTGAAAACATAGCTGCTGATCAGAAAACCAAAAAAAAAAACTGTCGATAAGATTTTTGTCCTTACTAAAAGGATTTAACAGTTTTTAAAAATATCATAATGTTGATATTGATTTTGTTGAATTAACGGGATTGTTTGAAAATAAAAATAAAATTATAACATATTTTATTCTATTTATTACCTTATACATTATACATTTTTCTTTATCAAATTGTTCTTTGTTCTGTGAGAATAATTAGATGTTTAATGTTATAACTTATAGTGTAAGGTCATGTTGAAGGATTTTACTAAAATATAAACATTTTTCAGGTATGGTGAGGCGTCATCGTACTAGACTATCTAAATTGAACGGTTCGTTAATGATAGCAAAAGACGCAAAATTTAAGTGTCCCAATTGTCCAAAGTCATATAGAGGGAAATATACATTACGGAGGCATATACGATTGGAGTGTATGAAAGAACCAACACATCGCTGTCCGTTTTGTGGACAAATGTTTGTCCATAAACATAGACTTGTTAGCCATATGCGAATACATACATCAATCGAAACATTCAATACAACGTTATGAAAATACAATTAAACATAATAGTTGTCTGCTCATGAAATATATTGTTTAAGGTTTAAAGAAAAATAATTTAAAAATTGTTGATTTGTTTATTTAAACTTGCTTTAATTTAATTTTAATTTGAAGCTTAAACAAACGTTTAGGCTTGTAATAGTGAGAAAAGATCTCTTCCTAGAATTTATCTGATAATAAAAAATAATATTTTTCTTTGTTATATGAATCGATAATTTCAGAAAATCAACATGTGGTAGAAGGTCTACTCCAGAAGCAAAACGACCTGTTTATTTACTGAATAGTTGACGCGCATTGTACAAGAAGTTGTTCTAATTGTATACTGTGCAAACTTGTATCATAATTGTGCGGCTTTACTTGCATCTGGAACAGACTTATTGATTCTCCATATCACACGTTGGGTTTCTGAAGTGATCGATTCAAATACTTGTTCTTGATTGGTAAGAAAAAAAAATGTCATAGTTACTATGCAATGGAATAAACTACTCTCTATTTACAATGTTTGTTGTCGATAGAGTGATATCATAGACTTTTAATTTTCTCTCTTGTATCAAGTATTACATAAACACATGCAAAACGTAAACATGAGAAATTAGGCTTTTACTAATTTATAACTTAATAAATCTGCATAGTATTTACTTTTGACAACAATTTTTTTAAAGTTTTTATAGAATATGAACATGTTGATATATCTATCTTATCCAATGATAAAGTATATAATTGGGTTGTAACCTACATGTAAACTGTTCTACTCAGCTTATACCTTATGCTTAAAAGCTTCATCCCGATTCCGACCAATTCAACGTTCTTATAAGCTAAGCAAAGGTGATATGTTAAGTTATTTTCTTAGAAGAATCAAAATATTCTTCGAAATCGTTTTATAAACGATTTATATTAGATAATTCGGTAAAAGAGGAGGGTATTTATAAAAAAGGACTTTAATCTCGAGATGTAACACATTTAACAGCTTTGTTTTTATTTTTTTTCAAACTTTAATGCCATTTATTATATTATTTACACCCGTTTTTGCGTTAGTAAAATGTCTCAGAATTTCTTAGTAATATTTTATAACTTCAACAAAAAAAAAATGGATCAAAGTATTGTATCAAAAGAATTACTTATAATACCTACTAAATGTTTTATAAAAAATTATTATAATTGAAAGTTCAAACATCAAACGAATCTGTGGTCTGTGTTTAAGGAGACAAAGATGAAAATTTTTATTAGTTACAAGATTTCCATTTCAAGAGTTATTCGAATATTTGAAGATGTCGAAGACTTGTTTAAATCATTACAACTATCTCTAAGAATTTTAAACATCTTACAAATTAATGTTTCAATAAATAGAAGTTTTTAGCTTTTTTTACCAATTACCCTCTATAATATGTAAAATTAATAATAATAACCTTTTCACTGATATTTGAACTTTTAATTTTGAAAGTAATTTAACATGGGCTCATGTTGATACATGAATTATTTACAGTTTATGCAATACACCATAGCATGAAGTCCCTAAAATATTGACTGGGACAATTCTAAAATAGTCTGTGTCTAGTTTAATTTGTACATAATAAGAAAATAAGCTCATAAGTTATGAGCTTTTTATTTAATTTACCATTAAAGACCAACTTGTACAAAAGTCTTGTCAAACATTAGTTATATTGATTTTTAGGTACTAATGTAAATTATAATTTTATTTTGTTAAAGTCATTGTTTATTCTAATTGTTTATTTGATTGTAAAAATGAAACTTGTATATACAAAAAAAAATTAAAAGGAAACATGCTCTCAAGTCTGGCAAAACTGATTATACAACCATATAGCCGGCGTAGACAAATAATTGATATTTATTTAATATTTCTGCGAAATCAAAGACAGTAATAGTCTTAAGTCAGCAGTCTAGTCAGAACACAGCTTATTTTATAAGCTATCTATGAACTCGTAAAACTTCATTAAAACTTGTATTCCGAAGAATGTAATTCATTTTATTGTTAATTTGTTAATATAAACAAATATTTGAAAGATTGTTTGATTTATTTTCATAAATATTACTCTATTTAACTTTTTTATTTTATTTTTACTACACAATAATTAAATAATGTATGTACTAACACATTTGTTTTATTTTAGGATTTTGAAGTGAAGAGTTTTGAAATATAATGTTGGTAAATTGGTAATTTGTACACTGGGCTTACAGTTAGTTGATCTGATATAATGTAAAATAATAGATTAAAACAGTAGCGTATTTAAAACAGTTAGCTATTTGTAAGGTATTTGCTAATGATTTCAATCTATAGTACTAACACGACATGTAACTACGCTTCAAAATTCTTTTGATAGAGTGAATTTTAATTACATTTTTTTTTTGATTTTACAGATATATCACTTGATAATTGTCAGTTATTGATAAGTGATGATGCTGAAAACTATTGGCCTAGGCTATGTGACTATCAGTCGCAATCAAAACCAAAAAAACCGTGTGTGCCAAAACCGTCAAGCGAAAATGTAGCAGCCAATCGACGCATAAAGAAAGAGAACATTATGAAATCAACCGATAAAGCTAAATATCGGCAATTATTGTATAATATAGGGATTGAGGAGGACCAAACCAAATCAGTGATGTATAACAAGAATAATCGATTATTACCGTGTGCCGAGTACTTCACGAACGATGGTTATTCTTGTCCCCAGTGCCATCGTATATATAGAGCCCGCAAAAATTTAGTTCGTCACTTAAATCTAGAATGTGGAAAAGAGCCACAATACAAGTGTCCATATTGTGTCTATCGTAATCATCGTCGAAACGAATTAAAGAAGCATATGAAAAATCGCCATGATATCGAAATTATTACCAAAGCAATGTGAAAAATTTGATTTAGTTTTAGTTTTGCCCGCCACTTAAACTTATTTTTATATATTTAAGTTGACTTATTTGTATCTAACTATTAAATCTATTAAACCATTCCGTTTATTTGTTAATTTGTAACGATAATCTTTTTCAATAGTCTTAGGATTTACCCATTTACTTTCTGAATTTTCTACGAATAATTTTTATTTTAAGTTATGATAATTAAAAAAAATATTTTTTAAAGTTTTAATCCTTTGCAATTATATTCCATTTTTTTTTCTCTAATGCTAGTAATGGGGGTAATGGGTATAAATTACCTTACTATCCTTATGGCTTAAGTGTATCCGACTTATAATTTGAGTCTAGGCAATCTGTGATACACATCATTACGATTTGATGCAGATAACCAAAGGAGGAGAAATTTGTCTCATTGTCAGTTGTTTTAACTTAAATTTTTTAAAGATTGGCATTTTTTATGGACAATGAAGCCAAGAAAACATTTTTAGTTACCTGTATTATTGGTAAAATATTGCCTCATTAAGAAGTTTTACTATGAACCTCCCCTTCTCCTAATAATCAATCACTTTCTATGTTCTATTAATAAACACATCATGTTAATTCATGTTTTGTTTACTCTCTTATATAACAGCAAAGGATTAAAACACTTCTGAATATATATCTTTTAATTTAATCTTTTGACTACAGAATGAACCATTTACTTAATTATTTAATTTTCAATTTATCTATACTTTAAGATTTTTTCTTATCTTTATTTTTTTACGTATCTAGTAACTATTGATTTCTTCGTATGTTTATTATTATTAATAATTTCATTTATTAGAAAAGATGCTCATAAAATTAAATACTTTTAAATATTAAAAAAAAAAAAACTTAAAAGCTCAATAAATATATACGCACAATACAATAATTAACTAATGACATTGTGTCAGCTAAATTATGCGGAATGATACATCCTTATGTTATTCCATGTTGATAACTAAAGTGTCTTAAATTTGTTCTTTCTATTGAAAATACTACTGAAATCCAATATATTATCTAAATATTTATTTTTTATAAATATTTATATAAATTCCAAATATTATAAGAAATGTTAAGAACTGAAAACTGTACTTCTTAAAAAAATAAACTTTATTATTAAGAATTATCTTCATTGAATGAATTCATAAGCAATATTTTATCAAAACAAATAGATTAAAACGTTTTTAAATCTTTTTTCTAACATTTATTTTATTTTTTAGGTGTCTCAGAGATTGATGAAGGAATTGAGAATCTTTTCGAGCCTGAATATTTAGAGGAAGACGAAGAGGCTAAGACACTTATAGAAAACGAACGCTTAAAATTCAAACAGCAAAATATTGATAACACTTTAACGAATTATTGTCAACAGCAAGAAAATATTATTTCGCACTCAGATAATAGCGATAAAAGGCGACATCATACAAGAAAAAACCGAAAACCTTTACCTGATCACATGACACCACGTTTAAGCACAGCGGATAATAGGTTGATGGAAAGCTTAATCTCATTAACATACATTTAAGAAATGCTAATTTTATGAAACTTTTAGATTCAAATGTCCCAAGTGTAACAAAACATATTCTATGATGAAAAATTTAAGGCGGCATTTAAGATTAGAATGCGGAATTGTTCCTAAGTATCATTGTCCATTTTGTCCAATGAAATGTAAAAGGAACAATCAGCTTACTGGACATATATTTCTTAAACATTCAGTGGCTATTAAGGTGATGCCCAGTTCTGAGACAAATAATTAAAATTTCAATAATTTGTAAACTTTGATGTATATATTAAAAAATATTCAATCATTTAGATTCCCAATTTTTCTATGATGAGTTGAAATTGTTTTGTAAATTAACGAAATAAATTTTTTTTTAAAATTTGACTATTATTTTTATTTGTAATTTTTAATTTAAAAATGGTAGTATTATGTTATTGTTAAAATTTTCATCCTTGCATGGGGAAATTAATATAATTTGGTGACAGTAAAACCATACGTTTACGGTACAATTGATGCATAATATACAAAAAGTTGTCATAATTGTATACTGCGCAGAACTTGTATCGTAACTACTTAAACGGTTTTATTTGCATCTCGAACAGACCTATAAACGTCTTTGATTTGCAGGTTTAACAAAACCAGTTTGGTAATTGATTCGGTACATAGTTGAAGTTCTTATGATAAAAATAACTAAATTCATTTTAAGGATAATAATCTCACAATAATTTATTAAAACAGTACATAAAACTGTTCATGAGTAAAAGGTTCGATATTGTGTGTTAAACTTATTTTTTTTTTCTGAAAAAATTAGTAAGTAATTATTTAATAATTATAGCCAGTGGAAAAATTAGTTCTTATAAAATCAAAACATCTTATTTTTCCCATCGCACCAAATTCTCAGAAAACCGGTTTCAAGGTTCGAGTCCGGGTTTATACTACAAACAAATGGCCAACTCCAATTCATATTAGTCTTTTACTTTTATACAATTTTCATTAATCTAAAATTTTATTTCTTGAAACCCATCTAACTTTTTGGAAACAAAAATTTGTTTTGTAAAAATGTTTGTTTGAATCATTTATTAACAACTAGAAAATTTGGGTACACAAGAAAAATAACGAACTCCTTCAGTATTAAATTTTGGATAATCTAGTTTCCATGATTTTTACTTAATACCATTCGTAATGAAAAACATTTAATTCTTTAATATCTTTAATTGTTGCCGTCGTTTCGAGAATCAGCCACTTTTGAGACTGAATCTAGTTTGGGAGGTTTTAAAGATTCACATTATTATGTAATTTATAACTTCCCACTCAGTTGTATCCCAATCAGAGCCGTATTTAGAAATTTGTCTTTTGTAAGAACATTTTGAAATGTCTCCCGAAGGGCCCTGCACGCATGCACTGATTTTGGGGATAATACTTTGAATGTCCCAAGAAAGTATTTTGTATAGACACTAAATTTTGCTTTAAAAGTTATTGCTTAAGGAAAATTTCAATATTTTCTGGGTAGTAACAAATATTTTTACTATAATTTGCCATCCTTCATTAATCCGTCGCCTTAGGCCCTTGCCTACTATATCTAATGGTAAACCCGGCCAAGATTCCAATAGAGTTTCCTTCTTAAAAAATTAAAATGTCGCCAACAGCTACATCTTTACGGAGATGTGATCCATCGGTGAACTACACTATCCTTTAGTTTGTATCAGAGCCAGAACGTGATATCACGGCGCACGGTGTCAAAGGATTTTTTTTTCAAAGTTAAATGGCATATCTATTGTTCGCCGGTTTTATTATTTGGCGCCTAGTGCCGTGGCACTGCCCGTAACACCCACAGTACTACTCGGAGTTCTTAATTCAAGATAACCATCTGAGCGCAAGATAATACATTTCTTAATATTTACTGTTTTGTGTTAATTTGAAATTTAAATAACAACAAATTAAATATAGTCATTGCCTATATTTAAAAGAAATCATTATGAAACTTGGTTAAATTATTTATTAGTCATAATTAGTCAATTGTTTTCATTAACTGGTCAGCAAGATTGAAATGTAAATTTTACCCATTAGCGCCCATAGTATTCATTTGAATACAGACAACGGTTTATGATTCTTTGTCCACTAGAATCATGGAAAGTTCCAAAACGACAATTATAATTTTATGTAATTGATAAGTAAACATTCACTGTTTTGTTAATTCATTATTTTACTGACCATGGGAGGTTTTTATAGTTATATTTTGAATCTAATACTCACTTCTGATTGGTTTTGGAATACACACTCTTCTGATTATTAATGACTGAAGATTTCAAGATCGCCTATGTATATCTATTTATATAATTAGCGGGTTAGCCTCATCTCAAACAAATCAATAAATTGGTCTTCATTGGTCAGTTGATTTCAGTAACTGGTCGCTTAAATTAATTTTTTTTCAAAAGTCAGCCCCCTCCCCTGGACCCCGAGCGCCTCTATTGTAACCCCACCATAGTTTATTTAATTCATTTTTGGATCTAATTTTATATTGGTCAGTGGCGGATTTGCTAGCAAACTGGGTAAGCTGGAACCCAAGGAGTTAGGGCCTAGGTAAATTTAAGGGGTGGAAATTTGGCAAAATGTTACTATTTCATTAATAAAAAATTACGCGTGCAGTACCTTTCACGTGATACAAGTGAAACTTCTTAAAAAAAACGTAGAATTTGATATCTGTATTTAGTATGAGAGATAGAAAAAGAGAAATGTAGATAGAGCACTCAAAAGAAAAATAACAATTCAAAATGTGTATAGAGAGATTCTGTTTTTGCAGTATTTACAATTATCTTATTCCATCGATGCATATTCGTCATTCTCTAGGTTCACTTCTGAGATTCGGAATTTATAGCTATCTTTCATATCTTTCTTCTCTCTCGTGTAACAATAGGTTTGTTCCATACGTTGATGCCAAACACGTCCACGAAAGACAAAGAGCAAGGCACATTGACCAAGAGACAAGAGTGAGTGAAGAAATGTTTCAGCTTACAGCCGCTTGGCCGCATTAGGCCGAGAGTCGAGCTATGTACGTACGTTTTCGTGACAATCGCGAATTTTGACATTGATTTGGAGGTTTTTTAAACACTGGATAACCAGGATAATCAAAAATTGTAGTTAATATGATTATGAATTAGGGTATCGAGTTCCTAAGGTGGTGCGTGGGTGGGGGGTGGGGTGTATTTATAGCCTATGGACGCCAAATATATAAGTCCGTCACTGATATTTATAATTTCAAAATAATATAACATCTAAATGTATAATTTATATTTCTTTTAAAACAATTAAACGACTCAAGAATAGAAAATTCAACGATAGGTCTAACTACTTATAAATCCTAAAAATTATTTTATTTTTTTAAAATATTTTCAATTTATTTCTTAT
This sequence comes from Sisyra nigra, assembly GCA_958496155.1. Lineage (NCBI taxonomy): Eukaryota > Metazoa > Arthropoda > Insecta > Neuroptera > Sisyridae > Sisyra > Sisyra nigra. The sequence continues at coordinate 17,469,008 of OY292315.1, read as the reverse complement.
GAAGTTTAATATTTATCATACTTTATTGATTTCTTGAAAAAATGTTTTTTGATTACATTTTAATTTTTTTAGCATAATATGTATTAAAGTTTACATAAGTCATGGTTTAACAATATAAGGTTTATCACACATTTAAAAATTTATTTAAATCTGATTGTTGTTAATTGATTGTTGAATCATAAATTTTAAAATTAATTTTTAACAATGCTTATTTCATCATAATTGAAAGGCGATAACAATGAAGTGAAATGCCGGAATTAACATGTTGCGAAATAGAGAAGAAAATGTAACTAATCAAAAAATGCAGAGACGATCGAAAATTTCAAAAACATTTTAATGCAAAAAAATCAAACCGTAAAATTAAATGATACGAAAAAAAATCGCGTCAAATATTAACCATCGAGGAATGGTAAAAGTATGCTTCGTCAATATTTTTAAATATTTTCGTTTTCGTGCCATTTTCAAAATGGCTACTAGTGGAAGGGAAGGTGTCAGTGACCCTACCACAAATAATTCGGAAGTTTTCCATTAGAGTGAAATGTGAAAATTGTCTTGTGCTTCCAGTAAACGTTCGTGTGCTTTTGTGCTTTTAATAATTGTAAATAAATGAAAAAAATGTGAAAAGTGTGTGGAAATTAGTGTATGTGAATTAATAATTATAAAAAATTCGTGAAAACTTCTAAATGTGCCGACTTCGGGTGGTGAGTCGCACGCAAATGTTTTCAACTTTTTACAGGTTATAATATCGATCTAAATCATTTCCCATTAAATCAATATTAATTTTTGTTAGTTCTTGTATCAATTTGTTAGTTTTTACACGGAAAATTATTCGTTTTGTCATGAAAATCCGTTTTTCGTATAGTTTCGGGTTAGAAAAGAGAAAGCTTGAAAGTTAGATCTTTTGAAAGTGGGTTATTAGGCGGCCATCATGACGCTACCCAGAGCACGTCAACAGGTGGTTGCTTGTTGACGTGTATGGCCCAGATATGCAATATTCTTCCCATTTGTTTACATCTAATCAAAAATATCTCAATTCCCAATCACTTGAATTAACTTTTTACGAATAAATTAATTATTCTCATTGACAAATCATGTCATGCCCAAATATCATAACCTCTCTTTTGTGCTACCACTGTTCTCCTTTTTGTCATCAATTTACTGTTCCAATTTCATTTGGATACTTTTTTTTTTCTCTTTTGCAAACTTAAGCAAATATTCCAAGATTTGAACAATATAAAACTTTTATATTGAAATATATGATGAAAATCACGTATTAGATTTACGTATTTAGAAAAAAGATTTAACCAGTCGCGTGTATTGTAAAAAGTATCATACAAAGTTTTGTATATATTGAGAGATGCACATATTCGGAAGTCTATGCTAATAAAAAAGAAAACTGAAAAATAGAAAGAATTGCGAGAGAATTTTTAAGAAAGGTGTTTGAACTTGTTCCAAATAACGAATTTATTGAGAAAATATGTGCGTATTTTCGCTACTAATTCACGTTAATGCTTGAGGTAAGTATGCCATTTATAAGATAACTGTATTATTCGATTTGCTATGCGCAAAAAGTATTTCAAACCGATTAAAGCTAAAAAAAAGTAATTTAAGAAATTTAGTGATTGACTTTGTGTGGAAATTGGGAGAGGACGATATTTGTTATGTGTATTTATATGTGTACTTTTATATCAATATATTATTTAATGAATGTTTTCGACTAGTTTTTATTGACCTTACATCGGTTCCTTCATTTTCACATAGAAATTTTGTTCAAGTATCTGTTTGAGTGTATTTGATGTTATAAAATTTCTTTAATAAATTTACAGTGCTTTATTTTTTTTTCTAAATTTTTAAATGTTGAGAATGTGTTAATTTCATACTAACATATAGAGATTTTTTCCAATGCATTTCCAAAAAATAGATCTTACTAATGCCTTATTTTTATATTTGTAGGTATGAAATTTCTTTGATATTTGTAATTTGTTAGAATGTAAAAAAAAAAACAATAAATATCTTAATTAGTCATACTAAAATTAATTAATGTATTTCAGATGAGTCCAATCATCATGGCAGAAATGGCAATTATAGACGACGAATGACATATCCAACAAATTTAAATTCTTCTAAGAAATTTCAATGTTTTCAATGCGGAAAAGAATATTCGTACAAGTCGAGTTTGTGGCGTCATTTGAGTTTTGAGTGTCGAAAAGATCCCAAATTTCAATGCCCTTATTGCTACTATAAGTGTAAACAAAAAACAGCGCTTACTCAACATATAAAACGTAGACATTTGTAAAATATTTAAATCTAAAGACTCGTACACACTGGGTCAACGAACGACAGTTGGTCGCGTTGTGTGTTCGGCCTCTCGCCCAACAAGGGAATTACAAATGACAACCAACAAATGGTTTTCCCGTCTAAACTAGAAAATTAATAAAGGGAACCAATACCAACGAACACCAAATCTTAGTTGTTTCGAAGCCGGAACCTAAACTCGTTCGTTGGTTCTGGTTTGTCTTTTTTACTAACCGAATCTCGACTAAGGAATCGATTTGCTTAATGTGTACGAGCCTTAAGAAAATTATTCAACGTAACATTAGTTTATAAAAAAATTTTTTTTACCATTGTATTTTTAAAAATATTTCGTTAGAATTTAATCTCTTTTTTTATATAATTATTATTAATATTTCTAACAAGTAGTTATTTTTTTTTAAATTCGACATATAATTTTTAAACGAAGCGTTTACATTACATATTATTTAGACAGAACACGATGTAAATATAATTTTTAAAAATATATTCGTTATTTTAGTTGAATTTATATTATGTTTATTGTAAAGGCTTAAAATTCGTTAAATTCAGTTACACTTAATAAAAGGAGTGTTAATAAATAGACGATAACTGAACAACTTGATTCATTATATTCTTATCAAAGTAAATGTATTTGTTATTCGTATTATTGTTTAGTTATTATTATATTGACATAGCCAATAAATATGATGTTAAAAGGAAAACGTTTTGAGACCAAGAAATTATTTAATACATAACAACTTGCATGCGTCCTAATTTTGTTGTTGTAATATTTATTTAAATATATAGGTTTGTTATTAATGAAAATAAAACCGTTTATTGTACGGTACGTGTCATGCGCAGTATAAAAAGAATTTAAGTGCGCATGAATTGTTCTGTACATTGTACAGTTTTGTTGTTATTAGGAACAAAGCTTGTGTGATTGAAATGCACGCGAAATACAAAATGATTACAGTTTTCATCACGTTAGAAAATTGTTGACAGTTGTGAGTTATTCTTATAATCAATGTGTGTGAGTATTACGATAGTGAAATTAATATTTGCTTTTTATTGATTTAAAAAAAAATGTATCTAAAATGTGTTCTATATATTTCAGATATTGAGGCTTGGAGTACGACCGAAAACTGGAAGATAAATCAAAGCCACCAACCAAAAGGACGAAGAAGCAATTACGTAAATGATATAAATTCAAGCAAAGACTTGCCATATTCGTGTCCTCAGTGCAATAAAAGTTATACTTACAAAAAAAATTTGAAACGGCACATAGATCTAGAGTGTGGAAGAGATCCAAAGTTTCAATGTATATATTGTCCTTATAGGACGAAGCATAAAAGTTCGCTGAAAACCCACATGATATTTCGCCATCCGAAATTTCTGGTCTAATTTAAAAACGATTATTTTTATAGTAAGACAATAATATGTTAATTTATTTAAAATTATATTTTTTTTCTCGTAAATATATGCGATTTATTTGTACATGTGCCATTTTTTATATGAAACAAAATCGCTCCCATTCCCTCAATTTTCTTGTTTATATTTTGTATATTTTAATTTAATTATTACATATAGCTGTATTATATTATATTATTAATTGTTGATTATTTGAAAAGTTTAACTCGAATAAATTCTTCATTTGCAGGTACCTTGTTAGCTTTAGTCTCAGCACACAAGATTCTAACGTGTCCGAAGTGTGGACGATCTTATAAGGTATTGTCATCATTAAGACGACATCTTCGATTAGAATGTGGCAAAGAACCTCAGTTCCAATGTCCACATTGTCCACATCGATCAAAATTGAAATCCAATCTATACCAACATATTAGATATAGACACAAAGAGCAATTTGTAGAATCCATTTAACAGATATTTAGTAGCAAGTCAATTAAAATGGTATTATTACATGTTAATTATGTTCGCTGTTGAAGGTGTTTTGAGGGAAAACGGTGAGCAATTTATCAATATTTTTTAAGTAGATTTTTTTCTTTATTTATTTACACACAATTGCGTTATTAATTAGTTTTTGTTAATTGTTTTATATTTTATTCTATATTTACGATTTTTTATATAAATAAATATATTATATATTTTTGCTATTTCACATAATTCACATATTATTTATGTAATAAAAGAGTTAATATCAGGCTGTTTTGATTAATATTCCATTTTTTACATTTGTTAAAATTAACGTTGATCGTGTACATAAAAAATATTTTACAAAAATTATATTTTCTAAGACATTAAAATATAATTGGTGTGGGTATAGAATTGTTTTTAAATAAATTAGTTTAAGAAATCATTCCTTGAAATTATATAGAAGACTACTTCTTTATTTGTATTATATGTACCTATATGTAATAATAGTTTACCTTATTTATAACTATGGCTATAAAAGTCGAAGATATAGCGTTAAATTTTGATAATAACGCAGAAGTTAGATCCTTTAAAAGGATACAAATTTAATTATTTAGTTGCACAAATATTGTTGAATATGTTATACAAGTTATGTACCAAAATAAACTTTAATTGTATTTTATTATTTTTTTTTATTTGATTCTTTTTTGTTTTATGTCTTGAGAAGGTAATTATATTAGTTATTATTTATTTTGTTCAGTTTTTTTTATTTTTGGTTTTTTTGTTTCAGATACTTTAGTTGAGGAGTTTTTTTTTTTTGGGTTCTAATAGGTCAAAATGTTATATATGCAAATTTGGGCATGCACATTTATTATTTTTTTATATATATTTTCATTTGCACATATTGCTTTTTTTATGTTATATATTTTCATTTCTTTGGGATCTGTTTTGGGTCTTTCAAGCGTTGTTAATTTTTTTATAACTGATTATTTAAATGTTACAGAGCTAATGGAGGCTTTTCTAAAACCGTTTTCGGTCACATCGCCGAATGACACACTAAGACACCTTCTGACATCGCCGATGCAGGGTGGTGCCGGTAGTGGTGCCAGTACCGGGAGTCGAAGTGGAAATCGGGACTCTGACACGGCTTCAACCAAAAAGAAAAAATATATCCGCTATAATATAATGAACGAGCAAATTGTGCGGCCGGGATACAGTGCGGAATCGCAATTTGCCTGTCGGCGTTGCGGTAAGCGGTATCGCTGGAAGTCGACAATGCGTCGACACGAGCAGGTAGAATGTGGCGGTAAGGAACCAATGTATCAATGCCCAATGTGCTCATATCGCGCTAAACAGAAAGGCAATTTAAATGTACATATGAAAAAACATCATGGTGTATTAAATGTCAAATCCGACAGCAGCATCAAGAACGAGTAGTTCCGCTTTTCCAAAAAAAAATTTTTTTGTCATTCAAAACTCAAAAACACGAATACAAAAAAAAAATCAAAACTATGTATTCCATTCAATGACACAATTGATTTTCGTTTTTCATTTTTTTTTTAAATATACTTTTTTAAGATTAAGAATATTTATATAAATTTATTATTATCATTATTATTAACACATAATATAAAGCAATATTTTTTTTTCAAATATAGTATATTTATATGGGTGCATTCCTCCCAAGATACTTTGGGTAACTCAAAAATTATTACAAATATATCTGCACAAGATTATTTTTAGGTAAAACAAAATACTTATAATTATTAATATACAAGCAATATTGCCTTCTTAAACACCAAATTGCCTTAATAGTATAAGTAATTTTAAGTTAATTTTTTCATTGATAAAAGCAAATATATTATTGAATTTTTACAAAGAGATAACAAAAAGACTATTATAGTTTTCTTTATTTTATAATTAGTACAATACTTGTAAATGTACATTTAGATTTTTTTTTCTTTTTTTTTAACCTTTTAAGTTCAATACAAATTTTCTAAATATTTTTTTATTGACAGTATATTATATATGTTTTCATTATTAGTATGTAGTTCCTACATTTGAATATAATCTATTATTTTAGAACTTTGCTCATTACCTGTTGCATTTTTTTAAACCAAGAAGCTAGATTTTTCTTTGTTTGGTTCAAACATTTATTTATTTACGTCTTAAGCTTATTTTAAATCTATTATATGCGTCGAATATTTAGTTTATGTTGGGTTTTGTAACATTAACGACGCCGTTACTGTGGAACTGAACGACTTTTACTATAAATTGGTAACAAATCTTTTAAACTTTGAAGATTTTTCATTTAGATGCAATTGACAATTAAATGCAGTAACGGCTATTTTAGAAGTAATACATATCATTTAAATTCAATTTTCAAAGCAAATTAATAAAAAATATTTAAGTATACAAATTAATTTTATATATGTAAAAGCTTTAATTTAACACTAACGTTAAAACCTCTGAGAAAATCAATATTGAAATATTTACATGATGCTCCAAATAATTTAACATTTTTATTGTTTTTGATCAAAGATTGGGTTTTTATTAGGTCCTTGCTAGCTTTCTTAGTTTTAGGGATGACTCTTTCGCTCTTAATGTAGAATAGTCTCTTCATTGTGATTTTACAGAGAGATCGTTACAGAAAAATTCTTACTCTTATGATCATTGATTAATCTTTTTCGCAAGGTTGCGTGCTCATAGAAAAATTAGCTAATACTTAAGCAGGATTACAATCACGAGCTTTATTTAACAGTTACACATTACGTTTATTTATTTTTTAGCTCGATAAAATATAATATGTTTAGTTAAACTTTGCTGGAGTCACTAAAGATGGTTTTATATATGTGATAAATATTTTACGATCGAATGTCTGCGGCAAAGAGTGGCCAATCAGAACATCAGTTCCTTGGTGAAATTTGCCGAATGAAAGCGAAATTTGCCGAATTGAACTCGTGTTATAGTAGATTACTTTAGTCGTAGCCAGCTGATCAAAAAAATCGTCGCATATGTAGAATTTCTTGAAGACACAAATGATTATCATATTTTTAATAATATTTCTATTTTTCTTTTTTTTTTTTTGTAAAAAAATTGTCCGAAAGTTACACATGCCTTCGAAGCCTGACTCTATCAATTGTTTTTTAGGATGTCTCAAATCCAGCCAATTTTGTGATCGGAAAAATTAAGTATTGCATTAAGACTTTAATTTCGCTTTTATTTTCAGTTATGGAGTTAGCAAGGTCCCTAGAAAAAAAACAGAATAAATTAAGGCTTTGAGAAGGCATTTGTGGTTTTAGGACAATTCTTCTAATTTATAATAAAATAATTAATTAATTTCCAAACTTATAATAATTATATTACATATATTAATCTAATGCCGTTTATGTTTCAATTATAATGCCGTGATTTGCCGCTTATGTTTAAAATCAGTATTAATTTTCATTTAACCAGCTTTTTGGATATATAATTTTATTAATATATTCTATTCAGTATGTGCAAGAACATGCAGCGCCACTTTAGCGAAAATATAGCATTAACAAAGTGATTTAGTATACACTTCTAATATAGGCAATTAATATCTAGATAGTTGAATCTTAAATTATTGTTAATATAACAAATTTGCTGCTCATAGTTTTATGCTACTCTCGTTCGAAGTCAAACTCATAGCAAATAACTGTACTATTTTATTAAATAAACTGTTTTATTAAATCAATTTCAAAATTAGAATTTCCAAGGTAACAAAGCAGTTTAAAAGCTTTGTAAACTAGCAAGTGATTCAAATAAACCAATCAAATATCATCGATTTCAATCAAGCTCAAATTTAGTATTTTACCATAGTATTTAAAGTTTTAGCAGCATGTGCAAAATCAATTTATTAGAAAATTTAATATATTAATTATGCAATTTTATTTAATGTTGAAAGGTTTAATTTTTACATCCAAGCGTATTACATAAATCAAATTAGTTTATTTGGTATACAATATTTTGTTTTGTGCTTGTTTGTTAGAAGAATTTTAGGCATATACAATTTTTTTCGATATTATTTTAGACTTGAGTTAAGTCTTACCAAATCGTTGAAATCATTGTTGTTATAACTCAATATTGTTAAACTTAGAACTTTTAATATTAGTGTTAAAACGCTCGAATTTTCATGATTCATCAGAGCCGAATTTGACAAATTTTACATTTTACATGAAGCTGTTTATAGTACCTTTAAGTGAATTTTCTAAATAAAAAAAAATTTATATATATTTTATTGAAACTAAAATATCAAGAGGCTAAAATCAATTAGTTCATAGATTTATAAATAAAATATATTAGTAAAAGGATTTGCTAATTTTATCATAAAAAGCGGTGCCTTGAAAGGTGCCTTTCGAAAAAAAATAATAGTTTTACTAATCGTAAAAAAATATTATAAAAATTAATATTTATATATATATATACATCAATTTATATATGCATATATAATAATATATATGATTTTTTTCTTTTTGTTATTTAAATTTTGATTTAGAGTATTATTACATTTAATATGTTGGGTTTTCGTTGATAAGATTATAGTTTAAATTTCGCATTATTTAATCCTTAAGTATTAAAAATAATATGCAATATGTTTTCTTTTTTTAAAATTTTGAATATGTTTAAGTTAAAATTAATTTAATACTTTGTGTTGAATATACAATTAAATAACAGTGAAACCAACACTTTTGACGATACTATAGTTTAATGATAACTTAATAGTTTATAATATTGGGACCAAATTTTCTTATTAATTTTTCAATAGGAACTTTTTATCAAGAAAAATGAAAATTCACTGTTATTTTTATTGATATAGCATCAAATTTATCTAGAGATATTTATAAAAAGCGCACATTGGGACGGTTTAAATCATAAAATAATTATATATTTGTTGATATTTTTCGTTCATTTTTCTTATTTTTTTTGAATAGTTATTTTAGCATTTATGCAATTGAAAAAGGGCATTTTTGTGATGCAACAATGTTAGAATTTAATATATATATATTTTTAGTTGATAAATAATTCCGGATGAACGAGAAATGTCTTTAAAATATAATGACATATAATGTCCAAATATAAAAAGGAAAAATTAGTATTTTTCACTGCCTTTAGTACATTTAAAAGAAAAATTGATTACATTATGAAAGAAATTAAAGTGTTAAAAATTTTAACTGAATTATATATATTTTGATATATTGGTGTTTGGAAATAAACATATATTTTAATGATTTATATTAGTTTTATTACATTGTTAATTCTTTGTTTTAACTGTGTTGTGTTCTGTTTTAAATGTTAAACTTTCTGTAGACATTTCATTAATATTTTTAAATTTTTTAGATATGCTGAGTGGCCTAATGAAGGATTTTTTAATGAATCTCATTTTAGCCAAATGAAAAAACAATTGGAATCAATAGAAATGATAAAGGGACAACATACAATCCTTCCAAATTAAAATAATGAACTTCAATTAAGGAAATTACACAGAATGCAAGTGGCAAAATAAAAAACGTACGTAATTTGTTCATTTTTCTGATATTTTGTTTTAAAAAATTGGGTTTCTAACATAAATGCTTTATTTTAGCTTTATTGGATCTTAAAAGTCTGAAATAATGCGTGGAAACAAAAATCACCAAGGAAGATTATCAATTATCGCTGATATAAATACAAATTTCTACGAAGCTCTTTAAAATATGAGGTACTTAAATGTAAGAGTTAAAAAATAAGAATCACCATTTAAAAGTTAAAGATCGCATAAGGCAATCTTCATTTAAATCAATAATGGCGTTAAATATTTCTTTTTTGCTTAAAAATTATTTATTTATTTTTTAACTAAGGAAAATTGTAACCGATAGTTGTCCGAAAAAGATTCAAAATTTGCATCTAGTTTTTAATTTTCAATACAAAAACGCAAAGTTTGAAAGGTGTCTAAAGAAAATTAAAAAAGAAATAAAAATAAATGTCTTCATTTATGGCAACATAAAAGAAAAAGTTTTGACCTAAATTAGCTCTGTTGGAAAAATCGCGAATCTAAAATAATCACATTTGATACTATATAATTGATATCAAATGTGATACTAAGTATGTCTAAAATTTCATCAGAATCTAAAAGAAAAAGGTTTATGTGCTTGGTGATCTACCTTAAGCTACTGTGGTTAAAACTTAGTTAGGATAGGGTTGTCCAACATTATTAAACTGGTTCTATAAATGATAAGTAAAGCCTTTAAAATATATTCTGATTCTCACGAGGATAGTTGCTTTAAAGATATTAAGAATACTAATTTGATGCTCATTAACTGCGTATACCTTACATAACGACAGCTTAACTTTTGTTTTTTTCGGTATTGGTTCTTAAGTAAAAGTAAACGGCGATGATGACTTGATTTAATTATGATTCTTACCAATATCACTTGCATTACTCTACCTTTTGATCTATCAAAGACTTTTTCTTTGTATATTGATAATATTAACACAAAATCTATACTAAGAGAAGTTCCATGGGGTCTTTGTTAACACTTAACTATCTACGGTGCCCATTAAAACATTGGGTACGTTTGCCAACTTCTAAATGAAGAAAATATTTATAAACGAACGTACCGTATTAATACACAGAGGTCCTATTTTTGAAATTATTTTAAGATTAGAATAGTACGTTTATGATCATTGATAAACCATAAACGATATTATTTAAAAAAATTGATATAAGGTATTTATGTTATTAATTTTACAACTTCTATGTTTTTCTATGTTTTCAAAGTGAAGAATATAAAGACAAGGTATATCCTTGTTAATGAAAAAGTATTAAAATTAGTTCCAAATGCTGCCAGTTGGCGCCATTTGATATGTGTTCGGAGCATTTAGTAATACTTGCATGAAATGACTATATTTAGTTTGTAATCCTGTACGCAGTACTAACAGCGCTACAGTGACTATTCTGGAACTATTTTTCCGATTATTTTTCTCAACATTAAGCCAGTTTTTGAATAAGAGTGTACATCCTTATTTACAAACCACATTTTTGAAATATTTAAATATCTGATAATATATTACGAGCTATCTGGGCCTATTTCGTGAGACATGTCACTTGTCAAGTGAGACGAGAGTTAAAGTTCGTAATTTGTAAACTGTTGCTTCACGACAAACCTCGTGTATGCAACAGTTCTCGTTTCTTTTTGGTATTCTTTAACGTAGTGTGAATGACAATTGTCGGTTTAAAAAGCTAGATTCACGACAATTATCGTCCCACTTGAAAGTGGCACGACTTTCGAAATAGCGCAATTATCGTTTGTAACTAAACGTGACATACTAGGATAAGTTAATTCAAAAACGTGATACAAGGAATAAAAGAAATACTAGGTACGTAGATGATAAACTATAATATAATGTCCGTTCTATATTAATTGTGTGGCTGATCGTTTATTTTAGATAATCAAAATGTTGATCCACCTCTTACCTTTCTTCAAGACTAATTACACAAAAGGGCTCATAAAAACAAAATTAGTGGTTTAACAAAAATGTAAGTATGTAATTTTAAAAACTTAAAAATATTTTAAGATTAATATTTAAGAGTGTGTTGATATAAAATAAGTCAAATAAGAAATATGTAAATTGTAATAATAAAAGGGTGATCAAAAAGATAAGAGATGATTAATGAACCAAATAAACGTATTGTTTCATTATAGCGATGTATGCATTTCTGTACGATGCAATTAGAAAATAAGTGTTTTATAGATTGTTACTTTAAATTTTTTAAAAGTATTTTTGCATGAGCTTACAATTCAACGAAGAATAAATGTAGCTTTTTATTAATTTTGTGTCATTACATTGATATTTAGTTGTTATAACTTTTACTAACCAATTCCGATATGTTTTAGCATTCTTTGGACGACAAAGAAGATCGCGGCGATCATCAATTGACAATAGCCATAAAAAGAAACATTTTTGTCCATGTTGTCCGTATTTTTCGACACGGCTGTACAATCTACGTGGCCACGCGAAACGACGTCATTATTTACAATTATAGAAATACATAGTTCGTTAATATATAAAATTATAATAAAATAAAGAAAAGAACACTTGAATGTTATAGATTTCTTGACTTATTATTTCATTTTTTCTTTTATACTTATTTTAAAAAAAATATTCTTGAAACAAATTATTTCTAATAGATGTACATTAGAAATATTGACTGATTTCGTTAAATATTTATTTGCGATTTTTTCATATTTTAGGTTCGCCGTGGATTTATTGTGAGTGTGGTCGTAAATATGTGTCCAGGAATGCGCTCACGTATCATAAACGAGTACAATGTGGAAAGGAGCCAAGATATGTTTGCACTGAGTGTGAATATGCCACACATCATAAGGGCAATTTAAAGTCGCACTTTATCAGAAAACATGAAAATATGTTAGAGAAACTAGCGCTTATTTTACAAAATTATAAAAAAATGCCACGGTAAAATGGTATCATATCTCTTCGAATTATTTATTAGTAAAAAATAAAAATTAAAAAAAAATGTTTCTTGGAAATATGTAAGATGTTAAATAAATTTTTTAAACAAAGCACAATTTTTATGTATGATAGCATTAAGTGGATATAAGTATAAGTGGTAATATCTCTAAATGGCATTATTTACGATGTTTTTAAAACTTAAAACCGTACAAACTTTTTTTAAGTAAAAAAATTCATCTTTTGGGTATTATTTAAGAAAAAACCAAACTAATTTATGACTAAACGATAGTGAGAAAATCATCAAAATGGTGCATGATGTGTTTAATTTTAAGTGTAAAAATAAGAAAACGTGAAACAATTAGCTGGTGACTTAAACATTAATTTTTCAAAAGTTTTAATTTTTTTTTCAAGACGAATGTAAAATATCTATAAAACGGCTAGTACAGTGAAGCCAGATCGTGGGATTTCTTTACTTAAATTGAGGAGAAAAATGTCCCTTCCAATATGACACGGATAGATAAAACGGGTAAAACAACACCCATACAACGCTTTGTAAGTGTGTGTTACCTATCCGTGGATATCCGTGTCATATGGAAGGGACATTTTTCTCCTCAATTTAAGTAAAGAAATCCCACGATCTGGCTTCACTGGGCTAGTATTGGTGAATAGTGATTGCTTTTTGAATTCAGCATGTAACAGCTAAATTGAGAGTGGGTCAAAAATGTAAAAGTAACGCAAAAACAGCGAACTAACTGTTTTCGAATTGACTTCACTGCTTGATGTATCAGTTCTTTAATTGGTTATAACTGATTAGATGGTTCAGTTAAATTGGGAACATGTAGTGACTACCAACGTGGTCATTTCAGTTGCTTTCAATTTAGTTGCTGACAGTTAATCGCCTTGGGTTTTCATTAAAAACGGGCTAATTTGCAATAAAACAACTAACTGCACGAAAAGAACTATAATTGAAGCTGTTAGTGTAAAACTGTCTGTAATTTTGAAGTCTGAATCATGTTCATAAAATCTCGAGAAATTCTTGATTTTTTTATAAACTAAATTTGGAATCTGAAAGTGAATCAGAGCATTTACAAACTTGTTCAAGTATACATTTTAAACATATAGTTTCATATATCTGTTTAAGAACATCAACAAACTATAATATTCTACTACAAATATGAGCCGCTCAGTGTAGGTACACATCGATTAACTCCGTAATGCAAAAAGTTGAGTAAATTGATAAAATAGACTTCTGAAATACATTGTCTCTTATGGGAAAGCTAAAAAGCAAATTGTGATGCAAATTTATAGCTGTTATTTCTAATTATTAGAAAAATTTATTTCGTATATATGAAGTTAGGAGTCAACCAAGTGTTTTAACATGAACATATGTAAAAGTTGAAAAAGTGGAGTTAATCGATGTGTGCACCGGCTCTATATATAGATTACATTCATTGTGAGCCTCGCATTTACTAAATGTGTTGTCTTGCACTATTAGAATTATTAAAATAATAAATTATCCATGGTCTTAAAGCATCCATACAGCAGACAGTCGATTATTTGGAATTCAATTAAAAAACAATCAGTTAATCAGATTTTTTGAGTTTTTTTTTTCGTAGATACAGAAGATGTACTTGATGTGACTCTTGAGCCATTCTGTACAACGTTATGCAAACAAAATTATTTTCTGGAATATCAGCAAAAATAAAGAAAAAAGAGGCTTCCATCAAAATAATAAAATCATGCGAAATCGTCAAAAAAAAATTAGTTTATATGAAACATTCAATTATACGGAATGCTTTCATCCCCAAACATTTCAGATAACACAACTTTCATTCTATATTCGAACATGTAATCAAGCGTAGAGAGAAAATTGCTTCGTATAAAAGTTGTTTCTAACGAACTCAATTTAATTTTCGAAGTTTTCTTCTTAGTTAGCGATTAGTTTAATAAGGCAATAATTTTAAGGAGATTGATTGAAATTTGCACATTTGTTCTCAGACAATCGTTCGTATACAATATATCAAGCCCAAATGTTAAACTTTTCTGTTCTCCTCTGCTTTAAATGATGAACATTACGATATACATTTTATTTATTTTTTTCTACACAAGTGTAGCTATCGTTATATTTTTGAATTTGAGCAAAAAATAGTAAACCCGAAAAGTTCTTCAGAGAAAATTATGCATACATCGATCATTTTAAAGAAATACAAATCACTGTTCACTATACTAAACATTTGTAGATATTCCGGTATTAACTTTATAAATTTTTTTTGGAAGTATCCACGTAAACCTATAATAATGCTATCTTACTATCTATTTAAAAGTAAAGAAGTTAAAGAAAATAACTGTGCAATAAGTCATGAATATTTGTTTTCTGACACTTCTTGAAATTAACCAATATAACAGCAAGGTTTGCGTAAATACCGCTATTAATTATTATTGGTATAATTTGTTATTAAGTTGTTTCTATCAAAGATTGTTTAGTTTTATTTTTTTTAAAAGCTGAAATTTAAATTAAGTTTAAAAGTATTGAGATGTCTTTGGGCATTTTAGATATGTTAATGTTTATAGGGACAAATTATTGCGGTTTGTTAATCGCTAAAGAATTTTTCTCTCATCAATGAACGTTTTTGTTGACGTAGTTACAATTTCAAAGTGAATAAAAACTGATTGGTTTTATTTATAAGCAGCTAACGCTTAAGGCACATTTTCAAAGCCATATATAAGATATCCATGATTAACGACGTTAATTAGGATTATAACCAGTGATGCTTTCTCAAAATTTTACCAGGGGGTTCGCATTCACAGTGAATATTTTCTAATATTTTCTTGTTAATGTTAATATTTCTATTAAAAATAATTTTTAGCAGAGTAGCACACTAGCTGATGAATATTAAACTACCAGAAAAAAAAAATCAGAAGAGCAGTAAAAAATCACCGATAACCATAAAAAACGAATGTAATTTTTTTTAATGATTAACGAAGGGCTCACGCGAACCCCCAGAGAAGCATCTCTGGTTATAATTGTTCTTGTTTAACGAAA
Organism: Sisyra nigra; assembly: GCA_958496155.1. Classification (NCBI taxonomy): domain Eukaryota; kingdom Metazoa; phylum Arthropoda; class Insecta; order Neuroptera; family Sisyridae; genus Sisyra; species Sisyra nigra. Next base: position 17,453,332 of record OY292315.1, on the reverse strand, counting down.
TTTTCGGAAAATGAGGATCACATATTTTAAAATTATAACCAATTGTATAGTTGTGTTGCTTAGTAAAAAGTGAAAAAATTGCCTTTTTATACGACTACTTGTTAATTACGGATTTTCTCTAGTTTAAAATATTGTTACCGCTCATATCAAGGATTTATTATGCTAAAGAATGTTTTATTTATATTATTTTTACTGTATCGTATACATATTTGTCATTAAATTGAAATATAAATGTTGAGGAAACTTTAAAAGTTACCAATAAATATTTTTACAGTACTTTGGTCGTTTTCCTTAATTTAGAGTCGAGTTAAAAGTAAGGGTATCGACCTAGTATTTTAGTTTTTTAATAAAGTTGCAGGGCATAAGTCGCAAATTTTTAGGAATTTTATTTTATTAATTTAATTTATTTATTTTAGGTTCGCCGTGGTTTTATTGTGAGTGTGGACGTAAATATGTATCGACGAAGGGGCTCAATTATCACAAAGCAGTAGTATGTGGAAAGCAGCCAAATTTTGTTTGCACTGAGTGTGATTATATCACTTATCATAAGTGCAATTTAAAATCGCACTTTATCACTACGCATAGTGATATGTTAGAGAAACTACCGGCAATTTTAAATAAATATAAAAGAAGGCGACGGTATAGAAAGGAAAATTAAGATTTATTTAAAAAAAAAATTTGTTAGTGAATGAATTTAACATGTTAAATATTTTTTAAAAAGCATAATTTTTATGTATCATTGTATTAAGTATATATAACTATAAGTGGTAACATCCATAAATGACATTATTTACAATGTACTTAAAACCTTAAAAACTTTTTTAAGTAAAAAAATCATAATTTGAGTAGGTATTATTTATGAAAAAATCACACTAATTTATAATTAAAAGATAGTGAGAAAATCATCAAAATGGTGCATGATGTGTTTAATTTTAAGTGTAAAAAAATAAGAAAACGTGAAACAATTAGCTGGTGACTTAAACATTAATTTTTCAAAAAATTAAGTTCTAATTTTTTTTTTAAATTAAGACGAATGTATGTTTTGCTTTTTAAATTCAGTATGTTACAGTTCAAAAATGTTAGAGGAACGCATAAAACAACGAATTAAGTTGTGTTTTCACTGTTATCGAATTGACTTCACTGCCTGAAGTATCAGTTGTTTAATCGGTTATAAGTTATAACTGATAATTATTAGATAGTTCAGTGAAATTGGGAACAACATAAAGTTACTACCGAATTGAATCGCTTTCAATTTAGTGTTTTACTTTAAGTAAATTATTTTTGTTTTACATTAAAAACGGGTTATGTTGCAATTAATCAGCTAGCTGCCTGAAGAGAACTATACTTGAAGATATTAGTGTACACTGTATAGTCTGTAATTCCGAAGTCTAACGAATTATATATTGAATTATATTCTTAAAATCTCGAAATAGTCTTTATTTGTTATTACAAACTCCATTTGGAATCTGAAAGTGAATCAGAGCATTGAGCATTTAGTTATCACAGAATACCTGATCAAGTATTATTTTTAAGCATACAGTTTCATCTATCCGTTTTAAGAACGTCTACAAAATAATGAAACATCCGAAATCGTTTCAAAGTTCCTAGTTTATATGAAACATTCAATTATCCGGAATGCTTTCATCCCCAAACATATCGGATGACCTGACTTTATTTACACGAAAAGATTTATTATACTAAAGATTTATTTATATATTTTTTTACTGTATCATCATTTAATTGAATTATAAATGTTATACAAAATTTAGAAGTTATCAAATAAATATTTTTAGAGTATTTAGGTTGTTTTCCTTAGTTTGGGTAGAATTGAAAGTAAAAAGTATCGACGTAGTTTTTTTTTTTTTTTTGAATAATAAAGCTTTTATTTATTTGATATTTTTACTAATTAAAATGTTTGTTTCAGTTCTAAAACTACCCATGAAAATAGAGTTAACGGAAGAATATTTTGATGAAAATAAAAAGCCTTGGATAGTTTGTTCGTCGAAAAACTGTGACTCACTAGCGTTAGATTTATCGAAACCGCAACTGCATATATCGAGCGTCAAGAGGAACAAAAAGAAAATTTACCCGCGTTTGCGTGGTAATTTCGCTTGTGAGCGATGTGGACGGACTTACATTCGTAAGGACTCCCTGCAAAGACATTTGCAATGGGAGTGTGGAAAAGAACCACAATTTGTGTGTCCATTCTGTCCAATTCGGTTTAAGCGCAGAGCCCATCAATTTCGTCATACCAAACGACAGCATAAAGATATGCTTGGATTAGATGAAAATGATCCGAATATTAACTTTTATGAGCAAATCTTAGCGAGTAATACAATTGCACATGCGGTATTTCAATAAAAAATACGTTTAATTTATTTTCAATATACAATTTACAATTTTCAATATACACTTAGTCATTGTATGAAGAAAGTTACCTTAACAAAAATGCCTGTAACTGGTCTTAATATAAGTTTTGGATATTTAATTTTGTACGTATATTATACATTTTTATTAGTTAATTATAATACTTAAGTATAAGTTTTTTCTTAATTTTTTATCTCATTTTTTAGACTGATTTATTGCTATTATAACTTATTACTTATACTAAGAATTTACTTTTAAGTATGCATGTACTTACTGAATTCCAAACAGTCAATTACGAATTTATTTTTGATTGTATTATTATAGATTAAAACATGTTGTATAATTAGACAACATATTTTTTTAGAATTTTTAAAAGGAACGCTCAATAATGTGCTATTTATAAGACTGTTTAGACTCTCTCCAAATTATTAAAAAAAATTAAAAAAATATATTTTTATAATTCTCAACGAGAAGGCCTTAAATTTAGTGATGAAACATTCCATAAAAATTTATGAAAAATATCTCATGTACCTATATGAAAAAGTGATTTATGAGCAAATAATTACGAGTAAAATAAGAATTTTTTTTAAAACGATATTTTCGTTTTTTAGTTTATAAGTTAAAAAGTTGATTTGTAGAGTTTCCACTCTTGTAGAACATTAACGTGTTATAGGTATACTCGTATGTAGCCGTTCAAATCCAAACCGATGACCAAGACGCCTGATAGACTTCGAGTGTCGTAATATCATCAAAATGAGTCTATCAGATATCGGAAAGAAACGATCCAATGACCTAACACTCATCAAGCCGATAGACTCGTAGATATTTTTTCTTATAACTTCAGGATTTTTCCCTGTTTTTCACACTGTATTTTCAGTCTGTTAGACTCATTTCGATGATATTACGATATCCGAAGTCTAGTGGACGCTGATGGCCATCGGTCAGTTTAATAGCAATCTCAAAACGTCTACAGGATGTTTCTAAAGTATGGAAAACTATCTGATTGGCTAGTTTATTTTCTTAATAACTAATTACTGTGCGTCAAATATAAAATGGCAAAGGATTTTTCGTCTTAAAATTTCGTCATCTACCTCCAGTTTCCGGCTTTTTCATTACTTTTGAGACATTCTGTATATAATTGATTGCTTATTTTAATGGAAAAAGAATCCTGTAAATATTATAATTTAATGAGACTTACGTATATTAAACGTATATTATTTTTACGCATGTTTCAATGTGGGACCAAATTACAAAAAGACTGTAAAAAATCTAATTTTTAATAAGAATCGTTTTATCAAGAAATCAAATATTGACAAGACGATAGAAGCTATTTATGTAATTTATTTTTCTAAACATTTTTGTATTTAAACTTTTTCATTGTAATAATTAATACATTTTTTTTTATAACAACCCAGTCGTACCAACGGGAGTCTGGGGAGGGGAAAAGACTCTCGTTTCTTAAATTAGTTAAGGACCGTACTCATAGGCCATACTACTTACCTTTAATTACCAAAAATGATTTAAAACCATTTCATTAATTACTACGTCAAAACTTAAGGGTGGGTCTTGGCATATACTACGGGCTGGTCTCCGAGAGGGAGGGGGGGGGTAAAATTGTAAAAAGTGGGTCTCGTATTATAACTACGTTTCCTCATGAGTTTTTTTCCTTCGTATTTGTAAAATTATGGATCAAATAAAATTTTTATATCATTTAGTGGCGTGGTTGACTAGATTGTTGCCTTATACGCCAGGATCCTAGGGACTATGGTCGACTCCCCAAAGCGCCCAAGATTTTCGTTTGTTTTTGGGATCGACGGTAACTATAACAAAACCCTAATAATTGAAGCCTTAATAACTAAAAACAATTGTTTTAAAATTTTCCTCGGCCTATAGACAGTATCGTCGAAACTAGCCATAAGCTCTAAGGCGAGTATTCGATATTTGTTATGACTAAACTATGAGTTAGAAAACTGTTCTCAAATGAGTCTTTAAAGATTTTACCCCCATCCCCTTCTCCAAAACTTGGTACGTTCATGGGAACAATAAAATTATTTTACTGATACTTAAGATATTTAATATTGGTGGAGGTTCTTTATTTTTGTATAAGTTAAACAAATAAATTATTCATAAAAAATTGTGTTTTCATTTTTTGGGTTTAAAACGTTTCAAATTTTATTAAATTTTATTTTGTACTAACATGTTTTTTATTTTTAGGTTTGTTCGAGTGAATCTAAGAAATTTTCAAGGAGAACATTGAAAAAAAAAATTGATAGAATGTAAATGGAATTAAAATTGGTTACATTGGTATAAAAATTGGACAAGGTATTGGTATTCTGTGTAAATTTTATTTAAATTATTTTATGTTAACTTTTATTTTTTATTTTTTCAGGTTTTATTTTTTATGATTTTTTTTTGTTTGGTACCTTTTTTGTATTATTTTATAATTAATTTTTTATGGTGATTTGTGTATATAATTCGTAAAAAACATAATTTTCCTTAATTTATTTTCTTTAGTTTAAGCTTGGCATGTGTCTACTAGTGTGTGAGCATAGATAAACGGTAATGTGTGTTGTGTTTCAGAAGGTGAGGACTTAACAGCGGCATTGGCTCGATATAGCAGCCAGTGGGACAATTGGACGCATCACTTAGCATTACCGATGGTGCTATTTCGCGAAGGCGGAATGAAAATAAAAAACGTTCCTCGTCTAAAGAACGATCCGACACGAACAATAAAAGCCGAGTTCAACTCCAGTGTACCTGGAAGTAACGGTAACAGCGGCAACGGTGGCAAATGTGGTTCAAAATCACCAGGTCCGGGTTTTGATTGTGGCGCCTGCGGGCGCATATACAAATTAAAAAGTTCCCTGCGAAACCACCAGAAATGGGAATGTGGTAAAGAACCACAGTTTTCTTGCCCCTATTGCGTCTATAAAGCTAAACAAAAAATGCACATCGCCCGTCACTTAGAACGAATGCACAAATGCGAGGCCGTCAAAAACGATTTACCAACGACACCGGCTAATGTGACTATATAACTATACTAATTATCCTATACGCAAAATCATATATTATGGTTTTTTTTTACTCTGTCACAAATATCTACTCATTTTTTGTTTTTACATTTTAAAAAATGATTTTTGTTTCGATTATCTATGAGAGAAGCGTTAATTTTTAACGCTGATTTGCTCTAACTGCCATGCAGTGCGCATTCATTGAATATTTGTAAATATACGTTTTTTTTTCTTCATAATCATTTAATAATTTAGTAAACCAATATTTTAGCCATATTTTTATACCACATTTACGTAAATGTTTTCCTATGAATTTGTTGTGATTTTTCAAAGCAGGTAGATTTTTTTTCAATATTCTCCAAAACGTAAATACATATAGTAAATATTTGACTGCTCACATTGAAATCCGATCAATTATATACGTATTATAAAAAGAAAATATTATGATACTTGAGAGCTGTTTTCCTGGCGACTAGTTACCCATTTTCAGTCATTATTTTGTATTCGAAACGCGGTAGTCGTCATCTAGTTTTGACATATTTTTTTTTTTTGTAAAAATCTTACAATAAGTATAAACAGTTTAGTGAAAGTTCATTAAATTTTAACGATATTTAGGATAAATTAACATTTTTGTCCAAGAAAACGGCTGATTTATAACTAAAGTTCTCTATAGGCGTGCCTTGATTATAATAATTATTTTTTATACAATTTAAAGAAGCAACGTATAATTTAAGTTAGGATATTAAAATACTTGATAGGATTTAGACTAGTATTTTGTCAAAATGTATATTACTCGTAGAAGTTAAATAGTTTTTTTTTGATGGAATTTTCCATCTGTTTTCCAATTTATTACACGATGTTCTCGTAAGCTATCCTAATATTTTTAACGTTGAACACAGACTGATGCAAATTTATTAACAATAAGAAAGGTGCCTTTAAAGATCTTCATATAAATATTATATTTAATTTTATTTGATATTCTTAGAAAGAAAGAAAAAAAAACATGTGCCTAAACTATTTTTACTATATTTTATATATTAATCTTTATATGAAACTCAATTTTGTATTTGCTGTCGTTAAGGTTACTGCTTAGTATATATATAAGCAAACGTTATTTTAGTTAAGTCCAGAAATTTTTTTACAAAGTTTATTTCTGATTTGAAATAGACGTTTTTTACATTTAAACAATTTGTATGATTAACGATAACAATAATCTAGTTTATATATTATATAATTACATTGACATTATTTTTTATCAAATTGATTTTTATATATGAACATTATTATTGATATGGCGATATAACGGCTGTAGAACAAGTGATTTTTTTTATTTTGTTTATATTTTAAGTATTTTTTTTCCTTTATTTTCGAGGAAGAGTTGGAAGAATGCGTTTCGTTCAAGTAAGCAAAAAGTGAGAAATAAGCAAACACAGGTCATATAATAAAAATTTCTTTTTTATTAAAATCAGTTTGAAAGACACGATAAATAGTTATATAAAACGTAAAATAAAAAATTAGAATTGGTGATTAAGAAATGTTAGTGTTTAACGAAAAAAAATTTGGAATTAAAAATTATGTTATTGCTTTTTGTCGGTGAAGGAAGCTTCTCGGTGCAGGTAATACATCTTGTCATCGTAACCGACAGTTACAGTTGCATTTATATTGTTAGATATTTTGACTTAGAGCTGAAAAAAATATAATCTATACTTGTTATTTTTAATCGCTGACAATGAATTCCACCATAACGACCAAATTTGTCAAGCTTTCAATCATAAATTACTCTACGTACAACACAAAAGTATTATACGTATAAAATATTATTTCGTCTTCATTATCGAAGAATCTGCTACCTCTTTACACGTTATTTAAAAAAAATGTTTCTCATGTGTCTCTTCATTAAGTTTAAGTTAGGTTTTTTCATGTGGTAATTGATTTGTCAGTGTTTTATTATTACAATAATACTCAAATAATAGAACAATGTTTTATTATCTATTATAATTTTTAATCATGATCCGTGTTCCTTTTATTATTATAAATATTTTTTTATTATTATCTATGTTTTTTTTTTTTAATTTTGGTTTATACGTAATATAGTTCGTGAAGAACTGATAATTGAATTAAAATTACAAACTTTAATAGCGCTCTAGTTACATAGACATTCCATTTATTCAGAAGACAGTAATTTCAACATTCCATGTACATGTTTTGCTTTCAAAAAGAAAGATTTCCAATGTTTGAATTTTCCAAAAGACGATATATTTAGGACAAAAAGACATAATATAAAAAGCGCTGATAGTCAGTTTGTAATGGAGTCCCTTGAGCTAGAATCTAATTTCGCGTTTTGAGAACGCAATTGTGATCACAAAAGAGTTTTTCCATTTGTGCCTATTATTTGATCTTGAACTGAGCAATGAGTTAAAAGGTTCGAGAAGTGAGATATTGTTTATAGGGAAAAAAATTTGTATGGCTGAATGCTTATGCATATGCTCAAGTGCTTTTGGCTCACCGACTCAACTCTTTGATTAAAAAAATAAGTCATTCATCTTAATACTAACAATATTTGTAGTATTTATCTTTACAGCACATCCATATACATTGTTAAATTTAAGTCTTAAATATTTTAGTCATCCTAAGATTTTGACTCGAGGGACTCAAGTTTGTAATTTCATAATGTTCCATAAAAATTCAATTGTATTATAATGTTTAAATTACATATTCCTATACTTGTGACTGCCCGCACTACGACAGAACAATGATATTAGTGTTAGTTGTTATTAATTTTCATATAATTATTTTGTAATGTATTCGCTTTTTATACTTATTTGCTATTTTCTAGCTACTAGTTTTACATAATTAGCTTGTAACTCATACGAACAAAAAATCTCGAAAAACATGTTGATAATTTTTCATGACATTTAAATATAGACAAGTTTACTGAATACAACGTGAAAACAATATACTGTAATTTTTATAAATATTTTTCATATTATTTTTTTGGATATTTTGTTGAATAAATAAATTATTGACATGCATTTTGCTTGAATATTTTGTATGTGTTTTAAAAAAAAAAACTCCTTCGAAATTATATTTTTTCTAGACCAACAACAAATCGTTAATCTTTTCTTCAATTTGTAAGTAGAATTCTAATTTAAAAATTTTATTTTATAATAATCAAATATTTTTTTTAGGTCGACGTGACAAGTTCAATGGAGTAAGTTAAAAAAACTTCCACTAATGAAGAATATACGTAAACGAGATGAAAATCAAATCTCAGTTTTCTTCATCTTATCAGAAGAAATATATTGTTTTGTTTATGAGTGCTAAACATTAAGTTTTTTTTTTAATTTTCTAATAAAACAAGTTTTTTATTGTTTCTATTTATTTCAAATAAAATAAATTTTGTGTTATTTTTAGGTATTCAAGACAATGATTTAAGAGAAACAATTTAAAAAATTGTTGAAAAAAACCAATCTATTTTTAGTGTATAAAATAATAATTTAAAGATCATCTTTGTTATCTCAATATTATAATTTTATGGCCAAGTACGAGTATTGTTCTAAAAATGATATTGTAAAGGTCGGTAAATTTTTTCTTTGATTTTATGGAAATGGAATCTGCCTTATCGGCATTTGTTTATACTGTGTATACGGTGTGTACATCTTAATATTATCACGTACATTATCAATCTTTATAAACATCTAACGTAAATGAATAAAAATACGATTGTCGCATAGGGCAGTATGTTTTTAATTGCCAATTGTTTTGTTAGCACCTTAACATACTTATATCAAGTGTTTTGTTAATAACCGTATAACATTTTAGTTAAAAGTTTTGTAACATCTTAAACAATTTAGAACATAAATTAACAGCGTTTTTCTTTTACAGATCTAGAAGATAAAGATTCCTTTAAAACGGAAACTAATTATGATTTTGAAAAGCACGAGTACTTTGAAGATGATTATAAATATTTCGAAAATAATCACGATATTGAACAACAGTTAGAAAACGGCGTCGACGAAACGAACAATGTAGACATTATCGATGTTAATGCACAGAAATATGATCCTAATGATATTATACTAATTGATGATACCATTTACCATTGTTTATATTGTTCTTTTCAGTCAGACACACTTAATATTATTAATTCACATTCAGATTCATGCATTGCTCGACAGCTTTTACTTCAAAAATCATTAGAATTGAAAAAAAAGAAAAATAAGAAGCGTTTGCAAAAACGAAAGCGAAGGCGTTCAAAACGCCATTCAATATAATATTTGTAACATTTTATTTAGCAAAAAACAAGAATGTGTTTTTTTAGCTGTGCCAAAATGTACTCACACTTTTACTGATTGATAATTTGGTTTTAATAAAGATGCTTGTTAATTTGTTATTTTCAGATGAATCACAATTAACGTTAAAAAGGTAATATTATGAAAATAACTGATTTCCAAAAATAAGTTAAGTATTATAGCTTGGATAAAACGTACACAGAGCTATGGATTAATTTTGCATACATTATATGAAAAATATAACCAAAACGTAGTGGTAATTTAAAAAGGTTTTGGTAGGGAATATACATTTTCTTTATACGTTATTTATCTTTACAAATACGTCTTATCAGATTACTGTTTTTGATGTTTAAATTATTGAAGGAATCTCACGAACATTAACTTCTTTATAGCATGCTACATAAAGATGTTGGTGTTGAAAATCCGATTTATGAAAATGCAATTAGCGAATAAAGACTGGAAATAACTTTATAACTACATTGTTCGAATTCAATATAAATATAACAGGTTGAGGCTTTCTTAAATAATCATAATTATAAGACCATCGATTTAAACGTTTATTGGAAAATTTATCTCTTCATTCTATTGGTCTTTTCCCTACAGAAAAGTTATTTATCATCATATAAAGTACTTCCCACGTGATTTTCTTGTGATTTGTAGTAAAATTCTAATTGTAATTTTTACAAAATAAACTGGATTCAAATTATATTTTTGCTGTTAATTTTATCATAAAATGTTTTTTTAATAATAATTTTATTTTATATCAATCAATTAAAAAAAAAAACAGTAAAAGTTTGAGTGCATTTTCCAATTTTATATATTTCATAAAATTTGTAATTCGAAATCAACATATCCATTTATCTTATTTCTTCGAGTTTGATTTGTATAATAATTATTTAAAACAAAATAAACTATTTTTTACGAATTGTTTCATTTTTTTAACTTCTAAATTAAAGTTAAGTTCTAAGTTATTTTCATCTTCCTCCTATAAAAATATGATAATATACTTAAATAAAATAGCAAATATAATATTTTCGTGTTGATATGCTTTTCTAAATGTTAACGTTCTTAATGTTTACTGGATCAAATCAGTGAAACGTTACCTGATAAATATTAGAATAGCGCCATGGAAATTTAATGTGGTGAATATTTTATTATTTATACAACATCAGTTTTGTGAAGATAAATTAAGTATAGATACTAATGCCTATATAGATACTTAAATTATTTACTTTACAAATAGCATGTCCCAAAAATTAATCAGAAATATATAATGAAGATTAAAATGATTTAATTCATTCCATATGTTCCATATTCTAACACTTATATCTATATCTAACTCCTGAACACCATTTTTTGGGAATGATTTATTAGCATTTAATGGTCGATTGTATATGCACTTGAAAAAATTTGTTTCAATATCTAGTCAAACTATAATAAAAAGTGATTCCGACTAGGTCACAAACAAATTTTTTGTACTTCTGTTACAAATTACAATACACTAAAATAAGTTGGGGAAAAGGGGATACAATTTGGAATCAAAGGTATAGAAAATTGGTAACTTTTTAAATAGCTTTGGTTTAGTGTTTTATAGTATTAACTCAAGTTTTATAATATGTGTGCGTATCAAGATTTTTTTAGAGTATAGCTCTCAAAAATTAATCTGATAGATCTTGTTTCTTGTTCTCTTAAACTCATTTTGATGTATTTGCAAAGTTGTAGAACATTTAATTTCTTAGAAATTTGGTTCTTAGTAAACTTTTATAAAATCTATTTGTAGGATAAAGTGCGAAATTTGAGAGGAACTTGGCTGTATGTAGGTATAAGAGATATAATAACCATAAACATTGTAAAACTCTATATCTAATACAAGTTGTGCAGGTAATTGTCCGTCATTTTGAGACAAAGTTCTGTTGTGATTATAAGTGGATATTTTCAAAATACGGTTCACAAAAAACATTCATTTGTGAATATAATTTGATTCATTAGCTTTTAGTTTTTGAACACATTTTAACGGTTTATCTAGGAGATCTAGGAACGTACATTTTTATGACTATACCTCGTCAGTGCACTGTTTTGGAGGTGTTTACACCGCAAAACCAGTTTTAAATTAGGGTGAAGCCCTTGCTTCATGATTTTCACTCACTCTTGTCTCTTGGTTAATGTGTCTTATTCTTTGTCATACGATGGACGTGTTTCAACATCAACAAATGTACACGTGGAACAAACCTCATGAGCATTTTGTAATTTATTGTAATATGTTAGCACTTAGCAGTACGTTTTACTAAATACTTTGATTTTTTAAAGCAAACGTGTGCTGTAATTCTTCCCAAGTTTATTCTTATCTTCATTGATGTGGTGGAGAAATTATTATGGTGCATATATGCTTTGAATAATCAAAATATTTATTTAGTATAACATCCCTCTTACATATAAACTTAAATTAGAAAATATTTACGATTAATTAATGAAAAATCAGTTTAAATGTGTTTAGGTAAAACTAGAATCAAATAAATGAAATTTTTAGTCGTTATTTTAGAACGTAGTATGAATCTACTTTTCGGGGACATTAGTAAATGATTAGGCATTCACAAATCCAATAACTGGATGTGTTATGAAACCAATTGGTATTTTTGTTTGAAAATGAAATAACTTGGAATGTTTAACTTAACTTGATATTTTAATATTAATTGTTTGATTTCTAAGTCAATTTTAGCAATAAATTTCATATTAATGATAACCATGATCAAAGGATGCTACTTGCTTTAAGCTTTCATCTAAAAACATTTTTCAAAAATTTCGTCTTTTAGTCAATAAGTTTACGAAGCAATTAATTCAAATACAAAACCTGGACTATAGCCTAATAAAGTGGACTTGGATTGAGACGGGTACACCACACTCCATCCAGTAGGCGATGGAAAACCCAGAACAATTGGATAACGCTTGCTGTTTCCGCCAGAGGCTGGGAATTCAGAACGAGATATAACAATCTTTAATAAAAAAAAAACTACCCTATATCAATTATCACTGTGCTAATGACCATGTTGTAGTTAAAGCACGTTAAATTGAAAAAAAATTGACTTATAACACTTTCAAAAGTCGGCTCATTTATTGGTGGGTATCTATTTATTGAAGCCATTTTCTGAACATTCACTCGCTTAAATCGAAATGGTGACTTTCGACTTTATTTTGTAGTGAAAAGTATACCACTATTTGAATTTAGTGGTATACTCTGCACTGCAAAAATAGTGAATAGTCACTATTTCGATTTAAGTGAGCAATCGTAACAAAATTGAGATTACTCTAAAATTATAATAATAATGGAAAACAGGCAATTAGGTACCCACAAAATTATGCTAAATATAGCTTTCCACAGTGGTTGCTTGATCATTATATCTTCGACTTCCTTACATATTTCGCGCTTTATTTAAGAGATGGTCGATTTTATGTAAAATATACTAAAAACCAAAGTAAAAAATTAAATGTTGTACAATTTAGCCAACAAATCAAAATGGGTTTAAAAAGAAAAGAAACAAGATATTTACAAAATTTTAATTTTTGATAGTTTTATGCTTAAAAATTTTAATTACACAAGATATTTAAGAAATTTCCAGATATTGCGTTTCATTTCGTTGTTAAATTCTAATTTGGTTATACAATTACCTTTACTAAATATGTATATTGATAGTTAAGCTGTTTATTTTTAAATAGACATGAATTTTTTTAAAATCGGCTCACAAAAAAAAACACAAATATTGTGTAATGAGTTTTTTATACTTAACAAATATTAAATGCAATTCTCAATTACCGTCTTATTCTCTACAGTCTACGTTATTTCACAAATATCTAGAAAAATATTTTTTAATTTAAATAGAGTGAGTCCGTCAAATACAATACAATCAAATTCTAAGAAAGACTCAAATTTTACAGAATAAACAATTCGCGATAAATTTTTTCCTAAAAATGAATGTGATTACAATAATATTATTATATATTTTATAAAACAAGGTGTTATTAAATGAAACAATTTATAAATTATACAATTTTGTTTTCAAGTTTCAGTATGATGTTAGGTATCATAACGTTTGATACTGAAGTCTTAGAAAAGCGAATTTTTTAACAGAGTAGAATGAAACGTTCTACTGTGAAAGGATAAAATTAAATATCCGTACAGAAAAATGTATGAAAAAGATTTTGGTTTTGCAGTCGCAAAATTACTGATTTTTGCGAATTGTATTCTATTTCAACACTTGAATTCTTGAGTGAGTGGCATAATTTAAAAACACAGTGAAAATGACTGAAACAATCCGCATTAATTGTTTCTAGTAATTTTTTGGTTAATTGTAATGGTGTTTTTTCGTTTCTTTACATGCCTATTACCTAATTCATTAGGAAACACTATTGAATAACTCGATTGTTAATAAAAATGTGGATTTTATATTTAAAAAATATGTAGTCCATATTGCGGAGCGGTGAGTAGATAATTGTCCCATTGTATGGTCCTAGGGTCTGATCCCAATGGAAGCTAAGAATTTTTATTTTAGGTTTTCCAATTTGCCAGTTGCTAATGACCATAGCAACTAAAACGATTCTTAATATTATTTTTGTACAGATAACAGAAGATTTAATTTATTTTGATTATGTTTGATGTTACGAATAATGTCTATAAAAAAAATTTTTTTCAGTGTATATAACGAAAAACTATTTTTAAGAAATGGAAATGCATTATTGATTAATTTAATTGTAATTAATTAAAACAACCCCAAAAAATGTTTTTTCTTCGGCTTTTCTTTTTCTTCTGAACAAGGTCTTACTATCGAAAATGAGACTAAAATCTAGTCGAAGTATTACATTGAAATTGACCGCTTTTCAATATAATACGTAGATGAAACTTTAGATTTTTCAATATCAGGAATTTTATCTTATTTCAAATATTTTTTTAATCTAAGAAAAAATGTCACTATTTGCCTATGGATATCTAAACATAATATTATGTGATATTATATTTTTTAATATAAATTTTAAGATGATTTAGTGAATGATTCCTAAGAAGAAGTGTTAACAATAAGGCAATCTTGTGTTATTGGGCATTTCTTGTTTGATTTAATGTTATTGGTACAATTTTCTAGAGTTTTAGCTATTCGACAGCAGGGGCACTTACTAGGAACGAGAACCTCCATAAACTCATGCTGTGAATTCAAAAATTGTAGATTGAAACTTATTGTTTCTTAATATTAAGGTGCAATATGGCATTTCGCCTTGTTACCTTGAGTATTTTAACTTCCTGTGTAAAAACGGAAGAAACTATAACCCAGCGAGAAAGCGACCAGACGACCTTACGTTTCTTTCTCTTTAATTCTTATTTTTCACTCTTTCTATTTCATGATGTTTGTCAGTGAGCATAATAATAAACAGTGATTGGTGAAATAAAGTGTGCCGAGTGAGAGAGAGAAAATAGACAGTTAAAGAGGGAAAGAGAAAACTGATTCTAGTGACTACTAGATGATGTCTGTCGACTTGACTAAATTATAAGAGTTATAGAAATCTATATTCAATAAATTAACTTTTGTAATTAAAAAACAACTACGAAATTGCTTAAAAATGAAAATATTTTTACTACGAGAACTTTCCATTTTTGTCAACAAGAAAATTGTATGGAAAATTGTTAATTTTTTTTATCTCGAAACTGGAGAGCCTTTAGAGTTAAAAATTGTAAAGAACTTTGTTCCTGACGGAGATCCCTCGAATGCACTAGTTTTTTAAAATTTATATTTTAAGAAAAGATTCATTAAAAACATTCCATACTCATTAATTTTCTCTTCCTATCAATATTCGAATAAAAAATTAAGTTGAATGTAAAATTATCAATTTAATTTAATTTATCTATAAATATTGTTTAGAAACCATTGTAATAACAAATCCATTACTTACTTATTTTGAATCAATCTTCGAAGTAAATCACTTCAACAAATAAATTATTTATATTTATAACGACTAAAATTTTTTTAGTAATCCTTCAAGTAAGAAAATTTAAAAAAAATTAAATTAGACTAATTTGTTAAGGTAAAAATGTGAATAAAATACGGCAATTTTTTCAATTTTATAGATATTCATTGTAAATATTTAGTAAATTGTATAGTAGCTGTTTAGTAATTTTTTAATGTTAATATATTGTTTTTATTACAGGCGGTCATCTTGGTTTTTATTTTAAAACTCCAGTTGTGTACACGTGTGAATGCTGTGGCAGTGAGTTTAATACGAAAGCTTCATTTCTCTCACATGTACGCAACCAATGCGGAAAAGGATTCTCTGGATTCACATGCATTCCCTGTAGGAGGATATTCAAGTATAAACGTAATTTAGTCTATCATCAACGTAATGTTTGCGGTAAAGAACCACAATTTATTTGTAAATTGTGTGTTTATAAGACACACCATAAGGCATTGTTCAAAAGGCATATGATTGTAAAACATTCTAGCGCGGCGATGCTGTGTTAGTATCAATACATTTTTTATAATGTTATTCGTAAGGCAAGTTTTGGTTTAAAAATAATAACATTACTAAATACCTATTAGATTTAAAGAAAAAAAATATCATAATGTTAAGTTAAAAACATTGTTTTGAATGTTTCTACTAAATTGTAAACGTAAAAATAAAATTTAAAATGCAAAATTATTTGCCTGATTGTTGTATTATTCTAATTGTCATAGAAAAGATTTGCATAGTTCCTCTATGTATCTAGTTGAATCATTATTTTATTATTTTTTATTATTTAATAGTTGTAAGCATTTTACGTAAAATGAATGTTTCTGTGTATTTATATTTTTTACCTATGCTTTTTTTAAATATTGTAAATAAAACTAAAAAAATAATTTGATAGATACAAACTATTAAATTTGTATATGCTCAAAAGCTAATAACGCCAATTGATTATAAATCCCAGAAAAAATATTTTATTAAATCTTTAAAGGGGCATTACAAATGATTTCAATAAAAATAAATAACACTACGAATTAACGATATATTTGTTCGTTATTATAAAATATTTGATTTATTTTATTTTTGGTTTAAATTTATCATTTTTTCATTAAATTCTATACAGAGTGTTTTAAGTGACTAACAATTAATAATAGCTTCAAATTTGGAAAGTATAGTTTGAAACTCTCATATTAAAGTCCTTTGACAGTTAAACCATATTTTTTTAACTATTATAAGAAGTTATTTAGTATAGTCTCAAGTTCCCTAAATCTGTAATGTTTTAAATTTTTTTTTTCTGAGATAGTTTTTATCATAGGTATAGTTTACAAAAGATCTGTTAGCTTAATTTTTGAAGAATTCAAAAGTCGAAAGTCTTGATGATTCATCAGAATATCGTAAGGCTATTTGTGAAGAACAATAAGTGTTTCATAGATTGAAAAAAAATAAGGTTGAATAACATCCACGTAAACAACACGCAACCAATTGAGGTTTTTAGATTATTTAGATTATTAGACCCATAAAAGAGACAATCGAAAATGGTCTTGTACATTTTTTTGCAAACTCAATCAAATAATAAACCTTTCTGATTTTTTTTTAATGTTGAACTCAGTTCTCTAACGGCTTTAAGTCACGTTGCAGAATGGAGTATAAATCAATATAAAAAATGTATTGATCTGTAAAACCTGATTTTTGTGTTATCTTTTTTGAAGTTATAAAGATCTGTTAAAAAGATTTTTTTTATTTTATCATATTTAAAATACCAATTAAAATAATCTTAATTTTTACATATCTGAATAATTAGTTGATTGTTTTTGGATGCCAAAAAGAGTTGATAATATTGCTTAAAGTAATTTTTATTTGAAAAAAATATGAATAATTTTCTATTAGATATTTTAGTTAATACACGTTAATTATGTGTATATTGCAGTAAGTGTTGAATTTCGAGCTTTATTATTTTCTCTTTTTAGGCGGGAGAAAACCAAAAAATAGCTAACTTTTTTTTGATGATAACGAAAAGTTATGTATAATAATTTATTGCATTTAACAACAAGTTCATAAATTTATCATATGTCATATATGTATTTTTTTTTTGTAGTTGCAATCAATTACGTTATGACCTGTTTTGGCGAAATTTTCTTAAAAAATTATCATAAAAATAGTCACTTTTAAAACATTCTGTGTACTGAATTACCATCAAACCAAAAACTGTAACATATTTTTTTATCAATTATTTAAAGTTAACAGTATAAAAGTTAAAAGAAAAAACCATACGATCAACCTGAAAAATTCATGTAAAACGCCCATTTTCCATAATTGACTATAAATTTTTGTGGATTATGGATTATCATGGTTTTTTGTCGTCAATTATATGCTTACCTGCTCTCTTAAATCGAAATAGTGACTTTAGTGACTATTCACTATTTTTGCAGTGCAGAGTATACCACTAAATTCAAATAGTGGTATACTTTTCATTACAAAACAGTGAATAGTCACTATTTGATAGTCGAAAGTCACTATTGCGATTTAAGAGAGTGCGTGTGAAAATGGTAATATAAAATTAACGCCAAAAATGAATACTTTTTAAGTTATTACATAATAAAATTTAACCATAGAAAAATCATTCAATCCTGAATATTAAAGTATGTTCAAATCAATACATTGTATACTTAATATTTTTATTTAATAAAACAAAATACCAAGAAAAAAATTTTGTTGTTATATTTTGTTTATTATTTTTTCAGTACCATTTTTAAATATAAAATGTAACTAATATTTTTAAAATGTTTGTTTTAGACACTCGAAAGTAAAACGCAATTCTGGAAAATCCAGTTTAAATCCAGGTTTTTCGATGTTCCAAGAACTCAGTCACAAAAAATCAACGTTTTAGAGAACTGAAAAACATCATGGCTTTCTGGTCAAATTTTTCAGAACCGAAATCGGAATGAAGAGGAAACTTAACATTTTGATTTGAATTGTTCCACGATGAAATAAAACTTGTTTCTTGAAACCAATCTTTTACTTAAAAGAAAATTTTCTTCAAACCCAATCATTTTTTAGTTTTTTCTCTCTAAGCTATTTTAACGTGGTTTTTATTTAGGTATTTATTCGACTATTTTTATATATTATGCAACTAAAGAATGGAATGGAAAATACACAACTGAAATAAGGACATATGAAAAAGTAGATAAAGTATTACGTAATACATATTGCTTTTTTTTAGTAATACCTAACTAAAATTTTTCCTTCGGCTTAATTGTTAGACAGGTTTAACTACGATGACAACATAGATAAAGTTCATATAATTAAAACACTTCTATCTACTAATATTTTACAACATAAACATTTATTTTCTGTGCTGCTTTATGTTTGTTTTATATGAAGGCCAAACAAATCTAATTTATAGACATAAGATATTTGATAATGTTCGAAATTATATTTTTAATTTATATTTACTTAGAAAAATAGTCAAAATATATCATTAATAATCATTTTCTTGAAATAATACTTTTTTTATAGGATTAGTTTCAAGAATTTGATGTTTCTTTGATAATGCTCCTTCAATTTCTATAAATTGATAATTTTTATTTAAAAAAAATTAGTAAAGCTTTAGTTTTTATGCTAGAAACTTGTTTCTAAATTGGAAACATATAACATATTATAACATATTCATCTTAAAATTTTCTAAAAATGTCAGGTACGTTTTTTATGTCTTTTTGTTTAAGGTTGTAGTTATTTAAGTTGTAGCTCCCAACATTGCATGTTCGTTAAAAGCTTACTACTAACTACATTTAATGATAAAATAAAGTACTTATTACGTAGACTTTTAATATGGAAGAAATTTACTAAATATCTTTTTTTCTAGGTGGATTCTATTACCCAAACTTTGTATGTCCTGGCTGTCATCGACACTTCAAATATAAAAGAAATTTAGATTGGCACCTAAAGCATGTATGCGGTCGGGAACCTAAGTTACAATGCATCTATTGTGATTATCGATCTCATTATAAGCAAGATGTAAAACGTCACATGGTCAAACGCCACGGAGTCGTCTTTTAATAATTGTAAAAATGATTTTAAATTTTGTTAACTGCGTTATTATATTTTTTTAATTAATAAAAAAATTCCAAAAATATTATTGGGTTTTGTAAATTAACTTTTAGAATAAAAAACCTGTACCATCTACATGTTTGAAGATAAAACTAACGTTATAACTTTAAAAATTGTGACAAACATAACTGTGTGAAACAAATCTCCAGTATATTTTTTCCTTTTTTAACCGACTTCAAAAAAGGAGGAAGTTCTCATCATATTCTCATTATGTCTAGATATAATTTAACCCAATCGGGTTTTTCCTACTTGTAAAACACTCCTTCATTATGACTTATTTACGTTACGCTTGACTTTGTCATGTGTATAAAAAATGATTTTACCTCTTTTAAATACTTACTTAACAATACCATAATAATAGAATTCCTTATTACCTGTCTTATTCCTTATCCTATTATCTCTCTGTGATCCCATTTAATTGAAATATTGGATGTGATAAGTTATACGTACTAAGTATGTACCTATACTATACAATATACACTGTATAGTATAAATCAGCGTTTCATTTAGATGATGGAACACTTGATGATACACTTGCTTGTATTTTTCTTCCAAGGAGCATAATCATTTTTTATGATGTACTATGAAAAAGTGAGTGTAATTAATAGGTAACAATCCATTATTGTCACAACGATTTTACCGAATTTGATAAAACTTTTATTGCCAATATCATAAGTACGAAGGTGTAGCCCTTGACTAACGAAGCTAAAATTAAAGAATATCAACAGATAATATCCAAGGAATATTAAAATTTCCTCGTTTATTTGTAAATAAAATTTAAAAAAAATTGTTGAACACAGTTTACTTTTTCGAGCAGTAAGAGTTCATAATCTTTATTACTTATGGGTAAATTGGAGCTTTGTGCTGTGTACTAAAATAAACGTAGTTTTGTTGATTTGAAGTAGGATCTCGATGTGTACGGGAAAAGTTTAGAACTTTCATGATAAATCCCTCCAATTCATTCTTATAACTTTAGACTATATCTTATTATTTCAGACTAGATAACTACAGACAAAAAAAGTATTGATTAAACTTTGTAAAATTGCACAAAATCATGTGTAGAATACAGGGTTGAATTTTATAAAAAAACAAGTTTAGTTAAGGTCTTTTAAAAGTATGGATATTAAATTGTCGTTCTATGTGCCAGTGATCTCTGGATCGAATCCCAATAGAAGCATAAGATTTTTTTTCTTAGGTATTGCGGATTTGCCCATCGCTAATGACCCTAGTCTAATCTCCAAAGTCGCTACAGAAGCGACTTTAAATCATCAAAAAGAAAAATTAACTTAAAAAGTGAAAAATATTATATTTAAATACTTAAAAATGTAGGTATATAACTTTGTGATTAAAGATATTTTTATAGACCGCCATAGTCTTAGAACTAAACCCGGGTTCTCATGAAGTTGCGAGCTGGTAGTGATCATTACCTTGTGTGAAACAACAAAACTGAAAATGGATTATTCTCGCCTTAGAAAAAGCTGGTAAATCTTCGGTTAGTCGAAGATTTTACACCCGCTTAAAACTGGTAGTATATTCTCGCTCGGTTTACGACTTCTACGTGAATATGAATTAAAAGTTTAATAGAACCCTAATATTCGTATATATAATAAAAACTCTGATTTCCCATGGTTTTATTTAAAACTGATTTAAAAAACGGAAATAATGATGAACTCTAAAATATAAAAGAATAAAGATTTTTTTGAACTTTTCTAATGACGTTATTTTAAAATACCGTTTTAGATAAAAAACAAACTGCAGTTTCATTTTTTCGACCTCGGTTCTGGTTTCACAATCACAGTTGAAACTAATTTGAGCTCATCTTGAGCTTTTAAATAGATATATACATTATACATACTTGTAAAAATCTCTATTTGGTTTGAAATTATAACAAGTTGAAGACCAATTATAAGTTGTCTTTACTTTTTTTGGAAATGTGATAATACAATAATATATTAAAAATGTATACATTAGAAATGTTAAATTCTAATTTCATATATTCTCAGAACTAGTTACATGTTTAAACCGAATTTGGGCCAATTATAATTAAATTTGAATTGTTATCTATAAAACAGGTAATCTGTTCCTTTGAGAATCTATTAATATACTTACTAGAAAATGACTTGTAACTACGCTAAAAAAACTTTTATTTGCAAAATAAATACATCATATACTAGTCTAAAACGTAAAATAATCAAATCGATAATGCATGTAGTATTAACAATAGAAGAAATGTATTTCTATATTTAAATAATATTTATAGTTCCTTTTATTGTTGTATAAAAAAATGGTTAAAAGTTTGATACCTTGTTGTATTATTTTGTTGAAATTCATTTTGTTTGTTTGTACAAGTAAATATTTTTAGAGAAATTTCTTAAGGTGAAATATTTGCACATCGATTTTTAAGTTTATATAGTTAAAATATATTTTATATTTTCTTTGTAGGTATATTCGACCATCAATTATTATCAATAAAAATTGTATCACTGTGTGTATGTACTATAAATGTTGGTACCTTCTGTTCTTCCAATTAAACTTATATGAAGAGGGCTATTTGGAATTATATATCTTTAAAGTAGATTAACATTCTTCCAAATATACCATAACCGCTTTAAATTTTTAAAGTAATCATCATTGTTTTTTTAGGTTTCGGAACTATGATGCCAGGAATGGATGTAAGTTCAAACGAACTACAGTTCACATGCCAAGCTTGTCATAAATCTTTTAAACATAAAACAAGTTGCCAGCGACATCAGAAATACGAGTGTGGAAAAGAGCCTTCATTTTTCTGCGAATTATGTCCGTACAAAACTTATCACAAATCAAGTCTTAGAACACATGTATTTAGAAAACATTTAGTTGCAAAAAGTAAATAGATTGATTGTAATTTATTAAAAATATTATTTACTTTTGTTTGATCGAAAATAGTGCAAAATACAGGTAAAAGAAGTGTTACAGTTGTTAATAGTTTGTTAATTTGTTCTTAAATTGTAAAATAGTTATTTTATTTAAAAATATAATTAATGTCACAAAAAGAATAATATTGTTCTTGTATTTTTATGCAAAATAAATACGAAACGAATAAAACATGTGTTAATCTTTATTTATGTAATTCTTTTACAATCCATATTAAGTATATACCTCATAAAATTTCATTTTTGTCTGTTATCATTGTTACCTGGCTAAATCATTTTTCAAAGTGTAACTATCGCATTGATCGCTATTATTATTGCTTAGTTCAAACGAGAATGCCTATTTGCATATAGATAGTGACCATTATAATTCTGATTCTCATAAATTTTTATTAGAAGAGTACAATTAATGAAAGATGGAAATTCAAATTCAAAGATAGATATCTACATCGATGATAATTATGCTGAAAAACACCAATGAAGATGTTAAAATTGAAGAAAATATCCACAATTTGGGAAAAACTCAGCTAGCTGGTTAGTAAAATATCCATAATTATAACAAAATTTAATTGTGCCCTTACTAAATCTTTTTTGTTAATATTTATGCTATTCTATATCGTATTTACCCAGGAAACTTCCCAAAAGCTAGTTTAACAGCTGAGGAATAATCAAAAGTTTCACACATTTATTGTTAGAGTTAAGCGATCCAATGTCAGTGATTTTTTGTGTTTATTGTACAGAAGCTACGTAGAATAAAAATGAAAATAATGATAGAAATATAAAGGTAGAGAAAAAATAAGAATCTGCGTGTTGTGAATTCAGAAACAATTGGGATTTAAAAACTTTTTTTTTTTTTGTAATAAATGGAAAGATCTATATATATTTTAATATAAAATAATTTCGGTTTTTTTTTCTTTCTAATTAAACAGTTATATTAAATAAAAATACTTTTTAAATTCAGTGCTGAAAACACGCCAGCAATTCTTAAACAAACTCCAGCGCATAAGACGTCACAATGTTCGTTTGTACTCATTTTAGCACATAGGTGATACAATGTTTTGGATTTTAATCGATTTTTGGATAAAATCTTATTATTATCGTCAATATATTGATAAAAGTTATGGTTCTATTATTTACGAAAAATACGAAAACAACTCCCCAGAAAAATGTTTTTAAATATCTCAAAAAATGTTAGACGTTGAAATAAATGGTTCCAAGCAGTGCGACGACCCAATCTCAAAACAGAATAATTTTTTTCTGTTGCGAAGATCAGTTCGATGGAAGTATTTTATAAGAACATTATAATTAGTATACAGATTTTTAGCTGAAAAAGTCGGCGTTGAAACACAGACTAATATTAAAATCGTACTGTTGCTGTGGAAATAAATTGTCGTTGTAACATTATGACGTCACAAACATGACGCCCAATCGTGGCAAATTTTTATTAGTTAAGTGTTTCTTTTTAAAATTTTATCAATGTTTAATTGTTTAGAATAAATTTTTAAAAAAATTTTAATGGTTATTCGCATTGATAAATAATAAACTTTATGATAAAGTTTTAAAATACATAAAAAATTGGTTTTTTTTTTGTAAAACTCAATTTCGAAAGAAAAGTTTTCTTTCATATTTTTGTTTTGTTTATGTCAAGTAAACTTTTCTTTTTTGACAAATATTTTCTTGTAGTTCTTGTAATATTTTCTATATATCGGTACATCGGAAGTACAAAACACTAAATCCTTGTTTAGTTTTCTTAAATAAAAACAAATAAAAAATATTTTTGTAGTTTCCCTTTATTTATAAGTTCATGGAAATTATTTTACTAGTTATTAAAAGTCAGATGCCTTGCTATAAACCCTAAATGCCCTGAGAGCCCAAATCACCCTGATTATGCGAAACTTTGAGTCTATTATGTATATTTGACTTATGTTTAAGGTGATTTGTGTTTTAAGATTTATTGAGTATCAACGTTCAAAATAATTGTATCTACAATGTCTAAGGTATATAAACACGCAAAAAAAAATCAACAATTAAAAAAACTTGTAAGTAGTGTACATTTTATAAATAATGTGGATAGTGACAATAGTACCTAAACAGCGACAAAGCGATAAATCTTTAACGATTAAAAATGTGAATGACAGTGATAATGGTAGTAGCGGTAGTGTGATAAGTCAAATTGAGTGTCGTAATGATGATATATTGTAGTAGGTATCTATATAATGTGTAATATGTTGTAATATTATATAAAATAAGTTGTGTAAAAAGAAAAATAATTGATAATGAATCAAGCGTCTTGTAAATAAAATTAATCTCAAAAATTCGTTGAGTTTTTGACTCTTTCTTCCCCAACTTATAAATTCAAAATATATTACAATGTTTAAATTTTAAGTATTTTTCGTTATGGCAAGAAGGACCTGATGCTCGGATATTCCTATTTTTTTTGTTATTACTTGTAAATACTTTTATAAACTAAATAAAGAATTTATTTTATTTATTATAAACTCATTGATAATATCGATGCTTATATCTTAAAATGACAAAACTATTTAAATAACGATTAGTAAAAATAATTTTACTTAAATTTGAAGCAGAATAAAAACTTTAAACATGAAAAAATATAATACATTATAAATATTATAAATTTTTTTTCAAACGTCGCGTTTTACTATTAATATTATTATTATTACGTTTTAATTGTTATTAATAATGAAACGACGTTTGAAAAATTTATAATATATAATATTTTTTCATGTTTAAAGGTTTTATTTATAATTATAGACATTTGATGATTTACAATCGAGTACTTGAAAAAGTGCTGAAAGGGACGAAACGTAACATGGAGATTTAATAAAAATCATTAAACAATAACTTATATAGGTATAGGTACTACATTCATTCACAACCCCATGAGCATTTAAATTATAAATTAATACTCTAATGGATATAAACAAAATAAATCTATTTGAAACCGAAATTTCAAAATGCATTTTTTTCTCTGCAATACTTAGCGTCAATTATTTTCAAATATTCGCACCATATAAATGATTTCTATTAGATAACTAATTTTTATTAATAGTTGAAATTATTTTAATTGAACATAGTTAGTTAAGAATTTAAATAAAGTTAATTCATAATTGCATTTTCATTACAGAGAAAAAAGCAGCTAGTAATGACCTCGCAGTAATTTCGGAAGACATTAAGTTTGAAGTATTTGATTTTGGTAAATTTCAATTAAATTAGGATTTTTCATAATAATGGTTTCAAGACACCCTTTTTTTATAGATTCGATGAAAAAATATATCGATAAAAAAATAAATGACCAGACGGCATTGCTCCATCGAAATTTAGTGAATGAGCAAAGAAATCTTCAGTATGACTTTAAAAAACACTTTGAGGAAATGAAAAATAACGTTATAAACAATCGGTCAAGACCTAATCAAGGAAGTACCTTAGCATTGTCTGCAGCATTAAATGTACCACTCCCTCTGAGGGACTTAGAAGAATTTCAAAAATTTGATGATGATTTAAAAAGTATCGAGTCAAAAAAAAATGCATTGGTAAATATTAAACTGTTTATTACGAGGACTCTTGCATTTATATTTTATATTTATTTCTAGCTATCATTGTTTCGCGTTAATATTTATAGTGAGACAACAGTAAAAGCCTGCATTAAAAGAATGGCAACGGCTGTTTTAACCAAAAATATAGAACAGCACTACTCGGGGACGGGAAAAGTAATAAAAGGTGTCGCAAAGTTGAATTTTAGTAGCACAGAAACATTCCAATGCATGAAAGGTAGGTTTTAGTTCTAACTCCTTCACTCACAAATATTGTGTCATAAAAAATAATTTTATTTATAATTGATTTTGCATATTCTAGATGTTGTAACTGAAAAGTTTGGGGATTCAGAAGAATCTAAAAATTTCGCTGGCAAAGTAGGCCGATGGCTTTCTGGTTGGGCGGACCGTGAAAATGGGAGAAAAGAAAGAGGATCTCAATGTAAAAATGAATCTGAAATGTTCGTTTAAAATTATATTTTTGTATTATTTATTGATTTTGTTTGATTTTTGATTAATATTGTATGTCATATAAAGTGCATAAATGTTTATATCATTTTTTCTTAAATAAATATGGTCACTAATTATTTTTTGTGTAATATCTTTTTCTTAAATTTTAAAACCCAACCGAATTTTCTATGACCAAAATTAACCGACTTAATGCGATTTAAAAGTTAACATAAAGAAAACTTAACGATTATCTGATCTTACTCTATTAAACTTTTCGTTATAGATTGATTTAAATTGTTTAAAATCAATCAATTAGGGTCACAGTAGGTTTGTTAAAAATTTTAGTTAAAATAAGGAGTTGCTAATTAAGACAAAAAAGTTTTCCTTTACATTCGAATGTTTAGTTATTACAATAAGCATGTTGATTCCTCTTTGATAAAAATGTGTACTGTTAACTCATAAAAAGGAAGATTGCATGCAAAACTATTGAGTATTCTCAATTAGTGTGTACACTGTACACTATACGTCATATTCCTACTATTCATGCATAACCGGCTTTATATAAGCATGGATATACTTTATGATATAATTTAACTAAACTAGAGAGCATCCTTATTGTCAATACTTTTTGTGCTTTTATGATGATTGTGAAGAATTTTTTTTTAATGTTTTAAGTCGCTTTAACATCTAAGGTCATATCACGACTGTCTAAACACAGAAAATTTCTGTTGGTCAATTTTAATCTTACGTCTAGGATCTTAAGTCCAGGATTCAACGGGGATCGAACCCGTACCATTTGACGCATGAAGTGGTGAGAACTACTGCTCTAACCACTGCGCCAATAGGTGGTGATTGTGAAGAATGTTTATATCAACTGTAACTAAATTAATTTTTAACAAGACAAAGATTTTACATGTTTAGGTAATATCGACTATGCTTGACATTCACTCAGTAAAGTTCGAATAAATTTTTTTTTCAGCACAGCCTGAAATAGTCTAGCAAAGTGCTTTCCCTAAGAAACCGGATCAAATCTATTAAAAAAAACATCTTTCGGTCGGTCTTTGATTGATTCTGAAGCTGTCTCGTCAGAATCGGTTTTCCTTAAATTTACTCAGAAAACTACTTAACATTTTATTTTGCTATAAGAGAACGATGTTTGAATTTTTAATTTCTACTATTATTAGTTTTTGATGAAGTACTTCTAACCTTTTTTTCTACCTATTTTTATATTTTTCTGTATAATATATAATAGGTTTCATATTAACTGTAGCTTTCGTAGATCACAAACATTACAGAAAATATAACTGACATAAAATTATTTTCAGATCCGTTAACAATTGAATCTGGTCCATCTTGGAATTACGGAATGATTAATCCTTCTGCAAATTACGATCAAGGGGCAATAAATGTTGTAAATGTTGACAATATCTTCTACGAACCTGCTGATAATTTACCTGGCTATGACAATTTGGTAGTTAAAAAAGAAATTGACGATAGTCTACGTATCAGAACGGTATACAGAGTGGTTAGTATCTATGAAAAATAAAACAATATTCACGTACAAAACTATCGTAGGACACTACATAATACATCTTTTTTTGCTACAGGAAGGTGAACAACAAGCACCATTTGAAATAGACCAAAGAAAATTGGCAACTTGTCGTCATGTTACCCCTGGAATATTAACTAGGGATTTGATGAAATTAATCTTTACAAAAACAGAATTGCAAACATCGTCCTGGTCTGGACTCCGCACAAATTTCCATCAAGGTCGACAAACCAAGAAAAAACTGAATCCGGCCAAAATTAACTTTATTATCGGTAAGTTATATAATATCCATATTATAATAAATAACCAAATTGAGTTCTTGCTATATTAACAATTATAAATACTACAGTTTATTATAGCTTTAAGATGAAATTATTTTCATTAATATTTCAGATTATGTGTCTAAATATTTTCCCCATGAAGAAAATCTCTTTGAGACGATTAAAAGGACCGTACAACAGAAATTAAACAATGCACTTCCACGAAGAACGCGCGTACGTCACAGATAAATACATTTTAAAATATGCTTGAAATTATTTGTATCGTAACGTATTGTATTATAATAAATAGTAAATTATCAATAATTGTTCTTTTAATTACCTTTTTAATAGAACTAATGGAAATCGAAAGTTTTAAGTCTAATAACACTCACAGGTCCACTTAATGGCGCAGCAGTTAGATCGGTTGATCTCCGTTTTTCTATGCGTCAGTAGTACTCTGTTCGATTCCTGTTGAATCCTAGGTAAAAGCTTTATGAACTAAGATTAAAATGACTTAAAAAAAATTCTGTGTCTAAACAGTGGTATGCTCTTAGATATTACACCATATATTACATAAGTATTAACATAGTTTTTTGGGTACGTTGAAAGTTTTAGCAAATGCATATCGTTGTAAGAAATCATGAATAGGTAGACTTCTCTTGTTCATACAACATGCTGTACAACAAGTAGGTTCATTTTTATAAAAAAAGTATTTTACTAAGAAATTAGGATATTTGCAAAAAAAACTGTGTTGTTATCAAAGTACAATTTCTAATACTTCAAAAGATTGCAGAACATAGCAGACTTATGAGTAAAATGTACTGATACATCAATAAAGTTTTCTTCAACGAAAATGAAATAGTCTATGCTAGTTTAAAACGCTGCGGTGCGAAGATTTTTATACAATTTTCGAAGTGGAACATCGTGAAACAGAACTGAAAAGCTATGCTAGGAATTTTTATTTTTTTTGAATATTTATAGCCTAAGATCTCGCCGCATGATTGTCACACTCATAATGTAGATTAATCGTTTATATATACATCAAATAAAAGCTCCTTTTTTCTGTACACAGCTATTTTTGCTTATTTGCGGGCACTTTTAAATTGGCGCTCTTATATCATCATGCACAGAAAAAAGAGCTTTAATTTGATATATAAATGATTTAAGTCTACACTATGAGTGTAGCAATCATGCGGCGAGATCTTAGACTATTATAGGTGTTTCATTGCTGAATTGAAGCGTCGAGTTTTGAATGGATTATTTCTGTGGTCAAAAATAGATAAAAAATGGTATTTTATGAATATTTTGAAAGCATTTTCGAATTTACGAATATTCTTTTGGTAAAGCTATTACTTTGAAATGTATCTAATCCAAATAGATAACTATAGATATTGTTAAAAAATATAAGAAAAATATATCATTAAACAATTAAGCTGCTTTTTATTTATTTTTAACAAACCTTTATAAATAAAATAGAAAACATTTTTATTTTTATTAAATATTAATTGTATTTACTTATTTGAATCATAAAAGTTTTCTTAAATATTGAGATAAAGTAATACTTGAATCATAGTTTTTAAGTGGATATCTTTATCTATTAAAATGCATGATATTGTGAAATTTATTTTATTGAAATATTTTATCATTGTTTTCATTTAGGCTCTGATCATCTTTCAATTTATTAATAAAAGTTTTTTTTTAGGATTTTACTCGTTGCCATACCAATGTTCAAAGTGTCTGAGGCGGTATAAGCGTAAATGCACGAAAAACCGACATGAAATGTTTGAATGTGGTAAACCAAAAATGCATCATTGTCTGTATTGCGAATACAGTTCACATCAAAAAACGAATCTTAAACGGCATTTATTTACGTGTAAGAAAAATTTCATCAATGAAGCTCGTCTTCGGATGAATAGTATAGTTTAAGGAAATTTATTTTCTTTCTCAAATTCGTGATAAAAATATTATTCTAGTCTTTGTTTTGAATCTCTATTGATAAGTGTTATGCAACGATTTAAACATTGTTACACATTAAAATCAATCTTGAATATGTAAATATAATTATTTTATTCTAATAACTTTAATTTAAATGATCGCTATTTGCCAAAATACCTAATTATATTTAATTTTGCTTTTTACATTTTTTTTTTCAAAAAATAATTGTTTCTAAAATATCTACATAACTACTGTATGTATTTAAACAAGTAAAATAACTTCTAACAAATTAAGAGAAGTACATTTTTATTTCAAAATATGCATTCTTATAGATATTTTTTTTTATATTTGTATAAAATGAATTTAAGTATGTAAAATATCAACTGTCTAAGTTCTAAGGTTAATAATTTGCTTTTGAAAAAATATCAAAATAAAAATTTAAAATATCAATAGTTATTGATAAATAGTTTTATACCTTTGCCTTAAAGTTGGGAAAAAATAGTGACGGAAATTTTTCATTAGCTAACGACCAATGATACATTATTAATTTAACAAAAAAGATATAAAGAATATGTAATTCTGCATAATTTCAAAGAATTTACGTTTCTTACTAGCTCGCATCCAAAAAAGTTGCCGAAGACTACTTCGGCAACTTTTTTGGATGCAAGCTTATGGGCGTACCCAGTTTTTTTTTTTAGGGGAGAGTAAACCTTTGAAAATATATACTGTGAACTTTTTTTATTCACACAACTAAGAGACTTAACAATCAATTTGGAAATCCACCCATTACAACAATAGCACTGCTCATGATTTGTAAAAAAATTTAAATGAAAGAGCCTAAATACGAAAAAAACGGGAAATTCATCATAGCATCTTTATTTTTTAATATTTTACACCAAATTTTGATAGTATTCTCCCTTCAAAGTATTCTTCATTAAAAACAACATACTTCTTCAAATGATCCTTCCATTGTTCAAAACAGTTTTTAAACTCGTTAATTGGGATGTTCGTTATGTTTTCAGCGAATCTTGTTTTACCTCTTCCACAGTGGCAAAACGCTTTCCTTTCATGTCCATTTTGAGTTTGAGAAACCAAAAAACAATACGGGGTGCTAGATCCGGAGATTGGATGAGGAAGGGGGAGGGGGGCTTTGGTGTAATGACGTTTTTTGTCAAAAACTTTTTTATGGAGAGAGAGGTTTGGGCCAGCGCGTAGTCATGGTAGAAGAACCAGTCGTCTGTGTGCCAAAGATCTACCTTTTTTTCCGGATACTTCGGATAAAATACTCTGAAATGATTTAGTTGACGGTTTCAGCACCTCCTGACGTTGAGGGGCGTCCTGAACGGGGTTGGTCGTCAATTGAAATTTCTTCTTTTTGGACCATGGAAACCACTCGTAGACTCTGGTTTTTTTTCTAAATCAGCATCCCCATAAGCAGTTTTAAGCATTAGAATAGTTTCCCTGGCCGATTTTCCCAAGAGGAAACAAGATTTTACAGCCGCGCGTTGCTCTCCACAATCTGACATCACGTTTTCGCCGAAATGGAAAAAGTTGGTTTACTAAAAAAATTCTTAAGAACAAACCGCACTCACAGCGTCAAAATTTTGCATACTGACTCAGGTGATATGACCGTAACTATCACCTGGATAAACAATGAATTTCCCAACTCTTCCACCCCATATCACAACCCAATTCCCCATACTTTTGGGTCCCCCACGGATAACAGTATTTAGAGGTAGAAAACTATGATAGTAATCAAAGATAGGAAAATAAATAAAGAATTAAACACTTTGGTGGTAGTCGTTTTTCAAAAGGTGGTATTTACGTCTACCTCTACCTCATTAGTATGCCCATGATATATGAGTTAAGCATCTGTTAATATGCTTGACTCAATTTTTTTTGTAATAGAAACTTATTTTTATAGTCTTTTCGAATCATTTCATTTCTGAAGACAGTGAGTCAAACAACTTGTTTCAGAAACGTTATAATTTTCGATTTGCCGAGTTTTCAAGTTAACTTCTATACGTTTTGTTCTTACTTAAAAAAAATTTGTGTGAAAATATTTATTTCCATATGAGAAAATGTTAAAACCTCGTATGAAATCAGTACTAAGATTATGAACTTGGTTAAACTAAAACAAGTTACATTAAATTTAAAAATGGGTGATACGCAGCTCGTAGGTTGCCAACGACTGGTATAGAGGCTTGGTCTTAAAACCACGAAAAGGTAAGGCCCGCTATTCGGTCCAGAGATTAAATTAACTATTAATGAATTTCTAATGCAGACATTGCCCCATTATTTCATCAATCGAAAAAGATTTTCATTTGAAAGCACAAACCTTTAGATATGCTCGGTTGCAACGCTTAACTTTTGTAATTTAACCGATTGTAACTATGGGCTGTAGAGAAGGACGTATATCTTTTGTAGAAGAATAACTCAAAAAATAATTAAATATTGAGATCTGGAAAATATTTAAAATAGTCGGTACTGACAGGTTTGTTATAAATTGAAGGTAGTCATTAGAATCTAGTGCTGATGCATGTCTAACATCAGCGTCTGTATGCGTCTGATCAAATGTCTAAAAGCGTCAACTAGCAGCAATTTGAGTTATTTTAATACTCTTTTTTTAATAAAGAGATAAACTTTCTTCTTATATTTTTCATGGTTTAACAATAAATTCGTTCGAGCACCCATTTCAAGTACCTAAATTTTCAAGAGGAGGTTTCTTTTTCAAGAGGATTTAATTAAATTCAAATATTTAAAAATCATATTTGTTATGGAATTTATTAAGAAATATAGAAACGCGGTAGTTTGAATATGAACTCGACAAATTCTAAATTCAAATGGGGCATAAGAAAAAACTAAAATTTTGTCAAAGTAAGTTTACTTCAAAAACTGAATTTCGAGTAGTAGATAGTACGTTAAACTTCATTATGTGTCTGTGTTATGTTAGTTTGAAGATATTCCAAGTTTTGTTTGATTTTGTTAAATTTTTAATTGATTTTTTCAGTGCCCATAGAGTTAAAATTTTTATTTATCCATTCCAAGGATTAAATTTTGTCGAATTTCACAGCAAATTTAACATATCCGAATTCAATTAAAAATGATTTCAAGTCCAATTCAAATCTCTGAGTGTATAGAATTTTTATATATGGTGGTATAATCAGTGGTTAGCTTTAAGGGACTCACTTAAGTTTTTTTTTAAATTTTTCGACAAATTTTAAGACTCTTGTTACATCAGAATTCGTTTTTCATACATAATTTTTCATAAATATTTCATTTTATCCATCTAACGGAACATAAAAAGATAATATCTATATTTGTACTATTTATCTATACTAATATATAAAATTGAAGAGTTTGTTTGTTTGTTTGTTTGTTTGTTTGATTGGTTGAACGGGCTAATCTCAGGAACTACAGGTTCGAATTGAAAAATTCTTTTAATGTTGGATAGCCTTATTATCGGGGGAGGCTTTAGGCTATATAACATCACGCTACGACTAATAGGAGCAGAGCATCGATGGAAAATGTTGCAAAAATCAGGAAAAATTTTTCCTTTTGAGAGCGTTCGTGGCCTTCCCTGCGTAAACGATTAAAGTTACGCAAAAATTATGTGCAGCAAAATTGTTCCTCTTAAAAAGTTCTACAAAAAAGTCCGCAACGGCATATGTCTATCTTTTACGGTTAGCCCGTTATAACCCTTTTAATGGTTATTAAAGTTGTTTCAAAAATAATTCATTATTTGCGAAATTGTTTTTAGAAACATATTATTAATTCTTACCCAAATAAATAAGACTTTTAATAAAATTTGTTGTGATAATAAATGACAATCTGAGTCATTAAATAGAATTTTTTTTATTAAGGGAAAATGTCTCATTTACCCGGGAAATTGAAAAACGGGTTGGAGAAAAAAATTATGCATAAACTCTATTTTTAGTTGAAAATGAATTTTGGTGATATTTAAGTATGATAAATATGCAAATCATTATCTAAAACACGTTTTATTTCGGAAAAATTTCTCATTTTATCGGGAAAATAGAGAAAAACTGGTTCGAAGAAAAATCATGCTGAAACCAAACATTTTAATAACTCATTTATTAGCTAAGAGTTAAGTAATAACTCATAACGTCCTCAAGGCAAAATCATAATTTTTCTTTTCATACAGTCCACTTTTTATCCAGGAAAAATGTATGTTCCCGTAGGATAGATACGTTTTTGTTTTTCACAGAACAAAAGATTACCATAATTTCTTGCAATATGGTGGTTTAAGAGACAGTGAATGATATGGGTTACTTTTTATGTTAGAATATTGTACGGTTCCCGTAGGATAAAATAGAATCTTTCAGGAACTGAGTATTTCAAAAGAGTTTTCTAAAAGTTTATGAATAAGAGTTTTAACGAATTTTCCTCAGGAAAGCTTGATCTCTTTTTTATCCAGGGAAAATGTTCTACTCCCGTGGGATAGATATGTTTTTGTTTTTCACAGAGTAAAAGATAGACATGATTTTTTGCAATATGATAGTTGAGGGATCAGATAATAATATAGATTATTTCTTATGCCAGAATAATGCACGGTGCTCAAAGGATAGCATGATAATTGTCTCCTGCGGGAACCGTGTGTTAAAAAAAAGGTCGTGAAATAGATCTTTAAAGTTCGTGAAATAGCGTTTTAACACATTTTCTCTTTAGGATTAAAATAAAAATTACAATTTTCACTTGAAGATATGATTTTTTATTTAACACCCGAAAAATAATGAAAATTTTTGAAACGTTGAAATTTCTTTCATTGTTAATTTTCGAATACATATTTAGAATTTAGCGTGTTAAATTACATTTAAAAAATCAACAATTAAAATTTCAACTTTTCTTTTCAAAACTCCCCACTCTTTAAAATATGTTAGGCCTTCTAAGTGAGTGCTTGCGCTTTTCCTTCTCAATATTTGTGTCCATCTAACTTTTTTTCAGGAGTCAGTACTGAGCTGATTCATAGATCATTAGACATTCAGGCATTCAGCTCCTTGCAATATATTATATCAGATACAGAAGTACAAGTTTAAAATATATTATTTGTTACAACGGTTACAGGCGTTGCAATAATCAAATAACATTTAATTTTTTTTACGTTACTCTTTGTTTAAGTTTCATATATTCTTTTTTCTTCATTATATTTTTACATACGTAAATTTTATCAATTAAACACCCCAGTAGTGTTATGCAGCGTTCCTTTATTATTCCCGTTCCCGTGACATTTTCTACTATAGTTCCACTCTTACTGATCATAGTGTAATGTACCTAAGATAGCTCATGAGTCATGTTATACTTTTAACGTTACAGACATACAATGTTTTTCTTGGTTTCGTCCGCGTGGTTTTAAATTAGCATTATAGGTACCAAATTTTATCTCTTCAATGGTTCTTAAGTGATTTGTGGATAAAACAAAGAAAGTTTTAACTTCTTTAGAATTGTGCCATAGGTTCCCCACGTTTAACCCTCTCGCACTCTTATCTGACGCAGACGGAGTTGCGCGGGTCAGCTAGTTTTAAATAAATTATTAACAGTGTGGGTGGTGTGCGTGGTGTCCCGGCATCAGGAGCCGAATGGTAAAAGTTAAAGCGACAACAATAATAATATCGTCTTATACTTTTCCAATATATTTCAAAGATGAGTATAAGCTGAGGAGGCGCCACTTTATTATTTAGTTCCAGGTGCTGTAAACATCACACTATAGCTTTGATTAAAAATATCTCAAATTATAATAGTTTATCATTACCTACATACAATGTATCACGTTTAAGAAACTAGGAGTGTGTTCTGAAAATATATTTTTATTTGTGAGCATTTCAACAGCTCACCACAGAGTTTAAGGTACTTTTAATTTACGTATGAACAGGATTCACATGATCCTAAAACCTGCTATCATTAACCTTTATCAACAATTCGGAATTTTTTGAAATACTTGTGCAGAATTCATTATTAAATTAAAGTTAATAAATTGTTAAATTAATTAATATATCTGAAGTACGCAGTTATGAACAACGAACATTATGAATATTCTAAGCTAAATTTTCTCATCTAATACTTTGGAAAATATTTTTTGAATGTTCTGAACTCAATTTATTTTGGAAATGATTTTTTTTTCTTTTTATTTTCTCTTTCGAATAAAAGATATTGTAAGATAAGTGTCCTATATAGTCACTCAGTACTTACTAATCACTTGTGTAAAACTTGTTAACCATTAAGTTGTTCAGTACTGTTAAGCCTACATTGTATTTAGTTTGAATTCAATTAAATAGGGTGTGTATATACTATACGAATATTTTACCTGAAATTTTGTTTTAATTATCAAATATTTGTTCAATTAGTAGATAACTATTTATATTTATTTATAGAGAAATTGTAAATGTTACTAAATAAAGCAATACAAATAAAAATATTTTACTGAAAAATTCACCCAAATTTATTACCTTTTCTCTTATTTTTATTAATTTTCACGCAAAAATTACTAATTTTATCTTAAAACAATTAACATTGTAATTACTAGACCAATAAATATAATTTCTCTACTAACCGAATAACTTCTTTTTTCGAATTACTTAATTAGTTTTTAATGCTTTTCTTTTTATTTAATTTTTTTTGAACATTATTATTATTATTATTTTAGGTATGCGTCATCGACATCAACGAATTCCAAGATATTTTTGTGTTAGTTGTGGCCGAACGTACGTTTACAAAACATCCCTCAATCGACACATATCCTACGAATGCGGAAAACCGCCAATGTTTCAATGTCCTTTCTGCGAATATCGAGCGCATCAAAAGTCCGTTCTCCATACGCACGTAATGAAGAGGCACTAGCAGTATTGTTTAAGATCTTTTTTTTAAACATAATCAGTACCAAAAACCAGAAAGAGAATATAGTAACTGGAAAGAGAACATTTATTTTAAGTTATTCGTATAAATTTTAATTATTAATTACGTGGATTATTATTTAACACAAAACGAATTAACAATGTATATATTTTTTCATAGGTGACAAATAGGTGAGTTAAGATTTTCTTTTTTGTAAGCAATTGCTTTAAATCAAAACTCAGGAATTATAAAAAGAATTAGACAATTTTTTGACCAATTTTCTAATGAATATTATTTAAAAGTGAATGATTAGTTTCGTTATTTTTTAAACAAATGAGACTTTATTTCTTGTCAAGAATAATATTTTATTTAAAAAAAAATTAAAGCTTACTGTTAAGAAATATTGACCAGAAGATTCCTCTATAACATATTAAATAAACATGTAGGATTTATTTAGAAAGATATTAAATTTACACTTATTATTTTTTCAAGTTTTTTTTTGCATAGCATAATGCATCTTCAGGTGTTATAGGGGAGTCTACTGAATCATTAATGCGATTAATATTACCGCTTTTTATTTAGTCAATTATGGGATCTGTAGATTTTTTTTGGAATTTTTAGCTAGGTTATTGAAAATGAACTGAACTGAAATATGATCTGACATTTTATTTGTAAATAATCTGTTAGTATACAATTAAAGTTGTAATTTAATTTATTGGGAAATATTTAGGAAGTATAAATAATTTGACGAAGTTGTTTATGAATGTTTTGAACTGAAATCGATAGAATTTTTCATACTGACCATTGTATGTCAACAAAAATCAGAAAAAACAGAAATAATAAGCTTTAAACCAGTTTTAAACCATAGTACTTTAGCAGAGTTGCGTAGTTAGAAGGCTGATTAACGTTTTTTCAATGGAAGTGTATTGCTTTTTGTTGCTTCTCCATGATTGCTTCCTTAGTATTAATGTACATGTGTACACAAACTAAATAGCAAAAAAAAAATAATAGAAAAACTCATAAAATTTATGATAAACCGATTTAATCCATCACTAAATTAAAGAGTAGAAATTATTTATTTTAACAGAAAAATTATCAACCTTGTTTTATAAATTGTCATAGTTGAAAACATAATAATAATAACAATAATAACAGGCAAATGTAAGTATGTCGACAATTCAGAGATGATTTGTGTTAATGTTTTATTGGATTTCAATGTTATATTTGTGGCCCTGCGATTAAAGTGACGGTCTCACATGCGAGAAGTCTAGACTCTAGCGGACGACCAATCGTATCATTTTTTATTTATTTTATTTTAATTGTACATTAGGTTTAAACTTACGGTCGTGAATATTTCGCGAGAAGCTACTAATTACAAAGAATGTATATTGTACATACTTCTTATTAATCAATAGGCGGCTACCCGTGACTTCGTCTTCGTACAATTTGACAAAATAAGTAAACAGAATTGGTTTAAGAATATAAACCTCTGGATAAGAAGAAAGAAACACCAAAATCACCTTACAATTTGCTTTTGCAAGCAAAAGCACATTTTTTTCGAGAATTCAACAACAACAAAAAAACACACTAAGTATCCGGTTAGGTAATTTAAAAAAATATTAATAAATGATTTAATAAGGTCATTTCTATAAAAATTTTCTTGAAATTGAAAAAAATTGTTTTCAACATTTAAATAAACGAATTAAGAAACGAAAAAAGCAGAGGCTCATTACATTTACATGTAGATTGATAATTCCATGAGTAGAATTTACGAAAACTGATATTTTAGGGAAATAAATTTAAAATGTAAAACGATCAACCCTATTTTTTAAATTCTTAGGAGTGGATTTCGAAAAATGCTCCCTTGAAAGAGGGGACTACAGTTCACAGAATTTATGTGTTTATATTTAATGATTGTCAATTTGTTACAATTTGTCCTAAAATAATAAGCAAATCCATTGAATGACATCCTAAACTGCACAAATAACTTTTATTGGGTTTACGCAAAATCCCGAATAATTTCAAGGAAGGACGTTACTCTTAAGCACGCCAATTAAAGGATAAAAGTTCAATAACTATTAAAATGACTTTCTCCTGAATGCAAATATTGAAGTACCTAATCTATACACTTCCAAAAAAATTTTCAAAAGCTAGACCTAGTTAGATATCAGTTATATAAATCAAATATAAGTATAAATTGAGGATTTTTCTCTAAAAAGTGAGAAATTTTTTGGATTGTTGTTAAAAGATTGTTTCCTTACTAAGCTTCTTGGGGATTATGAGCATTCGAGTTGTTAAGCTTAAAATTTCACGTACTTACATTTTCGGATATAAAAAAATAATCGTCCAAAAAAATCTTTCGTTCATCCAGAGGACAATTATACATAGAATAGTTGAAAAACATTTCAAACTGATCAGTAAAGCCGCTCTCAAGTTACAGTCACCACTGATTTTGAAAATATAATTTCGATAAAAACGCGTTTAATGTTTTGAGTACCTCTTTTATGCGTTAGAAACGGCTCCATTCAATGTTAATAATAATGCGATTCGTCTCAAATATTCAGAGAATCCTTTTGAAATATTCCACTTTAAAAATGTGTAAAAAAGCAGTGATGTCACTAGAGTTGGTGTAACCCAGTGCGGTAACTCATGATGACTCCCCCCCCCTCTTCCCGAACACTCCATAGATCACCACCGAGTTCGCCAGTGCCAAATAACGGAAACTTGTAAATTACATAATCAAAATCAACTCCTTTCGTCTAATCACTTTCAATTGATAGTATAGTAAGATCAGAAAGCCTTGACTGTCCCAAGATGGATCACAAATAGTTCTTTTTAAACTTTAGCTTTAAAAAACTTCTCTCACATGAAGCCACAGACACACA
Organism: Sisyra nigra; assembly: GCA_958496155.1. Classification (NCBI taxonomy): domain Eukaryota; kingdom Metazoa; phylum Arthropoda; class Insecta; order Neuroptera; family Sisyridae; genus Sisyra; species Sisyra nigra. Next base: position 17,413,185 of record OY292315.1, on the reverse strand, counting down.
GATCCTAAAAAATAATTGTAGGCTCACTGAAAGATATGGGAGCGATTCTAGGAAGTCCCATTCAGCTATGAATTTCAAAATTCTTCGAGATCTATCTCAGGTGCCTTCTCAGCCTTGCTATTTCTAAACTCTTCCTCTGATAACTCATCATAGAAAGTGGTCAATTTTGGAATGGACACCAGTTATTCTTCTTCAATGGCAGATATCAAACTCTTGGCTTAAACAGCCTCAAACATGGTTGCTACTTCCTTGATGGCTCTTGATCTGATCATGAGTTCAGAATGTAAACAATCAATACACATCAAACACCACTCTCGAAAAAAAATTAATATGAACCGCCCTAATTTTGGTGTCACCCCTTGTGATGGTGTCACCCGGTGTGGTCGGAACCCCCGAATTCCTTAAGTGACGCCACTGAAAAAAAGATTCGATTAAATTTGCTTTTTACTCTCTGCTCTGGTTTAAAAAATCGTTAATTCAATGTTTCTAAAAAATCACTGAAAATTATTTTCAAAAAATGTACTTACACATTTTAGATGCAAAAAATTGTTTTGTTTTTTTTTATACGTAATCTTATTAATGTTAATATAATTTAGCTGAAATTTACGATTCAAGTATATCTTATTAAAAGTGGTAGTATTAATTGTAATAATTTTTTCTTATAAATAAATATTTAAGTCGTTAAATTTATTTGAATGTTAATCGAAAAAATCCGATCAGATTATAAAATTAATAAAATCTTACTAATATTGTTTAAATTTCAAAGAATTATGCTTAGTTACCTTTTGCTTAATATTTGAGAGATAATTTTATTATTCTATGTACTTACTTTTATACGTTATATTTTTGCATATTTGTAATTTTTGTATTTTTTTAAATAATTCATTTATATGTGTAGTTGCAAATCAAATATCAGAAATTCGTCCGTTTTTTATCTATATATAATTTACGTTAGTTGTTTCAAAAGAAATAATTAATTTTTGACGCATTTGTATGCATATTCAGAATATATAATATATTTTACATAAAAATGTATATTTTTCTAAATAAAGTTAAATATTTAGATTGTCATGGGAAAGTATTAGATAAATGTTGAAAGTTTTATATGAATGTTGTATTAAATTTGAAATATTTTGCGTACAAGTATAAATTGTTTAAGCTTTTTGAGGCAATTTTGAGAAAATGCCAGTCAAGTTAACTTCTTTTTAAGGCATGAGTTTTGTATATTAATACGAAGAATATTGTCAGTATTATAATAAATTATGTGCAGAGGGGAATTTTCGATCGAGGGGATTATGAGTCAAGTAAAATACGTGTGCAATTGAATGAATAATACGTGGTCACTAAAACGAGATCAAAAATTTATAACTGGTCTCTAGAGGAAGAAGTGTCTTATTGAAAATGACTTCCAATAGTATGGTTGTTAAAATTTTACTGTAAAACCAATATTACAATTTTAAATTTTCAAAATAGTTCGCTGCACAAATTGATTAACTCCGTAAAGCTAAAAATTGAAAAAAATTAATAAAATTGACCTCTAAAATATTTACATTATTTGTTATGTAAAAGCCAAAAAAAAATGTTATTTACAGCTGTTAGTATACTGTAAAATATTTATTTTTAGATAAATTTGTTTCGGATATAATATTAGTGAGGAGTCGTCAAAGTGTTCTCGGGAAAAAATTATCAGACATGAACAGGCATAGACAGGAATGGTCACGTCTAAGAAAAAAAAAACGGTGTTAATCGATTTTGTGCATTGATGAGCCAGTTTAATTAACATATTTAAATATATTGAGAGAGAACAAATTTATAATTAGTTTTCAAATAAACGTTTGGGTCGTTTTGAAAACGATTTTCTTTTACATGTATTTTATTAGTTGTAAATTTTTCTAAGCTTAATTACATTTCTTTATGAATTTTTTTAACAATTTATATCTTAAATAATCAAGCTAATATACTTTTTTACAAATTTTTGTAACTGTAAATTTATGAGGCATTTTGTTTTTTAAATCTATGACCAACGTTTTTTAGGCAGCGATTTAAAAAAAATCTACTTTGGTACATTTCCAAGAGAAAACGTAATCTCAAGTTGCAATTAATGGTTAACAGTTTTAAACAATTTGTTAAGATCTAGCTAATAATTTTGATCTACGATCATAAAAATTATCCCAAAAAATAATAGATGTATAACATATTTTTATTCAAAATAAGTATAAATATTATGTATTTTTTGTATTAATCATTTAAAAAGCAATAAATTAGATTTATATATAAAACATTTGTCCTTTTATCCTCATTCGTTGAAACGCATGTTAATTTCAAGAACATTTATAGTTCGTAATAAAATATTTGTTCAATCTGTTTTTGTTGTATTAATTTTATTTGCACATAGATTTGATGTTCTATGTACTTTAATTAATGGTTTATTATTTTCAGATTGCTCCATTTATCTGGCATTGAAGCGATTCAAATGTTACACATGCGAAAGAACTTATATGCACAAAAAAACTATGCTTCGTCATTTACGATATGAGTGCCAAAAAGAGCCATTATTTAATTGTAATTTTTGCAGTTATAAAGGTTACCAAAAAGGACATTTAAAACGACATTGTGTAAAATTTCATAACATTTTTCTATAAATAATTCTATACAGTCAATAGTCCGATACACCTCTATTTATTTATTTATTTATTTATAAATTGTTATAATTAAAAAGAATTTACAATAAAATTTTAAGTTGTTTAAAAAATATATCAAAATATCTTTTTTCTAATGTCTAACCACGATAAGGTTTCGGTTATGGTTTCACGATCTTTTTACTACCCTCATTTCTTAAATAATACTCTGACAGGGAATTTTAATTCTCCGAGTTCTGAAACTCTGTGAGTTTTTATAATATGTTACGTATTTTATTTACATTCTTTTTATATTCCAGGTTCCGCTATTTCTAAGTATTACTGTCCAAATTGTGATAAGTCGTATCGTCATCGAGCCTCTTTAGGAAGGCATATGAATTATGAATGTGGCAAAACAACAAAGTTTTCCTGCCTAAACTGCGACTATGCGGCACGCAGACGAGATATTTTAAGGAAGCATATAGAAAAGTGGCATAAAACTTTTTACAATGCTCAAGTTTCTAATGAACTTAATAACTTACACCATAGATCTCGGAAATCTAAATATTCAAGGAAAAAAAAATTTAAATAGGCTTGCATTTGAGAGAGCTTTAATACCTCATTGTTGAAAATTAAAATTTATCCAAATCCCAATTAAGAAAACTTCTATGAAAGTATGATTTGTGAATTTTTTTTACTCATTTAAATAAAGATTTTATTCCTAAAAAAATCCTATGCTACCCACACAAAATGATGATAAGTATTAATGATGTTAAATGGATTTTAAAAGTATATTTAATTATGTTTAAGTGAATTTTAGAGTAAAAAATGTTTTGTTTTTCAATGGGCTCATTAGTTTATATTTCAAGTGTTTCTAGGTTCCAAGCTATTTTGCTGAAATGAACCAATTTCTTGTAACTTACAAATTTACAATTTACAAATTAATTTAGCAAGAGAGCTTTTAATTTATTTAACTAGCAAGATTTTGTTTTTAAATGAATTAAAATAAATGTTTTAAACACCGTTGTTAACAATTTAACTTTCCAGAGCTTAAATTTCAGACATTCGTTAGTTTATTCTCTATTTATTAGACAAGTTGATAAATGTAAAATTAACTTTTCACTGATATAAATACTGATACCAGCAAAGACCAATTTATTAATAATTTAATTGCATTGGGTTGTTTTGAAGTTAAAATCCGTTTTAGGTAAATTAGTTTTATATTTTTAAATACATATGTGTTAATATAATATTATTATAAAAGAGAGAAATTCCGTTGAAACTTATGAAAAAGAGATGGAGAAGAAACCATATAGGTAAGTAAATATAATATAGAAATCGAACTATGTCAATACAATACTGATGATCTTGAAAAATTTTAAAGAATCAGCTAATGAACAGAAAAATCTACAGGAAAACTACAAAACAAATTTTTCAAATTTTGAAAGAAGCTGCTAGTCCATGTGTTAAAAAGTAGTCTTGAGCGTTTTTTTTAAATAATTGCTTTATTTCCAATACTTGGGTTTCAATTAATGATAAAAAAAATATTTAAAAAACCCTTTTTTAAAAACTGGTCTTATTTCCAAAATACACTAAAAAGTTTAAAATTAAATTTTATATTAAAATTTACGAAAAGAAAGATCCTTATATTCCAAATTTATATATATAATTAAAATTAAAAGTCTTAAAGATCGTCTAATAATCTATAATCGTCTAATAAATCGGTCATCTAAATTCTAATTGATCATCACGACTTTAAAATTAGGATGCTCAAATTAATTCATTAATCTGAAATTTTTCATTAACTGAGCATATTAATTTACTTGCTTAAAATTTGCCACTAAAAGAGTACCCTGGTCTTATAGTCATGATGACCAATTTAACAGACGATAATAAATTCTTGTATTATTTTTAATTTTAATCACTGTATCAATTTGGAATATATAAGTATCTTTCTTTCCGTAAATTCTAATATAAAATTTATTTTCTACTTTTTAATCTTCATATAACTAAAATAAATTACTCCTCAGAAATTGAATTTTAACCTGAACTCTTATGGAAAAATAGAAATATACTCAAAAAAAAAAAATAACTGTGAAAAAAGAAATTTACAAATATCGACGAATGATAAATATTAACATAATGGAAACATTCAAATAACATATTGATTAATTAATGATTTGATAAATCAAATATTTTACTAATATTATAAAGTTCACACACGATGAGAGGGATGCGAGGAGAAAACGAGCGGCGAACAACCCCAAACAAAGCTGTAATTTGCAACAGGCATGTGCATATTATATCTATTATTTATAAAAGACATATTTAAATGCCCTTCTTCGTTCATTATTATTTTAAATGCTATAACCGTAAGTTAAGACTGCGAAAATATTTAGTTCGAGAACATTTAAGCTCTAAACAAAACATTTAATTAACAAAAAAAAACTTAGTAACTATAGTAATTGGGCATTTCCCCGCAATTTTATTAGAATCTAAATTGAATTTTGAGAGCTTAATCCACAAATACTTTGATAACTTATCAAAGCTCAATACAAGATCAGTTGGAAAACATTTTTAATAATAATAATAATAAAAAAGTCTATGTGAAAAATTCATAATTTTCTTGTTTCATTCAAGTCTATTAAAGCTATTAAATATCAGAAGTAGGGTAGGTAACCAGATTTACAACGATATCAGTTCACTGAGATGATAATAGATGGCGCACAAATGCTGTGTGATAAATTTGAAAAAAATCATTCGCAAGAACAGCTACCTACATCTTTTCATGATTACAGGATGGAACATGGAACTACATTTTTAGCTTGTTTGACGATTTATAATGAAGCTATTTAAAATTTTTATTTTATGTTCTATGAGACTATTGTCCGTTCTATCATTCAGGTCTTTCTTATTAATAATGTTAATAACACTAATAAAATGCTAATAATACCATTAATAACATAGATATACCTAATACTCAAGTATATTATTTTAATTTCATTTATTTTATTTGTATTCTGTATTTTTATTCATTAATGAATTAACACATTTTTAAAATCTTCTTATGTATAAAAATTAAAATCTATTAAAATAATTGATGTCCTGTGTATTTTTTAATTATTGGTTTATTATTTTCAGACGACACTTGCAGTAATATGGCAATGGATCAATTCAAATGTGACAAATGTGAAAGAACTTATATGCATAAAAGAAATTTGCTTCGCCATTTGCGATATGAGTGCCAAAGAAAGCCAATATATAATTGTGATTTTTGTACATATAAAGGATACTATAAAGGACATTTGAAACGGCATTGTATAAAACTACATAACATTGTTCTATAAACAAATCTATTTCGTTATTACTTCAATACACCTCTATTGTTATAATTTAAAAGAATTTTTAATTAAATATAATGTTGTTAAAAAAATTATTCAATATATATTTTTCCTATGTTCTAACTAGGATAACAATACTAATTTTCAGGTCTTAATAGTTTAATATTTGAAGCAATTATCAGGTGTTAAGAGACCAATGTTTTAACAATTTATTTTTCTTTTACGCGACGTTTCGTCGGTGTTATTCCGACTTCATCAGGTATCTTGAAAAGTCTGTTAAAATTGTCATACCCAACTTTATTACGACACAGATTTTTGATTATTTACTATTACTCACTAATTTTTATATATCTAAATTATATTTTTATTATATTTATTTTAAAAAATGTAACTATCATGTAGACATACAAATTAGTGAATAATAGTAAATAATCAAAAAACTGTGTCGTAATAAAGTTGGGTATGACAATTTTAACAGACTTTTCAAGATACCTGATGGAGACGAAATAACACCGACGAAACGCCGTGTAAAAGAAAAATAAAAATAAAATGATAAAACATAGAGCAATGGTCTTTTAACACCTGATAATTGCTTCAATCAAGGATAATTTTTCAGTTATGGTTTCACGATCTGTTTACAACACTCATTTCTTAAATAATACTCTGACAGAGAATTTTAATTCTTTGAGTTCTGAAACTCTGTGAGTTTTTATTATATTTTCTGTATTTTACTTACATCCTTTTTATATTCTAGGTTCCGCTATTTCTAAGTATTTCTGCCCAAATTGTAACAAGTCATATCTTCATCAATCCACTTTAAGAAGGCACATTAATTATGAATGTGGCAAAACAAGAAAGTTTCCTTGCCTTAACTGCAGCTATGCGGCACGTAGACGAGATGTTTTGAGGAACCATATAGAAAAATGGCATAAAGCTTTTTACAATGTTCAAGTTTCTAATGAACTTAATAACTTACACCATAGATCTCGAAAATCTAAACATTCAAAGATAAAAAATAATAAATAGGGTGTATCATTTGAGAGAGCTGTAATATATCCCACTGTTGAAAATAAAATTTATCCCAATCTCAATTAATAAAAGTTCTATGAAAGTATAATTTTTAAATTTTTTACTCCATTAAATAAAGATTTTATTCCTAAAAAATCCTATGCTACCCACACAAAATGATGATATTAATGATGTTATATTGATTTTATACGTTCATTTATAAATTTTTGAGTGAATTATTTTTTTTGCAACGAAATATTACCTATAGGTAATATTTTTAAGTGTTTCCAGATTCCAAGTTGTTTGTAGGTATTAGGTACATGAATCAAGCAAGTAAATAAGTTAAAAGCTAATATTTTTACTACAAGTATTTTTTTAAAACCCAAAAAATGAACCAATTTCTTGGAAACAATTTACAAATTAATTTGAAAATAACAAGATTTTGTTTTAAAATGAGTTAGATTAAAAGTTTTAAACACCGTTGTTTACAATTTAACTGTTTAGAGCTTAAATTTCAGACCTTCAATAGCTAAATAATTATTCTCTGTTTATTAGTCATGTTGATAATTTTAATGTTAACTTTTCACTGATATTTAAACACTAGCAAAGATCAATGTAGTATTAATTTATTTGAATTGGACTGTTTTGAATTTAAAAGCCGTTTTAGGTAATTTAGTTTCATATTTTTAAATATCTATTGATTTAATTTATTAAAAGAGAGAATGCTGATGAAACTTATGAAAAAGAGACCCGAAGAAACCATACAAGTAAGTAAATATGTTTAAGAATGGTTAATAACCAATAATGGTTAAGAATTATGTCAAAACAATACAATCTGGTCTTTAATAGCTTCAAAAATATCAGCCAATGAACAGAAAAGTCTTTGAATTAGATTTGAAATCAGAGGAAACTATAAAACAAAATCAAAATTTGAGAGAAGCTGAAATTCAATGTGTTTATAAAACAGTTTTGAGCGTTTTTTTTTTAATAATTGTTTTATTTTCCATATAATTAGGTTTCAATTAATGATTAAAACAATAGAAACACTGTGTTGTAAAATATTTGCTTGACTTTTAATAAAGAGCTTGAGAAAGTTTTAATTAAAATTAAATTATTTTTCAATCAATTTTTTTGAGCCTAACGATTTTTTTTCCATTTATCACTGCGACCAATGAGATTTATTGTGATATATCCATACAATAAGTGCAATATTGGTATCCAAATTTTACAAAAAAATTTTTAGAAAACAGATTCTTTTTTGAACAATCTTAGGTCTTAGTCTATCTATCTATCTATCTATCTTAGTCTAAGGTTGTTCCTAATATAACCAAACCTATTTACGGAATGTAACAAAAATTAACAGAAAAATCATTCATACCGTTGAATGATACGTTGATTTTTTTTAGACTTTAGGCTTAGGGTATTTCTTAACCCATACCTATAACTAAAAAAAATTATTCCTCAGAAATTACATTTTAACATGAATTCAAATGGAAATATGCGCCAAAAAAAATCACTGTAAAAACAAATTTACAAATATCTACGAAGCTAAGTAATAAAATAACATAATGATTAATAAATTATTTGATAATCAAATATTCTACAAATATTATAAAATTCATACACGATTAGAGTGAAGAGATGAGCAAACAAGCGGGGAACAACATTAAACCAGCTATAATTTGCAACATTCAAGACATATTTAAGTTTCCTTCTTTGTTTTTCATTATTTTAAATTAAATTACCCTAAATTAAGACTGCGGAAGTATTTAGTTCGAGAACATTTAAGCTCGAAACAAAACATTGAATGTATTGATAGATATAGTTAGAGGGGCAATGGGTCGGGATTTACAATAAATGCAACGAGAGTATCAGGTCGCGACGGTTCGCCATATCTCTGATGTATGCTCAGCATTCATGTCAAATTTGTATAAATCCCGATCCATTTCTCTTCTAATTATATCTATCAATACAAATAACAAGGATCTAAAGAAATATTAAACATTGAATGTACAAAAACTTTAATAACTACTCTCAATAGGGCTTTTCCGTGCATTTTGACGTGATAATGTCTTATAAATTGATGAAAATTGGCAGCATGCATAAAAAAGTGTCACGTTCCGTTTGGGTCTGTGCGTGCAAGCGAGAACGCAATACAAGCGATAGAGAGGCACGATAGAGTTCGGCTATTGTAACGCCGCCACTCGAGCTTCTTCGAAAACTTCTACAATAAGCTACGCCTCGTATTCAATAATTGTTGAATCCTAGACAACGTGTTTTGTGTTTTTCTACAATTTACTTAATAAAATTTAATTAATTTCCTTCATAATTTTCAGTCTGATTTCATTTTGAAAAAATTATTCATTTTTAACTAACTCCTTCTTTTTATTATACAAAATAATGATAATTCAGTGATAATAATTCAATTCAATTCACAAAAGTATGCAATTTTTCTTCAATGTTCCTTTATGACGTTATCACGTAAAACTATCGTGCGTAAACCGACTTTATAGACAACCAATTTTCTTATTTCAACTTAAATTGAATTTTGAAAGCTTAATTTACAAATACCTTGATAAGTAATCAAAACTCAATGTCAAATGAGTTAAAAAACCTTTTTAAAATAATATTGAAAAAACGATATGAAAAGTTCATAATTTTCTTGTTACATTCAAGTCTATTAAATCAATGCTTTTAAATGTATTAAATATCTGCAGTAGTGTAGGCAACTATATCTACTAATGGTATTAGTTTACTAACTTGGTAATAGATGACGCATAAATGGTGTGTAACCGTGTAATAATAATGAAAAAATCATTTGCAAGTAAAGTTACATCCAGCTGCATCTTTTTATGATAAATAAATTAAACAAATTTTAGCGTGTTTGATGTTTTATTAAGAAGCTATTTAAAATGTTTATTTTATGTTCCATGAGACTATTGTATTAATAGGTATAAGTTTTATCAAAACTATCGTATAAAATAGTTTTTATTTTCTTAATAAAAACGTTAATAAAACAAAAAAATACTACAAATAATAAATAAAGTGTATTATTTCATAAGTTCATTGTTTCTATGTCATTTATAATATTAGTATATAAGTTATATTTTCAGTATTATTTATTAATGAGTTGAAACATTTTCAAAATGGTTTTATGTATTAAAATAATATAAAAGATTCTAAATTAGTGAAATCCTGTTAATTATCTCTTTGACAAAAAAAAATTTAAACCAATCGAATTGAAAATGAAAAATTACATTTGAATTCAAATAATCTACACCAGTAAACTACATCATTGAATGGTAGCCCCATCTATTGTTAGAATAAAATCATTTTCAGGTAAAATTATCAAACAGGTAGCTCCTAATAAGTATAATAAAACTATCATAGCGATAAAAATCAACAAACTAAAGCCATAATACAATCGGAAAGATTTTATTTAATTATTCATTAAAATTACCATAAAGTAGAAGAAAACCAGAAATATTTTCGTATAGGTTATTTCCAAGGGGATTGAGAACATATGAGAAACAAAGTAAACTTGATAGCGCGCCTCAGTCAGTAGAAGGCGATAGAGCGGATGAGTTGGTCAGGTTGACAGTACAAAGAATATTTGTTTTCATTTTGATGCTTCATGTCAAAACAAGTTGGTGAAAATTTTGTGTTAAACAATACGTAGCTACTAAAAATTATTTCATTATGTGCTAAACTTGTTCTATTTATTTTTATTTTTTTATGTGACTCACACACTTATCCATTTACGCGTTATCAATAAACTTTTTGTTGTGACATGATTATAATTGCCAATGAAAAGGTAAGTTTTATATATAATATACCTACAATTAAAACTATTTATTGCAGTATATATTTTATGGAAAATCTCTTCAATTTTCATATAATTATAAAAATTATATTGACGACAAGTAGTGACTTGAATAAAAAATTAATTTTTCAATTTGGTCTTCATTTTGATAGAACTACTTAAATCCATTTTTAAGTAATAATAATAAGCAGTGTTTCTTTTTTGCGTTTCAATATCAATATTAGACTTACTTTTAAGCATAGATTTAAATTATTAAACTTTTTAAACGAGTATAATATTTTTAAACAGGCCAGTTTTTAAGTCTATAATATACTCGTAAGAAAGTTAAATTATTAATTTGGATCTTAAGATTACTTATGTAGTCTGCTTAGTACCTACATTTTTACTTTCTTTAACTACTATATGGTGAAGGAAGTGTTGAAATCGGATCGAATTTTCGAATTCGAGCTTTCACCGGAAATGCATGTTTTGAGGTCCCCCGAGTCCAAAAAAGTAGTTTTTAGAAACATGTCTGTGTGTGACAGCCATATCGTATCGAAAGCTTTATCCAAATTTCACCAAACTTGAAATTTAGCCTGCATATTATATCTAGTTGTGTCGGGAAGCTTTTGGTTGAAATCGATTAACCGAAAGCTGTACTTTATTCTTGGAGTTTTTGAGCTTTTTCAAGTTTTTTCGAAAACGGCTCCAACGATTTTCTTTAAACTTTCTATAGTTCTTAGACTCATTAGTGGCTACAATTTTTATTTGAAACTTTTTCCTGAGTAAATTCGAATAGTTCGGGCGGTTCTGGGATGAAGGTTGGAGATTCGTATATTCATATGTATATAGACTGTATGCATATAGAATAGTAATTATGTTTATATGTATAGTTTTAAAGTACTTTAAGTTATTTTAACCAACAGTGAGTTTCATAAATGAAAGTAAAAGAAAGTACTGTGACGCCTCGCAGCAGATATTTTTTCTATCCAGTTAGTTTCCAAATTGAGGTATTTACATGAAAATTAATAAGTACAATTAAATATACTTAAATGAACGAACCATATGTACACTAGTGCTATTCAACTGGTGGTTCTATAAGAAATTAAAAAAATAAAATTCGACTGAAAATATTAGGATTGGTTGGTAAAATTTGGAAATATATAATTATAGCTTTGTTGTGTTCATAGTACAAAATTCATATTTAGAACTTGGAAATATTTAATAACTTTAACATGGAGAACTGACTTTAGTACTTAGTTCAATTTTGTAGACAGTTCACAATGCTCGTTAACAAATAAAAATATAATAAGATAAATATTCAGTTTATGCAAAGGATACTGTTAATTTTTTAATGATTTACAAAAGTAAATAATTTAAAAAAATTATATTCACTTAAGGCCTTTTGGAGATTTTCTACTCAATGGATTAACTTTATTTAAACCACCATTCTATAATTCATTATTACTGGCATAAAAGTTGCCAAACTGGAAGTTGTTTCAAACTGCAATGAAAAGCATTGCTACGAAATTGAAAAGACTAAAGTATTTTTCGTGATAAACTAATTTCGTCATAACAGAAATACTTTTCTTTTTTGAAAATGTCAGCTTTTATATTTTGTTGTCATATCATTAAACTTTTTATGCTACTATATTGCTAACTGGCCATAAACATATATACATAATCATATAATGTATATTGTATACAATAATAATTTAAAAATGGTGTAAAAAAAGTTATTTTTACATAATTTATTTAAACTGTGCCTTTTCGTGTTAAGCGATTTTTGTTTTGTGTTAAAGAAAAAAATTGGTTGTCTGTGTATTCGGTTTACGGACGATAGTTTTACGTGATAATAACGTCATAAAGAAACATTTTTGAAAAGTTGCATACTTTTATGAATTGAATTGAATTGTTATAACTGAATTATCATTATTTTATATAACACAGAGAAGGAGTTAATTGAAAATTAAAATTTTTTCAAAATTAAATCAGACTGAAAATTATGAAGGAAATCAATTAAATCTTATTAAATTGTAGAAAAAAACACAAAACACGTTGTCTAGGATTCAACAATTATTGAATACGAGGCGTATCTTATTGTAGAAGTTTTCGAAGAAGCTCGCGTGGCGGCGTTCCAATATCAGAACTCTATCGTGCCTCTCTATCGCTTGTATTGCGTTCTCGCTTGCACGCACATGCTCAAACGGAACGTGATCCTTTTTCGTACAGGCTGCCCATGTTCATCAATTTATAAGACGTTATCACGTCAAAAAATTTGAACTTATAATAATATTGAGTCTAGTGCTATAGTTTTTTTTTTTACTTCAAATACGACATTTATTTTTTCAAAAGAAACTTTTTTCGTTTCTAACATAACCATTTCCATTTTAAAATCAATCTTTGTCGTTTCAAACAACATTTTTTTGATATCGTTTATTAAATATAAAAAAAATTAGGCAATAGGGTACCTATAGTTTTATTAAGTTTTATAATATGCACATAGAATATAATATTTTGTTTCGTAACATTGTAAAAAAATTTTATCTGAAATAAAACGGGTTGTATTTAAAGTTAAAAAACGGTATTTTGTGTTAACCGAATTTCGTCTTTCACGTTTTCCATTTTATACGAGTTGATTTATATAATAGTAACTACTAAGGAAAAATAATAGAAAAATAATTAAAAAATTGGTGTGGTGATCCTCCTTAACATGATACAAATAATAACAATATTTGAAACATCATTATAGAAATATATAGTTTGCGCTTCATAATGATTAGTTTTGATTATCCAAGCACTATAAAATTTACTTAGACATTTTCTGACACATTTGGGTTCTTTTCGTCATTAGCAGTTCTTAGTTCTTCTTTTATCAGTATCTTGGAAGAAATATATTATTCTGTACGTAGGAATTTTCTATAGAAACATTTTCATCATTTAAAATAAAGTAAATTTCCCAAATAATAAACATTTGGATCTTCCTGTTGTGTATTATTAATTTAGGTGTACACTTACCGTAAGTAAAATGTTCATTTGATATGTTGGGAGATATTTAATAAATTAAAATTGTTGTGAGTATTAAAACATATTACTGAAAACATGGACAGGGTATTCACAGTTGAAAGGACTGTAATTAATCAAGGAATATGAGATTGCAGTTATTAGAGAAACTGACCGTTATTTCCCTTTATTAATCGATCCATGCCTGTTTCCAAATCCCTTAAGTCCCTGTAGTAAACTTTATCTTTGTGAAGTCTTTATCAAATTGCTAATAATTAATCATTGAAATCGGATATTAGCAACTCCAAACAAAATTTGATTGAAAACCTATAATATTAAGAACTTCATTTTGAGAGTACCTACCTACCCATAGGTAAATTTATTTCAGCATATAACTATTTTAGATTTTCTCATTAATAACCATAGTTATTCGTTGAATGTTTCAGAATATTAAATTGACTTACTTTAGATAATCAACTTTTTACTGGTGTAAAGAAAAAAAATAAAATAACGAAAAAAAGGTAAATTATGAAATTTCAATAATATAGTAGCCGTTAGATTTTTACTAGATGTTAGTTCATTATTTCCAATAAATCAGCTTTCTTTTTATTGTTCGAATCGACGTATAATATTTCTTTAATTGATAGATTGAGATAGACACCTGGTTGAAAATGATGTAATAGTGAAAAAATAAATAGAAGTTTTTATAAATGACTATCTTTTTTCAAAGAATTAACCTTAAGGTGGCTATGCAAAAATTTGTGGGACGGGTTGATGCATTTAGTAATGCGATGTGCAATCTAAAAATTAAATATTACAAAATATATTGTTTTTTAGTAAAATCTAATAGAATTTCTTATTGTAAGAAAAATCACATCTTAAATATTTCAGAAAGGATTTTTTTTTTTGTTTTTTAGTATTGAAAGGCAAATTTTTGAATAGATAGTAGAAATCGATTTTCTCAAATTTAAGTTTGCAAGTGTGACTAAAGCACTCGGTGAAATGATCGGTGATTAATCGTCACCGTTAGTGAGGATGCTGGCGACGCCGACATTTCTGACCTTTGACTAGGTTGTCCAGGAGACGCTGGTGGCGCTAATCCATTACCTTATCCGCAAATAAACTCCATTAACTCAACATCATATCGCTTGGTCTCTTATAGAAAATCTGATTTTTTATTTTCCCCTACAGTTTTGTCTCATGCAACAAAAAAAAAATCTAAGCCTTACTAGCAAAAAAAATCGTTAAATTTTTACATAACAATATGGTTTTAATTTGAAAGAAAATGTTTCTAATATGTATCTGACATTGATATTTGCCAAATTGTTGGCATCTGTTACAATGGCAGCTTTATAAGAAGATCCAATATCAAATTATGCATGTGAAGGTAGATTACGTTATGATAATATAGATAACGTTACGGACAGAGTCAAATTTTAAAATAATCTTTATTCAGCAATTTTGAATAAAGGCTCAAAAATATAACTAAAATGTAAGAACTTAGAAGAAGAGAAACCAAATAAATCATCCTACTGTAAAAAACATTACAACTCCTGAAAATTTCATTATTAAAATGGAACAATGGCTCAATGATAGTCTTCCGTATATATAAAGAGTTGAGGTCCACAAGAAAAGAGTTAATAACACAAAAATCCACAGAAATCGCTGTTCTCATAATTATAATATAAGTAATCAATATAAGTAAAAAGAAACAAAAGTTAAAAAACAATAATATGAAAATTAATTCTTAGCTTAAAAAAACCTTAACTGAAAAAAAAAACTAAATGCTGTCAAAAACTACAAAATCCAATAAAAATTAAAAAATTTGAATCTTTAAAACCTTCTTTCAATCCCAATATCTTTCAACGCAGTATTCTAAAGGACAAGTTATAATGAGTAGAAAAAGTAAGTTTTTAAAATAAAAATTAATTGATAAGTCAGTGAGACCATTTCTTTAAAGATTTTTCGATTTTTTAAAAATAGTTTTCAATCCTTAAATGACCGAATTTACAAACTACAAAAGCAGGGGTTCTTTAGATTTCTTTGTAGATTGATAATCACAAGAATAGAATTTAAGAAAATTGATGAAAACTGAAAGAATTAAAAAATGAAAACAATGATCAACCTCTTTTTTGAGCTACTTAGGATTAAAGGGGTACCACAGTCCACTCAAGAAAACACTTGAAAAATTAATGTTTCTATTTTACATAGTTTAGCCTCCAAAAATTAATTCATAAAAATTAATTAATTCCATGCTTTTATCGTGGGCTATTTATATCATTAGACGTCTGATGCCCGGTACAAATTGCACCACTCAGGGTGGTTAACGACCGGCGAATCCATGAAAAAAATGTAGGCTTTCAATGAGATTCGACCTTAAGACCACTGGTGTATAAAGCGACAATCTAGTCACCACGTAGGTAAGTGATCTGTTTGTAATCGTTTTTCTTATGAAATATTTTTATAAATAGCTAATTAACGAATATAAAACCATCACCTTCCTAAATCTAAGCATTCTTTAGGTAGGACATCTTATTGATAATACATATTGCTATGTTGAACAAAAGAGAAAAAATATCCATTCTTGAATAATAAAACAGATTATGGAGATTATCGATGTTGATATTGAAACATTGCTGGCAACTTTTTATGTTTCTCATCTACATCAGATGCTACGTTTGATAGGATCATATTTCTAAGTGACAATTTTTCACCAAGTAATAGGCAATTTGCACTGACCTCAAGATCAATGTTTTCTTGTCATTTCCGTATCCTTACCTTTTCAACCACATACATTCTATAATCGCTGTAATAAATGACGTGGGACGATTACTTCGATTTGTCAGGCAAAACAACGCGCCTCAACGACCATATTGTATTCTCGCCGCTTTCTTCAACTACCATCTCACTGATATTTCATACTTAACTGTATTTATTGTATCAAATCTTGCAAACAGAAACGGTTTTGTAAAATAAACTTTAAAGTTGCCGCCTCTTTTTTCTTTAAATCTGTATTACGATTAAATCTTTTATAGTTTTATGTCTATTTTATTCACACATCTACACACGAGTGTGCGTTGGAGAGTAAAAAAAACTGGTTCTCAATTATTTTCAATCGAAATAATTGGTAACCCAAAGAAAAAAAAAGCTAAGAAAAATTATGTAACACTCCAAACTAATAAGCTATATTTTTACTTGAAAAAACCCGTTAGATCTTTATTGAATATCGACGATTGGTTTGTAACTCTATTCTATTAAAATCTTTTACATTTTTCGAGGCAATTTATTTCAATTGCCGATTATTACCGTCCTTTTATACTTCAAACTAATGAACTTTTCTTTCTTGCACACATAAAAAGCGCCAATTGTAAAAACCATTAATATTATATAAGATAAATACTTACCACGATTCCGTTATTAGTGAAGAAATGAAAGCGAATCATACGACATATTTTATTCTAAAGTGCATAGGTTGTACTGTGACGTATTCTACAATTCTATATTATAAATAACAAAAGGTGCTAATTAGAATATACAACTTGGTTTTAACATTAAAATACAATGGGACACAATACAAACACTATATTTGTTTCCTGTGCACGTGGCGCCCAAACTCATTGTCCTGGGTGACCTGCGCCCCCGTCACCTAGAAGGCAGTTTTAGAAATTGTTAACTATGTCTCCATGTAAATATAAACAGAGCTTAAGTATCTCTTTTCAAGTATATTCAATTATCTACCGATATATTCATACATTAGACCCATTAGGCTGAGTTATAAACGCAAAATATGCATATCGCTTACGACAAGGGTAATTTAAGCCTAATAGAACATGGGAATTATAATAAAACTAGTTAAAATATTTTTTTAAAACAGTAAGACCTCGTTAATTAATATTACCAAAATGGATGAAACGAAAGTTTTGAAGGATTCTCTAAGAATTGTTTAGGTATTGATAAGAAGTTCGAAATCCTTTACTTATTTTTTATCTACAATGGATTTAAATTCCTTTTAAAAAAACGGTGTTGTTAATTTTTAAAACATGTATATTGAAAAGGTAACTTTATTAATTACCTTTAAAACTATTTATAAATTTTTGAATGTCCTATAGTTAATTTATGTAAATAAATTAAGGATAAATTTAACGTGTAATAAATATAGAGGGGCTACTTGCTATGCGAAACGTCTTTAAATCATTGTACGAGTAGTACTACAAAAATAAATATTATACATTATATTGTCGAGTTATAAAACAAATATGCTAATTTCTTTTGTTTTTAAGTATTTTATGTTACTTTTTAGGGTTTTATATATATTTTATGCTATATGGAGGTAGTCAAGGTTTGGTATTTGAACATATTCATATTCTTAATTAAAATCAAAAGCTTTAAAAATAGGGATTCATTAAGCCAAGTAATTGGACATTTTGTGCAATGAATTGCTCTTAAACGTAAAGTCGAATCGTTTTAAAATCAAGTTAAGTAGTGAACATAGTAGCTAGGAAATTGGATGACACAGAAGGTTTGTTCCAATCCATGGCGATACACAAACACCACCAACAGACAAAGAGCAAGAGATGAGAAGTGAGAGTGAGTGAAGAACTGTTTCAGCTTAAAACCGCTCGACCGCATTAGGCCGAGAGTTGACCTATATGCGTATATTTTGTGGCAAGTGCTTATATCGACACTGTTTTGGCGATGTTTCAGCACTGGTTAGCTGATCTGTAACGCAAGCGAACTTGTCACTTTATGTTCTTTACTCACTCTTGTCTTTTGGTCAATGTTGTCTTGCTCTTTGTCTGTTGGTCAATGTTTGAACATCACCAGATGATCGATTAGAACAAACCTAAAGACTACATATAATATACCGAAGCAGAATGTTTTGGCGCCACTGAACCACTGAAATTTTAAATGGGAAACCGAAAGTTGATACAAAAAAACCACCCCGCAAAGTCTTAGGACCCCGGTGCAATGGAGCGAAACCCCCCGCGGAAAAACGTCCTGCGCCAAAACGTCCCGCGCCAAAATGTTACGTTCCGATAATATACTCCCACATATTAAAATGTGGGATGTATAGTCATTATAGCATCCAATTTCTTTTACAAATTTGTAGTAGTGTTGCAGCATTTATATAATGGCATTTTATAATTTTTCAACGTTAATTAAAAAATCAATTTATTTTTTGTTAAGCGATTTTTTCATTTATAAAGCGATTAATGCTGATTTGATAAGTGCGTTAATATGTTGATTACGACATTTTATATTTTTTACGACTATTACAGTTAACTAAACAAAGATTTTGGTATCGGTATAGCAATCGGCATGAATAATATATTTTTTTTCTGGGAAATGTTTAGTCTTTTCCCGGAAAACGGGAAATAAAAACTAAAGATTTTTTCTGGGAATTCCCGGGAATAACTCTCTAATACCAGCATTGTTTGATCTATAAAAAAGATATATTAGAAGATTATCTTTATTGTTATCATTAACAACATTTTTATCAAAAACGAACTCGTACGAAATTGAAAAAAATTTACATTATTATTTTTATTATTTATAGTGTACCTATAAAGAATGAATTAAATGCTTACAATTTTGTGTTGAACATAATTTTATATCAAAGAAACTACGGGCAATAATTATGTGTGATGGCTATATTATCAATAACGGCTTCCCAAGTGTACTGATCCTTATTAATGTTCTTTACAAGAGGGAATTAACTGTGTACAACGTGTGATAGATCAATAAAAATATCTTATTTAATACATCAATTTTGCTTACCTATTACTTCAGGCTTATGAAAAAATAGAAGAGAAACTGAAGAAATAGTGGTTTATGAAATGAGGGATTAATGGAGACGGTAACATTTTTATTAATGCCTTTGATTTCTTAACGTTTTTATGTATACTTTAGCTATAAAAAATTAATCAGTCTTATTTATTTTTGATTTCTTTTTGTATGCTGATATTTTTATGTTCAAGAGTTTAATCAGATCTTTATTACGTGCACTTTCTTTATTAATAAATCACTATGAATTATTTTTCAATGCACAATGCGAGTATATTGATTTTTTAAAATTTGTATACCTATCGCAGTACCTGAAGCACATTGCTAAATTTTGTGGATTGAGGCTGAGTGACTCATTGAGTTTCACTCTTGATTTGTAAGTATAACTTGGAGGAGGCAACATGATTCTCGTAAGAATTTCGCCGTTATCAGTTGCGACGAACAATGGCAATTATTGAATCACTTTCGCCAACTAGCAATTTAGCTAGGAAATAAATATTATAGTATCATTTCATTAGAGAAACTTCACTATTACAATGTGCACATGGACCGTGTGTGCGGGGGGGCTATTGAGGGGCGACACATCGTGACAGCCACAGGTGGCCCCCGCGCCAGTGTCTCTCGTATCGCGCCTCTGAACACACGTGTACAGATTGTGACGTCACCGTATATTGCACACGATTTTTCAACAGTTTACCATAATTATTATTCTACAGTTTCGTTTGTTAAACTGACCATTGTTGTGTTGATCATAATCATAAAATAATCAATAAAATCTCCATAATGTGACGTGAAAAATAACAAATCATTATAATCATACGAAGTGGTGATTAAGTGAGATCGAATATAATTCTCGTCAAATCACAATATTTTCGCTCGTTTCCAAGAACTTTTATGTGGTAATGTTATTAATAAATTTATCTGTAGTTTGTAAAACAAACTCTATATGGCAGTAATAAAAAATTATAGCATAAAAAATTGTTTCAAGCCGAGAATGTTACCGTTTTTTTTTTTTCAACTCTATAATTATTATTACTGTTACGTTCGATGCTGTTTAAGCGATTCCGATTGCAACGTTACTCACGAGATAGAAGAGAAAGCAATTATTTATTATTAAATAATAATAAATTACGAGATTTATATTGCTTTATTAAATTCTTTCATTAATAGCTCTTTTATGACACCCAAAATAAAATTAAAATACTCGTTGCAAAATAAAAATGAATTCTATAAGAAAATATAACGAGAAATGATTTTTCACTAAAGTGTTGTTTTATTTGCTCTGATTCCTAGTTTCGTCAATAAGATTTAATTAATTGAATTAAGTTCACATATTTCTTTTTATTTCTTAAATATAATACTTGTTTTCGGAAGTAGTAATTAAAATTATAACTTTAAAAATTGATGCAAATGCCCTGTAGTTTATTAAAAAATACCACAAATATTTTCAATTCAAAAAAATAAATTGAAGATAATATATTCAATCAAAACCAAAAAGGTTTTAAAAGTTAGCAAAATCTTTTATTATGAACTTTAATTACTTATCTTTAATTAATTAACCACAGAAGAAATATTTGATAGTGATTTACTACTTTATTTTCTTTCAAACTACTTTCTACTTCTTAACTTGATTTTCAAGTTACTATGTATTATATTTGACTTAAAATCAAGTTGTGCTTGACTTAAATAATATTATTTAGATGTCAAATCAAGTCAAGCATTGAGTTATTTTATACGCAAGTCAAAATGTCAAGCACGATTTTTTTCAATGAATGTCCAACTATTTGACTCGATGGTTGCCCAGTATTTGATATAAGGTGGAGTGGGGTAAGATCGGCGCGGTTTTTGATAAGTTCGACTTTACCATTTATTTTTAAAACTATGTTTCAAATATAAAAACATTATGTTGGTATCATCGTAAAGTGTTTTAAAGTCGCTTTAATATCTAAGTTCATATCACGACTGTTTTACACACTGAAAATGTATGTAGGTCTTAATTCTTAGATCATAAGTCTTAAATCTAGGGATTCGACGGGGATCGAACCCAGTACCACTGACGCATGTAGCGAAGAGAACAAACTGCTCTAACCACTGCCCCACTAACTGAACAGTTTTTTTTGTATCATATAGTTGTACTTATTTATTTGAAGTTTATTCAATAAAATATGTTATTAGATCGTCAAAATGTGATCTTATCACTGATATCTTCATTCTTGGCAGTGTTGTTTCTTTTTTTTTTATTTTTCGTATCTTCACCTCCACCTTCATTTTAGGCTCATTACTTCATCTGCTATTTTATTTTCAGTCATGACATTATACTCAGGATCACTTTCATCTACTTCTACCCATTGTAAAACATCTTCCATTAGACCCAATTTTTTGTCTGTTATATCCGAAGTTCGTTAAATAGAGGTCCGTTATATCGAGGTTTTGCTGTTTATCATGATTTCATGACAATTTCTTGATCTCGTATGCCATTTTGTTTTTAATTTAGTAGACTAAACTTCATATTTAAGTAAACTTCTTATTTGTTCTTTTCGTTTTATTTTTCCTCAATGTAATTTTTCTTTTGAATACATTAAATTCATAACTTTTCTTCGACTTTAAATTAATAATGATGATAGTAAATGTTAGCTTAATTATAACCACTATCAGTGGTGAACTATTTTGGCATGTTTGTAAGGAACATACATAGTTAGTTACTTTAACTACTTATAAAAAATTTGTCTTTAATCGCCAAAACATTGATGTTTTTATTTATAGGTAACTTACTTATTGCATTAAGCAGCAACCTGTTATATTCCTTACACCGTTACATGTATCATAATGTATATGATAATTCGAAAATGGTAATCATAAATTAAAGTTTTTCCCAGAATATTTATGTATCATGCAGACTATTTCGTCTGTTTGATTTATCTAATGTTAATACTTTTTTTGTCTGAAATTTTTTAAAAATTAACTTTATTTAAGTTATTATTTTTTCTAAGAGATATATGCTTAGTATGTATAAAAAAATTTAAAATTAAAAATGAATTATTTATATAGGTATATCATATAGAAAGAAAAATCTATCAATTTATGTTTTCGTTATTATTAAATTATTAAGGGTGTTAGACAATAAAATCGGCAGAAAAAGTACTGTAGTCTGATAACTCATGAATATTACTGTTTGTAACTTCTCAGGAAGTATACAAATAGTTACAATACTTAAAAAAAATACATAACATTCATTGATCTTGATTTAATTAAGGAAAAAAAACTTAAAACGAAAAAAAGCTTTCTGATTTCTTATAGCGATTCGACCACAATTTGCACTATTTGTAACATTAAAATCAAGTTTTCGATTTTTAAAAAATTGTTTTCTCAACAACCGAGTAAAATTTAATCAAATTTTGTAAAATTGCTTTATATGGTTTAAGTAATGTCACTTGAAAATTTGAAAAATTTGTTATATTTTTTAAATAAGGATAAATTAGATTAAATGTTTTAAATAAACAAATTTTAATACTCACGATTGTCAAAATACAGGTTTTTTAAATTGTTACAACTTTCGAATGGTGTTATCAACTATTTAAAAATTTAAAAGTAGATTTAAGATGAACTAAGAAGCATTCTAGTGAATTCGATTGTATGTCGTTATTTTGATTTAATTTCTAAATCCAAGATTTAATTTTTAAAAACTCAAGCTGCGCGCTTTTATATTTTTACTAACGACTTAATGCTAATTAATTATTAGAAGTAAAATATTTTTTAGAATAATAGTGGCCTCGTTTTATGAGTATTTTTGTATTGTTCAAAAGTTTAGACTTAAATAAATGACCAGCAACTCGTGATTCTTTATCTAGATGTTTACAGTTCTATCAACATCAATTCCAAATTCAATATTACAATTTCCATTGTAGTAGCCTTACGATATATTCAAATAAAGTTTTTAAGGGTCTATTTAAAAATAGTTTAGATAAGATAATTGAGACAAGAGAATTTAGGACAGCCGATAATTTTACTCAAATAAACCAATATAATTATACGACTTTGCTTAAAATAAAATGAAATAATTGCCATTTCTAATAACATTATTTATGTACGTAGTACCTATATAACATTATAGGTACTACGTTTTTTTCCTTTTTAACTTGTGTATAAAGAAAATTACGAAGGATAAAATAGAAATTGTTAAAATCGTATCCGGTATTTCATACTAAATAAAAATCCCAACAATACAAAATTCCAAAAATAATTATTGTTTCATTTCTATAATATTACAATATTCCACCTTATGGCCACCTATCTAATCCTTTTTTTCCGGATCAAACATAAATTTTATTTAACATAATGTGTAAAAAGAGCTTGATAAGGTTTTTTCCCTATAACCTAGCTACTAAAAATGTCTAAAAAGAAGTTCTTTATTTTTTTTTTATAATTATCATATAAAAGTGTGATTGTCTATCTTTTTCCTAGCAAGATCACGGGTTGCCTGTTGAAAATAAGTAAACTACTCTTACTAATCTATCCCCATCGTTGTTCCATATAATCCATATCATGGATTTTAAGGAGCTTATTGTAACCGTAACTGTACCTTTTAGTAGATTTTTAAGTAGATTTAATTTTTAAGTTGATAGAAAATTTACAATTTATAGCTACATATTTTAATTACTTACTTAAACGTACTTATTGTCGTACCAAATAAATTCAATTAAATTGTTATTTAATTGTATTTTGCTTTTACAATTTCTTAAAAATTAAATATCGGTAACCGAAATATCTAAAAATAATAGATAATCCGGAATAATTTCATATCCGAAACCGGTATAATATTATTTCTTTATCCGTTACCAGATCTAAAATTTCCCATCCACAACATCCCTAATACATATTATATCAAAATTTAGGAATTATTCTTGCCAAAATTCTAGCATACGATTTTTAGCACAAAAATTGGTAGATCTGAAAGTTATCGTCATTTAAGCTGAAATAATTAGATTTAAGTTTGAAAAGAAAGTTGGCAGAAAAATTGAAATCGTGTCATAAATTTTTAGTAACTTATATTCAAAAAATTTGCATAGAATATTTACTAATACAATACATCAATATATCGATTGTTCTTGAAATGGGTTTTGGCCACTTGCAAAATAAATAATTGCATCGTAAGTATATGCAACATAAGTTAAAATAATTGAAGACTAGACATCAATAAGGGGAGGGTCTTAGTGTAAAGAAAAAGGATATAGACCCGAAAAAGCAAGCTAAGTGCCATTGCCAACAACCTAATACATACATTAACCTAATATATTACTTAATAGTTACTATTGATGATCATATATATGGCATTTAGCCCGTGTTTTACATTGTTGGCAATTGAAAAATGTAAAAAATCCGATATACATATTTGCTTTGCTCTTTCTAATAGGTTGTACGTGAATATAACAACTTTTTATTATTGGTTTTTTATCGTCTAAATTTAAATTATTTACTATACTCAAAGTTTTATTATAAGGACAGAAAACTTATTTCCGTGCTTTTTCTCATATAATCGTTATAACGACGAGCTAACCTTTGTATAAATTATTCAGTTTTAACTTCTTAGTCGTAAGTACTACACATTTTTCGAACTTTGCAAGTTTTTATGATTGAAGAAGCCGATAGCCGATTGAACAGGTCTAATGGTCACGACGTTGTCGTCGTCATTCATGTTTAGATTGGTGAGCAATAACAATACGGTTCTGGAAATAATTCACGCCTAATACAAAATATAAGTACTGGAGACAATGGCGCAGTGGGGACGTGAAAAGTGGCTTTAGACTAAATAGATTTTAAAAGAAGATAATAGGTTATGGACATTAAGTTGTTTGTGGCCACTGTAACATCGCTTGCCTGGAACATTTCACCACCATCGTTTATTATCTGATGAACAATGGGTCATCACCTTGTATATAATCTGCTTTAATGTAATCATCTCCACACTCGCTAAAATGTTCGAACACTTTGTACTTATGAAAACGGCACTCAAAATAAACCCTTGCCAACAAACATCAAGAAAATGAAAACTCGATATGAGATAATTTATTATTTGGCACAATTTCAGTTAAAAGTATATATACATAAATATATCTATCCAGTATGTACTTAGATCAAGTGTTTTTAATTAATTTCAACATTAATAGAGCTTTCTAAAATTATTCTATAGGAAAGTTATTTACTTCTTTTAATTTATGTTGTTCGACGTACATTGACTTAATCAAGATGATCAACCACTTTAACCATAAATGGCTATGAGTACAAACCACATTCGATTGCATTTGATATACAATGTAGACATTATCTTTTCAATAGTTTTTCAATAATTTTAAGACTATAGATGTAATTTACTAATTTTAAAATATTAAAAAGTTAATTACCTATATTTGGTAAATTCAAATCGATGATTGCAGAATCAACATAAGTTACAAGAAAAAAAATTTTATAGCAATTATGGGTATTCCTAGTTGAAATAGATTTTGAAAGAAAAGAAATTAATTAGCCTGGGACTTTGTACCGAAGATTATAAATGTTTAAAAAATCCACTCTGAAAAGAAATTATAGTACTTATACAAACCATAAAAATTTGAACTTAATGGGGAGTTCGCAAGAAAATGGACAGGCTTTGATTAAATCACCTTTGTTACTGTTGTATCGCATAACGTTTCGTCCTCGAATTGGGACTTCTCAGGTGTTTGCTATTAGAAAGGCTTGTATTGTCCAGCTCAATTGCAGGCAGCTATAAGGAAGTCTCAATTCGAAGACCTGTCTAGTGTCCACTTCCGTATGATCTATTCACATTCCTACATCAGTAACGTAATAACGCGCCGACGTTCAGTCGTCGTTCTGAACCAAAGCCATCGTTTGCTAGTTTTAATGGAATAAGCGGCGGTATTATGTTTATCTATCGGTTTTTCTTTTACTACGTTCAGTTATATTTTAAATGGGCTCCCAAATGTATCTGCATTTTATGATGGTCCTTTTGAAAAATGACTTGGTTGTCATAGTATTCATTTTGGATGAAGAAAAGGAAAAATAATTTAAAAAATGGGGTCATGGAGTATGAAAAAACAAAGAAAAATTTTCTACGTTGCTTATAGAATTTCATTTAATTCAAAACTGTGTTCACAAACTGTACAATAAACTAGAAGTGCTTTATTAATGATTGAAAATCCTTCTTATAATTGTCAGCTTTTTAGAACACTTCAGTCAAAAATTTAAAATATTTTTCGAAGAAATTGGCTGTAAGAAAACAGATTGTTTTAATTGATACTTTTCTAAACTTAAACGTGATATGATTAGAGCCTTAACATATATTTTCTATAATCAAGATTTGGTTTTTGTAAAATAACTTGTTTTATTAATAAATAACTATTGAAGATTATTTCGGCAATTACATTTTATTATCCCTTAGGAGCAAATTAAGGGCCCCTTACACGCTCATGCAAATGCTAGTCAATTCCATCAGTCATGCTAAGTCTGACGGATACCTTACCGTCTAATATGATGACTGATGTTTGTATGAAATTGATTGACAGTTATATGGACTTTTTTCTGTTTTACGGGTCTAGGGATTTTCTGTCCGTTTACCACCGCGACCAATGATAGCTATTGTCAGGGCCGTAACTAGGCAGGGGCAATAGGGGCACTTGCCCAGGGCCCAGGGGGGCCCGGAGGGGCCCAAGAAGACCTCGATAAAAAATTATCTCAATTATTTTCATTCGTATTTTAATGAATATTCCAAATCACATATATAAGTAACACCACTGGTGGCTCAGATAGACGGGGCCCAAAAAGGCCAGAATATGCTATTAGAATTTTTATTAAAAAAAAACATATTTATTTAATTCTTAATACTTAATATTCTATTGCACGCACTTAACGCACTATTCTTTTTATTGCTTACAGACCTTATTTTTAAAAAAATGTGTGCAGTTTTAAATAGCACCCAATAAATAAAAAGCTGACAGGGCTAGTGAAGCCAGATCGTGGGATTTCTTTACCCCCACTTAGTAGCACAAACGCCAACAAATTGAGGAGAATAATGCCTCTTCCATATGACACACTATATGCAATATTTGTACCTTGTGCCGCATATAATCTTAATTTAGCTGGTGTTCACGCAGTATCCACAACGTCAGGAATGGTTACCTTTTTTGGCACTATCCAAAGATTATTCAACCTTTTTCTTCTTCGACGACGCGTTGGGAAAATCTTATGAAATTTTTATAATTATCACTGAAAGGGTTTTCAGATACTAGATGGTCGTCAAAGGCGAATGCTATAAAAGCATTGTGCTTGCAACTTTCAGGAGTAAAAAAAGAACTTGAAAGAATTAAAGATGATTTTTCAAACTCTGAGGCAGTGTCAAATGCAAAAAGTTTACTATTTCAAATTAATTATAAATGTATATGTATTCTTCATGTTTGGAATAAAATATTACAATGCGTTGACCGTGCAAATAAAGCCTTACAACACAAAAATCTATCAATAGACCTTGCAACAAAATTAATTGATGGTCTGCGTTGCTCTTTACAAGAACTACGGGAAGCAGGATTTAAACAAATAATTTCGGATGCACAAAAAGTCGCTTTGGAAATGAATCTTGAAGCGGAATTTTCTAATCAACGAACTAAGCGAATTAAAGAAGAAAGTGTTACTAATCTCAACCAAGAAAACTTGTTTGCAATGCAAATGTACAATATTTTTGACATTTTACTTAATGAAACAGACTGGCGTTATAGACAAATAAAAACTATATTTGAAGATTTTTCTTTTCTTTTTGGCTCGTCATTAGAATCAATGAGCGTTGTTGAATTACAAAAGGCGGCGGCAGATTTATCCAGAAAATATGATAAAGATTTGAATAGTCACGAATTAAGCTGTGAGATTGAAAGTTTTAAATTTCAAGTATGTGGGCTGGTGGAAAATTTGAAAGAAGCAACTCCTCTAAATTTATTACAGACTATACATGATTTCGAATTAGTCGACTCGTACCAAAACATCGTTGTTGCTTTAAGAATATTTCTACCCCTACCAGTCACAACCGCTTCTTACGAGAGAAGTTTAAGTAAACTGAAGTTAATTAAAAACTATTTAAGATCGTCGCTCTCACAACAGCGTTTGTCGAACCTGTCTATTATATCAAATTCAACAATATTGGCGCAATACGCTGATGATGTCGCCATATTGTGCAAGGGGGACTGCGTTGAAGTAGCAGAAAAAGTTCAAGAGCATACAGCATTGGTCGACGAGTGGTGTAAAAAATGGAGAATCCGTATAAATCCCGAGAAATCCAAGGTAATCTTGTTCACCCTTAAAACAGAAATAAACCATTTCCCAATAACTCTGGACGGAAGAACAGTACCCAGGGTGGACACGATTAAATACTTGGGTCTAACCATGGACTCCAGACTCACCTGGAACGCACACATCACGGGCCTCACAGCTCGACTACGTACTCGACTTAAGCAACTTAAATGGCTAATTGGCAACAGGGATTTATCCAAGCATCTGAGGCAACTCTTATATCTTCAAGTTGTGAGACCTGTTTGGATGTATGGATGTGAGCTTTGGGGTACAGCATCAAAAAGGCAAATAAATCGAGTACAGGTGACTCAGAATAGGACTTTGAGGCTTGTGACAAATGCTCCGTGGTACGTTACAGGTGCCACTTTGCACCACGACTTAGAAATGCCAGAAGTGAAGGCTGTTATCCAAGACAACTATTGTAAGCTAAGCAAAACATTTGCATCTCACCCTAACCCAACTGTACGAGAAAACCTAAATAATCTGCCTCCAACCAGGAATCAAAGAAGGCTCAAGAGAAAGAGGCATGTTGATTTAGTGGAGGATTAATCTCCACAGTAATAATAAAAGTAAAAGAATGGTTTTTAAAGACCATCAAAGGATGGTAACCTTATTCACGTGACAGGTTAATCTGACTCTAGTCAGCTTCTGCACTGTGTCTGCCCAACCATAATGCCGACTAGGCAAAAAGTTATAACAAGGAGTTAAAAAAAAAAAAAGATCGTCGCTCTCACAACAGCGTTTGTCGAACCTGTCTATTATATCACCTGAATCTAATATAGTGCAAGAAATAGATTATAATAATATAATTGATGAGTTTGCGGAGAAAAAAGCAAGAAGAATGCAATTTAAATAGATTTTTAATTCGCTTTTCTTCATAAATATAAAATAAAAAAAAAATACAAAAAATATGGACAGGACCAATTTAAAGATTCCTTATTATGTGTTTATTTATTAAGTGATATACCTACTAAACTTTAAAAATGCGAAAGAACAGGAACTATAACCATGGTTAGTTTTTTCTCAATTTTTTTTTATTGAGGGGGCCCAATTTGAAGGTCTTGCCCAGGGCCCACAAAATCCACGTTACGGCCCTGGCTATTGTGATGTGATCTTGTGTTCTATCTAAGGAAGCATTCGGTTTTTAAAGAAAGCCAGCATCTGCCTAGGGGTTGTCAATGCTATTTCGCCAGGCAGCATGTCCGTCTTTCCAAGATACTACAGTCTTATGTTGAAAGCTGCCTCGCAAAAGCATAGTATGTGCTCCGTCGTTTCTGCCGCTTTCAATCAGAGACGGCATAATATGTTGGTGTCGGCCTTGCCAATCTTATAATTGTGGTAATTTAAGGTACTATAGCCCGTGTAGAGGCTTATTAGGAGCCTTACGTCTTTTGCCGAGTGACAATAGGTCAAAGGTCCTCTTCTTGAAGTACTTTATTAATGTTTTAGCTTTTTCTTACCTGGAGTATTTCTCTAGTACGAAACCTTTTGTGATTCCACAGAAAGGTTCAGATTCCATGAGGTCTCCATTTTTGGCCAGTTGGTAGGCCTTTTCATTACCCTCTATATCCAAACTAGTGCAAACTAGTTTTTCTTCGGGAGTTATCTCATTTTTCATATAGATATCTACTTTTTTAGTACTATCCATAAACCAAAAATTTATCAATTATCTTCCTAGTGATAAAATAAATAATTTTTAAAGCCCGGTAATCTTTTTTCGAGTTTCCTATATCATATGATATTATGATATACTAGCCAATAACTTTAAATGGAATAGCTAAATATTATATGCTAATCTTTCACTCAGCGCTTTCTTTTCGAATGGTTTATCTAAACATTGCAATCAAAATTTATATGCATTTAAATGAATTTCTATATTATTTGGAGTAGCAAATGTATTCTTCGTGAAATTCTGGGTATGACGATCATTCGGAATGAATGTCTCTAATATTGATATCTTCCATCATTAATATCACTCAAACGGAATTCATGATTCATGGAATTAACACTGACGCTTGCGTTAACGTGGAATGAACGCTTTCATCTAAGCTTTGTGGTCATTTTTAACATTAAATTGAAATGATTTTGTCAGGGATATGGAAATTTTATTTTGCTATAAGATTATAATTTTGTTTGGAAAAATTTGAATTTATTTGTGATAACGAAGTAGAACTTACAATTCCCACATCTCATAAAAATGTGATGTTGAATAAGTGATCCTCTCTCATTTCTTTCAGATCTCTATTACGAAAGCATGATTTATGACTTCAAATTTTTTACTTGTTTCTATGATAGATAATACAGTTAAAAATTCATATAACAACGTCTTGCTAATTTCAATTTGTGATTTTGATGAAATCTTTTAAATGTTTATACTTAATAAATCCACATAGTAAAACTAGAAGCATAATTATCAAATCATTATAAATATAGTTTATATATTCTTGTATCTCCGATTTTTTTATCTTACTTTCCGCTTGGAAACACAGTTTTTAAGCCTCGCCATCTGTTCTCTATACACATAAAGAACGTATAAAATATAATAATATCATGTTATAATAATTCCATGAAAAAATAATTTATGACTTAAAAATAATTTTCTTTCAAAAAATTATCAGTTT
This sequence comes from Sisyra nigra, assembly GCA_958496155.1. Taxonomy (NCBI): domain Eukaryota; kingdom Metazoa; phylum Arthropoda; class Insecta; order Neuroptera; family Sisyridae; genus Sisyra; species Sisyra nigra. The sequence goes on along the minus strand of OY292315.1, from coordinate 17,381,681 downwards.
TTTCTTTAAAACATTGATCAATGTTTAAAAATATATAGCATACAGTTGCGAATAACATGAATACGTATACGTTTGCCAAGCAAAATAAGTTTTATCGAAATCACGTCTTTATTCACGATCAAAGTTTCTTTTCTGTAACATTGTAAACAGTAAATATGTCACAATTATAAATACATATAGTTTATGTATTTCCATAAAATGTTTGTTTTAAATTATGTACCATCATCATTAACTAATTATTAATGAAATTGTTTCTTATCAGTTCCAATATATAGACATTGGTTATCTCGAAGAAATAGAAAAGAAGAAATTAGATTACAACATTAAAAAAAATATTTTACATACATATATCATATTTTTGATTTATTCTTAATTAGTTAACACAAATAAATATATCATTGTATAAATTTTATATTGAAAATATTAAATATTTTATGTTGTTATCTATTGCAGAGGTAGCGAATCTTTTTAATTGTCCGTCCATACAGACATACTTATAAATTATCTTTAAGAACTACTTAATAAACCATTGATACAAATGTGACCCTTTATCGCTTCTGGAGCCAATCAAGGAAATCCTTCAATCCCAGAACCTATTGGACGACATATAAGCAAACAATGGTCGCTAAGGACCTTCGGGTTGATGCGACTTTAAACAAAAAAAAAATGTTACCCAACAAATACTTGACACACATATATACATCGACAGAACACGAAAGACATATGCGCGCCGACATAATCGCGATGAAAAGTACAAATAAATTATTTGAACTGCACAATTGTTTTACCTTGATTGTAAATTGTAATCAAATTCTCAACTAATATTAAGTGCTAGTGTAAAGAATGTAAAATAATTTTTGATTTAGTTAGGTATACATATTATTTAATGTGACACGCAGATACTTTTTAAGATAACACTCTATAGGAAAAGGATATCTTGATATTTTCTTGGTGTTTCGACTCACTAGTTGCATCACTGTTGTTAAATATACGACTTGATTTACGACGAAAATGTTTATTCATTGTGAAAATTGTAAAACGTTGCGATTTTTTAATCGCATATTTGTCGAAAATCGTTTAGAGATTTTCCTAGCGCACATTTGTCCATCGCGATTTTATCGCCGCGTGTATGGCTTACGCGTTTTTGTCGGTGATCCCATATTTTATACTATACGTTAATAAATTATTAAAGAATAAATTATTTTGAACACCATCTATTGACGCAGTGGTTAGAACAGTTCTTTCCGCTTCATGCGTCAGGTGGTACGGGTTCGATCCCCGTTGAATCCTAGATCTAAGATTAAAATTGACCAACAGAAATTTTCTGTGTTTAGACAGTCGTGATATGACCATAGATGTTAAAAAAAAATATTTTGAAAGTGTGGATTGCCGAATTTTAATTCATTTTTATAAATTATAAAATATTTTTTCGTTATTAATAGTGAAGTGTCCATTAATTATGTTCGACGTTTAGAGGGGAGGGTAGGTCGAACTTAATCTTTCATCACGTATTTTTTTTCTGGAAGAAACAATATGAAATTGGGTTACAAATAAGGGGTGGGGTTAAGGGGTTCAATTAAGGAGGGGATAATCGCCAAAAAGGGCCTCACGTAGTTAATGGATGCCTCCTAAAAAAATTTTTTTTGGTGCCACCAAAAAAATTATTGGGGGTCTTAGGTATGCTTCCCCTGATATATTTTATTTTATTAAAGTACTTAGGTTTTCTTGTTATACCTACCTATATTTATATAATTTAATTGTTAACAAATCTTAAAGTATTACTATTCATGAGCTATTTAAATCTAAGAAAACGATAGATATGTTTTTTATCATATTTTTTTAAAAATTAATGAGTCTGATATGATTTAATGTTTGATTTAACATAGATACCAAATATACTTTTCGTACATAAATAACTAATCAGTTTGACTTTATCAAGTGAAGCTATTAAATATATTTTGTTGGCTGGTAATGTCATTGATTGGAGTTATTTATCAATGTTAAAAGATAAAGCTCTCCAACACCAGCAAGAAAGAAAAGGTTGATAAGAAAATTCATCGATTCAAAAACATTTTAGTTAGTTTTTAGTTACAAGAATGAAGACACTGTGACTGTTATTCGAGTAACGTTTTGTTGATTTCTTACGTTCTTTCAGACGGATCTTCTTGCTAATTAAATCAAATACTTAACCAAGCAATGGTGCTTGTATTAAACGGAGTGCTACAGGAGGAATCTCCCGTGGATTCCCGGGCGCTGTTTCATACCCATCCTGTCTATCGGGAAGCTGTTTCGCGACAATTACTAGCCCAATCATCGAAAGTAATCGGTCCTCAAGGACTATTGTACGTAGGACAACGGGAATTAGCCGCCACGACGCCTCATGATAAAAATTTAAACATCCTCGGCTCCGACAGCGTAACAACCTGTATAATTGTCATCGTTCGACATTCAGGTAAGCTTTCGAATTCCAGCCACAAAAATTTATAGTTTTCCTATAAAATTGATTGTATTAATCTACGTTTCCGGTAATGTTCTCGCAAATCAAGGCATTAAATTATCTCAGAAGTTGTTTTACCACTTAAAAACATCATTATATGTAGAAATGTTTTTTAAATGAAGCGAGTACCGTTGAGAAGGCAAGTCGTGTCCGTGCCTGTATCGTCTTTTTGTTTTAATGTTTTTCAACATTTTAATTGGACGTAATTCACACTTGCACCTAACCAACCTGTTATCTTGTGCTCGTCCTCATTAACTTGTCGCATTTTGCTTTTATTTATGTTGCATTATGTGAAACTGGATTAAAATTATATTCATCTGAATATCAATTTGATGGAAATATGTTGTTAGGGAGCGGAGCCGTGGCTCTCGCTCATTTGGATGGATACGGAATTGACGAAGCCGTCACAACAATGGTGAATCGCGTTCAAGAATTGGCGTTGGGCTACGCTGAAGGCCGTATTGAATTGCAATTAGTTGGAGGCTACTCCGATCCGCATCATTATTCTGAAGATTTATTTTATAATATAATGAGTACGATGATTTTTATGTTATTAAAAGTTCGTTTGTAATTTTTTACTTTTTCAAATAGGTGCATTTCATAAGCAACCGGTTGAAATAGATCTTACGTTAGCGTGTGTTGGAGAATTAAATACAACGGTTCGCGGTGGGATTCATTGGCCGTTAATTTATGGCGTTGGTATAAATATTAAGACTGGGGAAATTTTTCCAGCTACATTTCCAGATAAAGGGCCTGACATACCATTGAGACAAGCGCGGCAAATTACCAGCGGTGGAAATCAAGTAAGTGTTACTTTTTCCAGTGTACGATTTTCAAGACGATACATGGGCTTTGAAGTTAGAAAAACTTTTTTTTTTAATAATACTTAATTGCATAACAAAGAGAATATTTTCTTAAGATTTCAAGTAATAGAAGTAAAAAAACTCTTGAAGGCACTTAAAAATTTGTCTCCCAAAGCTCATAGTAAACGAGCTATTCAAAATTTTACACATAAAATCTTTTAGTTTCTTGAATGTAATTTTTTTCTAGCTACATTAGCTTTTTGAATCATGCTGAATTTACCTATTTTTTAAGTATTTTTAATTTTTTCATCAGCGGTTTCTAAACTTTTAACCTAACGGAAGACTCAGAAAAAAATCCTTTTTATGAAACTCCAGGCCAAAATATTACAAATGAAAGACTCCACAAGTTAAAATAAGAATTTAAAGTACTGATTCATGCTGTAGTCCTAACTACATACTATTTTGAATCCATACCGTTTTTTTCTTTTAAGACGAAACAAAAATCGCTTTTCGAATAAACAAACTCCTTTTCTAAAATTTAAACAATGCAACTAATTGTTATAAACTTGATTACTAGCCATCATCGAAAACGACAGTACCTGGTAGTGCCTTAACTTATTTTTTATGCCCCTAGTGCGATCTAATATAAGTACTCTCTTGAAAAGTGGTCAAATCTTGGGGATCGCTGGTACTGCCTTAATTACGATATTGGTACCCTGGCTATTGAATTTGTCATTAGTAGAGATGCAACGAATAGTTATTTAGCCAAATACCGAATATTCGGCCACACTCTCGGCCGATTAGCCGAATATTCGGTATTTGGCTAAAAATAATGTGATACGATTTACTCAGAAATGAAACACCAGATGTACCGAATATTCGGCCACATTGGTACATCTGGTGTTTCATTTCTGAGTAAATCGTATCACATTATTTTTTATTAAAAAAAGAAAAATTTAACGGCAACCGAAATTGATTTTTATTTGCAAAGTATTCGCCTAGATCGGACATTAAATTCATATAAGTAGTGGTTTCTAAACTCAAACCAGGTTTCTACTCGAAGAAAATTTACTCGAATGCAGAAAAAATTGTTTTGGTTCATCATAATTAATTCTCTCTAATTGCTTTTCAATTTTAATTGGTAATTTAAATATATATAATTTCGAATTAAACATTTATTTTGTTACTAGTTGTTCTGGGGCGCCTACGGCGCCCTATTTTTTGAAAAAAAAATTTTGTTATTGTATTGATAACTGATAATGATAACTGATAACTGATAATTGATATTGAAGTTTTTTCTTTATCATACATTGTTATGATCATTTTTCATGAATTTTCATGAATTTAAACATTTTTTTAAACAATCATAGTAGGCATTGAGCGTTACAGAATGAGTGAGTGAGTTAGTGAATCAGTGACCTGGGCTTTTATATTATTTTATTATTATTATTATGATTTAGTATTCGGCATTCGGCCGAATACCGAATAGTAGCCGAATATTCGTTGCATCTCTAGTCATATGCGTTAGCACTAACATACTTATTTTTGAAAATTCGTTTAAAAGGAGTTTAAAAGTTCGCGTTAAATAAAAACTCTTTAACTGGGAAACATTTAGGTTGAACCTGTCGATAAGGTATCCCAACAAATATAAATTTTAACAAAAAAATGATATTTATGAAAGTTTGGAATATTTGAAAATATGTAATTTGTTTCTTTTATAGTAAAAAAAAATTCGTTAAATTCATTTAGAACAAGAAAAAATCTGTCGACATTTCAATTGGCATAACTTATAACCGTTTTTTGTTCCATATGTTAATACATTTACTGCCCAAAACAAGTGTGCTTACGTAAATAAATTTTTATAATTTTTTCAAGGTTTTGGATGTTTATGACTATAGTATGGGAATGTTGAGAATTGGTCCATTTAACTACGACCCTCTTAGAGGAGTTGACTTGTGGTTGGCACAAAGTGATGAGGTGATTTTACAGCATCTAAGTACCGTACCAGAAATCGAACCACCTAATTTTGTGACGGAGGTAAGGAAAAAAATGGAAACCATTTAAACCAATTTAATATTTACTCTGTCTGATTTCAGCTTCGTGCCTCTCTGAAGTACATTCAAGACAATCCATTCCCGGCCGTGACTGTGTTTAGGGATAATAGACCACATTATTACCGGCGAGATGAACACACGGGCTTGTGGACTCCTATTCGATATTAATTCAGTACAGTTTGAAATTGCTGTATATCTATTTTGTTGAAAAAAATGTACATTTTTTCTCTATATATAGCCAATTTAATTTTATACAACTATCATTTGCATTGAAATAGATTTGATTTAACTATTTTTTTAAAGATAACAATTATAATTCATAGTGAATTAAATAATTTAAAATATTTTTTAAACATTGGTATTGTCTCTCAAAGACTGTTATTTCTTTTACAAATATTGTTTAACATTAATATCAATGATTGCTTTCCATTAACACAAAAATTCTACTCAAAATAAGTCATCAAATCTTACAACTAATGTGAAAAAAAAGCAACTGATTTCAGTAATATAGATAATTATTTAAATCTTTGATCGTTAAACGGAAAAAAAAAGAATTTTAATCTTCTAAAAGTTAAACAATATGGATGCTAATAACAACAATAAAAAAAAAGAAATTCGTAAAATCTGTTTTACTTGTAATCTCTATATTTGTGATATAAGTTTAGAAATTGCTGAAAAAAGTCTGGAGGAATTGGTTTTATATATTGTTTTATAAACTATAAAAAATTTAATGTCAAATTATTACTATTTACTATTATAAATTTTACGTGCACGTCATTGTTATTAATATGTTATATTAACCTAACGTGTTTTATTTAAAAGAAAATTCTGATATGTAAATACATGAAATTGCTGTTTTTTAATATATTTTAAACTGACTCTCTTAAAAATTATAATTTATCTTATAACTTTGTTATTTGCATAAGTCTAGATTAATTATATTTAAACTAGGTAAAGTAACTCTCCGTACTCGAAAATGTGATGTACTTCAGTTGCATCTTTTAGAAACGTTTTGAGAACCACTGGTTAAACTTAATAAAGGCCTTGATTTATTTTTGGATGCCTGTAATGTTAATACTGGTATTTTAATATAATCTCTTATATTTTGGTATGTTTTGTTAACGTTTAAAATTAAATGACATTTTCCTACATGCCATTTGAAAAAAAATTATATAGCTAGAGTAGTTGCTTTTTCGTACATTTAACTTTGATATAGTAAGTATTTAATGCATTTTGTCTTGTTCGTTATTTTATATCACACTTTGGTACATAAACCGTTTATTTGAAAAGTAATTCAAGTTTCATTTCATTGTTAATGCAAGCTGTTTATTATGGTATTTTTAAGTTTCCAGTTATTGTAAACTTCAACAGTATCTAAGCGGTATGATTAAGGTTGTTTTCAACACAACTCAGAGTATTTACATACTTTAGCGGAAATTAATTATAAATTATTAATAGAACAACATAGAATAAGTATTTATGAATTTTTGAGGGTTGTACATATCTCTAGCTCGAGAAATTTTGTCACTAGAATTTAATTGTTAACACGCGTTCTTATAAAAAAATTAAACTATGAGCTACGAAAAAATTCAGTGCCAAAAACGTACTTATATATTAACCTAGATACAATCTTAGACAAAAATTAAAAAGGAACGTAATCGTAATATCAAGGACCTTACAATTTTTTCGATTCCTACATATTTCTGTTTATGCCAATAAATAAGATTCTCTCTATATTTTTGCGCAAATAATTTTATACGATATATGAAGTACATGCACAAACATCAAGACGCCGTTTATACATTAAAGCAATATATCGTTAGTGATAGGTGCTAATAAGAATTGATTATTGAGTAGATAGTATACCATAATAAAACTAAATCTCTAAAGCAGCGATCGGGGAACTTTTTTAACCATTACCCCAAAATATTTTTGCCTAAGTCGATATTATCCCCTCGTTTTGAGAAGGAGGCAATCAATGTAGGTAAATGTACGATAAATGAAACATTATTTAATGAATTAATTTACAAGGATAATAAAAAAGTTGCATGAAAATAATAAGTATGTAATATAGACAAAAAAAAATGTTCATATTGGGACAAACAAAACAAAAATCAATTGAACACTTTCCCCTTCAGGTTTTGAAGAATTGATGTTGCTTCATTTTTGACAATAGCTTCAATGTTGGGGCTTTTTGATTTAAGTTTAAAGAATGGGCTGAAAAATAATAACACATTTAAAAATAGCAAAATAGAACAAATTCCTTGTAAACCCCAAAAATTTCATTTTTACCTCATTTGGGGTAATTTACCCCGGTTTCCCAACCACTGCTCTAAAGTCTAAAAAGACGAGACTGATAGCTTATAGCATTATTCTCTATAAAATTCAGTTTATGTAATAAAGCCTTTAGTAAGTTAAACCTGGATTCTCACCAAATGAACATAATATACTTATTTAGTTAATGAAATTAGTAAGTTTTGTCGCGTTTATATTATTGTAAATTCTTGTCATTGACAAAAAAAAAACAACTGTAGTAAAAAATAAATTTAAATGGGAGTTTATGGTAGTATATTATAATTATATTATCATCCTTTACTGGGTAGTAATGATACTGGAATCCCTAACTAAAGAAACTTGAGTGTATCAGCAAAAATTTGCTAAACTAAAAGCGGGTACCCGTCAAATTTTAATACAAGACTCGTTTAGAGCCAGCCACAACATTTTACGCCAATAGTCTTAGCGTCGGGTCCCAGTGTAAGTCCATGATTTTTAAGACCCTTAAGAAGTCATGAGTGCTTTTATCTTTTGGGATTTCAAAAAAAATTGTGGCTACACACGTTTGTATAAACACAGAAATTTTTTGTAATTCACAAATCTAAAATTCACCGGGAATCGAACCGCGTATTATAAATGCATAGAGCAGAGATCTAACTAATATAATTGCCGCGGCGTCACTGTGGCGCTGCACAATCTATCAATTGTAAATATTAAAAGCTTATTGAGTATTGAAACACAAATTTTTCTAACGACTTATCGAGTCATGGTAAATGTTTCTTTCTGTAGCACGTTTAACTCATCAAAGGTCGAGTTTATTGTTATCAAGGCATTTTTATTCTAAATATTATGTACCGCTTTAAAATAATATAGTAACAGTCTTATGCAAATAACAAAGATTCGCAATACTGAGCAGTCTTTCTAATAATAAATTTATTGTTAGATTAGTTTTTAAAACAAATGCTTTAAATTGGTTCAAAAAAATATTTTTATTTAGTTTGTTTGCCGTGTGCCAAACTATTCGTTGTTAAATATTAAATTTTTATTTGTACAAGGTTCTTTGTTCACTGAAACGACATATTTGTAATAATAGTTTTTATTTTGTCTCTGCGAAAAATTCTATCGAAAATTTGTTAGTTATAAACTTATGAAGATCAAGGACAAAAGGGTATAAATAAGCTAGTTGTATAGAAGATATGGAAGTCGATTGACTATTTAACTAAGTTCTTTATAAAAACTGATAAAAATCAATAAATTAATTAACGACAAACTTTAATGTATGTAACTCAAATATATTTAGTATTCATTTAAAGCTAGTAACAATTTGCATAAGAATAAATACGAATTGGTCACTTAGTGGCGTGGTTAACTAGATAGATGCCCTATACGCCAGTGGGCTAGGTTCCTGGGTTCGAATCCCAATGAAAACCCAAGATTTTTTTTCATGGGTTTTTAGATTCAACGGTCGCTAATGACCATAGTAGTTGATGCAACTTTATAAATAAACAAAAAAATACGAATTATACCGAGTTGCATATTATAAAAATTCATGCAATTACAACGAAAGCTTAGCCATTCTACTTTTCTGTTGTAAATATATAATAAGATGTACAATTTCAGAGAACAAAGAGTTTGGTCTATCAAAATAACTTATATCAAAACTAACTTAAAAATTTTAGAAAAAAAAAAACTTAATAGATTATTGTTAGTATCAAAGATAAACAAAAACTTTATATATTGTATAATATTATATTACATTCAAATTAGCGAAATTTATAAAAAAAATAACTTAAAAAAATAAATGCATATAACAAATTATTTCTTATAGGTTATTTTACAATTATTTTGGTTTATTTTTGATTTCGAAAATATACGTTAAAAACGTAATTGTGACACTTGTTTGAATAGGAATCTGTAACGGATTTCTTCATTGTATACCGCCTTTACCAGCTCTGTAGTTTTTAGTTTCCATTCAGTGAAAGTTGTCAAATATATTTTAATTATCTTCCAATTATTAAAAAAATAAATAAACATGTTTAATAAATTAAAACACGCACCAGTTCTTATTCAACTTCCAGGTAAACCAATATATTTTGTTAAAAAAAAAACAGTCATTGTATGATTTGGATTTATAGCTTAAAAAACTTAGTAACATTTTGATTGTATGATTACACTTTGGAGTTTTATATTTATTATATTAGCATTACAAATAGTTTTATCAGTTTAAAAACTTCTTATTTGAGAAATAACCTTGAATTGCGCTATTTATCACTGATTCATTATTGAAAACTTGGATAAAGATCGTTAATGAAAATGTCAACATTAAGATTATAAATATTTATGATTAATTTTTAGAATAAATTTTGTAGTCCTGTTTCTAAATCAGAGGTCTTCAAATTTTTTAGTCTTAGAGTGAGGTTGATTGCTAGCTGAAGATAAAGATAAATTAAGCTTCCATAAAATTAAGTAAAAATATCCATTTTGAGTCTTGAATATCACACTTATTTTCATTTCGGAACTAGCCAAATAAATTTTATGTCTTGGCAGGGTATCTACTATCTTAATACTGCCAATTGCAAATGACATAAAAATCTTTGGAATACCGATTTTTGCTGATAAAGAAATGATAGCTGATAGAATTGTTCTAGTGTTAGTTTAAAATTAGTAATATTCGTTTTTAGCATTGGTTATTACTTATTATTTTCCCCAGGCCCCAAAACATTTATACAATTTTTGCTCTCTACTGCTACGTGATGATTCACAGTTTATAATTACCAAAGTTTAACGCCAAATTTACTAAAAATTAAATTATTTTTTATAGTTACTGTATTGATTTTATGTATCAAAACAAATTAAAGGGGGGGGGGGTCGAACACTTGCAGGCCAGTTATGGCATACGGTCATAGTGTGAGACTGTGAGGACTCCTGTTTTAAACTATTAACTTTCTCAAACTTTGTAGTTATGAATTTATATAAAATTAGAAAAATCTCAGCTTTTCTAGTTTTGAAAATCGTTCATTTCAAGGTTGAATAAAATGATTAAATATTTCAAGAAAATCACAAGAAATGCTTTTTTATGTTCAGTATCTTGAATTGAAAACCCATTTAAATTGTGTACACTGTACAATGTACATACTTTATTTGTTAATAATTTTTTCAAGTTCTGCTGTTTGCAGTATTACATACTTTATGTAGTTTCCCTTTTTATGGCCAGGGTGTTATTTTCTTAAAAGAGAACTATTTTTACCAATTTTGCCATATATAACGTGAATGAAGTAACGGGTAGTCACTAGTATACTATATTTTAAGATCGGTTATCCCCCAAATTCTCCAATATTCTGGGAGGAAGCTACTACTACGATGGATGGGCTACTGAAATAGAACTAGGAAGGACAGCTGTCTCCCGGCTTCTGCTGAACGTCCTGAACTAGAGAATCATTAATTTATTTAGTTGTTTTGGTACCTGGGGATGCCTGAAAAATGCCGTTTTTATGAAATTGTAGATGAAAATATTTTAAGCTCTTATTTTTAGAGCCAAATTCCTGCATATAATCAGTCCTTTCCTTTCGAAAACAAATGATGGAAATTCCAATTGATAACTTTATATTCACAGGAGTCATTTCTTAAGGGTACCCCTCTTTTACGTAATCTCTTGTTAAAGGGTCAAATATGTACCTAAATTTTACAATGACTTAAGTGGAAGAAGGTCATTTAGTGGCGTAGTTGACTAGAAAGTTGACCTATACGCCAGTGATCCTTGGTTCGAATCACAATGAAAGCCCAAGTTTTTTTTATTGGTTTTCGGATTCGACGGTTGCTAATGACCATATAGTAGTCGATCCGACCTTAAATAAACAAAAAAAAAGACTATCTAACATCTATTAACTGAAAGGAATGGACGAAGTTTACAATTTAATTTTTTATGTGCTGTTCAATCTAAAATTACAAAAAGCTTTTTAGCATTACTTTTCCATGCTTGGCTAAGTTGTTTCCATGTGTGTGTAAAAAATATAAAATCAAATAAGTTTTATTCTATCAGGCAGAAATAAATTAAAATATTGAAAAACCTACGAAATCAATTTTGGTACCGAATAATATTAAACAAGAGTCGTTATTTCTGAGATATTAAATAGTCAGAAATAAATTAGTTAGATATTAAATTAGGAGCAATTACACTTTTTAGGATAAAGATTTTTAAAGGATAAAATTTCAATAACAACATAAGAATACAATACTTAACCAGTGGCATAGCGTGTATGCAGAGTGGGGTGGGAAAAGGTGGTTATAGCCACGAAGGGTAAAAAGCAGCTGAATTTATTGTTATTTCAGAAAAACGTTTTATTTTTGGTTATCAATTTGAAACAATGATAGAATGTTCTAGATCCTTTACAGATCTTTTAAATTTGTATAAGAAATATCAGGGATTTGTTCATATTGATAGGTGTTTCATACTACTTACTGACTTTAAACGATTATAGTATTCATTACTAACTTAGCTATAAACCAATCCAAAAAGGCAACAAATGTTGCAATTTTAAGCTATTTTAAAAATATAATATTGATACGTTTTATAATTAGCTCAATTGATTTACAACGCAAATAATTTAAAATTTTTATAAATTTCATATTAATTTTGCGATCAAAATGCTTACAAGCAGTTTTAAAAATTGTTAATTTTATTTGGGTGACTCTAATTGTATATTTACTAAATATTCTCGTTACAATTTCTTAAAAATATTTTTCTACGTCGAGTTAAATGCTTGACTTTAACTTTTATTTTTGGTAAACTTAAAATTGATTCAGCTATCATAAATAAATCACTTTTGTCTTCCACCTCTTAAATGAGATATACTGTTTTCACTTTATTAAAAAGAAGTTAAAATCCAAATTTTACTTCATCGTCATTTAATTTTTAATTTTAGAAAATAATAATAGAAGCAAATTTCATCAATGGAACATTTCTCACGATACTGTACTAAATTCAATTTACGACTTACTTGATCAATACACAAAACAAAAAAAGAGATTGATTAGCTTATGTTATAAACCCGAGCAAGTACTTCTACCACATGGGCCCAAGGCTTTTTTCTATGCTCAAATCAGCAATCCTACCAAAGTATATCAAAGAGTCTATGATAATATTGGTCATGAACTATCCATCAAACATGCTATTAATGAGTGCGATAATATTATCAAAGGTAAAACTACTAATAATTAATTTTTGTTTTAAGTTTTCAATAAAATTTTGTAATTTACCTTTCAGAGTATCAAATGGCGTTAAATTTATTCCTTGAGAATTATGAATGTGGTTATCCTTTTCAAGAAGATGTATGGGAAAATGATAATCTTGTTCTAAACTCATTGGCGACAGGTAAACTAATAACGGAAGAAGATTTATTAAGATTTTGGGACCAACGCTTTGAAAATGAACAAACGCAAGTGGTTGAAGATGTGCGAGAAATTCAAGAAAGTTGTCACAACGAATTCAACAAAGAAATAGAATTTCAAAGATATGAAGATTACTATTGGCAAGGTACCGTTCCATATTATCCGAATGATTTGGTTTTTACGTGGAAAGTAGAAGATTGTTTCAGTGCTCTTAAAGACAGTGTTTATATCCTAAAATATCCGTTTGAAAATAATCAGTGTGATTTTAATAAGTTTAAAACTATCGGTAGAAAAAAATTAAAGTTTAATCCATATATACGTGATCAGAAATTTAAATTTCGCAATGAAAACAGTTTACGTAACGATTCAACTTGTCGTATGAAGCCTTCTGAATATAATATTTTAGGTGAATATAAAAATTTATTTCAAGATTTATATGATTGCCGTGATAATAATTGGTATTTTACAAATAATTCGTCATCTCATTGGAAATCATCAAACGTTTACGATTTAAACGTATTTTCTGAATCAATCATTCTTCCGAAATCTTTAGTACAAACAAGTTTAAACGCTAATTATTGTAAAAATATAAATTTTCTTCAAGATGAAAATCAAGTTCCAACTAAAATAGAAGAACGAGTGCTTGACAATAAATCTAAAACCAATGAAAACTTAGACTACACTGAAAACGGCAACAAAATAATCGAAAATGAAGAAAATAATGACGATAGTAGTTTGGCTCTAACAAATAACGCTAAAAGTGTTGTAGATGTTAATAGTAATAAGATAGAAAAAAAATTAAATCCCGCTCAGTTAAAAATAATTCAACTAATAAATTCGAAAGCAGGTTTGAAAAATAAAATCAATATGGCTCCAACTCCGAAAATAATGCCCGATGCAGCCGTAATGAAAAAGACAACGCCTGTAACTTTGGGAAAGTATGAAATAGTTTGCAGTCATGATAAGAACTATTGTGGTTCTACGAAGAACGTGGTTAGTAATTATTATAGAGAAAATCCGAATGGTTTGAAAAATCAAAAAATACTTTCTCGAAAAAATGACCCTAAACCTAACAAACATTTGATTTATCAAAATAGAAATGTTGAATTTAACCATAGATCAGTTAGAGATAATATTTGTAGCGATGCAACAAGTTATAATAATTTTTTATTGCCATCAAAGACTTCAAATGGAGAAATATTCACAAAGCAAGCTTTTAAAAATAATGCTAATCATGCATCGGGTACTTATGGAAATTCATGGCGACATTACCGAAAACATAATAATAAGAATAATATGGATTTTCAATATCAACAAAAACTAAAAGTGAAGGAAAAACTAATTTCATCTGATCATAAAGGAAAATCAGGCGAACATTTAAAACAAACTACAACTACTAATAATCCGATATCACACCAACAAAAAATCATAGAACATTTACATCAAGATTTTCTCAAGTCAATTGATCAAGATACTGCTGTTTATTACGATTCAACACAGCAGAAGCCGTCCCTTATTTCGAATGAACAGTGTTCTCAGTTTGGTTCGCAAACCCAAACTGAAAACTTAAATAAAAATATGAACATAAAGGACGGAAGTTTAAGTATTGAAAATTGTAAAGATGAAGTAAAAATGCATAGAACAGAAGATATGTTGAGGGTAACCAATATCAAAAATCAAGTAATAGTTAATAACAATCAACTAGGATTTAGCGAAAAAGAAATTATATCCTACCAAATAAAACAAGACGACAAATATAATAAACTTATAATAAAAGAGGATGAATTATTAAAGCAAACTGAGAAACACGATGAAACAAAATTAAAACAAATAGCTGATACTTTTAACAACATAGTTGAAAATGTTCCTCAGAAATATAGTTCAAGTAAAAAACGTAAGGTGTCGAGAAAAACGACAAAGAAATCTTCTATTTTGGTTACATCTATTAAGAAAAGGGATAAAAATAAAACTTTAAGTACAAAAAATACAAAATGTAATTCGAAAAATGATGAAAAAAAAGTAGCGATAGAAAAAAGTAAAGAAATTCAAAAGAATGACGAAAACGTTATAGGAAAAAAATCAGTTTTAAACACTGAAAAAGAAATGTTGGATACGCTATCGAATATAAGCCAAGGACATAAAAAAGATGTAGAAACTGAAAATCCAGTAAAAACAACTACGCAATTAACAATACCTCAAAAAAATAGTTCAACAACGAAAGAAACCATAAAAAATAATTTCAATAACCAAAATGATACCAGAATTCATTCAAAAGAAAAAAAGAAACTAAAAAAGAGAAAAAGAAGTAAAAAAACACAAAATAAGGATAATACTTCAGCCAAAAACAATGATGACAATGATTGGTCAAACATTGAACAGACTAAAATGAGCGATATTGATCAAACATCAAATGATTGCGTTTCAATTGATAAAACTGAACCCAATGAAGTAATCAAACCGACAAACCCTTATAACAGAATGCTTAATAAATTAAAGCTCCAAAATAAAATCAATGAAATCAAACAAAAAATCAACGAAAATAATGAAAAGCGCAAGAAGCAATTTAAACGTGCAAAACCGATAATCAAAATTGAAGAAACTATAATTTTGAAACAGCCTTCATATGAAGCAGAAAAACGATATGATACGTGTAATTTATCCACTTACAATGAAACTGATACAATTCCAACTAACATTCAAATGTTTTATTTTGTTAAGACTAAAAAAGATTTAAAAAAGATGTTGAAAAAAATTCGAGAGTTTCAAGATATTCATACAGAAACTACTCTTGACAGCGAAATAGAAATTGGTTCCTATGAATCATCAGAAAGTAAGGCCTGTAATGATTTATTATCTTTAAGTTCAAATTTATCTTATGATTGTGAAAATGTAGCTGATATCAATTTCGAAGATCAACAATTAATTGAGTACAATATAGTTGAAAGTGATATGGATGATTTATATAATTTAGACAATGTTAAACCCAACAGTTATGATGTTCTACCTAAGCCATTAAAGTTTAGGAAAAACTGCATTACAGAGTTTCTGGATTTATCACTGCTTGCACTGGAAAGCTTTAGTATAGATGTAGTCTAAATATTGTGACTTAAAAAAAAAAAAAACAGAACTTATTTGAAATAAACTCGAATTTTGATGCAAAATTATATTTTTGGTATTTATTTTTTTTATTCCTCACAAAACAATCGATATTTCCAAATTAGTTAATTTATTTCAGGATATACCATATTTCAGTTTAATTAAAACTGTAATTAAGTATCGTAATAAAAATACGATATATCAAACTTTTTATTAGGTATTCTTTTGGATCTTTTCCACACTTCTGCATGCTAAAAAACACAAGAATATAGTTTTCAAAACACAGAAACTAATCTATACTCGTACATCCCGAGTAGAAATTAAGTTAGACATACCGAAAAAACAATTTGCGCCGCATTAAGTTTAATTGTCGCCTTATTAGACAAAAATGAGACAAAACAAAAGTTGGTACACCCATACCTCACTTTGCGTCGTGGTTACGTTCCAAAAAAACGCGACGCAAATTGAAACGACGCAAAGTGAATTATGATTTTTTATATAAAACCATGTAAATATCGAAGATATGTTCCAGGGTTACAAAAATACTAAAATCAATGAAAACAAAATGATATATTCAATTAATTTATACCAACGCAATAAAAATTAACCACTACCTGATGAGTCCATAGTGGCTATTGTCGTAAGTCGGCTTTTTTTCATCAAAAATTGGTCCAATGTTTGCTGAACAGCTTTATTTCTCAACATATAAATTTCCTTGTAGCAATTGATATTCGTAAATCGTAGCTACCAAAACAAAGTGAAAATAAAACTGTACATATTAAAATTTCGTTGATTTTAAGTTAGAAAGGGAAGCCCCGAGTTTTGATGGCATAGCGCAATTGAAAAAACAAAATTTGTGGTGCCATATTTTAGAAAAAAAAAAGGAAATTAAAAAAAAATAAAGATTCGAACCCAAAATAACGCAACTTCAAAAATCTAACGACGCACAGTGAAAATTAGTACTAATTCAGCAACTTCGAAATAACGCAAAAAGAAACGACGCAAAACGAGGTTTGGGTGTATACCGAAAAAAAAACCTAATTGAGTTGTAATACCTAAACTCAATGGCATGACGTAGCTTGCCAGCCTATTGAAATTTCTGGGTGATCACAAAAACCAAAGGTTTGCTCAAAATTAGGAATGCCGTATTCGTAAGTAACTAAGAAAATGTATGGCCTAACTTTGGCAATACATTTTAACGACTTTAAAATAGCTCGTATACATTTTCAAATTCATTTAACAATAACAAAACCAAATCTCAACATAAAATTGATTGCAAATATTTAATCAAATTAAACAATAACAACTATCAGAATAAGAAAATAAGTTGAGAAACCAACGAAATGTTGTGCCATAATTTAAAATAAAAAAGATCTATCTAAAATATGGTGAAATAATTCATTCATTTCACAGTAATTGGGAACGTATACATTTACTCATCTGACGCCGTTCCTAAATACGAAGTAGGCAATTCAAATCAAAATGATCGATATGTACGGTATGTACGGTATGTGAAATATTATCTTCAGTGAACTTAAATACAACATAACATTTATAAATAGCTTGTACATGAAAGGTAATAACAAAATATGACACATTAAAGCTTAAATAAATGCTTTTTATATTAGTTTTACATATGGTGAAAATTGCAACAAAATTAGAAATATATTAAAATTATTTGACTTACCGTGACAGTATGCGGACGTTTTTTCACTTACATTATATATTTAATTCGGACCGATTGATCATCAAACATGCCCATTTAAACATCTATGCATATTTTCGTGAAAGAAGAAATATTTGAAATTTAACTGTTCTGAATTAACCGCCATTCTCAATTACCCTACCTTCCCCTACAATCAACTTTTTATTTCAGAAAAATACACAGTTCCTGTGAGGCGCTTTTAATTAATGTAAACTTTTGCTCATTGATGTACGCTTCTCGTAATAAAGATGATTTTTCAAATAAAGCTACTTTAAAAAATCGTGAACTCAAAATAACACTACAAATTTTGGAACGAAGTGTGTTTCTGTGGGATAAATTACTTCTTCAGCACAAACAAATGAATAAATTTCATTGCAATTTTGTTGATCACTGCAGATCTTAAATAACACAATAAATATTATTAATCCCAAAAACTGCTTAGTTCCGGTAGGATAAATTTTAATCAAATGGTTAAACACATTTTAATAAAATTTTATATAAAATATTCTCAAGTGTTAAATAACATTAATATATACTATTTTGAAAAACACGCAGTAACTTGGGGGGTATCTAATAGGTACCACTTCCTGGAAAAGTATTTTATTTGATCTTATTGAATTGGCTATGAAGTCTCACTCTAGAGTCGAGACTATGGATCTATAATTGAGAAGTTACACCAAGTGGTTGGTTATTCTAGAAATAACCCGGTTCTTGAGGATTTCGCGCATTTTAATCCCTTGGAAAAACATCTCCCGACAAAACAATTCCGTTAAAACTCAAAATTAAGTTAGCTCGAAATTATTTTTCGATTAAAAAACGCGATGGTCACACCCCTTTGGCTATTTTTTGAAAAATAATTTGTGATGAATTTCTTTTTATTTTAGACTCCAAACCTTTTAAACTTCTGGAAAGAACACTGTTGACGCTGTAAACGTGGTTAAAGCTCATATATTTCAAACTTAACTTGACTTTCACAGAATACATTAAAATGAAGAATTATAACTAAGTACATTTTATTAGAACATAGATGTAGTATTTTTAAGAATTGAATAATAAGCAAAACTTCAAGCTATTATTAAAATGTGACTTATAAAATATTTACAATGAAGCTTTCAAAATATTTTTGCAGTTGTTTGTCATTGCAATGAAATGTTGTGAGTTAATAATTAAGAAAAGTGCCCGTCTCATTTTTAATCAACAACTCATCGCAACCTTGTTCCGACATTTCAAATTGTATCAATATTATAACGTACGTAAATAGCGCTCCAAGCATCTGAAACACAATTTTCATTAATTAATTTAATTAATTCAGCCTAATTAGGTTCTTATTTGTGTACTGAAAATATAAGATGTAGATCGATTTCAAACAAACCACAAATGGAAAATTTTGGTTTTCTGCTCATTAATTGCATCAGAAATATTGTTAACTGAAAGAAGAAGAAAAATAATATTTTTGTAGTAGGTAGTTTGGCAAATAGCTCTAGTTATTCTTTTACAAATTATTGTTATCTCGATTTTTAAATTTTACAATTTTGCTATGATAAAATCTACCAAAATGTTATTTTTAAATTCATAAAATATAAATATGAACAAAAGAGATAAATTATGTATCATTTAATTAAATTGAATTTAAAAAAATAAATTGCCTTTTTTAAATAAAAACTTGTTTTGGTCAAATTTTAATGTTAAAGTTTATGAATGCATGCATGGGAAAATCAACATTTGTCAAATGAGAACATAAATAATAAACATAACGATGCTATGAGTGCATTTTTTTTTATTTTCCATTTTAACTTTGCAACACAAAACGTGTTCTACTGACACTTTTGTTAACCTTCCCCGTTTATTTTCCGTGTTATTTAATTATTGTACATTGAGGTCTCGAAATTTCCACTATTGAAAAATGCGCAAAATTATATTTTTATTATTAATTAATGCAAATAGAGTGTTTTGTATATAATATTAGTACAAATAGGAGTAGTAACGTACATTTTGAAAGGAAAACAAATCTATTTCAAGATCATAGTTTATAATTTTTGTTTTGATTGGTTAGTTTTAAATATTTAGATTTGAAAAATTTTCTATTTTTTACAGAAAAATTTAATTACTTATTAAGATTTTTAAGCGACTTTTAACAGTCCCAAAAAAGTATGTAGGTATAGGTATACCTTAGGAATTATAAGTCCAGTCAAATAAGTAGAGATTCACTACTTGACTTGATTTTCAAGCTACATTACATTAAATTTGACTTGAAATCTAGTCAAAATCGAGTCAAATATTATATTGAAATATCAAATCAAGCATTGACTTCGCAGGTTATTTCATTTACAAGTCAAAATTCTTAGCGCTATTCATTTAAAAACATTTCTAACTTGACTTGATACTTGATGAATCCCAACAAATAAGAGTTCAATCTTCGAATGAAATATTTATAAAAGCAGGAAACTTCTTCAAAATCTTTTGATATTTCATAATCTAACTAAAGTCTCTTAAAATTTCGTATGGTTAAGGGTATTCAAACTTAAGCTTTAAAATTGAAATTTTGTAAATAGCTCATTTCTTTTGTTCTTAAAGACATTTTGAGGTATTTGTATAATAATAAAATAATAATATCAGTTCTTGGTCTCGGGCAAGTATCGAACCCAAGACTAAGCGCAAGATAAACATGTGCACAAAGTAAGTACATACAGTTCTTTTATTGTCTCGTTAACGAGAAAATTTAGATTGTTCTCACGGAGGAAGGTATCGATGCATACGATGCATTTTATTTTCTAATTTATTAGTTTAAGATCAAATTTTTATTTTTATAACTTTGCCCTAACACCAGTTTTGATTTTTTTTTTCTATTAATTGCTAACCATAAATAAAATTCGACCCCCATTTAAAAATTATGGTTGTCTTGAGCACTGTTCGAACAGAAAAAAATTAAGTTAAAAACTTAAAGTAAGTAATATAAAAAAGCATAAAAAACCATGAAATCTTGACTCATAAAAATATTATATTGTAATGACTTCAACAAGCTCCAAGTATTTCGAAAACTGTTGCGAATTTTCGTCTACAACAAATATTTCATAACTAGACTATATTTTTGTACATTGCGGAGAAAGCAAATTTTCTTAGATACTTATTCAGTCATACAGGGGTCAATGCCAGATTAAGAGATAAGAAATGATTACTTTTTTAGCATTTTTTGGTTTGATTCATAAATAAAAGTATATAATACAAAATATATATAAACAATTCCAACTTGTTAATAGTAAATTTTTATCCAGGCTTTCTTTTTTTAAACATGAAGTTCTTTTTATGCTAGTATTTTGATGGGTTTGCTTTAAGTCCTGTTAAAATTGTTGTACAATATACAAAAAGTAGCCATAATTGTATATCTACTGTGCAGAACTGGTATCGTAACTGTACGATTCTATTTTCATCTGGAACAGAGCATACATAATATTTACCTACTTCGTTCTTGCTTTAAAATTTCATTATTTGGGGTAATTAATTTAGAACTAAAAAACTAATTAAACACATATTTCACCAAAATGGTTCAATGGTGTCAAGATATTTATAAAAATCGTACTTTTGTGATTATTTCATTTCCTGCGCATTTAAAGACATTCTTAGTTATTTACACAGATATAGATCAAGGTTCGTTTATAGCCCGCTGCACTGGCTGATTGTAAAGTTTTTCTGGAAAGTGTTTTGAAAGCCGACTCTAAAATGTCCGGGTTGCTTTTAGATCCCAGCTCGGGCCTGCATACAACCATCTGTTTTTTAGTGGGAATGCAAAATGCGGGGGGAATTTAGCTGCTTGTGTAAAAAACCGTAGATCTTTTTGCGTTCTAATTCAAAAACGGTTGTCTGTATGAATAATTACCCAAAAATTGTAACATTTTTTTGTTTTAGAACTTTTGTTTTTAAATAACGCTACTTACTTCATACTTCGTTTCTTGATTTGTTACCAATATCAAACTCATTTCAATCGCCTTTTTTAACTTCGAGGCAAAATATAACATCTTTGAAATGATATACGTAAAAATCATTATAGAAAAAACACAGTATAACCATAAAAGTATCAACGCTATTGGGCTACTATTGAAAATACCGTGAAGAAAAGCTTTTACAGTCAAATATCCTGTTGATATAGTTATGATGAAATTAACACCAAAAGTAAAACACATCGTTTTCTCCGCATATGAATTAAGTATATCAATTGAATCCACAAGAAAACTATTAGCGAGCATTAACGATTGCACTTGCAGTCTTTTACCATCGAAATTTCCTTTCATTCTTTCAAAATAATTGTGAATATAAATGATAAGACCCTCATATCGATATGCTACACACAAACAGATGACAGAAATATTAATTTCGTTTAATTTCAAAACAATTATAACAATCATTGAAACGATATACGGCATTACTATTGTAGTTTTATCATAAATACTAACAATTTGCTTCATTGGATTTATAGCTAAACCACCACTCAATAAAATAAGAACAATTATAAACCATATATCAATTTGTAATTTATAAAATTTCACATGAATAACGTTTGTCTCAAAATGATCATCAAATTTCTGAATTAGTTGATGTATTTGAAATAATTTTGCTCGTTCATGAAAGTATATTAAATAAATTAAAAAAGCACATAAAATGAATAAAAGATACGCCATTTGAGCGTTTGTATACATCATTCTTTGCCAAAAACATGCACGGTGACGTTCAATTAATGGACGATAAATTATCAAACCATATAATAAGATCATTATTATGATGCCACTATTAATTAAATTCCAATGCTTCACAATCAACTTGGTTTTTTTAGTTTTCTCATTCATCACAACAAAATATGGAGCCAAACCAAAAATTTGCAACAATAACGTTAATGGTTTTATCGAAACAAAGTGTTTTGTCGAGTTCATTATTAATTTCAAATCACAACTACTCTAAACATAAAATATGCTTTTGCTACTGTGAAAGTGATTGCAATTAAAATGTTACCCGTACTGTAAACTACAATTAAAAACAATTTTTATTTGGTAATGCAGTTCATTTTCAAACGTTACCATTAGTGATAAAATTCATAACATACCATTAATTGCATAATTAAATTAAATTTAATTTATAAAAAAGCACTAAATTTTTTATATAATAAAAGTATGTTGAATAGATAACTTTTATATAATGAGTACTATGAGTGAGTAGCTTTTATACGGATTCTAATTAGTTTATCAACATTTGTCATTTATTATTTATTTTAATTTATAATGCAACTTTCCTGCTAGATAATAATTAGGTCGTTTGAGAATTGTACTGTGCTATATGTAAAAAGGGATGGAATGCATCTTTCTTTTTCCTTATTCTTTTTTTATCCATAAAAGAACTATAAGTATACAAATTTGTTACGCTAAAAATAAATATCTGCTGCGAGGCGTCACAGTACTTTCTTTTACTTTCAATTATGAAACGCGCTGTTGGTATAAGTTGTATAAAATATATGAAATATAAGCACTTTATAACTATACATATAAACAGAACTATATATGCATACAACCTATTGTCAGGGCCGTGCCTGACGGGCGTTCATTGCGTGCACCGCACGCAGGCGGCCGAAATTAAGAGGCGGCCAAATCGTTACAAGTTGTTTACTGGGCAAAAATACAATCGGTTTGTTTTCATTAAGATACGAAGTAAAAACAGTTTCTCTAATCTAATCTATCTAAAAAGAGTTTCTCAGAAATAAGAAATGTATAAAAACTGATTAGGTCGTTGTAGTATTTATATACCTAGTCATGCGTCTGGAGAACGTAGTTTTTCTAAATTGAAAATCATAAAAAATTACCTACGTACTTCCATGACGCAAGAACGTATGAGCAATCTTTCAATTATCGCGATTGAAAGTGAAATTGCTGAATCTTTAAATATTCACGAAGCAATTGACGATTTTGTCAGTAAAAAATCCCGTAGGATTAACTTTTAATATGTACTTTATTTAATAATTGCTTCGTGAAGATTCAGCAAATTCACTTTCAATCGCGATAATTGAAAGATTGAAAGATTTCCCTAACTAACCGGTAACCTAACCGAAATAATTTTATGAAACCGGTTAATTAACCAAAAACCTTTACTATTTTCAATATCAATAAATAATACGTAAGATTTGATTTTTTAAAATCAAATAATTTTAAATTGTCACTGAGCGACACCTAGGATTTTAAATTATCGTATTCCTATGTTCTTTATGTTTGATAATTTTGTCTGTGATTATAATACCAATACCATAATTACTTTTTTTCATGTTATTATTAAAGTAAGTAAATTAATTCTATTTTGTATACCTCCCAAGTTGCAAGTCAGCCCAGATCTGCCATTGGCCACTGAGCTTTGTTATCCTAATATGTTAGTATAGATTTAAGGGTTATTCCTTGTTCTTTATGTTTGATAATTTTGTCTGTGATTATAAAACCAATACCATAATTTTTTTCATGTTATTATTTTTGTTTAAATTTTAAATAAAAAAATGTTTATTTTGTGCATTTCTTTTTCTTAAATTTCATCCAAACATATAAATCTCATAAAACCGGTTTTTAGCCGGTTTTTCTTTTCAGAAACCGGTTTTGGGAACAAAACCAATATTTTTTTTCGTTCTCGATTTCGGTTAACCAAAAACTGATTTTTTTCCCGGTTTGATGCCCTGTGTATAATAATAAACATTAAAAATTAAAGTAGTTTTTTTTAATGTTATCCTGGGGGCGGCCATACAGACTGGCACGCAGGCGGCCATATACCCAGGCACGGCCCTGCCTATTGTATGTACAATGTACATACATGTAACATATACGAATTTACAACCTTCACCCCAGAACCGTCCTTATTCGAATTTTCCCAGGAAAAAGTTTCAATTAAAAGTTGTAACCATTAATGAGTCTAAGAACTATAGAAAGTTTAAAGAAAATCGTTGGAGTTGTTTTCAAAAAAAGCTCAAAAACTCCTAGAATAAAGTGGAGCTTTACGTTAACCGATTTCAACCAAAAGCTTTGCGGCACAACTAGACATAATATGAAGGCTAATTTCCAAGTTTGGGGAAATTCGGATAAAGCTTTCGTTACGATATGGCTGTCACACACACACAGACATGTTTCTAAAAACTATTTTTTGGACTCAAGGGACCTCAAAACATATATTTCCGGTAAAAGCACGACTTCAAAAATTCGACCCGTTTGCAATATTTCCTATATTATATAGTACAGCGGTCGCCAAACTTTTTGACCTCACGGACCAGTTAATTCATAATTTAAATCCCGCGGACCACTAATAGGATTTTTTAAGTGTTAAATATATTTATAAAAAAAATTGTGATCAAAGAACACATAAAATGTACCTAGTTAATAAAATGAAACTATTAATAGTAACCAAGTTATGAAAGCTTTATTAATAAACCATAATAAAATAAACAAAATAAACAAAAATTGTACAAACAAAACAATTAAAAGATGGTTTAAATATATCAAACTTTTAGCGTTATACATTCCTAGTGTGATGGATGTTCCTGCTTACTTGAAATAAGATTATGGATATTTGGATCCAATGTTGTTACTGCAAGACGGAGAACTGCATTTATTTCAAGCCGAGATCGGTACCGTGTTTTGATGACTGTGACAGATGAAAAAGCCTTTTCACATAAATAAGTTGTGGAGAATTGAATCAGAATTTTCATCGCCTGTTCACTAAGCAAAGGGTATTCACTTTTTATGGAAAGCCAAAACTGAGGTCTTGATAAGGATGAATGAAATTTAAATTTGAGAGTTTCGTCGGACGATAGGTCGATGAGGCTTTCTTTTAGATGCATGCTTAACTTACTATCCTGAATGTTCGCTGCAAACGGATCTATTATCCACATATTACCATGTCTGGGATCTTCATTCTTTGGGTATTGTTGGCCAATTATTGTTGGCCAATATTTGGGTATTGTTTGGTATAATTGGCCACGTATTGTTATGAATTGAATCATGTTTTAATGCATCTTAAAACATAACTTAACATGATGAGTAAGTATATTCCACATTTTTCTGCGGACCAGCGAAATTTTCTCGCGGACCACTAGTGGTCCGCGGGCCCACCACTTTGGCAACCGCTGATATAGTAGGTAGTAAAAGAAAGTAACAAGTAAAAATTTATAGTTAATTCAAGGAATTGTATCAAAATCAAAATATTATCAGATTCTAGTTTTTCAAAATACATAGGCCAACGATTTAGAAACTTTTTTACTAAAAATATCTTCTTATGTTTTTAGGCTGCTGAATCTATAAATATGATACGTTACATACTTAAAAAGCTGCATGTTTCTAGCTGAAAGTCTTTCAGAAACTAAATTAAAGAAAACTCCCTTGCTAAACCTGACAATAGTAGTAACATAGCATTTTATTAGGCCAGATTTGGATTCAGCTTATTAAAATACCTAAGCTATTAAAATTTTCAAAATTATTATTTTTACTGACCTGTGGTATTTTTCCAAGAACGTTTCTTTTTAACCGACTTCAAAAAAAGGAGGAGGTTCTCAATTCGACTGTATTTTTTTTTTATAGAACAAAATTTTGCAATTGGTGTCAGTCAAGCTTGATTAAAACCTAATATTTGTTACGATTATCTTTCTATACTATATATATATTATATATACTGTTTTCATTTTTATTGGCGTGTTAATATTTTTATTACTATATAAGAAAACGTACCTCAATAGTATTATACCTATATAAACACCTACATAAATAAATAGACGCTTCTTAGGTAATGTTTTAAGGATAAAAGTGCTAGCTTTTACAATGATTTTACATATTATCTTTTATACAAAACAGGATCTTCAACTTGCGTTTTTGAATCTTAGGGTTTCCTTAACAGAGGTTTTGCAAGTGGTCACTTTTTACTCGACCAGAACATACGTAAAATGAAAATAATCTATTTAAGGAGTTAAAAGAAATATAACCACGATCAGCTATTTTATTATTCGTTGCCTTTTAAGAGAGTAATTTTCAAAGCGAAATTCGCAACCTCCAAGATTTCTGCAAAAATATTTGGAGGGTCATAGATAAAGGTAATTTCAAAAATGAGATTCACTACTTAATTTTAAAGTTACTTGATTTGATTTTCAAGCAACATGACCTAAATTTGACTTAAAAACAAGTTTAACTCGTGTCAAATAAATAATATTTAAGTGACAAATCATGTGAAGCATTGGTTTGCAAATTATTTCATTTACAAATATCAACGATATTTACAAAATATCAAGCTAGGTTCATATTAAAAAAAAAAAAACCAACTACTTGACTAGATAAATCCTTATAGTCGTAGAATATCCATCCCTAATTTAAATGGCCTAGCTTTCCACACCATCTACCTATATGTTTTTCTACATACACATATTCGTCTTTTAAATGCTTATGTACGAAAAGAGTCGCAGACTAAAATTTTGAGAAACGCTGTATTTTGATGTTTTTATAAAGAAAAATATAGATCATTTGAATAAGAAATAATTTTTGAACTATTTTAACCGCTACTTTAACAAAAGTGTCTTTTAATGAAACCATGATGTCGAAGGATTCTAAAAAATGTGAGTTTCGTAAAAGAGCTGAGATTTAAAAAAAAAAGCTTGTCAAAAGTGACTCTAAATAACATAATAATTAATAATTATTAATGTTCTGTTATTTCTCTTAGTCAATAAGGTTACCGAGATAGAATTTCATTTGCATTACTTCAACCAAAACCCATATCTTTGTTCTGCTATAAAACTAAATTAGTTCTATTGTATGTTGTTTTTAAAGTTCTTTTAATTTTATTTAAGATACTTTGATTTGATTAATTCTAAATAAAATTATTAAGCTGAAAAAGTTTAATTTCAAAATTTATTGTGATTCAAAATGCTAAGATTAACTTCTTAACATAAACGAAAGACGTACCCCTAAAAATGTTACCCCAATTTTTAGTGTATTGATTTTTTATTCGTTCAAAATGTTTATTTGAGGTTCTCTAAGTTTTTCACATTTTATAACGTAATCTTCACGTAAAACCCAATCCAATCCAATCTATTTATTTATTTACACATATTTTAATATTTCAAACTTCTTCCGCTAAACCGCTCAAAAGACAGAACCAATAGAAAATCCTTCTTTTCCACCCATTTAAAATTCACTTAAATAAATAAAAAAATTATAAGCCAAAAACATTGTTTACATCTCATACACAGGGTGACACAATATTATATAGTTATATACTCCACCCTTTTTTTTCAAAGTGGCAAAAATTTTTGAAAAAATAAAAGTCACATTTTTAACTAGTTTTATTCAGTTTTATTTTAGTCGGAAAGAAATATTTTTGGACCATCATTGTAGAAGATACAGCATCAAACTACAGCATCAAATGTTCTAGTATAAATTTTTTGAAATATTTCTAAACTGCTTCTTCAAAAGGGCTGATAATAAAAACAATGAACATTTATTTTTAAACGTAGATAATGTTTTGGAAAAGTTATAGTAATTTGAAGTATCAAAATAAAATTTCGAACTAGCTAATTTTAATGTAGAAATGTAGAAAATCAAAAGTTGGTTGCTGTATCTTCTAAGATAATAGACCAAAAAATATATCTGCTTCATTTAAAATAAAACAGAACGAAAACGATTTAAAATATGTATTTAATTTTTTAAAAATGTTTTGCCATTTAAAGAGGGGGAGCGTATAACTTATGTCACGCTGTATAGATATTGTTATGCACAGCATATAAAATACAGCATTTACAAAAGTAACAAAACATAAAAATTACCTTGTATTTTAAAGTCCTTTCCTTAATAAAAGTCAAGCACAAACTAACAATAACTTTAAATTCATCAATTGTGCGTAGTAATTTTGAAATGGTCACCGTAACGATTAATAAAGATGATAAAATATACACCCATAAAAGTATTAGAACCCACGCATTGATTACATACATCCAAGTAGATTTTAAAATATATGTTTTTGCAAGTAAATATCCAGTTGAAATTAAAAATATAAAATTGATTGAAATCATGAAAAGAAGAGGTATGGAGGCGAATTTATTGAAATTTTTCAAAGCATTATTTAAAATGATATTTGATCTGATTAAATACTCTAATTTGAAACTATAAGGTTTGAAAGGGTACTGAAAAAATACACGTTGAAGCATTGAAGTCACTGCTTTATAACGATATTGTATGCATAGGGATACAATTGATATATTAATTTCAACCAACTTCAACGTTATGGAAATAAAAAAAGCATATAAAATGGCGAGTGGGAAATAAATAGGATAAAGATACAGTAGGTCGACTATTCCGGGAACTACAAGGAATCCCGATAAGAAACCAATAAAAATAATAGTATAAATACGTTTTTTTAGTTGGTTGAATTCAATGATACAGTTTAGATTGTCTAAATCGTCATCGGCTTTAATAATCAATTGGTGCACTTTAATCAGATATGATCGTTTTAAAAAACATACCAAATATAAAATACAACACTGAGAAATAAATAAAATATACGTGATTTCAGCGTTTATGAAAAGAATCCGAATCCAGAAACAGAATTTCTCAGTGTTAACTGGCCGAAAAATAAAGAACCCGTAGAAAAATAAAGCCATTGCAAAAAAAGTGTTGGTTAAATTTAAGTGGTTCATTACAACGTGTTGTTGGTTTGACGATTTGGTCACAAAATACGGTGCAAGACCAAATATTTGCAGAAGTATAGTGATTATTTCAATTGATTTCAAATGCTTAGATTTTTTTTGTAACTCTTCCATGGTCGTTTAGAAAAAAATATTTTTATAGAAATTTTATGAAATTCACAAGTATGACTTCACACATAAAACACTACAATAAAAAGAAATTTAATTGGTTTAATTCAGATTAATAGAGGAGTGCTTATAATGATTTCATGTGAAAAGTACATAAAAAAATTCATTTCAAAATAACATCATGCCAATAAATTATTTAAGGTACGATATCTACCTATATCTATAATTGTCGGCAATTACGTTGAAACTTTTTTTTGTTTCAGCTAAGGTAACGAAATATAATACATCTACTTTGATGAAATTGTCTTTGATTATATTTATGACATTTGGTTTGCATTACCGTATTTTACGAATTATAAGACGCACCTTTTTCCTCGAAAAATTTCCCCCAAAGCTCAAGTGCGTCTTAAATTCGAAATTAATATATAAGTACATGCCTAGTATTTGATTTAAAATTCCTATCAGCTTTAAAAATTGCCATAATATATTTGATGCCATGGGAAACCGAGAAGAAAAGTTCAGATGTTGATTTTTAGGGCTTTTAAAGGTCAGTTGGATTCCATTAAATAAAACATTTTCTAGTATGTCTTTGTAAATTAACCATGAAAATGGTAAAATACTATTTATTAAAAAAATTTCTTATAAATTATGGTGTACCTTAGAGTTTGTGAAGTACGGTAAGGAGCCATTCAATTATTACGTAAACACCGACGGGACGGGAGGGAGTCTTTTATTTGCTTACTTTTGATGACATAGGGGCTGGGGGGGGGGTCTAGATGGTGATTACGTCAGCAATGAATATTCATTTTTTTTGCAAAATTTAGTAGATTCTAATTCAAACAAATATGGTTATCCTATAACAATTGTCTCTGCTTGATAGCGAAGAGTATATGCAAGGATTCCCCAAAACAATTGATATTGCTTAGGTACTCGCTCTCGAACAGAAAATAACCAATGTCATCGAGAACTTGGAGTCATAGATTCAAGTTTCATGGACTGAGGACAGATAATTTTAATTTACTAAATTTTAAATTTAAAAAAAAAAAATTAAGATCGTTTATAAGTTAAATCTTTTTAAATATGTAAAATTTACGAATGTTAACAATTGTGTTGATAAAATTTATTCAATTAATATTTAATATTAGTTGTGCAATAAATCAAATTAATAACAATAAAGAAACCTGAATAGATTTAAAACATACACACATGTTTAAGTAACCTTAGGAGGGGAGGTAGGGTTCTGCTGATTTTTACTGACAAGGGGGAGGGAGGGGTTAAAAACCACTAAAATTCTGCTTACTTAATACTTGAACGACCCCTAACTACGGACAATCGTCTTATTTTAATTCCCTGTCTATGTCTACCATCTATACAGACTACGTCTAGCCTATGTTTGTGCCCATTTATGTTTACCTCTATTAACTTCCACAGTTTTTAAGATTCCTCAAAAAATGAAATTATCGATTTCAAAAATAATAGGAGTATCATATATGTAGATAAATAATAGGTAGGTACAATATCAATATGAAAAATCAAAATAAACCAAATTATTGTGAATAAAACCTATTAATGCACGATATAAAGTATATACGTCAATATACGTAATATACGTTATAATGTATAACGATTTCAGACTTTAGTTATTGGTATAGAAGTTTAACACTCGAAATTGGACATTAATTAATAAATCAAACTGAACACTTAACAAACCAAATTGGACATGTTTCTTATTAAGTGTTTATTTACATAGTAATTAAAGACTATGTACATGTACATTTTTACCACCATATTCACCAATGATGAATGTTTTCGAAGAGTTATTTTACAAAATTAAATTTTCTGCTAAGAATTTGTTGATGGATTCATCAAACTGTTCGAAAGATGTTATAATTCAGTCTATTATCTCTGCGACTTCTACTAATTTTTATAAATTATTTTATGAATATGTACCTACATAAAATAACCAGCAGCTGTCGTAAAATAATATTTATAAATTAAATTGACGTGTATACCTTTATTTCACAACGACTTTCATCAATAATCTTTAACATCTACATATGTAATACAAACACCTAAGGAGTAAAGTGTCCAAATTGAATTGTAAAATGTCCAATTTGTAGTGTAAAAATAAACATATTTTGACATATTTTCAATATATTTCTTAAGTAGTTTGTGAAATAAAAAAATAAATGAAAGTAGTTTTAATTTTACACAAAATTTTGTGGAAAATTTATTTTTTTGTTTGAAATGTTCTGGTATATTATATATGGTTCCCGGACATCTTGAGCTATACTTTAATTCGGGCCCTTCACAACTGGAACCGAACACAACTGAAACCAGCAATTCAGCACATTTTTAACTGGGACCATAAATTCGTTTTATGCAAACGTTTGTTACCAATGAAATAATGCAATTACATCAATTACATGCTTAGACTTTTTATTGTTTTGATATTATAAAATATTTCAGTTTGTTGGGTTTATTTTGATAGTTGTGCCTTGTGTACAGCGACAGCAACTTTAAGATTTAAATTAATATTAATTGTAATATACTTGTGATGAAATTTGAACTCCACACAATAACATCATTGCATTAGCATACATGAAGATTTAGCTTTTACTACTAATTAAATAATCAAATTATAATTTTTAAAGTCAATAGTTTTCTATACTTACCATAAAAACCAACCAACTTTTTGTCTGGATTCTTGTATTAGTAATAACAGCATAATTAAAAACCAGTGAATGGTCCCAGTTGTTAATAGTTTCAATTGTTAATGGCCCCAATTTAAAATAACTATCCGAGTTCACAATGGATCCAGCTATCAATGGCCCAAGTTGTGGAGGGTCCGAAATATCGTATGGCCGCAATTATCTGCTTACCATTTTTTTATACTATGCAGTTTATAAATTAATGGTTTATTGATTTTTTTACATTTCTGTGTAGCAAAAAAAATTTTCATCTACTTGAACTTAAGTACCTACTTAAAACAAATAAGCTAAAAATTCTGATATTGCTATTTTCAAAACTTTTTTGTTTTTAGTTAGGTTAGTACATTTTTACTTTGAATATAATAGAATTTTTTTAAGCAGGTGAAAAATTCAAAATATTAATTTTAACTAAAAAATTTTATTTTGTGCTTTCAAGTGAGTGTTTTCTTTGTGGGAGAATTATGACGACTATAATCTGAAATGTTAGGACCTTTTGATATACCTATCTATTATTAAAAAAATTTCCAAAAAAAAAAAATCACAATGCCATAAAAATTGGTAGGTATAAGATTTCGAAATGTTAAATAAACAGAAAAATGTAATTATGTTTAAATATTTTAAAAAAATACTTAGAACATAATTTTTTTTCTTCGGTGTTTTACGTCGCTTTAACATTTAAGGTCATATCACGACTGTAAAAGCACAGACACTTTCTGTTGGTCAATTTTTCTTAGGTCTAGGATTCAACGAGATCGAACCCAGAGCCACTTGACGCATGGAGAGAGCAATTGCTCTAACCACAGCGCCAATAGGTGGTTTAAATTCTTTGGTATAAGATCTAAATATGATTTTTTTGTATCAATACTAAAAATTATGATACTTATTTTGAATTTAATACTAGTTATTTTTAATCAACTTACCTCTGATCTAATTTCTGGAAATTTAACCGTAGTGATATATTCATTAGTAACTGTTACCAATTCTAAATGACTAAATACAAGTCTTGACAAATAAATAGTAAAAACACCCAAAGAAACAACTGGATTGATTGATAAAACTATTAATATAATTAATTCTACCCCAATTTCCACAAAAGACTTTAGTATATATAGTTTTGTAAATAAATACGTATTGCCTACAGTTACCACAAAATCAAAGGCAAATATCATCAAAAGAATTACTTCTGAATAGTTGAGTAATTCAGTAATAGTATCCATGATTAAATTATTTACAATTGAGACCATTTGAATCTGATATTTGTTAAGGGCCAATTCTTGTCCAAATTGTACTGATTTTATATGTTCAGATAACGTGTCATAACGTTGTGTTATACATAAAGCAATTCCACAAATATTTAGCTCCGTCAATTTAATCGCAAATGCACTGATTGTACCTACTATAATTGCCAGTATTTTATTATCATTAAACACTGTCATCAAACCAAATATTGGAAATATCATAGAACACGATGATAGAAAATAAAGCGTAAGAAGTATAGCAATATTTCTTTTATTTTCACCATATTTAATTTTAAAATTTATCTGTCGTAAATGAGAGTCAATATTTTCAATTATTTCGTGACATTTAATAACTTTCCTCCGATTGATAATCGCTAATAAATACATAGAAATTAGTAAAATCCAAATAACGCAGTAAGTTAATTCAGCGTCTAAAACCAGCAATTTCAACCAATAGCACCCGAACTCAGTAGGAAAAGGAAAATATATAGCCAAGGCGTAAATGAAGAATGATAAGGAAATTGCACTGTTGATGAGATTCCAGTTGTTCACAGTTAAACAGTTTGACTTCGAATCGATAAAATAAGCACCCAAACCAAATAGTTGTAAAAGAAATGAAATGATTTTTATTGATTTGAGATGTTTAGAATTTACGTAAGAAATTCCGATTTTATTCATTGTGAATTTTAAGACAATTTCAGTTTGAATCCTTGTTATTAACTGAAATATAGTATAACAAAAAGCTGCGTGTTTTTATTCTTCTATACTCGATTGGTAAATGCATTGGTAGTATAATTATGTGCTTATTAAAAATTTGATCATGATATAATATGAATGTAATGTCATTAAGTGATGTGATCAATTTCTTTTATCAAGAATATCGCTAACTTCATACTTTTAACTTAAACGTAGATAAACATAGATTTACTTGAATTCATAAAAACTCATGTTCAATAAATGTCAATAGAAAACATTTGAGTATACAATTAGTTTGCGATAAAAGTAGCATTTAATGTACCTATATAGGTGGTACTCAGAATGGATACCAAAGGTGTCCCTCTAAGCCCTAAGGCAACAATTCACACATTGCCTTCTCATAACACGAAATCGGTATAAGAAAAAAAAAATTAATAATTGATAATTTTTATAAAAACTTTTTTGAATTGAAATGAATTTTAAAAAAAATTAATTTTTTTTATTTTAACAAGAATTAAAATTGAAAACATTTGTAAACAACTAATCAGTGCTCAAAATGAATCAAACACACAGTTAATCGTTCCCTGGCTCGCTAAATTTACCATTAACCGTATTTTACAATTTTTGTAATTTCAATTTTCATCCCTGAAATTTAAATATAGTGAACTCTCGATAAATTGAACTCTTCGAACTATATGTCTATAATTAATCTATATAATTATTGCAATTGTTTGTTGTTTGTTGCAATTGCCAATCAAATTATTTTAATAAATTGTAGAGTAATTAACTATTAAAACTTACCTCCGATCTAGTTTCTGGGTTTGTAACTGTAACTATATAATTGTTGGTCGCCGTTACCAATTTAAAATAGCTTTTATTAAGCTGTGATATATAAATGATGTTAACAAGTAAAGAAAACACCGGGTTGATCGTTAAAAGTGCCAACAATCTAAACTCTTCTTCCATTCCTTGATCCGAACTCATTATATACAACTTTGTAAACAAATACACATTTAATATGGTTTTTGTGAAATTAGTAGTGAAAAGTATCAAGAGCACTAATTTTGAATAGTTGATTAACTCAGTGATTGCGTGTATAATTAAATTATTTATATTTGCGATAATTTGAATCCGATATTTATTAAGCCCGAGTCCTTGTCGATTTCTGACTGAATTTAAATTGTCTGCCAATGTTTCATAACGATGTGCTATACATAAAGATATCCCACAAATATTTAATTCTGCCAATTTTAAGGTAAACGAACCAATTGCACTTATTAAAATTGATGTAAACCTATAGTGAACGTATTCTTCTAACATGAGATACAACGGATAAATCATAGAACACAAAGAAAGAGAATAAAGCACAAAAAGTATTCCAATTCTTGTCTTAAGCTTGCCAAACTTATTTTCAAAATTTAATTGCCGTATATGATAGTCAATATTTTCAATTACTTCATGACATTTCATTATACGTTTCCGATATATAAAAGC
The DNA here is from genome assembly GCA_958496155.1 of Sisyra nigra. Lineage (NCBI taxonomy): Eukaryota > Metazoa > Arthropoda > Insecta > Neuroptera > Sisyridae > Sisyra > Sisyra nigra. The sequence continues at coordinate 17,345,925 of OY292315.1, read as the reverse complement.
CAATAAAATTACAAAAATCTTGATACACCAAAACAAAAGATAGGTTAACTCTTCATCCAGAATGATTAGTTTTACCCAAAAGCAAACCACCTTTAGGGGATATGAATAAAAAACAACCAAGGCGTAAATGAAAAAGGATAATGAAATTGCACTGTTTATGAGATTCCAGTTGTTCACTGTTAAACATTTTGTCTTTGAATCGATAATATAGGCACTCAAACCAAAAAGTTTTAACAGAAACGTGATGACCCTTATCGATTCGAAATGTTTAGACTTAACGTAAGAAATTCCGATTTTATTCATTTTGAATTTGAATTTAAATTGTTTCAGGTAACAATTGTGAACATAAATAAAAATTAACCAAGAGCTTTTTTATTTTTCATATTTTAATGAGAATATTTGTAACAATACTATCGTGACCTAAAATAACTTAATCGTCTACAAGCTTATCAAAAGTATCGAAAAATATCTATACTTTTATGTAATTCTATAGTAGTCATAAGTAGAGGTTTTAAAAAATAAAATATTGCGTGTTATTGAATATAAACATTTATGTATATGTTGTATACCATAATTTATTTTTAAAATAAACACTGTGACATCGTGATCTACGTAATTAATTATGTATTTGAGTTATTATGTATCTATAATGCACTCGTATTGTATAAGTTCTAATGTTTCGAGTTTATTGTACATCCTCGTATGTTATTGGGAGTTAATATTGCCTGTCTTTCAAAAATTACTATATTTTTACCTAAGTATCTCTAAGATTTTTTTATATATGTGGAGCTAATAAACGGTACTATTTTATACTGTAAATTAATTTACAAGTGCTATCTGCCTTCCTTAACGAATGTCTTCAATACGAGAAAATCCGTTGAATAGGTAGATTTAATGTGGGTGATCGTCTTAATTTGATGAAAACACAAGATATTTTCTAATTTTAACTTCCAGAATTTTGATGGTAACATTTTCAATCATTTGGATAAATATAAAACTATAACTACAGATAACTCACAACTATGCAGTGGCTTCCTTGATTCCAAAGGTTATAAGGCACTGTTTTGCAGGATTCAGGGGTGGGTAAACGGTCGATCTCGAACAGCTCACCAATCGATCGCCAACAATTTATATTGTTAATTTCAAATCATTATAATTATTAAAGATATTATGGATGGGGCTGTGAAAATTGCTAATTCGGTAAGAGTGTGAAGTTTAAGGATACGTTTAGTACGTTTAGGGGACGGTTGTATATTTAAGAATACCGGGTAATTTGACACAGTTAAATTTTAATTATTTTTTCTTTCGCAAAAATGTTCATAAGTGTATGGAGTAATGGATAATATCATAAGTAATGGATGGACATGTTTGATGACCATTAGTTTCTGGATAAAAAAAATACTTAAATTGACGTCCGTATACTGTCACGGTAAGGGGTCGTTCAGGTATTACGTAAGCATAATTCTAGTGATTTAACCCCTCCCTCCCCTTGTCAGCAAAAATCAGCAAAACCCTGGCCCCCCGCTCTATGGTAATTAAACATGTGTGTATGTTTTAAATCTATTCAGGTTTCTTTATTGTTATTAATGTGATTTATTGCACAATTAATATTAAATATTAATTGAATAAATTTTATCAACACAATTTTTAACATTCGTAAATTTTACATATTTAAAAAGATTTAACTTATAAACGTTCTTAATTTTTTTTTTAAATTTAAAATTTAGTAAATTAAAATTATCTGTCCTCAGCCCATGAAACTTGAATCCATGACTCCAAGCTCTCGATGACATTGGTTGTTTTCTGTTCGAGAGCGAGTACCTAAGCAATAACAATTGTTTTGGAGAATACTAGTATATACTATTCGCTATCAAGCATAGACAATTATTAGGGTAACCATATTTTTTTGAATTAGAATCTACTAAATTTTACAAAAAAATAAAAATAATATCCAGACCCCTCAGTCCCTATGTCATCAAAAATAAGAAAATTAAAGACCCCCTCCCTCCTTTTCGGTGTTTACGTAATACTTGAATGACCCCTAAGTAAATAATTAAAAATGTTTTCTTTTGTTACAATTTTTGCCGTAGTATGTAAAAATCTTTGAAAAATATTTAACTTCAGTGCGTTATATTTTGTTATTATCTTTCATGTATATTATTTATAAATTTATATTTCATTTATAAATTTTATGTGGCTATTTAAGTTCAATGAAAAAAATATTTTGAGTATCGATCATTTTAATTTGCATTGTCTTATTCGGGTAATTTGAAACGGCGTCCGCGGGGTAAATATGAATATTTCTTAAAAATCTATAATAATGAAATGAATTATTTCAAAATTTTTCAAATATTAGTTTGATCAATTTTTTGCAACAATTTTGTGTTAAGATGTTTTTTTTTATTGTTACACATATTAGTTGATTAATCCTATAATTAAAATGTTCTAACGATAAAAAATTTTTTTTAGATGCCCAGAACTAACGAAAGGAAAACTGCACCGCGGTATATACAATTGAAAATCTACAACGTGCAAGACTAATAAACAGAAAATATTAATGAAATAAAATTTTTGGTTTCACAATTGTCACAAAAGTTCAATATTTTCTATGCCGAGAAAAATACCTATATAAAAGTTACTGGTGAATGTAAAAATGAAATATTTTGCTCTGAACTGGAAAATTTTAAACAAGAATTTGAGAGGGGATTTGCAAATCTCAGTAGTGTTCAACCGATTTTTGAATTTATTTTATTTCCTTTTGAAAAATTTGATATCGGAGATATTTCACCGAATCTAGTTTATATACTTTTTAATTGAATTTATCGGATTTATTACCAGAAGAAAATCTCTATTATTGATATCGATGGCTATGAACATATTTGCATTTTTTTTTTGTTTCTCTTTCTTATGCGGAAAGCAACATTTTCTCAAATGAAAAACTTTAAATCGTAATTTAGAAATACCTACTACAACTAATAGTGGCTACTTAGGACTACTTTTCATGCGAAATATTCTTTACTTTTCTCGCCAACGTTTCGTCAGAATTTTTGACGTCCTCAGGGCTCAAAATTCAGCTATTTCACATTTGTCATAAATATAAATTTTTTTAAAAAGTGACCCAACTGGCGGCCGAACAGTAAAAATAATGCAATTTGGCACTAATATATACATTTTTTTTATTAAAAAAATTAATGTAAAAACACAACCATCGGTACTTTTAGATACTTACTTAATTTTAAGCCCTGAAGAAGTCAGAAATTCTGACGAAACGTTGGTGAGAAAAATAAAGAATATTTCGCATGAAAAGTAGTCCTTATTACCCACTATTATTTGTAGTATTGATAAGACAAGGATAAAAACATCATAGGTAATTTAGAAGTTTTCTGACTGATCACCATTTAATAGCATCTTTTTAATTGTTCATTAGTGATTACAAACCTAATTTTACAAGCTTTGATGAGATGTAATGTAGATGGAATGTAACGCATCTACATCAAAAAATTAATTCAAAATATTTATCATATACCTATCATTTGTCAATAAGGTACATTTTTTGAAGTCAATGGCGCATAAAATAGAAAAATTAATGTCGATCATACCAGTATTAAGTTTAGCTACCTCTGATGTAGTAGATCAAGTAAAATCTTAAAACAAAAAGGAAAAATAAAAAACAACTTTTATTGGAATGTTTATCATGGTATATTGTAAAACAAAACATATTATGGAAAATGATACATTTAAAATTTGTTCTTTGTAAAATGCATAAACTATAGGTAGTTCATAGAATTTTTTTCAAATATAAAGCCACTTCTAATAACCCAAAACAATCTAAGTGTTCCTTTTATAAATCAATTGTCTGGTTTTAAAACAATTCTTCGTAACAAGACCAAGAAAACTTCAAATTAAATGAAGCAATTATTTCTTTCAACCTCATGAAATACTCAGACGGCACAGTTGTAACCGACGTTAAAACTACTAAGCACAATTGAAACTAGTTATTCAAAAAAGTCAAGTTATTAAAAATTTAATTCACCTTAAAGTGTTCAGCGCGCAATTTGCGTGGTTCTGTGTGGTCTGTTACCGAGGCGTGAACAGTAGCTAGGTATTTGCCATTAAAAGTTTTAGATGTTCATAGAAAAGTTGTTCTTTTCCTTCAATTCTACAAGAATAAAATCATCGTGGTAAATGTTGACCTGCCGGCCACGTTGGCAGAGATTTCTGTGTGCGCATGAGAACAATAATCATGATTTCCTCTCTTCACCTACAGTAGATCTATAGGTATTTTAATTGTACAGTAAAACCTATATATGTATATATATTATTGTTCCTACATTAACAGTATTAAAAACTACTCATACTTATACCTATATACATTTAATATTAATTTTTTTCAATATATAGTTCTGATAAGTCTGAAACCTTTTTTCTTTAAAGTTTCAGAATAAACGGAGAGTTTTATAAAGAAAATAAATTAGAAAGAAAAATTATACAAACCGAACAAGGAAAATACTGAACTTAATTGATGGATTATAAATGTACCTTTAATCCACTTTTCTATCTTCTAAAAAAAAAAAAAAAAAACTATCGATAGACGAGAATCTTTATTGGAACTTTAAGTATATATTTGCTGTACCCAAGTTCAACTTTTTGTTCAACATGACTTGAAAAATTTTTATAAAAAAAATATTTAAAGAAGAAATTAGAATTATCAATTTATGCTTTATATATCCTTTTTTGGAGTTACTAATCATTAAGTGTGAAAAAAATATCAATGTATTTAGATAAGAAAGTTTCAAAAGTTTTTTTACTTAATGTATATTTAACAATTTTATACAGAATTTAAAAATAAGTTATCAAAATAATAATCATTTTTCACATTATGCATTTTACTTATTTTATTAGTATCATTATTGAAAGATAAAATAGTAAATGGACAAGTTTTGAGTCAAGTTTAAAACTCGTTAGTTGTTAACATGTTTAGCTTCGCAAATGGCTCACAAATTACTTTCCTAATTGTTTGAATTTGAAGCACCTCTTTGTATTCTAAAGTAGGTACATACCATAAATACACGCGGAGTACCACTAAAAAGTATTTCAATAAAAATGAGCTTCAGCAAAACTCTAAAATAAGGAAAATTATTTTAAAAAGTTTGAGATGAAATATGTGATGGGAAAGAAAATAGTTCAGATATGAGGTATTAGAATTTTATGGGTAATATACCAAAGAACAGAGAACTGCAAATCGATATTAATAAATATATAAAGCAAGTTTACGAAGTTTATCTTTCGTCATTTTGATATATGTAGCTTTTAGCATGTAATCGATAACCATTAAAAGCTATGAGTAAGAGAGTGTGTAAATTACGAGTCTAAAATGAGTGCCACAAAATTTCAACGTAACAAAAGAAAATGAGAGTTTGGAAAACTGAAATTACGGAGTTTAACAACTAGACTGATAATATAGCGTTTGAAACGTTTGAACTATTGTAAAATGTATTTTTCTGGTAAATGATTATTGAGAAGCAATAATTTCGAGGCAATTAAAGTGTTGGATAATAGAACATAAAATAGCAAAGGTATTATTTTATTAAAAAAATGAAGTTGAATTTAGTTTTTAAATACATATTATATTAACTTATGTTTAGTCGATATCTCAGCTTAAAAATTATAAACTTTAAAACTAGAAGTTAGTAATTCAATAAGTAAAATTGGTTTACATACATATAGTTGATGTTTATGATGAAACTTGAAGACTCAAGAAAGTTATGGATACGAGTATGTTCTTTAAAGACTTGAAAATTAACTACACCGATTAATTTACATTCATGTTAATTAACTATTGATTAGTGATGAGCAAAGTAGAGAGCCAATTATGCAAAATTCAGATTATAATAAAGTTGCTCTTCCAAAGTAAGACTTGAAGTTTTGGGTAGTAAAATAATAGAAAACTATTCTTCAAAATATTGAATTTTTAAAGAAGAAAATAAATATTCTTAAAGTAACATTTTTATTTTTAAAGTAAAGTAAAATAGTAAAAAATTATGTTAATTACAATATGAAACTTCTTAAATTAAACTAAGGCTGAAAGGCAAAAGTTAATTGTAATCCAGATATTGTTATGCGAACATCATAACTCAACCTTATATTTGCATAATTATTAATTATTTTTTCCATTACTAATCAATGGTTAACTATCAAGAATCTGTATTATATGTGCAGTTTGTTTCCAACTCTTGATAGCTGGAATAACTAATATGCATAGATCTTCAAGTTTTACATCAAATATTTATCATACAAATGATTAATGTACCTATGAATATTGTATTTGAAAGGTTACTTTTCTCATCACCATTTCAATAAAATATTTTCAAATTTCCTTATAAATTGGGCTAGTATATTATTATATCTTGTCAAGGGTTTCTTGATTAAGAATTATGAGAAAATGTGGTAATTGTCTAGACTCTAGAGGGAAACATGATAAATATTTATTAAACCATAATATGAACAATTTATTGTAAAATGACAACGAATTCATGACACTGGAATGTTAAAAAACAATTCTTTATAACTGTATAGTAAAATTTTAGAGATTTGTTTCTTAACAAAAAAGTTTAGCTAAACATCAAAATTAAGTAAATTGAGATACGTCGATGTCACAATTTAAATCCAAAAAGCAGAAGTTAATTAAAACATTCCCTTAATTAAGGTTTATATCTATGACCTTTGTTGCTAGACTTGTGAAATATAAATATACCTACCTATGTAGTTTTTAAACATTTATTGTTTTGAAAGTTGCAACTTACAATTTTCAAAGCTATTTGGAATATTATCGTATTCAAAAATATTGATTTCTCTGTACAAAGGAATTAACGGAGCTCATATCCTGGATCTACAATTGATTTTGATGTTATCGAAAGTTCCGAAATTGGAATCCAATGAATTCATGCTATCACTATAATAAAGATGTATCAGAAGGCAACGATGAATACATCGAGTGTTATTCATCACGACAAATGTAGACAATGCACAACTTTAATATTATTAGTATAATAATCATTAGTAATTAGAGTAGTACCAATGCATTGACAAAGAAATATTTGTTTTAATATTGAACTTCTGGTTTTTTGACACTTTTTCAACACGAAATTGTGTATAACTGCAATAAAATATAAGGACTAGGAAGCAGAAGGATATTTTATAATAACAATTTTAGTTTTTGATATAAAAGATTTATGGTCTTGTAAAGGTAGAATGATAGAATAAAGTACGAGTATACATAAATTGTAATAGCGACTTTTTTCGTGTTTGTTCGGTAGTATACGAAGTGATACGAGACTAAGCTACTTATGTATTAGCTTTTATAATGCTTTTGATGCTACAAAATCAGAATTACCTACCAATTATTAGATTTGTTCCACTTATACATTTGATGATGTTGAAACACGTCCATCGAATGACAAAGAGTAAGACACATTAACCAAGAGACAAGAGTGAGTGAAAATCATGAAGCAAGGAATTCACTTTAATTTAAAACTGGTTTTGCGGTGTTTAAACACCTCCAAAACAGTGCCCGGGCGAGCTATAGTCATAAAAAAGTACGTTCATAGATCAGCTCTAGGCCTAGTGCGACCAAACGGCTGAGGGCTGGGGCGTTTCTTCACTCACTCTTATCTCTTGGTCAGTGTGCCTTGCTCTTTGTCTTACGTGGACGTGTTTTCCTTAAACGTCTGGAACAAACCTATTATAACTATTATCAATGCTATTATATAATATAATATTATATATTATAGTATTATTAATCAATGGTATTTTTTTATTAGTATTATACAGATTCAATTTTGTTTTGATTTTTCGTTTCAACTGAATATATTATTATTTAAGGTTTCGTTTTCATATTTTTCTATAAAAGAAGTAATAAATTGAAATTCATCAGTATAGTTAAAAGTAGTAGTTTATAAAACTATTTCGGTTTTCAAATGCGATATTTACTTACATGTCTACAAATATTATTCAATTTCAATTTTTTGTGTTTTACCATTTTTGTTTTAAACAAGAAAACCGATGTAAAAAATACATTTAATGATAAAAAGAAAAAAAACCAACATGAATAACCTTCTTTATTTTTAAGAAAAACGATACTGGTTTGAATCACGTGTTTCCTTATAATATTATGGTATTTCACGTGATACATTACACATAGTCAAATGTGATTGAATTGGATGTTTAGTTATGAATCTCTTCATCAAGTACCTCTAAATGAAAATAATACGAGTAGGTACTTATAATATTTATACCTGGTTATTGATTGAATCATACATTTTCCTATTATTTCACTGAATCTTTTACTAAGTACATTGATAAATAGCTTTTCAACTAATTGGTTTAAAGAACATTTACTTAAAAATTTAAATATTTTGTTTTAAAATCCATATTACTAATACTATCTCTATTTATTACCAAATATTATTATCAAAAGTGCACTTAGTTAATTTTGTTTCAACGTTTGATTTTTCTTTATCATAAGAGTAATTCAATGCTATTTTTCAATTTCATCAAATTCGGAAAGTAATTTCACAAATTACTTGATTGTAAATAGAATGGAAAAAAAAACCATATTGCAACACTCCAAAATGGCTTACCTATAAAACACTTTCTTGATATCTTTAACTAAAATTAGAGTGTACATATACCGAATATCTCGGCGTATAGTACGAAGCACCAATTTAGACCAGTATTTACCTATTTACACACGGTGAAAACGAGTCTCGAAAAGATAGTAAAAATTACAATATTTTATTAAAATTTACTACAAGAAATGAATAAATACATTTCATATTTTAATTTTTCTAAAATTTTTAGTAAAATTTACTGTTCGGTAGTTATTACAATACGCAGATTTTAAAAATTCTTAAAAGTAGTAGATATTTTACTATCATGATTGGATTTTTTTTTAATAAAGTTGTTAATTTTATTACATTAGTTTTCAATTAATACAATATAACAAAAAGTATATTTTACATTGGATATTTAGTAATAATTAAAGTTTGAGATTTGATAAATTATTAAATGAAATATACATTTTACTATTCATGAAATAAAATTTACTAAACGGATAATAATTTCTACAATGCCTTTAAAATGAAAAACTACTGTATAATATACAAAAATTACTGTACGCTTAGTAATTTTGTATTCTGTTTCAAACCACATTTAGTTCTAACCGCTTCTAAGTTCTAATCCGGCGTGCGTGCGATTCACTCAGTCCAACCAAAACGGCTTTGCGAACAGCAAAAATTGATTTTTATTGAAGTTTACAATTATTTACAAATTGTTATTATAAATTAATAAGTTCTTTACAACATTTGTGAGCGAAAGTGATTTACACAATTTTTTTTAAAATTGTACAGTATATACAGCACAGGTATTTTACAGTATTCTACTTATAGTCGTGAATATTTCACGGGAAACTACTAGTGATTCTATATTCTAAAATAAAGAACCTCTATATTATTGTTTCTTAATGAATTTAAGGGATTATTCTGGTATATCAATTCGAAAAAACGATTTTTTATACTATTTACGTGTAGATTGTTGACTTTTAATGAGCTTAAAGCTTAGCTCATGAGCCTTATGGGATATTTTGAAATTGGGATTATTTTATTTGCGATTATTTTAAGATTTATAGCTGTTTATTGAAGCGCCTTATCTTATCTTAGTGTTAGTTACGTTCTGGAAAAATTTCAACGCGGTTTTCTTAAACTTATAGTTTTTTCGACCTGGTTCACATTATATCTTAACTTCTAATTAACCGATTTACTAAAATTTATGGGAAAAGGTTCTTTGTATATGCATTCGAGAACATTCGAGAAGGTCAAAAAAATAAGCTGAAAATTATTTTTTCTTCAAATCCTTGCCATTTTCTCCGAAAAATGTTTAAAACGTTTTTTCAAGGTTTGGAATAGAGCATCTTTACAAATCAATTTTTCTAGAATACTTACTTATCATAGCATAATTACTTTACTTTACATCATAACTCGATGAATTTTTGCTTTTATTCCTTGCAAAATTATTTTGTATTGAAGGAATATAATTAAAAATTAATTAAAAAAATGGAAGGTAAAATTTTTTTAAGTTTTTTTTTACTCTACGCAAAAAAAAACGCCTAAAATTTAGGCTTCTAGAAAAACCGCTTTAAGAGTAGAAAAAAATTACCAAAAATTATTAAATTTAGGCGTAATCCTTAATTGAGTCAATTTTTATTTAACTTAAAGTGTCAACCTTTAAAGGCTCAAACTTTTATTATAGGTATCTAACATATATTCTGTGTTTAATATTTGTATTAGAGTTCTCGGAACTACCCCTCTACTTTTAGTACGGGTATTTTGTAGTTTCTCTCTTCATAAACAGACATTTATCTTCTTTAGCCTTAATTGTGTTTATTAATTATGTTAAATTTTGTGAACCAAATGACGATTTGCTACTAGTTTTGTTATAAAATTATATGGGATGTAAAAAATTATTTCAATGTTAAACCTACATAGGTACTATTTTAGCAATTATCTAATTATCATTTTATTAAGCACTACTTTATACTTCTAAGTAATTTTCCATACATACACAATTTTCTTTTCCTAAGGGTTTGCATGGTATTTTAGAGGTTTTTGAGGTTTCGTTGGGTATAAAGGTAAAGAATAAAGGCTAAAGATTTTAAAATCATAATTTGATTATGTAATTTTTGTATGAATATAGTAAAATAAATGCCCTTTTTCGGAAACAAAATTCATAATTGTATACTTTTCCAATTAGAGTATGTGTATTATTTGAAGTGTACAGGTAGAAATCGTCGCCTCGTTTGCCGGGTTACATTTCTGGTTTTTCATAGAAATTCAGATACAGGTTTGACTGTCGTACAGGTGGGTTTAGTGGAAGGGGTCCGAGTATTAATGGTTGATGGTATTTTTTGTGTGCAGAGGGTAGGCAAGGGAAGGCAGATTTAGCGGCAGTGAAGGCGGCTGACGACCAGTGGTGGGGTTCGGCTTTTTGTACGTTCAGTGGTGTGCGTGTGTTCGTGTTGGCGCACGACAACTATGCATGAAGAAGAAGGCTCTCGTCGAAATCCGTTCTGTTCTCGCGTTCTACGTACGAAATCAGTCAGCGAGATCGAAACCTAACGGTAGTGTGTTTTAAATGACGGTCGCTCCAAAGCGACGACCAAACGCGTGATCGTGTACGTCACCAAAATACAATTACAAATCTATTACAATGTACTCATTATTACTAATTGTTATTACTTTTTATAATTTTAATTTAGTGATTTAGCCCCTTCAATTTGCACACTAAAAAGTTTAAATAAAATCTTTTGAAAAAAAAAACGCACAAAAAGTTATTTAAAAGTGTTTTGTTGTATCTTTTTCTAGTTTTGTTCTCCGTTTTGTTATTTTATTAATAATTTTATATATTGAAAAAAAAAATTAATTTTAATCAAACCTAGGTTTTTATTTTATAATACACAAGTTGGTTTCTAAAGTGTTTTATTTTTTGTTTCGTAAATTGAAGTGAAAAGTTGGTGGTTTTTTTTTTAAAGTGGTTGTTTAGTTTTTTTAAGAAAAAAAAATTTTTAAATTTTATAAATTTTACACATTTTGGAAAAATTGTACGCAACACTTGGATGTGTGACCGGCATATTTTCAATACTTATAGTGTGTGTTGTTGAATTATGGGTGTAAGGAGGTGCTTTAGGGCATTGCCCTGTTTATGGGGCCCCACTTTAGCGTTTTATTGTTGTATCCTGGTGCTCCGATGGCAGTCACTCACAGCTAGCGACGTTGGCTTAACAGGTGGGTTGTATATATTTATCTAAGTTCTCCAAACCAGAAAAAAAACGATCGCAATATTATGTAGGAGTGTCTTCTATAACATAATAGAGAGCAATAATAATCAGTTTTCGTCATGGTCTATTGTTATTGCAGTTTATGGAACGTTTCCTTAAAAGATATAATTGAAATTTTTTCTCTAATACCTTTAGTAGCCTTTTCAAGTGCATTGTTTCAAAAACGACAATGCTAACATTGCTTGTTTTTTTGGGAAAAGGAAATCGTATATCTCGTAAATTATAACTTGGATAAACTTTCATCTTACAAATAACAATCATTATAATAGTGGAGATCCTTGAAATTTACTCATCTTCATTACTACCTTTTTTGCCAACACGAAACTTGTTTCCTGTATTTAAATCAGTCAAGATATTTATTTAACCTTTGGTAAATTCATTTAACTATCTAATTGATCTGTATGCTTCAAACGTGGTAATTTTAAAGTTTTGGGTTTTTACGTTCGAATTTTATTGGTGAAATAATTTCATCCATGTCCAAGTAACATTTTTTTTGAAGTTCAAAGGTTGTTAAGTGAAAATACGTATACAAACGAAGGTTTCGCTATTAAAAGCAATGTTATATGCATTTTTTGTCAAGTGCACACAAAGAGTTACAAAATCGTTGAAACTAAATTGTCTGGCGAGAGCTCGAGTTTTTGTACACGATAGTTCAAAGTAGGTAGGAAAAAAGTGCAATCGTAGGACGGCAAAGCACAAGAGAAATGTTGGAAAAATGTTCTCATTCATAAAATATGTCAGTTGGAAAAACTAGCAAACTTCGCATGTTTGTTAGAGACGAACAACCAAGTCCACAAGTGACTGGAAAAATCTAACTAGATGACAAAAAACCGGTATAAGTATTTATTCATTTTCTGATAAATCCACAAAATAATTATTCAATTTCATTGTATCATTTAACCATTTTGTAATGATAAAACTCATTTTAATACTACTAAAATAAAATATGAACAATATCAATTCAAATCAAATTTTTTTTGCTGATTAAAAATTATTTATTTAAATTTCAGCCGTTTTACATCGCAAATTTCCTTTCTTTTTATTATTTTATTTGAAGAAAATTTAATTAGTTGAAATTGATTTTCAAATGGTAATTCAATTACGAAAAGGTTTAAAATATGGAACGATTGATCTTTTGACTGAAAAAGATTAGTATGATACAACATAAACAAAATTAATTTCACAAATTTTTCTTTGATGGACCCTTTCATGTTTACAAACAACCAAATACCGCTGGCTTATCCACAAGCCGATGATTTTCATTTTGTATGAAACAGAAAATTGGACGCGTCAAACAAAATAAATTGATTACATGTTGGTTACTTTGAAATAAAATTCAATACAACATGTATAATGTATTTGTGATTAAAACTAGTATATATAGTTATAGCTTTTATTACTTCAAACAATAGAGTATAGGATATCAAATAAATGCCTTTCCTGATAGTAATTAAATATGATTTCCTTCAATGAATAAGAAATTTACAATGAAGCGTTTAAATTTTTCTTAAAAATTACAATTTTTTAGATGATATGAAAAGTAAGAAGAGTATATTAAGCAGAAAAATTTTTATAAAGTTACCATAATCATAACGCTTAGAGTTAAGATTACGATAAAATGTAATATAGGTTTAATATTGTAACGAAAAATGAAAATAAATCTCGCAAAATATAAATTAACACATACCCTAGGATCATATCGTATCATATCATAAAAACTGTGTAGTTTGGTCTAAGTCAGTGGTTCCCAAAATTGTCTGAGCTCCGACCCATCTAACAAAGATTTCCAATTTTGGAACCCACCTCTTAGCTGTTTTAAAGAAAAAAAGGGCATAAATATTGGTAACGCTCAGATTCCTCATTATTCATATAATATACTTAATTCTTGTATAGTCGTGAATCGCCCATTAGAACCCACTCAATTTTCGCTCACGACCCATATAGTTGGTCTAAGTGAATTTATATTGGGTAAAATAAGAAGAAACTAAAATAAGTTAATTTTTGAAGTTACTTAGGTACTCCTTGGCAACTAATAATTTGTTAAAGATACCTGTCAAAATAAGACACCGAAAAACAATTTTGAAGTTCAAGGCTGACAATTTTTTCATCTTTGAGTATTTTTCGTTTATCAATTAAAATTATTATGTATACACTTGTGTTTCAGCTTTACAAAACATTGTTAACTTTAAAATACAAAAAAAAAGGCTCGGCCCTATCTGGGATAAAGAGTTTGGTAATTTTTTTCTCCAAAAATGAAACAAATTTGCATGGGTTCCATAACAAAAACATTCCAAATTTCATATTTCTTTAAAATTCTTTTTTGTTTAAATTTTGCATGTTTCAATGAGATAATAATTATTCGCATAATTAGTAATATAGAGCAATGCTTTTTAAAGTGGGGGGCCGCGAAGAGTCTCAAATGTATGCATATAGAAAAAAAAATAGGGGGCCGTGAGATATTAACTTGGGTTCCAAGGGAGCCGTGATTTCAAAAAGTTTAAGAAGCACTGATAGAGAAAAATAGACCTTCAGTGTATAAATTAAACCTGTTTTTATCTTATTCTTTCTCGTTGAAACTCAAAATGAAATAAGTCTCCTATTTTGCGCATCTCACAGAAACTCTTCTCCTGTCGTCGTACAAAATTCCACGATATTATATTCAAAGATATTTCGATTCCATTGACTTAGATACTTATTATGCATACCCTTGTATGCGACTTACGCTCTTTCTTACAACGTTGATATTCATATATCGATCTAGCCCTAATTCACAAAATCTTTTATAACTTGCCATAAAGAATACTAACATTTACGACCTGCGATGAAAACCTGACAAAAACGATTCACTTTAAATGTTTGTTAGCTGATTGAATAACGACGTATTTTTTGCTGGCATTAAAATGTTTAGAAGTGAAATCATAATTATATGATTAACCACTAAAATTTGTCAAAACAACTAAAGGCATTTTATTAATTTTAATGTAAAGATTTATTATTAGAAACTTTAAATAAGTTTTTGCTATGAGCTTGAGTTGTTGTTATTAGTAATTTTTGAATATTTTGAACGATTCATATTTTGATTGATTCATAGAAATGTCCTAACGGTTTCGTCCAGTTATAACATCCTGAAAAAGAGGATAAGAAAAGCAACGTGTATTGTGCACCCTTATAAAATTTGTTTGCAAAATTCATTGTAGAAAAACTAATTAAGCCCTATTTTATTATGTAAAGAAAAATAACGATTGGCTTGGAGGTGAAGTTAATTTTTTCCGGATCATTTTAGTAGACGAAGTTTTTAATTGGAAAAGTTTTTAATCTTTTGAAGGTCTAATTGTTTGTCACTCTACAACTATTAAATGAAGACAACCCAACATTGGGTTTCAAATTTCCAAAAGTCAAAAAAATATTCTGATAATTTCGTTTAAGTTTTACTTATTACGTTTGTCGAAGATGCAACGATATAAAGGAGTTAAACACGATTATTCTTGTCAATGAATATTTTGCAAATTTTAATTGGATTAATTCAAAGAATATTATATAATTTTACAAATATAATTATTTCATGATGAAAACTTTTTATGATTTTGAAGTGAAACTACTAAAGGCACGATAGGGAAAAATTTAGTATAGTATACAATTTGAAAGTGCTATGCTATGCGTTACGCCCATTGCATTATCACAATAATAACCTATTATGCCAAAAAAAAATCTATCAAGCATTGGAACACCATAAGCAATCATAACTGATTATAGCATTGGAAAAATGACATCTAATCTTCCAGGATTTTGCATCTATGGAAGAATAAAACTGAATATGGTGCTTACAAAGTAAACATTAAAAATACAATTTTACCGTTGGCAATAAAATCATTCTAACTTTTTTTTGACACCTGAAATTTTGTATTGTTAAATTTATATTCAAATTATATTTTTATTATATTTAGTATAACAATTTTCAAGATACCCGATAAAGTCGGAATAACACCGACAAAACGTAGTGTAAAAAGAAAATACATTGTTAAAATAAAAAGCTGGTCTTTTCACCTGATAATTGCTTAAAATTCTGTAGTAATATTTTAAATTAGTAAATTCTTTTCCTTCTATACATATTTTATTTATCTTAAACGTTAGAAAAGCACAAATATGATGTATGACCAACAGAAATTTTACTTGTACGGTTGTACTCTAATACACAAAACATTTTTTTTAAAGATATGACGAACTCAAATTTTTTTTTTTGCTTTAAAAGGTTTTAAAACTTTGGAAGAGATATCCCATCTATCAATTATTGGCAAGTTCAATATTTTCGTATGAACCAATCGATAGATCAATCTGAAAACGTACATATATATTTATATATATGAAGGATGCAACTTCAAAACTTAGTCAAATTTAAAGTTCCTTAACTGCTTTGCGAACTTTTCAATCAGACTGATAAAGTAGATAAACTAACATTTTCAACTCTGATGAAAATAAGAAGAAAAAAAATATAAGACCGAGTTGAACGCATTACAACTACATTTCTAGTCGTTGGTCTTATTTTGTCCATCATTTATCAAAATCTTTTTACGTTCATGAGGGAATCAAGTTTTTATCCGTGATATAAAACATAATCTTGAAAGAATTTTTTTTTTTATAGAAACCCATTAGTTACTAAACCAAATTGCCTCTAATTTATCTAATTATACATTGCATAAACATACTTCCGTTATCCAAAAACCATTTTTTAAAATAGCTGACAATACAATTTTGTTTTTAACTCGATGAAATTTTCGAATTAAACATTGTTTTAAAGACATGGAAAAAGATAAGATGTAATTTGATATCTTATTTTTAAGTTTTAGTACCTATAGTTATTTTTCCACTTAATTGACAGATTTTTTTAATTTTAGTATACCTATATATATACTGATAATTTATTTTACAATAAAACTTTCTTTAGTTGCATAACTTGTGTTTTGCTATTTTTTTTTTAATAATCTTAAAGCCTAAATACCTTTGCAATTAAAACAGAAAACCACAAATGCAACATTGTTAATATTTTCATTAATTTATTTTATTTATCGTTTTATTTTTATGTCAATTATCGTTGGCTACCTATCTTATCAATTCTTTTCTTTAAATAATTGATAATGTGTCGAAAAGTTGGCGAGTTGTTTCCCCTTTCTAATTATATGAACTGACAATTTTCATTAAACGAAATTGAGGATAACAAATTTCTCTTGAAAATGTTTAGTTAGAACTCAGAGGTAGATTGGGTAGTTATTTATGTTCCATCAAGTGTTTATATATACACTATATATTAGATGAGTTTATAGTAAAGTTAATGTAATTCTCATCAACGAACCTGACCTTACCTGAACTCGAACAACTTCCTTCACATCTCCATGTGAATCAACCATCGTTGTCACACATATAGAAATGCCAGCGACAACGGCAACGGCAGTCCAGTGTTGGCCGAGAGAAATATCCACCTTAGGCACAAATGCAGTCATCCACATCTATACCCACTCACATTTACACGTGCCCATTTAGCCGGATTATGTAAAGGAAAATATCACAATTGCCACCACTGAACAAACGATATTTTCAACAATTCAATAATCAATTTTTTTATCCCTCACCCAAATGAATTGATTCAATTCATTCGCTTGAGCTTGACATGTTGATGATGGTTAATTGATATTTAATTATTATTTGATTTCAAAATAATTACGTTGCTGATGTGAACGTTTAATGTTTGTTCAGATGTAGCTACAATAATGCAATTAAATATTTGTGTTTAGATTTTAGAATATTTCCTCAACTATTAACTGCATAGAGCACACAATCAAAAATAATTACATTGTTATAAACGTAAAAGTACCTACATTAGTTCGTAATGTTGAAGATGAACTTTCGTTGGTTGCTTTAAATATCTTCATTCTACAAGTATTTAAACCATTGCATGTACAAAATTAGTCAGTTTATTTTTTTTTATTCCACGCAAGATTAGTGCTTGAAAAAACCGTTATATTAAAAAGAAAATACATTCAGTGAATATTTAAGATTTTTTAAGTCAATTTAACTTTTTCAAACTTCGTAAAGTCTAATGAAATGTAAAAGTTAGTATGAATAATGTTTGTTTTTCGGATGAAAACATTTGGTTTGTTCTTTTTTAAGAGTACCTTAAAATTGTACCTAAAGAGATTAATTTTAAAGAACGATTTTACTGGTCAATATTTTTGTCTTTTTTGGTCAGTATTAAGTTCAATGGTTAGTGTAAACTATATAGGATGTCAAAATCTTTAAAAAGATCAACAACAAAAATCAGCTTTTTGATAACTTAGCAGCGTGGTTATGACGTTTGCCAAAATTTTTCCTGAATTTTCGGATTCGGCGGTCGCTAATCACTGTAGTAGATAAACAACCTTAAATAACCATTAAAGTCAGCTATTAAAAGCTCTGATAAAATAAACATTCTAATCCACTGTAAGTTTAATTATTTATAAACTAGCTGATACCCGCGATGTTGTCTGCGTAGGTTATTATGTTAAGAACATATTTAATTTACAAAGGAAAACATTTAAAAAATTTAAGCCAAAAATATATAAAAAATAACCGGAAAGAATTTAGCGTAGAACATTTTTAACTATATGCCAAAAAATTGCTCCTGCAGAATCAGCTATTGCTCCAAGTGTATAGTTAATAGTTAATTAATAATTAATTTTTCAAAAATTTGTAAATTCAAAAATAAAAATTGCTATAATTGCTATAAAAATTGCAAATCCGGAAAGAGCTTTTAAGGAGCAATTAAAAAAAAACCTAATCTCGCCAACTTAACTCTTTTTGGTTAAAAAATATATGCAATAATTGAAGGGAGTGTTGAAATATAATTTGATTATTGTAACGACTAACGGTTGTAACTTAAAAATGTATTTTGAATTTTATTGACAGTAAAATATAAAAAATGTTAAAAGAGAATTAAAAATCTCGCTGAAGCCTGAACTGCATTAACTATTAAGGCTACTGTAAATATTAAGTCTCAAATGAGCCGGTCAGTGAACACATCGATTAACTCCACTTTTTCAACTTTTACAAATTTTCATGGGAAAACACTTGATTGACTCCTTACTTTATATATCCGAAATACATTTTTCTAATAATAAGTAGTAACAGCTCTAAATGACAATTTGCTTTTTAGCTTTCTCAAAAGAGACAATGTATTTCAAAAGTCTATTTATCAATTTACTCAACGTTTTGCATTATGGGGCTAATCGATGGGTGCACTGAGCGGCTCAAATATGAAATAATCAGTAGGTAGTGGAAGGAGAAACACTGTCTCTGCGTATTAAACCGTTTGCCCCACTCTATCAAAGCTAAGAAAAATGCCCGCTTAACGCGTTTTGCTTGTAAAATTAACATTTTTTAAAACTGTAATTACTTTGTTTTTAATCAAGATATCGTATATTTATATACGATAATTCTTTTTTTAAAGTAAAACAAAAAAATAATTGATCGAAATCTATACAGTAGTTTTTGAGTTAAAAGCGAACATTGGTAAACAGCTATAATTTTATTTATATAGATTAGTTAGATATCTTTGGGGTAACTTTTGTTTACATTACACCGTTGAAATAACATAACAGTTTCTATCAATTTTCAATGAAACTTTTTAAATTTTGGTGAATATAATTTTTAAAAGTACAATTTTGGCACAGGTTTCACCAGTCAAATAAACATGGTCGTTATTTGATATTAAATAGTCAGTTTTTAATCTAATAGTCGACATAATTTAATTGAAATTAACTGACCATATAATTTAATACCTTTTAAAATCAGGTAGTGGCATTATAAGGATTTAGGCTATTTCACAAAGTAAACAAAAACATTACGGAGGCGTTTGTTCGAATGAAATTACTAAATGTTAACGTTAAAACGATTAAAATTTATAAAGTTTGCCGGTCTATGATTTGTTCTACTCACAATAAAAAACTTAACATTTGCTTTTGGGTTAGGCAAGCACAAGTTTTAAGAGTTGTTTAATTTAACTTTAATATTTTGAAAACTAATAGTTTTTGAGTTGAAAAATAAGAAAATGAAATTTTTTTGGATTCTTAAAATCGAGTTGAATGTATGTAGATTAATAAAAAAAATTATCAAATTGCATTTTTGACATTTTTCTTTCCTCGATAGATAAGTATATCGTGACTTGTTTTTTTTTTTTTTTTTGGTATCGATTTTCCTGAGTAAATACTTTAATAGCATATTTATTTTATTTGAAGCTGCCAAGCACATCATTAAAAATGCCATACAAATATTGGAAAAGTAAGAAACAAGATTTTCATCACGCATAAACTCTTCAATGTTTTTAAATCTCCGTTATCTGTACGATTAAATCCATTTATTTATTTCGATTTGAAAATAATCTGACAGACACGATTTTTCTGATTGACTTCGTATAACGATTTGAAGAAAATTAAGTCACTCGAATGATTTTTCTGTGCTACGATCTCAGGGAAATGAACGCAGAAATAATTTTGTTTTAAGATCGAAGTAATACCGACATAATGTCCGATCTGTGTTCATGGTTTAACGAGAGTCGTTGAACAAGTCGAGAAATCTTTTGGTCATCTTTTCTCACTACATTATCTCAACCCACCACTGTAACGGTTTTTCAACATCTTTGAACTTGAAGTTCTTTACTTACATAATATTTATTTATACATACAGATCATATAATACTAAGCAAGTAAATGTATGTTACTTATCTTAAAGTTGAAGAAAATAAAAAAATCAATTCTATTTTATACCTATATCAAAATTAGAGTTGGATATAATATTTAGGTAGGGTTTTCATTGTTTTATTGTATGATATTAAATTGCAATTGTGTTTAAGTCGACATAATTACAATGCATCTCTTGTACTTGGTAATATCTAGAAGTCTTTATTTAGTATTCTATACTATGTTCCAATGGCTTTAGGAGACATTAACATTATAATTTATGTTTCTTAATTAAAATCAATAATATCGCCTCCTGTATTTACTTATATAAAACTTAACTAGTACGAGACGACGTCTAAAATATCAATTTCCTCTCGAGAAATATTTAATTACATTTCCTGCATGCTCCAAGTCAATTCGTTCGGAAAACTAATGTCAACATTTATTGTAATAAAGGTCTTATTTAGGCTTGACATAGAATTACTCAGTAAGTAAAAGGAGTTGAGCCAGAACTTTTTTTTTGTGTTTAATACGAATATATTGGCTAGGAAAGTGATGATTTTTTTATCAAAAACACGTCCGGTTTTAATATTAGGTTTCATGGAGGAAATAATGGAAGCCATATTAAGGTTTGAACCTTTTCTTTTGATCAATGACTACAAAATTCAAAGTCAATTAATTTAAAGGTATTATATTTGAAAATAAATATACTTAGGTGCCTACTTCAAGAGCAGCATAAAAGACTTTATAATTGAGGGCGGAGTTTTTTCGCATAAAAATCCAATTATTTTATGTTAAAAAGAAGTTTTATTCTTCAACAATATGCAATTAAAATTTAATATTTTAAAAATTCAACAATAAATGTCCTTTTGAAGATTACTGTAATGAGAAAATTCAAGATGGTGGTATATCTAAAAACATGGGTAAATTCGAGAATTGATTTAAAAAAACTTTAAAATGGCATAGGTATATTAGGTATATTTAAAGTATTTTCTAAGGACAATTCATAGAGAATAGAAACTTTTTTAAAAATACATGTAGTTTTTGTTGTCTTAAAGGTTATTGTACTGTAGTTGTATTTAAGTACATAATATGTTATTTTATATAATTAAAGTAGTTACCTTTTTAGCTAAGGTTGTTAAACTACCTTATTGTATACTTAAGTTACTTTTCGTGTAAAATGTGTTGTCAAAATTGGCTGTTTATTGCACTATCTGTTACAACGTATATCACAGTAATAAGCTTAAATTTTTAAATTCGTACAAACTTTTTGGGCGTTTTATTTTGGTGAATTCATTCTCAAAACTTGCTGCTCCATTGAATCTTTTTCATAAAAGGGATTTCAGTAACTCCATGGGATTTTTGAA
Organism: Sisyra nigra; assembly: GCA_958496155.1. Lineage (NCBI taxonomy): Eukaryota > Metazoa > Arthropoda > Insecta > Neuroptera > Sisyridae > Sisyra > Sisyra nigra. The sequence goes on along the minus strand of OY292315.1, from coordinate 17,323,963 downwards.
TTGGATTTGTTTTTTACAATTAATAGTTTGTAAAAAACAAATCCAATTCAAAAATCCCAATCAAACAGAGTTACCGATGCTCTAGGAAGAAAAAAGGAAGTAAAGATTTTGAACCTTAAATACGCCATACATTCAAAATATCAACGCTACTTTTGTACTATGACGTCACCGTCTAAATATTTTTTTTTTGTAAAAACTTAAGTCCCTATACTTAAACTGAAACTTGTAAATGGTTGTACCTTTTAATTCGTAAGTATAGTTTCTACAATTGTCGAAGATTAAAAACAACAATTCGCCCGGGTTACTCTGTAGGTCAGGTAAATGCAGGATAGGCCGGTTTAGTAAATGGTCTTTTAACCCGTAGCACTGGCTGATTGCAGGGCTTCTGTGGAAAGTACATACCAGGCTGCTTTTATGTCTCAGTCCAGGCCTGATTTAATATAAAGAGACATTTTCAAGGGGTCACATATCGTTTAAGTTTTTGTAAATTGTTGGAAAAGAAAAAATAAAGTAGGCAATTTTTTGTAAGAAATGCATATTTTGCTTAAATGTTGGCATATTTGAATAAAAGAAAAGATTTGGTAGAAACTTAAATTTAAAAAAATAAGTTTGAAATTTTTTGACTTTAGGGCGGTAGTGGAAATTATTTTGGCCTTTTGAAGTTACTGAAGTTAAAAGGGGGTTTCCCGGTATTAAAAGTGTAACTTTCAGGAGGCGTTTTTATATATAAAGCGTTTTTTATAATGCCTGGAAATATTTCTGATTATTGTTGGAAAATTTTTAGATTTTATTCAATAATATTAATCCACTTTCAAAGCGTAAAAAATATATTGGAAATCCCATTTGAATTTATTGCTTCGTTTTACCTTAAACTAAAAAAAAATCCAAATTTTACATCAACTTCAAAACCCACGTGTAAGCACAATCGAATGTTTTTTATTTTCCATTAGTCAGAGTTGCACTTTTTCAAATTCATTTTCTGATGACGTTGCAACTGTTGTAATTAAAAGTGTGTCAATATTTTGAAACCGCACAATTAAGTAGAACTCCGTTTTCAATCGACATTTCCTTACCAAAGAAAAAACAGAGGAGATTTGTGGTTATTTTCAAGTTCATTCAATCACTTCTTGGTTTGGTTTTTTTGAAGGTTTCATGTTTCGATTGATCAATGCACAATGATTTTCCGCCAAATTAATAGATTTACCTGTCTCGAATCGGTTGTAAAATTGAGTTCTCATATGCTAATAATGTCTTAATTTTTTTAACTTTCAAATCATTAAAACTCATAATGTCTTGTCGGTAATGAGTTTACGCTTCACGTGAACGAGCACCAAGTTTATATTCAAATTACGTCTAAATTATGCATTACATGACATAGATATATTGGAGTATGAATTTTCTTCAAAGAACATACTTTATACACTTTTGTAAAAAGTACCTTATTGATTAAAGAAATTTAAATATTGGTAAAATTTTATTTTTATTATGGTAATAGGTTAAACTCAAATAGCTTAGAACAGGTAGATAAATCTATTAATAATGCAAGAGACAACGTCTGGCGTCGTAAATACTAACGTACGTAAATCAGAGGTCATTTAGCATGGACACAAAACTGAGTCGGAATGATTATGCTAAATACTATTTCGACCCTACAACATCTAAAGAAATTCCCAAAACGCCTGTGTCACATTTGTATCATTGTCTAGACAGTTTAGTAATGTAAATTGTAATAAATGTAAACGTTCATGGTGAATAATTTAATAAAGAAAACGAGCCCACATCTCAAAGGAAATTGAAAAAATGAACGCAAATATCTGACAAAAATTAATTATTATCATACTAAAAAAATCTTCTCTTTATTATTTCAATAATTCATATTGAAAATTCTCTGTACAATCCAGCTAAAATTACTTTTTTAATTAGACACACCTAAGTCAATCTTTTACGGCTTACGTCTCGCCACTTCTCCACATTTTTTTTTATATTGCGACTCGATTGCTTTTATGGAAGAAAATTTTAACACGAATAAATTCGTTTATTCGATTTATTCTCTCTTTATGTTTTTTTTTTTTTTTTTTTTATAAAATTGATATACCTAAGTGAAATTATTTATATAGTTGCCTACATCTCGTGTTTCAATGGAAAGCACTGATTTAATTATGTTTAGACATCGATCAAACATGATAGATTATTTTTTTAAATTCATCATGTTTATCCTTATTCTAGGGGAGCCTTATTTATTCGTTTAAATGAAAAGTGTTGGATTTAGTCAATATAGTGCTTCATTAAGTAGTTTTTCAATTTATTTTCTGAATACTTGGTTTCTAGAATAAAGAAAACTTATCCCATTATGATTTAGTTATTGAAAGTGATAAACTTTTTGATATTGAAACTAAAATTGGAAATTTTAATTTTGGAAGTGTAAGAGAGAGCGTAACATAAAATTTCTTTTCAAGTATGAAAAGTAGAGGAAAGGATCACAATCCCTGTATCATGAAAAGTGTCCCCCAAATAGCTTTAAATAATGATACTGCTGCACCAGAAAACCAGGATTTATTATTCAACTACATTAGCCGTCTAACTTACGAAACTACTTTAACTACTCTAACTACTCTAGTCTATAATAATTAAAATTATTTTACTACTTCCACTCACGATCAGTAAACTTTATTTCATCAAAAACGTTTTAGTTCAGACCATACCCTCCACTGTCGCTGTGCCATTCTGGCCTCTTTCATTTCTCCTATTCTGGGAACACTTTTTAAACCAAACAGCCATATGAGATTGTTGTCCTTACCTTCATCCTCCATAGTTTCAAGTGTCAACCAAAAAAAATAAGATAGAATTAGGTTATTTTTTTAAAGAAAAGTTTTTTTTTAAATTTATTGGGAATACTTTTGTTGTAAATCTTTTGCCGTTTTGCTGTAGTGAAATTTGCTCAAAACATCTTATTCTTTTAAAATATTTAATGCTAAAAATATGCTTATTTTGAAGACTGTCAAGTATGAATAGAGTTTATAGGGGCCATCTATACATTACGTCACACGGATTTCAAAAATTTTGAGCTTCCCTTCTCATATTTGTTACAGTTGGTCACATTTATTAGACCTTTTTCTCTTTAGAGTGACGTCACATATTTTGCAGGTTACATAGATAGAGTTCGTAATATTGTAAAGTATTTTGTTTGCATACAAGTTTAACATTTTGTTTTGTTGGATTTAAAATATAGTTATTTAATATATAACTGCAGTAATTCCATTTCGTCCTATATAGTAAGTGTAATAAAAATACAAATCATACCTAGGTATATATAATAAATATTAGCTCACACAGCTACATTGCTCATAAAACCAAATTTCATCAAAATCCGTTACCTTACAACTAAAAATTTGTATTTTCAGCGTGATTTTTGCTTGAAATATAATAGTTTTTCTTTTTTCCCCGTGGAAATTAGACACTTTCCTTCAGTGAAAAGTATCCAGGATAATGAACCGAATATTTAGTTACTTACTATCATATTAAATTTCATAAAAATTCGTCTAGTGGCTTTCGCGTGATGCGGGAACAGACAGTAGACAACAATTTTAAAAAATGATGGATTTGGCATCTGTATTGATAATTATTATTTATTATTTGAGATCATTTTAGAGGCGGTCACGTCCTTCACATAATAACCTATAGCATTAAGAAAGTTTGTCTTATTACTATATTTGTAATATTGCCGCCCCCGAAATTCTGCTGCCCATGGCTTGTGCCCTTAGTTTAAATTTAGCACTTGATTCCTTACCTTTGTACTTAACAAGAAATAGTAAAAAATCAATTTTATTACTTTTTCTATTATTCATTTACATAGTTTCTTTTTCTACGAGAAGCTTACAAAATTTTCTTGTCTTCAAAACAAAACCCTTCAACTGTAAAAAAATCTCGATCATCTTCATTTTGTTAAATTTCATTGGAAATTTCCTAAGATCACTGTGCTGCCTCACATAAATATTTCTACTTTCCATGGTGAATGCAAGAATTTTTCAATTTCATTACCTGCATCCCTGTTATAAAAATGAAACATCGTATTATCTTGAATAAATTGCTTTTTTGACGAAATATCCTTCACAAAATGGAAATTTTATAACTTAATTCCTTAAAATAGTCAATTTGTCTCTAGGGAAATTTCCTCGTTATATAACTCGACGTATTAGACGATTAAACTTATTTCAAAAAAGATCAATCATAGCAGAAGCTGCAGTCTTACTCTGCTTGGCAAACTCGTTGATTACGAGTTGAATAAATATTTTATCAAACTAATTAAACTTCCTACTTATATAAAATCCGTTTCTTTCAAAAGGTTTAAATTCAATCGTTTTAATTAAGAGATCTTAACAACGTTTACTAACAAACGAAGTACCCATAAAAATTGCTTCGTGCTAATTTTGCATAGAACATGAAAACAGTGATAATTCTTCATAAACAATGGAGAAAAAATGTACTTCATAAATAATTATTTTTTATACAAAAAGAAATCTCGTTAAAATTTCTAAACAAAGTAACACCCTGCGTTAGAGATAGAGATACGTGAATATTAATTTGTTTGCTTTTTACTTAAATACATACGTGAGATAAGATAATAATAAACGGAGTATTTTTCATATGGCTCATTTAAATATTCTAAATGAGAAGAGAGATCCCAATACGTGCCCAGAATACTTTTCAATGTTTCAACAAAAATTCTTGGAGAATTACTTTTTATTGCTTGAAATTACGATAAAATATTTTAGTCAAAAGATATAGTCTTGTAAAAAATGCAATTGAAGAATAATTTATTTTCGATAACCAGACAAAGGTAGACAAAGGAGAATTTTTATTTAATTTTTGAGCAAAACTGAAATTGTCTCTGAGACTTAAATATATAACCTAAATCGATTCATTGATCGGTTAAATTGCAATATTAGTCCAATCGAATTTTGTTTAAGTTATGAAAAATGACAGAATATTTTTTGATTCGTTGTTTATGTTTTTCGAAATCTGAATTTTAACTTTGCCACTCTGGATATGGTTTCTTAAGGAAATCGCAATGTACGTAAAAAGTTTTTCCAGAAATTTATTTATTAGTTAGTAAAATTTTCAACAAAAACACTACTTACTTATACTAAAAATCTTAAGGAATGTTTAACACATATAGTAAAAGGATTTCCCACACTTTTATTCAGGTTTTTGTTAAAGATTCTTTTATATAATGACAATTTCTCAAAAAAAAAAAAACAAATTACTTTATTTATTTTAACTCGTGGATATCTTTTATTATAAAAAATCACTTTAAATCACTTTTTAAATCACTTGTATTGACTGACTGACTCAGAATGAATCTATTCAACTGATTGTGCCTAGATTAAAATAGGCAATCGATTAAACTCTCGAGCCTTTGATCATTGAATAATGAAACGGTTCAAATGTTCATACTAAAATTTCCATAGAAAAATCGAGAATGTTCCAATCTTTTCTGTCCCTGTTTTGTTTCAATTTTTTTTCTTTTTGTTAAAATATTGAATTCTCTTTAAGTGCACACCTTAATCACTTATTTTGATCAAACTGTGTAGTTTCTAGAGTACCTTAAATTTATACCAAATTACAGGATAACACTACGAGTATAATAGTCCAATCAAATGGTGATGTTGACCTCTCGTTCATTATGTCTTTCGGGATGGTAAATCAGAACTTCATATTTGCTAATTCCTACGGATATGATTTCATAAAGAAATCGGGAAAATTGTTGCCTCTTTTCAATTTTTAGCCCAGAAGTGATAAAATGCTATACTTTTCGATAAGAGCTATCGACCAAAAAAATAAAATGAATTAAATTTTCTACAAAAATACTCAATACACCAATTTTCTTAATTTATTAGTTTGGCCACCAGAAGGCACGAAAAAATGTCCCAATTTCGTATTTTATGCACGAAAAAAAATGTGTTGTGGTTTTAACAACATTCCTTGTTAATTTTACTACATTAACTAGTATTATATAGGATGACACTACGTGTGGTAACGTTTACCAGTCAAGTGTAATTAAAAAAATGTAGTACCTATTATTAACAACACGAACTAGTAAAATGTAGTTGAATTTTTGACACTTGCATTTATTTTAAAAATTATTGGTTATGTTGTACGCGCCGCATGCGCAAACGCCAAAATTTGTTAATTGTACAACACTCAGCAGTTGTAAAAGCTACATATATTTTCTACACTATGGTAGTTAAAAATACTATACGTTAGAGCTGAATACAACACAGTGTGTTATCTAATGTTACATTTGTGGTTATAGTTGAACACAAAGTGCAGTAAAAATATTACAAGTTTAGTGTTGTAAATCTTACACTACTATTTTTTTCCGTGTGGAACTCCTGATTCTCAATTAATTTCATCTTTGCAACTTAAAATTATGTTTGTAATTCCCAAAAAACTAACTACAAAACTTCATTAAATTTCCTACCTATTGAATTTTTATTTTGTCAAATTGTAAGTCAATTAAAGCAAACTGAAATTTTATGTCTTACTACGCGAAACCACTAAATCAAGAGTCCTTTGCCCAGACTAATAACAATGACTCTTCTTTATTTACACCAATTGTTTAAAAATATGTCTACGATTTTAAGTGATAAAACCGTGTTGTTTTAAAAGATGTATCATTAAAGTAACAATCATCTTTTATGATGTATCTTGTTTCTTGTTATTTGATATTTTAAGTACCTACATCAACAATATTACATTTTTCTCGATTAAGTCAAATTAATGCAGGCAATTACCTTCATCTTACAATATTGTTTGCTTTTGATAACACAATTTTTTAATTCTCTTTAATTAATTTTTTAGACAGTACATTATGGTTTCCTATTTCATTATTTCGAAATGGAAAAAAAAAACATAAAGCATTCAACTATTATTTTCCATTTTTAATTTTTTTACCTTATAGAAACTTTTAATGCATTCAGAGATTGAAATGAAAATTTTAATGAATTCACCTAATTGTTTCAGCAAAGCAAATGAAACAGAAGAGAAAATTGTCAGCATCTGTTGTTCTCCTGTAATTCAGTTCAAAATTAGAAAATAATGATAATATTAATACAACTTAAATTACGCAGCCTCCATGTAATTAGTCTACAATGTTCCACTGTTTATATTCTCTTAAAAAAGTGAAATATTTTTTTTATGATAACAGAAAGAAAAACTAATATTGAAATAATTTCATCAAATAGATACAAATAATATTTATTTGTATCACATGGAAAATGGAAAAGATGTTATACCACATAAAGTGTCTCATATGTCTTTATGATATTGTATTATTTTTTAATCTCATCTTACGAAAAAGCTTTTATGGCATTAAATAATGACGTAGGCGGTTTTTTTTTTCGTTTGGATGCCACGCACCCTCATCTCGTAAAAGCGTCGCATGCGAACGAATATGGGCTACTGTGTTATGGTCTGTGTCTGCCAAAAAAATGACGAATAGCGTTATCAAAAATCCATAAATCATGCCTTTATTTAATAGCGATTTAAACATAGTGTTGCAAATAATTCATTTCAGACAAACTGTTTGTTTCGCTTCTTATCAACATTTAATAAAATCTAGTGACGTTGATATTCATTCAAGAATAATAAAATAAATTATATGTTCATTAAAGTTAGCCATTATTAATTTATAAATATTTGAAATTATGAATTATGTGAAAAATATTATTGAATAAGTATTTTCTCTTCGACGAATATTAATTGTTATCGATTATTCATGCAGAAGGGAATACCCATACAAAGTCGCCGTTAATGACAAAAGCCCCGTTTCTCGGCCGATGTCTGGCTATCAACGCTCGGCCTATTAATAGGAATTTGTTAATGGGCCATATCTGGTTAATTGCCGGTCGCCGTCTATTCGATCATCATTCAATATTCGTTCGTCGGCCAACAATAGGCCGAAGCCTGGCTAAATAATTTTTTGCTCATGCGCAAATAATTAAAAGTTAGATGCCTTACTATAAACCCTAAGTACCCTGAGGGGGCCCTAAGTCACCCTGAGTTATACGTCACTTTGAGTCTATTATATTTGACTTATGTTTAGGGTGTAATATGTTTTAATATTATATAAAATAAGTGTGTAAAAAAAAAATAATTGATAATGGATCAAGCGTTTTTTTTTTAAATAATGTGCTGAAAGGGACGAAACGTAATATGACGATTTAATAAAAATTATTGAACATTAACTAATATGCTATATTCATTCACAATACCATGAACATTTAAATTATAAATTAATAATGAATATGAACAAAATAAATCTATTTGAAACATAAATTTCAAATGCATTTTTTTTTTCTCTGCAATTGCGTCAATTATTTTCAAATATTCGCACCATATAAATACTTTCCAAATGTGTTACAAAATTAACCAATGAACGCAAAGTATGAATATATTCTTCTTTTAAGTGCTATCTGGCGGTAAATTATTATACTTTTAACGGGTGAACAGGGGCAAGAGGATTCGTTTCGTTAACACAGAAATTGTCGTTAACACAATACAGTCACATGGTAGTGTTTAAAGTGTATTATTGTATTTCAGAATAGTTCGTCTATTACTATATCGCCTGTTGGATAACCAGTCTATTAAAGTCTCTGACTAAAGTAAGTAGTTCTATTTAATAATAATATATTCTCTCAAATTAAACTATAGATAATTTATATTTATTTACCTGATAATCTAATAGTTTTCTCATAGTGTGAAATAATCAAATAAAAAAATATTAATAGTTAAATTTAATGTTACAGATGGAAGGATTTTATGGTAGAAACTCTACGCAGTCGTTGATTTTTTAGAAAATGTTGACGATACAAAAACCATTGATCTAATTCCATCCAAGTGGATTCTTATAGAAGAAAATGGCATTTTACTTTGTAAATATCCACCGGCTGATGAGTATCCTAAAGTTGATAAGTTTGCTGCAGGCTTAAGCGATGCAAATGAAAATTGGGATAAATATCTAGTAGAAATTCTCTATTATGCAGGTGAGTCATTTAGTTATTTTTCTAGAGAATTTTTTCTCATCTTAAGATTGGTTTTGCAGTTAATTTTTTTTTTCATACCCTTATAAAAATAAATCTCCTTTTTTCACCTCTTATACTATTTTAGTTCCTAACTCCTTCACTCACAAATATTGTGTCTTAAAAACAAATTTATTTATAATTGATTTTGCATATTCTAGATGTTGTAACTGAAAAATTTGAGGATGCAGATGAATCTAAAAATTTCGCTGGCAAATTATCCCGATGGCTTTCTGGTTGGGTGGACCGTGAGAATGGGCGATAAGAAAGAGGATCTTCATTATAAACCACCAAAAATTCCCTTTTAATTTTATAGTGCGTGTTATGTACGCCAGGTTTAAAATTCTACTTTTGTATTAATTATTGATTTTGTCTGATTTTTTACTAAGATTGTATGTATTATAAAGTGAATAAATGATTGTATCATAATAATCGTTGAGCTGATTTTATATCATTTTTTTCGGTATTTAAGTAGTTTTATTAATTTATAATATTTGCCATTAACGGTCCAGTAATTTTTACTGCAGTCGGCCGATTGTTGGTTTCTATTAACGGCCCTGTAACCTTTGCTTCAGTCGGCCGATTGTTAAACGCCATTAACGGCCCGGTAACTTTTACTGCAGTCGGCCGATAGTCGACTGTCATTAGCGGCCCGGGGTTATCATCCAGCCGGCAACCGTACTTGGGCCGTTAACAGTTGCCGATGTTAGGCCAACAACTAGCATCTCTGGCTAAGCAATGGGCCATTAATGGCCCTGTCGCCAAACTTTGTATGGGTATATAAGCACTTGCTTCTAGAAAAGGGAAATTACTCAAGAAGCATTTAACAAGCAGAATATTACGGTCCTTTGCTGATTCACCGAGTTGAGATGAAATATGTTCGTGTCCGGACAAACACACCAAATATTCGTCATGGAACACGAACTTTTTATCCTCACATGCAATATCTTTTCCCGATATTGATGATATAGTCGTACAATATGTACTTGCATGAAAAGCTCGAGTGTGGAACCGAAAAATACCTTTAGAAATAGGAATGTGAACCTTCATCAATTTTGCACGTAGGTTTTCACGTCAGGATTATTGAAAACTCGATATACAAACTTTTAAGTTCAATTTGGTTCATATATAGGTCTTTGGATAAAATACTTGGGTTAGACGTTTTCTCAAGTTTTAGTAAATTGGGAAAATTTAATGGCCTAGAAAGTTCGAATTTAATGTATTTATTTGCGCTTTGACCGAAAACAAAAACGAAATTTAATTTAAATGTTTAAGTTAAACAATTTCATTTGAATACTTAAATAAAAACGACGAGTTATTTGGTTGAATCTTAAGAGTTTCCATACTTTATATGTGAAATTTGTAAGCTAGTCACAATGCATTAAGTGGATAAACACTTTTCTGAGTTCAACGTATTTATACTTAAAAAATGTCAATGATTTTCTTGATAATATGTGTAAGATCTTTAGTAACTTTTGATGTTTTTCTTTTTCAGTAGCTAGAATGAAAAAAGGGTTAACATAACACTTAAGCAGCCCAAGTATTTTTATGTGTTACAGGAAGTTTATGTTAAAATAAATATTATTTTCAAAGATACCAGTCTTTATCAAGAATCTGTTCCCGATGAAAATAAAACCTTGCATTGTACGGTACGAATCATAAACTATGTAAAATGATGGTATCTTTTATACTGCGTAAAGTTTGTATAATTTACTGTCGTACATTGTAGGTACGGTTTTATTTTCATCGGGAACAACTCTTAAATCTTACTTTTACTGTCGTATATTACATCATAGGCAGTACTGTGTTATATATGAGGTTTGTTCCACTTATACATTTGATGATGTTGAAACATGTCCATCGAATGACAAAGAGTAAGACACATTAACCAAGAGAAAAGAGTGAGTGAAAATCATGAAGCAAGGGCTTCACCCTAATTTAAACTGGTTTTGCGGTGTTTAAACACCTCCAAAACAGTGCTCGGGCGAGCTATAGTCATAAAAATGTAAGTTCATAGATCGGCTCTCGCCCTGGTACGGCCAAACGGCTGAGGGCTCGGCCGTTTCTTCACTCACTCTTGTCTCTTGGTCAGTGTGGCTTGCTCTTTGTCTTACGTGGACGTGTTTTGCTTAAACGTCTGGAACAAACCTATGGTGTTAACAAGCCATAAAAATGATACATAGATAGAGTCGTAACATAATATTGTTGAGCCCAGTGCAGAAGGATAACATTCCTCCCCCCATTTTATAATCATTTTTAAAATATATTGAAAAATTATAGATTTATAAAAAATTAAAAGTATTATTGTATAATTTCAAAAATGTTTTAAATATACAAACGGTATCTCTATTATTCACCGCTTTTATCGTGCGGTGTCTTTATAATTTGGCGCCCACTGCCGGGGCACCGCTCACGCTACGACTGTTTACATTAAAACAAATATTATTATTATTCAATAGTAAATACTTTAAACCGATGTTATTGTTGATTGTAAAGAATATGTGCTTAAAAATAATTTCTACAAAATTTTTATTTTTTTGTGTACATAGATTTAGGCGGTATGTTATAAAATCACGCTATCATTTCGTGTTAACTTTAAGCATTTCCTTATTTTTTCATTATATTTCTCTTTTTAAATTCATCATAAATTTGACAATTTTAGCAATAGCTAGTTGAATCTCTTTGGCAAACTTATTGACATTATATTCAAAATTTATAAACGTGCTTTCAATTTAAGGTTGCGTAGATTACAATCTACTGCGGTCGATTATCAGCGACCAGCGAATCGAAAAATCTCAGATGAAAATCTTGGGGGAGTTTCATGAACATTATTTATGCTTTTGTATAGTTTTTAAATCGTCATAAAAATAAACTGTTGTGTTTCCTAAAATATAGAAAATTTTAAAATATTCCACTGCGCAACTTTTTGAAACCTCTGCTATTTTGATAGTTTATTATATATTTTTGATACCATAGATACCATCTTTTCGATTGACTAGTTATATATTATTTTATCATAATAAATTATAGTTTAATCCGGTTGTCGTTGTCATTTGGTTTCATTGAAAACTCGACAATTTAAATATAAGCTCACAAAAATATTTGTAAAATGACGAGGTCTGCACTTAACTGATTAAATGTATTAATTTGTTTCATATGATAGCGTTATATGAAAGCATCCATTGCCGAAATGTAGACTATGCATCTCATATGAGGTAGGTATATGAGTAATTGAAATTAAAAAACAACAAACAACATTTTAAAATAATGTGGAAAAGAGGAATGTTTTGGGGGAAGTTCACGACGGGTCGATGAAAATGGTTAAGAGTTTGAGATAGGGATGATTTGGGAGGATGCCTCCACGTACATGTTTGTTACCATGACAACGACAGCTCGGCCATCGCACACTCAATCAAATATTAATCACTTATACCAGGAACAAATGCACAGGTCGATACTTCCTATTACTCCATCGATGGCTTCTGTCACACTTATACTTCGATCGAATTCCACCTAACGTAACGTAATTTGATTTTCGATTCGATTTTTTATTTAATCTACTCTAAACTGACAAGTAATTAAAGTTACGCTAATAGACATTGAAAAATAATACCATTCTTATTCATCTTGAATTTCCTTTTCTTCGCTTGCGATCGCAATTCATTAATTTATCGGGAATTCTTTTAACTTGCGCATGAATTATGAACATAAAGAATTAGTCAAGTATAAATTAAAAAGTTCTTCTGATTATTTTAATCTGGAAGATATTTTAACTTTTCATTAAAGTTCATTCAATATTTTCCTTTAAAAACTCGGATATTAAAGAGAATTTTTCTCCATCAAATTAATTTCATTGAAATGAAAAAAAAACACAATGAAATGTACGTAGCACATATATCCGTACATACTTTATGAGGAAAGAAAAATATTCAAACCGTATCAATAATCGACTGTGAAACATTTACAATAAAAAGCAAGAACACACAGAGTTCACAATTCCCTTTATTCAATGTCTCTGTGTAATCTTTTTGGTCCGTTTTTTATTTTTGTTTCGGAAGCACTGGGGATACAAATCAATATTTTATTCATATATTATTTGTTATTCAGTTCCAGTGAGTTGTGGTTGCAAATAGTGGATGACGACGCTTTCTGCTTACTTACCCATATGAAAAAGAGCATCAGCTGTATTTATTCACATTGGCGTTGTCACATGCCAATTTTAATAGCGTTTTTTTTTCTTTTGTCTTACTATACTTTACGACTTTTCAATCGGTATAATGAATATTTATACTATTTATTTCATCGCACTATTCTTGCTAATAAAATATTGCTTAAAATTTATTCTGTTTGTAAAATCGATTTAGTGCATGTTGGGTATTTGTCACAAGAACATTATAAATCACCTGCGGTCGTCTTCACTTATCTTTTAGAATCCAAATGCACAGTTTACAGTGAAACGAGTTATAATTTTAAATTCATAGGTAGTTTGGCGCAATTTTCAACTTCTCTTTTAAGAATATATGTCGTTTTATTTTTCATTTTTAAACACATTGAACTTAAGTAAGGGATTAGAAGAGAAAGCGTTTCTCTTCTGTTTTATTATCTTACTAAATATTCTTTTACCTACACTGTTTTAGTCTTTGATACTTTTCATTTAATGAGATAGTAAAGGCACTTAAAGGATTCCAATTGATGGAAGAAGGTGATTAAGGTTGCTAAGCCTCGTTTTTTTCGAAACCTGGGATACAAGACAACTGTATAAAGCATTCCGAGAAGCTCTCGGCACTTAAAAAAAAGCAAGAAGAACAATCTACAAAACATAAATAAAAAATATAAAAAGATACTTATAGTTTTATTCTTTGCTATATTGAACATTACACAAAAACATGCATCCTTATTAAAAATGAACTCTTAAAAACGTTAGCTTAAGTGAGGATTTGTTTGATGAGTAATTCGTTATTTTTGTCGTAATTTTTCTGACATAAAAATGTATGTTCTTTTGCTTTATAAGCAACATAAAATTTATCACAGTTTGCTTTTCTTTCAAACTTCAAAAAGGAACAAAGGTACAGTGGAAAACATTTAATACAAAATTGAAAAAAACCAATTTTCTCGCCTTTAACGAATTACAAGTTTAAGAATCACTCGTGGCAAATATGTCAAACTATATTTTATTTTTTGGCTGCCGTAGTACACATTATACGTACTCGTATGAAGGTTGTTTATTAGGGTAGGGTAGGTGTTCATAGGGATTCATCAAGTCAAGTAGCTGGGCATATTATGAAACTGCCACGGGCTCTCGACCGAGGGGGCCTTTGACCCGAGAGGATCTTGAAGATCTTAATATTTATTTTTATAAAACATATAAACGTAGTTATTAACTTATTGTTAGTTATTCTATCCATCAAATATTCTATGGCTCAAAATATAAACTTTGATGGTAATATTAACACTTTTGAAGAACAGAAAGCCCAAAAAATAAGAATTTTTATAATTAAAATTATGATTTCAGTCCAAATCGTTTATCTATTAAATTACATTAAACGCTAATTATAGAAAATCAATACAGTTATAATCACATTTTACATTAAACGGAGAGACCCATCTGATATTTTTATACACATATAGATATTTGGATATTGATATATCTGATAAATTTGTGAAGGATCTCAAACGGTATAGCCCCTGAGCTTGAAATTTTGATGTGAAAATTCCAAACAAATCAATGTTTAGCTTAAGTTGTTGATACTTAGTACTTATTTTAATTTTTTATTTGAGTTTGACTTGATTTTAAATCAAATTTTAGTCAAGTATCTTGACAATAAAGACAAGTAATTGAAAATTCAAGTCATGCAGTGAATCTCTAATTGTTCAGCAGGTAAAATATATGTACCTATATAAGTAACCAAATTACACATTTTATACATACATAGGTGTATTTTTTCAAAAGACATTTAAACAATATTATAGTATCTATTTTAAAAAATTAGAGTGTTTTAATACCTGTGTTTCTTTTACAACACTCTAACGGTTTTTGTTCCATAGCATTTTGTTTAAAATAAAATTATTTTTATTATTTTTTTTTCTTTTGGTTTTTAAGAGTTGAATCAGCTATTATGGTTGTAAGCAACCAGCGGATTCAATAAAAAATTCACGCAAAAAAAATTTCTTGGGTCCATTGGGTTCATTTTAGTCCATTGGGACTCGACTCTAGAACCGTTAGTGTATAAACAATCTCTTGATAAAAAAAAATCGACAATTTAAGTTATGCAAAACAATTCACTGTATTTTCCAAAAAAATTCTGAAAAATTTAATTCGGGAATATCGGTTAAGCGACCTTAGTGTTGGTGATACTAAAATTAAATGAATACAAAAAAGCTTGAGTTAATGAAATGTAAAAGAGATGAAGTCTTATAGCTTAAAAAAGGATATTCAATGAACAAAATTTGTATTAAATGAAGAAAATGGTGAAATTTTCTTCTTCTTGTTAAAAAATAAAATTTTATCTGAAACAATTTAAGATAAAACGCATTTTGTAATACGTATTAGGTATATGAAATTTAAGCAAAACAAGTAACTTGAGGTTTTTGGATAATTTAAAATAAAATCTCCCCTTTTTATAGATATATATCTAAAAAAAGCAAACTAAGACTTTGAATGTAAAAAAAAACGTAACGAGAAGTGTGAAAAAAATGATATTATTAAAGAACAAAGTAAATGCCTGATGTGGTTCGGTCTGAAATTCGTACACTTTTAGAATATTTTATGAAATTATTTGGAGAAAAATTTCAAGTGGTTATTTGTTTGCTCAACACAATTTCTGAACATCCGAAAATGAAGTGATTTAAAGTCAAACAACGGACGATGATAGCGGTCTACATCGTCGACACAATCGTTTTCCAATTTGACATTTTCCAAGCAAACAATTCGCCGTCTGTATAAATGTCTCAGTATGAGTGTGCAATTTGACGAGATACTAATACTTCCCAGTCCGCTTCAAAGCCTCACAATCCCTATGAACTTTCCACTTACAATGATCTGCAGTCTTCTCCTTTCCAAGTAATGATATCACAGTGCAATTTCTTTTTATACGACAGCCAAGACATATAAATTTATACTATAAAATTATCCTCATTTCATTTCCCTTTTCTTTTCGTTTTTTCCTCCTTTCTTATAGTAGTAAAAATTTTAGAAACAACCAAGTATTAAATATAATCGAGATGCAAATTGTCGTCGAATTATAACATTAGAAGGTAAATCATGAATGTTTGGTGCTATGATGCTGTTTCTCGAGGAAACGAAAAAAAAGAAGATAAAAATGCAGATGAATGAGGATATAAAATGGGGAGTAAGACGATGAAGAGGGACGTGTAATGGGCCATATCGTACGACAAATGGAGAAAGAAAATCAAAGTAATTGTAGCGTAAGGTGATGGCAGAGTATGAAATAAAATGGTAGGTTGAGGTGAACTTGTTTCGCAACGTTGGCATTCTTGAAATGATAGAGCGATAAAGTCAAGCTTCTCTCAGGACATTGTGAAAATGAAACGTTTCGTATTTAATATTATAAAATCAGGTGGAAGAAAATGAACTCGAAAATCTTCTATTTAAAATTAAAAAAAGAAAATATGTAGATGATATTAATAATTATAATATTCTAGGAAAATTAATTTTTCTTCTTATCTTCGATACATTTTTTAGTTTATCCGAAAAAATATCTCTTTTTGCTTTTAGGTTTTCCATTTTTCCCTTTTTAAATATGCGAGAAATTTTTTTAACATGTAGCTTTTATCCCAAAAGGTTTCATCTTTTCTTCGGTGCTTTATTCTACGTTAAAATGTTTTATTTATTTGTTTCTCTGAGGAATGCACCAGATGTTCCGTTCCCATAATTCTCTCAAAGAGATGACACAAGGATTCTGCAGGAAAAGTCTTAGATACGCTTATTTTTTTGAAAAATTTTATTACGAAATATTGAAACATTTTTAAAATTCATGTTATTGAATTTCTAAAATATTTTTATGCGTTTTTTTTTTTGTTCCAGGTAAAAGAAAAATTTCTTCAAATTTCCTTCAATATTTTCAATTTTCAATGCTGGTAAATTAAAGGTATTGATTTATTATTAACCATTTAAATAGCAAAGAAACCTTTACAATTCAATAACAATAATATTCCCAGTCCTTTAAAACCTGTTAACTTAGGTAAAGATGAAAAAAATGTAGGATTGCCACAATGTAAACTTAGAGTCTGTGGTAAGTGTCCCGAACAATTATACCTCAAAATTGGTCACAAAAAGGACGAAACCCAATGGGATGATTAATAATTACAAAGATCACATCTAAAGTGTAACATAAATGTAACATTAATTCTCCTTAGCGGTAAATAAACCAAAAAAGTTAATTTAAATATTAAACATGCGTCCCAAATTTATTCACTATTGGTATTTCTAAAGTTCAATATATGAAGGTCCTTTATGATTCACATAATAAATACGAGTAGGAGGTCATCAAGAAATTACGTTTTACTTAATGTTTATTGGTTGTTTGTTTCGAAGAGCTTTAAATTTAATTAATTCTAAATTCTAATTTTGAAGTTATCTGTCTTGTACTATTTTTACTGAAAGCATTAAAAAAACCATTCGGTCCTCGTAATCGTGGTGCTATACTGTGAAATTTATTTCCACCCTTATATTGCAGCTCTTAAAAATATTGCACCAGCAATAATAAATGCCACATTCATACATTAACCTCCACATATTGTATTGCACAAAACATAGATTTATATATTTCATACAATTACCCCATGAAGTTTCATCCTTTTTACGAGCTGAGTTTCAAATTTAAAATTTAAATTAAAGGAATTTGTTCCATCACACACATTCATATGCTAGTAAAAGAAACGATAGGGACACTATAAAACGGAAAGCTGGGTACCTATAGAGAAAAATTCAGTTCATACAGACAGCACACTATTACGACATTCTATTTTCCTAATCGTAAATTTCTCGTAATTGCATGTGCATTTGCTCGCTATGGTACATTAATACACGGCAAAGCCTGATAAAGACGACCACAATGCAATGTTTACTTTGAATTGTTTGCCTCTGTCTAATGCAAGCAGGACACAGGTGCTCGATGAAATTTCTGCACGTCGCAGATAAGGCCATTTTCAAAATTAGTTTAATATGTGCTCCAATATAGACCGTATTAGATTATGTGTCTATTTACACGAGCCACATTTATTTATTTGTATTTTCCTAGCAAATAAATTTCTTTCTTGTTGTCTATTTACAAGTCATGTACAGCGTAAATATTATCTAATTAGCAACCGTGAAAATTACAAAGAACAAAAGGGAGCAAGGTAAAAATCATCTTAAATCGATTAACCTGTTTATGAGACAATTATCTGAAGGTAAATAATATTTGTTTGAAAAGTTAGATTAAAAGTTGTATTTCCTTCTTATTTCCGGTACAAATTGTCTTGGTTGTTGAATCTTTCTTCCATTATCTGGTTGTGTGTATCACATCGTTTCAATTAGTAAACGGCAAATTAATTATGGATAATACACCCAGCGCGCGGAAGGACAAACACTTAAAATGTGCATCACGTTTATGCTACGTGCCTGTACACGTGTCCAATTCCTCTGTGATTCTCGGGAACATTGACCATAGCAAGTCACATACAACGTTAAGTTCCTCCATTACAAGCACAATATAAAGAAAGAAGATTTGTAGATTCTTCGGGTAGAACGAGTTTAAAACACTTGCTCCAACTTTGCTAATAATTTACCCACTGAAATGATTCCTTCAATAGTTCTGCCACTATCGCTCGCAAAGCCGTGTGTTGCGCATTCAATGGCCGGTTAAAATAAATCCGTCACGCTGACGTTCATGCTCTAATTCCGGCAAATGCAGCTACTGAACAAATACATATACCAATAGGGATTAAATCCGTTTTTTTTCTTGTACATTTTTGTATACTATGTGAGGATTTTTGCTGAAAGAACAATGCTTGTTGAATGAATTAGTTGCGTTTTATAGTTTTAATTCATGATATACATTTTTATTTTCTATGGGAATCAACAATACATACTTCATTTCAATTTTATACTTGCAATATAATAGCATTGCGAAAATGCCACGAATACGAATGGAACAATGAGTTAGCGACACTTATAAAATAAAATTAATGTGAAGCTTAGTTTTTTTTTTTTGCAAATAATACGTAAAGCTGAATAAAAATTATTCTTTTTCTTCTATGAATATTTTTCATACTCGAATGAATAGTATGTGAGTCGTAGATATTTAATAAATTATGTTCATTTTTACCATGTACCATTCTAAGTAGTTAAGCTACGTGCATTACTACGTATTTTTACGTTTTATTTTAAGTATAGGGTTTAAGATAAAACAAATATTTATTAGAAAATAGTAAAACAATTATATGATAGATTAAGATGGACAGTGGCGTAACAATAGGGTGGTATTACGACAAAATGCCAAATTTATTATTATAAAATTTAGTTAATTTTGTTAGTTCTGTATTCTTTGAATATAAAAATAGCACAAACACAAATTAATTAAAAAATATACCAAGATTTGAATGCAATTATTAAAAAAGAGATTTTACTGTTTTAGAACACATTCGGTACATAATTAAATCTTTACCAAAATTTCAAAATATTTTTTTTTTATTTTAAGTCGCTTTAATATCTAAAATCATATCACGACTATTTAAACACAGAAAATTTCTGTTGGTCAATTTTCAAATTAGGTCTAGAATCTTAGGCCTAGGATTCAACAGGGTTTGAACCCAGTACCACTTGACGCATGAAGCGGAGAGAGGAACTATTGTTTTAACCAGTGCGCCAATAAGTACTACTAAAATAGAATTAATTAACACATTTGAGGGCTTCTATGGGAAAATAAATTTTTCGTTACTTTACTTTTAATAAAGTTCTAGCAATATTATTAACTTACCTATTCTATCTATCGAGTATTCTATGTCTCAAAATAGGCACTTAATAGATGATGATAATAGTAACACTTTTGATGAACAGGAAACCTAAAAAAAAAAACTGTGTTCAACTAAAATTGCGATTTCTGCCCTAATCGTTTATTGATTAGATTACATCAAAAGCTAATTTTTTCCAACTTAGTTATAGTCACAGCTATTTACATTAAAGGAGCCCATCTGATAAATTTACCACGGATCTCAAACAGTATAATTACGCCACTGGTTTCCAATCAAAAGTCTAAAAACACAACTTTATTAACCGCCGAAAAAAGTTTTTCTCACGAGGAAAATGCTTGGTCATACAAAAAAATTATAATCTGATGTAACTTGATAAATTGAATAAGAAAAGTGGGGAAAACTTCGTGGTTCCA
This sequence comes from Sisyra nigra, assembly GCA_958496155.1. Classification (NCBI taxonomy): domain Eukaryota; kingdom Metazoa; phylum Arthropoda; class Insecta; order Neuroptera; family Sisyridae; genus Sisyra; species Sisyra nigra. The sequence continues at coordinate 17,303,496 of OY292315.1, read as the reverse complement.
ATCGCTTAGTTGTAGTTTTCTATATCAATAGAGGCGTTGTTTTTGGACGTGTGTTATATTTGGGTGCGTTTTTTCATTCGTTTATCTTCACCATTGGTACAAAAATATGCGGATTTCATCTAAAAAATAATTGTTCTAATAGCAAGTACGAATTCTATTTAGAACTCTCTGGATTACAACTTTTCTTAAGATACCTCTTTGATGAAATATTATAAAAAGTTATAGAGGAAGAGTTATCGTGGGTCAGTGCCATGATAAGTAGATACTAGTAAATATTTAAATTATTTGTTTTAACTAACACGATGGACAGTAACGCCTATGGACGTTGAAATGGCAAAGTTCTGAAGACCGTTTTATTTATTGTTCTATTATCATTAATACATGACGTACGTCGACAGACGTCGAAAATGAATAGGACAGAACGCTTTTAAGGATATCCAATATTTATGTTTATTTAATTATGAAAATTATACAATATGATACGGTTAAAAGATGTAAGGTAGTACTGTCCATCAACGTGTTAAGAATCTAGTGCCTATCCTATTTTAATAACAATGAATTTTGTTTGAAGAAAAAGTGAAATACGTTATTTCATAAATAAAATTGGTAGGTACTAATTTTTGGAATAGCCTATGTATTTTGCTTATGAAAGGTACCTATATATACGTTATGCGATTATAACTTTTTAACCATCTATCATCTTTGACTTGGGTTTAAGCTAAATTTTATCTTAATTTAGTAATTTGAAGTAAACAGATGCTACAAAAACCAACCAGGACGCAAACAGTTTGTCCTTAAGAAAATAATGTTTTATCTAAGCACTTAGTTATGAAGACAAGCTCTTCCTTTTGATTTCGATAACATCTTATTTTCCACATCTCTCCGTAAAAATTTAATTTTAAAGACAAAATGAAAATGAAAAAATAACAAATATATTATGAAATAGATGTTCACAGATAATAAAAAAATTATCATGAATGCTCGTCAAATATTTTTGTCTACGATCTTTTCTTTGAAGATTTATAATGGCTTCATTTTTAAGTATCTCCGTTGATGCTTGATTTTTGTAATATATTAGGTAGGATATTGAAACAGTAAAACATAAAAACAATGAAAAAATCAGTGGAAAAAGTTTGACTATACAAAGCCTTGAAAAATAAAACAAGAATTTTTCTTTTTTGAAAAATTAAATAAAATAGATAATTGTTTTATCTAAGTGCTTGGTTTTGACTCATTGTTATTGAAATTTTCCAATCATAAATCATCTCTAGATAAATTAGTATTAAAAACTTAGAGCGACTTTAAAAGAGTTCACACAACTAACTTTGTCAAACAAATATTTATTAAAACCTCGTTTAATCGTCACTTTCTGTTCAGTTATTTGTCACTGTAAAACAATTAAACGTAGAGGCGTTTTGTTTAAGTATGCATGTGTATAATATGTTACATTGACCATATCGTAGGTATTACGTTTTATAAAACTTTGTAAATTGATGTAATTACATACGCCAAATATTATTCCATTAAGCATTTTTATGGTTTTCGTTTTATAAATTATTTAAAACTTAGTTAATACAGTCGAACTTCCATAAGTGAGAGTTCATGTGATCGAGATCTCTTTTTCGCTTATGGAGGATTCTCACTAACGCGAATTTCTAGCTTATAAAGGATAAAAACGCCCCTTTTCACTTATAACAGTTTATGAGAATTATTACAAATATGTAGTGAAACACGTATGTATAAGCTAAGATGAGTCCTAAATAGCAAATGTTAAATACGCTCAACTGTCGCTTATAAAGGTAAAGTCAAGTAACACTCTTAGTTATAGAGGTCCGTGATTAAAAAACTACTTTCTTTTGTAAAGGTTTATGTTTTTCACTTAAAGAAGTTTTAGAGAGTTAAAATGACGGGACCTTACGAATACTCCCACTTACAGAGTTTTCTCGTTTACCCGGTTCTATACTCACTTAGGTCTAACTGTAAGTGCACACGGTTGTAGAGAAATTGATATCCGTTTAGTCAATTTCTCGTTGCAGTTCTGAGGGTGTCGGTTAAAATAAGTTTTACCACATATTATGTCAATATGAATTTAAACAACGTAAAGAAAATTTTATTTATATAAGTAAATTGCTTAAGAATGGTAAATGTTTTCACAATTTGATAAATAGCAATAGAAACTTATGGCGTGGAAATATGGGCCCAGCATGCTGAGAAAATCGATGCTTAATTTGTTAATTATAAAATGTCTTTATTTTTCAATATAATTAAGGTGTGTTCTTAACATAAGTATATTATACACAGCTATTCAAAGATTTTTCAACTCCGATGAATAAAAAAAGGTTTAACTTAAAAAAATGAAAGGAAAAGCAGCTCTATGTACCTTGCATTATTTTGGTATTTTTTAGTCGTTGAAAATAGTTAAAAACAAATATAAATTATTATCAAATTACATTGTTTATTCCGCTGATAAAATCTGCTATTAGTTAGCACAACTTTCCGAATAACATTCAATAAATACAACAAAATTAAAATATCAGTAGAGAATATAACAAACTTTCATCTTTAAAAAGATTTTTGCCATCATTAAATTTTATAACCGTGCTATTTTATTACATGTTACACACAAATATGTAAAATAGGAAGAAATTTTTTCTATCATAATATAGCTATTACGTTCATATAACTATACGGTTTTAATGAGCATACATAAATATTTATTCAAATTTCAGTCTCTATATACCTAGCGAACATAGGGGCTGTTTTACATAAGGGTATTTTATCGAAAACATTTAACACTAATTAACGATTAGATATTTAATTATAACAATGAATATTATTATGAATATGTAAATCATTAATTCATTAATAACAATTGTTACCTGAAACATTTGAAATATTTTTTTGTATTGTGACATGAAAACATAAAAATATGTGTTTAAATGAAAAGTTAAACCGTAGTTAAACAGAAAGGATAGAATAGTTTGTAAATTTTGCTAATTTACAAAAGCTGTTGTTTTATTTTAACTATTGCATATTGGTCAAACAAACCCCTTGACGTAACAATTGGATGGAGTGATTGTGTCCAGAGGTAGTCAAGTTGGTTGATGAGAAGGGTTGCAAATAGAAATGAAGCGAGAGCCGGGGACTCCAGAGGCGAACGGTCGAATGATTAACGATAGAATTGTCACTTGAGTAAATAATTGTTGTTATTTACGAATGAGTTGTGTTCATTTCCCTGTACATTGACATTTTCCAACTAAAACTCGTGGGTCCTTCATACACAATGTCTGTAATCAATGGCTGGCACAATCGCTAAAAATCCTCGCGTTAAATAAAATAAACCAGGTTCATCTGCTCAGTGTAATTTTTTTCGCTTCCTACAATTTATTTTATAAGAGTCGTCAGTGCAATCGATTGGTTCATGGATAATAAAAGTAATTTCTTTTTCAATGCCCTATTTAAATTTAATTAATGTCCTCGGAATTCACTAATTACTTTTAAATTAAAATCACTATCTCACAGGCACCGTTTCAATTAAACAGAAATAAAACTTTATTATTTAACTAAGTTTATAATGAGAAAACGATGAATAAAATAAAGCAAGAAGGAATTTAAAAGTTAAATTGGTTTTTTTTTATTTTTTCTTTTACGTCGAATACAAAATTTATCCAACTTATTTTTAATTGAAAATTATTTTTCGAGAAGAGGAAATAAAAACCGAATAACTAACAAAGATATTCCTACCTAATTTTGTAAATTTTAATTAACTACATTAAATATAATTATTTTTGAAATTTAAGTTTTAACGCGAATTTATAATGTACATATTTAGAGAAGGATTAAACGATTATGAAATTTAAGTACTATTCATATATTATATACATTTATTTGAACAAATTCAATATTTTCAACTGCATCAATAAATAATCGAACAAACACAGACTCATACATAAAATATATTTGCATACTCTATGAAATTTACAAGTTTATGTAGATTAACTTAATAAGATAGGATTTAGATGGTAAATCGATGGGACCAAGACTATGTATGACTCAAAAAAGATCAATTCATAAATCAGAAAAGAAACCCAGATTAATATGCAAGACCTTTTGAGACTAACTTTATAAATAGATTGCAAACCTTGTAAAATTGAAAAAAAAAAGAATTGTCAAATATTTTATATAAAAACAACTAAATTATAGTTACAATCAAAATTTCTTATAGAGCATGAAATTATTTAAATTTCATATGATAAAATAGATAAGAGGAAAGATGATTATATGAAATTCAAGTTTTAGAAGTTCCTTAGAAATACTTTTTCGTTAGAACAAAAATATCACGATTATACACGAATATTCTGAGTTTCTTCTTGACTAATTTTGAGACTGTTTTACCTCTGTTTGTGTTTGTTTAACTGAAGCAATATGAAAAAAAATATTTTTGTTCTATCATTTATAAAAGTGACACAAATGTTCTTTATTTCATAACAAGTTAAGAAACACTGAGATATCGATTAATTAATTATGATACATATTATAAGATACAATTTAAGACTGCTTTGAAATATTTCATGGTCAATATTTGTGTGGGATTGTAAAAATAACTTCATTAAAAGTTTAAAAATTAAAATTATTAAGTTGTTATTACTAATAGTTCGTTGTTGAAATAGAAAGAAAATTTTAAAATAAAAGATGAGGAGAATAGAATGTAAGTGCAAATTGTGAAGTGGTAATACACCTGATGACATGGCCCGAGTTTCGAAAGTCTGTGCAAGACTGTGGTTTTGAAGAATTTAATCACTTGCTAAATAGTTTAAATTTGGCATCAACTGATAACTTCCTGTAACCAAATTTCCAAGAAATTCTATTGAAACATTCATGGTGATTTCCTACCAATTAAAGAACCAATGATAGTAAGCAATCATTATTAAGTAATAAAGAAGACACTGAGAGAATATTATATTATTTATTATATTATATTTTAGTACAAAATATATTTTTGCTTCTCATTCTTCTATAAAATATTTTTGGAATAGAAGTATAAATTAAAGATAGGTACTAAACGTTCTTATATTATAATAAATTGTTATTAAATGTTATTTAACAATTCTTTAGAAAATGTTGATGAATAAAACAAACTTTTTAGACACAAAACAGTTGTAGCAGCAATATGATTTATTTAAATTTTAATTGTTACATATGTTCTGGTGCATACTTGTTAAGAGTGAAAAATTAGTGTCCATTAGGCTCAGAAACATTTAAATCTTAATCCAATTTATTAATCATCAAGTCAAGTAACCAAATATTTGGTGCCATGAATTTTTCTTAGCATTTTAACTTGAAAATGAAATAACTTGCAAACTCAATTCTTGATTACAGCTAACGTTTAAATATTATCTAACATTTGACGAGAGTTTGATTTCATTTTAGCCAGTCAAGCAGCTTGATTAAATCAAGTCAAGTAGTTTTAAAATTAAGCCAGGTGTGGAATCTCTAATACCAAATATTGTATATTTGAAATGTTAGTAAAGACTATCGATTTTCCCTTCAAAAATAATTTTAAGAAAATGAAGTTCTTGGTGAAAAGTTTAATCTCAGAAAATCGTATTTTGTAATTTAATTTAATTTCGTTTTAAGTCGCTTTAACATGTAAAGTCATATAATGACTGTCAAGCACAGAAAATTTCTATAATTTTTAAATTTTAGAATCTCTTGGTTTCAACGGGAATCGAACTGAGTACCACTGACGCAAGGAGCAGGGGCCTAAGATTTAACCGCTATGCCACTAAGTGGGTTCTTGTATTTTTGTAATACCTTTTTATTTTTATAGTTTATCTAGAAAGTATCTAGAAAAAAAAGCATAGTCCTAGTTTTTCGTCAACTATTAACTACTATTTAATTACATATTACCAAATAATACCTCATTATACTCCTTAATTATGGAACCTCTATATATTTCCAAACACTTAACTAGCCCTCTTAGGACACTTCCCGAATAAAGTCACTGCCATTATTTGCCATTATTCAGTTCCTTTTTTGGTTTTGCTGAAGCCGTAAACCAAAACCGAAATTTATGCAATTAAATTTAATAACATTTTCATTATCATTGTAAAATTAATTCTTTTCTAGATAAGTAACAAACTATTCGATATTATTTCAATGCACCATTTCCATTTATTAAAAAATTACATTTTTTTTTGGAAAACAATCACTTAAAATTTATAAAAAAAAGTTTATTATCTCATTATGATATATACCTGTATTTTTAAAAAAGAATACGAACCACTTACCAAGTTTATGTGTCATCATAATCTAGATTACATTTATTTCTACGAAACACAATCAACGTTTTTTTTATTTATTAAAAAAATGGTTCACGTCGCTCTATAACAGTCTGCTAAACCGTGATATATTGAATAACAAACAGTGTGTATAAAACAATAATGAATAGAATAGACAATACATGGTATTATCTGTACCTGAAATAAAAAAGTATAGGTATACCTACTAAAACAATGAATTGTGTAAGTGCATCATAAATGCGATGCATAAAAAACCAATTCTTTGCATCTTAAAAATTAATTCAAACGATGATAATTTCTCAGTTTGTAATATAAAAAGAAATATGGAAAGTAAGTAGGTATGTGTATAATTTTTTATTTTCTAGGTCTTGTCGTGTAATATCATTAATTGTAATGAACATTATAAAATAGATGTTAGTATGTCTGGAATTTGTTAGAATTTTAATATATTTACATAAGTAGTTGAATTAAATAAGGCAATCACGTTTCTCACAAATATCTGATTTTATCAAAACTTTATATAGTGAAGACAAAGTATGTACACGTTTTCGAGTCTCAAACATGTTAACATAATTTCAATAAATTACGTTAAATAATTTTACGTTTTTGTTCTCAAAAACCTACAATATTCGCAAGTAAATTCATTGAAATATTCATTTTTATGATAATCAAATATTTTTCGAAAGTTAAACAATAACTAATAGGGTTTTTTTTATTCTTTATAAGTCTCTTACATTTGAACCTTAAATTATCCGTTTTAGTAAGCATTTGATCGTAAATGATAAAAAATCAATTTTAGGGACTCTAGTTAGTACTTTTTATAAAACGTATTTAACTTGCTTCAGGAGTGACATATTATTATGTGAAGTGACAGTATATAGAAAGACTTGTTGCGTCTTCTTATAACCAACTCTTTGATCTTTATCTTTGATATACGAACACGTATAATAGTAATGGTTCTATTGGGGGTAGCAATAGCTATATTTTCAGAAGTAACTACATCCTATTATTATTTTTGATTTTATCACTTAACTTTATTGTTCCTTTATTCAAAGCATTTCATACAATCACAAATTCTATGCTAATTGAAAATAGTTACAATTAAACTTTAGAGAATTGTTGATCTTTATAAAAAATTGACTTTTCTTTTTTTCATTGATATCTGATTTATTTTGGTAATTAATAACAAAAGATTGTCAAAGCTAAAATTTATTAGTTATATAAATATTTAGTTCTTTCAACTAATTTTTCCAACCAAACGTTTATCTAAAAAAATTATAGGTTTGTGATATCAAAAGTTTTAACGTTTTAGTAAACGAAATAATATGTAATATTTTTTTTTAATCAGGAAATGAATGTGTGTTGAAATTATTCATAACTAGAATCTTTTTATGCAACTGTCCTAAAAATAAAATGCATTATCATCAATAAAAAATTAAAATGTAAAAATGCATTTTTAAAGTAGCTAAATATGTACATAAGTAAAAGTAAAAACGAAAAAAATCTAGGCTTTTATTAAAATATAATCCATTAGTACCTTTTATATTTGATGAAAAGTGACGTTTTTACGATTGTAAATAAAAATATAAAAATCTAGCGAATCAAATTTTTGCAATAGATTAGTTAATTGGATATTAAATTACATTTATAATTGAATTCGCAACGATATTTAAGTTAAAGTTAAGTGAAATTGTATATTTTACTCTTTTAGTTTGATTCATTTATATAGAAATATATTATATTTAGGTGTATATGTACCTATATACAATATGCATTAGTGAAGAGAGGCTTTCGCCTGCGATGCGTTTCGCGTTTCTGTTAATTTATGTGAAATATGAGCAAATAACAAGCAGACCTTGACATTAAACTCGCTTCACTTCTATTCACTTCAATTCAAACTCTCGTTAATATTTGCTTTTGTAGTAAATAGCCGCACCGATAACTTTCAATATTGACTAATATAACGAAAATATGGGCACAAGAACCTATATATTTTCAGATTAAACTTTTACACGATAAAACAAACGTTTAAAATAATTTGATACTTACACAACATTTCACAATATATGTAAACCTTATAATGTACCTAAACTTATATCTCGACAAGAATAAGTTCATATAACTCGTACATTTCAAACAATTTAATGAACTTTTGACTTTTGAGTTCAAACTTTACATTTTCAAATTGAAATATTAAATCAAAATGTTCGTTTATAGCAGGGGTGGCTTACCCAGATGATCTTAGGGGGCCACTTTGAAGATGCATCATAATTCTGCTAGCCTTATTAGCCTCTACGTTTACAAATCTATAAAAATAGATCGCATCAAAAACATACTTGTAAAAAAATTGCCAGGTTTGACGATACTTTTACAGTAAAAAGTATTGATACGTTAAATTTTCTCTTTCTTTTCTCCATGAACATTATTTATTCACCAAATTTTTAGGTTGTATGGTCTGTTGCTAGTCTATTGCTGGTCTATTGCTAGAGCTTAGAAGTATCTTAGATTTTTGATGATAGATGATAGAATGAATGTGTGAAAAATACTAAAACATTCATAGCAGAGATTTTTAAGCTATATTGACTTGCAATTTGGAAAGTCAGTTAAGTACATTCTCGATTTTTTACGATGAAAAGTAACTAGAATTGCTTTGAGAAAAGGGTAGACGGCTGTGGTTATTTTCTTGACTTAGCTGATCCATTGTCGTAACCCATGATAGTAAAATAATAATAAAGATGATACTACTTCATTGCTTTAGCCATTATAAAATAAAATATCATGTAAAAAAAATACAGTCGAATTGAGAACCTCCTCCTTTTTTTGAAGTCGGTTAAAAAGCTGAATCTCGTGGACAAAAAAAATGTACCATATACTTATGCGGTACACGGATTGACCCCCCCCCTTAGTTTATAGTAAGATATTTTCACTCTTTTGAAATTTAGTTTGTTTCTTAGTATCATGATAAGAAAAACTACTTAAAAATTTCATTGATTAAAACACAAAAAATTGTTTTCTTCTTTTCATTTTCTGTTATTAAGTTATAAATATTAGATTTTTAGGACTCCTTATTTACGAGCACATTATGCAATTAGAAGATCTTCTGCGAAGTTTCATTAAATAGGTTGGTCCCGTTTTTTTTCGGCATGAGACGGATAGGAGAGCCTTATGCTATACGAACGGTTCTCAACTTTTGTGAAAATATTTACTTTGTAGATATTACAGTCTATTACCGTCTATGGCGGCAATCAAATATTACATTGACAACCACTGTGACGATGTTGCCTTTTAGTCGGACAAACCGTATAAATTGTTAGATTTTACATAATTTTAATTCAATTACTTGAGAAATAAACCATTGATCTTCTCTAAATTGTGATTTTATTATTTAAAATCGTTTTATCTTTAACATAGATAGTTTTTATGAAGATGTTATTATTTTTTGTTATTATTTAATCGATAAACAGACGTTATTTAGTCGCCGTAAAAGCCAATGTAAAAAATCAAAATTAAAAAAATTAATTGCTCTTATAGTTATTAATCTACCAAAAAATCCTAAGAAAATTCTTAATAGATTTCGCATTGCTCTACTGGTTATAAAAATGTTGACTCGATTTTATTATTTTCGTAATCAGGATCAACCTCCTTAAGTCAAATAACTGGATAAAAAGTAATGAATTGAGCAAGGAACTTAAAATTTAATGTTTGACTTGACTTGATTTGAAATTTGGTATGAATTCTTTATGAAGACCTTGCTTATCTTTATGATATTTTCAGAAAAACGAAATCGTCAAACTGTAGTAAGGTTCGTAAAATATTGGTCATTTTCAATAGAATTTATTTTACGCTCAGCAAAAAAGACAAGTAACGATCTGATATCAAATGATAGCACATAATTTTAGAGATTCAATCATTATATCATGGGCGTTCCTCAAATGATCGTTTAATAAAAAATAAGTCAAGAAATTATTTTGCAAACATTCGCAAATACAATTCATCATCTGCTATAGTTAGCTTAGGAGCTAAAGTTTTTGAGGCCGTTACAAGTGAAGTGTACCATTAGGTTTATATTAAAATGTAAACGAATTATGGTCGAATTTCGACCACTGGACGACCACTAGTATTGATAATAGCTGTTGTTTGCCTACTATTTACTGAGAGAAAACTAATTTACTCTATTAATAATAATCTATATTTTATTAACCGTTATAACGTTTGATTATATTTCTTTGCAAATATCATAAGGATAAAGCTGCAAGATATTCATAACAAGAACATTCCAAATTTTAAAATTTTAAAAATCCTTTTCAATTATTTTATATTGAAACAAAAACGGGAAAACTTATTCATATTAGCTATCTTTATATTTATATAGGTTATAAACGTATATACTTGTAAAATAAAATTTAAAAAAATAAAAGTAACGGTGATGTTCTATACATTGAAGTTAAGTGCATCAAGTAACTATTAAAAAAAACATACTGCATAATAAAAATTGAGGCTGACACATACTCAGCTGATTTTTTTAGTTTATTTCTCTGAAGTTTGTAACTTCAAAACAAGTCTTTAATGTTCCAGTATTTTATCCAATAAACATGTCGAAAAAAATCATAAGCATAACCATATTACTTGAATTTAATTAGGTATACTTTTGTGACTTAGTACATCAGCAAACGTTTTTATTTAAAATAAAGCGTTTTTCAAATTCTGTTTTTATTAGAAAGAGCTCATTTTATTATTTTTACAAGTTTGACTTTTACAGTTTTCATTTTCATTATCATTTTCAATAAAAAAACTTGGATGAAATTAAGCATGTATCTACTTGTATAGGTACAGTAGGACGTACCAAATCCTTGGCATTCTGAAATAAATGAGGCGCATTAAATAATTTATTACACATTAAATTATAAAAAATCTACTATACAATAGACAAACAACATAAAAACCGAACTGATTTAAAAAAAATTATAACAATTTTATATTGTTAGTTTTTTTTTCTATCCTTCAAAACTCGATTTATTTTATAATTCAATATACCTAATTTTGTTTAGTTTCCATAATCGATCTGGAAATGAAAAATTACCTTTAATTTATTTTTCAAATAACCTTTAAGCTGTTGCACTATTTTACAATCTTTATTTTTAAAAACGTTACTTTATTTGACAAGTTAAATATATAGACAAGTGGTTTCGTTTCGTGAAAACGATTTAAAACAGTTTTCAAGATTTTTCTCAAGTAGCACGCGTCGCGTTTCTATCAACTATAACGTTTAAATGCAGACAATCACTAATAGACACATAGTTAAAACAGTGATGGCTGATAGATGCGATGCGATAAGTAGAAGATACTTATTCCATGTGGAAAAGTAGATGTAGAACATTTCACCTATAATAGTTGCATTTCGTTGAAATCAACCCAGTGACAATGTAACTGTTATTTGCATTGTTTAAATATGAAATTCCTTTAATATGCAATTGTAACAATAGCAGTATATGGCTATGTATATGTAACATCTGACGTTAGATATAAACCCATACGAATATACCGTATCTTTGGCACATCTCGAATTAACATTATGTAAATTATGAGCAAAACACGAAGCTTCAGAGATATAATGTAGGTGTACGCTGGAGATGCATCATTTCAATGTTTCATTTATTAGTGCATAAAGCCTTTAAGTTAACGTATAACATACAGTGCTTCAACCTGACAATGGGCTGACAATATTCAAATTCAAGAACATTTCTATCTAAAAAAAATATTTGTTAGTATATATGATTAAACTTGATAATAACCATAAAATATTTCCACAATTTCATTTAATGCTGAAGAGGTGACATAGGAATAATAAATCATGATTAGTTAAACTAATGAAACACAATTTACCTAGCCAATTAGAATTGGGATTTTGGAAAAAAAATCCACCCATTTCTGGATTCGAAATGCCTCTCCCATATGATGAAAATACACAACTCGTTTCTCGTTTATTTGTTTGTCGGCTTATGTAAAATTGATTTTGATTTATTGGTAATTACTGAATTCAGCTTTGAAAACGTATGATACGGTTAAATCCACATTTCATTTAGTGTCAGCATTAGAGAAGATAATTTAACACTATCCAATTTTGCAGTACAAATAATCGTAGTTAAAATGATTATCTATAAAACATGAGGATGAAAATCTGCATTCATATAGATGATGAATTCTATTTCCGCGGTGGTTTTGTTAGATTATTATATTGAAATTTATTTTTTGTAGTAAAAATTTATCAAAATAATCTAATTATAAAAATAGTAAATGGCTTTTAAGGATGAGGGTATTTATAAAATGTTGGGACATCTCCAAAAAACAAATCTTTTAAAACAAAAAAATAATATGAGTATAATTTTCTTTAATCATAATTTATTCATTAATTTATTTTACCATTGTTTTATTTCGTTTACTTTTAATTTTATCTTTCGAAAATAAACTTTAAAAGTAGCAATGCTTTTCACTTTTGTTTCTTAAGCTTTTCTATGGTGGATTCAAATTGGTTCCTTTCATTTACACTTGCAATATTATTTAAGTGTTGGTGAATAAAATTATTAAGCACATTACATAAAGTTTTGCGGTCTATTTAGACTTTCAAAATGATTTTTTTTCAATCTTGCAAATTAAGTATTCATTTTTGGTGAAGTTTGTGTATTATCTTGCGCTCATGTTAGAAATGGAATATTTAATGGAAATATATATATAGATTAAGAGTTAAAAATCGTGACGAGAAAGACGCATTGCAGAACTTGGCGAATACTTAGTTAGATATTATGCCAAATGTACCTTTTTAAACATTTAGAGTTTAAATTCTTTTTGTATAATTTTATCTGTCTGATCTTTATGAGATTTTTCTTTTCATTTGATTTTATTTAAATCATCTTTTGTTTAGTTAGTAGACTTGACTTTATTAAAACATGATTTAGAAATTATTTTTAAAATACTGTAACAAAGACAAATTATTAAATTTTTAAGGATATTTTTTTGGTTATTGAATTTTAATAACTAAACAAATTATTTCTTCACATATATACTTTAAAGTTCAATTCAATTGTCGTCATGATACCAAAAATATTTAAAAAATTAATTTTTTTTATAAGTTTTGGTTGATATTTTGTAAATATGATTTAGATAGCGAAATAAATGATTTTTCTTAAAAAAAAAACAAGTCATTTGTGTACATCTATTTAATTTATATTTTTTCTTCCAAAATAAGATTTTCTATATAAAAATAATTTAAATTACACTTATAAAAATTTAGAATCCTATTCTTACCTATTAGTTTTATTGGTCAGATAAAGGCTAGAAATCTACAAATACGAATTATCTTTAATGCGTATATCACAAATTGCAGTGATTCAAAAATACGTTTTAGCAGAGTTAGTTTAAAAAAAAATTCTATCTTAACATTTTACATGGTATATTGAGATTCTTATTTATTGAGATTTTATTTTTTTCAGGTAAACAATCAAATCCACTACAGACATTCTAAATACGAGGATTATTATTTGCAACTAATTGTTGGTAAGATACAATTATTGGATTCCAAGATCAAAACTTTCAGATCAACAAATTGATTAGGTAGTAATTTGTATTTAAGTAAGTTAAGATAAATTAGCACAGAAAAACAATTTAATGTTTTCCTGTTCTTGTTTTTTCTTAAGTCATATAAATATTGAATCTATTTAGACATTAACACTTTTGAATATTGTTCTTCATTCTTTATTTCCGCGATAAAACATGAATTCTGGCTTATATTTTGAATATAAAAAAAAAATTCACAGGTGATTGTTTAATGGACATATAGACATTAGACAGACACATAAATATCAAACGTTCCCTTTTTTTTTCAATCATGATGGAGTAACACTAAATATTTAGCTTCTTTTGGTTTTATTTTTTTTTTGGCTTAAGTCACTTTTACATTTAAGACCATATTATGATTGTCTAAACGCATAAATTTCTGTAATCTATATAATTAGCACAACAAAATACTATTTTAATAATAATATATTTATTATAATTATTGTTAATAAAATGCAAATATTCATAGCTCTACAGTCAAGTAAAAATTTATCAATTATTTGGAATTTTGAACTATAATCATAATTGTGTTGCAAAGTCAATGAAAATCTGGAAAAATTTTCAAGAAATTGCTTAAAAACCAATCGATAGCGTATATGTATGATTTTTTGGAAGTCTACGTCCTTTATTTCCAGCGACTGTTTCACAGAAACAAGCTGCTGTAATTTTTTATATAAAGAAAACAACGTTAAAAAAGTTCAGTCAATTTTGTTTTATAAAAGTTTACCAAATAGTAATTTTTAAAAGTTTTTTCGTCTATGTATCTTTGAGAATATTACAAAGCTTAAGTTTTTTTTTTGAAAATTGAAGAGGTATATGTTTAAATGATTCTAAATTGATGACCAGGAACTAAAATAGTTATAGTTGTGGACGGTAATGGACATTCAGTATTTCATTCTATGCACATTGTTCTGAATTTCTTAAATTTTCAACAACATCTAAATACTTTTTTGCATAATGATGTAATCAGTAATATGTTTCGATGGAACGAAAGTCTTCGGTAATATTAAAGAATATTTCTCCTGAAAATGAACCTGTAGTGTTCCATCCACTTTCTTTTTACTTATTTAAGGTCGCATCAACACTACAACTATTAAGGACCGGCGAACCAGAAAACCCATGAAAAAAGGGATTCGACCCTAGAAATTTTACAACAAAAAAATTCACAGAAAATTAACATTTTTAAACATTTTCTCTACTTTTCTAATACTTAGTTATTATTATATGAAAAAACAAAAAACCACTCCATAATAATATTTTTATTATTTTAAAAAGAAGAACCTACTTATCGCTTTGAGCTTCTAATTACTAAGCCACGACTGTTGCACTTAAAAGGTAAAAATGTAGAGTTGATTTCCTTTGGACTCCATATCGTATGTATTGCACCCGGTAGATTCTAGAAATAGTAAAATCACCTGGAAAAATAACGTTGCAACGAGATGATCATGCGTCAATAATTAAGCTTAATGAATTTACGTGAGGAGGATGTCCTCAACGCGTCATATTAGCTAACAAAGTTTTGACTGACTTTTACATACCCAGATAAAATAATACCTGTCCAGTGTAAGGTTTTATACAGTTTTAATAAGTAAAATACCTGGGTAGAATTTTGAATTGTATAAGTATTAATAGTTCTTAAATCGTATCGTTTCTTGTCTTAACAATGTATTGAAGTAATTAATAGAAAAACAACGGTATCTGGAGTTATTAAATGTAAAAAAAATGAATTTTATAAGTAGCTAATAAAACTTGTCAAAACCTGTTTCTAAATGTGGGTAATTACTTAGGCAGTATCATTTTGGATACTTCTATAACTTTTTTACCATTGTGTAGGTTCATATAAAAGTTTTATATGATGTATCCTTTTTTGTGATTTTAAATGTTTATAAAAAGTCACTTTGGCCAGTCATTTCATCGTATTAGTATTCATTTCAAAAAAAATTCTTATTCAATGAGACTACGATTGTGAGTATTTGAAAAACAATACGAATCATCGTGGAACGAACGGCGGCTGGCACCGAGTGGTACGGGCACGGAGTTCCAATCTCTCGCCCTCTCCCCGTACCGGTATTCGTGCACTTCATCCGCCGGCTCTGCACTTACCTGTCTGATCTTCTATCTGTCATTCAATACGCTTTTTTTATAAACCTACATACACACATGCATATACCCAGTATACTTACACACAATCATTTTTTTGCCCACTATTTTTTATCTTTCTTTCGTTTTTTAATAAAATTATAATGAATTAATAATGCCCTCGGCTAATATTACGTTATTTGTAAAATAAATTATTAGAAATTCAAACGCTTTTTTTTCTCTATACCGTCCTTTCTTGTAATTACGAAGAAAGAAAAAACCTGATAATTTTCTAACATTTCCATTCAGTGGAACTTGTAATTCAATATACAAGGTTGATTTTTCTCTCGTTAATTTTTATCCTTGAAATAATCAATCCTAATTATTCTGGTTTTTTATTTATTTATTAAAAATAGGAATTAAAAAAAAAATTATTGTTCCTCATTCAATAAATATTTTTCAAGTCAGTAAATTACCACAAAGCATTTTTTTTATCTCTCCTATAATGCAACTAAAATTTAATAACTAATCATTATTAATAAATAATGTAGCATAAAAATTAACCGTTGAAAATTACCATTCGATAATAAAATAATTATGTAGATATTTTACGATGTAATAATATTAGTTCCTTTCATCCATATATTTGTTAGTCACCCGAGATGAGATGTTAAAGGTGATGATTGCTCATGGAATATATAATTTCGATAATATCTAACCTTTATCTTTATGGGTTGGATATAAAATAAAGGTACTTACTTTCATTATTGATTGATAAAATCACAAAATATCATGAAAATTCTAGTGTAAAATTATTGGTGTGAACTAATAATTAACAGAGGTAATATTCTATTTTCGAAAATACTTTCTTTCTAATTGTAAAAACTATAAAAAATGTTATCAAACTAATATTAATGAACGTAAGAACCATTACTTAACAACTAAGATCAATAAAGTCAAAATTTATTGGTGTAACAATCAAATACTATATGGATAGTGTATGATCATGTATTCCATTTTTGTAACAAATGTTTTTGTATTTTTTTTTTGTCTATAAGTCTAATTTTTATCTTCAATTACAATTTAGTAATATAGACAATATATTGTCTTAGTTTTTTTCAAAATGAACGCTTATTATAAGTGTGTATTGTTGCTTACTTTCTGTAAACTAACTATCAAAAATGTTGTTTTTTAAACTAATGGAAAGAACCAAGTGCGCTATATATGGGAGATCATTTTGAATGGAATATTTCATAAAGTGAATTTAGGTTTCATCGTATTTTAAGTTTTCTATGTTTTGAAGTATCCAAGGGAGAAACCATCAATGGACTTATCCGGTGTTGTAGTTTTTAAAGTGGTTGTAAATTATAAACTATAGTAGCACGTCTGTTTCTGGCATTGCTTGTAAATGACACTTGCCAGTGTCTGTGTAGGACATTATCAAGTTGGGCTCCTTTACCAGTTCGATCTAATCGAGAATATAATTTAGGCCAATCGTTATAATAAATAACCAGATAAAAACAGTACCTATCAATATAATGGGGTTATTTATAATTATTTTATTTTCTAATATTATTTTCAAGTTTACAATTGGTATTCACGACTAGTTGTTAGAACCAAGTTATCTTCGGTAAAATGGTAAAATCAGTAAAAATTGATATAGTTGCCTTGCCAAAATTAAAGTTATGATGTATGTAAACTTTTTAGCATATTTCTGTCTGAATAAATAATATATACTAATTTACAATGAGCAATATGCTAATTAAATATTGACCACAAATAACACCTAGATCTGTGCTCTTATGCTAGAGATTAACCGTTATTTAATGCACAGAAACAAACGATGACTTGAAGAAAGTAACCAGCAGTGTTGGGGCACTACAAATTTGATAATAGGTCATGTGGTCATCGTTGTTTTAATTGACGTGGAGGATTTCTTGAAGAAAGAATTTGAGCAAAATTGCAATTGAGTAAATTGTAATCTTTTAAAGTGGTCTTAGATTAATGTGTTGACAAATATAATTTTGAGATCATATGATTTCATTTCTGACGTAATAAGGAGCATTTAACAGAGTATTTTTGATTGTAAAGACTAGAAGTGTTGGATGTTGCCGATTTAGCAGAACCCCACAGTTCTCTTCCATAAATCCAAATAGGTTGAATAAAGGTTTTATTTATAGCCGATTTATTTGTAAGTCAATTGCAGGGAGTGAAAAATATATTTTTTTAAAAATCATACGACAATTTTTCGTAATAATTGCAGTACAAGAAACCACTTAATACCACCTTGTAGTAAACGAAGTAAAGAGTGAGAAAAAAAACGTGAATTATAAAATCAATACGTGATCCAACAGGAGTCAATGTACGAATAGTGTTTAGATGCTTTACAACTATCCACCAATTTTACAAATATAACTTGCCATGGTGGTTGAAAGATTTTTTTGTGTAATTTGGCATAGATTCAATAAATAATTAAGCTGGGAATGAAGAACTGGAGATTGATGTTTTATGTGATGTTGAAAATAACATGAGGTATTAGTTAAACACAAATAATCTCGTTAGGATGTTATCTGTGGTTTGCAGATCAGCTATATACAGGAACAGTCTCAACATGTACTTCCCAAGGATACACAAAACATATTATTATACTAGTATAGGAATAGGGGATATATCTGAGTATGCTCGAAGTTTACTCTGTTGTGTAATGTGTTTAAGGTTAAATTTAGTTTTTATTGTCTAAGACGTAAATCTTTTTCTTAAAAGACGAAATAAAAACCCGTGAAGTAAGTAAACACGAATCTCAATTCGCGTGTATATCGTACACCTACCGATTCACACTCGGTTGTGTTAAATCAGTTATTTTTCAATACTTATAGAAAATATTCCAGGATACGTTTATAAAAAATTACGAGTGTTTTTTTCGAAATGAGAATATTTTGTTGTTCTGTTGAATCATTTAATAAAATACTTACATAAAATTTTCCATTATTTATTTAAAGTAATTTTTAAATTAATATTTAATGAAGCGCATAAAAAAATATATTTTTTAAATTGCATTTATAAACATAACAATTTATGAATAAATAGTTTATATTCCAACAGTTAAACCAATTATTTTGTTTTATTTTGTATTAACGAAGCAAATCGAATTCACCGGTCGAGTATGAATTTATTAGATATATTCTATGGTTTGTTGTGTGTTTCAATTTTTATTTTATCGAAATACATTTAATATGTGTGACAAACGTTTGATTTGTTTCGCTAAATAAATACTTTGGGGATTTAAATGCATTTCTTTCAATAATTGTTATGGCTGATTAATTTAGTTGAGAGATATGAATTTCAATTGAGACCACGAACTGAGACCCTTTTTGGGGTTTTTTGTTTTTATACTTACAGGTGATTTTATCTCATGAACTTAATAGCATTAGTTGTTGATGTTTTATGGTTAGTTCTCTCTGGTTGTTATCAATGTAATTGATATTATGCATTTGTATTAAATTTCAGGATTATATTTAAGTGCAACTAAATTTGTGAATTTGAAAAGTATTCATTTAATTGAAATGTACTATGAAAATCAGTGGCGTGCAATCCGTAGAAGCTGTGAAAGCGCCGCTTCCCTAATTTCTTTCGAAAATATATGAGTAAATAATTTTTTTTTAAATATTTCAAATTTGCGTACATTTGCTATATCCATTACTTATTAGAATTTTGGTTAAATATTCCAATTAAGTTTTAAACGGTAGTAAAATTTCAAACAAATCTAAAACTTTCAAACGTTTAACTTACTAACAATCAAATATAAGACCAAACAACATTTTTGAAATCCGTGGCTTGAACAGCGTGGCCACTATACACCATAATGATATGATGAAATGAGATAGATTTATGTAAATATCCTGTGGAAGCTGCTTGGGTTGTAGAATCCACTTAACGTACAGCGATTCAATATGATCGCGCATGCGTATGCGGTGTCTAATGGCCCAATTTGCTAAAACGGTTCGCTTGCTTGAATGCTTCACACTGAAATATCGCATATAAGATTCCATAGCTCTATTCAATAGAACATAGCGAGCCAAATAAACGTATAACGATAATAGTGTATCTATACCTGGCAGACGCATTGTTAAAAACAATATTGTAATTAGTGCGTTTGTTTTCTTTAGATTTCTTAATTATTTTCTAGAAGTTTTAATTTTAAAATGTAGTCTTTACTTCCCCATGACTTTAGTTACAACTGCATAGTGAACATTTTTTCAATAAAATTTTTGGCTCCACACCGTTTAAAGAAAAAGAAATAATTATTAAAAGCAGAAGGCGAAAACGTACGTTAAGTATATCTAGCGCTACAAAAAATTTATTTGATATTTTCACAGTAAAAGCGATAGTAAAAAATGGCTTCTTTGTATAAAAATTGACCAGGGATTTTTATTGTAAATTTTACAATAACTAATAAAAATATAGCTTAAAATATAGCTAAAAACATAGCTTCCCTACTTGCAAATTTCACCGCACACCACTGATGAAAATAAGAGAGATAACGTTAAAATAAGATAGCAAAGTTGGAATTTTGTTTTACAATACAAGTAGATGTCATAAAATTTGACAAATGATTGAAAACATATATGATAAAGTGTAACACAGAAAAAACGTGTATTAAAATGAGTAAAAATACGTATTAAGTATAACAAAACCGCTTTCTTAACAAGGAACCGATAATATATAGCACTGTACTATGTAAACACTAATGCATTATTGTTGTATATTATAATTAACAATACTTAGATGCTACAAAGTTTAATAACTGAATATATAAGATCTTAAATTCATCTTACAATTAGTTATTTCTCATATATTTTTAAAAGTTTAAATTAAGGTAAATTTTTATGAAACCACTTAAAATAACAATTATTCTAAATTATTATTTTTTGTCATATTTAACTATTCTTTGTAAAAACTATTGTTTAACTATTCTTGTATTTTGTACTTTGATTAGCTTTTAACAAAACTTAATTATAATTTTAAAAACGAAAAAATTCGCATTGAAACTACTTGAAGCTTTTTAGTGCAATCGAATTCGAATGAAATTATTTCCCAAAGTTGCTACCTATGTAATTAAATCGTTTAATATGAATGACAAATGACTCTTTTTAGCCTTAGTATAACGTGAGATTAATCGCTCTCTTGCAACAAAAAATCATTTAAATCAATGTTCTTTGTCAGTATCCACATTTTAAAAACTCGATTAAGTCGATCATTGTCATTAATCATATCTTCCTCTCAAGCATCATATTAAAAAAGGCGTGAGATTATAAATTCATTCTATTGTATGTACAAAGTATCTACATGTAGATATTTCAAACCAAAATTTAAAGTTTTTTTTTTTTTAAATTTGAATATAATCAAACAGAAAATATAACTCTAATTATAACTCCCTCATTTTATGTGACTTTGAATAAATTTAGTCAAAAAAATCTGTTTATAATACAATGTATAATATGATAAATTGTTTGTATTTGCGTTATTTACGCCCTAGATTTAATGCAAGTATCAATCAAATTTTTGAAAGTAGGAGGTCTTTAGTTGACTATGTATTCTTATGCTTAAAACATTTCTTAAACTAGAAAAAATTTTTTTAAGAAGAATTAGTTTTACATAATAGGTTAAAAAGTATTTTCTTTGAAATTAACATCAACTTGAGCTAAGTAAAAACAGTAATTTTCAAGTTCAGCGATTCTTGACTAACAATAAGTATTGTAGATTTTTAATGTACTTATATAGGTATGTAGTTCAATGTGTGCCAAATTAAACATGAATGGTATATTGTAGAGAAGGTAGAATAACTGATATGATGATAATAGTACTTTTGGTTTTGAATTAAATTAACATTTAGTATTAACGTATGGATATTAATTTTGAGTTTAAGAATGAAATATATTTGTATGTACCTATAAGCTTCTGAATTTTAAGTATTTTATAAGAAAAATTAATAATGAAAAATTTAGTATCGTAATAATATTAAAACAAGAACGAGAAATCATTTTCGACTTAATAAATATTTTTAGGTGTAGTAAAAGTTGTTACACAATACACATATTAGAGAAATATTTCTTAGTTTGACTAACATACTTGAGGGCTATTAAAAATTTAAAAAAAAAAACACTGCGAATTTTACACATCTAGGCATGATCACATAAACAGTTTTCTCAATTTAGAGAAGGATAAACCCTTGAAGATATATTATTTGCATATAAAATTGGAATTTAAAGCTCTTTATTTTGTTCTTCCAGTTAAAAGTTTAATTTACATTATCGAAATGTTGCCCTAGATGCCAATAAATAACTACGGTACTGTCTGTAGCTCATGAAAATGTTTATGGACTAGGCATATGTCCACCCAAATACGTTTAAATAGGAACCTCTATGTTTTAATTTATCTACAATCTCGTAAATATAACAGTATTCAGGCATAAGCACATACATATTTATATTAGTTAAATAAGTTATTAAATTAGTAGCAGTCGGAGGTCAAGGGACGCCTTACCCTTAACATCTTACCCTCTCCTTGACAGCGTATCCATATACAAAGGTTTATTATTTTTAGTTGTCTACGTTTTAATAAGAAACTATATTGATTGTTGTTTTCTTACCATCTTAAGTTCAATGGTATTTTTTGTGTGCTTTAATTAAACCGTTTTACAATCTACGGTCATATTACGACTGTCTAAGCATAGCATAGAAATAATTATAGAAAATTTCTATAATTCACAAATCTTGAAATATTTAAGATTCACCTGGAATACCACTGACGCATGGAGTGAAGGTCTAAAAAATCTAACAGCTGCGCCACTAGGTGGACAATGGTAATTTTTATTTTTCAAACACATAAAATGTTTTAAGATATCCAATATCTATGTATATAGTATGTGTATTTTAATCAAATAAATAGGTACTCTTGATGATATGATTTACAGTTTATTTTTTAATGCTTAAGCATGTTACAATACTATAAAAATATCATTACAAAATTTAATACCATAAGGATCATTCGAATTATCCGAACACTCTGAAATTGGAGACTTTTGCTTGCCTTAAAGAAATCAACATACCTACCATGGACAATTTGAAATACATATTGGTCAAGAAAATATAGTAGACAGGGGACAAGTGACGGTGGACATAAGACGGGAGACGGCCACACGGAATTGATTTCGTAAAATTGAATTCTACACCTCTTGAAACATAAATATGCAAATTTCTGAAGTTCAATCTTGAAGTTCATATGAAGTTCAGAATTAAGAAAATAATTAACCAAACGTTGATATTTGATTCATTATTAATTTAACTAGTAAATGTTTGTACAATTGAGCTTAAAAATCTTAAATATGCAAAAAAGGTCCCTTTAAAAAATGTTCTTAACTTCTATGTAAAAAAGTTTAAAGTGAATCATAAAAGTTATATCTACTCCATGTCTATTGGTTGACAAGGAAAGTTAAGAATTTCCATTGGTTAAGCCAATCGTTTCCATTCTATAGTTCACGTACCCCTGGGGGTCCGCAAAGCTATTGTAAGAAGTCCGCGGGTGATTCCAGTATTGGATCATTCTACTATCAAGGTATTTATCCTATTCTCTTTAGGAGAAAATGAAGTTACCAACATCATGTAATATATTACTGTAGTGGCACCAATATAATTTAAACGATGCTGATTGGTTCTTATTTTGAATGTTTTAAATCTAGAAGACGAAATGTAAGAAATTATGCCGGTTTTAATTTATTTTGTTGGCAGTTCTTAAAACTTCTCATGTCAATTAAGCCTACGGAGAGAGCTGTCAGCTCCTTATCCCAATGTTTCTTTTTTGTACCTGGAAAATATAGGTACATTTATACAATATTCTGTACGTTCACAGTGTTCTTTTTGTAGTTTATCTTTAAGGAGTTCGAACGATATGTTAAGAGTTTTTGAGGGTAGGTCCGTTATGGTAAAAAGGTTGGGAAATACTGATTTATGCTCTAGTATTTACAAATGAAAAGTTGAAAATATTTTTTATTAAATCAATTTTAAAAAGTATAAAATATCCAGTGCTGTTTATTGCATTTTAAATTGCAATTTTTCAATATTTTTATTGACTAAAAGAAATATTTTGACGTGGAATATTTTTAATTGAAGCACAAGTTTCATGCATAATTAATGATTTTACAAGAATAAAATGATACGAAGGTCATTTTGATAATTTTTTCCTCATAATAAATAACAATATAATGATTCTACTAATAGGTAAGAATCGGTTGCATTTTTTGAATTTTTCGATTACAATAATTAAAATCGAATAGATAATGCAGAATGATGAAATATGTGCTATATGGTTTTTGTTGTGAGAGTGGAAAAAAATAAATACCAATAGAATGTAAGATGTGTCCTAGACGCGCGTCACGTTCTTCGGCGGAAAAACTATTAGAAGCCACTTACAAAGACTTCGCTCGTCATCTTTGCGCGTTGAAATCGTGAGAACCTTTAAAGACTTTCACTTCACGTTCGTCTATCTCATTTCTGATTATCAAATCAATCATGATTTGTTTCTTTATTCTCAATTAAAGAGTAATATTTCTGATGGAAAATCCATAAATATAAACATTGATATTTATTCGTTTAAGTATCTGTCTAAATTATTTATGAGACAAAACAAGTTTGAAACTCTTGACGAATATATGTAAGTTGGTTTGTTAGAACATCGATACTATCATCGTCATCATTTTTCCATTCGTCCTTTTGCATTCATGTTCGGTTTGTTGTCAAACAATTTGCGATCACTTTGCGAGCGAATTGAACCGTAGCAAGAAATGGATGCGCTCCATGGCTTTGCTTCAACTACTAACATCCCCAGACTGGGATATCTATGTGTGTATCGCCGTATCTGGCTCAATAGCCGGAGAAACACTCGTTTTCCTAGTCGAATAGTTTTATTATTTGTTTTTGATGATATTATAAAAGTTTTTAAGTATACTCGCGTCTCTTTCAATCTTCACTGAAAAATATACACGTGTCCCGTATTTGTAGTTTCCAACGAAACTTGCCAATATCGGACGAATGTCGCAACTGAGCCGGATTTAACTTTACTTGAAAAACTGAAAACTTTAATAATATTTTAATGCATCAATTTATGTTCTATTTATTGTTGAAAAGAGAATTCTGAAAATTTCATTTTATAGTTTGTAAATCGAATTTTTATCTAACTTTAAAAATGATTTTTATTATACTTTTCCACAGCTGTTATAAATCATATAATACGTTAACATCTCTAATTGATTCACAGAAAAGTCGTATATGCTGAAATTGATTAAATTTAAATTGATAATAATTTTAAATAACCAATTCATAGTTAATAAATATTAGATTCGCGCAAATCTAGGGAAGTTTCGCACGTCAACGTTTCACAGTGAATTATGAACGGTTGATGAACTGCAATTTTGTATCATATTACTCAATTCAAAAGAGGCAATAAACGCATATTTATCACATAAGCGACTTTCTCGTATGTACATAATATTTCCGAATTATTACATGTTCTCTGAGAAATTTCAAAAATAAATTGAAGACAAATGGGAATATTTCATCTTATCAAATTCTTGTAAAATATTGATAATAATTAAAAATATTACTTTCTACTTCAAACAAGAACTGTTGAAAAGTAAATGTTTTTCTCACGAAGGACATGCTCCAATGAACGATAGAGATGATAAAGTGATGTACCTACCTTTGAATTTTGTTTCCTTTTAGATTAATCATTAAGGTATAGTCGTTTTTAGGAAACTCGCAATACGTACAGAATGTCCATTAAGTCACAACAACATCTTAAAATAGGTACCTACCTTTATCATTTAGATATATGTACATTTATTTTTGCATAAAAATACACTTCTTAGAAATAATTTTTAGTTTCCGAAATTGCATATTTTTAATAAACACTGTTTTATATTTCATGGTTACACTCTTTTTCTCAAATGTTTCTAAGTAGACATACTTTCAACAAAATATACAATTCATGGGAGAGCAAAAGTCCAAGAATAGTCTATTTACCTAGTATAATGTTTTAGCAAAGGGTAATTTTAGAAGATGAGGCAGAAAGCATATGAACCACCACTTGTGAAAAATATAAAAAAATGCTTCAGTGTTTCATATTTCCTATAGTTAAAGAAACACCAAATATGATGACAGCAAGATGAAGCTATTGATCATGAAGAGAACCTATCTATATCATATTGTCACTCGGGACGTAAGGCTCCTAATAAGCCTCTATACGGGCCAGTATACCCTAAATTACCATCTACACAAGATTGGTAAGGTCGACACCAACATATTATGCCGTTTCTGCTTGATAGCGGTAGAAACGGCGGAGCATAATATACTGTACTCATCAGATTGCAAAAGAAGACTAACATTTCGGAAAGATGGACATGACGCCTAGCGAGATAGCCATGGCAGCCCTTAGGCTAAGGCTGGTTTTTTTTAAAAGCTTAATGCTCTCCTAGTTAATTCAGAGACTCAAATCACACCTCTTTGGTTGCGGTGAAAAAGGGAAATAAACTCTTGAGACCCATACAACTGAAAAATAGCTTTTGATCATACAGCTTGTCAGACAGCCAAGTTTATAAGGATTTATAGCAGATACAATCGAGGTCAAAAGTACTGAATACTAATAATTCATGAATATTTGCCAAGAAATTGATAAATAGTTTCAATACTTAAGGAAATATATAAAAGTCATTAATCTTGATTCATAATTATTATAAGAAAAGCGGCATAAATCGAAAAAAGCCTACTTATTATTGACAGTGAATATAGCTCAATTTACACTATGTAGGTATTAAATAAAATCAGGTTATCGAATTTTTTACGTTTTGCTCACTATATAACTGTGCTGTAAATGACAATCAAATTTTGCAAAATTATTTTATATTGTTTAAATTAGTTTAACTTGAAAATTTGAAACATTTTCTGTCTTTTTTACATTAGTTTAAATAAATTTAATTTATTGAGTGAACAAATCTCCACATGCTAAATTATAGATGTCTAAAATTGTTTTAATTTTTGAGCAGTGTTATCAATCATTTAAAAGTTTAAACTGTAGATTTAAGATTATAAGGTAACAGAAACATTCTAAAAAAATTTCATTGGTTGGCCATTATTTTGATTTAACCCCAAAACAAGAGAACGTTTATAGTTAAAATTAACATCCATACTTAAAAGTTTGACTGTAAGTCTAATGTAAGATAGAGAAGTGGACAAGAAATGACTATGATATTAAAGTAGTGCACCATGTATTATCAAACGGTTTTGAGTTCTTCAAGTGTTTGTCGCTAAGCGATTTTTTGTGTTAACCTAAGTCGTCTCATGGAAAGCATCTGAAGAAGTCAAAACTTTTTAACTAATCGTCCTGAAAATGTTTCAGTAGCACTTATACATATTGTCGTAATGCATCCATTTTCTTACCATACACTCACAGTGAGAGGCACCACTTTTTAGGGGAAGTGATAATTTTTTATAATTCTGATATTAACTGGCGAAAATGCTCACTGGACCTAAATGTTTCAGTGAACATTCTATGAAAACATTTGGAAGATAAAATATACCCTAATAAAATATTAATATTAATATTAAATTAAAATATTAATATTCATTAGTTACAGAAAAGTTACAATCCTTGAAGAAATAAACCAAGAAGCTTTACGACAGATGATTCATTTCAAACATAAGTAAAAGTATGTGTTAAGTTTGTGAATTAACAATGCTAACTTAAGTTAATGTTAAAATAACATCGTTACTTTTAAGCCACTCTTTGTATCTAATTTTTTTTTAAATTATTAAAAAAATTCTCAGTGAACTCTGAGGTTGGTAATATGTTTTTTTCATATTTTCTAGGGGAAAAAACAATCTTTTAAAAATATACTCGATATTAATATTAACTATGCACAAAGCCCATTGAATAGCGTGGTGATTAAATTGCTACTCGATACATCACTGGTATCATAAGGTTGAATCTCTATGGAAGCCCCATAGTAATTAAATTAAAGCGACTTTAAAAAAATAAAAAGCACGGTTTAAGATATTTATTTTTTATCTTATAATTTTATTTCAAGCCAATAATTGCATATTAACTATGGTTTATACTTTATTAAAAAAAAAGAATATATATATATAAATAACCTCCAACCTTTTTCTATTATTACACTTCTTGATATATTAGTTTGAAGATGCTTTTCCACATGATACAAAGATGTAGAAAAAGAAATTGAGATCTATAATATGTTGTACCGGTAATTGAATCAACAATAATGACGACCTCTAATTATGTTATACACATGGTTTGTTCATCTCGCTTACTACAACCGCTTATGTGTATCCGTCCATTGAAAAAACCTTTTTGATATCTCCTAATGTGAGAATGAAAAATGACATCTTGTCATTCTTTTAATCTTTCTCCCCACAAATATCCATTAAATTGAATTAAAAGCACACAAATAACGTATATAAATGTATAGGTACAGCTCATATTATCGTTGTAGAGATATTTTCCTTGAACTTTTCTCCACGCCTAACTTTAAGTAGTAGCTGTGTTTTAAATCTTTACGAAAAGAATTTATTTAATTTAGCAAGTTTTAAGACAATGAAAATTCTTGTAAAAGATTAACGAAAGAATTTTCAATCGAGTCGTAAAATGTTCTGATAAAATTCTTGATTTTTAATGACGCGTTTACTGTAGTCAACTGATAATTGTTCAATTGAATAATTTTCAATAGTTTGAGTTTAGAACGAAGAAAATTTTTTCACAAATTGTCATATGACTGTCGATAGCCCTCTAACCTAGTAACACTGATCAAAGAAAACGGTGACTTTTATACAAAAGTTACAGCTCGTTATCGCTTCTATGGAAGTACCGTTAGTTTACGTATTGTCAAAAAACGAATATTCATCGAAAAGTCAATTCTTAAACTCAATGTAAATGAACAGCTAAAATATTCTACGGGGACAAAAAAAAATTAACATAAAATATTCATCAAGTCAAAACCATTTCAGTCGACTTTAATGGAATATGTCTGGTGGGTAATGTGACAAAACTTGGAAAATATTTTACTTTATGAAAAAGTTTTTCATTTAACAAGTTTTCTAAATTGGCACACGAAAAAGAAAGTGATCCACTTGATACACGAACAAAGAGAGGAAACGTAGCAATAATAATATAATACAAAACCAAGATATCTTTCTAAATTAACGGAATAGAATTTGACCCCATTATTAGAATTTCTGTAGTTTCTTTTACCGTTGTTTGCTGCGTTCAAAAAGTAATAATAAATGAGATGCTATCTGTTTCTCTTACACTTCAATTTAACTCCATACACATTCCTCGTCAATCGTACAGCATGGTATTAAGAATGTTTTATTCCCAGCCTTAAATTTCAAAATACGTTTAGTGCTCAATTTTGACTGGTTTTTATTATTGAATCTATCAATTTCAACAAAAATAATTTAAGTTTAATTTTATTTTTCTTAAATCTAAACAAATAAACTAACGATTGAGTGAAAGGAATGTCTTAAACAAAAAATGAAGAAAATCGTTGAGGTTTATTAAGAGAAATGAAAATAAATTGGACATGTTTTGATTGTTACATTTAAACTATCGAGAAATCGCTTGAAGGAAATCCGTCGTCCGGCATCGTCCGGCGAGATCGTGTGAATTTTATTATTCTATTAAATATATTCTTAGAGTTACCTACATTTTACTGTGCATATAATAGACTGTAAATTGAGTTCTTATGGCTAAGTGCAGTATATTACGTTATCGATAGTTGAAAATTTTCATTTATTTAATTTATTGATTGTCGCTAAGAGCATAATAGGTAGGTGTAAGTTTAAAATATTAATCATGGAAGTTACATTAAGAGAAAATTTAAAAACGTAAATTTAAAGAAAATTTATTTTATTAAATTTAATCTGATGTAGAATCAGAAAAGCAATAGATGTAATCGTTATCTCGTTCTTTAGTAAGATATCAGACAAACCCAAATATCTTATTTTAATGCTGTTGCACAATGAATGTTTGAAGTAACAAGTGCATTTTCTTTAATTTTTAATTGACATAACTCAGATAATTCTCATTTAATTTTAGTGGGTTTAAAATAATAGAGTTATGTCTCAAAATACCAATTACAAACAACTTTTCGTAAAAAATTACGAGAAAAAATTTAAACTTATCAAATAAATTTTTCATCTAGGATTTTTTAAATCTAAATTTTTATTGCTTAAGATGCGATTTAAAATATTAAAATTTATTTGTTTATTTATTTTAAATTTTGCTCTGTACTTGTTTTAACAAGAGAAGGATTTTTTTTTCAAAATATGCATTTTTGGACTTCTAGAATTGAAAATTGATGGGATTTCGAACGCTACCGTAATACTGACATTTCCTTATACTTTATTATGGTTTTAGAGTTGTTATGCGAAACAACCTTGTTATTTAACAGTGAAGTAAAAATAAAAATGAAAAGTCCTCATCCCGTTTGTTGCAATCTCAGTTTGATTCCCGTACAACTTAGAAAATATACACACAACTTAATAAATATTTATTGGCAGTGTTTGATTCAGATTGCAGAAGTTATCTCTAACAAAATTTATTGAAACTCATAAAATTAGATATTATTTAGTTTCTTGTCTACACTCTACACCATTGTGTACGTAGATTCGGATGTATAATAGAATGTTATTGGTTCTATAATTGCATTGTACAGGATTAGTGTTGTATCCAGTTTAAGTTTGGATGTTTTACTTAAGAGCCAGTATAAATTTTTATAGATTCTACTAATTTGGTCTTTTTTCTTTGATATGCGTTAACGCCAAGTTAACCTTCGATCGAGGTAGAGACCAAGGTATCTTGCAGAATCACTTTGTGGAATTGCCTTGTTATATATCCTGATAGCTGGGCCTGTGATTTTTCTAAAGATGAAATTAACTTGCATAGATTTTTCATTATTTAATTTAATTCTCCATTTACTGCACCAATCAACTATTACTACGTCCGTATGATCCCGAAGACGACGGTTTACAACCCGGGTATCTTTGCTGGTACAAAGTAAAGTTGTATCATCTGCAAACATTGTCGTTGTAATACTGTCATTCATTGGAAGGTCACTTGTAAAAATTGAAAATAGAAAAGAGCCCACACTCTTCCCTGGGGATGATCTGAGATTATGGATAGCAAAGATGATCACTAATGGCCAAAAATATAAAAGTGACTATAAATTAATATATTTTTGGAAAATACGTGACATTTAAAAAGTGTATATTTCATCTTCCCACCCTCCCATAGAAAAGCTTCCATCTTTGTTCAGTAATACATTAATGATTATAATCTGTTCCGTATATGCATCTGTTTTGATAATTACGTTTCTATATTTTAGAATATTCAGAACTGCACGTAGGTAAATATTTGGAGGCTTTGTTAATTTGCACAGGAGAGTTTAAACATTAAAACTTTTCAAATACGAGTTCATAATTGATAGTTCATTTCAATCAATAATCTCTTAATTCATATTTTACTGGTATTCCACGTTTTTCTATAAATAGATACTAATAGTATAAATTTACATTCTTCCAATGTTAAAGATAATCTCCAAAAATACTCATCTAATTTCTAAAACGTTTTCACTTATATTTAGATTGGACTTTCAGGTTAGTCATAGGCTAAAGATCTTGCAAAACGCATTGTTCTGGAAGATCGCGATGTCAATTTTTGAATGAATCAATGATTCAATAATATTCGGTATAAAAATAATCTATTTATGAAAAAAAGATGAAGATTAATTTTTATCCTAAAGAAACGCATGGTTTCTATATAAGCAATAAAAAGAAATATTTGTTTGTTAGTTCTCTTAAAGAAACCAAACAATAAACTAGTAGTAGCATAGTTTTTTTTTATATAAATTTCTGGACCAGAAAATGTATATATTAGTATTTAATAACCCGAAAAACGCGTGTATTTACAGGAAGTTATAAACGTGTTAAAAATGTGATAGAAAAATGTATGCTTCTTGCGGCACGTGAAGTTTTGGCGCGGACATTTTGGCGCAGGACGTTTTCCCGCGGGGGGTTGCGTTCCATTGTACCGGCGGCCTAAGACTATGCGAGGTAGTTTATTTGTATCAACTTCCGGTTTCGCATTTAAAATTTAAGTGGTTCGTTGGTGCCAAAACATCTTGCTCCGTGGTTCTTGTGGGAAAGTAATAAACAACTAAATATATTGGTCGGATCTCGTACATGAAATGGATCTACTATTCAAGCTTTTTATCTGTATAATCATAAATTATAGACCAAGTTATGGTTCTTGCAATAATTAAGTTTTCTTTTTTATTCTAAAACAGTCAAATTAATTTTAATAAAATATTGTACTCTGCTGTCTGTAATGTTAATATTACATTAACTATAAACCATACTTTTATTGGTTAGTAGATCTGAATAAAATTAAATAAATAATAACCAACAAACAACAAAACAAAATTTCTTAATATCTCCTCAAATACGTTGAACCATTTTGAAGTTTGATTGTTAGAATTTAGGTGATCAAAGCCGTTATATATTTAAGACTTTTTGATTAATTTCGTGTTTGAAGCTAAAACGTTCAAATTCTCAGTAATGAAATACAGTAATATGAGTATTAAGTTTATAAGTACCCACCTACAATTGACTTCTTTTGTACCAGTAAATGTAGAATTTAAGGTGTAGTTCTACATTTCAAAGTATGAACAATGAACATATGTACATATATTTGTATAATCTATCATGTACAATACTCTTGCTACTAAGAATAATTAGGATAGGTACAATTAGTAGCAATTATAAATGTTATATTATCATCATTATCAATTATATTCTTATTCTTATGTTTTCTCCAGAAATTTTTTGGATTTTTAAGATATTTTTTATATCTACAGTGTTGGTAAGTTATTGAGTTTTATATATGGGAATTTTTAATTTTTCAATAGTTTGAAAATGCCTCGAAAGTACCTACATTTAGGATATGAGGTAGGTCTTTAGACTTATTTTTTCTTAAAAAAACTCTTTAAAAATGTTAAAAGTATAAATGTAAATCTACCTTAATCATTAATAAATAATTTCTTAAGAAAGTCTCATGAATGAACCATCAAATCTCAATAATTTAAAATTTTAAAATTTGATTTCTATGATTGATGAAGGAAGCTACACCCATTTTTATGAGTTTGTTTATCGCTGGAAAATCAAAAATTTTCTGAAATTCTTCTCAAAAATACCGACTTTATATATTTTTATAAAGTTGTTCTCAATGATTGAAGAATAAAATTTCCATCATTTTAGTAATAAATTATAAAATGTTAATTTGGCTTTAAAACTGATTGATATATATTCATTTCAGATTAATTGCACTTATAACATTCTGGGTTAGAGATTTAAATTAGGTAGTCGATCTACGATGTGTAAATACATCTTTTCTCAGTTCCTTTCGTATTTACTTTTTTACTGAAGTTGCCTTTTACCAAACGACTGAAATTTAACTAGAAACTCGACTTAATATAATGTCATTAAATAAATATAACGTCAAACGCTAATGGGTTATCATAAAAATAGAAGACTAAGGCAAATCGCTATTGAATTATATTTTGGTCGCAATTTCAGTGGAAATAAAAGTGATTTATCAAAGTAAAGACGAGGGGCTTTCCTCAACAACGACCATCACTTAGTTAACGTCAAACCAATCCAGAAACTTCACTCTCCTTTGGTGCCTACACCAACAAGCATCATCTATCCATCGCCCATTTTCCCTTCTCATCCGTGTTTCCACCCTCACACTAGCTTCGAAATGGAAATGTTAAGGCTAATACAGCTCGTGGAACTTCCGCATTATATTTTTGTTGACAAATTGTTGTCGTCGCACTCGTACAGTATTTGTATCATCATTTATTCCATCAAAACCCATTTCTCTTGCGGCGTTTATGATGGGGAGCTTTTAAACACGAAATTGCGTCACGTTTGTTTATTATGATAATTTTCAATTGATCGAAAAATCGAAAGAAAATTAAAAAGATAAATTGCTTGTAAATTGATAACGAATGGTTTAGTAGTCTCATTAATATGAAACGAATGCTCCACAAGGCAGAAGCTTTATTAAAATAAACGAGGTAAAGACAGAATGCTTTAATAACACAAGAGAGTTCAGTTCGGTTCTTGAAACAATAGCGACTGGCGTTCGATGACAGGATATAGAACAGGAACGGTCGCCTGGATAAAGTAATGTCATTCATCCATCTATCCTCTCTTCGTCCTGTGCTTCATTGAAACTCTTTCACTCGACGTACACCTCGATTATAAAGACGAAGTAAACTCATTTAAATTCCAAGATGATAGCATTGAAGCGTTTAATGTATTTAAATGACAGTTGAATTCTATAAATGTCTCAATTCAATGCAAGGGTAACGCCAAGTATTGTAGCCACTTTTGAGGAGTAAACAAAGCTTTTAAATACCAAATGATTTTTTTTTCTTGAACAGCGAATGAGGCACAACTCCATGAATGATTTGAAGACAAAAAAAATTGTTATTTACTAAAAGTTTCCTTTTTTCACTTGGAAAACTGGCTGTAATTATAATATGAGAGATGTTGAATTATGATATGAAAGGACGCAGAAGTACTTGAGAGAAAACTTACAAGCACAACACGGACTCTTTGAGTTGAAACGACAACGCCTCTCGTCTGGTTCTGACATTATCCATTATATCCGCGTCAGTTAAGAGTTTAGATCCTCTTTCTACTTATTTCACGTGGATAATATAGGGTATATAATACAGCCTCTTGACTCTCTCTTGTTCACGCATGGAACTTTATATGAAAAAAAAAAAATAATTACCTTGAGAATCAAAAATCACTAGTTCTTTTCTTCTAACTAGAAATCAATATTGCAAAACTGAATTGCTTCTAAAAGAAAATACCTGCTGCGATGCGTCACAGAACTTTCTTTTACATAAAACTCGCTGTTGGTTAAAAGAATAATTTAAGTCCACGATTGGTAATAAAATTATAAGGGGAATAATATATAAAAAGCAAAATTAAAGCCTCTTAGTGCCTATATTCGAACTCCCACCATTTACCCCAGAAACTCCTTTATTTGAATTTCCCCAGGAAAAAAGTTTCAAGTAAAGGTTGTTGACATGATGAGTATAAAAACTTTAGTAAGTTTAAAGAAAATCATTGGAGCCGTTTTTGAAAAAAATTGAAAAAACTAAAATCCCTTAAAATTAAGTGGGGGCTTCTTGGCAATTGGTTTCAATCAAAAACTTTGCAGTATAACTAGATGGTAAAATTGTAAGTTTGGTAAATTTTGGATGAAGCTTTTAATGCGATATGCCTATCACACACAGCCACACACAAACACGCATAGACGTTTTTAATAAACCACTTTTTTGGACTCAGTGTACCTCAAAACGTGTATTAGGGGTGAAAATTTGAAATCAAAAATTCTACCCGATTACAATACATATCCTATCTACTTCCTTTACTACACAGTAAAACTTTGAACCCCGAATTTTTATTAAAAAGCAACTAAATAGAATGAATGTTAATCAAAAATTTTCGTCTAATGACGATTAAACCTCGACCGAGAAAAATCTAAACATGGTAATAAATATTTTACATACAGCCTACAGATATTGATAATTACAGAATAATTATTTTTATATACTATTATTAGGTTGATATTTAATTAACAAAGTGACACAGATAAAAGAAAATAATTAAATAAACACCAACTTATTTAAACGAATGTATATATGAATATAATTAATCAATTAATTATATTTTTCCTTCTCGTTCTATTTATACCAATGGTTTTGATTTGGTTTTCTAAAAACTAATTGAAGCTTTGTTTCTAATTTGTTTGTTATGTTATCATGTAGGAAGGGCTTATGAATTTTAATCTTCCTGTCGCAAACAAAGGTTATATGACTCTTCTTACTTTCATCTTTAATTTGAATGTTTCATATGTAAAAATTAACATTAATATTTTAGTAATGAGTTATATCCTCATCATTAAACATTATGAAAATAAAATTATTTTTTTTTTAATTTATATTTTGATAAACCAATTAGAGTTTGTTTTCCCGATATTTTTCTTTAAAAACAAATCCAACCTCCATTAGTCTAATGCATGTAAAGTACAGATCAGTGCATATATTTAATATTTAAAAATTGCTCCATGAAAAACATGAAACTACAAGGGGTTGAATGTAATTCCCATTTTAAACCCATACAAAAAAGAAAGAGAAATTGCATTTAGAAATGATTTGATGGTTTATATTCAAACTGAAACCCCATTCTTGCTTTTCACAAATAGAATGGAGAATATTCATATACAACTGCAAATAGACAAAGCAAACTCTGAACTGTATTTCCGAGGATAAAAGCTATTCATCACTAATCCACAAGCAGCGGTATGTCGTATTTAGGTTGCTAGAAATGATTTGTTTTAGCTATCTAGCTTTGAAATCATCCATTTGGCATTTCAAAGGATCCCCGGCAGGCAGAATTGTAATTCTTTGGCTTCTAACAAATACAACTCTTGTACATCTGGATAACGTTATAAAGCCACTAATTAAACGTGACACAACCTATCGAGCAATGATATGAAAATATAATATATATATACATTTCAATAGTAGCTTAAAGACTTGAAAATGTACCAGTATGGTATAGCGTTAAATATTTGTTGTATCAAATGTTTCTATTGTCCTTTCTATGACGGAAGTGTATATTAAAATTGAAACTTAAATTTATTTCGTCTATTGTTCATTTAATTAGGGACGATATTTTTGAATAAAATAAATGATGCGTTTTTTAAGAGAGAATAACTTATGTACATTTAGTTAAATAACATAATGTTATCGTTATAATAGTATACGAAACGCAAACGGAAATCCTATGTTCAATACCTGTACAAATAACTAGATATTTACCTGGTAATGCTTTTATTGTAACACACGATCGCTTAATTTACCAAACGTAACTGTATATTTTGATATAGGTATATATTATATTGTTTCAATGTCACAATCCTCTTCATTTAATCTCTGTTCTTTCTTATGGTTTACATATACCAAAGAATAAATATTTATAATAGTGGTTTGAAGCAACGTGTTAAGCGTTTTTATGAAGTGTTGGTGTAAGATCTTTGGAATTTGATCTTTTTCAACTCCTTAAAATTTTTTTACTAAACGCTGGGTTGCATCGTTTTTATTGTTTAAGATGGTTATTATCTCGTGGTACAATAAGACCTAAAGTTTAATTTATTAATAATGAAAAGGTTATAAAATTTCAAAATAATTTTAGTGTTAATTAATATAAGATTATTGTTGTTCAAAGTTATATCCAAACTTCTTTCATACAGAAATTCACACCATTTTTTTTTTTTTTTTTTGGTGTTTTAAGTCGTTTTAACACATCTCAGGTCATATCACGACTGTCTTACACACAGAAAATTGCTGTAGGTCTTAAATCTTAGATCATAAGTCTTAAATCTAGGGATTCGACGGGGATCGAACCCAGTACCACTGACGCATGTAATGAAGAGAGCAAACTGCTCTAACCACTGCGCCACTAACAATAAGTGGACTTTCACAATGTGTTTGCAGTTGACTAATTGATATTTTATAATTATATTATAAAAACTATAAGTAAAACTTAAAAAAAAAACAAAAACTTTTTTTTTATTTCTTTAACTTGTCTTGTACCTAACGGTATCTAATCGTAAGCTTAATTATTAATTTCAAAAAATAAAAAAAAAATCATCTAAGATTTTCTTTATTTGACGAATTATCTTACAAAAACTGTTTCATAAATACTGGTTTGAGATTGAAAGAAACCAGAAAGTCATTCTAAAGTAATTTTAGTTATTGATTTAAACGTCAAATAGTAAAATATTTGAAATTGTGAAGTGACGACATCAACAGTTTAAGTGTTTACATTTATGGTTGACGTTAAGCTAAGTATTTTCAGTAGCAGAAAACTGTAATTTTCGAAGAACATTTAAATACTAAACTTGTTAGAGGAGCTCCGATTTTTCCCTAATACTCTTGAAGAAGTAGCAAATATCTAAAAATACTTTTATGTTACTGCGATATTTATCTAACGTGAAGAAAGAAATTCATGGGTACAAAAGATTATCGCTACTTAAGTTGATTTTTAATTTACTCGACCCAAATTTAACTTGAAAACAAGTATAAATCGAGTAAAAGATCAATAGTTAAGTATCAAATCAAGTTAAGTAACTTCAGAAGTTATTTCATGTACAACTCAAAATATCAAGCACAAATCATATAATTAAATGTCCAACTTCTTCACTTGATAAATTATAATTTTGTTAGGTACCTTATTTGACGTCATAATATGTTAAATAGAAAGAAAATTTAAAGAAGTGCAATTTGATACCACCAAGATATTTATAATTTTGAATGATTTTATTAATACACATAGTAGGAAGTAGGAACTAGAAGCGAACTATAATAATAAGGAAGAAACGTTGTTTGGAACACTGCATATATCGAAAGATTACATTGATGATGCCAGATTTGCCAAAAAAGCATGAAATCGTTTCAAAATTCAATAAGAACTAATTTGTTCTTTCAAAGAAGAGAGAAAATTAAAAAGTGCTCTATTTACTGATATTGTTCAGCCTTTTTTTCCAATCAATGTATTTGAGTATAGTATACATTTAAAAAAACACTACTTCTATTCTACACTTTAGCCTAGTTTACATGGAAATTGTGAACTAGGCGAGAGTATTACCAGTTTGAAGTGGGTATGAAATCTCTGACCAACTAGATATTTTTAGACCGGCCTTCAACTTTTTCATGAACAAGAACGATTCCATTTCCCACTATCGTTGGTTCACAAGTGGTAGTTATCACGACTAGCTGACCAATGGGTAGTGATAATAAACTCCATGTGTAATTTTCAAATTTTTTAATATTCTTACTCTCCAAATTTTTTGGTTTAAAATAATTATACGTAGGTATACCTTATACTTATACATTTCCATTCACAAAATACCAACTAGCAACTTTAAAAGGTTCAAAGCAAGCCTGATAGAAGCCTTTGGTTTTTCATCTTTTTTATTTAAAATCTTAACCAACAAGAACGGTCTTTGAACTATTTTATAATTGGTAAGTTCATTTTAAAGGCTGTGTTTTAAATTTTATACGTACTGCCTTTTTACAAGTATAAATTAATTAACGTGATTACAAATGATAAGGTACTTTTTCTTACTGTTTTTTCTAATATTTGAGGAAAATATAAAAAAATCTCACATATAAAAAAATAGTAAATCTAAGTACACCTAGTATAACCACAGTGGCACAGTGGTTAGAGCAGTTTGCTCTCTCCGCTACATGCGTCAATAGTATTGGGTTCGAACCCCGTCGAAACCCTAGATTTAAGACTTATGATCTAAGATTTAAGACCTACAGAAATTTTCTGTGTGTAAGACAGTCGTGATATGACCGTAGATGTAAATTCGACTTAAAACACCAAAAAAAAAAATCTATTCAAAGCAAAAAATGTTAAATAGTCACTGAAGTAAAAGAAACTAAGAACTTGATTTAAATCTAGAATAAATTAAGAATGAAAAAACCTACATTTTAACAGACTTTTTTGTAAAATCTAGTAAATCTATTTTTGTGCGTATTGTTGAATTTCACATATATAAAAACGCCCTCCTACCGTTTGAATGAAGTCAATATTTCTTGATTTTTTCCTACTACGATATATGTAGTTTCTTACACAAAAAAGACGAAGTTGCAAAGAAAATCGCAATACTTTTTATAAAGATAGAATTAAATGTGTACATTTTCTTTAGCATTGACGCAGAAAATTACATTCCCTTATACAACCTCTTACTCGTCTCATTCCTGTGCACAGTGTGGTGTACCCATTCGAGTTAAAAGCAAGTCTACGAGAATTTCCAGGATGAATAGACTCCGGTGAAAAAAAGAAGTAGTTCTTTCAACGTGAAAATAGAGTTTTGGTTGTTTATTAAGACGTATATCGTGTAGCTTTTAACGAATAAATATTTATGGGGATATATAAATTTTTTTTCAAGAAAGCCTTTCGCAAAATTTAACCTAATGTTTTATTCATTAAACGGATAAAATGTTTTTTAATCGAACTGAAAGGTAAATGAAACTTTATTTTAAATATGGACTTATTGGAAATTTTTGGAGATTTTATTTTTGTAGCTGGGAATGAGTATGTGTGTGAAGTCACGCGATAGACGACAAGAATTTTCCATGGAGCCCGATTTAAATATTTGAATAATTCACTGCTGGGCTATGTCACACAATCTGACAACATCCTTTCGCTTTGAAAGCACAAGAAAGTATATTACGGTGGAGTGACGTGATTTGCTGGAAGAGTTTTATTTTTGTTATATTCGTCAAAATAGACACCTATGTATATGTTCCTACCCTAAAATGCAGTCACATGCTCTGAATCAAAAACTTTTATATTATCATCAAATTTTCATGTTAATGTCCCTTTTATGTAAATATACAACGTGTTCCCTCTGGATTTTTTTTTCTGTAACGAACTTCCTTATTGGCAGTAGGACATTCTATTTTTATTTCAGAGGGAATAATAAATATTTGTTGCGATTCTAAATCTTTTAAAAGTTCTTTTTTATGATTAATGCATGTTATAAGATCTTGTGACATCGAGTTTTTGATTAATACGATATTTATGAACGAACATAAATATAAATTCGTTTCAAACATTTGTATCTAAAAAAGTTTATTCTATTAGTAACACAATAGTACAATATATTTTATATTTTTCAAAGAAAATGTTCATGTGTAGATTTACACATGGGTTTTTTACAGATGTTTTTTCGATATTATTTGTTGTTTCATTCATTTTGATTTTGAGGTTACAACTTGAATTCTTGATGGTGTTTTTGTTTATTGAAACTGAATGGAACCTTGAAATTAAGATTTACCTACGTATTTACATATATCAATAAAATTGCTGGTTCAATAAACTATTTACATATATTTAAAAAAATTATATTTACGTACACGTATTAATGTATTTTTTCTTGATGAAAAAAAACTTGATAGTTGATGCCACCATGAAGTTAAATTGGTCTAATTAGATATTTTTCGTAACATTTTATAACGTTTTTCTTTTTTAATAATCATTTCCTCTTGAAATTATTTGTTAATTAAAAGATGGGTTGAGATTGTGGAAGATTTTTATCAAAGATATGAAAAATCCTTCTGCGTAGATAATTAATTCATAAGGGTTTTATCTAGAAACAATTTATTGTAGCAGGATCAAAGAGAAACGTGTTCAAAAATAAATAAGAATATACATTTAGGTTTTTGGAAAAATTATTTGAGTTTAAAACCTTTTCTTACAAATCATTATAAATTTTACTTTTAGTTCTTTGAAGTTTCTTAAATGGTTTGTATTGAGTAATACTAAAACGCTTTAAGAAGAATTCGGTTAACATGAAATAATACTGTGTTACTAACTAAATATTATTATGATTTCAGAAATATTTACTTTTTTAAGTCGAAATTAATATTATCTTTTAGATAGACAAAATCTTTTGTTTTCTTAAATTTTATGAGACAACAGTTGCTACCTGTCATAAGCTAAAAAACTGATCACCTTTCAATCCTTAATTATAGTCATAGGCCATTGCATTAAGTTCACTAACATATTTTTGAAAATTTGGCATAAATAACATTAGGACTTCCTTATAAAAGTAACACTCTCATTAATATGCATAGTTAGTTCTCTCTTTCCCTATATATTTATATACCTTTATGTTTCCCCTCTCTCATTCGGCACATTTCATTAATTCCTAATCACTGCTAGGAAGCAATGAGCATAAAAAAGGTAGAAACAGAAAGAAAAGGAAGGTTGCGTAGAGGAACGATTTTTCGTCACGTGATGGTTTCTGTCAGTTTACTTTAAGACTAATAAAGAAACTTCGTTCCCTAAACAATTAGGGTGGTTAGGTGACATTGTATGTATCTAAACCAGTGGTTTCCAAACTTGATGTTACTACGCCTCCCTTAAAAATATTTTATCATTTGGCGATTAATTTATCTATTCATTATTGTTTTAAATCAGTTTTCACGGTGTGTTTAGAAAATAGTAAAACAATAGTCCAAAAATAGGAACACAGTTTGTACATGTACGTTATGCGTACAGATATTGCGAGGTGTTAGCAAAATATTTGGTGTTGTTTGAAAAGGATGAACTTTTAAATAGATGGAAAATTCGAGCGTCTTGAAGTTGCTGAAAATATAGAAGGCTAGAGAAGGTTAAGAATTTTGTCTTTTTGGATATATATTTGAATTTTATAGAAGTTACAGAGAAAACCTCTATTGCAATAAAGATGAACTTACGACCAGGGATTTGATACTGACCCATGCAAAATGAAACTCATAAAACTGGAGTTAAAAACTGTTTTGGTTTAGTAGTCTTCTGCTGAAGAATTTGAGGAGTTGGGTGGGTGAATTTACTTGGAAGCACATTGGAAAAAAAAGGTTGCCATCTCCTCTGGTAAGATCAAAATCCATGCCAAAAGAAGTTCTGCAACTGACATTTTTCGCATGACTATAGCTACGATTATTGATAAAAAATGCCATGAACTATATATTTAATACAAACTATGTTTTATGATCTATTCACCTTTTCGTATAACACTCTTTTATTTACTACGTTATAATTATTTTTTTTATCAGTAAACAATCAGTAAACTTTTTTTTGATTTGTAATTCTACGGTAATTGTTTTTGGCAAATTATTTGCTCTAATGAATTTGGTATTTCACAAAAATACAGCTTTGGAAAGAACAAAATTTCGTATTTGTTGGGAGAAATAACTTGAAAAGTTATCATTCAGCACGAATCAGAAACATTAATTTGAAATTCAACAATTGTGTCATATTCTTAGTAAGTTAAGAAAATAGAAAAAAAAATCTCCAATTCATAAACAGACGAAATAAAATAGATAAAATGGTTGCGCGTTTAAGACGCAAGACAAGTTTATCTTGATTGTATTGTCAAGACATAGTCAAGACGAAAAGAGTATTCGTATAAGTAATACTCGTACAAAATTACAAGAGAACCAAATAGATCCTCTGAACATGTTATATTTTCAAGTTCAGTGCATCTGTACTTGATTATAATAGAATTCGTTGATGAAATTACAAAACAAGAACGATTTTGATAGTTATATATATATACGAGTATGTATGGAGTATATACGAGTAAATGCACAGGCTTTTTGTTGTCTGATAATGTGGTTATTCTTTTTTCCATTTAAGTTCTTTAACTTGAATTCATCCACGCGACATGCTCAGCAAATTACAACACGACGCGAATATCATCATTCCAGACGAATTTATATGCTATAAATGCTATAAATTGCATCGAAATCATTCCACGCGAAAGACAATCTATTCATTTCAAATTCTTGTCTAACGTCAAATTAAAACTCATCTCATAGACATTAGAAATTAAAGAAAAATCTTTTATTCATTAAGCGCTTTAGTTTTTTCTAACAAAACATTTAAATAATTGAGGCAACTTAAATTAATTTATAAAACTACATTACAATGTCCTCAAACAAAAAGAAAACAAATAAAAAGGAAAATATAATATACGTATATTCTTGAACTTTAAGTGTTACAGTGTTATGTATATATACAATTTAAAGTTGTTGAAAAGTTCAGATCAAAAAGTTAGTAAAAAGAACGAAGGAAATAAATGCCTTGCTTGTTCCATTATGCAGCGACATTTGCACGTATCAAAGTATATGTAAAGACAAAACTTATAAATACTCAACTCTTATTTGGGGGAAAACTTTGCCACTTTTCAAATTATTACGCTACTAAATATTGAGTGTTTAAAAATATATATACACATAGCATAAAATATATAGAACCCTACTTTAAACATACCTTTTACACCTCTTAACAAACAAAAAGTTCGTATGGGTATATTCGTTCTTATTAATTCATTATTGAGATAGGGAACGCTGAAGTTAAAAGTTGAAAAGTCTAAATCTTTAATTTTGGTTGTCAAGCAGTTTATGATTTACTGTCGATATTTTCGATAGTGATAAAAAATTCTCATGATCTGAATGATTATGAATTTTAAGACTTACATTCAGTAGCAATTGGCTGTTCTGATGTTTTGAATCTACGATTAAATTGATGATAGATGATACCTAAGTATTATGGCGTTTTAGTTAACACTTGCAGTAAA
Organism: Sisyra nigra; assembly: GCA_958496155.1. Lineage (NCBI taxonomy): Eukaryota > Metazoa > Arthropoda > Insecta > Neuroptera > Sisyridae > Sisyra > Sisyra nigra. The sequence goes on along the minus strand of OY292315.1, from coordinate 17,259,157 downwards.
TCGAGATCTAACTTCCAACTCTACGGTCATTATATTAACCAACCAATAAGTCACGAAATGACCCTGTAGTCGGTTGAGACAATTGTGGTTGTTTAATAGTTTAGAAAGAAAGGTTTTGCTAATTGAGAGAAGAGTATATTTTCATAAGTTTAGTATGAAATTTATGAGACCTTATCTTTGAGAGTCAAATTTTATACGTTTAAGCGTATTTTTTCAATCTATTACGAGTAGATATGTAATTGTACATTGTACTTTTATAAAAGCATTGAAGTCTGCCATATCAGATCTAGAAAACAGCTAAAACTGCCTTGATCTGGACACTTGGCAATACAAAAAATATTTTCATCGGCTGAGGTGTAAAAAAGGGAATTTAATATACTATCCTAGTTTCTTAACTATGAATATTTGAAAAATTTTACTAAGCAATTAATAAACAACATAAAATTTCATAAAAATGATATGTTTTTTCATATTTTAAATATTAAGGGTTCATTTAAGACAATGGTTCTAAATCTATGATCGACAGACCCTAGGGGGACCCAAAAAGTTATTGTAACGGGTCTTCGGTCAATCCCTGTATCGGGCTCTGCTTTTCGACGTACGTTAGTTTACCAAGTACTGGTAAATGCAGGTACACATTCGTACATCATAAAATCATGAGGTCATCTGATTTTTAAACTCACTCGTCCAGAAAACGTCACAGATTATGTAGAACGTCATTTTGCCGTTCATTTACGCAAATGTACGCTTTGTCTGTTAAATGAAACGAACCTAACGTACTGTAGTGACAACCAGTATCAACATAATTTAAACGATGTTGGTTGATTCTTATTTTGAACGTCTTAAATCCAATGGATAAGAGAATAATGGAGGAAAGTATGCCTTTTTGAATTTCTTTTAGTTGGCAGCTCTTAAAGCTTGACAAAGCAGTCAAGATCCGCACGGTATGTTAGGAGTTTTTTAGAGTCCGTCATAATAAAGTGGTTGGGCATCACTAGTTTAAGGGTTGAAAAAAATTGCCAAAAGTCAAAAAATATTTACTTTCAACATTCAATATTTTGGAAGCAAATTAAATAGTTTAATTTAACAGTTTTAGGATACAATAAATGTGGAGCAAATTGGTAGTTTTTAAGGTACCTTCAAAGGTAGTATTTATCTCTAGTGACTTATCAAGTCTATTTAACGAATAATTAACATCAAATTAAGCTGGTTTATCTGTGTATATTCCTTTGAAGATCTATATTTCAAGTGTATAAACGAAAAAAATATATAATTTATTTCCAAGCGTTGTTTTTATCAAAAATAGAAGGAAAGCTTAAAGCTTTAATTTAAAGTATACATTAAACAGTGAATTTTATTCGTTTTTTCTTTTCTTTAAACGTTGCTTTTTAGAATTTATTTCATGAATAATGAGACATAGTGTTCTGACATAATTGAAGTTCTTGGCTTAAGGAAAATAATTATGTGCGTAATTTAACTAAATCTATTCATTTTTTATCATATTATGTTTCCAGTACCAACGTGTAATGTTTTTGTAATTATTTTTGAAAAATACTTTATGTCTGTGGATATTTTTCACGAAACATTTTTCCAGGATAATTAACTACGTTTTTGCATAAACAGTAAGTAAAGCGCTCATGCCGTGAATTTTTATTAAATCTACTTTTTATGCAAACTTGAAATTTTTTCCAATTAACTACGGAGAATATTAATTGTCTGTAAATATTTTTATGTTAATTATCCCTAAGAAATAACGATGAAAAAATTGGAATAAATTCCACGAAATGAGGGTACAAATTTAAGCGATGGTATTATGAGTTATTACCAACGCGTCACTGTTTTATTTTTCTCATTTTTCACCATGTTTTCCATTACTTACATCTTTTTATTTTCGTTATTGTAATGAAGAACTATCGTATTTTATGCTAAGAACAAGTTTTCAAGACGACACTAGGAAAGCATTTATCATTAATCTCTTTCAAATCTTCCATATTTCGCAATATCTTCTATTAATTAATTGAATATGACACAGCTGAAACTGTTTCATATAAATAACATAAAAACTTGTTAAACATAGGTACAGTATACTTTAGGTATTACGGATTTTTCAATAGAGTGAAAATAATTTTCTTTTAATTGGCTCTAAAACGCAATTGTGCTGTTATATTGTCGAAAATGTTATTACACGTTCATTTAATATCTTTTTCAATTTTTCCGTAATAATATTTTATTTGCTACGGGAATTTTATTTTCATTGCTTTCATAGCATATGTGTTCAATTTAACTACAACAATTTTGCCGACATCATAAAACTTTAGAGTATTACAGTTGGCACTAACAAGGCTGTTATGCAGAGCATAAGCAAACCTTTCAACCCGTGTTGATCTCCTCGAACCGCCAACCTGGCAGCCTTCAGCCTCAACGTGTATGCTATCTATATCCGAATAGCACTAATGTGCTTACAGAGTGTGGAATATAAAATAAGTTTTACTCGTACTTATAGTCCTAACGTGAATTTCACACAACTTCTTTAACTGTTCATATGTAATGAAGTATAGACTAGAAACTAGCGTAATTTGCAAACGAAATGAAAGCTCAAGTGAGTCTTCTGTAATCTTCACTTTAAACTGCATGTGTGAACATTGCATAATACGGAATTACAGCAGTATCCTATTAGATACATATACGAATATTAACATTCATGTATGTTACATAACATCACATATAGTTAGATACACTTTACAATATTTACTTGTATCAGAAATACACAGGTGGTAGAAATGAGATTAGTTTTGGCTTCTATTTTTATTTTATGAAACTTGTTATGTACGATTTAAGCTGTAAAGTTTATACTAATGTCGTAACTCGTAGACTCATTCGACTGTGAATTTTGGATATTTCTAATTTATCGTCATAAAAAAGTACCTACATTCGTTACTGACTACTCGAGTGCTTGCCTACAAAACCAATTATATACATACTAAACTCGTTCTCTTTTCTCTATTAAACTTAAAGGAAATAATATTAAAAGTGCATTAAACATAATTTTGTAATTTCTTGAAACATTTCACAGTCTAGTTTGATTAGAAACCCCTTTTTTTAACCACTCAAAATACCGTTAATAATTAAATGAACTGAATACAGCACATTTGTTTTCATCTATTAGATAACGATGTATTATTTCCAATCAAATGCACAGAATTTGCAATACCTAAGGTACCTACAAACATTGATTCGAAAACCAGAAACTGTAATTAGTATTATTTTAAGTACAAAATAATTTTAAGAAATTCTTAGATAGGAATGATTATAAACTTAATTTCGGTAATCTTAGTATGATTTGTTACCAAGTCAAAAAAAATCAGGTGTATAGCTACTTATGCACATGCCTAATAGATTTTATTTACAAGTAACAATTTTTTAATAGTCCTTTTATTATTAGGTAAATATTGAAGTTTAATGGCCATTAGGGATTCGTCAAGTCTAGTACCTGGACATTGAATGTGCAATGAATTGAACTAAACATTATAACTTTGAAATGGAATAACTTTTAAACACAATGCTTGCCTTGATTTTTAAATACTAATATTTGACTTCCATTCTACTTGAATTAAGTTTCAGTCAAGTTGCTTGAAAATCTAGTCACAAAAGTCAAGCCCAGTAATGAATTGCTAATTGCCATCAATAATGTGTAAGTACCTAATTTAAAAATTCCTACAACTGTTATTGAAATCTATTGATGAAATACCTTAAGTTCGTACCATTTAACAGACAAAGTGTATATTTCCATACATTTCCGTTCATAAACAGCAAAATGACGTTCCAAATAATCTGTGACATTTTCTGGGTGGGTGAGTTTATAAACCAGATGACCTCCTGACTTTATGATAAACAAATCTGAACCCGTACTCACCCATACTTGGTCTTGAGCAGGTATCGTTTAAAAACGCCCAAAACTAATCTAAGCGTCGACCTACTGAAGAACATTTACTTCCTTAACGCCGGATTAACGTACGAATGTATGCCGCGTTAATGTTAAATGGAACAAAGCTCTGTGTAATATCTTTAAATTATGTAGTTATCAGTCCAAGCATGTAGATATTATGTTCGGTAAATGTTTCTACTTTTATTTTCTTGGTAGCCTTTTTAGAAGACTTACGAGAGACTAACTAAATCACATTAGGTATGCTAATTTTAGGGTCACAGTGCGCGTGAAACGTAAAAGTTTGTTTGCGTATATTTCCCGCATTTTTTTTTTTTCATAACGTACCAACAAAGGTAAACTTCCAAAACTGTTTTATTAATTTATTTACTCACCAATTAGTTTTTAAATAACTAGTTTTTGTTTCCAACGCAGTTTTTTTTTTGTGCTAAAAAGATATTCGAAAAACTGTTTCTCATATATAAACTGATGAACTGCATATACAAAAATACAACAATGTTAACTTGGTAAACTTTGACAAAAGTGTTTTTTTTTATAGCTCAAATATTACTATTTTCAAAGCTTTACACGTGACTTCAAATGTCTGTCGTCAGTCTCATAACTAAAAGACAAAAAGGTAGATTATTTAGATTTTTTGTATTTTTCAAATTATGTATTTGGATTGTTTTAAAATTTCAATTGACACTCATGCTAGTTGTAAAAACGTTATTATATTCTTAAAACCTAGTTAAACTTTTTTGTTTAAATCCATATTATACATTTGCATTGTTAGAACATACATCGAATGAGTTAATATATCGTAGACTATTTTGGTTTCTTTGATTGAATTCGGTAGGTTTTAGAATTTTTTAATCTATTGAACCATTACAAATATACCTATTAATTAAATACATATACTTCAAGTTTGGAAAACTTAAACATTTTAACTAAGTATTAACTTTTTTTCATAGAAAAATTAACATTAGTAAGGCCAATTTCAACCTATATAGAAGTTGGGAAAATGCATCATAAGAAGTAAAAACTGTTTTATATTTAAACGTAGCGCCTTAAGTAGCATTTTGCTTTAATAAAGATTACATACTTATATCAACGGATAATGGTTTTTCGAGGTAAGCCTTAATGTATGACCTAAGAGAACATAACACCACTTTGTTGAGCACATAATAAGTACCCGGCTGATTAAAATGGAATAATCAACCTAATAATACTGAACTAAAATATGCAGATAAGCAGTCCAACATTAAAAAGGTTAAAGTTGTTTTACGTTAAGTCAAATTATTTCCATTGCATTATTTCAGACTTTTTCTGTGCGAACAAAAACTTTTTAATTTACTCCCCGAAACCAAATAATAATCTTTTTAATGTCATTCAAATTGCTTAATTTCTGTAAAAACAAACAAATTAAAACATAATTACATATTCTTTAAGGCTACGAATGCTTTAATACAGGTTCCAGCGTTGTGTGTTCTGAATTCGTTTAAAACTAATTTACAAGTTACATTTTCTAGACGAAAAACGTGCTATTGCATTTTGAGCATGTTTTCCACCATTTCGAACCATAATATTTCATTTATTCAGAAACGTTTTATATAAATGAAGAAGGAGATTTGCTTCGCTTGTATGAAGTGTTCTGCTATAAATAGAAAATGCTTTTCACTATGTTTGTTGATGAATTTAATAATTTCCTTTTTTAAATATTTTTTTTTTTTTTGGAAAGAATATCTTTTGTATTATTATAATTTTTAATATCATAATACAGAATAGGTTTATTATTTTACATATAATGGTAAAAATTAAAAAGAATTAAAAAAGAATAATGCTTTGCATTGCAGCGTCTACAATATAAGATATAATATCAACTTTTTTAAAATTATTAAATTTTTTACAATTGTCTTTTTTTCTTTTCAGGTACGTAATTGGATCTATTTATCATCAATTATAATAAGTTCTAAAAAGCAAGTAAGATTTTTTAATATACTTATCTCTAATTAACTTATCTAATTTAGCGACGAATATAAACTGAGACTTAATAGAAAAAAAATTGCCTACTTAAAAATAATATTTTCATAGAAAACATCCTTTTAAAATTGCATGAAGTAAAAATATATATAGACATAGAAGCACCAGAATTCTTCGAGCAGGTAACCCAGAAAATAACTGCAAACCGGAATTAGGCCACTCTAATTTACGATCGAATGCTGTTGGTTTTAAAATTAAAAGCTTTCTATAAAACCTCGAGGCGTTCAACTAAAATAGGTAGTTACTCAGAAATAAGATACCAAAGCTATTTATCATATACATGAGATGAACAGGAATAGCAACGCCTCCAGCTTTATCAGTTACATTTTATATTGGAAAAAATTTGATTGATTTCTTATATTTATCTTCTTCAGAGAGTGATGACCTAAAAAAAATTATGTTTGTGAAATATTTCAGCTTGAATTTTCATTCAAATTTTTTTCCGATATAACCTAGATGGCGTTAATTTTATAACTAAGATTTTATTAAAATAACAAATTCGCACAAAATTCCAAAGAATTTTTAAACTTAGATAAAAATTTGGAATTTCTAAGTACAGACATAATCAAGTAGATAATGATAAATTAAACAAAACGGAGTCTTTTACTTGGCCACCATTGAAAAGTTGTTTTGTTGTTTTAGTTTGGTTATTGGAATCAAAGCTTTGCACTTATTATTTTAGTGACTAACAACATTTGTACTTGAAAAATTCCATACAATTTTTAGAGCTTGTTTTTCATAAAAGTTTAAAAAACAAGAATGATGAATTGTTGGATGATGGATTAGCCAAATCTAAGAAAACACATTTCTTGATTAGTTCTGTAAATCAAAAATGTGATTAAGTTTTATCTAGAATTCTCAATCTCTTATTATAACAAGTTTGGGTCTTAGCTTTTGCACACAACAGACACTTTTTGAGATAGAGCGCAAAATGTGGAAGGGATTTATCTACAAATAAAATATCCAACTGGAAAATATTATAACATAGAAGTCATAAAATGTATGATCATGTAACCAACCCTTGTACATTCTGTGCTCAAACTCGAAAACGGTTTTCTGTATGCAAAATTTGTGAAGAACAAAACTTATAGTGAAGTTTCCGTCCTACTACTTTCATCGTATGAAGATCGTATTTGCGTACAACCTAAAATGTCCTTAAGAGTATAGAAGAATTAGATATTTTTAAAAGTTTAGGTGTGAGAGCTTTGAGTTTAAATATCTTCAGTTTCTCGTTACGCACATGAGATTTTATTAAACTTTTAAACCAACCTGTTCGTTTAATATTTTTATATTTTTATTTTTTTTTTATTTTGAAACCAAAAATTCCCAAATAAAGATATTTGAGTTCACTATTTTCATTTAATAGCTTACCTTTTCAATGACGTATGCATGTGATGTATGTATACGCACGAGTCTATTTAAAAATATGTATGCATACAGGCATACTTACAGAAAAACAATTCCATGGAAAATTGTTTCTACATTTCTTAAAATATATATTTCAATTTTTATAATACTTACGTTTTGTGGAAAAAAAATTTGTATTTTATTTCTATTATATTTCTTTAATTTATTAATGATTTTGATAAAATCGGATAATTAGTTTGTTTATTTTATAAATGATTTTTAATTTAAGTCTTATAATTCAACCTCGTAAATTCGATATAAATGAGACCCTCCGTAAGATTCTGAAAAAAATTATGAGCATGTAAAATTGCAAAAATGCTGTTTTAAGGGGTAACTTTGGAAATATGCATTTCATACTTTAAAAGTGTTATTTCGAAGATAGAAAAATATATTTAATGGATCGCTTAGATTTCAATAAAGTATTCCTATTACATACCTATACTTAAACCTACCTTAAAATAACCAAAGTTACAATACTTCCTTTACTATATAGTCGTAAAAGAAAGTATAAATTATAGTTTAAAAAACTAAAACAACACGCTTTAATATGAAGCTGTACTAAAAAGTTGAAAATAATTTTTATGTGTGAGTTTGTGTATTAGCAATGGAATAGCAACAATCAAGTACGACTATTTAATTTGGAAAAAGATTTAATTAACAATTTAGTTATTAATTAAATAATTTATTTATAGTAAAAAAGCGTGGAGTGCAATTATCTATATTTTCATAATTTATAACTAAGATTGGAGTCGGTAGGATGCCAATACGGTGCAAGTGCTTGCATAGCTAGTTGTGTCCCGTAGTAGTTCGGAAAACTGAAACTGACACCTGTCGGGGGAGAAGTCGTGGGATAGGAGATTCCGGCACCCCGAGATTCCAGTAAGGATTCCCATTTTTTCCCTTGCGCTTCAATTTTTTTTTTCATTTTGTTCCTATTTATATAATTAGAGTCATTATAAAAATATATTTAATTGCACCCCACGCTTTTTTACTATAAATAAATTATTTAATTAATAACTAAATTGTTAATTAAATCTTTTTCCAAATTAAATAGTCGTACTTGATTGTTGCTAATTCCATTGCTAATACACAAACTCACACATAAAAATTATTTTCAACTTTTTAGTACAGTTTCATATTAAAGCGTGTTGTTTTAGTTTTTTAAACTATAATTTATTTTTTTAGTTTTTAGTCTTAAAACGATATCAAAAGCCTCAATTTTTAATAGGTACTTAAATCTTTCGTTTGACAAAAAATCTATTTTTTTTTAGTTTAATAATTAATTAATAATTATTCTGAGTTACAAATTGTCAATAGCTGCAAGTTAAGTGTAGCCTAATTACACAAATACGACACAGACAAAATTTTAAATAATCAAACAACGGAACTGGTCATTGTTTGAAAATTTAAAATTTTGATTGTTAGATTTTCTCTATTTATTAGGTCTTGACGTTGATGAAATAAATAAATTCAATTCAATTTTTTTTCAAGTAACACAAAATATGAAAACTTAGTGGTCATATTTTGAACGAAAAAAAATGACTTACCGTCATTCTGTGGTTTGTACGTACATTTAATCTGCTAACGAATATAGGTATTTTCTATTTTTATTTATCCTGATGATCCTAGTCAGGACACAGGAACAAAATTATTAAATTATTGCATTGTCATCAGCCCTTGACCCTTGTGCAAATTTTCAAGTAAATCAGACTTCAAGAAGTAGGTGAAAATTACGCTGAAAGATTCCATTACATTCATACATACAGGTCAAGTTAATAAAAGCGTGTTAAAAAAAAAAAGTGGAACACCTAGGATAGCTTTCTTGTAAGTTTGCAACGATCAAGAATTCTTAAGAATGGCTTGTCTTGGACACTGGTCTCCTGTCTTGGAGATAAAAAATAAAAAAAATCGCGACTAATCAACTTTATTTAGTATGTAATGTGACATAGTTTTAATATTTTAGGTTTTATTTTTAGTACACCTCTTTACAGTGTTCTGTATTTTTGTCAATTTCAATCATTAAATTTTCTTCATGCATCTACAGATTAGTAAATATGAATTTTTGAAACTAATAATCGAAAAATGAAATATGAGCTACAAACAATGTGGTATTTGTGTAAAATAGGAAGGTTTTTATTTACTAAAATCACAGCGTTCGTTTCTTTTTTACTCACAATTCGTGACTTTTCTGATGTTTAATCTCTTGTAAAAATTCCCAAATGTGATGCCTGAATTTAAGAAATGATATATAAGTTAATGTAGAATACTTACTTTAATGTTTCTTTCGTGACCACCTTCGGTCCGTTAAAATTTCGACACATTGACACACGTGTATATATATTTGGTAACCAAGTAGGTATTCTTATTTCTTTTTTAATAGGTGTAAGATCGTCAAAAATGAAATTTTTGTTAGTATTCACAACTTACATATGTAGTTTTTAATGTTGACAGTTAATTTTTAAGGTTCTTTAATGTCTTAATAGATAGCAAAACTTTGTCACTATTAAATCTGAAGTTTAGTTATACAAAATAACATTAACAGGTGTAATAACAAGCTTAAAAACAGAAATTTATCAACCAGCCAATGAAAATGTTTGAATTTTTTCCAACAAATAAGCGTCTAGTAAATAAATGACTTATGCTCAGTTTCACAGTATCTATGGACGTTTAAATTCCAGTTTTATTTTAACAAATAATTCGAGTTCATAGTTTCATTTAAACATTGAGGTGAGTTCAATCCGTCGTTTAAATTCAAGGACAGAATTCTTCCGTTTAAACAACAGTTCAACATTTGACAACTGCATTTTTATATACGTAACCAATTGACCATAGTTCAACTGGTAAAGTTACATAGAAACTATAAAAACTACATGCACTTCTACCATATTTAAAATGATCATTTACACGACCGCGACGTGTAAATGATGAACGACGTGTTTTCAATTGAACTGAATTTTTTTTTTGTATGATTTGTTATACTATATATCGCTCTAACTACTTGGTTATTTTGCGACCTCTTCTAGCTGTTATTACAGGTGGTTATAGCAACTGCTCTACTTGATAGTCCTCCAATAGTTGTCAAAGCTAGGGCCTAAGTTTAGCAGGTCCTTCACTTGTGCTGTCCCAAAATTTAAAATTTGTGTTTGACTATTGGTTGTTTTAGTTCCTCTGAATGTTCCTCTTTGTTTGAATATTCTATTGCAGTTCCACTGGAGTAGTTTAGCCATTTTAAAGATTTTCAAAATTAGCTCTCGTGATTTGTGTTTTTTTCGGAGGAACTAAGTGAATCCTCTTCCAAATAGAACAGCTCTAGTTCTCTTGTAAGTTTTTTAATAATTTGCCCGATCCGCACCGTTGTAGTACGATCTAATTTTCCCTGTATTGTTTTTAATTTTTTATTTATTCAATTATTAATTAATACATAGAGCGTTCTGATGAGAAATGCCAAAAGTGAAATAAAATAAAAAGTTCGGGTTAAGGCTAAACTTAAGTTTAAATGGCCACTGTGAAACTGCTAATTAGTATTTTACCTCCAAATTTAATTTGAGATGTGCTCGTATTTTATTTGAATTATTACACTAGTTTCCTGATTTTGTGTTGTATAATATTATCCTGAAGCTGTTCTGAAACATTTTATACGAGTACTTTTAAAGTATTAGTAGTACGATTTTATATTTTATCTTAAATAATTTTCAATGAAATACGAGTATATTTTTGCTTGAAACATGCATTAGGCTATGTGCTACGTAAAGCAGAAGCAAAAAAAATGTTTCCAACACATTATAGAAGAGGTCCGGAAGTGAAGAATGGGGTGTTCCTCGCATAAAGCGTACAAAAGTCTGATATAGGGAGCGAAAAGCGACGAAAAACGGGAAATGTGTAGAGAGCTACTGATATGCTTGGTTAAGACGTCGTGCGACACAAATTTAATTTGATTCAGATGTTATCAGTCCAGCGCGCCTGCTTCTTCGACCAAATTGTTATTATAAATAGCCTGACACGTTGGCGCTTCCCTTTTATACACACACAGATAACTACACTCCGATCTTCCCACTTGTACCACATCCAATTTTCATCCCCCTAAGTGATAAAGATAAAAATGAACTCCTCCACCAATGACTTCATAAAAAGAAAAACTTTATATTTTTTAGATTGTATTATTTATCACATCATTTATACCCGTAGAAATTTTTTTTCATGTATTTTATTTTAAATTTCCTTGTTTTTTCAGGGAAATATAAATGGATAGTTGGACAAACTAATATAAAGTGAAGGAACCGTATAGAATTCGCGTACTTGGCTTGTTAGAGAAAATACTTGCATCGTTCATTCAAGTATTCTCGTTTCGATGCGAACTTATACATATTCGTTGACGTTGCTGTAAAACGTGGCAATGATATCGTTAACGTAACGATCTGTCGTTAAGCAGCGGCAAAAGCATCCACTCTGTTGTCTCAAAACTCGATGAACGTGGCGTTAATCACTACATTTATTACAAAGGTGTTTGAACACTTCCAGCTCTTTAGCTCATTTCTTATTTCACTTTTCGCATTTCTCATCACAACGCTCTATGTACCAATTCCATGTTCTCTTACTCGTTATTTCATCTTCGTCTTCCTTTATGTGCCAATGTGAAAATATGCGAACTGCCGTTGATACTCAGAAATTGTTAAATTCTTTTTCATTTACTTGTCTTTCATTTTAATTCTTTCTCTCTCACCTTTTTTCAATGAACACATAAAATAAATTAAATCATGAAAATTAACAAGAATAAATCAACCTTGTCATACCCTATTTTTCTTCTATAAATACATCCGAATTTTCCTCATTATTTAGTTTAATAGGCATATTATTTTATGACCCCAACCGCAATAAAGGTTTTTTTAAATCCTTTGTAATAAATATCTATTGATTTTTATATTTCACCAAAGATACTTCGTAGTATTTTAAAATGCATTATGTATATAAAAGGAAAGTTTGGTAAACGAAAAACACTTAAGAAAATTAAATTTTAATTTTGTATAACTTGAATAATATTAGGTGGATACGTTCGTAAGAGTGTCGAGTTAATGTTTGTTTAAAAAGTTTTGGTGGATAGCTTAAACCTGCATTTATTAAATGATTCGTTGTTTAAAGCGTATACTTATACTTTCTCGGAAAAAAAGAAAAACAAATTTTAATTTAAGATTCCTTAAAAGTCTCTGAAACTGGAAAGTTGTATACTTACATTTAGTTTGAATGTTGAATATAACCAGATGAAACAAAATGAACATTTCATTATTTTAATGTTTATGTTTTCTATTTACATAATTTTGATTATATTAAAATAATTATAGATATGATTCGCAAGATTCCGTTTGTACAGGGTGGTCCATCGGGTACGTCGAATTTAAATTTCCCTTTATTTTTTTCTATTAAACTTGAAAATTCTAATGTTTGATAGTTATCATCTAATGTTATTGAGGTTTTTACAAATGAATCGCTATACTAAAGAGCAACGTTTTGTTATTGTTAAAACACATTACAAAGGCGAAAGTTATGCGGAGACAGTTTCGGAGACATTTTTAGTATATACAGGGTGCGCCATCTAGACAGGGCCTATTGAAATGTTGAATAACTCCGCCATTTTTCAGCCGATTTTGACAAATCAGCCAGATTCTGAAACGTCAGTCTATGCCATTATAGTCATGGATCGGTTTACGCCAAAAAAACGGGCTGAAATTGTAGCGCTGTACATTGAAAACAATCGTTCAACTGTGAAAACTGTGCGTGCGTATCGTAAGAAATATGGGAGATATTCGGCGCCTTCCGCCAAGACAATTCGTACTTTGGCGAAAAATTTCTTTGAACACGGGTCTGTAGCTACTCGCCCGCGACCCATTCGACCGCGTCCGCGACGCTCCAATGAAGTTGTTGAAGCGGTGAGAGAGAGTGTTGCCGAAAATCCAAGTGTGTCGTATCGGCGTCGTTCTCAGGCGCTGAATGTGAGTGGAACCACTTTAAGAAGAATTTTGAAGGATGATCTCCATCTTTTTCCATACAAAGTGCAACTAACCCAAAGATTGTTGGAAACGGACAAGCCGCGTCGCCTCGAATATGGGAATACGATCGCAAGAAAGATCGATGCCGAGCCTGATTTTTGGGACCGAATTTTGATGACGGACGAAGCTCATTTTACGCTCTCTGGCGGGGTCAATAAACAAAACTGTCGAATTTGGGGAACAGAAAACCCACACATCATTCACGAAACACCATTGCACGACCAAAGAGTTACTCTTTGGGCCGGAGTGTGCTCGAAAACGATTATTGGACCATTTTTTTTCAAAGTTGGAGAAACCGTCGACGGTGCACGCTATCGTTGGATGTTGGCGCACTTTGTTTGTCCGGAAATGCGGAAACACCGTCTAACAAACTTCTATTTTCAACAAGACGACGCACCTTGTCACACCGCAGTTGCTACTATGAAGTTTTTGCAGAGCAAGTTCCCGGGACGCGTTGTGTCAAAAAAGGGTGATTTGGAGTGGCCTCCTCGTTCGCCGGATTTGACGGCGCCAGACTTTTTCCTGTGGGGCTATTTGAAGAGTAAGGTGTATGCCAGCAAACCAAAGACTATTGAAGAACTAAAAGCTAATATTAAAGCGGAAATTGCTGCTATTACGCCCGAAATGTTGTCAAATACAATGAAAAATGCCCAAAAAAGGGCCGCTTTTTGTGTGTCTAATGGAGGCGGTCATTTGATCGATATTGTATTCTGAGTGAATTGTCAATAAATGGCATTGTATACCCTAAATGAATCTTGTTCATTTTCCAAAATCGGCTGAAAAATGGCGGAGTTATTCAACATTTCAATAAGTCCTGTCTAGATGGCGCACCCTGTATATATTTATATTAATGAGTACCCCTTTCCAAGGTTAATTTAAAAAAATTAAGAAAACTTATTCGCCTCTAGACAAAAAAAAAAAAAAAACAAAACAAAAAACTCTGCAGTGTCCTCATATTGTGCGATCGGCCGAAAACATCGCACATGCCAGTGAGAGTATCGATGAGAATCTAGGAACATCAAGACTTTTTTGTTCTTCACAATTGAATTTTCTGCGAAATAAATTGAATAACATAGACGTCGAAAAAGTGTGGTTTCAACAGAATGGTGCAACATACCATTCAGTAAGAGAATCCATTGATTTGTTAAAAGAACGTTGTCTGGTTGTGTGATTTTCAAAATTAGTGACATTAATTGGTTGCCCAGATCTTCCAAAATGACGTCTTGCCATTTTTGCCTTAACGGTCTTGTAAAATCTAAGGTTTATGTTGACACACCAGAAACAATTCTAGAACTGAAAACAAAGATCCACCCAACGCGTTATTTTTTAAATTCAGTCAACTGTTTTGTAAAAAGTTTTCGACTATTTTATCAAAAGGGCCGAAATAAACCAACGCAGCCAAGGTGGTCATTTGACAGACATTGTGTTCCATAATTAATATCAACATGTCTACTTTAAGAATCGATAAAAATTTCCTTCGTAAATAATATTTTACAGTGTTTAATTTCAAAATGAAATCTCATGTATCCAATTAACCACCTCAAATAAGCAACTTTTAGAATAATATATTACTTATTTAATTTTGCAAAAACATTCTGATACAGTTGCTAGGCATATATATCAAATAATATTGTCTCAAACTTTCCACGAGTTGCTTAGTAAACTAGCCCCCCTACGTAACGGCTTGTGTAAGGTTAGGTAAGTATCTCATCAATTTTTCAAGTGTACAAAAAATAAGTTTGAATATTTATGAAACTGGAAACATTGTCATGCTATATTGTAAAAATACTGTAAATTTTATTAAAGTTGTGTTATTTACAAATGAGTTTTAAAATGTATCGATGTATTCTTTGTATATTTTATTTATGATAAAGTTGAGGAATAATTTATACAAGTTTGGAAGGCAACCTCTTATCCTATTATTCTCCCGTTCTCTCTTTCACTCTCTCCTCCTTGCTCCGTTAGCAATATTTCATGTCACCCAAGGGACCATTAAAACAAAGGATATCAGCACAAAAGCCCATATGTTGTTTGTGTAAAGTTTGCTTCAACATTTTCTATTTACTAAGTGATAGCAGCGTCACTCAACTCGGAAAACAGCAGCTGCGCACAGTAAAAATTTCCGTGCTTTTTATTCCATCTTAAGCCCGAGACAAATCACAGATTTGTACAGTAAATCTTTTATGTGGGAATAAAATATGCTCGAATGGACGAAATAGAAAAGGCGACGAAACACAGGCAACTATATGGCCCTAATAAAAACATGAGAAATTTACGTCAGCCGAAAACTGACGTCAAAAATATTTTCGTCTTGGAAAAATATCACGTTATACTTCACGTACGAATCTAAATTTTTCATCATCATCTTCATATTTACAACATCTCATTTTCCTGATGTACGACCCACTTACGAGATATTCATCATTATGTGCGAGATAATAGCGTTTCCCGCCAGCTTAACACTATACTTAATAGCACGTGATTAGGGAATGAGGGTGCAAATATTCATATAGACAAGAACGCGGGCTACAGCTAGAACGAGCCACTTACGATTTATTTTTGTTATCTTGTTACTTTTCACGTTCATAAAATAACCGAGCCGAGTCGAGCAAGCAGCGACTTTATTTATTTCGTTGTCGGTAACTTTGACCCGTTTTTCATCTAACAAACCTCATTTATTTTTGCTCTTGTTAACACGTGAGGGTTGTTATAAGCATGACTTGGCCGTTTTCATACGAGGAAAACGAATAATTTGCTTTCATATACATGCACATACATCGTAGTAAATCCGTGTTGAGTAAATATTATTATACATACGTGAGTAGAGCAGATCGCTGGAAAACGCTTCTGTGCTCGAGAAAGCTTGATCTATTCTAATTTCCACCGTAAACATTTGGTAAGCTGTATTTTTTCACTAATTGGATCTAAATTTAAAAAACTATGTTTTACTATTTCAAAGAAGATTAAAATTTTTTCTCTTTTAATCAGTTAATTTATCGAGGTTCGTATTTAAATTACAGACTTTTCCTCCTTTAAAACGTTGGTAATAAACAAAAAAAAATTGTAGAGATTATGTTATTTCATTTGAATAGCAAGAATAGTATTTTTATATATTTCTACTTATCAATTTTATTTTTATTTAGTTTAATAATATTTAAGTATACTTACAAATATTTGCAAATGTTTGGTGTAATATTATATATTTAAATTATTGTAAAATTTGGCACAGCGACTGCCTAACTAAGTTACTTTTTTGGATTTTTATCAAATTGTATTTGTTATGCATTATTTTATTGTCCATCATCAGGATGATAACAATAAAATAAAATTTCACTTAAAGTAATCAATTAATGCTACTTAATCACTATGAACGTTTTCAATGTTTCTATTGACATCGTCATTATATTGTTACGTTTTTAAGGGTTCTTGGATTTGCGTTTGAATAACGACAAATTTATTTTTAATAAATGTTTATTTATTAACACTATTAACACTTTAACAATGATTAAGTTCACTGTTACAATAGTCACAGTCACTAATTGTCACGTGCTGTTTATATTTCACTATTAACACTGCACGGTTCACAATTAGTTTAACACTTGCGATTCGCTGTTTACGATTTATGTATCACATTTATGTAGCAATCGACAATTTATTTATAACTCGGTTGACGATTTGTTTATGACACGGTTGACGATTTATTTATGACTCACTTGCCTATGTTTGTCCGGGGCTTAAATAGGATTTCGGCTATCTCTCTAGAAAATTCCTACCCCCCTTATTCAGTTCTAAAATTTTCTATTCTTCTTGGAATAATTAGTTTTATTGTTTCAATTCTGTCTTTTTCCCACTCATAAAGAATTACCAGTGGAAAAGTCTAAAAGCTCTGTTCTTTTTAATTCACCGAATAATCCTTCTGGTCAAACCCTGGTGGCAGGTGGTCTCAAAGACTTATCTTCTTGAGAAAGGATGTTTGAGAATGTTCCGCCAGGTCTTTCCCATCCTACAACCACGTCGCTCCCCATTGGCTGGTTGATTGGCTTGGCCCACCCACGGCTGAGAGAGTTTAAAGAGTAGGCACATCCCACAAACTCACAAAATGGCGACACTCCCTTATCTTTTCCTTGCTCCTTAGACTGTGACAGTATAAAGAAATGTGATTTGGCAATATATATTAGGTATCCTTCTGTTACGTGTTTTTCTTGACTTAAGAGTTATAATTTTTGTTTTAGAAATTGATGAAAATATGAAACAAATACTTCAGTTTTCTTTATTTACTAGCAATTACTTATCCGCTGAGCATAAACGAACCTCTGATGATTATTTTCAGATTTAAAACAATTCTAGGCCATTGCTTTATTAAAATGTATAAATTTCTAGTGAACTTTATGAAGACAAAATTGGAAATTATCCATAAAAAGAATTTTCCAAATTTTAAATTCATTAAAAAATTCCTTTCGTTAACTTTCGGCAGAAATGGAAGTATAATAATTCATGTTAGATACTTAGACATTCTTATACCAAAACTTATACCTATCTCTATTTTGTTTTCTGTGATTGAGATTTATGATAAAAAATAGATCTTTATTTTGCACATATCCCTTAAACTCATAATACCAAAGAATTTCAGGAGTGCTGATATTTTTGTTACCTAAGGTCGCATGAACTACTACTGAGGTTATTAGCGACTAGTAATTTCAAAAAACCATGAAAGAATCTTGGACTTTCACGGGTATTTGACTCTAAAACTTCTAGTGTACACTGTGACAATGTAGTCACCACGCCATTAAGTGGCTTCTGGTTAATTTAATAAGCGTAAAAATCGTTCATGAGGACGTGTACGCCATATTACATCTTTATCAATCATTTTTTCATTTTTTTTAAGCACAATCTGTACAGTGGTGCATTAGTGCTTTTATTATGTTGCTTTATTGTGGTAGCAGACCCAGTGGACTACTCGCGGATTACTCCTGTGAAATTTTAATAGGCTTGAAACCTGTAAGGGAAATCCCCGAAGTCCCATCTTTTAAATTGCCTTGTAGCCTCACTATTATCTAAAAGGTTTACCACTTAGTTGTTAGAATGTTTGTTGATTTTCGTTAGATATTTCTTACGGTATTTTAAATTTCCTCCCTCACTGGTTGTATTTATCTATCTCGTTAAGTATTTTGGTATTTTTTATACACCCGGAACCATTAAATAATTATTTGCTAGAGTTATTTGATTAGAAGAATTTCTGGAGAATTTTAACGTTAGAATTAGAAGCAGTGCCCTTCAGTTGGATCCCATATGTCCAGATGGACTTCAGTAAAACTTTATAAGTAAGGATCTCTTTCTCCACCGATAAGTTAAAATCCTGTTTTCCACCGATAGTGAAGCTGATTTTCTTATATTTTTTTGTTTAAATGTCCCCATATTTTTATTTATATGAACTGCTCAGATAAGCCGCTTATCAAGATGCATAAAATTTCTGTATTTGAACACCAGAACGTTATTACTTCAAAATTAAACATATTAGAATAAACTTTACTTATTCTCTATATCAAAGATTCAGGTGATAAAACTAATAAAAAATCGATGAAAATCTGGTAAGAAGTTTTTGCTTTATATGCTAACATCAATAAAGTTCACTATTATTTTATTTATTAAAACCGACAAAGAGCACTTCTGTACAGTATAGATATTATATTCCACCAATTGAACTTTCAAATATTGGCTTTGAAAATTTGAAAGCACTAAACGTAGTACTTTTCATCAGTTCCATTTATTACAACTTTAGGTGTACCTATGATCTTGTATAGGAACTGAACTTTGTAGTTATATATACTTTGTGTGCTCTTTTTAATTGATTGTAAGTGTAAACTTTTCTTTGAACACATTTCAATTAACATTTTATCTTTGTGAGTATCGTTAATGGGTAATTAGTAGCTCGTAACTTTTATATTGACTAACGACATAAAAGAAATAGACATACCATTGAAAGGTAATTTATTTAGTTTAATACGAAAAAATTTATAGACCAAATGTGGTGATGTTAGTATAAGATGTAGAATCGCACAGGCAAACATAAAAGATGAAAGAATGGAAAGAGGAGTGGGATAGGCGAGTAAACGAACTTAGTGGCCATAACGTTTGTTCTTGCGGGATCCACAGTAAGATACGATTGCAAAATGTTTCAGCCGTAATGTAGACCAAAGAAAATAGCGGTCACATCAGTAGATAAATCTATGTGTGTACTATGGGACAACATATGAAAGTGACGCCGAGCACTGGAACGTAGACGTCGTCCCCAGGTGGCCAATAAATCAACGTGGCCGTCCTAATGGGCACAAAAGCGACGTCAACCGATGAAATTTCCAGATAAAAGAATCACAATATTTCTAACAGACTCCTCTCAATTCAATAGACAGATATTAAATATACCTTATTTAAGATGAAATAAGAATATATATGGACAACGAAAAAGATGTCCCATTGATAAAAAAGTGTACAGGATTTTTTTTTCAAATTTCATATTGATGGCTTGTTTCGGCGCAAAAAGCTTCATTTCAAAGCTTCGCTGCAATAATCTATTGTGTCCCATCTCGCCATTTTCTCTCGTCGTTCATACATCGTTTCTCTGTTATATTTGAAATTTTTTTTCGTATCTCGCGCACAACTATTATTTTATTTTGTTTTATTTGGAGAGAGTAAAAGTATAAAACTCTGGAACGAAGAGAAGCAACACAAAAGATTTTACGGTTTAGGATTTTCGTGTCTTTCGTTATAAATAATTGTTGGATTCCGAACAGGATTTCCTATAAAACAAACACATCTTTCTCAATTTTTTTTTTCTTTTTCATTTTTTGTTTTGTTTTGTTTCTGCTGTATTCCATTAAGACGCAAGGATGAGGCAAGTGAAATCCTAATAATTTAATTAGTTTCAAAGAAGCATACGAAAGAGGATTATCATGAGTTTATTATGGTTAGAATTAATCTTTTTAAGTTGAGGAAAAGAAAATTATTTATTTAAATCCTCACTTTTTTAAGCCTCAATAATCTAGGTATATTATTGCTTAAATGGTTTTTATTCGTTAGATAAATTTTTAATGAAAGCAATATACGACAAGTTTTGTCGTTTGGAATATTTATTATAAAGCTCGTGTATTTGATGTCATTGTGGCAAAGTTTCTCTCTTAGCTGTTCATTACTAGCGAGCAGAGAAATAACATTGGTGGCTGCGATGGTGTTGTTTACTTAAGGGATGCTTGCGAAGAGAAAATGTACCAGGGGTTGATGCTGACTTATGTTCTATATATACACTGACACTTTTAAATATGCAAACATTCGCGAAATGAATGTGTATTAGTTTAAATTTTCGCTACGGTTATGAAAGAGTTACATTTTAACAAAGAAAAAACTGCATGTGCTACGATGTCTGTAGTGGTGTTTAAATAATGCACACAAGCATAAACTATACTCGACACTGTATTATGTTATAATTTATAAAGTACCTCTTTATTAAATATCTGCATTATATTTTATCTACATGAGCTCTCAACAAAAGCAACTTTGTATTTTCAACCCAATAAAACCTCGGTGCTAAGCTTCTATTTTTGCTTTGGTATAATACATTACATTTTAATTAACAACATTTTCAAATAAATTCAAATTTGGGTTCGTTTCATGGAGAATTTGATGATTCTTGGTGTCTAATCAATTAGATGAGGATGGACGGCAATATGTTGTATGTGTATTTATATTACTCATTAGAGAAATCTTGCGAAAAAAATCATAAATGGATTTTTTTAATTAGGCAAAAAAAAGTAAACATTTACCAAAATATATTTTATATTATATTATGAATGTAAAAATTTTCTTAGAATTATAATTATTTCTCAAACGTATATTGAAGTATGAAACATATAGGTAAGCTTTTTATAAAATTCAGATTTCTTTGTTTGGTTGTTGCATTTGAAGGTTATAATTGTAAAAATAAATTTCAAATATTTAAATAAACAATTTGAAAATCAAAGAAAATTTAAGAACAACAACCTTGGGTCTTGACATTTTTTAATTTAAACAATTTTTCTTGGAATAGCTACAATTTTCAACTAAAATTATTGACAAAACTAGCGAAGTTGTTCTTTCCTCACTTAAAGCTTACTTCTAGCAAAATTACTGAATAGTTTTAAGTAACACAATGTGCTTATAGGCACAAAAAGTATATTTAGTATAAAAAAAAACTGTATATTTGAAACTGTTTTATATAAAGCACATATTTTAAATTCAATTATTGACTCGTCCAACTTTCCTGGCGATTTAGTCCTAAACAGGATGTAGTGAGCATTATTTATAAAAAAAACGTTTAAACAAGTACCGTGTAAATCGGGGGACGTAGGACATAGATGTATTTAATAACAGTATACAAGTACATCTGTGGTAAGCGTACCAATGTCGGTATGCAAATGTCAAGTTACCAGTAGGTACTCGATAAATATATGAAATATTGCAGGTATTCCTCGAGGATGGATTGACTATTCCTGCAATTCTATACTATGTATTTGTGAAGGAGTCATTTTCAATGTTATAACTGAGAATTTACAAAAATTCGCGTTAATTCCCTTCGTTTTTCTGCGAGAAACAGTATAGGTACTTACACCTTCTTCTGTTTGTAACTATTCTACATAAGTCTACAGAAACCATCTCCATTTGGGACATAAATATGAACATATAGAATTTAGTACCTATAAACAGCTAGGAACTAGCTTTATTCCCTTCGTGCATGTCAGCTAACACCAAGTCATAATTGACAGCATTCTTAGCATAGAAAGGAATTAATAAGAAAAAATAGGGAAAGTTCTAATCCAAATGTAAGAAAATATTTAACTACTACCTACTACAAATTTTACTTTTTTATACTTGTTAAATTATATTATATTATATCTGATATATTACCAAACGACTCAGCTGATGACAGAATAAAGCAAACATTTTCATCCTTTTCCAAAATTCTGAGGTAACTCAGTTACAAAAAATCCGTTTTTCTTTAAAATCTCTCTAATAAAAGTCGCAGAAATAGAATAAGAAATATTTTCGCACAGACATTCAAATATTTAATAAATGTTTAATAAAAGAAAACAACTCAGGGTATTTAAGAATCAGCTTTATTTAGATGTTTTTAAATTTTCAAATCCAGCGATGTTTCGTTTCTATAATCGCAACTTATTCAGGCTTTTACAAAAATAAATTAATTACAAAACTAGCTTCATACTGTCCTACATTGCGTCAGTACAATACTTAATCGAAAATAGAGTTTTTTTAAATTTTAGAAATAATTAAATAATTATTTAGTTATTAGATACTAATATTTTAAACTGAAGAAGTTGCGATTAGCAACGAAACTTCGCTGAATTTGAAAATTTAAAAACATCCAAATAAAGTTGATTTTAAATACCCTGAGTCGTTTTCTTTCATTTATTGCTGAGATCTGAGTAAAAAGCGTATCATTTACATGTTTAATTATATATATACTCGAAATCAAAAACTAATAAAAATGCTGTCAATAAGTAAATCTAACGCCACGTATAACGGCACCGTCGATCCTATTATTTCCTCTACCACATGCTCTTAAATCATAACTTGAATATACATAGTATAGCATTATAAGAAGTATTTGTTTGCCTATGGAAAAGGGAAATAAATTTTTTTGTTTATGATTAAAGCTGTAGAACAAAATAATTAACATCAGGGGCTTCATAATCAAATATATGGGATTTAAACAACAACCACAAGATTGGGGGCTGTTAATATTAGGGAACCTTTAAAATTTAGGTGCGTCCAAATCTTGGTTTGATTAAAATTTTTGTCAAACAAAACAAGTTGATGACAATTTAAGTTTGTTTGTTTTTTTGCCTGTTATATTTATCTTAATACAGAGTTTAACTGCAGTAAATGTAAATCTGAATACATATAGTTATGTAAAAAATTTTAGATATCCATAAAAAAGAATGCATTTATGAAATTACCACATTTTTTGACAGATAACGCCCACGTTATCTATACAAGTTAAATTTTAATAAAATATGAGCTTGTGCGTTTTACATTAGGAAGATATACATAAGATATGTTATATAGGTATGTATATAACTATATATTTAAAAAAGAATGCCGAAAAAGTTAGAAGTGCCTGAAAATACGGTAATATCAAAGGATGTACTTATCTTTCCTACTATGATTTTCATACAATAAAAATTTATAATCCGAACAAAAAAAGCAATAAAGGACCTCTTCAGCTCGATTGAAAACAGCGATCGAAGCGTTACCTTTATATAGTTTTCTCACCTCTTTGTTCAATTAACAAAAAATCATTTCGTTACAAGACACCTTATATCATTTGTCATTCTGTTCTCTAGCTGGTGATATAATAGTTATAATTCATCAGAAAACGTTTTAGCTTGAAATTTGCATCCCGTGCCAAAACCATAACCGTGTGCGGTGGTATTGTCTCATCTCTATACATATGTTTCCCATTAACGATAATTTATATCACTTGTATTTCAAAGTTATTCCATAAATTCATTGATTTAATCTTCAGCTTTAAATGAAATTCAATTTTCAAACAAAATCAACCAAAAAAAATAATATCAAAATCTCGAAAAAAATTATCTTGTTATAAGAAATTGATCCTTATCAAATTCGCTTTCGTATTACCGTTTCAGCAATTTCTGACTTGAACAAATAAGGTATTGGCTTTAGGAAGATAATCAAGCGTTCAATATATTAATCTCTTAGTTCAATATATCGTAGTAAATTGAATTCTATTCGTATTTACTGGAGTGAAACTCACATTTAACCGAAATATATTTTTATTTTCTCAGAATATAACTAGTAGGTAGGTATATAATAAAAAGTTCAAAATTAAAAATTATCTTTTAAATGTCATTAAATCTAGCAAAATTGTAAATGTATATTTGAAATAGGAAAATTTACTGGAAAGCATTAAAAAAACTATCATCAAAGCTCCATCTGCCGTTGTTATTATAACGAGAATCGTTAAAGCTTGTCCACGTAATCTCTTGATATTTAACAATTCGTGTCTGTGAATAAAGCGTGATTGTACTCGTATTATCCCCGCATAAGCACATTTTCATTGTCTTCTCTTCACAAAGAAAATGAGATATAAATAAACTTATATAACACAAGCGGGTGCCAAATTTAATTTCAACTTTATTATTACAAATTTCGCCCAGACAAAACGAATAAAATGAATGAGACAATAGATGTGGGGTGGTTGGGGTTGCACAAAATAATTGATGTTTGTATTGCTTGCCAAATATAAAATGCAACCCGGCCAACAATTACATGCTATGATACGGTTCGTTGCTTAATGGTGACGTCTTTATTTGTTGGGTTTTGGCCTCAAGACAAATCCTCTACGTAATCGTATCATATTTTCTTTTTCAAAACGAATGTTGTTATTTTTTCAATGCCTTATTGTTATCAAAAATTGTTGGTTACGGTACATATATGTTTATTGTATGTAAGTAAAATAAATATAAGGCCAAAACACAAGGAAACTAATGACTTTGGCCATGTTCCATAAAAAGTTATGTAATCTAATTTTTTTATTGTAAATTGTTATGTAAAAATTGATCATAAAATCTTATCCACTGGAAGAACTATAGTTTATTAAAATTGATATTTCTACAAGAAGTATCTTATCTATAATCTCATCAACAATAGAGGTTTTAAATTCACTTTGAATAACTACATTTTTTTTAAATTTTAAATCGAATGGTTTTGTTAAGCTCTTTTGAATTTATAAATTTTTCTGTTAATTATTTTAATGAAAACGATAGAATTCCCAAGGTTAAGAAAACCTTTTTATCCTCTTAAAATATCTCAATGATATGAACGCACAATAATGGTGGTATCATTAATTTTATGGTTACACCTTAAAACTAATTTCTTTCTTGTGAATACGCATTGCTTTTAAGACCTATATTTTCTGAGCTTTTAACTAGAAATCTTTTACTTTATTAATTCATTGCCATTTTTAGACTTTTTCAATTTATTTTTTCGATTATACTTGATATTACTATACCATGGTTATGCTCTGACTACGAATAATTTTTGTCCTTGATAGGATAATAACCTTATTTTTAAGGCTTGAAAATAAAGACTTGGGGAAATAACCTGAAATGAACCAATACGCACCTAAAACGATTATGTGGAAAGATGCATATTTTCAGACATTTGATTTTAAAATTAATGTTGGTAGATAATTATTGAAATAAGGAAAACTTAACGTTAGGAAAAATATTTAACGATAATGTTCTAGTGATGGATCAGGCACTTTCAAAAGCAATTTAATTCTGAGATTACTGCAAGAAAAATCATGTTCATTTGGTATAAAAATGAGTTTTTAGAAACTAAAGATGGCTTCATAATTTTTTGAAAGCTGAAAGCTTATTTTATGTGCTATTTATGGTTTTTTTGGATTATTTCACAATAAGATCGTTAGTTACTTGGTGTGATTTGCTTCTTTTTTAGTGAGCATCTTAACTAGAAGAAAATTGGGCATTTGTGACGTTTTAAGAAACGTTTTGTCGGCAGACATCGTATTTTTGACGTAAACTTATGTCTCTCGATTACGTTCTTACGAAGGGGTTATCACAGAAAAATTTTCTCACGTTTTTATCATAAATTTCCTTTTTTTACCTACTGTCTAAGAAGTAATTTATTTGTTTTGTTTGAACTAGAGTACCTGTCAATATATAACATATACCTACCACTCATAGAATGATGATTAAAAATTTGAATGTTTTTCGAAAATTTTAACAAATTGTAATTTTTAAATGATTTTTCTTAATGGAATGTAGTCTCAAGAAAAATCATAGATTTAAAGGTTATCACCGTACCGAATTTAAGTCAAAATGGATTATCACAATCCAGAATGATTCAACATCCAACATTATTGTATTTAGATATGGGACTGATTATAATGGTAAAACTCATTGGGGGTTTTAGTTGTGATACCTCCGACTTCGTTTTAGGCCCTATCCAACGTGCCCTTTTTAAGATAAAAATGATTGTCATAATTATAAATATAGTTATTAAATATTAAAATTATCTAAAACTATTTTAAATATAGGTACTTTTTTATTGGTTAAAATATACATTGTAAACTCTTAAAGACAAAATATTGTATATGCAAAATATTGTTGTCCCTAAGTTTTTACCACCCTACAATTTTGCTACCCTAGACCTGGGTTTCATGGACCTAGGCGTATAAGTTCAGCACTGGTAAAACTTAAACAGTAACAGTAACTTAACTGGTCAAAATCATATAGAATTTGTTACGGACCGATTTTTTGTTTACGGCTGATTTTAAGTACATCTACTCCCTTCATGTCCAGCGATCGTTTAATAGGCATTTGTCGATTTTCTTTCTAGCTGGTTGTTTCATTTGAATCATCAAGCTCATTTTGTTATTATTATACCACGATTTAAACTATTCTTGATAAAAGCAAGAAGAATTTTTGATTTTTGATAAATGTTTCAATTCGTAGTTGACACAATAAATTATAGAATAACCACCAAAGAAAAGATATCAAGCTCAAAAAATGTTAATAAATTCATTGAAAACAAAGAATAATAGTTTCCATTATATTTTGGCTCACCAAAAACTTATTTCAACGTATATGATATTGATTACTTACGTTTTAAAGCAACCAATTGATAGTTTACAAAGTTTCACGGGAAAGAAAATCTTCGACAAATATCTTCTTTTTCAATATCACCTGCTTCATGCTCAGTGATATATAATATATATAATATCAATACTACCATTAGAATGATATCTTTTATCCTTATCAGGTTTCCAGTTCAATAAACACGCGCTTCGTACAATATTTCGACTTATGTTTTATCCGTTTTCGTCGTCATATTTTTCAACGACAGTTTAATAGTAAAAAAAGACAATAAGGACGGTAGAAAAAAAATATCACAGAGAAAATTATTTGAAGTTGAAATTAAAGATCAAAAATATCATGTTTGAACTTTTAGTTTAGAGAAAAGAAGCAAAATGTATCAATAGCATAAATTAAAGGAAAATATAAGAAAGACTTCTATGAATAGAATTTCTGTTCACTATATTAAAATTATAAATCTATTCATATTTACAGCAATTAATTACCTCGTAATAAACTTTATAGTACGGAAATAAACCGTTGAAAAGGAAATTTATAAGGAAGTTTGGTTTCCGTTCAGTATAATGCATCAGTTTAAGTGTTTCAGGATTACATATGAATACAATTTAAACTATGGAACGTAGAACTAATGAATTTCAAATTTCAAATTAACTTACATAGCAAATATCGTCAAGTTTTATAGTTTCTACATTTTGCCTGGTTTCATTCCAATATGAAATTGCGAGTATATAGAAGTTGTAACAAAAAACCGTAGCTTTCGTTCATTTTAAA
This sequence comes from Sisyra nigra, assembly GCA_958496155.1. Lineage (NCBI taxonomy): Eukaryota > Metazoa > Arthropoda > Insecta > Neuroptera > Sisyridae > Sisyra > Sisyra nigra. The sequence continues at coordinate 17,231,282 of OY292315.1, read as the reverse complement.
TTCATCCAATTTCAGTTATTGTATTTCATAATTTACCAACTAAAACTGATTGCGTACTTGTTTGGCGATCATGTAACAAGAATGTCTGTATCCAAATTTATGAAAAATGCATCGCTATCTGTGCTCGATAAAAAACAGTCATTGAAAATCATGGATTCCCAGTGGATCTCGTTAATAGGCAAAACGTACTCATTAAAACTTGTTCATTTGCGTTATTCATAAAAAAAACATAAGGGAATAAAGCACATATCAGCCAGAGCTTTGTCAGTACTTTTAATTAAAAGTCTATCTTGTTATAATCGCTGAAATCGCTTCTATTGAATTTTAATCAATATTTTTTAATGAAATTTTCTGTTATTCAATAGGGTTGTGGAATGTGGGTATAAACTGTAAATGATTGATTTTTTTCATTGACTACGAGGATTCTTTTAATAACTTTGTAAATTTAATATTAAAGAATCTAAAAAAACGAAAGTATATTTTGTATTTATAAAGTCTCATTAACTAGATTAAAGGTCTTTTGACAAGGAATACATAAAAAAATTCTTATAAATAATTCGGTTTGCGTGATGTTATAAAACATTTTATAGGGAAACGATGCTTATAATTAAAAAAAAAATTGAATTAGAAAAGCAAATATACTTAATTAAATAAAGTACCTATGTGTTCTTATTTTCTGAATATATTCTAAAATTCTGTAATATAACATAGAAAAGGCCAAATATTTAGGATTACAAAATTTTCTTACTTATTCCTGTTGTTTATTTTTTTAAATTGTATTTTTTACCAAGGTTAATTAACGTTATATTTTAAATGTTGTTTATTTTATTTTTAAATTAATGACATTATTTTTAAATGAATATTTAAATATTGAAATTATCAATGCAATTAAAATAATTACCAGCTTATAAACTCCATAGTTAAAGCTTGTTTATATCGTAAAAAAAAATAAAATTGAAAGGAGAACTTATTGAATATGTATACAATACATATTCAACACCTACCAGTTTTCCCATTTTAATACATTATGTTTCTACTTCGATAAAAAAGATATTCTATAGAGTATTGACTCTCTTCTAAATGAAAAATTTGATGAAGATATTGCCGAGTATATCGATAAATTGAAACATTTCTAAAATACAGTTTGTAGAAATGTTCTTTTAGATTAATTAATTTTACCCGTCACATTGGAAAAAAAGGCTCTAAAAGTATGTTGATTAAAAAACTCAAATGTATCTATTTAGCCTTAAATTTAAATGAAATTCATTCTTTCATCGGCATTTCAATTAAAATCATTTCAATTCGGTGGCCAATAAATATTTAAATTAATGGTTTTGTTTCAATTTTCCGATAAATGTGTTATTCTGAATGCTTCATCCCAGTGCCTGTTTGGTAGCCAGTTTTTAGGGTTTTCCAGAGAGATATTCATTCGCATTCTCGGTTTCTATCTCAGCTGGGAATATGCTTTTATCAATGTCAAATTGATATATGGGTTAAACGTATCCCATAAAACAGATATTGGGGTTAATAAAATGGAGATGTCAGTCCCTTCGAATGATGAAAACGAGGTGAAATATTGATTAAAAGAAAAAAATACTTTGCATACTGTGTTTAAAAAATGTTTCCAAGTTGACATCTCTGATATATTTGAAGAGAGTTTTAGTATATTATTTTTTTTTTTTTTTTGATAAAGAAAACAGAAGTGGAACTTATCAAGAAAATTATTTTCAACTTCTCTTTTTGCCAAGTTTTTCATAAAACTTATATTAATAAATGGAGTACCACTTCAAAGGTTATGATTATCTTTTCGCCTATATAATTGTTAAATTTATCATATAACAAAAATAAAAAACTTACAAATTTAAAGCTTTTTACTAAGTTTATATGAGAAATGTAACGTTATTTAAATTATTCAATAGAAGGGTTATTGTGATTTCTCGCATTTATAATTTTTATAATTAGCTATTAATGTTTCGCAGGAATGTGGACGGTATAATTTATCACCGGGGGGGTTTGTATAAAAGGTAAAGCGTGCACATGGTGATAAAGCGATGAGAATTATTAAGGGTTGGGCTAATAACGACGAAATTAGCAACTCCAAAGAACCGTAGTGGGTTCTTGTTCCAGTGCCGGTTAAAAAAAGTCACACCCAAATATTATATATCAGTAATGAGATGAAACGCATTTATGCAATATCGCTTTATTCAAGTTGATTGGGTAATTATTTAATCACCATGAAGAATGCATAATGATCATATTTAACATTCTTTCGAATAATTTTTATTTAATTTAATAAGAGTTTCGATAATTGTGTAAGCCATAATATTTAAGTCAAAATGATACAAATTAAGATAAAACTAAAAAATAGAAAAGTTGTTCACACGATTCAGATATTAGTTGTTAAATAGAAAAATTTTACCAGAAAATTTTCACAATTAAGTAGGTAATATAAACCTATTAATGTAAAAGTCAAGTTAAAGTCCATATTATTTACTTTTTTAATGAATTTGTTCGGTGGAAAATCGATTAAAAATATGGGTAATGAGCATTGTTTTTTTAAAGCTTTGTCTTTTTCATATTAATCGTTAAATTGTAATAAAAACTGTAATAAGAAACATTTTTTGATTGTCTTTAGTTCGATTCAATGAAAATCTTGAAAAAAAAACATAAATTCATTTTGAAAAAATAACGTCGCCCTATAATTGTATCAACTCACTCATCAAAAACCGTTGCGATTAAATTGAACGAATTGCTGACGCATCCACCCCATTTGCTTAACATGGATTATGGTCACTTTTTATTGTTTCTCCGCATAGAAATCTAACTTGGAGTGAAATATTTTCTCTAAGCGAAAAAAAATTAGTTGAGACCATGGACGTACCATGGAAGGGAGAAAGAACACAACAGTTCTGATCATCCGAGAAGTAAGTAATTTTTGTCCAGCTTAAGGTTTTTCCCTCATCAGATGTTTATACGCCCAAACACATCTTACTTTCGACGTCGCTTACGTTAATTGTTAAAAGATCTGAGTCCGCGTCTTTTCTCTACCGCTCGTTTTCTCCTCTCTTCTCTCTAGTAGGGTGTGAAGTTTATAGTATTTGAAGAATATTCTATTTATTAAAAATGCACCGTAATATTCTTGAGAAAAAAACAAACATATTTTTATATTCTTTATTGATTTTGTCTTTTTCCTACACAGTTTCGTCGATTTCGGTAAATTTGTTTCTTCACAGTAAATTTCTTCCTGTTAGATATTTACATTTTTCCAATAGAACCCATTGAATCTTTTAACCCAACTAATCCATAAATTCTGAGGTATGATTTATTTTAGTTATATCTTGGTTCAGAATCATTATCAGCTCTCAAAAATTTATAATTACGTTTTTAAATCTTTAGGTAAATAGGTTTAACTAAATTGGGAACAACTTTTAAAAGATGTACGAAATCATAATTTTAGTTGGAATCACGGCGTTATTTCGTATTAAATGAAATGCATCTTAAGCGTATTCGAATCAATCTTTTTGCACTGTGTATTATGGCAAATAAACTCTAGAAATTTACATCTACCCAATTTTAAGATTCAAACGCGGTTTTGTTTCGAAATTTTCTCAATTTTATAATTATTTCTGTACCTCATAAAAGAAGATAAACGTTTGAATTAGTAAAAAACCAAAAACAGTAATAATTTTCTATACATAAATTCACAAAGGCTGAAAATAAATTACCAAAAAATATCCTTGTAAAAGGTTTCATTTCATTATCAGATTATTTTCATTTATTTATTATTTAACAAAGATGTTCAATTGATTTTTTGAAGTATATTTCTATTTACTTTACTTATTTATGTATTGGGTAAAATATATTTGCATGATAAAAGAATTGTATAAAAATGAAATAAAAACAAGGCGTTTGTTAAAAGTTGATAATATAGTTAATAATAAAGTATAATAATAAAGTTAGTTCTGTTTAAGTTGGTATATGATTCAAGTAAAACGAGAATCTGACCATGGCCGGTTCGCTATGTTACATGGTCAAGGCCAGATGACCGCCATTCAACGTGCGATTTCTACCTTGTGAAACGTCGGCTAATATAACTTGATTATATAATAAATGTACTCATTTATATTACATCTCGTAATATTCTTGAAGAGTTTTGTTATATAACTTTTGGTGATAAAATATGTTAATATAAGAGTATTTGTTTAAGCTGTGATTGTTTTCATTAAATAGAAAAATATGTCATCACAAAAGAAAATGAGAAAATATGAGAGCGTTTGTTTCGAGCACGAGGAAACAAATTGTCTTGAAAATCCATTTTAAATCGAGTAGTAAAACGTCTCAAACAAGACACATATATATTTATTTATATTACAAGAAAACGAAAAGCATTGGAAAATGTTGGGAGTCGTCTTTCTATGCGATACCGCCATCGGCAACAACTTCCATCAAAAATCCATCAGTAAATAATGGTAAATGTGTGAGTGGAACAAACATAACGGGACTTGGTAAGAATGAAACGAGACAAATATTGTTCGTAAGAGAAAATTTGTTGTTTTCTATGTCGATACTTCTTTTTCAAATAGCTATTTGTTAAGTAAACATAGTACAGATAGCGTACGAGAATTTCAGTCCGTCTTGCCATCGTCTCGGAAGACGGTGGAAACGGACAGTTACCCACAGGGAACTTTGTCTATGTGCTTACGACTCCCTTTCATCCACACAATAAACTTACGACAATCTTATTTATTCGCAGTTCTGTTAATTAAAAAAGTTCAAACTTTTCTAATTAAAATTGCTCCAATAAATAACGGTATTAGCATTGTTTATATTTAGATTTTTAAATATTTCATATGGAAAAATAATAACTATCAAATTATTCCATTAAAGCGTTACCTAAATGTTTAAACGATTCATACACCGACTTACATCTGAATTATTTCTCTGTATCTCACTGAAGAATCTCATTTCTTCATGTAATATTTATCCTAATTTGAAACAATATTTTCTTTTCATTTTCTTTCATACAACGACTTATTGAATTCATAAGTACCATAAGTTCAGAGCGTTCTCATATTTTGTGTACATGTGGAAATTAATTGAAACACCCCTTAAGTATATAGAATATAAAACTGAGACTAAACGTTAACTTGAAACAAAGTAAACTTGAACACGGCACAAAGCACAAACAAATAAATACTGTTTTAAATGCTTTTAAAAGTATTCGTAGTAGGTACTTGAAAATTCATTACAGAGCAAAAACTCAACTGGCGATTGATTCGCGAACAATAATAATAAAAAGCTGATAAAATTCAATGGGAGCCTTTTTATTATAGTTTTATCGAAGTATTTCGTTTTTCACAAGGCAAATTTTTATTTACCTTTTTAGTTTTATCTGTCTTCAACGTAGTTTACTGTTTTTAAACGCTTAGCTTTGACATGAAAAGATCGTAACATTTTATCGATTTGATGATGGCGCTTTGTAATTAAAAAAAACGTTTGACTATTACTTTTTTTAAAATCAGTTTAATGCAAAACGGTATCAATCAAACTTTTTTATTTTAGTTTTGTGGTATTTTAAATTTATAAAACAGAAAATAAATTCTCTTTTAAATTCCAATGTACTGCAATTTTAACATTAAATATTTATTGAATATTATTTTAACTTTGTATAAATTCTTCAAAGTTTTCTTTATCGTTTCCATGTATCATGTCGATATACATATATACCTAAGTATGGATATGCTTATTTTAAATATGGAAACTTTTTTCTTTTATTTTGAAAAAAAAAACTCGTTTTGGAAAAAATAATATTTATTTTACTTAATTTTTATTTAAATTTCATCAATGAAGTATTATTTTCTTAAGTATTAGAATATTCTAAATGAAAAATTTTAAATTTAATTTGATGGAGGTGCACATTATTCTGTGCATACATGGAATATGACACACCTTGTCATATGACTTCATTATATTTTCTTATTTTGATGTTTAGTAACTTTCCGAGTTTTTTTACTCATATGTATATTTTAAGAACTAACATTGTTTTTTTTAGTAGAACTGTTGTAGAAATTCACTTTTTGATTTTCAAGCTACTTGACTTTTTGGATTGAAATTAAGTCAATCTCTGATCATTGTTAATATTTAAATATCAAATAAAGTCTAGAATTGAATTTGCAAGTTATTTTATTCCAAAGTTAAAATTTTAAGCTCAACTAGTTGCACAAAATGTCCAACCAATTTCAACTCCTAATAAGTTATCATAGTTGGTATCGTTTTTAAAAGGTCATTTTCCCTGATCCAGGAACTACATGAGATTTAAACCTTATTACTTAAAAAAATTGGAATCATTGGTATCATATTAATTTTTTTTATTTTAAAAATCTAGGCATCAAAAATTAAAAAAGGTCCCACAAAACCGTGGTTTGATATAACGGCGCTTGGTGGGAAAATATAACATCCCCCCCACTCGTATAGCTGTGTTTGAAAATATTTTAAAATTATAGAACCATACAAGATTAAATGCAGTACTGTATTTTTTTAATACTTTTATCGAGCAGTGCGTTTATCGTGCAGTATCTCTATCATTTGGCATAGGTACCTGGTGCCGAGGCACCACTTGCACCATCATAGTTACGGCTCAGAGCTCGCACGATCTGTAAAGTGAAAAATATTGATATGAATAATCATGTGATACATATTCTATTTCGGCGTATAGTCAGAGCACATTCTGTACAAGAGGTCAGTCTGGCAGGACCTATTGTCTTATAACAGAAAACTATTACACATATTGCATATAATTTTTAATGACCATATTTCTGATAAACTGATATATATATTTATTTTTTTTTGTTACAGGTAAATAAAAAGTTGCTGACACAATTTCTATTGTATGATCTTGGTAAGACAAAAGTATTGTATTAATAATGTATCATAGCTCAAAGATAATCTAGCTTAAGAAATATAGTTTTAGAAAAAATATCAATCTTAATGAGTAAAATCCAGTCGCACGTCAGAGCTTTTTTATTTTCTCTTACTACTGTATAGTCAAGGAAGTATTGTAATTTGTAATCGGATCGAATTACCGATTTCTAGTTTTTTTTTCTTTTTTTGGAAATAAACGTTTTGATATCCCCTGAATCCAAAAAAGTGGTTCTGAGAAAAAAGTCTGATATCGTATCGAAAGCTTTATCTGAAATTCAACAACCTTGGAATTTTGCCTTGATATTTGTCACTTAGTTGTACCGCGAGGCTTTTGAATAAAATCAGTTGACAAAAAGTCCCATTTTTTCTATGAAATTTTGTTTTTTTTTTCAATTCAAGGTTTTCTTTAAACTTGCCATAGTTCTTAGAGTTATCAATCCCTGCAACTCTTGTTTGAAACCATTTCCTGGAAGAATTCAAATAAAAGAGGTTCTGGGGAAGAGGGAGGGAGTTCGTATATACTTAATGACTAGAACCAAATAGTTCTTTTTTTATAGATATTTTGTATTATTCAATTTATATTTTTTTTAACGAATCGTGGGCTTTATTTATATAATTTTAACCAACAAGAAGTCTCATGTAAAAGAAAATTCTGTGACGCGTCGCAACAGATATTTTCTAACATTTTATTGATTCTTATGATCTCACAATACCAGCCTTTCAATGTCGTCTCTTAATGTTTAAATATTTTCAGTTTACAAATTTTGTTTTGATATTCATCATATGAAACGTTTTAATTTATTATAGAATTTTAAGGTTATAATATATTTTGTAATAACTATCGAATATATTCATTTCAGTTAAAAAAAGATTCCTATTGCTAAAAACAAATAAAAAATAAGAACAATCAAATCTAAGATCCTTTTATAAAAGATTTTTATATACCTAACCAAAAAACTCATGAAGTTCAAAAAAATTAACAAATAGGTCACTTAGATAGTTTCCTTATACGCCCGCGCGGGCCACTGGCGCCAGTGGTCCTGGGTTCGAATCTCAACGAAAGCCCAAGACTTTTTTTATGAGTTTTCCGATTTGCTGGTCGCTAATGACCAATATAATTGATGCGACCTTAAATAAACCAAAAAAATAACACCATAAAAATTAAAGATAATCTTAAACAGCAAGGTTTTGTTGTAATATATGAACTTGATCTTGAATTTGTTAATTGTCAGAGCCTGTTCTTGACTTTGGACGTCTATTTGTGTAAATAAAGCATTTAATCATTATGTAAAAATATAACCATTTATTAAATTTCTTTTATTCAACGTCTCTTAACAAGAATAATTAAACTTGGCGGCCTATTTTAAATGGTAATTACAGCTTATTACAATGCATTTGAGCTGTGTGCAACTCCTACATTACTACATTGTTTTGGTCACCTCCAATTTTAATATCCAATATAAAACTTGAAATTCAATACAGAATTGATAGCTCATGCCAATTGCAGTAGCTTAAAAATGAAAAATGAGAAGATAAGTTTATGATAAAATGTTTTTGCAATTCAATAGTAGAGATATTTGTTTTAAATGCTGCAGAGCTGTCCAAAATGTACATTATTAGTTTATTTATTCTCATGAAGATGAATAAACATCTGTTACATTAATTGCCACCGATTTATAATCGCAGACATGTGTAGGGGTTGTTAAATCACAATTATAAATTTAATGGTGAAATATTTGTGAATTTCTCACATGGTTATAATTTATAATCCAATTAGACTATTTGTATTTTTCATGTCTCTTTTTTAATGAAAAATAAATACAATTATATTATAAAATATTACCTTTTTCATATTGTTCTAATATTTTAGAGTAATTGTTGTTTTTTTTTTTTAATTGATCAAATTTCCCATCTTGCATCTTCTTTACATAGTATAAAACAAAGTTGCTCCCGCTGTCTGTTCCCTTAGATCTTTTGAACTACAAAACGGATTTTAATGCAGTTTTCGACAATTGATAGAGAAGTTCAAGAGAAAGGTCTGATGGTATAATACATGCATATTATAGTAGAGAAGATCGGGAAATTCAAAGATTTGTAATGTGATGTCATAACAAACATATTTTTGTGCACTTACATTGGAAACGCTGGCTAAACCGTACAAGATAGATCACACTTATATGCGGAGAAATTGTGTATCTTAAAAAGATTGATAAAAAAGTCCGCGACGGTATATGTCTATTTCCTAAGGATAATCCACAGGAACCATTTTTATCATTTACATATTACGAAAAAATTATTGGTTATTTACCAAGCTATTTTAAACAATACAGTACTTATTCCTTATCGAATTAAATACATTAGATACGTTGTGCATTTCATGTAGATCAAAATTGCCCTTTACATCATATCATAAAAATGAATATCTTAGAAAATATCACAGATTTAAAAAGCGTTGGCAGAATGACTAGATATTGTACGTCGTACGTAGTTGAAAGCTGTTTAATTGCTATCTTTTTCTTATAAATATAAAACTGTTACGTTGGTCCGTATTTAGAACAAAAACTCAAAAAATTCTTCACCAATTAGGTGTAAAAGGTACAAGTACTTTTAAAAGAGTAGGTACGGTTGGTCACCCTACATAGGATAGCATAACAATTGAATCCTACAGGAACCGTGTGAAAAAACGTAGCATTTTCGGTAAATTTTGTTAAAGGTCGTGAAATAGCATCTTAACGCATTTTCCTCAAGAAGGAGGCCTGACCAATTTACACAGTAACGAAAGGAATCTCTACAAAGTTTAAATTAAAAAATTCACAAAGTTTACTGGAAAATAAATATTATGAATTATAATTAACATCCGATATGACATTTTTAAATATATTTTAATTTCTTTATTGTTCATTGTCGAAGATAAATTAGAACTAAACGTATTAAAATAATACCTACACAATGTTTAAATAATTAACAATTAGTTAACGGAACTAATTTTAATGAAGTTTTGTAAAGATACCTCAGATCTAAACTTATTGAACACCGTTTATCCTAAAAAAGGCACGGTTCCTGTAGGATAGCTACGAATCTTATCTACTAAAGTTGCTGAACGGTTATAAATAACAAATGAAATGAAAAATTTTCAAGTCTAAAGAAATATTTTATATTTAAAATTGTAATGAACCTTTAAGATAGCTAATATCTCTTCCTAGAAGAGTAGTTTTAAGGATTTTGATAACTTACTTTGGATCTAAAGTCTGAAAGTATCTATCATCTGTTTCGGTTAAAATAGATTAATTTTTAAATTACGTTGTAAAGGTAGGGAATCAATTAATCAATTAAATTTAGATACTCTCAGCAAAGCGAGCGGGTATCAGCTAGTTTAAGTATAAATAGTAAATGCTATAAAATTTATTAGCACGAGTGTATATCTTGAAAATTGAAAACTGTACAAAAATGGTTAATATTTTATAAGTCTATTCTACAATATATTATGGCGTCGATTTATTTGAATAGAATTATTTATGTTATACCAAAAAAAAAGATATAAACATGTTCAGTGACGTAAAAGAGTCTTTAAATTCAAAAATTAATCGCAGTAAGTGTATAAATAATATTATTACAACGATGTAGGTATAATATAATCATGGATGTATGTAAAACGTGTGTATCTGTTGGTACCAGTCTGTGCCACTGTGTGATAAAGATCGCAATGTTACGCCAGACAAGGAACGTCTGTAACTTGATGACTTCCAATGTCCCCCAGCAGACATTCTATAGGTATAACGTTCCTTAATTAATGAACTCCTCTTTACCTATGTTTGCTCTAACAATAATACAATCATGTGAGTGATTATGTCATTCATTCATAACAATTATCATGAAAAATACAGATTTAGGCCTTGGCATACGCTGTACACGTAACATATGCAAATTCATTTCACACGGAAACAAAAAAAACTTACCTACGTTAAAAACCAATGACAAATGAAAAAAAAATATTAAAACTTAGATTGGTTTATTTTAATTCATTTGTAAACAAAACATTTTCTAACTAAAATGAAAAACAGACCGGGAACAGAACGAGATGAAAATGTTCAGGCTGTGAAGCATTTAGGAAAAAAGTTAATTGAATGTCATTGATTAAAATAGACAGCAGCTTGGGTAATAAATGGTAATGTGGATGAACTATGGCTAAATAGACAATCATTCAAATTCAAATAAAATCGAGAGAAATTCGCAAACCCATTGTTTATAGTTTATACAATGATAAATCGTTCATTATTATAATTATGAATTCTCACATTCCATTTTCATATGTTGATAGTCTTTGAGCGAAATTTCTCATCTTGAACCAAAAAGCATAAGCGTGTCAAATATGGAAATATTATTGCCTATAGTTTTTGTAGTCATTCTTTCAAAGCTACGTGTAAGCGTAATTTATTTTTTATGTTTATAATACATTGTTGACCATTACACAAATTCGATTTTTCCAGTTTCACAAAAGACTTTTTTTTATTTGGAAATTCACTGAAAATATAAACGATGTATATCATGTAGGTAAGTATGAAAAAAATATTTGATTCATAATTTGAAAATAAATTAACGGGAATCCTAATAAAATAATAAAAATCATCTACAAAAGCATAACAATTCTAGTTTCAATGAATATTCACCTATCCAGAATTTTTTGATATACGAAATATTATCAGCCTCTAGTATTTTTCCCAAATAACAGAGTTTTGACTGTATTATACTTCTATAATGACCTACCATCCTTAAAATCACTATTGAGCAACAAGAATATAAGTAAAGCAAACAGAGTCCGTTTGTAGTTCATTTATTTTGATTTGGGGAATTTGAACGCTGTCGTATTATCAATTCGAATCTTATTGTTAGTAATTTTATTTATTGCAAATTTTTTAATTTTGCTATTGCGACTATGTACTTGAAATTTATTTCCTTCTTCCTTTTCTGTCCTATTTTTCATAAATTATATTTCAAGTCAACATGAATATTGAATCTCGATATACGCAATATATTAAAGTCAAACTAAAGACAATAAATAATTTTCTTTGTAAACAAAGTATTAACTGTAAGATACTTAAGCTTCAAACTTGGAAATTTTAAGATATCTTGGTACAATGAAGAAAATACAAAATGCAGGTTTTCCCAAGGCTTTACCAATATATTTTTTCATGTTGATTTTAATTCAATTCTGCGAAGATCGCCACTAACCGTGGCTTCATCAGGTATTTACAAAACAGTTTTATAAAATATTATTTAACAACAATGTATAAACTTATAAATACAATAAATACCTTGAATTAACTATTAACTGTCAATATTATGTCAAAAACTCTAAACCCATGTGTAATTCTGTTAATGAAGCTACGGTTAGTGGCGAAACGTTGTAGAATTGAGTAAAATATGAAAATATATATTGATCTGTTAAATTTGAATTTTATGTTTTCTTTATTGAGATTAAATGGATCTGTTACAATAAAAATATCTTAATACTTGATAAACACCCATATTATATAAAAGTTTTCCAGGTTACAATAATTTTGTATAAAACTTTTTTTTTTGGTTTATTTAAGGTCGCATCAACTACTATGGTCATTAGCGACCGTCGAATCCGAAAACCCATGAAAAACATCTTAGGCTTTTCATTGGGATTCGAACCCAGGACCACTGGCGTAAAAGGCAACTATCTAGTCCACCATGCCACTAAGTGACCTTATATAAAACTTAAATTTCTTAAAAAAATATAACCAATTTGATTAACTTTAAGTATTTTGTTTAATTGTATTTAAAATAAAAAACAGAGTTGTATAACTCACATTCAACCGTCTTATTGAACTTTTCCAATTCAATTCCGTGCGTTATTTGATTTGAACATAGCACGTGAATTTATTCAAATTTGTTTTAACGTAATAAGTATAGTCAAACCGTTGACCGGTCGTTTTGGTTCGATCGACCAAATTATTGGTGAAAATATTAAGTTAAATGTGGGCAACATTTATATAAATGGTTCATGTAAATTTACAGTTATTTGATGTCAATGATGTATATTGTCTTGTTTGTGGTGCCTTCATAGAAGTAACAACCAAGGTTGCCGATGGTATAATTTGATATATTTATAGAATTTTAAATACATTAGCACCGTTACATGGTTTTAATTTAAATAATCTTTATTTAATACAACCAATAACGATTCATTGTTAAAATATTTTTAATGTTTGTATTACTGCTTTGCATATATGTAGCTATTTTAATTGAGCAAAAGAAAAATAAATAAATACAACAACGTTGATCCGAGTTGACAACAAGTGCAGTTGAAAACAAAATTGATTACCTACCCTGCCCATGAACGGGTAGGCTGCCGTGGTTGGTTTGAGGGATGCATCGATGCTTTTTCAACAAATACAAACATAGAAATATAAAAACAGTCACTAAAAACAATTCCACTATTACAATCGAGATCGAGTGAAAAAAAAAAATCAAAATGAAATATTAATAATAGCAACGTTTGTTTGTAGTGCACATATATTTCAACGGGATAAATTCTTTCTCCACTTTGCCACCCTTATTTCAACATGTGCCATTCCACATTTATTGTATTTTTATGGATGTCATGTACAAATTACATTTATGGAATAAATCAGCCTAATTTATTTGTAAGGACTTATTCAATATAAAACGGTTTTATACAATTTTATTAGGAATATACGTTTCCTTTAAACCAATTTCCCCCTACGCATTAATATCTCTTTGCGAAATATATTTAGAATTAAGTTACATAAAAAGATGGAAAAATGTTTTTAAGAGGAGTCCATGTAAAAATATAGCTACATATTTCTTCAACGCAGATTTCTACTATACACGTTTTAAAAAGAACATCTTTTGTGAAATAAGAAGTTTTTTATAAGTAACAAGTTTAGATACTTTTTAAAATCTAATAGATTGACATTAAAATAATGTTAACAGTTGTAAAGCATACCGCCGAAGGTAGTTAGAGATTTACTACTTCACTTCAAACCTTCAAACTACTTGTCATAAATTTGAGTTGAAATCATGACTCAAGTCAAATATTGATCTTGAAAAGTTAAATCAAGTTATTGTCTTCACAAATAATTTTATATGTAAGTAAAAAATTAAGCACAATTAATTTAAACAAATATGCAACTACTTGACTTGTTGAATTTTTAAAAGTAATTTCTGGAACTAATAAAACAAATAGATACTTTCTGAAACATTCGCTTAAAGCTGTTCCCGATGTTATTAAACCTATTTACAGATTGTATTGAAAACTAATAGAAAAATCAATAATATCGTTAAAACATAATCCTAAATTTTTGAAAGTTGAGGTGATGGCGAAGCAAGATATAAATAAGAGTAATTATTGCCCAGAAGTTAAATACAATATCAACATGAGCTCTTGTCGAAAAATGGAAATATTAGACAGAAAAAATTTCACCGTGAGAAATTTTTTTTATTTTTTTTATAATGTTTTTAACTTGTTGCATATAATGCATCATAGTTCGATGTGGTCCAGTGACGGTGAGGTGTGTCTTAGGATGCTACCCAGCATGCTTTCCACTCTGTGAAAAAAAAATTGGTTAAGAAGGCGAAACGTCTTCGTTGTAGGAAAAAGACAAAATCATTGAGAAATATAATAATTTTTTTTTCTACTTGAGGATATTGAGATGCATACTTAATAAATAAAATATTCTTCAAATGCTATAAAGTTTACATGTAACGAGAGAGAAGAGAACAGATAACCAGCAAGATAGAGAAGGTGCGGGCTCTGATCTAGTAACAATTAACATACCTAAGCGACGTCGAAAGTAAGATGTATATGAGCATATATGTCAACAGCTGATGAGGGAAGAACCATAACACCTTAAAAAGTTATTTCAACTCCAAAGTACACCACTTATTGGCGCAGTGGTTAGAGCGATAGTTAGATTTTAAAGCGACTTTAAACATAAAAAAAACTCCAAAGTCTAGGCTTCTTCATACGTTAAAAGTTCATAACAAAATCACCCTTGGAAGTATTACCAATTATTTAAAAAAATAAAAACTAATTATGAAAATAAAAAACAAAATCTACTTTATGTATAATATTTAGTTTGATTAATGAAGCTATATTTTTTCATTTCATTTTTTAAAAAAGCGTTATTTCTACAATAATATTATAATCCTAGTCAGTTTTTATAGTGATAATGAATGTCTCCATTTGAGGAAAATTACAAAAACATCCGCGTTCATTTTGCTTCTTTTTCATTTTCTCAAATCCAACTATCGCACAGACAAAGTTCGCACTAGTGTTCATAAAGGAGAATGTTAGTACAAATGAATTCTATGGGATAAAGCAAAATTGTACGAACGAAAAGGCTACGAGCCATAAAAATAATTGCCTCGGCTAAACCTAAATCAAAATAATGTAGGTACAAAAGCTATTAGTGTTTCGGGTGAATAAATCGAGGAACATTTTTCACAAAAAAATTAAATCAATATAAGTACCGTCTTATATGAGATGTAATTTTTGTGTTGAAGAAGCGACTGCGTCCTTTGTGATAATCAGCTCGAACTTATAACGTTTCATTGTCTTAATTTAGAGGAAAGCACACGATATATGAGCGTCTGGAATTTAAGTCGGTGTGTGTATTTAGTGATATTGGCAAAGCTCTCGTCATTATTCCACACATGTAGTTTTCTTCTGGTTCAATGCTGTTCGTTAATACGGTACTAATTGTTCCGTAATTCAGCTTTTCTTTCCATTTAATTAAACGTCTACAGAAAGTATTTTGAACCTTAATTATATAACAATTGTCTCAATTTTTTAAATTAATTTTTCTCTTTGAACACATTTTTTCAGCCATATATTCTAGAATTAATAATACTATAGTTGGTAATGTAAAATTTCAATTTTAGCGTTGAGAAAAACTTTTATAGAAGTAAGTAGTTGAATTCACAGGACATTAAACCTAAGAGATATGTGTGCTCTTAAAAATCGCTTATTTTCTAGAGAAAAGTTCTTTTTGTTTATACTAAATTAAAATAATTGAGACAATAGATTCTTGGAAGATAATTTTTGCACTTAAAGTTTGTGACCGATATTAAATTGTTTGCATAATAAATATTGTTAGTGGTATAACGGTTTCAATTTATCGTACTTCTTAATAATAAATATTTAATTTATTTAATTATGAAAGTAGTGGCATTTCAATTATACGCTTGACTTTGTGACAGAGTAAATAATCGTTAAAAGGATTCTAAGTGTTTAAAGAGCTCAACATACCTACTATTTAGAATTGTTAACATTGTTCCTATCATAACATTTTGCAGGATGTCTGGAATTGTAAATAGCTTAGGTAAATCATAAATTCTAAAATAACTTTTAAATATTCGTTCGTAAATTAAAAAAGGGTGAGATTTGTTGCAATTTAATTATTATAACAAAAGTGTGTTTTTTTTAACGGTTGAATGATCTTATTTGTCCTCTTTTTATCGGAAAATTTATTTCTTTTTCATATTTAAACATCAAAGCTGTTAAGAATACGCTCTCAATTTCTCAGAAATTTGTTATGATAATTCACAATTTTCACCTTTTTTTTGATTCCTGGAACATGAGATAACTGTTCGCAGCATATCCTTTATTATATTTTACACAAGGCCTTTTTTGATAAATTATTCTTTATTTTTGTCGCAAAATTTCCTGACATGAAAAATGTTTTCTCTTTGTAAATAAAACATAAAATTTATCACAGCTCACAACTTTTGGAAAATTACAAGAGAATGTTTGATAAAATTCTTGTAATTAAAAACAAATGATTAATTTCTTGAGGCTCGGGTAGTAATTTTTCGGGTATTAAAACGGAAAATTCTAATAATACTCGGGAATACAGAAAATTCCCAGTTTAGTTATTCTAATTCAAATGTCCACACTACTTTAATTTATTAATGTAATAGTGGCTATCCGTGACATTGTTTATGTAAAATTTGACAAAAAAAAAAAATTAGCACAGTTCTGGATTAAGAAAGTAAACCTCTGTCTATGAAGAGAGAAATCACAAATGTCTACTTGAAAGTATCGAGAAATAAAAATTCTCAGAATTTATTTCTTATAAATTGTTCAACAACAAAACTTCAATGTCCGAAACAAATATTTAAGTATTAGTTATTACAATGCATTACCTAATAATTTTAGCCATTGTTAAAATTTTATGGCATTGAAACTTGGGACAAATTACATGTTGTTTTGAACATAAAATCGGCTGTTCATGTTTTGTTATTTTCTATATTAAAAATTATGACCTTAAAAAGTTTTAGCAACACAACTCTACAATTGCAGATCGTCTGTCTAGGAAAAATATCCAGCAGCCACAAGCTCGAAAAACCAAACAACAATCACTAGACTGCGAATTGGGCACACAAACTATACATAAACACGTATAGTCTAAGATCCGTCCGCGTGGTTGCTACACTCATTATGTAGCTTAGTTATGTATATATCAAACTAAAGCTCTTTTTTCTGTGCATGATGATTGATATAAAGTTGCCAATCTAAAAGTGCCCGCAAATAAGTGAAAATAGCTGTTAAAGATGCTGTAAATTAAAGATAAAGTGAGAGAGCGCGCGACTACATTTTTCAGTCAAGGAAGGCGAAAACTAGTATGGCGAGTTTTTAAACCCTTTGCGCGCATCAATAGATCGAGACACGCCATCGATATAAAACATGTAGCGCAAACACTCGCTGTTCTCGCCTGACAAATGTCGCAGCGCGTTAACTATCCCTTACTTTATCTCATCTTTATGAATTATTTTTGCTTATTTGCGGGCACTTTTAAATTGGCACCCTTATATCATCATGCACAAAAAAAAGAACTTTAATTTGATATATAAATGATTAAGTTACATTACGAGTATAGCAATGATGCGGCCTGGTCTTACGCTATTAGATCTACTTATAAGGCAATATAGGGAAGGCTTCCCTATAATTCTGACCAGGAGAGATCGGCTAGGCATTTGCTTCTTCACTGTCCGGATACAACGACAGGAAGAGCGCAATCATAGTGTTCAAAACAATAAAGGAATTGGCTGAACACAGACAAAAGCATCTTTCCAATTATAAAGCACCTCAAAGAAATTAATGTGTACGATCGAATATTGTTTCAAAGTAAAAATAATTACACACTATTAGAGTCATTAACGAACTCAGATATTAATATGGATATATTTTTAAAGACAATAGCTAGGCATTACTGAAACTCTAATAAATTATAATAATACCGATAGGTATTTCTGAATTTCAATTTTGATTATTTCTCCTGTGGTATAAGATTTATAAGCATACCTTTAAATTAGAAGTATAAACATGTAAGTTTTGCTATAACCATAAAAAAGTTTTGAAATAATTTTTGTTTTTGAATTTGCAAATAAGTTTCTTAATATTCAATTAAAGTTTATGTCAATAAAAACTTTAACTGTACATTAAATTTTAAAATAAGTTGCTCTAAATTCGATTCTGTTTTTATTAAACCACTTTTAATAATTATTTTGCATATATAATAACTTTTATTATTGTATACAATACAATAAGTACAACAAACTGAAGATGAAAAAGCCAATTTTCATTGTTTGAAAATCTTTAAAAAAAACATTACTTAGTGCAATTAAAATAAAGAGCGTCTCTTCTATTTATTTAACTACGTCTGATAGTACAATAACTTCCTTAAACTTAGAGCTTTTCATTTCATTTTATGACGAACAAACGGAAAGTTTAAAGTGATACAAAAGTTTTCTGTAATACGTAAGCGGTTATACAATAGATTTCCTTAGTTAGTGAATGAATAGAAGAAAAGATAACGACTGCACAAAAAACTTAATTCAAAAATGCATTAGCTTTTGAATGAATGGTTTTCTAAAGGAAAATGATTTTCATCGACACAAAAAAATCTTTTTGATCATTTTTTTCGAAGCGTATGACATTTGATGTATCTAGATTTTGGGAATTTAATTTAATGTTAGAGCATGGATGATGATTTCCTCTGTATGGTATTGAAATTGTTCGAAAATTAGGAGAAAACGTAGCTTGGAATTTCCAATAAAGGAAGCGTTTAAGACATCTCGAACATAGCAGTCGACTTGTAAATATGCGAGTATATTGACTAAGTTTGAACTTCGAGAGCTTTTGAGAATGTGATACATCACAGAAAGAGGGATGTAGAGCTTCCATTGTGACTATACAATCCCTTATGAACCCTTAATGCGCGTGGTAAACCACGCATAACATTTCTACGTTTGCATTATAGTCAAATTGCAACATCAATTATTTCAAAATATGTTATTTTAAATTGACAAACTTAACTAAACTTTTAATAAACTAATAAAATATAGAGAAGCTTAAAATAATTGTTCCAAATTTTAGTTGAATTTTTTAAATTTTTATAATGCAAATGGCGTAAAGTGTACATTTCATTTCAAAGCCACATTAGTATCATATCATCATGCACTAAAACCATGAATAATTTTAAAAGCTCTACTCTCAAATGCACTCATCTCTAATTAATATAGTACTAAACGTTTATACTGAATGGCATTGATAAAATTTAGAATTGAAACATTTACAATTTGAAAGGTAAATATTACAAAAAAAAATTAAAAAAGTTTTTATTTTATTTAATACTGTAATAAGAGAAAATGCTTGAAGGAATAAATCTAATTTGTTTATGAAAACATGAAAATTTCCCTTTTAGTCATTTCTCTCGCTGTTGTTTTATTTTTTTTCTGAAAGTTAGACAAATTAAAAGACGGATCATATCGAAGTTTATTTTCGCAAGCCGTACATTTACACATTTATAGGGAGATATTATTTTTCTCATTAAAAACGTTTACTGTGGAAGAAACAAATAAGGAAGATTAAAAGCGCCCGCAGCCATTCCAACAAAAACAATATCTTCCTACTTTTGCTTGGCAACCGGCATAAAATGAAGTCGAAGAAGATGAATTCCCACTAACCAAGCGAGTCGTCAACCGACTAAACCCAACCTCATTTCATTTTACTTTTCGAACAAATAATGTGTATATGTACTGAAAAACCGTTCTTTTACCAACAACTTTCAAAACGGAAAAGCCATTTGTAAAGAAAATAAACCAGCCATATCAATAAAACACACGTACAAACATAACTGACATTCGTATCGTGCTATATGAAAACAAAGATTCGGATATTTGCCAATGAGATTGAAGATATTTCTGCGTCTTTTCCGCAATACTGGAATGTCAGAGCTATATTATTCATTTCTGTGGTACGTGAGGTAAGCTAATGACTAGGTTTTTGAAAAGGTTAGCTGAGCCAGATGATTGAATGAGAGACCGTGGTTGTCAGTTTTCGGTTAGATTTTAAATGAAAATCGTTGTCTTTGTTCAGAATTAGTTTTTGATTGCACAGCACAATTTTCTCTAAAAGGATTTATTTTACTTCGCACATATAATTAGCAAAAAGTTCATTGCCATAACAACAGATTTCAAACTAATTAATTATTGGAATATTGTAAAGATCTTGCAAAATATGCAAATAATCTCAACACAGTGTTTTTGTCGCTCAAAATATCATTTGTATCGAAAACTAATGAATTCAATGACAAATATGAAAATAGTAGATGCCAGAGCGATGTTGTTTAATAATAAAATTCGGTACAATGTTCGCTTGGTTACGATTATCCTTAGCTACGATTTAGGTTTCAATTTTCATAAAAAAGGAGCAGATGAAGCACGCCATAAAACAAATTATTTTTTTCGAAATATCTATGATGCTCTTATAGACCAAATATTTTTATATTTTTAATGGAGACTAGCTGATACCCGCCCGCTTCGCCGGACATGGCTAAATTAAAATGATTGATTAATAGAAACTATCATAGTAAAATATTATATATAAAAGTCATTTTAGCTATGTTGGCATAAAAAGCAAATAGTTATTCCTCAGAAATCGAAAATTTTCCAGAGTTATAAATATCTTCGTATTTTTACTTGCCTAGAAACTTCACTATTTGCAGTTTAGTCATCTTTCAATGGTTTATTACCCATAATTTACGTTTGACATACTTTAAACTCCCTATAAGTTGGGTGTATAAGATAATTTTTGTTTTGTTTCAATTCACCCCTATATAACTCGGTGTATTTTTCCCTCTATGATTTGAACTCTTATCGGCTTCATATCCCTAAGTCAAACTCCTAATCGGGATCACTTAAGCCAAACTGTTTGCTTTGGTTATTTACTCGTACGGATGTCATTTTGGAACTTGGATTTTTATTTTTAAGAATGAAATCAGATTCACTACAGACGATTTCCTAATTACTCCAATTTTTACTTTCAATGAATCGAACAATGAATAAATAAAACTTCTCCTTCAATAATTTGAACGTTTACTGAACTTAATTGTAGATAAATAAGATAATCACCTGTAAATTAGCTATGAATTTATGGTTTAGACTTTAGAGTATATATATTTCGCATATGTTATGCAAATACAAGTATAGAGAGCAAAATTAAACGATTAAAGCCCATTGAACATATTCCACATAATTAAAGAAAAATAATAAATTTTCCTTTTACTAAAGCTTACTCAGGATCATCAAAGATTATAAAAAAAAAATGTTATTAGATCAGAAATTTCTTTTACGAAGATCTCTGCGCGTTCAAAAGTCTTTCAGCTTTATAAAAAGTATAATTAGTAGTAATATTTTACGTGCAATTCCTTGTTGCTATGAAAACATAAGACAACAGATCTGACGTCACATTTTTCATTAAGTTTACGTTATTATCGTTTTTAATATTTTTCGTTACTTATTATTTATGTTTTTCGCCGTTTAAACCTTCCCTGAACTTCCAAAAATATTTCAAGATCAAAATTAGCAAAATCGGCTCAGTCATTCTCGAATTTTAGCAAGACTAACGAACAGCAATTGATTTATATATATATAGATAGGAATTCATTTTTTGTCTTACTTTGTAGACTCCTTGACTTTATTTTCAAGCTTTTGGCTTAAATTTGGCTTCAAATCAAGTCAATCTCATGTCAAATGTTAATATTTAAATTTCATGCCAAGTCAAACATTACCTATATTTGCAAGTTGTTCTGTTTAAACGTTTAAATCTTAAACTTGTTTCACAGACCAGTTTTAATAATTAAATAATTAATTAAATAATTAAACCAAAAATAATTATCATAAACAATTAAAAAAAGTTTTTGTTATACCAAGAAAAAAGTTATTGTTATAATTTTTATTACAGTGCCTCAATTATGATTATTATTTTGAATTCTATTGTGTTAGTTTTGTATTCTACATTATACTTTTCTTATTGAAGAACGTTTTTATAATTAATAATTCAACGTAATTTATTGTGTTTATATATGAAACTATACTATCTGTTAAGCATCATCCCTTTTCTTCAGAGACTGAACGCCAATGTTACAATGACAAACTAGTGAGAGAAAATCTATTGTTTTTCATGCGTCATTGTTCAAATATTTGCTCGAGAATTTCAATCTGAAAATTTGAGGCTGGCTACATAGACTACAGAGCATTGTCGGTAGGATAAATTATTGTTCGTATAACACGTTCTTGTTATTTTCTTTTATGATTTTCAATTGGTTATATTCGCCATTTATTTGAATCGAAATTTTTCTAACCAATCTGTATATACACATATTTTCTTTCCATAATAAATATTGAAAATTTATGTCAGAGCTTTTGTTTCAATTTTCTTTTCTTTTTTTTTAGCGTCCATTGGGAATATGTTTACTATTTTCGCCTCACTCACTCACTTGTGTTATCTGCAAACTTAGCCTTAACCATCGTGTCAGTTTACATTGACCGTAAGATCGAAACGTTCCATTTTTAACAAGATTATCGCTCTGCTTCCTCGTGAAAGAATAACATCGTTATCCTGAAAAAGATAAAATGTTGTTATATATCATAAAATATACGTTCAATTTTCCCTTTACAACAAAAAACTGCTTTTTCCCCCGACAGATAAATTCAACATATTTTTTAATATTATTTTTTTCTTTGATAAAAACCAAAGGTATTACCGATTATTTCAATTTGGGAAAACTTAAGAGATATTTCAACGAAGAAAATTCAAATTATTTACTACATTTATTTGTAAAGAGAGAAAATTAAACAAAGCTGCAGCAGATACCAAAAATATGTATAGAAAATAATAGATGGAATGAATGCAAAATGCCACTACCACCAATGAAAGAATCGCATGATGGTTCCAAAGCAATAAAAGGACATAAAGCGAAACCGAGACTGGAAAACTAGGACAGAATTAAATGAAATGGTGTATGTATGCAGTGGCTGTAATCAACCACAACCATGCACGTAAAAGTTGGATAGAACTCGTATCTGAAATTATGCAGTCACTTATCCTAGTTGTATATCCTATAGCAAAAAAACGTACGGAAAGAATTAATTTAAAAGTACTTTTTCACTAACTCCAAATAAAAATTTATGAGCGGCATTACAATGATTAAAGGTGAAACTTGAAGCTTTCCATTTTTTTTTTCTCGATTTCAAGTACTTACTTACCCGAAATATTAATTCATATATAAATATTTATTTGCCAAGAACTGCGCACAAATAGGGGAAGTTGTTAACTAGATCGGAAGCGGAACCTCAATTAAGGTTTCTTTTTAAACAATACGGGCTAATTTACCGGTTGAGTGAATCAACGTTCTGGATAAAATGCTTCGTAGGTACACTATACATACTCGGATATCGTTTCGTACACCACCGGGAGAATTTAATGGCACATTGGTTTAAGAATTTCATGGTCTAATTTAAGAATAATCTTTTGCGAAGAAAAAACGTAAGGACATTTTTTGTAAACACGTCCAAAAATTGTTTGCTCTCGAAATTGAAATTTATCAAGTTGTTTGTAATTTATACCACGTTCGTTGTTTATTAAAAAGGACATTAAACTCTCGTTTTATAAAAGAGCTTTTAAGGTTTTATTTTTCTTATTCAAACAAAGTATAGGTACGTATATTTTATTTAAAGACCAAATCTTTATATTGATTTATAATCTTATATTTATCAAGTAAACTTGCTGCCTAGTTCGACAAAATGTTACATATTTTAGCCAATGGACATTTTTAAGACTTTTAATAAAGCGTTGGATATATTAGGTATATGATTTTATAAATCTCAAGCTTTTTGATTTTAGATAATATACTACTGAATCAAATGTTTGTAATTTAGCGATATAAAGCGATAAAATTAATTAAATAATCTTAAGTTCGACAATACTTCGACGATTTTTTCAGGATGAATTTAGTGCTTTTAAACTCATAATAATATAGTGCATATTGTTCAGTTTTAAAATGATGTGGGAAGCTTATAATTTCGGGCAATAGTTTAAGGCTGATTCTACAATTAATCGCAAGTCTTTGTCATTAGATGGTTGTGGGTTGGCGTTTGTCGTTAGTCGGCCGAATGACAGCAGTGCATTCTGCAATTCCATAACGACCCGTGTAGCCAAAGTTCGAACGGTCTAAAGTCCATACGGTAAAAATGATGCACACTGGCTTGGGTCGCTTGGTGTAAGTCGGAAGAAGTTAAGAGTTGGTCAACTCTCGTTTCAACAACGACTGACGACTAAGCTCCACCTATTTGTCAACTGTCAATTTAAAAGAGCACGCGCCCTACATCCGACAACGACTTGCAACTAAATGTAGAATCAGCTTAACTAACTATATTTCTTAATAATTTGAAGTACACTTTTTTAATATGACATTATAACTTTCTTCTTACAACAGTTATGAACTAATTACGAATGTACTGAAGTATGAGCATAAAAATATTAAAATGCTATATACATATTTAGCATGGGGTCTCTATTTGTGGGAGCTGTAAGAAATCGTATTTATCAGTGCTGATTTTATTTACTTTATTTGTAAAATTCTTGTTGACTTTAAACGATTATTTTACTGTGTAAAATTTTCTGAAAAATAAATACTTAATGACCCAAATAAAATATAGGTACTTCATACTAAAATATACGTTTAAAGATTAGATAAATTTTTACATGAACAATTAAAATATCGCATGCTTTTTTAAAGAGTTTGTCAGCTTTTTTACAGAAGTGTAAACCTTATTGAAAGAAACCGAGTATGTAGAACAAAGACAATAAATGTAGTAGGTATAAATGAAGGATAAAATAGATTACAGCTTCAACAAGAACTGTTTTTCCAAATCTATTCAGCTATTGTATTGGTGCAATAGACAAGTTGAGTTTCTTTTTACCTTTTTTTACATTTGTTCAACGTTTTCTTAAGAGTTTGAAATGCGCTGTTAATCGCTTTTCTTTGCAAATAAGCACAAAACGAAGCATTAAAATAATAGGGAAGACAACGAGAATTTCTTTCTTATTGTCAAATATGCATTAATAAAATACTATTTAGCATGAATTGAAATGCAAAGTTATTGTACGATCGTATTTAAACTTTGTTGTTTTTATTATTCTGAATATTAAACCTTAAAATAAAATATTTTTTCATTTTCTATCAACTCGTCGTTGATTTAGTTCAATTTAGTACAATTTAATTTTCTTTTCTCAATATTTAAAAAAGCGTTTTTTCATAAAAATATACAGCTTTTTAAATTTAATAAATTAAAATGAAAGTTTTAAGCTATCTTCTTGGAATTTTGTGGAGCAATTAGAGAAAAATTGTTCAATTACTAAGAAAATTCGTTTTTTTAATATTTTAAAGTCACAAAAGTTTTTTTTCTCAATACGTAATACCTGGTGAATGTACCATCATTTTGCTTTTTCCAAACGAAAATATACAAAAGTAAGGAAGATTTTTCTTGGAACTGAAAAATGAATAATTAAATACAATGAAGATAAAGCTATTTTATTTTACATTTACTTACGTAATTTTCATTTTCACGTTCATGAAAGAAAATCTCTCACACTCAAGAAGTATAACGAACAAAGCCCAGTTCAATAAAGCAAGTGCCTAATTATTTAAGAAAGAATTCAATTCCATTAAATTACGGACTTATAATGAAAAATTAAATTAAGATTAGGTTAATTTTTTTGTTACAATCATAAAATCAATTATGATTAAAAATAGGTTACAACAATGAGAAACGTAATAAGCAAACTTCTTTTTTTTGTGTTTATCATGCAAAGAGTTTCAAAGTACAAAATATGTAAGGCGTTATTTCGTTTATAGTTTCAATAGCTGAAAGATTTAGTAGGTAAATTGTCATTAAAAATAACACAGCTAGTACATTAAATCAGATATGATTTGATAAGAGAAAAAGTTTTGTAGCATATTATTGAACGTAAAATAAGCATAACAGGAAATAATCAACGGGTTATATATAGAATGAAAAAGGAAGGCTTGAAACACAACATTTTATGAAAGATACTTCAAAACCTTACAGCCTCTGACAAAGTTTCTCGAAATAAAAACAAAATATTTTTATTTAAAATAAATTTTGCATCAAGATACCCAAATATTTCATGAAACAAATTTGGGAATAAAATGGATGGAGTTATGAAAGTACCCAAAAATTGTGAAAATCCAATAGTGTTATTCAAGTAGCTTACACCAATTAGCGAGGAGTTATAACAAAAACTTAATGGTTGGAACCATAGAGTATATAGAAGGAGAAACAACACTTATTAGTAAAAAACTCATATCTTTTTAAAATAAGCGATCCAGGATATAGTTCCAGGATAGTCGCTTTGGCACTTTAATTTACGTAAGAAGCGGTTTGACTGAAGTTGGTCACATAATAAGTCACATAAAAGAACGGCGCCTGTACATCGAATTATCTTTAGACGAGTTCAATATCGTTGATCATCGTGGCACAATACTAAAAAGCGCTTTCTGGCGATAAATAATCGCGGGGGATTAATTTCGTTAATACAGAAATGTTCCTCCTTCTATATACTCCATGGTTGGAACATTGCAACTTTGAAGAATCTCTTTGCTCTGATAAGATAACCGATATAAAATACACGATTATTGAAAACTATAGAGCGTAAGTCCGTGATTAGCAACGCTTATATAAGTGGAACGAGAACTATAGATTGAAATGCTTCACACAATGCTTCAGCATTATCTTACAGACAGTGAAAACATAAGAGAGAAACTAATTCAATCACCTACTAGTAGTAAATTTGAAGAGACTTTGGCATAGCCCCCTACAACTCCATGTTACAGAAATGCGACTATTTTGACTGCATTTGCAGACATCGCCAGTAATATTAGCTGAAAACGAGTTGAACGAAGACTGACGAAGACCGAAGACTTTTATGGAGGTCGGAGGTTAGAAATAATTTTTTTAAGCGTCAGGCAAATTATTTTTATTGTTATCATATGAAAATAATTATGATAAGTACTTTTATATAATAAGTATAATAACTCTGATAAGTGATGGTAAGTTTAAGTGACAGGGGGCTGTTTGAGACCTATAACTCGTATAACAACACAAATAGTTAACAGCTGTTTTTCAACTAGCCACCAGCGCTACTCAAAGGTACTAAGATATGCGTAACAATTTGTCACTTTTTTTAGCCTTTCTCGTATGTAAGTGATAGGAGGCTGCTTTGGCATACGTCAGATTTGCTTTTTGTCCGGAGTCAATGTAGATTGACTAATCATATAATTCATAGAATATATTGCAGATAATGAAAAGGTATGAAAAAGACGGAAATATTGGTACATTATCTTATAATACTTGAACTCATTGCACTTATTATTCGAGTTTTTATCCATAGTTAATAATAAACAGTTAAATGTTTTAACGGATATTTTATTCTTTATTTGAAGTTTTTTTAAATTTTGTACTACGCGTTTCGCTACTTTAGTAGCTTCTTCAAGTACTTAATTTGGTGTTTATAATTAAGTACCTGAAGAAGCTACGAAAGTAACGAAACGCGTAGTACAAAATTTAAAAAAACATCAAATAAAAAATAAACTATCCGTTAAAAAAGAACTTTTAACTGTTTATTGCACTTATTACCAAAAATAATTACAAAGTAATCACAAAGGGTAAAAACGAATTCGACAAATATTTTTTGTTGTTCTCTATCATAAAATCATTGAGATACCGTTTTGATGTGCTGTGAAAGATAAAAAGTTGCAAATCATTGCAATCAAAAACACATTTTGATTATTTACTGATATACGTTTTCACTGAGTATTACCTGGTATTGAACATTCAATATTCCAACAGTAAATTGATTAAAGTTGAAATTTTCTATTTGTTTTCCCTTGCAGAATGCAATCCTTAAATAATAGCATGCAATTTTGAAGTGAATTGTATTGGATTTAATATGGAAATATTTAGATAGTTCCAGTGGCGCGTAGTGGTTTCGTCCCTTACAGCTTATACCTAATACATTATGTACATTTACGCTTATAACTCAATGCACACACTTTGATGTAATGACTGTTGATGGCAGTATTAGATTACATCAAAGAGATAATTGACACATCGTAACGGGAAATCAGATTCTCTGCTTACTGTTCAAATATTGGAAATTGTAAAATACAATTATTACGTGTATTCAATGTTCAGTTGTATTGTCGAAAACAAATCATTACTTAACTTTTTTGCAAGTAAATTGATGGTTAATAAAATTTTCAAGTTTTAATTTTTTTTGTATTGTTTTATATTCTACTAGTTCTCCATTTAAGTAGATGAATAAAGTTCGTTTCGATTGTGAAAATTGAATTGTGTAAGGAAGTTGGTGGGGTCATGGAAACATGAAAACGATAAGAGGAGGGTTGTGAACGGAATATTTTGTTTAGGTATGCATTGCAGCAAAATGCGCTAAATAAAGTTAGGATGTGAATAAAGTTGTGGCTGGAATATTCGGGCTCTTGGTGATAAATCTATCAAAATGACAACAGTATGCGCGAAGGAACTGTAACATCTTCTATTCCATTCCAATAAAAGTAAAATAAATATTTATAGGGGTGGTGTACGAACTAGGTATCTGAAGTAAAAATGTGTTTTGTAATTTGCATGGAAAACCTTACTGAGAGAAAAAAAAATGAAGGTATCTGCAGAAAAAGTAAATTCGCAACGATGTTATATCAATAGGAAATTTATTATACTGTCATTTGAATATAAATTGCAGTGTTATGAAACTGAAATTAGATAAATATCCCGTGTAATAGAATTTGAAATTACTTTTCAAATTGGTTTAAATATAAAATGGTGTGAGCGACTCGGTTACAATAGGGAAGAAATTGTAGCCGGGCGTGAAAAGGTTTTGTATTTTGTGTGAAAATGGTAGGCTGTATATTCTGACAGTTTTCAACAAAAAGGTAATCATTCACATCGGAACAGCAGGCAGGCACAGTGAGATTTTTCGAGAATAAGTTGAAATGGAAGTAAACCATACATTCGGGCTAACAAATGGCCCCCCTGAGCCGAATCAAAATTTACGAGTTCCGACAAAAAGTTGACTTCAAAATTGGTTTTTCCGTCGCTGTTTAGATAAATGTGTGGTGCCCCCTACGTGTTAAGAATCCAGGCTTACTGTTTACCACTTTCGGTCAAAAATTTCCAACAAATCTAACCCTCTCGAACTTGAGCGAATATCCAACACATTTTCCGTCATGATATTAAATCTGTGAGTGTGTGTGTAGCCGAGGGTGGCACGCCAAATGAGTTTTTACAGTTGGGGGTTGAACGGGAGGGTTGAACGCTTTGTTTACATTTCACCGCACATTGCTATTATTAATATCTTTACAGATAAGTGTCTCGATTTACTCGACTCGCCTGACGTCTTCATATATATCCAAGACAAATCTATTTATTACATGTTTCGCATTGTTTGTCATTCTTGATTGTATCAGACGCCATTTCTATTTGAACGTTTCCTCTTCAATAAACTTAAATGAAGAATTCTTTTCAATGTTCAGGCAAAACCTCGATCCATTTACAATTCAATAAACTCAAACTCTAAAAAAATAGTTCTGATTTTTTTGAGAAAAACATTAACAAAATGATTTTTTCGATACTTTCATATTTTGCTACTTTTCATATATTATATTATACTATGCTCTCCATATACTTAGAAAATCGAACTCTTTCATACTCTACAGTTTATGTTCTATTATAATTTATATGCTTCCCTCTACTAAGAGAAATTACTCAAGACAAGTTCATTTTTTTGTCATTTTGTATTCTTAGTAGGTATGTACTTAATTAAAAGTTGTTTATTTTTCCTGAAATCATACTGTTTCATTATATAAAGTTTTAACGTTAGGAACTTATATT
The DNA here is from genome assembly GCA_958496155.1 of Sisyra nigra. Lineage (NCBI taxonomy): Eukaryota > Metazoa > Arthropoda > Insecta > Neuroptera > Sisyridae > Sisyra > Sisyra nigra. The sequence goes on along the minus strand of OY292315.1, from coordinate 17,201,039 downwards.
TTATAGCAATGAGAAATATTTGACAAATATAATAATAATAATTGGTAAGTAATAAGATATTGTAGGTTCGTTCCAAACGACCATCCAACACGTCCATTTCCATCCAAAAATCGTTCCTCACTTTTTTGGCGGTGCTTATGCACTCCCTTGAGTAGGTGAGTTTGTAACTCAAGCGAACTTGTCACTTTATGATTTGTCACTGTTTGATGCGGCACTGTTTAGATCGACCCTCAGCCTAAGCTGAAACAGTTCTTCACTCACTCTGATCTGCTCTTTGTCTGATCTTTTCAATGTTGGTCAATGTTTGTGCATCGTCATAGCAGGATGATTGGAACAAATCTTGTGTAACATAGCTAAACAACAGATAGCTAAAAGAACCCCTTTTTTATCACAAAATAATAAAACCTAATCAAAAATTATAAAAAGTTTAAAATGATATAAGTAACATAGTTAGGAACCACGCAAAATGTCTTATTTTACATTGAAATATGGCTTTATTTTACTTTTCAAAACTAGCTTTTACTTACTACGAATATATTATAAATTTTATTTTTTTGTTTAATCAATATAAAGACGCTTATATCTGTAAAATCATATCTTTATACTACATTTTACTTAGATAGGTTACTTAAATTCTCTTCTACAAAAAAGTTTTTAAACAAATCAAAAATGTTTAAATCTTTTAAGTTTCATCGTTAGAAAACGCATTATTTCATATTCATAATTCTTTTTTAACGTTCAGAACCCGTAAAAATTCGATTTATTTCTTTTTAGTCTTAAGTTGAAAGAAAAAGGCAAAATTGTGAAAAATCTCTTTTATAAATTTTTCTAATTAAACTCAATTTATTGTTCCGTTTTGTCACACACTATATCTAAAAATTAATAGCTAAATTGTGATGTTTAGTTTTAATTAAAGGAATATTTTGTTACATTTAATTGCAATTTTCACTTTCATATAATACAGGATACATTGTGTTCAGTCAAACAAAGTTTGTGTATTCATATTGAGATTATGTTTATTATGAAATTGATAAAAACAGGGCCCAACGATGAATAGACGCAAACGCCATTCAGCTTTTACTGGCTTTTAATGGAAAAAGTTTTTCCACTCGCTTTCTCATCGTCTCATCGTTCATATACACACGAGTACTATGTATTCGGCGTTTATATTATCACACTATAATATTATGTCGACTACCGACTATACCAAGAAAAGCTTGCACGAAAATCTTAATTTAATTTATAAAAAAAAATATTGTGGGAAATTAAGTATTCAAAAATATAAAAATCAATTTTTAGTATAATAAAACCATTGATAAACATATTTTATATATGCAATATCTACAACTTCCTTTCTATATTTTCTTCTTTAAATATTTTCTACCTTAGTATTAAGTAATATAATAATTTCTGTGCATGACATAATTTAATTTTTTTACATCATATTTAGGCTTCTTTCTGAATAACTTTTATCCCTGAATAATATATATTTTGTTTCATTTATACCTATGTCTACATTAATTTGCATTCGTTAAAGACATATTAGAATTATAAATATTAATATTTAATTTCTTTTTCAGGTAATTTTATTCGGTTCCCACAAAGAAGAAAAGCTGAAATAATTTTAAAATAGGAGTATAAAGGAATTAAAAGAAAATAATGGTACGTGATGAACACAACTCTATAAAGGTATTTGTAAATTCATATATTTCTGTATACAAGTATATAATCGAATAAGCAAATGAAAACTACTGCAACTTTTGTGCATAAAAATTAGCGAATGGAAATGTTTGTTCTTTGTAAGTAACAACTGGAATATCTAAATGATAATTGAGAAGACAACTCCTAATGGTTCGTTAATTGTCTTCAAATAAGTTTCAGTAAAAGTAAGATTTTTCACACTTCTCAGCAATTTTCCTAATGCTTTCTCTGTAAATGCAATCTAGCGTTGGTAAAACGCACCTTTTCTATTGGACAAATATCGTTTGATTATACTGTTTTAAGTCGTCGTTCCCAAATAAATTTCTTGGGAATTCCTTGCTATGGAATTATCTTCAAAAAGAAATACCTCCATAAAAATGTTATAAGTAGATTACTTAAATGTACAAACATTAGAGCATATGGTTCGACGATATAATAGGAAACATTTTTTACCAATTTTAAAGCCCTTTGCCAAATATGGCAACCTCTATTTTTTTATTTTATTTATGTAGATCTAAATATGAATACTTAAATACGTTTTAACTCATGCCAACCTGAAGTTTTAAACGGTAATAGGGTGAGTATATGTTTCAATAGGCCAGATAAATACATATTTAAACTTTAAATAAAAAATAGAAAATAAGAAGCTTCAAACTAAGAAAAAAAAACTTAGTTCTGGTATTTATTATAATATTAACTTAAAATTATGTAAGTTATTATACTAATAGGTACCTATGTGTTTTTGTCAAGATATTTAAGCTTAAAGCTCAAAAATATCGATTTTGGTAAAAATCTTAAAACTTCTAATTTCCTTTGCTTTTATTAGGTTTTGAACCTCAATTAAAATTGTAGATCATACAATTATTTACAAATTTGATTAATTATGAGCAAAATTGGGTACCTACTACCAACTCTTCTACTTTATTCATCACCAAATTAGAGAATAGCTCAGCCAGCTTGTGTCCAGTAAACAGCTTAGTTAATTCGGAACTTGGTCGTAAAGTGCATATTACCTATATAAGAACCTATATTTACTTCTTTTAACATGTAAAATAAAGTAGAACTTCGATTAACGAGAATAATTTGTTCTCGAATCTTACTCTTAACGCGAAACACTCGTTAAGCGAAACGATAACTGAAACGCAAGATGCAGACAGGATCTTGCATGTTACGTCACGATATCTTCTACTTTGTCACTCGTTCTGCGAAACATCGCTCGTTATAAAGGAGACGTTTTTTACATTTTGTTTTGCTCGCTATGCGAGCTTTCACTATAGTTAAATAAAACGTTTCCACCATAATTTAATTCAATCCAATAGCTTTATCAACAAAAGTGTACTCTTGCATATGATGTAATACTAGGATAGATACGATGAAACTTGAAAGAAATCGTAATGTTATTTGACAGTAAAAGTCGTAAAATCCCGATATAGCCCAATCTACCCCCCTATATTTTCAAAATCAAAGCAGCCCCTATCGTTATTATATACCAATCGTTAATGAGTTGGAACTTAGAACTTAGATATATTACACATGTACGGGTGTAACTGACGTAAAATCTTGGATGATCAATCTTGTTTTGTCTTATTAAATATTATATATGCAAAGCTCTTATATGACAAAATCATCAACTATCGATACTTTTGAGTACCTATTATTTATAGTAATCAAAATATCATTTTTGATTAAACCGTTATAATTTTCTTTAATCTGATACCTTATTATTAAAAATTGGTTAAATAAGAGAAGACTTACAAAAATTACTGTAAATGTTTTATGCTTATAGAAATACATGTAGTATAAACCAAGTATCTATATTAACCCTTGCCATGAATTTATATTAAACGACTCATTCAATTTAGTTAATATTGAAACCATTTTTTGTATATCCTTTTTATTTAAAAGGAAAATTAAAATAATTTAGATAGAAATAAGAAAATATTTTGTAGCATTAACAAATTTTGTTTCTATTAAATTTTTAACTTTATACTTACGTATCGTATACAACCGATATTAAATGTAGCTATAGTGAGATAGTGAACCAATTACACATTAAATGATTCAAGTAATTATTTAATTAATAATGAAAATTACAAAATGTCTAAACAATTAAATGATAATTTAAATCGTCTAGCTTTTAATTAGTTTACTAGCTCAATAAAATAAATGTTAACAATTTTTGTTTGTAATTAGGTAATGGTCTGTTTGTAGTTGTTGTATGTAGATTTTGTGACGTTTTTATTAAGTGATTTCTAGTTAATTTTTTAAATAATCGCAGGTGGATTTAAAAAAAAATAGACCAATAGCTAATTAACAATTATATTTGTATTGGTGTTTTCTAAAGAAAAAGAAAAAAGTATTTCTATAGTTCCTATAAAAGTGTTCTTATTAAATTTATCTGCATACGTGAAGGTATTTATATCAAACAGAAGAGTTTTGAGACAGAGCTGCTCTTAATACACATAAGTCAACATGTCCAATATAATACAATAGGAAAGCCAGAACGCAATATACTTGCCTGGTATAAGGGGATAATATATCTCTTGAACGGGTGGAACTATGCTGTGGCATTCGTCCAACAGTCCTAATCACAAAATATATACTCCTTTTTTATATATTCGACAGAAAATGTTTGTACAAATAAATTTCCTTTAAGAAAATTTCGTGGAAAGAAGGAGAGAAAAAGAATGAAAAAAGAAGATCATTTCCAATAAGAGGTATTCACCGGAAATTAAACAAGCGACAATGATTCAAATCTTTTTGTCGTTCTCAGATACATATCTCAATTTTCCTTTGAAATATTTGTGAAAAGGAAAATTAGTTATTCAACTATATTTTCCAGTGAGAATCTAGATATTGATTTATTTATATAACATCTTTAGTATATTTATCTCACTTTTTTTTTCATTAGAAATGTAAAGAGTTTTTAGGGCGGAAATAAATTTCCTTCGACCACTTCTTTTCCTAAAAGCCATTAAAACAAATTCACTCGTAACGAGCAAAATAATCTTTCTATTCATAAAAATATTGGCCTCGCTTTAGATATCGAAAAGAACGACACTAAAATGCGATATATTCCGGCTCATAATAAAAATTGACTTTGTCGACATTTTTATAACTATGTTAATGATACCACATATTATCTTTTGCGACAATTTTCTCCATCGAAAATATAGCCACGACAATCATTCATACATTTCCCATTTTATTATCTCCAATTATTAGAAGTTTCAATTATTCCACCTCATTGGCCTAGATTTGTTATCGACGCATAAATGTATCGTATAAAACCCAAGAGACGAAACAGTAAAACGAAAATAATAGCTGTTCAATCAAACAAGCCATTATTGTTGAGTATTTCGTTTCATAGACATTCCAATTATATGAAATTGACAAACTTTTTTTTATTAAATTATTATTTTACTTTTAAAACATATTTTTCTACAAACGTTAAACATAAAGTATGTGGCTTAATAAACTACATATATTTAAGAAAATGTTAATTTTGGGTCCGTGTTCTCTTCTAAAATCATTCGAAATGAGTAAAACAACATAGCGTTAAACAAGCTCGTAATAACACCAATTATTACGATCGTTAGTGTAACGAGCAAGCAACCCAAAATGTCGCCAACTGATAAGAAAATGGCTGGCTGTATTCCATGGAAGATATTCCATTTTCATGTCTCCGTCTCTTTCAAACTGTTTCACTGTGTTCGCTTCAATCTATTCAAGAAACTTCAACCACCTCGATGTCATAACCGTTATAATCAGAGAAAGACACATTTTGAGCAAGAAATATATAATATAACAGCCATTGAGTTTATAGCTTTCTCTATATTTAGAGACAGGGTGGGATGTTATGTTTATTTACATTCAAAATGTTTTGCATGATTACATAACACGTAACCTCGACGTAGGCACCGAGTCTACAAGCTATACAAAGATGCTCTAATGCTAACGGCGTAATGGAAAAGGCAAATGTTTCAACTTATTTGTTGTGTATATGAAATATACATATAGATAGTGTGTATCCCGCTTTTGAAGGTAGAAAGCATATGAAGCATAAACATATAAGTTTTAACAACTTTGTTTTAGGTATATATACAGGCTGTTTCAAAATTATCGTTAGATGACAGTTTAAAATAACTAACATAAGTCTCGTATGTCAAAGAAAAGTCTTTTGTTTTTTTCTTGGTGTTTAAAGTCGCTTTAACATCTATGGTAGTATCACGACTGTCTTAAACACAGAAAATTTCTGTAGGTCATACATCTTAATTCTTAATCTTTATATCTAGAGATTTGACGGGGAACGAACCCAGTTCTACTGGCGCATGTAGCAGAGAGAGCAATGGTATAACCGCTGCGCCGTCTAGTGGTACAAAACTTTTATTCACATGAAACTTGCAATTGGTTAAAAGAACATAAATAAAACCCACGATTGGTTAAAAAATTATAAAGAAAAAACTTTATAAATATCTATTTAAACATAATTATAAATATACGAATATATAAGTACAGTGTTTCTTATATACTAACATCCAACCTCTTTTCTTGAACCCCTTTTATAAATTTTAAATAAAAGTTGTGGGCATAAGGGAGTCTAAGAACGATTGCAAGCTTAAAGGCAATCATCTAAGCCATTTTTAAAAAAATTGAAAAAACTTAAAAATCCATTGAATAAAGTGGGGCTTTCTGTCAACCGATTTCAAGAAAAAGCTTTGCAGCTCAACTAAATAAAATATAAAAGCTAATTTACAAGTTTGGTGAATTTTTGATAAAGCTTTCGATACAATCTCTCTTAAATCGAAATAGTGACTATATTGACTATTCAATATTTTTGCAGTGGAGAGTATACCACTAAATTCAAATAGTGGTATACTTTTCATTACTAAATAGTGAATAGTCACTATTTGATAGTCGAAAGTCACTATTTCGATTTAAGAGAGTTATCACTGTCACATACAGACATTCTTCTAAAAACCACTTTTGTCGTATTCAAGAGACCTCAAAACGTGTATTTCATTCGACCCGATTGCAAAACTTCCTTTCCTATATAGTAGTAAGTAAAAGATAGTAAAAACATAATTCAATTAATGGTTACTAGCTAGGTTTATAAAATTACGGAACATTTTATTCTACTTTTCATTTTAATGTATTGTGAGTTTTATTTATGTTGCTTTAACCAACAGTGGGTTTTATGTAAAAAAAAGTTCTGTGACGCGTCGTAGCAGATATTTAGAATTATAGTAAGCAGTGATGCGTCTGGACAATAACTAAAGTTATTCTTACTTATATTCATTAAATAAAACTTTCAACATAAATATAACATTTACATTATAATTAAACAAAGCTTCATTAATCCTTTGTCAATTGGTCGTTAAAATTACAACTTTTTTATGTAATAGACGTAGTAAAAATTAACAAATAGCCAAGATTCGTCGAAAATAGCTAAATATTCATCAAGTCAAATCATGTGGTATTTTTGTGAAATACATACTTTAAATTTGATTTGAAAATAGCATTACTTAAGTAGTCGGTTAGTAGAGAGTGATTTAACTTTAGATGTGTGTTGGTACTTGATTTGAACTTAAGTCAAAGTTAAGTAAAACTCAAATCAAATAGCTTAAAAATCAGATCAGGCCTTGTTCTTAGTCAAGACTGTTAAATCAGTCACAGATTCAAAAAGTTTGTCGACTTCAACTTCCGTTTCTATATTTTTTTTTTTACATTTTTCACTGTAAAACTTTTGTGAGAATAATTGGAACACAATATGTAAATATTGCTCATTTAAAATATCAATTAATGAAAGCATTACCTACTTTATTAAAATCAACCAAAATTTTAATAAAATAATTATGTATTTCTACTGAGATAATTTCGAAAGAATGAAATCGAATCCGATGTTTTCATGATCTCTGTATTTTGTTTAAAATTTCAACTGAAATGGTTGAAGTAAAAAGTTTCAGAACAACGTTCCAGGGATCCAGAAACAAAATTATGCCTCAATCTCGTAAATTACTGTTAGAACCTCGAAAATTAATGGTTCACTTATTTAATTACTTATTTACACTATGGTTTTAAACTTTAAAGTGTTACAAGTTATGATGTTTATGTTATCTATAAATTTTTGTCGCGTTTTCTTAAAGAGAACATTTTTTATATTAGGAAAGTTTTAACAAAATTGAAGAAAATTTTATCATGGATGATCTTAAGTGTACATATGTTTTTAGAAATATACCTTTACATATAAGTAAAAGGATTTATATCTATTTTAGAGCGTCTTTTTACGTTGTAAAATATTATTTTTTGAGGATTTATACAATTTGATCCGTCGTTATAACAGCATTTATTCTCTTGATTACTGAAATTTCCAAGTACTTCTTAAAAATTTTCTTGCCTTGAAAATTTAAAAAAAGTTTGAGATCAAGCAACTCTAGTTTCAGCATTGTTCCAGCTTTTAAAAATGTCAAACATCAACAATTGCGTTTTTCGATGTTAAAGTAATTTAAGTATGTGTTAATAAAATCAAAATTTATTTAAAAATAAGTTTACTCTTAAATATAAGTAATTGAATTCAAAATTTATTGAAAATACATTACGAACACTTATCATACAAACCAATATATCTAAGTCCATCCATTAAGAGATATGTTTTCAAAAATACATTATGTATGATAAAAATAAAATGTATAGACTTGAAACAGTCTATATATCATATTTATCGTGTTATATGTGGTTGTTTCATTTAAGCGTCACCGCGTATTGAAACATGTAAATTGTCATCTAAAACCTATGCATTTTTAACTCAGACATGAAAATGGAATTATTGAAAAATGAAATATTCATCTTTTTAAGTATCGTCAAACCAGGAAAAAACAGCCAAGAAACATTTTCCATTATATTTTCAATAAGGTTATATATTCCCACGTAAAAGGGTTTTAAATATTTATTTTGTATCGTATATGATGGTTATTACCATAAAACGCTCATTATTGTTGTATTGTAAACGTTGAGATGTTAACTTCATATTTTTTATATACAATATTTTATTACTTATATGGAAGAAAAAACTGCTATATGAACGTTAATATTAAAAAAGGATCCTTGTAGAAATGAAGTTTGTTATAAAAATATGAACTATAATGTCTTCATCAGGGCGTCTATATTATTTTATTACTGCATTTTCCTATATCCATTTACAGACTTTCAGAAATATGATGATACATAATCTGCGAACAATACGTAAAGCTCAGTGAATTCGCCTCGCCAGTTTTAAGCAGCTTACCATCACCATCTTGCGTTACCAACGCGATATATTCATAGAAAATCTCACATTTATTCGTTTAACGTAAATCCTAACATTTTAAATGTACGTAAAGTAATATTCTTAACAAAAAAAAAATAGTTATAAAGATTTAGTTACTGGTTAATATAATGTAAAAATAATTTAAGATAGTGTTGTGAATTTATTAATGTCCTGATTGTAACATAGTAGAAAAGTAAAATAAATTGTTAAAAGATATCGTCTTCATTTATCTGAAATCCAAAAGCATAAATATTAGGAAAATGTACGGCGATGATAAATTGAGGTTGGTTCTCCGGAAATATCTACTTTGATTTTCCAGCCCAATGGATGTGAGCACAATTCTCGTGTTCCTTTTCTCGATAATAACGGATTAATGGATGAAATATTCAATTTTCGAGATCCTTAGCATTAAAATTCAATGAAGTCATTGCATTCACAATGTGAACATTGTATAATATTTTTTTGCTGTTGGCATTTATGAGAAAAATGCCGAAATAGATTTGATTGAAAAAAGGGTACGGTGGCATCGTTGGTTGCACAGAATCGAAAGCAGTTTTCGTCGTCGCGCTTCACTATTTTATTTTATTTTTTTATGCTTAAACGCGACAATTCTCTACGTAAATATTTGCTGTTCGTCAGAGAATATTCAGTGTGAGAAAAATAGTATTCCCTAAGGAGAATATCAAGCGAGTGATGACAAGTGCCAGAACCGACGTGCTCAACTATGCAAGTGGAATATATAAGGCGTATGCAAAGCGTTCCCGTTTTTCCAGTAGGTAACTGGGAATTTTATTTTCAAAATGGATAATCGGTCAAAAAATCCGTTTGCGGTTCTTTTCCATTGACATGTTTCATTTATTTAATTTGTTTTGGCGTTTTTTGTTTCCGTTTTGGGGATACTTGGAATAATATAAACGATATTTGTACTGTAAGATTTAAATTCATTTTATTTCGTACGTCAAACAAGAAAAATCAACATAAATCAAGAATTTCTTTTTCTCACTCTCCCATTTTAAAAACATACATTGTTAGTGTTGATTTCCCAAAGCGCCGTCGTACCATTTCTATTCGCTGTGGTCCCATTTCTGGTTTATATTCGTCGAGATATATACAAAAGTACCCACATATGAGAGAAAATATATTATGTGAACAGACTATAGTCGTAGTGTTCGTGAACACGTTCTATCTAAAACTTTATACAAGTGGTTTTCTTCCAAGTTTGTTTTACACATAATAGGATATTTTCTCAAAGGACAATAAGTATGGAAAGAAGAGAGTTTTAGGAACTGATATTTTAATGTTTCATTTTGAGGTTGGAAAATTATTCAAAGAATTTCAACTAAAGTGACCCACCTTATCTTCAAAATTTAATTTAACTCCACATAAATTAAGTAGTTATTAAATACGTCATGATATAAATCACTAAAAATAAAGTTTTGGAAATACTTTGGTAGCAAAAGCAAAATTTAGTTGATGGATTTATTAGAACTATTTTATCTCATAGCTACTCACCGCTCTTTTAAGGTTGTGGTATGAAAACTAATATAAGTAAAGATTAAATTATAAGCTAGATTATTTTTAGTTAAAAATAACGAAAAATCAAAATTTATACTATTATATTACTATCTATAACTATGGCCATCGACTTAAAGAATAATAGAAGTAATTTTCAAAGCACCTTTTATAATAATTTTTTTATTTATTCTAACTAAAAAGTAGTTTTTCGTTTATAATTTTTACGTACTTAATCTGCAATTAAAAACATTTTGCTTTACTCCTTCAGAAAATTTATATTTTTACGTTTAAAGAGGCGCAGAATTCGATTTTACAGTGAAAAATTCGCCTGGTTGTTCGATATCTAATATCCGTTGCCCGATGTCATCCGTCCGTTATTTTGCGTTTTCTCAGCCAATATATTCATCTAAATTGTTCCAAACTTTCTATGATTACTCAAATAAAATCAATAAGACATTCTCAATTTTCAGATAAGTAAGTTGAATAGCCCAAACACAACTTATATGGTTACTTATTTTTGCAATAATTCTACAGTATTTTAACACTTCTAATAAAAGTAGTTGTCGACTTAAAAAAAACTTGTGCTATCACATAATTAAAAACCCTACTCAAAATACTCGAAAAAACCTCAATATTGTAGATAGAAATATAATAGATAATATATTATACTTACATTCTATAAAATTATTTTTATGTATTTGAAAAATAAAAATTGGCATTGCACATCAGAGGATAAGAAACAATATAAATAATGTAACAATTTTCAATTAAAATTTAAGAATCGACAAATAATTAACGTGAACGTAAAATTAGCACTATTTTTTTAAGATCGATTAGTGACAGTTATTTGCACCCAAAGTCTAAAATCTTTGCATTTCCCAATTTATTGAATTTATATTTGGGTTGCTTAGTGTTGGCCTTTTTTTGATTTCCAGGACATGAGATAAGTATACAAAGCATTCCTACCAATTTAAACAAACAAAAAGAGTAAAAACATAACAAAAGAAAGAAATAAAATATGTACGTTATGTTTAATCCTTTTATTTAAGGGGTCCCGTTTTCATTTCATTATTTTTCATCCTTTTATTCCTTGTTATATTTTACATTACCTAAAAGAGTCATTACACATAGACATATAAAAACATATTTACTTAAAAAAATATTTCATATATATATATATATATATATATATATATATATATATACGTATGTGCATTCTTAGACTTGTTTAATTATCTTACTCGCACTATTAATGCAAAAGTTTGAATGGATGTTTGTTACTTAATCACACCAGAATAGCTAAACGGATTTAAATAAAATTTGATACAGATTATAATCTGCAAAAGCCTATATAGAAACCCAAGTTTCATTTGTCAATCTCAACGATGCGGGGGGGGGTCTGCTATATTTTTATATTTTTTAACTTTTATTATAATTTTTGTCACTTTTAACAGCTATCGTGATTTTGATATTCTTTGCTTATACTATTAAGGTTCTTTATATTTGTTACAAAATTTTCTGGTATGAAAAATTTCTCTCGTTTAAGTACATACAATCATTTAAAAAAATAAATAATCATTTTTTGAGACTAAATATTTTACAACAAATCCCGAGAGTATCCGAATCAGTCACCAGCTTTCATCAGCTTATGAAACTTTTCGAAAAACTTATGAAAATTTTGAGAAAAAAATCTTTATTACAGTTTTAGTTACTGTTTTTAAAATTAAGACCTTTTCAATGCTTTTAAAGATTAACTGTAGTTATAATCATTCACAGTTGTTCATAGTAAGTAAATGACAAGTTTTTCTACAACAATAATATCTTCTTCTAGATTTTTGAAAAAAAAAATAGTAATACAACTAATGGGTACCTACAACTAAATTGTTTTTAATTTAGGCTAAAGACCGTTAAAGTAAAATAAAAAACACTTTTTCATATGGAAAAGTTTTACGTTGCTTATAAGACTTTAAAACTCTTCAAACCGTGATATTCATTTTATTAATCAGAGGCTTACGCGTCTCTGAAGTCTAAACAATTATTTGCCGAATCAAACGAGGCGGGTTGTACTCGTATAGAAGAAAGTGCGAGTCAGGAAAAATAATAATGAGCAGCTCTACATGTTTAATAATGGGTGTTTTAGTTGAAGCGTTTGAAAACGTATTTTCAAACTTGCAAAAGCTTTTCAAAAAACTTTTGTTCAACTTTTGCATACTTTTCAAATAAGATTGAATGACTGAAATTTTATTTAACAAACTTATTCGCACGGGTGAGGAGCGGGTAACAAACTTGAATTACCCTTAATTTTATCCTTCGTTTATAAATAAAAATTAAGAACTTTCTAAAAGCTTTGTAAATCAAGTTTTTTTGTTTTGTTCTTTTTTTATTTGTTTGGAAAATTTAATTTATAACAAGAAAAATCTAATAAATATGTGATAGAATAAAAAACAATATTTTGTGAGTTAATAACTTTTCAATTGGTATATAGTCTTCATTTAAGTTGGCAAACAATTTTCTTTTGGGAAAACAACTATAATCAAAATAGAAATTCATGCTAACATATCTACTACATTTTCTCATTAGGAAAATGATAAATACAGTTCATTAAAACTCCGGCTGGTTTCAACTTCTCCAACTTGTAAACTTTACGATTATAGTTTCAAATTTAATTCGGCTCCTTTTGGAAATGAATGTCGAGTAAGAGGAAACGCTAAAATTTAACCAAATTGAAACAAACAACACCATCTGCTGCACAATACTAATAATAATTTCGGCTTGTATGGATGAAGGTACTAATAAATTTCATACATTTTCTACGCCTTGAATTTTGTGTTTCACTATTAGTGACATAATGGTACCATATTATGCTATATCTTTTCTCTATAGTTTTAGAAGGTAATATTTGAAATTAAATTTTTGTCGTAAAGAACACAACATTTTCCTAGTTTATTTGTTGAAATTACAACAGTATTTTTATATACATATTTCAATGTTAAAATGTGTCAATCAGTTATCGTAATTTTCAATAAAATTTTAACGTTTTCCATGTACAAAAGCACAAAACTAAAGGAAATCGAGCATTCAAAATTCATGGCATTGATTTTCTAAATTTGGTATTTTGACTTCTATAAGGCTCAGAATGGTCGCCTTCAATTTTAAGAGTTATTGAACAATTCGAATAGAACTTATGATACTATGTACTTTTAAAATGATACTTTTAGAGTATTGGTTATATGCTTGAAAATGTTTGAAAATTTATAGACTGAAAAACAAGTTCTGGTTGCACATTTATTGGCATCCTTTTTCTCTCTTTATATAAAACAGTACCCTGATTGACTGGCAGGACCCTACGCTGGAAACTAACCCAGTTATGATACCTAAACAGACACAAATCGTGCAAAAAGCTTAATACATGGACTGCTTCTGCTAGGCAGAATGCTGAACCTGGAATAAGCAAGCATCCTTGTACAACAGGTATACATGAGTAGAACAGGATTACAATAAGCTTAAGGCTGCAGTGCAGAAGAACGAGCCTTAACCTGATTTACTACTAAAGGGAAAAATAACCCAGTTAAGCTAAAAACATAAACTTTGAAAGCCTTATTCCTGAAAAGACTGTGACTTCCACTAGGGAAAGATTTTTCAAAAGTACAACTTAAAAAAGTAAGTTTAACATTTTTTTAAATAATTTTTCCAAATTATCTACTTTCTAAAATTCTATTTTCAATTTACATTCAGATACAAAGAACCTCTTCTACTGTAGTTATACTCAATTTGTTCATTTTTAAGTCAAAGTACCTATATAATACATTATTTCAAATCTACTATTTATGTACCTAAAATTGAGTAAAGCTTTATACCTTAAGTATTTTTTTTTTTGGTTTAATTTATGTAATATAACTCTCGGAAATCGTCCTGCTGCTTGTAGAAAGATTGAGGAGTTCTCTATTAATATATACAGATTTATTTTATGAAGTCTGGGCTACGTTTACTTATTTTGTAAATTCATGAACGAAATAGCGGATAACCACTAATTTATACTTTTACGAACAATGTAGCATTTTATATTTTTGAAAAATAAATAATTACCATTGTAAAAATCCAATCTAAGTAATTGTTTTTAATTTTAATATAACAATCAAAAAATAATGGCCCCACGTTTGCAGTGTTTTTATTGGTACTTAATTTTTTTTCAGGTAATCAAACCATTTTTTTATTCGTAAAAATGTAGCTGCATTATTATTTTATTTTCTTCACACTTACCTAAATAATGAGCCATTAAATATTCAACGATTCATAGCATCTTTAATCACTCGAAAATAATTACACCTTTGAATTAATAGTGAATCTTCATTTGAATGATAAATTATTCATAAATGTTATAAATTCAAGGATCTAGTTTCTACCATATCAGGAGTACTTGTAATTAAGAAATGTATCTATATACCATTTTTTAAAGTTTCGCATACATATTTTGTAAGTTAGTTTATCAATCTTATAATATTTCATTAATGAACTAAAGTTGTATTATTAAATATCCTTAATTAAGATTGTAAACTATCGCAAACTTGAAATTCTTGGGTACAAGTAATTGTATGTATGTAAGATATACGGTGTTCTTCTCCGTCTTTGTCAGTTTAGCGTGTCATATTTTGGATGTGGGAATGGGGAAAGTCCGGGCTTTTATGCGAGGGATGTGTACTTTGAGGTTCATAACTTCATGAGGATGCTTTGAAGTTCGTGTTCACAGAAGATGTTTCTGGTTGTGACGTTGTACAAAGGCTTGTCTTACGTCTATTCATCTCCCCTCTGTTTGATACAATGAAAATGTGTTTCGTTTTGTCTCGACGGGATTTAAAACCAATCAAGAACAAAAATGGATTTCCAACGTCTCATTATATTATCATACGATACGATATAATGACCAATTTTATTCGTACAATCGAAAATATTTATTTTGACAATGGAAAGTCTCATCATCGAAACACTATTGATTTTAGTTTATAGACAAATAGTTGATTTAACAGAAAATTATAAGAAGATAAAAGAGGAAGTTGTTTCAATGAATCTTTGAACGATAAAAACGTTCATAAATCAAATAGAAAATGGACGCCTTAAATGGCTCTGCGTGTGTTAAAAGAGGGCAAAATATTTCTGAATCCAAATGGCGCCATTAACCAATGATTACCATCATTTGCGATCTATGCTTTCATGGCTCCTACAAATGAGTTCACTAACTCTTTTTTTTAAATAAAATTGTTTCTCTATCTTACAACCAATGAGCTATAACAAGCGATATTTTGAAAAATAAATTTAAATAGTGAAAATCTTTTACTTTCCAGAATTAGATAAATCAACTCTATTTTCTAACAAAGCATTATTTTGTTTTTGCACCTATTGAATACAGATCTTAAAATTAAAATAACTTTATCAATAAAAGAAAATTTGTCCTTACACAGTTTTTCCTGAACTATCATTTTACTGTGTTATAAACATGTTAAAGAGAAATTGATAGCATGTACTTAAGTGTATATTACTGGAAATTATCTTGTGAATTTATCATTGCTGCAATCAATATTATATGAGACCCTTTGTCGTTATCTGTTCAATTATAATAGAACACGTTTGCTGTGCTACTTGTGTAATCCATTTTCATCCATTTCAAAAAGACTGTCGGTTTAAATAAAACATGGAATGAGTATATATACATATATAGTACTTGAATAAATAAAACCAGAAATACCACCAAGTAGAGCGCTATTCTCTGGTATATAGGTAATTTAAATCGAAAACACTGAAATATGTACGATATAGCTATTGAAACAGATATTGCAATATCCGTACGGATTTGTCACATATATACCCAGTATCCGTTGTTATATACATATGTAAACTATAATATGATGCGATGAAAACGGGGTTAGTCCGTTTAATAGAACGAGAGCCAATAGCAAAACACTCAAAATTTATATATAAGCACTTATTTTATCTGAAACTTATTTCATTTCATATAAATAATTTTTATAAAGGTAGTTTTTTCATATTTTCCAGCCTCCCATTATGTCAATGCCCTTGTTTATCTCTCGTAAATAAGGTACAAAGTTGGAAATACATCAAAAATGTCCAATATAAGGTATTATTTTTGATTTAGAAAAAATATATTTATAATGAGAATTTACATAATGCTATCAAACGTCGGAAACACAATATAAATCAAGACTGAAATGAAATAATAATCAAATATCGATAAAACGACGCAATGCGGGAAACGTTCATTTTACATTTTCCCAATTTGAATATCAAACATAAATCGAGCGTGTGATTCAATTTTATTGAAGACAACAACAAATATCAAAGTCGATATCAGCGAGATAAAAGAAAGATAAGATGAAAGATCGTTGCATATTGTATCGGTGATAAAAAAGTTGCAAGAAAATTGAAACGTTTAAATCCATTTTTGCGTACGGTTAACAGTGTTAAAATGTTCTCTGTATAGGTAATGTTAAAGCGATGCATGCGGCATTCATGTTAAGAGATGTATTAAATATTTAATCAAATCTTGAATGCAAGAAGTCTCTGGCTAATTATGTAAATTGAAGAGTCGAGAAAAATTTTTTTATAATTTTTTCGCGTTGATTTTTTGTTGTAGGTATAGGTACATGAAGACAATGAAATGAAAATGTGAAAAAATAAAATGAAACACTGGCATCACAGGAATCTTATCTATGTTTAGAATACATACTTGTATTTTTCTCCAGGGTACAAAAAAAATTACCTTTGTGATGTGGGAGTAAGTTTTCACTTATATTTTGCAATATTTTGTCGCCTCTGTATACCTTTTACAATTTCGTTCCTTTTTCTGTTTTATTTCCCATGGCTATTTAGTAAAATATTTAACTTTAAACTTATTATTAATATTATTATGATAATTTATATTAAATAAATAATAGTGAACACGAGTATTGATCATGTGTAGTTTCTTTTAATGTATAAACTTTTATCTAAGGTTAGATTTCTTTCATCAGAAAATTAGACCCAAAACATGTAATAATCGTAATATTACTGCAGATTTAAGCAGGTTAACAGCTTTATATATAATAAAAAAATTTCATAAAAAATAGCGATAGAAATCATGAATAAATATTTCAATCAGATTTTCATAATTTTTCTAAGTTCTCTTATCATTATTAGTCGCTTACTTTCAACTTCAATCATTTAACTTCTTAAAATAATAAATTCATCAATTTCCTTAGCTTTGCAATGTTCAGAGTTTACTTCATCATCTTATGATAATCACATTGAATATTCTGCCCCTTGGTGTTATCGGCCTCAGATTTTCTATCTCTTTAACTAATTACCGTTTGATGAGTGTCCACAAAAGTGACGTCACATCCGGCGGTCACCAACCTCACGCACACTATGGCACATATAATATGTCATCTATTAATATTTTCATTATTGCTATTATCTACTATCGCTATAAAATCATAAGAAAGTACCTAAACCATATCCAAATCTTTGTAGTTAGTTGTATACGTCAAAGTACATAGTATAATAAAATGTAATTTAATAGCAATAGAACTATTTTTAATAAAATTGCGATATCTATTAATTTTATGTACTTTATTTCAGTAATGAATTTAAAGTATATATTTTACAATAACATTTTCTTACAACCAACCATAAACCCATTTTACTTTAGAACAATTATTTCTATGGCTATTATAATCCTCTTAATGCGAGTATTAATTCCATATTATTGGAAAAGCCTGAATTAATACGACCTTTTTCGATCATTACATTTATAATCTTTAAACCTAATCCAAACTATCAATAAAAGTAAATTCATAGAAAAATATCTAAACCGAGTTTAATACTGATTTTACCTTATTCCTTATATATTACAGTGATTAAAAGAACATAATGCTGGGATATGTTTTAAGGGAAACTACATATTGTCGATATTCGAAGTGAAAGTCATCGTTTCTTGTATTCTCTTTTGCTGTCATTAGCTGAAATCGTTAGGACAACGAGGCAAGCAAAGCTCACCCTTGTGGACTATTTGAACGCCTCTAATCGTTTCATTTATCCCAAAATTTCATTTATGTACATAGGAAATGTTCAGGAACAGAAAGCATGTACCTAACGACATACGTACATACATAGATGTAGTAAGTGCTGTTAAATGTGTTCATAAAATGATCCTATACATGCCAGTCGTACAAGCTAATTTGCCTCCGCTGATTTGAATTCTAATTTATTGTTATTGAAAAAGTGGAAACATTTTAGATTTAAAACGTTTTAAAAATGGAGTACTTTTGCTGAATAAAAGTGTAGACAGAAAATGGAAAATGTAGAATGTTTCAGAATTGTATGTCAATGTTGAGAATGTGTTCTGTAACATAACGTTAGTAAAAATTGTTTCAATTTAACGTTTGATGTAAGGTTGTACAAGTAAGGTTAAAATGTTATTTAAAAACCATCCAAAAATCCAGAATGTAATTTATTGAATATAAAGTAAAGCTTTTAGATTCAATGCAAAATGTATACTTTTTTTTGAACCGGATTTAGTTCCAAACTTTGAAACTTAATTTTTAATTAACTCCCATAAAATCATGGTGAAGTAAAAAAAAGAGTTTCAGTTAATAATGTTAAGAGGTTAGTATACTTTTTACTATTGTTATTTTCACTGTTTCATGCCTAGCGCTCGGTCAATGATTTAAAACTAACGGCTACCCGTGACTTCCTTCTCGAAACATTAAACAAAACCATCCTGTCTAAAAAAAATCAAAACTTGGTTTATAAAGTGAAAAACTGCCAAATTCCTGAAAATTACATTTAAAATTAAGAATTAAGAAAATACAAAAGCAAAGATTACTACCAATTGGCGCAGTGGAACAGCAGTTCTCTCCGCTTCATGCGTCAATTGGTACGGGTTCGATCCCCGTTGAATCCTAGACCTAAGATTAAAATTGACCAACAGAAATTTTCTGTGTTTAGACCAGTGGTGTGCAAACTATTTTCATTTGCGACAACCATTTATTTTTAATTTTTCGCGACCCATGAGCAATGAGTAGACGTTTTTTAATCGTCAACGTAGTTAAAATTAAATTATTTCCTTTGAAGTTTTTCCTTTCTACTTGGGTGGAATAGGATTTTAGTTCGTGTTTAAAGCTGTTCTATGTAACTATATTCAAATGAATGTTTATTTTAGCTGGCTATATTTTTTTATTTTTATATAAACTTCTTTAAATTTGGCGAGCCTGAAAAATTTTCTCGACCCACGGTTTGCGCACCACTGGTGTAGACAGTAGTGATAATATGACCATAGATGTTAAAGCGACTTAAAACACAAAAAAGCAAAGATTCTCCATATTGTAAATTGATAATATAGTTGCAAGTATAAAATTTTGAAAATTGACATTTTAAGAGAAAGTCTTAAAAATGTACAACCGTCGGCCCTCTTTTGGAACTACTTAGGGGTGGAATATCGAAAAATCTTCCCTTAGTGGAAACTACAGTCTACTTAGGAATAAGACTTTTCAAAAATTCAGGTTTTTATGTTGAATGGTTTACCGTCAACGTAGTCTGTCTGTTAATCAGCTTATTCTTTTATAAATAGAGATGTACGATAGGTAATAAGTAGGTATTGTGACTTTAGAAAAAATGGCACGAAATATGAAACTTAAAATTTGTATACCTAGTGAATTTGTAAAAGAATCCAGCGTGTCCAAGGGCACTTGATATAATTATAACGTTATGTCCAACGAAAATTTTAAATTTATACGGGAATTACATAATAATAAAAATATTTTAATTTTACCCCTCCTCTCAATGCTTAATGCATAGTGTTTTAAATAGTGAGTTATAATAAGTAATTTAATTTAAAAACATATTTATAAATGAGGCAGTGTGTCCATTTCTTTGAGGATTCTTGAAATTTTTAAAACTGTGATCAACTTTTAAATGAATGATTTAAGATACTAAAAAAGTTTCCTTACATTTACATGTAGGTACATTGATAATAATTGCAAGAATAAAATTTGCAAAAATTGAGGAAGATTTAAAAACTACATTCCCTTCGGAAGTACCACTAGAAATTCTTGTTTGTATGATCTTCAATGGTCTAGCTTTCAAGTTTAACATTTTATATATAAAGATTGATCATTTTTATCACTAAGCATTATAGGATAATAAAGTTTGATGCAAACAGAAGCAAAGTATACAACGCAGCACACAATATATTTGAACTCGTTTGAATACATTTTTTTCTATTCAAGTAATTTGACATTACTAGATCGTTAATTCTTATAGACTTTTATTTTGAGTAAGTTATATTTTGTATAAAAAGTTTATTCTTTAATGTGAAAAGTGACTTTGCTGTGCCACGATTTTGGCTCCTTTAACGGCCCTTTTGAAAATAGAATAAAGCGTATCTGAACAATATTACATCAATTATTGTTATCTACCTAACAATTTAAAACCTAATATC
The DNA here is from genome assembly GCA_958496155.1 of Sisyra nigra. Lineage (NCBI taxonomy): Eukaryota > Metazoa > Arthropoda > Insecta > Neuroptera > Sisyridae > Sisyra > Sisyra nigra. Next base: position 17,180,028 of record OY292315.1, on the reverse strand, counting down.
AATAAGGGAATAACTTGTCTACAAACATGCTGCTAACCATTTTATGGAGTTTATAAGATACATTTTAAGAAGACAATCGTAGCAAGTATTGAAAATAAAATATTTAGACCAAATTACTTGTAAGGTATACTTTTAAATTCGATTGGAAAATACTTTCGAAACTAACTTAATGCTTCTAGACTGAAAAATCCGTTTAAAACCTATTATATTATTATAACAACACAATCAATCTTATTCGTTTTGATTACCATCGCAAATGTCAAAGTTAAAATTGTCAAGTATCGTAAATTTAATTTAAAAATACTCGTAAATGGAAATAAATTGAATTTTTAACGATACATTGAGCGAAGTTTGGTTTTTTTTTTTCTCTTTGGAAAAAAATAAATATCGATTTGTATGAAGTGTGATAAAATCCAATTCTATCCTCAATTTATCAATAGATTTATCTATTGAATGACAAAAAGAGACATTTTGGCTCAATTCAAGCACGTGTAAATTGGGTGACACGTGTGTGTTATGAATATTAATACCGGAATTTCGCATTTCGGTGTTTCAAACCTCTCTGCGAATTTCGAGGCTCAAAGAATTGTTTTATATTTGAATCTACTGTTTCAGATGAATCAGCGGGAAGTGAAACGGCTGCCGTTTCGACGATGCCTCTCACGTGTCCGTTCGGAATGTTCCGGTGCCCGGAGGGCAAATGTATTCCTTCCGTATGGGTGTGTAACTATCAGCGAGATTGCGAGAAAGGCGAGGATGAATTTCAAAGTTGTCGTACGTATTCTCATTTAATTTTTTAAAATTCATCTAATTATTAATAAAAAAAAAACTTGAAAATGTTTCAAGTAGAACTCTCGTCAAGATAAATTGTCAGGATTAAAGTAGTTTGTGCTCTCATCATGAGCCATTACCCACGCTTTTCAGAAGTACTTTTACAATTTTTCTTGAAAAAAAATTCTTTCAAAGAATGTTTCTTCTTCGTATTTTGTCGTAGTATTTTTTTAATTACTTCAACTTCAACAAAACTATAATTAACGCTTTAAATCCAATTGATTCAAAATTGATGAATTTCAAAGGTTTGGCTTTCCCCTGAGGATTGGAAACTTCGGGGTTTCACTAATATTAACTTGTGTTTCTCGTTTGAGGAAAATTTCGTCGTTCTAACTTAATTATTGATATCTAATAGATAATTAGTTTGCAAGAACGTTTCTCTAACTTTTCAACGAATGAAATTTTAGTGATAAATCATTTTAGAATTATAAATTATAGAACCGTATAGTTCTATGAGTAAAATGTTGAAGAATATATTTTTAACCGACACAAAACGAAGAAGGTTTTCTATTCCACATGAATATATTTTTATCAGACCACGCATCACTTTTTACTTAATAAACTAATTTTGGCGTTATTTTTATCTAGTAAGAAAAGCTTCAAAGTTGCCCCCATTTTAAATTGAAAGAAAACGTTCACCTCTAAAGGGGTTGAAAAATAAGGGGTGAAATAGTAAATTTTAATTGAATCAATAATTAAAATATAGATAACTGTTAACTGGGTTATCAGATATCTTTGATTTTTTTATTAGTTGTAGAATATCTAAAAAATATAATTGTACTCTAAATTATAAACATTTAAAAAAAATTTAATCGGTTTCGAAGACAAAAAACCTGATGCCTACAACTTAGGTATATTTACGATAAAAAGTTAGAGTTTCACGAAAAGTTTTTACAAAAACCGTCTGACTGAATCCTAACAGTATCTTTACAGTAAAAAATAAAAAATTAAAACGTTTTATTAAAAAACTAAACCGACGCTAAAAAAGGAATTAAAAAGAGTAAAATAAAATAGGTAAATGATGAAGAGCTTTACAGTAATTACCTGTCACTTGAATTCAACTATTTTTGAATCGCTGCCAAAAAAAATATATCATAGAATATAGATAAATCATATGCAGTAGAAAACTTGGCTTACTCAAATTTTAAAGTAAAATTCGACAATGACTGTAATATGAGTTGTAATAGTTATGGACAAATGGACAATGAATTTTTATAAAAATTGACTAAATTGAAATTTTACGTATTTATGAAGATTGTATAAAGGAAACTTCTAATTGCTTTCTTTGTCTTACTAAAGAGCTAACGAGGTTAAGTTATCCAGTGTTTACTACACAAGGAATCAACTTTAGGAAAACGCATTCTTAATCCTTTTAGTACAACAAGATAAAGTTTTATCAATTTAAAATCAAACAATAAGTCGAAAATAGAAGCTATTATTGTTCTTGTGGCTGGTTGACGTCGAGGTTAAATAATTCTGTGATATCCATTTCCGATAAATGGTCAAGACGTCGATCAATCATTATTATGCTTTGTGCTTTATGACTATTGATTGAAAGTAGGCCATATCACACGTTTCGGAACTCCTAAAGTTTACATGTGTCGTTTGTAATGGGGTGATATAGGTCCGTCCCATGTAAGGACAATTGGCATGGTGATTACTTTTGTCTCCAGATATATATTAACGGCAGTTCGTTTGCTAAAAGTTCACATTTTCGTGTTTGGGTTGTTTCAACAATGGCGAGGCTTTTTCTTGTGATGCCAACTTCCACTATAATGATTTCTTTTCTTACAATATCATGCAACATCAGGTCTGCTTTGATCTTATTAATCTGTGTCTCTGTGTGGATTGGAATGTCCCATTTGATTTTAACTTGAATGTTTGAAATAATTCCTCCCACTTTATCATTTTTAAGATGGCGGAACTTTGTAATACCGTACCGAACATAAATTCAATTCACCGGACCACAGCGTCGTGTTTTTTCTTATAATCAAAATAGAGTACCTTTTAGCACTAAAAAATAAGAAAGTTTGTACGTTACAAAATGGATCATACAATAACAGAATAATGTGCATTCCCATACGTATCCGTTCGAATCCTGTGTAGAGTATACGAGTATCAACTTCAGAAGCGTTTGTCAATCATCAGTTCCACGATTATGTTAGGTTGTAATTTTATCCCTTTAAAAACCATATCTCCAACTTTTATGGTGTCGCGACTAAATATCCGAAGACAAAATAACCGCGACAAAATAACCGAATATTTTGCTATTATGCTATATATAAATATATATGTATATATATATATATATATATATATATAGATACACATGCATAACACCCTGAAAAATATGCACCGAGAGTATTTTTGATAACACTATTTTCACACGCAAAACAGCCGCGCAGTTTTTTAAGGATAAAGAGATATAATATGTTAATATTAATTAAATACGCGTATATTGTTTAAAAATTAATAAATTTATTATTTTCATGATAAATATATTTGGATTTATTTATGTCTTCAAAGTAAATTGATATTATATTTATTCTGTTGTACAATTGTTTTGTCCTCGGTTATTTTGTCGCGGTTATTTTATCTTCGGATATTTTGTTATGGCACCAACAATATATATAATTACCAACAATTATATGGGTAGATACTTTAGTAAAATAATAGTTATGTATATAGCTATTTATTTGTTTGGCATTGACTCAAAAATTATGAAATTCAAGTGATAGTTAATTAAGTCAAGATCATAAAGGCTTAATTAATTTTACTCTCTTTAGTTCCCTTTCCAGATTGAATTTTTATTTTAATTTTTTTTTAAATTTAATCACAATGAGTTTATAGGTATGATATACTTTAAACAAAAATTATAAAAACTAAACTTAATAGTGGGAACTTATTGTTTACCAACGTTCAAAATTCATTTTTATTTTATATTATTTTTTGTCTCCATCACATTTATATGAACGTGACATATTGAATGCGCAATGCACCACAATCCCATTCATATACATCACAAGCACACATTCGTTCTGTGCCCCCTTGGTTCACATTGCCAAAACAATGTTCATAACTTTACATATTAAAAAAATATGAAATATTTCGTGAAAAATATCACTTCCGACAATCGACCGTTTATCAACCATTCTGAAAGCCAACTCTTATCGTTAACTCACTCACAAAAACTATCGCTGTGTTTATTATTCTGTCGTTCAACTTTGTTTCATTACCCGGCGCCTCCACCATAATCCATTATACGACTTTCATACTATTCAAATTTCTCTATTAATAATTTTAATCATTTTATTCATTTTTTTTAAATTATAGCGTTTAACACTGTAAATTATATAATAGATACTGGAATAACTGAAAATTTTGATGTTTGATGATTAAATAACTGAATTTAACTACCGAAATTATCAAATATATTTAACTTTATCATGTAATTTTACTAAAGCGATAAATCAGCTAATTTTCATTATAAATATTTTAAAAGTACATTTAATCTAATTAAAGAGTCTATAATTTGATATCAGTATTTAATTGGTTATACTTAATATCTATAGGTATAAGTTTTGCTGACAAAGATTTTCCAAAGCTCAGCATTCTCTATAGTGAGTGAATGTACTCAAGCGGCTTCAGCATATGCACAATGCACATAGCTTTATGTAAATAGCATTTGATAGAGATGCTAATTTATTGCGCTCAGACTTTGAAGAAGACGTTATAATTCAAATCATTGAAAATCTGTTGTATTGTAGATATGATTTGACACCAAAAATTGTCACGTGCTCTCTTATATTTAATTCGCTTATCTTTGAATTGAATATATCCGACGTTCTGCCACAGTAGTAACAAAATTTTTTATTTAAATTGACGTCCTGTACTATCACGGTACTAAAATAAATCGATTTTAATTAAATAGTAGTAAAAATAAACATTATTTTCGATGCTCCTAAATTAAGTTTACAAAAATCACGATTATGTATCAAATCATTTTGACGTGATAACGTCTTATAAATTGATGAACACCGGCAGCATGCACGAAGTGCCACGTTACTTTTGAGCCTGTGCGTGCAAGCGAGAACGCGATACAAGCGATAGAGAGGCACGATAGAGTTCTGCTACTGAAACGCCACCACGCGAGCTTCTTCGAGAACTTCTACAATAAGCTCCGCCTCGTATTAAATAATTGTTGAATACTAGGCAACGTTTTCTGTATTTTTTTCTACAATTTAATAAGATTTAATTGATTTCCTTCATAATTTATAGTCTGATTACATTTTCAAAAAATTGTAATTTTCAATTAACTCCTTTTTTGTATTATATAAAATAATGATAATTCAGTAATAATAATTCAATTCAATTCATAAAAGTATGCAATTTTTCATCATGTTTCTTTATGACGTTATCACGTAAAACTATCGTCCGTAAACCGACTTTATAGACAAACAATTTTATTCGATAAGATATTTTTTACGTGTAGATAATCTTAGGACCTCTATCAATGGTATAATTTTCTTACACTACATAATATGTATTGTTGTTTATTCAACAATGATCAATAATGTGTATGTATATAGAAGTTAATCCTAATATAGTCTTGAAAAGCGCGACAACTTCGAGTTTGTACAAACAAAAAGATAAAATATTCAAGTTGGGAAATATAATTTTTGCAAAATAGGGTGTGGTTGTGTTAAGGTGCCATTCTATTAAAATGTTAGTTAGTCATTTTTAGTTAAATTAATTAAAATAAAAATCAATCAATTTTTGATGCCAGTTTTGTTTAACATTGCTAAAAAATAAAATATGGTTTGAAATGATACTCGTATTAGCGTCTTACTGAACTTTTAAGTGCAATGGTGTAATATTCAGTGTTATTGATGCTGTAGATACTTAGTACCATCGTTTCACTCCAATGATAAACGAGGCTGAGGATATTAGGATTTATAGTTTTTTTAACTAACCTAAATTTTTTACTTGCTTATATTGTTCAAAACACACAACCATTTTCTTATACTTAGGTATTCATCAAGTCAAGTAGTTGGACATTTTTGAAATGAATTTTACTTGATATTTGGAACTTCTGAAGTCAATATTAGACTTACATAACTTGATATTTCAATATCAATCTTCGATTTTAGTTTGATTAGATTTCAAGTGAAATTTAGGTCAAGTAGCTTGAAAATCAAGTAAGGTCATAAATGTTTACTTAGGTAAACTGATAATTGATGGAAGTATATTATAAGCTAACCACATGAATCACTGTGCTGTAACTTATACGTCGTGAGCTACACGGAATTAAAACAGTAAAATCACTGATTTCAATCTATTAACGTGGTTTAAAATCATATTAGTAAATTGACCATTATGTAAAAATGACTTCATTTTTACGCGTGTTTTATAATTAATAGTGACGGAGTTATTAAATCAAGACTTAAAATTCCTTTTCGTAACACTCAAATTTCTGTTCTCGTATGTAACCATGTAATTTTAAAGCATTTTACATCCAAATCGATAATCGGATTGTTTTAAAACTCTATCCACCAAAAACCCATTATCTTGAATATCAAAATTACGTATTTGAGAAGTACGTGAAATAAGTTTATAATTTTTAAAAACTAATTTAGTTTAAATATTTGGTAAATTTTAAAACTGCAACTCGTTAGAAGATAATATCTTGAAAAAACCTATGATATGCAATTTTCTGTAAAGCATTTCAAAATTGCGCAAAACAATCTTGTAACGAATGTACTACTGGGTTGCAAATGTCCACATTACTTTCAAAGAGATCCAAACAAAAAATTAAATTAAATTGAAGAAAAAAAATGTCAAAGCCCCGCTGCTCTACTTTTAAAATATAATGTATTAAAATATTCCCACACATACATAAGATTCATAAATTATAAAAGCTTAAAAATATGAGATGAGAATGTTCTTAATAAAAAGCTGATATAGAAATCATTTTTCCTTTTAAAGAGAAATTAAATCCCGTTGGGAAAATTCAGGTTTCATTCGCTTCACGTGTGTCATATGGCGTATTAAACTTTAATTATTTTTCCTTCGACTTGAGAATAAACTTTTACATTTGAAACGTCTGCATTTACTACGTCCAACGAGCGCAAACGACATTTTATAGTTTTCATATTATAGCGATATTCAAATTAAAATTTTTATGTAAATTCACATCACATTGCGCGAAAAGTGGGAAAATATAAAAAAGATTATTTGAATGAAGACTTTATTTTTAAAGAATGAGATTGCAGTATGATAAGTAAATTTTAATATAAATATTATTTTTAGTTTATTCATTGGAAACAATGTAAATTCTTTGAATGTGAAGTATTTGGAAAGTGGAAGATTGAAAACTGGTGAATTATAAAGGAGGGTGAATACCTTTTTAAAGCCTCTTGGACTACGCCATTTGTTTAGTTAAATAGGCTGGCTGACTATACGTTGTATTTTATATAAAATAAAAACCACTTGTATCTTCAAATTCCTCGACTCGCTAAATTTAAAGTTGAAGAGCTCAGAAGCTTATACTGTAATACCTATATACATTCGTATGTAAAATCGTCCGAGTTCAAGTATCCATATTTCTTATTACATTTCAAAACAGAGATAAATATTTCAAAATTTTTTTTCAAGCTTTTGATCTTGTTGAAATCTTAAAGAAGGCGATTCGTACATGATATTTTTCTCGAGAACTGTGAGCGTGTTCTTTATTCGCTTGTATACTTATATTATTAGTTCGGAAATAAAGAGGCTGCCCTCGAAGGAGAGATGTGAAGTCGAGCTCTGGGAGTCGATGTTTGGTTGAATAGACTGTTGTAACTCTTCGGTCATGATGTACAGTCATGAAAACCGCGAAAAGGCGGTACAGCATGAATTTCCACTTCGGATTTGAAATTTCTCTTTCTCGGAACACTGATGTCGTTTCAAAAGCGCAACGAATCTCACCCACCCATTGCTTGGCCGTATCGAGCACGTTATATAGACGACCTTTTTACGGTGCTAGTGTATTCGATTATTCCATCCGTGACGAGCAACAAAAATTCAACATCATATAATTTATGAGGATCGTAACATGAGGAGAATGAAAATTTTCAACTACAATAAATATCGAAAGAAAAAAAAAAGATTTTGAAAATTTCTTACAGTTTTGATTTATTTTAAATCAATAAAACCAAATATTTTTGCTTTTGAAATTTTCGAAACGATACTTTTACACGTATAGTAGCTTAAAAACCTGGTGGATTTGGCACAAAGTTTTTTTTATATGGTACCCAAAACTTGAAATTAGCCATTATCAAATAGCTGTAAAATATATCAAAAATGTTTCAACCAACTAGTTTCAATTCTAAGGTTCAGCTCTTTTAATTAACTCTATTTTCACTATTTGAAACCTCATAGTTCAATTAATTATATATTAAGGATCATATTTGTCAGTTAGTCTTTATTTAAGTTTTATACAGAGCCGTAGCGTGATATTACGGCACCCGATCTGAAAGGACACAATGGCGGCTTTTTTTTCCTATTATATTAATATGATTATTATATAATAAGACCATCTTTGAAATATATTGGAAAATTACAGAATTATACTCATTATACTTATACAAAAGTAAATGCATTACTATATTTTTTTTTTGTTTTGTTAAAACGACATTTCTATTTTTGTCGCATTTATCGTGTGGCATATTTATCATTTGGCGCTTGGTGCCGGGACAACACTCGCACCACCTAAATTCCGGCTCTGGTTATATACCTAAGCAAAAAGAATTATTTATCGTATTTTATTTCACAATATCGTTCCCAACTAAACCGTTTTAAAATCATTATTACAATTATTTCCTTAAAAAATTGCTCTTTGCGAATGTGTTTTACGATTCTTTCGACCCACGAACCGGTAGTATAAACTTATATGTAATTATGTTATTCTTTGGTTCGTTGATTATTATTTTTTCCAAACATTTTTAACACCCTACCTATAATTAAAATTTCTTCGCGTACTAGTAAAATTTCTCCACAGACCGGTGCCGATTCGCCGGACCAGTGGTTGAGAACCGCTGATTTAAGCGATTAGTGGTTGTTATTAGCTTTGTTCTCACAGTGACCCGAATTGCTTGAGTGTGTGCATACGAAAAACCAAACACTCGTTTATGTATGCACACAGTCAAGCAGTTCAAAAGTAGTTCAAATCCAGTTTAAACCCAAAACTAGGTCACTGTGAGAACAGAGCTTTTATGGTTTAAATTTTGATATTTGGAATATATTAAATTAAGTGTGGTTTTTATTAAAAGAATGTTTGATTTCCAAAGAATAAAAGACCTCTACATGTGTTACCCAATCCAGTTTTTAGACAAATCCCGTTACATTAAAGCATAGATAGTAATATATTTATAATTACGATTTTTTGCATCGACGTGCTATTAACTATTAAGGAGTACTTAATGTGAGTCAGTTTGACTGTTGAGTGCCAACTTTTAGACAAGCTTACGTCTGCTAGAGAGGAGAGCTAGTTTTACATTTGTAGGACTTTAGCATTTGAGTGGAGGAAAAGAATGTGCGTTAAATGCCGAAAACTCAAGGTTTAAATGCAAAAAATAATATTTTTAAATGTTATTACACCTACAAATGAGAATTTTATCAAATACATTTTAAAATAGCATAATACCAACAAACTTATAACGAATTTTAATATAGTAAAAATAATTTTAAGCTTATACTCGTAGAAACAATGTAAATCAGTTTGAACAACTTGACTACTACAGCTAGAAAAAGTTAATGTTTAATATATTAATAAAAAATTGATTTTAAATTTATCATGACATTGTATTAATGAGTTTGCTTTTTTAATGCAACATTAATTATTTTTTTTTTATATTTTCAATAATTTTGCAACGTTATATTTCAACCAAGAGATCTCTTTATGAATGCATAGCCTCGAGAAAAATTTTTTTCCTGCTCTCCATATTTACTTTTAAAGAGTGCGGGGAGGGTGGGGGTGTGGCGGACTCGTCTACACATCAACAGAAGATATACAAACGGAAAGTGTAAAGAGGGAAGCAATATAATGCAAAAAGCCATCCCAGTCGTACATTTTCTCGTCGCGTCCTCATATTTTCATGGTAGTTTCCTATATTTCATACAGATGCATAAATCGCGTCGTTGCATCTCACTTTTATACAATTTCACTTCCCATTTTCATTCAGAACATTCGCATAAATATATATCTTAGCCATAATCTTGCCCCATTTCATATCAAGGTTTCATTTTCGATCTGGCACATAAAATTTTCCGAAATGTTTCCGTATCATTTTTATCAAGTTTTCTTTCACTTTCAATTCAATCATATTTTTCTGTCATAAATAGAAAACATATATCCCTAATATATTATTATCAAGATATATGTATTATGTAATATGTATACTATATATACCTATATCCATGTAGATTTTGTAATAAAAAAATATGAAATAGAATTTTTCCATGTTTTCCACACAAATTCATATAAAACTCCTGCGCTCTACGTTCTGTTAAGAGATATAAAATATTCATTTCATATCACATTATGCGATCCACTGAGCTGTGTTTAGTATTCAACTATGCCGCCACTATATCTTCAGACTGTGTTGAATGATGGGAGACACCTACAGGAACCTAATACGGCTCAGAAAAAATAGACGCTTAAATATTTTAACTGATTGATTTTCTTCCATGTTTCAACGTTTCTAGTTTTTCATGCATTATAAATTTATGTCTATTTTTTCAATTTTCCCTCTAAAAATATCATTAGTGTTTGATTTATATTGTGAATGTTTTCAAGCGAAATACGTTTTCTGAGGGAAAATCAAATAAAAAGAAAAATCTTTACATATAAGTTATTTTAAATCGCATCCAACTTTTTTTAGAAACGTTAATTATTTATTTAGGTAAATATTTATGTTGCCATTCAGACATTTTGTGTACACGTACATGTATTTTAAGTGAGTTACGAGAGCTTTAATATTTGTAGAGAAAAGCTTGTTGCGTTTCACACAGGAAAACGTTTCAAAAGATTTATAACACACCCATACCCCACGTATACTTACACACGGCCCATGAATAATATAACGAGCCAGTCGAAGAACTTTTACCGGAAATCCGGACCGTCCAGACTATCTACGAACCATTTTATATCAATTTGAAATTAGTTTAAACAAAATTTCATATTTCATTTTGTAGTGTTTGAAAAATTTTATATAAATTCCATGAGAGAATTTCGGTTGGAATAAATGCAAAATTGTAATTAAAGACGTACACTATCGTGCTATTTCCATAATGCTGACATTATTAATTCACCCCTTTTATGTTTATGACGAAAATGTTTCACGTTTATATGCAAATATTAAACAATGTTAAATTCGCTCGGTTTTATAAGCACACAAGAAAGACAATTTTCTGGGTATAACTAAAATTAACATTTAAATACGTTGGTGAAATTTTGTAATTTTATTTGGGCAAAAGAAAAATCAATTTTTTCCTATTTTATAATATTTAATAAAATTGTGATAAATTGGTTGTATCAAAGCGTCTTTTGTCAAAATCAGGGTTTATCTCTTTGTATCAGATTTTGATACCATTACTTTCACGCTTGTCTGAATACATTACAATGATTTTCAAGAATTTTTATTTTTACAAATAAGATATTTTGCGTAGATATAGGATATTTGTTTTGCTATGTAAAAGCTAATCCATGAAAGCTACAACATTTCAATCAACGAAATCTCTTCAGTACGTTTCCAGATGCGAGAAAGCACTATCAATAGGTATTGAAAATATAATTAAAACCATATGTATAGGAACCCTTAAATAATACCGTGTAATTTATAAGTATTTTCTATAATAATTGCATAAGTACCTATAATAATCTTAAAAATATTCTATCATTTTTGACCATACGCTTTTTATTCATTGTACATAATTATAATATTATAGTTTATAGTTCATTGAAATTAGTGTAACAAACAAAGACAGAAACATCGAACAGTACGTAAAAAAGACTAGAACATTCGAGGGAGTTTGATTGTCAACAAAAAACACTTTGAATTTGCTTTGATTAACTATCTTGAAATAAACAAAAGATTCGGCAAGAAGTTTCTAAAATGTTCGAGAACATCATGATTTTCCTATATAAGGACGCACATTCATTCTAAGTCATTCATTCTGTTAATACAAGTGATTTAAGTTATAAAGATACGAGTGATTTGAAAAAGGATTGAAGTAAAATGATTTTTGTGAAATAAATTTATCAAGAAATTTGGTAAATAAAGCATTTTGTAAAATGTCCATCGAATTAAAAGATCCAACGAAAATTTGAAGTACAGGTTTACGATATCCGGTTATAATATTGAATTTTACAAAACAGATTGACAATTCAAAAACAGGTCATGATTGAGTGGAGTCAAGAAAACATTAGAGTAATTCAATTCAATTAAAGGCATACCACTGTACGTAATTTTTGAAAAATAATTACAAATTCACTCCATGTTTTGTTGGTCAATTCATCTAAGTACAAATCCAGCGCTAAAAACCTTTATTAGCAAATTTTTAATTTTCATAAAACTAACGGAAATGGCGTACCATATGCTTTCAGTATCTTCTCAAGCTTTTGTTTCGAAGTTGATCAAACTGAGTTAGATCAATAGCTATACTCGAGTGGTGCTTATACATTCTCACTGTTTGAACCAAGGCTTCACTATCAAGAGCCTCGATCCCTTTTACTTTTTTATTAAAATTAGCAGGATATATATTGAAAGAAAAATTCTTGTTTCAGCTCCACCGGAATGTGAACCAGGTCAAATCACTTGCGGCCAATACGTCTTCAATAAAACATACTGTATACCGCCGCACTATCGTTGTGATATGACAGTCGACTGTGTAGATGGAACTGATGAAGCTGAATGCAGTAAGTAGAGTTATCTTTTTAAATTTACCCTATAGCTATCATTTGAATCAAGAAAATAAAAGCTACTAAATAAATTAACCAGAGTCGCTATATATAAGTGTGCACGTTATATTCCGCTTAAGGCATCTTGCCAAAGGAATTTTTATGTCGTGCAGGTTTACATGGATTTACAAATCTTGTATGGCAGAATACAACAGTAAAATTTGTAGAATGATTAGCAAAGTTTGTTTAAATTACAAAAGGTTTAAATTACAAAAATTGCTTCTTATCCGCATAATATCCTTTAGTAAATTCATCAATGTTCAATAATACTCCATGTAGAAAGAGTACTTCCTGCTTCGGTGATATATTTTATAAATTAGTGTTAGTGTACTTTTTGGGTATTTATTCAAGTGAAAATTCATGTATCTACATACAGTGGTGACTCCCACTGGAGATTTAAATGCAGAGAATAGATATTTATGCATATTATACATAATGTATCATATTATTACGGATAATATATTATTATAACCCATTTTGGGTTCACTTTTGGATAAATTTCAAATAACTTATTGTATATTTATGCAGCCTATTTCCTAGATAAAGTACCTAAGATGTACGATCAAGCAAACTACATCCAAAAGTTATAAGGAAAAGTAAATTAATCTCTAAGAAAAAATAGCCAGTCAATAGGAGTTATGGTTAAACTTTGTAGACTATATATCAAAAAATAATAAATAAAACTATATGCTTGTTTTTTTTTTTTATAAAACTATAAGTAGATAGTAAAACAAGTATAGATAAATATATAACGTCTTCTAAATTAGAGAAACCAATGTTTGACGCACCAAGTCTGGTTCTATAACATACATTTGATGTAAAGAGATCACTACTTGATTTGATTTAAAAACTCCTTGGCCTAAATTTGACTTGAAATTAAGTCAAACTCGATTCAAATATTAATATATAAATATTAAATCAAGTTAAACAATTGCAGCACTTCATTTACAAATCAAAATGTCAAGCATAATTCATTTCTAAAAATGTCCAGCTTGGGTTAATAAATCCCTACTTTGGGGATTTAACCAAAGATTAAAATATTTTATTATAATTCAGTCAACAACCAAAAAGAAACCAAAAATATTTACCTCTAATAGTTAAACTATACTACAGAGGTTTATATGTTTAATTCCAATAAAAAAGCAAAATAATTAAATGATTCAAGTCAATGATTCAAGTAGTGGACATATGGGGACTATTGGATCGCTAAGATTGATAGTTAAGATGATAGATTTTTTTCTCGTAATTAAAGAGAAAAATTTTTATTTCAAATAGTCTAAAAATGTTAACAGGATCATCACTAATGGTCTAAAATGTTTTTTGTTAGATCTTTAATTACAGTTCCTAAGATTAGTGCGTTCAAACTAAAAATGTTTCTGCTTTATTTAGTAGTAAAAATTAAATAGAAACTTACTTGTGCTTTGATATTAAAGTGTACCAAAAAATTTCATCATTCTCACCAATCTACGGATTTTATGGATGTCGCATTTCTCCTTAAGGATAGTGTATTCGTAGATGATGTTCATATATTCTTAGCATGTAAGCAGCAAGTAAACTTGTTCAAATTAATCTGAATATATGAAGTTAAAAATATTGATTTTATTTTTAATGGGAAAATAAAATAAAATTTCTATGAACTAAGTAAATTGATCTATAGAATTAGTTTTGAAATTTTAGCTTGTCTTTTAAAATATATATATGGAAAAAGGATTATTTTTAAATAAAACTATGTATTAAATTGTAATTATCAAGCTGTAATTATCACCATTATTATGATTTTAAGATGTTGTATCGACTAAGGCTAAAACTTGTTTGTACTCGTACTTGACAAGTAATTTACTTAGTTGAGTAACGAGTAATTTAATAATTAAACTTCTCCAAACAACAACATTTTAGTTAAGTAGTTTAGTAGCTATGTTACTACAACTACTAAACTACTCGTCATTTGATTAAATTACTTCCTAAGTGCAAACAAGACTTTAGACTAGATTGAGGATTATCTTCAAATACTGTTTTTTACGTACTCTTATTTAGCTTATAGGTAGATAAGCAATTTTAAATAATAAATGTATTATAACAAGCAAAAAATGCAAAGGAAAAATTTACTAAATGAAATATTATATTGGTTTATGATTCTAATAGATACCCTATACCTAGGTATTTTATTTTTTAAGTTTTTTTTTCGTTTATATATTTAAATATTCAACACGAATGTCTACAATAGAAATTAGATCATTCTAAATTTTTAAACTGTATTTTTTAAGAATACATTTACTGCGTAATCCAATCATAACAGAACCAGTACAACGATAGCACATATATCTATATTTATATAAAGCAGAGTACATATAAATTTTTCAATACCAATGTGTGCGTATTATTGGTTTTCATCGCACGTTTTTCCTATTACAATAAAACAATAGGGTGATCAAACAAACTCCTCGTTCTCTTTCTTCATAATGTTCGTTGGTATAGAGACCAAAAAAAAATCTCACTACAAATTTTTCTTTTCATGATGAAATTTTCTTTATAAAATCTGTCTGTTATATTTTTTCATTTTTTTACTAAAATTGATTTTCTTATGAATAACTTAATTAAAATCAATATTTTAAAAAAATTTCTTCATTTTAATAATATAATATAGTCTTCGCTGGAAGACATCCAGTTTAAGTTCTACGAAATTTGGTTTTGCTTGTATAACACCACGTGTAATAATATTCCGTCGGGAGTTGTAAATAGGGATTTAGCTCACTGGAATATTGATTAATTCACTATAAATACTAGGATTTACATGCATAATATAGTAGGAAGAGTCTTACTAGGTTTATGTCTCACCCTAAAACATACCTTTAGTAATAAGTCATGTAGAATATAAAAATTCTTTTAACCACTATAAGCTCTTCTTTATCCTTTCAAAACTTTAAAGAATATTCTTTAAAAAATATGGAAGTTAATATTAACATGTTTATACCTAATAGAGTTTTCGTTTAATTTAATTTAACTTCTATTGGAAAAACCCCGTAGAAGAATCTTTAAAGTACACTCAAAATTTGCGTAGAGAATGTAGTATATCTTTTGAACCTCCAAGGCAAATCAAGAGGCAAAACATTTTTAGCGACGAAGTGCCGATGCCAATCTACTATCTACTATCTAGTTTACTAATCTCACCAGCATTTTTTTTGTCTTTTTTATTGAAAGTGATTAACGACTGAAATTTGAAAAGGGTTTCAACAGCTTGACTTTAGCAATAAAACAAGCGGTAGATTAATCTAGACGAATATAGTATACCTACTTTTAGTAGACTACGTTGTAAAAACACGGAAAATAAAATTTTCTTTTTAAAAACGCGTTGAGTTTTAGAAAATTTATTTTGGGTATTTATTTCACACAACAGCAGTGTGTGTCAAGTTATTTCTAAATGTTCTTTAATTACAAAAATAAGGGGTGGCAAATTCATTGTTCGCTCCGAATGGTTTAAATCTACGGTAAGTCACTGTTAGGCCTTTACATTTCCATAATTTTGAGAGGCATTTTTATTGTAATAATATTTTATGAAACCTGAACCCCCAAACTTAAATTCTTTTATACTGATCTCATAGCAAAACTTTAAACAGATTTTCGAAATTTCGAAGAATATTAGAAATTAAAAGTTTCGCAAAAACTTACAATTAGACCTACATGTAAGGATTCGGCAAGTCAAGTAGTTGGACATTTTTTTAATTGAATTGTACTCATGATTATTTTAATTTGTAAATAAAGTGTTTCATTAACTTGTGAGGTCAATGTTTGGCATGATTTGGCATTTTTATTTTAATACGAGTATCTGACTCAAGCTTGTCTTGATTTTAAGTCAAATATAGGTCGAGTATCTTGAAAATTAAGTCAAGTAATGAATTCCTAACTACATTTAAAAGCCTCTTTATAAATATGTGAATGTAGTACATATCAGAGTTTGACTAAATTACCTTAGTCGCTTCTAGGGTAGACTAGTTACTTAGCTAAAACTAAAAACATTTTACTTTCGACGTTTGACTAAAAATTTGGATACTTTTAGGTTTGACTAAAAGTATATCAATTAAAGATCGAACTGGAACCTTTTTCGGGATTTGTCAAAATTGATCAAACCTAGAGAGTAAGTAAGTCATTTTGCGAAGAGGCATTTTATATTTTAATATTATTGACCTTTGACCGTAATATATTCACCAGAGAGGATTAGATTATATTGGTTTAAATCTAGATCAGCTTTAAGTTATTTTTTTTG
This sequence comes from Sisyra nigra, assembly GCA_958496155.1. Taxonomy (NCBI): domain Eukaryota; kingdom Metazoa; phylum Arthropoda; class Insecta; order Neuroptera; family Sisyridae; genus Sisyra; species Sisyra nigra. The sequence continues at coordinate 17,162,938 of OY292315.1, read as the reverse complement.
AAAAATTGCATAGTTTGATGATTCTTAAATTAATGTTGTAGGTACATTATAACTTAATATTTTGTTTTATAAAAAATCAATTTTTGGACTTGAGAATTTTAAAGATTTTTTTGATAGTAAAATATTTCAATTGGCCGAGCTTTAATCTTTTTAATCGACTTCAAAAAAAGGAAGAGGTTCTCAATTCGACTCTATATTTTTTTTACCAAATATTTTATTCTTTTTTTAATGCTTTTAATGCCCTATCAAGATAGCTAGCGTATGAGAGTCGATTTAAAAATTATTTCTTTTGCAAGCTAATGAAAATAGAGCAAATGACATATAACACATCAATTAGAGTTCAGTAATTACCCTATTTGAATAATTTCGGTTGTAAAAATTTTAATTTTGGGAATATTTTGGAGGCATAAGTAAATAGTTAGAGGCTTAGAGGTAAATAAATTCATTTAAATATTTTTTTCTTTTTGATAGAATACTATACCTTAGGATAAAAATATGTTTTTCTCCAAAAATAAAAAGTAAATGGCGATATTAAACCTGTGTTATCCAAACGACGTCAGTTACATAAAACGGGGACACGAAGTTTTCATGCCACCTGTTGCACACTCCTACTAACTCCATACAGACAATTTACAACTAACCACATCTATTATTCGTGATCTCAACTATTTATTATCCTGCATTTATTACGGAATTGTCTTATCTGATTTGATTGTTGTAACACGACCATTTGAATCAGAACTATTTGTAAAAATTGAATTACTGAATGAGACAAATTGTTGGCAAACTTTTTCTTTTCTAATTTTTTCCTGTAAAATATATAACCATTATACAACTTATAAAAAAAGTAAATTGATTTTTCCTTAATGATACCGATAGCCTCGTTAAGTTTTGATGAAATAACTTTTGAACTCTATGCAGGAACGAAATTATTTTAATTGCCACCCTGGAGGCGTTACATAAAATACTGCCTTATTTTCTATTTTCTTAAGCCTACATGAAATGATCAAAGAGCATTAACTTCACATAATATAATATGTACTTAGAAATAAGTTTATGGAAATAATAATTACAAAGAGCGCAGTAAATAATTTTGTTTTATCTTACTTTAAACTAGTGGCTACCCGTGACGTTGTTTGCTTAAAATTTAACAAAATATTTCTGTTTATGAAAGAGAACTACAAAATCACCTAACAGGAGGAATATTTTTGAGAATTTCATTAGAAAAATTAAACAAAAACGATATTATATGTGAAGTTATATATGAAGATTTAACTTATTCAAAGATAGTGAGATGGGAATAATTTTTAACACATAGAAATGAACTAACAATAAGAATCTACAGAAGCAGAGATTCTTAACATTTGCAGCTTCATAAATGCAAAACTTATTTATAATATTTATGTTATATTTATTGATTTCTCAAAATTTACGATTTTTTAGTTACGAGGTTTATCCAGAAAGAGGACGATTTTGTATACATTTAAAAGCAATTACACATGTTTCTCTAATATTCCCATTTCCCAAGTACCAGCATAACTAAGCGAAGAGTTTTTAAAAAGTTATGAGTATATAACATAAATAACTTTTGAAGCCTAGAGCAATCTAGCATCTACTCGTTGTTGCTACTGAATACGAATATAAAATTGAGTACCTAAGATAAATAAATATAGGAATAACCAAAGATGAACGCTGTAGATAAATTAGCAAATAATAAATAAAACTGCAGAATTCAAGTGTTTACACTATCATAATAAGTAGTAATAAATTTACATTTTTCATGAAGTTCTAAAATTATAATATATGAGGTGATCATGTTTGTTACATAATCCGAACATTTTGTACTAAGGTGGAGTGGGGTAAGTGCACCCCAGTTTTTAGTAAGTTTGACTTTCAACCCATATATCAAATGTTTAATAATACATACTTTAACATTTATTGAAATTAACGAATACTTCAAATAATACGCTTTAATTAACATTGACAAAACGCCAATTTCACTTGTACCTATATATTTTTTTTTTTAAATTGAAAAAAATCCAAGAGCTGTGCACTTCCCCCGAAAATGGGGCAAGTATATCTTGGGGCATAACTGTCTATTAAAACCGATTTGAAACCTTATATCTATGCTACGAGACAAGAGCATAACTATTGAAATGTTTGCTTTAAACGGTGCTTTTGAACTGATTGGCATAAATCGGGAATCCCTTATTATTTCGGGAACATCTACGTGTATAGGATGACATTAATTTTGGGTAGATGATTATGTATTATTTATCGACATTTCTCCCATATTATGTTAATACGAACCCGTTTATGCACTTGTCCCATTTATGCACTTACCCCACTCCATCTTATTCATATCTTAGTTTTAACTTCTTTGAAACTTCCACTCTGATTTATATCCTAAATGTCCATTGTTCAAATTCAGCGCTGATTTTATACTTAAGTTGTTTTTACATACCTAACTAAAATCAAAATTAAAATGTTCTTATAAAATTTATTGTTTAATAGCATATCGAAAATGCCAGCCAGATGATTTTCATTGCGGGGCGGCTAGTGATAGCACTGAGGGTACTGTTCAAGTGAGTGGAGGCACTCGATGGACCGAGCCATGCTTACCACGAGAAAAGCATTGCGATGGCTACATCGACTGCCGATCGGGTCGTGATGAACAAGGCTGTCCTGGAGTCGCATGTCGATTAGATCAATTTCGTTGCGCTAACGGACAGCGATGCATTGAAGCCGTACAAAAATGTGATCATCGCAATGATTGCGGTGATAATTCCGATGAAAAAGACTGCAGTACGTATTCAATTGAACATTTAAAAAACATTTTAATTACCAATTTTTTTCTTCTAGATTTTCCGCCGTGCCATGTAGGACAATTTCGATGTGCAAACGCACTATGCATTCCCGCAACATTCCATTGTGATGGTTATCACGACTGTGTAGATGGTAGCGATGAGACAAATTGCACTACGATCGCTTGTCCTGATAATAAGTTTATGTGTCCGCGTGGTGGTCCTGGAGGAAGTCCACGATGTATTATCAAATCTCAACTATGTGATGGAAAACGAGATTGTGCTGATGGAGCTGATGAAGAAACTGCGTGTTGTAAGTGTTTCACTCGAAAATTACAACTTAAATATATATTGATTGCATTCAATTTTTCTAGCGACAACATCGTGTCCAGCTCTAGGCTGTGAATATAAATGCCAAGCGTCTTTAACGGGCGGTGCATGTTTCTGTCCCGATGGACGTAAACTAGCTCCGGATAACCGTACTTGTATCGATCGAGATGAATGCGTTGAATGGGGTTTTTGTGATCAATTATGCACGAATACAGATGGAGGATTTATATGCGATTGCAGCAACGGATATTCGCTTGTCGATAAGAAACGTTGTGTCGCACAAAACGCTAGTGAACTGATTCTATATTTTGCTCATGAAAAGGCTGTGTACCAAATGTCGCAACACGGACAGAATGTAAAGATTGTTGAGAACTCAACGGGCGCTAGTGGAATTGATTTTCATTATCGAAGTAATCTGTTATTCTGGTCTGACACGAAAACGAGAAAAGTAAATACAATTTTTATTGTTATCGATTAAATTTTAATGTAATTTTTTTGAAAGGTTCATTCACAAATATTGCGAGAAACTCCGTTATCGCCAACTCCTCGATTAATTACCGATATTGTATTACCTGGTACGTGGCATCCAGTTGCTTTGGCTGTTGATTGGGTCGGTGATAAACTGTATGTTGCTGATGCAATTGGACAAAAAATTGATGTATTTGAATTGGATGGTCGATGGCATGCGGTTGTCTTAGGATCAAATCTTACCAGTCCGTCTGATATAGCCTTAGATCCAACCATTGGCTACATGTTTATTGCAGATAGTTCTCAAGTAAGTGTTTTAACGTCCCACTGTAAAATCTAAAATGATCAAAATTTAGGAAGTTTGTGATTTTGGTTCGATTTTTGGAAGTCGAGTTTTCGTTAGATATCCACGTTTTCTAGTCCTAGAACAGCGGTCGGGGAACCGGGGTAAATTACCCAAAATGGGGTAAAAATGAATTTTTTGGGGGTAATAAGGACATTTTTTGCCATGGCTATTTTAGTATGACCTAACACGTATATTAACCGTATTCAAATTGCTCTTACATAAGCTCCAATTTTGAAGTTATTGTATCAAACATGAAGCAAGATAATTTCTTCAAAATCTAAAAGGGAAAAGTTTTCAATTAATTTTTATTTGTTCCAATATGAGAATTATATTTTGATACATATTTAATGCTCTCATATAATTTTTTTTTTATGTAAATGATTTCAATAAATAATGTTTAATTTAAATTTACATTGATTGTCTCTTTTAAAAATCAGGGGGTAATATTAAACTTATGCAAAAATATTTTGGGGTAAAAAAAATAAATAAATTTCGCCGACTTTGGGCTTAATTATTATATTTCACAAATACCACTCACTAAAATTCACAACACAAATTATAAATTAAAGTAAAATAAATATAAAAATCACACAGTGAATCAGCACGAAATTTTCCTCGAAGACAATTCAATTTGATCCACTGATGACGAACGCATGGCGTTTGGAAATACGTATCTGGAGATACAAAATTAACAATTTGGATTTTTCGTTTGTGATTTTTACATTTATTTTACTTTAATTTATAATTTGTAATGTGAATTTTAGTGAGTGGTATTTGTCAAATATAATATTTTTGGGTAATGGTAAAAAAAGAGACATCCGGCCGTGTGTATAAATATAATTTTGTCGTTTATCTCAAAAGCGAATGAACCGATTAAAATCCGCATAAAATGATGTTTGAAAAAGTTCATTGGGACTTTGATCTGATTAGATTTTGAAGTCAATTTTTTTAAAGATTTTTAAAGATAAATTCAAGGTTTTTCAACTAATCAATATATACGTTTTATACTTAAAGAACCCTATCGAATGCCGTTTGAAAAATTAAAATCGAACAATCCGTTAAATTGTTATAACCGCTCAACATAACTTTGAAATTTATCAATTTTGAATCCTAAACGGTATCAAATGCCGTTTGAATTAAAGTCGAACGACACTTTCAAAAGTTATATTAGGTATATAGCTGTTCAAAATGTTTATATAAGAGTCAAGTTTAGAGCATTTTGAGCTAAAAAGTAGCGGGAAGTTGTAGGGATGACCTGCAGGGGCAACCTTTTTTTCTATCTTATTGTTAGTTCGAACCGTTATTTGCCTTAAAAGATATTTTAAAAATAAAACTAATATTCTAAAAATTATTTTTAGGTATTGCGAGTTAATATGGACGGTACAGATGCACACGCGATAGTTTCTGAAGCGGCATACAAAGCCTCAGGAATCGCCGTTGATGTGATTGCAAAACGCATCTACTGGTGCGATTCTCTTTTGGATTACATCGAAACGGTCGACTACGAAGGCCAACACCGGGTTCTAGTAATTCGAGGACAACCCGTTCCAAGTCCATCTCGTTTAGCGATCTTCGAAAACCGAATCTACTGGACTGATGCGACCAAACAAGGAATCATGTCAGTGGACAAGTATGAAGGATCAAACTCTATTCAAGCCATTTATAAAATGCGAGAAATTCGAGACCCCAAGGCTGTTAAAGCCGTGCATGGTTTGGTACAGAAACACGCAAGCAATCCATGTGGAAATAACAATGGTGGTTGCCAACAAATGTGTATCGTAACCCATTCGACAATTGGTCTTGGTTTTCGATGTGCATGTAATATTGGTTGGCGTCTAGCGACTGATCAACGTAACTGTCTCATGGTGCAAGAATTCTTGATGTATTCACAACAGAGATTTATTAAAGGAAAGGTTCTTGATCCTGTTGTTGAAGGATTTAGTGATGCAATTTTACCGGTCGTATCTCGTCGAGCTCGATTTGTTGGTTTAGATTTTGATGCTAGAGACGAGCATATTTATTACTCAGATGTCTTACAAGACGTGATTTATCGAGTTCATCGTAATGGAACTGGTCGGGAAATTGTTTTGGCCTCTCAAAACGAGGGCGTTGAAGGATTGGCTGTTGATTGGGCATCGAAGAATCTATATTACATCGATAGTCGCAAGGGAACATTGAACGTTTTATCAACAAGAAATGTAACATATCGAAGAACTTTATTAAAAAGTTTGAAACGCCCCCGAGCTATCGTTGTTCATCCAAACAAAGGATATCTGTTTTTCTCAGAATGGGATCGTCCTGCTAATATTTCACGAGCTCACACTGACGGTTCAAATCTTATCGTTTTCCAAAATGTAACTCTTGGATGGCCAAACGGTTTGTCCGTAGACTTTGAAATGGACCGACTTTATTGGTGTGACGCTTTACTTGACCATGTCCAGCATTCGAACTTAGACGGAGGAGACATCAAAACTGTTAATTCCCGACTTATAAGACATCCATTTAGTATTGTTATTCACAAAGATTTCATGTTCATAACCGACTGGCGGTTAGATGCGATTATTAAACTTCATAAACTAACCGGAGAACAAGAAGAAACTCTGGTAAGAGAGCCTCAAACGAATCGACTTTACGGAGTGAAAGTTTATAGCAGTAAAGTACAAACTGTCGAATCTTCTCATCCATGCTCCATCAATAATGGAGGATGTGAAAAGTTGTGCTTTGCAATTCCTCGTAATGATTCTCGAGTACTTCAAGCTAAATGTGGTTGTCCTTATGGTGAACGGTTGATGGAAGATGGACTTTCTTGTCAGTCTGATCCCAATCACGAACCTCCAGTTAAAGCATGTCCCAACACTTGGGATTTCACATGTAATAACCAGCGTTGTATTCCTAAGAGTTGGGTTTGCGATGGAGATGATGACTGTTTAGATAATAGTGATGAAGAACAAAACTGTACTAAACCTACTTGTGGAAGTAATGAGTTCCAATGCCGTTCAGGGCGTTGTATTCCATCAACGTTTAAGTGTGATTCTGAAAACGACTGTGGCGATTTTAGCGATGAAACTGGGTGTGTTAATGTTACCTGCGGAGCAACTCATTTCCAATGTGAAAATATGAGATGTATCCCATCTACATGGAAATGTGATAGTGAAAACGATTGTCAGGATGGTAGCGACGAAGGAGATTTCTGCGCTGAAAAAACATGTGCGTACTATCAATTTACATGTCCTCGAACTGGTCATTGTATACCTCAGTCATGGGTTTGTGACGGAGACGATGATTGTTTCGATAAACAAGATGAACAAAATTGCCCTCCAATAACATGTTTAGCGACACAATTCAAATGTGCCGACCTACGACAATGCGTTCAAGAAAGCTATAAATGCGATGGAATCCCCGATTGTAACGATGGAAGCGACGAACTTGGTTGTCCTTCAATAGCTCCCGACCAATGTAATCCAGAAAAACAATTCCAGTGCCAATCTTCGGGAATATGTATTCCAAAATCGTGGTACTGTGATGGAACTCCCGATTGTGACGATCGCTCAGACGAACCATCTTCATGTGGCGAAGTCTCCTGTCCTAACAACTTCTATAAATGTAAAAACTCCAAATGTGTCTTTAAATCGTATATTTGCGACGGTAAAGATGACTGTGGTGATGGCTCTGATGAAGGTTTTGAACATGCTTGTGGTCGACCTCCGTTCAAATGTGCTTCTGGACAATGGCAATGTCCAGAAGTAACAGAACGATGCATCAATATTACAAGTATTTGCGATGGAAAACTTGATTGTCCAAATGGAGCGGATGAAGGTGCCGGGTGTGATTTGGCCGAGTGTGATCATCAAGGTGGGCTTTGCTCTAATGGATGTAAACAAACCCCAGTTGGTGCACTATGCACGTGTCCTTCTGGCGAAGTACTTAAAAACGATTCTTACACTTGTGAAGATTTAGACGAATGTAATCCGCCAGGAATTTGCTCTCAAACGTGTACCAATACAAAAGGAAGTTACTACTGTGGATGTGTCGCTGGATACACCTTAGAACCTGACAAGCATTCTTGCAAAGCTTTTAATCATAGCGCTGCATTTTTAATTATCTCGAATCGGCACTCAATTTTAGTCGCTGATTTGAAAGAAAATGGTTTGGAACGCGTACCTATAATAGTAGAAAATGTTGTTGCAACAGCTTCTAACATGCATACAGGAACCATATTTTGGTCAGATATGAAACTTAAGAAGATATCTCGATTAGATCGTGGCTCAGAACCAGTAGATGTTGTTTCAACTGGATTAGATTTAGTTGAAGGACTCGCTTATGATTGGATTGGTGGAAATCTTTACTGGTTAGATTCGAAACTTAATACGATTGAAGTATCAAGAGAAAATGGAACGAATCGGATTGTTTTACTTAAAGAAAATATCACTCAACCAAGAGGAATGTGTGTGGATCCAAGTCCAGGTACCAGATGGCTTTTCTGGACTGATTGGGGTGAAAATCCACGCATTGAACGGATAGGAATGGATGGAACTAACAGATCTACTATTATAAGCACGAAAATTTACTGGCCTAACGGTTTAACTTTGGATACCGCAAATAAACGAGTTTATTTTGCTGATTCGAAACTAGATTTCATCGATTTTTGTTATTATAACGGTACGGGAAGACAGCAAGTAGTAGCTGGTAGTCATTACTTATTACATCCTCATTCGTTAACTCTATTTGAAGACACATTATATTGGACTGACCGACAGCTAAATCGAGTGTTATCAGCTCATAAGTATAAGGGAAATAACCAAACTGTAGTATCCCATTTGATATCACAACCTCTTAGTATACATGTACACCATCCTTCTTTACAACCAATTTCTGCAAATCCATGTGCTGATGCACCTTGCCAACAACTATGTTTGCTTTCTCCAAGTTCTTCTACTGGTTATACTTGTAAATGCAAACCTGGATATCGAGTTAATGACGATGGCAAATGCACTGAAGAAGAAGTATCCTTCCTAATGGTTATGAAAGGTTCACAAATCATTGATGTCTCGTTAACTCCTGGAGATAAATCAGCCGGATTTTTAACACCAATTGTTGGACTAGATAATGGAATTCAAATTGATTACGACCGAAAGACCGATACTATTTTCTGGGTGCAAGGTAAAGAGGATGACGAAGAAAACTGCACAATTTACACAACTCCATATGGTGGAGGCAACAGAACCGACTTTTTGGGTAGCGATACTGGAATTGTCGGAGCTCCATATGCAATCGCTTTCGATTGGATCGGTCGAAATTTATATATTGGAAATCGTCTTGCTAGTAACTTTGAAATTGTACGAGTCGACGGTAAATTTAAACATCGCGCCATTATTTTGGCCAATGATGGAAATAAGACGTCCGTAGCGAAGCCAAAATCTCTATGTTTGGATCCCCTAGATGGAAAACTGTATTGGACCGATGATGGAGGTTTTGGTGTTCCACCGAAAATTGGAAAAGTTAATATGGATGGTTCAAATCCTATTGTTCTCCTTGAAAATATTGACCGACCAGAAGCAATCACTATCGATGTAGACCGAAAAATTTTATACTACAGCACCCAGTACCCTCCAGCTGTTTATTCGGTGAATGTAGACGGATCTAATGTTCGTAACATATTATCAGAAGCCAATGCCATTAATTATCCAAAAACAATTGCTGTATTGGAAAGTCGACTATTTTTCTTAGATCCAACTTATGAAAAATTAGAACGAGTCGATTTACCAAATGGTGACAATGCTAGAACAATCTTAGAAAATGAAAGTGAATTGAAGACATTCACGATTTTCAAGAAACGACAGTTAATTGAACATCCTTGCTTTTCGAATAATGGAGCTTGCGAACATATTTGTATCCCTGCTGAAAAACGAACTCGAGTCTGTGCCTGCAGTGTGGGTTATAAGAAAGAAAGTGAAGTTAATTGTGGTGCTTATAAAACATTTGCAGTTGTTGCCCAGCTAGACATGGGACGTGGATTTAGTCTAAAAGACAGTTCCGAAGCGATGGTCCCCATAACTGGAAATGGACATCATATATTGCATGTAGACATTCATTATATGCAAAATTGGATCTACTGGGTAGAATTCAATCGAGGAATGTGGAATGGAATTTACCGCGTTCGTCCTAACGGCACTGAATTACAACCAATTATTACTGAAGGTATCGGCTCGAATGGAATTCGTGGTCTAGCTATTGATTGGATTTCTGGATATTTATATTTCACAAATGTATTCCCTCATGAAAACTACGTGGAAGTTTGCTGGTTGGATGGATCGAATCGTAAAGTGTTAGTTAAAAGCACAAATGATGCTCCTAGAGAACTCGCTGTAAATCCATTAAAACGGCTTTTATACTGGATCGATTATGGACAATATCCCAAAATTGGAAAGGCTTATTTAGATGGATCTAATTGGGTTCCAGTTGTCACCTCTGGAATTAGTAATCCAAGAGATCTAACCGTTGATATGTTAACTCATGATGTTTATTGGGTTGATTCTAAATTGGATATGATTCAAAAGATTTCCTACAATGGAGGAAATCGGCAGATTATTCGTAGAAATTTACCAAATCCAATGGGTATTGCTGTCCATACTGGGGATGTATATTGGGTTGATAGAAATCTCGGCTCCGTTTTTAAAGCTTCAAAGATCGTAGGAAATACAACCCTTCCAACTCGAATCCGTACGAATTTACCCAAACTACGAGATATCGCTATTTTCGATGTGACTAATCAACCGAATGATGATTTAAACCCTTGTTTGCGATTGGGAAATGGAGGATGTGATCAGTTATGCTTCAGTTTTCCAAATGACCAACAACATACATATAATAATAATTTCCGTTGTGAGTGTGCTACTGGTCAACTGACCAACGATCAACGAAGATGTGATACAGTCAATGAATATATTGTGTTTTCAACCCGAACTGAAATTAGAGCAATTAATTTAGATCCACGATCTACTGGTGTTCCATTTAAACCAGTTGTTAACTTAACTAATGTAGTTGGCGTTGACTTTGATTTCGCTGATAACAAATTACTTTTCACACAAATTCGACCATGGGCTAAAATTGCTTGGATGTCCTCATCAAATCCGGGTAGTTCCGAAATTCAAAACATAATCAACAAAGGTATCAATCCAGAAGGTATCGCATATGATTGGACTCAAAAGAAGATCTATTGGACTGATTCTTCTAATAACAGTATTTATGCAATGGGATTAGATGGATCTGATTTAGTAATGATCGCTCGAGTAGAACGACCAAGAGCCATTGTCTTAGATCCGTGTAATGGTACATTATATTTCACTGATTGGGGACGATTTGGTGCTTCCGGAAAGATATACCGTACAACTATGGCGGGATCATTAAAACGAACAATTATCGATCGTGATTTATCTCAACCATCCGGTTTGGCAATTGACTACGATGAACAAATGTTGTACTGGACGGATGCTGTTCGAGAAAAAATTGAAAGATCTGACATGCTTGGAAAGAATCGAGAGGTTCTAATCAGTGCCACGATTTATCCGTTTGCTATAACAGTGTTCCGTAATTATATATATTGGACTGATCTACAACTACGAGGTGTTTATCGAGCTGAAAAGCATACAGGAGCGAATATGATCGAAATGGTCAAACGTCTTGAGGATAGTCCTCGTGATATTCAAGTCTTCTCCACGTCTCGTCAAAAATGCCAAGTTAATCCATGCCATATCAAGAACGGAGGGTGTGCTCAAAGTTGCCATCCAGCACCAAATGGAACCGCCGAATGTAAATGTGATGATAAAACAAAATTAGTTAACGAAGGCCGAATGTGTGTGGCGAAAAATTTGACTTGTGACTCGAGTAAGTTCTATTGTGCCAATGGAAAATGTATCAGTCGAATGTGGGCTTGTGACGGTGAAGACGATTGTGGTGATAACAGTGACGAAGATGTTAATTATTGCAGTAAGCTTTTCTTGATTTAATAAGTTATATAAACCAAATAATTATTTCAAAATTTTGTAGCATATCATTCTTGTTCCCCGAACGAATTCCGTTGCGCTAATGGACGGTGTATTTTCAAATCGTGGCAGTGTGATCATGAAAACGATTGTAAAGACGGTTCTGATGAAGTAGGGTGTAACTATCCCCCATGTGCTAATGGAGAATTTACCTGTGCTAACATGCGTTGTATTCCTCAAGCTCAAGTAAGTGAAAAATAAAAGTTATCTATATTTACTAATCTATACTATTTATACTAGTATTATCAATTTTTTGGACGTTCTTCAGTAAGAGCTTAGGGGACATCCATAAATTACGTCACACGAGTTTTATGATTTTTGACCCCCCGTCCCCGTCCTTGTCACAGTTGGTCACATTTGTGAGACCCACTCCTCCTTAGTGTGACGTCACATATTTTACAATTTTACATCTACAAATAATTATTGAAGTAAAAATGTATTATTAAATTAACATCAATTCAAACATTTCAAGAAATTAACAAAAAAACAAACGATCAATTATATTGATTAAAGATCAAACTTAATCATCTTGAGTCCATGGACTTTGAACCCACTTCTTTAAACTCTTAGACTAAAATAGATTTTGAAATGTGACGTCACAAAATTTAGGACCCCTCCCACCCCCTTGTCACACAATGTCACACTTCGTTGATCCCCTCCCTCCCTCTTAACGTGTGACGTAATTTATGGATGGCCCCTTATGGTATTTATATTTCCACCCCAATAATATTAAACTAACTAATGGTTATTTAGATAAGATAGATTGATAAGTTTTCCTTGTTCTCAAGAGATTTTAGTAAACACTTTTTTTATAATTTGAAAATTTCCAGGTATGCAATGGAGTTAATGACTGCAAAGACAATGTGACTTCAGATGAGACTCATGAGCGTTGTCCCGTTAATACCACATGTCCAGTCCATCATCTCAAATGCGAAAAGACCAACATCTGCGTTGAACCCTATTGGTTATGCGACGGAGATAATGATTGTGGCGATAACAGCGATGAAGATCCCATACACTGTGCCCAACGTACATGTCCTCAAAATAGTTTCAGATGTCCAAACCATCGTTGCATACCAGCAACTTGGTACTGCGACGGAGACGACGACTGTGGTGACGGCGCTGATGAACCTCCAGAATATTGTCGGTCAGAAGGCCGTACATGTTTCGGTGACTTGTTCACATGCGACAATGGTAACTGCGTACCTCGTATTTATATCTGTGACGGAGACAATGATTGTCTTGACAACAGTGACGAAGATAATCGACATCAATGCAGTATGTTCAAATCAAATGCCTTACTTCATATACCATATGTTTAAATAAAATAATTTTTAGATGACAGAAAATGTGATGAAGAAAATGAATTTACTTGCGAGGCTAACAAAGCGTGGGGACGAGCCCAATGTATACCCAAGAAATGGTTGTGTGATGGTGATCCTGATTGTGTGGACGGAGCTGATGAAAACACAACACTTCATAGCTGCCCAAGTCCTCAACCATGTGGAGCAGACCAATTTACTTGTGCTAATGGACGGTGTATCAATAAAGTAAATGCATAGCATTGATAATTTTTTAGCCTTTACTAATTATGTATTTTATTAGGGATGGTTGTGTGATCACGACAACGACTGCGGTGATGGTTCGGATGAAGGCAAAGACTGTGGAACTCAATATAAAACTTGCTCACCACAAGAATTCACTTGCCAGAACTTCAAATGTATTCGATTGCAGTATAGGTGTGATGGCGAAGATGACTGTGGCGATCATTCAGATGAAGTGGGATGCAGTAAGTAAACTTAAAATTTTATAACAACTACTATTTCAATTGTTACGAGACAAATTTTAAATGTTTATTTAAATCATCTCTTTTTCATTTTGAAATATTAATTATTTATAGCTAAACTGGAAAAACGGTCAATTGAATTAGTTATGAGTAAGTACTGAATGTACGTGTTTAGGCTGAAATTGTAACATATTATTGAAGTTTTATTTTGAAATAAAAATTTATTAGGAGATAGAGCCTAGAATAAGTGCATGCATTTAATATGGCATGTAGTACATCTTGGTGTCCTGTTAGATGGTTCAATAAGTCTTTGATCGTAGGTGTTTAGTAGCTAATATTTGTATGACGCTAGTCTAAAGCTATCTAAAATTTATTTATGAAAAAATATGGAGATTATCAGTAATTTACAAGCAACAATTAAAATTGTTCAGTAAGTACAATATCACTTAAGTACTAACGGGATTTTTCGTTATGAGACCCCCCCCGCCAATTGTAATTCCACATGACCTTATATTAAAGTACTTTTCTAACTAGTCAGTGATACGCTTCATTTGTAAAACATTTAAATCTTAATGGATAGAAATCTTAATAGATTCACCAAAAATCTAAAATTTGAATATTTTTCATGAAAAATTAAAAGTTTTCGTCCGTTTGAAAGCTGGAGAAAACCATAACTTTATAAACCGACAAACGGTAAAAAGCTATTGTTATTATAGGTTTGTAAGGACTTTTTGGAATCGCATGCCCTGTGGTTTGTGGTCAATTTGAAACCATGAAAAATTATAAACTAATTACAAGCTCATGGTTACTATCAGAAAATCCCGGTACTTAGGTACTAATAGACCTTGTGCAAACTGCGCGTTACAATAATATGCTTTCAAAATTGTTAGAATTTTTATTTAAGAAAAATATTGGAAAAATAAGACCAGTAATGACCTATAAGATAACGATAAAAATTTAAATTACACTTTACATTTTATCAATATTCAAGTTCTAAGCTACTTCGCTGTAGTTATTAAAACTTTGACCTTTGACTACTCCTACTCTGGCCATTAAATTAAAGCCACCAACTACCATATTTGCTGGACGATAAGACACACCCCAAAATTTATCTACAAATTTTTAGAAAAGTATGATTTGGACGTAAGACGCACAGCCACAATTTAAAAAAAAAATCAAATATTTTAATTCCTTTCTTTACTTTAACTCACCTTATTATTGTTATACATAGGTACCTAATAGATATACTGATCACTCCCACATGTGACTATTAGAAGTTTACTCATGAAATCCTCATAAATAACATCAATAATTGAAATCTGTAAATCCTTTAACTGATGACGACGTCCCTATCGGACTATAAGACGCATCGGACCATAAGACGCACCCCAAAATTTATCTAAAAATTTTTTGAAAAAAGTATGGTTTGGACTGTAAGACGCATCGAACCATAAGACGCACCCTGATTTTAGGTCAAATTTTCAGAATAAAAAAGTTCGTCTTATTGTCCGACAAATACGTTAATTAATTCTTTAGAAAAAGGTACCCTCGTGGTGGGTAGATAAGTCAAGATTACCTTAGCAGAAATCTGTACATCATAGATTTTCAGTTATTAGGTGAATATACTCGTGATTGAATCAACAATTTTGAAAAATTGAAATATGAATTTTTGATAAAATTATATTATAGAAAAGTTCAATTTTCGTTCAGCACTTATTATCTTGTAAATTAAGTTATAATAAACAAAAATACTTTGTCTATTCAGTAGACAATTCTATAAGAACTCTTCAATTAAATCACTTAACTGAAAAGCAGCTCCTTATAGATTTACATTTAAACTATAGAACGGATTTTTTCTCTCAAGTAAGCTAATGGTAGTCAGAGGTATTTTTCTTATGTTTAAGAATATAGACCAAAGACTTTTAGAACCGCTTAGCCTATTTTTTGTTTCCGTTGTTTCCAGCATGAAATCGTATTAATATTTCATTCTTATTAGAATTTGAAGAATTGTTTGATTTTTTCTTTATAGAAAAAGATAATGCTACCTGTACGGAACCCAATCAATTCCAATGTGCTAATGGTCAGTGCATTGCGTCTCGCCTTGTTTGCAACCGTGTTTCTGACTGTTCCGATGATTCCGATGAACCAGCTCATTGCAATGTAGACGAATGTGCCAAAGTGGAAGTCCATCAATGTAACCATAAATGTGTGGATACTCCAACTGGTTATTACTGTGAATGCAACCAAGGGTATAAGTAAGTATGAAAATATAGCATAGTTGTAGTTATTAAAGTTTAAATTATAATTAAACTCTTGGAACCCTACAGGCTCGAAAACTTACTGGCTTATAAGCCTAGCGATACATAAACCCTAACAACTGGTTTACGGGCCTTAGGTCTATTAATTATTTTACGTGCTTTGTAATTTATTATTGTTTATGATAATTTTTGTCGCAATTACATTTTTAATCAATTATTATTTTTCACAAAAAATTTCCGGGAAGCTCAGAGTTAAACCACTTGTACAAAAAATCTCAGAATTTAATGATCAAATCTTTTTTTTAGATTGTTGGAAGATGGAAAAGCCTGTGCAGATATTGATGAATGTATCGAACAACCCGGAGCTTGTTCTCAATACTGTTCAAATACTCCTGGTAGTTTTTACTGTAAATGTAACGAACAATTCTACGAAAGACAGTCCGATGAGCAAACGTGCAAAAGAAAAGACCGAATCACTCCTTGGGTGGTTTTCACCAACAAATACTACGTTCGAAACATGTCAACAGATGCTAGCGTTTACAATCTAGTTCACCAAGACTTAATGAATGTTGTCGCCCTCGACTATGACATTCACGATTCAAAAATGTATTTCTGTGATGTGACTGCTAAAACAATATTCCGGTCATCAATAGACAGCACGAACAGTGCCAAGGAACCGGTCATTCGTCACGACTCTCACGGTTTAGAAGGCATCGCTATTGACTGGATCGCTCGAAAACTATACTGGTTAGATCGGCACTCGAAAAATCTTGATGTTGCAGAACTTGATGGCAGCAAACGAAAAACTTTACGCACTGGCATCGCCGATCCACGAGCTTTGGTAGTTCATCCAGGAACCGGTTATTTGTACTATACATCATGGCATTTGCAAGCCTACATCGCGAAAATGGGAATGGACGGATCGAATCACACTCGAATTTTAACATGGGAAGACGATATTGCCTGGCCGAATGCGTTAACAATCGATTACTTTACCGACAAAATTTATTGGGCTGATGCCCATTTGGATTATATAGCCTTTTCTGATCTTGAAGGCCATCACCGACATATTGTCTTATCAGGAGCTTCGGTACCCCATGTGTTTGCTTTGACTTTGTTCGACGATTTCTTATATTGGACTGATTGGAACTTGAAGGCTATCAGTAAAGCCAATAAATATACTGGAAAAGACTTACAAGTTATTAGAAATACGACGCATAGGCCGTATGATATTCATATTTTCCACCCATTGCGACAACTTCCATACCCGAATCCTTGTGGAGCTAACAACGGTGGTTGTTCCCATTTATGTTTAATTGCTCCTCCACTTGAATCAACATACTTTAACATCGAAGGATATGGCGAAGAAGGGGCTACCAGTTATAAATGTGCTTGTCCCAATCAATTTTATCTTTCAAGAGACGGAAAAACTTGCATCGCTAACTGTACCGAGGGACAACATAGATGTGGTGGAGCCGACGAAAAATGTATCCCCTGGTTTTGGAAGTATGTTATTAAAATTAAGCTTGTAAATATGGGTGTTATTAATATATTTTTTTTCTTGTAGATGTGACAGTGAGAAGGACTGTAAAGATGGATCAGATGAACCTTCGACTTGTCCTAAACGACAATGTCGTCCTGGAACGTTCCAATGTGATAACAACAACTGCACTCCTTCAGCCACGATTTGCGATGGAACTGACGATTGTGGAGATGGTTCTGATGAGCGTCATTGCGATCTTCCTTGTCCAGAACTTGAGTTTAAGTGTAAATCGACCGGACGTTGTATTTTGGAAAGTTGGAAATGTGATGGAGATGTCGATTGCAAAGATGGAAGCGATGAGGATAGTAACATGTGCCGTAAGTGTTTCTTTCTTTTTAACATGGATCATCACCATCTCAAACTTTTTTCATTTGGTTTATATGAAATTTTTAATTAATTTAGTCTAGTTAGTCAAAAACAAAATCTATATTTATAACAATAATAAGTTTTCAAGTTCAAGTTTTAGAAGTTCTTTATTTATCTTTTATTAATAGTACAAAAATAGCAAGGTACATATTTTGTTCTTTTTATTAATTTTTCCCGTTCCATTTTGGAACTCTTTAAATTGTTTATGACTTATTTATTTTAATGTTACCTTCTTTTGATTTTTAATCATTTATATATTAGTTTTTCGTGGTAAAATTTGAAAAAAAACCACTAGACCAGTTTTTACTTAAATCTAACTTACAAACTACTGATATTTACATTATGTACAGAGAGAAATATTAGCTTCAAGAGCTATTTGTCTTTTAGGATTAGGATGTTGAGTAGTTTATATTTTATTTTGAAAGGTATATCTTCTGTTTTATCGTACAGTAGGTTTTTTAGAATACTAAGGTGATCAGTTCTTTGAGCATAGAAATTAATTGTTTGTTCTTTGATGTCATTTGTAATTTGTTGTATCTTAAGATTATTATATAGTTCTTTATTAGATATTCCAAGTTCTGTATTACTTATCATCCTAAGAGTTTTAGTTTCTAGTATCTTTATTTTATTTATATTTGATTTAGATGCTCCACTCCAAACCGGTGCTGCATATAATAGTATCGGTTTAATCATACTTTTATAGAGTATTAATTTGTTTTCTAAGCTAAGCTTACTGTTTCTACATATTAATGGTAGGAGTATGCCTTTTATTTTTATTGCTTTTTCTATAATAAGTTTTCTGCTCTTTGAATCCTTATATAATAAAAACGTTACGTGTTACCTGCGCGAGGGAACAAAAACAGAATTATTTTTCTCAGCTGAGATTTTGATCTAATCTAAAAAATGTAAGGTGTTTTGTTAAATACTTTTTATTACCTACATTTTCATATATTTTATACAAAAAAATAAATGCCATTTACATTATAATTTTCCCCAAAAAACATTGTTTGTCCAGGGTAAACTTAAAAACGGCTGGGTCGATTTCAATGAAATTTTCACAAAAATTTATTAAATATTGTAACTTACATTATAGGCTACTTTTTATTTCAAATAGTTTTGTCTGTCTGCCTGTTTGTTCTTGGCAAACTTGAAAACGGCTGGTCCGATTTGGACGAAATTTTAGGTAGTAGAGATAGTAAACATCACAACAAGTGCTGTAAAATACTTTTTATTCCGAAAAAATTTTGATTTTCTGAGCAAAAAAATAAAAACTATAAAAATTGTGCAACGAAAAACATACATCGCCAAACTTGAAAACGCTCAGCGAAGCGGGCGGGGATCCGCTAGTTTAAATTACATACGTTAGATTTTCGAACACAATGAAAGCGCTCCACTGAAAACTAATCAGATTAACAACAGAGACTGGTCTTGACGCAGGTTTTCAGTAAATTCGTAGCCTATATTTTCAAAGTTTGAATGCTGATTTCAATGCTTATATTATTATTATGATTGTTTTAGATAATCGAGCATGTGATCCAGAAACTGAATTTTCGTGTAAAAATGGAAAGTGTATTCCAAAGTTATGGATGTGTGATTTCGATAATGATTGTGGAGATGATTCTGATGAACCAGCGTATATGTGCCGACAAAAGAACTGTACCACCGGTTGGCAACGGTGTCCAGGTCAAGCCAACTATCGTTGCATTCCCAAATGGTTGTTCTGTGATGGAAAAGACGATTGCCGAGACAACAGCGATGAATTGCCTGAAAATTGTCCCAAGTGTAACAAAGAAAACGACTTCCAATGTGCTAACAACAGATGCATTCCAAAGTAAACTTATAGAAAATATTTTAATCATTCCTGTTTAACATGCAAATTTTTTTTCTAGGCAATGGCAGTGTGATTTTGCAGATGACTGTGGTGATGGTTCTGATGAAACCGAAGCCTTGTGTAAAGGACACTATCGAGAATGTTCTGAATCGGAATTCAAATGCGGAAATGGTAAATGTATCTCGTCGCGTTGGCGTTGTGACCACGAAGATGACTGCGGTGATATGAGTGACGAGCAAAATTGTGGAGAGTTTAAATGCAAACCTGGAACCTTCCAATGTAATTCTGGACATTGCATTGCCGCATATTTCCGTTGTGATGGAGACAGAGATTGTCGAGATATGTCCGATGAAATGAATTGTCCTCCAAGATTCCCTGGTGGACGTTACTGCCCTGAGTCAAGGTACATTTTTATTATATACAGCCTTTTTTTACTTCAAATACAAACTAATTTTAATAGAAACTTTTTTCATTGCAAAAGCAACTTTTTTTGTTGCAAAACCAACCTTTTTTAACCGACTTCAAAAAAAGGAGGAATTTCTCAATTCGACTGTATGTTTTTTTTTTGTTTGTTACCTCAGAATTTTCGACTGGGTGAACCGATTTTGATGATTCTTTTTTTTATTTGAAAAATTTGTGCTCCCATTTTAATTTGAAGGAAATCTTTCTCTTCTAAGGGGTTGAAAACTCGATTTTTATAATTCTTTTTTATTTTTTTTTTAGTAGAACATAATTTTAAATTAATCTCATATCAATTTTTTATGAAAAACTCACAAGGGGTTAAAAATTAGGGATGAAATAATAAATTTTTCCTGGCTAACCCGATTTCGATAATTTTTTCCTATTGCGTACATCGTACCTTTAAATTGTTCACATTTTCAAAATCCACCCTCTAAGAATGAAAATAGGGGATAAAATAGTGACATTTAACTGTATCATCAAATTTTGATGATTTTTTTTCTATTGAAAACAGTATTTCACTAAGTTCTTTCATTATTTAAAAGCAAAAAAATTTCAACCCTTAAGAGCAAAAGGGGATGAAGTAGTAACTTTTAACATTTAAACGGTTCTGTCTCATATGAGCAGCGCGTTTAGTAGGTTTACTCATATTTAAAGAAATAAAATCAGTTATCAAACTATAGATTACTAAAAATCGAGAAATAAATAAAAATTATAACAAAATGAAAAACCGACTTCAAAATAAATAAAAAATCTTAAACAATAAATGCACTAAAAAGTAAAAGAAATAATTTCGTATCCTTGCAGTGTCTACGACTTACAAATTATTAGGATGATATAATGTACACCTATTGTTATTTTTGGAGTTGGTGTCAGCCAAAGAAATAAATATTAATGTTCATTTGTAAAAAGGTTTAATTTGTTATTGGTAGTCACTTAGTGGCGTGGTGGACTAGATTGTTGCCTGGGTTCGAATCCCAATAAAACCCTATGATGTTTTTTCTGAGTTTTCGGATTCGACGATCGCTAATAACCATAGTAGTTGATGCGACCTTAAATAAACCAACAACAAAAAAAAGTTATTGGTATTTTGTACTTTAAAGGTCACTAGGTATTGTCACAGTACTAGTATATTGTATGAAAGTTCATTTGAAAAATAAATTTCTCAAGGTATTCTCGTTTATTGCTAAGTACCAATCGTATTTCCTTGGCTGACACCAACTCTAAAAATAACAATAGTTGTACATTATATCATCCTAATAATAAGTACGTTGTAGACACTGCAACGATACGCAATTTTTTCTTTACTTTTAGTGCATTTTTTGTTTAAGAGTTTTTATTTATTTTAAAGTCTATTTTGTTTGAATTTTATTTATTATTTCAAATAATTATTTTCGTTTGAAGTTATTTGAAATGAAAAAATAGTTGCTTTTGAAATGAAAAAGGTTGTATTTGATGTTAAAAAACAATGCAAGTCGTTATTTAATTGTAATTTTTGATTGTTTTAGATTTGAATGTAATAACCATCTTTGCGTGAGCCAATCTGATTTATGTGATGGAACTGATGATTGCGGTGATAACTCAGATGAAGCTCCGTCTCTTTGCACTAACTTCAACTGTGACTCGTTAAGACGATTCCAATGTGCCAACCATCGTTGTGTTGCCAAATATCAAATGTGTGACGGTATCGATAACTGTGGCGATGGAAGTGACGAAAACAATATGACCTTATGTGGAATCCACAAACCATGCAACGCCCTCACAGAATACCAATGTGCGAATAAAAAATGTATTGATAAAGCCCAAGTGTGCGATTTTGCCGATGATTGTGGCGATAGTTCCGATGAACTAGGATGTCATCACACCAAGACATGTTCAGATACCAGCAAAGGGGTTTGTGAACATCACTGCATGAACTTAACAGATGGAGGCTACATTTGCGCTTGTTACAATGGATTTATTATATCACCAACAAATCGTAAAAAATGTGAAGACGTCGACGAATGTGCCACTGGAACCCACCACTGTTCTCATATTTGTACAAATCTAAACGGAACATACAGCTGTTCGTGTCGTCCAGGATTTACTCTTTCCGATGGAGTTTCTGGAGAGTGTAAAGCAGATAAGAACGAGCTAGTTTTAGTATTTGCTAATGGTCCTGAAATACGATCTTACGACATGGTTAAACGAGAAGAAATCAATGTTATTCAAGAGGAAAAACGTATCGAGGCAGTTGATTACAATCCAAATTCTGAGATGATATTCTGGGCGGATAGTTACGACAAAACCATAAAACGATCGTTTATGATCAACGCCCAAAATGGAGAAGCAAAAGTAGGATACGCCCAAGATTTAAATATGAAAGGAAATTCTAAACCGACAGCGATAGCAATTGATTGGGTTTCTGACAATCTTTATTGGGCCGAAACAGATCGATCAGGTGCCAAACCAAAAGGTAGAATAATGGTAGCGAAAACGGATGGTCGATACCGGCGAGCCATTGCAAATCTTGGCTTGGAGTCTCCAACAAGCGTCGTGGTGGACCCTGAAAAGGGTAACATGTTCTGGTCAGATGCTGGAAACTCGCCGAAAATTGAAGTTGCTTGGATGGATGGGTCGAAACGACGGCCGTTAATCACTGAAAATATTCGACATCCAACTGGTCTCTCAGTAGACTATGCTATGGATCATTCATTGTTCTGGGTCGATACCAAACTTAATACAATCGAAACAATGCGTCAGGATGGATCTAATCGTCGAATCGTTCTAAAAGGAGATATTTTGAAACATCCAATATCTCTGGATGTGTTTGAATCGAATCTATTTTGGATGACTAAAGATACGGGAGAACTGATCAGACAAGATAAATTTGGACGAGGTGTTCCTGTTACAATTGTCAAGGACTTAGTGAATCCATCAGGCGTTAAAGGTAAATATATATGATCTTAATGACTTTTTTTTAACTAACATGATTTTGGTTGTTTAGTGTTCCATGAGTTGAGGTATAATAGATCGATTGTGGATCCCTGCAAATCTGGAACCCCGTGTTCTCATTTATGTCTGCTCGTTCCAAATGGTAAACGTTGTGCATGTCCAGACTATCCTTTTGCCACCCACAACCCATCGCCCACCGCTGAGTTGATTTGCGATGCAGCTGCGGAACGACCGCGGCCATTACCACAAATATGTCCCTGTGAAAACGGAGGAATTTGTCGGGATCAAGGAGAGGGTGAACTAAAATGTGATTGTCTTGAAGATTTCCAGGGTAGCCATTGCGAAATTAGTTTAGCTAGAGCGACATCAGCTGCAAGTTCCCGAACAGCGGCCATATTAGTTCCTATTATTGTTATAGCGCTCGTTTTAGTAGCAGCTGGTGCCGTTTGGTTTGTTCTTCGAAAGCGACCATTGTACGTTGAATACTTGGTGTTGTTTTATATTGTTATAACTAATGATATTTTGTTGTTTTAGTGCAACTGGTCTTAGTAGTTTGGCTAGTTCACAGAGTGTTTCCTTCAGACAGGGTACGAATGTTGAATTTGGAGGATCATTTGCTGGAAGTGCTGGAGGTATGGAGCCGATGGATGCTGCTTTTAATATGGATCAAATAGCGAACAAACCTAGAGATTTTTCAAACCCCATGTACGACGCTGTACAGAACAGCACAGATCCGAGTATAGGAAATGGAAGTTCAGGTATGGTATTTTTGAATTAAGTTAATTAAGATGTTTTCGAATTTCGTACACAAACTTGTTTAACAAACGATTTTATATATTATTTTACCGGACAAATCCGATTTTAGAATTAATTAGTGTTCCCTAGCCCAAACAAGTTCTTCTTAGATATGATAAGAAAAACAAGTTTTGCCTTTAGCAGTAATGCAATAAATCTAATGTTTTAAATTTGCTTTATCTTACAAACGATCGCTGATGCACCGTGGCATATAACCATAACGACACGCTGCACAAGGATTAGAACATAATATGTCCTATCCAAAATATGGTGAAGCATGTAGCATACAAATCCGCTAATGCGTCCACTTCTAAATTGCCGTACAAGTTAAAATACTGAAGTCAAAAAGAATTCCAAATGAGCTGAGAAAAAATTGAAGGTCTTGGGAACTTCAGAATATCCCATTAGTAGAGGATTCTGTTGTTTCCCGAACGCCAAAATTATATTCTTCATTTTCGATTTATTTTAGCGATATCTATAAGAGTCTGTCGTCAAATCTTGGCGCCCAAGAAATAGCAGACTTGCCCATTAGCATATAATTTAAAAAAAACTGATTTCTAATTTGTTAAATAAAAAAAAAAATGGTGACTCAAAATAAATTAGCGGATCACATTTTTGTACATTTTTAAGATTTTTAACGTCTATAATAATGAAAAGGAAATATCAGTCTATTACTTAATGCAGCGGTCGGGGAACTGGGGTAAATTACCCCAAATGGGGTAAAAATGAAATTTTTGGGGGTAGTAAGGACAATTTTTGGTATTTCCGAAGACTTAATTCAAATTGTTATTACATCAAAAGGCCCTAATTTTGAAATTATTGTATCAAACATGAAGCAAGAGCATTTATCCAAAATTTTCATTCAATTAATTTTTGTTTGTTCCAATATGAGAATTTTATTTTGTTTGTCTATTACATACTTACGACTTTCATGTAAGTTTTTTTTCGGGTAAATTAATTCAATAAATAATTTATAATTTAAATTTACATTTTAATTGATTGTCTCCTTTTCAAAATTAGAGGGGTAATATCGACTTACGCAAAAATATTTTGGGGTAATGGCAAAAAAAGTTCCTCGACCGCAGGCTTAATTAGTGCCTAATTCACCGGTGATAGATTCATCACTAGTGGCCTATACTAAACGTTGTTGTACTAGTTATATGACACTTTGATATTGCTTGCTCTCAACTAGGTATGTTAATATCGTGGCTAATATCCTTCCTCCCCTAAAAGTTTTTGAATGTAAACGTTATATACAGTTTAAGAAAAATAGAATGGCCACAAAGGCACAAAGTTTTTTTTTTATATCTTTTAAGGTTTCCTTCTATTCTGTAAGCTCTTAAAGAATGCACATTTCAATACATACTGACGAAGTTCAAATGCTTAGCGTAATTTTTTAGCTAACGGGGAAAAATAGTTAGCTTATAAGAGGTAACTTATTAAGGGGTAGCAAAATTTGAATAGATTAATTGCGACAAGTTTGTAAACCCACCACTGATCAGAAACTAGATAATGCTTTATAGTTCTAAAGCATTGTTTCTTATGATCATGCAGTCATGAATCCAATTAGCAGAAAAAATGATTTCAACTACAGTAGATCGTTATATCCTATGCTAAACTGATTTGCTCATATAGTAACTTATGAAAAACTAGTTTAGCATGCAAATATGGTAATATATACAACACAAACTAGAAGTTAGATCAGGGGTCGGCAACTTTTTTTGACTGCTGGTCAAAATCAACTAATATTTGAGTATTAAAAACACGTTTGGGTCAATAGTATTTTCATTTTAAGTTTTTCAGTGAATAAGAGGGTACCAGGCGTTTTGATCTCCGGACAAAATATCCCCGACAAAATATCCCCATGACAAAAATATTTGCGATAAAATATTTCATGCAATTTTTTGAGCTCAATTGCTTAGATTTTATATTTAATAATTTTTGGTAAAAACGTGTTAAATTGACCCCCATGTGTTCGTGTTAAATCCGCAAAAACTGTGTTAATTAATACCAAAGGGGTTCAGGGAGTTCCCCTGGCGGAGGTTTGGGGGAGGAGCCTCCATCAAAAGAAATTATAATCATTGTTCGTTTACCCGATTTTCATTCATTGCAGTTATTCTATGAGGACTTTTTGTTTGAGGATATTTTGGCCGGGGATCAAAACGCATGGAACCAATAAAAGATACATAATAAATTATATCAAGAAAATAATTACAACACACTTAAATTTTTTTTTTATATTTATTTATTTATTTTATACCTATATTATTATACTTTAGTGGAACTAAAGTGAGTCACTTATAATTATCAAACGGGTCACTTGGTGACCCGCGGGTTCTAGGTTGCCGACTACTGAGTTAGATTCTACTAAAAAGTTCTAACGCATTGTTTCTTATATGACTGAGATTTTTATTTTCTAAAAACAATTTTTTATTTTTTTAGCTATATATGAAGTTCCAGCTGATGTACCAAAAATAAAAGCTGGTGATACTTTTACGGAACCACCCAGCGCTGTATTGGCGCCGAGTTCCATAACACATCGAAACGCACCAACGGCACATGTTCGTCATCGTGAGCTAGAGCCAGCCTCCGACACCGGCAAAGACACCCAACAACTAGTTGAAGAAGATTGTTGATACTGGTGACGCCCAAACAGTGGCGTTAACATATCACAGTCATGTTACTTGTTATAATACACGCACATCCGATTATTTTCTTTTTAAGTAGGTGATCCAATTTTTTTTTATGTGAACCAACAACAAAATTCATAACTAGATTAATAAATCACCTAAAAATGTGATAAAATTGTGTGTACATTGATTATTTTACGATTAAAATATTACTTCTTTAAGTCCAATAAGTTATACTTTTTAAAATAGCGACTGAATAATATTTTAAATTAAAAGAAAAAAAAATCGATTTGAACTCATTTTTATGTCAATGATAAAGAAAAATATTTCTTTTAGTTAATTATTATTAAAAATAATACACTAATTTATTGTGTAACAATAAGACGATATTAACTGTTAAATTTTTAAAATTGAAAATGTTACATATCTAAATATTAATGGGAATGAATAAGAAATATAGAATCGAACTTCTTTTAATGCACTGAATGTTTGCGAAAAAATGTTAGAAAAAAATTTAATTGAAGACGAATGTGTTAGCAATAAAATAAATCATATTAAAAATATAAACATTATATAACGAAGAGCGAATTTTCAATGTTGCTCTTAAAAATGAATTTTTAGGTATAAATTAAATATGCTGTATAAAATAAAAGAGAAAAATATTTTTCTATTTGGGTGTAGGTTATCAAAATGAGAAAGTGTCTAAAAAAATTTGGTTTACAGTTTTTACATTAACGATGAAAATTATAAAAAAGTATATATATATAGTGTTAGCTTGAAAGAAATCCGTAAGTATAACTTGTAAAAACTGTATATTGTAAACTGTAATAAAACACAAAACTCTATAAATACTAATTATTTACTTTTTCGCGTAATATTTTTCCCATCAAAAATGGTTTTTGTATTTTTCCTTTTCATTTGGATCAATTTTTCAACATCTATATCTGACTCATTTTTTTCCATTTTATATTTGTGTAAATATATGTATTATTTAGTTTTAAAAAATTATTAATTATTATAATAAAAATCTAGATATCCATCTTCAACGTTAAGGAAATGACGAGAAGAAAAAAAATATTTATAAATATTAACATTTATGATATTATATAGCGGAAGATTGATTTTAATTGTATTCAATTGTGCCAATTTGGATGTCTAAGGCTACGTTCCATTCCGCGTTTTCAATGATTGCGATCATTGTCGTTCTTTTATTTGGTATTCCACTTATTTTGAGAAGTTTGAAAAGGGTTTAAGTAGAATTTAAGAAGGGTTGCGCAATCGCAAACAAAAGTAATGACGCCATTGATGACGTTCTCGATTAACCCTACGACCGTGGTTAGTGCTTAAACAACATTTCTTAACCGGTTTTTTAAATGTTGCTATTCCTTAGTCGAACGTAGCCTAAATATCATAAATTTATTTTAATATTTGCGTATAAAGTTTAAACTTATTAAAAATTATTCCTAACGGCCGTTTGGCAGACAATAAAAAAAAAACAAGTGGTGGCCTATGGAACAAATTTAACTTTGTAAAAGATTATTAAAATCAGTCTAATGTTATCCTTGATTCACTCATTATCTTCATTTACATTTTCTTAGCAAACTCAAAAAAAAAAGAATAAAATTGAAATTGAAAAAAATTTAGTTTCAATTCACTTGACAATAAAAGTTCTGAAAGAAGTTCAGTTCAAAATTAAATATCAACAATTAATATCATAAGCAACTTCAGTATTTCATTGAGTAATGAATAATTAGTTATTATTAATAGCTCTCGTGTAATTTAAAAATCATATCCATTTCCAGTATAAAATGATGATTTTATATTGAAGAAGAAATAAGAAAATTACACCGACACCGTCCAATAATGCTAGTTTATAAATACATTCCAGCAAGTAAATAATTTTTCATATAATGTTTTTTTTTTATTTAATATAATTTTGTTTAACTTTTAAATCAAATTCTTTAAATTGTTGAGTTGAAAAAATTGTAAATGCAATTCTTTATTTTATACTTATTAAAATGTTATTGATATAAATTATTTTTAAAAAGAAATGTTTCTGTAATATTGTTTGTTTATTAATTAGATATGAAATAAAATTTTATACATATAATTTTGGTGCTGAAATATTTTTAAAAAATAATTACATTGATATAATATATTTTTTTCGTTTTCTTTTTTCTTTTATACATTTTGTATCAATTACTTATAATCTTGAACTGAAACCAAGATGTGAATATTTGTAAAGGTGGTGCGTAGCATTTCGTACAAAATTCATTTTTTTTTCTCTTATATAAAACAGTTAATTTTTTTATCTATCACTACGCTCTGCATACTATTGTTTTGTACAGATATAATATTCTAATAAGTACTTCTGGGAACAAATACATATGTGTATGATTTACAGTAAATAAAATTATTACGGTTTGTTTATAGTTTAAGCTTTTTATTGAACTAATAAAACCTTCAAATTTTCAAAACTTTACATCCAGTTTACAAGACATTTATTATAGTTTCGTATCAAAAAAATTGTAAGAATAGGGAGATTATAAAACTTCATATACCTATGCAGTCAAACTGAGTGAGTGCGAGAACTGGGTAACCGAGAACGCTCTATGAATACTATGAATGAAAAACAAAAATATCTATATAAAAAATTGGTTGTCTGTAAAGTCGGTTTACGGACGATAGTTTTACGTGATAACGTCATAAAGAAACATTGGTGAAAAATTGCATACTTTTAATTCATAAATTGAGTTATTATCACTGAATTATCATTATTTTATATAATACAAAGGAGTTAATTAAAAATTAACAATTTTTTCAAAATGAAAATATCAGACTGAAAATTATGAACGAAATCAATTAAATCTTATTACGTAAATTGTAGAAAAAAAAACACAAAACACGTTGTCTAGGATTCAACAATTATTGAATAAGAGGCATAGTTTATTGTAGAAGTTCTCGAAGAAGCTCGCGTGGCGGCGTTCTCTAGCGCAGAAGCGAGTAGCAGAACTCTATCGTACCTCTCTATCGCTTGTATCGCATTCTCGCTTACACGCACAGGCTCAAACGGAACGTGACACTTTTTCGTACAGGCTGCCGATGTTCATCAATTTAAAAGACGTTATCACGTCAAACAAGTCATTTTCCACTCGTGAACCTCTATAACTGAGACTGTGACATGCCTGTACCTCTATAAGTGACAGTCGAGTTTAGTTAACAACTGCCATTTATAAATCATTCTAAATTTTTCCTGAAACGATGAATTGTTTTTGTCTCGTATTCTATTCGAACTACAGTTCATAAATCAATATTATCGTAAGATTTTTATTTTGTTTCTCTTTTAAAAACAATTGTCATATAAATACAATAACTACATGTCTCATTTGTTGCAATTTTTATAAACCTTTATGAGTGAAAGAAAACCCTCCTGTACCTCTATGAGCTAGATATTTAGGTGAATGAAAATCCTCCCTCTATAAGAAAACAATAGATCGCGTCCCTCAAAATCTCGCTTTCCAAGGGTTCGACGATAGTACGAAATAAAACCAGTCAAATCAAAGATTTTATTGTTTTTTTGGTTGGCATAAGAAGCAAATAATCTTAATTGACTAAAATCGGCAAAAACGTTCATAACGCTATTTAAAATATTTACTAAAACGTATGACCATTCGTTTTAAAATTGAAGCCCCGGATTTTCTTTTTAAATTTTGCTAGAAGGAGAAGTATAGCAGTTATACTCTCGTAGCCCACGTGTGCTACTAATTTATTTAGCTATGTATATCTATACTTAGGTAGCTACTGTTGAATTTTTGAAATTATAGATGAAGTCAAGTTCCGCTATATTGTGACTTCATAATTATCACAGACCAGAAAAGGTACAATTTAGTTAGCAGTACGTTAATTTATGGCATTTACCCACTAATTACCTCTCGTACGTCCTGGAACCTCAAACACCCATCAAATCGACATCCCAGGAGATACCTATAATTTTATATGCGGCCCGCGGAGTTATGATACTTTTCTTAACTGGCCCCGAGATCATTTGGGTTGGTCACTCCTGCGTTAGATGAAACTGACGCCCCATGAAACTTCATTTAGATTGTAGTTGACGTCCCATGAAAAAGATACCACGACTACTAAAGATCATGTCGAATGATCTAACGGAGCATTCAAGTCGACTAATAATCTCCGATGATAAAAGAGGAGTGAACTCTAATGTCCCATCACGTGTAGCTTCAAATACACCTCACACCACCGATCAATTCATAATATTATCAATAAGCTATGCTGTAAATCAGAAAATGATGTAATTACATAATAAATCGACTCTTCTACGCAATAATGCTTTTTCCCGTAAAATGGTCGTTTATTTACTAATTATATTATTTAAGATCTTCGAGAAAACTCCATGTTGGAAGATTTTCGGCGATACAATGTGCATCGTTCAGCACAAGCCACGACGCCAACTGATGGCCTTTTAAGTTTCATTTTTATTCGCTTCATTTCTTTTATATATAGGTAAAACTGCTTTCTAAATCCTTCATAGGCTGTTATTGTTTGTATAACTTTACATTAAAACTAAAAGAATCAAATTTATTACTGTTTATTAAACAAACAAAAAAAACAATAGAAATATATACATAATACATTATTATTTTTAATATTATTATTAACTTAATCTTTTAATAAAAATAATTATTATTTTTTGCAACACTAAAGTAACTATGAACATTTCCTATCAGTTACTTCAATAACACCTTTTTCATCATTGTGAATCATTTTGTGTTTTAAAAGTTGCCTATACCTGATGTTTTTCTGCCATAAGTTACATACATAACTTAAGATGACAATTACTAAATATGTGATAATGATGTAATAGAGTAAATTTACTTCTTTTCATATTTACTACAAACATCGCAAGAGAACGGATTTTCACCAGTATGAGTCCTTTTATGGGAAATTAATTGACTTGATTGAAGAAATGAGTTAGGTACCTTAAACAAATTAAGTTTTAAATTTTTTCTAACATAAATGTAACTATCAAATAACTTCTTACCATGAGCATCGGAACTTTGCGGTTTTTCACTAGCATGAGTCTTTTTATGTTTAGTTAATATACTTGATTGATTAAATGATTTACCTTAAAAAATTAAGTTAAATTTTTTGTAACACAAATGTAATTATCAAATTAATTTTTACCACAAATATCGCAACTATACGGTTTTTCACCAGTATGAGTCCTCTTATGTAAAATTAAGTAGCTTGATACAGTAAATGATTTACCTTAAAAAAAGTAAAATGTTTTTTAACAAAAATGTAATAATTGTTATATATGATCATAGAAACAATAAAAAAATATAGTTATTAAAACAGTAGAGTAATTATTATCATTATATTTTAAAAAAATGATTTTATTTATTTAAAGTCGCTTTAACATTAGTGGTCATTAGCAGCTATTATATTAAAAATATAAAACTATATTAAAATTGTCAAATGTAAAACAGAACTAATATTAAATGAACCAATAAAAGACAGAACATTATCAAATAATTTCTTACCACAAACATCGCAACTATACGGGTATTCACCAGTATGGGTCCTTTTATGTTTAGTTAATGTACTTGAATGAGGAAATAATTTACCTTAAAAAATTAGATTAATTTATTTCCAATATAAATGTAATTATCACATAAATTTTTACCACAATAATCGCAACTATACGGTTTTTCGCCAGTATGAGTCCTTTTATGTGAAATTAATGTACTTGACTGATTAAATGATTTACCTTCAAAAAATTAAGTTAAATTTTTTCTAACAAAATGTAATTCTCAAATAAATTTATACCACAAACATCGCAACTAAACGGTTTTTCAGCAGTATGAATCCTTTTATGATTAGTTAATGCACCTGATTGATTAAATGATTTACCTTAAAAAAATTAAGTTAAATTTTTACAAACAAAAATGTTATTATCGAATAACTTCTTACCACAAACATCGCAACTATACGGTTTTTCACCAGTATGAGTCCTTTTATGTGAAGTTAGTGCAATTGATTCAGTATATGATTTACCTTAAAAAATTAAGTTAAATTTTTCTAATAAAAATGTAATGATCAAATAATTTTTTACCACAAATATCGCAACTGTACGGTTTTTCGCCAGTATGAGTATTTTTATGATTAGTTAATATACTTGATTGATTAAATGATTTACCTTAAAAAAATTAAGTTTAATTTTTTGTAACACAAATGTAATTATCAAATTAATTTTTACCACAAATATCGCAACTATACGGTTTTTCACCAGTATGAATCCTTTTATGATTAATTAATGTACCTGATTGATTAAATGATTTACCTTAAAAAAAATTAAGTTAAATTTTTCAAACAAAAATGTAATTATCAAATAACTTCTTACCACAAACATCACAACTATACGGTTTTTCGCCAGTATGAGTCATTTTATGTTTAGTTAATGTAAATGAATAAGGAAATGATTTACCTAAAAAAATTAACTTAAACTTTTTCTAACAAAAATGTAATGAGTAAATAATTTTTTACCACAAACATCGCAACTATACGGTTTTTCGCCAGTATGAGTTTTTTTATGTCTAATTAAACAACTTGATACAGGAAATGATTTACCTTAAAAAAATAAGGTAAATTATATCAATATCAAAAATGTAATTATCAAATAAATTTTACCACAAACATCGCAACTATACGGTTTTTCACCAGTATGGGTCGTTTCATGTGAAGTTAATGCAATTGATGCAGTATATAAATTACCTTAAAAAAATTAAGTTAAATTTTTCTCACAAAAATGTAATTGCCAAATAAATTTTTACCATAAACATTGGAACTATGCGGGTTTTCACCATGTTTATTTAACAACTGATTTCTAGGAAATGATTTATCTAGAAAAAAAAAGTTAATTTTAAATTTAAATATTTTCATATCGGCGGTGGTTTTGAGGCTAGATGTTACGGGACCGGTGAGTTTTTATTTTTATTAAATACAGAGTTAAATATAAGGGGTACCCATAAGTAATATCGTCGTTTTCGATACACCATTTTTAAAATAGTCTCCTTCAGTCTGTTAGACAATAAAGCCGTTTTATACGTTTCTTTTGTGTAGCTTCTACCTGCTAGTGGCCTTAAGAGGAGATAAAAAATAGCGGCTACACTACCCCTCTAAAAACAATGAGAGAGACATTCCCGTCGGAACAACATTTGCGGAGCTGTATAGTTTTTCAATACCAAAGAAAGCGATAGAGGCTACAAAGGATATTTGTTAGATGTCAGAAAATGGCAACGATGGTTCAAAAAATTTAAATCTGGTGATTTGTGTTTGGAAAATGAGCCTCAAAGTGGACGACCTGGCGAAGTGGAAAAAGCAGCCGTAAAGTCTACAATCGAAGGTAACCCGATGCTGATCATTAAGAAATTATCGGAAAAGATTGATACATCCTGGTTTAATACTCAGAGGAGATCCTAAAGAAGTCGGGCAAGATTCAAAAAGAACGTGTTTGGGTCCCACATGCATTGACCGACCGCAACATGGCTCAACCGTGCGACCTCATGCTGCAAAATTGATCCATGAAAAACTTCGGGATCTTGGATGGGTCACCCTTTTGCATAATGCATCCTGCATACTCGCCGAATCTCGCACCATCTGATTACCATTTATTTCGTTCTATGGAACATTTTCTAAGAGATCAAAATTTCCAATCTTTGGAAAAGGTAAAAACGGTTCTTTCAGACTATTCTCGGTCAAAAAACGCTAAATTTTACAAGAAGGTCATAGATGATTTGAAAGAAAGGTGACAGAGCGTTATAGATAATATGGGGAATTATTTTGTATAAAATATGTTGAATAAAATGTAAGAAAATATATTCTGAATTTCCTTAAAAAAAACGACATTACTTATGGATACACTTAATATATGTTTTATGTATATTAGATGCATTAGATGTTATATTTATTTTATAACTCAATTTTGTGAGCTTTAGTACGTCGGACGAATCTTATACGATCTCATTTTTACTTGTTTTGGTCAAGATGCTGGAAGAGAGGAAAATTGTTTTTGGAAGTTCTGGGCATTGTGACAGAAACGGCCTAACCCGGTGCATTGCCCCCGAAATCGGGAAATATTTAAATGTTGTCATTTCTTTCTCTTCTTTGAGTCGTCCGCCGTACTAAGAAAAATTCATATGTAGCACTTATTTTCTTAACCGTTAATTGAGTTTTATCATGTATTTACAATAAGGTGACCATACGTCCCGGTTTGGCTGGGACAGTCCCGGATTTTTCTAGAAGCAATATTTGTCCCGGATTCTGTTTTTTTGCCCCGAATTGTCCCAAATTTTTGAAAAGATTCTTATTTTCAATATTTATTTTTAATATATTTAAAACTCGATTTGAAATAGACACACTAACAGCGATATTACTTACTAAAGTTAATTTGAAGAAAATTATACAGAATTTTTTACAATACTTCAAAGCAAAAAAGACCTACTGAAAAAGATCCATAGTTCAGAAAAATATAAAAAGTTTTGTACAAAAAAAAATTTGATTTATTTAAAAAAAAATACTGATTTTTATTATATCCTTAAATATTATTTATGTATAATTTTTATTAAAAAAATCATATTTAAGTTATTTAACTTAACTACCCACCCACCCCTCGCTTCAAGTTCCCGTCCCGGATTTGAAATAAAAAAATATGGTCACCTTAATTTACGTTATTAGCTTATCTTTTTTTTTGTATTAAGTCGCTTTAACATCTCAGGTCATATCACGACTGTCTACACACAGAAAATTTCTGTAGGTCATATAAATCATGTGAATCTTAGATCTTAATTCTTATATCTAGAGAGAGCAAACTGCTGTAACCACCCTAACCACTGCGCCACTAAGTGAGCTTTATTTATTATTATTATAATACTGACACCGCAAAGTTTTACACAAAACCAAATTTCTTACCCATCAAATTCCTATTCCTATGAATTTTAACAGGTCTAAAGTGGAACTTTTTACCTTTTTTCAGATAATAGCCTAACGTTGAAAATGCTTACGATGCTTACCTTCGTTAACTTCAGTTGTCCTAAAAAGTCCCTCGTCAATGTCAATTTCACATTTTATATCTGAATAGTTTTTCCAAGGTAGTTCTTCTCGTTCTTCTTTGAAATCAGCATCAATTGTTGGTAATGTTTCTTTCTCAAATTTGATAACAGCACCGTCTGCAATATCTTCATCTAGTTTCAACGGATCTCTTTCGTTTGCATCAGCATAGGTTTCCCAGTTTTCTTCTTCGAATTTTACTGACATATACAATTTAAATTATTTACAGCAATTGTACAAACCTGGAATACCATTTAAACTAATGAAATTAAAGTTTAAGTATTACCATTTGGTGGCAGAAGAATTTCCTCAACAGTATCATTTTCTATTTTAATATCATAATGATCTGTTGGTAATGGTTTTTGTAGTGGTGCTGGTATTGGTTCATTTTTAATGTTCACTTCATTTCCACAATTTTCTTCTACTTTTATAAAAGCAATGCGGGATACATCAGCCCCATCAGTCATTTCCATATTTTTGCGATTTTTTCCTTCAAAATAACTACATGTATTAAACTGTTCAATTCATTGGGTTCATACCGGTCATACGGCATACCACCCATACCACAACGAACAATATGCTTTTGGGGTGTCTAAAACAGAATTTTGCCCAAATGTACTTTTTTTTAAACCAATTTATTTAAGTCTTTTAAAAAAACAGAAATGATATCACTATACTCGAAGGCATTGCTATCATTGTTACATTGGATCATTTGAGTTCGTATATGCTTATGATGCTTATATACAAGATTGATCATTGAAATTTGAAGAGAGTCTACTTTATAGTTGAAAAGACACCCAAAAACTAATGTTTTAATATCAATAAACGCTAAATTTTAGAAAAAAAGATTTTAAAAAATTTAGTACTTTTAATGATACTTATATTGCTTATATTATATATACAGTTAATTTTTCAGCTTCGAACCTTAAAGCTTATAGCGAGCAAACTAGCCACTTTACGAAAATTAGTAACTGGACATTTTTGTCACTGAAACTTTTTCTTTTTTCTGAAAATTTCAATATTTTACCTGTACAGGTGCGATGCGCACTAATAAACGCAACCCCTCCCGACTGCCAGACAGCCCGTATGATGTCCGGGATAGTGCGAGAGATAACATATATAAAAACTGGCCGACCTAAAATTCTCTCTCGAAAACGTTGCTAGCTCTTAAGCTATTAGGACGTTTCATGGAAAACCCATTAACTAATTTAATAACATCAAAGCACCCACAATTACCAACATAAGCATTGGAAAAGAGCGATTTTAAAAACTGGAAGTAGAATTCCTCAAGCGTTTTCTTAATGAATAGAAATACACAATAACACCTGAATAAATAAAATTCAAAACATAAAAATTCATACCTTGAATAAAAGCAAATTAAATATCTGTCAATATGTTTATATATTTATATTTTTTTAATATACATCGATACATATTCTTAAAAATAAGTTTTGTTTTTTAACAAATAATTATTTCACAATCATAATATATGTTTATATTATCTCACGATTTTTCTACTAAATTTTTATACACATTCATTTATGTAGTTGAATATATTGTTAATAATTAAAATAAAAATGTTCTTTAAACAGAAAAAGCAATTATAAGTGTTATTTAAAGAAGTTCAATGTTACCAAAAAAAAAAAAAAAAGATAGATTGATAAATTTGTGTGTAACTACACCTATAAGTTTTCTAAGTTAAATTTATAAATATTGTATAATATTAATATTATCAAATTTGCTTACTAATTTTTATAACAGGGGGAAACCTTCTGCGGGACTAAAACCCCCGTTTTTTATTTTAGTAGTTATAGAAAATTGGGACGCAAATAACAAGACGTGATTGTAAAAATTCTCAAGCTCAAAAATAATGGTTCTATTTTGGAAAATTATATTGAAGAAAGATGAAAGTTTAACATTTTTTTTTATACAATTTTTCATATTTTTTCTTTTTTTTTCTCCATATGCTAAATAATTTAAAATGTTTTAGACCCAAAATAAAAAACCTAGATAAAAAAAAATTAAATAAATAATAATTTCTAGGATGATTTAAACACAGCATTCCTCTTATGAATTAATATATAAATATTGAAATATTCATGCTTTGATTTTATAAAAAAAAAATTATATCTGTTATAGGTTGAATTTAATTTTTTATGAAATGTTCGTCTAAATTTTTTTCCAATAATTTAAAAATCGATCTACTAATATAATATGATAGATAACTATATGAAATAATTAATTTAATGTTTTTTTTTTACAAAATCATATAAATAAAATATTTTTAACATTTAAAAATTCATTTTTTTTTTAATTCTTTTTTCATTTTTCGATTTTTTCTTTTGTAATCTTTTTGAGTTTTCATTTTAAAAAAATAGGGATGTTCTTCCTTAAAATATTTTCATCAAATATATTTTATCGAAGAGAAAATATATTCAAGTCCAAATATCCGTATTTTAATTTCGATTACTTAATTTGTTATTGTTTCAAAAATATTAGTTTAATATTTTTTTTTATACTTTTTCATAAAGTTCTTCATTGACTTTTCAAAGATTTTAAAAATTTAAATACATTATTAGTTTCTTTGAGTTGATTTTGGAATGTTATTCATTCAAATACTGAAATAACATAGCAAAAATTATTTTTCAAAATTTTTTTTTATCAACTCGTAAGCTTTATACCTCCCTGATAAAGCATTTTGCATGCTTTATTACAATTCAAATTGAAAAACGCACATATAAAGTTTATATGGACGTGCGTAAGTAATAGCTACTTTAAAAAATTTAAAACTTTCGTTATAAAACATTGAAGAGTTAATTAAATTGTATAATTCACAAGATGTTTATTTCATTTCAAATAAGAGTAATCATTTTCAAAGATAATAATTAATATTGTGTTATGATTTTATTACTCTTTATTAACCCACTTTAGCACATATAGTACCACTTACTCTATAAGTTTATATTATTTTGAGTCAGAAATTTGAAAAAAGTTTCACAAGACCACACTTAACTTCGTATTATTTGTATGCATCAAGCTCAAAATGTTTTACAATCGCTCAAAATTTTACTAAAACTACTTTTACTACATTTTCAACACGATGTATATCAATATAATGCAGCCAAACGATGCCCTTTAGATAATTTTTTTCAATGACTACTCCAAACAGCATAAACCCATAGAAGAAAGTAGTCGTACTAAAGTAAATATCATGGATATTATTTTTGATATATATAATAAATATTTATATATCAGGTTTTTTTAATATAAAAAACTGTTGTTTAAATATTTTTTTTCATATTTTTTTTAGTTTATTTTTTTCAATATAGAAATATTAATATAAAGTACAAACATAATATAAAATAAATGAAATGAAAATGGCTATAGTTTCATAGTTATATTTACAGACCTAAATCTATTTGTTTATTTTTTTAATTTTTTTTACATGTTATATATAATAATATATCTTTATCAGATTTATAATTCATATTTTGCACAATAGGCTACTAAAATATTCATTTTTGATGGTTATAATATGACCTGAATATAAGTTATAAAGACAAATTTTTAAATTTAAATAATATCGATCACAAAAAATCACAAAATTCACTGTTTTAATATGTGAAACTTCTTTCTGTATTTATTTTCATGCTGTTACATGCATGTAGGAAATGAAATACCAAAATTTCGGAATCCTATAAGCATGAAATAAGATACTATGAGGCTAATTTCACGCATAATTTAAACGGAGTCCCGCAAGACTGAGAAATAAATGAAAAACATGCATTTTATTTTTCTTTTATGATACTATAATATTAGACTTTTAATTTTAAAAACCGTGTGAGATCTCGTCAATCCCTAGATCCCAAGAGATTTAAGTTTTTCAGTCCCGCGAGATCTTGCTAAAGATCATAAAAGACAATAGTTCTAAAGTGATAAACAAAATCGAAACAATTAAATAGATAAATATTACAATAAAAATTTCATTTGTCATATTATAACTTTCAAAACTCCCTTAATAAATTCAAAAAACCATTAAGCCTTCCAAGAGATAATAGTAGATTTTTTCAGCCCAATTGGCATTTTTCATTTAATATTTTTTTTTTAAATTTGTATATATCACATTTATTCCAATGCTATTTCATTTGTAACAATAGGAATTATTAAAGAAAAACTATTTATTTATTTTTTGAAAGCACTATATAAAATAATAAACGAGAAACCTAATATTGAACCAAAAAAATTATTAGCATTAAATTCATTTTTTTGTTGTGTATTCACAATTATTAATATAATTATTAAAAACGAAGGAAATCGTTGGTTACAGCCAACGAATTAAGTTATCATGCCTTTCCGATGTTTCTTTTTGTGACAATTCAAGTACCTTTTTTTAATTTTATTAGTATATGCTATATTTTTAAAATGATAATACAAAATTGAATAATTATATTAGTTTAAATGAGAATATTTTAATCAAATTTTACATTGTTAAAAATTAGTTTTTCACAATAGTTAAAGAATTTCAGTCTAAGATTTGATGTCAACTATAGTTTATTCACCTCAAAAATGATCTAATGATTTAAATATTCATATTGATATATCAATCAGTCAACTTTTAAGGTGAAATAACTATAGGTTTAAAAGAACATTTCTATCATTTTTAGTTTTAAATTACATAACAAAAGCAAGTTCTTTCTTTTAAAACGAAAGTGTTGTAAAGAGTATAAGGCAATTATCATTTGACGTTATTTTTTCATTCATTGCAAAATTGAATAACTTCAGCATCATTTTTCTTGTTTCGAAGAGCACAATTAAATAGAAGATACTAAAAGAATATTTAGTACCTACCAGAATAGAATCTACTTAAGAAGGTTATATTGAAAATATGAGCTTTCAAAATACTCCTTCTTATACTCTTAGCAACACTAAGAGAACGTCCATACTACGTAATCCGTTCAGGCTGGGAAGGAGGTCTTCAAAATAACACGCTAGGTCACAGGGGCGAAGGGGTAGATTTTCGTCACGTAGTCAATATCTTCTAGGGAAATCTCAGACTTTTTTGAGCTATATTCAAATTATGACAAATATTTATGAATTACTACGTGAAAACTAGAGGAGGTAGATCTTGCCATATACTACGGATAGTCACTGAAGGGGGGGGGGGTAATTTGTGAAAAATATGTCACATAGTATGGGTACGTTCTCTAACACCTTTGATATAATATCTGTACATACTTACATTTTGTTTCTTATATATAGAAAACTTTAATCATTAGCGATGTACTGTACTTTTCTTGTTTCATAAGTTACCTTTAATACAACCAACAACAAAAAATAAAAATTGTATCTCAAAATATAATTTACTTTCTTTAAGGTATATAAATATTTCGTTTGATTATAATGTATTAAATATTATTGAATTAAAAAATTTCATTTGAAGTCTCTTAATGAGATTTTATACAATTCGTAACTTTATTATTTTACAGGGGAAGATTTTGATGTTACCTGTTCATATTCCTGATCATGAGAACTTGTTGGATTTTTAAGTCTACTTGCAACTTAAATCTGGGCAGATAGAGTGCTGGTGAAGGTGTCGAATAGTTCTATCGCTTTTCAAAGGTTCGAATACCGGCATGCAAATTTTTTAATTAATTTTTAAAGTTTTCAATTATTTAGTTATTCAAAAATTTTTTTCTGAATAATGATAAAAGTATCTGACTTCTTCACCAGTACGCTATGACAGTGACGTAGCGAGTATTACTGGCGTCTAAAATATTCGTTGCCCCTTTGCCTATCGGCAAAACATTTAAAATCTCAAGAAATTAACAAAGAAGTCATTTTTCTCAGTTCAGTGACCATAATTGAATTTTTAAAAAATGTATTATTAATGCCCAATTTAAAAAAAAATCCCTGAGTTTCTCCTACCATTAGTAAGGTATTTTTATAGTTTTTTTTTCGACCTATGAAGACGCTTTTCCTTAATGAAGAGTTACGCTTACATTTTTAACAAATTTTATATGAATGAAATGATTGTTGGTTAGCACCGATTGTATAGTCAAATGCCAATTAATAATCTTTGCAGAAACCCATGGACTTTAGATTCTAAATACTTAGTTGATTCTTTTGGTCAGATTTGTATCTTAGTTCAAATTAACTCATAACAAGGATAATTTCTTCCATGATAGCATTGAGTGACTAAGGTACTAGTATAAGATAAATAGTCAAAAATTAAGCAGTAATTAATTAAGTGAAAAAAATTGGACACAAAATTTTATTGTTGTAGGAATAACAATAACAGTGCCTGGGGGTATGATGATCTCCTTGTCCACCCATCACGACGCCACCACAGTATACCGCAAGTTCCTCAACAAATGTAAAGCCCATCAGTTCCATGGTCTTCGGTCAAGAATATGAAAAGACATATTAAAATCTTTTTTTTTTCAAACCTTAATCATAGTTTTGAACAGAAATTGAATCTTTTGTGCAATATGTTTTAATTTTCAATCAATAAAAAAACATCCAAAATTCTCATTATTGTTTTTTTTTTTTTGATCCGACATAATGAATTCTATGCAGTTCTTAAGTTTTTTAATTTGATATCGAAGATTAATCCACATATTCCTACAATCAACTAAATAGTTTTGATAATTTGAGACTATTGCAAATAGTATTGCCGCTAAGATTTCTATTATTTATATCTCGTTATAACGTGGTTAAGTTGGATAAATTGGATTTTTTTTAAATAAAGTTTTCATTTTTATCTATTTAAGTCTTACAAATCAAAACTACCATATAAGCAAATACTCAATTTGAATGGTGGAAGTCTTAACAAAACTAAGTCGCATCTTCGAAGATAAACCTAAAAACCTGAGCAGTTCCTCTTTAACGAAATATAAAATAGTTTTACATATACCTACGACGTTTTTTTTTCAGGTTGACTAACTATGGTAAATAGTAATTAATTAAAATACGAGCTTAGATTTCATTCAGCAAATTTCGCCCAAGAACTTTTGCTTTGAATGGTCACTCTTACTCGCAATCGTTTGATCCGAAAAAATATCAAAAATATGTAAAATCATGAATACCGATTTTAATGAACAAAATCTTATTAAATTTACTATCCCATTTCCAAATTGATTGTGGACACAATTTCTAAAATTACTTCAAAGCATAAACTCTTCTCTATTCTAAATTAACAAAAATTTCACGAAACTTGAAAGATTCATTTATATATTTCAACTTACT
The DNA here is from genome assembly GCA_958496155.1 of Sisyra nigra. NCBI lineage: Eukaryota > Metazoa > Arthropoda > Insecta > Neuroptera > Sisyridae > Sisyra > Sisyra nigra. The sequence goes on along the minus strand of OY292315.1, from coordinate 17,119,975 downwards.
CTTTTAATGTGCTATTTTGCTCACATCCAAGAATTCAATTATGATAGGAGCACAGGTAATAGTACATAGGGGCAACAATTATAACTCGTTAAATTATTTCGTTTCCACTTTATTATCAGGGCTTGATAATAAAGTCGAAATATTTAACAATTTAACGAGAATTTAGTTGTTGCTCTTATGTTCTAGTACCTGTGATTCCTTCGTAATAACTCTGCTAATTTAATATAGAATTTGGAGTTTAAGAAACTTAATTTTAATTTTCTAAACGTTAAATCTCAACAATGAACGACTGCAATGAGACGTTCAATTAAATGAAATGATCCAAAACTTTGAACTATATAAGTATAAAAAATACTTCCCAAAAATAATAGCAATATAACTTTTAATCGACTTTCAGTTCTAAAATAATCTTAATAAATCTAACTCTAAACTATTTAACAAATTAAACCCAGGTATATTCAATCTATATTATAAATGTAAATTGATCAATTGTTTCCTGATATTTTATTTATAAATTGAAAATGTTATTGCACTTTATGTATATAAAAATCTCATAATCATAAAAGTCGAACGAAATTAAATTAATAAATAATATTCAAAACGAAAATATTTATATCAATGTAAAAATATAAAGTGTATCTTGTCTTTAATTCATTATTCTTTTTGGGTACACTCATAATAAATCATAGAAAAAAAAATATTTGAAACTTGCATTTTATTTCAGATACTTGCGCTGGTAAGTTTTAGCCTCAAATTTGATCATTTAAAAATATTGAAAATATAATAAGTTGGATAAAAACGAAGTTTAAACATTAATGTTTTATATTGGAGCTTTACAGAGAGTAAGATCAAGCTCAATGCTCAATCTAAGTTTTTGAAAACCTAGAGCATTTGGTGAAACATTCAAGCATATTAAATTAACAACTTGAAAATCGCCAATTCAATTCTGAATAATACCAAAGTTATGAATACGCCGATTTTCGATAAAAGTAGCATTTTTTTATTTTCACCAAAAATTATTTTAAGACTAAAAATTGAAGCTTAAAACCAGTGGCAAGTATGTGAATGAAAACACATTCAGAAACATCTCAAAAAATTCAACTGTATCTCAATCGCGACACTTAAAAAATTCCATGAAAACCGTTAAAAATGAGACAATTTAATAAGAAATTTATGAAAAATACTGATACAAACCATTGTTTTGATTTGCAGCTTTTTGTCCTAATTCTCGAAGCACAGCGAAAGGATCTCCATTTTTTTCCTCCGACGGTTTGTTAGTGGGAGCACTAGTTCGTAAAACACTAGCATATGTTGTTTCCTTTTGCCGATTTAATAACTCTTCCATTGATTCAGTTTCGCTTGGACTCCACTTGGCAAAGTCAGCATTGATTTGTTGTAAGAGTTGTTGTTGCTTGTTAAAGATTTGTTGCATGTAGTCATTGTTATAGATCACTGGTTGTTGTATCGAGCCATTTAATAACGAACGACAGTCTTCGCTAGAAGTGGGAATATTCAATGCAGCTCTGGCATAACCGGCGAATGCGTTGGAAGATAGAGGCTTTTGAGGTTGCTGTGGCTGTTGTTGTTGTTGTTGAGGTTGTAACTGTAATTGTTGCGGTGGTTGCAGCGACTCAATTCGGGCTTGTTGTAACTGAGATGGATTATGCAACTGTTGAAGTTGCACTGGTGGTGGTAGTGGTTGTTGTTGTTGCTGTTGTTGTTGCATCTGTTGCAACAATTTAAAATGTTCTTGTTTTTCTAAAGTGTCCAACAAACCGGGTTCAGAAGAAACTTGGCTCATTTGACTCTGTCGACGATACAACGGCACACTTTGTTGTGCTGGCGTATTTTGCCAGAGATATAAATTGCTTTCCGCATTAAATCGATTTTGAAGTTGTGAATTGGGCATTTCATTGGGAAAATTTGAACTAGCCGAATTGATTTGTAAATTATTTAACGATATTAATGATAAGGTATCGATTTCCCGATTGGGCAGTTGTTGCATGGGTTTTTGATTCAAATACGGTTGAATTATTGTTAGTTGATTCATCGAGTTTAGTTCGAGTGGCTTTTCTTGATTCCAATTTAGTTGAAGTGGATTCGTATTCAATGAATTTTGTTGGTTCGGTAAAGGAAATAGATTTCGTTCCGGTAAAATCATTTCATTGGGTTTATTCGGTTTGGTTTGCTGCAAGAATTCATGTTGTTTTTTTGCTTGCATCAAAAGATCCATGTATCTATTGGCCGTTTCAATGCCAGCAACATCAATCAAATGACGATACCATTCAACATGTCTTATAGGAGGTTGCAGTAACATATCAGCTAATGTTACATGCTGAGGCAGCAGACTTATCAATTCCAACTCTGAATTATTTAGAAATAAATTTGTTGGGTTGTTCACAAAAGGCAAATTTGGAATTCTTTCTGGGAAATGTACATTGTTCAAAAACTGTATTTCCTTTTCGCTTTCCTTTCGAGCCGGTGGAAATACCGGTTCGATCACTTTATTTTGAGGAGGTAATAACGGAGGCGGTTTTTGTGAACTTTGATTTGAATTTCTAGTATAATTATTTCCAAAAACGTCTCCCGGAACGTAAGTATCAGTCGATATATTGTTGGGACTATTGTTGATATCAGATCTTGAAGGCATAATCTGGTTGAAACTTGGACTGTTTTTAATTTGATTAAAATTGTTGACTAACGGCATACCGCCAGGACTTCGTAAAGAATTCGAAGAATTCGGCCCTCGAACATCCAAATTGTTACTTGGAAGCGGAATTGGTTTTTTGATTTGGCGATTGTTTGCTGTGCTAGAACCAACCGTAGGAGAGGCAACTGGGAAATTTAATGCCCATTGATTGATTTGAGTGTTTGTGTTAGGGAAGGGAATTTGTGGAGGAACTATTGGGTATCGCATTGGGAATGAGGGTGGTCCGGGTTGAGTTGGGAAGTAACCCCATGGTGATGGAATCATTGGGTTACCACTAGCCGATGTGATAGCTGGAGCGACTAAAAATGGGGATGGCATATTGGCTCCGGTTGAAACACCAAGAGGAAAACGAACTGTTCCAGAACAGGTTGGGATGTTCAAACCAACGGACTGCTGCGACATGGGTATTTGATTGTAATGATTCATTGGCATTTTAATGTAAGCCTCTGCTTTAAATTGTCTGGGAACGAATTCAGGAGCTAATGGATTTAACACATACGTCTTCTTCAATTCAACCCCATCGAGTTGGCTTCGTAATAACGACCAAGTAATACCGAATAAACTCTTATTTGTGTTACATATATCAATAAATCGTTCCCATACTTTTCGACAACGACCTATTGAACATAACGCGACGGGATCACCAACGACAGCCACTAAACTTTGAGCTCGAGTAATAGCAGTATTAAGTAATTTCGAATTTGATAAGAACCCATAATTCATTTCATCCTCTGTTGATTTATTTCCAGTGCAAGTTCGCCTGGTTCGAACTGTTGATAAAAATATAGCTCTAAACTGTTTGCCTTGAACATTTAAAACACGTTCAACTGAAATTCCCGCCATTCTTCGCTTTCGTAACTCGGACCGTATACGAAATACTTGATCAGCGTAGGGAGTCATAATTCCAATACTACTATCATCCATTTTACCCCAAGCCTGTGGCCACTTCTTTTGTAATTCACTAACACGTTCAACCACTTCATACACTTCACTATTGTTATAAAACGCGGTGGAATTTTGATCTTGAACATCTTCACCTCTAGTCGTAAAAAATGTTAACGGATAAAATTTTTCATGTCTCGGCTGTTTACCACTTGAAATTAATTTTTGATCATAAAACAACTCAGATGTAAACTGTATGATGGCCTCGTGCGCCCTGTAGTTTTCACAAAGTAGAATTTTACATGGAAATGTAGTCGGATAATGGTCGTATAGTCTTTCAAGAAGCGACACGTGTAGGTTTCTTTCTTTTGCAAAATCACTGAAGAGTTCCGGACTTAACTGCATGTGGTCTCCGGCTAGGACAATGCGAGTGTTGTCGTTGGCAAGTGCTAGCGGCATGATTGCTTCACATTCCATAGCTTGAGCGGCTTCATCTAGTAAAATGTGGGTAAAATGGCCTTTTGGTAGTCCCATTGTTGATAGATACATTGAAATTGATAGAGTTACGACGACGATGCGATGCTTTGTTATATCTTCTACGGTGGGAGTTCGGAAACTTCTTCCTCTTCCGTAAGTCTCAATTAAACAATACTGAAATAAAAAATTACATAAGTTTCACCGTGTTGACAAATAAAATTCAATTTTATAAAATATAAATGAAAATTATAACAAAATAAAAACCCGACTTCAAAATAAATAAAAAATATTAAACAAAAAGTGCACAAAAATGTAAAAAAATAATTGCGTATCCTTGCAGTGTCTACGACTTACAAATTATTAGGATGATATAACGTACAGCTATTGTTATTTTTGGAGTTGGTGTCAGCCAAAGAAATACGACTATATTGGTACTTAGCAATAAACGATAATACCTTATGAAATGTATTTTTCAAATGAACTTTTATACAATGTACAATTACTTACTATGACAATATCTAGCGACCTCTAAACTACAAAATACCAATAACGAATTAAACCTTTTTACAAATGAACATTAATATTTATTTCCTTGGCTGACACCAACTCCAAAAATAACAATAATTGTACATTAAATCATCCCAATAATTTGTAAGCCGTAGACACTGCAAGGATACGAAATTATTTTTACTTTCTTTTACTACTATATAGTAAAGGAAGTAATGTAATCGGGTCAAATTTTCGAATTCGAGCTTTCACCGGAAATACATGTTTTGAGGTCCCCTGAGTCCAAAAAAGTGGTTTTTAGAAACATGTCTGTGTGTGTGTGTGTCTGTATGTGACAGCCATATCGTATCGAAAGCTTTATCCGAATTTCACCAAACTTGGAATCTGGCCTCCATATTATACCTAGCCGCAAAGCTTTTGGTTGAAATCGGTTTACCGAAAGCTCTACTTTTCTCTTGGCGTTTTTGAGCTTTTTTAATTTTTTTCGAAAACGGCTCCAACGATTTTCTTTAAACTTTCTATAGTTCTTAGACTCATTGATGTCTACAAGTTTTAATTGAAACTTTTTCCTGGGAAAATTCGAATAAGGGCGGTTCTGGGGTGAAAGTTGGGAATTCGTATACACATGCAGCCCTATAGGTTGTATGCACATAGTTATGTTTATATGTATAGTTACAAAGTGCTTATATTTCTTTTAACTAACAGCGAGTTTCATAAATGAAAGTAAAAGAAAGTACTGTGACGCCTCGCAGCAGATATTTTTACTTTTTAGTGCATTTTTTGTTTAAGATTTTTTATTTATTTTGAAGTCGGTTTATCATTTTGTTGTAATTTTTATTTATTTCTCGAGTTTTAGTGATCTGAAGTTTGATAACTGATTTTACTTCTTTGAATATGGGTAAACCTACTAAACGCTCTGCTCATATGAGGCAGCGCCGTTAAATGTTAAAAGTTACTACATCATCCCTTTTTTGCCCTTAAGGGTTGAAATTTGTTGCTTTTAAAGTAATGATAGAACTAAATGGAATACTCTTTTCAATAGAAACAAAATCATCAAAATTCGATGTTTCAGTTAAATGTAACTATTTCATCCCCTATTTTCATGCTTAGGGGGTGGATTTTTTTCTTAAAATTGAAATGTGAACAATTTAAAGGTACGATGTACGTAATAGAAACAAAATTATCAAAATCGGGTTAGCCAGGAAAAATGTATATTATTTTATCTCTAATTTTTAACCCTTAGTGAGTGGAGGTTTTTTTTTATAAAAAATGGATGTGAGATTAATTTAAAATTATGTTTTACTAATAAAAAAAAAGAATTATCAAAATTGAGCTTTTCAATAAGAAGTTAATATTTCATCCCTTAGTTTTCAACCCCTTAAAATCGAATAACTTCTTTCGAATTAAAATGGGAACACACGGAAAGCACCAGCTTTAAAACAAAAATCATCAAAATCGGATCACCCAGTCAAAAGTTCTGAGGTAACAAATATTTTAAAAAAATATATAGTCGAATTGAGAACCACCTTTTTTTGAAGTCGGTTAAAAAAAAAATTAAGTAGGTATCTAAATTTTGCTTAATGTTATTGAAAATTAAACGGAAACGCTATTTGCTAGAAAAAATTGACAAAGCTTTTTTTACTTCAGAGGCAACAATTCAATACTTGGCTTGTGTTTAAAGCTACTTGACATGATTTTTAAACTATTTAGTCTAAATTTGACTTGAAATCAAGTCAAACTTGATCATTGTATCATCAACCTAATGAACTTTGGATTCTTGTTTCTGGCTCTTATAAGATACATTTATGTGAAGAGAAAAATTCCAGCATCTTCCAATAACTATTAATAAGAAATATTTGTATGTTTCTAACATGTAGAAAATAGACCAACAACTCAAACATAAGAGAGACGTATTTACACAGTGTGTTGATCGATAAGCCCCTGAAAAGTTTCAGTTTCCATCCGCGTTTAAGAATGATTAAAAAATAAAATCGGAGGGTATTTTAGTCGGAGAGTGCAAATTACATTATTTAAATTTCCCTTCTCCACAACTACTGTGGCCTGGCTAATCATAGCAGTGGCACCTACAGTAAAATGACTCATGGAAACCACCGTCCCCATGCTACTTTTAAAACATTACTTCGGGCTCCTGGTCTCTGCTCTCTATAGGTTTTAATAAAAATTTGATTACCTTTTGAACAATTTTGTTAACAGTAGAAACCCATCGTTTATTGTAATAAATTCGCAACGGCCTCGCTTCTTCATGTCCAGCTTCAACATAGGGATGCAAATAGTCTTTGATATATAAATCAGCTGCACTGTTTGAATGTGTGCAAATCAAAATTTTTGTATCGGGCTGTGATAGTAATTGTTTGATCGCTTGAGCTAATGTATACGTTTTTCCCGTTCCAAACGGTCCGATTATCAATATCGGTGGCAATGGATATGATACAGGCGTTGTTATAGCGACAACAGCTTCTTTTTGTTTTAAATTAAGTTTCGAGTCTAAAATATCCGACCACTGACGCTGCGGTGTCCATGGTATATTCGGCTCTAAATAAGTCTCCGGAAAAATAGCCCGGAAATCAGCTATTTTATCAATGGCATAGTGCCACTCACAGTATGGAATACGATTTAATTGAAATTGAATATCACACAAAAAATCAGTATCTTGTTTTAAGTTTAAATCTTTGACTGTAACGGCGGAAAGTCGTAAATAGATCATATTTTTGCCTTTATCCTCAATCAATGCTTCGTAGACTTTTCGTTTTTCAGCGTGTTTATGGTTGTGTTTTTCAGCTGCTGTTAATAATATGGTGGTGCAATTATTTAGAACTAAACGACCGGCTGATGTGTCTTCGGAGACGTTCTTTCCTAGGGTCATCAAAGCGAAAAGTTCGCCCGAGTGTGAATATTTTGCGGTGCTTGTTGCAATACCATTGGGAGCTAATAAATATTTGTGTGTGATTCTTAGTTTGGTTGTTAGATTATATCGAGCCACTTGTTCGTAACGTGCCATTTCCTCGACGAACAACAACTCATGCATACGTGCTCTGTAATTATTTTTCGTTAACTTTTTTTCATTGATCGTTGAATTTGTTAAAGTAAAAGTATCAGCTCTGGGTGCTGGATATAGACTAAGCAAATCTTGTTCGCCAACAATCACAGATGTTTCCATAACCATAGGGGAAATGGGAGAAGTAAACTCAATAACTTCACTATTTTCAGAGTCCCATCGTTCGGCTGTAAAAAACACAATTTCTTTTTTTATTTCCTTGACCCGGTCAACATCTGTTACAGGAATCACATCGACACACAAGTGTTTAACCAGGACCGGTTCTAATCCCAAATCGAAGACAACCGATTGACGAAACGTTCCATAAATATCAGTCTGAAACCCGACTTTAATGCGATGTTCTAATATACTCCCATTTTCCTCATTGCTTGACGAATTACTTTCACACCATTCCTGATCGGAGTTTAATTCAGCCTCATTCGGTTTACCAGTTTTTGTTTTTTTCTGATTAGCAACTCCAAGGATAATTTGTTTTAACACGAAATGATTTCTATGTGCATCTTGCAATAATGCCACGGCGTGTAAAGGTTTTCGAGTTTTTAAAGTAAATATCCATTCTCGTTTACTTGTTTTAGACGAGACTGATGTAGCTAATTCAGCTGAACATGAATCTTCCACATAGTCTAATTTTTCTTTCATGATCTTATCAGGACTCGCTGATTGAACCCATTTATCTAACAGTTGTTCAGTGTATGATTTCCCATATAACTCTTTTTCACAAGCTCGTTGTAATTTCATTCGTCTATATTCAAATCGTTCACGCCATTCGGTTAATTCCTCAGGTCCATGAGCCTCGACACATTGAGCTCCGTATTTACAAGTCGCTCCATCAGAAAAACTTTCACATAAAGTATACGAGTCAGCTTTAAAGCCTCTTGGTGGTAGTCTCCATTTCCAATCTCGTCCTTCATCTGACATTATAACAGACTGATGACTGTCTGATTGACAATGTATTCTAAGTTCAGATCTATCCGAAAACGTTAAGCCACAATATGAACAAGAAACAAATTCTGCATTGGCAATTTGATGATCACTTTGATTACTTTTAATGGATTTATCGGATTTCATATTTTCTTCTATGTTACGGTTTTTCTGATTATTGTCTTTGTTGTGACCAGTTAGAGCCTCGAAGCGAGATTCTAGCGCGACAAGTTCTTCTTCTAGTTTTTGTTGTAGCATGCGAACATTGCCTCCTTTTTGGCCACTGGCCATTTGTAGAATGGATCGTAGGCGTTCTTGGATTTTAACAGCTTCCGGGTTGTTGTGGGCTCCCGTAAGTAACCATTCTCGAGTCGCAATTTCAGCTTCTACAATCAGTAAATAATTGTAAGTAAAAGAAGTACATAATTTGCTTATTTAAATAGTAGAATATAAGGTTTGCTCCCAATGAAAATAAAACCATGGAGTGTACGGTACAAGTTATGTTTGATATAAAAAAGGTCAATTGCAAGTGAAACTCGTAGAAGAAAGATTTCGTACTACGATTGTACTGTTTACAATATTTTGTTTTAAACTTACTTTTATTTAAAGGTTTGGAAAATTAGAGTAATCATAATATCCAAAAGGTGTTAAAAATACATTTTCAGCAAAATTTTTAAAATAATTTGTAATTTAAACTTAAGTTTGTATTATTTGATTTCAAATATTTGAATCGTTGCTTGCGATGAAACAAAATAGAATGCTATCAAATGAGTTATGAAGAAAGCAATGATTCCAATACGTATCTACTGACAATCGGCATGATCAAAGAAATAAGTAATACCGACTTGATTCAACCGCAAAGGAGGATGGAAACATATTAGGGTTTTCCTTTATAGACTCGGGAATTTTGTTTTATTTTTCCTACGAAACTTAAACGAATCCTATTAATTATTGTTGAAAAAAAATAAATTAACGAAAACTAAATAAAGCAAAGCAGTGATGTGGTATATGGGGGCAAAGAGGGTTGTAGCCCCCCCCCCCCCCCCCCCGGGGGGGGGGGGCACAAATGAGTGGGCGGTAAGGAGCAATTCAATTTTAACAAATCCTGTAATGACTGCATAATCAGACTATGACAATTAGTTAAAAATAAGCCAAAGTTTTCAGCCTCCAAAACACGCAAAAGCACCCATAGGTAGGTATAAACTATTCATACGACAATTTTTTTTATTAAATATATCCCCAGCGATTTTAGCGATAGAGCAGATATTATTGTTCTAGATCAGGGATTCCCAACCTTTTTGTACCCTGGGGAGCATTCTAAAATATTGGTAGAGCGGCGGGCAACACCTATTTTATCGAAGGATATTTGTAATTGAATATATTTACATCAACAGTAATAAATAACTAACAAAAAAATAATTAAATTTTATATTAGTGTTAATGAAAAATTCTGTTGCAGTCGAATAGTGGCGGGCGCAAATAAATCGGCACGCAGTTGGAAACTCCGGTTCTAGATTATTGATATAGAGCAACCATACTCAACCTGCGGGCCGCATGCGGCCCGGCAAGCTTTCTTGTGCGGCCATAAACACATTTATTATCAGGGAAATTATTCAATAATTTTGAATAAACGCTTGGATATATGTTACTTTTAAGTTTCACTATTGTAATTTTTAAGGAACCGTATGCTGATAATGGTATTATGTGCTACTGTTATTCTGTTTTAGTTTATAATTTTTAAAATCTCAAATTGTTTTCCAAAAAAATGGGAGTAGGGGGGATTATAATTTTTTTTTGTCAAATCAGTAGTACTGCGACCCACGTAGTTTTACAAATATATGTATGTGGCCCGAAGGCAAAAAAGGTTGAGTATCATTGCTCTAAAGAAAAAAATTATTAAAAAAATTTGCGGAGTATTTCAGAGTATTTAAAAAGAAAACGTTAATTGGTTAACAAGCGGCCGCAAAGTCATCGTTTGCTCCAAGTGGCAAAAATACACGCTGCGATACTGAAACAAAGATGTTACAAGGGACACATTTTCACCTGGTTGTATGGGAAATGGGATAAAAAATGCAAGAAAAAATTAAGCATATACGGAGAACGAAAAAATAAAACGAAAACTTTAAACTATTTAATAGCTAAATTTAAAAGAAAAATTTTTCTTAGAATAAGTTTCTTTATTAGATTTAGAGTAAAACGATGAAGACCATAACGTAACGAAAAAGCATCCAGGCGACCTTCTCTCTTTTTTTCTTTAATTCTAATTACTCTTTCCTTAGGCTCATTGCTTGGCAACACTGATTGGTCAAATGACATGTGCCGAATAAGAACAGATATGGAAAATAGAGAGAGAGGAAGAAAACACTGATTCTACTAAATACTAAATGGCACGTCGCTCGACTTTATTAAATTATAAAACTTCGTTCCTAATGGGGTCCCCCGAACGCACTAGTTTTTTTAAATTATTTAATTGATAAAAAGACAATCTATATAATAAACGTACGTATGAGGGAGCGGTCGGGTAACTGATGTAAATTACCCCAAATGGGGTAAAAATGAAATTTTTGGGGTAGTAAGGACATTTTTTGGTATTTCCGAAGACTTATTTCAAATTGTTATTACATCAAAAAGCCCCAATTTTGAAATTATTGTATCAAACATGAAGCAAGAGCATTTATCCGAAATCTTCATTCAATTAATTTTTATTTGTTCCAGTATGAGAATTTTATTTTGGTTGTCTATTACATACTTACGACTTTCATACAAGTTTTTTTTAGGTAAATTAATTCAATAAATATTTTTTTTTTAAATAAATTTACTTTGATTGTCTCCTTTTCAAAGAGGGGTGGGAGGTGTAATATATCGACTTACGCAAAAATATTTTGAGGTACCTAATGACAAAAAAAGTTCCCTGACCGCTGGTATAAGGAATAGAGTATATATGGGGAATATATAACTGTCGACTTGCCCATCTCCGTAAAAACACAAAATGTAGCTTAAAGTGGCCCAATGTACAATTGGTAAGAATTGTAATGGGGTTTGCTCTAATATTGAACACAAAGGGAACTAAGACAATACAATTTTTTTTAATATTACTTAATTTTAAGGGCTTAACATTTTGTATCTTTTTCCGGCAAATTTTGAATAAAAACCCCTTTTAAGATTTTTTTTCCAAAAGTAGGCCCAATAGTGAAAGAACAGAGGGTGGAGAGGAAAGGTAATTTTTGTCTAATATCTTTAATAACTAGTTTACTATGCATTTTATAAATATATATTTGAGACCATGACAAACTCTTCCGTTTTATATTGTCTCATGATGCATTTGACAGATCCTTTTTTTTTACTTTCCTCCTTTGAAACTCCAAAACTAACCCTCAAATTCGGTGGGTGCTCTTTTTTGATAGGCATTCATTATTGTTTCACTAAAGTCTACATAAATGTACGAAAGTTCAATAATTTTTTGTCACATTTATTCAGAGGAAACGGCCTGTTATATACGACATGCAGCCAAATCTACAAGTGATTCTATAAGGTTTTCGTTTTGAAGTACGAAATCCTAGTTACCATCAGTTTATGTCGCGTATGACTTGTACCGTACAATGTACCGTTTAACTTTTATCAGGAACAATCTTATCTACTAACCTGAAAATCTTCTCAATGAAAAGAGTGCATGAACTAATCGTTTGCGAGCCCTAATTCCTGTGTTAAGTTCATTTCCATCCGCTAATAGTTTGATGATTCTTCGACAATCGGCTACAACTGCCTCATGTCTCCCTAACTCCAAACAACACTCGGAACGACCCAACAAACAAGCAACGATTCTTTCTCGGGAATTTGTTTTATTCAACGGTGTTCCATTTTTTAAAATTTTATCAAACAACTCTAACGCTTTCTGCCATTCTTTCTGGAGCACGAGCTCGTGAGCCTGAGCCTCTGTATCGTTCATTTCGACGGTAATTGTTACAATTTGTTAAAAGTTTAATTCATTCTGAAATCAGTTGATTTTATAAAACATTTCATTATATGATTTGTTCTAAGTGTAAATATTACCTAGTTGGACAATTGTATTGTAATGAAAAATAATAAGATTGCATAATTAATGCAATATTCTTAAGCATTACGACTTAATTTTTAAAATATCGTTTACATGAAAACACTATCTACTCCATATTAATTTACAAACACAATAGCGAAATGTCTTCATATATATTGGCATCAGTGGATTATTAAGATTTTTCTAGGGACATTTTTTTTTGCTTTAATATGACAAACAAGGGCAATTTTTTAAATAATTTGTTTCATACAAGTAGAAATAAAAAAAAAAACTAATAAATGTTTTTAATTACATAAATAAATCAATCATATTAAAAAAAATTGATTTTTAAGCTTAATATAGGATTTAAAAACTTACCGGTTTAATTTTTAGGGAACTTTAGTGCTGTTTATTTGGTATTTGTTCTATATACATACATATAAAAAAAACCTACACATATGCAGACTTACATACGCTTGCATACGCTTATATACATAGTAATATATTATATACTCAATATACTGTTATATTTGACAATAAATAAAATTATCTCAATATTTTTCAACTATTACAAAATTGAGTCGTAATTAATTCAAAAATAAAATAAAAAGCATAAAAATGCAATCAATGGCTGCAATTACTCGACATTTGAATAGAGGCAATGCTTTATTTAAGTTCACACCGATTTTACGACGTATGTCATCAGATTCATTTACAATACAAGATCCCAAAGATTTTGACGACCGAGTGAAAAATAGTAAAGTTCCAGTTATTGTCGATTTTTTCGCCTCGTAAATGACAAAAAAATCATTTTAAAGGCCTTCACTAATTTTTTGTTTTATTTAGATGGTGTGCACCATGCAGAGCCTTAGCCCCCCGACTAGAAACCGTAATTGCAGAAAATGAAGGAAAAGTCAAATTAGCCAAAGTAGACATTGACGAAAATGCTGATCTAGCTTTAAATTACAAAGTAAGTTGTTACTAGAAACCTGCATAAGTCGAATAATTAGTATAGCAGCTTATCTAAATTACTACGACGTCAATAGTTGATTTACATAGATTAATATTAGAAAATAGAATCTATGGCAATCCTAAATAGTCTCTCTTTCTATTAGGGAAAACCGTAAAAAATCCGTACAGTAGTTTTTAAGATTGGCCCGAAAAAATTGAATTCATCGCGACAGTAATCTTTAATTTATAATATGTAATGACCGTAGGTTAAAACGACTGATTTAAAGTAAAATTATAATATCTGGTTGATAGAATTTTATATATTATTTACGTTAACGGCAAGCATCTGAAAAATTCATAGGTTTCCAACTAGTTGGAAGTCCATAATTTCCCATATGAAAGGCTATTTGAAATTCTGCTCTCCATAATTATAACAAAGGATAGTGATTGAATAGCTATGACATACCTTATTGGGAGAATAGATATAAAAAATATATAAAACGCATAAGAGGTCGTTCAAGTATTACGTAAGCATAATTTTAGTGATTTTTAACCCCTCCCTCCCCCTTGTCAGCAAAACCCTAACCCCCCACACTATGCTTACGTAAACGTATGTATGTTTTAATATCAATTGTTTTGGGGAATAATTGTATATATTCTTTGCTATCAAGCATAGATAATTATTAGGGTAACCATATTTATTTGAATTAGAATCTAAGAAATTTGGCAAAAAAAAATTAACATATATTGCTGACGTAATCACCATCTAGACCCCCCCTGTGGTTTATGGAGAGCTCTAAATTATTAGCTCCTCACTATATACATATGCATATACAAACAATTCAAATATAAAGTTTATCCCTGATGAAAATAAACCATATATTGCACAGTACAAGCCATGCGTAGTATAAAATTATGATAACTTTTTTATACTGCGCATGACCAGTACTGTACAATATACGGTTTTATTTTCATCTGGAACAAAATTATAATTGCATTTTATAATTATTATTATTATTATACTGTGAATACTATGAATTCTCCAGGAAGGTTACAAAAACTAAACAATTCTTTTTTATTTTTAGGTAGGTGCAATTCCAGTTTTAGTAGCTTTCAGAAATGGAAAGGTAGAGCACAGGCTAGAAGGACTTCAAGACGCCGATAAATTACGGAAATGGGTTGATCAACTTGTAGATGAAGAAAAGAAAGCAGCAAGCAAATCATAAATTACAACATTTTATTTGGTAGAACAATATTAACAAGTACATCAAATAATGTTTAATTAAAATTATTTTGCATATTGATCTTAAATAGTTTTTCTTGTTAAATGTATAAAATTATTAATAAATGTTAAGTGAAACGTCTCAAACTTATTCTGATATGTACTGAATAAGTTGTCTGGCTCGTTCATATTCATTGTTATCCTCCATAGAATCTTCCGCTTCGCATGAATCAATAATTTTTTTTGTTTTTTCTAGTAGAACTTTCCTTGTGTTCCCCAACGATCCTTGAAAATATTCTAAGACTAATTCCCAAATTTTGTCGGGAATTTTGTTTTGATTGAATATATTATTTAGAATCCATGTACTTTGTTTTTTGTTGAACTTCCATTTTTCTCGTTCGTGTTTCCACATTGATAAATAATTTAGAGCTTTCTGCTCAAAATTGCTGGTCGCTTGCTCTTTTAATTCATTAAGACGAACGATGTGTTTGTCGCGTTTTTCTTTCCTCTTCGAAGGGGTTTTGTCTTTCCTGTCTTGCTTTATTTTAAGACTTTCATCAAGTTCACGTTTCGTAGGCGATCTTAATACTTCGTCGATTTTATTTTTCTTTGATTTCTTAATCGGTAAATTTTCCTCTGTTTGATCATCGAGTGGGGCACTTTCTTCTTCATTATTTTTCCTCTTTTTTCGTTTGAATTCCGATATTGTATCGGAACTTTCTTCAAGAGTTGACTGAGCATTTTTTTTAGCTTTTTTCAATTTCTTTTTATCTAATTCTGTATTGTTTAATTCGCTTATACTTTTTTTAGATTTGTGATTTTTTTCTTTCAAAGAATCGATTTTTGTTATATCTTCTTCGAGAGTTTTGTCTGAAATCTCATCATTTATATGGGCCTTGTGGGTTTTTTTCTTTTTATGGGGATTTTTTTTAAACCCTACTTCGTCGGCACTCCACAACATTTTAATTTTTCACTAGTTTTTTAAGTTTATTCTTGATTCGGATTATATTGAAAATCAACGTGCTAGCTGAAGCTCAGCTGACCATAACCTAGTTTTTGACACAACATAAATAACATATTAAATTGATTTGAAAATATGAAATTTCTTCGTTCGTTCTCTTATTAATGAAGTTCTAAAAAATTTGTACTCCTTTAGTTTTTTATGTTAAAATACTTTTTTGTACTTGAAAGTTATTAAATTGATACAATGGATACAAGCCGCGTAGGCCATTTAATTATGTGAGATACGTTTTAGAAACAGTTGGAAAGTTTTTAATCTTATTAATATTCCTTATAATGAAAACTTTTTGTGAACAACTGCTTTTAGTTTTTGCATTAATTTCAATGTTCTTAAAAGTTATATTTTGTATTAACATTTAACATGTTTCTAAAACAATACAGTAGTTATATTCACATTTACTTCCAATTTAGGTAGGCATTTTTGATATAAAACATCTATATTTATTTTATTTATACCGACGTTAATGCTTGTGGTAAATCGATATTCTACAAAGTAAAATAAATCGGCTATTTGCCATTTTCATTCCAACATCAACTATATATGCTATGACGCTATCCCAATATAGAGACCATAGGGAACAAAACAAACAGAGCTGTACTGTGGGTTGTGCGAGTAGTGCCTCGGCACCAGGCGCCAAATGATAAAGAAGCCGCACAGCAAAAACCTTGTTAGATATAAGCGGCAAACAATAAAAATGCCCTTTACGTTGAAAGCTATTGGGTTCGTTTGCGGATCTAATACTGAACTGATAACGAATTAGTCCAAGTGGATTTAGGATAATCGCCAAACGCACACACGCTTATGAACTGATTAAAGGTTATTTTTCAGTGAACGAGTTTGAAAATGTACGGAAGTAAGACGAGGATTAACGAGAACCCACGAAAATTGTTAATTGAATTTAGAGTTGAAAGAAAAGGATAGAGAAACGGGATTTTTGATCTAGCGATTCTCGGTTTTTTTAGAGCAAAATAATTGATTTTCTTACTCATGCGCAGTTTGATAAAATGTGGCTAGATTTTCTTTCCTTCGCTCTCAACGTTAAATTCAATTAACAATTTTCGTGGGTTCTCGTTAATGTCGTTAATCCTCGTCTTACTTTCGAACATTTTCAAACTCGTTCACGGAAAAATAACCCTTTATCAGTTCATAAGCGTGTGTGCGTTTGGTGATTATCATAAATCCACTTGTACTGATTCGTTATCGGTTCAGTATTAGATCCGCGAACAAACCTATTGTCTTTTCGCACCGAACGCCGTAATATCATGCTACGGTTTTGACAATGGCGGAACTACCATATCGCTAGACTCCGCGACGCGGGGGCCCAAAAATTTTGAGAAAATTAGTACTAATGGTGCTGCAGAGAGGGTGCAGTAAAAAAGAGAAATTGAAAAAGGAACAGGAGCGGTTAGCAAAAATACCAAAATTATCCCGTTTTCTTCTTTGCTATCGTTTGCTACGATCACAGAAAATCAAAGTGCTTCTGAAGATAAACAGGTGTTTGAACAAGTTTGTAGAGAAAAAAATAATCCAACTGACTTAAAACTAAAAAATCAAGGTACTTACCTAGATATGAAGGGCAATTTGAACATGTTGATAGCAGAAGCAGTACGGCAATTAATTTGAATAACGATGAAAATACCATGGATTTCGACCAAGATGTTGCGAATAAGGATATTAAGAAACTGTCGTTATTCTTAACGAACAATGCTAATTTTCAAAACAAAATATTACACCTGATAAGAAAAAAAAATGATAATATCTGCTAACTCCTCTAGACCTCAAGGACCTTTTAAAAAGGACCTTTCGCAAGAAAATCGGTGCTAAATTAAAATATGGGACGCTAGATACGAAAAGCAAAATCAGGGGCCGATCTAATTTTTTTGCAGGAGGGCCTAAAATTTGTAGTTCCGCCACTGGGTTTTGATAACTAAACTAGTGTAAATTTTGCATTATTGTTATTGATTCTGATTGATTACACAGTTATCGGTAATCTTCTCCTTTACGTGTCTATAGCTATGTTCCAGTAAGGGTAACAGCGTTAAAAATCTAGTGTAGAATCGTTCTTTCAGTCAAAACCGAGGTCGTAGTGTTGGTCGAAAATTAATGCTTAACATTATTCAAAAAGGGCATGATATCAAGGTAATACTATAAAAAAAACCTAATGCCCAAGTTTTAATTTCGCTTAAAAAAATCGTAAATTCGGTTCTGATAAAAAAGATGTTAGTTGCTTATACTTAATAAGTTTACTCTGGACAACGTCAGACGTTTCAGCTAGATTATCTTCAGAAGTACGACAAAATAACAAGTTAGTTATCTTTTATAGACTTTCTAGCAGTATCCTAAAGAATTATTTATATTTATAGCATAATCAATGTTGATATCACATTGTATTAATGACTTTGTGATTAAATATAATGTTGTTATTTACTATAGTTTGAACATTGAAATCAAATAAAAATAGACAATAATTACAATTAGAAAATTTATTTGGTGCAATATAAAGATATAAACAGCTTTGTATGTAGAAATATTCAAAATATAACATATCAATTGGCAATTAGAATTTTAAGATCACATATGGCAATAACTAATACATTAATATATATTTTTATATTTAAAGATTAACAAAGTAGTAAGAACATTTTTTTAAGATTTAAGGTTTTTAATTCCATTGAATAGAATTTTATAGTTTTAATAAAACATTCATCAAAACTTTATTAAAAGTACATTTATATTAAGAATTGTGGAGTGGTTGAATAGTTTTTAACGTTTTTAAGATTCTTAAATTTTTAAGCTGAACACCATGCTTAAGAATTGCTCATAATGAATAGTAATCACACCATCTTGATCAGTATCATATTGGCGGAAGGAAGCGGTTAAAGTCTTAAATATAAAAAAAAATAATTAAAATACCACAGTTAAAACAGTTTAAAGTTTGAACTTACATATAGTATAATGCAGCATTGAATAAAATCATCGAATAATATTGTTCCTCGACCATGTCGATCAAATTTTCTTATTAGAGTATCGATTAATGGTTCCGACAGCTGATACCCAAAGGATGTTAGTGCCGTTTTCAATTCATGTCTGTCGATATTGCCAGAGTTATCTCTGTCGAATGAGCGGAAGCAATTTTGCCAGTCTGTCACGTATTTCCATAAGGCACCAAAATCTTCGAAGTTTACTGTTCCTCTGTTGTGTCTATCGAACATACCTTGGAAAAAATATTTTCATTAGTTTTAAAATGATAATAGTAAAGTTAGCGCTTAATTTGTTCTTCTTTGGTAATTAAATTATTGTTTAAAAAAGCTGCTTAGTGCGCCAAAACCTAATTCTTCATTTTGGTTATTAAAAATAATTTTTAAATTACAGACGTCGCAAAAAAAATTGGTTGTCTATGAAGTCGTTTTACGGGCGATAGTTTCACGTGAAAACGTCATAAAGAAACATTGATGGAAAATTGCATACTTTTATGAATTGAACTATTATCACTGAATTATCATTATTTTGTATAACACAAAGAAGACTGAAAATTATGAAGGAAATAATTAAATTTTATTAAGTAAATTAAAAAAAAAACAACACAAAATACGTTGTCTAGGATTCAACAATTATTGAAAACGAGGCGTAGCTTATTGTAGAAATTCTCGAAGAAGCTTGCGTGGCGGTGTTCCAGTAGCAGAACTCGCGCCTCTCTATCGCTTGTATCGCGTTCTCACTGGCACGCACCGGCTCAAACGGAACGTGACACTTTTTCATACAGGCTGTCGGGTTCATCAATTTATAAGATGTTATCACGTCAAAAATTATTTGGTTGTTTTTTAAATTCGTTTTCTTGTTTTTCTGTTTTGACGTGATAACGTCTTATAAATTGATGAACCCCGACAGCCTGTATGAAAAAGTGTCACGTTCCATTTGAGCCGGTGCGTGCCAGTGAGAACGCGATACAAGCGATAGAGAGGCGCAAGTTGTGCTACTGGAACGCCGCCACGCGAGTTTCTTCGAGAACTTCTACAATAAGCTATGCCTCGTATTCAATAATTGTTGAATCCTAGACAACATGTTTTGTGTTTTTTTTTTCAATTTACTTAATAAGATTTAATTGATTTCCTTCATAATTTTCAGTCTTCATTTTAGAAAAACTTTAAATTTCAATTAACTCCTTTGTATTATACAAAATAATGATAATTCAGTGATAATAGTTCAATTTAATTCTTAAGAGTATGCAATTTTTCATTAATGTTTCTTTATGATGTTATCACGTAAAACTATCGCCCGTAAACCGACTTTACAGACAACCAATTTAAATAAATTTAAATATTCTCACGTTTCCAGTAATATAAATTTAAATTCTCAGACTGTTTTGTCGTTGAACTCTGCTAGATATTGGCAAAACCAGCTGAACTAAAATACTTTCTAGCTCTAAGACAAGAATTAAACAGAGGTTAAAAATAACATTTTTTTATTACCAATCATTAATCGTACTGTTTCGGGGTTAAAAGGAGTCCATGTTCCATTCGACAAAGCAATTTGTAGTTCATCGGCAGATATATGGCCACTTCTATCTTTGTCAACTCTAAAAATAAAATTGTAAAAAACATTTTGATTTTTGTTAAACACATGTGACATTTTGTTATTAATTAATATGGTTAATATACCTTTGAAATACGTCCCATAAAAAATCTCGGTTCGGCAAAGGTGAAGCAAATGCCATTTTTAAATTTTAGTATTTGGGTTTTTGGTTCTTAAATAAACAATTCACAACTTTTGCGAAGCAAAAGGCGATTAGCTACTGACTCTACTGACAACGGTTTTGATAGTTTTACTGATTTGAAATGATCAGTTAGTGATTCATTAAAATTGCACTGTATTTTGTAATACCACGTCAGTACTAGACGTTGAAATTTCCAAATGAGATTTTGCTATCACCTGCTGTCGTTCGGAAACTTCCGAAACGTCATCTGACAATTGTAATAATTGTCGTACGTTCTTTTAGAACGTTTGTCGATTCTTTATTAATTTGCATATTTACAAAATTTTATTCCATTTCAAATACGAAAGTATTTATGGTATTTATTTATACAATTTGGAAAAATATATTATCTAATTGGCTTAATTGTGCTTATTTAAATAAAGCTAATAGGGCTTATGAGTAATTGCTGCAATGTGAAGCATATTATTTATCAAAAAAGTCATTTACTTAAACTGTAATAGTGATTTAATAGCGTTAATAGTGAAACCGAAACTGGGTAAAACATTCATCGTCGGTTTCTACAAACTTGTTAAAAACATTACAAGGTTTTATTCGTCGATTGTATGACTAATACACGAAAAACCTGCTTTTTTGTTTGTACTAAAAAAATTAATGCTTCAGTCTTCAGCTAACAAAATTATTATGAAATTAGTCAGTCCATTATATTTGTTTGTATATTATCGCTGTTTAACGAGTCTATTATTTCATGGTTTAGTGATAGAGACGGAATAGTGCGATAATAAGAACAATTTTTGTTTGAATAAGAAAATTTCAGTTTTATTTTGTGTTATAAAAACGTAAAAACGGTCGTGAGTGATTTATAACTGTTTACGACCTAGCATAAATTGTTAATATTTTTGTGGATATCACTTTTCACGCTTTTTTCTAAACCTCTTTTACTAATTAGATTTTAAAATCGAAGCACTAACAAAGTATTGAAATGTATAAACAATTCTATAAATCCTGATAAATTACTTTTATTTCTTCGCTTTATTCTAAAACCTAGATATAAGAGGCTACATCTACCATAATAATTATCACGTAACCAATTTTTGTGAATGGAGGGGTTTGATCATAAGTTAGGTAATATTAGGTTTGTTCCATACGTTGATGCCAAACACGTCCACGAAAGACAAAGAGCAAGGCACATTGACCAAGAGACAAGAGTGAGTGAAGAAATGTTTCAGCTTACAGCCGCTTGGCCGCATTAGGCCGAGAGTCGAGCTATGTACGTACGTTTTCGTGACAATCGCGTATTTTGACACTGATTTGGAGGTGTTTAAACACTGGATAACCGGTTTGTCAACTAGAGGGAACTTTCCGCTTTGTGTTCTTCACTCACTCTTGTCTCTTGGTCAATGTGCCTTGCTCTTTGTCTTTCGTGGACGTGTTTGAACATCATCAAATGGACAAGAGGAACAAACCTATTATAAGAGTAAGGGAATGCAATTTTGAGTCACGTAACGCAGTTGTACTTTTTGTAATTGTACCGATTGTAACGCATCGGATAATGTCTACCGCTCAAGGGTACTAGCTCAATAGATGCAAAAATTGTTTTACAGGATATTTGAGTAAGCTTTTGATCATTTCTAATAGCTAAACTATTACAATTTTGCAAACGACGGTATGAGTGAATCTTACTTTTTTGATGAACTCTATTTTAGACTTTTTATCTATCTCTCATCAATCTTTCATCTTTGAGTTATTTTGAAAATAAATTGAACGAAGTTCCTTTACTAGACACAGTAAACTGACAGAATCCATCACGTAACGAAAAAGCGTTATTTTGATTTGAATCCTTATTTATATTTTTACATTGAAATAATGGTAACAAATAAATATTCAAATTAGGGAGAGAGGAATGAAAGAGGATAGTACTTTTTGGCGTGACGGAAATGCACTAATATAAGCAATAGAAATAGCATTTATAGTTGAAAAACAACTCAAAGAACTTCATTCTTGGCGAGGGTCGCCCAACCGAATAGTTTTTATTTTCTCTTCTTTTGTGAAGGTTACAACTTTGGAAATTCTTTCCAACCTATAGAGTATAGCGTCTAGAATCTAACCAAAATGATTAAAATATGAAACATGTTTTCATATTCATGTTTTACTTTCTTAATAAAGTGTACTGCTAAGTCCATTGCAAATCAGCTCTGGATCTACGATTTTTTACGAACTGGAGCAGAACCTTGATAGTAGCGCCCCTTTTCTCGAACGTTTGAGATAAATTGTTCAAAAAAAAAAAACTAAAAATCTGTAATGGGTGACATTTCTTATAACCGGGAGCGAAAATAAGAGTGCTCTAATAAATTTATACTCTTTAGTACCTATTGCTAATAACTTTTGCATTTTTAATTTTAGCGCCCCTTGAAACTGCCGCCCGAAGTAGGTCCCCAGTTTGACCCCCCACAAGATCCAGGGCTGTCGAAAATTAACTTTTTTTTTAGAATGAATCTTAATTTTTATATTCATTTATTTTTTCCAAACAAAGATAAGACCAAAAAAATAAAGAAAAATTGCTATATAAATCCAAGTTACTAACATTTACTAAAGTTTGTTCTTTCAAAAAATTGCTCCTGAAATGCTCTTTTCAGATCCACAATTGCTCCAGGGGTAAAGTTAACCGTTAATTAGTTATTGAATTTTTAAAAACATAGAAAACACAACAACTAAGTCTCAATAAAATCCTAGTAAATAATTTTTTCTTAAAGTTTTTCTGTTCAAAAAATTTCTCCATAAATGCTCTTTCCGGATCCACAATTGCTCCAGGTGTATGATTAACCGTTAATTAGTTATGCAATTTTTAAAAATCCATTTATTAAAAATTAAATTTCTATTAATTATATACCTGGAGCAATTGTGTATTTGAAAAGAGAATTTAAGCAGCATTTTTTTAAAAAGAAAACTTAAAAAAAAAATATTAGTTTGGATTTTATAGCGAATTTAATTGATGTTTTAAATATTGAAGAACTAATTTACGGTTAACTTTACATCTTGAGCAAATGCAGATTCTGAAGGAGCATTTGAGAAGCAATTTTTTGGCATATAGTTAAATAAAAAAAATAAAAGTTCTACGCTAACTTCTTTCCGGTAATAAAATGGAATTTCTATTGTTTACCGCTATTATTGTACGACAGTCAACAGCTTTATCATTCGGTGCTGCTTGCACCACTTACAGCTACGACTCTGGTTATTACTTTTTTTATAGGATTAAAGGGATTAAAAGTATCTAAAACAATTGGCGAAGAACAGTTGAAATATTTCAGTATCTCTTTCACGTCTTTCACTTCCCTTATTACTGACCCTACTGTCAGGGAAACTAGTAATTGGTCGTTTTTCATATTAAATTTTACAATTAAATGATTTAAGTATTAAAAAATTTACAATATAAGTAGTCTTGTTGGTCTTGATACATGGGGTAGTTATATTATAATATAATATCGTAAAACGGTAATACTAAAGTTTATTCAGAATTTTTTGTCATGATCCGAGCTACTGATTTTACAAAGAAAAATTTATAAAAACAACATTGATTTACTTCTTTCTTCAATTAAATACAAATGAAGGTTTTTAAGCTGTTTAAATTTGCCTAAATTAAATTTTTATTAGCCGGTATTACCGGTATTTACAGGGTTAATAGGTATCATAGGTATATTATTGGAACCATTGGTACTACACATACATTAGCATAGATAACAGTGGATAACTCATAACAGTCAAACGAAGAGAAAAAAGTTTTGAGCGACTGGAAGTTTGTCATTGAACTTCTCTGAACTCTTCTAACACTGTCTAACACTTGTACATCATTAGATAGCATTAGATTATACTTGTTTGTACTTGTTCGCCTGCATTAGAGCCGTCCAGAAATGTAACATTTTCAAATAAAAATAAATTCAACATGGCCAAATATACCAAAAATTAAAATTCGGATTATTTTCTTTTTAAAGGTTTTATTTTTATTTATTTACTATTTACATGCTTTTTTATCAACTTAACTAATGAACTTGTAAATTAACAGCACACAGTCTGCTTCTAAATTTCCAATATATCTATTTATTTAATAAATTTATGAACGAGGTGAAAATCGTACTTTTGGCACATTTAACTTACAATTAAACAATCATTGATGCTAGGCATGAGAATTGCTGAGAACTATTATCTGTTAATTACTTTCATACGCTTCAATGACCTTTGGTCGGCTTTCTATGAATTGATCAGTTTTTAATTAAAATTGACCATCACTTTAATTATTATAGGATGAATTTTAAGCACCTTCCAGCTGTAACCGCACCCAATTAGATTAACTTTAAATTTTGAGCACAAACTCCACATCACATCGAAAATGTATATTTGTCTGATGCTTGTGAAACGAAGGGGTAAATTGTTATTTTTATTAATTTATTCACTTAAGGAAAAAATCTTTTCTAATCTTTGTACTTCTGTTGCACTTGGCGTAATGTATAGCTATTAAAGTTTTCTTGGTGCATCGAAGTAGAAGATTACGATTTAGATAAAAAAAAATGTTGGTTGTGTAATAAAACATCATTTTATCAAACCATTTGCCTGACCTGTATTTTAATGTATAATTAAAGTGGAGTCGGTTGATAATACAACATTTACTTGCTACAACTGATGTTTTAAATTGTTCTAAACGAGTGGTGGATATAAAAGTGTGGATTTTACTAATTGAATTTATCTTTATTAGGGGGACATTCACATTGACATTGTTCCATAATGGATGATGATGCAGAAAGTGTGTTTTATGATACAATATCGATAAATTCGACATCAACGAGGAAAGATCGTAACAGCATTGGTTTATCTCGTCATACCATCTATCATTCGGCTGAAGATATGGAGCTACTGGGAATGGGAGATTCACCAAGTCATAGTGGAAGACTCTCTAAGGTTTCTGGCCACCTTATTATGTCTTATGAGCAGTGGAGAAATAGGGTAACATTATACAAAATGAATAAACGGGCACAAGACAATTTGGCTGGTTTGCATCGTTTTGGCTTAGGTTTTGGGTAACATTCGAACTTAAGTATGTTACTATACTTTAACAACGCCATCTAAATTCTTTTTATTTGTTAATGCCAATATTAATTTTGTATTGATATAAAAATGTTACATTTGATTCATATAACAAAACCATTATTGACATAAATACTAAATATATTGAAAACTAGATCAATTGGCCACGAATTGATCAGTTTGATCCAGTAATTGGTTAAGTTACAATTAGATTTTATAGCAAATTTAAGATTTTGATAGCCATACATTGTACAGTATAAATCATGCGTAATATAAAATTATGATGGTTTTATTTATATGCGCATGTCTTTAACCGTACAATGTACGGTTTTATTTTCATAGGAAACAACCCTAATATTACCCACATATTATTAGCACTATCTAAAACTGTTCACTTTTTATACAAGGATTGTTCCTCAATACCTGTTGACATAATATACGCCCATATAGATCTTACTTTCAACGTTGCTTATGGTGATTATAGACCAGTGCTTTTAGCCTTTGAAAATGGTAAAAAGGGAACAAAATTATAGTAGGATGAAACCCATTGGAAAAGGAAGAAAATATAATAAAAATGAAAGGAAAAATAAATTAAGGTAGATCTGAGGTGGGGAAGTGGAAAAGGGAGGGGGTTGTGGGTAGAAACGGTTTATCTCGATTTCCGACAAAACTACAAGTCCTATGGAAAAGAGTTCATTGGCAACGTTATAGATAATAAGTAGATCTACACTTTTTGTGCTAACACCTTTTTCACATAACCTCAAAATTTATGTGAAAAATTCCAAAAACCAAGTTTTTGGTTTTTTATTATCGCTACTTATTATCTACAACGTTGCCATTTAACTTTTTTTCGTAGGACTTTTAGTTTTGTCGGAAAACGAGATAAACCGTTTCTATCCTTACCCCTCCCCCTTTCCACTTCCCCACCTCAGATCGACCTTAATTTATTTTTCCCTTCATTTTTGTTATATTCTCTTCCTTTTCCAATGGGTTTTTTCCTACTATAACTTTTTTTCTGCTCAAAAATTATTTTCCCTAGTCTATTATTAGAGTACTTCTTCTCTATTCCATTCGTTTTCTCATCTCCTCTCTCTTGTATGTAAAAATTATAGTATTTGAAAAATATTTTATTTTTTAAACATACATCGCGATGTGTTTTGGTAGAAATAAATATTATTAATATTTTTTTAACGATTTTGTCATTTTCGTAGACAATTTCATCAATTTCTATAAAATTAGTTTTTTATAGTGAAATTTTTGTTTATTAGGCATACCCATTTTTCCATAATAGCTCATGTTACAACTTAAAATTTTTACTTTTGGGGAATTATTTCTTATAAATATATCTTGGTTCAGCATTATCCTCAACCCTAAACAATTCAGGGTTATGTTTTTAATGATATAAGTGATTTTTCTGTTAATTTTCATTAAAATCTCTAAATAGGCTTAGCCGGCTTAGAAACAACTTTAAGTGAAACTTTGTGATAAATTCACTCATATTCAATTAAATAAGCTGAATGAAATTTAAAATTGTGTTTGATTACCATTTCAGAACGCATTAAACTTTGTTGGAGATATTTCGTTTTTCTAGCTCTTTAAATGATAAGGATAGTTACAATTTTTTAAAAAATTTCCTTATAAACTCTAATTGAATACTGACCAATTATTTATTAAAACCAACTGAATTATTATGACCAATAAGGTTTCATACTAATTTATTTTCGACTATTTTCCTTCGCGATTTCACTGATGTATAATAATAATCTTGGTGCTTATAAATTCTATAAAATGTATAAATGTAAAAAAATAATTTTAGTATTAAATAACCTAAAGCAGGGATGACGAACCTTTTTCATTGTCCGTGCCACATATTAAATTAAATACTATTTCTGAAATAATTAACGTGTTAATGACTAATAGAGCATAACCCGACAAAACCGCGGCGTAAATTCCGCGCTGTCGTATTATAATTTATAAAATATTATTCAATGCAATTAATGAACAAACAATTCTTTGTTTGTGACATCAACATTTTATTTCGTTCTATTATTGGCCAGTGGCAGCTATACACATTTGTCGCCAGTAGGCTATTCAACTTTTGCCGTCCTTATGGTCCTTAGTCCTTACCGATTTATACAATTGATACCTTTCTAGGCAATCATACTAATAACAATTTTTTTGTCAATGAAATTGTAATTTTACTTATGGTTTATATTTGAAATTTTGGACCTAAAGCCGTCCGTAAAATCAGCCGTCCTAGAGTCTAGATTATTTAACCTGTTGGTAAATCTACCACTGTTAATGGCTCACATGTTATAGGTTCGCAACCCTTGACGCTAAAGCCCATTCAGGATTATCAGAGATGATAAAAATACTTTATATAAGGTTACAAATTTTAGTACTTGAGCTTTGCGTGCTCAGAGTAAAAAATCTATCAGTTTTATAAAATAATATAGACGGAGATAT
This sequence comes from Sisyra nigra, assembly GCA_958496155.1. Taxonomy (NCBI): domain Eukaryota; kingdom Metazoa; phylum Arthropoda; class Insecta; order Neuroptera; family Sisyridae; genus Sisyra; species Sisyra nigra. The sequence continues at coordinate 17,091,922 of OY292315.1, read as the reverse complement.
ATGCCACCAAGAGAACTCATTACGGTCAAGGTAGCTCGGTTAATTATTAGTCTTATATAACCTACTGTTTAAATGTTTAATTTCAAGCAGATTTTCTTTCGTTTTTGTATTTTGAACAAGATTTTATTTTATTTTTAAATACTCATTAAAATAATGTTCTTACCTTACATCTTTATTTTATAGTTGACATTTACATGAATTGCTATTCAGTATTACATAATACATACTTGAATTTGCTATTATAGAAAGATTTACATTTCCTATCAAAAACGGTTTTGTTGAACACATAAAAGCTATTAGTAAAACAATTTCCTTCCCACAATTTACATGATAATAATTTCGGTTATTGTTTACATATTCAAGAATAATTACAATTAATATAATTCTTACCCACAAATAAAACCACTAACACAATATGTAACAGAAATATTACTCGATTCTAAGATCAAATTTCATTATATTATATTTTTCATAATCTAAAACTAAAGTAATTTTATAACATCTTTATCCCATATTTTTTATGATCGCATTCTAAGAGTTGATTTTTAAAAGTCTTTATTTGAAGCGACTTAATCATCAATTTAACAACATGCATTGTACATAATACTCAATATATATATATATAAATAATAAACATTATACATACTTTTTAATGAAGGAATTAAATACTTTTAGCATGATCAGCACAACTTTATTAAATTAAGAGAACACGTAGTGAAATCTTAACATTTCAACGATGAATTCAAAATTTCGGTTGCATGTAATGTAAAAAATAAAAATGCTGCATGTGTTTAACATAATGGATTATAAACGAATCGATTTTCATTCAAAAATTTCTTAATTCATACAATCAAAACATTTTCCTTTGATCTGCTTTTATAAGTTTTACATGGATCGATTTGGGTATAACACGACACCAAATAAAAACTTCCGCATGTGAATTTTAAAAGTTAAACACTAAAGAAAAATTTTTATTTCAATATATTTATCTGTATTTATACAAACTATTCATTTACGGCTAGATAACGGATTTACATAACACTTAAGATTATTATCTCAAGTGCTAAATCTATAGAACAAATATTTATTGATAACCGTCTCAGTATCACATTTCAATAACTTTTGACTTCTAAATTTACAGAGTTGGAATCGTTTTCGTGATGGAGAAAAGAGTGTTGATTTTGTACTTGCCTTTACACCTGATAATAATGTGGCTAATGATGTTAAGCGAAAGATATTTGAGAGAAACCTGGAACAAGAAGGACTGATTTTGGAACATGAAGAAACTCAGCGAATTCATTTCATTAAAATCCACGCACCATTAGACGTTTTATGTCGATACTGTGAAATTTTAAAACTAAGAATGCCAATTAAAGAAGTATGGTTTTCATAAAATTATTAAATTTGTGTGCTAATAATTTTTTTTTACAGCTGCCAGGACAAGAAGCAATTATTGATCCTTCGTTTGATTTGCGGTCTATTTTCAGTAAATTTCCTGACATTTTCAACGTTCGTTTAGACCCCGTTAAATTTCCTCCAACCAAATATCGACTTACTGCAGAATATACACGGGACAAAGATTATTTGTAAGAAAATTATTTTATATATACTACTTAGTGTACGCATGAGTAAAACGTGCTTTGCGATTGTATTTTTTTAAATCGTAGAATTTTAATTAAAATTGAAAGAAAAATCTTACACAAACAGTGAAATAACGATTTTTAAAAAATGTGTATATATAACATAATGAAATTCTAAGCAGTTTCTGGTAAATATGCTTGTTACTGTTAAATGAAACTTGAATATGAATATATTATAATATACAGGGGAAAACTTTTACAACGAAACCGCTTAAAATAAGCCTCTGCAAGCAGAATGCAGGCTTTTTTAAGGCAGAGACGGCCCAAAAATGTAATCATAAAGCTTCCATTATCATTATACGTTCCGGTTGAAAAAAAATCAGCCTCTGCTGGTAGAAATGATGGATGGTTAGCCTCAACGTCGAATATCAATTTACAATTCAGTGACTCCTTAGTAAAATCACCTAAATTTTTCAAAAAGGAGATAAAAGGCCATCCATAAATTACGTCAAACGTTAAAGGGGGGGGGGGGGCTACGAAGTGTGACATTGTGTGGCAAGGGGTAGGAGGGGTCCTAAATTTCGTGACGTCACATCTTAAAATCATCATTTTAATAATAAGATATTGTCCGTACAATGTCACAAAAATGTACAATGTACAATTGTCCTACGGTCGAAAAAAAATATCAAACTAACAATTTTTGTCTTTCTAAATATATATATATATATATATATATAATCTAAATGTAACAAAACCTGATGTTTTTTTGCACATATCTTGGAAAAAAACCTGAAGGTAGGGCGGTTAAATGGCTGTAATTCAAAAACTATTAGAGATATTGATTTAAAATTTTAGTATGTTATTTTTAAAGGTATAACCTATTGAAATATGAAAGAAAAAGAAAAATAGATTTTTAAAAAATTTCATACTACTTAGTTGCGCTCGTTGCGCCCCTTAAATTCTAAATTGCATCTCTATAATTTTTTGAAAATAATAGATTTTTTCAAACATTAGCGCCCGAAAATAATTGTATGATAAACATTTTACACGTAACATTCGGCGTTCGGGTCGATCATTCACCACTTTTGTATAAGACATGATATTATTGTTTCAGATTTGATATTACTTCTGACAACTTTTTCTCTGCATCTGTAAAACTAACAATAGTTCATTTTATATTAGAACGAGTGAGATTTAATGACGATTCTGATGCTGTTTTCGATGTTGGAATCCCTAGACTTCTTGAAGCAGGCATATATAAGGCTGCCTATCCTTTACATGACGTAATACATTTAAAAAAATGATATTGAAAAAAAATACTAATATAATGTTTTTTAGGGTCGCACAAGTAAAGAAGGTTCTATTCGCAATTTACTATACACAGAATGGGCTCAAGTTAGCAAATGGATTAAATATCAACCAATTGATTATATCAAAGACTATTTTGGTGTTAAATATGCCTTATATTTCGCGTGGCTAGGATTTTACACTCATATGCTAATACCAGCGTCGATTGTTGGCCTGATCTGTTTTTTCTATGGCCTAATAACATTATCATACAATACATTCAGTAACGATGTTTGTAATCCAAATTTGAATATAACAATGTGCCCTTTATGTGACAAACATTGCGGTTTCTGGAATCTAACTGATGCCTGTCTTTACTCTCGAATCACTTACTTGTTTGATAATCCATTTACAATATTTTTTGCCATTTTTATGTCTTTTTGGGCGGCTTTATATTTAGAGTTATGGAAACGTTATAGTGCTGATATAACTCATCGATGGGGTTTAACTGGATTTGATCTACAAGCTGAACATCCGAGACCAAAATATCTTGCACGACTTACAAGAGCTAAAAAACAAAAATTGAACGTTGTGACTAGAGTACTAGAACCAGTGGTACCGTTTTGGAAAACCCAATTTCCCTCATTGATTATAAGCTTTTCGGTGGCCTTACTTTGGGTGCGTTTAAAACAAAAATAAATTGTGAGCATTAATGAACTTATCAAATATTTGTCTTAGATTGCCTTAGCTGTAGGAGCTGTGTTTGGGGTGGTGCTATATCGAATGTCTCAATTAACATCTCAAAAAATTTATGGGGAAGAAGACACAACCACTCATAAAATTATGAGTGTACCCTTCACAGCAGCGATACTGAATTTGATTTGTATCATCATTTTAAATAATGTGTACGATAGACTTGCTGTAGTTCTAACAGAATTGGAATATCAAAGAACTCAAACAGAATTCGATGACAGCTTAACTTTGAAAATTTACATGTTTCAATTTGTGAATTACTACACTTGTATTTTTTACATTGCATTTCTAAAAGGAAAATTTGTTGGATATCCAGCTAAATATAACCGTATTTTTGGTCTGAGACAAGAAGAGGTAATACCAGTGTACTTTGAAGTACTTTCTTTAGATAAAACAAAAATAATTGGATCTATTTGCAGTGTAATCCAGGCGGATGTTTGATGGAACTTTCAATTCAATTAGCTGTTATAATGATTGGTAATCAAATTATCAATGCTGTAATGGAAATGTTAATACCATTACTAACCAAATGGTACAATTCTATAAGAATTAAAGCTGGATTATCTGAGAAATCGTCAGAAAACGATTTAATTTGCTGCAATCAATGGACTGAGGACTATAAACTTACTGATTGGGGAACAAGAGGACTTTTTAGTGACTACTTAGAAATGGGTTAGTATAACTGTGGAAATGACAGCGGAAAACGTTTATAAGAAAAATGCATAAAACGAAATTTGGTTTTAATAAAATAATTATGTGGTCGCCATTAACATTATAAGCAGGCCCGGATTTAGGATGCAGCTTGATGATGGGTCATAACCGGGGACTGTAAGGTATTCCTCACTAAGGGGCCATCCAAAAATTACGTCACACGAATTTCATGATTTTTGACCCCCTCCCCGTCCTTGCCACACCTGGTCACACTTGTGAGCCCCCCCTTAGTGTGACGTTACATATTTTACATCTATAAATAATTATTGAATTAAAAGAGCAGTTCCAAAACTTGTTTTATTTCAATTTAAATGATTTTTTAATAAAATTAAAAGCAAATCAAATATTTCAAGAAATAAACAAAAGAAACAACTAATTATATTGATTAAGGATCAAACTTAATCATCTTGAAAGTCAATTGTCAAATGAAATAAAAACAATATCACCGCTAGGCACGGTGCAACATTTAGTGGCATTTATCAAAGGGCAATAGTATCGGCGCGTAACACTATACCGAGAAAAAAATTCTCTTCGGACAATTAAATCTAAATATCAAATATTTGATTGGCAATGGGCTATCAAATCATTTTGTTGGCGTAAATGAAATTCAGCCAGAAGAGAATTTTTTTCTTAGTGTAGTATAGAGCGAGTGGCTGACAAACCAATTTGAATTTTATGTTTCTACAGATAGTGTTGCAAATGTTTTTGAGTTTTTTGTTAGTAGTTCAGAGTTCGTGTTTTACTTAACACTTAGATTAAAATAGATTTTGAAATGTGACGTCGCAAAATCTAGGACCCCTCTCACCTCTTGTCACACAGTGTCACACTTTGTCAACCCTCTCCCTTAACGTGTGTCGTAATTTATGGATGGTCCCTAACCGGGGAATTCGGTGGAAAATTTTTAAAAACACATCTCTCAAAAACGTTTGCTTAAAATCAAGTGGTACCATACCTAAGTTAAGAAAGAAAGAAGAACGTTATCGCAAGAAAAGAAGCACCAAATTTAGTTAGTAGACAGTTGAATAATAAACTTAATTTTTTTTTAATGCAAAAAAATGCTTGGCGGGGGTCATTACCTCTGTGACCCCTCCCCTGAATCCGCCACTGATTATAAGCTGGATTTTATAACTTTTTATGATAACCGTTTCCCACTGTTTTTCGATCTAGTTTCACTGGTAATAATGATGTATAATGTTTTTTTTAATAATTTCAGTACTTCAATACGGATTCATCACGATTTTTGTAACAGCGTTTCCTTTAGCTCCATTGTTTGCCTTAATAAACAATGTTCTAGAAATGCGTTTAGATGCTAAGAAATTTATTAAATATTATCGTCGCCCAGTTCCTTGCAGAGTTAAGAACATCGGTGTTTGGTTTCCAATATTAGGCGTCATAGGCCGAATAGCGGTTGTATCCAATGCGTTTATCATAGCGTTTTCAACAAACTTTATACCACGTTTAGTCTACATGCTCGTTGAGAATCCTGCTCGTAACGATGATGGTTTTCTTAACAGCACTTTGGCGTATTTCAATACATCAGATTTTCAATATCATACTGCCCGTAATAGTCTGATTTATAATTCAAGTGTTGAAATTTGTCGCTATTCAGAATATCGAAATCCACCATGGGATCCTCGAAAATATAAACGCCCATTATTGTACTGGCATATATTGGCTGCTCGACTTGCTTTCGTCGTTATATTCCAAAATGTTGTTAGTTTTGGAATGACTGTTGTTGAATGGGCAATACCTGATATGTCTCGGAAGTTACGAGATCAAATCAAACGAGAAATGTATCTTACAAGCGAAATAATTATCAAACAAGAAACAATGCGTGCTACAGGTACAGCTTTTATTAGTTTTTATTTTCAGACTATATAAAATTTTTGATTTACAGAGCACAATCGAGAAAAATCTCTTAGAAGAAATGGAGCTAAGTCAGAAATCAACGATACAAACGGAGAAATTAGTACTCTTTAAGAATAAATATTAAATCATGAATAATAGGGACCAATACTGATTCATAGATGAGTATTAAGCTGATACAAATTTATAATCAAATTCAAAAAAATGATCTGAAAACATTTTTTTTTTGAAATAATTGCCTTTTTAATTTGCCTTGCAACTAATTATTTAACTTTGTGATAAAACTATTTTATATTTACAAGTTAGAATAGTTTTTAATATTTTATTATACAAATATTACTTGATAAAATTTTTTACTAAAAATAGTACGATACTAATTTGTAATGTAGTTTTATAAGTATGTGAGTATTTACTTTTATTTAATTCAAAGTATCTACTATCATTACTACTTCGAATACTGCTTTAAGAAGTAAATGTTTACAGCGTAATCTAAATAATATATTTACAAAAAAAGCATGAATGTGCCTTTATAATAAGTGATTAATAGAGTGAGTATATCACAAAACCAAAAAATAAATATGTATATCGTATTGTTATTGTAAGATGAATATAAAAGTGCTACTTATAATTTTTATTTAACATTGGTGCATTGCCTTGGAATAATTTAAGGGGAATGTTTAATTGCACTTTAAAATGATTAGTTAAAACGATGTTAGGTTTGTTCCAGATAACATTTTTTGTAAGTTAACGTGACGATAAAAGAACTGTATGTAGTTACTTTGTGCACATATCTATCTTTAGCTTAGTTTTGGGCATTTTTAAATTATACTTCCTTGAGACTAAGTATTGGGGTGCTAGGACAAAATGTCACGGACAAAATGGCATGGACATTTCGATTAGTGAATATTCACTATTTAGCAGGGATATACTTTTGACTATTTGAAATAGTGAATATTCACTAATAAATAGTGAGTTTCCACTATTTTAATTTAAGAGAGTATGTTTTTCATGTAATATTTCAAATTTTAGTTTCTGGAAATGTTAATATATAGTGTAACGTTTTAATCTGATCGTTACTTTTTAATACTATGTGTTTCTTACAATGACAAAGAATAGCGTTCTTGGTTTTATATTTTTATCTTTAGATTTATGCTACACAGTGCAGTGTTCTGGTACTGGTTCCCAACTGATCAACGACAAGTAAATACCCAAACATCTTATATTTTGTCCCCATGGCATTTTGTCCGTGCCATTTTGTTCGGCCATCAGTATTGGTAATACGGTTTCAGATTCCTACAATATCAAATCAAAAGTTCATCTGATAAAAGGTTACCGACTACGGTTTTTGGTGGCCCTAAGTAATTACTTTTTTGAAAAGAGTGTCCCCTTTTCGGAATCACCAAAAACGTGAAATCTCTGCTTTAAATTCTGAAAAGGCTCAACATTTTTTACCAGCAAATTTTTGATTTTAATTCTAGTAGGACTATTTTCTTCTTAAAAATTAATTTTTGTTTCAACTAAGTATATTACATTGTTGCATTTATTTTGCAGCTAGAAATAGCAATTTCAAAGCTGGCTTAATCTATTTTAAAGTGTCATTAAATCAATCCATAAGTAATTAGCATATAAGTACAGAATTAACTTGCGCAACTAAATGATATTTAAAAGTAAAATTATTTTTATATGTATGTTAAATTTTTAATTTATATTATTATTAATTTTTGGTGCTTTTAGGTGTTCTAGGTAATGGCTTTACTGATAATAGATATAGGTCAATATTGAAACTAAAAGCCAAAGTTTTTTTATGTCAAACTCGAAATAAACTAAAAATGTTGTAACAGAAATAAATTGTTGTATTTGTAATATAATTGACTTATAATTAACTAATTGCAATGGACTCTTTCCTAAATTCTAATATTTATTTGTAAGTTTTTTTTTCATCCCTGCAACCTAATTCCTAAGTGATTATCCTATTTACATTCCCATTATTGTAGAAGAAATTATACATTGTAGCTATGTATGAAATATGGAAGCACAGTCCATACTGTAAATATAACATTGTTTGTATGTTTGTTGGTATTCTATTTCAAAGCGTTTGATGGAAGAAAAAAATATTTTCGTTTAGATGTTGAGTCTGATTTCTTCACATTAATAACATGCTCTTTCCATCGAAATGTTACAGCCAAAGAGTTGTAGAGATAGTACCGATAATACTTATTTCTATAACAGACTTGTTTGTTTAAGCTGACACTCGGAGTATAACTGACTCCATTAAGCATTCCTGTGCTAGAGTAGTGTTTTTTAAGCTTTTGACATATGTATGTGTACCCCTTCTTTGATTTTTGTAAGTGTTGAGCACGCCTTCTCAAAAAATGAATATTCCATAACGACCATCACTCTCTCCAACAAGCATATGCAACAAATATCCTCACCTAACTCCTGTGAACCACACTTTTGGAACACTGTGCTAGAGGAATCAGAGGAACCATCAAAATGTTCAAATTTTTTTTTTTTTGGTTTATTTAAGGTCGCATCAACAACTATGGTCATTAGCGACCGTCGAATCCGAAAACCCAGAAAAAACATCTTAGGTTTTCACTGGGATTCGAACCCAGGACCACTGGCGTATAAGGCAACTATCTAGTTCACCACGCCACTAAGTGACCCTGTTCAAATTTAACACTGTACAAATAGGCGTTTTAAACCTTGTTTGTAAAACTTGTTTTTGCATAGAAAAACTGTTAAACAAAAATTTTAAAATGCGTAAGATGATCAATTAAAATGACGTATGATATTTTGGCTTTGCAGTCACTTATTGCTAGCTAATTGTAAGTTTTGGCTCTGATTCACAAAAGTCGTTATAATCTTGGATTACTAATTAAAAATATCTGCTGCGAGGCGTCACAGTACTTTCTTTTATGTAACTCCCTGTTGGTTAATAAGCAGTGAAGCACTTTATAGCTATAAAAACAGAACTAATACAGCCCCCATGTATACACGAATTCCCCCCTTTAACCCCAGAACCGTTCTTATTGGAATTTTCCCAGGAAAAAGTTCCAAATAAAAGTTGTAAGCATCAATTATTCTAAGAGTTATAGTAAGTTTAAAGAAAATCGTTAGAGCCATTTTCGAAAAAAATCTAAAAAGCTCAAAAACTTCTAGAAAAAAATGAAGCTTTCGGTTAACCAATTTCACCCAAAAGCTTCGCGGCATAACTAGATGTAATATGAAGGCATTCTAAATTTGGTGAAATTCGGATAAAGCTTTCGATACGGTATGGCTGTCACATTCACACACGCACAGGCATGTTTCCAAAAACCACTTTTTTAGACTCAGGGGACCTTAAAACAAATATTTCTGGTGAAAGCTCGAATTTTAAAATTCGACCCATATATATGATTATATATCTTCTGAACACTTAAACTTTTTGGTTTATTTAAGGTCGCATCAACTACTATGGTCAATTATTATGGTCTTACTATGATCATTAGCAACCGTCGAATCCGAAAACCCATGAAAAAAATCCTAGGCTTTCATTGGGATTCGGCATATAGGGCAACTATCTAAAGTCAACCGCCACTAAATGATCTCCAAAAATGATATTGTTAACACAATACAATCAGTGATGTAGCGTGAATTTATGTACCTCTTTCCCACCCTGGAGCAAAAGATGAACTAGCCGCCCCTTATTTCTGCCGTTAAAAAAAATTCATAAATAATTTGCAATACTGCTGCTGTTTCAAATAAATACCTAAAATATAACTATTTTCTAAAAAGAAAATTGACAACAATCTGGTTAACATATCAAAATTCTGCAATCTACCATTGATCTATTGTTAAAATAGTTATAGAGCTATTGAAACCTTTCCTAAATTGCAACAATTACTACATTATCTAGTAAAGAAAAGAAAAATTGCATCATGTTTATTTTTTATTGCTATATGCAAGCGTATGTCTCCCAATTTGTCCTAAAGGCTTAAAGGATATGCAAAGTTCATTGCACAAGTTTTGAACGTACTTTGAAGTCTTTGAAGCCTCGTACAAGTATTTTTCATATTTTTAAAAAATAGTCATCGTTTGATTTTTTAGACAGCATTAGTAAACTTAACTGTATATGGCCGCCCCCATATTGTCCCGCCCCCCACACGCTACATTACTCCATACAAATACAATATCCATATTCCATATATGGCAAATCGTATTTCGGTAAAAAGCTTGGAACAGAATTTATCTAATCCAAACAAAATTGGGTCTATTGTAGTCCTTAAGGTCCTTAACATTTCCGGCCTTTTGGTTCTTTTGGGTCTCTAAATAAATTACTATTCAATTGGATTTATTCTTCGCCATCTTTCGGAAAGCCGGTAGTATCAATATTGTCAAGGCTACTTGCTACTTGTTGTATACAGTTGTATATTTTGTTTATTCGTGGAAATAAGTATTGATTGAGTACATACATTATTCCGCGTACATAATTAAATAGTATAGATTTGATTATCTTTATCAAAATTGCTTTTCTTTACATTAGGTATATTTAAATCGCGATACTTCAGATATTTAATCGCATTACTCTCGTGTTCATAGTGCTATTGAGTTCGATTTCCATATTTTGTTCTTCAAATTCCCTTGCTCAAACGTTGTAAGTATATATTTTAAATTTATTACCTAATTTGATTGGAAAAATATTTACCTATGTATACCTACTTAATTTCGATATATTTATTTTTTAAGTTTGATGTTTTTTGTTTAATTTAGTTGAATCTGGTTTGATAATTCGTTTTATAGAGATGCTAATTCATATATTAAGGTATAATTTTGTCAATTTGTTTATGGCAAATGATTAATCTTGTTAAATAGTCTTATCTTATATATTATAAAATTAAATAAGTATTTCTATTTATAGAATACTGAGTAAAAATTAATTTTTTGATTATCATAATTTGTGCAGTAATTGCCGTGTTTTATAGTAGGTAGTAATTTAATTTAGTAATTGAAAGAAAAACTCTAACACATATTTTCTGTGAATATTATTGGATGAAAAATATACAAAAAGCTTTAAAAATATATTTGCATTAATAAATTAATTAATGTTCTATGTTTCTGTTAAAAATGCTGGAATTAGAACAGCTCCCATAACTTAGGTAAAAGGGAAAACACCAGAGATTAAGAAATTTATTTCTACAACAATCCTCTTGATTGTGTATAACATTTAAAATTCAATACTTTGATTCTCTATGTATATTATTTATATGGATTTTTGGCGCTTAAAATGAACCCAGTTATGTAATATTAAATAGGTACACAAGCATAATATCCTCTGTTGTAACTGGTTGTAAACGGTATATTATTTATTAACTGTTAACATCTTACAACCATCTTGAACTCACAACTAAAACGGTTTCTAAATTATTTCAAAAAAAAATTTTTTTTTGATAATAATAATCGTCACAATTAATGCATTTTAGTTTTTCAAAAACAGTTATCTTAAGCAAATAATGCTATTAAAATTATTTTGAATTGAATTCCAATAGAATGCCACCATTTAAAAACCTAAAGTAGCACCAATGACCAATTCATATTAGTACAAACATACTCTGATTTCATATTAGATACTGTAAGTTTTCTACTTTTAACTTATATAAGTACTATAAAAATGAGGTATATATTATACATATGACTACCTTAAGTACATAATCAGTACATGATCTACTGTACACTTTGAGATATTGTATTTTCTAAAAAAATAAGTACCGTAGTTACATCGTAACTTCTGCAAAATTTTCCTAAAATAACAAAAAACGGAGTAAATTAATAGTCTTTAAAAACATGATAAGGTCACTTAGTGGCGTGGATGACTAGATAGTTGCCCTATACGCCAGTGGTCCTGGGTTCGAATCCCAATGAAAGCCCAAGATTTTTTTCTGGATTTTCGGATTCAACGGTCGCTTATGACCCTAGATTGGGTACGGTTGTAACAATTTTTCTTTCATTACTTCCAGTACAGAGCTAATATATCTATATTACTATCGAATAAAAATTTTTAAAAGAAAGTACAGGAATTGTTTTTTAAATTTATATGAACATTAAAAACTCAAAATAAGTAGTTTGACAAAAATATCAAATAGGTAGTTTTTTATAGCGTATGTCATTGTTACAATTAATCCCCAATACCGGAGTACCTATATAGCGATGGAGTTCAGCTGTAATATTCAGAAAACATACCTAGTTAATTTAAGTAGTTTAATCAGTTTTATTATTCAGAGATATCAAAATGTTTTTATAACTAAAATCATAAATGTTACGCATATTTTAGTAGTCCTCTTACGGTAGTTCTTAGAGTTAAACCAAAATATCTAAAAATCAACATAATAATATAAGTATCTTATATTTTATCAAATTCATCGATCATAAATAATTTTTTATACTTACATTTTCTATTTGCTGTTGAGTCTGGATCATCTTTTTAATTGCATATCTCTTTTGCTTGTAGCTCAAATCAGAAATATATAGTTAATACTGGTCTTTCTTAAAACTCTTGACAAAGAAGCTCCGAGTTGTCATAAGTTTTTGTACGTCAATAAGTATGTCCCGTATGTCCGTATTTCACCCGTCTATGGGTAGGTTTTCTAAGGATTTACAAAACAAAAAAATAATAATAACTGAATGTTAACGTCCTTACAAAAATCGTCAAATAGCAATCATAGCGACAAGGAAGAATAGTCTATAAAAAAGGCGTCAGTTTATTATAATCTTATTAAAAATCAGTTACTTAATATACAAAAATTTAAATACGATAACCACCTTATTCGTAATATTAAAGTTAGTAAGCATAGAAATACTTTTGATAGACAAAATATAACAGAACTCTCTGCAAGAATTATTAGCCTGCTACGAGTAGGATGGAATACTAGAAATGGTATTCAGCCTTGGAGCCCCGTATGTAATTCCTTGTAGCTTTTATCGCAGTACGAAAAATTACGATACTAAGTTCAAATTGTTACAACCGTATACCTACCTTGTCTCAACAGTAACCAGTCTATGCTACAGATATTTAGTAAATTAATTAAATTAAATTTTTTTTCTTTTTGGTCTACTTTGAACTATGGCTTTATTACCTTTACGAGTTCTTAAAGTTTAGCAAAAGTAAAAATATCTAAGTAAAACATACAAATTAAAAAGAATAGATCTTTTTTTATATTTGGCGACTACCAAACGTTTTGTAATAACTTGAAAACTTGAAAAATTAATTTATTCCTTTTGGTTTGTTTTAAAAGTAAAACTTGTTTTCTTGTTGTATACTTATTGCCTACCTACTCCCTTTTAGGTAGGCGTTTCACGTTTGTACTTCAAGTGTAATGATAACAATAAACATTTCCAATGATTATTCTTTTTTACAAGTCATTTGAAAGATAATTTTATATCGACTCATAAAAATCAAAAACGTTTGTAATATAGGCTGAACAAATAAACCGCTTATCGAAACACATCCAGAATAATCAATTTCTTCTATACATGAAAATGATAAACATGTTCTAAAAACCGATCCTGTAATCAAAGGTTCATTTTTTATAAATCACATTTATTTTAAGAAATTAATATTTATAAAGGCATATTATTTTCAATGATTGAAAAAATTTCCGTTCAACGTTAATTGTGTTATGTAGATAAAAAGTGCTTTATAAGTATCAACTTGGACTAAACTGCTAATTAACTTTTTCCATATAACGAAACATTTTCAAAGGACTAACAGTTAGTATTTTTATAAAGCTATTTTCAATGCAAACTATTGTTCAAATTATACTTTGATAATTTGTTTGAAGATATTAGCTATAAAACCGATAAAACCATAATATGGTATGTATAGGTATATGTAATAATAATCATATTATCAAATTAAATAATTTTTATAGAATTGATATTTAATATATCTTCAGCAATTTTATCAAAACAGTCTTTTTATAGAAATTTCTTTTCGTTTTCTTAATTATATTTCACAATAATTCCTACACTTTTATTAAATTTTATATTTCTTTGTGTTGCATCTTACAATTTTTATTATCGCATCAGTGTGATATGAAAATTAACATATTCAGAATTAAATCACTTTCGTTATACTGATAGTAGATTTCCAATATTGACCTTTACTCGATTACGGTAAAACCAAAAGGGTAAGGTGTATGCTTTTAGCATATACCTATGGATACATGTATGCCTATCTGTTCCTAATTTTTCTAAACTACTTATCATATTTTGAAAAATGAGGTAGGTATCATTAGAATATGGCTATTTAACGTTACACTAAATTTATTACGACGTAAAAAAAAAACTGAAATAATATTTGAAAAAAACAAAATAATAAAATATTCTGAAGGTAATAGAACAGGGGTGGCCAAGGCGTCGACCGCGTGACTATTTCTAGTCGCCCGAGTAATCATTAATTTCTGGTATTGAAATAACTTAATACTGAATATGTATTGATATTATATTTTTTTCTATAAATTACTACTTTTCGATATTAGTCGACCGCCGGCAGTAATTTTATCAGCAGGTAGCCCGTGGTCATCAAAAGTTTGGCCACCCCTGTAATAGAAGATAAAATTTAAATTTAACACATAAATATAATGATGTCCAGAGGATAGCCATGATTGTATACAATGGGTAGTGTTTTTCAATCTTTTTAAATACGCAACCCCTGTTTTAAGTGAAAAAAATCGGGTGATTTTCTTAGGATCTCTTTGTATATAATCTTTTCTTTTTGGATCAAAAGAAAAGAAGAACATTTAGAACCTAAAAGGGAAGTTTTGATCTTATTAGTTTCTGTCGCCATTTCCTGCCAATGCGAACTGGCTTTCTTTACAATGTTTAACATAAAAATTAGGAAGAAAAACTTTTTACAACAAAAATTAAACTGATGCTAAAAAAGGAACTAAAAAGGGTAAAATAAAACAAGCGTCTAAGATCTTAACTACTTATCACTTGAAATTAACCATTTGAGGGCCGGTATCCAGCAAAAATAAAACCTAACGATAACGTAGTAGATACCTACTGATGATTGTCAAAAGCTCCTGAAGTCGATACGTTCTAGACAGAGAGATACACATCATTCGTTATTGTAGCTATTTTGCAACGTACAGAAATTTTTATTGTTGTAGCGTGCAAAGGATTTTAACAATGAATTCTTTTAATGTCGATTCTTTTTGTAGTTAAAACTGGATAACTTTAACGTCGTTAGCACTTTAATTACGATTTAGAAAGTAGCTAAATATTTTCCTACCGATCTTCATAAATAAGTGAAATTTAAATTTATTCAAACTTCATGATGCGAACAAAATATTTTTCCATATTCTACGTTATTTTATTTGTTTTAAAAAACAGTAAAACAAAAAAAATAAGGAAAACCAGTACACATTTTTTAAAAACGTTTAAACTTAGACTAAAATTAGACTCAAATAAGAACTTTTCTTTCAAATTAAAATGGGGCGACTTTGAAATCCTTTCTTCTGAATACCTACAAAAATCATCAAAATCGGTTCATTAAGTTCAAAGCTATGCGTGGTCTGACATAAAAATGCATATGGCATTGAGAACCTTTTTCGTTTTTGCGTTGGTTAAAAATTGGCTTCAATTTAAAAATTATTTGGTTATGAAAAATAAAACCAAGAATAGAATTATCTAATTAATAAACAAGTACTTACCGCTTTTCAATTGAAATTGTTATAATTTTACTGTAGTATAATATCTAAATTATTGTTTTTAATTTTTTCCTGATTTGCGGTCGCAACAACCCAAATAAAATCTCGGAAACCCGAAGAAGTCGCAACTTATCAACTCAGAAGTTGAAAACATTTCTCTAACGGTTGCTCACCTAATTGTAAGAACAATTAAAAGAAGCCCCCCATGCTCAAGAAAAGTCTACCCATTCTTACCTTGAAGATTAATACTCTAAAATATATTATTTATAAGTTAACCCTTTAGAGAAGGTGATGTGGGAACACGGCTATGACGGCTATCTTCTAAATATCATTAAAGTATTTAAGTATATATGCTAAAGTAAAATATAAATTACCTACAAAATATTTTTTTTGTGTTTTTTAGAATGCGATTTTCTCATAGCCGGGTCTTAGATTTTTTTTTTCCACTTCTTTTTAATGTACAATACATATCAACATATTGAAGGTATGATATGTATCCTATTATTTTGTGCATCTTATGAACAAAATAAGATACATCAAAACGCTGTATTTTAATGTAAAATTATTATTGAACTCCTTTTTAATTATGGTATAACTTTAGTCTTAGTTAAAAGAAGAGTTATCAAATGCTTAATTATGCATAAAAAGTCATCTCTGGAATTCGTCATGCAAAAATGCGAGTTCATTGGTAATATGTCGGAACATCATAGCGATTTTTTTTGCTACGATTTAACAAACATATTAGCGATAACCTTGAAATAAATTAATAAATATGTCGGTCCCCCAGCGATAGCGAAACCCCACCAAACAATTTTAAATACATGATACATAATTGAAAGCATTTTATTCTCATCTCGTCAGTTTTACTCTTGCTTCGTTCAGCCAAGTGCAAAATAGTTTTCCAGCTACCGGTAAGTACTTTTTTTATTATTATTATTTATTTAATTCTATACTGATATTATTTTTATTGATTGCGTTAAACATCCAGTGATCGAATTATCAACTGTTTCTCAACAATTTTTGCAGTATTAATTCTTTCTTAGTTTGATGTTTGCTTTTTGTTACTTCTCCCATTCTATTATTGTATTTAATATTTTAAATCTAGATATAGGTACATGCAGTGGCGGATCTAGCTTTTTCGGGGCCCGAGGCTAAATTTTTTTTGGGGCTCCTAAAAAAGGTTGCAAAAATGGCTGTTACTCAAATATAGCTGTATTGTATATAATATTATTGGTACCTACCTTAGGTAACCCAAAAATTGCTTTGAACTCAAATATTTATTTTCATTGAAAATGTACATCTAGAAACATAAAATTGGAAAAAAATACCTACGTATAAATATAATATCATATATTAGTAGTATCCTTGTCGTGACATATTCTTTTATCGATTTTTTTTTTCAAACACTGCTGTACAAAACTTTTATTTAGAATAGCGAGCCAAACTGCCACATCTCTGTACGTATCATCGAATTTATGTTCTGTACATATATTTTTAAAAAAATGGCATTTTTAAAGTTTTTGAACAATCTTTAGGTTCAGGAGCCCCGAGGCTTGAGTCTCATTAGCTTCATGATAAATCCGCCGCTGGGTACATGCATATTATAATATTGTAGTTGAAAACTATATACTCAAGTATTTTTAGTTTTCCATGCAATGACTCGTATAAAATATCAAGAAATTACTATTGGTTTAGAAACAAAAAAAAAAAATATTTGTTTAACTTATGATTACTGTCGTGTTTATTTAAAATAGATTATCTAATTTCAATACCTTCTAGAAAAATCTAATTTTCCGGCATTGAAGGCCAAATTAAAGGGTTTAGTTGAGTATTATTATGAAGAGTTGTGATTAATCGACACGGTTGTTATACATTGACCTTGTGTTATTATTTCAAAAATATCTACTAAAAATCTATGTAATTTAACAGCAATCATTTTAAAATTAAACGTTTAAGTATCTTAAAGTATTTAAGTATTTTAAATAATGATTCGTAATTCTTTTATTGATATTTGAGAATGATATATCACATTTTTTAATGAATCAAGTATAAAAAAATTCAGTAAATGAAATTGAATAATTAAAATAAGAATCGGAATTTAAAATATCTTAATCATGGAAATATTTCTTATCTTCGAAAAACGAAGTTAAGCAATTATTTTATCCTTATAGATTATATTTTTATGATTTTATTTACTTTGAAAAATAGAACTTAAATATCATAATTTTATTATCGTTTTTGTTTTATACTTCATATACATTTTTTGTTATCTTGTTAGAAAAATTCTCCTTAACTGGTTTGAATGAGTAGGTTTCAGTCCAGTCGCGAATACATAAATAAATAAATTTATTTTTAGCCTATAATGTAGATAGAAAACGTGAATAGAATATAGAGGCGTTTTGCAAGGGTTGCACTTGTTAGGGCGTGCAAAAAATTAAAACTACTGGCAAACGTTTACTTCCTCTAAACTCGCACCATTAGGCATAATTATTCAACCTTATTTGTTTCGATTAATTAATTCAATGATATTTTCTTATTAATCTATGCTTAATGCATGAATAACAAATTTGTCACGTAAGCTTCTTGAATTATTAAGATTATTAAGCCGGTCGGATAATAGAATAAATAAGTCTGATTTAACTTTTTTGATTTATTGGTTTGATTTCTATAAGTCTTCTTCGTGGATATTAATACGCTTAAATATACAATGTACAAAACTATGATATACCTACATACTATTAACCGTTTTCATGTGCCCTTCAACTGATAATTTTCTATATGCAATGAACGAAGGATTGATAAAAAATAAATAAAACTGAGTTAGTATAATTGAAACAAAAAATTAAAGAAAACTAATCTAATTGAAAAAGTATGAATATAATACTCTAATTACTTTGTTCCAATTTAATTAATTAATTTTCCTACTTTTACATAGTTAAGGATTCATTTCCAACGTTAATATTCTAAAATACTTTATTTGCTTACATAAAAACAAAAACCTTTTGCTCCAATTTTTGATGTGGGATTCGTTATCTATTTTTAAGGATGGGCAAAATTGACTAATAACACAATAGTTAGGGCCTATTAAGGTAGATTTTTCATATCTTAGTATGACTTATTTTTGTTGGGAATTTCATAATAACTTGGTCATTAAATCAAATTTGGTTTTTTATGAAAATTTACTATTTCATTATCCGGAAGAATTCTTCATTTATATGTTCACTCAAAGTTTTACTTTTGACAGGCAGAATTTTATGTAAATAGAGGTCAATTGTGCTTCCTAATTTTCACGAGATTTATTAAACGGTAGTAGTTTTGTAAAATTATAAAAATAAGGAAATTTTTGGATAACTTTTTTAGAAATAATATTTTTTTATATTATAAAAATCCATAGTTTTCTTTTTAAATATATACCTAGTCAAAAATGTATTGAAGGTGGAATTGTTTTGAAAGTACACCAATACCTTCGAAAATGCCAATTAAATCAAGCTCAAAGGACATGGTTTAAAGTTTCATCGAGTTTTTTTTTTCATTTTTATTTAAATAAACAGACAAAGATCTAAACTATCTCAAAGACAAAAAGATATTAACATTAAATGTGTGTTTAATCACTTTAAATTACAAGGACGAGATTTGGGTATACACGTTTTCAATTTCGCACTTATTCCTCTTTATGAACGAATGTAGCTTGTCCATTATTATTAAAGATTTACCGTTTGCTTTATTTTTAAGCTAACTTGACTTGATTTTCAACTAATTATAATAACTTAAATTACTTAAATTTGACTTAAAATCAAATAGGTACTCAATACAATGTTAATATAGGTACTCAAGCCAAACGTAAATCAAGCAAATCATTGAATTTGCTCGCTTTTTCATTTTGAAGCCAAAATGTTAAGCTCAATTTATTTTGCAAAATGTCCAACTATACTTACTTTACTTGATGAATTCGTAATTGTTATTTGTTCGATCTTCTGGACCATTTGAGCAGAAATTCCAACGATTATGATGTAAAAATATTTAGTCTATACCTGAGTCGAAATTTTAGACCTATTTTAGACCTCAAAATCTGAGTTCAAGTAGATTGAAACATGACCATTTGCATTTGAATTTAAGGCTGCTTTTAAACCTATAAGTGGCATTTATCGGATAAAATACCATGTTTAGGCCCAAAAGAGGTTTAAAAAACTTCAAATGGACCTCTCTCTCTCTCTTTCTCTCTTTCTCCACTCTTTTTTGTCACTCTCTTTTATTGTTTTATAGGTAGGGTTTTTTTCAAAAAGAATAAGATTTTTATTTTAATATTTTGTTTTTTTTTTATTCATGAAATATACAAGTTTCATTAATATTAGCGATAAATTTAAAAGTAATAAGAATATTACAAATATCAGTTCTTAGTTCTTAATTTCCTTGTCCTTGTTGACCAGCTCCGTTATTGTCGCCATTACCATCAATTTTTCCCGGATTTCTTTTTATTATAATCCACAATATACCCAACCATGTGCATTTCTTTAGAAATTTTATTTAATTGTATAACATCTCTCTGATTACTTTCAAGATAATGAACTAAAGCAAATTTCTTCACATTTTTTCTTTGAAACTCGGTTTTTTCACTTTTAAATTTTTTTCATTTACACTTTTAGGCCTTTTGATATAGACAATATTGAAAAATAATCAAATAGTGAAATAAGTTTATTCAATTATTGTATAATAACTCGTGTAGCACTCGAACAGTTTACAAGAGACTAAAACTGAGTAAAAATGAACCAGAGTGAACAGGATTAAGGGACAAACCAGTAATGGATACAATAATACACAATATTATACTAAGCATCTAAGTATAGGAAAGAGAGAGATCAAAAATTTGGGTTATAAGTAAATAATATTTGCAATAGGTATTGTTAAAAAAAGGAAATTTACAACCATATTTTATGTTTTATGATCATAAACCTTTTTTTAGGACGAGACGATATGTTCACAAAATATAATAAACATTTCATGTAGGTTAAAATGAAGACGATGGAATCGTTTAGGTCTATATGAGGCTCATTTTACTCTTTGGAGGCCCAAAAGAGGGTAAAAGTAGCATTTTAGGGTCAAAGGAGGTCTGAATATATATTAAAAAATAAAAAAAATTAGGTTTCTCGTACTTTCTGGGAGTGGAACTGTCTTTATTTTTGATATTTTTTTGACAAACTGCATAGCTTTCGAAAAAAAAAACTACAAAATGACAAAAATATATACCTATCTATGCTCACAGATGCTACATACTAATAGATGAAGCCTTAGATAACTGTAATTCTAATAAAGACGATCGGAAAAGACAATCCAGAATGTCTCTAGTTTTTTTAGTCATACTCAAATTCACAATCAAGGATCAAAAAAAATCAGAAAAGTACAGAAAAAGTAAACTAGAAAATTAATTTTCCAATATTAATTGATTATGTAAAATTATGCAAGTTATGTAAAATTACCAAACAACTTAATGATTCGACGTTAATAAGTGACGAACATTTATTTGAAAAGAATTCATAGTAGGTACAGTGTACACTCAATTTCTGAGAAAAAAAACTCTAAATAATGCAAGTCTAGGAAAAAAATCATGAAAAGCAAAGTAACTGAAGTTATTTTTTCATACTTAATCATTGTATAAGAAAAACAATAGCTTTAAAACCGGAAACCAAAAAATAATGTGACGTAATTAGATAGTTCAGTTCTCTGAACTTAAATTTTAGTGTTATCTCAACGAGAAATCTTTCATGAAAAGAGCATCTATATAGTTTGTTGGTATCGAATTAAATTTTAATCAACTTTTTGTATGTCTCCCTGTTTTATATGAATACAAAATGTTTTATATGCTAGAAGTTTTCAAAACTTTAAACGTGGATTTGTTTTATTTGTTTAATTAAGTCATCATAAAATGTTTTTATCAAATCTTTTGTTAGCTTTACTCTGACGTAACAAAATTATTTTTAGTTAGTAACTTTATTATTTAAAATTCGTTATCAAGCCATTATGTAGATTCTTTAACCCATTGTAAAGATTCATAAGAAACGTTTTTTTTTGGTTTAATAAAAAGATGATTGGAAATATTAGTTCTATAGTATATTATAAATATAAGCTTATAACGTTAAGTGGTACAAATTTCGGCGATATCATACGTTACTTGCTAATCTATGGTGGTGTGTTGTTTGAAGATAATATTATAGCAAGTAATACTTCGATAGCACTATCTCCATGTGAGTACTTAAGTTTAGATAATTTACCTATTTATATAAAATTATCTATATTTTAATTAATTTTAGTGACGCAATTCAGCCAACTCCCTTTATTAGAAATTGATGGAAAATTGTATTCTCAAACGAAAGCAATCAGCCGGTATTTAGGGGAAGAGTTTGACTTAACAGGAAAAAATTCCTTGGAAAATCTCGAAATTGATAGTCTAGTTGATACGATTGATGATTTAACAAAGAGTAAATAAAAGTTGCTTGACTCACAAAAGATAGACTTAAACATTTTTTTTTCATGAAACTTGTTTTAGAAATTGAAAACTATTATAAGGAAAACGTAACTGATGCTTCCAGAAAAATAAATAAAGAATATTTATTAAACACTTATATTCCATTTTATTTGGAAAAATTGAACAATTCTTCGAATTCCAAAATATATTTGCTAACAGAAAAAGTAAATTAAATTCTCAGAAAAATTATTAATAGAAATTATGTTAAATATTTAATTTGGTAATTTGTTTCTTCCCATTAGTTAACATGGGCGGATTTTTATTTTACGGTGGCTATTGAACAAATTAATTCATACATGACCGAGAACGTCCTTCTCAAATATCCACGTTTATTAAATGTATACCAAAATGTTATCAATATTCCTTCGATCAAATATTGGAGAGAAAATGGAAGAGCCGACTTTTCATCCTCGACAAGAATTCTGTCTCCATTATCTATTATACTTCCAATAGTTTTACTTCAAACTTTAAATCTTATATTATAAATTAATGGTCACAAATTCTATTGCAGTTTATTAAGGCATTCAATTAAGACGATTTTAATAGCTCATCTTTTCTTCTTCGTTAATATAAATTTAACTTACTTATTAGTGTAATTAGTTAGAGGAATTGATATGGAATACGATCTGCGTTTATAGAATCCAAATTGCTTCGGATAATTAATTCTTGGTCGTTGAATCATACCGAAGTTATTAAAAATAATTAATGGGATACATATTTAAAATGTTCATGTGCTGACAAATCAATTTTTATCATTAATGGAAACTTTTAAGTAATATATTCGATATTTTAATCTAATCTATGAGTAAATGACACGATATATCCTTAGTAACTGCAATGGATGACTCGAAGCTCAAGATATTTGCATCCACTTATATTTTCCACTATATTTTAAGGTGCTTATTATAGTAAAACTGATAATACCTACAGTTAAATAATTCTTACTATTAACAATGTTATTTTTAATGTGTTATTAATAGAGAATAGATAAATATTATGAAATCCAAGTCTTGTCTTAATCGCTGGTGTAAAACTTAACATCAAACGAGTACTAATTATAATTAAAAACAGTCTATAGTGTAAAAGACTGTATCAGAAAAAAAATAGATTATAGTTGAGATTTTGGACGTTTTTAAACGATAGCTTTTCGAGACCAAGTACATAATCCAGAATTACTGATTTCAGTTGATACAATAAAAAATCTCAAGTTCATCTGATACATAAACTCACCAGTTCAGAAACAGTCACAGATGATCTCGAACGTTATTTTGCCATTCATGTACAGAAATGTGCGTGTTGTTTATTAAACTAAACGAACCTATTGTATATACCTACCTATTGTAATTGGTTATATGGTTCTCTTCAAGACAAATATGAAGATAGGACAAAAGCATTGATTGTACATTAATACGATCTTTTCCCTATATCTAAAAGTTTCTTTGACACAAAATAAAATCGTCCTGAAATTTCAGCGTGATTTCTCAAAAATTGAGCTAGCGCATGGTGGGGTCCTCTTTATATTTTAAAATATATCTAAGATTTTTTTGAAATATTTATATTATTTGTGTGTAAAACTTATTTTTCCGATTTTAAATGTCGTATTCTTGTAGGAAATTAAATTCTCTACAAAATTGATCTCTTATACTTTTCACTCAAATTTAACAGGAAAAATTTTACAGGATGTAAAAAAAGAGGAAAAATAAAATTGATTGCTCAGAAAAATTTATCATATGAAATATATATTTACTTGGACATTAAAGTTGCTTTTTTATATAAAATTATGGTTAGAATTAGAAAAATACATTTTTTTGTCAAAAATAAAAAGCATTTTTTTTGTTCAAATCGTTTAAGATAACATTGTTGTCTGTTTGCTGGTTCATGTGGTAAATCTCTTAAATCTAGAAGACAGTTAGATCCAAACTTTAATGGTACCAAAATGATAGAAAAAATGACATTACTTTTGGTACCATTTTGTATGCAGCTTTAGGGGTTTCATAAGTTAACTATAAGCCTATGGGGGAAATCAGAATGTAAAGTTCCTGATGTAGTATGGCAAATAAAATTCCTATAGGACATAGAAAGAAAGAGATCGCAAAACGTATAACATCAAACAAGTATTAAACATATAAAAACAGTTGATTCGATCTATGATATCAAAACTAGTATTTGAAGTATTTATTTATGGGAATATATTTACACTGATTGAATTTTTTTAGAGAAACTTAAAATGCCTTCTTACAAGCTTTCATACTTTGACCTAAAAGGTCTTGGCGAATCGATTCGTATGCTACTTACATACGGAGGAGCTACGTTTGAAGATGTTCGAGTTACATTTGAACAATGGCCAGCTCTCAAGCCAAGTGAGTGTTCAAACGAAACTGAGCTTTGTTCTTCAATTTGCATAATTTGTATTTATTTTAGCGATGCCTTTTGGCCAGATGCCAGTCTTGGAAATCGATGGAAAAGTTTGTCATCAGAGCTTAGCCATTTGCCGCTACTTGGGAAAACAGTTTGGAATCGCCGGATCTAATGATTTGGAAAATTTAGATATTGATGCTGTCGTCGACTCGGTCAATGATATCAGAAAAAGTAAATTAAAATCACTATCATTTTAATGAGTTTAGATAAAATATATATTTTTTTTTCAGAGATCAGTGAATACTACTGGAATTCAAATGAGGAGGAGAAAAATAAAATGGGAGAACAATTGAAAGAATCAGTTCCATTTTATTTCGGTAAATTTGATGAGTTGGCTAAAGCTAATAACGGGCACTTAGCTGTTGGAAAAGTATGAAAAAATTAAACGTAATTCTGAAAAAAAACTTAAACTTGTTATGCTTTTATTTTAGTTAACTTGGGCTGATATTCATTTCATGGGTATTATTGACTACATGAACTTCTGCATGGGAGAAGATTTGCTTGAGAAATACCCAAATCTACAAAAAGTCCGGGATAATGTGAAAGAAATACCATCCTTGAAAAAATGGATTGAAACAAGACCAGTTACCGATCTTTAAAACAATTTTAAGCATATTGCACGTTCAAATTGGTTACTTTTTGTAACTGAAAGCATATTTAATAAAAATAATATACGCATTATCTCTTCATAATCAATTTGATGTATTTTATTAAATTTTTTTAAAAATAAAAGCTTATAAATATTTAATTGTGTTATAACTTCTTTCTATTTCATAATACTCTAATAAAATATTTTTTATTCAAAGTCTGATTTTTCTTAAAGATACCGTCTGAACCAGAATGTCTACTTACAAGCTTACATATTTCCCAGTTAAAGCTCTCGCTGAGCCAATTTGCATGCTCTTGAACTATGGAAATCAACCTTTCGAAGATTATCGATTTGAACGTGAAGATTGGCCCAAGATTAAACCAAGTAAGTAAAGTCACAAATTTGTAATTTTTTTGAAATTTTTTCACCAAAAAAATGCATTATTTTAGCCATGCCGTTTGGTCAAGTACCAGTCTTAGAAATCGATGGTCAGAAAAAACATCAAAGCTTAGCAATCATTCGTTATTTAGGCCGAAAATTCGGTCTTGCAGGAGCCAATGATTTGGAAGACCTCGATATTGATTCAATGGCAGACACAATTACTGACTTGAGACAAAGTAAGTATAAGCACAAGCTCTTTAAAAGGTCTCTCTCTAAAAGCTCGATTGATTAATTTAATTTCTTTGTATAGAACTAGCAGCTTCGCACTATGAAACCGATGAAACTGTTAAGCAAACGAAATATGACACTCTTGTTAAAGAAGTTTTGCCATTTTACTGTGAAAAATTGGATGCTATCGCTAAAGAAAATAACGGATATTTAGCTGCGGGCAAGGTATTTCTTTTGTAATTTAAAAAATTCAATTTTTTTAAGCAATTTTTCTTTGTTACAGTTGACCTGGGTCGATGTTTACTTTGTTGGTTTTCTCGAGTACATGAACTTCATGGCGAGATTTGATATTACTGAAAAATATCCTAACTTACAAAAGGTTCGCGCTAATGTTGAAGCCGAAGAAAAATTTAAATCCAAGGCTTAAACTGACAAACAGTTGATATATTTAATACAAAATTTCCTTTTTTTATGCCGCTGATATTTTAATTAACTTTTGAACTATAAGACACTATTTGTAGCATGATAAATAAATCCAATATTTGAATATATTTTAGTTTATCTTTATAACCTTCTTTTATATTATTACCCTAGGCTTAATTTCATAATTTTTTCCGATAAAGGCACGTAGTACCGTGATTTTAATGCAATTGATTGTTGTCTTCGTTAATGTTATTAACTACTTCATCATCAGTTTATTACTTTTAATTTACTTTTAGCAGTTGTTGAGCGTAAATTTCTTGTTGAATACGTTTATGAATTTATTTTGTAAGTTATAGGTAAGTCTCGATGAAACTTTGATGGGAGCTTACGTCCTTTTTTCCTATACTCAAAATTATTGGGTAACACGATAAATAAGTAATGAATTAAATTAAATTTTAGTAAAAAGCTGAGTTCGTAGAAAATATTGAGCGACCAATATTAAATTTTGCATTGTTAAACACTTGATAATGTTATATTGATAATGGTAGCGGTCGGGGAACTTTTTTACCATTACCCCAAAATATTTTTGAGTAAGCCGATATTACCCCCACATTTTGAAAAGGAGACTTAATTGAATTAATTTACACGAAAAAAAAAAGTTGCATGACAGTAGTCAGTATGTGATGAAATATTAAAGTTTGTCATCAAAAATCTTCTTTTTTAAGAATGTTATTTTTATTATTTAACGGCTTGTTAAATTGTAAGGGTTAAGAGAAAGTTTTCTATTGTGTGAAAATATTTATGTTTTCGTTATTTATCCTTGAAAATAAGGAATTTAACTTTATTATGGGCAACTGGCAAGTTCACATATATATATATATATCTCCAAAATAAATGAAAGGCTAATGAGTCGCATAAGACAACCTCAACGTGTAAGGACATATCTTTCGAAGCTCCTCAAATAAAATATAATTTTCTATATTTTAAAACTGTGTTATTATTAAAAGAAACATAAACCACAATCCAGAATATCCAATAATCCCAATAGTATGCAATAGACAAGTAAAATAAAATTCTCATATTGCAAAAAAAAATTAATTGAAAACTTTCCCCCTTCAGATTTTGGAGTAATGATCTTGCTTTATTTTTGATACAATAATTTCAAAATTGAGGCTTCTTGATGTAAGAACAATTTAAATACAGTCTTCGCATATAAAATAGCCATGACAAAAAATATCCTAATTTCACCCAAAAATTTTATTCTTACCCCATTTGAGGTAATTTACCTCGGTTCCCCGACCGCTGGTCTACGAGTATCTATACGTTGACTTTTATGCAACCTACATTACATATGTGCACAAAACTCTCAAACAATATTTGACTCTTAATATGTTCATACATAGGTAGATATATACTATGTACATATTACACAGATGCTATGTAAAAAAGTAAGTATAGATAATGAACTATGAAAATAATTAACTTTTCATTAATTTTAAATTTTCTTGCTATAACCATGGCTCTTTATTATGCAACCCCGATGCAGATATAAAATTGTGATTAAATTAAATCTGATCTATGCTTCATGAATTAATCAGTGAATCTGAATTGTAATTTTGGACCCGTTAAATTGAATAGGTACTGTAGAAATATTTAATAATTTAATTTTTATAACATTTCAATTAATAGTACTTTGTTTTAACTATATACATATTTCATATTTAAACTTTTTTGGGACAACTGAATCGAATTGGCATTTGTGTGAAATTGCACAAGCCTACACTGCCATTTTTCTTTCTTATAATTACCAGTAATAAAGTTTCCATTTTTTTCATATATCTATGTATGCGATTGTCTATTTGGAGAGATTTTTAGGTGGATTCAAGAAGCTGATGTAATAATTTTAAATATTTATCTCCATTTTACCTGTTTTTCATATATCTATCTTTAAATAATGTCTTTTTGTTCGTTCTTCTTAACTTGTTAATTGATGAGTAGATACCTAATAGTTTTTGATGTGCTGTCTTTGGGCCCTATGAGAAAAACCGTTCTATTTTTAAAGCCTATATCTATAATATACTCAAAAATCGTAAATTATTCAAAAATAAAATAAAAGTCTGCTAATTTCTAATAATTTAATAATGGAATCATATAAGTTTCTTAATGAGAATCATTGCTTTACAATTGACTTTTTCCGTTGGTACATAGGTAGGTACTCATATTTCCTTAATATTCTTGTTAACTGGGAATCAGCGGGACATGGAAGACAAGGAAAAGTTCAAGAAGTTGTGAGAATGTCAATAATTTTAGAAACTTAGAATAGCTGATACCCTACTCATTATTATTGAAAACGTGTGTAAAATTGAAAGCTCTGTACGATAATAGAAAATTAATTAAAAACCTACAGTATTTTAGTCATAGCATCAAAAACAAAATCGCTCTATAAGTAGTTATAAGAAAAAAGTTCAAAAAATTATTTCTATAGGAAATCTTATCGAGACGGCCCACGTTCTATACATATATTGGTGATTTCTTCTAGCGTTAAGATATTTTTAGTTTTCTCTTTCAAATTTTTACCACCCCCGAAATTTTATCGCCCTGATCCTGTAATCAGAGTTCTCGTAATGTAAATCCAACCCTTATTGAAAATTAATTAGCTAAGATAAATAAACTAAGCAATCTTCATTGCGAGATATCAAATTATTTAACTATCGCATAGATTGGTTCGCCATTTTCTTAATAAGAATTTTTAAAAGGGCTAAAGTATGGAGCGAATACTAAAGTTAGACTCTTTAGGGGGACATTTATTTTGTGCTACGCAAGATACGATTGGTGCTTGCTTATCTCTTTCCCTAACTGGTTCTTAATTCGTTTGCTGATTTATGACTAGAGATGCAACGAATAGTGATTTAGCCGAATACCGAATATTCGGCCACACTCTCGGCCGAATATTCGAGTTTTAAATATATGTATTTAAAATAAGAACCTTTTCAAAAATTCGGGTCAATCCGGGACAAATTTGGCTTCTAGAAAAATCCGGGACATAAGGTGAAAATTCGGGACTGTCCCGGCCAATCCGGGATGAATGGTCACCTTATTAAACCCCGCACAAAGTAAGCATATAATTTATGGTCTTTACACAAAGGTTTTTAGGATAGTAATTGCATTATAACATATTTTAAATTAAAATAATATTGTTTTGAATGTAGTAGGTTTAATATTTTTCCTAAGCTTTTTTAACTGGGAGAATTGTTAGTAATATATTTATATTATTGTGGATTGAAATTAAAGGTGCTATTGTTTTTTTACTGAAAGTTATGCACCTGCACGAATATGTTTGAATGTATTTAAAATAATTTTATAAATCATATAAGTGCAGTGTAAATAATTGTTTTAGTAAGTTTAAAAGCCGAATTTAACTTTTTAAATTTGATATTTAAAATTTGGTGTAGGCGTGCGTAGATTGTTAATTGTTGGCGCTGTTGGCGCGATTGAAAAAGTCAAGTAAAGCTGTTGAAAAATTGAAATGGCGATGGCAGCACGAGGTGTTTGTGTCAATTTCTCAATCTGCGGCAATGATTCGACGCGAGGCAAATGCGCGCAACTCGCAGCTCCTGGCTGGGTCGCGCTCGTCGCTCCATCTTGAGTAGAATTTAGCTTGTGGACAGTGAGTGTATAATTGTGCAATTTAAATCCGATGTTTATAGTGTAAAGTGTACAATAGTATTTCAAGA
Source organism: Sisyra nigra (assembly GCA_958496155.1). NCBI lineage: Eukaryota > Metazoa > Arthropoda > Insecta > Neuroptera > Sisyridae > Sisyra > Sisyra nigra. The sequence continues at coordinate 17,061,743 of OY292315.1, read as the reverse complement.
AATGTCTTCTAATAATCAAAAGTTGTCAACAACACAACGTATGATACAAGGTAACACACGCATTTTGAATATTGCCATGCTTTTCCGAGACACTCGCGCATTTTGTACTAGGATTGATTTTCCAGGCGCCATGACTATCGATTTCACAAATATTATGACAATTTCCATCTAAACAATACTAATTTACCCCAAAACAATAGGCCTATAATGAGCGAATTGTAATCTTGTCTTAGACAGCTGTTGATCAACATTCGAACATTCAATGAAACCTGTCACTTTTCGACTAAGAACGTCTGGTTAGGTTGGGTCGGCATGTCGACAATCGACTATTTTACCACAAATTTTTCATATTTATTCAAATGTCACAATTTCTACCAGTTATAAATAGCAAAGCTAAACCTTCCAACGACTTATGACATCATTTTTTCCCACTGACACAATCCCCTAATTAAATTATCCGCTTATCATTCCCATTCAAAATCTCACCAAACTTTCAATTCCTCCCTCATATCATAATAGCTCAACATTTCTTCATTTAATTACATCGTGCTTACAAAAATTTATAAATTTACATTAGACAATAAAAAGAAAATTATAAGCCAGTGACGTCTATTCCCCGCTACTATCTCTATAATTTGACCTATATACACCTTTTCAAACATCACCATACAATTTCGAAAATTTTGACCAATCATGCCTTCATCGAAAATATTATGTATTTATTCAAATTTCTTGTACGGCAGGTACATAAATTATTAGTTTCAAAAACAATTTTACTTCTCACTATCCGATACTTGTCAATGACATTTTCTAAGATAAACTTTGACAGATATTCGCGTGCCCGTGCAATGACATAAAAGGTATTAACAAGTTGAAGGTTTAATTTTATTTGGTTTCTCTAAAAATATGATTATTTAATTCACGGATTTACTAATTAAAAATTATAAGAATACTATCAAGAATATTTCTCTATAGACATTATTTATTCATTTTTGCTCACAAAAAGTTTATAACGGCAAATTATGCATATGTATGCTTGCTGTATATTTAAATGTTTTACGAAATAAAACTGCTAAATTAATCATAACAGTCTTGAGTAAATTTTGTAAAAATATAAATATATACCTTTGAATTAACAAGGTTGAAAGTATCTTCGAGAAAGATTAATTGGAAATACTGATTTGTCTAAGTTAAAATTATTTATTATAAAAAGAAAATATTTGCTTTTTAAATCGTAAAATTTGAACCAAAAGCCATTTTAAACATTCTAAGTATTGCGAGTATGATCAGGAATTCACAATAACTAGTTTAATAAATTTTATTTTTATAACGAATTTCCTATTTGTTTATCACGAAATTGTTTGAAAAATTGCTTAATAATATGATTTTTAAAAATAGAAGATGAAATTTGAACTTCGATTAGGTGTTAATTTTGTTCACGAAGTCATAAAAATTGATAATAACTGGAAAAATAATGTATTTCTTAAATATAAACGATAGAATCTATTTTTTAAGAAGTTTAAGGTTGAAGTTGTTTAATAAAAAGACGTGATATATACGCATTGATTTACCTAAATGTTATTTTCTATATTATTTTTATGTTATTCATTATATCTTACTTTTAGTTCAAAATTTTCACAGTAATAAATCTTTATAATTGGTTGAGAACAATATTTGATCACCTATGAAAATTTACCATTTGGTCATCTAAAACTCTTTAGATTTATTGGGAAGAGTTTTTGCTAACTGTATCTATATTGGTTTTTTGTAGTCCTTTTTCCCAATGAGATGAACTTAGTTTACTTTTAGCAAGCGCCGACCGAAGATTGATATGCCAGTTACCTATAGAATACCTACTAATCTGGTTCTTTTAGTTTTTAAGAATAATATGTAAATATTAAAACTTAAAATAGGTACAAAATAGATCTAAAAATAAATAAATTTTTATTTTTTTAAGTATTATTCCTGACATTAATTTATTTTCTAAATTTGGATGATTTTTCGGCATTTGTACACCGAAATTTTTAAAAATTTGTTAAGTGTTTTAGTTGTACACCATTTTTCTATCCAAATATTGCTTAGTACCTACCTATAGTATAAATGTTTTTCAAACGCTATTTTTTGAGTTGCAATATTGGCTTAAGTCAGTCAAAATATTTGAAATACCCACAAAGAAAAATGTAGTTATGTCTTGTTCAGACATTTGAAATTTTGGGGTTGTATTAATTAATGTACACAATAATACGATATACCTATGTACTTACTATGATATTTCTAATTAGCATCTAAAAATCACATTCAAATTAACTTACCTATTTGTGTAAAAATAGCCACAATAATCTTATGGTCCATTTAGTGGCGCACTGGTTGGAGTAGTTTGCTATCTCTGCTAGTAGTACTGGGTTCAATCCCCGTCGAATCCCTAGAAATAGGATTTAAGAGCTAAGATTCAAGACTTACAGAATCGGACCATCGAGAAAGATTCTATCAACGAAATATCCCATAATATTTTATAATTCGCAATGTGACCATATAGATGTTTGAGCGACTTAAATAAAAAGAGTTACAGAAATTTTCTGTGTGTCCAGTCGTGATAAGACCGTAGATGTTAAAGCGACTTAAAACAGCCCAAAAATAATCTTGTGAAAAAAAAAATCTCTAATAACTGATAAACAGTAGGCTTATGATAAAAAACTTTTAGCTACGCAAACATTTTTACCTCTCAGTTAATTTTATAAATTGCTTAGTAATTTTTTTATGTATATTTTCATTTTCAATTCTAATCTACAAAAAGTAAAATGTTGAATTTTGTTTTCAATAAATATGACTAAAATATTATTTGAGGGGGCAGAACCTCCTTCGTCTCACTATTGAGACAAATTAACTAGTAGCTCGTCTATTCGAGCTACTGGTGCTAATTAATGACACATTGGCTTTACGTAGCTTGATAAACTAATTTTAATTAGTGTGATGTAGTGAGAATTTTATTTATTCTGTTGCTTGTAGATTTAATGAAAAATATTTTTTCCTAAATATAAACTTTTTGTGTCCAAATTTCTATAAGGTTTCATTTCAACTTGACATTGAATAATATGAACTTTTTGTCAAAAAGATAATAAATAAAATTATTGATAAGAAAACGCTTACCTATGCTAATTGCTTTTTATCCAAATTTTGGATAGGTCGTTAATCGTTCTGATTCAGCCTATATCATGTTGCATCAAATTAAAATTTCTTAATTTGTACTCCAAGTATATCTCTTATTATAAGTCGTTAGTATTTATACTTATTTAAAAAGAAATTACTTTAAAAAAATATTTCATTTTGATTGATTGAAACTTTGTTGAAAGGAAATTCAAAAATTTGGCTTCAATTCTAAAAAAAAAAAACGCTTTAAAACATGGAACACTGGAAACTTTTTTAAAATTGTTAATATTTTACACTGAAATGTTTTTTTTCTTTTTTTCGTAATCTCCAAAGAAACGATAAGAAATTGCTTCAATAAAACATTTTTCTTAAAATAGGTCACCAAATTAGGCTAGGATATAACTTTATAAATTTACGATTAGTGAATTAAATTGAGAGTTCGTGTTTTGTGACCTGGAGCAAAACGTTATAATAATACATTCCGCTTGAAATGAACGAATGCAGCAAAAAATTTTTATTTATACTCTATATTCATGTGAGATATTTATATGTTAATATGTTATATTTATTGATGCCAAATCCCAATACTAAGAAAATTGGTGTGAAGATATAAACTCAGCATTTTGTATATTTATTTGTTATTTTAAATGGAATTTTTAAATATTAAAACCACTGAATTGTTAGTTTGATAATTTCATTTGATAACTTTGTATGAACCTATCTAAATATTGGATTAAGTCGTTGAATATTTAATGCTTCTACTATTTTAACGGTGATGGAAATATGCATATATATGAGCAATAGGAGAGTGGAGTTGTGTTATTAAGGGCTTTTGTTTGATACATTCTAAATAGTTGCAATGAAAGCTTTCAGATTAATAAATAACACTCCCTTTAATATTTTATTAGTGATTACACTTTACCAATGTATATTCACAAATATCTAGACGTACGAGTATTCGATACGGTTTTACAGTCTATTGCAATATATTGAGACTGATTTTAATATATTTCATGAAGAAAAAATTGGCAAATAAATTGAATTAAAACGACAAAGTAATTTGATAAAATATTCATAGCAATTTAATAAAACATGCAGCTCGAAGAGCTAATATGATTTTTATTATTCATTTATTTTTAGCTTATTGATAACGTTTTATAAAGGCATTTTTTAATTACGTTTGTGTGCTGCAAAAAGAGTATTTTAAAACGATTTCCAAGCCTTTTTGTGGTTAATTCATAAAACATGGATAGGAAAAGCTATTTTACCATTTTTTTTGTAGCTTGAATAAGGTAATTGATATTGGTACTTGAATTAGTCAGAATTTTTTAAAATATTTGTTAATAGGTATTCTAAAGAAAATTTAGTTTTTCAACTTAATTTTTTTTATACATTACATTTAAGATAACTTCTAATGGCTATTAGGAGTAGGTATATATCAAAATTTAGGTTTTTTCAATTTCTAACTTTTTCTGATTCTTTGTGAGGCAGCTATAAACACATTTACACATTGCTGAGAAATCTTGAGTCTTGGGAAACTTTAAAACCCATTTAAAAAATGATAAAAATAATAAAGATTATTTTAAATTAATTTTTGTTACATTAACAATTTATATTACCTTAACCATTGTATAATGATATACTTGCATACATTATTTATGTACAAACTTGAACATTTTAAAATTGTGTAATTAAAGAGTTGTTTTATAAAATAATTCTCAATTTTTTCAAAAATTTTTTTAATATGCGGAAAATATTCTTTCGCTTTTAATATTAAGTAAGAAAGTTATCCAAGTTATCAACTTGCATTTCTTTTAAATTTAAAAGAAAACATAATATATTTATAATAATTATGTAAATCGATAAATACAAATTAAGATTAACTTCTTAAGGATGTAGATAAGATATAATTGGGAGCAATAGTACTTAATACAAACAATTCATGAATTTCTACTGTTTATAATTCATTCCTAAGTAAATAAATAAGTAAATACAAGTATAAGTAAAAAAAAGTAAAAATACAATAGAATAACGTGAAATTCATTAATCTTGTTTCAAATACATACCTACAAAAATGCATAAAATGAAAAAAGTTTACTTACTTTTGTCAGTTAATATACTTACCTTAATTTACACTATGTATTTACCAGTAAAATCAGGTTTTCGATTTATTTTCAATTTTTTTCTTAACAACCGTTTAGTGAATGTTAATCAAATATTGAAAAATTGTTTTACATAACTCAAATGTCATAAATTAAAAACTTGAAACATTTTTTATGTTTTTTGACGTGATAACGTCTTATAAATAGATGAACACTGGGTAGCCTGCATGAAAAAGTGTCACGTTCCGTTTGAGCCTGTGCGTGCAAGTGAGAACGCGATACAAGTGATAGAGAGGCACGATATTATTGTTGAATCCGAGACAACGTGTTTTGGTTTTTTTTCTACAATTTAATAGGATATAATTGATATCCTTCATAATTTTCAAGCTGATTTCATTTTGAAAAAATTGTTAATTTTCAATTAGATAACTCCTTCTTTGTATTATACAAAATAATGATAATTTAGTGATAATAATTCAATAATCAATTCATAAAAGTATGCAATTTTTCATCAATGTTTCTTTATGACGTTATCACGTAAAACTATCGTCCGTAAACTGACTTTACAGACAACCAATTTTTTTACACTGGTTTATATACATTTAATCTACTGAGTGTACACATTTTTTCGTAAGCACATGTTTAAATACAGGGACTTGAAAATTGTTATAACTTTCAAATGGTGTAGTGAACCATTTCAAAATTTTAACAGTAAATTAAGGATTAAACTAAGGAACATTTTAGCGAACTTTCGTTTGTTTGTCATAATTTTGATTTACCTCCTAAACATCCTTAAGGCTTGAATAATAATTCCCCGATTTTGAGATTAAATAATTTTAACCGTTCCCGGGTGTGTCCCGGAATTTGTATTGTAGCGGTATGGTTTTATTTTCATACGGAATAGATCTATAGGTAGATAATATTAAATAGATTTCTTCTAAAATATAATCAATTGTTATATTGTTAAAATAAATTAAGCAGTAGTCGTTTTTTAAGTATAAAAAAAGGTTACAAATGAACTTTTGATAGTTTTCAGTTTGTTCTCATAACTTGATAAGTAAACGGAAACAATTATTAAATTAGTACAATTCGAGATTACGACCCATTTTTGATTAGAATATGAAATAATTATTATTTTAGCTAATATTTCACTTAATATCAGCATTGTGTTTTCGTGTACAAAATTCATTTCGCATTATCAGATATAGCTACGATTACCTAAGACGCACCTGTTTTAGAATTATCAGGTCATTGATTTAATTAGAATAGGTACTTATATGGAAGTGTGCTTCTAGATGTTATTTATTGAATTTAATTGTACATTAATCTTATTTCTAGTGTGTTTTTTGACGCGAGTTTTTACAACTGACAAAAATAAATAATTACAAAAAATTTGCACGTACTTTTATATAATCCAATGGAGATTACTTTTTTTTTCGATTTTGCTTTAAATAAACAACAATTAGTTGTGTAAATGAATGAAACGAATTTCTCTTTCTTATACCTACATATGTACATAATATATCTATGCGAATATAATGAAGCGATCATTCACATTTTTTCAATCTATAAAATTTTCAAGGTGTAATTCTTTTTGTGCTGTCAAATATTTATTTATACATGTTTTGGTAAAATTAAACTTTGAGTTTAAGATACTTACATTAAATAAATATTCTTAAGGGTCTTCGACCGAAGGTTTTGTTATTTCGTTGCCAAAATAAAATAATAAAAACGTACTCATAAAACTATTAATGTTTTTTTTTTTTAATCACAATAAAGAATTCGATAATCTGCCGTGAGCAGTTTTTACAATGAAGTTTTCAAAAATTTAGTGCTAGCTATAATACTATAAAGGTGAATTGACAATGATATTCGCTTTACATGAAATAATTGGTATTTTTATTCTTCATGATATTTCAATTATTTAAGAGGTAATTTATACAAGTTTCATGGTTTTTTGACCCTTAAAATATGTAATTTTTATTATTTGAAAGTGTTTTTATTATTATTATTAGCTTTTTTCATAAAACGCAAATGATGAATGGATCATTGTTATTGAGAGTATGTATCCATTAGATACAGTTTTGGGTTGCCAGAATTTTTTTTATTCTGTAAGGAAAAAATGATTACGGATTCATCAAGTCTAGCGATTGAACATTTTGTATTAATGAATTGAACTAAATACATTATTTTAACTTTGAAGTGAAATAACTTGCAAATTCAGTGCTTGACTTGACCTGAAAATCAAGCCAATTAGCTTAAAGTCAAGCCAAGCAGTGAATTTTATCAGGGATAAATGGAATGGGAAACAAAATTAGTTTTATGAATTATTCCTTTTTACACACTTCAATGAAGAATGTATAGATTTTGTCTTTTACTTGTTCTTAAAAATAATAAATGCCACTTTTATACAATTATAATTAAAAATTTTATAACAATAACTAAAGAAAATTGAAAAACGGGACAGAGTCAATCTCGGCAAGACATTTCAAATTATGCCTGAAATACAGGACGTTCCGGAAAATATTATAGTAGGTAACTAAAAGAAATTTTTTTTTTCTCTATTTTATAAATTTATTTATAATTTTCATTACCATAAAATAGGCTGCTGTAAAATTATTTACCTACATACATTTAATTGGTATTTGGTTATATACGAGTAGTTATGAAGAATGTAATTTCAGTTTTTGTGAGTTATCTATCTAAAGTATAACTATTATTTAATTTTCTTGAACGTATTTACACTTCAAACGTAATTGGTTTTCGTTCTGCAAATAAGTTTTGCGGTAAATAATGATAATTAGTTGTTAAGAAGCGTCTTCTATTTAATTAAGATATTAGAATTACTATGATTAAGAGTTAAAGTAATTGCAAAAGTTAATACAATGATAAATTTTCAATATTAAGAAATTAACGCTGCTTAGCCATTAGCTATTGTTAAATTTTTTGAAGTTTATTTAAAATTGTGCGATCCATATGTGAGAAATTAAAAAAAAAATCTAAAAAACACTGACGTCAATCTGATTAAGTTTTGGTTAATTCCAATTGATATACGTCATAGCTAGTTTGTCTTATAAATATATGATAGAACCTTTCTAAATTCGCTTAGTGTATTCTTAATTTTTTTTAACAAATTTAACGATGTGTAGCAGTTAATGAATTCAAGTGTTTAGTCACGTAAATTATGTGAAACTCAAAAGAAGGCTTTGTGATTATTTGATCGTTTTGGATCTGAGATAAATCAAAAGAAAACTTTTTTTGGATATTTTTTAAATCAACGGCATATTGTCTGAATATATATTTTTTCTAAAAAAATAATCAGACGTTAAAAATATTTTTAATGTTTTTTGCATGTGACCTTTAAGTTAATATTATTTTTTTAGAGGATTTATCAAGTCAAGTAATTCATGGACATTTACTGCTATAATTTGAGTTCAACATTTTAACTTGAATATGAAATAACTTGCAAATTCAATACTTGACTCGGCTTAATGTTTAAATATCAACAAATGAATCAAGTTTGACTTAATTTTAAGCTTAATTGAGGTCAAATAGTTTGAAATCAAGATCAGTTGTTTAAAAATGTAATCAAGTAATGAATCTCAATTTCTATTGGAAAACTGTAGTAGTGAACGTTATTGAAAAATATATAAATATTCTGTAGCACGTGACAATTTTTGTTCAAAATTTTTGATTTAATTATAGAAATATATTAAAAAAAAACTCAAAAGTTCAACTATGGAAATACTTAAACTCTTACTGATATTATATGGATGTTCATGCTCATGAAGACATAGGCAATGATTTTCAAATTAAGACTCCTTTAATACGTAACTAGAACCATTTAAATTTTTTACCTATTTTGGTTTCTATGAAAGCCTGATCGTTTATATCACTCTTCGTAATTTTCACTGGTATTAAGAATCTTAAATGTATCGTATAACTAATTATTTTTAATTTCTTGTTCATAAAATCTGCTGCCAACTCAGATATTATACTTATGTACATTGTAACACGTTTTGATCTTATCGTTATCGTGATGGCGAAAACTGTCAAAAAGCTACTTTAAATGCATAGGCGAATACATACACTGCCGGCCAAAAGTTTGAGACCAGTTGTAATATATTTATGCTATCACTTATTGTATTCAAAGTTTCGGTAATAAAATAAAAATTGTTGTCCATACATATTTTTAAATTACTGATGAACATCTAAAGAGACTTTTGTAGGTATGTTTCTCAGGTACAAATAGAATTAATGGGTTCTGTTTAAAAACATCCAAGACCGCAGGGTGTCTGGCCAGTGGAAGGGTCATCATTATATTTAAAGTAGCTCCGTATTAATTGTTCTTTAATTCTATTCTTCTTTAATTTTGCACTGGCTATTCTTTGTTATTATTTAGACTTTCTAAAACAGGTTATTTTAAATTTTTTTTTTAAGTTATGTACTATTTTGTACGAATAATTTAATTTAGTCTTAACTTGGGGTTTCTTTAGTTAAAACGTTTTAAAAATGGGAAAAGTACGAGAAATAAATATCGAAACTCGATCTGCCATTGTTACTTTACATAATGAAGGCAAATCCGAACGTGAAATTGCGTCTCAACTTAAACTTTCGAAGACTTGTATTCATCGCACAATTATTCGGTTTAAGAAAACAGGTAGTTTTCAAGATTTTACACGTTCAGGAAGACCGAGAGCTACTACTTCTAGTGAGGATCAGTTTATCGTTATTACCAGCAAAAGGAATAGACGCTTAACAGCACCAAAAATTCGTGCTGAAGTGAACAAATCTTTAAATAAACCAGTTTCGCTTACCACAGTGAAAAGACGGTTGAGGAACGCTAAACTGTTTGGTCGTGTTGCCGTTCGGAAACCTTTACTAAGGCCGCAAAATAAGAAAAAAAGGATGCAGTGGGCCCTATTCCATCGAGATTGGACAGAAGATGATTTTAAAAAAGTTCTTTGGACTGATGAGTCAAAATTCCAAGTATTTGGCTCAAATCGACGAATTTACGTTCGGCGTAGCACCGAAGAAAAGATGTTACCAGATTGTGTAGTGCCAACTGTTAAGCACGGTGGTGGTTCAATAATGGTCTGGGGTTGTTTCTCAGGCCATGGAATTGGAAATTTGGTTAAAATTGATGGAATTTTGAAGAAAGAGGAATATAAAACAATTCTCGAAAAAAATGCTGTACCATCAGGCTTAAGTTTAATTGGCAATGGGTTCATTTTCCAGCAAGATAACGATCCAAAGCATACTTCCAAGCTATTTAAAAATTATTTATTACAAAAAGAAGCAGAAGGAGTTTTAAAAATCATGAAATGGCCACCGCAAAGTCCGGATCTCAATCCAATCGAGCTTTTGTGGGACGAGCTTGATAGGAATGTCTGAGAGGAGTGTCCCTCTTCACTTGCAGACTTTTGGAGACTACTACAAGAAAGCTGGAACAAAATTTCTCAAGAAACCATAAATAAATTAATAAGTAGAATGCCGAGGCTAGTAGAAAAAGTAATAAAGTGCAAGGGAGGATTTTTTGATGAAAAAACAGTTTGAGTAATTAGTTCATTTTTTTTATAGAATAATTTTTTATGTTTATTTTTTTTACTAAGTATGTTTAAAGGTTATAACTATAATATTAATAAACATTTTTACTGTATTTGCCTTTGAATTTTTAAAAATATTACTTTTTTTTTGGCTTAAATCTATGTGGTCTCAAACTTTTGGCCGGCAGTGTAGGTGAAGCGGAAAATATTCAAATTTTTTCAGCCAAATAAAACCTTGAGGTCTTAAGTCATTTATGACCATCTACATAAAGCAAAACGATGCTTTTCCTAAACATCCCATCATCATTCCACTCATTTCCGAACTATTTTGAACAATCTTTTTTCTTAGCATTTGAATATCTGTTTGTGAATTTAAGCCAATTTTATCCTTTTATGGTTAAAAAGTGAATCACCGATCGATTTTTACGATTAGTGGAGCTGTTTTAAATATTCAGAAGCAACGTTTAACACGATCGACTTTTCCTAAAATTCCATCTAACGGTGGCTTACTATGTGTATGCGGGTATATACGTAAATAATGCACACATCCGACATACAGATCGAAGATTTTTTAAGCCAGAATTTTCATACGGTGTCTACTTGAAAAAGATATCTCATAATAATGAACAGTTTTAGAAGATTTAAAAAAACGTTTAACATTAAGATATTTTCCAAATTTTGTAGAAGTAGAAAACACTTCTTTACTCTAAATACTTTTTTTCTACCCATTTTCTGTTATGATTAGTTTTGTCTTTTGTCCACACTAAGGGTCCAAAAGTTAAATTTTGAATAAGGTTTTACCTCTAATAAGTAAAAAAAATTCATACTTATTTTGAAGAGAGTTTTCTGAGTCGATAAGAACAACTAATATTTGTTTTTGTTATGTGTTTTTTAATCTAGATAGGTGTCGCTAAATATGACCCGCGGGTCACGAAGTGACCCATTTGATAATTTCATGTGATGAAAAATAATTTCAAGTGATCTACTTGAGTTTCACAAATACATCTTCGCAAATTTTTGATATTGTTGAATTGTATTTTTTTTTTCTAAAAACTATTAAAATAAGAAATTAATCAGAGTCTTATTTATAGCAAGAAACATTTTTTTTTCTTGTTTTAATTTTTCGGTATTTGATCTTTTTAAATATTTGGATGTTCATTTAAGTTGAATAAAAAATAAACTCAGACTCAATTTTGAAATATACTGACTAAGTAGTATGGATTTATCAAGTAAAGCAGTTGGAAAGCAGTTTGGAAATGAATTGTACTTGATATTTTGACTTGTAAATGAAATAACTTAAGTATGTAGTCAATGCTGATTTGGCTCACATTTACTTTTGATTCTGGTTTCACTTGATTCTAGTCAAATGAGAGCTTCTTAGTAAAAAAAGGCTCAGATTATTTTTAATGCACCTTTGCAAACATTTCTCGTATACAAAGTATATTTTTTTAAAAAGAAAGTCGAAAATTGTAACAATTAATTAATTGTAGGTACAAATATTTTAAAAGAACAGAAATTTAAACCCAAAGGTAATCATCAAACAATATATTATGATGAAATCTAATAAGTACAACCCAATTAAAATCTTGATTTTCAATTTTAAATGCTTTAATCAAGTTTAAAACGAATTAAAAATGGAACAAAGATAATACTAATTATGATTTTCAAGAGAGTGTATAGCGTTAAGTTCTCGGCTAGTGATTGTAATCTTAATCATGAATTGGTTTTCACATTATTTACTTTAATTAAATGTTTTTGGTAAATTAATAAAATCCTTTATTAACGCAAGAAAATAAATATTTAATTGTTAATTGTAAATTGCAAAGAAACAACTCGTTAATTGTTTCACATTATTATTGAAGCTGTTTGCGTTTATAGCAAGGGCGTTCAACTTGAAAGCGTCGAAAATATTTTTACTCAAAATTATCTAGTTTTCATGTTCAAAAGAGAGTATAAAAATAGATTATTACTTTATTATATAATTTTTGTGAAAAATTTCAAAATGCAATCTAAGTAATAATCGCTTGAGATTACATTATAGTTTTGATGCTGAAGAAATAAACTTGTGTTATTACACTATTGACCATATAGAATAATAAGTCGTAGATTGGTAAGAGGAATGTTCTATTACTTCTATTATCGGCAAATCCAATCATAGCCTCATAGGTAGGCATAGAATGTTAGTTGATGAAACGATTGTTTGGACAACTGCTTAAAATTTGTTATTTTGATTACATTGTTTGAATTACAAGTTGAAACTGTTTTTATTGATAACTAACCGAATTTAAAGTCCACTGAAAATTGAAAAATGTGTAAAAATTGATTGATAAATTAAAGTTGATTTCGATAAGATAAATATTTGTGAAAATTAAAAGACTTAAACATCATATTGACAAACATTAGGAATTTGTTTGAACCAATCGCAAAATACAGCAAAATTTAAAGCTCTTTTTTAGTTTTTTTTTACAAAATACGTCGAGCAAAGGTAAAATTTTTTCGAATAAAAATAAATGACACGTCTCTACATAATACGACTCGTTTTCTAAACGTGCTTACTATAAAACGAAAATGGTTTTTATTGACCTATTCATCACGTGCATACAATCAAATCCTTCATCATCTGAAGTATACAATATAGGTACATATATACCAGCTTTTTCTGGATTCTCTTCAGTTACTGTTCTACTATTTACTTTTTATATAATATGTTACACACACGCAAAGAGCAATTTTTTATATTTTGCCATAATCGATCTATTTTATTTAATTTCATTCACCTAACTCTGAACTTTTTCTTTCAACTTGGATTTAACTCGAGTGTAGTGATGTATAAAGCGAAAATGAATACTTAAACACGTAGTGATATTTAGATAAACGACTATTGAAAAGCAATTAATTTTGTAAAATATTGCGTTAACGTAAAACGAAATGATCTTGAAAGTCATAAAAAGCGATTTATGTAGTATGAATTATATGAAAAATAGTATCGTTACGTTTCCATTCCGTTAGAAAATGTTTCAAAGGTGCTACAATGTATAAAGGGGGAAATGGACATTTATTACAATATAATAACGATATGACAGCAAAAATTTAGATCTATCATAAATGTTGATCATAGATTGAAGAAAACTGAATTTTTAATGTCATTTTGTATAGTGTAATATTTGCATATGTAAACTTCAGGTTTTTATTGACACTTTTTAATGCAACAATGTTGTATCAAAATATATGAAGCGTTGCTTATAATATATTACATTGTACCGACAGCTTTGTTCAAGATTCGATCTAAAAGTTAAATAAAAATGATTTTATATGCTATGCATATTTAATTGCTTCCTCGCTAAGAATACTTTGTAACCCTATCTTTTATAGTGTAGTGAATTGGTACATGTTGGTATGCACTAGGTTCTGATTTTGTTGGTATTTTATGAGCTTTGTTCTCACAGTAGTTTAAATTCGTAAATTTGAACTGCTTTCTGACTGTCAGTTCAAATCAAATCCTAGACGGGGATTTACACCAAAATATAATCACCCAATATATACAGTCGCGATATGACTACTGTTGTTGAGAGCGACAAACATTTTTAATAAAAAAAAAAATTCCTAGAACTGCCTAGAATATTGTTCTCCTTCTATAATCTATACGCTAATAAATTCACTGCATGGAACAGTGGATTGTGAGAACAAAGCTATTACTATCTAACTTTTATATACAGGAACACAAAATCATGTATAATGCAGACTTGTGCTATGAATTAGTGGAATATCTTCTAAATGGTTAGTTTTACTGCAGAAAAATGTATTCTCAATGAATTTAAACAAGAGTTTATTTCCTACAAATGTAGGCAATTTAGCTAAAATGAGCATTTTAGCTGAAATAGTGACTGAGATATGGGATTTTCAATTGCAGCATTTTGTTAAAGTTAATACGCAATACTTAACAATGATCGATTTTAAAGATGAGCTAAATATCTACAGAAAAGTGTCATGAAGCGTCAATAAATCCAATATGTAAATATCTCACACCGTCACACACAAATTCAATTATAAATGAAAGAGCGTCTTCTTCTTCAATGTCTTCAACTAAGATTGGTTTCAAATTTAAACTAACCCACGCACAGCCTATGTACCATCCTTGTGTGGCTAATTCTCAACACGATGATTTCTGTTTAGCATTAACTACGTAAATTGAACTTATTCCACGACTTATACATGTTTTGCGTGGGTTTAGTGGATTTAGTGGGAAGTAGGTGTTTCTTGAACTATTGTAGCTTGGTTCATAATGCCTTAAACTGCAATAAACATATAGATTTAAACATATAGGTTAAACATGTGCTATACATGGGTTGTGCGTGAACTGGGTTCAATTTGCGGTGGGCTTGAGGCCCCCGACATGTTTTGACATGCTTTTTTAATGAAATTGTTGCATAGAACAGAACATATAATAGGTTTGTTCGCGGATCTGATACTGAACCGATAACGATTCAATGCAAGTGGATATAGGATAATCGCCAAACGTATACACGCTTATGAACTGATTAAGGGTTATTTTCTGTGAACGAATTTGAAAATGTTCGGAAGTAAGACTAGGATTAACGAGAACCCACAAAAATTTTTAATTGAATTTAACGTTGGGAGGGAAGGAAAGAAAATCTAGCCACATTTTATCAAACTGCGCATGAGTAAGAGAATTGAATTTTTTGTCCTAAAAAAACCCGAGAATCGCTAGATCCAGCTAGATCCAAAGTCCCATTTCTCTTTCCTTTTCTTTCAATTTTAAATTCAATTAACAATTTTCGTGGGTTCTCGTTAATCCTCGTCTTACTTTCAAACATTTTCAAATTCGTTCACGGAAAATAACCCTTAATCAGTTCATAAGCGTGTATGTGTTTGGCGGTTATCCTTAATTCACTTGGATTGATTCGTTATCGGTTCAGTATCAGATCCGCGAACAAACCTAATATGTTGAATGTGAAAAGGGACACGGGGGAGTGGGGGCTGAATGTTGGGATTTTGTTATTTTGTTTGTATTTTAAGAGAACAGGGAGTATTGTGAAAGACATGAAATAGTTGAGACGTTTTTAAGCAATTAAATGTTTAAGAGTTTAAAAGTAAAATTAATGATTTGTTCAAATAGTAATCAATTAAGACGAAATAAAGCTAAAATAATTTGATATAAATAAAAAAACACATGTATAAGACCTAATTTTCGGCAACCCCATGTATTTTGCAATAATAATTGGTTCAGAAAAAAGCTTAAACTATCCGACCAATTGATTGCAAAAAGATGCATATTATTTTCTAGCTTTTTCGTTTTTTTACACTGCTCAAATAGCTTAGAAATGAAATAGTTCACCAAAAATAAAAATTATTATTGAAATCAACGAGTTTTATGATATATGCGGTGGAAAATTGTTTAGAATTTTACATCCGCTATTTTCATTCATATTTTCATTTTGTAAAGGAAAGATATTTTTACTGTCTACTCGATAAAATATTTATAAACAATGGAACATGGAAATTTTTTCTTATAATTTTAATTTTGAATCAATGTTCTATTTATTATGCAGTTCCATGTATATTGTTACCATATATTTTATTAATGCGATTTGTAAAATAAAATGATAAATTGTAATTCATTTGACGGCCTCGTATATATAACTAACCGATTAATAATTATGTTTTGCTAATATATTTTAAACATATAATGTCCAATATTTTATACTTGTTTTTCTGTTATTTATGTAAGCGATCGAGGTAATGTGATATATACATTTATTAATGGTTTCCTTTAGCATTAAAATTCTTTATAAAAATATATACACACGATAAATCAATATTGCATTGTTAAAAGAAGTAAAGAAAACGGTGGTAACAACCTCGGATCTATGTCTCAATGACTTAACGTCTTGGTTTTGTTATTCTCTTTTATCAAGCCAATCTATTTATTTTTATCTAAAAGACATTTTTTTTAAAATTACAAAAAATGTAATATAATCTTCAAATGTTTCATACTAAAACCAACATGATTTTTTAATATTTGATTTTTCAATATACCATTTAAAAACCAGATGAAATGAATAATAATAGTTGGTGTGAAAATGAAATAATGCAATGTTTAAATATTATCATAACATTATTGTGAAAGTATTATTTGAATTTTAAGTATTTAATAAAGTTACGATTAAAACGCAACATGCATATTATGCTCATAAAACATGGATCATGCATCGGGGGTATGAAACTAGGCGAAATAATAAAACGTGCATCATTTAATAACTTATGACTAAACATTAAAGTTTCGAACAAAGTTTGAAATGGGTGATAATTTTAATCATGGAACTTTTTGCTCTGAATGGAGTATTAATCTCTATGACTAAATCTCGCTTGAACAAATCAACTTACTAAACAAGATTGCTTTTCCAACTTTAGCTGGATTAAGAAAATGAATATCAGATTTAAAAGTTTTGAAACAAAAATAATACATCTAAATATATTAATTTTAGGTATGATCAAATCAATATATTATGATGTGCTTTTATTTAGAACCCGTTGAGAAAGTGTATTAATTATTTTTAAATGTGTTAGTCCTTACTTAGCTTTAGCACGCTTAGTTTTAGAGATAAAACGTCAAGTTTGTTCTATATTGTTTTAAAATTTAAAAGTTTTAATTATGATTTATAATTTTCCTGCGAATATTTAATAAGGTAAAGTACCTAACTTGAAACAGGTATAAGGAATATGATATCTCTTCTTAAATTTGTAAAAACAAAAAGAGAATACTTTTTTGAGGACACTATCTTTGTCAACTTCTTTTCAAAAATCGCAAAAACACCTTTGTGATCTAATAAATGAGCAATGAAAGAGAATCAAAATGTTGGTTTCGCTTTCTAAGTTATTGAATGTAAGATTGAAAATAAATTAGACTACGTACCATGCTAGAGTGTCATTGGATATTATTTGTTTGTTCCCCTTAAGGCACATTTTTTGTTGTTGAAGCTCACTATCACTTTTTGAACGTTTATTTTTCAAGTGTCTTCTGTTCGTCGAGTCATTAATGTTCCTATACTCTGAGTAAACTTTTATTCATTTTCATAACTTTTCCAGTAGTGATTTAACTTAAAAAATCTTCGCTAAGTTGGACACAAAAAGCCTGTATCTATTTTTTTTAATAATCAAAGCCACACATTTGCAGAAAACATTGTACTTAACGTAATTGTGGTAACTCGTTTGTGGGTGCTTTCTTTTTTACTTCAAATACTTGTATATCATTTTGTGCTCAGGCAGCTTTCAAAAGAAGACTGCAGCATTTTGGAAAGACAGACATGACGCCTGGCGCGGTAGCAATGACAGCCCCTAGGCAGGCGCTGGCTTTCTTTAAAAGCCTTATGCTCCCCTAGTTAATAAAGAAGGTCACATCACAATAGATCTCAATGGTCGCGGTGATAAAGGGAAGAAATATACTAAAACCCGTAGAACAAAAAAAAAATACTTGTATATTTAGAAAAGAACTACCGACTTTCCATAACTTTGTTCACGTAGAATATAACTAAATAAGTAAACAGAGTGAGATTTTTTTTAGATTGTAAACATTTTTTCATTTCTAAAATGAAAAAATTAAGAAACAACAAAGGAATTTTTTTAATATTTGTATATGGATTCATGATTTTGAAGTTAAGAGTTTGAGAAAGTTGTTAATGTAAAAATGGACTTAAAAACACAACAATTGTCCTCTCTGCGAGCTGGAATTTTGAAAAATCGCTTTTTTTCTCTATAGAGAAAGCCACAGCCAGAATACATTTTGTTTCAAAAATACGACTAGTTTTTGTGTTGCATCCTCGTCATTTGACAGTGCATATTTCTTTTTGTGTCATCTGTTCCTGTTCATAGGGTCTCTTTTCGTTGTTTAACATGCTGGAAATATTGCACTTGGTGTGATCTACTGTTTTTCGGGCATTACATGTTTCACATATTGGTGGTATTTCCTTTTTTAGGATGTGCTAGTGTAAAAACTTTTAATGAAAGTTATATATTCCCCTATTCTCAGTCGCAGATTTTACTTATTTGGCTCTATTTGCTCTAAGCGAGGTCTCTCAGATTGTTGTGTCTTTGATCGACCAAAGCTTGTTATTTTTTTCTCCTGCCATTCCCTTGGAAATCACTGTTTTATTCCTTTTTACACCGAACCGCTAGCATATCGGTTGCAAAAATGTGGAACTTTTTATATATTATAAAATATATTATAATACATATAACTCTTTATATATGCAACCCTGTCACTTTTGCAAAAATGTGGTTTTTCAGAAGAAGCATTTAAAGATTTAGTATTGTATAAAATTATGACAATTTCTGATTTAGGCAAGAAAAATAAAATATTATATCCTTATGTTTATCTTTTGCTTCTAATGAGAAAATAAAAGTATAGCTATTAGCTAAAAATTTAAGCTACTTAATACATATTTATTTCATTTTTTAACAATTCGCAAAAGTGACAGTGTTGCACCGAGGGTACGATATATCGTCTGACGGTAATTTACTTGTGGTCTTATTAGTTATCCCAGGATTTCTGGTACCCATGTAGTGGTATTTAATGTTGGTGCTAGTTGTCATTACAGTAATATATTTTATTATATATGTACATATAGTTGGAAGCTTGATTTAGAACTTGATAAGAATGTTGAGTGGCAGGTTCCAACACAGGGATCAACTGCAGACTTTACTATAGACCTTACCTTACAATAGCTTTGCTAGTTCAATAGCAGGGGTTCGCGGACCATACGTTAAGAACCACTATGCTAAATACACAGCCATTTCTTATGCAAATGCAAAACATCTTTTGTCATTCTGAATAGAGTAAACACTTCTTTTATGTTTAAAATCGTTGATTTATACGTAAACGTATCAGTTTGTATTTTAATTAATATTGTTGAGCGTTTATTTTTTCACAAGTGTATTTCACAATTTATCAGGTAAAATTTCCAAATTGTTCTTCAATTATCTTTAACTATTCATTAGTTAATTAATTTCACTGTCAGATTCTAGGTAATTGCTTAGCTAAACAGTTTTAACACGTGTTGGTAATGGATTTTAAAAATATAAATTTTCAACTTTCAGAAAATGACTTAGTCTTGAAAATCGTTGTCTAGTGAAACGTATTTTCATATAGACACGTTCAAACGCATTGTTTAACTCGTTCGATTCATACAGGTATAATAACAAATCCATTCGAAGCTACGACAGCTTTCTCCAACTATAAAAATACATTTAAATATTTATAATATCGCACTAAAAATAACTTGCGAAAAATCGCAGTTAGTTTGTAGGTATTGAACGCACGCTATATGAGAGCTCTGCAAATTCATAGCAAATCTTATTTGCGATACTCTATGAACTGCAAAGAAATGAAGATTCGAAAATATTATGATCAAATTTTTATTGAAATATGAAAGTGCGAGACTTGTAAATTCAAAGCCTAGAGCGAAACCCCGGAATTTTATCGTCTAGTTGATTTTACCTACAGTATATTGGATTTATTGGATTTCTCTGAAAGATATTCTTATTATCTGTAAAGTTTAGAATCTTTTTATAAGAAAATATTTTTAATTTAAATTTTTTTCATTCAAATCAAATCGTTTATTAAATTTTTTCTTCATGAGTTTAACACTGGAAATTTATTTACATTCAACATTACTTAATTATATTTCTTAATATTGGAATTCTATTGAAATACAGATACAGATACAGATACATAGGTACAATAATTAGATAAGTTCTTTAGAACAAGATATCTGCTTTAAGAGTTACTTTTCATATGTATTTAAAAGATAATACAATCACAACATTTGTATTTCAAAATATAATTTGCCAGATATGTATTAAAAACAATACTTACGATATTTTTAAATAAGATATAGTACTTAAATGATAATTATACTGAAAGTTTAAACGAGATATTTTTCTTCCTGTATTAAATTAGATGGATTCCCAGCGGTAGTTCGAGACGTGTTTTATATGGTCTATTTTTAAACGGTATTTAAAATGGGAACAAGTGGTGTGACGATTTTAATTTCGAAAAAAAATCTTCTAGCCGATACTGAATGATATTTTAGCCATGACCTTCATTGAAAAATCGTAAAACTCCAATAGGAAAACTATAATTAATTGAGTCGGTTTGATTTTAGTTGAGATGTTTTTTCGGTGATTCGATTTGTTTGTCTACGAATAATGTCCCAGGTCGTTACCGTGTTAGAAAAAATAAAAAGATTGAACAGATTAAAAATAAAGTTTCGTCATCGTCACACTGGCACAATCTTTGCATTCAAACGACATACTATATATCTGTATGGCACTCGCATATTTTCCTGTTATACACTATCAATTTTTTATTAATCCACTAATAGACTGCATAAAACCAAAAAATCACAACCATCTGCCAAATTGTGATAAACGATTTTTAAGAAAAATGTATTTCACTTTTTAAATAGAATTATTTGCACGAGTTATTTGAGGATAAGTATTATTTTATTTTTCTCTGTTGGCTAAGAATGAGGCGAATAGTTTTCAGATGGTTTTATTGAAGCTTTGCTAACATTATTATAAATAGGTTTAACATATAAATAGACAATTATGTGGGTTCTGATTTTATATGACAAAATATTTTTAACGTTTGGAAACATGTTTTTTAAATTTTTACTCAAAAAATCCCCAAAAGCTTAATTAGCGTATTTCCAGTCTCGCATTGTTTTGCGTTGAGAAAGAAGTTATTGTATTGTAATATGACCTACGAGTATGTTTCATGTATAAGTTTATGTATTTGAATACTATATCCGGTTTGATGAAAAATTAAAATTTCTTCGCATAAAATTTTATTGGATGTTTGACGAGAATAGCGGATTTATGTTACATGTGTGCTTTACATTATTTTTATATATGCATTATATTTTTTATTAGCTCGATTCAAACATACTCGTGTCACATGTGTACTGCATACAAATAATCAAAGATATTTGTTTCCAAGAATTATTTAACATAACTGCAAGGCAGATACAATTCCATTCATAACATATTTGCATAGTTTAGATTAGCTCGTACGTACATAACGTTATACTCGTACTCGTATATGATCATTTTTATCGAAATATTTATTTTTGTTGCGATATAAAGTTATTTATATTTCATTTGTAAAGTTTTCTTTTTTAATTTACTTGTATGACTCATTTCAGATCGACTACTTGTTGTATTTTTTTTACGATTTGAAACATTTAATTTCGACCAACATCTCAGTTGCCTCTTTATAATGAGGATTGTATAGTAGAATTAGCTTTCTTGAATTGGCTTTTTCTTATTGGTTCTTATACAATTGAAATTGGAGTAAGAACTGGCTTAGCAAGAAATCTGGGTAAATGAGATTAAGTATCAGATCCCACAATTTTTATCTGTTAAAAACCTCTTTAAATGACCTCTTTGTGTTTGAACCTCTATAACTGAAACTTTCTTTCGTTCAATACTTTTATTAGCTTTGTGTATGCCGGAAGAGGGGATAAGAGAATCAATGGTGCAGTTATAAGAGGCAAAAGGTGCATTCGTTGAAAGTTTTTTTTATTAGTTATTGATAGAAAAAAGTTATTGTTTTCCATGAAATATCGATGTACCGACATGAAAGACTCAAATATCGGTACAAAAATGTTGTTCATTATATTTCTTACACTTTTAATTAGGATGGTTTTGAAGAAAAACTGATAGCTTACTCAAAAATATGTAAAGAATACGAAAACATTTCCTTTGCTCTACCTCTCGTATCGTTTGACAAAGAAGTTTGAAACGCAATCATTTAAAAATGAATTTACTATTTCTTACTTTTGAGTTAGTATGTTTGTCTTTCCTATTCTTTCTCTTTGATTTCATTCTATGCTAAAGGTGCTGTGAATTATGCATTAATTGGTGCCAGCCGGTACTCGAGCTTATATATTTTTCCTTTTGCTCTGTTGTTTTTCAAAGTCTTGGATGGTATTAATAGGTGTCATTAAAATTTGAAGAAACACTCAAGTATGGTGATAAGTGTCTGCATTTTAATTTTCACATCATAGAACTCTTTCATTACAAAATAAAGTCTACACTTACGTAACCATTAACCTCAAATATTTTCGCAGTTTTCATAGACCTAATTCATCACATGAGTTGAATATATACTTAACTTGTAACCATGAAAACTTAAGTGGGCGCTAGAGCTCCTTTTAAATAAATGTTTATTGGATATTATACTTCAAATATCAATAGGCTTTTACTTGAGGGAACTCTAATACCTACACTTAAGCTTTCATAGTTGTAAGTAAGCATATTATGGTTAGTCATGGTTACAAATTGAGGGTTCCCTCTTTGAGTGACGGCTATGATTATCGCACTTAGAACTTACGTACCAAAGTTTACTTCTATATAAGTTCTATAAGTGAAAAACACCTTTACTGTACCTTTCCTGAGAGAATTGGCTATGTGAAAAAATTTTTTATAAAGTCTCTTGAGGTCGCGCTTATCCAAATGCATCTGTTATAATTTTTGTTAGTATTAATCCTTAAGGTCCCTTTATTTTTATTTTGTACAATTTCTACCCCTTTGTAAATTTTTCAATTAATCTTATTTAATTTATCTATGATATATGAATTTTTTTTTGGTACAGTGACCATAAGTTTTGAATGCTATACATAATTATTTCATACATAATTTTAAAAAAATCAAAAAATTCTTACTTATAAATTTCAAAATTGAATTAAAAAAAAAACACTTATAAAGTAGATTTGGTCACGTTAAAATGTTTAGGTATACGAAATTTCACGAATTCAGCTACGATATATTTTGAGAAAATCTTGTTTTAATATAATTTTTAAAACAAACACTGAATTAAAATACATTTCAAATTAAAAGTTAACGGTCAGTTCTATTTAAATCTTCAAGACAAATTGCTTTAAAAGAAGGTAGACTGCTTCAAATGAAGTTCATGAACTTCACTTAATTATCCATAAGTATTTATGTTATATAGAGTATAAAAACATAGTAATCAAATAGTCTCGAATTATTTCGAGCATTCATGAATTCGCGAAGCGAATAATATGCTCAAACACACATACATACGATGTGTTTGTGGGAAAGATAAAATAATAAATGAGCGATTCTAATTTTAAAGTAGCTATTTCAAATTCTAGCTGAAATCTTGTGATTTTCTTTGGTTCCATATCACGTGGAAAAAAAAAACATAACAAATTTATTGTTGTATTGCTTTAAAAAACGAAATAATAATTGAATTAATCTACAATTATCAATTTTTGAATAAGTGCAAATCGAATTATTATTATTGGATAGCTAAATTTAATATGTATCTATAGGTACTGTACAGTCAAACTAAGATGAATTTAAGTTTGTGAGAAACTTTAAACTACTTAACAAGGTTTTACTAACAGGTTTTAGATTCATATTTTTAGTTTTTGCCAATTTCTTCATACAT
This sequence comes from Sisyra nigra, assembly GCA_958496155.1. Classification (NCBI taxonomy): domain Eukaryota; kingdom Metazoa; phylum Arthropoda; class Insecta; order Neuroptera; family Sisyridae; genus Sisyra; species Sisyra nigra. The sequence continues at coordinate 17,037,453 of OY292315.1, read as the reverse complement.
AAAATTCAGATAGCCACCTATTGGCGCAGTGGCTAGAGCAGTAGTTCTCTCCATATCATGCGTCAAGTGGTTCGGGTTCGATTCCCGGTGAATCCTAGACTTAAGATCATAGACCTAAGATTAAAATTGACCAACAGACATATCTGTGTTTAGACAGTCGTGATATGACCTAAGCTGTTAAAGCGGCTTAAAAAAACACCAAAAAAATCAGATAGTTTTCTTCAAAAGACAAATAGTTATCCCATTTTTGAGCGACCGTGAGCTACTACATACTATAAGAACCTTTTCAGCGTTAGGTTTATGGTCTAGACGTTCGATTAACCTGTGTCAACTGTTATACTTAATGTTATAATTTTCTCCTTAAAATGACAATATTCAGCAGTGGCTTATTTGTTTAAGAGATTCAAGGTTGAATTAAAAGTTACCTCTTTATATTATGTTAAGCTTAATTAAGTTTAACAGAAAGGAAAAATACACAGCTACTCTATAAAATCTTTTTGAACTCACATAAAAATCAGCGAATGCCTTAAGTTATAAAAGTGACAACAAATTGCTTTAAATTACGGAAAAATTGCACCCAAACTTTTTATTTAAGTTTAAAATATTTTACAGTTTACCTAAAAGAAGTTTCTGTCTTTGAAAGGAAGGAGAACACGAAACCTTATACCGATTTGAAAAGATTTCTATTGAGCCTGAAGTTATCGAGATTCCATTATATTTGAGCAATTGCATGTCTTCTAAAATTTATCTGCATAACAGATTTGAGGACATAACCATACGGATATATCCGGCTAATTAATGCTATTCAAATGTAAATTCGAAAGTCTAAGTTATTTGAATATTGTTTGTATTATATATAACAATTGATGCTATCAGTTAAATGGATGGAAAAATAATAGAAATTGAACATGAAAATTAATTTAATATATAAGGTTTTTAACCCCAATCATTGTTGTCAAAATAAAATAAAAAACAGAAAATCTGCTGCGACGCGTCACAACTTTCTTTTATATAAAAAACGTTGTTAGTTAAAGAACATAATTAAAACCCACGATAAGTTAAAGCATCAGAAATTGAATAATATATGAACATTTATTTAAACAGATCTAGGTATATGCACCTACTCGTATATAGTCTCCATGCATATCCTAACTTTTACCCTCTTCCCGAGAATCCCTATACTTATTTGAATTTTATCAGGAAAAAGTTTCAGACTTAATGAGTCCAATAATCACAGCTAGTTTAAAGAAAATCATTAAGGTCGTATTTAAAAAAAATTTAAAAAACTAAAAATCTATAGAATAAAGGGGGGCTTTCTACTAGCCGATTCAAACAAAATGCTTTGCGGCACAACTAGATGAAAGATGATAGCAAACTTTTTAGTTTGTAGAATTTCGGATAAAGCTTTCAATACGATATTGCTGTCACACATATATACACATACGGACATCTTACGAAATTTTTTTCAAAAGATCACTTTTTCGAATTCAGGGTACCTATAACTGTGTATTTTATTACTAAAAATTAAAGTTTTTTTAATAAACACTAGCAACTATAGTATTTTATCATTTACCAGTTTGAAAAAAAAGTAATAAAATTAGTAAGTATAAAATAATAATTTTAACCATACTCATCTGCTTTATTTTTCATTTGTTTGTGTTGATGGTAATAAATAAAACATTTACTATACCAAATATCTTAAGTTAACCACAGAGATCAATAATCAATTAAAGAATTAAATCAACATTTAATAAAGTTATTAAAGCGCTATTATTTAAGTAATTTAAAAAAGTTGAAGAACAAATTAATAAGCAAATTAAGAAATTGATACTAACACGCATTTATTTTTATTGAGATGCTTTTATTAGTTGAGCTATCATAAATTAAAAGTAATGACAAATTTCAATTCTTATTTTTTTAACTATAATTTAATAAAATTTTTATGTTTAAATCAGATGATTCGTTTTGAACTTGTTTCTATTTTTACATTTTCAAGCAATATTTAATCTATGTAAAGCGTTCTATATTTCCTTTTCTTGTCAGCTTTAGGTATGTGCTCTTAATTTTCATTTATGCAACCCTTTTTCTGTTGTTTATTGAAAATCTCGTTAAACATTCTAACATATCGACTTTAAGTAAAGAAAAGCTTGTGATTTTTATTTGTAATACAATGGTACACCGTCGTAGAAGTACAAACAGAGCTGTTGTTTATGTTGACTGACAGTTTAACCATCAGTTCAGCGAGGCTTTGTTGTTTTATTACGAGGGGAAAAAATTATGCAGTAGCAAAAATAAGCTTGTGGTTTTATTAAGCGTTTATCTGAGTTTGACACTCAGTATGATAAGTTCTACTGTCCTATTGATAAATGAATATTAACACACTTCTGAATTTTATTGACATGATAAAAAGTAATTGAATCGTATGATAATATATTGCGGAAAAACATCTCACAATTTTAACAGTTTCTTTTAGTATTTTCTTAGTGCTGACCTAAATTATCTTCTATCTTAATTTTTTATAACGAATTCACAACTTTTTTATGTGAACGTATGACTATGTTATTTTGTTAATATTTTCTTAACAGCAATGACCTCACACATTGAATTGGTGCGGTCGGTATTATACATAATTAACCAATTAAATATTGTTTTGGTATTAATCTATCTTTTGATAAAATTTTTGATACTATTTGAAACACAAATATGGGTTTCACTCAACAAAAAGAAAAAAAATATTTTATACTTTACGTATGCTATTTGAATCGCAAAAACATGATTTATACTGGTTTTTGTATTTATTTTCTGACAGACCATAATATTATTTGATATATAATTCGGCGTATGGTATAGAATTATTTGATTAATTTATTTTGCCTTCAGCACCCTAGCGTGATTTCATTGCGACATGTAATTGAAAATTGTGGTTATTTCAATTATAAATTCATAATAAAATTATACAATTTTTAATTACTTTGGGTTACGATTGAAATATTATTTCTATAAAAGTCTTCTCTTTTTATTAGCTTATTAGTTCTATAGCTTCTAGCATTTAAAGCGATGTTTATTAAAAATTTAAATTAACTTTCATTTATGCAAATATAATATCTATTTAATTTCAAATGTTAGATTTATTGCACTAATTTGATTAATACACAATCATTATAACTATTATTGTTTTGATAAAGCTAGTATTTTAAAAATTTAATACATATTTTCAATAAATCTTTTTGATAAAACGGAAGTAAGGAAGAAAGAAAAAAAAATTATAATGTGGAACATAAAATATAATAACGTTGAATATTTGTTAAATAAAAGCTAGTCATAAAATAAATAACGATTATTCTATTTTACCATCTTCAATAAGGAAAAACATATATTGAATTCATTTTGTCGAACAAAATTGAATGTTCAAGAAAAAGTTCATTAATTTATTTCCAAATATTATGCAATTAGCAATTTTTATTTATGTGCGTCTTTTTAATTCAAGTATTTTGATAAAAAATATTGATAATCACGATTTTTCATCACGTAGAAGATATTGGAGAATTTTCTATTGGCTCTAATTGGACGTTTTAAATATTTCAAGTACTAACTTAGATTTTTGTTATATGACAACTTGTTTAAAGTCAGTCAACTAATACTTAGTTGTTTTAGACTTTTTAAGATAATTAAATGTGAAGAAATTAGGTTAAATATTATCAGTGAATATTACAAGCACTTTTTATTTCTTTAAAAAAAACTATTAGAAGAGCTGGTTTTTAATTTTTTTTATCAGAGTTTTTATGGCAAACTTTTAACGGATTTTGATGTATTAAACATGATACATTTACGATTATATAATTATAATTTAGCTATCCATTATTTTGGTAATTAATGACAATTTTTGGTTGTATTATGCCATTGGGGTGCCTCTCTTCAAGACCCAGTAATGGTTAATAAATCTACTAGGACCTTGTCTTGTTTTGCTTGTCTTTATATTATTTTTCTTTATAAAAGGCATGTTCACAATATGATGATAACGCATTCACCATGTTCATCAAAAACAACCTCAATATACGATATCTTTTAATGTAACCAGTAATTCAAACCAAACCGTAAGCCATTTAAAGTTGTTGGGACACATTTAGATTGTGCCAAAACTAAAGCTCCAATTTATATTTCTAGTTTTGTGTTTCTCCAAACAATTTTTGAATTAGTCTTAATTTAAAACATTATATTCATAAATAAACAAATTGTTTTTTAAACGTTTGGTACCTATTGTTTATTTTTGGGCTAAAAATATTTTAACAGTCTAGTGGTAGCTATCTATCCCAGTGGAGTTCAAAAAAACACCAAATTTTTACAAGCTAATTTTGTAAAGCTTTTTGAAACCTTCGTTTTTGAATTGCTAATATTGCAACTAAACATTATTTTTGCCTTCTAATATTATAGAAAGCTTGTGGTAGGCGTTAATCAAAAATAAAAGAGGCTATCCATATTTACTAAAGTTGGGATCTTTTCCTTGAAAAAAAAAAACTAACTTTTGTCTATATAAAATTTTTTTTTTTTTTCATGAAATGAAACTTTAAATTTAGTTCACCTGTTACTTGTATGGATTTCCAAACAAATGTTTCATGTACCATGTTTTTGGGTATATTATCAAAACGGTCCAATAGAAAAATAATAAAATATATTTTTTAAGTCTCAAAAAAAAAAACAACAAAAAAAAAAAAAAACTTAAGATCTAAAAGTGGATTGCGCTAATAAACAAAAGGTCGAGGTACTTTTCCTAACTCTTTTCTTATGCTGGCTTAAAATACATAGGAAATAGTATAAACGAAACCATGAAGAGACCAAAATGTTTATCATATAGTATTTATATATATAAATAATATATATATACGTATTTAGTTGAAACCACAGTGTTATGTCATGTTAACCGAATTGTGTCCTAAGCATTTTCGTTATAAACGTTTCTTGTTGTATCACATTCCTATTCTACGGCCAATATTTAAATACGTAATTTTAAGGATTCCTTTTTTTCACATTTAATCTATTTGCCAACATTACACCAACAAATAATACTAAGAACTTAATTTCATTAGCAAAACGTCTTATCGGTTTTCTCCTAGACGCTTCAAATCCTTAAAAAAACATAAATAAATTCATTATGCAAGATATTTACACATTTTTGCAAATTTAAAAGGGGATTGATTAATTAATGAAGTGAATAGAACGCGCATTGCATCTTCTAAGGTGAAGCAAACGACTATATTTAGTTTCATAAGAATGCTAAAGATATGTTTTTGATTTATCCTATATGTATGCTATAGCCGTGGTGCAAATTTGTTTTTGATTTTGATCCAAAAATATTGCATTTAATTACCTAAAATATTGTCATTTGTGTGCAATAATAAGTGATTTACAATGATTGAGTTACACATAGTATTAATAAAAATGTAAGTGGCATTTTAAGTGTTTATTAATTAGATTTAATTATTGTATTAAGTTAAGATTTATGAACAGAATCAATGTATTGCTGAACTAAGTGATAAATAAAACTAACATTGCGTTGCTTGAAATTATACATTATATAAAACATTTTAAACAGCTTTGAGTTTGATTTTTGGTGTTTTATATAAAGATATGTTTGCCATTTATGTGACTTTTAACCACTGGAGTATTTCTCTTACTCATTTTCACTAACTTAAAAAACGCTCAAAGAGTATTACTTAAGTATAAACAAACTTCCCTATCTTAAATAAATCACCTGTTAGCTTCTTAGGATAATAAATACCAAATACTATAATATGTGAAACTTTTTCCTGGAAAATTCAAATAAAGAAGGTTGTGGGGAAGAAGGATAGAGTTTTTAGTAGACTTAAGAATTTATTTCCGCTCCTAATTTATATTTCTATTTCCAATGGTGGGTTTTACTTATGTTCTTTTAACCAACAGCGATTTTCATGTTACAGAAAGTTCTGTGAAGCGTCGCAGCAGTTATTTTTTTAGTATTAAGTTGCGATTGTGCTGAAAATATTAAAACAAATTTTGGTTTACTGTCCTTTTTTTGTTTATATATTTTGAGTCACATCAACAGTAACTGTCCTTAGCGACTGTCTATTTAGAGAGGTTTTTAGGTGGATTCAAGACGCTGATATTTTTTAAAAATGTTCTTAGTTTCTTCCGTGCGATTTTGGTCTTTGAGTGTATCTTGAAACGAGACAGACTTATCCGACTTCACGTGGCGTCGATGAAGACGGACAAGTCTCGTTCAAAAAAATTAAAAAGAAAGAAAATGTTTAAATAATAAAATAATAATAATTATAAGAAGTTTAAAGTTTTTGGGTGTGTGAGGCACGGGGATTCTTTGATTTTTCGAACTGTTTATCCACCACCAAACAGGAGTTTTGAAGGACTTACTCGCTTGAAACGAAATTTTTTAATAAATAAAACACTACTTAATGATAATAAAAACAAAATGATTTATTCTTATCAATTAAAGAAAATCAAAATTTACACTAAAAACATTATAGGTATCTAAGTAATAAAATTATAGAAAAATAAAGTTTTAATTATTAACACGGCGAGGCTCGCTTATCGGCTGGCGGAATCAGAGTCTTCTTGAGTTTTCCATTTGCCTCGGCATCCAGTGGACTGCGTCCCTCCACCCGATGTCCCCAAAATCGCCGACAAAACAACCAAATTCGGATTGTTTTTCCTCGACGACCCGAGGACACCGGTTCTCCAACTGGACCTGAAACAAATGGAAAAACCTCGTCCGCAGCAAATTAGCTCGCTTAAGAAAAAATAACTAAAAAAAAATATAACGCCTCGTTACAATCTTTATACTCATGGGTGTTAATGAGGGGGAATCCTTCTTGTATAAGTGAGGGGAATTCACTGAGAACGTGGATGACTGTCAGTGGTTTGCCACATCGGCTGCATTGTCTTGGATTGGATCCATCTAACAGGTGCTGGTGGGAAAAAACGGCGTGTTAAATTCTCAGCCTGACCAGGAGATATTGGTCAAACCTACTAAAAGGTCGCGGCCTCCTCTCCCAAACATCCCCTCGGGTTCGATGCAGTTTGGTGTTCTGTGTTTTCCACTCGGAGTTCCACCGTATCATGATGTGGTTTTGGATGGCTCGTTTGTAGTCTCTATAGGTGGTCAGTGTTTCGGTGCGTTGTCTCTCGCTTATCGCTTTCCTAGCGCCCTCATCCGCTTTTTCGTTACCCTTTATTCCCTGATGTGACGGAATCCAAGCTACTGTTATTGTTCTTATACTGTCATTTTTTAGTGATAGTTTTTTGCAGTTAGTTTACAATTTGGATTTCTATTTTATAAACGAACAATTCGATTATTTCTATGAAAATATGAATAAAGGTGACCATAAACAAAATATATTGTACAAAAAAAAAAAAAAATAGCAAATAAGCTAAATTTTTTTAAAATGTAACTGTTATTATTTCTATTCTATTTCAAGCATTAAAATGTTCAAAGTTTAGATTTGAAATTGTAATATTCATATGGTTACGATTTATTTCGTTTGAAGTTATTATTAAAATCCATGCATATTTGTAAAGCTCAAAGCAAATGTTAAATACTGCCTATTTGTATAGTTTGTTTTGTTAAGAAGGCAAGTTGACATTTGGATTGTCTTAAAATTTTCAAACGAATCGCAAGCTTTTAGTACATGAAAGAAATACTCTTAAAATATAATTACCAAACTACATGAAAAATACAAATAATATGCGTATATTTGTGAAGTTAAACGGAATTAATTTTAATAACTGTCTCGAATTCTCCTAGCTCTTAAAAACATTAAAGTAAAATTGATATTAAAAATTATGAGAAAATCTTTACGTTTGAATACAAATTATATTTAAATTTACGGAAATTTGATTAAAGAGAAATACGAATTTTAATGATAAATCCTTGTGAATTTATGCGTAACACGTTTCGAAAATTTATATTTATTTTTCCATCTAGATGTAGATATACTTATTAATAATTACGTAATATGGTTTTGATAAAAAGGCAAGATATTGCTCGTGGAGGATATTATATATAAGTTTTAATAAACCAAGCTCCAAGCTTTATGACATGAATTTTTTGGCACCAATTATTACTGCGGAAAATGCGGAAAAGTTATCTGTTGTCCTTCAGCAGACCGAAAGAAGAGATAAGATACGTCCTTTTATTATTTACTGCAATATGTTTATTTTTTTATTTCCATTTTTTAACATTCAGCATACATTTATTTTTTTAATAGTAAAAGATTATTCATGTTTATTGTTAATTTTTTTGTTTTTTTTCGTTTAACTTATAATAAATATAAATCATAGAACTTAAATTATAAATTAAAATATGTCAGTGAGATAAAGGTAATAAGAAGCGAAGTATCTAAACAATTTAAATACGAAATTAATTTATTAGCCTTAATTAATGAACTTGTAACATTTCGAAATTTTATCGTTTCTGTGTTGTTTTAATATATTTAATTCGACGAGAAATTGAATTAATTGTTTAAATTGAATAACTAAAGTTGTAATAAACCAACTTAAGTACGTCTATGGTACGTGTATTCCACTTAAAACTAGGTATTATATCTTAATAAGAACAAAGTTTTCTTGATTGATTAATTAATGTCGAAGCTCGTAGAACTAAACTTACAACCGAGGAATTCTAAATTGAGAAAAAATTAAATGTATAGTGTTGTAAAACCTACGATATAACCAAGAAAGTTATAGGTACACACTCTCATACTAATTTAATGTTAAAAATAAATATGTGGATATTTATGGATTATTTTATCGCTTATATCAACAGTATATAGGTATTTATAAAATGTTTGAACTTAACCGGAAATAATCGGGTATTGATTTTTATAAATTCAACAGTTATAAATTGCTTGCGAATTATTTAACACGTAAATTTCTTCTTTGATGTAATTTTATTATGTTTTTCATATTTAAAGACTTCAAAAGATATTTTATATTATTGATAAGATGATATCATTTTAAACAACCAATATCTGAGTAAATAAACTCGTATTGCTCAAACTGTATTAAATAAATGTTTAATATTATAATATTCAAATAGCTTAATCGTTTCATATTTAATTTAGTGTTAATAAATAAAACTTTTCACAGTTCTGTTGACAATTTTATAATGGAGCGTTAGGCAAATATAAACATTAGTCATTTCGTTTTTCCTGAACGTCATTGTTTGTAGTGTTGCGTGAGTTATGGGTCACATTACAAAGCCATTCTTGAACACCAATAATTTGCTAATTTTTACTAACTCTAACTAGTAATTGGCTATCTTTCAAGCTATGCTATTTCTTTTATAAGTCAGATATCGTCACGTTCCATTGGTTCCCAACAACAATTCAATATTAACAATAAGCCAAATATTTCTTTAAAAAAATACATTTTTAATCCTTAATTGTTATTATTCTTTAGTTACCTACAATTCCTGTAACTTTTAACCTTCTTATACGTAGTCTTACAATAAACCATATACACTTGTGGGACCATTGTAACGATAAGGCGTTGATTAAGGAAAATAGAGATGGTCAACGGCGGTTTAATAGTAATTTTCATAAAGTTTTAACATGTAAAAAAATAAAGGTATATGTACCTAACTCATTGAGATTTGGTCATCATCTGACTGAGCAATTTGTGTATATACTGGTTTGTGTGTAAATATAGGTAATTCAATTTTCATTTGAAATGAAGTGCACTGTGAATTTATTTTTTTATATGTGTCTCTTCCCTGAGAACCTCCAATTTGTCAAATAAATTGAAAATTATTATTTTTCCTAAGTAAAAACCAAGATTTTTTGCTATTTTTCGTAACGTTTTACCCGACTACCAAAAGAGGGTTATGGTTTTCGAGCGATTATTATTATTCTATTATTCTTTGGCTCACTCTGCAGCCTAAACGGTTTGACGGATTTTAATTTTTGAGGTGCCATTAGATTCGTCGCAACTGCCATAGTGACATAGGGTATAATATATTTCAATGGCTCCCCCCCTCCCAATTAGAGGGGGATAAGACTTTTTTTTATAAATACAATATGAGTATCAAATAAAAGCTAATAAATAGCCAATTTTAAATATTAAGTATATATTATACATTATACAAACTTAAAAGTGTGAAATAAAACAAACTACCTATAATTTAAAAATTAAAACCTGACTTATAGAAGGGGGATATTAACTAAAAAACGAAAAGCAAGCGGTATACAGGGAGACAGGGACAAGTTAATGGCCAAGTGGTGGTTTTTAATTACTCATTCAAATTTTTACAATAGTACATCTATAAATACCTAAGATATCTTTGAATCATTTCATTACTTGTCGCCGCCCGCAATACTTTTTCCAACATTAAAATCATTTTTCATTAAAGTTAGGGTTTTTAAAAATACTTTTGCTTTTAAGATTCTGTATGTCAATAGAGAAGAAACGAAACTCATATAATCTCACTCGCTTGTCTGGCTGGGTGTCCGTCTGTCACGGGCAATTTTATCTTTATCTACACGTTAAAACTTTTTGAAATTTGGCATATTTGTAGTTTGGGGACATGACAGGTCTCTATCGAAAAAACGCAAACACTAATATCGAGAGTATTTTTGGGGGTTGAAATGGAAAATGAAAAAATTAATTTTTATGGCATCATGTGATATATCTAACGGAAGAATTTATGTTCAGGATCTCAATTATATATTTTTAAAATGTAGGTACTATTCAAAAGATATTGAAGAAATTCAACGAAAAATAATTATTCCTCATTTTATCTTCAAAACTTCTCCACTTAAATATTTGAAAAGAAAATCCTAATATTTAGGTTCTTACTTAAAGTTTACTGAAAAAGTCTTAAAATTTACAAAATATTAAATAATTTCATCTCTCTGTTTCATACATGCTTTCCATATTATTTTGGCTACTCGTATTGGCGCTTAGGTCGATACGAGTTATTTTTTCAGTAAGTTGTTGTCTTGGTAACAACGTAATAATTTTGAAATTCATCTTTATAATATAAAGAAATAATTTACCAAATTTCAAAACAATCGATTGAAACCTTATTAATCTAGAGTTTATGAATTCGAAAAAAGTCGTTTCGAGAAAAAATTATCGAAAAAATAGCTTGTTCCCTATTACGTATCGCTCAATGCGCCTTTCTAACTAGGAATTTGTCGTTCACTTTGTCTGTAAATTCAGAAAAAAGAAAATTATGATTTGAAATTTATGGAGCTTATTTTTGAATAGTTTTATAAGCGACGCATAAAAACCCAAATTTTTTGAAACCTATTAATAAAAAGCTTTGCTTTATTTATTATTGCGAAGTGTTTTATTTTAACACTTTAAAATAAATATTTTAACTCAAACCAGTGTTAAGTATTTGTCTCGTACATTTTAGAGGAAATTTTCCTTTAATGTCAGGTAAAAAATGTTTGAGAAAGTGTAGAAAATGCGTGGGTGATCAAACAAATCCATAAATTTGTGTATATACAAATATAAATTGTTTATAAACTGGTAAATATGCGAATGTGTGTCAACTATTTTCTATATTTATTTTCTAGCTGTGCCGTTTCCGCCAAGCCACAAGTTGACCGTGGCCGAAGTATTCGACTCGCGAACGGGCAAACCGCGGCCCGATGTGCTCAAGCAGCATTTTATATTGGAAGGACGAATCGACGAAGCCGCCGCCCTTCGCATTATCCAGGACGGAGCAACCCTGTTGCGCTCCGAGAAAACCATGATCGATATCGAAGCACCCGTCACAGGTGAGTCCTCGCTACATGTTTTAGTCTACGCTCTACATGCTATCCTTTCTATCTATCTTTTACGTTCAACAACTACCGAAATATTCATATAATATATACATAAAATCTATCTCCATATGCATGTACTACAGACCACGTACATTAGCTACACTTTGTACATAGATTTATATTATGTACGAAACAACCACCTCGAAATCCACTCGGCAAAATTCTGACTTGTATTTTGTGTGACAGAAACTACATGTAAGATTATAGTCGCATGCAAGTGAAACTTTAGTTTTATTTTTTTATTTCAACAACCTTCACAAAATATGTGTTACGGAAAACAATTAATTATTATGAAATATTTATGAATATATTTTATTACTTCTAGTGTTCCTTGAACTTGATTGAGCTAATAAATAACTTTAATTAACAATGAATTTTATCCAAAGATAAAAATTATACTTTTGAGTCCAAATTATCATACCAAATATATTATACTTTTACACTAAAAACAACCATAACGCATAAATTTTTTCAAGTATTATATATTTCGTTAATTTTTTGACAAGACTTTAAAAATAGAAAATTAAAAATAAATTAAATTTATATTGATTTGAATCAGTAGGTACCTATTAAATGGAACAACAATAGTCTGCTTACATATTTTTGTCCTAAAATCCTTGCTATCCTTTTTAAACGTACATTTCTTAGGTTTATGATGAAAAACCACAATAGTATGAATTTATTTTAAAATACCTACATTTTAACTCTATTTTTTTATTTTTTAAATAAATTAACGAAATTGTTTTGATAGTTTATGATTTTTAGCTTTCCATTTATTTTAGCAGAACTCTTTTAAATTTACAATGAGTTTCTCTCTCAATGGGAGATAAAGAAAGTTTTAAATTTGTATTGTTTAATATTTTTCTAATTTAAGTATCCACGTAAATACCTTCCTTTAGTTTTTACTTTCTTTCGTCGGTTCGATTCGGGTCGACTTTTTGATTTCGAGTTTTGATGGATATACACGTTTTGAGGTCCCCTGAATCCATAAAAGTGGTTTTTAGAAAAACTTCTGTGTGTGACAGCAATATCGTATCGAAAGCTTTATCCGAATTTCACCAAACTTGGTATTTAGACTTCATATTACATCTAGTTATGCCGCGAAGCTTTTGATTAAAATCGGTTAACCGAAGTAGAAGTAGCGAGGAGTAGCTACGAGATTTTTTTGATTTTTCATAAAAGTTGTTATTTCCAGTACAATGGACACGCAGTTTATATCAATGCAAACTAAAAGAGTGTTAGTTGCACTTTACGATGATACTAACATAATGTTTAATATCTGAAACATACTCTCTTAAATCGAAATAGTGACTTTCGACTACAAATAGTGACTATTCACTATTTTGTAGTGAAAAGTATACCACCAAATTCAAATAGTGGTATTTGTACTATTTGTAGTCGAAAGTCACTATTTCGATTTAAGAGAGTAGTTTTAAAAATAAATAGTAAAGTCGAACTTATCAAAAACCGCTCCAAACTTACCCCACTTCACCTTATTTGGTTTTTTTCACACTGTCGAAAATATGTCGATTATTGAAAAAATATATAGTTTAGTTTTGCTTTAAAAATGGAAACTATCAGCATTTACAAAACTGTGTTAATTAAGGCCGTAAACTGAAAAATAAATTTGATAGAGACAATTTTAGCTTTTAATTAGACCGGCAAGGGTTATTAGAAAATGTATAATTTAGGTAACCTAATCGAATTTATTAAGGTGTAAACAAAAATTGTAAACTTCTGAATTTTACCTCTATACCTACAAATGGATATTATAGTGAATATAGTGAATAGTGACTATTCACTATTTGTAGTCGAAAGTCACTATTTCGATTTAAAAGAGTACTGTCAAAGCCTAAAGTATGACACTATGTTAGATACACAATATCTAAAATAGAATAATAATCATAATTAATGATTATTTTATTTAGTAACCAAGTATTGGCTAAAAAGCTCAATATTAACGCGTTTATATTTGGTAAAATCTGACCACTTAAGAATTTATACTTCTTACTAGCTGCCAACTTGGTAACTCTGCTTATCAGTAATTTTAAAAGTTTAAAAATATTATTAGTGCTAATTATATGGGAGGATGTTTTGGGAGGAAAACATCTAAAGCATTTTAAGATTTACGATATGGATTAGAATTCGTCTTTGACTTAAAACGCGACCCAACATACAACAAATATATAATGTTAAATTTGCGTGCGTCTTCACCGTTCAATGTGATCAAATACGAACTAACCATTAATTAAAAAAGATAAATTTTCCATTTACTTTTAATTTATTATTACTTCTTACACTACAGCCATAAAGAGTTAATTTTATTTAATAATCTCAGTTTGTAATTCGTCTAAAACTAACTAATGTTTTTTTTAATTGAAAGAACACATAAGAATTGCAATAATTATGAAACCATTCATTATCCGTTAACATCCTTATTTAAGTAAATATTTACTTTCTAACATATATAAATGCACGTTGTTCAATAAATCCAAAAAAATATACAGAATAAAATTTCATTCAAAGTATATTAGGAGTAGTGAAACATTTATCAAATAAAAGAAAATCGTCTTGGTGAAGAAAAAGCAATTTTCTCAGTATAGTTTATTGACAGAGGACTTGTTCTTATGAAAACCAAGTAGAGCAGTATAATTTCGAAAAGAAACGTTTGTAGAATCAGTAAACATTATTTTATAACACAACAAAAGGAGTTCGCAACTTGTTAAAACTGAGCTTTGAATTTTAACAGTAAACGAACACGATGTAATCTGTGTAGAAGTGATGTTTATAAAACCACTGTAATTAAGAATAGTTTGAGCAAGGAGTGTACAAGAGAGGAACATCTGACGAGAGTAAAGTTTTAGTATATTCACATGAATACTCGTGTGAACCATTGCATTCGTCTGTCGATTCAAACATTGGATATATACTCATATAATTATAAGAATACACTTATGTTAGTAAAACTATCCACCACATTCGTTATACGTTTCTTCCTTGCTCTTAACCGTATACGAATTATTTTTTACGCGAAAATCAAAAGTAGATTATATACTTTTTAATAAGGATATATGGTTCAGCTGTTCTCTAATACCTTCAAAAATATTTATCATCATTTGACAAATGAGGTATCGTTAGAAGCGTCATAATAGTTCTTTAGTCATAGACTATGTGACGTCACATTAAATTTAATATGATGATTTGTAGAAGACTAAAAGTACTGTTGGAAATTTTTTGTTTGAAAATTGTAATAGTTTAAATAAAAAAGTAAAGCCCCAAAGTAAGTGAAACCTCTTAAAAATTAAGTACACCCATACCTCGCTTTACAGCCTAGATACGTTTCACGAAACTTGGCCGCAAAGCAAAAAGCCGTATAAGGAATCAATTATTGCGCTTGCGCAAGATTGGCAACATGTAGATATATCGCCACCGCAATTTTTTTTGCCGTTATAGCGAAATATTTTAGGCCGTAAATCGAAAACGTGCCTTAATTGATGAGGGCCGTTATAGCGAAAGGCCGTATAAAGAGCGGCCGTATAGCGAGGTATGGGTGTATTTGAGAGATTTAATGAAAGAAACAAGGAGAGAGAGAGAAAGAGAGGACATCTCAAATGAGATAAAAAAATTGACTTTTATATATTATGTTCATTCGGTATTTACACTGTACACTGTATGTACGATACTTTCTTTTACTCCACTCCCGAATGTCGGAGTAAATAGCTTTCTTTCTTAATAATATATAATGTATTCTTTCTTTCTTGAGTAACGAAATAAAGCGTCATTGTAAATTTAATATCAGTTCTCCTCCACTTATCGTTTATTAAAGCACTGCCGAAGGAGCTTCACTTCAAAGTTAGTTAAAAATAGTAGATAGGCACCTAATTTTTTTCAATTGAAGACATAAATATGGTAATATTCAGAGGATAGTCGTGGTTACACAATGCCACCTTGCTGGGCTATCAATGGCTTTATGCAAAGTCCCCGCTTTATGATACATGGTGCTCAGTTTCCCCTAAGACATTAAAACTAGACGGCTTGCAAGTTGCCTTAAAAATAATACTATAAAATGTATTGAGTAAAAAATTTTACGCCAAAGTAGCATGCAACTATCGCTACGTTCTGAATATTGCTATGCGTATGTTTTAAAGTAAAATAAATAGGTATATATACATTAGTTGTGTAAAGAAAATTTTTCTCTTAGTAGTTTCAGTTTTCTAACTAATTATATTAAGCTACATCTCTATTTGTTCCTGCACCTGTGTCTATTCGTATACCAACACCTGCACCTAGATTAATAGTTAACAATATTAATTTAGAATATTTTTTGACGAAAATTGAATGTCTTCTTAAAAGGTAGTTTTTCTAAATATAATTGGCTGAAAAAATGTGGTGAATAACTGAACAAAGATTATGCATTATTGACACTAGAAAAAAGCCATTCCACAATTTTATGTACTTTAACACATTCACGTCGGGGAACGCATGGGTGCGTCTTCAGAGACCCTTCTTTAGACGCGGGAGACGCATATATGCGTCTTCTGCCTTGTAGATTATTTAACATGATAATTTATACGTAAATATTATATAATATATAAATATTTTATATATATTTATGTATTTATTTATATTATATTTATATTTATATATAAAAAAATATTTTCGTATAATTTTAAAAGAAATCGATTTTTATAGAATAGAACTTTCTATTGAACAAATAAATATGTAAGTGTCCTTGTTTTGTTTTTAGCTTAACTTAGTAGCTTAGTTTTAAAATAAAAATATGTACACGGGTAGAATATGAAAAGGTAACCCTTTTGGATAAATTTCGTGCAATGCCATTAAATGAATTGCAAACATGTTTTTAAAATTCCAAGAAATATGTTCCTTTATATTTCTTCCAAAACTTCAGTATTTCTCTACATTTTTCCATGTTCGTTAGAAACACCATAAAGTAAAAAAAAATTAATTGTTGTAGAGCAATGTATTCTAATACCTGACTTCAAATTATTTTGAAATAAAACGATTGGTTAAAACGTTTCAGCGTTTTTTTTTTTTTTTTTTCTAAAACAATTTTTTTTACATCATTTGGTGAATTTGGCCCCGCTACAGAAGTAAGATGGGCAAATAAACCACCCGACGTAAATGTGTTAATTTCATATAAGCTGACTTTGCTACCGCATATTACAGAGATACAAACAACGATGTACCTACTATTGTTGGTATCTAATACCTATTACTAAGATAAAAGTTTATAATCGGGTCAAATGCTCAATTTTGAGCTTTCAGTTTTTAGAAAAATGTCTGTGTGTGACAGCGGTATCGTATCGAAATCTTTATTCGAAATACACTGAACTTGAAATTTTGCCTTTATAATCCATCTAGTTGTCTCCCAGCGCTTTTGGTTGAAATTTGTAAGCAAAAACTTTATTCGAAGGGTGTTTGAGTTTTGTCAACTTTTTTTTTTTGTAAAAACGACTCCAACGATTTTCTTTAAACTTTTTATGATTATTAAGGTCATCAAAGCCTACAACTTTTATTTGAAACTTTTTCCAGGAAAAATTCAAATATGGGGAAAGAGGGTTCTAGAGAAAAGGGTGAGACTTAATTTATACCTAGAGAGTATATATCTACATATAGATCTCTTTATATAGATATTTATTTATATTAATCTATTTATAATCTCTTTACCCAATCGTGGGCTTTATTTGTCTTCTTTTAACTAACAGTGAGTTTCATGTAAAAGAAACTTTTTTGACGCGTCGCAACATATATTGTATTTTCTTATCTTATGGTTAGAACAATTCAACTGGTATAAAGTAAGGTTTTGAATTACATACAATTTATATTTTTATCACATAGCTAAAACTTAAAATATCACTCTACTCTCGTTGCAATATTACGCTTTTATAAATTGATATAAAATTTATGCAGAAAAATGTAACGTAGTCCTTCACGAGGAAAACTTGAAATTGCTCCATATTTCAAAAGCAAGGTTCTTTGATAGAGAGTAGGTGTACGAAACATACGCTGTCGTTGAACTCACTTTAAAATGTCTTATGTTACTTCTCATTTTTACGATGATCTAAAGTTTATTGAGCAATTAAATTATTTAAATGCATGTAAAATGTTAAATATTTTTTTAAATTTGGTATAAGCCTAAGTCGTCTACCTTAATATTTTCTATGCTTTTGAATATTGCTACAAAAAATATTTAGTTGATTCACTTGAAAAATATTTGATTGCAAAGTGAACGGAAACATCGCCACTGCTAACATTACCATTAATGTCTTAAATGATAAAATAATTAATAGTTTTGTAAACTAATGATTATTGCCCGTGATAGTTGATTTAATGGAAAAAATTGATATTTATTTACGGTACATCTACGCAATGATGTATAGGAAAGTGTTACAAATCTTTCAAGGTAAATGAGCTGGAACATGCAATAAATTAGAGTGTTATATGATTGAATTCAAATAAAAAATATGGTTACCAACTAGAAAAGTACTTAAGGGTGATTGTTATTTATTATACTTCCATTGAACCGACCACTGATACATTTTTCAAATTATTATAAAGAACATAACAAGGAATCCTAAAATATAGGTTGTACTAATTAAATATTTCATTTAAGTTGAACAATTTGCTCATTAAAATTAACATGATTGAAACAAGTAAAATAAATGGGTAATAATACATGAAATGTAGCCATTTAACTAAAGCCAATAATGAAGAAACGTTTATTGTTCATTTTGAACTGCTTGAAGTTTCGTATTCAGGATAATCACTTCCTGCCAATTTCTCATTTCCTCTATCTCATTTTAAGAACGATTTTCATTTTGAATAATGTGGGTATGAAAATCAATTGAAATATTTTCAATTTTAACTCGGAAAACTAAATAATAATATTTAAATTTACATTATTTTCTCGATATTTCAGCTGTAATTTTCATTGAAAATATGAGTTTCATTGCTTAAATTATGTTGTTTTCACTAAAGGCACAATTTAAATTGCTTTTTTAATTCCATTACAGTTTGATTGTTAGCGTGGAATGTCAATATTTTCAGTAATTTCACGGAAGCTTTTAACGATTTAATCAAGTTTTCAGTTAGAAGAGGGAAGAATAAAAACCCGAAAAGTTGAAATCAATAAATCAATGCAATGTTTGCTTTTGTATTAAGCGGGACCTTGTAAATATTTTTTTAAAATATTAAATTAAACCTGTGTTATATAATGGAATAAGTACAAGCACCTATGTATTTATAAATTTTTTTCTTATCTTATAAATACGTTTACTCTTAATACGTATTTGTGAAGAATATGTATTTTTACCAATTAGTATCTTTAGGAAACTAGAATACTCGATTATAAATAGATTTTTGCGTATGGTTATTGTAGGTATTGTAAATATCTAAATCGGATTATTTTTATTTAAGTTTACAATTTTATTCACAGACTTTTACAAGAGGAAAATTTGGGTATTTGTATTAATAATTTTTTAGGTATCCATTTTTAACCACATTTTTTTGTACTAAAAATAACAAATACATGTTGCAGTTATTGATTTTCATCTCAGCTCTAAACAAAAAAATTATTTTTATATTTTTTTATATTGGTCTTATTTGAAATTAAATTGTTCGAAAAAAATCAGTGCGTGATTTCGAAACAATTTTGCTAATGTAAAATTTTAAAACAAATATACCTACTATAAAAATGATGTGTAAAGTTGCGCTATAGGGCCTAATATTATCTGCAGTTTTTTAAGAAAGGTTAAATAAAACAATTTTAATAACAATGCCCCAATAAAAAAAAATATTTCACACTGAGCTCGAATTCGTGCACAATTTTTCAGCAGCTCTCTTAAATTTTCAGAAAATCGTTAAAAAAACTTCACTGCTACAAAAAAAAAAAAAGAAAAAAAATGGGGAAGTGGTTTTCTGAAGTAGTGTTGGAAAAAAACTGATCACTGATTTGTGTCAAAAGATCACTTTGCCAGTTAGTGTCAAAAAATATACCAAAAATTATATACAGGGTGGCAAAATTTATAATTTCTAGTATCTCCTTTTTTCTTAATGATGAATAATTTTTAAAAAATGAAATACTTATACATTTTTAATCATTTTTGTTCAATTTTATTTTATGTGAAAATAATTTTTTGGTCCATTTTTTAAAAAGATTCAGCATCCAACTTTTGATTTTCAAAAGGACTGCTATACTTTTTCTGGGATAATTCAAAAGTGCCTGCGCTTTTGTTAAAAACAAAGAAAATAAAATTTTCCAACTAAATCAGTTTTATGCAAAATTACTAAAACTGGACGCCACCCACTGTCAGACAAGCCATAGCTCAGGATTTCCAGACTCGGAAATTTGAAAAATAATGTATACGGAGATCTTCTTACAACGCCAGAAGGTGGCTAGGGCTTTGACGATTATGACGAGACATTTTACCCCACACAAAAATAGTCCTTTAAGGTCAACCCTGTGACCAAGTCCTTTTGAAAATCAAAAGTTGGATGCTGTATCTTCTAAAATGCTGGACTATTTTTTTTCACTCATAATAAAAGGAAATAAATATGGTGAAAATGTATATTTAGTTTTTTCAAAATATTTGCCATTAAGAAAAAAAGGAAGTGGGGCGTATTACTTGTGTCACCCTTATTGGATGTCAGTTATAGTAAATATAGCGTTTTCTTCAATTTTATAAAAGTTTTTTAGCGATTTTCTGAAAAATGAAAGGTTCTAAAGGAAAACTGCCCATTAAATTAGTGCTCTGCGTAAGAACATACACTTGATCTCTCAGTCAGATACTTTTTGATTAGTATCTAGTGTAGAAAGCAGAGCTTTTTAATTTCTTGTCGGTTCCTTTTTACACGTGAACAGTTTTTGACTTTAGAATTTCAATTGTGGTTTTAAACAACTCATTAATTTCAAATGTTGATGATAAAAACTATTTCATGAAATAGATTGGAAAATATCAATTTGATTCATTTAAGAATCTTTTCCTTATATTGTGCCAACGACGTATGAATGTATGTTCTTTCTTTATTTGTGATAGTACTGATTGCCAAACAAACTTGTGCCAAAAACTTTCACAATTGATTCAGTGCTCTTAGAACTTGATAGAAATATGATTAGGTATCTGTATAAAACGTGTTATTTCGGTTTTGTTTTTCGGCAATTATCTTAACAGCTTTTACACTTTTCTTTGCAGTAAACTTCGTTGTATTTGTGGTTAATTGATTATTATCCTAATTGTGCTACTATTTTAAAACATACGTTTTAAACGTACATATACCTATATAGTACATATAGCCTTAGCTTATGACTAAAACCTGAGTTGAAACTGTTTTACGCTTAATATTTAAATCTAACTTTATGTTATTTGTGTAAGTTAACTTGGAAGTATGAAAACTAAAAAACTTTATTAAAATTATTCAAATCTGAAAATTAGGAATTAATCTTAGTAGATTTCTTGTTGTTAGATAAAATAATTTATTCTATTTCGATCAAAAGATAATATAAATTGGTTGAACTCTCTACGCTTAAACTTAATGAGACGATTAATTTGGATTCGAGTTTTTGGATGTTTTCCACGTGTGATATTTTTATTGGTAACAAAGATCAGAGATCAGAAATTTAAATAATTCGAATGGTAAGGTAAACTGGGTACGATTATACGATTGTAACAATTTCCTTATTGTTGTTTATTATACAGATACTTAAGTTAATACTAGCAAATAAAGCATGTAAAAGAAAGCACAGACATTGGTTTTTTATTTGATATAAAAATTAGAAAGTCGAGTTTAGCAGAAATAAGCCTTTTTTAAGAGTGTATGTGATTGTTACAGTTTGATTACGTGTGGTTGCAACAATATGAAGTGCAGTTTAAATATTTAGAAAAATCCAAGTATTTAATAACAAATATAAATTGTTGCGCACATTTTTATAGCTTTAAGTAGATTTTTAGGTAGCTTTTAGAGTCCTTAAACAAAATAAAATAAAATAAAAAAAGTGCCATTCTCCAAAAAAAAAAAAATTGTATAAAAATAATAAGTACATCTACATATTATGTAATAGACAAATAAAATGAAATTGTCATATTGGAAGAAACAAAACAAACTTAATTGAATACTTTCCCCTTCAGGTTTTGGAGAAATGATGTTGCTTCATGTTTGAGATAATGACTTTAAAATTCGGGCTTTGTGATTTAAGTTTAAAGAACGGTTTGTTAAAATACTTTTTTAAACGTTTATAAAATAGAAAAGTAGAAAAATTTCTTTGTTACCCTCAAAAATTTCATTTTTACCCCATTTGGGGTAATTTTACCGATTTCCCGACCGCTGTTTTAGTATAATAAACTAAACAAAAGTAGCCAATAAAACGTATTTTGAACTAAAATCGAAATCAAGTAAGATCCCATTCTCACGTTTTCTATTTGAACATGATCATCTTTATTAACTGCAGGTCCTTTCGCTTGTATCTCAAAAGAGAATCCTAGCCAATATTATCGAAAATAGTACGTAATATAACTCTATAACTCTATAACTCATCTCAAAGAACCCTTTTTATAGCTGCCATCATAAGCGTTCTTCTACAACAGCAACTCCGTTTCGCCCTTTGTGGGTTTTCTTATGCGTCTCCTAGGCATCTACAATAAAACAAGAAGATAAAGTGTTATGCTATAATCGTTTTTATTCACCATCCTTTCAAGCCACAAAAGTAGGCATAGACTAAATCACACGAGATGGTATAGTTTATAGAAAAATGAATTAGGTAATTATAACCTCGACAAATCAATGCGATAATTGTATTAATTATAACGATGTAATGGAACGAAATTTATTACAAATAGTTTTGGGTAGAAATAGTATATAGGCCTTTCTTTAAGGGAAAAATTTCTTGTAATCCTTACCGTACCTACCACTTAAAGTTTCACTAATATTGAAACTGTTACAAGCGTTCACTTCGTTTCTGTATCCTAAACAGATTCACTTTGTATATAGATCAGTGGGTTCCAAACTTTTTTCACTGACGCCTACCTAAAAAAAAAATAACGAACGTTTTTGTTGCCCCCTCCTAATTAAGAAATTTATAAGCAATTTGTTAATAATTTCTTAATTGTAATAATAATCATAAAAGTAATAGTAAATACTGCTTAACACAGCCTGTACTATGGCATTACCTTTAGGCTTTTGTGATTGTACACTTATTTACACACTAATGAGTCATTTATTGAGTGCAAGCTTGCTATAAAGAAATAATGTTAGAAAGTTTCAAAAGGCATCTCCTTATTGCCATAAATGTCGTGTCTACTAGTAAAAAATGGTAACATAATCGGCGCGACCCTCACTTTGGAAACCGCTGATATAGATGTAAAAAGAGAGAATTGCCGATTAATGAATTGAGAGCTGTAAACATAAAAGTTCTAATTAAAATAAAAAAATAAAATAATTGGCTCTCTAGTTTATTTTGTATTTAGTAAATACTTACTATTTATAAATTAGTGATAAAAATAAATCATGAAGTGTTAATTACTAGCAATTTTTATGTTAAATGTTAAACTTCATATTATATAAATTCAGTTTTTTTTATTGCGTAGAAATTTTGAAACTTTTAATGATACCATAAATTTAAAAACAAACAAATGATTTTAGTGAATATAACTTGATTTTTTTAAATGCCAATTGCAAGAATTTGCTTTTCGAGGGTAAGTGCTAGTAAAATAAAGTATTGGTTACTTTTCATTCAGTGTCGAACGTGTATAATACTTTTGGTTTTATATAATATTAAGACTCTCAATCGATTTCACAATATTTGAGTTTGAAGATTTTCCTCGAAACTTTTAATTTAGGTTGTGACAACAACGGAATTCTTAGCTTAAATGTCACGTTATGTTGTACTTGAAGGAAGAAAAACGTTTATTAAAACAGTGAGAGACATGCTCTCACTAATTCGCTACTAAAAAACCAATACAAAACTTTTTTGACTTACTTAATTTATTTTTATTTCAAATAACATTTCGACGTTGTATTGTGTTAAAGAAACATTTGTCCCAATACGCTGCGTTCATTTTATTAAAAGCGTTTCAGTTATACGAGTTCCTTCGATGTATTTTCAAGATAATCATTGGAGATATAAAAGCCATTTCCCATGATTTTAATAGGACTTAATAATTAATTTCATTCTCATTAAAATTTTTTTCCTAAATTACTATTTAAAAAAATGTTTAATTTACTTTTGAAAATTTAATTTTCTTAATGTTATTTGTATTTATAAAATGTACTTCGAAACATGTAAAACTTTTCTACTTGACCTACATTTGTGAGTCCTTTTCACATTGATTTTAAGAAAAATGATGTTATGAATTTCGTGTGTGTATGTGTGGCATATAAATTCAAATGAACGGAGTATGGCGTAGTATTTTAAATAATTTGATAGTTACATTTATTATTTTTTTTTTTTGGTACATAAGTAGTTAAAATATTTGAAAATTAATCTTATTTTAGCTATGTTCTTTTTGATTAATGTTGGGATTTTTTTAATGCGTTTTTTTAACGTTAAAGTGATGTTAAAGTTTTAGTTGGTAAATGAGTGACATTTCAAATTTTTCGTAGGTGTATGAGCGTTGATAAGTTGATGAGCAACTGGTTATAAACATTGTTAGAGAACTCACGGTGTGACATTTATCTTAAAACTCGACGCGTGATGCTGTGAGTCAGACGTGTAATTCACTATACGAACTATGTGTGATAGGTTGGAGTATTTATCAGCCAGTGTGAATAGAAAACGTAGAAAACGTTTTGTGCTGTTTGTGACATTATTTCTTATGTTATATTGGCTCTGGTGACGTTTCTCTGAAGATGACAGAACCGACAACGCACGTGGGTTGACATCAAATTCAGTTCACTTTTGTGTTATTCCTGCCTATTCGGGTGGAATATATCAAATCGTTATGCGATAATTTTATGCTTTTCTTTTTAGTTTGATCTAGTTTTCGAAATTGTCTTCACGCTCAATTACTCAACGGCGAGTAATTTGAATGCATTTTCAAATGAACAGAACTGAATTCACTTTATACAAAAACTTTATCTTTAAACTCATTGATTCGCTTTTATGAATTACATTTGTCAAGTAGTTCTTTCAAAGAAAATATGACTAACTCTTTTCTTTAAATTATTAATAATCTCACACATAGCTAATATTTCTTTAAGAAGCATAATATAAAAGGACCAGTTAAATGGCATTTCTATGATAACAAAAAACAGAACTCATTGTATACATGTAATATATTTGCTTTTTTAGTGATTGAAAAATGTTTACAGTACATTAGATAATCTGTTGATAAATACAAAAAGTAAAATTTCCGATATTTCATTTCACATGTTAAGCTCTAAATGACAAATGAAAATATGTAGCATTATTTTTATTTACGGATTGAAAGAGATAAAAAATAATCCCATTTAAATTTTACAATTTTTTTTGAAAGAATTGATCTGGATAGATTAAAAGTTATAACAACTTTCAAAATAAATATTCATTTAATTAATTAGAGTTTTTCATTTGTTATCGTTTTTTTATTTCAATAATATACTTTTAAACTAAAAATAACTCAAAACCTACATATAATATTAAAGTTATATGATAACATATTTGATACATGTAAATATTATGTTATATAAGAGCTAACGTTTTTAAAGAGCTTTATTACTAAAACTTTTTTTATTTTCTGAGTTAAAATTCAAGGTCACTATTTTAACACTTTACAAGTTTAGTGATATATAGTTGTATTGACAGTTAAAAATATATTATACACTTTTTTAAAGTATACGTTTTTTTGGAATTAAGAAGTTAAATATAAACTATTTTTGAGTCATTCTTTCCAGATTTACCAAAAGGTGTTGGTTTGCTATTTGATACATAGTTCATTTTCTGATGCGCCCAGTAGGAAATCTTTAACAATTTAATATAACAAAACGCAAATACATTTTGAAGACAACCGAACAAAACGTTAAAAATAAAAAGATGCATTTTTAATAATCTTGTTTTTTCTGGATATTTTATTACTAAGAACATATCAGGAAACTAAAAGATTGCGTAGATGCGTTATTTCTTTACCAGAAAACCGCTTTCAGAAAAGTCCTTTTAATAAAATAAGCACCATAAATAAGAAGCTTCTTGTTTTTGCAAAATTAAGAGACATTAATATACTTATTCTGTATCTGAGGCATCCGACAATATATATCATTGTTAACTTTCTCAAGGGAACTAGTTAAATGATTCTTTTACGTAATTTTTGTTCATGCTTGTGGGTAAATAACGTTTTTTTCATAGTGGCTCAGTTTTTTAGCTTAACACTTTCACAGAACGTAGTCTATTTTTCCCAGGCTGCACTCCTGTGATTACACGGCAATCGGTAATAAAGAACTGTTATTCAGCACGATTTTTTAAAGATGGGTTTCATTAAATGCTCACAATGCTCGAAATATTTTGACATCAGCAGAAAGGAGATTTTGAGCATTGTGAGCGTTTAGTGGAACTCACCTTCAGTGATCTCACAACGTAAATGTTTCCTGACAAGCTATGTATGATACAAGCCAATCGCAATACACCTCAAATAAAACTGTACCATTGCTCGAAATTGATCGCTTTAACTACACGATATTTTATAGATATGTAAAACTGGATCACTGTTCGCTGCGATCAAAATTAGCTCACTGCGACACATCACGTTCGGTATGACACTGTTGTTCTAATGTTGCATTAAACAACTAAATTACCTTTCAGTCAAAACTCTAAGGTTAAATGCTTTGTATTTTCGAATAAAAATTGTACCAAAAAGGTTTAAAACCTTATTTTTGTTAAAAAATGAATTAAGCTCTTTTTACCCTCGATACCTACACAGTAAGTATGGTAGGTTTGGTTTTGAACGTCAATAAGCAATTCAGCAGCTCTAACAAGGTTTCCTTTAACGATTGAAGGCCCATTTTTACAAAACATCGTCGCTATCTGAAAAATATTCCAGTTACTTTTTTTTCATTTATTAATAAAACGAGTCCTTAAAAATAACCATCCTTGTATTATCTAGTCGTAGATGTACCAGAATATTGTAAATTAAAATTAGTATTCTGTATTAAAGGATCGATATTTTTTACTAAACATTTTTGTTGTTTAGTGAGTTGTCGCAGTGAAAAGGTTGAAATATAGTAAAACGCCCTTTGTTTTATTACAATAAAGAAGAATTTAAAATGATTTGAAGCGATTTTTGATCGCGAGCGAGATGAATTTGGATAATTTGTAATAATTAATTTTATTTTTTACCGTATACATCTTTTAATGTTAGAGTAGTTTTTTATAAACATGGTCAATTTTTCTTATACATATTCATAGACATCTCATATTTAAGAACATTTACAAATTTTTTAATGAATTATTGTATGGATTATTATGTATATTGTTCATTTACTTAGAATAAATATGACATATCTTGTTTATGCTTCTTACTTGCAAAGTTGTTATTATCATTTAGAATTTAGATGTCTAGTCTATAAACTTTATTGCATATAATTGTTAAAAAGTTTTTCCTTTACTTCAATTACGATCCTGAAAATTCTTTTGTTTGTTTCTATTTTTATTGTCCTATGTTTTCATCAAAGAGAAATAATTTCTATGAACTCGTCAATCTTATTGTTTTCCTAATTAACTTGTAGTTATACAGAAGACGGAAAGCGCTGAGTTATGCTATAATAAACATTAATAATACAATAGCAGTAGAAAGGATAAAACGAATTCCATAAAAACGAAAGAAAATTAATTTTCAAACACTATAAAAGTTGGAGAATTTTATAATTGAAGTTTTGAACTAATTTCATTGGTCATATGAGGCTAACTCTTTGTGCACCAAACTGTTGTAGTTGTTTTATTTACTTTTTCAACGAAACAATAAACGAGATAAAGAAAAATAATTAATTAAATTCTTTATACAAAGCCTTAATAAATGCTTTAGTTGAACTTTTTGTAAAACTCTAACTACTTTATAACGGCATAAAAAGCTCGGATGAATTTTTCACATTTTCTATTTCGTCTCTAGGCAACGATTTGTTCAAGTCTAAAAGTGTACCTTTATAGAAGGCGTTAATAATGCGTTTAATTTACCTTTCGCATGAATTTGAAACCGATTGTTAATTATTCAAGGAAAACGGGTGGTTAATTTCATGGAAACCTTTATCATATTTACTCGCATTTCGAGTACTGTACGTAGGTATACTATGATTGTGTTAAATTAATTGTTGGTTCAAGAATTGAAATCAAAGTTAACCGCTTAACTCTGGTTCATTTAATAAATTAACCTATTAAAGGCGAACAAGTGTGGTTTTCTGATGAATTAGATTTCTAAATGTTTGGAGCAAACCCGACAAATGCCTTGAAAGTCAGTCATATGCGAGAACATATTTAGCATTATAGTTAAGACAAATGTTTTTTAAATCAAATCCTTAAACATAACTGAATGATTTACAATGAGAAAATTTTATCAAAAATTTAATAGACCGTTGATAGAAGACGTATTTTCTTATTGAGGAAGTATTCTAGCGTGACAGTTTTGTTTAAGTAGCTCATTTTATGGGAAAATCAATAAATCTATCAGAACACAAAATCTTGCCGCTGTCCAAAGTTTCAAATGTAGAATTTTTTTTAGTACTTTTACTATGTAAAAATATTTATTTCTGTTTTCATATAGTTTACTTTCAGTTTTTTCAATTTTTTTTTCGTCTTTTTGATGATTGATATATTTTATTAAGCATATAGAAAATAATAAAACCTTAAATTTAATAAAGCTTTTATTAAATCAACTTTGAAAACCTAATTGTTAAAAAATTATACTAAATTAAATGTTTCATACAACCCAACTTTTAAGGTGGGGCCATTAAATCACAAGATCAATGCACCAATTCGTAACAAACGACAGATTTGCAGCCTGAAGCTTTTTTTGTCAGTTGAAGTCTCATTCGTGTCTTTAGGCATTAATTTGACCATGGTTTTAATGTTGTAACGAATTGATGCCGCTTTGTAATTTGTTAATCGAATTGAGTTTATTTTTAAATTGAAAATGAAATAACCCAGCCTTCACTTTTCATTTATGACCCAGAAACTAACTTCGATAAGTAGCATTATTATCTTGAAATTTATGCTCAATTTCGTTAAAAATTAGGAATAACGTTTAAGTGAGATTTCAACTAGGAATGTCATTCGCTCAAAGTGACCGTTGATGACTGATTTGATCAAAAAGAATCGGTAAAAATATATTTTATAACTAAGCAGTAAAACCACTACTCTCTGCTTAGAAATTGACTTAATTGTATACTTTTTATTAGTTTTCCCAAAAATCAAAAGAAAACAAACTTCAAAACGATTGAATAGACTTAATAATGATTGGTAATGTTTGCTTTGCTATTTAATTTTTTTTTGTTTGTTTTAATTTATTTTTAATTTATTAAGATCTACTTATCATTTAATATTATGTTGTATAATGTATAGTTTATGTTACATCAAAATTAAGGTTACCGTCATACAAATTTTATTACTATCCATTAAGAATTATCAGCTCTATCATTAGAATCATGCGTTTTTTTTATTTTGTAAATAATATTGGCATATTCGAATTCTGACCCAAAAACTAACCCTCTGTAAAAACACGTTGATTAATTATTTGGTTCTTGTATCATGTATAAGAACAAATATACGTTTTACAATTCAAATTGGACATTCTACAAACTAAATTGAACACTTTTTAAATCAAATTGGACATTTTAAATATATAATTGGACCCTTTATTAATTAAAATGAACACTTAATTTATTAATTGTACGTTTTAATACTAATATTTTTAAATGCGGCTAATTAAGGACAATTCAAGCATTAGCCATACTCATATGTTTTGTGAGTTTATTAAACGGAGTTATTACAAACTCATATATTTATTTTTACCTCCATATTCACCTATGAGGAATTCTACTGCAGAGGTATTTTTAAAAATTAAATTTACTGCGAGGTTGACTGATTCAAAAACTTTTCAAATTTGGAAGAATTAAAAAGCCAGTCTATTGTTTCCATCACTTCTACTATTTGTTTTGAATATTTTATGAATATCATACGTGAAATTTCCAATAGCTGCCGTAAAAAATATTTATAAATTAATTTTACATATGCTTATCATTGTTCCACTATAACTTTTATCTATAATTTTGAGCTGCTATGTATTATGAATGCCTAATTTAAGCATTCCATTTGATTTGTAAAGTGTCTAATTTGACTTGTAAAACGTTCAATTTGATTGGAAAATGTTCAATTTAGAGTTTAAAACCTATGTTTATTTCTTTTTATAATTATCCCGCTGAAACTATACATTTTTTGAGGTTAAAAATTACTTTGTGTTTTAAGTACATATGTAAGCTACCTGTGTACTCAATATTGAAATTTGTTTATTAGTTTTAATAAGAACTTTGTGATCTTCCAGGAAAATACGGGTTTTCGGGTAATTATAGCCTTTGTTATACAGTGATAGTGTCATTTTTATTTGAGGAAAGAATTTTTCAATTAATTTTATTAGTTCCTAAGTTTACGTCCAATGTACAAACACGTCTCCTTTATTTAATAGTATCTACAGATAAAGTCGTGTAAGAAAATATGATATACTCTTTGAAAATGTTTACATAGGCCTTTTGAACCGGAAAAATTGAAAGAAACGATGGAAGGTTAAAGAGTAAAGACATATAAACAGACGGGGATAATAATTAAATGTGCCGAAATTCAAAATGAAAAGTGTTACAGTATTTTAATAGCTCGTTATTTAATAGCCACACCTCGCATGATAATTGGAATCATCATCTATATCTCTTTAGGCGAGTTTATTCCAATAAATAAAGTAAATGAGATTAAGAAGGAGAAATTTGCATTATAATTATTATTTCGCTCGATGCTTTGATCTTCGTTAAATGCTCGAGTAAATTTGCCCAAGGAAAATGTGCTATTAAACATGATAATGTTTTCCTGTGTATTTTCATGTTTCTGTAATTCAATTTGTTTTTTCATTTACACATTAATTATTTTTATGACTATTTATATCCTTTTCTTAACATTTGATGTTTGCGATTAGAGGTATTCTTAAAAGAAGTTTTTGATAATTCTTACAATATGTACCTATATATAGTCATTAAAGTAAACATAAACGCATTAAACATAATAATTTAAACCAACAAACATTTAGTTACAATTTAATTTTATTATATGAAGTTAGTAAATTTTTCTCAAAGAAAATGAATGTAAAGTTTTACTTTTTACCTGTATTTCATTAATTTATTGATATCCAAATTTTTTGTAACTTTAAACCTTGGAGATTAACATCACAAATGAAAAAATATTAAGAAAAGAGCATTTCTGTGTGAAATACGAGTACATGGTCACGCATAGTTTCAGAATTATACCGACAGCAAGAATTTGTTCAAAAAATTAAACCTTCTTGTGACGTTATTATTATTTGCTTCGAGGCAAAAATACTTTACATATTATCTGACCGTATCCCTATATTTATTTTGCCAAAAGGAATTTCTCTGCTAAAACGTAAATTTCGTGAAACATATACGGTTAAAAGAGCTTGATACGATTTAGCCAGATACATGAAAATGCTCGCCTAAGAGTAATTAGCTTGCAGCGTAATTCTAATCAAATAACGCAAGCTCCTCTCTAAATTTCATGGTAAAACTCGAAAAATAGCTGCGACTTTAGTTTATAATTTAATAATAACTTTATTTTAATTAACTTATTTACTTAAATAAATTTTAGTTTTTCCATGTTTTAATTTTAAACCTGTTATGACAAAGTTAATTACAAAGAAATTTTTTTTATAAAAGCCATAAATACCATTGCAACTTGCACTATGAAGATATAAGTTTGTGTTAATTTTTACACGCATGATACTTACTCAAAAGAGTTATTTTATCATAATAAATATAAAGAGTAAAATGGATCAGTTTATTACACGGAAGTCAATATTTAACGAAAGCCACGAAACGTTGGGTACTTACTTAAACAATTTAGAAAAAAATTAATACGCTTAATTAGTTACAATTCATGTTTACATAACGCTTTGATTAAATATGCAAACCCTGTTAGAATGATAATTAACTTAATACGAACGATATGCTGTGGTTATTCTGGTCATAACATAAACTGTAATTCTGTGGCTGCAAATTTAGGATTGCGGTATTGAATCATATTCTAACGTCCATCAGAACTGGAACATGCCTATTATCTGCACGTTCTGTATGCGGATTACATACACACGAGCACGACTAGGATTCTGCTGCGAATTATATCATATTTAATACAGAGATAGAAATTTACCATTACCTACCTTAATAAATGTATTTTGCATTCAATACGTATCATGCTCTCCTATTATGTAATAATAATATTAATCGTTTTAATTAAACGATACCTTGATTTCTCATCATTTACCATAATTTTGTATTGTGTATACTTTGCCTTATATATGGTTTTAATAAACTGCGTAAACGCAGTTTTTGGAGCAGCTTTTAGAGGTTTTAACATCATATTTAAATCCTTTTATTCACATTTTTTCTGTTTGAAAAGATGTCTACAAGTCTTTATGGATTCCTTCTTCGTCTTCTTCTTCTTATCCAACACCTACTCTGACATTTCTGCCATTCAGTGCCGCGCCGTCCTATAGAGGTTGGAGAGTAGTTGGTTTTGGTTGTTTTCGTTTATCTCCCTGACGTCTGCAAGTGCAGGACAGTTGCCAGGATGTATGGCGTCCATGGGTTCCCCATTCCAGAGGGAGCCGATTGGAGTCGGTAGGATGCCAATACGATGCAAGTGCTCGCATAATTAGTCGTGTCCCGTGGTAATTCGGAAAGCTGCAACTGACACCTGGCGTGGGAGAAGACGTGGGATAAGGCTTTCCATTAAGGATTCCCATTTTTTTCCTTTACTTCATTTTTTGAATATTGTAGGAATGTCAGTTGATAGTGCTTGCAATGTGGCTCTGAGCTGATGTTAGAGACATAAGAGTTGGCGGTTGATTTAGATAGGTACCAGCCTTAGTGAGGACGTCTGCTTTTGCATTTCCCAAGATACCAACATGACTGGGTATCCATTGTAGTGACAGGTGCTAAACTGTTTTAGCGAGACTGTCCAAGACGGCTCAAAATTTGCTGGTATGGACGCAATCGGTGGGGTAGTTAGAGGATAGTGGGTTCCAATTTATTACCTTAAGTAAATATTTTTATTGCATCAAGTAACAAGCAGCTTATCTTTTAATTGTAAACTGGTGTGAATATCAGCAGTGATTCGGTACAAGGAAGGAAATGCCTCCCTATAAAAAAATGTTAATAATGTAGACAATCATTTTTATATAAAATAAAACCAATTTAAATATTTTTCCTCTATGATATACGATTTAAATATAAAGCACTTTATTTACTCTATAATGTTTAAAATACAGGTTTGAAATGACCGTAAAATTGTGTTTAAAAAATTTGTTTCCGTATAAGTTTTGGTACGAGTGATGAAGAGAGTGTTTTATTAATATATGAAATTCAATAACTTTTGCTTTATGCAAATCCCCATTAAAGTTTATTTGTGTTGGTGTTTTAAGTCACTTTAACTTTTCACGACTGTCTAAATACACAAATTTCATAAATCTAAAATTATCTTAGATTTACCGGGAATCGAACCGAGTACCACTGGCGTATGGCGCATCATCAATTTGATTGATGATTAATTTTATTGTTAGTATATGCGTTTTTATCAAATACTTTATAAAA
This sequence comes from Sisyra nigra, assembly GCA_958496155.1. Taxonomy (NCBI): domain Eukaryota; kingdom Metazoa; phylum Arthropoda; class Insecta; order Neuroptera; family Sisyridae; genus Sisyra; species Sisyra nigra. The sequence continues at coordinate 17,003,791 of OY292315.1, read as the reverse complement.
TTGTGTTTTAAAGGTTTATTTAAGGAACGATTTGGTTTTCATTAAGATTTTGAAAATTATTAGAAGCATAACAAGTTTTTTAATATATTGATGTTAAGGAAAAAAATCTTTTAAACCTAAACTTTGCCGAAGCTACTTTAAAAGTAGCAATTATAATACTGTAAATTGTTACATTATTATTTTTTTTTTGGAAAGTTCAAAAAGTTTCCTTGAATTAAGTTATACTTTCGTTTTAGAGCTACAAACTCCGAAAAGGAAGTTCTGCAGGAATCTTATGATTGTTTCCTGTTGTGAAAATTCTGTTCCGGTTCTTGTTACTGATAAATTAATTTTCACGTATAACCTTGGAACCGTTACATTTAGGTATGAGTATAGTATTTTCAAAAGTGATATTTTAGCCTAAAATTTAATTTTGTGGAATATTTCTGGCAATAGTAAATACTTCTTTTAATCTGCACGTTTTAGTTTTCATATTGCTTTTTGAACGATTTTGAATTTTTTAAAAAGAAAACTTGTGAAATATTTTTATATCTACGAAAAAAAGGATAAAAAATGAATTTGAAGATTATTTTGGCTTTAATTTTATCAAACAGTAAAATGCAATCTTAATAATCTTAATCTTTAACAAATATATCATATTTTAACGTCAGTTTTAAAAGTTCTTCTATTAATAACTCTATGTGTGTAAATAATTAAAAAAAATGCATTAATTCTTTTTCAATTTAACGTCAATTTTGTTATCACTAGACTTGCTTTTTTAGCTATTTGACTCAACTTTCAAATTACTTGACCTAACTTTGATTTGAAATCCAGTCTTTGAGTCAAATATTAATATTGAAATTTCAAATCAAGCCAAGTATCAACTTCATAAGTCATTTCATTTACAAGTCACAATAATAATTCATTTCAAAAATTTCATCAATTCCTTGCTGAACTACTTCTAATCCCCTTAATTTACTTAATGAATCCCTATAACCCAATAATATTAATGCACTAGTATTCTTATGCTAGCATAATGAAAACAACTTCCGTATACCAATATAACACCAGTATACCTACACAAAATAAGCTCAACATTAAAATTTCAAATGTTTATTTTTGTAATTCAAAAACCAAAAATATTTAAAAACTTGATAGATCGATTTATTTTTATTAGTTAATTGATTTATGAGTCAATAATAAAACTTTAGGTCCGTGAGATTTATATTTAATATATTTTTTATTAATAAATCTTCTTGATTTACATCTAAGCTTACTGTTAAACATAAACTTGAATTTAATTAATTTAAAAACAGATTTTTTAACAAGATTTATTTTTAAAAGCTGTTGATTAGTAAAATGTTACGAGTATCTTAGTTTCTTTTTTATCGCTACTAAGTTCAACTATTATATTTTAATCTAGCATTTAACAACAATTCAAACGCTTTAAGTGTCATTATCTGGAATGGTAATTTCGTGACTTCAAACATTTAGTGTATTTTATTTTGCTTTGTTTTTTAGATTATAGTTGTTATAAAGGAAAATGAAAATTTAATTTCGTTACATTCTATACGTACTTTCATTCAACTGTTGAGCTTTTATTTGTTAAATGTTTTGTGCTTCATTTTGAAATATTTATTATGAATTATGAAAGGTATCTGTACGAAACTGTTCTTAGGTAAACAGGTTAAATATGAAGCTTTCAAAGAAAGGTACCATGTATGGATATTATTTATTAAATAATAAATAATAAAATATTTTATCAAGATATTTTAATGTTTTTTATAAACAATACTTTTGTTGAATTTTATTTTTTATATTGTGTTTTATTTTTAATAAGTTTACAAAGTAATGCAAAAATAAAAACTTTCATCGAAATTATTATTTTCCTGTGATAATATCGTATAGACCAGGGGTTCTTAAACTGTGGTTCATGGACCCCTAGGGATCTGCGAAGCAATTCTAATAAAAAAAATTTTATTTTTAGATATTATATATTTAAAAATCAAGCTTGAAGAGTGACATTAAATGTTTACAGTTAGAAAGGGGTCCATGAGAAAAAAGTTCAATAGGGGGTCTGAGAATTACACAAGTTCAGGAACCTCTGATATATACCTATACTATAGAGAGTGTAGTATTATTATTCCTAAAATTGACATCAGTTTTTACAATTAACTTAATATCATGTCAAACCTTTTTGTTGTGCTCATACTGGGTTGAAATTTGTCTAACATATTACCTATACATCAAGCGTACTTGTACATTGCTTTATAAATATTGTACCTCGTTAAAAAGTTATAGATATATTTTATCCATTGTATTCAATATTTATAAAGATTTAATATTTGTTTCGTTGCATTTATAAATTGCATGTTTTGAATCAGTCGAACTAATATTCGTCTAAAATTCCTTTTGTATAATCCTTTCAAATAATCTTCAAGTTCTAGAAATGAAGTTAGATTAATCTATAGTGCAACAGGAAAGACTTCCACAATAACGATGGTTGGAAAATTGAATAAATAATCATGCAAGTTTCTGAAAATTCAATAGCGCTGTGTCAAGTTTAAAACTTGTTATCTAAAGTGAATTAAATCTAATTTCATTTAAATTATATAGTCACAACAACCCTAAAATATTTCATAACACCGTATTTGTAAGAAGAAAATTAATTGTTAAAATTAAAAAACTGTTTTTTTCACCTGATAATTGCTTAAAATATTACCTATTAAGACCTGAAAATTAGTATTATCATAAAATAATGTTAATAAATTTATTAGTTTGTCATGTGAATTGGCTACATATAAAATTAAAACATAAGACTTTGTGTTCACTTTGAATTTATGCTTTATTAAACAAACTTTATGTTGTATGTATTATATTTTTTTGTCTGTTTAACATTATGTTTGTAAATGTGTTTGTGCTGGTCGCTGCAACATAATTGCTTTTAATAAGAGAAAAGTTTCAGATCAGACTCGAAAAGTTTTATTTATGTTGAGTAAAGATGAAACACTGTTCGTGCTTTATCATTGGAAAAATATGATACGTATTTGTTTTAATTTTTTATTAAATTTTCTTTTAAATTTTCAATTTGTAAGAAGCTTTTTGATATATTGGCTATCGAATAAAGTTTTTTAGATTTTTTAACCTGTCGTATTGATTTTCAAACTTCATTGAACTTTTAAAACTTTACATTTTTCATACATTAACTCAAGTTTTAATACATACATTTAGTATTTATTTTGAAAGAAATTTTTTCCTCTTAATATATGTACGATAAATATGTTTTTATTGAATAATTATAATAATAACGTTACGAACGTTTGTCATATGTACATGCCTAAGTATGAGTATATAAATACGTATGTACCTATATCTATTTTTATCCGGTCAAATACTTCGGTCCAATTGCTATTACAGGATATGCATTAAAGTATATACATATCTAAAAGCATTGTATTCATTGAAATTTAATTCATAAATATTTTTATTTGCATACGGTATGTTTATCTATAGGATTATAAAATATGTAAAATTTTGCATTAGTTCATGCAATGCGTTTAACATTTGGATGCGTCGTCATTTCGTGATGTGAGTTCAATAGACAATAATTAGATTACCTTTAGTGTAGGCGTAACTAAATGGCGAATTGTTTTAAGCTTTGTTACGCATTAATCTATGCTAAACTAATTTGGCAAATTCGATAATGAAATAGATGTACCTACTTCATTATTGTTTTCAACTATTTAATTAAAACATTAACGATAAGTAATTAAAAGATTTTTTTAGCTTTTTTGCTATTTTATAAAAGTTTCGATATAAAATATTTCACGTTAATATTATAAACCACATTTTAACAAATCAGAAAGCGTAACTGTCCTTTAAAATTATAAAAGCTTGTGACAACTTTGAACAATTTGTATATCAACAGATCCACAACAAGGGTTTTTTATTTATTTTTTTAAAGCTTGTATCTGTCCACTTTGTAAAATAAAAACTTAATTTTATTGTTTATTGATTTTTTTTTTCAAATTGTTGGAAACCAAAATTTCAAGAGATTCCCAACGAAAACTTTTCATATTTCCTAAGAAATCCCTTTCTGTTATTATGATGAGGTTCAAGTGAAAATAGAAATTTACATTAATCATATACATAGACCTCCTCTCTTAAATCGAAATAGTGACTTTCGACTTTCGATAGTCACTGTTTCGAGTTAAGAGAGTCCGTGGTCAACATTTAACCTTATTTTATTTTATTATCTTTGGTTGAGACTGAGCTAAAAATTGGTTCTTCTTTTGCACATAGCATCGAATATCTTCTCCTGATATCCATACATATATTAGCAACTTAAAATCTGCAGACCTATTTAATGGGCAAACAGTTGTATTTAAGGGGATATCCATAATAATAGATAAATACACGTTAATGATATTTATAGACCTCCATAGTTAACATGTATATAGCTCTATTTTATTACCTCTGGTCGATACTGAGATGAGTGAACTGCACTTTTTCTTGGAAGTACTCCCGACATTCGTCCCGATTTTCATTTCTTTTTCCAATATTAAAATGCTAATAACTTGCAATTGATTTGATATTGGAATATAGTTTTTACTTTTTTGAGAAACCAAGCGTTTAGGGTATAACACTACATTTAAAGAAAATCTGTGCATCAGTTTTATATACTTTTTTAGATCTTGACATTGGCTATAATTGTATTTGTATAAGCATCATTGCAGGTAATAGCTTCGTTCGCGAGTCTCACTCTGAACCGATTATGAATCAGTTCAAGACAGATTTAGAATTATTGCCAAGCGCATGCACGGGTATGAACCGATTCAGGATTTTTTTTTCCGCCAACGACTTTAGAATTCTTCCGAACTAGACGAGGATTAACGAGAACCCCCGAAAATTGTTAATTGAATTGAACGTTGACAGCGAAACTGGATTTTGAACTAGACACGATTTATAAAACTGCTCATGAGTAAAAGCATCGAATTTTTCGTTCTAACAAAAATCTGAGGATCGCTAGAATCAATTCTGAATCGATAACGAACGTATTTCGTGTGCACCGCGAACATCGGATCGTTACTAAAAATGCAGAATTCACTGACCCGCGAACGCTCGTTTTTAAGAATGCGCATGCGAATAATTCCTGAACTGGTTCAGAATCGGACCCGCGAAGAAAGCTTATAAATGAGACGCTCAGTGCACACATCGATTAATTCCGTAATGCAAAAAGTTGAGTAATTTGATAAAATAGACTTTGGAAATACATTTTTTGTAATGCAAAAGCTAAAAAGCAAATTGTCGTTTAAAGCTGTTATTATACTTATTATTAAAAAGTTTTATTTAGGATATATAAACTATAAAGTAGGGATGGACAAATGTATAAAATATATCGATATATATCGTATCGATATTTACAAGCAATATCGATACATGCAGAGTAAAAATATCGATATTTCAATATTTTCATCTCAAAACGCAATTAATTGAAAAATTGTCAAAACATTTACATATAATATACATACGTTCAGAACGAATTAATTTGAGGACAGACGCAGCACTTATACCAAAACTCGCGCGCTTTAGTTTACACCAGGACTTCTTAAACTTTTCTCATTCACGACCCCATTTATGATTACGAGTCTCTTGACGACCCCATACAAATATAAAAGAAAAATAAATTAATATTTTTTGATGATTTATATATTAGGTAACAATATACATATACATATGAAAATATATAGTTTTAGAATTCGTTTTGAAACATACAAAAATCTAAAATTAAAAATTGCACAAAAAAGTATTGTTAAAATTGTATAGCCACAGTATAATAATAGCGATCATCGATCGTTTACTGCTGTCGGTGGAGATAGCTCAAAACCTTCAACAAATGCCCGTGTCTAAACGCTGCAAGTCCACTGTATTCCGCCAACTCTAGTGATGTTATAAAATGATATATATAAATATTTGACATTAAAATCTCTCGCGACCGCAGAATTTTGCTACGCGACCCCATTTGGGGTCGCGACCCATAGTTTAAGAAGCCCCGGTTTACACTAATTTATACTTACATGAAACGAACACAAATATTACAATTATAAGTGGAACAAATAATAATTATTATAAAATATAACAAAGCTCTTAAAAAAATATCAAATTTGGTATTTTTTTATTTATTATTGGAAATAAATATCGATTATCGATATTTTGAAATTAAAAATATCGCCGATATTTATCGATTATTTTCTAAAAAAATATCGGTATTTTGATATAACGATAGTTGGTGTCCTTCCCTAATATAAGTTAGGAGTTAAGTTAGGAGTCAACCAAGTGTTTTGGCATGAAAATTTTTAAAAGTTGGAAAAGTGGAGTTAATCGATGTGTGCACTGACCGGTTCATATATTACATTGTAACGAGCAAGAAGAGACAATGAGATCAAACTCCGCGTAGAAAAAAAGATGGAAAATCCTTGAATGTCTCTCAATCAAACAAAGGAAATTCAAATGCCCTATAATCTAAAAAATCTAAACTAAATGCTTCGACTAAATGAGCAATGCGTAAAAAATGTAATCGACAGTCAGTCAAAATTCATTCGTGATTCAATACTCAACAGTAATTTAAATGATAAGTTATTATTTTGAAATCTTGGAATGAAAATAAATAAAGCGTTTTAGTTATTAAATGCCAGTAAATTTTTATATATCGAAAGACTCAAAAGAACTCAATATATAACTTATAATCTTATGCGTTTTTTTGTTGTTCAAAAATTCTTTTTAAATTATGCCCTATGTAATTTTCACGCGATCAACTATTTTTGAGAAATGTCACAGAGAGAGCCAATATTAATTGCAAGACAAATTAGATTACAGTCTGATAAAGAATTAAAGTTTATGTGTTACAATGCCAATAATCAAATTGAATTGAAATCCGATTTATTACATGCGCTTTTCAATCAGTTAGAAGCAGTTAAGCGCAACTCTATTCTATGCTGATTTAATTTTACTAAAGCGCAACTATCAAGCGTTGGAGAGTATAAATAATTTGAATCAAAGTCTGATTTTAAAATAATTTTATATCAGTAAAAAGATGAAATGAGTCTTTTGAAACTACTGATAGTCAACTTTTCATTATGTTGTGTGACTATGTGACTTGAGCGAATTAATTATTATCGTCATAGTAAAATGTTGGTAACAGAATCTAAAAGAAGGCGTCAATTGTATGTCATTTAACCCAAATCAATTAAGTGTCAGTGTTGAAACGATACAAAGCGTTGGTTAGAGGAATATAGAAATAGAGAAGCCCAAGTTATGAGGGAAAACGTGCAGAGAGACGATTGTAGGGTGTGCTTTTGTAGAGCAGAGTTGCGAGCTTTATGGCTCCGCGATGTCGCCTCCAGTGGCGGCTACGCTAATGAGACACAAACAGCATACTCTTTACAGAGACAGCATTGCAACACAACGTTAATACGCTATCGCACGCTTTCAGAGCTTTCATAAATATTGCGCTTTCTATGTCTCTCCTCAAACAAAAATGAGACATATTTAGTATTTAGCAGCTAATGTATCTCCTTATAATTCTCTTTACACGACTCAGAAATCCATACTGGTTTATATTGTAAATATACAGGCTATATATTTCAAACTTTTCTTTGTGTTTAATTTATTTCCATCGGTACAGCTTTTTGTTGGCTTTGAATTTTTTCTTTTCAATTTTCATGAAATGAAAAAAAAAATACAAATTGAGCTCGCGTTTAATGACAGCAGTATAAATCAATTTTCGAACCAAATATTAATCATCCATTTTCGAATTTTCAAATGAAATAGTTTCTTTTCATTTCGAAGCTTTATTTTTAAGCTATTGATTTATTTTATTGGCGATCAGGCATTTGAAAATGTTAATTAAATAGAAGAATTTATAATTCTTTTTAGTGTCTTGAGATTATTTTGACGTTTAGGGACATTATTTTTAACTGAAGCGTGATTGTGTTGTAATTATTCAAAAACTATTTTAGATTTTTTTTTCGTCAAGCATAATGAATAAAAGTAAATATCTTTCAACAAAGCTTTTGGCTCATTGCCGGCTATTTTAATCATTATCTGACTAATCAGCCAATTAGTTGATTTATTTTCTGATATAAATCTCAATGTTTAACTTTTTACTATTTTGCTTTTACAAAAAAAAATAATTTAAACATAAAAACTACGCTTTTATCAAACTGTAGTAAAAACAAACTGTAATTAAAATTTTTTTAATCAAGTTTCTTATAGCAATATAATATTTTTTCAAAGCTTTAAATATTCGCTTCTAGAAAAGAGAAAATTCTTTTTAAAACACGTTTGAATAAAAATGTGAAAAAAAGGTCATTTTATAAAAGAGAAAATATTGTCTGCTATTCGTTTATAAACGTGGTAGAACGAACTTCATGGATCATTAGACACATTTTGTCTTCCTCGATGTTTGATATTTCGTTATTATATTAGTTCATAAATAATAGCTTTATTTATAAGATTTCTTCTTTTCTTATATTCTTCGATAATCGTGAAATATTTATTAATTTTTTTTCTTTTATTTTCAGGTGAGAAGATAAAGCGTTATAAAGCGAACTTTTTACATTGGTCCACGTAAGGTAGATATAGTCTAAATATAATCAAGTAATTACAATATTTTTTTCTATTATTTCTTACGTTTTACAATTGGATTTAATATGATACGTTACACAAGATAATCTAAACGAGGTTGCTTGAATTTATATGGTACTTTAATAAATTAAGGACTTTCTAAGTGCAGTTGATGGAGAGACTATCAAATGTACGTGAATGTGGGTGTATCTCAAGGATTTGCAATGAAATTGTTTTGAGTTATATTAGAAGAGTTAAGGAGAGTGTACTTTTAAATGAACGAAAATGTAAGGTGAGGTACATCTTCAAGGTTTTCGATAAATCTGGACAAGCTTTGATACGAAAAAGAATTGATTTTAACATTAGTAATGACAGGCTAAACTTGAAAATTGTATCCTTTTTTGTATATTTGTACTCTTACAATTAGTTATAGAGTTGATTTTTGCGCCGATAGTAGTCTTAAGATTTCTAGGTATAAAGAAATACAGGGAGAATAACGATTATACTTAAACATATGTTGTAAACTTGTAACTTTAAACTACATTCAACTTAAAAATAATTTTGATTTTCTTATTAGTTTTTAATGCATCTTTTTGTTAATGTCACATCATTATTTGTGTAATTGTGACATTCGGGAAAATTATTGCAATTCTACTCAAACAGGGACCCATAACAATAATAAAATGGTAACATCGTAAATTAGTAAATTTATGTTCACTTCCTGTGTGAACAATTAAGTACAAAGAGGAAGAAGCTTAGTAATGACTCTTTTTCCATCACTGAAAACACATAATGTAAAAAATACAGAAAAGAACATTATTTGACACAAAGTTGGAGCTTTGTAAGCGAAAGCATTTAACGTGGCATTAAGAGTGGCATAAAAAGTTTTTAGGACTTGTTTTAAACTTTAAGGTTTGCTAAATGAAGAAATTGTAGGAGGATGTTTTAATATATAGATTCTTAAAAGTTAAAAAATACGAAAATTAGGGATAAAAGTGTGTCAAAAAATGTTCTAACGTTGTTATTTTCCTATTTATTTATTTATTTGGCCTTGTATTTTATAAAATAAACTTTGTGGCTAATTAATCTTTACAGTAGTAGCATTTATGTTAATGACAAAATACTACAAAAGCTAAAAAGAATATGAAAACAATTCTGCTTAAACTAAGTTTATTTATTCTAATAATTATGCTTAACTAACTTAAACTTATGTTTAAACTTAAATTATCAATACTAATTTATTCAGATTAACCTAAGTATATAAAAATATTATATACAATTTTAATAATAAAATACAATTTTAGTTTATTGCAATTTAGCACTAACAAACATCAACCATTCATATTTGATTCCATATTTAATCCCCTATAAGTACATTTATATTTGTCTTTTTTAAAAAGTCAGTGGCAGCTTCTGCCGCTTCGGGTGGCCAAGTCGGGTAGTCCATCAGGTTCCAATGTTAAGAGTACAAGATATACCATAAAATGCAAACAAATAATTATTTAAATTAAATTTTTTTAAAAAATGGCCGTTTATCTTTTAAATTTTTATTGGTATTTAAATAAGATTGCTTTTTATGACTATATTATTAGTGGAAAAAAGAATAAAGTGTTCTCTGTACCTTTATTATGTTTAGTTTAAAAAACAATTGAAAATTTCTAGGAAAACTTTTATTTTGTTGTCTTAACTGAGTTGACCCTTAAAACTTACCCTATAGTAAACAATCGCTGAAAACATTCTATGGTAGATAGAAATCCAAAATAATTACTTGAAATATTTTCATAACTTACCAATAAAAATTTATTGTTTCAAGAAGTAATTTACTTCAAGCCCCATATTTTTCCTGGAAAACAACTTTTGTTACGATAGCATTTCATAATTTTGAATTCTTTATTATCGTTCTCTGTGTTCGAGTGTAAAGTGCAAAAACGTTAGTGCTTTGCACGCATTCATTATTTGCACGCATATTTATAACTAATAAGCTCGTATGAGTACACAGCTTTTGTAAATGTTCACTTTTATTGACTTATGTTGGTTTTACGGCACGATCAATCGATTTCCCTTTTCGTGTTTCCACATAAAATTTTTAGGTTTTAATTGCAAACGTTATACGTACTGAGGTTTCTTTTTGCTAGCATTTTATTCCCGTTAACAAAGTACATTGCTTTTTTTAAATTTAAAATGTTTTAATTAACGTTTGTTTTGTACAAAACTACGTTTTTCTACACATGCAAGGCTGTATCACAAACGTAACATATTCAACCTTGAGACAGTATTTTGATATTTTTAATTTGCTGAAATGTGGAATCTCGTGAATGATCTAATTTTATACTGCCGTAGTTGAACTGAATAACACATAATCTCTCATATAAATAGGTGGAGTTAATAATTGTTTAAATAAAACGCTATATTGCATAATGTACCTATACCTATATAAAGGAATTAATATGCCTTTAAATTAAAATTATCTTATTATTTATTTTTCATACTTATTAAGAGCTTAATTGTTTATCTAACCGAAAATCATAAAATTTATTTTATCAACCGTACGTAAATATATTATAATATTTGGTTTATTAATACAATTTATTTAGCTACATAAATATTTTATTGTTTATTGATTTATTTGAATGTATTTGAATTTGTAAATATGACCAGATCTCTTATGTTTATGTAAGTACCGTATTTGCCGAACGATAAGACGCATTTTTTTACTCTGAAAATTTGACCTCAAAACAGGGTGCGTCTTATGGTCCGGCAAATACGGTATATAAAAATAACTCTTATCGTTATTAGATTACATTGAACTTTTTTAAGCTAGTCATTGTGCGTTAAAGATGTATGTATTTTACAATCCAAAAAATAAAAGCTCGTGTAGATATGTATTGGAAAAAATAGGATCACGTTTTTTTCTTTAATAAATTGCCACTGTAAAATTTCTCGTTGCATCAGATAAAATTTTCTCATTTGAAAATATGGGGTCGTGTTTAGTCGTTTCGTAGCTAAGATCACGAATGGAAGATGGGAATGTTACAACTTCAATTTTTAATTCACTCCCTGAACGTACTCGTATGTGTAAATAATTCCTTTGTTACAATACGCTTTGGCTCGTGAACCAAATATTATATAACTTGTGATGCATGTCTCGTCAGCATGCAACCGTTTGTAAAAAACCATACATAGTATACATCTGTTTTCTTGGCATTTTTAGATTACCTTAAATTAAAAAATAGTCTAGTATTAAATCTAACACATCTAGTTTTTAACCGACGCGACGCAAAAACAGAGGTTCTTAATTCCACATGCATATTTTTATGTCAGATCATGTATAATTTTTTACTAAAGAACCGATTTTGATGTTTTTTATGCGGTAGGAAGTATTTAAAAGTTTGTCCTATTTTAATTTGACGAAAAATGTCCTACTCACAGGGGTTGAAAAATAAGGGAGGAAATATTAACTTTTTATTGGATGACGCGATTTCGATGGGCACGACTTGTTTTTTAATTAATGCTCTTTCAATTTTCGGAAAAAAAAAACTCACTGATTAAGGGTTAAAAATAGGGGATGAAATAGGATTTTTTTACTGGATGATCAGATTTTGATGTTTTTTTTTTCTATTATAGCTAGTAGAGTAGGTATGATTTTACTTTAAATTATAACTTTTTAAAAATTAAACCAGTTTTAAGACAAAAAAAAAGAATATGGAATTATGCAACGTATTACTTTTGTACATAAATGATAAATGATTAGATTTTTACGAAAAGTTTTTAGAAAACCATTCTGACTGAATCATGACAGTATCTTGTAGTGTTCTACCTGGAATGGATTCTTAAAATCTACTCTGGGCCACTCCAGATAAATAGCATTGGGGAAAAATATTAAACGTACAAGTTTATTCTAAATTTGATTACAAAAATAAACAAATAATTCTTAATTCAAAAAAGAAAGCAATATGGAAAATTATATATGATAGCTGATGAAGCTGTAATATATGGCGAAACTTTGCGAACTCCTTGGTGCATTTATTGTAAAAATCCCGATCCTTTACCCCTCTAATCACACCAATCAATATGGAGGAGAAATAACATTAACAAAGTTAATATAAAAGAAAACTTAATCCTACCTTAGAACTACCCTGAACCAAACGTGCAAAACTAACTCTAACAAAGACCAACACCGACATCCTAGTTGCTAAACTACGAAAGCTTAATTTTCAAGTTCGTCATAGTCCACTTGTTATGATCAGGCCTTGCACATGCAGTAGTGTGTTTTAACCGAAGAAATGCATCCGTCCTGCATAAAAATTGCACGCTACAATCTTTACCCTAAAAATTAAAACATTTTACAAAAAAACTACACCGACGCGACGCTAAAAAAGGAATAACACAAAAAAAGCCGTAAAGTACTTATTTTTACTGAATTAACTATATCACTTGAATTTAACCAGTTTTCGGTGCCAAACAAAAAAAACATACCAAAAATAATCCATATACAGTTGAAAAACTTGATAACTAAAGTTTTAATAAAAAAAGATACAATGATAATAAAAGGTGTAATGGCTACAACTATAGTATAAAAATTATACAACCCTGAAAGACGGAAGATAAATCTACCAAACAATATGACAAGTTGCTTAAGTGACCACTCCGGATGCCTGAAGATTCTCTAATTCATCAAAATGATAAAACTGTTTGAGGAAATTTAATGAGCACTTATTAACATTAGCTAATAACCATTAATTTTTTTTCATTTTTCTTTTCTTTTGTTTTTTTTTCAATTTAAGTTTCTTGTTATGAATAATATTTAAAATTCATATGTGTAAATTACAATAAAATGTATAACGGTTGTAATGAAGGTCGTCAATGACCCTGGATGTTAGGGAGACCTGCAAATAAACTCAAAAAAAAAATTATAGTAATAAAATTAAAAAAAAATAAATAATATTTTGTTATCAAGGCTGAATAAATCGAAAATTTACGTATTTATGAGAATCATCAAAGGAAAATCTATCTACTTTTTTTATTGTACTAAGAAAGAAGTTAACGAGGTTAAACTTATTCAGTTTTTATTATACAAAGCGTATACATTAGAAAAATGCATTTTTAATCCTTTTTGTACTACAGCAATAAGAAACTTTTTACGTTGCAAAATAGTTACAATAACTGAATGATTTGTATCCTCACGTGTGTCCGTTCGAATTCCTAATTAGAACATATTAACTGCAGTAGCGTTTGCTAAGCATCAATACCAGCCCACTGTTGTTAGGTTTTACTTTTATCTCTTTAAAGACATTTCTAATTTTTATATATTATGATACTTAGTAAAACATTATATTATTATTATATGTTTTGGGATCGGATAAAAAATAGTTAAATTTAAGTGATAGTTAATTAAGTAAAGATCTTAAACGCTCATTTAATTTTATTGATTTTATTCTTTTATTAGAATAGGTTTAATTTTTTTATGGTCAGATGGTTATAGAATAGTTTCTTTGTACCGAAAATAATAAACATGTAAATGTAGGTGTATGCTAAAGAAAGACGAAACGAATAAATTGAACAAAGATTAACAAATAAATTGCTACCACAAATATAACAATCATATACTAGTAAATATTGAACGTTTAACATAAAATCATTTTGATTTTTACTTTGAGAATAAATCAACATTTAACAGAAAATTAAACATTGTCAACATTTTGTCAAAGATAGCTCATTTTACGATAATTTTAATGATGATATTTATGTTTTTTTATAGTCTTGTGGTTTTGGTTTTACTTAAAAGTGTCGATAGGTAGATTAAAAATAAATCTGTGGTAAAATAGTTGTAATAAAAACTTGTTTAAAAAATCATGATATGATGTTCATCATAATATCATGATGTTCGACTTTTGAAATATTATGTAACAGTGAAAATAATAGAGCTCGTGTTTCAAATTTCGGTATAATTTAATACATGTTAGTCGCATATCTGATCTTTTCTGAAAACATTTATAAAGATTTTTTTGAATAAATTAGATTAAACATAAGGATAAATAGCAATACAAAAATAACAAGAAGTTTGTACACAACAAGCTAATATAATTGTATAATATTTTATACCTACGTATAAAAAAATTGAAAGTTAATATTATCTTGATTTTTTATTTCTTGAACTTTTCCTATACATACTACTGAACATACTCGTATAATCTAATAATTATATGGTGTGGTTTATTTTATAGAGGGATAAATAATTTTAAGTAAAAACATAATATTTTCCCGGTTTTATAGGTTGTACGTTTTATTTCAATTTGCAATAAAATTTTATGAAATAAAATGTGTTTTTAGTTTTAAAGACCATCGTTTACAATTTTACTTTATGGAATAAGTTAACCTAGCCAATTCATCTAATTTTTCTATAGTTTAATGGTTCTTTTATACGTTTAAAGATAGTTCGAAAAGTAGGTTATCGGTAGATTATGCTTACGATTAGATGTTGACAAGTTATAAGAAATATAAATATTTAACTTGTTAACAAATTTCGGAAATACACCGGTTAGTTTTAGTTGGAATCTTTAAGGAATTGTATTTTTGATGTGTTCGATGTTATCACCTTATAATAACATTAGTTATAGTTCAAAGTAGTAGTTTTATCACACTTTAAACATTTTCGTCGATAGTTTTAACTCCTAACTAGCGGTGCTCAATTTCGACCTTTTTTGATGCCATGAGACAACTGTAGAGAGTATTCTCGGGAATCAAAAAACTTATTTATATAATATTTTCCTGATAATAAAATGTGTTCTCTTTTTATAGATAATTCAAAACTTGTGATTTAAATTATAACTTTTTAAATTTTGAAAACAAACATTCGAAATGTACTTGTACTTAATTGAAATTAAGCAATACATAACTCTGGACCTGAACGATAATTCCCCGGGGAACCGGGGAAAATTTTTGAGAAAGTCACAGTAATTTCCAATTTAATAATAATAACTTAAAATTAGGTCAACGTAAAAAAGTGTTATAATCATAAATCATATTGCAAGAATAAATTATAAACCGTCTAATTATTTATTGTAATTATAACTACATTTAGGAAAACTCGCTATTTTATAGAATTTAAGTTATTAACAGTCATTTTATTAACACATAAAGACTATAGCGATTAGGATTACTTGTATCTGTGTGTAAAAGAAAATATGATTGGAACTTAATGGGGTATAAAAACAACCAATAGACACTGTTTTATTAGAAGTTTTCTTTAAGTCTTCAACATTTTACATTTTAAGGAATCTTTCTTGTTTACCTTGAAGGAACCCTAGGTTTACCTAGTAGATGAAATTATATCTAAAAGGTAGAAGCAAAGCAAATAGTGATTACATGATGGACTCTTATCAACGATCTAGGACACCTTAGGGTTCCGCAGAACCCAGGTAGGAAGTGCGGATATTAAAAGCACTACCATATTCAAAACGATCAGCACCACGGCGACTTTTTAAAACGATTTATTTATTATCTACATTTGATAAGATTTAGAATTAATTATTCTTTCCTAAGAGATATAAGTTCTTACATAATGAAACGGTATTTTTGCCAATATAAGCTAAAAACTAATAAAACTCTTTATTTTGGTATTTTATAAGTTGAATTACAATCCCGTAAGATCTCATAAGTGCTGATACTAGTCATGGTTTACTCATGAATAGTTTAAAGCTTACAAAAATTTAGTAAATATCTCATTTACTTGGCATTTTTTGGTGTTTCGGTCACTGAAATAGTAATAGAGCATAAAACTGCCTACAAATATAATTTGAAGCAATTTTTTGCTAGGTTATCACTTCGAGATAGAGTGCGCAATAAAAAAGAGTTCGGTCGGTGACTAATGTAATGAGTGTATTATATTTAGTAACGTTAGGTCAATTGTGGAATTCAATACATAGCTTTGTCACTACGAATTTTCTGTCCATAAAAATCGACTTTTCTCAAGATTACTTTTAAATTCGTACATCATGTCAAATAGTTGAATGAAACGCTAACAGTATAATTCAATTCAAGCAGATCTATCAGCAATAGTGTATTCTTGCTATTAGCCAGATAGGTACTGTATGTAATATATAATATGTATATAAAGTACCAATACAAAGATAATATTGTACCTATAGATGCAGTAAACGCTGGTTTTCCTGGCTTAAAATGCATAACATTTTCTTTACAGATGATTTTTTTTCATTAAAGGAAAAAAAAAATACTTAATTTGTTGAGGCATCCCTAAACATATATTTACTGAATTGAAATGCTTTGGAAGTTTCATCGTAGCTTTACGTAGTAGGTGAAAAAAAGTTTAGGTACAATCTCGAACCAAAATTTCAACTTTACATTTATCTTTAGTTTTATTACTTTTTGTGAATGGAACATTTTAAATCTCTTTAATTTCACTAGATAATTTCTTTAAAATTAAAAAAAAAATAAAAAACTTAAAATTCTTTAACGTTAAAAATGTATTTGTTCTCTTTGTCATTCTTTATGAGTTAAAATCTGAACACTCACTTAAATGTAAGTAAGCTCTTAGTTTTAAAATTTACATTTTCTACATTGAACTTTTTTAGTTTTATTTAAAAAATACATTTACATTTTTCTTGTTTCTTTTAATTTTTTAAATAAGTTAATGATAATTCTGGCTAAACTTACGAAAATATATGTTTTAAAATATTATAAAAATTATTAACTTGAATTATTTTTTTTAAAATTATTTTTTTTTTTAAAATAACAAGAGACTAACAATGAATCTCACTTTAAAGCTTCAAAAACTTTAAAATAAAAAATTGCTTTAAAGAGTTCATAATAAATTTAAAAAAAATGTATTTATGATGTAAGTATCTACTTATTATTTATAGAATGAAATGTACAAAAAAATTGCAGCTGATAAAATTTTTAAAACTCATTTCAGCTTAAGGTGTTTAAAACTCTCGAACCTTTAATCTGTAGAAAACATCAAATTTTGTAATACTTATAATATGCTTATATTTATAATGTGCTTTTGTATCATTTCGCCACAAACATTTTTAATCAAATGTGATTTTATTTAGAGCGAAACAAATTCAAATTTCTTTTGTCTATGTTTATATCAGTAAGATGAAAAAAACTGATATTTCCTAATATTAAAATCTATGGTTCAAGATAAAATCTAATGCATATTTAACTTTTATCCAACCGTGATTAAACGTTTCATCTCACATTTACTTGATTTTTTTCATAACATTTGTTATTGGTTCGTAAAATATAAAACGTTAAACAACTAAATAAGGTACACAATACTTGCTATATTGCCGTCGACATGCAACGACTTCAAAGAGGAGGGCGTATAAGTACTTGCATAATGTGCATATAAAAGGGTTAATAACAATACCTACAGAAACATATTTGATTTTATGTCAAGGATTATAATTAGTTTACTGGTGACAATATGCTAAGGACATTAATGGAAATATGATTTTATCATTCGTTTATATTTATAAAAGCCTACAAATAATTGATTGCAGAAAAAACTAAGGCAAATCCGTGTGGTTAAAGGGAAGTGCCAGTTATGTGTAACCTTTATTTGAATAATACAAATGCTTTGAATAACAAATCATTTTCCTTATCTTCAAGTCTATTTATGGTAGTCAATTACTTCTCAGAAAAGCTTTTAAGCCCTTCTGTGCAATATTTCAGTAAACTAGTCGTTTCATTAAACTTTGTTGAATATTGTTTTTATCAAAATTGACTAATGTTTGAAACTATGTGAAAGTCAGGGTTTCGTGACCTAGTTTTATTCAGGGCATTTAGGGTATGTTAGTAAGTGGAGTGAAAAAAGGAAAACTTATAATGCTTTTGTCGTATATATTTTCTAAGAAAGTAGCAATAAAATGCATCTTTTGGCAAGGGTTCAAAAAGCATGGGATTTTTATTTTTTTGGTTACATATTTGTAACGGATTTTCCTGAACATATTTAAACACGCGGAAGCAATAATTTTTGAATGAAACCTTTTAAATAAAATTGTGAAAGCGATCATATTTTTATTATTTTTTTTAACTGATCGCATTCAATCTGTTGTTGATGAGGTTCGAAACGAAATCACCATTTGATGGTTTCTGTAATCGAAAACTTTATTACGAATAAAAGCTGTAAAATACGTAAATGGTAAAGTAGGATTTCATTTTTATTGACCCCAATTATATAAAAACAATACTTAACGAAATGATGAGTTTGTACAACGAGTATGGAAAGCTTTTTTATCGCCATTGGTATCTGTTGAAATAACTTAAGTATCTTATACATTTTTTTTTTTTTTTGGGTGATTTAAGTCGCTTTAATATTTAAGGCCATACCCATACAAAGTTTGGCGACAGGGCCATTAATGGCCCATTGCTTAGCCAGAGATGCTAATTGTTGGCCTAACATTGGCAACTGTTAACGGCCCAACTACGGTTGCCGGCTGGATGATAACCCCGGGCCGCTAATGGCAGTCGACTATCGGCCGACTGCAGTAAAAGTTACCGGGCCGTTAATGGCGATTAACAATCGGCCGACTGAAGCAAAGGTTACAGGGCCGTTAATAGAAACCAACAATCGGCCGACTGCAGTAAAAATTACTGGACCGTTAATGGCAAATATTATAAATTAATAAAACTACTTAAATACTGAAAAAAATTATATAAAATCAGCTCAACGATTATTATGATACAATCATTTATTCACTTTATAATACATACAATCTTAGTAAAAAATCAGATAAAATCAATAATTAATACAAAAGTAGAATTTTAAACCTGGCGTACATAACACGCACTCTAAAATTAAAAGGGAATTTTTGGTGGTTTATAATGAAGATCCTCTTTCTTATCGCCCATTCTCACGGTCCACCCAACCAGAAAGCCATCGGGCTAATTTACCAGTGAAATTTTTAGATTCCTCTGCATCCTCAAACTTCTCAGTTACAACATCTAGAATATGCAAAATCAATTATAAATAAAATTGTTTTTAAGACACAATATTTGTGAGTGAAGGAGTTAGAACTAAAATAGTATAAGAGGTGAAAAAAGGAGATTTATTTTCATAAGGGTATGAAAAAAAATTTTATCTGTAAAACCATTCTTAGGATGAGAAAAAATTCTCTAGAAAAATAACTAAATGACTCACCTGCATAATAGAGAATTTCTACTAGATATTTATCCCAATTTTCATTTGCATCGCTTAAGTCTGCAGCAAACTTATCAACTTTAGGATACTCATCAGCCGGTGGATATTTACAAAGTAAAATGCCATTTTCTTCTATAAGAATCCACTTGGATGGAATTAGATCAATGGTTTTTGTATCGTCAACATTTTCTAAAAAATCAACGACTGCGTAGAGTTTCTACCATAAAATCCTTCCATCTGTAACATTAAATTTAACTATTAATATTTTTTTATTTGATTATTTCACACTATGAGAAAACTATTAGATTATCAGGTAAATAAATATAAATTATCTATAGTTTAATTTGAGAGAGTATATTATTATTCAATTATTAAATAGAACTACTTACTTTAGTCAGAGACTTTAATAGACTGGTTATCAACAGGCGATATAGTAATAGACGAACTAAGTATTCTGAAATACAATAATACATTTTAAACACTACCATGCGACTGTATTGTGTTAACGACAATTTCTGTGTTAACGAAACGAATCCTCTTGCCCCTGTTCACCCGTTAAAAGTATAATAATTTACCGCCAGATAGCACTTAAAAGAAGGATATATTCATACTTTGCGTTCATTGGTTAATTTTGTAACACATTTGGAAAGTATTTATATGGTGCGAATATTTGAAAATAATTGACGCAATTGCAGAGAAAAAAAAATGCATTTAAAATTTATGTTTCAAATAGATTTATTTTGTTCATATTCATTATTAATTTATAATTTAAATGTTCATGGGATTGTGAATGAATATAGCATATTAGTTAATGTTCAATGATTTTTATTAAATCGTCAAATTACGTTTCGTCCCTTTCAGCACATTATTTAAAAAAAAAAACGCTTGATCCATTATCAATTATTTTTCTTTTTACACAACTTATTTTATATAATATTAAAACATATTACACCCTAAACATAAGTCAAATATAATAGACTCAAAGTGACGTATAACTCAGGGTGACTTAGGGCCCCCTCGGGGTACTTAGGGTTTATAGTAAGGCATCTAACTTTTAATTATTTGCGCATGAGCAAAAAATTATTTAGCCAGGCTTCGGCCTATTGTTGGCCGACGAACGAATATTGAATGATGATCGAATAGACGGCGACCGGCAATTAACCAGATATGGCCCATTAACAAATTCCCATTAATAGGCCGAGCGTTGATAGCCAGACATCGGCCGAGAAACGGGGCTTTTGTCATTAACGGCGACTTTGTATGGGTATCACGACTGTCACACAGAGAATTTCTGTATGTCATAAATCTTAGATCTTAAGTCTTATATCTAGGGGTTCGACGAGGATCGAACCCAGTATCACTGATGCATGAAGTGGAGAACAACTGCTCAAACCACTGCGCCATTAAGTAAACTTCCTTAATATTATATTTTAACTTTTTGAAAATTTCTCACGCAGTTTGTTTATTCGCCGCGTGTTTGTAATTGTTCGTAAAGAATATTTGTTTGTTCTATGTTAGTTATTCAGAAACAAAATTTTACGCTTAAGTTAGCCCCCAATTTTTGAAAGGTACTTTTTCCTCTTCAAGGGATTTCTGTATCCTTTTATCTGTTCATATACAGTTGTAAAGTAGTTCAATGTACAATAACAATAGATATGTACACTGTTTATATTTGCATAAATATCATTTATAAACAAAAAAATTAAAATTTATTGTTAAAACGTTTGGTTCCGTAAACCAGGTACATTATGACTGTTTCTACTATGTAACTATAGAGTATAGAAATCAATAAATACCCTTGTTAGAAATTAAAATGCATATTAAAAAAAAAAACTTAAATTTTTCAACGTGATCTCCTATCCCCTTGATACACTTTTCCCAGCGTTTTTCTCATTTTTTAACCCCTCCAAAAAATAGAATTTGTCCAATTATTCAAAATAAGTTTCCGTCTTGGTATTATCTTCATCATTTAAGGGGATTTTTTCCCTCTGAGTCATATTTTCATGCTGGGGAACAGAAAGTAGTCGCAAGGAGCCAAGTCGGGGGAAAACGGTGGGTGCGGCAGTAATTCGTAGCCTAGTTAATGCAATTTGGCCGCGATGGTTCCGAATGAATTTGCTGGTACATTATTATGATGAAACAACTGTTTTTTCATAGCCAAATGGAGCCGTATCTGTTGTCTAACAATGTACTAAGATACTACCCTCTCATCGTTCTTCTTCTTTGCAAAAATTCTATGAGGGTTATTTCGTGATTCGTCCAGTAAAATAAAATCCATTGTTTTGGCTGCTGTTTTGTCTCTGAAATATAATAATGAATCCAAGTTTCATCGATGATGACAACTTCATGCAAAAGCTCCTGTGAATTTCGCTTTAAAATGGCCAAACACTGCTTTTAAATTGACAATCACATCTGTTTCTTCAATCATGTCTTAGATTTTTCAACAATTTCCTCGGTCACCACGTTTGCTGAGTGCCCTCTCCGCTTCTTGTAAAAAACGGATGTACGACCACGTCTAAATTCGTTAAAGCAATATTTCGCAGTTATTATATTATGATTAAGGGTCTCTATACACAGCATCCAACTTCGCTTTTATTTCTTTGCATGTTTTTTCATGCAAAAATAAATAGCAAACCACAAATCGATATTTTTTTTACATTTCGTCAAGAAACACGAAGACTTAGGATATAACTAGCTGCTAAATAAAAATTACTCGTCGTATTAGTCCGTTTTTGTATGTTGCCATTCTAACATATTGTAACGTTTTTACGGGTTCGTTGGTTTGTGTATAATGACTACGAATTTATTTTTAAACAATTGTTTATTTATTTATCTAACACTTATACACTACAACAATGTTCACTGTCAACAATAGTCACAGTACTGTTTAAATTTCACTATATACACAATGTACACTTTATTTAACAATGTTCACAATTTATATAACACTGTTCAATTTAACACTGAGCACTTCGATGAATTTATTTGAATACACACTCGGTGGTTTATTTGAATACTGACTTGTTGAACATTTAATTGAACACTGGATGATTTATGTTAATACTCGATGATTTATTTTTTAATACTGAACTGTTGGCTCATCTTTCGGATTATTTATAGTAAGCGATCATCAGCCTAGAACTTTCCAAGCCATAAATCATCCGTTACTAGAATTTTCTATTTGTAATCTTAGCGCCTGTCTTTTTCTTATCCATTGGTAAATCAATGGAGAAAATACTAGAACAATGCGTCCTTGTCTCCTCCTTTGTAATGTTAATCCGTGGTCATAAAACTACTTTAGGGGGTCCATCCTTTTGTGCAATTCTTATCGCTGGTTATTGGTTAATCCGGCCTTCGGGCGCCAGACACAAATGGGTGTCTTGGATTTGTGACAATATGGTAGTATACGATAGTATTACCAACTTCCCTCAATAAAATCACATGTCTTCGAACACGAGTACTTATTGATCTACTTAAAGATAATATATTGTCGTAATGCATATGTAATAATTACATCTTCTTAACCAAGAATCAACAAGCGATGGTTAATAAAAGAGAAAAAAATACAATTTCAAGTTAGAAGGCTAATTTAAAGGATAAATCAAACTATTTTTTTCGTAATACACTAAGATCGTTTAAATAAACTTTCTCAAAGAATAATGACGATAAATTGAATTGCATGGAAAAATTTATAAGTAAAAGTAAAATAAAAAGAAATTATGGGGTGCAACTTCAGTATCCTTGTTTTTATCATAACTCTGCTCTCACATCAGTATGAATCTTATTGCACGAGCCATCAGAGTGCAATACTCAAACAAGCAGTTAAAACGAATGCTCTTACATTTTCTTCTGATACAAGAAAAATTTGCCATTTTACTTATTGCTACGTTGCGCTCGAGAATTAAATTTTCGCAGCTGTTGGAAGTTTTATTTGTGCAATATCTTGCTCTGGAAAAGCACGTATGTGTATTATTTATAAATTGTCGATGCAATGGTTCTTCGATGGAAAAACTTAAATTATTGTGAATGGTGAACATCTGTATTTAAAAAGCAAACGCAATATCGAATATTTAGTCTAACGGATATTATTTTATTTATTATTTTAATTAATCGATCGAATGATGAAAAACAGTTTGTAGAAAATGCAGAAAGAGCAACACGCTGATTAAGTTGAATTTAATACGCATAATGTAATTTTTTCTTCAAAATTAAAAAAATATTTCCACTTTTAATTTGTTCAAGAAAAATTTAGTTACCCACTAAACCAGATAATTTTTAATTAAAATAAATTAAGTTGCTATAAAGTAAAGGCAAAATAATATTAAGTTCTTAATATTTATTTGCTGTCGAATGCAAGCTATTAAATAAGATATTGCAGACAGTTAATTATAGAAATATGAAGAAATATATGAATCGTGGATTTTTCGATTTTGTTCTAGAAAAAAAAACTGCGTTTTCGTGATATTTGCACAGTCAAGAAGGCCCATTAATTTAACAAATGTTGCATTTATATGCCCATAACTTATATTTATTGTTGTTTAACTTTTAATCCAAATTCATTGGATAGGAGTTGAGAATAAAAGTACAGTAATTTCAGTGTCGTACAAAACAGTTAATGGCTAAAAGTATTTATATTTTATAATAAATTTTCATTTTCTTAATTTAAATTTTTATGAGCTTTAAGTTAGTTAGTTTTTATTAAAGTTACAAGTGCAGAAAGCTTTTTAATATTAGCGAGTAGAGTAAATTCTTATTAACTTCCACGCTTATCTTTTTAACGTAACGATGAGAAATTTCAAACCGTAATGAATTTTCTACAACCAACTCGTGCTATTATTTCAACGTAATAACTTAAATTGTTTGAATATTTGAGGGTCTAAACATATTCGAAAGTATCATTTCCATCAAATGCATGATATTGAAGAGAACATTTAAGAAAAATCGACGTTTTATCTCCAAAAACCACAAAGTAAACGAGAAAAGTAGCGTTTTAAAGTTTAATCAAACCCGTATTGTTATTTCAGCTTTTAAAATGAAGACATTATTTCTCACCCAAATCCTTTTAGTTTTATCATTCTACGAATTTACATTATTACCCATACACAATCTTCGTGTAGACAAGTGAGGCCAAAGTGATTTACTCTTACTTGAGCTTCGTAAAGAAAATTATAATAACTGCCCTTCAAGCGCCGATCGATATTGTAATTCATATTCGCTCACGAAAGTTAAATGAGTTTGCAATTTGCTTTAAAGGGGGAATTATTTCACTTTATTTTCTACAAATATACAGTATTAAAGATACAAGAAAGTAACACGTCAATATAATCGTCTGCTTTTTATATTGATTTTTAATTATGCAAGAACATTTATTTAGAAATATCAACTTTTATAATTATAGTCTAGGGCTAGACAAATGAACATCAGGGGGAATCAATTCAAAAAACTAGACCGATTGAAATTACATGAACTTTTCCATAGTGTGTTTTATCACACTTGTATTTAAAGAATATAATAAATAGACCATAAAACTTAATTACTATTTAAATCTATATTATAGTGAATCCAGATGGCGGTAGTTGTATTAAAACCGCCTTTTATGACTAAACTCGATGTGATTTTATGATTATATTTGGTTTTCGAAGAATGTAAATATTACGATTTAATTACAACATATGAGACGAATCATTATGTACCAATGCATGCTTTTATATGAACGAGTTTTTATCAATATTTACTGATAAATATCATGCGAAATAGATTTTATCAATGTAATGAGATAATGTTTATGAATAATTTATAATTTAATTAGTTGTAATTTTCCTTTTGATCGTATTATAAGCTGATCCTAACAATAGAAACTTCATTAAGTAAATAAATATTTTAAAGTCTAGTACTCAATAGTAGACATGTTGCGCGATTTGTCTAGATAGCGTTTAGAGATGGTCTATCAACACGGTCAATAGACCATCTAAAGACACTGTTCTTTGTCTCGTCTAGCGTCCACACTACGATGTGAATTTTTTAGGCTCATCTTTGCAGTCCACTATGGAGGCCATCAACATCAACGTTTTATAGAGTTCCCTTACAAAAAATTAGAGGCTTTTAGGTGGTATTATTGCTATCGTGTAAATTAAATATTATTCAAATCTTACAAACTTTATTTTCTCATTACTAAATTACTATATATAGCGATAGGTAAATCTATAAGTTTGTTGCTTTCTTGAATTTTTTATATTGCCTTTAAGATATTATAGTACAGTTTTTATGCAATTTAATTTATCAGTCGTATAAACTATGTTATAAGCATAAACATCCAAATGAAAATGACATTTTTTATCATTCCGTTATGTATAATAATGATGTACCTACTTTTATATTTTGAACAAAATTTTTCTGTGTTATTGTTAATTAGTAGTTGTAAAAGGATAACTGAAAGAATTGATTTTCTTGATTTTATAATTCTGACATTAGAAGAAGGAACAGAAGCCTGAAAATATTGCGTATTAAAGGTGATCTATCTATTTTTTTTTTTAAATTTAAGATTCCGATTTTGGACTGTTTATGAACTAACAGTGTTAATTTGTGAGCCAATTAGTATACATTCTGTGCATGAATAATCAATAAACATTATATAATATTACATCTAGATGATAATTGATTTGTGTTTATAATATGCCTATAATCAGTAACCATCACTGTCAATTACTTTTCTTTATGCGATGAAATATACCTAAATAATTATTTGAATTGTTTAATTTCTTGCAAATTTTTTGTGAATTAGTTATTACTATTAACTACGCGTTGACTCGGGTTACTTATTGATAATAAAGATAGAAGCACAAAATTTTGAATTTTCATTGTCGGCTTTTTAAATTAAAATTAGCAGTATTTTTTCCATTTTAACATGCTTGAACTTCAAGGTCATTAGCACAGGGGTAATTGGTATGGGTTGGTTCTTTGGTTATGTTACATCGTTAAATGTCACTCCAAATTCCCAGCCTTTGGAGGCAACAGCAAGCGTTGTCCCACTGTTCTGGGTCTCCCATCGCCTCCTGGATGGAGTGTGGCGTACCCGTCTCCATCCTCAATCCTTTCAGGAGGTCACACTCGAATAAGTGTTTAGCGGTGTGTGGGGATGAGCATTTCATGCAGTTTGTAGGTTGAGTCTTTTGCAGAAGGTATGAGTGGGTTAATTTTGTGCGTCCTATCCTCAGTCGGGTTACAATGACCTGGGTTATCGGGGGATGGTTTCAATGGGTGGTTTGGTCAATGTTGATTTTCTGATGGGGTGGGGTTTGGAGGTTTGGCTCTTCCATTCTGTGTCCCATACCAACCTGATCCTTTCGTTAAGGTACTTCTTGAAATAGCAGTTGATATTTTCACTTGTTTATTTCATTGTTTTTGATTTTAATTGTTATATATTTTTATCATTAATAAGAATTTCATTTAGACTTTCTAAGTTCTAAAAAGTCCCAAAGCTGACGTCAACGAATACGCGGGTACTGCTAGTGTCATATAAAATATTAAATGTTGGTAAGAAATTGATGAGTTTGATTTGATCCAAAGCTTATTTTTAGAGCATTTAAATAGAAGCTTGTTTTAATATAAATGTATATCTTAGTTTATCTTAAAACGTTTACTTTTTTAATAATATTACTTTAACCGAAGGTGTTGACAGGTAGCGTCAGTACATTTAATACATAATATATTGATAGTTTCTGTTGGGTTCATTTGTAAAATAAACAATATCCAATTTCTGAAAATTAGCATTTTGAGCTTTTGATTTAAGTTATAAAACTTATAGAATTAGAAATAGAAATTATAGAATGTAATTTTAAAATAATCTAATTGTCATATGATTTCTTTACATTAAAAATAAAGTTAAAGATATACTTAATCAATTTTTCGAAATTTTCCATATAATAACACATAGTAACGATTTTTTCTTTTGACAAAATTAAAACGAATCCATATTTATTATGTAAATATTTTTTGTGAGCAGAAAATATGTAATCGTTATTTGTGAAATGATTCAATGATTTTGTGTTCGTGATTGTTTTAATCTAATACACAAATTAATGCAAATTGGCAGTGCAATTTGAAATGCGCTATTTATGAAAATAGATTGTAAAAGAAGAATAATCACAAAATGTTTTCCTAATTTAATACCAACTACAGTAATATATTAACGAAAAAACACGAAAGATTTTTATTTTCTCAAAAAACATGTAAAGTTTGTAAGCAGGTACATGAAATAATTTCTTGGACAATAGACTTTTACTTTACTAAACATTGATAGATCTTGTTAAAAATAAATCTTGAAATCCATAAACGCTTTTAATACAACTATGATAAAGTTTGTTTGCATTCATTATTATTAATTTTTAAAGATGATTGTTTTGATTTATAAAAGGAATACTTTTCAAATTGATTATTAAGTTATATGTAGCATCAATCACCAAATTAGTAATCAAAAATATTTTTGTAAGGTCAAATTAACAACCACCAATGAACATTTCAAAACGAATAGTTTTTGTTCAAGATATTTTCAAGAATTTTACATTTTAATTTTCTTTCTTTTTCATATGATTCTGATTTTGTAGAAGATAATTTAATATGAACGAGAGGTCATACATACACAACTATTCAATTCCATCACCCATCAACTACTTTCAATGATAAATTTATTCACGACTTAAATTCTTTTTTCTTCACTTTTTCTTTTTTTGCATTATAATTTATTCAGAATAAGCTTCATATTTTAATGTTGAATGTTTTATAATCTATCATAATATATTGTATATTTCAAGGAAAATTGAGATTGACATTTATGAATACAAATTCGAGCAGTTATTGAATATAAGATAAAAGAAAATTTTGTTAAAATATGTTTTTATTAAAAAAAAAAAACATAGAAATATGATTGTCATTTATGAAATCAATACCACGCAATACTTTTATTTTTTTTTCCTATTATTTTTATCTTAATATGAAGTTATTCTTCTTTTTCAAAATTCTACATTGACATTTGATGGCTCATGAAGGAAAATAAACTCACATTTTTTATTTTAGTACGTTCATTTTCTGTTTTCAATGAGCTAGGAAATTATTCTCAAAAATAACAAATCAATTTTAATTGAATTTTACCCGGGATACTAACCTGATATGAGAGAGTTTTACATTGTTTACATTGTTGCAATTCTTCCTTAAAGTTCTTGTAAAATAATTATGATTTACAACAAAGTAAGAGAAAAGCGAATTTTAATTTTTATTTATTTGATGTAGTGTATTATAATAATAACACAATTCAACTAACAGTTTTAAAATTGAAATTTAAACTTTTTTAAACTGCATTTTATTAATATAAAGCTGTTATGCTATGAGCTTGTACATAAAAATTTATGAATATTACATTGTAAAGTGTGCTTTCATATTTTCACATGCACTACAGTAATTATCATTAATCATGAATATGTAATTTTTATTTTACTATTTAATTTTTATTTTTTAACGCAAACTCGGTTTTTACACTAGGTGTTCATAAAAGTCAGAGAAAATGTAAAATGATTAACGAAACAAGAGATTTTATTCATTTTTGTATTTTGTATTTTGTTTTTTTTTTTTTTACTTTTCAATTATGTTAAGAATCGACGCATTGCACGTATAAAACGTAATTAAAGTAGCCAGTGCTCTTTAAGTTTGTAAAGGCGAAATGTTGGCAACTCCTCACGGTTTGACCCATTTGTACTAGTGATGTATGTGCTGTTTTTTATTTCATGCTCTACTCTCACGTTCCACTATTCCCATAACTATTTTTCCGATTGGGGCGCGTGTGAAGTTACACCCTTATAGTGTTTTATGAGGGAACGTTGAAGGTGCCGCCGCACCGTTTATTGCTAAACCTTATAACTGCTTTGTGCGATTCTCAACAACTGAAAGAACTCGTTTTCTCTATAAATATTTCATCCAACAATTCAGCACTTTTTCAATGCTTCATTTCTAATATACCTATATCTTAAAAGTTTATGTCACATCACGTCTACAGTTTTCCAATAGTAATCAAATTTTAATTACTTGTAAAGCGATTTTAAATCCAAGAAAATCAAAATAAATCGCTTTTCAATTCTGATTTTATCTATTAATTTGTTTAATGTAATCTTTTCAAGTACCTAGCAAACATAAATATCCATACCGTATTTTCTTTATTGTCTTATCATGACATTATCATCTATTGTCAAATTTCAATTAATTACTTGTTTTGGCTGATTTGAAATTGATTGATATTATGCAATTGAATTATTGTTCAACATTACTAATGAAATCAAGAAATGTAACTTTTTCAAGTCATCATTCCAGTAATTGAGGGAAGTATCTACGATTAAAATAAATCGTTTTACATTAAATGTAAGTGTTTGCTTTTTTGTAAGTCATTTTGTCAGTGTAGATAAGAACTTTGTAACAAATTTTCTCTTTTGTGATTTGAAGACGTTTCTCGAAAACGGTTTTACTGTAAATTGGAATTGAATCCCGTATGTCACATTGAAAACGTCTGCGTACATATAACATATGTCGATCAACTTGAAATTTTTCAGACGAAGAGAAATGAATGGCAATAAACCATAACAAGTTTTTTTTAAAACAGTTACGTTCTTATCTGCACATTCAATGTCAAGTATGTAAATAACAAATATGAAGTTATTTTAAATGCTAACATTAATAATATTCACTAGGTCAGTACCACATATTTAGCGAAGCTTACGTCTTCTAAATTTAAATAACTATATTTGTGAACTTTAAATTTATCAGTTTGAATTTGTTACGTCTGATGATGTGTGTTAGAAAAATATACTTCAACGATCAATGATTGGAGATTTTTTTTTTTCACGTAATAAGTCAGTTTGATTGAAAACTTCTGTGAGAAAACGTCCATTTGTGATAAGAAAGTTGCACGTTCGTACAAATATAACCGTATGAAAGTTTTTTTTTTCTTTTCGATAAAATTCTTTTTCAAACAAAAGAAAATATTGATTTAAAATATTTCTGTAAGAAATTTAGAAAATGTGGATTTCTAACTTTGACTCGTACACTTATACAATACTTATTATAAAAGTTCATTTGGAGAAGTTTGTTTTTTAAGTTAACTTTTTTTTTTAACTTATCACTTAAAAAGTCTTAAACTTTTATCTATAGAACATACTAGAAAAATAAACTCTGATTACATGACCTTAAATGCATTAATTCCATTAGGAGGTGACTTTTATCATGCACCCGGTGTCTGAAAGGGTTTATCTCTTGAATTTAAATTTTAGACTAGTTACAAAGTATTACTATAAAATATTTGATTTAGAAAAACGGGAAATGAAGAGGGTGGCAACACTTATTTGTAAGAGGCCCGGGAATTCCTCACGGCAGCACTTTTTGTAGCGCTTTGCTTTTAAATGGCCCAACTTGAAATTGATAATGTTTTATTTTGTCATAGTAAATTGATTTAATAACAACATTAAAGGATTCAAACAAAGAAACTTTTTGAAGTTATACTTCTTTAGGCGCGTTATGAAAAAATGATGAGAGTTAAATTTTAAGATGCGCGCGCATTTTAAGATAAAAATTAACAAAATGAAGTTAGTCGCAAAACCACTGGGTCTCCTGGCGCGCGTAATTTGAATTTTTGTTGTATTTTTTTTCTAATTTATTTATTTTTATATTTAAATTAAAAATAATTATATATACAAATGACACATATTATTAATAAATAAGTTATTACTTTTCTCGAATTTTGCAGTAGCTGTTATACTATTTGAAATTTAATGATGCAAATGACGTCTGCATTCCATGCATATTCTTAGTTATCACGAAATCTGGGACTCTGAAATGATTCAACCATCTTAGAATAATAATTTAGTAACACAAGATATGAACAAGATTAAGACATTTACTTTGACAAGTAGCTACTTACTTTATTTTGCAATTTCTATGAAGCTTTGTTTTCATGACATGCATGAATTGTTAACCAGAAAAATGATCCTGACAAATTTTATAAACGTCTTGCAGCTTTCTTTGGATATTATTTATTGATACAAATTAAAATATTATTCTCTTAATTTTATTTTTAATAATTATATCTTTAAATATATATATATTATTATTATTTAATATTAAATTACAGTTTTTTTTTAAAATTGATTATTTGAATAAAATTTATAAAAACTAATTTTTAATGATACCAAAGAAGTATAACTTCTCACGCGCGTACATACGCAACCACTTTTTTTATTCAGTGAGGTAGCGTAGATTTATGCCACCCGGGGTCAACTCTAAATTTACCACTTCTTATATTCGCAAATAAACAAAATTTATGAATAATCTGAAATACTCTAACTAACTATGCTGCTATTTCAAATAAATGACTGCCCAAAATAATATTATTTATTATATTTATGTTATATTATATATGTTATAATATAAATATATATTATATTATATTATATTATATTTATTATTATAAATTAATATTATAATATATCTATATTCTTCAAAAAGGAAAATTAATTTTTGGTTTTCTGCAACATAAAATTATTAGCATTCATCCGCCTAGATTTAGGAATCTACCATTTGCTCTATTCCTAAAATAGCTATAGAGCTGTTGAAAATTTAGGCAAATTTTAGTAGTTAACTACTTTATTTAGCGAAGAAGACAAAGTAAACTATCTTCATAATACAATTAGTCGGCATTTGTACTTCCTTTATCAAAAACCTCATCCTCCTGATTTCTATTCGAGAATCAATAGATATAGTAACATTTTTAATAATTGTTATCAGATCCTTTTAGTAACTCTACATTAAAAATTAGAGGATAATGGATGAATAAAATGCTCTGGCAATATCAATTTGCGTCGTTTTGCTTTATCTTAAAGCTTCTTCAGACTCTTTGATGAGAAGCTAGCATATGTTTTTATCAATAGGAACATATAAAATAGTTAGGTAGTTAAAATACAGTCTAAACAATTTTAGTTACTTTAGAATATATAAATTTAACCCTCAAAACATTTTTAGACTGTATTTTGACTATTTAATTTAAATATTCCTAATGATAAAAAATGCTAGCTTTCAACAAAGAGCCCGAAGAAGTTTTAAAATTAAGCGAAACATCGCAAATTGATATTGTCAGAGCATTTTATTGATCCACCAACCTCCAATTTTCCAAGTTTTGAGCATACTTTAAGACCTCGCCTACGGTTTTTTCTCACTTTATACTAATTACCATCGCCTGATTTTGCTAACAGGATACGTAAACTTCACTGATTTTTCCCAACCCGGGGGTAGTTATATAGCTTTTATTTATACTGCAATCGATGTGATTGTTTCTATCATTAGCTATATATGTTTTTGGAGTCATAGATTTAAAGTATTAAAAATAAAATAGATGAACAGACATATTTTGATAAATAATGTAACTACATTGAATAACTTTGACTTTTCTATTAGTTAAAATTTTTTCTCGAAATTAAGCAATAATCTCAAAGGTTCTACTTTTATTGTACTAATTTTTGAACATTGGATAGAGCTAAGGCTTTTCATTTTATTTAGTTTTTAAATTGAAAAGTAAAATTTTTAAATATTGTTACTTTCATCTTGATGTTGAGAAAAATTTTTATTTTCATCAATTCAACTCATGAATTAATGACTGATCATTTAACTCATAACTAGATTTATAAGATCAATGAGAGTCAACAATTTAAAGAGAAAGTGTCAGGGTAAAAAGATGTCGACTTTGTGAGTGAAATGTGACTCTTGAGTGTATAAATGTGATCAAGGGTGAATCGGGTGAATCCAACTGTGCCCCAACATGAATGAGTGAGTGAAACGTGAGAATTTATAGAACTAGATAAGTCGCTGATGACCTTGGACGTTCCAAGCGACTATAAATAACAAAAAAAAAGATGTCGGTTCTACAATTTCGACCCATCCATAATTTATATGTTCTAGTATCGATCTTGTTACTTAATAGACATATCTCTAACTGAGTTAAAATCAGGGACTTGACTGTGAAATTGATAATGATGAATTACAAAATCTTTTGATCCAGCCTCTTATATAAAAGTAGAAATTTTCTTCTTTAAACGTTACCAACAATTCATTGTTAACTTAACACATACTGCGTTGTTTTAATCTTATCCAAAATTCAACATTGTTATTATGTCATTAGTTAATTCAAAACAGCTTGATTAAGTTTTTGCAAGTAAGTTTATTTAATACAAAAGAAGATCAAACTTAGATCAAATAACATGATATACTAGCAAACTAATCGTATAATTTGGCAAAATTGAAAACTAGATAAAATTAATGGATTTTCAATTCGTAATGCTTTAGTATATGAACATCCAATCGCAAAACTTTGCTATTTATATTAAGTTTGTAAATAATTTAAGTTGTTCAAATCGATTTGTATATGCATAATTTTCATAATATTTCTTTGAATAAATTAAACGGTCTTCTGTGATACGAAATTGATTAGTATTCATAGATTCGAAAGAGGGAATAGATGAAATGGAGTGTTAATTATTTCTTGATATAGATTTGATACTTTGTAAATATGGGTATAATTTTAATGAACCTGTATACATGTTTCACTGATATAACTACATGGGAGATATGTTTCGATGAAATAATTGAAACATCCCTTAAATCTTTTGAATTAAACCACATTTTATATACATAATATAAAAGTTGTAGAGTTAAACATAAACAGAATAAGTGAAAAGAGACTTTTTTACAAGTTATTATCGAGGATATTAAAATCAAAAGTTTGTTTGGATTCATTTTAATTTCGATATAATAACATGTGAATTGATTATGTTATCTGTTATTTGACAAAAAGTAATCCAAGAATGTTAATTCTTGTTGACTGAATTGATATTTTTCAGCTTGATCAAAAGCATTGATTTATTTCAGTATGTATGTAGATATAAGAAAGAATTTTTCATTATTAAATTAGCATAGTTTTGAACTAGACTGTGATTATTTCCTAAATATATTTGGAAGTTAAATATTTACTTCATCTTAACGACAATAATTGGAAACACGCCAATGTCATTTACATTTTGAATGCGAGAATACGATTTAACATTTAATAAAAAAAGATATATATAAATAACTTGTGATGTTAACTGCGTATAATTTCCATGTTATGTCCCCTATTTTGACGATTGAGAACATATTTTTTTTCCTGTCAAATGATTTACTAATTAAATATCATGCTTCAATTGCGCTTAGATTCTTTAATCCGTTTAATAAATTCTTATAGTTTCCCTATATCTGCCTCATTTTTCTATTATCTTCTCTATGGCCAACGAAAAAAAAGTGTTAAATAATGACATTTTTTACTTGCGTCTTCTTATATATGTGCTTGAACCTTCAAAGACAGGGTAAGATAAATGTATATGACGCATACGATTGAGGAATTTTAAATATTTTGGAGTGCTTTAAGGAAAATGTCTGGACACAAGAGTGGAATACTAATGTTTAAAAATTATCCCAATGTGTGTGAAAAGTTAACCATATATAAGTTTTTTAGCATTGTTACGAAAGAATTTAATATTTATAAACCAAAAAATATTCAATTAATTTAATATGGATTTCTAAGGGGCTTATATTCTTTCAAATCATATTTTATTGACACCTTCATTTTTAAATCATCTCTTATTCTATGAATTAGAATTAAAATTATAATTTATTTAAAAAATCGTGTCTTGCATTCATGTTATCATATCTAATGAAATGTTTCAAATTTTCATTACATTTTACTTATTTTCTATTTTTATTTCGTTGAAAACTTCCGTTAACTGAAAAGTTTAATTGGATGTTTGATTTAAGTCTCATGTGGTTTTATTACAATCGATAGAAAAAATTTCTTTTCCCTTTATTATAAGTATTTACTGATTTCTTTAGAATAACTCATCTGGATATTTAAAAAATGAAATAGAAAAATTACAACACATTGTAATAGTATAAGATTATTTAAAATTGTTAAGTTTTCTTTATAATTTAATCGTAAAAGGTCGCCTGTGAATGTTCACAGAACAGTTCCTCTAAGCATTATAACAATCATCCTTGGTTTCGAATATTTGCTTTGTGCATGTCAGTAGAGGAAATAAACAAATCGACCGTACCGTTACAAGTGGCGACAGGCGTACTCATTGACAGCTTTTAATTTGTTATTGATAGGGAAAAGTTATTGACTTCGATGACATATTACACACGTATAAAATACCCGAATAATTATGGGTATAAATGTTCTTTATTTTATTTCATATAATTTTGATACGGACCATTTTAAAGAAAAATTGATAGTTAACTAAGAAACGGAAGAATAAATGAAAAAATATTTGCTCTGCCTTGCTACCAGTTGTATTGCTTAGCAAATGGAGCTAAATAACGTAATTTAGTCTAGATAGAGAAGTAAAATGTTAAATAAATATTTAAAGCTGCCTACAATTAAGGGTGTTTAGAAGATACAATCGGGAGTAAAAGTATTAAACACTAATAATTCATGCATTCAATAATTCTTTGCAGCTTGTCAAAAAATAAATCTTTTCAAAGCTATAAGAAATAACATACATCCAAGAAATTAGCCTTTATTTAATTAAGAAAAAATGCATGAACCGAAAAAAGGTCTTTTTACTTTTTATAGTGAATATACTCAATTATCAATTATGTCAATTATGATTTGGAAGGCGCCAGCTAAAAGATGTTGAAAATTCAGCATTTATTTCATTTGAAACCATAATCTTATCAAGCAATAACGAGTTACATTTGCTTAGGAGAGAATAAAACAGTAAAATCTTTATTATAATTGAGGTATTTAAAAGATTATAATCGATTTTTAAACGTACCTGGGGGTATGTTTTTCAAACCTTGATTTTTTTTTAAATTCATTTAAATTTTAGAAAAAAATATTTATAAAATTAATTTATAGCTAAATATAAATATTTCTTAATTTATTATTAGTTGGAAAATCTATAAATAGAAATAACTGGTATTGTTTATTTTTGCACAAATTATAACACATTTTTTTCTCTTTTACAGGTAAGTCGTTCACCTTTTTGTACTTGGATTGGGAAAAAAATCGTAAACCACATAATAGCGTTTGTAAAAATTCAAAATTCGTTACACCCACCAAATATGTAAGTACATAGATACATTATTAAAAAAAAAAAACAGTAAAATTATTGCATCAAGTTTCTTAATTATTTTTTTTTTGAAAATTAATTTCATGGAAAATTTCCAAATACTTGATTACATTAAATAGGTATTTGTCTATCTTTAAAATTTTTATTTTTCTATAATATTATAAACTAAACCATTTTTTTTTAATGAAAATCAACTATTTTAAAATAGAAGCTACGATTTGAAGCACAAATATTTCCTTCTTTTTTTTTTTTTTTTTTTGAAAATATTGGTTGAAGTATTCTGCTCGTTTAATTTGCCATTCTATCATTAGAAACGAATAAATCCAAGGTTTTCCAACTAACTATTTATTAATTCATTTATATTTCAAAGCTCAGTCCGGTGAAGAATGTGTGTGGGGTCTTGTTGAGTATGTTTGCATAATGTCCGGAAACTTATGTCGTAATAAATTTGAAATGAAATGATTTTCAATCTTTGCTTAAGTATATAGCCCACCCATATTTTATTCAATAAAAACAAATAATTTAATTTATAGGTGTTGGTTTATTTAATGGATACAATAGACAATGCGTTTAAACAACAATAATTATATTATAGTGTACGAATACGTTGTCTATTTTAAAACTGCTTGATGAAATTATAACAAGGCAAATATTTAAAAACAATTAAATGAAAATTAATTAATACATTATCCATTTATTTTTATTTTCTTTTACTACAACATAGTAACGGAAGTATTGTAATCGGGTCGAATTTTTGATTTCGAATTTTCACCGGAAATACACGTTTTGCGGTCCCTTGAGTCCGAAAAAGGATTTTTAGAAAATTTTCTATGTTAACGTCTGTGAAAAACAGCGATATCGTATCTAAAGCTTTTCACCAAGAATTTCACTAAACTTTGAATTTTAAATTCATATTTCATTTAGTTGTGCCGCGAAGTTTTTGGTTTAAATCGGCTACCTGGAAGCCTCACTTCATTTTATAGATTTTTAGGTTTTTTAAATGTTTTTTTTCTAAAACGGCTACAACGATCTTCTTTAAACTTGCTGTGATTATTAGACTCATCAAATCGTGCAATTTTTATTTGAAACTTTTTCCTGGAGAAATTCTAATATGGGGGTTCCGAGGAAGAGGGTGGGAGTAAGTAGCAGATTAAATCATAACTCAATTTATGCTAACTAGCAAAGCCTGTCAGTGAAAATTTTGAAACTTTTTACTTAACTTTTTTGTAGGTCGCTTTAACATTTCAGGTCATATCACGACTGTCTACACACAAACAATTTCTGTAGGTCATGTAAATCTTAGATCTTAACTCTTATATCTAGGAATTCGACGGGAATCGAACCTACCACCACTGACGCATGTAGCGGAAAGAGTAAACTGCTCTAACCACTGCGCCACTAATTAAAATTTTTATTTTAATCAATGAGGGTTTTTGTTTAATCGTTATTTTAACCAACAGAGGGTTATATGTAAAAGAAAATTCTGTGACACGTCGCAGCAAATATTTTTTACAAGCAAACGACAATATTTTTTTTCCTTGCAGAATATACTGGAAATAGTTTCTGAAACTTTAAAAAATTGCCATTTTTTTATATCTAGGTATTTTAAATTTGCTTTCCTTCTCTGATGTTTTGATGCATTACTACATTTATTTTATAAAATTTAAAAAAAAATGGTGTCTTTGTTGTCTCTCGCTGAAAAGAAAATGGAGAGATATTTCAAAAAGCTTTCTGAATAAATTCAATTCTATAGTCATATACGTAAGTACTTCTATAAAATAGCATTCACCTACAAGATAATGCAAAATATGGTACTTGTGGAAACATATTGAAAACACAAATAAATATACTATACGACTATAGAATCTATGTTTTCAAGGGAATTCAAATGAATTATTATATCTCTTATTGTTCCAAAAGTTAAGAATAAGTTTTTCATTTTTAGTATAGACCTTTAAAAGATGTTTTGATTTAATTGTTTCTTTATATCAATTATTGACTTACTTAATATTATTTAAGTCATGTAAATATTAAATATCTAATTGCATTTAGCTTTACATTTACCATTTACTAATTATCAAAGTCTTCATATTATCATATAACATTAAATTTATTCAAATACTTCAAATAACATCCTGTTTATGCTATTTTATATGTTATATAACCACAAATTTTAGTTTGCTGCTTTATAACAGAGCTGAAAGACCACGGGAATAATATTTCATATTAAATTATATCAACGTTCTTATATGTATGTGTGTACGTTTAATTGTTAAGTTATTCACAAATGTATTATCACTTTGTAAAATTATACAGAAATTGTATTTCAAAACTGAAATTGTAGCATTCGAAATGTTTTGAAAATATCTTTTGTATCGTTAAGTTACAATAAAAAAAATCCTTATATTTAGAATCGGTTTTTTAAAACGGGGTTTTTATTTTAAATTATAAATACTTTAATTTAATATAAAATTATTCAGTTAGCTAAATTAAGGGGTGTACCTATATTACTCATATTACATCTAAGAAGAACCACGCTTTTGCTTCTTTTGTAAGCATTGTGAATGCTAATTTTGCTTAATTACGCTTTTATTTCGCAGATAAAATGCTAAATTTGTACCCAAAAGTAACG
The DNA here is from genome assembly GCA_958496155.1 of Sisyra nigra. NCBI lineage: Eukaryota > Metazoa > Arthropoda > Insecta > Neuroptera > Sisyridae > Sisyra > Sisyra nigra. The sequence goes on along the minus strand of OY292315.1, from coordinate 16,964,202 downwards.
AGCGTTTTAAAGACAAGTTTCAACACTGTAAGTAACAAAACTGGCACGTAGAGTTTTGTTTGTTGAAAAGGCTGAAAAGTAAATCTTTGAACATTTTTGTGGAAGCTAGATTTGATTTTTTTTTCTTTTGAGGTTTAAACGTTTACATAGAGAAGTGAAATAAAAATGTATTGTACTTGAGGTAAATTGTACCTAGTGATGACATATAAAATGTTAACGCAATTAAGATTTTCAAATAACCGCGGTAATACTTAGGTATATGTATATAATAGACTTATATAATGTAACATTTGCAAATTTAAGGCTTTTGATTAACATGACGTTAAGAAAGTTATTTTTTAAATAAAGGTTTTTTTTTTCTTTTAAGCTTAAGTTTTAAAAGACTGATTCGAGCATCCAATTTTTTTAATTGTCTTGAAGTTAATTTTAATGACTTAAATTCAGATAAGTAGGTATTTGAAATTCTAAATTTGCTATGGGATTTGAAACTAAGCACGCTAATGACGCTAGTAATTTGATTTGACGACTTTTATGGGACCGCTTTAGCAAAATTTATCAAAATTTTGTTCAAGTAAATTCAGTCAAAATTGATTATCATTTTCAGCCAGGTGAAATTAACCCAAGCGACATTACAATGTTGGTTTGGAGGTTTTGTTAAATTCGATCTGATTTTTAATGGTTAACATTTCTGTAAAACCACGCCAAGCTAAAATTTTTATTCTGTCTAAAGTTTTGAGTTCGTCAAATTCCACAGAAAATTCAGAATTTGAAGTGCCTAAATTAACAACCACTTCAAGTCAAATTCAAGGTTTAGGATTCGAAATAGCTGAGATTTTTCCTGATAATGTTTTATTACCATTAATATCTTTGATTTCGTTTTTACACAAGTCTTTGTCAATGTTTATACAATATTTATACATAAAAATGTATAAATCCCATACTAAGCTATATTTTGTTCTACTACTCACTACTGGTACTCATTTTTTTGAGATACTCATAGTTTTGTTTTTTTAATGTATTAGGTCTCTGATAAATGCAACGGATAGCTCCTAATTGTAAGATCATTTAAATTTCACATCCTTTTCCAATTCCAAGTTTTACTGAAAACTCTTAAAAAAGTTTTTATATTTTCTACGATGGGTTTTATTATTATATAGATAAAAAAATACATAATTATATACCTACCTACATCATTTTTGGGTAAGAATCAAAAATACCTCTCGAAGTTCTACTATGCATATAATTTATGAACGTCTTTATTAAAATGACATTTGACAAGTTGTTTTCATAAACATATACTTAGGTACAAATCTTTAAGACGCGCAAATTAAAAATGTCGGTTTTAAAATATTAAAACTTGCTACAAAAAAGTTATTTAAATCGTCCTTTTTGTTACAAAATTATGTATACAATCTCTACAAAGATATTAATAAGGAACTAACTCAAGTTTTACATTTCCTAAAAGTGTAATCGGTCATTATGACGATTTTGATTATAAATAATTGTTCTATAATACCCGGATTTATTTGTTAACTAGTTAAGGACAGTAATGTAAAAAATAAGCCAATCAATGTGGCTAGCCACTTAGTGTACTTAAAGTGGCTAGTTCTGAAAATTAATATCCAGAACAACTCATGATTGCTTAAAATATTCTTGATTATGATGTACAACTAACTTTTTTTCTTATAAATTCAATTAAATATTTTACAAAGTATTATAAAAGGATTTTCAAAATATTTATAAGTTATTTTCAAAACCTTAGTTAGTGCATAGTGTATGCCATACTATACAACATCTTATGAGCTATCCTTAGATAAACCTTTTAAGCTAAATAACGCAAATATACATTTTAAGCCGAATACAAAGTGCGGAAGTAATGTACTGATTAAAGTTTAATGAGCCAAAGTTAATATTTTTAAAGAAGATTGTGGGATGTTTCTTTTTAATTTCTATGAACCTTTTGAAGTAGTATGGAACAGTATGGAATAAATTCAAAGTTATAAAATAACAAAAAAGTAAATGCTAAAAATTGTTTATTGACTTTTGAAAGTTTTATTACTATATTGCTGACCTTGCTTGAGCCTATGTATACGGGGATAAAATTAACTCCATTTTTTACCCAGTTGTCTTGAGAATTTGTATTTTCATTAAAAGAGAAAACTTAACCAAGATTCGAATATTTTGGCTCACCTTTTATTTCAACAAGATATTTATGTTATCACATTGCAAATAATTAAATCACTAACAAGCTGTTTCATAAAACAGATTAGCCTAATAAATATTTCAACTAGACTTAAATTGAAATAACTCGGCATATTATTTGTTCAATAGAGCGACTTATCGTAAAAACTAACGAATAAACTTAAAAGCTGTTTTTTATAATAAGAAAAATTTTATTTCTTTTAATAATACTACTAAATGGTATACTTAATGAAAATTAAAAAAATAATTTTTTTAATTCAGTTGTTAATTATAATAGGTAAAACTTTTCTGAATATCTTTCTCTGTGGGTGAGTGAAACTTTAGATTTTTTTGTTTTATCCGTATTGAGTTGAGAGAGATTGACCACTATTATCCTTGTGGCACTTGCATTCCAGACGAAGGCATGTGGTTATCTCGTATGTATCATCCGCATTGCAGTGTCATCACCTCAAGCGGTAAAATAGCGTCTGTTCACTTTATATTATCCTTGATAAAGCCATTAGAAAATGATTGTATTATTACTATAGCAGCTTTTTTCCTCTGTGACGTTACACATTCCCTTTTTTACTTTTTCAATATAATTTCTCTTTTGTAACTGATCAAGGCTATATTGCAATTTACAATAGAATGATTTTAAAAGTCATACTCGTATACGATGCCTTGAAATTCATAATACTGCAATACTGCAAATACTTTTATGTCACAATCTAATGAAAAGGTAAAAGATTATTGATTAGCAGAACTACGCTACGAAGCTTTTAAAAAAATATCAATGAAAAAAATTTAAGTTAATAAAATAAAAGTAATCTTCAATGACATAGATTCAAAAGGATATTTTTACGGACTAGTTCTTGGATTTTTTTTAGTTTACATGTTACGGAAAAAGCGTTGTTCCAATATAAAGATTATGGATGGTATAAATTTTATTTTCTTGACTTTTATAACTCGTAAAAAATTTAAATGAGAGTTTTTAATTACACAACACTAATAATCTAAAGATTGTAGAGCGTTACGAAAAGTTCCAATTTACAACATTTTTCATAATTATTAGATAAGCATAAATCATTCATATATTACTTGTCATTTTATTTTTGAAAATTTATGTTATATATCCAGTTTAATTTAAATTAGGCAAAACGCCAGAAATAATAGTAACTTGATAATCAATTAGGTATGTCTAGGCCGCAAAATTTCCGTTCCAAATTTTATACTAACGAACTATAACAAGCCACAAATTTCTCTTTCAATTATGCTTTGCATCAAGAAGTCATGCAATTTTAAATACCAATTCATCGATTTAATTCATGAAAGTATAATATATTAGAAGAGAATCTTCAATACGTTATCAACTATATCAACTTGTTATAAATTTTTATTGTTTCAGGAGAAAACTTTAGTTTGGAAAAAGTATAAGCAATTGTTAAGTCTTTATAGATAGTTTATCTATAGAGGTAACTAAAAATAGCTTTGTTCACATAATGTCTCGAAAGCTCTTTTACTGGCCAGTCAATAAGTTTCTTCGTCGAGTCCATTTTTGTTGCGACCCTTAACTACAAAACTTCTTATTCTTGTTGACATTTTAATCTATTTTTTTTCTCGTTCAATGTTAACAATAAAACTGTTTCTATAACACGATTATTGTTTCTTGGAAAAACGATGTGAAAATTATACCACATGAAATTATATGAACATAATTTTTTCTTAGTTCTACATTACATACAAGCAGATAAAAATGTTTTTTTTTTTATTTCTAACAAAAGTTTCTAAAAGATATTTCTTTTCAAACGAATACTTTTCTTAATGTTACGTACCTTTGAAAGTTTTTCTTTTATTATGCGAGTACGCTCGTGCCTGTTGTGCGTTTTTATCTGGTGTATTCGTATGTAGGAACACATTATACAAAAACTCACAATATTTATCGGCACTTGGATGTTATGTTTAGTAAATTTCAAATAAATGTGTCAAATGTTTAGTATCAAATCTATATAAAGAAAATTTCTGACGTCTTTTTTATCCCAAAACGAAAATGTTTTGATGATACATTTGTGAAATCTATAACTTTTTCTGTATTCCTCTTCTTTTTTTACCTATAGTTTTCTTGTTTTTCTTCTTTTTTTTTATTGTCTGTAAGCTGTTAAAGGTTGTCAGGAACATGTTAACAAAAATGTTATCACAGCTTTTAATAATGTAAGCTGTTTTTTATTTTCTAATTAAAAATATATTTCAACAGCTTTACACGTGTATTGGCTTGGTTATATTCTAATAAACAATGCACGTTTTCCACAATTTCCCAATCAGAAACCCCGGAGGAAATGATAGTTGTGATTGCTTCATTTTGGATGTCTAATGAGAGCAGCATATTCAATGTGATACGATTGCAGAATATAAAACAATAGGGGAAATATTGTGATATATTTCTGAAAAGAGTAATTGAAAACTAATTTCTGTTTCAAATTTTTTACTTAATTATAACTCTTTATTAAAATTGTTCCTTTCCAAAAACTAAATTAATAGCATTTTTTAATCAATTTATAACAATAATTAAGACATAAAGTACAGCAATGTTTTTTAGCAAGAAAAATAAAATGGATTTATGCCGACTGGCCATAACAGATTATTTTATACTGTTGCAAACAATAATTATGCAAATAAGAGTTACGAAAATTACAAATAAAATGTGGCTCAGTGGCGTGGTTAACTCAATGCAAATCATGAATTTGACGTCCCTTATTGTAATTAAAAAAGGCCTGGAATACTCTGTCACTGTTTCAAACTGATATTCTTAGTATAAAGCCTCCTGAAGTGAAAATCTAATTTTAATCGTATTTTAACGGATTTTTCTTATTTTCGTTAAGTGCAAATTAAATGCCTTAGTTAGCTCAACCGCTTCTTGCCGCCCTTAGATTTGTACCACCAAGGGCTAAGACTCTTTGATCTCCTCATTTGGTGCACTACTGTTGATGTTTAATATGGGTTAAGACACTTTTACCATTTCTTGTTGTGAAGTATAAGCCATTATTAAAGCATTACGAAAAATAAACAAACTGGGACTAAATGAGGCGCTGATTTGTACTGATTCAAAAGCAACAGTAGATGGTCTCTCCAACAGAAGCACTAACAATGAAATAGTCCAGGAATGTCAAAACATTCTCACATACCAAGCAAAAATAAGGACAATAACAGTATCCTGAATTCCATCATATCAGGGAATAAAGGGCAACAAAAAAGCGGATGAGGGCGCCAGGAAAGCGACAAGCGAAAGACAACGCACCGAAACTCTGATATTTTATAGAGACTACAAACGAGCCATCCACAACCTCATCATAGGTTCGTTTGCGGATCTCATACTGAACCGATAACGAATCACTCCAAGTGGGGTTAGGATAATCGCCAAGCCCATACACACTTATGAACTGATTAAGTGTTATTTTTCCGTGAACGAGTTTGAAAATGTTCGGAAGTAAGACGAGGATTAACGAGAACCCACGAAAATAGTTAATAGAATTTAATGTTGAAAGCCAAGGATAGAAAATCTAGCTAAATTTTATCAAACTGCGCATGAATAAGAGAATCGAATTTTTCATCTTAAAAAAACCCCGAGAATCGCTAGAACCAGAGTCCCGTTCCGCTTTCCGTTTCTGTCAATGTTAAATTCAATTAACAATTTTCGTGGGTTCTCGTTAATCCCCGTCCTTCTTCCGAACATTTTCAAACTCGTTCACGGATAAATAACCCTTAATTAGTTCATAAGCGTGTATGGGCTTGGCGATTACCCTAAATTCATTTGGAGCGATTCGTTATTGGTTCAGTATGGGATGCGCAAACGAACCTCATGATACGGTGGAACTCTGAGTGGAAAACACTTAACACCAAACTGCATCAAACCCGAGAGGATGTTTGGGAGAGGAGACCGCGACCTTATAGCAGGTCTGACCAATGTATCCTGGTCAGGCTGAGGATTGGACACGCCGCCTTTTCCCACCAGCACCTATTAGAGAGATCCAATCCAAGACAATGCAGCCGATGTGGCAAAGCACTGACAGTCATCCACGTTCTCAGTGAATGTCCTCACTTATGCAAGAAGGATTCCCCCTTATGAACACTCATGAGTATAAAGCTACACTCAATGATAAAAATCGAGTGGAAGAAATTAAGAACTTTTTTAAAAAACATCAACTTCTTTAATCTACCTCTCTAAATAGACAGTCGCTTAGGACAGCTAATGTTGATGCAATTCAAAATAAATAAACCAAAAAAATATGGATAAAAATTGATCAAAACCATGGATATATCTTTTTTAAAACTATTTATGTTTATAGTTTTTTTGTTTTCAAAATCAATGGTTTACTATAGTGCTATTAAAATCTCAACTTAGCATAAAAATTTAATGAACTAATGTTCTTTAAAAGTACTTTATCTATAGTATATCAAACAAACTTACATTGTTGTGCTTTGTATATCAGAACCAATGACCTACACCACTGTTAAAATCAATAAAACGGATTTAAAGACATAAGAAAAATCCATTTATCACCTAGACTGGTTACTGAACTCTATCTATTGACTATTAAAGCTTTAGATTTAGCTTTCTTTCCATTCTCTATAAATAGTAACATATTTAAATCATAGCTCTGTGTTAAACTCAATTCTGCTAAAAATGATTTACACCACTATTACTTTAATCCTTTCATTTATAATAGAAAAGAAACCAAAATCCAAATAAATTCTTTTATAAATTTTTCTTAAGTTCGAAATAACTAATCAAGAGTAATGCTTATAAGCGGCTTTTCAATTGATTTTATTAATCCTAGATTAAGGATTAAGGACTCATAACCGTTCTTTAGAAATTTTAATTATTTCTTATAGAAATTAACCTGTTAATAAGAAATAGAAAATCAGTCATAACGTGATAAATAAAATAATATTAAAATGCTTTTAGGTAAAATTATTAGATGCAGTGAAAATATTATCTTAGAAAATATTGAGGTGCGTGTCGAATAGTTTTATATTGAACTTTTTTATTACTTTCCAACTCTCTTTTTTGTTCAGTCAAAACTTATATTCTTTCAATTACTCAACTATTAAAGCAAGATATATAGGTAATATCATCATAAGCGATAATACTCGACTGTCTCATTTTTTGAATATGAAAACTTTCTAGACAACTTTAAATAAATTAATATTTTTTTTTACTCACACACTTTTTTATTATAGTAAAAGTGGTGTTAATATTATTTAATAAATGAAAATAATTTATTGCAAAATTGAAGATTTGACAATTTAATTTAAAATTTACTCAAAAATTTCAAATAAATTTATTATGTCGTGATTCTCAATTAAATTCAAATAGATAAAACTTAAAAAGGTTTTTAAAATCTTTCATAATTTGTTGAAATTCGTATTTAATCAAGTTCGAATAAAGCTTTGAGGTATTTACTGATTAAACTCTATCACTATGTAAGCCTATTTAATCTTTGCTTAAGTTTAATGACGAAAATTTCCTCTCCATTTGATATGACCTTCCATAAGCCCTTAATCCAATCTCAATCGATCTTATAATAACTTTGAAACTGTCAATCTTTTATTTTCTTCTTATCAATATTTGTTAGATCGGCAGTGCCTAATTTGGTAATCTTCTCGAAGATTTTGATTGTTAATACGTTGGGAGAAAATTACGTTCTTGGGACAAATGGCTAAATTTTATCTTGCTTTTTTTCTCGGTTTATTAGTTCTGCGTTTGGTTACTTAATATGTGGAAACAATTGTTTTATTAAGTGGATACTTGTATGATTGGAAAATTATTTTTAACTCCTTAAAAACTTCAGTTGCAAAAGGTAAATAACGTCATATTAAATTATAAATATTTTAAATCGTTTTAAATTCTTGAAGATTTCTGACTAGTTTTATATCTGATATATGCCATAGTAAATTTATACTACACACCAATCCTGAATTTAAACTGCAATCAAATCTACCAATATAAAACAAAAGAAAAAAATTGCAGCTTTTGGAAGTTTCTTACGCTTAGGTTTTTATTTGTTAGACTTGCTGTACCCTTGACTTCGTTCACCTGATCTTTAGAACATTGCTTGTAAAAATTTTCTATATACGATGTTTGAGGACCCACCAGAGATATGAAAGTTACAATGAAGCCTAAAACTTTTTTTTATTCCGTAAAAATTATATACTTATGCTACCTTTGCATTTATTGCATGTTGTATGCATTAATTGTATAAAAAGTTATAAAATTATCCTAGATAATTATAGATAATGAATAGCTAGTTAAAATCTTACATTTTGTCAAAATGCGCTATCAACTAAAAATTTATAGTTTTAGCGTGATTACTGTTCAAACCGATTTTTCTATTTTCCCGTGGAAATTAAAAATGTCCCGTAATATAAAGTGTCCTTCATAATGACTCGGATAGTTTATATAGGTATATAGTTAACAACATACCAAATTTTCATCTAAATTCGTCCAGTAGTATTCACGTGATGCAGTAACAGACAAACAAAATTTTAAAAATTATGGATTTGACCTCTGCATCGATAGTAACGGCTATTGGAATTAGATTTTCCGATAAATATCCATTGTACAGAGACGCCTTGGTTACAATTTTATTACATGCATAGATTAAAATTTTAAAAATGTTTTTGTGCTAAAAATAATGTATTAATTGGTTAAATTTATAAATTATGGACCACCTATTGGCGCAGTGGCTAGAGCAGTAGTTCTCTCCCCTTCATGCGTAAAGTGATACGGGTTCGATTCTCGTTGATTCTAGACTTAAGATCATAGACCTAAGATTAAAAATTGACCAACAGAAATTTTCTGTGTTTAGACAGTCGTGATATGACCTAAGCTGTTAAAGCGACTTAAAACACAAAAAAAATAATAATAATAAATAAATTATGGTTAATTAATTGGTTATATGAACTCCATTTCATTTTAATGGTAGAACGAAAACATATTTCAAATATATGTAATGATTGCACATATTCTTATTCGATTCACATTTGTGTTCCTACAAATGTCCAATATTGTACCCGTGATGCTTAGCTCCTGTGCAGTAGCGAAGTTTGTTGGGAGCAAAGGGGGCCATAGCTCCGGGCGAAACAAATGGGTGACGGCAAGAAGCGGTTAATTTTAGATACTAATCCTATCTGCAACACCAGGTGATTGTAATTGGTTAAAAATTATATGAAATCCGAGTTGATATAAAACTAAGCACCCGTAAACAAAGATTTTGTTCAAAACTTACGTTAAGAACTTAGTATATGTTTTGAGCCTCCCAGACAATTTAGGAAGAGGTACATTATTGGCAGTAGAACTTATCACATGAAAACAATAAAGATATTTTTTTTCGATAAAGTAGATTAGATAAATGTGTTTGAAAAATGTTTCAACAGTTCCATAATTATTCTATAATTAATCTATTTTATAGCAATAGAACAAGTGGCCGATTCTAGAATCTAGACGAATGTGATAATCCTAAATAGATTACGTTATCAGAAACTCGAAAAATCAAAATTTTTTTTTATAGGAGTTTAATGTCAAGTATTTCAGCAGAGTTGTCCAGGTTGTTCACACATTTAGCTTATAGTTATGTAAGTATAAGGATTTCCACTTTGCGTCCCGGATTTTTCTAGTAGCAATATTTGTCCCGGATTCAGATTTTTATCCCGGATTGTCCCGAATTTTTGAAAAGGTTCTTATTTCCAATAAGTATTTATTTTAATTTATTAATTTAATTATTATTTTATTCAATGGAGAGTTACAGAAAGAATATCCTCGGATAAAAAAGGTGCAACATATGCGCTGCAAATTTTAATAAAAAATTCGATTCCTTTAAAAAAATACTGATTTTTATTATATCCTTAAATAGTAAGTAATTTAGGTATAATTTTTATTAAAAAAATAATATTTAAGTTATTTAACTTAACTACCCCCCTCCCGCTAAAAGTACCCGTCCCGGATTTGAAATAAAAAATATGGTCACCTTCGTAAATAAGAGATGGCAAATTATTCGTTCGCCCCGGGTGATATAAATTCACGCCACTGCTCCAGGGACAAATGGGACCAGATCGCTTGCCACATGTGACTCAAAGTCGAAAAAAGAATTGAACATCAAAGACGAAAACTTATCCTGATCTTGATAAAAGGATGGAGGATTTCTAGAATTGAGATAAGTGGAAAGTCCTTTTGCAGGACGAAGATGGATCCTACTCTATAGTAATGCTTATCGCGGTACCACGGTGGGCTTCCTTTCAGATTTACTTGTTCAGAGCATGCTCTGACTAAATATGCTGATAACAATTTTTTTTTTCAAAATTTTAATATTCTTAGTAAAATGTAATTGCAAAGAAGAAATGTTTAATTTTTTATTTGCAAAATGTACAATTTGTAATTAAAGTTGAATTAATGAACTCATAATCAACGATTTAACATTTTAAAATACCGAAATAAATTAATGTAAATAAATCCAATGTTATTAACAAATGTTTTTATTATTCTGGTAAAGAACTATTATAAAACAGCAGTGAATATAACTTGTATTTAACCAATATCAATTCGGTACGTTACATAATAAATAACCAAAATATGACAAGTTTATTGAAATAAATTTAATCTGCAGGTGTAACAAATGCTAATGGCATTTAGATATTATTTCAAAGGATACATTTATTTTATGAGCTTACAAATATAATTCACTAGATAGTTATAATATTTGAATAATTATGGTTTAGTAAAAACTATATAATCTAATTTAATTTGAAAAATTATAACGTAAAAATTTCAAGTAGCGACATCTAAGAAAATAAACTATTTTACATAAATATTAACAGCACGTCAGTGGTAGGCTTTGTTCAAAGCTTTCGTAATCACGAGAAATGGAAATGACTTAATTAAAGCACCGTAATACTGATTGAACTTTATTTGAACTTGGAACAAGCGAAACGCTCAAGGCTATATACGAGTATTCAAAGTCAATACCAAGACACAAAGAAAATGATAAACCTAATACATACAGATATAAAAACGGAATTTTATACTTACTAATGGCCTTATTAATTTTTTCTTTCAAACATAAGATGATTTGATCGGATAAGTTTAATTACATCTCAAAAATGATTCAGCATGTTAGGTAATTTTTAATTTCTTAAATCGTCCAGTTTAATTTTTGTATGAATGAAATATATAAAAGTTTTCAAATAATTCCACGTTATTTTTTAATTAATGAATAGTTGGTTCACTATTTGATCATTTGAATCTAAATTTATTTTATATCAAACTTAAAAGATACAAATCAAAGCTAGTATTTGCAAAGGAATTAATTTAATCGTGTTACAGTTTAACGTGTGTTTGTGATTCAAACAGAATTGAAACTTGCAAACATGTCAAAACTTTTGGCATAATATTGTGGAAACTGTAGGCATCACATAAATGAAAACGAAGCATTGTTTATATACTTGCAAATTTTCAATTAAATTCTCCTTAGGCGATAGATTGAATTTTATTTCGATGTTTCTACGCTAATACAAGCAATTCAGGATATAACATCGCTTTTTAAGTACATCAACATATAATATTAAAGTAGCTTTTTTTAGCAAAAGATCTAATAAAGATTTTATTAGATACAAATAAGATCTTAATCACAACCAATTCCCAACTAACATTGTGCTAATGACCATGCAGTTAAAGCACATTAAAATGGAGAAAAAAAAAGATCTTAAGATGAAACCAGTAGTATTTACTCTTTTTTTAAACAACGGCTATACCTTAGATAAGCTGATAACTTATAAGAATAGATTATTAATAAATGGATGAATTTTTTAGTTTGAATTTCAACTCCAAAATATTTCATTGAAATTTCAAAGAAACTGGCAAGCTTTGGCAAGCATATGTTTATGCTTATTTTTACATTCAAATATAGCAAGAAAAAAAGCTATAAATATAATGTAAACTTACTTCTATATTATTGATTCAAGTAAAGTATTGTTCTTGTCAGTAAATCACCTCCATTATCCATTTGAGTGTACGTTCGTGTAAATTACTACTAGAATTAAGGTATAATCTTTCCCGGCTATTGATAAACTGTGCACGCGATTCTTTTACATTTTTAACATATTTTTTCATGAATTTACTTTACCATTATTATTTAGTCTGCACTTGCAGTTTTTAATATATCATATTAAAATTTAAAGTTTTTTTTTTCAAATTTCATTTGGACCAAATTGAATTTTATTTATGTTTTTTCATGAAAATTTTTTTATAAATACTTAGTTTTTTTATGGTTTCGACACAATATCGGAAACCTACAAAAATGTGGCTCTCAACATGCCTTTAGGGGCCATCCATAATTTTATGTCACAAGAATTTCATGATTTTTCACCCACTCCCCCGTCCTTGTCACAGCTGGTCACACTTGTGAGACCCACTCTTCTTAGTGTAACGTCACATATTTTACAATTTTACATCTACAAATAATTATTGAGTTAAAACATCAGTTTGAAATTTTGTTTTATTTCAATTTAAATGATTTTTTATAAAATTTACATCAAATCAAATATTTCAAGTAATAAACAAAAATTGACTAATTATATTAATTAATTATCAAACTTAATCATCTTGAAAGTCAATTATCAAATGATAAAAAATCGTTTTTCGTTAATAGTTCAAAGTTCATGTTTTACTTAACACTTAGATTAAAATAGATTTTGAAATGGGACGTCATGAATTTGGGACCCCTCCCACCCCCTTGTCACACAATGTCACACTTCGTCGACCCCTTCTCTCTCCCTTAACGTGTGGCATAATTCATGGATGGTCCCTTATATTAATATGAACTTAACGTTTAACGTTTAGATAAAACAGTAAAATCAGTTTGCTCGTAGTTTTTTTTTTCATTTTCATTCAATTATTTTCTTTCGTTCTTAAGGTTTTCTAGTTATATTATTCTTTCAAGTAACCATAATAATATTTCCTTGAGTTAATAAATATTTACTTATAACATTTCAATCATCAATCGTTACGTTTGGGAGAAAATAATTTAAAGTTGGTTCATATTATTTAAATTTTAATAACTTCGATTAAATGATATACGATTATTTGAAGTTATTTGAAACTTCCTCTTATTTAATTACGTTTCCTTTTTTAATTAAAAGTACAGAAACAATGTTCGTGGAAATGCATAATAATATAAAACACCAATTTCCGACTTTGAAATGTTCCATTTTATCTAATAATAAATAAAATTATTTTTTCCATTAATTTCAGTATGTGGAGATATACATGGACAATTTTATGACCTGATGAAATTATTTGAGGTGGGTGGACCACCGTCTTCTACAAAGTACCTTTTCCTCGGTGATTATGTCGATAGAGGATATTTTAGTATAGAGGTAAGCAAATCATTTCATTTCAATCTACTGTCGTTTTACTTCCAAAAATGACTGTACTTATTTTTATTCAAATAAGCAAAGTTTCATTTTGCATGGCTATCCTTGAAATTTCAATAATTTAATTCGTTAATTAAAATGTAGAAGCCAGTGGCAATTAGGCGTTTGTAATAACCTCATCAACTTTTCATTGTAACGTTGTTTGCCGCTTTGAAGGCGTTCTTAGTTTCATTTAATGAGGCGCAAGAAAATTTAATTTAAAGAGAATTTGTTTTTAAGAAGAAATAGAAAATATTTCAAAACTATAATAAGTAAATACAGCTTTACGTACAACTACATTTTTTCAAATTCAACCTTTTCAATAAAACATTTATATCGCTTGGTTTTATTTAATTTAAAAATATCTTAAAAAATTATTTTGTTGCTAAAACTAAATTACATAAATATTTATAATCGAAGATATAATAAGCTTAAACGACTTGGGAAAATTTTAAAATGTTAACAAAATATGAATTTATTTTACATCCTACTTTTACGATTCTTTACATTTGATATTAGGAACTTTAATCTATGATAGGCGGAAAATCTTAATAACAGTCTTAAAGTAGGTTTTGATAATTTTATAACATATGTTTGAAGGTCACTAGTTTATACGTAATAGAGGTTTCTTTAAAATTGCTTTGATTATGCTAAAGTTAGAACTTAATAGGGTTTCAAGTTATAAAATTAGCAAGTTTGGTTTGAACATTTAATCTTCTTAGATACTGTGTATAGTAATATTAAAAACATACCTTCTTATTCAAAACCCACAAATACTAACAACTATAATTTGTATCTCAGAAATAAGATACGCTTATTTGGTTAATTAACTTTTATTAACATAAAGTTCAATAGATAGGTAGGTACGCTGAAGCTTATTTTTATCTATAGATAGATATGTAAAATACAAATTGTAATATTTTACAGAAAAATTTTGTTAATTTTTTTTTTGTATAATCACCTTAGTTATAATAACAGAAATTTTAGAAATAAATTCCACACACATTTTTATTTTTTATCCAAAAAAATTTAATTTTATATAAATTTTTACAAATTTGTTTTTATTTAAATTTATTTTTAATTTTCATTCTTTTCTGATTCACGTTTCGAAAGAATTTAATATCATTTAAACCTTATGTTAACTGTGGGTGTCACTGATACCTATCAAGTGTTAAGTATTTTCATTTTAGATTACAAAAACATCAATTCAACCCATATTTTTGGAAATAACTTGACATTTTTAAAGAAATCAGCTCTGTATTGTTAGATTAAATTTTGTTCATTAAATGAATATTCCTGGAAAGACATCTTTTCATGGAGTTTCTGTAACTTCAACAAAAACTTTCCTTTTTACGAACACATTCTTTTCAAACTGTGTTGGAAACGAATCAAGCGAGCGTATACGATATTAACAATCACTCGACTCAGACTGGGTTTGATTTAAGTTTTTTTTTTCAATGATTTGATTAAAAATTTCAAGTTGCAATATAATCAAATCAATTCAAAATGTTCCAATCGCTACAAGTAAATTATATAGGTGTACATCCCTTTTGATTAATAGATTCTTAAGAAAAAAATCTTTATATAAACTATGTTCTTAATAATATTAAACAAAGTCAAAAGACTTGTTATTTGAACGTACTCATCTCAAATACTAAAAGCGACCTTAAAAACATCAATTTTGTCATTTTTACTTTGTCTGACCAAAGACTTCGTCATCCAGTCCGCGAGATCTTTATAAAGAATAATAGATAAATGAAAGATTAAATTTAGTGAGTATTCAACATTTAAAAAAGACAGTTTTACAGTTTAATTTTCGATATAGTTTGTCTTGTCTAAATAAACACACATTAGTAATGTTATTTTTATTTACAATCAGAACCTACCAACTTTAAAACATAGAAAGTCGTAACGCAGCTACTTCAGGTAACAAGTTGTAGTATAAGTGATAACAATATACCAATTAACTACTACGACCCTTAGACGAAACGTAAATCTTATTTTACCCCCTAATATACCTATAAATATTGGTCACCCTTATTTTAATGGCTTATTACAGTCAGGAGGCCTAAACACCGATTTCTTAAGAACACTTTTGAATTTATTGATATAAAATTTTGTACATATATAATGGCAATTTTAAATTGTATTAGATATTACATTTTTGAATTTGTGAAAATAGAAAATATAATTTTGAAAGCTGCTATAGCTGATCTCCAAAAGGTCCTATCAAAAAAGACATCTTTCAGTGACCATGATATCTCTGTGCTGGAACATTTAAAATAAAAAAAAAAAAAAAACAAACGTATTTTGCCATTTTTAATCTTGTTAATAATCGAAGGAATAAGCAAAATAAAAAGTTTTGACAAAATGACGGCTTCTCATAAAAAATCTATTTTTGATCAAAATTTTGACCTTAAATTGTTGACAAAAAGAAACATTTTAATCGATGAGAAAAAACCTTCGATTAATTGCTACAAAAAATACTTAGGAAACTTATCTTTAAATTTGAGACTGATCGGTTCAGCCGTTTCTGAGAAATCTTGATACCTACTTTAAAAACACAATTTTGAGAAAAACGCGGTTAACGTTTTAAAACAGTTTTCATAGAGTGAACACTGAATTTACAAATTTGCATGTAACTTTGAAAATAATCACCGGATAGGCTTGCAATTTTCTGAGTTTATACTTAAATATGTACACATTATAAAAATGATAAATCTTTGTTTATTGTTTTAAGTCTAACTGTAAATGATCATTTAAACTATTATATAGGGTAGACTTCTTTATAAGATCCAAAAATGTTTTATTTCGTTACTTTTGGGCTGACCACTTCCAGCTGAGCTTTTATAATTTTAATTACTACATCAGTAGATTCATTCAGAATAATAATTCACAATTACAAAATCTTTATTTAATGATGGTGACAAATGAAAGTTTTGTCTACTTTTTATTGTTAACAGCTTTGCTTTTTGTTGTTTACTCATACCTTCAAGGAATGGGAAAAATGGGTTTTATACAAAAATAAAGATTTCATATTTGGTGGGACCTGAATAGTGACGATATTTTTCGTTTAATAAAGACCAAAAAATATCGCAAGCGAATATCTAGATTAATTTCAAACATTTAATTTGTAAGTATTTCACGAAAGTTTCCCGGTGTAAGTAGTAAAAAACTAAAATCTAGTATTTTTGATGGCCCACAGATAAGACTTTTAATAAAATACAACGATTTTATACATTCAATGAATAATTTAGAAGCAGTAGCTTGGAGATCTTTTGTTGCTGTTGTTAAAAACTTCTTAAGAAATCAGAAGACCGAAAATTACAAAGAGATAGTTCAAAACCTCTTAATTAGCTTTGAATATCTTGGATGTAATATGAGCATAAAAGTACACTATCTAGACAATCATTTGGACAAGTTTCCTGAAAATCTTGGAGCGTATAGTGAAGAACAAGGAGAACGTTTTCATCAAGATTTAAAGGTGATGAAAGATAGATACCAAGGTCGCTGGGATGAACATATGATGGCAGATTACTATTGGAGTGTTACAAGGAATTGTCCTGAAAAAATCCATCGGAGAAAATCTAAAAGGAAAAGCTTCTAACCTGTAAAAAAATATGTAATTAAATGTTTTGAATTAAATGATCTAATTTATTTACCCTTGCGAAATCTCGAAAACTACACGTAGCATTAAAAAATTAATTATCCAGTTTTTATCAGGGTACCGAATGTACTTGAAATCAGTTTTACTTTTAGTGGCACCAAAATCATTGTAGACCTGTGTAACAGTTACTAAACTAGACCGTGATTACTATTAAGGATAGTATAGCATACCCCATTAGGAATGGATTCTTCTACTTAAGTAAATGGACATTTTAAGAAATTAATTGAGTAGGGAATTAAGTTCTTAAAGTAAGTTAATGTTGTAGTAGATTTTGAAACACTTCATGTTTTTTTATTATTAAAACTCTTTAAGCGTTTTATTTTAACACATAGTGTTTTAAGGTGTGCGCACACGTTTTTTCTACAAAAAGAAACACCAAAAAGTGCTTAAAAATTGACTACAATATTTAATTAATTTATGTGCTTAGAAATAAAATACTTAAGTTTTAAGTGTAGGCAGGTACCTAATATTGTCGACGGTAGTTCTACTAAAACCGCCTACTGTAAAGTTAATTTAGTGAAATTTGAAAAAAAAATAAAACGTTTTTTATGTTTCATATTGTCGACAAAATTAAAAAAATTCGTTCAATTCATAATAATCACCGAAATCCCGTAAGCCCTCCCATTCATTGAAATAGCTCTATTAAAAAAGTAATTTAACCTTCATGTTCCTTCTGTTGAAGAAAATTGAGAAACGCGCAGACCTTAGAAATAACGTTCATTTTCAGTTAATTTTGCTTGTAATTTATGTAGTTGAGAGCTTTAGGTGAGACGCACTTGAACAAATTCATAAATTAAACTGATTACAAAGCAAGTAAATAGCGCGTCTGGTATGTTGAAAGAGAGGGTGTTACAAACGGGGATGCTGATGCATTGTCTCCCGTTGACTTGTTCTAATTAACTAACGAGCGTTTCTGCATTTAAGCGCGTTCGACGATGATTATACTAAGAGACGGAATGCTCGAGAGATTGATATGCACATTATTGCAACAAATATATCACAATCACTACATATTATGAGCTGATTCATTATAATTTACCACACTGATCCTTAATTGATAAATGTTCCAACAGAAACATTTATTGAGTACGGGTTTATTCCATAAACTGAACAAACGCAAACAAAACGCTTTTATATATCATATCGTTAAAACGGAAATTTATTGCGGTACTGTTGGGGTAATTTTATTTTTTAACCTTTTCAAAGTTTTGCATCAAATTCATGATTTTTCGAGGCGAAAGTTATGTACGTATGTGCCTATTGTTATCGCAATTTCGTTTCGTTCGCGGAATGAATGAGAAGTTTTATTATTTATAACAATAGATTTATCTGTAGCAGCCATTTTCATTGTTTTATTTTATCGTTTTGGAAAATCAAGTCTTAATTTCTAACATGTTCATATCAAACTATTGACCTGTTATTCTGTAAATGTATGATTTGTCTTTAGTATATCTATTGTATATGCGAGTACGTTTAAGGATAACCGGGTAACGATTGTTGTAAATTAAATAATATGGATCTATAAATTTTAAATAATTTGTTTAGAAGTTTGAAGAGTTGATTTATTTAATGGTCATTTTGAATTTTCTTGCATAAATAAAATAACTTCCTCATTAGAATAAAAACTCACAAATGGCTATAATAATAATCATACAACCTTATTTTATACACTGGATTATAATTTTTTTTTATTTTTGAAAAGATTCAATTTTCCAAAGCTATTTAGTTTTAATGTATATTTAAATGCTTGAACGTTAAGATTTTTTTAAAGGGGATTATAAGGTTTGAATATCGCATAAAGTTGATGGGACAGGATCTCCCACAGTATTAAACAACAAAAAAAAAACAGTTAAATTAAATATGGAAAAAATAAATTACCTATTGTGATTCGAGAGACAGGAATGTTTTATTGTCCAGTTCCCTGCTTTAACCTAACACTACTAATCGGGGAACTTAAGCGGAGGTTATCTCGTGATTTTTCCTCAATCGTCAAAATACATGAGTTGCTGAGATCAATAGTTTCAACTTTTAAAAACCTTGGACCTCATAGTTTATTTAAAATTTTGTGTTTAAAAATTTTTTATAAGATAATAGTTAACTGCTTATGATTAATAGCAAATTAATTAATAATGATCACTAGCGTAACCCTTGTCAACGTTAGGAAGAATATTACATTTACGGGGAGTCCATGTGAAAGATTCTTGGTTTAGATTAGAGGTTCTTAAAGTTGTGTAGTTTGCGGACCCTTTATTCTAACTGTGAGCATTTTATATATCACACTTTCCAGCTTAATTTTGAAGATAAAATACAAATATTTTTTTGAAGAATTGTTTCTCGAATCACAGACGAAAAACCCCTAGGTTATTTAATGACATTAAAATTAATATCAATTTTTATTACAAAATGAAATGAAAAACAAAATTAAAGAAAAAGAGAACGAACTCAATCCTTGACTAACATTCCGTTTAGGTCTCTTGACGACATTTAGTGTTCCCAATGCCTCTGCGATAGTTAGCCAAAAATTATAAAATTTACCAATTCCCGAAATATTTCTATAAGTATTTAAAAATTTATTTTTACCTGGTTTTTTTTTCTCCGTAGTGGTCACAAACAGAACAATATCAAAATGCACTGTTAAATAATATTGTCTTTCGGCTTTGGTTGCAGTTACGGAGAGTTTTAGTCAAAATAAGATCGAAGCGCCTGAAAAATACTAATTTTCCAGTTACGGTTTCGGTCAAAAGTTTAGCTTGGCTGTGTCACTCATTTTTCTCGTATAAACACTACGAAATGCTCGATTTCGTACACTGCATACTACATTGCATAAAGTGTTTCAGTATATGGAAAACGTATGTTAGCACTATGGTAAAATGAGTTTTTTGTTAAATAGAAGTTAGCTAAATAGAGTGTATATCATATTTTTTTAGGAAAATAAAATTTTTCATTTATTTCGCTATTGAAAGTGAATATTACAAATATCCTGTAAGGTCACTTAGTGGGGTGGTGGACTAGATAGCTGCCATATACGCCAGTGGTCCTGGGTTCGAATCCCAAAGAAATCCTAAGATATTTTTTCTGGGTTTTCGGATTCGACGGTCGCTAATGACCATAGTAGTTGATGCGACCTTAAATAAACCAAAAAAAAAAAAATAAAGTGTGATTTTTATTAAAAGAATGTTTGATTTCCAAAGAATAAAAGACCTCTAGATGTGGAACTCAATCCAGTTTTTAGACAAATCCCCCGTTACAATATAGCATAGATAGTAATATATTTTTAATTTTATTTCAAATCAATTCATTTCACTTTTTTGCTAGTTTATTTGGAGTAATCTTATTTAAGAGAGTCAATTGTTTACAATTATGTAGGAAAACTTTTTTGTTCATTTAAAGTTGTAAGATTGTGAAACTTTTGTTGTATAAGGCGACAAATACAAGAAATCCAAGTATACAAATATAGCACTGTAGAGCATCTAAATTTTAATTATGACATTTGCTTAATGCTTTTGTAATTGTTACGTTTTTGTAATAACAATCAGTACTTCATTTATTTATTTTTTTGTTTTCTATAGTTTTATTCTATTTTATTATTAGGTACGTGCTAATGTTTTAAACGTGTGATTGTATCCTTGTAACCTTATAAATGGATTGAACGGTTTAAACTCGTATTATTTCTTATTTTTAATATAATTAGCGGCATCTTTAAACGATGAGTATCATTCGATACTCGTACCATGAAACAAATGTAAATCCAAATGTTTGCTTAATAAATTTTCCGATTTTTCAAACCTATGTATGCCCAAATGAAAACTTTTCACTAACTTTAATGTTTGACCTTATTGTTTTTATGCAAATGAAACGTTGGTTTTAACTTTAACGTACGTATTATCAATCAATCAACGTTTTAATATATAATATAAAAAGCTTTTCCATTTCTTTTTATTTTTTTTTCTGTTTTTTGTAATGCTAATCTTTTTAAGTAGCTTTTTCTCTTAGCTCTTTAATATTATGAATACGTAATATGGTCTTACTTCGTTTTTTGCCAAAAGAAAAATGGGAATATCTTGTTGAAAATTCTTGTACTTATTAATACAACTACTAATTTTTCCTAAAGCCGTTTTATGAGAACTGCTGGTACATGTTGGACGTATAAAGTTTCTTTTAGCGTTATGCCGACTTGTATTAACTCTTTTTGCTCAGTGCTTTTATAACCAATTTAATGATATTAATTCTTTTTTCAGTGTGTACTGTACCTGTGGGCGTTAAAATTGTGTTTTCCTACAACGTTGTTTCTACTTCGAGGTAACCACGAGTGCCGACATCTTACAGAATACTTCACTTTCAAACAAGAATGTAAGTGGATTTCGTTCATTGAACTTTTACTTGACACCACTTACAGAACACTCTACGACATCAACCCGTTTCTCAATGCTTTTCATCCCATTCTTTACTTGCATATTACAGTTTGAAGCTTTTAGCAGGTTTCATTTCTCATTTGTGTTTTCTCTAATCGTATTTGAAGTTGCATTGCTTCCAACATTGAAAAAAATCTTCAATTTGAATCAAGAAATGCTCGATTAAGACTAACATTTCTTTGGAAATGTCAAAAATAATAATTTGTACCAGTTACAGCTTAGTTTCTTATTATTTCCGATTGGTTTTTAATTTATAAAATAATTAAACTCCCTAAAGTCTCTATCTTTTTCTCTTTTAAATTCTTGATTAAAAATTTAGATTTTAATTTGATCAAAAAATTAGTCAATCTTAAATCTGAACTTTTTATGAAATCAATTTTTCTTGATGAAGTTTACTTCATGATACAAGGGTTGGTATTGAAATAACGGACATTGCTGCAACGAGATTATTTCCGTTAAAAATCTTCACTGTTCAGCCATTCGTTGATAACGTAATTTATATAAGTCAAGCACTTCTTTCTAATAATATAGGCAATTACTTAATTGAAAATTCAGATGGACGTAGTTTTAGCTTGGAATGAAATTAATTTATCAATCGAATCAAATTAGAAGTTCTCTTAGAGAATGTTAATTTGAAATTTTCTCATTTTCAAACGAACAGCGGATCGACAAAATCAAGTCGTTTAATTTCACGAATCGTTTACGTTGCTCATTCGTAGGTTCATGCTATGATGCATTTTGTAAGTTTAATATATTTTTTAAATAATTATAAACTATTTTTATATTTCTACGTACTAATTAGATTTTTCTCAGACAACATTCTTTAAAGTAATGCGCTTGGAGAACGAAACAGAACCTGCTATTTTTTAACATTATGCGTAAAAGCTTTTAAAACATAAATTATTTTCTATGAAAAACTTCTTCCCTTTGGTCTGGTTGAGTTTTTTTTATTTTTTTATGAAACTTTATTTAACCCCTCTTTAGCATTTTTTTATTTTTATTTCCACAGAATCAACAAAATTTCACCTAAATTTTTGTGAAGAATGAAATTTATTTCCTACTGAAAAAGTCATAGAAACACAATGATGATTGGACGCGTTTCTGTTAAATTCCCCGAAGCACGCAGAACAATAAACATAAATATTAGATTAGTGGAAAATACACGTAAAAGTATTATCCTATTTTATTGCAGCTTTAATACGATGCATTAACTATTAGGTTCAAAAGGCAAGTATCACGTTTGCCTATTGCATCTTGTTGTTATCGTTTTTAACAGCCTCTTTGCGTTACGACCGGTTATCACCCTTTTAATTAAACTAAAAAAAGGCAAATGTGGTGGAGGTCGTAAAACGGGCGTAAAGGTATAGACAATTCCTTTTTTTTCCATATTATAAATTAAAGGAAACAAATTGTTATCTTTATTACAGGTTTTACTTCCCGTGGGCTTTTATGCTATTTGAAAGAATGATAATAAAATTCTTATAATTAAATTTCGAAGAATTTTTTTTTTGTTTTGTTTTTGTTTGCATTGATATTAAAATGTGAGTACCGATCGATGCTTGTTTTGTAAATTTTACTTTTTTAAAACTCTAGTTTTATATCTCAAAATATGAGCATCTGGAACTTACATAGAATGAATGTAATTCCCGAGTGACTTCTCTCTATCTCCCGAGAACACATATTGAATTTCATTGTAATGTTACTTCAACTTTCCCTATTCTATTTCTATTCCATTGAGTACAACTCATAAGTGTGTTGTAAGAGACAATATGCGTTACTTCATTTTCTTCAAATTCGTTTCAATTTAAAATCTATCTATGCCTTTTTTGGAAGTCTCGCCATTCGTCGCTGAGTTTTACAGCATCAGTCTGTGATGTTATTTATGATTTTTGTAATTCACGACTTACCGTTAGGTACGCTCCGTCTATTCTTGTTATTAACGCAGAGGACATAATAACAAGTTGTACACGTTTAGTAAATTCAGCGAAGATAGGTATACATAATTAGTTTGGTCTTTTTATTGTTCAAAAAGCAACTGCCCAATGTAGACTTCGATGTTTTCAGGCAGTGGTTTGTTTTTGGCAAAGGTTTTAATTTTATTAAACTTGGTTCGAAGTTCTCTAAACATTACTGCTTTGAATGGTAAATTTGATTTCAAAGAGGTTGAAGACCGCTCAGAGACTGTGCAAACCTTTATTGGATTTGTAGATTTTTTTTGTGGAAACACTTCGGTGAAGTATAGCTGATGTTTGAATGTATTCTGAATACTCTGTTTTACTTCTTATGACCTGGTTTGGTGTTTCCTATACAGCGGATGATCGGTTAACGAAAAATCCGTTCCAAGACTTTGTTCGTTAACCGATCATCGATTTAGTAAAAAAATTTTGTGAAATTAAATATCAAATATTATCCGAATAAGTGTTCGTTATTCGAATATGTCTTCGTTGTCCGAACACAAAAATCTTTCTTGAAAGTGTTCGTTATCCGATTTGCTGGCAATCCGAACTGTTCGTTAACCGATCACCCACTGTATGTTGACCCACTGAGTGAGACTGTAACTAGGATACTAGGATAGTTCCAGAAATAGCCACATTAGCTGGAAAGATGGAGGCATTTTTTCCAGGTGCATTTATAGAAGCTTTCATCGGGTGCACAAAACCCTAATTGCAGTACTCTCACTGAGTGTCAGAATACTATTTATGCGAAATTTTCTTGTGACTCTACTAGTAATTCAGTGTGTAGTTAAGCAATATTTTAGGGTTTTTTCTTTTAAGCAAAGAATGGTGTACTCTTGCTTTATTTGTCTTTTCGAGATTTTAGTGATTCAATGGCTCGTTGAAAATGCCGACAAAGAGTCAAGCTCCATTTATTTTTATTTGCTTCTACAATTAAGAAGTTTACTTAATAATTATTCTGAAATTGCATTTTTTCATAAGTTTTTTCCTTGATTAAAAGAAAATTTTCGTTTCATTTGAATTTCATAGAAAAAACCTTAAGGAAAAAAGTTTCATCTAATTGTTTTTGATAAACAGGTACTTACATTTTTTTCTTCTTTATCAGTATTAAGTAGTTATTTTTGATTGCTTTTTTATAGATTTAATAATTTCTTCATTGGTTATTTTTTGTTACCAGATAATTGCAGTGGACAATGCTTGCACATATCGTATATGATACGTTTTCTTGGGAAAACGTAATCATATTTTATGGAACTATTAAAGGATTTGTTTTTGAATTGTATTACATACGTAATGAAATGGTGAAGATTTCGAGTGATTATTTTTGTATACCGTTGAAAGATTCAAAAGCTTAAAATAGATTGCATTTATTTTTATCATTAATTAACTCATATTAAAAAGAAATGAATCTTGTATATTTTTTTATCAAATTAGTTTTTTATTGAAAATTTTTGCTCATTTGTAATGTTGATCGAGTTAATGGTATTAACTTTTGTGGTGTCTATGGTAAACTATCATTTGATCTATCATTGTGGCAGTTTTCTGAAATATCTCCTTTAAATCTTTTCTCAGAAGATCTCATAAAAATGTCTCAGATGCACATTGCTTTGACTTGCTCCATTAATGATATGATTTCATTATTTTAGTCGTATTTTTGATGATGATTGATGATGATTTGATGATTTTTGATGTTTATTTAAAATTAAGCCATAAATTTTAATTTTGAGTTAAAATTGAAATTTAAAACCGCTTCTTTGATATTTAAACAAGAAAACTTTAAAATTGATACAAAAATCAAAATATTTCTAAGATATACATACATATCTTAAATTATTCAAGCTTGAAAACTCTATAAAACTTAAAGCACAAATGTTATCGATGAAAATATTCAACACATTGTTTATGAGTTGAAAATATAACTGAGAACTTGAATATATTATAAAACTTTGAACTAATTTTGTTTTTTTTGAAAATAGAAACTTTTGTGTTGGCTATATACTCTTTAAAAGTTTTTAAGAGTATCCTATTGATGTAAAAAGGAATCAGTAAGTTTTTTTATTTGTTGTTTTGAAGGTACTTCAACTTCTCAGGTTATTACCAACTTTTTATATTTTAAAAACTATTTATTTGAGCAGTTATGTTGAATAGTGGGTATTTTTAACTTTCTTTTACTATACATATAATAAAGGAAGTATTGTAATTGGGTCGAATTTTCGAATTCGAGCTTTCACTCGAAATACATGTTTTGAGATCCTTGAGTCCAAAAAATTGGTTTTCCTAACATATCTATGTGTGTGTGTGTGTGTGTGTTTCCGTATTATACCAAACTTGGAATTTGGCCTCCATATTATACCTAGTTGTGCCACGAAGCTTTTGGTTTAAATCGGTTGAAGCTCCACTTTATTCCAGGAGTTTTTGAGCTTTTTAATTTTTTTCGAAAACGGCTCCAATGATTTTCTTTAAACTTTCTATAGTTCTTAGACTCATTAATGGCTATAACTTTTATTTGAAACTTTCCTGGGAAAATTCGAATAAGGACGGTTCTGGGGTGAAGAATGGGAATTCGTATATACATATAGGTTGTATAATAATTGTTTGCATATAGTTCAGTTTATAATTTAAATGTGTAGTTATAAAGTGCTTATATTTCTTGTAACCAACAACGAGTTTTATAAATGAAAATAAAAGAAAGTACTGTGACGCATCGCAGCAGATATTTTATTTTATTGCCAACATATTCTATAAAGTGTCCTTATAACCCACTATTTAAGACAATTACTAAATATTGAAAGGAGTTAGAGACAATATGGATATAAAGAGCTTTTATTAATTTAACTAATAATGCTCTAGTCGTGGTATTATACTTAAAATAGATATTAATTGCAATGAGTTATTTGTTATGTATGTTTAAATTAGTAAATTATTTAAACAATATTTGCTTTCAACTTCCACTTTACCCGAAGCTGAATATTGAACGTCAAAAGTAAATAGCATCTACGTATAATATTATGTATTTACGTAAGCTCCCTTAGTCATTTTCATTATCTAAATCCAAATAAATACATTAACCAAACAAACATTTATCAAATTGTTTTAAGTACGACTTAATATGTATGTTTGAGTTGTATAAATTCTTTTCTAACTCGGCTAACAATTTTCAGAATTCATCAATGAAATGTCTTTAAACTTTTTAGTTGTGTAATTTGTTGGCATCATTTAATCGCTTTCATTGATAAATTTAGCCCATCGCTTTGAGTGATTGTATTATTGATTGGCCATTTGACAAATGAAACAGAAATTAATTAACGTCATTTTTTTCAGGCAAAATAAAATACTCAGAACGTGTGTATGATGCGTGCATGGATGCGTTCGACTGTCTGCCATTGGCTGCCCTAATGAACCAACAGTTCCTGTGTGTCCACGGAGGGCTTTCACCCGAAATTCACAATTTAGATGATATCAGAAAGGTATGTGTTTAATATTCATATTTGCTTCCATTTTGAATTTAAAATCGAGTTTTTTATTAGAAAACTTTTGAAAAGGGGACATTTTTTATTCACTGAGGACTAAATTAAAAGCATATTGTAATTCGTTGGATCTTTGAAGTTTTTTTTCAAGCGTTTCTAATTTGTTTTCATGAGATGAAATTTACAATATATAAAAATGAAGATAAATTATACAGAATTCAAGAGTTAAATTTATTTTAAATTTCATATCTTTTGCATGCTGCACCATAGGTTGATATGAAATTGTTTTCTTAATTTATGATATTTGACTTGTTGGACCTTTGTTTTAATTTGAGTAAGTTTCAAAACAGCTTCTTCTGGGTCATATAATATTAGATGTTTAAATACTTGATCAGGTCAAGTTGACTTCGTTAGAGCAAAGTATAAAAATTGTAAATGTAAAACTTGGAAAAAATAAGAAGACAAAGTTTTCATTACTTAAGTGATTATAATATACAACAAATTCTTAGTGTAATGAGTTTTATCGAGAAATAATTACCACTAGAAATCAATATTAAGCAAAGCACGATTTTCTTATAATCTGTTGAATGTTATTAATCTCTTGTGCTTTAAGTTTCTCATTTGTATCTTCATTTGTATTTTTAAGAATTCAATAAGATGTAACTAAAAGCACAAGGGAATGCGTTACATGATATGCGATATATAGGTATTTGGTAGGAAACCGTGAAGTTCTTTAATGACTCTTGTACAAAATTTCATGAAATTCACATAAATTGTTTCCTTCACTGAGACTTCGATATAAAATTGGTAGCAGTCATTTGACAAATCGTTTTTTCAAAAACTAAATGAGATCGTTGTCAATTTAAGGCATCTTCTTCTTAGTTCTTTATCACTTTAAAAAAAGCTAAATCGTTTGAATTTTATCTATAAAAATCAAACAGACAATTTTATATATTATGAGTTACTTTTTACAATACACTAGTTTTAAGGATAAAGTATCCCTTTTTCAAACTAAACTTTTAATTATAAATAAATGTCAAGTTTCTGTTATGAATTTTTCCTATTTTAAAAGACAAATGACGCTTTTGTAATGCTTGTTTTGACTTCTTTTTTAATTAAAGTTGGAAGGAGCTTTCAGAGATCTTCCAGAGATAAATGGTGTACACTGTTTATTTATTAGTTTTATTAAGATTTCTTTTATTCTATGTTTTGAAATATGGAAAGCTTTAAATTTTCCACTTTTACTAGTTTCTTTTCATATTGTATATTTACAGCTTAGAAAACTAGTTAAAATTTCTGTTCTTGTAAATTGGGATTCAAAAATAGAACGTTCAAATAATTTATCAAATACCCATAAATCAAATATTCTTTAAAATTAAGATATCAAACTTGAATAAAAAATCAATATAAAAGTTTCAAATTTAATTTACATAGATTTAGTTTTATAATATTATAAACGTAAAGATTTATTGGTAAAATCAAGTTGTCAAGTTTTATTTTTTAAGTTTGAGCGTAGATAAAACTAAGTTTAAATAATGAAGAGGATCAACGGTAACATTATTAAATTCACAACTTGTTTTCATGAAATAAAAAGAAAAACTTTTTTACTGGTACAACAATGTTCTTAACTCTTCATATTATGTTTCGTTTGGCTTATAAAACTACTTTAGTTTTTTTTTTTATCGACGAGAAGATAATATTTTTAAGATTTTAGAACTTCAATATTGAAAATGTGCTTCAATGGTATTTTATGTAGTTACTTACGTGAATTTTTCAATCATTTTCAAATTACTTTCGGTTGAATGGTTAAAGAAATTGAATACTGTTTAGGTACGAAAATGTATGAAATTTAAAATTTTAATTTGGTTTAAATAAAATTAATCTACTCGTAGGAGTTGTTAAAAGTTTTTTTTAATATAAATTAAAATCATTTTTTTTATAAGTAAAAAAATAACATTAACAAGAACTGTTTTGTGTGTTATTTTAACGCTAAAATAATTGAATTCATTCATTATTTTGTTCAATTTTAGGCTAACATAATAATTACTTTATTTTTTTCTCGTTCACATTTTTTACAGTCGAATAAATTTAAATTTAAAAATATCTATGAAAGAAAATATTTTCATAAAGCTTTGTCATAATTTTTTTTTCAAAAAGTGCAATTTATTTTTTAATTGATAAAAGCTGGAATTTTTAAGAGAATATTTTTAAAATTTTACTTGTGTTCAGCAAATAATCATTTAGCCAATAAGTTGGATAGTATGTATTAGAAAAATTAACTCGTACAAATAGAAAAGCAAAAGTTTAAATAGTAGTTAAGCAGTGTTGAGTAAATGGTACTTTCTTATCTTTTCTCGTTGATTCCTGTCTATATTAAGGGAGCTGTCAAAAATGACTTAGGTTGGCGCTAGTTAACACGTACAAATCAAAGAGTTATTCATTACTTCAAACATTTTTCACTTTAATTATCTCTTATCGCATCTGGAAAGATGTTTCATGCAAACAAGTGTCATTTGTTAATTGTAACTTGAATAATATTTTAATAATAGAAATCTTCATTTTGATTTCGGTACTTTATCTAAATAAATAATGAGCTTTTTATTAAGTTGAAGGTTATCTTTTGCAAACTTTCTAATCGCATATTCGACGATCCGAATTTAAATGTGTAACTTATAAAATATTAAAAACAAGACGAGACCAATGAAATGTCTCGTTAAAACTGAAACGAGAATAATCATGGTTAGTCGTTTAATATTTAATATTCAAATGAATTAGACAGCCTCAAAAGTAAGCAAGAATAAGAGAATTTCCGAGATCGCATTGTTTTTTATTTATACTTCATGCAAATTAAAATTATTTCGATGGAATTCTAAAAAAGTTTACGAACGGTCCTTATTACAGCTTAACGTTTTATATTTCCCAATGAACTAATAATGTCACAATTTAAAAAATTGCGGGTCTTCCTCTCAGACGTGTCATTTATTCACGTTTATTTCAACTACAAGGTTAATCGTTTCGAATAAAATTCAAACGCTCTTGGTCCATTGTGGAAAAATTCATTATATTTTTACATTTTATAACATTGTTGTTCGTTTTAATATAAGATTTTTTTAAGTATTCTATTTTTATAAAGGAGAAATAAAACGAAGTATCAATGCATATAAATGAATTTAATATTATGACACATTGATTCTATAATCAATGTGTCATTGGTGGCATGTCCATTGGTGGATTTAGGCCTTAAAATTATTTTTAAAATTATATACATACTTATCTAAGGTTATGATATTTTAATCATCTTATATCATTATTAATATATTTGTTTCTTGGCTAACATAGATGTATAGTACTCTATAAAGTTAAACTGAAGTAATCAGGAATTTTATTGCGTTACAAACAGTTTTCGGTAAACGAAGAGAAAAAAATAAGTTTATAGATAAATTTTGTTCCAATCATCCAACTATGGCGATGTACAGACACGACCAACAGACAAAGCGCAAGGCAACATTGACCAAGAGACAAGAGTCAGTGAAAATCTGTTTTAGCAGGTTCGTTCCGTACGACCATCCAGCAGTTAACACAGCCATTTTCCAAGAAACAAGAACCAAGAAACAAGAGTGAGTGAAGAAACGCCCCAGCCCTCGGCCGTTTGGCCGCAACAGGCCGAGAGCCGATCTATGAACGTACATTTTTATGACTATAGCTCGCCCGGGCACTGTTATGGAGGTGTTTAAACACCGCAAAACCAGTTTTAAATTAGGGTGAAGCCCTTGCTTCATGATTTTCACTCACTTTTGTCTCTTGGTTAATGTGTCTTACTATTTGTCATTCGATGGACGTGTTTCAACATCATCAAATGGACAAGTGGAACAAACCTTATATCGACACTGTTTCGGCGATGCTTATGCACTGCCTTGTCGACCCTTGGCTTAATGCGGCCTAAGCTTTTTTTTTAAATATAATTTGTGTCGTTTCGCAATCTATCCCAAGACAATAAGCGAATCTGTTAAACGTATGGACGGGACGACAGGGCACCCTAATTGGGGTACCTTCTACGTTACTGGCTGTAGGGCAGCTCCAGGAATGTTAAACATTTCAGTCCAACAGTCTCCCCGCTGTTATCTAGTAGGTTCATAGTCAGGTGGCTTGGATGATCATTTAAGCGCCCAAAGTATTTGGTGCTGAATTTGGATGCCTCTTCCTTAACAGTAGCAATGCCTAGGTCTTTAAGGATGTCAAAGTTCGTGATATACCAAGGGACATAAACGATGAAATGCAGTGTTTTAGACTGAAACCTTTACGGCCTAAGCTGAAACAGTTCTTCACTCACTCTTGACTCTTGGTCAATGTTGTCTTGCTCTTTGTTTGTTGGTCAATTTAAACATCACCAGAAGGACGATTGAAACAAATCTTATGTGTACGAAACATTTAAGACTCTACATTAGTATTCTTTTTGAAACTCAGTGATTTTAATATTTATTAAAGTCTTAAAATTTACGTATTATTTCGCAATTGGTAATGGTTATTACGTTATGTGAAGCGTTTAAATCAATGAGTATCAATATACGTAATACATAGCTTAACAATTTCCACGTTTTAAGGAGTTTCTTTTTTTTAGTTTTAACTCAATTTAACTCAAAAATGTCTTTCAGTACAAAACGAATTCAAATCTATTTTCAATTTATATTTATACTTTTGCGTCTTCGTGCGTGGTCGTCCTTAAGTTTCTGCCGCCGCTTAAATTATGCCGCCCAAAGCCCGGTCCTCACAGACCTAAGTAAATTTACTGGATGTATGCTGTTTAATTTGGGTTAATTTAATTTGCATTATTTTATAATAGAATGCTACACTTTTTTATGCTTGTTTGTAGAATCATTTAATGATTCATTCATTTAATGATTGTTCTAAAGCTGCTATTATATAATAAATACTTACAAAAAAGTTATATCAACAAATATAAAATGCAATTTATGTCGACGGTTGAAAATTAATTGATTTAATGTCCTATAATGTTCTCTTATTAAATAAATGCGGGTAATATTCAAGTTCATTACGTAATGCCTTGTAAGGTAATGCTTTGTAAAAAAGTAAATTCTCTCTGAGACTGCATATTATAACAACACAGTCTTATTTAAAAAATGTTAAATTATGTGGATATATATTTTTAAATAAAAGAAAACGTTATTCAGAAATATGATGTTTTTATTTTAATTTTAAATGAAAACAGGTTGGAGCAATATTTTATTATAAAGGAAACGCATGGTATGGGGAAGTAGTTTGCACTATAAATGTTCGACAATAAAAACTAGAAAATTGAATTAAACAGTTTAATGAAAATATCCTGCATTGCTTTGGCTATAACGAGTTAGAAGCATTTTATAACAACCGATGTATGAGATGCAGTAAAACATAATATACAAACAGGGAAAAATATTTTTTTTTGTTTAAAAAAATGTAGGAGTAGTAGGTATACATAATAGCGTAACACATAGTGGTTGCATGACAACACAATACTAACAAACATCTTTTTGGTTTGGTGAATGCGCTATAAAACAAAACATCTCTATCTCGATAAAACAAAGAGAAAAGTGTCATAAGGAAAATGGGAGTGGGTTGGGGCAAATAGCATTAGATACCACTACCAGGGAGCGACAAAGGACGACAATAGCTGAAGAAAATGCTGCAATCATTTGTCTCCTCTTCCAAATGTTGTCGTTGTGTTGAAAATGAAAAGAGATCAAGAACATGTTTCCATCTCTTTCGGGTTGCAGCTTCGATAGTCATTTTGTGGTACATTTACATTTTCACAAGAAATCCACTCGGACAGTGTTTTCTTATTCTGTTTCTATCGATTTCACCCTTTATTGCATACATACTCACGAATGACATTGTCACATACTAACCTAATCAAACCATTGTCCCCTTTCCATAAAATTACTTTCTTCTTATTAATTCTAGTCGATTTACAAACTTAGATAAAACAGAAAAATTCAATACACTTCTTCAATTCTCAACATTTATATATTTTATCTTGAACCCTAATAAAATATATTGAAAAGCTCGTTTTTATAACTAAGAAATGTAAATTTTTATTTGAAACATAAAGAAGAATTTTTTGCTTGTTTCATCAAAACGTATAATCAGTTTGAAATGAAAGCTGGATATCATTAATTTTTCTGTCGCTCTTCATTTACTGCACAGTATTTAATTAAAATGATATAAATTTCTTTAAGTTCGTTAGTTCTTTTGATCAAAACAGATGTAATTGTAAGCAAATCTGTATTTTTTTTTTTTTTACTTTAAAGCCAACTCAAGAATTGTTTAAATGACATTTTCTATCAGAAATCCGTACGTGCGTTTCATAATTCGGCATGTTTTTGACAGCGACTAATTAAACACGTTGACAAGTGTCTTATACAATACACAATAATGTGTCCTGTATTGACAGAAAACAAGTCGGATTTTTAATGGTTTTGTCAATTTTGTCGATTTTTTTTTATGAATATTTGATTCAGTTTTACGCTTTACTATATTTCCGGATTTGTTCGAATAGATTTCCCAAATTAAATCGTAGTCTATACTCGGTAGCGTTGCACTAATTTAATTTAATTCCTAGTGAAATGGATTTTATTAACTTGATATGATTACTACATTTAATTTTCTAAATGCAAATGTACAAAATTATCGTTGTATGATTTATTTGATGGAATTACTGAATGAAGTGATCAAATCAAATTATTATACAGATATAAAGCTCACATTGCATATGTATTAGTTTGAATATTCAATTTTTACATTAAAAAGTTTTCGTTCTGAATAATAATGACAAACCATGGTACATACAGTCTATGCAACAAAAACTGTGCCAAATGCTATAATATAGCATATAGGATATAGAATTTGGTACAGTTAAATAGCATGAAAGTCAAATATTATCTGCCTTTCATGTAACTTAACTGCTGCTTTACTCATGATACTAATTATTTTTACAAATATCGTATGCTTAGCAGTAATTCCCAAACTATTTTTGCGCACGATACAGTAAAAGAAATCAAGAATTTTTTCTTAATTCACTGATTACAAATAAAATGCAAAAATTCAGTGAAGAAAAAGAAACGAGATAGCCCGCTTTAGGTCTTTTAAAATATACGTTACGGCTTACGCTCTGGTAGATACAAATTTTACTCAAATAAATGTACCCAATACTCAAAAATCCTAGCTTTATATATTTTTTGAAAATCTCACGACACACTTTGAAATCTCTCGCGACACATGGTTTGGGAATCACTGTTCTATATTATTCTAACATGCTTATTGGGACATTAGGAATTTATAGACAAAAGAAATTTGGCGTCATATTGTGACCGTCTTTTTAATACATATAAGAGTACAATATAGTGGTTAGAGCAATTGCTTTCTCCACTACATGCGCTAGGGGTACTGGGTTCGATCCCCGTCGAATCCCTAAATATAAAGATTAAGAATTATTCGTAAGATGTATGACTTACAGAAATTTTCTGTGTGTAAGACATCCGTGATATGACCATAGATGTTAAAGCGACTTAAAAAGATGACTTAAAAAAAAAAGATGAATGCTATGCATCGCAAAAACCTTACAATTATTTTCTGGAACACCATAATTTACGTTTATGTAAATTTAATTAATCAAGATGTCATATAAACCTTCTTAATCTTTAACTCGGTTTCTTATTGAAATAGTTGATGAATATTTGATGAACTTAAATTGAAAAGACTAATTAAGTCTTAATATTTATAAGGATTTTCTTCAAATTTCATTTCTTGTTTTCACTTAAATTTTGCATTATTTATTAAAAACTAATTTTGTTAATTAATTTTAATAATAGAAATAATATTGGAATTTTCGTGTTAAACACCATAACTCTAAAACTTGTTATTACTACGATTCCCTAAGAAAAATCTTCCTATATTTAAACAAAATAGATTACCACCTGTATTTACGATGCAAATATGCATCGAGTTAGGACTTAAACAACTTCAAACACAACAAAATTCTAATTAGAATGAAATTTAATCTCGCGTCAATTCAATTTTTGCCGTTTATTTTATCAATTTACTGGATAATTGGTAGTCAAATTTCATGTAAATACAACTAAAACAGACTCAAACAAAGCGCAATTAAATGCTTATTTAATGAAATTACCTCGCTAAAATGTTTCGTCCTCCATTAGCCTAACAAAAATTGCTTATTAATGCAATATTATCCTCGTATCTTTTTTTAAATAAATCAAATGTTTCGAGATAAAATTTATAAGTCAATGTCATATTAATTTTTTTCAATAATCAACTTTTAATTAAAATCGAAATATAAGTGAAAATTAAATGTTTTATGATATCAAAACTTGAACCAATCGTTAAAGTTCATATATATTATTTTATTTTTTTATTCGCTCGAAAGAGACGAACATGTTTTTCTTTTTAACAGGATCATAATAAATCAATTCACGTCCTTTTGCCGGCTGTCTACGTTATGCTTTGCACGTATGCACAGATAAAAGGAATAAAAAAAGTCTGCCAATATTTTAAATCAATCAGAAATAAACGCATTATTAAGGTTTAAATTATTTAGTAGAGTATTATTTAATTTAAATTGTTTTTGGCCTATAAAAATTGAATTCATTTTTGCCATGCCTAATTAGAACGATTTATTTTTATTATTATGAAAAAAATGTTGATTTGATGAAAGAATTTGGTATTATAATCCAGAGTTCACGTTATGCGTTATTCTTGGGTGACTAAAATTTTATTAGTTAAATTTAGTCAAAACTGCATATCGGAAGCAGAAATTTTATCTTTCATCGATATTTGAATATCTGAAACGCTCATCGTCTTGCATATTTTTCGCATAACAAATTCTGTCCTTGGAGATTTAAAGATTTGATCGTGATTTATATTTGAAGGAAGTATTTTTCGTTTCTTCAATGTTTACCCTTAAAAAGTCTCTTAACATCAGCGGTTCAGTAGCGGTTGCAAACTAGATTCGTATTTATATTTGTCGAATGTTCTCAATACTCGTTTGACATGTGATATTACACACTAAATAAATATTCATGAAATGTATGATTTTATCAAGTAAATACAAGTATATATAAGAAAAGTTGTATGTAAATGATGCTGGGTCAACACGAGTCATAAAACTTTTTAAATTAAATGTACACACTGAAAAAAATCCCATAAGGTAATGAATATTTAAAAGAAAAAAAAATCACAAACTTTTGAAGTTTAAAAATTTTTTACTTTGTGGAAGATGTTTAACATAGCCCTTTCTTCTACACACAAGTAAATATTTAATTTCATCTACATTATATTGGAAAAATGTAATACGAAAACTCTTCTATTTGTTAAATTTTTACTCACATTTCATCTTTTAGACTAACTCAATTGTGTTTTAATTAAATAAATATTAAGAATCAAATTTAAAAGCTTCATTTGGAAAAAGGTAAGATTCATAAATTTAATCCCATTTTTTGAAATAAACACAATATTTAATTTAATTTATCCTTCCAAGCTGAAATAAATGCAATCAATAATTGTTTTTAAATCTGTGAATGAAAATAATTTGTTAAATATTTTATTGATTTATACGAATATTAATATGAAACGTGCATTATAAAGAAAAATATTCAGTTTTGTATATTGTATATTTTTCACTGTTTAAGAGTTTACTCCAGATGACCATGGTCGCAATAACTCATTAAGGACCATGCACAAGTTATGTCTTTTATGTCAATATGAATAGGGGGGAGGGGGGTCAACGAAGTGTGACATTGTATGACAAGAATTAGGAGGGGTCATAGTCTTCGTGACGTCACATGTCAAAGTCAAAATTCCTTTAACGTCCCAGTAAGCTCAAAACGTCCAACTACGTAACAGTTCTGTCACAGTTACGTAACATTGGTACTTCGTTATTTAACTTACAGAACAGTCTCTTAACTGAATGTTATGTGTTCATTGAGAGAAAATTTCTATGTAAACAAAAAACTTTTAAATATTATCCTACTTTTTATGTTTATAAGGTTTACTTAGACTTAAGTCGTTGGTAAGTTCACGCTCGTTGTTTTACAATTTTCGCGCGAACATATAATTTTGATACAGCTAATTTCAGTTAATCATTTCTAGATTGTATTATTAAAAAATATGTGATGACATACCAAAGGGGAGAGAGCCTAATATATGTGACTCGACTGTCACACGTTTAGGGAAGGGGAGGTGAAAACGAAGTGTGACATTGTGTGACAAAGTATAGGAGGAGTTCATAAACATCGTGGCGTCACATGTCAAATTCAAAAGTATTAAAACGACCCAGAGAGCACAAACGTCCAACTACGTAACAGTTCTATAACAATTACGTAACATTCTTTCGTTTTATAACTGTTGGATGTTTTATGTTTAATGAGGTAAACCTTGTTTGTAAACAAAATAGATAAAAATACTACTAGCTTTATATGTTTAAAAAGTTTACTTAAGTTTAAGTCGCTCGTGGTTTTAAAGTTTTCGTATGTAAATGAAATTTTGAAACTGCTGTTTTAATTTAATTACTTCTAGATGTCATACTGTAAAATATGTGATATCACATCAGAACAGAGAGGAGAGTCTCACAACTGTGACAAGGACGGAGGGGGAGTTAAAAAACCATGAAATTATTTTTCTTAAAGGAATTCAATAATATTTGGTATAAATAGTAGCTCAATTAAGAAAACAAAAATGGTAACTAAAACAAGATTCCTGTAAGATAACCACTAAGAGAACGAAGCGTTTATTTAAAGTATATCTCTAGTTTATACTTTTATAGGTCGAAAATTACATAGTATCCCTGAGTATATTATGTATCTCATACTATATGTTTATTTAATATAATTAATAATTGTCTTGGGAACTTGGACCAAATAACTCAATTGTACATTTTTAAAATTTGCAACGTTTCGTTGGCATTTATTTTCCAACTTCCTAAAAATTAATTAATTGACAATACGATAATTAAATTAAATATTTATTTTTAATTTATTTTTAATGTACCTACTTATTTGTCTAATCATTTAACTATTTATTTAACTCGATTCTATCAACCAGAGATTTTTCTCGAGGATGTAACCCCAAAATTTGAATGAGGAAGTTGGAAAATAAATGCCAACGAAACGTTGCAAGTTGTGAAAATTTACCTCTAAGTTATTAGATCCAAGTTCCCAAGATAATTAATTATTACATTACATAGTATGTTGATATTTATCTTGGAAAAATGTATCGTTCCTACAAGATGACTTTAAATAGGAATATCTGTTTGTTGGTTCTCGTACCTAACCCAAGCAACACAACAACGTGATTTTTTTTATAGGATTAAGTGCAGGTTCTAAATCAAAAATTACACTTGCACTATTTTTTATTTTGGAAAAATCCATATTTTTGCAGGATAGATATAAATAGAAAAACTTATTAAGCGTTTTCCATACAGAAACGAAACAAAAAATTAATTTGAATTTTTGAGTAAAAAAAGGCTAACGGTGAAAGAATTTTTCTTGGGTGTAGTAATAAACAAAACCTATGTTCATTGGATAATTTTAATAGAATCGTCATTTAACGTAAGTTACATTTGTCAACTCCGAAGAACAGGACAGGTCGGCTTGTAAAACATACTTTCAAAGCACTTTAAATGGCATAGATAATATTTGATTTTCTTTAAAAGTATAATATGTTTCTTCTTATATATATGCTGGTTTAATATGAAAGAGTTTTTTTTTTCCAATTCTTTCCGCACAAATTGCTTGTATATGAAGCAAAGACTTATTGCGACATTCATGAAATTGTGACCGCAAATTGAACTCATTTATATTCTATATACTTACATTTGACAAATAATTCTATTGTTATAATAGTTTTACTAAATGTTGTCAGTTTTAAAATAATTTAATTCTTATAATAAAATTTCATTATCATTTTATAAAATGTACTATAAACTTACCAAGCTCTCAATTACATTTGTCAGCACTATAATATGTCAGCTATCGCTTAGAAATGTATATTTTGAAAGTTATAATATTTTCTCATTTTTTCTTCTCTATTTTAAGATCAAGATGAAATAACGAAAGCTCGCTCTGTTTCCTCGGTAACAAGTCAAATTCTATCAAATACCAATACATCATATTTACAAAACTTGACCGAGAAATAAATCCCGTTAATACAACATTGAATCAAGATTGACAAACAAATGGTATATTTTAGTTTCAGAATTTAATGTTTTTTGTACAGAGAGAATTTCTTTTTAATTTAATGGTAGCCACTGTGACGTGAAATTACGCTTTGAAGTTTCTGTTAACTTTTTATTTCAACAAGATTTGCATGCGTCGCGTTTAATCTTTTGTGTCTTTTGTGATGTTCAGCTTAATTAACTATATTCAAACATTGTAATAAATAATGCAGAATTCACTCGACACTTGAAGATTCTCGTATTAACTTCTAAATCTGATGCCCGTTCTCCATTAAATTACTAATGTTATTAATCCGGGGTTTCAAACTGCTCCCTACATCAGAGCTGTTATTTCTAATTAAGATTTATACGAGACGTAGATTAAAGCAAAAAAGATCTTATTTCTAATTTAAAAAAAATATGTTTGAGCTACGAGCATACGTAAGATTAAAGAGAGATATCATAAATGTGAATTATTTTAAATTCTTTATGTAGATAGATTCTCGTATATATTGATTTCATGCGCTAATTTGCAATATTTCAGCTTGGTTATAACAAATTCCCAGGTAAATACTTTATTATCTATGAGCTACATTCAGTGTATAAAAAGATAATATTAACGAAACAAAATATTTCAGGACCGTCTTATATTAAATCATAGTACTTACTTGAGAGGAAAAATGTTGAATTTGAATTAAAAGTTTTTGAAAAGAAAAACACAAATTGTCTCTTATTTCATAAGATAAGTTAGAAAATAGATTTTTATCCTTTGAGAAATCATTTCTGAAACGAAGGCCCGAACGTTAAATAAAGGAGTGTCGGTCTAAATTCTCGTGAGCCAGAGTAGTTTGACCCCGGGCGACCTGAAATAACCTGGGCAAGTCACCTTGTCTAGCCGCCAGCGTTAAACTGTAATGAGTGAGCTTTTAAGCCAGCTTTTCGTTCAAAGCATATACATATGTCGCGTCTTCTCTTTGGTTCTATCTTTTTTTCACATTTGTGCAAAATTCTATTTCAATTTTCTTCAATATAATACCATCACTGATAAGAAACCAATCACAATATTTCCCTCTAGCCCTAGTTTTATGATCTGAAAATCATTTTAAAGCCACGCTATTCTAGTTGTGTCAAATAATTTCAAACAAATTTAATACGAATTGGTAAAAAGATTTCTTTTTGGTTTTTAAATTGAAATTTGAAAATTAGAAAGTAATAAGATGAAAAACCTTACAGTTTTCTGTCACTGGCAAATCAACGCTTTTATATATAAAGTTATTCTCATGAAAGACCAGAAGAGTGGCAATTTATAGTTTCCATAGAGATGACCTTTTTAAACTGTTAAAAGCTGAACAATTAAAACAAGCCTTAGTTTCGTCTAACCCATTACTTCAATGAGGTTGCTCTATTACTAATAGTTTCCTTTAATATCACCTAAGGTAATTTTTTCGTTTCATAACTTTTTTATTTAGTTATAAAAATAAACCAAACTCCATTTATTTATGGTACTTAATATTTAAAAAAAAAATTTATATTCATAATCATAATTTTAAAGTAGGTAATTTTCAATGATATATGAACAATTGGTCATTTAATGACCGCCGGAATTATATAGTGGGTCAGAAAGTTTAATAGTGTTACTCATATATAAAGTTATTCGCTTGTTGAACGTATTTAAAACGGAATGTTTGTCTGGAACGGTACAACATTGGTTGAAACACGCTCCGGTTTTGCCACGTCGTAATATTACGTTCCTTATTCGCCACCGTCCATTCGAATATATCGCATTATTAAATCAACTTATTTTTCGTGTTCTACTTTATTATATAAATAATATTTGTTATATATATAATGTTATATTAGTAAAGTTTATTATAAGGTCGGTTATTATAAAAAACAAGACAATATCTTCTTGTCACAGAATATTTTGACGTTTCGTTGTTTATCTTTTAATGGAACGTCGGATTTTACGGTTCCTTAGAGTATTTCAAAATCATTTTTTGTTTCTTTGTCTCTTATTTTCCTTGCTAGGATTTTATGGAAATTATGTTTTAATAAATTTTAACTTTCTGCGTTATTTATTTTCAAGTGTTAAAAAATTTCATAGCATGGAATCAGCAGGAGTGATATTAAACAACGGCGAATTATAAAATAATCGATAGCAGTATAATCGTATACGGCTAAATGAATAAATATTTGTCCACGATTTTAGGGGCTTATACACTTACTTTTAAAATGTGTTTGGTTGTTCTTTATTTTTTAAACAATATTAGCAAAAAAAACCATTATGGTTTTACTTGTATTTGTGTTTATTGTAAATATTTTCATAAAAATTACATCTATATATTTTCTTACATAAGTAAATTATTTCATTTTCGATCAATT
This sequence comes from Sisyra nigra, assembly GCA_958496155.1. NCBI lineage: Eukaryota > Metazoa > Arthropoda > Insecta > Neuroptera > Sisyridae > Sisyra > Sisyra nigra. Next base: position 16,922,458 of record OY292315.1, on the reverse strand, counting down.
TCTTAGTAAGAAACGTATTTTTAAAGTTTTTAATCATGCTAATAGATTTAAATTATTCTTTTAAGTAATTAAAGAAAATATTGTTTGAAATTGAAATAAGTAACTAAAATTTATACTAAATACTGATTACGGTAAACTTTTAGTAGCTTATATGTTTGAAAAATATTGCAAAATGGGACAATTGGATATTTTTTTCGAAGCCTTATATTCAAGCATACAAATACTGAAATATAAAGACTTACGTTATTTAATAACACAATATAGTATAAACTTTTATTAAATATCCCAGTATTACTTATTCCGGTTTGTCTCAAACGGTACATTTAAGTTAATATAAGAATCGACGACTCATAGTTCTTGCGTTTAGGGTTTTCTCGAGATCAAATTCAAATGTTCAGCTCTTCAAGTAACCTTATGAAATATTCAAGTTGTGCTTTTACGGAGCTATTTGAAAATTTATATTGTTCACAACCCTGACAATTAAATTCATAATAGAATAAAAGGCTACAATACGTTCCAATTGATAAAATGCACCACCGATCTCACGCTTGTATTTAAACAGTAACGTATGCGCCAGTGACGTAGATGTATGTGTTTTAGTCCTTATAAATTGCTGCCAGTTGCTTGAGATTAAATGCTAAACTTAAGAAAATATGAGCTTCTATTTGTTTTAAAAATTATGCGAAAAATCATAAACCTAATGAATTCCATGAAAATATAAAAACCTTGAATAACGTATCTTCGCAGGATAAAGCTTTCGATACGATGTTGCTGTTATAGACATACACAGTCATTTATGTAAAAACCACATTTTCGGACTTTAAGGCATGTATTTTTGGAGAAACTCGAAACCGAAAAATCGACCCGATTACAATACTTCTTTTACTACGTATTAGCGTAAGAAAATAATAATGTTATTTTTACGTCAGATAATGCACTAAAACACAATGTAACAAGAAAAGAAAACAAGTTAAAAAGGTATCTAAAAAAGAAAAATATTTCAAAGAAATTGACTAGGACATATAATTATCTCGACATGAACTACAAAACGCTCAAAAATAGATTTTCTTTGAGAAACAGCTGTTCTCATTTATAGGGTTTTAGTTGTTATTTTTTAGTGTCATTTTCTTACCATTAGAACATATATTATGTAAAGATAAATATAGAGTACGAATTTTTAACAACGCAGTTTTATTGATTTCAAAAAAATGGGGCAAATTATAGGATTTTAACCTATTTAGGTACTCTAAATTCCGCTAAAAATCAAATTTAAAAATAAAAAAATTGTTAACATGAATAACATCAATAACAAGACAAGGTTAATAGGAATTTTTAATAGTCAAAACAGATAAAACTCTTTAATACCTACCTGAAATCCGACAGTTAATTTTATATGAAAAAATTAAAATTCTATCAGAATTTTTGTGTTTTAATTAGCTGTCAGAATTTTAAATGTTATAGCCTAAGATCCCGCTGCATTATTGCTACACTCGTAATGTAGTTTAATCACTTATATATCAATTAAAATTTTTTTTTTTGTGCATGATGATATTAGAGTATCAATTTAAAAGTGCCTGTAAATAAGGGAAAATAGCTTTTAAAGATGAGATAAAGTGAGGAAAAGTCAATGCACTGCGACATTTGTCAGACTAGAACAGCGAGTGTTTGCGCTACAAGTTTTATCTCGATGGAAGTTTTACGGGTTTAAAAACTCGCCAGACTAGTTTTCGCCTCCTTTATCTGGAAAATATCGTCGTATGCTCTCTCATTTTACCTTTAATTTACAGCATCCTTAACAGCTATTTTCGCTTATTTGCGGGCACTTTAAGATTAGCACCCTTATATCATTATGCACAGAAAAAAAGGGCTTGCATTTGACATATAAATGGCTTAGCTACATTATGAGTGCAGCAATTATGCAGCGGGATCTTAGGCTATTCGGGTTTCTATCTTGTTTTTACAACTGTTTGATTTTTTTAATTTTTGTGGAGAATCTTCTTAAGTTACATTTCCAAATAACTGCAGTTTTATTCACAACACTTAGATAATAATTCCAATGTATTTAGTTTCTATAATACACTCAATTGCATTTATTTTTACGATAAAAAATTAACTTCTATTTTGCAAAAATCACACCCCTAATTTTTTTTTTTTTTTTGTAAAATTTTTTAAAATGCACACATTTCTTTGTTTTAATAAAGAATATTTACGAGTTTCACTGTACAAAACCAAACTCATCGTCAGTGCTTTGATTTGATTGATAGATGACATAACTATTAAATCGGTTCATCCTTACTGTATCTTTACAAATTACAGATTTTCTACCGAATGATAGCGTCATCGAAACTCTTAATCAGTATGAAAGAATGGCAGTGATAAGAATAATCAGAACCACCCAACGATAAGTTTGATGAGTTCCTAACTTCTCTTCAAGCGTAATGGAAGACCAAGTTGTTATCGATAAAACACAGATCTCGATATTTCCTTGCATTCAAAAAACCGAGATAAACTATATAGCAAAACTATTTGATTTTTCATTTGCATTTTGTAACAATTATATATTTCTTGACCTCAATTTTTTTTATTTATAAAATTAAATTTTTATTATTTATAAAAATATTGATTATTTTAGTTAACAAAATCGTTAAATATTCAATTTTCTCATTCTAGTGGAAATGTTTTACCATATATTAAAGAGATTTAATCATTCACAACAAAGATTGAATCTTTTGATAGCAATATTATTATTTTCTTTCCATTACAATATTTTCAGAAAACATATTTTCATAATTCAATGATATAACTTTTCATGTTACGAAAGAAATGTTTGTTGATGTTTTTACCAATTAACATGGTCTTGTTTTCGTTGGGCTAAATACAAAAACATATTTTCTTCAAATATGGCGTTTATTTTTCATTTTCACACCTTATTTGGAAATAACTATTGATTAACCAATTAGTAGTAATAAGCAGAGCTAGACGTTAAAGTTGGAAAAATAATTGGACTGTATTGTTTCAAAAGGCGTGCAATTGACTTAAACATATTGAAAATTGATTGGCAAATGGTCTATATTTCCAACTTGTCAATAGAACATTTGTTGATTTTCTTTTTTAAGAATATTTATTCCAATTACTTCAATGAGAAATTGGAAATATTTAAATACAAAATTATTTCACTGCGATACCGTAACAAGATAGAAATAACGTTAAAACGCAAACCAAGCGATGTCCCAGAAATATGAATTCTTTTGTGTTTTTATTAGTTGGTAGTTATTAAAGCTCTATATTGGTTAGCGTCTTTTACATTTCATTTTATTGATCGACCTAAAAAAAATTCTTACTATTTCCGCTAGAAGAGAAATGGTTAATTTATTTGATAGTGTGAATTTTTTTTTATATTTTTTCTGAAGAATGTTCGAAAATGCAACACGATTTTAATTAATCAAAAAATATTGAAAATCCGTTCTTTTGTTTATATGTATATAATTTTGTTCACATTATGTTTGAAGTATATAATTATAATGAGTTGGTAAACGCCTTTGTGTAAAAGATTTAAAATGTTTAACAATGCTAGTGCAAAACCACACCTAAGTAAAAAACACCCCAAGCATTAATTAATCACGAGCTTTTCTAAACCTTAAGTATTACTTATCACACAATCGTTTGAATTATATTTTTAGGAGGTAACAGCCTTAATGAGTTGCCAACGGACGAATTAAGTTTTGTTTGAAGTTTTTGAAAAGTTATATATTATATCTTTTTAGCTGTTTTTTTTTCTTTTCGTCTTTCTTCGTGTTTATTGGTTCTTGTATCAATAGAAAAATAAAGTATAGAGCAATATTTCTTTTAACTTCATTAGTCTCTTAAACAATAATTCAGAAGAACAAATTTAATATTGACTCTACTTCTCATGTTGATAAAAGTTAAAAGGGGTCTCTTAACGAAGAGTCTTAAAAATATTGTTAGACACGTTTGACTGGTTATACCAAATATGGCTCAAATATTGTGATACTATACGTTAGGAATAAGAGTTATATTTGATTTACTCATTTCGGTTTATCAAATTAAGTATTTATGAATTATTAGTGGTCCCTAAAATGTTTTAGCTTGTTAGTCGTTTATGCCATCATATTTGGTCGTTATGTAAAGACTAGAGCAAAAATATCTGGTGCGAGGTGTCACGGTACTTTCTTTTACTTTCTTTTATGAAATTCACTGTTGGTTAAAAGAACTATAAGTACTTTATAACTATACAAATACTAAATACATATAAACAGATTTATTGTACAATATACGCATACAACATATATGCATATGGATTCCAAACCTTCACCCCAGAACCGCCCTTATTCGAATTTTTCCAGGAAAAAGTTTTAAATGAAAGTTGTTGCCACTAATGAGTCTAAGAACTATAGTAAGTTTAAAGAAAATCGTTGGAGCCGTTTTCAAAAAAAATTGAAAAAGCTTAAAAACCCCTAGAATACAGTGGAGCTTTCGGTTACCCGATTTCAACCAAAAGCTTTGCGGCACAATTAGGTATAACAGGGAGGTTAAATACCAAGTTTGGTGAAATTCGGATAAAGCTTTCGATACGATATGGCTGTCACACACACACACACACACACACAGACATGTTTCTAAAAACCACTTTTTTGGACTCAGGGGACCTCAAAACATATATTTTCGGTGAAAGCTTGAATTCGAAAATTTGACCCGATTACAATACTTCCTTTACTATCTATATAATAGTAAAAGAAAGTAAAAAACCTCACATCAGCAACTGTGTATATGTATATAGTCACATTATCACTCTAAGCTAATACTTTACTACCGTCACATTTAAATTGATCAGTCTCAAGCTTTTGTTTTATTTTATTTTTGATACCCAAAACAACTGTAAAAGGCATACCTACTCATTTAAATCGAAATAGTGACTTTCGACTACAAATAGTGACTATTCACTATTTTGTAGTGAAAAGTATACCACCAAATTCAAATAGTGGTATACTTGTTACCACTATTTGAATTTGGTGGTATACTTTTCACTACAAAATAGTGAATAGTCACTATTTGTAGTCGAAAGTCACTATTTCGATTTAAGATAGTAGTAACTCATGGATTCAAGAAATTTAAGAAAACAATCTTAAAAAAATTATTATCAAAGTAAAATACATTATTTTTAAAATATGTATTTAATCGTTTGCTACTTAAAGTAGTAAATATTGCTTGATTTCCATGCTGTCTTTTCTTTTTGTCCAGGACTATATTTCAATAACCAAAAAGGGTTAAAATTATTCTACCATATAAGCCACTTTATTTTACATTATACAAAAGAAACATTTCCTAAAAAGACATTTTTCTTAATTTAAAAATATGCCCCAAAACATAACTGCATTTCAAGACATGTTTGATAATCGTTTTCTTATTTTTATCATAAAATTTTCTGGTGGAAAATATAGATTTGGACCAATTTTACATGTTTTAGTGTATATATATAGAGATAAATAGGAAATGAAAAGAAATATAAAAAAAGTATATAAAAAAACTTATTGAAGGTACCTTCAAAAACATATCATTTATTAAAATTTATAAGACATTTATAACAATGAAAAATTAATTTTTAAAAAAATCTTGTCATCGGTCCAAATGAGGTTTGAACCATTAGCTTTTTTAACGACAACTACATATAACAAAAAACCTTTAAATTTTAGTACTAACTCCAGCATATCGAGAATGTATCCACGTGTGACTTGGACTGGTCCAATTAAGGCAACTTGGTTAAGTTATATTTGATATTGTACAAAACCTAAATCTAACATAATTTCTCAAAATTGTAAAGTTTATTTATTGATAAATAAGTACGCTTTCTGATCATATAATAAAACTGTTAATTTTATTACACTTAGGTCTTAGACGAATTAATGCTTTCACTCTTACGTTAAAATAACTTATTTTATACTTAGCCAAACTACTTTTCTCTCAATGTAATGAGAGACGTTTCTTTGCTAACAAAACTGCATTAATCTCTTTTACATTTACATATTACTAGTGGTTTATCCAAAAGGATTCAAACTTTAACAGACTTTTGATATTATAGTGGTTCAAATTAGGCTACCTTCCCCTACCAGCAATATTTTTCTGTTTTATAAGGAACAATTTACAAATTTTGAGAACTAAAATAAAAGTAAACACTATATTTAATATAATTATTTAGACAATTTGATATCTTTCCGCAAAGTCATAAAATTTGATTTCTTTTTTTAGCTGATTCTAATTGCATTATAACTCACGTTCGTATAAACTATGAAATAAGATTTGTAAACAAGACTGGCATGCAAAGTAATGTAATTTGATAACAAGCCCTTACATTATCTACTTATTATTTTTCAACTATTTTTTATACATTTTGGTGGTTAAGTAAACCTTCTATAACTAAACTTAACCAACTTAAAGCTAACATATAAACTTGGAAACACTTAAGAAGTAATGTAGCCATTTAACGAGTATTTTAGTAGCTGTAGTAGCTAAGTTACAAATAAACTCGACTAAAATTTTGTTATTTGGATATCGATGTATCCCGATATTTATATGTATAAGATAGATACCAAATTATTATTATTTAGCTTAAAAATTGTTTACTCGATAAAATATTCTTTATGGCTACTTTTTGTTAGTTTAAAATAATTTTATCTCCCAATTTTGGCCAAAGAAGGTTCGTTTAACTACTAAAATTCATAAAAACATTAAACAACAAATAATAAAATAGGAGGTTGTTATTTAAGAAAAAAAAAACATTTACTTCACATGCGTAAGTCTTACTAACTGAAAAATTCAAAATCTATTATAAGGTGCAGTCTTAATAACAAATGAGAATCAAATAAAAATATAATTAATTAGTATAAGTAGTTGATTAATATTTGATTTATCGAAGCTCGATTAATAATTCCCGGGTATTAAGACCAAATATGTTTCGGACTTTTCCGGTTAATTTATCTCGAGATTTGCTGACTCAGTCACGATTCATTCGGTATAGAAAATATCAGATTTAATTAATTACAACTCGAAACGCTTAAAAATAAACGATTTTGATAAGCACATCTTTTTATTAAAATTGATAAAATATGCATATATTAATGGTCTCTAATAATAAATTAACATGTTTGTATTAAGTACGATATTTTCAAGAAGTTTTTGGTTGAGATGAAAAATATTTTAATTACATCGAAATTGTAATTTAGTTCAATTTTTATAATTTTAATTTTTTTTTTCTTCAGCTGGATAGGTTCAAGGAACCCCCGGCATTCGGACCCATGTGCGATTTGCTATGGTCGGACCCATTAGAAGATTTCGGTAACGAGAAAAACGCCGAACACTTCTCCCATAATTCAGTTAGAGGCTGTTCATACTTTTACAGGTATTCTACTTCTTACAATCTTTTATACAATACGTGTCTAATATTATATTAATAAACATGCCACTTTAAAAAAAAAAAAGTACTTTTAAGCTGCTGATAAACGATATTTTACTAACTATAGTAGTTTAATTTTCAACTATATTTCGTAATAGTTACTTAATTTCTTGAATTAATTTTTCTAGTTATGCGGCATGTTGTGATTTTCTTCAAAACAATAATTTATTGTCAATCATAAGAGCACATGAAGCACAAGATGCTGGGTAAGATTTAACAAGTCGCATTAACTTTCTTGTTCAAAGTTAACTTATTTGTCAATTTCTAGATATCGAATGTACAGGAAAAGTCAAACGACCGGATTTCCTTCACTTATAACAATATTTTCGGCACCAAACTACTTAGATGTTTATAACAATAAGGTACATACAAACATTGTTTTGCTGTAAGGAAAAAAAATAATGTTCATATTTTTTATGATTTCAGGCTGCAGTCTTAAAATATGAGAACAATGTAATGAATATTCGTCAGTTCAATTGCTCTCCACATCCATACTGGTTACCAAATTTCATGGATGTATTTACTTGGTCGTTACCGTTCGTTGGTGAGAAAGTAACTGAAATGCTCGTTAATGTTCTCAACATATGCTCGGACGATGAGCTTATGTCTGACGGAGACGATGCACTTGAAGAAGGTCAGTATTTAGCTAATCATATCATCATTAACATCAAATTAATTGACATTATACAATAAAACAAATTTTTTACTTTTTTTTACTTAAGAAACAAAGGTTTTTACTCTCATCACTTACAAAGATTATAGACATGGTTACCTGTTTTACAATGAAAGTAATTATTTATATTAATGATAGACTCATAAAATAAGGTGCTGAAATGTCTTTCGGTATTAAGGAATTTTTGGCTCTGTGCCATTTAAGAAGAAAAAAATAAACCCATTTGTTACGTCCCATCAACTAATTCATTCAAATGCATATTAACGTTTCTTTTGTGTTCCATTTCAATTAAAATTCATTGGTAACCAAAGCATAAAAAACTGCATTTCTATCGTTCTATTCAAATTTAAAGCCTTGCTAAATTCAGTGTTTATCCCAGCTATGTATATCTTAACGCAATCGATTCGATATTCCAATTTGAAACCCTTGTTTAATTTGTCTAAGTCTTGATTCAATAATTGATATTTCAAAGGCTTTTGCTTGTAATATAATTAATTAAAATGGCTTTATATTAATAATAAACTATAATCTTCTCAACTGCCATTTTAATTTTAGCATAACTCCATGTTTAAACACAAATTTATTGATATATATGTGCATTCGAAATGGCTTTATATATTTTTAATCTTACATCGTGGAAATCTCTTGGGTCATTACGTCACTTGTTGAATGAGCGCATATTTAATTTTGTGTGTCTGTGGGGTTTACTTTACCCAAAACAAAGATACTTTTGCAGTTTTTTATTAAAGAATAAAAATTCCCAGTGAAATTAGTCGCAAGACACTTGTTTGGTTAAAATTTTAATTAATTTTTTTCACAAGAAAATTAAACCAGTTAAATCTTTGCGTAACAACAGTTCATTATTAACAAAAAAGCTTTGCGAGCGTTTATGCAAAAAGTTTACTCTTACAAACTTTTCATATGAAAATTAAATTTTTCGCTTGATTTCATATTAACCCAATCAGTTGAGTTATTCAATTTAAAAAAGATATATTTTACAATACGTGCTTTAAACGATTGTTCAAAATTTGATTTACGGCAATCGTGCTCGAATCGGTGGTGTTATAAAAAGATATTTTATGGTACTTTTTGTGAACAAATCGTATCTTAGTTGAAATAGCAAATAAAGGACAGAATGGTAAAGTTTTCACTTACATAAGTCAATATCTTGTTGACTTCATCGAATTCGTGATATGAAAAAAGTTTGATTACAATAAACGTTATTAGTCGTGATTTGATCTTGTACAAGTGTTCGTCATTTCATGTTCATTAAAAAATTGAAAAATTAGAACACGTCTATTTAACTAAAATGTGAAAAATGAGTTTACCAATAAGAGTCCGTTTTCAGAAGTTTGAAGAAGAATAGGCTTAACAAGAAAAATATATCTTAGGTGCTCCTCTTCAACTTTCGTTCATTTTACGATATGTTATTCTTCATCGAAATCTAAGCGATAGGTATTTTATTTCATCAGCAAAAAAAAACACTTTTGGCGGTTGAAACACACCAATGCTATCCCCTAAAATTGCATTTTTGTATTTTTGCAAATTTTTCGAAGTGAATTTTTTTTTGAGAATTAATATAGGTACATCAAAAAGATGGATAATGGTGGTAGGTTTAAAAGGAAAAAGTAAATTGTTTTTTTTTTTTTTTTTTGATATGGGGCCATCCATAAACCACGTTACATACCTTACCTACCAGGTGTGCGGGGTATGCTCTTATGTTATGTACGGTTAAAGGATATATAAGGCATTTTAAATAGCGTTAAATTGTAGGGGAGGGGTTCAAAAAGTACGGAAACGCATTATGTGGCTTAAAGATGACCCCTTATTACACTATATAAAAACTTAAATATGGACTTAAGATGGCTTTCAAGAGATTTTTAATTATTTTTTTTGAGTCATATTGACAACATAATTTAGCTTTTATATACATATATATTTTTTTAATTATCTTATCTTATCTCTAGGTCTTTATAAATTAAATAAGGGAGTGCGAGAGTTATGAATCACATAACTATACCATCGATTCCCAAATAATAATTAACTTAAAGATTCCTCTTAACTCCTTGTTGCCTACCACCCAAAATCACTTTCTAACGTTACATTTTCTAAAATATAAATTTTCTAATTACCTTTCATAGAGTTGAAAAAAGAACTGTACCACAATCAAATTAAACTTATCTAACATTGTGAAAAGGATGTCTGTATTAAAAGGCATATAATTTTTTCTTGTTTTAAATAATTAACCCCCAAACACCGTATAAGCCTATGTTATTAGTACCCCAAAACTTCGATATAACGAACTAATTGGGGGAATGGGGTACCCGTTAAAGCAGAAAGTCCAGAAAGTTATATTAAAATGGGTTTAAAATGAATAAAAAAAAGCTCCGGCTAGGTGCAGTCTACGATCAGGACGGTATTATATCTCAAATTCTAGTGCTAAACGTATGACGTGATTTTCATGGCCGCTAAATTGTTTTCATGCGGCAACACTTGAATTTGACATTTGATCGGATTTTTGTTCGTCATATCCAAAGTCCGTTATATCGAGGTTTTACTGTACTTAGCTCGTTTGTGCTTATGTGCATTTCAAGAGTAATTCAAACACAAACGTTGAATAACACGTTCAACTACGAAATAAAAAAGTTTAGATCAGTTGATCTTCAGTCCATGCGTCAGTGGTACTGGGTTTGATCCTCGTTGAACCCTAGATATTAGATTCTAGACCTAAGATAAAAATGAACTATAGAAAGTTTCTGTGTTTGGACAGTCGTTATATGATCTTAGATGTTAAAGCAACTCAAAACACAAAAAAAAACTGTAAGTTATTTCAATACAGTAGCATTAATGTTTAATTAATTGGTTTAAAAGTTTCACAAAATTTCATCTGCGCATATTAAATATATTTAGGTATTTAAGCTCAAATCTCTAAAGTTTAATTTTTGGTAATATCACGTTTAATTTCACGTTTTGAATTATTTCCAAGATTGTGGAACATGCAAATTCCTACAGGCTGATTCTTAGCAAACTTTGCATACTGTTAACCGTTTTTGAGAATGTGCGCAAGATGTTTGTACATGTTTCTAAGTATGCAAAAATTTCAGTTTTTGGAATAACTTTGAGGATGTGTTTCAATACCTAAAAATGTTTTTCTGTCGAGAAAAGAAAATACGTATAAGATTTGGATGAAGAATAACCTATCTGAAAATAAATGAAATCGGGAGGAAACATATGGGATACCTTCTTTCTAAGTAGTCTATTGATCTTAATCTAAGCAAAATAATCTTTTGATTAAGAGATTTTATACAATTAATTAAGAGAAGGGTTTATTTTTTTGTAAATTATCTATTGTTATATTAATAAGAAAATTAAACATATTTTTGTTACTTTTCAATCGGCTGAAAGTGTATAATTGAACCGTGTTATATGTGAAACACTTAAATATGTTTTTACTTATATTTTTAAAACTGTTACTTAACATTTTGTTTTACTAATCGCTTGCTCAAACCTTTGGATAACACAGATGGTAAGATCGACTTTTTTGTAATTTATATTTTTAACTCGCTTATGTTTGTAGTTGCCTTGTAGTTGCTTGCTTGATCATAAACATTTTTCATACGTTTTGATTCGTTTTTCGTAGTTGTACTTTATGTTTTATTTTCATTTCAATACCAAATTTATCAAAATATTGATTAAATCAATCTATTAAAAATATTAAACATAATAAAAATAAAATATTTAAAGAACGGCATTGTTTTGAAGTTTTACACACGTTTTCAAATTGATTTTATAAATTATTTTTTTTGTAAGATTTAAGAGAGTTTCATAGTCATTCGTTTTGTTGAGACTATGCTTTTCATTGATATTTTCTCTCAGAGCACTTGCATATATTTATATACTCTTCGGCACTATCATATTTTATCAGTTTATTATTATGAATGCCCCCTGTTTCTATATAAATACGTCCCATACCCTAAATGTAATTACCTTGTACGAAAATTGAAAAATGTAGTAAAATATTGAAGAAAATCCTTTGTTTTGAATCAAGCCGAATCAAATAATACGAAGTATTTACTTTCTTGATTCTAATCCTAATCACATGTCACATCCATTTTTCTTCTCAAAATTTTACCCTTTTTCAAAAACCACCCCACCCACCCGTTGCGTACACTGTTTGCTATTTATGTTTTTTCTTCTATTCTGACACTTCTATTTTTTCACTATTTGCCCCTATATTTGCATCGGACTTGCGTGCCACACAGCGAAACAGACAAAAATAGTTATTAAAAAACCTGGTAAGTGCCACCAAGATTATGAACTAAAAATGAACGCTTACAGACATATCAAATTGTTCCAATACGAAATTGATTCGAAAGTTTATTGTTTTTTCGCTAAACGGATTTTTATACATATAAATAACACAATTAATTATGATTGTTCTTATATTATTATGGTTTTGATTTTATTTTGACGTTAACTTTTTAACGCTTGGTGTGTGGTTTATTGTTACATTATATTAGTTTATAGCGTATAGTTTTGTTATTAAATTTATCAATTCGACTCAAACAATCAATTTTGCGAAAAACTTACAGTAAATGTTAAATTCAAAATTTTCAATTTGTATCAAAACTCGCTTACATATTTGCCCAATTTAAATTGTTTCATAATAACGTAATATAAAAATACAGAACGGATATTAACAGTCCAGTTTGAATTTGTGCAGCAAGAATTTTTTTCTCTATCCAATAATTCTTTTTTTCTCGTTTCTAATTTAAAATATTAAATCCTTTCGAACAATGTTTTTATTTTTTTTTATTTTTCCGATTCGTATACTGAAACTACTTCTATTGTACCTTCTGTTTATTTTGTTCAATATATTTACTTGACTTTTCAATTTGTTCAATATTTTTTACCTTTCATTTTGTAGATTTTATTTTAGTGGCATGCCAGTGCAACAAAATACCTTAATTTTATATTGTAGTGTGTTTTGTAGTGTTTTTATTTATTTAAAAAAAAATCAAACATACAATTTGATTTAAACAAAGAAACATATTTGGGAAATATTAGAAATTTTCGAATAAGTTTCTTTCGATAATAGAATAGAAAAATGCAACATTTTTCTTTCTATACCACGTTATTACAACATGTTAAATGCAATACATTTCTAAGCGAAAAACATTTCTAGAAAAGCTTTTGCTTTACTGAACTTTTTTGTTACAACATATAATTGAATTATTTTTGAAATTTTCATTAACACTGAAAACTTAAATTGTGAGTTAAATCAAAAGAATCAATGAAAAATTTCTTTCACAATCAAGTTAGTTTAACTTATTTTTTTTTACCAATCCGCACTGTCTTACATTTTGATGCATTGACACTCTTCTTCGTGTCAGTGCATCATATTTTTAGATTAGATCTAAGCGTTTCAACGTAAACCTTAAACTTTACTTTTATACATTTTGAATTTCAAAGAAAAATCTCTTATCAAAAGACTTTTTCTTTTAGTATTAAACTTGCCAAAGCGATTATTATACACTTGATTATAGATTCAATTATTTCGATATAAGTATAACAAAAATAGCTTTAAATAAAATGTTCGTCATCAAAACTTTTTGTAATTCAACACAAATGGTTGTTTTCATCACTTTAAATTAAAAAAATTTTATCAAGTTTAATTTTGTTAGAAAAAAATTTCAGTAGAAAAAACGTGTTGTACCTTTTTGTAAAACATGTTTAAGAGGAGTCAAGTTTATTTTTTAAATAATTCATTATAATCGATTTAAAATATAAATTCTTTAACAGAAACTTTCATATTTTATTAATATTAAAGAGTACAAAGTAATATTTTTCTTATACAACTAAATTGAGTCAAACTTTGTACTGACATCTAAAATAAACTTTATCTTACATAAATTGTTAAAAATTCTTTCACGAGTGATGTTAAGTTAAAAGCTATTTTTGAAATTTCCTACAGCTCCTATCAGCTTATCTGAGTGAATTTTCTAGCATTTCCTTAAGTCTTTGTAAGGTTCTAAAGTCATGCCTTAAAAATTTTATCTTGAAAATATTCTACAAACATAAATTCAAGAGTTCAAATCGTAAGAGTGAAAAGGCCATTCAACAATTTTTCATAAAGAGATTAGTCGATCAGGTAATCTTTCGCAAAATAGCACGAAAATGTTATGCTGGGCTACAGTCTTATCTTCAGGAAACTAAACCAATTTCTTTTTCATTTTAGATCATTAAATATTCCCCAATATTTTACTATCTCAGTTAGTTGTCACAGACTACAGTGCCATTGACAGACCTATTAAGAAAAAGAAATTATGATTCCTAAGGACATTAAATATTTGATTTTTGGTTGTAAAGAGAACGTTGTTGAAGTTTTGAAGTAATTTTTCCCGTCAAAACAACTTTCATTTGAATTTATGTGAGCCAAACTACGTGAGGTAAATATTTGTCATAGTCATAGACTCAATATAAAAAAGAAAAAAAAACTCAACGAATCATATTTATTTATCCAATACTCCCGGGATTTTCAACCCATTTTGCATTGAGCCTTTCTGGATTAAAAGAAAAAAACCTCATTCAGTTTCTCTTTTTAAGTTTTGTTATCACTTGAACAAAGAATGAATGAATTAATAAGTGGATTTTAGGTTTTAAATGTATTGTTCTTTAGAATATTCAAACATATTCAGTTTCCCTTAAGGCTTTAGTAGAGTAAATGTGTATTGGATTTATATAAGAGCGTTAAAATTCTCGTCACCAAATGAGGTCAGTTCATATTTTGTTCAGATTGGTTAGGAATTCTTTAAATAATTTCTTGATGTAAGGAACTCGTCTTTACCATACAGCAGACATTTTTTTAAAATGATGTTTATAATAAGGTACATGCTTTAGAAATTGACATCTTTAAACCATTTTTATTCCTAATATTCACAATCTTTCAATGTTTTTATGACATTAGCATATATCAAAATGTACCAATCATTATTGGGTAACACAAGATATCATATTTAATTTATTCTCTTAGAAAATACGTGTTAAGTATGCTTATAGAACAGTAGTTCTCAACTATGATGGTCTATGATGGTTCTCGAACTTCTAAGAGTTACAAAGCTATCAAAAGGGGTCCACGATGGATCTCAGTGCTTAAGTCTGCCACTCAAGGTTTGCTCCATACGTTGATGTTCAAGCACTGCCAGAAAGACAAAGAGCAAGACACATTGACCAAGAGACAAGAGTGAGTGAAGAAATGTTTCACCTTACAGCCGCATTAGGCCGAAAGTCGAGCTATCGTACGTTTTCGTGACAATCGCATATATATAGATACTGATTTGGAGGTGTTTAAGCACTGGTTAACTGGTTTGTAACGCGAGCGAACTTGTCACTTTATGTTCTTCACTCACCCTTGTCTCTTGGCCAATGTTGTGTTGCTCTTTGTCTGTTTGTAAGTATTTGAACATCATCAAAAGGACAATAGGAACAAACCTTCAATGTATTTATCGTACCCTCTTCTTTGTTCTGAGGAGATACAATAGCTTACAATAGTGGCAGCTAGCGCTAACATAAATTAAATTATGATAATTGGTTCTTAGTTTGAACGTCTTAAAATCAGATGAGAGAATAATGGAAGAATTTATATTTCTTTTAGTTTCTTTTTGTTGGCAGCTCTTATAAGCTTCTTTTGCCAAAATAAGTCTTTGGGGAAACTGGAAAGCCCAAAGGGACAAGTCTTTGTTCTAATGTTTCTGATTGCATACTTGCGTCTTTATATACCAGCACAATTCTTTTTTTTTGTTTTGTTTTGTTTTATGTGTAAATATGTTGTAAATATGTCATATTCTGTACGGTATATGGTAGAAGTTTTTGGGAATTCGTCATGGTAAAAAGGTTGAGAACCCCTGTTATAGAAAAACCTTAAATGCTTAAAAAATATCTTAAAAGTCATATTAAATATCTTCATGTAATGAGAAATGTCCAGATTTTTAATTTGTTCATAGTCTTTTTTACAAAACTTAAGGAAGATTCACCAACTAACTTCATTGTATTAGTTAATATATTGTCGGTGTGCCCATGCATCGTATAAATTCAGTCGCAATTTTTTTCATAATGCGCTAAAAGAAACCAACTTAAAATTATTTTTTTGCAAAATATTCTTAATGCTTTAAAATAAATTATGAAATAAGTTTTTATGATGAACTTTAAAAAAAATAAACTTGACCAATTTGACAACTTATATTATTTAACTTCCGTTTACATCTTTATAAACTTTTTCATTGATCAAATTTGTTTTTATGGTGAAAACAAAACTTTTGCAAAAATTTCATTACGAAAAGCACAAAGTTTAATGATTTGTGTTGTTAACCAAAATCCTTTCTCAAATAAATATATAAAACAAGTATTGCAGACGTGTTGCATTTATACATTTTAAAAAGACGCTTTAACATTTTACTTTTGCTTGTTTTTAAAGATAGTGCACGATATATTAGTTTTTTAATTTTAATTTCAACATCGGATTTACATGAACCTTTCTTAAAATAAATTAATAAATCCGATCATTTTTGTTGCGTCAATGTTACATTAAATATGTGGGAACTAATTATATCAATACGTGGTTCCTTCAATTAGCTACTGCAGCTATTGTCTTTTTAAATATCGCTACGATTTAATTAATGCTTTTCGTCTCTATGATGGACTTTTTTCTACCAGACAGGTTTTTTACTAAATATTTTTGTAACTATTTGACATCTTCAGGTTCACTTTAAAACAAGATGTTAGCGTCTTTTGTCTCTTTCAATGAAACATTTAATTCCAGAACCATTTTAAATAAACACGTCCATAAATAAATGTTTAAATTTTAAAGAAGAGACATTTTTAAATCAAATCAACACAAACAATTTTCAGATTGTATTATCTCATACATTATTCTATCAAATAAAGCGTTTATAAAGAAATGAGATAAAGCTCATAAAGCGTAAGATTAAGTCTAATAAGCCAGATACAGTCTGAAAGTTGTAGTTTAAAAGAACGATTTTACTTGTTAAGTAAAATGAATTGGAATTTTTATTTTTCAATTTTTTTAAGTTAATTTGATTGAATTGTCGCTTACTTACGTTTATGAGTTTCAGCTTTCAAGGTATTTAACATTAATTTTTAGCTTTAGTATACAGGATGATTTTTTAATTTGATTTTATTTTTGGTGCTGTTTTTTTTTCTTTGGTCAAGTGATTGAAATAGATTTTCGATGTTGTTTGATAACATTGGATCGAACATCTATAATTCAGTCATGCGACTTTTTTTTTTGAAATTAATAAAGTTTTATTGGTAATATAATCTTACATTTAAGTTAATGCCACATTGTTCTACATGCACCACGTTTTTTTTTTATTTTTCTATACCTATCTACTCTCCGCCATTGTACTTGTACTGTCTTCGCCAATGTTGCTGTGCGATGATTCAAATCGAAAATAATGTTCCACAATCTGCAAAACTACTTGGTAAGTTTTTATATCCGTTTATTAAAACGTTGTAAGTACATCTGTTTGTTGTCTCACTTAATACAAATAGAACCAACTATAACATTATGTCTACCAAAAGTAACTTTTCGCTTTATAATCTTTGAAGTTTTTTTACTTATATAATACGCTATTCTTGCACCGTTTCGTCAAACCAAACCTACCGCATGCATGCATGTTTTGTTCTTGTTAAATTAAAAAAAAAATCTATATTATCAGAATTCTAAATGATTTGTTTCGAATACGGGTTTCGTAAATTTTTCTCAAAAAATTTAATTTCATCTCAGAAAAAAAAATCCTTTTATTCTTTTTAAAAAAAATTCTGTGAAAGAAACATTCATTGTTCCCAATTTTATATGTAGCATGTTATAGATGTTATAGAAACCTTTTTCCAAAAATTTCATGTTTCAACTATAATGTTGCCAGTTAGAAAAAATGTGTTACAATTAGTGAGCTTCAATCATAAAACTTTTCTAAAAAGTCAGTTCACAAGATAGTATTTTTGTTCCTTTAAACCTTTCATTGTGTTTAGAAATCTTTTCAATTAGTTATCTTATGAATTATAGTTGGACCCATCGAAACGTCATGTTCTTTTTATGTTGAATTTTAAATTGAATTTTTCTAACATTGAAATTGATGATTACAGGAGCAGCAGCTAATCTACGGAAAGAGGTTATTCGTAATAAAATCCGAGCCATTGGGAAAATGGCTAGAGTTTTCTCTGTGCTAAGGTAATCTCTTGATAATTAAATTTTCACGAAAAACATATCATGGATTTATTTCTTACAGGGAGGAGAGCGAATCGGTTCTACAATTAAAAGGTCTTACTCCAACTGGTGCATTGCCACTCGGTGCATTATCAGGGGGCAAAACGAGTTTGAAGAACGGTAAGAGATGACAAGTGTTTTTTGATTTTGGATGATTGATTTCATTTGGTGATTTATTTTGATTACAGCGTTGCAAGGGTTCTCACCGAATCACAAGATTACAAGTTTCGCCGAGGCTAAAGGTTTAGATGCAATCAACGAACGTATGCCACCAAGAAAAGATGCGCCACCTTCACCTAGTGTTGAAGGCGGAACTCCTATTACACCTTCCGGACCCAAAGATTCTTCTCATGCAACAACACCGCATGCAAACGCGCACTCGTGAGCACTCCTTATTATATTAAAATTGGTGAGTTTCTATAATATTTCACTTTAAAATACATTTCTTTAAAAAAATTACTCGTTTATATTCACACTTCAACAAGATATAGTAACGATATTTTAAGAAAAATTAATATTTTATGAAAAAGAAAATAAAATTAGGTGAAATCATTTTATTTACAGCAGTAGTATTAACTTTAAATACTGTTACCTACTTATCACCATTATTAAAGCATATTTATAATTTATTAAGGGGGTATTCTAGTCTAGAGGCTCGAATTTCGAGCGTTTTTTGGCAATTGATTAGAAAAAAGCATTTGATATTTTTAGTATCCATTTTTTTATCATTTGCTTATGAGTTCAGAGAGTACACAAAATTAATTTCAAAACAAAAAAACAATTTTTCATTGAGTTATGCGACTTTGAAGTAGAGGGGAAAAAAAAGACCGTGTCCTCGTCGCCATGATTTCTACCCTTGTGGTCATTTGGAAAATAAAACAATGATGGATTCTTGATAAGTACAAATGTCGCTATCGCATGAACCTCCAAAACTGAAAAAGAATTTTTTTTTCATAAAATGGCGGCTACTCAAAAATAAAGGTCGATTTTTTCACTCATTTTTTAACTTTGTCGAATTTTTAAAAAATATTACAAATTTAAAACTTTCATTTTTTGTTGGTTCATGCGATAGAGAGATATTTAAAGAATATTCATGCAAATTTCAAGTAAATCGGTTAATTAGAACTTGAGATATTATGGCGACCACATCGAAAAAAGTAGTTTCGAGAAAAACGCGTTTAAATTTTTACGTCTCAACCGGCTTAGTTGCCACGTCACTAAAACGGCTATAATTTCGGAAATAATTTGAATTTTGAAAAATCTTTTTAGGGAGACATTTTTGAATATATAACTTTCAGATTATGAAAAAAAAAAATTCGATTTTTTCAAAATCCTAGACTAGAATATCCCCTTAAGCGTGGAGCATTTATTTTTTTTTTAGAACGAACATGTAACCTTTACCAATTAAAAAAAAATGGAAATTCAATGTATTTACCATTAATTCTTTCGCCAGGACGATTGATTATCTCCTTTCTCGTTTTACGTAGAATAAATTTGTAAAACGTGTATATTAGGAATTTCAGTTTTAAAACATCATCAACTACCGCAGTATACCATGCTGTATACAACAGTCCGTTTATTAATTGTTTAGGAATATTCACACGAGACGTTATACTTATAAGCTACACTTAAAGTTTTGAGCCAAAACATCGTTCTCTTAGCCCAATTACAAAGCCTAGGTTATTGGTTTCCTTAGTTATGGATATGCCATTTTGGATCTGGATACGGATAAGGATATTGACATAATAATATTATACCGGGTTTGAATACGGTGGCAGATATGCAATTATTTCAGATTATCCATTAGTTTGGGATAGTTTTGGTTTCGTATTTTAGATTTCAAAGAAATTGTAGAAGTTTTTAAGAAGTAAAACGCAAATATAAGTAATAATTTGACTTTATTTCTAAGTGTTTTTTCCCCGTTAGCAGAAAGCCAGGTTAGGGCTCGTCCCCCCCTCCCCGCACTGCAACCTTAGGCTTATTGTACTCCTGTTCTGCTCATGTACCCCTGTTGTACAAGGATTCTTGCTTATTTCAGGTTCAGCGTTTTGCCTAACAAAAGCAGTCTCTGTATTAAGCTTTTTGCGCGATTTGTGCCTGTTTGTGCGTCATTTATCCCATATAGGTGTCGCCATATTGTGAGGGCTTTGCATTCAAAAATGAGATTGGTCGCGTTTTTCTCCCCATTCCCACACAGTCTGCAGTTGGGGTCCTGTTGAGGCACCCCAATAGTTTGCAGATGCTTTCTCAATATGATACTGACCGATTATCAGTTCCATTACTGTTCTGAGTTGGTTTCTTCCCAGTCGTAAATATCAGCAGTGAGCGAGGGGGAAATTCTCCCCATCATTCTTTTGCTGAGCTTCTGACCTAACATTTCTAGCCAGTATTTGTTTTGCTGCTGCCTCAGCCAAATTTTATCGCCCTCTTGACAGCAGATTTGGTGATCTCCACCCCAGGCTCAGAGCCCACGAGTGGGGTCATCGAACCAGCCCTTACAAGACCCCCTTTCCACACTGAAAAGTAGTAAGAGGATTATTTTTAATGGGTAAAAATCCCACACTACCACCACACTCTTAAATTTCATCCCCGTTGGTGTCTTAAAAAACTGTTGCTACAACTTGGCTAACATAATTTAATTGATGCTGATTATTTCTCATTTTGAGACAAGACAGTAATGGAAGAATGAAATTATGAATCTTCTAGTTTCTTTTTGTTTGTTACTCTTTAAACTCGTAATATCAAATTTGCGTATCGAGAGAGTCCAAAATATGAGATTTCTGTTCTTTGTTTCAATATTTCTAATTGTATACTTTCGTATAAATTATGTATAAAATTTTTCGTGTTTATAAAATTTTCTTTTTGTATTTTTATTTTAAACATGATATGTCAATTTTTGTG
Organism: Sisyra nigra; assembly: GCA_958496155.1. NCBI lineage: Eukaryota > Metazoa > Arthropoda > Insecta > Neuroptera > Sisyridae > Sisyra > Sisyra nigra. The sequence continues at coordinate 16,901,131 of OY292315.1, read as the reverse complement.
GGTCCATTTTATTAAAAAAAAAAAATTGGAAATCACTATGTGTAATATATCTACAATACACATTATATTATTACAGAAAAAAAATAAAACGATCTCTCACATTTTAAGTCGCTTACTAAAAAAAAAAAAAAAATTAAAAAAATCCTCAGAAATTTAAATCATTTTATTTATTGACTTTTAAAAATTATTTAATTTCTTCTTAATTAAAGGCAATGGTTTGCAATACTTTATTGAAGACTTTCCTCATCACTTTTTTCGTGTTAGTTCAGACGGAATGGCGTTGATTTCCTGGCGAATCCTTTCTGTCACATACATGACGGATTAAGGAGGATGTTTGAAATTCTTGTAGATACCCAAAAGAAAAATATCAAATAAACTTAAATCTTTTTTATATAATATACTACCATCTTGCCAAGTCTGTGTTTCCTTCTAGAAAAAATTAAACGTGCAGAAAACTTTTCTTTTCAGAAATATATTCAATATAATTTCATATTATTTCAAAATAATATTCACTGTTATTGTTGTGCTTTGTGAACTATGGCCAAATTCTAAAGAATCTATGTAAGCTCCAATATATATTATATTGGTTTGAAATTCAAAGTTGTTTCTAAAATTGTTGTTGTTGTGTATTATTGGTTATAGTTTACATTTTAAAGCCTACCATTTTGTTTATTAGTGGAAACTGTTGATAAGTTAAATAATACAAAATCATTCTTAAATTTTTTTTTGGGTTGGATGGTGGAAATCTTCAAAAGACACCATGCCGTGCCTTGTGGTAGTGTGGGTTTTTTACCACACTAAAAACATATATTTGTCAACTTTGGACAACGTAGTTTATATAGAATGCTTATCTCATTGCTATTACACTCTTTAACTACACAGATTATCTCTCATAATAAACTGGAGCCACAAAATCCTCACATTTGTCGCTCCAACCGTAGTCGTAGAAAATTTAGAAACATCCTTAGCACTCCTAGAAATATTCGATTTTTGTTTAAGAACTGATCTAGTAGGAGTTTGTGTGATCTACATCAATATGAATTTTTCATTAGTAACCAAAGTTTGAACAACTTTAATTTTTTGTTTCAATGAATCTAATCCAATCAAAGTTCACTTTTAACGTAAAATGTAGAATCAAAAAATTGCAGCGATGCTAAACGTAATTTACCCATACGGAACTTTACAGGCAAATAGCGCTTTACCTTTTGTATACCATAAGAAAGCAAAGTTTTTTGATGGAAGTTTTACTTAAACTGCATTAAGTTTTAACTTCAGTTCAACTTTAACTGTGTTATCATATCGTCATATCAAAAATATCGCTTCTTGAAATTCACATTTCTTGTTCACGACGCCGAATTGATGTTCCGGGATTTTCACCAACATTCTCAGGCATTCTTTGGCATTGATATTTGAGCGACTTGTTTCTAGCAACCTGTATGTTGAGGGTCTCCAACTGACCCATTCTCCCTGAATTTTTCAATTACCTAATCTTTTTACATTCAACGAAGTTTATTCTGACCATATTTTGGACCAAATTGCCAAATACGGCCGCCAAACTTCCATTATTTTTTAGATATTGCTCAACAATGATAACATATTGTTGCATCGAGTAACACTCCTTTTTTATTAACCCTAAATTCGAAGCTGTTGAATTGTTTCTTTTTCATAATTGCCAACAATTAACGGCACATATGGCGGCAAGTTCAAATCTTGCGTTAAATTTAAGACACCAATTATTATAAAGGCTGGTCGATTAAACAAAAAAAAAAAATGCTAAAAGTTAGAATAAGAAACTAAATGAAACTTTGATCTACTACGTCTCGTGTGAAAGATCCTCGTGTTAAATATTAAATAATAACATCCAAATAATAAATATACTTAAGGCCGTGTTAAACCAGCCGAATGCTAGGGGGAGACCAAATATAGTCGAGGCAGTGCATTCGGCTGAGTACTCAGCAAGTGTAATTAGGGCAGTCAGTAAAGGACAAACTTGCTCCAGTAAAGGACGAGTATTTTGATACAGATAAGGGAATAGAACACCGTTCTGCCTTCTAGACCGAGTGGTTTCTTTAATCTATATGATCAGTTGAGTCAGAGGAATATTCGATAAGAACTGTAATTGCAATAAGGACTGTACGTATCTTCCGTGAATCGCAGGCATTAACTTATTTTCAAACGGATTACTCGTCTACGTGTTATGTCTTCGCTAATGTCTGATCCGAGTAACCAATATAGCAAATAACTCGACTGGTGTAGTCCACCTTTACAGCTAATATTTAAAACAGAAAATGTTAAGATAGTTTATCAATTTTTTTAATCATTTTAAACGTTTTAAAAAATAAAAAAATATTTTAAAAATGCTGATTTTATGAAAAAATGCGCTACAAAAATAAGTTTTAAACGAATTTGCTTTAGTTAAGTACCCTTATATTATAGCATTATGTTATACTAAAAGAAATTTTATTAATTTTTTCCAGGTATCCGTAAATCATCTTTACATTGGACTTAATCACCTATATCAGAATTACATGAAAATATACATATTTACATTTTACATTTCTATTAGCTTTCTATATTATATAGCGATATTTCCCAGTTTCACTCATATTTTTAACCACAACCCTCATCGTTTTGATTTTGAAAGTGTTTTCGGTGTCAACGTGTTACAATACTATAACATTTAAAAAAAAATAATAAAGGTGGATTGTTAATTTATTTTTCAAATCAAATGTAGCTGGTCTGCTTTGATTGAACATTTGTTATATCAAATTATTATAAGTATGTAATTTAAAACATTTATTAACTCACTTGATGAAGAGACGTTTTTAAGACACTTATCTTCAGTTGTAGACTGGGTAGTAGCATGAAGCACCTAATCACGTTTGGAAAATGCGCACCTATGACTCCTACGTTTGCGCATCGACTCTCACTTTTTTCGGTGTCATGCGTGATACCTAAATGTTAATCTGGAAAAGTGTTTTTCCACTCGGCATGCGTACTTAAATTGACTGTCTTGAATTATATAAATAAAAATTTTAATGTTTCCATCGAATGTCGTGTTTATTCGTATATATATATTATATTTCTATTTGGCGATTACTTCTTAAGAGTTTTTCGTTTGCAAATGCTTCTACCCTGTCATGAATAAAAGACAGTTATTTTGTGATGTAACTCGTGCTAATTTACTCGTAATACAAAATAATTGTTAATATATTTAAAAACATGTCTCCCAAAATGAATCTCTATGGATTTTCAACAAAAAAAAAAAAAAATGTTTTGTATTATGACTAATGTGATAATGAACTGAAAGAAGCTACAAATCGGGGACGATGCAATAAAAGTACTTTTTTGTTACATCACAATTCTTTTTAGGCTTTATTACTTGATACTAATATTGATTATAATTAATTGAAAGATTATAATCAAATCTCAATTATTTCAATTTATTTTCAAACGCTTTCAATTCATATCAGTTCATAAAATCATTTTTTTCGCTCTTTCATTTTCCATGTTTTCCTACGAAAATGTTTATTTAAATATTGTATTTACCGAAAATATTTATATGAAAAAAAATATTACGTAATTCCTGTTCGAATTTTTGAAAAAAAAAAAGAAGAAACGATTTCACTGTTAGACAGTTACATTACCAGCATCTAAAACCCACTTATTCTATATATTAATAAAAACCATGAATTCTGTACTTAATTTTATATAAAAAAATTGAAGCAAGTCATTTGAACGATTTCCAAATATAACTAACTAAAATTGTTATTTTTGTACGTTTTCCAAGACTAACTGGTAAAATTAGCTGCCTAATAGAAGAAATTATTTGTATCTCTCTATTTAATCTTAAAACATGTTCAATAGTTCAATTGGAAGTTGAAAAAATAATGAAAAAAAATCATAAACCTTTGCTACGAGTTGTACTTTTTGATTGTACAAAATGTGTTATAAATACTAACTACTATTATAATTCTTATATTTAAATATATTATTATTAGCAAATACTGATGTTTGTTTCTAAAGTTTATTCATCAGAAATATTAAATGTTGCGTTTTAATATCAATTTTATTATTTCGAGTTAACTCTTTACAAAGTACAAGATAAAATTAAAACCGTCGTCATTTGATGAATAAGCTTTTCAATCAAAAATATGAATGAATGTGATGTTTTCTTCAATTGAATGAACGAGTGTTTTATTGAATAAATTAATGCCATAAAATATATATAATAAATATATATTCAAGAAAAAAAAAAACATAAATATAATGAATCTGTAAAGTTATATTATAAAATATATACAAACATTATTAATATACACATAAATTAATAATTATATATAAATATATATATGAAAATTGATAAAAAATATCATCTCTTCTTACAGAGGTTTTTTAAATTAAAATACATCGTATATTGACAGAAAATCTGATTAAATTTCACCATGTAGATAAAATTAATTGACTTTGGGTGAATTGTTAAGGAAAAAAATTTGAATGTTACTTTTTTACAATTTTTGGTCTGTTGACAAGAAAATATTTAAAAAAAAATCAATCTTCTATCAATACCACCGAACTATTGTTACTTTTGTTATAAATTTCTACTGTTAGCAAATCAGGTATTTGAACACCGTTGATTGATTGAATATTTGAAACGTTGCAGTGGAAATAGCATATCAATAAATAAATAAATTGAGACATATTTTGGCACTTTATTTAGAACTTTTCCAATAAATCCCATTTTCTTTCATTGATTCTCAAAAAAATCAATTTATCAAAATTAGTTAATATCATAATGAAACAATCTCGTCTTACGGCCTTTATATATTATATCTATGTGTTTTAAATATAGCAATATTAGAGGATAAAGTGGCTTAATATCGTCAATTACGACTATCTAAAAATGTAAAGACTAACATTTACAAACTACTCATAATTTTCCAAATACTTCTCTTTCATTCTAATTTATTTACAATTTTTAAATGACTTCTAGTGCTGTAAATATATAAAATATTTAACTATATAAACATGAGTACAATTTTTGAAGACAAACTAAAATTTTCTATAACTAAATGTTTGGTATTAAGCCCCCTGATTTTTTCTCCTATTTTGTAAAACAAAGCAATACTGAATGGAATTGTACTCTTTTACCCAAAGTTAAACTTTAAAAAGCACTTTAAAATCATTCATTTTTTTATTTATCAAAACTGTACGTTTTATGAGAATATCGAGATCTGATTGTAAATAAGTAAAAATTTAGATTTACTGTAAAATCAATGATTGACAGTAAAATTTTATTTTGTGTTTTTCCAAGTCGCGCTTCTAGTCATGATTATATTTCGAGGGCTCGTATTCATTGATTTTAGTTGTGTTTAAGTGCAATTGAATGTTCCTTAATAATGGTTTACATTATACAAAAGCAGTAACGAGTAAGTTGATCTGTGAAATTTCAATTTATTTACTTCAGCATGACAGGTTTTTGGTTTAAGATAGTTGTCGTCTAAAATGTTCTAAGAACGAAATTAGATGAATTTTTTTTTAGCTATAACAAATTTTAACAGTTTTCTTATTAAAAATTACTGACCGTTTTGCTTTCAACATTTTAAAATAATTTTGATTAACACTATAGCTGTGTTCAAGCAATGTTATTTTTCACTAAATTTGCAGCTTTGTTAAGAAAAACGTTGAAGGATTTGACTAAAGATTAAACTAACAAAAAATAATACTGAATTTAAATTTTGAAAAATAAAAATTATGTACTGGTTATTTATTATTGTGACTGACAAAATTAAAAAAAAATTAAACTTCTCTCTTAAATCGAAATAGTGACTATTCACTATTTTTGCAGTGCAGAGTATACCACTAAATTCAAATAGTGGTATACTTTTCACTAATAAATAGTGAATAGTCACATTTGATAGTCGAAAGTCACTATTTCGATTTAAGAGAATTTTCCAACTCCTCAAATCGGGTACAAAGAGAGTTTTTGTAGTAATGGGACGGAAGTGAAAAATCAGCTCGACTTTTCTAATTAAGCTTAGAAAAATTGTATATTTTTATTCAATACTTAAATTATCATAATTTTAATGAGTGGTAACTCTTTTTAATTATTAACTCTTTACTCTCTTACTCTTACTTAACTTACTCTTTGGTAACTCGTCTATGTAGACGAAAGAGGTAATGCCTTTTCAAACAATAATTAAGTCATGCTTCTTTATAAAATTTACTTTTCATATAGCCGGAAGACCTTAATACAAGAACTTGTTTCCCCAAAATTTTTTTGTCACTAGCTGCTACGGAGTTCTACGGTTTATTATGACAAACTTTTAAATCTTGTTACCACACGACAACTATTTTAATAGACTATTCACAGTAGAAAACTCGTAACTAAACAAAAGCGTGGCTTAAACAAGACATTTGAGTTCTTGTTTGTAGATTAGTGGCGGTGAACTTTTTACCAATGTGATTCAAAATAACGATTCAGTTTTCTCAATTTAATTTTTCAATAAATAACTTAGATGTAAAAAAAGGTCTATGGTTCCGAGAAGCATTTAAGTCGTTAAGTGGGTCAAGTTCTGACCCACGGGTTAACGGTTCACCATCACTTGTTCAGCAGGTGATAATGAATAGGAACAAACCAAATACAATAAAAATGTAGGGCTAATGAACGTTTGTTATGGAAAACAACAGTGATGGATTTAGACTTGGTCCCGAGACCCAAGAACCTGAATTGGCAAAATTCAAAGACGATAAAAATTTGAGTACTTACATGATAATTTTAAAATGTCCAAAAATATATTTAAATTCAATTACTTTTTACTAGTAATAAAAAAAACTTACAATATCAAACTTGACCGGAGACTTGCCCGTTATCTAAATCCACCATTGGAGAAGAAAGACCACGTTATGTTAAACATGATTACATAAGTTCATAAGAGACAAGGTTTCACGGAATCGAATCAGCCAACCAGAATCAAGAAGAATACGTCTTTCGAAGGATAATAAAGGGAGTTCCTTGATAAAATAGATGGTCATAAGGAAAAAAGGCGCATACAAAAATTTTCTTTGTAATAACCAAGGCGCGGATAATTTTTTCAAATGAATTATTAATTGTACTTTTTTAGACTGTAGCTTTTTTAAACTGAATAAATTTAACAAAACATAAGTTCTGGAGGAGGTAGAAGATCTTAGGAGTTGCTAACTTTGATTTTTTTTGCGTGACGTAATTCTCTCATCAACCTTATCTTTTATAAACCCCGTATGTTTTAAACGTGAATCTCCGTCAGTAATTACGGTTAAGTACCATTAGTACTTAGAAGTAAGAATCAAGAAACATACCATCATTGCCACAGCGAAATCTGCTAAGTACCAAAAACATAATTTTCACATAAGAGGATTCTTTTTGATCAATTTAAACGTTTTACGATTTTTTAACACATTGATGCTTTTCATCACCAAATAGGAGATAAAATCTTGTTTCTTATGATATTAAAATCATATTTTAAATTTTTTTTTGTCACGTAGAAATTTTCACGGTGGCAATGACGAAACAGAAGCTTCGTCCTGTTTGTTACCAAATTAATATTAACAACAATACCATGAAGTAGACTAATTGTTCCGCTACAATTGAAATTAGCTATTTCAATATTACAGCTATAAAAACTCAAGCAAACGTTATTTAACTGGAATAAAATTAAATAGACCAATTTCAGCCCTCTACCCTTTTAATAAGCCATATCAACGCGAACGAACGCCAAAATTGAAAATATTTTTTAATCTCTTGTACGTTTCAATAGGTATTCTGTATTAGAAGTGAAGTTAATTTCTCCTGATAAAACATTTCAATATAGAAACGATATATTTTAACTGTAAATAAGCTGAAAATTTACAATAAAGTCGTTAAAATGTTCAATTGAAACTATTATTAAGAAATATTTAGCTGCATATTCACCTCAAAATTCTCTGAACACGAGCCTCAAAACTGATTATTAATCAGAGAATTAAAAATATCGAAAGCTCGTCATATAATGTAAGTAATTTTGATAAATATCTAAATGCATAACTACATTGGCTTATTTCTTTTGTAATAAATGGGAGAATTTAATTGATTTGAAACTTTATAAGTAATCAGAATTGTTAATGTTTAAAGTTAATATTAATTTAGCCGATACTTCTAATATGGGTGTTATTTTCGGGATTTCTCAAATATAATTTGTCATTATATTATTTTTATACTAAATGTTATCTATTGAATAAATCGTATGTACAAAATGTTATAGCAAATAAATAAATAATGGAAATCAGTAAATATCTCTAGCCTTAACTTTAATATAGAATAAATCAACCTTATAAAGTTTGAATTAGTTTAGACATCCCTTCAATCTATCAACCTTCCCGTATAATAGAGAGAAATTGAGCTCATTTTATATATTATTAATAATTAGCAGTAGTCCGGTGGTGTTGTTTAAGATATAATTAACTGCATGAAGCGTTTAGCAATTGATCCATTTTTAGAATCATCATTTGTTGCACAATGAAAATCTTTTTTATGTACGTGAAAACTAGTGATTTACTTCATAAAACAAAATAATGGTTATTCTTTGTTTCGTATAACGATGATCAAATATCATTTTCAAATTACTTTCCACGAAAAAACCGTAACAGTTCTTTCCCTTCATTTGGAGCGATTTTTCAATAAATTGATAATGATTTTCATTTAGAACGTTAAGAATTTTGAAGAAAATTTCGTGATTTCATAACATATCATGAATGTTTGTTTTGCATTATTAATTGTAATATATTTGTAAACGTAACTCCATGTACTGTAACCTTGTATAAAATAGAAACCTTGTTGAATTTTTTAAGGTGGTTATGAAGGGGTTTTTAGTGGACTTGATCATCGCTTTTATAAAATGAAGAATACAACTAAATAAGACATTGTTTAAATATGTAATAATTATGAATGTTAAAACACTCTCTATATGCCTTCATACTTCCTAACTTATAATAGTTGTGTAAAGAAATATTTAAGTATCCACTTCATTTGATATAAAATTAGTCTCGACATTTATGTCTATATATATATATATATATAATATAAATATATAAACCATTTTTTAAATATAGTAATACTAAAAGACTAAATTAACTGTTATCATTTCAAACTGTTCATTTTGTGATGTGATGATTGATTTATATATATATATCTATAATATTTGATTTGATTCTCGATTTATTCATTCGATCCAATCGAGTGATAAAATGGTAACACTTATTCTAGTAAATGAAAAATTATTAGTATAAGAGTTTTAGATAAGTGTTAGTAAAACAATAAAATTATTCACTAATTTTATTGATATGTGCTGTTGCTCATATCGGTTGTTAACTTTAAAGTAACATTCAATTTGTTGGACATTGCGATTCTGATTTCTATGATTCAAGTATTAAAGGTGGTTGAATTGGAACGTGTTTAAGCTTTGATCATAGCTGTTCTACTCCAATAACGCATGATTTAGTAACATCATGTTCAACAAATGATTATACTTTTGAGGTTTAGTAGTGAGAAAAAGTTTATCATTGAAATTTAAAAAAAAAAATGAATTTTATGCCTGACCGTTACTAGTTAAGTACTTTTTGTTCAGATCTAGAATTTATAAATCATATTGATTATTTTGTCAACTTGTTTTTATTATTTATTGAAATTAATTTTTTATACTAATTAAATTATTGTATTTATATTTAAATTTATAAATATAGTTACATTTTGAGGTAAATTTTTAAGTATCTTCTTTTTTGAAGGTGCAAATTTAAAAGACGTTTAATATGAATCAAACTTGAAAAAAAAAACGATTTTTTAATTTAATTTTTTTTATTAGAAAGATGATATTGAATGCAACTATGTAACTGAAAGAAATTATTATTGGCCTGATTTGGATTTTTAATAAGAAAAATCGTTAAAAAAAAACCTAAACCTTGCTAGCTTTAATTGATCAATTAGCGAGCATGCAATATTTTTTATCGATGTAAAACATCTAGATCTGAACTAAACTTCCATGTACAAGTGAACTGAATATGTCAATGCGATAAATGGACGAATTATTAATGAGCATAGAGAACACAGTTGTCGGATTGAGGATGCTATTGGTTATCGGTGATAAAAAGTTTTAGGAAAAATTGTTCACTCTATGACATAACAAAATATATTACTACATACTTAATACTCGGCTGATTCGCTTAGAAATCAAAAGTAATGAGTCTTTCATTGCTTTTATATTTAGATAAAATGCACAAATCTAAAAGCCTTATCAACATAGTTAATCGATGTGAAACTTTTTTCAATACGACTGCGATTTCTAGTTTAAATAAATGTGCTTGCAGTTCAAATAAATAATCATTAATCTCTCGAAACTTAAAACAAAAAATCTTTTTAAGTAGTTCACAACTCTTGCCTTTGTCAAAACAGTAATACTGTTCATGTTTCTTTCTTAAAAATTTTAACAACTTTCAAGTCGTTTAAAATGTACACGTTTGATATAAATGACTTTAATTTTTGATTTTATTTTAAATTGATCAACTGTTGATCTTTTGAGTTCATTTAATCTAGATTTAACTAAATAAGAAAATGACCATAAGTAAAATAACATTATAAGCATCTAATAAATGGCAATAATAAATAAATACATCATAAATATCTGTCTAGAACTTTGTATATAAGTGAATAAGAATAAAATACTTGAAAATGTAATTTTATTAATCATAACAAAGTGTGTTAAATACCTATATGATGTGATGTGGCTTTGTCAATATACAATCAAAATAATTAACTGTAAGAAAATAATATGACACCCATTTATTAGTTAAACGTGTCGTTTTGTGAGCAAGAGTATGCTACTTTCCAATCCAATAACTCAATAATTTTCTTTTGGTTTATTAAGGTTTTTGTGTGATTAGGTATATCGTAAACTGATAAAGAAATTTATTTAATGAAACTTCGAAAAGTGTATTGGACTTTCATGAAATGCCTAATAGTGGGCTAGTTATGACACATATCGTGTTAACTACGGTTGTCGATATCCTCTTCTTTATCTCTGATATGGGTGTCGATAAGGACAGTACAAAAAATATATTAAAAACTGGATCCGCACAGAAGATCGGCTCAGGTGGAGGGATTTAGCAGATAACGTTTTAATACTAAAGCTCGTTATTTTTATAATACCTGGTAAAATACCTGTAAAGCGTATTAAGATCATAAAATGGTTCACATATAATTATTTGTATTAAAGAGAAAAGTTGTTTTCATTCCATAAGATAGCGTTGTCTTATTCAAGACTACTGTAATTACAAAAAATTCAATTAACGGTGATTGGTGGGTGGTTGGGATTTTTAATTTATGTAGGTACATGTAATATAAGTGTAATTTTTTGTGTACATATACCTATAGTAGTTTTGAAGGAAACTTAACTGTCTTATAATGAGCCAATCTTTGTCTTAATCAGGATCTCTGTGAAAGAGAACAAGAAAGTTCTCCGAGTCTAGAACTTCATTCGCCGAGGGTAGGGAGGGAGGTTTCTCAAGGCAAACACAATTTCCTGTGTTCAAAAATTTTCTTATAGTTTATACAATAACTAGTTAATATACGCTTGAAATTTTTTTTTTCATTCTTATTAACAAAAATTGAAATTTATGCAAGAATCTCAAAAATCGTGTGAAATATGAACTTCGATTTCTTAGGTTCTAAAATCTCTACTATCAAGTTAAATTTTTAATGTATAAAAAAAATTATTCCTTAGATATATACTTTAGTTATTACACTAATGAAAATATTTAGAAATTACTAAAAAAATACAAAACTAGTGTGTTGTCAGCCTGACCCTCTTTATGGTAAGTGACTATTTGAGACAAAATTGTCTCGAGAACAGCCACAACACGATACCTACAAATGTATAGAAATCTTTATAACAGAATTACTATAAAAAGCAGTACATAGGTACTATTTACTGTACACCATGGTACCTGGTACAGTACACTATGGCTTTACCATGGGTACACTACATATTTATTTCTATAGTAATTTAGCCTGAAAGACTTCTATAAATTAGTGAATCTAGTCTCGAGACTCTTTTGTCTCACATGAACACTTACTATTAGAACAATTAAGAGGATAAGAAAAATACATTGAATACCAGACCCCTGAGGTGTACCCAGATCTTATGCTCGATACGTCACTGCTCAGAATACATACAAACAATCAGTGCATTTCTTTCTAAAATAACATCATTTTTCCCTTTTTCGAAGATTTTGTTCATGAAAACCATACGTATTAACATTACTTGGCCAAGAAATGTCCAATAAATTCATTGGCCTTAAATTTGGCTAATCAAACAAATTTCATGATCAGATTACGATATAACCATTTAAGACACAAAATGAGTATCAAACAAATATCGTGACGATGAGATTCATCCACTTTGAGTCAGATTGAAATCGAACACATTGAATTCGTTAAAATTATATCCCTCTATATTCTAATACAAATTTTATAATGTAAAGTCAAAAATCAAAGACAATTATATCATTTATCAAATGATGATTTATCAAAAAAATTAAAATGAAGATTTTATGAATTGATTCTTAATACGCGACCTGATGATGTTTCATAAGCTTCTTATGATTCGATAGCAATTTATTTCCTGTAATATTTTATTGACAATCTTTACGATTTTAAAATAAAATTTCTTTCTTAAATTTCAATTTCATCTACCTAATATTTCCAGCCGAGTGTTAAAAGCAAACGCGTACGAATGCAACGCGTTTAATTTACTAGTCGAAATTCATATTATACGTTCAACTTGATAATATTGAAAATAATATTATATTATAAATAAATATATTATATACATATTATTATTACTATTATTATTGTAAATGTCAAACTAATGTTTTTGTACTATACACTTCGAATATTGCTACACTTATTATATTATGATTATTATAATTATAAATTATACAAAAATGATAATATTATCATATATTATGACTATGAAATTTTACTCTGTGCATATTTATGACACGTCACCGACACATCTACGCTTTGATCTTTAAAAAAACCAAACAAATCAATGATATTTTGTATGACCACGTTATATATAAATTTTAATTAAGGATTGCTCTTGTTGGAATGTATTCTCTATGCGAAATAATTTTATTATTATTATAGTATTATCAATTATTAAATATCTGTCTTGAACTGAGAAAATTTAAATAAATAGAAAGAATTCTTCCAAAAGTATATATACAATGTGTATTGAAAATACCTCTTATTGATTTTCTATAATATATAACGGAGTACGTTCGATTGGGGAGTTTACAAATTAACAAATTGTGATGTCGAGTAGATATGTGAAAAGCATAATATGGGGAAGGTGAATGGTTCATATTCAATATCGTTGATTGCGCTAGTTAATTATATATAAAATATTTAATGACGAAAACATCTGTATATATAATATAATATATTATAATATTTGCCTGATGGATAAATGTTATTTGAATTTTTTTAAATTGATTTCTTGTTCATTTGAAATTTTAAGACACACACGAACACGTTTTTGAAAATAATCAAACACAAACAAATGTGCCATTTTCTTCTAATTCATCGTTGACGTGACTTTAATTGGCCAGTGGGCTGAGTACTAGAACACCCTTACATCCCTCTTTATAAATAATATCGATATTGACGATTTTTATAACTCGAGGTGCTGACTTGTTAAGTGTACCATTTCAAAAAATTAAGAAAAATAGTGACTAAAGCAATCTAAATCGTTTTATTATTATTATTCTTATTATGATTACATGTAATTACTATACAAAATATTAAATTAATTATGACTATGATTATAATTATTATAAATAAATATTACTTTGTTTGTTAATGTGAATGTTTGACATGGTTTATGAAATTCAGATATTCTAAATAAAAAAAAATGAAATCTTTTATGATTTTCATGTCTCAAGAAAATAATATTTCTATTTTTTTTTAATATCCTTTTATACAGCATCCTCTCATATTTTGTATTATTTTTCATCTTTTTATCCAGATTTTGGAGGATTTACGTTGATACACAATTACAAATATGGATCACGAAGAAAGCATAATAGGTAGAATATTATTCTCAAATTTTTACACGTTCAAAAGTTTTTATTCCCACAAGCATTATCAACATTAATAAAGACTATAAAAACGAGTCTATTTAGAAACCATAAAGCATTTCCCTAGATTCGAATTGTGAAATAATTTTCAATTAAATTTGATACACGCGTTATTAGAAAATCTCTGTTAAAATTTCAGTCTGTTATAAAAAAAACGGGCATAATCTTAAAAAAAATTTGTTGTTATCAAATGTAATTGTGTAAAAATGAATGGTTCGAATGAAAATAGTTTCGTATATTTGTCGGTTATATTACAACAATAAATACATTTTCTATGTGTAACTATTGTATAATGTGAATAGTGAAGAGACAAAAATTATAGAGAAAAATTTTGACGAAAATTTAATAGTGGACTTGTATAGAATATTTGAAGACGGGAAAACCCTTAAACCTGAAAGACCTTAAATTCAATTACAAAAGTTAAAAATTGGCGGCCATTGTTGATGAAGAGGTGCGACGGACAGATATTGGTGATCAGAGAGCTGGCGATTGAGAGATGTTGAAGATTGGAAGGTTCTATGGATGATAGAAATCACTTCGATTTTAAGTGAACAAATTACTTAAATTGTCATTTAGGTAGGTATTATTTAGCAATTTTTTTATTTGTAAGTACCCACATTATTCGACAATGTATAAGAACAAAAATTAATTTTACAAAAACCAAAGAGTGAAAAATGTCTGTACAAAAGTCGCTTTTCATGTATATAAATTGATCTGAAAGACTCAAAACAAACAAAAAAATTACGGCTTGCAAACTACGCATCATTATCTTATTGTGAAACGAACGCTATCCTGGAGTGCCTATGAGTGATTGGGAGAAGCCAACGTTTGTCATCGGTAGCAATATACACAGACTCCCAATCAACTCTCAAAAGAATCATGAACCCACAGAAATCAAACGGAATGACCTTAATAAAACAAGAAAAATTTGCATATTTTAATCAAAAGGGGTAGCTTCTGTTTGGATCCCAGAACACCGGGGAATACCAGGAAATGAGTTGACTGACGCAGCAAGAGGCAAGAGGCAAGCAAGAGGCACCAGCGTTAAAACCAATCAATTGGTAATAACATGTCCTATTTAGAAAAAGGCTTGATACATTTAACAAAAAGCATAGCCTGGCAACAATGGAACAACAAATGGCAGGGTAAACCACAAAAATTAATGAACATTCAATTCATGAAAACAATTGGGAATCAAATAACTATATACAATAACACGTATTAATTACACAGTTAAGGATTAAATATACTGCATTAAAGCATAACTACTTATTGAAAAAAGAACACTTACCACCCGGCGGTATTAATAGAGCGCACTTACTACAAGTTGTAGGACTTACGGTAGCTATCGAGCATCACAGCGTCTACCAACCTCCCTTAAAGGGTGTCTTAACTAGCAAGAAGGTATTCGGAGGACTATAAAATATTTTAAAACAACTAATCAATGGGATGTAACCTTAATACCATACGAACCATGCCATTAAGGAGCCTTAGTTGCATAGGTATACCTATGCTTGTATATAATTGAGATTTTAAATTGTTTATTATTTTATCCTTTTATTCAAATTTTTTCTCTCGATTTTCAAGGTGTTTCCAAGTTTTTATTTGTTGTTTATTATTTTAATTTAGTTACGTATATGCCAACATATCACAAGTGCTTTTTGTTAATTTATATTTTCATAACTAACTCGTACTATTCCCATATTACTATCAGAATTTTGTAATCAGTATTTAAAGTTTTAACTATTGTATAATTATATAGGTAAATATATATATACCAATCGTAGTTTTATATAATGTGGAGTCGCTAATGGCCTAGAAGTTTAAGCGCCTTTAAATAAACTCAATAAAAAATTTGTTCAGGTTTTTTTTCAATCTTTTATTTTTTTTATTTTTGTAAAACTACTTTTTGTTAATAGCTGTATGATGTTCAAAAGAAGTACATGAGATGTCTTGGATGATAAAAAATATGTTTTCTTGAACGTGGGTTATTTAACAAAAAATTAAATCACTAGCTGTGATTATTTTTAATAGGTATGTCAAATTGTTTGGTTGTCTTGTACAGGCAAATTACCTACGTCATAGATTTACCTAAATAATTTTTATTATCTACTAACGTTTGTAATTTTCCTTCATTAGTATAAAGAAATAAAATCTTAACACGTTCGTTTTTCGTACGCTTATAGAAACTAACTTAATTGCATTTTATTGTGATTTAATTTTTGTATAGTCAATACAATAATAATTTTTAATTTGATCTTAAATTTAAAACTGCCCATGTATTAAGATGTAATTGTTCATTGATAATAATGTATGTACTATGACGACAAGCAATCACGTAGTTATTAATTATATTGGTCTTCTTTTATTTATATACTAACCTTCACTGCTGTATCTTCACGGTCAAAGGTAAGTTAAAAATTTCCTTCTTATTAATTAAATATTTTACCAACTAAAAATAAGATGAAAAGGTGGATGTTTTACTACTTTTTGTAGTTCAATGTTAACGAGCTTAAGAAAGTATTTTATCTATTAAATAAGCAAACCGAGGATAGATATGGTAAATATCAAAACGAATACTTATTAGATAACTAGAACATAACAGAAACAATTTCATGTAAGGGTTGAAAACTTATTTATAACGCCATATAAAGCCCTACTGAGCCTAAAATACCTAGGTTCTTTTGATATTTTATTAAATTTTACAGCAAAAATTAAATTATTTTTGTTTTTAATAGTGTGACGTTTTTATTTTATGAAGACAAAGTTTTAAGAAATCAGTACTCAAAAATTTAAATTAAAAAAAAGAACTTATCGCATCCGTCATAGAATAAAGGTACATCCATTGATTGTATCATCTCAAAAATTTTCTTTTAATTAAAACGATTCTAAAGTTTTCGTACTCGATGGTTTCTTCTTACGTAAAATAAAGACACACTCGTGTTTTTATGGATCAACAGTAACATAGCGCTATCGTGTCTTTCTACCCATAAACTTTAGCCTATATATACCCACAGTTAATGAAACGCCGGTACGAACACAAAAAACCTAATTTTGATATATACCTAGGGATTGCGATCCAGCAAATTGGGAACCCGCAATCCATCGGGATCCAGCATAGTTTTAGGCCCTGTGGGCAACAGCTTGCGGATCCGCAATACGAATCCGCAAGTACCGTATGATGAAAATTCTTTCAAATTTGCCGCCTTTAACTCTCCAAATTTTAAAGTTCTTAGAAATAAAATAATTTTTTTCTATGAAAACTGTAAAAATAAAAAAGGGGTTGTATCGAGGGGCTAGACAATGTGTGCTGATTCAGGGTATAGGTACATAAAAAAAAAAGTTTTTAAAAGTATATTAACTATGGTTTGATGAACGAGTAGGTACCTACTCAACGGTCGAAAACATTAAGTATATGTACGAGCAAACAACCTTAACTTAGAATAAACTCAATTTGTTTTAATCAATCAGTAACATAAAAATTACATAAAATAATAATCATATAAATCCTTATTTGAAGCATAAAATTTGAGCATTTTTGAACTTATTGTACATCCAGAAGAACTGTCCACCTAATAGAAATAATTATACGGAATTTGCAGGAAGTCAATTGAATATTGATTGAAAAAACGCATAAATATTGCTGATTTTTTTACAAAATTTAGTTCTATACCAGTAAAAATGTAAAAGTTTAAATTTTAAGAATGCCACGTTAGAATATTTTTTCGGAATGATGGAGAAATTTTTTATAATGGTCAACGCTTTAGAAAAAGAGGTAAATTAAAAATCCCAAAATAAAAATTTCAAATTTTATATAAATCATTAATTCACTAAAAACAATGGCGGGAGTTTTGTTTTGAATTCCATAAAACAACCTTGACTTATGCGGGATCCCACGGAATCCCGCTGGAATAAAGTCGATCCAGCAAAAATCCCGCGGGGCTTAAAATAATGCGGGATTGCAATCCCTAATATGCCCTTATTCTACGACGGGTGCGTTATGTTTGCGTATGCTATGTAGCAAAAGTGGAAATAATAGTTTGCATTTATAATATAGACTTTTAGTATTGAAATTTAACTGTACACTATTATACTGTTGCCTTTTTCAAGACGGGTCATTAGGTACAGGTAGGTATTTATTTGTGAATAAAATTTTCTAATTTATTTACAATACTACTCCTAGTTTGTTGTGACTCCAGTTTAAGTGACTTAATATTTTAACATTGAACTCAAACCTATCTAACCGCACCTATACAATTATCAGAAATTTTTCAAGAATTTATTTGTTATTTGCTGAAGTTTATTTCCTTCTTCCATTACTGCACTGTTTGAAAAATATTTTACACGATTTTTTATAACGGCAAAATTTTATAAATTATTATTCAATTTCCAAGAAATCGGTATGAAAAGTTTTTTATTTAAAATATCAGTAGTTGTTTTTTACAAATTTATGGAAACGAGGCGTTGACTCCGACTTGAAGAATTTGAGTCGGAAGAATAATAACCACTTTCACTCGCGTTATAAATTTCGAAAAAAAATTAAGCCAGTTTGCAGGTTAAGAAGAACGAGAAAAAGTTTATCACATTTCAGTTCGATAATATAAACTTAGCCTACGCTTTCTTTACTTTCGTGAAGAGATTCTTTGTGTAGGTGTTTTCTTAAATTTTTTGGATTAAAGATTACAATAAAATATGTTTTTGTAAAATATTGAGTATGCAAACAAATTTTGAAAACTCACAAAATTGATAAAATCAAAAAAGAAATGCAAAGACTATTCAATGGTAGGTATCGTGTAGGTATTCCTTATGCGCTTTGGGACTTC
The DNA here is from genome assembly GCA_958496155.1 of Sisyra nigra. NCBI lineage: Eukaryota > Metazoa > Arthropoda > Insecta > Neuroptera > Sisyridae > Sisyra > Sisyra nigra. Next base: position 16,882,100 of record OY292315.1, on the reverse strand, counting down.
CGATTTAAGAATATTTGAATATTATTTAAGAATATAGCGGTCATTAGAAACTTAAAAACGGTCGAGGAAAGTGACGACGAGGACTATTTCTGTATATTCTGCACCTAAAAATATGAATCACCCCCTAAAGAAGATTGGATCATGTGTAAGAATGTAACAAGTGGGCCCACGACTAGTGCACGAGCAGTCAATACTCTTCTAATGATTACGTCTGTGGTTTGTATGAAACTGTAAATAAATCACGTTTGTGTAAAATTTGTATTATATATAGGTAAATCATTATCCAATTTAGTTTCTATTTCCCCCGTGAATTGATTTCAATTACCCCAGACACTATCGGTAAAATAGGAATGCCAATGTTTTTTAAATTTTTTATTTTTTTTGTTATTATGTTAATTTTAAAAAGTTTTGATTTCAGATTTTTAAAGTAGATAAGTAATGTTTATGCTATAATAAAAGTTTATTATAATTGTTATTTTGTTTTATTAACTAAGATAATTTAAGTTAAGTACTTTCAAATGTCCCACTTTCCCCCATATTTGCTATATGCGACTATATCGTTTCTATTTTTCGCCTGGTTTATCCGATTAGCTTTTCTCGCATTTTATACACGCAATTTGATAGATACCCGAATTTTGGAGATCAAGTATCCTTGCAACTGTGGAATATATCCTTTAGACTTTATTAGATTTTTATCCAAAAAGGGTAGAAATCCATTCTTTTCTTAACCAATTCAATTTTTCGATATCGCAAATAGCAAAAATTTGGTTTACACATCTCCACACTCCTGGAATCTGTGGACACCTACATAACTATTGCCTTTATTTCAAAATTGTTCACAAACAGCTTGGCTAGAAATGGCGATAACGGATTTTCCATGGCTGTTCCATTGTATTTGTAGTAAGTCTATTAATTTATATAGTATAATTTAAGTCAAAAGTCAGCGACATTAATTTTTTATATGAACTATGACCATTAAAGTGTGAAAATAACGATAAATAAAAAGAGAGTTATCCTTACTTTTTGATTGAAATATGTTTTTTATTTTACAGTTACTTAAAAGGAGCTTATTTCAAGTATTAGTTCCGATTTAAAAAAAAAAGAAATACAAATAGGTACGTTAATTATAAGATAGTTACTGTTTATATTTACAAAATTTCAATCTAGACATCGCTATGGGTGTGGCAGCTAGCAGAAAATATTTTTGTATAAATGGATAAATATTATGTTTGAATCGTTTTCAATCTTTCATTCTTTGAGCATTTTTCTAAACTTAATTATTATATATATATACGAGTAAGTATATATATATATATATATCAATGCGTGTGAGCGATCTATAAAAATAACTTTCTTGCGCTTTAATTTTTAATTTTTCTCCTTAATAGTGAACCAGTGTTTCAGAAATCATTATAAGAATATGTAGGTAAGTATTTTTCTAACTGTAAGTATTTGTGTAAGGTTATTTTATTTAATATTGTAATACATATTTTTTTATAATCACATCTCCTAGCGACTACCTATTTATATAAAGCGATTAATTGAAAATTTTTATTTTCTAATTAAACTTAATTATCTTTTTCATTTGGAAATTAAAAACCCACAAGGATATTTCTAAACGACTTTGTCTCTAAAAAAATGCTTCCATCAATTTTTCTTCATATAATAATAATTATAATCGCATTTACTGTCATGCCTATTGCATAATATGCATTTAAAAACCATAATATAGCGAACAACAAAAATTCTGTATACATTATATAAAAGGTATGCATACAAATTATACTAAAACTACAACAAAATAATTGTCAGAGATGCATAGATTGTTTGTACAATTGTTGTAATTGTTTGTTGTTTTAATTTCATTAAAAAATCTTCAATAGTTTTGTAGAAAACTAATTTTAAATTTGAAGTAGTTTTCCCCGTAACTTCAATACAAGTGGAGGTAGCGAATTAAAATTGTGCGTCAATATGTTTTTCATGAAGAGGAATCACCACACGGAAGCATTTTTTAAAAACAGCCTGGAGCATTTTCCTCTTGGCTGTCGGGCTAGACCCTTTCCTTTGCATGCACAAAAACTTTGAGGTCATTAAGTTACTTTAAATTAATAATGAAGATCATAAGACTTTTTTTCTGGAAACTAAACATTCAGGTGCCTGGGTCAATGCAGATCTCTGAGAAGATAGAAGAGGAGGAGCCACAGGATATTCTTAAAAAAAGTAAAATAAAACTTCTCAACAAAATGCTCGAGGATAAATGATAAACCTCCAGCTATTACAGACATATTATAATAATCGCTCTCATCAGCACTATACATAGTAACTTTTTAGGTTCGCTGAACTAGTGACAAAGAAGAAGAACAGAAACAATCAAATAATATAGCTATATAACAGGTTTGTAGTAAATCTTTATCGCTTAGTCGCTTGCAGACTAAAATCGTCGAGTATCAAAAATTTGCGTAGCCTTGTGTACGAAGGGGCTTTTTTCCGTTTGCGGGTCCCAGGATGTTCCTTCCTTTTATCACTGCGACCAAGGAGGTTAATGTGACCCTCTGTGTTTACTAGGGGAGCTCCAGACTTTTAAAGAAAGCCAGCACCTGCCTAGGGGCTGCCGTTGCTATCTTGCTAGGCGTCATGTCCGTCTTTCCAAGATTCTGCAATCTTCTTTTAAAAGCTGTCTCGCATGAGCACAAAATATGTTCCGCCGTTTCTGCCGCTTTCTAGCAGAAACGACATATGTTAGTGTCGGCTTTACCGATCTTGTGAAGATGGTAATTTAGGGTACAGTGGCCCGTATAGAGGCTTGTTAACAGCCGTACGTCCCTTTTGCCGAGTGACAATATGTCATGAGTTTTCTTCTTGGAGTACTTTATGAATTTCTTAGCTTGTCTATGCCTCGGAGTATTCCTCCAGCGCGAGGCCTTGGTTTTAGTCTCCCAAGCCAAAAAAGCGTTTTTGATTCTACGTTTTGTGTTTCTACAAAAATTTTTGGGTCCTATGAGGTCTGATGAGGCGCCACTTTTGGCCATTTCAGGTCGAAGGGACTTACACCTATGAGCAACTAAAGCCTAATAATTTATTATTATTATAATTATTTGCTACTTTCGCTAACATTTATAAAAATTACAATTTTTGTTCCAAAGGATTTTCATTCATTTTTCCTGTTTTCATTAAGATTAAAATGCTTTAATCTACTGGTGTTAAAATGAGTCATAACAATTTAATTGCCTTAAACTATTTATCAACCATATCGACTATTGTATCATATTACTAAAAGTACACTGTTGATTGAATCAAAATATTCAATTTAAGAAAATTGTCTTAACATACAAAGAGATTTTATATTGAGGTATACCTACACACTTTCAATCTTTTTTTTTTCACTACAACCAATTTATTAATTTAAATTCTTTTTTTTCGATAATGAACTTTCCTTTTTCTTTAAATTCATTTTCTATTTAACCAAATCTCATAAGAGCAAATATTCAAGTTCAAAGAACATATAGGCAGTTAATTAATATTGAAACTTCAACTGAGCGTATTCGAGATAAATGCACACTTTCTAAAATACACACGACCCATCAAAAGAAATGTGATATTGAGTATGGTTCTCCACTTAAATGCTTAAAAGTGAAGTAAAGCGGCTATTTGTATTCAGTCATATTCAACGTGTTCAATCTTTCATTACGGTCCCATCATTGTACAAACTGGATACATTTTTAAACTTAATAATAATGATTAGTTTTTTAATACAATTTGTTCTTGTACTTATAATTTTAGTTTTTATTAGGAGTTTTTTTAAGAATAATTCAAAACCAAAAGTTTCTGTTAGCAATAAAACTGTGCTTGTAAGTATATTTTTATTATTTATCCTTGTTTTTCGTGTTTAAAAAAATATTGATTGTTGACTTATAATTTTCTTTTGATTACGCCAATAAAAGTTGTCGCTCGTTAGCCAAAAGCATTGTTGCGTACCTGTATTTACTAAAAAAAAAAAATACTTTCACTATCGGTTTGCCGGTGTTTAACCTTAACGCTCAAAACAACTTTCTCGATATTAAAAGAAATTATTATTTAATTTAATTGTAATATCCCGTTATTTATAGTTGATAGGTGAAATTATTATTATTCTAAAAAATGACTTTCTATAATATATGCGTTAGCATTAATGAATCAACAGTTTAAAAATGACATACAATACAATAAACAATACAACGAATTTGTTAACTCACTAACATTTTACATAATTGTGTTTTTGAATAATATGTATTTAACTTGAAAATTTTGAAAAACCAGTTTTAGTTTCATTGTAAATCTCACTACTCGGGAAATATAGCCTATTGGTATTGGTACCCTATTGCCATGCATTTTGCGATATGTAAGATGAATCCAGACGATTCAATTTGAGTGATTCGTTAGAATCGGATTGTCAGTGTGATTGGAAATGTGTAAACAACAATTCATGAAAATCGATAGACTAAATTGACGATTGAATACGTTAATAAACAGTCTTCTTTTGAATTGATTGAATCATTTAATTCAGTGATTTATAATATCTTTGTCTTACCTGATAAACAATATGCATATTATACGCATTGCAATTTGCAACTTTTGAACCCAATGAAAAACGATTTGATTTTTTTATGATTTCGCAAATGATTTTCATGTTATGAAGCATATATTCTATTTTTGTTTTGTCTAATAAAATCATTTGAACTTAATTGAATAATATTGAATTCGATGAAATCAATGTTATTACACGTGGATTTAATAACGACTTCAGACTTTATTCTGGTTCCACATCTACGCTGTAGTTTTTCGTTGATTTGGTGCTAAATTTTAAAAATCAATGTTTTGCTATTTAATAATTTAAGAAGAGGTTTAGTTTCAGAAACTCTTTGTAATAATGTTTTATTGAACCTGTAAGATAATTGCGTAGGTATAACTTGAAGCAAATTTATATAAATAAAATGATAGCTGTTTCCTAATGTTCGCTTTTAACTCAAAAACTACTGGATAGATTTCGATTATTTTTTTTTTGTTTTACTTCTTATATACTTGGCCCTTATCTAAAAAAAGGATTATCACGATATCTTCATTAAAAACGAAGTAATTAAAGTTTTAAAATTGCGATTTTTCCAAGCAGACCGCGTATGTTTTCGTTGTTCTTTTGTTGCTTTGATAGAGTGGAGCAAACGGTGTTATGCGCAGTGACCAGAGTGGACTAGAGAGAGAGAATGTTTCTTCTTCCACTGCCTTATGATTATTTCATATTTGAGCGTACGCGGTACGACTTCATGCAGTTAAGCGAGATATTAGAATAAATAAAATATTTTTGAGTTCTATTTTTTTTCTGATTTTAAAATATTTTTTGAAGCTTTTTTTTTAAACCCTTTTTTAGCATTTTTTATATTTTACTGTAAATACAAATTCAAGATACATTTTTAAGTTATAAGCGTTGCAATAATCAAATTACATTTCAACACCCTCTTTTATTATTGCATATATTTTTAACAAAAAAGAGTTAGCGAGAAATATTTTTTTAAATTAAATTATATGCCAAAAATTGATCCCTCAGAATTTGCAATTTCTCCAAGTGTATAGTTATTAATTGATAAATAATTAATTTTTCAAACATTTGCAAACTAAAAATTTAAATTGCTGTAAAATACAAAAAAATCACTTTTTTAAGTTTTTTTTTAAATGGCTCCTTTAATGTTCTTTCCGGATCTACGATTGACCCAGGTGTATAGTTAATTGTTAAGTAATTAATAATTAAATTTTTTAAAAAATCAAGAATTAAAAACGCTATAGAATCCAAAATATTTTTAAATCAAGTTTTTGTGTGTTTTTAAAGCTCTCTATTTGCTCTTTTCATTACGCAAATAATTGATCAAACGTTTTCAATATTTTTAATAATTAATTATTTTTAACTATTTAAACTTGTATTGTTGTACTATGATGTCATCAACTGCCGTTGGATCTTATAAACATAAATAGTTTAAAAATTGAATTACTAACTAACTATACACCTGTAGGAATTGCGGTTCCGGAAAGAGCATTTAAGGAACAATTTTTTGAAAAAAAGTGATTATTTTAGATTTTAAAGCAATTTTTTTTAAATTTATAAATTTTTGAAAAAATAATTATTAATTAACTAATAACTATACACTTGGATCAATAGCGGATTCCCAAGAGAAATTTTTTGGCATATAGTTAAAAATGTTCTACACTAAGTTCTTTCCGGTTATTTTTATTATATTTTTGTTTTCAATTTTTAAAATGTTTTTCCTTCGTAAATTAAAGATGTTCTTAACATAATAACCTACGCAGACGACGTCGCGGGTATAAGCTTCTTAGCTTGATAAATTTGAAAATTTGGAAAAAAATATTATTATATCAAACCATAACCCTTAATAATATCTTTTATTTTAGTTTATTATTACACAATTAGGTTAATTTCATAGATCAATTCGATCAAATCACGAAGAAAACTGATCCAAAATTGTTTTTCAGTTTATTTAAATTGTACCCTACGTTTGTCATCAAAATTTTAATTGATTACATTTTTGAAAACTTAAATAAGTTAGGTACCTTGATTGATATTAAACGTGTCTTTAACTTTTTGACCTTTAATTTTTTACAAACCCACAATTAGAATTCATTTATTTGTGCAATAATGAATGCAATGGTCTAATTGGTTATTTTATTGTCAAGGTTAATCTTGCTCAATTCTGCTTTTAATAGTATTTATAAGTGGGGAAATTTCAAAAGTTTTTATTAAGATTTGAGTCTTTTTTTCTTTTTTCAGCCTTTTTTAACCATTATTTTATAACTTAACAAAGAATATAATAAGACACATTGATTTTTAAAGGTAGAAATATAGCAAGCGTGGCAAATTATTTATTACTCAACTCGTTATTATAATCATAATAGTAATACAATGTTTAAACTGTCATGGAAATATTGATTGTTTTTTTTATTTTTATGACCAAAAGTTCAAAAATTAAGATGCACTTGTTATCATTTTAAATAAAAATGTATGCATGATAAACATGAACTTAGAAAAATAATTAAAAATACAATAAATCACAATCATTTAAATTTTAAAATAACAGTTACATGAAAAATAAACTGGTAATTTCTGTAATCATCAAACGTATAAAATACTTTTTTTTCTATAAGTATATAAGACATGATCATTACTTTATTTGTTTTCGAAACATAGGTTACAGGAGCAGCCGGAGGTCTCGGTCGGGATATTTGTCTGGCATTTGCTCAGGAACACTGCACTGTTCTATGCGTCGACATCAACAAGGAGCAAAATGAGGAGACGGTTCGCTTAATCAAAGAGCTTGATGGATCAGTCACTGCTAAGTCGTATATCTACGATGTATCTAAATTGGAAGAAGTTAAAAAATTAGGATCGGAAGTTTTATCCGAATTCAATTATATTGATGTATTAGTAAATAATGCCGGCGTCGCCTATCCGGGAGCTTTGCACGATTTAACCGATAAACATGTGGAACGAATCATAAACATCAATTTAACAGCTCATCTTTGGGTAATTTTTTTTTTTTTTTTTGCTTTCTACGTAACAGGTAAAGTCGTTAATGAACATCTGGTTTCTACTGTTATTTTCATAGAACTTATGGAAAAAAGATTTGAAAAGTGAAACTTATTTCTTGATGTGTGCTTATTATGTCTGTAATCTCTTCAAAAGTATTTTTTTTGTAGTCGTAAAGAAAATACTTCCTTTACTTTTGCTTTCTCCAAAACTCTCATTTTATAAGATTCTTGCACCATTCTACATAGAGATGCAGTCACTTATATCAAACAAGAGATATAGAGATATTTGAATATCAAATAGAGTTGAGATGTCGATGTTTGACTACTTTGATAAAATAATTTCAAATTAATCAAACTCAAGTTTTTTTTTTGCATTAAAAAATTGAGATCAAATACTTTGAAGCCAAACGTTCAAACTGTTTCAAACTGCAGTATGTATTTAAATTGAGATTACAAACAAAGTTACCCATGTCAATGGGATAGCGAGAAATGGCTAAATGTAAACTTTAAAAATACTGCTTATCATATAGTTTTCGAGGTCGTTGATATCGAATCTGTTACAAAAATGTACGAGAAGTGACAATTTTTCCGGAAAATTTGTCACTTTTCGTAGATTTTGACGCGCGAATCGGAGATGATGATTCGTGACGTCACATGTCAAAATTTAAGAAACGTCCAACCAATCCAACTCTATGAAAACTGCAAAAATTGTGACGTCACAGCAGAAAGGAGGTAGTCTTATAAATGTGACCATATGTGACAAGAACGGGTGACGTTTTAAGTACAAAATAAGAAATTCGTTCAAAAGAAAAATCCAGTTCAAACATTTCAGGAAAATTCTGTGGAGGTCCTGCTATTGCATAAAATTAAATGAAAATGAGTAGCAAATTTGCGTTACTTTGTTCATTATATTTACAAAGGTTTTTCGTTTTTGTAGTTTTCTTAGCTACATTTGAATCAAATATTAAGGCAATTTTTATTTTCTGTATTCTCACTTTTTCCATGCCTAAACTAAAAACGACATTTTTCAGTATTGTGTTTACAATGTATGTGAATGACTCACCGTTTACTAGTAATTTTCCCATTTTAAAGTTTAAAATTTGGTGACATTCTTTTACTTTGGGAAATCATTCACCCAGTTATATTGGAAAACTTATCCACATTATTGGAAAACTAAACAGAAATAGACATCGATTATAACTAAGGAGTAACGAAAACGAAAAATTTATATACGTTATTACGTCAAAAAAAAAATTAAATTTTTGTTGAAAATTTTCCGTGTAAAGTGCATCAAAATATTTTGCAAAAACAATTTTTTAAAGAAACTACAAAATAAAATATCTACTCAATGACCACTTTTAATAAGTACAGTTTTAGTTCATTTAACACAGCGGTCGGGGAACTGGGAACGGGGAAAAGGGGTAAAAATGAAATTTTTGGGGGTAGTAAGGACATTTTTTGGTATTTCCGAAGACTTAATTCAAATTGTTAATACATCAAAAAGTCCCAATTTTTAAATTATTGTATCAAACACGAAGCAAGATCATTTATCCAAAATTTTCATTTAATTAATTTTTGTTGGTTCCAATATGAGAATTTTATTTTGTTTGTCTATTACATACTTACGACTTTCATGCAAGTTTTTTTCGGGTAAATTATTTCAATAAATAATTTATAATTTAAATGTACATTGATTATCTCCTTTTCAAAATGAGAGGGGTAATATCGACTTAAGCAAAAATATTTTGGTTATACCCGATAATGACTTTTACTTTAAACCAAACTTATGTTATCAATCTTATTATAGACTGTTCGAACATTTTTACCAAAAATGAAAGAACGAAAACAAGGAATCATTGTGGCCATATCATCTGTCGCTGGTCTCAAAGCCATTAGTCACCTAGTTCCATATTGCGCCACTAAATTTGGTGTTGCAGGTATTACATTTTTACATAATATATATTATGAAAACTATAATTCAGTTTTTTAAGGATTTATGGAGGCCCTAAACCATGAATTATCAGTGCCAGATACAGGAGTACGAACGCTTTGTGTATATCCCGGATTCATGAACACCACGTTACTACCATCAAAACTCTGCGGGAGTAAAGTCCACTGGGTGAAAAACGCCTTACCGTAAGCATTGATTTTATAAGTAGCACGCTTTTCTGTTAATACTTTTTATTGTTTCTGTAGAATTCACGTGGCTAACACAAAAGATGTTGCAAAAGACATAATTGAGGCCATTCAAGAGAAAAAGACGATTTTATACGTCCCTAAATATTGGAAGGTTGTGTGCTTTGTCTTTCGTGCGATGCCTGATTTTATGTTAGATTTTTTCAAACTCCATTTCATTGACATGGGTAGTATGCTTGACCCAGTAAAGCAATGTGCTTAAGTTTCAAAGAAAATATTACAAAGACAGCTCATAATGTTGTTTTTCTCAAATTGTTGATTTTTAAGTTTAAGTTTTTGTTGTTTAAAGTTATGTTAATATTAGAGCTTTATATACGAAATAAAGAAGGCTTCAGAACAATTTCGTTATTTCCTTCTTTATTAGCTCAAATTTTATAATCTCAAACTTATTACATTTTTATAAGAGATTATTTCAAAACTTTGAGTAATCAATAAGAATATTTGTTATACGTTGTTATATCTTGAAAAAAAGTAATGAAAAATGATACATTGTTACGTACTGAAAAGACCAATCTTGCCTATTTTCAAACAATATGTTTCTTCATTTTTCATTATAATTGCGAAGTTATCATTTATGGTAACATACTTACAAAAAAAAATTCCTTTGACTTCACAAACTGATAGAATAGCTTTAAAACGCTTGAAATGTTTATAATTATTATTTAAATTAGATTGCTATGTGGTATATTCCTTTAAAACAACTTCTCAAAAGAATAACGAAATCAAAAGGCGGTCGGAAGACCTTTTCTTAGAGCTTTTGAGTGCAAGTATCAAAGCTTTGTGGTTGTATCAATTTAATGACATTTAATACATTTGTCTCTTATCTAAAAACCTCTTACAATGCTTGGATAATTGCTGTCACGATACTTCAGATAACATTTTTGAATAAAAATAAATTGTTGTCTCCGTTTTTTTATAATTTCTTTTTTTTCTATGTCGTGTACGAAATATTTAAAATTAAATCTTGGAAAACTTTTCCCGGCTCATTTATTTTACATCTATGTAAAACTAAATAAGAAGAAAGATGGTGTAACATTTAAGTTACATTGTAAATTTTCACATTTGCCAATCTTGCCATAAAAATGTATTTTACTTATTTCATCGCTTTTACAGTAAAAAAGTTGCAGAACTTTTTCTTTGAAAGTTTTAATTGACTTTTTGAATTGTAATTAATAAATTAATTACTTAATGTAAAATTTGAAATAAAATGTACGTATATACCTAAGTGATAAATATTGCTTGTTATTGACTATGTTTTATGAATTTGTTTATGTAAGTGTTAATAATTTTGTGAATTAAAAACTTTTTAATCCACTCCGGTGTGCAATTTTGTTAAACAAAAATCAATAAATTATTACATATTCCTTAGATAATATACACAAGTTATAAAGCACAGTTATAAAACAGATTTTTTTTTTAATTTCCTTAGAAAAAAATTACACTAATAATGAAAGCAGAATTATTAAGTAAATATCTGCATACTTGTATTCCCCCTGTATTATTGTTATTAATTTTGTAACATTAACTGTGTTATCTTTGTACCTCAGTGGTCGTGGTTTAAATTCGGTTTCCAATGTAAACCACATGACATACATATGGATCTTTTAAAGTATTTTATAACACCTCATTAAACGACATTTTTATCAAAAAATTTTACTTGAAACTCCAAAAATAATATGTGGTTTCTTTTTTCATAAAAGCAATTAGCTTTGGTTTTAACTATTATCGCACGATTAAAACTCTTTAATTAATGTCCACATTTGATGTTTAAGTATGTTGTAGTTCATAAAATCAAGATAATTTTTTTGATCAAATTTTAATTTCTACAAAGTTAAACTGAACATTTAGGTCCAATTATTTACAAATTTTCCCATTAGAATTTGCAAATTTTTATAAGATGGTTGATGTCTTCTTTTTATAGATACTAACTACTCCATTTAAAATTTCGAATAATTTGAATCAGCCTGAAAATTCGAACAATTAAAAAGGTAAATGAGTGGCACTAATTTAATAGCCGCAGATTATATATTGCTGGCTTTTATCTACCAGCTTCACTGAGCATTAACTAAACTCAATTGATAAGAATTGATTTTTACAGTGAAAATATTTTTTGGGCTTTAGATAGAGTTTGACAATTTTTTAAAATAAACTCCATTAAGACAATCTTGCAAGAGATTCACAACGAAAGCATTTCAAATTTATTAAAGAAACATCTGTGGTCAAAGGATCATCGTTTAGTAAAGATTTACTTACGATAATACCTATAAATTTTTTTTTTATTTTTTATATTTTTTGAAAGTAAAAAATGTAAGGGTTAAATCAAAAAATTTCATCTAATAATTTTGAAAAAACACTATATTAAACTAAGTAGGTACCTACTAGGTTTGCAATCTTTTGTAGGTTTGGCATATCTACTTCTAGTAATCGGAAAACTCTTTAAAATTGGAATACTTTTTTCACTACGTTACTAAAATGAAATGAAATACATTGCAGATACAATAACAACAATTCAGGTAAACCAATTGCAACCATCATAACAGACAAAATGTTGTACGTCGAGAGTTAGAAACGGTTTCTATTATACTTTGTGTTACATTTCAGTGTTGTATTTTGGCCCAGCGATTAAAGTGACAGTCCTACATGCGAGAAGTCTACGAAACGAATCCTGCTATGCATATTTTCTTTTTATTTTAATTGTACATTCGGTATTATAAACTTACGGTCGTGAATATTTCACGAGAAGTTACAAGTTTATTTTATATACGCTGCAGAAATACGCGAGTGACGAAAATGATTAACAAAAATTCCGAATGAATCTACGGATCGTGTGTACTATATTCTGAGATTGTAGTCTTCAGCTCATTTTCTTGAATACTGGAACGCACATACATACTCGTGTATAAGAGAAAGAGCAAAACCGCAGTAAATTTTGCATAGAGCTACTCTCTTAAATCGAAATAGTGACTTTAGTGGCTATTCACTATTTTTACAGTACAGAGTATACCACTGAATTCAAATAGTATACTTTTCACCTCAAAATAGTGAATAGTCACTTTTTGATAGTCGAAAGTCACTATTTTGATTTAAAAGAATATAATGCATGTAGTGTATGTTGGGAATAAATAATGAGAGAGAGAGAGAGAGTCACTGAAATTCAGTATGCAACAATTTCTACCTTCTCACACCTCCTGCACCTGTGCTACAGAACTTCATTCGAATAACCGCTTCCATTTATTTGTACAAAGTAGTAGAAGAAGAAATCGTTATTCATATCAGTGATATCTATAGACATTAGTTGTGAAAATCCTTTCTCTTACTTATTTTTGTTTTTGTTTAGCCCTTAGGGTTCTGACATAATATACGCTCATACACTTTTTACTTTTGACGTCGCTTATGTCAATTGTTAATATATTAGAGCCGGCGCCCTTTTTTTTTCTCGCTCGGTTTTTTCCCTCTCCTCTCTCGTTGTATGTAAACTTTACAGCATTTGAAGAATTTTTTTTTTATTGAACATAATGCCACGATATGCTCAGACAAGCAAAACATATTAAATTCTTTCAAAATTTATGTCTTACTTCGACACAGTTTCAACGATTTCTGTAAGTTGATTTTTTAGTGATTTTTTTTTTCTGTTGGATATTTCTAAATTTTCATAAGAACCCATGTTAAAATTTAAGTTTTGAGGTATGATTTTTGTAGTTATATCTTAGTTATATCAGAATTATTTTCAATCCTTAAAAATTCAAAATTATGTTTTTAACATAACATAACCACCTAACATACAGTCGCGATATGACCATTGCTGTTGAAAGCGACATAAAATTTTAATGAACAAAAAAAAAACATTATTATTGATTTTTCTGTTTATTTTCATTAACATTTATAAATAGGTTTAGTTATATTAAGAACAATTTTAAGTTAAAAGAAAGTTCTTCTTTCACACACATTAACACCAAACGAGTTATCTTCGTTAGTAAAACATATACACTATAGATACACACATATACATACATAGAAACAATAAGTACTAACATAAATGATACGTATAAAAAAGATATATCACATTTGATTTCTCTCTTACACCGTTGACAATACTCATATTTTCATTTCTATTTTCAATATTACGACGTTTCTTACCTTAAACTTACGCACAATATCATGATAGTTTTATTTAGTCTAGATACCAACATTCACTATATACCAAAGGATAAAAAAAGGTTCTTATATATCCAGTAGTTTTTACGATAAAAGCACAGATATCATTTCAGCAATCAATTTCATTTATACCTATAATTTCAGATTGTTATTTGAAGTAGTCATGAAAATTTAAAGTCGTTTGTGGTTTTAGTTAAATTAGATCGTTTTTTATGTTAAAAACAATTGAAATTTCGTACATAATAAATCTTAGTTTAATATACGTGAACCGACATGATTAATGCGTAGTATTAATCGCTTAATTTCTGACATGAGAGAAACGTTTTGATGAAGGTATTCAACGAGCCTATAAATACTTTTTCAGGGACAAGAACTTTGCGTTCTTTGTGCTCTGTCTTCTCTTTAATAATTTTTTAAAAAGTTTACTTTAAAATTTTATGTACTTAATTTTTATAATACTAACAATAAGTGTAGCGATTCTGATATACAAATGAATAATGGAAATATGACGATGTATTGAAATTCAATCCAAGAACTTCTCTATAATCTCTATTCTTGTGAAGAAAATATATTATCAACTCATGTAATGTGTAGATACTATATAAGTGACTTATAACAGTCGTAGAAAATTTTCCGGGAAATAATTTAGATGTGGAGGAATCGAAAATATGAGACAAGCATTACCGAATGGCATGCTTTTGCATTTGTATCGGACAGCGTTACGTTAAATCGTAAAATAAAGAAAATATAGGTTTTCTAAAAGACATGACGGACACGTTTTGGCAAATGTAAATGGTTGCGCACAACTCACACAGTTGTGATAAAGCTTGAGGTGGTTGCCACCCTTGGCGCGGGGTTGAACGAGACGGACGAGGCTCGGTGACGGCGTCGGTAGCGTCGTCCCTAACGCCCAGTCCGCCTTCAAAGTTCGCTGAAGTGCGATCGCCTCATCTCTTTTCAGACGTTTCGTATTTATCGTTCTCCCGATACATTGTTATATTGATATTAAATTTTTGTGCGAACTTTGATAACAGAATATCTTCCATATAAAGGTTTGTCCACTTTAATTACAACCTTAAACTAGATTTTGTAAGCCATTCAAGCTCGTTTTTCATCTTTTTACCATTACATAACAAATTTTTCTTTAAGTTTTCCAGTTATAAATATGAACTTGAGTAGTTATCACCCTTGAACTTTAATATCAAAATCCATACGAATATAGCTTAACTTTCGCAACATTGAACTTTTTTTTACTAAATTACAAATAATAAAATTTCAGTTTTATCGGTTATATCAATCGATTTAATATTAAAAATAATTCACCCACACTAAAGTCTCTTTCAATAAAATTATAAATAGAAAAATTTATTTGATGACCATGAAGTTATAATTATTAATCCTTGAATATAATTTGATACTTTTTTTCTAATAATATTCAAAAATATCGAATCGGAAAGTTTCACATACTTTCCAGGAAAATACTTTTTTATGTAGTTTTTTTTATAATTATTCAGTTGCAATGTTATTTATTAGATTAAAGCAGAGATTACGCGTCTCTATTTGAAACGTGGTATCTTTTAAATATCATTTCAGTTTTATACTGTGTATTTATATTTTTTTCAACTAATTATACAATGTTGATGATACCGTCAGGATCAGCTCTATTATAACAAAGATACTTTATTGTTCATTATATTCTCAACCAAAGGAATATAAATAGGGATTGAAAATAAAAATAAACGAGATAAAATAGCAAACATAAAAACAATTTTAAATTAAAATTTGCGTAGAAATTTATTATTCGAAACGTGCAGAATTGTAAAATTTTAAACTGTTTATATACGAGTAGGTACCTATATACGTAATAAAGAGTTGGTCGAGACTGGAAATTCTTCTTTCCCCATCTACCAAAATTCTATTGTACTCAATCATCGAGATAGTTTCCTCCATTCAAAGTAACAACCTACACATTTTTGCATAATTATCATACACTTGCACATGGGTTGTAATATTTAAAGAGAATTATTTTGATCGATTACGTGTCCTTTTTCCATTAAAATTAATTGGAATCGTTTTTCATAAGTTGTGAAAATTTATATTTCGGACACTGTTTTTTTTTTTTTATATACGACCATAACAACTAAATTATTTACAGAGAACAGTATTAACAATGAAATAGAAAATTGATAAAAATTTGGTTTGATTAAATTATAATTTCTGTTATATTTTATTAGATATTTGTAAATACATATATTATAAACAAGTATCAAAAATATTTTTATTAATTACTTAGTGAAACAAATAAAAATTTTAATCTATAAATATAAATTTTCAATTATATTATCTATAATGTGTATGCTGATTTACGTCAGTGGCGGATGTACAAATTTTTCGCATTTTACAATATGTGAAATTTGCCGTCAATATAGGCTATTCGAAATTTACCGCCCTTTTCAACTTCTGTAATTCGATACCCTACTTCATAGTCATATTAATTATTTTCTATCAATGAAAATAAAATTGGAATTTTTATGATTTGCATTTGATATTTTGGTCCCAAATTCACCGCCTCTAAAATCTATAACCCTACTCTCTTAAATCGAAATAGTGACT
Source organism: Sisyra nigra (assembly GCA_958496155.1). Lineage (NCBI taxonomy): Eukaryota > Metazoa > Arthropoda > Insecta > Neuroptera > Sisyridae > Sisyra > Sisyra nigra. The sequence goes on along the minus strand of OY292315.1, from coordinate 16,865,567 downwards.
TTAGTGACTATTCACTATTTTTGCAGTGCAGAGTATGCCACTAAATTCAAATAGTGGTATACTTTTCACTACAAAATAATGACTAGTCACTATTTGATAGTCGAAAGCCACTATTTCGATTTAAGAGAGTAGGATTCAGCCTATTTAGCGAGCTGGTAAAATTAGCCGCTACTGGTTTTCTTTCTGACTTTTTTCGAAAACTTTACCATGAAAGATATTACAACTGTAAAATTAAAAATTAACTATGAAAAATCCATTAAAATGACTTGATTATTCTGTTTCATTTCTAAAAATTCATTATTCAAAAATCATTTTCCAACTACCTAGGTGGTTATTTTTCACTTTAAATATCTACCTAGGTGGTTAATCGTTAAAATGATATTTGATGCAAGTAAAAATTTATTCATTTCTGGAAACTATAATAATATACAATGAATTTATTTCATTATTACACATTTCGATGTTCAGTGTTTACTTTCATCTTTTATTCATTAACAATAACCAATTTTAATTGATGATGGAATTAATTAATCACAATTGCGTGAATCAATAAAACTGTTTTCACCCATGCTTATGTATCGTACGATATACCTTAGTAATGTCCCGGCTTTATTACAATGAGGAAGACTTTCAAATATCTGATCGAATGAAACTGAGCCATTCACTATAAAAGTATTCTTTATAGGTATTTACTTGACTAAATATTTGCATTACTTTACTTTACTAAAAAAATTAATACTATAATCAAAACAAATCGAATTATATTGCATAAATGCATTGTTTTTAGTACTGTGTTGTTAAAGTCTCTAACATTTGTAATCAATTATTCTCTTAAATATTTTTAATATAAAAAAATTATGATAAACACAAATACCTAGATAAAATTGCATAAAATACTTTTATGTATGTTTAAGTTTGATTTACATTTAGTATTAAAGTTTGAAATAATATTTGACCCTTTACTAGCTTGTATAGCCGGACATTTGGGAGTCACCAATAAAATAAAAACAATTAGCAATGTTTAGACGAATTTGTGAAGTAAAACTTCACAAAAACTTCTATTGGTGGAGTAGGAAAATAAAAATATCAACTTTAGACAGTATAAAATGTAAAAGTGTAACATTGCATGTTACGTCCATTACAGTCCACTGCATTTTCATATTAACAGCATTCGTATAGGTACCGTATATCAACACAAATATTAAGTTGACAAGAAAGTAATTTCATGTTTTTCGATTTTTCAAATTTACTTTATGTGTTTAATAAAGAAAATGTTTATTCAATTATATAATTTGTAATATGATCTTTCGCCAACTTTATGACAGTTTCATAATCTCCTCCTCATAGAAAATAGGGTCTTTTTCATTAAAAAACTGACCCAAATGGCATTTTATCTCATTATCATTGGTAAAACGTTTGCCATCCATGGAGTTCTGCAAGTTCCAGAATAAGTGATGATCCCACAACTGTCATGTGGCACACCTTCAACGCTTTTTCTATCTGCTGAATCATAGCATGACGATCATCAATCATGACTTAGACTTGGTCACTATCAACTTTATAGGGACGACCAAAGCGGTGCTCGTCGTCAAGTGAAAAATCTCTTGAATGAAATTTCTTCAACCATTTATGGCAAGGTTGCATTGCTAAGTAAACTTCATACACATTTTTGTGGGCTTCAATAGGTTTGTGTCCTTTGAGAAAAAGAAAATATGTCGAAAATGCTCCTTTTCAGAGTGACTCAATTTCACAACGTATTTACGATTTAAAATGTAAACACGAAGAAATCATAGTAGAATTATCTTTTCTTCAAAACACGGACTGAACCAAATCTATAAAAATACATGAAAAGACTTTCTTGCTAATCTAATGTAATAAGTAGTATACCTGTGTTATAGTATACCAGTAATGAATGATAAGCATGAAAAAATAGACAATGCAATTCAAAATTAAAGGTCTTTCCTGAATTTGATCATATAGAATGAAAATATATCGCAGAAGTATAACATCAAAACCGGACAGATATAGCTCGTAGCTGTTTTGACGTCACATTTGAAATAATCTCCCTTGGCTTAGTCTCATACATTGAACCTAATACCAGTTTACATTAACTAAATACTAGTACAATCAAATCGGAGAAAGGCATATTTTAGTAAATCATTGTTCACAGCAAAATTATCAAAGGTAATTCTATTATTTCGATCATCAAAACACGAAAACACATTGCATAGGCGAGTAGAACTAAATTAAACCTTTGGTTAATCGTAGAGTTTGTATAATTTGACACAAAACATCAATAGCTCAGCTATTTAAGTAGTCTTTAATAAATCAAAAGCAGAAATTAAATTTCTTTTAAATTTGATTGATTGGTTCAAGCATTTTCCAATCACAAGTTGACAAAACCATAACCGAAAATTAAAATATCGTTAATGCAGTAGAAACTCGATTATGTAGAATATTAATGAAAATGGGTTGTATAAGTAAATAGAAGCCACAATTAATCAGGACGCTTCTTAACCAAACACCTTTGAACATAAATATAGGTGTAATGTTACTAAATCAATTGAAATTGTCACGTTTGCAAAAGTTCAAAAGAATAACAACTGCTTCCGCTGCTTGATTTATTTGAGTCTTGTACATTATAAAACACAAAAAATTTACTATTTAAATTATCGTTGAAATTATATATTCAATGTGTTATTGTGAAATAGTAAATTAAGTTAATCAAGATTACACTGTAGCTACTAAAGTTGAAAGTTGGTATTCACAAGTTTATAGATAATTAATAGTTGATAATAAATAGTTAGTAGATAGTTTGATATTAAGTCCCTTAACTTGATGGTGTTACGCAAAAGTTAATCCATCAGTGGCATTATAGTGCATGAAGAACAAATGGAGTCATGATTCTAGATGGCAAGAAGCGGTTCAGTTACCTAACTCTAACTGCAGTACCAAACGATGGCAATTAGTTAAAATAAGAAACATCCGTTAAATTATGAAAAATAACAATCTTCTTTAAGAGAGTTAGTTTTTATTGGGTACCTATTAGAAACAATGGCAGAGTAATTTAAATCATTACCATATATCGCTACCTCAGTGCAACAGTGAGACAAGTTCAAAAATACCAATTTTAGAATATACCACTTTTAAAACCACCAAAAACAGAAGAATTGAGTTAGACATATTTAGCTTTCGGAATAATAGAATTTCTCTTAATAAATCCAGAAATACTCTTCTTAAAGATGGAGCATAAAAGTTACTTTATGCATTATCTCAAAACTAGACTTTTTGAGATACCTCACTGTTGCACTGAGATAGCGATATGTATTTTAATTGTAAAAGTGAGGGTAGGAATTTTACGGTTCGCACTATAAATCCACGCTACGATACTGAATCAATCCACAAATATCTAGTTTAAAGATAATTGACTTGTAAGTTAGCAATCTTTAATAGATTCACCATGCCAAGTACCTGAACATTTTTTTGAAATGAATTTTGTTTGGTATTTTGACTTATAATTGAAATAATTTGAAAAATCAATGCTGGGCTTGATTGGACAATTAAATATTAATTTTTGATATCTATTTGTTTTATGAAATCTTGGGATTTTGGACAAAAAAAATTATAGATGTTTTATTATAAAAAGTGCAACGTTTCGCTAACTTTATTTCGGCTTCATCAGAGAAATTTTAAAATTAACATCTTTGTCTAGTTTTGATGGAATCAATTAATGGTTTAAAAGACTGGTTCAAGACTGCATGTTCATCTATAATTTTTTTTGTCCAAGATCCCATAATTTCATAAAATAAATATTTTAATCATGGATGAGAACGTTAATATTAATTTTTGATTTAGGTTTGACTTAATTTCAAGTCAAATTGAGGCTAAGTAGCTTGAAGTCACTAATCTCTATTTAAGCACAAGAGTATACTGAAGGTAACAATTTTTATATCAGTTAGTGCTTTTAAAAGTTAATTTTGGTTGAATTTTTGTACACAAACCAGAGTGTGACTTTTTCTTTTCCAAAGTTGGGATAACTAATGTTTTGGATTTGTAGATTGAATCGTTATTGCATAACATTATCTAACTGACTCATTAAACGAACACATAAGTTTAGTCTAAGTTTTTCAAAAATTAATTTCAATATTTTTTTCAATTGTAATTAATTTCTATAATTTATAAGAAATTTATTGCAAAAGATTTTTATTTGCTTTATGGGTCAATCTTTTTGGAATATCAAATTTTTGATAAAAGTTTTTTTCGATGGATAACTTAGTAATAAGATACTTCAACACATACAATTTTTCAAGGGTTATCATGGTAGTAAATATTCTCATATTTCGTGAGACCACTTTGACGAAAATATCTTTCAAAACTTTATTCCTATTATATCGTACTTTTTCCCATTTCTAAAAATCGATTTCTACATTTTCTAATAAATAAATGAACTGTTAACAACCTCTCTAATAAAGTAGGTACGTAAAAGCACGATTAAAAATCAATAGTTTTATTGGTAATTAAAATTCTATTTTCTTTGAATTTGCGCCATAAAATACAGAAAATATAAAATTTTGATATAACAAAACTATTAAGTAACTATGAAGAGTTAAAAGGTCTTAAAGTATGGATTGATAGGCTATGTAAATACAACTTTTCGGTATTTAGTTAAAAATCATCTTATATCTATATTATTGAAAAAGTTTGAAGTTTGAATAGATAAACTAAAAAATTTAAAGTATTTTTATTTGTTGTTCTATCAATAATAGTGGGGCTTGAGCTTCATTTATATTTGATTTAATAACACACTTCATTGTTCGTCAATTTATAGATAGAATATGCAAATGTGAATCAAGCGTAATGAGTTAACTACGCAAGGGATTAAAAGATTTGAATAATCTATGATAATATATATATCCTACAAAAAATATTAGATATTATTGTAATTGATTAACTAAATTAATATTGCAATGCGACTGCTTACATTGGCTTATAATATAAGATATTTAAACTTGAAAAGAATTAATTCCTCAATTCATTTAAATCAAAAATAACGAGTTACCATTTTGTGTCATCAGTGTCATTTTCATTTGACTAGAAACTTTTTGATAATTAACATGAAAAAGTTGAATAAATTAGCAAAAGTATGTTGAACTCGGTGGAAATTTTAATTGCATTTGAAAAATTGACCTAGATTTTGGAAAATTGGCGAGTTTGCGTTTTTCAACTTTCAAACAACCAACAAGTACAGGCACAATGATTGAATTATTCACATTTCAAGTAACTAAAAGCAAAAATAGAAAGAAAATTGAACGATCGAATCATAATAATTGACATTTTTATTTAAAGTTTTTAGTCAATCGAAGTCGAAAAAATAGTAAATTCAATTTACTTTATACACTCAACAAAATACTCAATTGAAACTACATGCTTCATAATTTCTTTTCATTGAAAATTGAGTTTAGTGGAAAAGATTGTCGTGATACGTGAAAAATGTTTTCAAACATATATCACTGGTGATATCTTGAGAATTTTTGAGTTTCTCTCAAATATTATAGTTCATTGTGAGAATTAATTTAAATTCTAATTAACTTGAAGAGTCTCACTCGAATAAAGCTCGACGTTAACTTATTAAATCCTTAAATAGAAGACATCGTGATTTTTGCTTAAGAATTCATCCACGAAAAGTTATCTTCGTTTATCTGCTAAAATATTATTTTAAATTATTCTCAACTGTTTTAATACGAACATTTTCTGTTCTGAAATGGATTGTAATTTCACGAGCGATGCAATGTAAAATATTTCTATTTGTTTAAGCTTGCTAATATTGATAGAAGAGAGAAGATATGTTTTAAAAACTAGGTATCATATAGATATTTGTTATTGAAGTATAAAATCCTTTTACTATAACAAAACAAAACTAATTTAATTCTTATTCTCATTATTTTAATTAATAACATACTAAAATAATAAGTTACTTACTTTCGATGTTTAAATGTAGGTAACTACTAGCTAAAATACCCAACGTAGAGTAGATTGTTTATTGAATATAACATTTGTATGTACAATGTCGGATTTACTTATTTTGTATCAAAGTCAAAACTTAATACTAAAAAAAAAGTTTCAATCAACAATGGTTGAGCTTCAAAATAAGTTGAGTAAGTAAATTAAATAAATAATAAATACGTTAAGTAAGTTATGTAGGTAGTTAATAATTTATGGTAAGTAGTTATTTTCAGATTTTAAAAAATGCTGCTTTCACTTTTTTATCCTAGAAGTATAATTATTTATAATGGATCATTTTTTTTCAATTAGAAATATTTATACCTAAGTTATATATGCAAAAAAAATCATTAATCATATGATATTCCCCATTGAACAACATTAAAAATGAATAATTGTCTTTTATTTATTAACTTAAAAGCTTTAGATTTTATTATAATCTTCAAATAATCTACAATTCTAATGTTATTATACGAATGTAGACACAAGTATTTCCCAACTTTGGACCACCAAGGGACCAATTCGATTGTTCAAGAGGGTAATTGAAAAATGAATTTTTCTAAAATGTAAATTTAACCATATAGCGGTTTTAAGTTGTCTCTCGGGCTTAGTAAACGTCCAGTATAGAATGCAAATAACTTCTGACCGTTATTACAATATCTCGGTTGAAGAAATGTTTCAACTTTCTTGTTCAAGAAATAGGTTAGGCCGCGTTCACACGGTTCAACTTTAGTTGATCAACAATTCACAACCTTTTAGACCGTAGCGGGGTAAGCGACGCGAGAAGTGAAGCACAAGCGAGTCGAATTGAAAGCAAATTGAGCAGAATTGACAAAAACTGACCGGAGTCGACTTGATCAACAAAAGTGTGACTGAGTCAAACATTTTGTCGTTCAAGTCGATCGGGTCGACCCCGGTCAGTTTTCTTTCAATTTTGCTCAATTTGCTTCCAATTCGACTCACTTGTGCTTCACTTCTCGCGTCGTTTATCCCGCTACGGTCTAAAAGATTGAAAATTATCGTTCTACTCAAGTTGAAGTGTGTGAACGCGGCATAAACCGACAATGATTGGAGTGTTTATTAATGGATGAGTAATTTAGTTTTTCTCAATGCATATGGTGTGTGTCGACATTCTCCGGTTAATGTTAACACCCACAGATTTCGGATTTTCACGGTAAAATATTATATAAAATATACAAATTTTTTATATGTACGAAGCAAAGAAATGCTTTTGATCAATTTTCAATATTTTTAAAACTGCCAACTGCAACTGCAGTAAAAATTACTATGAGATTTTGATGTTATGTTCTGCAATAATGATATTTTTTAAGTTAATTCAAAACTGTTTATTCTAGTAAATTCAGTTTCTATATTTCGTATATTCATGAATTGTTCGACTCTTCCACATCATAAACCAATATCAAATAAATTTTAAAGCCCAATTCGAACAATTTCAAAACGATACACTACCATAGACGTAATGTTTTGTGATTTAATTTATTCCACTATGTACCCATACACAACCAACAAATTAATTTAATTTTGAAACAAGTCAACTTCTGGAAACAAAATCCCATTTAGAAAATATAAGCTTTTCAACCTATTTTTCAGCTAAAACCCAAACAATTTTATTCGACTTCTTTTCAAAATTGCTAATTACAACATAATCTATTTCAAGCATTTCAATTACATTTATTTAATTGTCTATAACTTATATCGGTAAGGTAGATTAAGTTCCTTACCCAACACGGCGTAAATTGAATTCTATTTCAATTAATCTAAAAAGATCAACCATTATCTTCTTAATTCAATTGCCCTTGTTTTCAAATAAAATCAATGCTTTTAAGAAGTCTATCATTCGAAAACGTTTTCATACATACCTACTTAAATTCTTAACACTAAACAAAAAAATCGTTTAAAAAAAATTTTTTTAAGATAAAATACATGAAAAAAGTAAACGAACAATTGAAAAGCTGATGATCATAAATGTATGTAAAAAAAGAAAAAAATCATAAAATAGTTGCACGTAAAGAAGACGATTTAAATGTGAAAGAATAGGGTTTAAAATGAAAAGAACGAGTTTTACATGTCGTTTTGAGTAGCTTCATTCAAAGTGAGCTTTTGAATTAGTTTGAGTTATTGAGAAAAGATAAATGCACATATTTTCGTCGGAGATTTTCTCATTTCATACCGTGAAGAAATTACAAATGTTCAGATAGTATAATTCGAAATGGGATTTAATATTAATTCTGTTTCTACTCATGCAACAATATATAGTTGTGAGATTTAGTAAACAAGCATTAATTAAATTAGAACTTCAACTGTGCTTTGAACAACAAGCTTCGTCTGGTTTATCAAAAATGGGTTTGTAAAATCTAGTTTCCTTGAAGCTATTTACACCTTCTCTATAATTAAAAAAAAATTTCATTGGATTATTATAATACATATTCGGAGACTAAAAATTATCTTCTGTATTAAAATAAAGGTGTAGGTTACATTGACTACTATGGTTATAAGCGACCAACGAATTTGAAAATCCAAGAAACAAATTGAGTACAATATTGGGGTTCAGCCTGTTAAGGGTCAATCACCAGGTCACAATCTAATCACCAGACCACTAAGTAATCTCCCTTTTTTTTTATTAAAATTAAATCATAAGGCACGGATTTTTCCACCTATTTGCTCATAATATATTAAACGTATTATATTTACAAAAAGTAAAATATGTTTAATACGAAGGAGGATGGAATTCAATTAATACAAAATAACACTGTGGCCCCAACTAACTATTACCTGTGTACAGTTAACGTTGTTCTTCATCGAGGACTACTGAATGAACAACAATTGTTAAATATTGATGGAAGTTAATGGTCGTTGTTTGAAATGATCGATTTAAATGAACAAGTTTGGTTTTTAATAATTATTAATCTTATAATAGTAGAAGATCCGAACCTACATCAACCTTCAACGAGTTGATAATAGAATGAAACCTATTTTATCATGGATTTTTTGTATATTAGGAAATACATTAAAAATAGGTTGGCTAAAAAAATCCGGGGCAGACTATTTTTAGTTATTTTTTAAAAAAATTATCTATACAAATAAAATAATGGCTGCTTTCCAATGTTCGCTTTTAATTCAAAAACAACTGGATAGATTTCGATCAATTTTTGTTTGTTTTACTTCTTATATATTTGGCCCTTATCTAAAAAAAATTATCACGATATCTTCATTAAAAAAAAAAAAATAAAGTTTTAAAAAAAGGCGATTTTTACAAGCAAAACGCATAAGGCGGGCATTTTTCGTCGCTTTGATAGAGTGAGGCAAACAGTTTAATGCGCATGAGCTGCTGCAGAGAGAGTGTTTCTCCTTCCACTGCCTAGTGATTATTTCATATAGTTAATGCAATTAGCAAGATATTGGATTAAAATAGCTTTTTTTTAATTCTCTTTTAGCATTTTTTATATATTACTGTAAATATAGATTTCAAATACATTTTTAAGTTACAAACGTTACAATAATCAAATTAAATTTCAACACTCCCTTTTATTATTGCATTTACCTATTTTTTAACCAGAAAGAGCTAAGTTGGCGAGATTAAAGTTTTTTTTTAAATTGCTCCTTAAATGCTTTTTTCGGATCCGCAATTGCTCCAGGTTTATAGTTAATAATCAATAGTTAATTAATAATTAAAGTATCCAAAAATTTTCAACTTCAAGAATTAAAATCGCTATGAAACCAAAAATAATTTTAATTGAATTATTTTTAAAGCTCTCTATCTGCTATTTTTATTACGCAAATAATAGAACAAATTTTTTAAATATTTTTTATAATTATTTTTAACTATTTATACATGAATGGTTGTATTATGACGTCAACAACTGCCGTTGGATCTTATAAATTTTTTTTTTAAATTAACTTTATTTATAGTCGCATCAACTACTAGGGTCATTAGCGACTTTCATATTTAAAGTACATACAATTATATATATGATTATATAGCAGTTTTTTTTAATTTATAAATTTTTGAAAAATTAATTATTAATTAACTAATAACTATACACTTGGAGCAATAGCGGATTCTGCAAGAGAAATTTTTTGGCATATAGTTAAAAATGTTCTGCGCTAAGTTCTTTCCGGTTATTTTTAATATATTTTTGCTCTCAATTTTTTAAAATGTTTCTCCTCTGTAAATTAAATATATTCTTAACATAATAACCTACGCAGACGACGTCGCGGGTATCAGCTAGTTTTTAATAAAATATTGCATAGCATCAAGATAATAGAAAAAAAATGTTATATGATCACGGTTGACTGCGATGTTGAGTCCTTTATTAATACACAGTATACTAGCCTCGGATCTCTCTACCACACATTTCCACACGCATTAAAATTAACATTTTTAAAATTCGCTAATCACTAATAGGACCGAATTTTTTACAGACAAACCCATATCAACGTGTTCTCAAAAAAGTAGGGCTTATGATGATATACATTTTTTTCTATTAGCTTGATGTTGCAGTAATTTATTAAAAATATATTTTTTTAAATAATTATAAATAGTCTACCCAGGATTTTTTAGCCAACCCATTTTTAATATATTTCCTAATATACTAAATTTATGATAAAATAGGTTTTATTCTATTATCAACTCGGTGAAGGTCGATGTAGGTTCGGATCTTAGAATATAGTAATTAAATTTTTGTTTTTGTAATTTTGTTTAATTTTAATTTAATTATATATTTAAGTTTTGACTGTAGAAATTTTGATAGTGACTCTCTTAGAGCTTAAAACAAATAACCAATATCACCCGCGATTTACTTATGTGTTTGAATTTTGGTAATTTCTGCACATCGCTTATCGTCAGAGACATATTTTAAAAAAAACGACTTTTTTGGATTCAAACGACCTTAAAATATCTATTTCCGGTTAAAAAATTCGAAATCGAAAATTCTACCCGATTTCAATACTTCCTTTACTATATATAGTATATGTATACATTACTACTATACATAGTAGTAAAAGAAAGTAAATATAAAGTTAATTAATTTTGTGTTGTTTTAGTCCAAAAAAATAATCTAATTTTTTTATTTTTGCTATAATCACTGAATAGGTATATTATCTTGTTATTCATCACAGTTTTATGACAACTGGTACGTGTAGTTGCAGAAGCATTAAAAAACCTTTTAACTCATATGAACTTATAAACGCCTACCGACTCATGCATTACATTCATATTCCTAATAATAGAAACGTATTAAAAGTTATCAGATCATGCATCACCTTCATTCGCTCTAGATATCGATCATTTTTCTTATTTGCCTTACAAACGAATACATTTGGAAAAGTAATGTGGAATAGTAATTCTTTTTCTATGTCTTTCTGAAATAATAATTTAATTTTGAATACCCGAATTATTTAATACTCCTACCTCCTTAAAGCTTGGAATATTAAATTAAAAATTTTAACTTAAACTTTCATTACACAGTTATTTAATTCAACTTAGTTAATAAAGTAAAATTTTAAAGATTATATTTTAACATTATAATTTGAAAATTTAAATTAATGTAAACACAAATGAGAAACTCAAAGAAAATATAACGTTATGTAAGTATACGTTTTCTTTAAAGCTCCTTCTTTTTCATAGCCGTTTTATTAAAGTAGGTGCTTATGTTAAACAGTGCTTCATTAAAAACCTTATTTAAGAACCAAGATAACCATAACTATTATTTTCGTTAAAATTTGCATTTTGTTCTCAAATTCATTACGTTTCAGTAGAAGTTTGAAATCAAAAAACCCAAGAGCTTCAGTTGTAAAACACGCTATAAAGCAAGATCAATAGGTATAACAATATAAGAAATAAAAAGTGTTAATGAAACGTTATCGTAACGTATATACTTAATATATACAATACCTTACGTGTTTCTGCTATTTGTTACGTTTAATCAATTCTATCAGTTTATTAGGTAATTAGTTTAATTCTATCAATACTAATGATCTTAACGATAAAATTTAATTGTAATTATTCATAACGTCAAGAATTAGGCTTCAGCAAACATTCAAAATTGATTAATTATACATAGTGTAACAACCTTAAGTATTAATCGCGTTAATTTTGTTGCCAAACATTTTCAATCTAAGCGTTTATGGTAAACTGCAGCTTTCAATAAAGGGAAATAACGTTAACGAGATTTTTGTGTGAAAAGCTTTGTAACACTTTTTATTTTTAACCAAATATCGAGTAAAAATATATTTTGTTCTAAAAAAAATTTAAAACACACAAATATGCTCATTCAATATCAACTCTAATTTGAAAAAGAATTTACCTACCTATAGAATTGTATGAATTTATGCTTTATTGTTTATATTATTTATGAGATTCTCTTGAGTCAATAATTAATAAAAAATACTCATTTGAATTATAATAAATATATTTTTAAATTTATTTATATATTATTAAGACGCACGATAGCTTTATCTCGCAATTTCTCTCGCCCACAATATTACGGTTTGTTTGTATTTACTTGGTTAGAAATGAATAAAGTTCATATAGATAACAAGTGAAATGAATTTTTCTAAATTTCCAAAAAAAATAGCTTGCTAAAACTTTATTTTAGATTAGTAACTAAGACCTATAACCTAAAAGAAAGAAACGATTTTTACCAATTCTTATAATGCTGTAACTAGAACATTAGAAATTCACCAAACTTAGAATTTTGCTTTCGTATTTCATCTAGTTGTGCCACGAAGCTTTTGCTTGAAATCGGCTGGCAGGAAGCCCCACTTTATTCTAAAAGTTTTTAGTTTTTAGTTTTTTTTTTTTTTTTCATAAACGGCTAAAACAATCTTCTTTAAACCTGCTATGGTTAATAGACTCATCAAAATCTACAACATTTACTTGAAAATTTTTTCTGGAAAAAATCAAATTAAAGGGGTCCTAGGGAAAAAGGTGAGAGTTAGTATTTATAAAATATCTATAGTTCTGTTTAAGGTATATATACATATATATATAGGACTTATTCTATTTATAATTAAATTTTAACCAATCGTGGACTTTAATTATGTTTTTTTAAACAAGAGCGATTTCAATTCACACAAAAGAAAACTTTGTGTCGTGTCGTAGCAGATATTTATGAATTGTTCTTTTTTAACAATGATCTGCAATGATCTTAAAACATTATATACCTTCAGCTTATTTATATCTTTAAGGAAAGGTCGCAAGAAGAGTTGTTCAATTACAGGACTTCTATCTTCTAAAACTTTAATAAGAAATTAAACAAAAATTTGTTATCTATTATCTAAGGTTCATGGAGAAAAATTACTATCACTGATAAGATATATGCTTGGCGCGATTGTTAAAAACGTTTTAATATGATAAATATACTTTTGAGGAGAATGTGTTTAAATTTTAGGTAGGTATATACCTACTCATTTTATGATTGTAGTAGTTAACCGATAAGGCAGTAATACTAGCGCCATACGGTCCTGTAACAACCCTGTTCATATCCTCGAGGCTGTTTACATTTCTCCGGCTACTTAATACGTAGTGTAATGATATAATTTGTTTATTGAAGCTTCAGTTAGTTGTATAATAACTATATTAGTTCTGGCGGCACTGGAACACAAATTAAAAGGACATGTTTGCAAGTTACAACATGATAAATATTTTGAATAAAATTTCCTAACCGATTCTTTTGATGCTATTTTATCATTTAATTAAAAAAGAAAAAAATGTGTTTTGGAACATTTTTCATGTACCAACCCCTCCTAAATAGAACCAAAGCACAAGCTGAATTAATAGAAAATCTTAAGTGCCTTTATAGAACATGAAATATACTTTTACCACTTTCAGAAAAAAACTATGCATATGTTTTTCAAAATACGAGTATAGAGATCAAAATTAAACGATTGAAGCCCATTGAACATATTCGACAAAATTAAAGGAAAATAACAAATTTCCCTCTTAAATAACCTAAAGCTTACTAGGGATCATCAAAGATCATAAAAAAAATGTTCTTAGATCAGATTTTTTTTTTTATTTATTTAAGGTCGCATCAACTGCTATGGCCATTAGCGACCGTCGAATCCGAAAACCCAGAAAAAAATTCTGGGCTTTCATTGGGATTCGAACCCAGGACCACTGGCGTATAAGGCAACTATCTAGTCCACCACGCCACTAAGTGACCTTAGAAATTTCTTTATCGAAGATCTTCGCGCGTTCAGAGTAAAAGTCTTTCAGCTTTAAAAAGTATTAATTATCTATAGAAATAAAATGATATATATTTTTTTAAGATTCGCTTTTAACTCAAAAGTTACTGGATAGATTTCGATCATTTTTTTGTTTTTTGTTTTACTTCATATATACCTGGTCCTTATCTAAAAAAAGAATTATCACCATACCTTCATTAAAAACAAAGAAATTAAAGTTTTAAGAAATGCGATTTGCGGGCAAACAGTTTATTGCGCATGGCGCTGTAGAGAGAGTGTTTCTCCTTTCACTGCCTACTGATTATTTAATTTTTGTGCCGCTCAGTGCACACATCCAATAAATCCGTAATGCAAAAAGTTGAGTAAATTGAAAAAATTGACTTCTGAAATGCATTGTCTCTTATGGAAAAGTTAAAAAGCAAATTTTGTCATTTAGAGGTGTTATTACTTATTATTAGAAAAATTTATTTCGGATATATAGGTAAAGTTAGGAGCTAACCATTTTTTACCATGAAAATTTTTAAAAGTTAAAAAGTGGAGTTCACTGACCGGTTCATTTGAGCGTAGACTTAATAGTTAATGCAGTTTTGCGAGATATTAGATTAATATAGTTTTTTTTAAAATTCTATTTTAGCATTCCTTATATTTTACTGTCAATACAAATTCAGAATACATTTTAAAGTTACAACCGTTACAGTAATCAAATTATATTTCAACTCTCCCTTTTATTATTGCATATATTTTTTTACCAGAAAGAGTTAATTTGGCGATATTAAAGTTTTTCTTTTTTTTTAAATTGCTCCTTAAATGCTCTTTCCAAATCCACAATTGCTCCAGGTGTATGGTTAATAGTTAACTTTTAATATTTTATCAAATTTTCAATCTCAAAATAAAATCGCTATTTTTTTTATTTTTTTTAAGGCATATATCTGCTCTTTTCATTATGCAAATAATTGATCACATTTTTGCAATATTTTTAATATCAAATTATTTGTAACTATTTATGCACATGTATTGTTGTATTATGATTTCATCAATTGCCGTTGGATCTTATAAACATGAATAGTTTAAGAATTTAATTTCTAATTAACTATATACACCTGGAGCAATTGCGGATTCAGAAAGAGCATTTAAGGAACAACTTTTTGAGAAAAAAAGGTGATTATTTTGAAATATAGGTATAGCAATTTTTATTTTTGAATTTACAAAGTTTTGAAAAATTAATTATTAATAACTAATAACTATACACTTGGAGCAATAGCGGATTCTGCAGGAGCAATTTTTTGGCATATAGTTTAAAATGTTCTACGCTAAGTTCTTTTCGGTTATTTTTAATATATTTTTGCTCTCAATTTTTTAAATGTTTCTTCTCTGTAAATTAAATATACTCTTAACATAATTATCTACGGAGACGACATCGCGGGTATCAGCTAGTAATTAATATTTAAAACATGAAACATGTGAATCCTCAAACCAGTTTTCTTAAGAACAAATTAAGATAATTTTTATGAGTAACGTTAAAAAGCTAGTGATTGACATATTATTGGCATTAATAACATTTTTGATTAAACGGTTTACTAAACTGTTTATTAGTTAATAATTCACAGTCTTATGATATTTTCTGAACCTTCACCAAACTCAATAAAGCATAGCACTCGCTTAAGTAAATCACTTGTTAGTTTCGAACAATTGAAAGTAATTACAGATATTCCCTGTTCTAAAGCCATTGATAATATCAATCATTTCTAAAACGTTTTTAGGTTTGAATTTTTCATGATATTGTGATATTAGCCATATTTCATATCGCATGAAATGCGAGTGCATTTTTTAATACTCGTATTCTAATGCCAGACACACCATTCCTCTTTTGAATATTATAATGTAGGACGAATATAGAATATTCGCTAGCTTTTCCCAGGCTATATTCCAGATACCTGTCATTCAAAACTGAACACCTCGTTATGGCATTTCTACAAGAAACGACCCTTAAAGCGAAAATCTACATGCATTATGAAAATATCATGTTACGAGAGAGAAATGCAAGAAAATTGTTTTTTATCGATCATCACTATAGAACAATACGAGAATAATGCAAGTTTTAAATAATTCATGAGCTTAACAAGTGGTATTTTTAAATTGTAATTGTTTTACTTGAAAAAATTTTAATGCTTTTGATAACTTGGTTAAAATTTTCATCATTTTTACTAATCAAAGCAAACAGCTAGTTAGCTATTCGTTTCATTTGATATATTGATTATTTATTATTAAACATGACCTAAAGTCTCATCGCGTGTTGGAAAAATAAAATAATATTTACATAATCAATTATGAAATTGGTGTATAAATGGATGAAATCAAACTTTCTTGGAACGTGAAAAATACTTCTATATCAATATGATTGAAAATAAGATAAGTGCTATTTTAATCTTCACGTTTATCTTTAGTTTCTGTTTTAACTAATCATGTTTCTAAAGTAGTAAAGTATACGTATTTACTTATACCTATGTGAAAAAGCTGCAGTTAAATAAATAAATCCATACATCTACAACGAACCAATTCAATTGAACTGTGCTTAACATTTGAAAGATTTAAAACATTACTGTATACATGGGTTTCTAATTATTACCAATTATACGTTCATATGCTTTTCATACTATTCGCTCTTACTTTTAGATATCCTTTACTTTCATATCAACATTTCAAATTATAAAATCTACCTATGTACCTACCTATGTGATTTCGTTTGGCAAATAACTAAATTATCTCGAAATGCTCTTTAATCTATTAAAATACATAACTACATTGATTATTAATAACTTGTTAATTACTTGCAATCGCAATCAATTATTTACTGCCATTGTAAATGAAATTTAAAATTCAATTATTGAGCCAATTGGTAGATACAACTCTGGTCTCTGCTGATACCCGTATTTTTATGTTCCAAACAAACAAAGAACGCAAATGTCATGTCTTTTATTATATCGATTCAATAAACTCATAATTTTTATTGTTTGATTAAAATGTTAAAAGTATTAGCCAATTGTCAGCGAGTCACAGCTTTTAATCCAACTCTATAAAACTGATGCTTTAAAAGCGTTCTGCTTTACTTCTTAAATGTAACTACTTGTTCGACTACGATTTTCTGTAATTGCCGACCTATTTAAATAATTGCGCCATTTATTTCGAAAGAATAGAAAGAAAATGTGAAAAGAAAGAAAAATGGATAGTGTAGGTATGGTTTGAAATAAGTTAATTGGTCATCCTATTTCGTCTTATTATTATAGAAGGTTTATTAAGAAAATCGATTCTTAATAGTATTTGTAAGATTTGGTCTCTAGCCAAGGAACAGAGAAGTGCGTTGCATTTTTTGTACAAGAAAACTAAATTTTGTGTAGTTTTAATTTCATTTAAGCTATGATAACTGATTTTAATGCATAGGTACAGTAGTTTTGGCTAAAACGTTGTTGTTTAGTGACGTTAGACTTTCTCTCTCTTCAAAATACCCTCAGAATACCCGCATATTAGTTCATTAGTTCATCTATATTAAGAAAATGATTAATGTATGTCATTGTGAGCTAATAACTCAAAAACTACTGGATAGAATTTTTTTTAAATATTCCCTGTCTACAGTAATTCTATGAGATGCCCAAGCATCTTACATCTTTACAATAAGTGAATATAATAAGTTTAAGCCACGGGAAATCATAATTTTGCAATAATTTTATAACTAAGAACAATTGTCATAAAAAAAAAAAATTAAATTTCGCTGACTTTGGACTTAATTATTATATTTCACAAATACAATTCACAAAAATTCACAAAACAAGTTATGAATTTAAGCAAAAATAAATGCAAAAATTCACAAACCGAAAAATCCAAATTGTTAATTTTGTATCTCCAGATACGTATTTCAAACGCCATGCGTTCGTCATCAGTGGATCAAATTGAAGTGTCTTCGAGAACAATTTCGTGCTGATTCACGTGAATTGTATTTGTGAAATATAACAATTGTCATGTTTTTTGAATTTTCTTTTCTCTGTGAACACTATCTATATTCAAAATTTCAGATTCGTAGATCTACTAAAAGTATTCAAATTTTTTGTTTATAGATGAGTGAGCGTTTGATAAAATAACGAAACTTTGGTAGCAGTTATTTTCTACTATACCTATATTGATTAAAATTTAAAACCTTTGCTTTGGAACTTTAGATAAAAACACTAGATACAATATTATGCAGTGCAGAATTTTTACATATAGGGGAAGTGAGCCCCAAACGGGTAATCTAAGCGCGAAGGTGAAAAAAGATTGATATACTTTATAATACAGTACAATAATTAAAATTTGAAATAAAACACGATTTGACCACATTATACGTCCAGTATTTGTTTATTTTAAAAAATAAAAACGTTATAGAAAAAACCGTTTTGCCCTATACATAAGCCTAAAACGGGTAACTGCCTTGGACAGCTTAAAACGGGTAAGCTTAGGGCAAAACGGGTTAACGTATTTTTATTTGCTCTAATGAGTCATGAAACAATATTTTTTGTTTTATATAAAAATAACGTATTAAAATGTTATTAATAATTTACGTAGTATTTAATTAATGGGTCTCAATATTTATAGGCTATTCAGTCGATAGAGATTAACACTAATTTTATACGCATTTATCAGACTTTTAGAGTTACCTATTGTTATAGAAATCAAATATGTTAATATTGTGATATAGAACAATAATTATTACAATTGGATATCAAATAGAAAATACAAACTGATAGTAAATTGAAGTTAAAATGTTTCAAAACTTTATTCTTGGCACAAATTACAATAATATGTTGTATGTCAGAATAAGAAGTACAGGTTTCATGAACTCATTCTCTACAATTTTCACATTCGATCCAGTTTTCTTTAGGTAGATCTTTATACGGATCACCACAAACGAGGCATATATACATTTTCGTTTTTTCCTGCGTATTTTTCATGTTAAATTGTTTATATCTATCTACCCGTTTTGCCCTACTCTTTTTGCCCGAGACACTATTAAAGTAGAAATTAGCTCAAAGTGGCAGATAAAGCGGGCAAAGTGTTAATGTATTTTCAAACTTAAATTAAATTAAACTAAAACGATGTTACGAACAACACGAAAATTATAACGATTTTTGACTAATCAGGACATACTTAACTTGAAATTTTTTTTGTATAATAATTAGCAAAAAACCTTTTATTTAAAATTCCTCTGTTGGTAAACAATTCCGGCGCTTAGTTGACCAAAGCTCGTCAGAGTTAGACAAATCTCCACGCACGCGCACAAAATGCTAATGCTTCATACAGGAGCGTAAGACTGCTTACTCGTTTTGGGCTCAAAAATGAGCCCAGCTTCACAAGCTTAAGGTCCCTATTTTCTTAGAGGCTCCAAATTTATTCAAGTGAGCTATTGTCATATATACTTCAACTAGTAGCTTCCCGTGATATATTCATGCCCGTACTTAAGTTTAAAACTCCGAATGTGTAGTTAAAATATAAAAAAAATGTCGATAGCAGGTTTCATCCCGTAGACTTCTCGAATGTGAGACCGACCGTCACTTTAATCGCTGGGTCACAAACACAACATTGAAATTAATAACAAATCATTAATACAAACCGTCTCTAACTGTCGACTTATAAACTTTTGCCCTATTATTATTATGATATAGGTATAATGTACCATTATTTGTCCTAACGTAGCACGTCCGGAACGTTTCAAACTTCTAATCAAATTGTTTACATTACGTAAAACTTACAAATAACTAACATAAACGTAGAACTTATAAATGGCCCCATATCCCAAATAGCTAAGCGTCTTATCGAGTCTAAAACCAGCTCTGATCTTATGGATAATCTTTAGCTTTTTTCTTATATTTGAAACAAAGATATAGAACGTACAAAAGTGACTTATTTTGCTTCGAGAAAAGGGTTCTCGGCTGCGGCCATTTGCTCAACTTTGCTGGCCCACTGCCGTGACCCCTGATTATTGCTAAATTTTTATGTAATGCGTTAGATATTTTCAAATTAATCGAAAAATAACTAGATCAATACTGAGTAGGGTAGACAAATAATAAAAAATAACTTCCTTATAGACAAAGGCAATTTTAAAGGAACTTTAGAAAATATCTGTATGTGTATCAATTTATTTTCATTTTTAAAAATTTTTACCATAAAAATGTAGTCACGAGTCCCCATTGTAGTTACATAACACTTAGTGAGCACTTCGTAATATCAGAGAACACAAGAGGTCAAACAGGTAGTTCAAAATATAATATTATCGATGTATTTTACAGTATAAAAATAGAAATGTTACAGGTAGATTGGTTTTATAAAAATTTCAATTGTAAAATAAGCATATTTCTATAGTTATTTCAGTGACAATGGCATAATATGATTCTTTTGAAAAAGTTTCTAGTAAAAGTACGTACAAGAAGTTTTTCTTATCTTTGAAATGGGTAATCTCAAACAATGAAACAAAACTAAAAGAGAAAAATAAAATATTTTTATATAACCATTGATCACTTAGGTTGTAAAAGAAATCATTTCTTTTAAATCGTCTTCTTTTATAACTTTTAATATCAATTTTTTGAGATTACTAAAATAAAAATCACTGAGACGTTTTAATATAAAATCTGTACGGAAAAAAACGTACTTTAATCTTAAAAACTATAGAGATTCTAGAAAAAAATATTAAAAGTTTATAATCCATGTAAAAGAGTAGAATAATAAAAATAATTCCGAGTTGAGGTTGTACCATACACAATATTATATTGTGTATAAAATGTATTTTATGAAACGTTATTTCTTTCACCTCCGTCAATTATAAAATATAAACTTCACTCATAAAACTTTAACGTTTCAAATTTTTATTTTTTTGTTGACGGTAAAACTTTTTTTTTTGTAAAATCGCTTACATAACAGTAAATATTTGACTTGTTTCTTTACTCATCGCTAATTTTTTTTTTTTCGTTAAACAATACGCCATAGCCTAAAAGTATGCTAGTTCTATTATATTTCAACCTTGAAATAGACAAAGGTGTTTTAGGACGATATCCTGACAAAAGCTCATTTTTAAAAGCTTCAAATAGACAATGTCGTAGATAGCTATTCATTTTATCGAATCAAGTTCAATAAAACTGGAACGTGACTTTTATTTTTGGCATTAACTTGTCAAGTTTGATTATTTTAAATTTCAACTTAACAAAGTCTATGCCTAAACATTTTCCTCGATGAAAAATGTCAAGATTTATTATTATATTATTCCATTTCTAGTACATGCTTACTTATGTAAATTGTTTATTTTTCAAGCTTGTAATTTTTGAATAATTTATTTGATAAAAGTGTAAATGTTGTTCGTTTTATTCCAATTAGAGTTAATTCTAGAGTTATATAGATACGTTATTGAAAAGATTGTATAAGAAGCTTCATAAAAAAAAACCAATAAGTAAATATTAGTAATCAAATGAAATTGGTCTACTAGAAGATTCGTTATAAGAAATTTGAAATAAATAAGTACTTTATCAATAGTTTTCAATTCTATTTTTTATTAAGAAAAAAAACTTTATAAGAAGAATAAATTGAATACAAATTTAATAAAAAAAATGTGTTCAATTCAATGAAAATTTATGAAAATGTTTGAAAATAAGTTGAAATAAACGAAACGACCTGATTGTAACATATTATCAATACAGACTCTATGACGTCATTTAACTATGTTGACGTCACCACGAAAGGTTTGTGCTTTCAAACCTTTCGTCATTCATTCTTATTTATATTTCACCGCGTTCGGTTTAGTTTGTATAGAGTTCATTAAAAAGCCTTTGTTTGAATTAATTATTGCGATATTGAATTTGATGATTTTACCTACCATGTAAATAAAAACAGAAAATTAAAAGCTTCCCATTTTTGAATAAAATACGAAAAACACGCAAAAAATAATATATCTGTTAAACCAGCGATCCCCAAAGAGTGGGTCGTGACCCTGTTACGGGTCGCAGAATAATTTTACCGGGTCGCAAAAAAAACAAAATAAATAATAAGTAAGATATACACAACAACATTTTGTAAAGTTAACGTATAAAAATCTGTGTGCTTTAATTATGTATTATGTTGACGTGCATATTTTACTACTTAGTAGCTTATTTGTGTGACTTATTTGCTACATTTAATGATTTTAATTTTAGTTTACAAAGCTTTAGCCATCAAAAATAGCCGCTCCAATAATTAAAAAGTTAACTCTGCGGAAACAACGACTTTCAAAACGACATTTTCAATCTTTTGAAACATCTTCACATTTTATTGAAATCATTTCAAATTATGATAAAGAAGGCTTTCACCTAGAATCGCTATCATTTTCAATTGAAGGACATATTTTAGAGTTTATAAATAATTTTAAACGCTACCTTTCGGATATTATTTCAAATAATATATGCGTCTAATAAAATAAAGACAGACATTCTTGTTCTTCTTCTTTTTATCTATTAACTAGCAGTTTGAGCGGTTTGAAATAATGCTGAAGTTTTTGACTCGGGAAGGCTGTTCAATGTCTATTCAAGCTAAAAAGTGTTTTATATAGCTGGGTTAAGGCTGTTCAGTTTCTATTCAGGCTAAATTCTATAAAGGTCCAGTTCAGCGTTGGCCGTCTATTTTCATGTTCAATTCAGTTTTAACAGTTTAGAATAATGTTGAATTTTTCGACTCGGAATGTAGCTTAAAGTTTTTCTATCGAAATTAAAAAAAAAAAACTGTTTAGTCTCAATCATGCAACACCGCTCTAAAAATGGTTGAATCTATACTTTTAATTAATGTTTAGTTGCGCTGTCAAGTATTCACGATACAATTTCAATTCCTTTTGTCATCACCTATGTCCTATAGCTATATGAGCAAACCTGCGTCTCCAGCCCTGGTATGTTTAAAAAATGAGTAACGAAACAGATTGGATGTCTATGTCCTTAGTTGAGAATAAAATTAACATCATTGCCTCCTATTTTGATTTTTTTATGTGTGACAAACAACATCATCCTTCGCACAAAGGACAAAATATTTAAAACAAAGTTTATTTCATTAACTAAACTTTTTAATTGCTTATTTTCTAATAATATCATTATATTACAATTCTTGTGTATGAAATAAACGTGATTAAAAATTATTAAAAAATTTTAATTAAAAATTATTTTTTTGCAAATGATTTATTTTTCATAAGAGTCGCGAAAAAAATTAAAATTTCGTACCATATTTCGGCCAAAATAGTTTAGGAAACCCTGTGCTGCACTGTTGTTATAATTTCATTTCATAAAGGTTATAATTGGTTTTAATTCTAAATCAAAAATATAAAATACGCTCTCTATAACAAGAATAAAAGTATTGAAATACTTTCTTCATCAACAGACACTTCACACTTATACCTTATACAAGTATAATAAGTAAGCAAATGAATAGAGGTTTAGAGTAATGTAAGTGAATATCGTACAAATGAAAAATTAAATACGAGATAGTATTTTTTAAAAGTTTCCTCGTTTCAAGTAAATTTAATGTTGGTTCTTACAGACAATGCGATATTTTGCTGCTTTACAAGGATCAAAAAGCAAGAATAAAAATCTAAAAATAAATTGAATGCTTGGCTTATTTTCCTTTTTTTAAACATAAAAATAAATCAAAGCTCTTATAAATTGTATGTAATTTTTTTTATTGTATTTCTTAAAGATTCACCTTCACACGAAACACTTTTCTTTTATTCAAAGCTTCAGGACGTACGTAGGTATAGAATAATAGAACCAATGTGTAATGCAAAATCATTGAAACTAAAAACATTGTATTGATAAAATGAAATATAAAATTCAATAAGAGGTATCTATAAAAATAAATATAATATAGTGAAAGCTTTTTTTGTTATTAATTCATATTTTTAATACTTTTAAAAGGTGAGTATATTT
Organism: Sisyra nigra; assembly: GCA_958496155.1. Classification (NCBI taxonomy): domain Eukaryota; kingdom Metazoa; phylum Arthropoda; class Insecta; order Neuroptera; family Sisyridae; genus Sisyra; species Sisyra nigra. The sequence goes on along the minus strand of OY292315.1, from coordinate 16,841,406 downwards.
TAGTACATTTATTGAGGTTTCTACAATTTTATTTTTAAAACTTTTCGTGTCGTTACCGTTGTATCATTACGTTTAAAAATTTGTTTTTGAAGCTCTTTTTTCATTATATTTCATTACATTGTATCATCACAAAACATTTTTACCAATGCTTGAATTAAATATTAAACGTAAATGAAGTGTGAATCGAAGTGAGTATCAGACAAAGAATTTACTTTTATAGGCAAGACTATTAACATTAAGATAAAAGGAAAGTATAAGCGACGTTACCTCACTCTCGGTTGATTTATTCTCTCGATGCAAACGCTAGTGAATCGGTTTTTTTCCAATATTACACTAACAATGTAAGTCCAGGGATTTTTATCCCATAAAACGCTATGAAATAGCATTGCGACTCGTTTTCTTCCCGTTTTCATTTCAAATAAAAAATCTCAAAGTTTTAACAATTTGTTAACAATTGGAATTTGATTTAACAATTTCATATTCGTTTTTTTATTTATTTTTGTCCCTATCAATCATTTATTTCATGGGTTTGAATCAATTTTGAATGAAATTAACTATAAAACATGTTTAAAAAAACTAGTGCGGTCGGGAGATTCCGTCGGGAATGAAGCTCGACTATACCTATACACTGTAGACGGTCGTGATATGACCTTGGATGCTAAAGCGACTTAAAAAAAATAACAAAACAAAACAACAAAATGCCGTACAATAAAGTCGACCGTAAAAAAGTCCGCGGTGATTTTCCGATTTTCTGTCTTAAAAAACTACGTGGTGATTTTCTAGATTTTCCGGTTTAAAAAACTACGTTACTAGTTCGTTCATACACAAACTAAAGTAGTCATTGAAACTGTGACGTAGAATTTTTTACTTTTATAATTAAGTAAAGTTGACAGTGCCATCAGTCAGAAGAAACAAGAGAAAGGAAAACGCAATTTTTTTATTATAAGAACGTTTAATTCGAATTATAAAAAGTCGCTTATTCCTATTGGATTAATATAAAAGAAAATAACTATCAAATGTGTTCATGGTTCTATAAATATTTTGCATAAAAACAATTACAATAAATTTTGGAGATAAATTTCTATATAAAGTGCAACAACTAGCTCTATTGAGAGACTTTGAACAAAGCATTTTTCGCAATTGCAAGTACTACTTTGTAGTATTTGTGCTTTAAAAATATTATTTTATAAAACCTATGTACCTACCTTTATAAAAAACTATAAAACCAAACAAAGCAAATAAAAAGTATAGATACTCCAATAAAATTTAGTTGAATTAATTGTACACCAAAAAAAAAAAAAAAAAAAAAAATAGTAAAGCCTATACCATAATATAAAGCTGTACCATAAATACTAAAAATTATTTCACCCTGTGCCAACCTACACTTATTGGTTTTTCTCATACAAAATATTATATAAAAATTTGCTATGAGATAAAATACGAGTAGGTTAAAAATAAAATATTTATAAGACGAATTCTGCCAACCGGAATTTGCTATAAACATTTTCTATCCATCAAAAAATGATCGATTTCCCAGAATATTAAAAGCGACTGATATATTGACAAACGATAAATATCAAATACTTGTGGCTAAATGCACTTTTCGAAATGTCAACTTTATTTCAATTTAATGTCAAAGGGCCATTCTGCAATCAAACCTCATTTCTAATTCCTTTAACATTATATAGTGTATCCATTGCATGCATATTCAACAATAATTTCTTTTATTTGGTTAAAAATGTAGGTAGGTAATAACGGTAGATTTACATGTGTTTCACTTTTAATTAAATTTTAAAATTGTAACCTAGAAAAATTCGATTTTTCTATTTTTTATGGACTTCATTAACTATTCTACAATTAATTTAAAAAAAAAAAAAAAAGTTGGCAGCGGTGGGATTCGAACCCACGCCTCCGAAGAGACTGGTGCCTTAAACCAGCGCCTTAGACCGCTCGGCCACGCTACCTTGTGTTGGTGAATCGCTTAAACACTATATTTAAGCAGAGAGCATTAGTTTATTTTAAGATTTATTAAAATTTACTATATTTATATAAATTAACTGATTAATTCAACAAATAGACAAAACTTCATTGTTCTCATTCATAAAATATTTCTCTTATCGTACTTTATCTTGAATATTTAATTTACTGAACGCAATTCCCTGCAAGTTAACAGAGCTACATTACCAATGCGTTTCTATTAGGCTTCCGTTAAATATTAAACCTGGACGTTACGTGTTATCAGTCATATTGATATTTTATTTATAATTCCTCTAAAACAATTAATTTCTATAAAAGAAATGATTAAATATATTGTTCATCCAATTTAGAATGTATAAAAGATATACAATTGCTAGCAAGAATACATACCGAACTCTCATTATTTATTATCAATACCATATCTACTAGATAGGTATATCGGGTGTATATCTATTTTGTAGCTTGTCACCAAGCAAAATAATAGTTTCAATACTAAAAGAAATGCCTAGAACTGATTTATCTTGATTATCTTGATTTATAACTTTTTATAATATTTGATAGCTTTGATTTATACTAGGTACATAATATACATTTTGAAATCACACCGGACTCTTTTCAAATCAAATCATACATTTTACAATACAAATTAGATACTTCTCAAATTAAATTGGAAATTATATATAACAAATTGAACACTTTACTCATTAGATGTTTATATTTTATATTTTATATAAGATTTTATAAGATTATTTATAAAATAAGTCATTCTGGAAGAAAGCAATTGTAACGGGATTTCTCAAAAACGTATTGAAATTCACTTTATGGGTTCTTTTAGTTACTTGGAAATATATTTACTAAAAGTTTGATAAACCAAAAACTATGTTTATTTACACTCGTTGATTTATAATTTCCCACAACAAATCACAAATAATCATTTTTCGCACTTAATCGCACTTTTTTCACTATTCACTGCCTTATTTAGAATCAGATTGATTTCAAAATGACGCAACCCAATGAAACCAAATATACGAGAAAGAAGTACCTACTGGAAATTTTCTCGATTGTTCCAAACACCGTTGGCCGTTAAATAATGAATTAGTTTGCATATCTATATTGAAGTTTCGATCGAACAATCTGGAATGTTCTATCTTTTTTATAACTGACCGTTACAATATATTATATACAAGTACATAGGTACTTTAATTTAATTTAAAACTATTTTTCTGTGGCAGCTGCTGGTAATTTCATCTTCAAATTCATAAAATATTCATAACAATTGGGGCGGTGGAAATATAATGATTTATTACTTATATTTACAAAATTTATTGGACCTGCCAACAAATTTCTAGCAGAAAACTTAGTTTTTGAAAATATGGTTTTAATAGGAATAAGTATTATTGGTGAATATGGGACTAAAAAATTGTGTATCTATATAGCCTGTTTGTTCACCATACACTAACGAACTTCCTAAATATGTTGTATGAGGTCCATAGATACCGCATTTAAATTTTCTAAATTAATCTTTGAAGAAATATGCAGAAAACATTTGATTTAACGGTAGAGTGACAAATTGTATCATGTCCTATTACTGTCGATATCCATAACCTTTCATCAATAATCTTTTATTATTCTAAGTATATAAAAACACCTAATTAATAAAGTGTTTAGTTTTATTTGTAAAATGTCCTATTTGGAATAAAAAACCTGTATTAAACTGTAAAATCAGGTTCTCGATTAGTTTTTTCCTAACAACCGTGTTTAAAATTTTAATCAAATTTTGTAAAATTTGGTTAACATAGTTTAAATTTAAGAACTTGAGAAGAAACGTTTGGCATTTTTTGAACTTTAGTTTAAATAAATTCGACCTATTCTTCATAAGAACATGTGTTAAAATACAGATTTTTAAATTGTTGTCGTTCTGAAATGGTGTAGGTAGTCAATCATTTAAAAATATTAACTGTCGATTTAGGAAGAAATAAGAAATTTTAGTAAATTTTCGTTTGTTTATCATCATTTTGAGTTACCTCCTACACATGTTTAAGTTTTCAAAAAAATTTGAAAAAGACTGTAGCATATTGTATGGATTATGATTTAAATAGGTATCTACTTTAGATTATTTCTATTAGGCTTCCGTTAAATATTAAACCTGGACGTTACGTGTTATCAGTCATATTGATATTTTATTTATAATTCCTCTAAAACAATTAATTTCTATAAAAGAAATGATTAAATATATTGTTCATCCAATTTAGAATGTATAAAAGATATACAATTGCTAGCAAGAATACATACCGAACTCTCATTATTTATTATCAATACCATATCTACTAGATAGGTATATCGGGTGTATATCTATTTTGTAGCTTGTCACCAAGCAAAATAATAGTTTCAATACTAAAAGAAATGCCTAGAACTGATTTATCTTGATTATCTTGATTTATAACTTTTTATAATATTTGATAGCTTTGATTTATACTAGGTACATAATATACATTTTGAAATCACACCGGACTCTTTTCAAATCAAATCATACATTTTACAATACAAATTAGATACTTCTCAAATTAAATTGGAAATTATATATAACAAATTGAACACTTTACTCATTAGATGTTTATATTTTATATTTTATATAAGATTTTATAAGATTATTTATAAAATAAGTCATTCTGGAAGAAAGCAATTGTAACGGGATTTCTCAAAAACGTATTGAAATTCACTTTATGGGTTCTTTTAGTTACTTGGAAATATATTTACTAAAAGTTTGATAAACCAAAAACTATGTTTATTTACACTCGTTGATTTATAATTTCCCACAACAAATCACAAATAATCATTTTTCGCACTTAATCGCACTTTTTTCACTATTCACTGCCTTATTTAGAATCAGATTGATTTCAAAATGACGCAACCCAATGAAACCAAATATACGAGAAAGAAGTACCTACTGGAAATTTTCTCGATTGTTCCAAACACCGTTGGCCGTTAAATAATGAATTAGTTTGCATATCTATATTGAAGTTTCGATCGAACAATCTGGAATGTTCTATCTTTTTTATAACTGACCGTTACAATATATTATATACAAGTACATAGGTACTTTAATTTAATTTAAAACTATTTTTCTGTGGCAGCTGCTGGTAATTTCATCTTCAAATTCATAAAATATTCATAACAATTGGGGCGGTGGAAATATAATGATTTATTACTTATATTTACAAAATTTATTGGACCTGCCAACAAATTTCTAGCAGAAAACTTAGTTTTTGAAAATATGTTTTTAATAGGAATAAGTATTATTGGTGAATATGGGACTAAAAAATTGTGTATCTATATAGCCTGTTTGTTCACCATACACTAACGAACTTCCTAAATATGTTGTATGAGGTCCATAGATACCGCATTTAAATTTTCTAAATTAATATTTGAAGAAATATGCAGAAAACATTTGATTTAACGGTAGAGTGACAAATTGTATCATGTCCTATTACTGTCGATATCCATAACCTTTCATCAATAATCTTTTATTATTCTAAGTATAAAAAAACACCTAATTAATAAAGTGTTTAGTTTTATTTGTAAAATGTCCTATTTGGAATAAAAAACCTGTATTAAACTGTAAAATCAGGTTCTCGATTAGTTTTTTCCTAACAACCGTGTTTAAAATTTTAATCAAATTTTGTAAAATTTGGTTAACATAGTTTAAATTTAAGAACTTGAGAAGAAACGTTTGGCATTTTTTGAACTTTAGTTTAAATAAATTCGACCTATTCTTCATAAGAACATGTGTTAAAATACAGATTTTTAAATTGTTGTCGTTCTGAAATGGTGTAGGTAGTCAATCATTTAAAAATATTAACTGTCGATTTAGGAAGAAATAAGAAATTTTAGTAAATTTTTGCTTGTTTATCATCATTTTGAATTACCTCCTAAACATGTTTAAGTTTTCAAAAAATTTTGAAAAAGACTGTAGCATATTGTATGGATTATGATTTAAATAGGTATCTAGTTTAGATTATTTTTTGCAATCTCAAAAGTGCGTTTTACTGTTCTGTTTTATTTATACCAAAAACTGATTTGTTGCAGAAATCTACGTATCAAGCTTTAATTTGCAGTGACCTAAATAACGAAAATATTATAATCATGGCACCTTCGTATAAGTTGATTTATTTCAACGCTCGTGGTAGAGCAGAGCATATTCGATTTATTTTTGCCTATGCTGGAATCGATTACGAAGACGAACGTATCCCCGGTGAAAAATGGCCTGAACTCAAACCAAGTATATTGAATAATCCACTTACTATTTAATTTAAAATTTAAAAATAAATAATTTTTTTTCTAGATACTCCTTACGGAACTTTACCAATACTCGAAATTGATGGTAAACCAGTACCGCAAAGTTATGCCATCGCTCGATACCTAGCTCGCCAGTATGGTCTCGCTGGAAAAGACGACTGGGAAAGTTTACAATGTGATATCCTAGTTGATACTTTAGAAGATCTAAAACGAGGTGAGAACATTGTAGAATTGTTAAAATGAACGTATCTCTAGTGCTATTACCATACAAACTTTTATTCACAATGAATTAAAATGTTTATTATAGTTGGAAACTAATTCAACTAAACATTTTAAACACATACCTACTCTATTTTAGTCCAAAAAGATAAAGAAGTTATTCAAACAATAACTGCCATATTTGTACAAGTTTTTGTCCCTATTACACCCACAAACATGTACAAAAAATAATCGTTTGTTTTGCTTTATTCCAGTTCTTTGGCAATATAGAACAGAACAAGATCCTATATCAAAAGAAGAGAAAAAAGTAAAATTGATGCGAGAAACAATTCCATTCTATTTGGCAAAGTTTGAAAAAGTTGTTGCTGACAATGAAACCGGATACTCTGTAGGATCAGATGTAAGTTACAGTATACTTTCGTTAAGCCTTAAATCTCAGTTCAATACAAACTCCTCAAATGTAATTGACTAGCAATTGCATTAACAGTTTATCTGTGATGTTAAAAATTTCAAAACAAATCAAAAAAATTTTTTTGTAGATAAACCTAATATAATAATAAGTACAAGCTATAAACCATTGACCAATCCAGTGATGACAATCTTTTTTCCATATGAGTCCAAACTGCACAGATATGTTTTTTTTTAATCAAAGGATGATTCACAATAAATAATTTAAGCTTATTATTTTTCCAATCAAATTTTTCAAGTTTTAAATAATTGTAAACCAAAAACAAATCTCAATCTATGAAACTTTTTAATTGATAAAATGCATGTGTAGGTATACCATAAAGCAATTTTCTCAACTTTCCAATAAAATAGAAAGAAGCATTTAAAAACCATATTTAAACGTTTCCGTTTCGGTATTCTATTTACGATTTAACACGTATTTTTAGTATTTTTAGAGATTCTCTACTTGACTTGGTTTTAAGCTGTTTGGGCTGATTTTTAAATTACTTGACTTAAAAAAAGGTCTTAACTTCTAATCTACTTATTTTTCACTCACAAAATGCACGATCTCGTTTTATCAAGGAGCCAATTCTTTGCAAAAACCCTCACTTTCCAAATTCTAACACAAACTAGACATAAATCGATAATACCTTGTTCTAATTAAATATCAGGCAAATGATAATGAACATAAACTTCTTTCCAATTAGTTTCTACCTGTTACCAGTTCTATAGTCAAACCTGAGTGAATGGGAGCTGGATAAGCGAAATACTCTATAAGTGAGAGTATCTATCAAGTTCTCTAAACTAAACTCTCTTAAACCTGCGTAACTGAGAAACAGAAACTTCTTTAAGAGAACGTCGAACCTCTATAACTGAGCCTGCTAAACATCTGCTATTTATGGCTCAATCTTAAATTTCTTAAAACTACGAAACTGTTTTTGTTTTCTTAAGTTTCGAAGAACTAACTAATATTGTTTTTCTATCGTATTCTATTGGAATAACTAAATATGCATTTATATTGACTTATTTCTCGAACTTACTACAGGTAGTGAACTGTATCTTTTTTTTATAAACATCTATCTCACACTCTTACATGTTTGCTGTATTTTTATAAACCTCTATAACTGAGGAACACCACTTTTGTACCACTATAAGCTAGAAATTCACGTTAACGAAAATCCTTCATAAACGAAAAATAAAACGCGGTCGCTTGATATTTCGTTTATCAAGAGTTGACTGTACTTTTATTTAATGGTTTATACTTGCGGAGATTATATAATTAAACTTAAATATGATTTTCACAAATGATTCTTTTTAGTACAATATAATGAAAAAAGCACATTAGTAATTATTGTACATATGTATAGGTACTAGGTACGAAACTAAAGCTATTCCATTGTCAATCTAATTTAAAATTTGCTGGCACAAAATGTGTAACGCAAACAACGTTGAACATTGATTATAAGAACCACAGTTTATTGAATAATCTTGATTAGAAAATGTGGGTTGAAAATATACATGAATTTTATCTAAGGTCGAATTAAATTATATACCTTTTCCAACAAAGGTTTTACAGGCAACTGAAAATATACATGTAGCTACCCATAACTCATAAAACTAATATAATTTCGTTTATTTTAAATTTTAGCTCACCTGGACTGATTTTGTGTTTGCTGTCTCCTTGGAAAACTTCCAATTGATTTTTGGAAAGCATGCTCTAGATCAATATCCGGCGTTAAAGGCTTTAAAAGAAAAAGTCTTCAACATCCGCAGTATAATGGAATGGGTAGCAAAACGACCTGTTACTGAGTCATAATTTCAGTATTAACAACATTTATTTAATCAACCGTAACTCAACTGATTATTTAATTAAGTTAGCATAATTATTACGCCATAAACTGATGTTATCAAAATAAGAATTACCTTCGATTTAATTAAACATAATATCCTTAATATTGTTTCATTATTTTATTAATCAAAACCAAGAAAAAAGATATTTCTCAATCATTGGTGACTTGTTAAAATATTTTAAATCAAATCAAATGTATTTAAACATGGGAGGTAAAGAGCATAATAAAACTAAGACTAAAAAAATCAAAGACCAAGTTGTTCAAATTCAATGATTGTTTATTTCTATAAAAATGTTGGATAAAAATCGGAAAAAAATATTTTCATAAAGAGGAAAATTTTACAATATTGTTGAATTTTTGGCACACCATCTGTTAATCGTTAAAATTAACTGTGAATGAAATATATTTCCATTATGGATATTGTACAATGAAAATGATTTTAAAGGCCAGTATTTTTGGAAGATAAACTTAACGTTACTAATTGTATCACAAAAAAAAAACTTACTTATATAAAATTGAGGCCTAATATTTACTAAGCTTTTCCATTTATTTTCCATGCTTATGCTTTGTAAGACGTTGAAATTTCAAACTAAAATTTCAAAAAAATTTGAAACTTCAAACTAAAAACTATCTAGATTTCGTTTTAAATTTAAATCAAATTGGTTGATCATTTATGTTTATTAAAGAAATATTTTATTTCAAATAAAGCAAAATGTAATTATATTAATTATTATTTTTGTGAATATGCAGTATTTTAAGACATTTGTCAAACCATGATTATTTTGTAGCTATTTTTTATTTATTTTTTAATCCAGCTCAGAATCAAGAAGTATTGAAACATTAAATCTATGGAAAATCAAAGTAAGTCTTCATAATTGTTGGTCAATTAATGTTAATTAGTTCTAGTAAATGTGTACACCATACCTAGCTATAAAAAATAATTGTATTCTCAACCTGAATTATATTTATTTTAAATAACAAGAAAAAACTTTCATAACTAATTATTTTAATACATAATTGTTTTTATATGAAATTAAATTGAAATTTTTATTTTTCAAACAAGAAACAAATACCTACGATATATATCATTTAGAAATAAGTTATGATTTCAAATTGTTATAAAAAAATCTAACAAATAGATGTATCTTTATTAAATGTTAATTAGTAAATTAATTGTATAAATATTTAGTATTTTAATTTTATTAGATGAACTCAAGTAGAAACATTTAGATGTTTCTCATGTTAGCATCAAACGTAGACTTCAATCATTTACGCACACAAAAACTTTATTAATATTTAGGTATAACTTACCTATCATAAATGTTAATCAAAATAACTTTAAATTATATAAAAATCAGTTATTTTATTGATTCTTTTCATATATTGTATTACATAATAATAAATGTCAAATATATAACTATATGAATAATTGTTAAACAATTAGTTTCATTTTGCATGAATTTATTTATTTTTTCAGTGTATTTTCAGGGTATAATAACTTATAAGTACAGAGTGTCCATTGGCAGATTCTTAACCGGGGTTCGATCAAACCCAAGGGGTTCGTTACCTCCAACAAGGTAAAGAACCACTGAACCACTTGAAATAACTGAATTAGAGCAATTTACTCTTTCCTTAATTTAAACCTACAGACATTTTTTTTTGTGTGTAAGACAGTCGTGATATGACCTAACATGTTAAATCAGTTTATATCGCCAAAAAATAAAATTCTTTAGCACGTACAAGGTAGACATTAGGTTTGTTCCACTTGCACATTTGATGATGTTGAAACACGTCCATCGTATGACAAAGAGTAAGACACATTAACCAAGAGGTAACTGGTTTTGCGGTGTTTAAACACCTCCAAAACAGTGCCCGGGCGAGTTATATTCATAAAAATGTACGTTCATAGATCGGCTCTCAGCCTGTTGCGGCCAAACGGCCGAGGGCTGGGGCGTTTCTTCACTCACTCTTGTTTCTTGGTCAGTGTTCCCTGCTCTTTGTCTTACGTGGACGTGTTTTGCTCAAACGTCTGGAACAAACCTATTGAAAGTTGTCTCACATGAGCACAGAATGTGTTCCGCCGTTTCTGCCGCTTTCCATCAGAGACGACATATGTTAGTGTAAGCTTTACCGATCTTGTGAAGATGGTAATTTAGGGTACAGTAGCCCGTATAGAGGCTTGTTGCAAGGCCTTGGTTTTGGTCTCCCAAGCCAGAAAAGCTTTTTTGATTCTACTTTTTGTGATTCTATCAAAAGTTCAGGTCCTATGAGGCACCCACCATAGGTAGACTTTGTTGCAAGCTGCTAACTCCCTGAGAGTTTGTGAACATTGCCAAACAAACTTAGACTTCATCGTCTTGGATGACAGTGCTTTTAACGCTGCCTTTATCACTTAGAATATTGATGTGTGCTCCATTTAAACATTTTGCGAGGTTTAGTCTGGCACATTCATCTATTGCAAGCACTTCAGCTTGGAAAATGGTAGTGCAAGTCCCAAGGGCCTGTTCATTTGGCGTGTGTTAATAATTGATCCAAACATGGAACGTGCTTTCAAATTTGAAAGAAACCTGCGAAATATTTGTGCCAAATACGAAAAAATACACAAAAGAAATTATAAAAAACAAAAAAACAAACTAGGATTTTAAATTCAAAAAAATCTACTCAGAATGATATTTTCACTAATTGTACAGTTGAATCCCACAGGTGTTATAAGGTTTTTTTAGTAATAAAAAGCATTTGTGTTCTTTTAAGACCTGAGAATCTTTCGTACCAAATGTCATAAATAACCGTTTTTAATTATTTTAGTAGAATGAATTAGTAGTTAGGGGAAAATGGGGTATTTGAGAACAATAAACTTTAAATTATCCTAATTAATAATATAAAATAACAATTTTAGTAAACTTTTGCTATAACATAAACTTTAACTTATCTACTTTAATAATTTGATCACAAAACTTTTTTAAATTAACATTAGAATAACAAAAATATAGAATATAAAAACTAATGCCATTCCTATTTCCCCGGTAGTGTGTGGGGTAATTAAACTCAATCCACGGGGGAAATAGAAACTGCATTGGGTAATGATAATATATATAATATAAAATTTAATGATTAACTATGTTTCACACAAATCACAGACGTAATTATTACACATGTATTGGTCGTTCGTACATGCATCATGGGCCCATTTCTTACATTTGGTACACATAATCCAGTCTTCTTTATATGCAATAATAGTCCACGCCGTCACTTTCCTCGAACACCGTTTTCAAATTTCTAACGACCGCTGTATTGTTGACTGATGGTGGGTTCGTTGTACTTCTTCGTTGTTGAATATTTTTACTTTTCTTTGCAGTTTGCCGTTTTTGTTTTTCCTCTAATTGATGTCTTATGGGAGTGCTGGATAAAATTTGAGAATGTTTTCTTTTTCTTCGTTGTGAAGTTTCTATTTTAGGAATGATCGGCAAGTTGGCTATGTCAGAGAGGAGCACAGGAGTTAACGGAGCAAGAAAAGTGTGTATGGTTAAATCGGTTTGATGTTCATGATTATGGTTGTGTGATGTTGTCGGTTGATCGTCCACAGGAATTGTTTTCTCAGCTGTAGTAGTAGTAGTAGTAGTAGTAGTATCACTAACGGAAGTAGTATGTGGACTGTCATGACTGTCAGCAGTGTTAAAATTATCAATAAAAGGCATATTTGCAAAGCATTCGTTAAACTTGTCCGTATCGATAGGATGAATTCCAGCCACTCTAAAACCATTGATCGCTTTGCTTATGTTGGCTGTCTTGTTGTACGCATTAGTAAACAGCTCGGCCACTTTGTATTGGGTGATCCGTTTGCCAGGATTGTTAACCATGTAGAGCTCACACTGTCGATTGTATGCACATTTCAGTGCACTGAAAAAAGTTAAGTCCAGCGGTTGCATTTTATGTGATACATGAGGCGGTAAGGAAAGAACATGAAGGTTGTGTTCTCGAAAAAGCGTGTATGCCCCCAAGCTAATGTGACTTTCATGATTATCTAGTATTATCAAGACTGGCTCGTCCTCGGTAGGTTTAACAAAATTAATGAAGTGCTGTAGGTATTCAACGAGTATGGACTCATTTATCCAACCAGAATCAGAAACCGTGCCAATCATATCGTTATTAACGCCATTCAGTAACAGGTCACACATACGCCTTCTTTTGAAGATAAACATTGGAGGTACATATATACCGTTTGCACTTATCGCACAAACAACGGTAGTGGTGATACCGCGCTCAGCACTTGTCGCTTTTCCAACTTGCTTCAAACCTTTCGGCGCCAATATTTTCGAATTACGTTGAACAGTGTTGATACCGGTTTCATCAATGTTGAATATACGGTGACTAGGAAAATTGTATTTGCGTTGGAGGGCTTCTAGTTGATCGAAAAACAATTTAATTTCGGTGGCATTGAACGCTTGAATTCGGTTAAGTGACGTTGCTTCTGGAGTTCGTAGACTGATGGAGGGATGTCGAGACATGAATGAATAGTACCAGTCTTTACCAGCCATCTGAGATTCTTGGTTAAATTTATGGCTCAATTTGTTGGCTTCAGCAAATGTAAAGGCAATCTTTCGTAGTGATCTAGGTGTGATGCCGTAAAAAGACTCGCAACAATCGAGGATGTATTTTTCCAATTGATTTTCGTGACTATGATTGAAGACAGGGTGTCGTCCTTTTTTCGGTTTCTTAAATTCTTCTAGATGCACTTGTCGAAATAATGTTGATTTTGGTACTCCGTATTTGGTTGCTGCTTTGCTTAAATAAAGTCGTCGACATCTCACATCATGTCTCGCGCGTTGGAGATTTTCAATTGTGTACCGCGGTAATGTTTTTCTGGTGTAATTTCTGGGCATCTAAAAAGATAATTTTTTTTTCCGTTGAACAATCATAATTATTGGAAACAACAGCACAAAATAAAATTGATCCAAACAAATTGATCAAACAAAACAACAACAACAACAACAACAACAACAACAACAACAACAAGTCAACAAAACGAAACGTTGCATCAGAGTTTAAAATAAGAAAATTCTTCGAAAAAATTGTAAAATAATTAATTTCTTACATATTAATAAGAAACGTCCACATTTACCCCGCGAAAATCGTTCCAAATTACCCGATTTAGGCAATTCATATTAAAATGCTCGATACTTAAAATATTTTCTTCATTTAACTTAAATAGCCACATAAAACTAATAAGTGAATTGTAAATGAAAGATAATAACAAAAAAATACGCACTAAAGGTTAAGAAATAATTTTTTCAATGATTTTTACATACGGCAAAAATTGTAACAAAAGATCAAATTTTAATTATTTACTTACCGTGACAGTATGCGAACGCCAATTTAAATATTTTTTTCTGTCAGGAACGATAAAGCACACACTTGTCAATTCAAACACTAATAAAAATTTTTTTAAATACAGAAATAATTAAAATTTAACTGTTTTTAATTAGCCGCTGTTCTCAAATACCCAACTTTCCCCTATTTTACAGGAACGGTACTCTTTTAAAATAATATTCAATCTTTAACAAAATTTCATTTAAATTTGTATCGTAATTTATACTATAAAAAGTTATTTACCACACAGAACTATTTACCATTTCTGGATATGTATTCTTTTAAATTTATGTGCTTATAAATTAGCTTTACATAAGATAATTTTATTACGACGAAACAATTATCATTCTTCGGTTTAAACTATGGTACGTTCAGCAAAGTGGAGGGCTTGATAGCTTATTGTTTAATCTATCTTGTACTTGTAATACAAAAGTACCAAGCGTACCTATATGTAAGTCCATGTACTTGGAATAATTAACATTTAACAATTTCCAAAATTAAAAGATTGTTTAATCTTGTTTACTAGATAACGAAATATTATTATCAAATGTAAAGATTTATTAAGTGGAAGACCGGATGTCTTATTATTTAATTAATCTTGTACATGTAATACAAAAGTACCTGGCGTACCTTGATATGTACATGTTCTAGGAATAATTAACAGTTAACAATTTTCAGTATCAAATGATTATTCAACTTGTTTACGAAATAACGAAACATTATTAACAAATATTATGATACCTATAAGAGCACACATTTGAAGTAATTTTAATGATTTTTGTAGATAAAAATAAATTTGATAATCAATTGCTCTATATATCTACAAATATTTTTATAAGATGTAAAAAATTATGACGGTGGTATTAAAATATTTCCTTTATTCCTTTAAAATCAAACATATACGGACAATGTTAAATATTTCATTCCTGCCAGAAAATATAAAAAATTTTAATGTTCTACAAACTTTTTCATAAAAGGATGTTAGTTATAAAACATTTAACAACATATATAAAAGTTTTGACAATTTTAACAAATCATGAATTTAGACCTCAATACACCTCTGTTAACATTGCTCCAATGTTCAATTTTCCTGACCATTATAAATACGAATTTTTACCGGGTTCTTACAATCGAAGCATTTGTTAGAGTAAAAATCTGTTTAAACATGTTTAAATATTGTCTTATTTTGTCCTTATTAGGACTTGTTGTTTCCCAAGTAAGTAATTAACCATTTTTAAAATATAAGTATTTTTATTTTAAATAAGTATTTATTTATATTTTAAATATATAATATTTAAAATATTTACAAAAAAAAACATTTTTTCAATTTGAAGACCAATCCAGTTACTGTTACAATCTATTATGAATCCAAATGCCCTAGTTGCCAATACCTCATAACCCAAACTTTACCCGGTGCTCGTCAACAATTAGGAGACGCTTTGGTTTTGAACATGCTCCCTTATGGTAATGCAATAGTAAGTTAATAATGATTTGATTTTTAAATAATTTCAACACCTTTTACTTTAAATTTATTCATTTTATAGACTAAATGGAAGACCGATCATTGGCAAGTAAAATGTCAACATGGTGAAGATGAATGCTTCGGTAATGAATTAGAGGGTTGCGTTCTTCAAGATCAGTCATTAAGCTTTGATACGCAATTTAATTTCATCGTTTGCATGGAAGGTGCAAACAATTTCAATATATCTGGACCAGATGTAAGTTAAAAATTATGCAAAAGGCAACTGATTCTTTTTTGAACGAATTTACAAATTAGCTATTAAAATTAATATGACTCTTTTTAGTGTGCCACCCAAAATAATCTTGATTGGGATAAAATCTACAACTGTGCAACATCTGACCAAGGTTTCAATTATATGTTGGCTTATGGCAATGAAACTAGCGCATTTTTCTCTCAGGGTGGTGACCAATGGACCCCTTATATTTCATACAACAATGTAAGTACATACATAAGTACCTATTATTGGGATAACAACTCAATTTCTAAGCAAATTGTGTTTTTCTTCGCGGAATTCTAGGTGAAAGATGACACTGTGGCAGATAATGCTATTGGTGACTTTATTGGTGTTACATGCGACCATATTTCTGACCCTAAACCAGATGTTTGTAACCAAAAAAGAAAAATAAGTTTCTTTAACTCACACTAAACTTGTCAGCATTATGTACATTATGTACTCGTACAATATTGATGAAATAAAAATCTTATTGTTAAAATAAATAATTTTTATTAAAGTTTCCTTCTACATAAACCATCCTTTGAGAAACCTTTTAATTGTACCGAAATGTATCGGAATCTAGAAACTTTAAAGATTAATAAAAATTCCCAATATCATCCCAATGACTTAAAAAAAATTCGGGAATGCATTTCAAACAGTTTTTCAACAATCTAAAAAAAATTGTGAAAATAAGAATAAGAATTAATAAGAATTTCTCTATTTCCTGAGAATTTTCTAAAGTTCTAATAGCAATTACATTTTTAAAGGCATCTTTCTTCTTCGACGCTATTTTAAAAAGTTTAAAATATTCCATAAATTGTTTGCATTTCATTTTCAACGGTATAGGTATTCAAAAACATGTCTGTCCATTACAAAACATCGGTTTCCTAGAGATAGTCTTAATCAGAGATTGTGTTAGGAACATATTTTTGATAATTTAAATGAAGAAAATCCAATCTAAAAATTCCGATTGGTTACTGTGGTCCCATGATAACAAAAGATTTTAAGTTGGGTATTTATTGGAAACTTGACTTGATGTTCAAGTAACTTGTCTTGAATTAGTCTTAAAATTTTATCAAACTTGAAATTCATATGCTTATACCTATGTCGTAGACAAATCGTGAAATTGTACATATCAAAAAAAGAAACACCCTGCTCTTCTTTCTCTTAACACTCATCAACCCACGTAGTTTTACACAAAGAACACACTTCTTCTCTAACACCTCCACCTAGCCCCGCAGATCTTTCTGCAGTTTGTGATATGTCTATATCAAAAATGTCTATCATGATTAACGATGTGCCTACGACATATTAAGTTTGTTCCATACGACTAGCTATGGTGATGCTCAAACACTGACAGGCAGACAAAGACTGTTTAATCCGTACCAAAGATATCAAAGTTCAAATATTACACTAAAACCTATTAAAAACTTTAATATTTTTCAACTTTGTTCTAAGGACCTTTTTTGTAGAGCATGAAATTTTCTTTAAATATCTTTTTTCAGATTATTATTACGGTTAATTGTCTTTTAATTTAAATGGAAAATTAAAAAATCGATTAAGGAAAACTTAATATTGATATTATGAAATATTTTTGGCGCTATAATTTTTTTTAAATATATAGGTACCTACCTATTTTTTAATTTTTAGGTAGCATAAGAAATTTTTTAACGCCCTAGTATAGACAATAAACATACACTGTACATATGTAATAGGTATTGTAACGTTTTTACGGGTTCTTGGATTTGTGTTTGAATGACAAAAAATTTATTTTTAACAATTGTCTATTTTTTTACACTATTTACACTTTAATGATTAAGTTCTCTATTACAATAGTCACAGTCACTAATTCTTACTCACTGTTTATATTTCACTATATACATTGCACTGTTAAACTTTATTTAACAATGTTCACAATTTATTTAAAACTCGCGAATCACTGTTTACTATTTATTTATCACTCACGATTAATTTAAGACTCGCTTTGACGATTTATTTATGACTGGTTGACGATTTATATCAGACTGACTCTTCGTTCAAACGAAAAAAATATTCTCTCCTATTATTCGTTGCCAGAAATGTCCATTGTCCTTGTTGTTCTTTTGCCCTTTTCTTATCTATAAGGAATTACGGGTAGAAAATACTAAGAGATTGTCCTCTCTCTCATACACCGAGTAATTCTTTTGGCCAAACCCTTCACACCACGGAGGGTCCGAGAGTTCTAGAAGTTCCTGGAAATTTCACAAGGTCTTTCCCATTCTATAATCACGTCGCTCCCCATTGGCTTGGCCCACCCACGGCTAGGGCAGTTTAAAGAGCAGGCGACACCCCTCAAGCTCACAAAATAGCGACACTCATCCATCATTAAGATCTTTTTTTGCTCTTTTGACTGTGACAGTATGTTAAATGTTTAGGATGATGTTTTGATTGATGAAGCCACGATTAGTGGTGAAACGTTGCAGAATTGAGTAAAAATGATAAAAATGAACAGGAAATAATATATTGATCTGTGAAACCTGAATTTGTGTTTTTTTTTTTTTTTTTGAAGGCATATGTATAATACAGTAAAGAGACCGTTCCGAAGCCATTTAAGAGAGGAGAAACTTGAATAAATCTTACGGTGAGGTATAAGTTGTAAGATTTTAACTTTTTGTATTTAAAAGATTATCTACAAAAACACCCACTTACCTTATTAAAAATACCAAAAACATTTTCCTAACTTACGTTTAACGTACCGTTAAATTGTATAATACATACATTTTATTTCTTCTTGTTGAAGTAATCGAAGAAAAATTGAATTTATGTTTTAGTCTTTTATATTCAGTAATCTTTTTTAATTGGTTTTGGCATCATTGTATTATATAACAGGTCAAACAACTTTTTTGCAATATTAATTTCACGTGTCTTTTCTTCTTCAAGATTAGTTTCAGAAGTTTCGAAAAAAAGTATCTTTTTGAATCATCGATGTTTTTTAATTATTTTCATAAGTACTCAATTTACGTAAGACCACAAGCGTTTCGGTGTTTCATGAAGGTTATAAATTAATAATTAATTATATTTTATTTTCATAGTTCAATAAGCGCAACAATGCTCTTGATATCTATTCAAAAAGTATTGAGTCATTGGAACTATCAACGTTATAATTACAACAATATAATTCTTTCACGAAAGAATCATCTTTTATTAATCAATGTGTCGAAATAAATTAAGTCGTTTCTAAAATAATACGTTTTATTGATTTGCCTTATTAAAATTGTACTACGACATTTAAAATAGCGCGTAAATATATAAATGATTTAAATATTAAATATTAAATAATACAAAATATAGCCTAAGTAAAGTACAATACAATAATCTTGTGTTACTTTTATCACAATCAAATAGGTAAATATACGGCAATCGACGAAGTTTCATACTTTCGAATCTTGCGATACCGATTTGCGACTTCGAACACTACCTCGTCGTCTTGATCCGTTTATCATACTTGATCTGATTTCACCACGGAAAGACGCTCGGAATGAGCCTCTGGTTGAACTGAAATCTGACGTCATCTTCCTTCGAAATTTACCAACGTTTTCTTCTTCGTCAATATTTCTATAAAAAGTAAATATTGGTTTGTAAAATTTAAAAACTAAACAAAAATTATTTTGTCTTACTTAGCACAGCATGGGAAATCCCATATTTTCTGTGATTTTCCAAATTCATTTCCATCTTGCAGTGTTTGTGGTAATTCCTGGTCTAAGGTTTCCGGTAAAAATAACGACAAAATTCCACCGATAATTCCCAAAATGCCAAGAATCAAAAGTGGTAATACGGTTGAAATGTTAGCCTATTAAAATTTTTCAATATTATTACAAAAACTTTCTTGATAAAAATAAATTTCTTACTAATAAAACAATGAAAGGCGCGACTATACTAGCGACATATCCCATAATGTGAATGAGAGTAACTCCTTGAGCTCGAACCACTGTTGGTAATAATTCAGCCGCATATTGCAAGCCAATGTTATAAGAGATGTTAACACAAAACCGTCCAGCAATCGCCAAACTTGCCGAAACCACAGCTGTAATTTAATTTCTATATAGTGAAAATTCGAATATTTTCCGATTGAATATTTACCTGATGGTGCTAAAATTGCAAGTAAACTGAAAATACCACTCATCACCATCGAACCACAAGCCAACCACCTTCTGCCCCATCGATCCAAAGTCAAAGTCAAAAACGTATCAGCCGGAAATTCAGCAAACGAGGCAATCGTAAAGGTTAAAAACAAATCCAAGCCCAACGATCCCACATTTCTAACATGACCATCAAAAACCAATGAAATAATCATCCAAATCACAATTAATAAAACGGTTATATTCCTAAGCCGCGGCAACTTAAACAAATCAATGATTGAATACGTTTTATTCGACTCTTCTTCTTTTTGGATCTTATGACAAGTATCCTATAAAGGAAATTTAAATTTTTATCTCTCTTTGTTTTAGTTTTAAACTATTCTTCTTACCTCAAAATCTTGATACATCTCCGCTGATATATGAGTTCCATTAATTTTTTCAATTTTTTTCATAATTGTGATAGCTTTTTCGATCTTGCCTTGAGAAACTAACCACCTAAAAAGGAATCGCTTAATTAGCCACATTGAAGCATGCTAGTTTATTCATTTTCAAACAGAAGGAAGTAGTTTTGATTAATATGACTTGTTACTTAAAAATTATTTGATGAAGTGTTATGAAGTTTACAAGGATAACTACAATAAGTGTATCAAACAATTATATCCTAATAATTTTCTTTATCATGTATGCACAAGTACTTAATGAAGCATAAATCAATTTAATGCAAAAACCTTCGTGTAATTAATCATTTACTACTCATTAGTAATTGTAAGTTTGTTAGCTGTTGATAAAAATTTGCTTTTATCAATGATTTGAAATAACAAAAAAAAAACTTGTTTTATGCTGACTTAATAAGTAAAAAATACCTTGCAGATTCAGGAACAAGCCAAGGTGTAGCGATGGCTAATGCTAGAGGAACAGATGTTACGATCGTTAGTAAACGCCAGTCAGCTAGATAGTATGCAATCCAGGGAATCATACAGGATGCAATTGTGAAAAATATAGCGATTGACATATTAGCTACGAATGTCCTCCATTTTGGTCCTACGTATTCCAACACTGAAATCAAAGTTTTTTTAAAGAATTTTTTTTTTTAATTATTCAAGCAAAATCACATCGACAATATAACGCCGATTAAAACACCATGGCTGAAGTGTACTAACAAGTAAATTCAGATAAATAAAATCACAACCATTTTGTACTTAGACAGTGCTACTAAATAGTTACTTGTTAGTACACTAGTTACACTAGTTACTTGTAAACATTGCGAATTACTTTTTTTAGTTATTTTATAATAAGCTTAGGGTAATGTTTTATTTAGATATATTTTGTAACACAGCACATAGATAGTCCTTAAGATCATGAATTATATAGGTAGTTATTTCTATATCTGCAATGCATCTTGACACTTAAGCATATTTAGACTTGCCAGCTACCTTACTCTTGGTATTTCTTATGAGAACTTACAAAATAGTGACTAATTACTACTATTCTAAAGGGTCATAACTAACTTTCTGTAGGTCCTGAGAAATACTTTCAAATCGGATCTTAAATTATCTTATGTTAAACAATATTTATATTGATATAATTAATATAATATATATAAAAAAACATAAATATCCGCTAGGGTGTGAGCTTATGAAAGTGAAGATTATAGGTATATTGGATAGATATGTAAACTAGAAACAAGGTTTATACATAAGCCCAACTCTTGTATACCAAAATAAGCAAAGCAAATTATTGAGATGATTTTTTGAGGGGCTTCTGGGCTGTGGGTAAGTGCCCCTACCAGATTACGGACCTGCACTATTCTAAATAGAACATTTTAATGGGTCAGTACAGTCACGGGGTTATCTCTAGTTTTTTAGTAACATTACGCGATTTTATCGGCGCTCATTTGTCAAAAATAGATTAGCAAATTTGTCGGCTCTTATTTGTATCTCGTAAAAATACATAATGTAAGGTAAAGTTACCTGAAAAAATTACTTTTAAAGGTATAATTATTTTTTGCTTATTTTGTCAATTTTCAAGTGCTATTAAATTCATTAGTTCTTCGAATCTTAAAATACAATTTTTGAAAAAAAAAAAAAAAAAAAAATACCATTCGTTTGCCCACGGAACAATGTCGTTTATACATTCTTTGAGGAAAACTTGTTTAAGAAAGATACTTAGATATTTTGAATTTTTTCAAAACTAGTAAGAAAGCATACTCATTCTATTTTAAATTAAATAAAAAACAATATATTGAATGAGTCTTATCAAAACCAACAATGGTTTCATTCTTTTCCAAAAAAAAAAAGAAATAAATAACAACTTCATATAGAAAGAACAGCTGTGAAAACTATTATAATGATAATAATGATTAAATGTAGGTATTTGTGTTGAAAAAATTACCTTGAAGGTCGTTCTTTCTGAATTAATTTTATGATTTCGAAATGCAACTAAGAAAAATGGGTACATCATTCTTTGAAGTAGACAAGCATGTACCTACTGTGGTACTCAAATCGTTAAAAGCATTTAAAATTTGTTCCTCTCCACGAGTATTTAAAATAAGTTACCTTAATTATAAATAGTAAAATAATTTTAGATTTAAAAATTGAGAAATTCTTATGGAAATCAATTCAAAATACAAAAAGAACCGCATTTCTTATGACAAATTTTCAATGAATTTCGTAATTAAATAATATTTTTGACATTGTCTCTGTTCATTTTGAATAAAAAATTAATTTTATTTATTAAACCTTCCAAAGTACATATATAATTGTTCCTATATCTTTAAAAGATTAATATAGGTATAGGTAGGTTGTATGTTAATTTATTTAAAATCTTAAAAGGTATCAACAAATTTTTTCTTGGAAAATATTGACTAGGTACTTTAGTCATAGAAAACTACTAACATTGAATGGATTAACTTTCCCTCATTTGCATAACTTGCTTTTATTATCCTTGGTTGTATACTAGTGATATTTGGAGAAAAGGTCTCTAATATTACCTACCCTATATCAACAAAATGGTTGACAGAAATGTCTTCCCTTAATTTGTTGGCCAACAATAAATTTGAATCATTTAAATTTAACAATACGACCTATTTTCAAAAATACCATTTCCTTTAGTTTCAACCAAAGTACCTAAAAATCAAATGATGGCAGTTATAAAAAAAAATTATTTTAATTTTTCCTGAATTATAAGCTTTCCAAATAATGAGTAAAGAAAAAGCTTTAAGATTTGAATTTTTTTTTAATATAGGTATATAAGGTCCTTGAATTAAATTAAAAATTCACATACTACTCTTGCTTATTCAAAAGAATTACTTTCACTATTAATTTTTAAATTTCAAGTTAATTTTGAAAACAACCCTCTGTTCTCATGGTGAACAACTGCAATGGCATCGGTTTTTTCACCTTCATCTTACTTTTTTAATGATCTGTTTAATAGCCACAATTTCATGTAACATTTACGACGCTAAATAAAGCATGAAACAGATATAATGTGGACTTAATTAACAAGGAAATGTAAGATCAAGAACACAACTTACCTTTATCTTTTTTAAAAATTTCAACCGCAACGTCGGTATGTGAAAAGATTTTTAAATATCTTCGTTTTTATTTAATTTAATGATCGCGAAAATCAATTACTCCTATTTAGTGATACACAGAAATTGTCGTTATATAATAGCGGTAATTGCATCGGTAAGAAAATAATGATGCCTGTCTATTATACCCTTGAAAACCAGTTTGGTTAATGAATAAATAATCTGAATTTTCAAAGAAGGTGATAGTTGGTGTGTTAAGGACAGCCGATGTCAAGTAATCCCATGGGACGCTCTCGGGACGCTCATTGCCTTGAGCTTGTTTCACATTTATTATATGTACATTCACTTCTTTATAGAGGATAGTGGATGTCATTAGTTAACTAGACTGATGCATATCTTTACAACAAACGAGAATAAATACGTAGTTATTGTTTCCACTTAGTATTAACTGTTGCGTTTACCATTCCATAAAAATGAAGAATAAGGCATGTTCTTAATCCAAATCATCAAGGTTACTATTCGATTCAGTATTTTTACAGATTTTTTTTTAAAGTCTTAACTAATTTCAATGATCATTATTTATCGCCTTTAAACATTTCAAATTGAAAACTACACACTTTAAAAAATTCAATTTATGATTCTTTGTTTGAACCACGTAGCCAAATAAACTTAAGAAATCAACTTCACTTAACTCCTTGGATTAAACATTCTATAACAATTCATCAAAAAAAAAAAAAAATACGAACAATTTTTTTTCTAACTTCTAATCGATCTTAAAAATAACATCCTATATTGAATACTTATTAATTTTACTTATTAATACTCAAGATTCCACTATCCATTTAAAAATATTTTTTTTTTTCAGTGCAAGGAAATAAAATAACTTAATTATTTTACAGAAATGTTTCATAAAATCGACATTTTCAGGGTTATGAATAATTAATGATTTTTTATATTTACGTTTGTTTATAATTTTGAACTAATTTTTTAATCAAATGTGTCCTATTAGCTACTATGTTTAAAGTTAATAGTCAGATTTTAAATATGTTTAATTGAGCAATTTTATTTTTTTAAGACAATTCAATTAATATCGATAAAGGTCACCAATTATAAGTAGAAATAACATCAATTTGCTTTAATTTATTTGGGCACTGTTTGAAAATTTAAAAACAAACAATGCAGTTCAAGTTCTAGGCCTTAAATTTAAATGAAATCGTTTGACTGACTTCTAAGCCTTGGTCTAAAAAATACATAAGAAGGAAATCAGTTGTTATTGTTTTAAGCATTTATAATATACATGTATATAAAGTTAATTACATTATTAAAAATATAACGATAAATTAATTAAAAAATATGCGTGTCTTTAATTATTGTTTCCCAATCACTTTTGTTAAAATACGTAAACATGAAAGATTCAAATGGGCTCTTTCAAGATTTTAAATAATAATGTAAGTGGTTAACCTTCATAAGATTTTGGAATAAAAGGTAAACTCCCAAAGGGATACTAAGATTTTTAATTTTTGACTACTTTGATGTTTTAAGTAAGTTTTAAGTTAAAAATATTTGAAAGTTCTATAACTAGGACTTTATGCCTTTACAACTGTTAATAAGTTGCAGAATTTTAAAAAATATCTCAACTAAACAAAAAGCTTTTAAGAACAATGCTTAGAAAGTATCTTGATGGTTAGATCAGGGGTTTGTTAAAATAAAGACCGGTTAAGAAGACAATTTTTTGCTTTTTGGGTGACTTATTTTTTATTGGGTTTTAAGGCACTTAGGCATGAGAGGCTAAAAACCAAGAAGAAGAAGAAGAAGAAGAAGAAGAAGAAGAAGAAGAAGACTAAGGCCAAGAAGTTTGCTCTTGCTTTTTGTCATTTATATTTAGTCTAGGCTTGGCTTTAAGCCGTTAAATATGCTGGAAGACTTATTCAATAAAATAAGTCAACTTTGCTCTTGTTTGTAGATCGATTTGTATTATTATAATAATGTTTAAGCCATGAAAAGACTTACAAAAAATAGTCTCAATAAGTGGAAGCTTACATGATGAGCAGAGATTACCAAAATAAAATATTTGGAAGAACGCAGAATTTTCTAATTGAATTTAAAATACCCCCTCGTCCTTTTCTTTATGTTTCTGTACTCATATCAATTCGTCGGAGAGTTCTTTCAAATTTTTTTAGTAGGAAAAGAAATTATAGACCAAGAAGTTTCATTAAAATGCCCCCAATCTATAGTTTGTGAATCTCTGGATGTCCACAAAACTATCGTAAGGAAGCCGCGGGGGATCCTAGTGTTGGAGTCTGCCTCTAGCAGATGTATCCTGTCCTGTCTTTGTCTTTAGAAAAAAATTTAGCTATCAACATTATACAATATCTAATTATAGTGACAACCAGCCCATCATAATTTAAGTGATACTAATTCGTTTTTATTATGAACATCTTAAATCCAGTAAACGAGAGAATAATGGAAGAAATTAAGCTTCTTTTATTTTTATTTTTTTGGTAACTCTTAAAGCTCCTCATATTAAATAAGGCATTGGGAGACCTCCAAAGTCCTTGTCCCAGTCTTTTTGATTGTATACTTGCATGTTATACAACCAATATTCCTTTCAAACATAGTTTGTAGTTAATTTGTGTAGTTTTATCCTTAAGGGTTCACGCAACATGTTAGGAGTGTTTGAGTGTCCGTCAAGGTAACAAAGTTGGGAACCACTGGTCTTGAGGCTCATGCAGTTTTACTAAGCTCAAAATTCCTTAATTTACAAATTTTTCCTTCACAAATCCTAATAATTTGTTGTATATACTATAATATATGCAATTTTTGATTAATCCTAAATCAGGACATTTGGACATTTATTCAAAGGTGAATAGCACTGTGCCCTCAATCACTGAAAACTAGGACATCGCGATCAAATCAGGATAGTTGACAATTCTATTAAATAAAATTTAAAATAATTACGGTTGCCAATCACTAAACTAAGGTCCACGGATGTGGTTAGAAGTCACAATTTAATCACATGAAATTTTTAAAGCATTCATGGTCGGTAGTTTGATTAAAAAAATTTAATTTGCGATGAAAATAATTTCAATTTTTGTGGTTATAAGAGTCAGGGGCAGATAAGTCAGTTATCCTAAAGCCAATTTGATTATTTTTCTCACGTACAATGGAAGGAGGAAAGCCATAATTAAATTATTAGGTGCGCATTGTGTCAATGTCGAAAAAGCAATAAAATATTTTTTTCCTTGATTCAATTCCGGAAACCTTTCGATTTATATTATATTATTAAAAATATGAAAATTGTAATTAAATTTCGAAAAATATTGAACCATCGATGTATGTATTCATTTCTTTAATATATAGGTACGTGTTGAAAAAGCAATCGTTACTCGGTGCAACACACAATTACAAGACCTAAACCTCAATTTGAATATTGAAAATCTTAAACACCTTATAATAAAAGTCTTATTAAAAATGTATGCTAGAATTAACTTGGGAGCTTGTTTATTAACACGATTTTACAAAATTAGGCGTAAAATTTACTTTTATATAAATAAAAATAAATATTTTCAATTGAGTAAGTTTTTAAATTAACTCAGTTTCAATTATTTCCACTCTATTTCTTGTATACTTTCAACAAGATCAAGTTCAGTAACAGCGAGTAAAACATAACTTCTGTATCATAAAATAATGAATGTTGTCATATCAAGTAAAATACTTATTACTCAACTTACATCAGTGTCAATGTTAGTTTTACAATATTTTTCTGTATATCTATCTTGTATTAAACATTTTTCTTTATTTCACATCTTCTATGTTATTATTTTAATAAATTTTGTCGTTTTAATTATAAAAAATATCATTGAAAGATGCATCACTTAGCCAAACTTGAAAGAGATTAGAGAACCAAACCTTTTAACAATTTACATATTTTGTTTATAGGTAGCAAGGGTCAGTGGTAAAATTACGCTGTTGAAATTGATTAGTAGGACACGGATGTAATAAGCCCTGCAAAATATGTTTATTAAGGTGTTCAAAATAAAAAATTTATTTGGTTCAATGTTAAGTAATTAAATTAAAACAAAAATTTATCTGCCAAAATGCTTTTTATATTAAGGGTCGCTATAACCCATTTTTTTTTTTGAATTTTCATATCTCTAGAAGGGTTCATTGGAGCAGCAGTCTGAAAAAAGGTATTTAAATGAAATTGTATTCTACAAAAAGATGCTTGGATCAAAATTCCGCAACCCAAGCATTTCAAAGATTTCTGGGTTTAAAAATAGCACTTATTAATTTTTCCAAATATTTTCAAACTTTGCTCTAAGGAACTTTTTTTAAAGCGTGAAATTTCGATTCAAACCCTTCTTTCAGATTAATATTACGGTAAACTGTTCAAAAGTTATGAAAATTTAAAAATTAAAAGAAAATTCCCTGTGTTATTTGAATGAAAAATGAAAAAAATGGATTGAGGCAAATCTTGATATTAAGACCTCATTTTGGCGCCAAAATTTTTGTTTTCATAATCTATGTACCTACTATCAATTTTTGGACAATATAAGAAAATACTTTTTTTTTTAATCACATATAAGTAGTTATTTATAAGTAGTTAGAAATTAATCGCTGAATATGTATGTAAAAATGTAAAGTAAAAAACCAAATGCCATTATAATCACCTTCTTTTACTAAAATTGTTTAAAAACAAGAAATTGATACTGTGATTAGAACAGAGTATTATTTGAAAACGAGAGCCATTTAAAGTTGCTCATTTTATCATTATTGTGCAGTTTGAAACTTGTCTATATTTTTACATTCTCCAGTAAAACATGCCTAGGGTGCGTTCCAGTAAGTGCTTACAACGCTTGAAATGTTCTTTCACCTATTGGATTGCCATTTTTAAAAATTTCCATAAAAGTCTTATGAGTCTTTAGTGGAATTTACTTATTCTAGACTCTATTGATAAGCAACTAAACAAAATTTATACAAGTAAAAATTTAATAGAAAAATAGATTGTCAAAATATATCCTTTTATACAGGTTTTGTTTTTTGAAAGGTATAGTTATAAAAAAAATAATTTAAAAAGGATCTACATTTTGGTATTCGTTTTTTATTTCGTTTAAAAAATCTGTCACGAGTTCACTTCAAGGTAGTTATATCTTAAAAACTCGTATTTTAATAGGTTTCCAAAACGGTTATTAATCGTTACTTAATAATTAAAAAAAAACCTAACCGGATCTTAAATGAGACTTCAAATCATTCAACTTTACTTTTTGATCGATGAAATATAGATTGCTTATTGTTAAACCCGTTATCAGCGATCATAATCAATAAAAAATTATTTCCTAATTGAAGATTATAAATCATATCAGTTATTAATAAAAAATGTTTCTTGAATATTCGTTTCTATACTCTATATCGTATTGTAATTAAATTTAGTGAATGTCCAATTACAAGGTTTGCCCGTCTAAATGATCGAACACACCCACTCACGTACCATGAACTTGAGTTATATAAATTAATTATTAACAGTCATAAATACACCCAATTATTAATAAGTGGGTGCTAATTGTAGTGTTGAATATTTGTACAGTAAAAGGACACTTTACTTCCTCATTTTAATGACTCACCTAAAATATACATCATGGTGAAGCAGTTGTCGAACGCCATTCCAAAGAAGAACCGGCATAGGCAAAACTGCCAAAAGTTTCCGACACACGCGGTCGCAACGCCGGCAACAAATCCAACCATGTTCGAACCAACGAGAGCTGGAATTCGACCGTAACGATCCGCCAACCAACCGAACAACAACCCTCCGACGATGGCACCACCGAAAAATACGGCTTGGGCAAATGCAGGATACGTTTCTTTTTCGCAAACCCATTCGAACTACAAACCGACAAATCGATAAAATTAGCACTAATTACGTACGTAGTTACATTTATATCAAACTTTCATTTCCTAGTTTTTGTGAAATATGCATTATTCAAAATTATTAAATATCTAATAGCCATAATTAGCTAAAATTTATAATTTACGTTAGAGTTACATCAATGATTCGAACAATTACTAATTTCCACGTAAAAACAACCTTCATTTGAAAACAATAAATATTCGTTTGATTATATTAATTTTGAATAAATGCAAGAACCAGGTAGTAATTCAACGGAAGATTCTATTGGAAATACAAAATTACGACCTGCCTATGGATTCTAAATAATAACAATCATGAAATAGTTTAATGATTTAGGTACATACATAGCTAATTCCATTGCATATTTACATTTGAAAAAATTACATTTCCGTGTTTCATACCAACCAATTAAATTTATTAACTTCAATTACAGGGTGCATATATACACTTTAAATTATAGGAAATTTATTTCTATAATCTCCGAAATAAAACTTAATCGAGATCTCTCTAAAGTCCTCTCATGATGCGATGTTTTGAGAGCTTACTTAAAAAATCACAACAAAAACTCTTGCCAGTTATAAATTACTTCGTAAAGTTACTAAGTACGGTTCGTTTCAATTAACAGACAAGCCATACATTTCCGTATAAGAACGGCAAAATAGCGTTCTGTTTCTGGACGGGTTTGTTTGTGTAGCAGATGAACTTTATATTGCACAAATCTGAACCGTAGTATTTGGCCTCGAGCATCTATCGTTTGAAAACGCCCAAAACTATGTTAAGGCAGGGATGTTAAGGAGCTCCGTAACCGAAACTATCGGATATATGAAATAATAATCTATCCGTAACTGCAACCAAATCCGATATAAAAGTTTTGGATAATTTTGATCCTTTTGCATTTTAAGTCGATAAGTTTTTAAAATTTAGTAGATACAGTAATAACTCATAATACGTATGTCTGAATATATTGTGTCAAATAATAACATAGAAATGAAGTGAAATTATTACCAATTTATTTGCAATTTCTTAAAAATCTAGCGTCCGTAACCGAAACTATCTGAAACTAACGGTTACTCCGAAATTATTTCATATCCGAAACCATGTAAAATTATTTATATATCCATATTCGCATCCAACTTCGAAATTTCATATCCATAACATCCCTGGGCTAAGGAGAGGGGGGCTAGACATGCATTACAAAGTAAGAATACACAGTTTTTTATCGTTACGTCAACGTACGGAAACTGTTAACTGAAACGAACCTATAACAAAGTAAGCGCATGTTGATGACATGCAGTAAATATCCTCACTTACTTCATATGTGTTAAAATAAGTGTGCATCACTCTTATTAGTTTTGTTCGCGGGTCTCATTCTGAACCGATTACGAATCAGTTCAAGCAGATTTAGGATAATCGCCAAGCGCATACACGCTTATGAACTGATAAAGGGTTATTTTTCCGTGAACGAGTTTGAAAATGTTCGGAAGTAAAACAAGGATTAACGAGAACCCACGAATTGTTAATTGAATTTAACGTTGACAGACGTTGATGTTTCGTTCACACGAGTCAACTTTAGTTGGTCGATCAAAAGTTGAATGAAAAACCTACTGTGATGACTCGTTCAAACTTTTGTTGATCCACTAAAAAGTTGATCACGGTTCTCATACGATGTTCTTCATTTAACTTTTGTTGATCAACTAAAATCGGGGAATAAAGTTGACTCGTGTGAACGCAAGATGACAGTGAAGCTGGATTTTGAACTAGCCATGATTAATCAAACTGCGCATGAGTAAGAGAATTGATTTTTTGTCCTAAAAAAAAAACCGAGAATCGCTAGAACTAATTCTGAATCAGTTACGATTGATAAATCGTGGCTAGTTCAAAGTCCAGTCTTGCTGTCAACGTTAAATTCAATTAACAATTTTTGTGGGTTCTCGTAAATTTTCGTCTTACTTCCGAACATTTTCAAACTCGTTCACGGAAATATAACCCTTAATCAGGTCATAAGCGTGTATGCGCTTGGCGATTATCCTAAATCCGCTTGAACTGATTCGTAATCGGTTCAGAATGAGACCCG
Organism: Sisyra nigra; assembly: GCA_958496155.1. Taxonomy (NCBI): domain Eukaryota; kingdom Metazoa; phylum Arthropoda; class Insecta; order Neuroptera; family Sisyridae; genus Sisyra; species Sisyra nigra. The sequence goes on along the minus strand of OY292315.1, from coordinate 16,809,888 downwards.
CGAACAAACCTATTATTTTTTCATTACATGCCAAAAGAAACAAACTCTAAAAAGTGTTATCTAATTCATTTCAGTGATCTTATGATTTATCATAAAAACTGCTTCATATATTCTAACCATTAGATTTTCTTTTGTTCTGTAAATGCTTTTGTTTCTAGAATAATAAACAATAGCTCCAATTTTTTTAATCAATATAAGGTAATTAATGTTTTAATATTGAATAAAGAAATCGAGGTTTGAATATCTGGGTTGTGAGAGAGATCGTAAGTCACACACCCATAGCTTTTACGCCTATTAATTAATTAGTAAGCGGTCTTGTGTCAATACAAATGTTTTGGTAAGAACACATTAGAATACAGCGACGGCTACGTGGGTATATAACGATAGACGCGCGGTGAAGAAAACTACTTCGTCTCAAGCCTCAACTATCTATAGGGTAAAGTTAAATTTCAATAATAAGTTATAGCATCAAAAATAATTCTTATATATACTTCTTTGATTAGGACAGCCCTCCATAACTGATGATCCTCAGTGATTGACTGAAGATCACACATCAACGGACGTTATCCTACCTTATCCTACCAATTCCTATCTAACTTTCTCCTCCACTTCCTCCCAACTCATAACTCTATCCCAATCAATCCGTCACTTGTACTAAATGCTCTAAGAGCAGATTGTATAAAATTCAAATTTGAAATAAATAAAAAATATCTACTTCTACCACATCGTAAATGTATACGGAAAAAAATGTGTTGTAGTTTTAACAACATTCCTTGTTAATTTTACTACATTAACTAGTATTATATAGGATGACACCACGTGTGGTAACGTTTACCAGTCAAGTGTTATTAAAAAACTGTAGTATTATTTACAACACGAACTAGTAAAATTGTAGTTGAATTTTTGACACTTGCATTTATTTGTCAAAATTATTGATTATGTTGTACGCGCCGCATGCGCAAACGCCAAAATTTGTTAATTGTACAACACTCAGCAGTTGTAACAGCTACATATATTTTCTACACTATGTTAGTAAAAAATACTATACGTTAGAGCTGAATACAACACAGTGTGTTATCTAATGTTACATTTGTGGTTATAGTGAACACAAAGTGCAGTTCAAATTTTACTCGTTTAGTGTTGTAAATTTTACACCACTATTTTTTTCCGTGTATATATTATGATATCATGATAAGATCTGTATCTTTTGTTATCTTCATGAAAATAACAGAAAAATAATTCAACTTTATTACTATCCGAAAATTTAATTGATCAGAAAATAAAAAAAAAAGTTTTTTTACTCTTAGTAAAGCGGGCAAATAACAGCTAGTTACGTATTAATAAATATGTTCAAATCAATTTTAGCTGCATAACACTTAACCACTTTGTTGACATTCGTGTCCTAGCATAATTTTTAATCTTGTGTTTCTTAGCATTTCTCACCTCAGAAGCTATTGAATCATAAGGAATACTGGAATAATCAAATTCCCATCCACTTCGGCAAGATGCAACCGGCCACGTTGGATCGGCTTCCAAAATATCTCTCGCTAGTAATTCTTCATAATTAACATCATACATTTGGCATCGATCGTAACTAAATTCTCCTGAACTCTTAACGATTTTTGGAATCGACAACAATTTTCTGTAACAACATCAAAAAAATATTAGCATCATTAAACCAATCAAATAAAAATTACTTAAATTAAAACAACAATTAAATAATAAGTATGGAACACCTTATTTGGATTCGTCAATAAACCATACAAAGAGAAACCTCCATATAAAAAAATGTTAATTGAAAATGCGAACACATTAAAAATCAAAATCGTTAAAAGTAATGCGTTAAATGTTAATTTAGTTGCGTATGAGAAATGAATGTTAAATTATTTTACGATAACAGAATTAAAAATTGATTTTTCGTAAAAATTCAATGTAAGGCTCTATTTTTAGCGAAATTTTATTAAAATTTTCCGCGCTTCATAAATTGAAAGGAATGTTTTGTAGTTTTATTTATTTTTTTATGAGATTGTATTAACTGAAAAAATTCAAACATGTTCTTACAAAGAATTTATTAAGTCTTGCTCTGAATGCGTTAGATAAATTTTAAATAATAATTATTATTAAAGTATAAGTAATTGCACTTAAAATGCAAATGCCATTGAATGGTTGACATTTAAAATTTAGACGCATTCAATTTAAGACAGAATAACTAAATGACATGAACGAACACGTAACGTTTTGATTCGTACACGGAAATCTCGACAAAAAATCAATAAGATCCTTGAATTGATTTGGTTTAATTGCCATTCTTTTTTAATAACTTAAGACAAAAAATGACTACTAATGGTTTTAAGAGTTAACAAAAAATGTGCCTGAAGAAAATAAATAAATCATGCAGTTTTTTAAAACTTGTACTATAAAACACTGATCTAGTTTTTTTTTTTGTTTAATTAAAAAACGAATCTCATGTGTCTCTCAAAATAAGAGCTAGATAAATATCAAAAGAAAAAGTTAGTGACGTAGCGGTTTATAGATCTCCACTGTAGTGTCAGAGATGCCAGTTCAATTTCCGATGAGTCGCTTAACTTTCTTAGAATTAGATTACAGAGTTTTCTGTCAATTACTAGTCGTAATATGACCTTAGATGTTAGAGCAACTTTTAATACCAAAAAGAAATCATCTATGTAAAAATATGATAGCTAGTTTCATCAATATTAACATAATAATATAAATAACAAAAAAAAACCTACCTAGTAGATAAATATTGATAATTTATTTTTATTATTCAGGAAATATCCTAAATGCTTGGTTTATAAAATAAGTATCTATGTAAAATAAATCTTAATTTTTCAAACTAATTTTAAGTAGATAGCTATTAAATAGAAAAAGGAGATATTTATATCAGAGGTGTAAGAGACAGCGTAAGTTACACACATAACATTTTTATATTTCTTAAATAAGTCAATAGACTTGTACTATACAGTATACTTTACGATACACTTTACTTCAATTGTCACCCAAAGAGAAAAATACAGAGAGAAGCTAAATTTCAACAATGATTATCTATGTATAACACTTAAATGAATTGCTATTTCCACTTCTGTTGTCATAAAATAGACGAGAGGGGTTTTTAATGAACTAATAATTTGTAAATTTTATTTTTTTTTTTTTTTTTTTTTTGTGAAAGCAATAGCGTTGCAAGTCACTTTCTGAACATTTTGTTTAACACAGGACTGTGATCTAAATATGTTACACTGTTTATTGAAATGGTGTAAAAAAAATTTCAGCTTCATTTATTTACCAACAAATGGTAGTCAAAGTTTAAGTGATAAATGAATCAGTTGTTTAATTAAATTGGTGTAGGTCAGTTTTGTTATTGACTTTGATAAAAAGTAAAAAGCTTCTATGGTTAACTTTAAACATGGTACTTTAAAAAAAAATCTGCCCAATTCAAGCCTTTATACTTATTGGAAACCCAAGTAACTCCTTTAAGACAAAGTCTCTGCAATACCTGGGCACCTGAGTAAACTTTAACTTCTTTATTTATATTTAACAAATGTATCTTTGTAACGTTAACAAATTAAAAACTGTTAAACTCCATCATTATCCAAAAATTATTAAAAATGAAAAAAAAATTATTATCAATAGATAAACTTTGGAATCAGCAAAGCAGGCATAAGGGCGTAAGCAAACTAGTTAAAATATTTTTCAAAATGTATTGAATTTTTCACGATAAGTATCAGAAGAAATGTTTCTAATGCTAGTTTTATCTCTTCCAAAACAAAATACTTTAAAAATAAAAAGATAAAATCAATTAATAATTATTCAATTTGACTGACGCCAAGTTCCTTATTCCAAATGTATAAAACTGATTGGCAATTTCATTCATAAAAATGCAACCTAGAAAAATCAAAATGGAAAAGTGAGTCAGAAGTAAATTCAAACAAGTTTGTGACGTACGTAAAAAACACATAATTTGATGTTGAAAATGTTTAAGCCTCGTAAAATACTATACAAAAACGAGACACAGTAAAAAAGTAAAAGTTCTTGAATTTTGTTTGACGTAGTTCTGATTTTTTATTTCATTTAATTATATCTTTAACAATAAATAATAATCACATTAAGTAGTCTTTAATACATTGGCCAAAACCAACACATGACTTAAGCAATTGAGAATTTTCATTTACGTATGTTGCATCATATTACTTAACGATACAATCCACAATTCAAAAATAACTTTATTATCAATAAACTTTGATCAAAAATTAAAATAAAGAAGTACTGAGGAAATTTTTATATAGAATAAGGAAAAACGATCAATCGTATTTCTATATAAGCTGTTCATGGAGTATATAAACTTTCTTGTGCGTTTCATTTGAGGAGAAAACTTTTTACAAAAAGCAGATTTTTCGTGCTTAGAAAGGTTATTGAGCTCTGCAAAAACTGTCAAGGTTTCAAACTACAAGGTTTGCTTTTTTAAATAATTTAATAGGCTTGAAGAGTTTCATTTGAAAAAATATACAAATCTTAATTGTTTCTTATTTCACGTAATACATACATCTTACGAGTAATCAGATTTCCTACGTCATAACATTACAAGCTATATACTGATTCATCAAATTGTTGCTTGCTTGAAAATTGATGAAGACGGATATTTGAAGACGTTGTCTATTTTTCAAATTGAATTTTAAATTATAGCTGTTAAGTAAAAATGAAAAAAATCTATTTTTTACATGCAGAAAAAGTGATCTTTATAATAAGTTGAAGACCTCGAATTTTAAAACTATGTACCTACTTTAAAATCGATCATAAAATAAAAAATGATAATTGTTTGAAATATAAAACTTTATGATAACTCTAAACTGTAATGAGAAATAAATGAAGGTGTAAATAAATTGAAAAATTACTAAATTTTAGTATTGAATTCTCTAAGAAATAACTATGTTCCAAAAAATCAAACAAAAAATAGTTTCTGGTACTTCGAGTCATGATATTTTCCGAACCAAAGTATAAATTTGATATTGATGCTCGATAACTACGAGAAAAAGGATAGGGTCTTCATGTATAAATTTTGAAACTTAATTCTTAATTTTTGAGGGTTGAGAATAATTCTGAACTGATAAACTGAAAGAAAATATTTCCAATAAGTTTAATTTTAATATCAAGTCTTAATGAAAATGGAAATATCCAACAGAAAAAAACCACCGTGAAAAACCAAAAATTTACAGAAATCGACAAAACTCAAAACTACAAAATCATTAAAGAATTTGATAATTTCTTTTTCTTTCTGAAGATACCGTGGCGTATGTCTAATCAATAAATAAAATATTCTATAAATACTATAAAGTTTACATACGATGGAAGAGAAGATAGAAACGAAAACAAGCGGGAGAGAGAAAGTGCGGCCTTTGATCTATTAGAAATTGACATATGCGACGTTAAAAGTAAGATATGAATGAGCGTGTTTGTCAACATCTGATGAGGGAAAAACCTTAAGGCTAAAATATATTGTATTCGACTTATATAGTTTTGAAACCTTTTAAAGAAAATATTCATACATACTTGTTGTATGTATAAATGTAGTATGTATTTAGAGTTTCACTACTTGACTTGATTTTCAAGCTCCTTGATTTAAATTCAACTTGATATTAATTCAGACTAGAATCCAAAATTGATATTTAAATACCATAAACATAATCAATTATAGGGTTCATGCTATTTTATTTATAAGTGAAAATATCAAGCATAATTAATTTAAAAAAATATCCAACTGCTTGACTTGATGAATCTTGAACTATATTCATTGATAAAAGACCGAATTTTAAAATATCGACTAACATATATGACCAAAGCTAACTAATGCGAGTTAATGGAGACAAAAGAAGCCAATTCAATTGCATTTAATTTTATAATAGATGATTGAAAGAAAAATGAAAAACCAAACTATAAAATTCAATCTAGATATATATTCGTAAAAGTACATGCCAAAAAATGTACCACTCTAAAATTTAATGTCACGAGTCATCACTAAAAAATAAATCTCCCACATTTCTATTGTCTTTAGATTAATAGTGAAAACCTAATAATTTTTTTTTCTTAAATGCATTCTACTTACTGTAAAATTAATGTGTAATTTACAATCGCATTTATTAAATAACAAATTAAGTTTTTTTTTATAATCATGAGATGTCAAAAATTATACCTAGTATAGGAAGTCTGGAGAATTTCATGACGTAAATTAGTTTTATCCGAATTACAATTAAATCTAAGTGTTTCAGTTAATTTGTATTGTAATAGGAATTAATTGACGGCTATTTCATTGTCGGTTGAGTGAATAGCACAAAAAATCAGGCATTATGTAGACTTGACATGGAGAGCGTCAAGAATCGTCAAGAATTGAGCTGAGCGTGTGCTATTGGAAGCGGTTGTTGTGTGTTGATTAGGTCAGTGTCTGTTAACTAGAAAGTTTTATTCAAAGGTCATATTTTTTATTAGCTCATTCTTTATATGTGTGTATATAATAGTAAACATTATAATATCTATACAATTATCTCCCATATAAAGTTAAGTTTATTCTTATCAGCTGTTCTCTGCGGAGTTTAGTCATTTTCTTATTGTAACTAATTACTCTTAATTAGGGAATCAGCTAACTTGTGATTTACAATTGCACAACAGATGTAGAAGACCGCTAAAGCGTTATTAAAATGCATAGAATTATGCATTTTATTAAGAACCTCACTAAAAAAAAAAAAAAAAATAATAAGACTTTTATCGGGTAAAGTAAAAATTTTTTGATTATAAAATATTTCCAAACCATGGCCGGTTTTCTTTTTTCTATAACGTTTTGTTTAAAATTCTCATTGCATTGTCATATGTATAGATATATAGAAATCTTTCTTTATAATTATAAACCAATCAAGCATAGTTGTAACTCATGTAGTAGGTATCTGTAGTAGGTATCTACATAATATATTAATTGGAGAAATAAAAACTCAAAGTGAAAGAAGTTCGAATAAAATAAACTTCAAGAAACGTAAAAAGCAATATCTTGGCATAATAAATAATTGAATTTGCAAGAAATGCAAAAAAAAAGAAAGTGTGTGAATCAAAATTAAAATTAACACGTTACAGCATTATAGAAATAATTATTTAAAAATTCACATAAATGCATTTAATCAGAATATTATTTATGTTTGATATACACGAAGTTCACGCTTTCCATTCATGTACGAATGAGTTTTTTTTTTTACAAAAATCTTATACTCATGTCTTAACTCTTCATTACTCTGCAATTCTCACATAACCCAAGTAATCTTACATTTTTCTTGAGAACAATAAACACCCTAATGCAATTTAATTAACACTTTTACATATTAATTTATAGTGAACTACTTACAAAACTATTAATTTTATTTATATAGGTAATCCATAACTTTGAACTCATTTCAAAAAGGTTCTTACATGAAAGGATCCACTACTTGACTTGATTTTTAGGTGCTTGACTTCAATTTAGTTTAAAATCCAGTCATACTCAAGTCAAAGGTTAATATTTAACGATCAGATCAAGTCTAACATTGATTTTTAAAGTTATTTCAATTTAAAGTTAAAAGTTTAAGCTTCATTGCACAAAACGTCGAGTTATTTGACTTCATGAATCTCTTCTTACATGAACCATAAATAAAATTGTTATGCACAATAGCTTTTTGTATGACCTTTGAATGATACTCCTATTATGAGGTACGATTATTGTAAGTTAGTGTATACCGGGTTATTCATTTAAACTTGAGAGATATTTTTTCCTGTAGGAATTTGATGATAAATAGTACGTAAATTTTATCAAACTATCATAGTATTGTGACAGGCAAGGATAAAAACAATAAGTTTCACATTCCATCACAAAAGAGATGGAATGTCCTACAAACACTCATGGAAAAATGGTCAAACTTTTTGGAATGATCACAATCGATTTAAAACGAATAATCTAAAAAGTTCCGTTATTAATATAGAGAAACCTCGAAAAACTTCGAAAACATTCCGCTCTAATATATAAGGAGACGACAGGCATTTTGTTGAATTACACGTAAATCTACGCATTCGTTGAGCTTTGTGAATTCGTAAATTTAGTGGGATTTAAGAGTAGTGATTGTTGTTGTGCTTTCAATTATGATAGTCCTGTTTATAAAATAAAGTTTGGTTTTTATTAAGAGTTTGTTTAATTTTCAAAGAATAAAAGAACCTTATACATGAAGCTCAATACAGTTTAGAGGTAAATCCAACTACAGTATTATATTGTAAGAAATCAAAACCTTACAAAAATGGTTTAAATGGTTTCATACGTTTAGAAATTAGAACAACGTATAGCCTCAAATATCGACCTACTGAACCCCCGATTCACTTTAACATCAAATAATCTTAAAGCTAATTTTTTATTGGATATAATACACCAACATACAGACCACGTCCGATGCGTAGTGAACAAAATAATCAATAAATAACAAAAATTACAAATAACAAAAAAACATTGGAAAACTATAGGTATATAAACGATCCATATTTTTTAAAATAACTACTCAGATCGAAATTGTAAATGCCTATCATCATGCCATAATAACGAACTATTGTGTTAACTACCTTGTGTTTAAGTCTGTAATATCAACGACATGTGGTTCCAACAATATGCTGCTACTTTCCACACTACTCGCAAAATGTATTGCCTTTATTTCGAACACAATTAAATAAACAGTTAATTTCATGCCTGTATTAGCCTGTATTGGTCACCTAGATATTATAGGAATTGAAAGCTAATACCATTAACGTCATATCAGTAATCACCTATAGAATAAACCGTGTTAAGCAGTGTTACAATCAACATTTGAAAAAAAAACATTTCAAAAAATACATTTTAAGACTTATTCTGTTAATGATTAAATGAAGATTATCAGATAAAATTGATTTTTATATTTGTTTTTAAAAAGTACCTGCCTTTAAACGAATACCCTTACATAAGCCCAATAATTTCAACTCAAACCTTTGTTTCTTATAATATTTTTCATTTCATATTTTTAATCTGACACGTTTAAACTTTACATGAAAAGCTTATTTTTAAAATGAAATAAATTTTCAAATAAAAATGTAATTTTGAATAAGATCGAAAAGTATGGAGATTGTAATCAAAACTTCCATTGTTGAAAGCAAAAGTTTTCTTGCTGTGGTTGAACCCTTCATTTTATTACCCATAAAATTATGCAAAAACCTTGCAAAAATTAACATTCACCGTATTATTATAAGATAAAATCAAAACACGTACGGTGTTAATTTATTCAGAGCATACAAATCAAAGCAGAAACTAATAGGGCATATCATTAGAATTAAAACATTTAAATCACACACCAAAAATGGCCATGAAGTAAAAAATTTTCAACGTGGGTAAAAAACTAACGACTCCAGAAACGTATAGTTACAGCAGGTTATTTGTTGTTTAATTAGTTATTTGATAGGTCAATATTTTTTGCGAGCTAAACACGTACTCATTATTGAGTTCAATGATATTTGAAAAAAATCGCTATAAATAGCAATACTTGGTATCCAAAGCAAAATAACGCACTATTAAATGTCATTTAAAATTAAAAAAAAAATTGATAATTAAAAAGTAATTGATTGTAAAAATGAGTCGAGTTGAGGAAAAATCAGAAATTAGTCTTCAAGACATCCACATTTTAGTTGAAGGCTTTGAAAATTTCAGTTGTATGTACAAAGCGACTGACGTTTTTGTGCAAGCCGAATTTCTGAACATTGTGATTGGAGAATCTCCACAACAGCCAGTGACTCACGATCCGTTTGTTCCTCATAACTTTCACTGTATTCTCCGGTTCGATCCCAAAAACAAGCAGTGTATGGACGATCTTGTTAGTAATCCCATTATGTTCAATGTTTTTCAAATCGAGGGAATTTTCGACGTCACGTTAATTGCCAATGAGTTTGAACCCGAAGAAAAACCTGAACCTTCTCCTCCACATACAAAAGCAGCATCAGCTCCGGGAAAATCAGACCCAAAAAAAGTGGATTCCAAAAAACCTGTAGTCACTTCAGGCTTTGAACCTCACGCTGTTGGAAGATGTAACATAGATTTATTGCCATTGTTACTTGGAGAAACGGAAATTATTGAATGGCTCACCGTCGAACAAGAAGAAATTCACTTCGATGAAGAAATGATTCCTCACGAAGCATTACCCCGGATTAAAGTTCATATTTTGATTGAGAAAAATTTTTTGACTCCAGACGATATTGAATGTTCAAACATAATCAATTTTTCGGTTCAATCCATTTATAACCCGTGTGAAACAATGACTGAAAATCTTTTCTATTCAATCGGAACTATAATGCCTACATCAGAGAATGAAATACAACCAATTGTCATTTCTGATGGTGTAACTGTCATTGATTCAAATTCTGAAATGGTTAAAGTATGGTGTAATTTAGCTGGAGTTCAAAATCGATCAAGTTATTCACAATACTGCTTCGATTCTGATTTTCGATCAATTAAAAACCCTTTGGGAATTGACATGAAAGATACGCTTGAATCAAAAGTTCCAAGAATTGAATGGAATCTAATGCGGCGTTGTTGGATGAACGAGGACGCGCTTGGAATGTTCGAAACTTTACTTAAAAAATTTAAAGTTTGGCCAATTGAATTATATGCGACACCCACACCACCAGAACATTTAATTACTGTTCCAGATCCCACCGCACATGATCAAGCATTAATGGTGACTCCTTCGCCACCCAAACAAATTCCAGAACTCCTTCCAACCGATTTACACTACATGGGGTTTGTAGATATATCTAAACTACTTTATCCAGGAATAACCCATATCAAAGTCGCTTGCCAGCTACGAACCTACAACGAAAAAGAGATGATCGAAGCCACAGGATTCAAGGAAAAAATTTTCAAAGCATCTGAACTTCCACCACCTACAAAAGGTTCAGCAAAAGATCCGAAAAAAGGTACACCAGCTCCACCCGTTGAAGAACTTCCTCCTGAATCAAGTATGCCATTGTTTGATACTGATAATCATCCTACATTTATCATAATTGAAATCGATCTCGAAAAACCAATTTTTCCCAAAAGAACTCTTGAGGATCTAACGCAATCATTACGATCTATAATCCCTCCACGTCACCACTTGCCGACACATATCTTAAATGCAAGAATTGCAGAAAAACATTTTCGTGACTGTATCGCTGAACTAATTGAAAATTTATACCAGCAGCACAATCACTTTTCATCCGATAAAGATATATCTCAAAGCAATCAATTGGTTATTGACGAAGAAACTGCTTTCACCAATTATTTAGTTGACGTTGGAGTATATCAAAAATTTATGACAACCTTACGTAAGAAAATCAATATTATAATTGCAAGTCGATTGCCTTTCAATGGAAATGTTGATAATAAGCATGATTTTGAACGCTATATTGATGAGGTTTATTGTTATTTGGTGAAAGAAATTAACTCGGTCGTAAATACTATAATGGGACCATCAATTGATTTTAAAGAAACTCAAGTAGACTCAAAATTAAACTCAGAAAATTCCCTATATTATGCTAAGGAAGCAGAAGAAATGCAAGATATGAAACTGGCTCGAAGATATTATTTTGAACGAATCAAAAAACATGACACGGACGCTGATACGTGGTTTGATTTTGCCATTTTCAATTCAACAATAGGCCACTCAGATGAAGCTTTCGAATGTTCCAAGGAATGTGTAACTTTAAATCCAACTCATGAATATGGTTTGATTCTTCACGGAATTTTATTGTCAGAAAGAAGGCATTTTAAAGATGCAGAAACTTGTTTTTTGGCAATGATTTCTTACTACCCTCAGTCATATTTGGGATGGATTGTCTTGTATTTGTACTATTTAAAAAAGGGTCAATATGAGGGAGTTGATGTGGCTTATGAGATGGCTTTAAAGGCTCATAACAGACATTATCTTGATGAGATGCATATGAATCAATTTTTTTCTGAGCCAGAACTTAGTTGGGATGTTTCACTATGGCAGTCGGATCAGATTTTTATTCAAGCTGCTGTTTTATTGATTAAGTTACGATGTTTTGAGTTCGCTGAAATCGCTCTGGCACAAGACTTAATTGAACATCCACATTCTCCATCTTATAACTATTATATGGGAGTTAGTTTTTATTTAACTCATCGATATTCAGAAGCTTTAAAATTTCTGGAAGAAGCTATGAAGGTTCAAGGAAATGATATTGCTGTTGGTGGACTATTGGGTCATTGCTACTTTAAAATGGAGAATAACGAAAAAGTGGTGGAGTTTTACGAGCCGTTGTTATATACTTTTCAAAGACCTGATGATATTCATATGATTTATTTACGACTGGGAATTTGGTATCGTCATCATAATCGATTAGAGGAGTCTTTGAAGATTTTATTATTGGCATGTAAGTATTCGCCAACGCCACGAACTTGGCTGGAGGCCGGAATCACAGAAATTGCTTTGAAAGAATTTGAGAGCGCTGAGGATTGTTTGATCGAAGCAAATATGCTTGATAATAAATTAAGTGATGTATGGAAGCAATTGGCTGTTGTAAATATTGCATTGGGACGAGCCACGGAGGCTGATGAATGTTATAAGTATGCAATGATTTTGACAAATCCAGAAAAGAAAGAAATAGCAACAACAGCGAGTCAATATAATGTTTCGGGATATGATTCCTCATCAAATGTTATAAGTTTGTTTTAGACATTAATCAAAGTTAAACTGAGACATAATTTTAAATAAAATTTTTAAATGATTTAGTCTTACCTTTGTTCGATGGTTAAATTGTGAAGTTCAGGTACGCGACACCAATAGTGATCCGGGGTGACAGTGATGAAAATTTGTGTGAAGTATACAAAAGCGACATAAAATGCAAATGGAATCATTAGGAGAAAGAGCATTTTTTGATAGAGTCCAAATTCGCCCATATGGGGTAGCACATCGTCAAATTCAACAGGTTCGCGGTCTCGTTTCTCACTTGACGGTTGTGGCGTTTTTAATGCTAATTCTAAACTTGGCAACTTTTTCGCAGGAAAATCACTTGTGAACGCTGCATTCACAAAACAGGCATTTTGTAGCGAGCTTCGAGAATCACTTAAGATAATTGGCACATTTTGAAACGAGGAAAAGTCGCTGTTAGTGGTTTTTTCGGATGGCAGTTCTTCCATTGTGTCGGCTTGAGAAAAACTATTGGCAGTAGAGTGAATATTTGTATCTGAAACGAAAAGTATAATTTTAATATTTCCAATTAAATTTTTGTTAATAATAACATACTTGACATGGTGTTATTAATAACGTAGCGAATAAAATAAAAATTGTTTTCAAGTTTTATGGTTTCGTTACGATACGATGTATCTTCATCAATATTAATATCTCGTTAATTGAGATACAGTCATAAATAATGTAATTGAAATCACTTTACTTCACTTAATATACGCTACACTAGCAACAATAAAGAATATATTTAATGTATCTGAAAATTTATAGTTAAACTATGAGCATTTTATTACAATGCATTGAACAAATTAGTTTCATTACAACGCCAAGAAACCATATAAATATTCCATGAAAGTATTTACAAACAGATAAAACGTCTCAACTAGAAAACTTAATTATCATAAAAGGATTTAAGAAATTTGCCAGTAAGCATTTAAATGAAAAAAAAAGTTCTCTTGAAACTATAATGCATACACAAACTCTAAATGAATTATCAAGATTAGAAGAAAAAGCAGGAAAATTTAAGTTTGAAAGTTTTATTCATTTATGATAAAATTATTTGCTTTTAAATTAAACGCTTCTGAAAATGTTTAAAAAATTGCAAATGACGTTAAACCAACTAGTTTTTAACATTACATGATTAATCAACAGTTGAAATTCATATTACAAAAACGATTTTTAAAAAATGAAAAGAGGTGTCCCAAGACCTCGTTATATCTTACAAAATATTTTATTGAAAAACATCTTTCAAAGAGATAAATTAATGTTTTATTAGTTAACGAAGAAAACTTCTGTATTGTTACATTTACTTACATTTAATTAACTACTCATTAAAAATAATTTATTCGATTTGTTACAACAGACAGAATCAAAATATCACAATATTTATATATTTAAATTTAAAAAATTTTTAGGACACAAAGTATTAACAACAACAAAATTTGAAACTGTTCATTTTTTCTTCCAATAGATCACGGATGCAAGTACAAGTATATCACTTACTGGTTTAAAGGCAACTGATTTAATTATTTCTAATATGTACCAAAGTATAATTTTCTCACTATGAAAATCTGAATTGAAGTCGGGAAATTATGTCCTTGTTAACCTTCACTTTAGAAATAGGTAGTTAAGCTATAAGAAAACAACAGTCCCAAGAGACACAGCCACTTTATTGATGCAAATATTTAATTATTGAATCAAAATGTTGAATATTTATTTTTCACAAAGGTGTATGTTATTAATATGTGTACATTTTCATTGGTTTTAAGTAGGTACATTGAGTGAATTGAAAAAATATGCAAGAACAAAGTTTCTAATTTTATTAACAATGTTAAAAAGGAAGAAAACTGAAGGTCAATAATTAAAATTACAAAACTTGATAGAGATCAAACGATTAATTCATATCAAAATAATACGATATGGATACGTTGGTGCTAAGTTTACTTTTTTTTTATTAAGAAAATTTTCTTTTACAAACGAATAATTTATGTGAAAGTTGAACATAACTTAAGAGTACATAACTGAATTGATTTGCTCAAAATATTTAAAATGTATTTATTAAAATAGGAGTATTAATTTTTAAGTAAAATTATAGTGTGACTAGTAGACATTATTTAAATTTTCAATTATTAATGTTTAAAGGGGATACATTTGATTAAAATATGCAAATTATATCTTAATAGATAAGGAGTTGGTAGCTAAAACAATATAATGTTCAATAATGTGTTCATTATTGAAAATAACAGGGAATAGTTTTGAATCTGGTTGGACGTTAACATTAGTGGTATTTATGACTAATAATAAGCTCTTATATTATCTTAAAGATTTCCAAATGAACAAATAACAAAAAATTTTCTACTAGCATCTTCAATATTTGAGCATTTTTATAAGTATTAATATGTCATATATATTACTTTATTAAAGAAAAACTACCTTTACATATATCGAGCTCTTTTTGAGTCTTTCGAAACATAATCATTTTTACAAATATTGCAAAACTTTGACAATGTTATTTCTACATCAAAAATGGGATTTTCAAAGTATCTTAATCATAAAGGAAGCTGAGTTTTTCTTCAAAGTTTCTTCCAAGTTCGTAAGATTTTCCAATTATTAATTCAACACGGATCTTGTATTTTAAAAAGTTCTATTCTACGTACCTACTGTTGAAAAGTTGAAGTTACTATTTTATTTATTTATTTTACATAATGTTATCTCATCTTTAATAACTTACTAAATTGCAAGTGAAATACAAATAGTATTGTCTGTTTTATATTTCATTATAGACCAGCGTCTAACCCAAAAAAAGTTATTGTAGGATGAAACCCATTAGAAAAGGAAGATAATATAACTAAGTTTTAAGGGTAAAAACGGTTTATCTTGATTTCCGACAAAACTACAAGTTCAAAGCCAATGACAAAGTTGTAGGTAATAAGAAGATTTACAACTTTTGTACTAACACTTTTTTCACATAACCTCAAAATTTATGTGAAAAACTCAAATAACGAAGTTTTTGGTTTTTAATTTTTATCTTTTACAAAAGAAATTTTTTTTCACGAAATTTGGGGAAAATTTACCTTTTTATGTCCCAAACACAGTATAATTTTTTTGATTTAAAATCTTCATTTTTTCACCTTATTTTCACTTAATATTGAAAAAGCACCCTAATTTTCAATCATCAATATTAATATTCTCAATTTTTAGGTTATACGAAAAAAGTGTTAGCAAACAAGTTGTAGATCTTCTTATTATCTACAATTATGCAATTGAACTTATTTCCATAGGATTTGTAGTTTTGTCGGAAATCGAGACAAACCGTCTTTACCCTTAACCCCACCCCCAATCGACCGTAACTAATTTTTTCTCTTTGTTATATTACTTCTTAATTTTTTCTTTTTGTTATATTACTTCCTTTTCCAATTGGTTTCATCTACTGTAATTTTTTTTCACTTTTAACCATTTTTAAAGGCTTTAGCTCTGGTCTATTAATAACTACATTTTTCATTAATCATACATTTTTTTATTTTCATTAATTTTTGTTCTAGTACAAGATTTCCATAAAATATTATTTTATAAAATAATTAAGATTCAAAATAAAAATTTATTTTAATTAATTTACAATAAATTATTAGATATTAATAAAAAATTCAAGTGCTTGTCTATCGTTAAACACGAAGAAAAAAGACCTCACTTGTAACAATGTTTAACTTCCGAAGAATAACAAAGAAACAATTAAATGCCTACTGCAGTAATCATTATAGCTGTGTGCAAGAAGTACTTGGTGCTTTAATCATGTAAAAGTTGAAATAATAACGTTGCAATGTAATCAAGTTGAAAAACAAAGAAACTCTCGTAACTGATGCATGTATAAAAATATTGAGCTCGAGTTAATTGAAGAGCAGAGAAAAAATCATTGTGCAAGCTATGAAAATCAATACCAAACACCCAAAAAGGTTAAAAACAGAACACAAAGAAATTAATTGATTTTAATTTTCGAAACGAGAATCTATTTAAAAAGTTGATTTTTGACAACATAATAATTGTTTTCATTACAAATCTTTATATTATGTTATTCATGTATCGTTGAATGTATAATTATTTTTTTCTAATGCTAATCAATTAACTACAGCTATTAAGTATCAAGTCAAGAGTAGGTACCCACATAGTGTTAAATATTGTTAATATCAATTCATGTTTTGAGAGCCTTCTCGTTCTTATTAATCGTTGAATTTATATGACTAATTGTTTTACTTTAAAATTAACAATCGTATTTTGAATTTTTTAAAATATAATGTAGAAATCTTTCAATAAAAGATAAAATATTCACTTTTACCGTATAACAATTGCAAAAACTAAACATTGTTTAGATATTTTTTCAATTCATGATTGTTCTACTTAAGATTTTTTCCTTGATATCTCTTAATTGACTTGTTTTATTAACATTTTATGATATTATGTTTTACATATTAAAGCTACGAGTATAAGATTAATAAAAAAATTGATTTAATATTTTGATTATTTAATCTGATTTAATTCATTTCTGATTAGGTAATAAATTAACTAAAGTCATTAATTCAAAGTGACCCACAGTTAAAAATGTTTCCTCAAAAATTATTAAAAATGAAAATAAAATTACCATTTTCTTTAACACGAATCCATTGATATGTATTTCGTTCATTATGTATTCTAAATAATATCTACGTGTTTCCTTATAAAACCAGAAGTGTACTTCTTCCTTACACGACTCTTACACCGGATTTCAAATTTTATGATAACAAATCAAAATTGAAAAACGTGACGCCTCAAACGTTACATATTTATTTCACAGACAACAAAATCTATTCCTCATACGTCAATAAGTATCGGTGTCTTGTTTTCCATTTTTGAATTTCCTATGCTTATTTGCATACCTACTTCAAGGGCTTCATTCAGTTTTCATTCATGAATGAAATTTTATTTTGAACGAAAATAGCTTATATGATACCTTAACTACTATAGTTCAAACCCCAAAACTTCCTCGTCACATAGAATAACAGATTCTATGTGAAAGCAATAAGTTTGATATCCGATAAAGTTAATACTTATATTGTATCCTACTAGAATACATATTGAGTAAATACTTGAAATCCCTTTTTCTTTGTGTGGGATGTTTACAACAAAGCTTTTAACAGTTTTAATTTATTTTTTAAGTAACAAACAAACTTGCAGAGGTTTTCTTTGGAAATGGTGTAAGTCTATTTTGTTTTATGAAAATATTTATCATGAAGGAATGATGTATATTAATTACTTTATTATTGAGGATGTTTTTAATAGACTTCGAAATTTTTGGAACGCGCATTTCAAAACACCTAACGTTTACCTAGTGTTAGTAAAAACTGACATCTTTGTAAAGTGTCTTTTTCAAACACAAAATCGTTAAACACAAGCAAATTTTTCACCCCCTGTACTTCAATTATTGTATTTTATTAATGAAGTTTACAGACAAATTCAAATATTAGAAAATTCATTATAGATACCAAACAATTTCTGCCCGTTTCAAAACGCATAATTTGTACAGGCTTACACTTCAAATTGGACATTTTACAAATCAAATTGGATATTTTTCAAATTAAATTCGACATTTAAGAGTAATTAAATATTTGCATGGCAGTTAAAAATTATCCATAAAAGTCATAATGAAATAAAGATTATATGCACGAAATTTTATTGATATTTTTTTGTGGCAGCTGCCGGTAATTTCATGTACCTACATATTCATAAAATATGTATAACAAGTATAGAAGTGACAGTAGCTATAGACTGATTTATAACATCATCCAAATTTAAACAGTTTGTTGGATGCGCTAATAAATTCCTAGCAGAAAATTTAATTTTCAAAAATACTACCTCTTCGATGGAATTCATTATTGGTGAATGTGTTCTCTTTGTTCAATAAGCTCACAAACTTCTTTAATATGATGCACGTTGGTATTGTCTATAATTATCCATATAAATTTAAAAACTACAATTTAAAAAAAATAAGTCTCCAAATTGATTTGTAAAGTATACAATTCGATATATAAAATGTCTAATTTTATTAATTGTAAAATGTCCAATTTGAAGTGTAAACTCGTGTTAGCTGTAAATCTCATTTTTTGCTCTTGTAATTCACTTAATATAGATACTACTTACTGCAGCTAGTTTACAGTGCTATAGGTACTGTTATTTGGTCCTAAATACACATACGATATCATGTATTCAATAGTAAAAAACTTTTTTAAAATTGAATTTTTTGAAGTAAATATTTCAAAATGTGTTTTTTTTACTAAGCGATTTTTACTTCGTGTTAAAAGAAAAAAAATTTAATATTCCTAAACTTAATAGCTTTTATAATCGAATAAAATTTCCATAAAATTTCAGCTAGACCATTTTAATGTTGAACATTTTTCATTGTATATCGACTAAATGACATGGAAAAATGTTTCAAAATATTAATAGATAACAGCTTATGCTGTTATTTATGGACGCTGATCAGCAATAACGTGTCAACTCTCAAAAAAAAAATAATAAGATTTTGTGATATTAATGTATTATGTATTACATAATATGCAATAACATAACATGATATTATAATAAGATCGATAAAAATGTAAACATATCTTAAAGCAAATAAGTTCCTTGATTTATTTTTTCGAATATTACAGCATGTTACATATTTTGTAATATACGTATATATTTTTATCTTTTTTATTATTCCAATTAGTTGTTAACCCATTATTTTTTTCAATACAGAAAAAAACGATGGATAGCTAATTTTCTATCAAGACTATTACGAATGTGTGTAACGCCATTTACTCAAAATTAAGTTCTTGTGGCTTGACACCTTATTGCTTATCAGCATCTATATAGCAAGTTGTCTTCATTGTTAAAAGCATTTCAATAGTCAAGTTTATAAGTCGTTTGTGCCTGCATTAATTTCTTAAAATAATATTTTAAGTAAATATTGTCATTTCTTAGTGTTGATATTTGGTTATCTTAAATTCGGTACTTCAAATTGAAACTCAATTGCATAGAAATAGATGTTTAGTTAACAATAAAATTGTAATCGGATTATTTATTTATATGTGTAAAGTATTTTAAATTTTTTATTAAATATTTGCATAACCCTTTAAAATATATTTAAATTGGTTAGCTTATACTTAAATGCAAAAAAAAAATTTATTCAAAATTAAATAAGTGTGGAATTATTAATATCATTAAAATTTTGTTAGGAATTGGTTTTTAAATCCCTTACTTGTAGTTTGTTCTTCTGCTGCTGCAGTGGCTATCTGTTCTTGTGGCGGCATTTTGCTTCTTCTTTTCTTGTAATTTTTCACGTGACAATGACAATTATTTGATAATAACTATAAATATTCACGAGTTCGAAGATTCAAACAAACGACGCGCACAATTAACAATCAAATTAAAGCCTCCTTCGAGAAGCAGTTCGAAAACCGTACGACTAGGCTAACCTCGGCTGGTAAATCCTAGTCACGCACACAATCAGGCTCTCAACAAACAAAATAAATAACTGAACTATTGCAAAATCTGACCAACGAGTTTTATATAAACCTCTTAAGGTCAATCCTACTACATTATTACGCCGGATTTCAAAAACGACTGTATTTCCCCACCTTGATTTTGCCGTCATCGGGAAGATCTTCTGCGGTTAATTTTGTGCTCTGTCACCTTTTCTTTCAATAAAGACAATTACTCTTTTGTACTTTCACACCGATAAAAAATTGTACTCATTGACTCTTGTCAAATTCAGATTACCTGTTTTCCATGTCATTATATTCTAATTAGAAAATATTTATGAGTAAAAGTATAACAATAAAACAGTAATTAATAGTTAATAACTCTTTTATAATTACTTTCTATAATATGGGTACCACAATATTATGTAATCAGTGTCTTTAAACGCTCTTAAAATTTCTTCATTTTAATCAATATTCAAATACTAAATTCATTCAAATTTTTAAAAGTAACAATTAAATTTTTAACTATCTATATACCTATAAATAAAATGATAACTGTTTTCCAATGTTCGCTTTTAACTCAAAAACCACTGGATAGATTTTGATCATTTTTTTTTTGTTTTACTTTTCATATATTTGGTCCTTATCAAAAAAAAAAAAAAAAAAAAATTACCACGATATCTTAATTAAAAACAAAGTAATTAAAGTTTTAAAAAATGTGATTTTTTCGTCGCTTTGATAGAGTGGGGCAAACGATGAAATGCGAATGGGCTGGACAGAGATTGTTTCTCCTGCCACTGCCTACTGATTATTTCATACTTGAGTGTAGACTTAGCTCAGCGAGATATTAGATTCGATTAGATATTAGTTTAGCAGTTTTTTAAAACCTTTTTTTTTAATTCTCTTTTAGCATTTTTTATATTTTACTGTAAATACAATTTCAAAATACATTTTTAAGTTACAACCGTTGTAATAATCAAATTGCATTTCAACACTCCCTTTTATTATTGCATATATTTTTCAACCAGAAAGAGTTACCTAAATTAGCGAGAAACATATTTTTTAAAATTAAATTATATGCCAAAAAATTGCTCTCTCAGAATTCGCAATTTTTCCAAGTTTATAGTTAGTGTTAATTGATTTAATAATATTTCTAAAATTTGCAAACTAAAAATTAAAATTGCTGTAAAATACAAACAAGTCACTTTTTAAAAGTTGTTTTTTAATTGCTCCTTAAATGCTCCTTCGGGTCCGCAACTGCTCCAGGTGTACAGTAAATAGTTAATTAATAATTGAATTTTTTTTAAAAATTCAATCTCAAGAATTAAAATCGCTTTTTTTAAGTTCTCTATCTGCTCTTTTCGCTACGCAAATAATTAGTTAATCAAATTTTTGCAATATTTTTAATAATTAATTATTTTTAACTATTTATACATGTATTGTTGTATTATGACGGCATCAACTGCCGTTGAATCTTATAATCATGAATAGTTTAAAAATTGAATAACTAATTAACTAAACACCTGGAGCAATTGCGGATCCAGAAAAAGCATTTAAGGAACAATTTTTTGAAAAAAAAAGTAAAAACTGATTATTTTGGATTATATAGCCATTTTTATTTTTAAATTTACAAATTTTCGACTTCTAATAACTATACACTTGGAGCAATAGCGGATTCTGAAGTAGCAATTTAGGAGCAATTTTTGGCATATATGTATGTAGTTAAAAATGTTCTACGCTAAGTTCTTTGCGTTTATTTTTAATATATTTTTGTTTTCAATTTTTTAAATGTTTTTCCTCTGTAAATTAAATATGTTCTTAACATAATAATAACAGACAAAGTCGCGGGTATCGGCTAGTTTGATATAAATTTACTAAATATAAATATTTTAATGAAAATTATATTAAATTATTGATAAATTAAAATTATAACATTTCTTATTCTGTAAGAATACTTTTAAAGTCAATAATGGAAGTATGTGCCTCTTCATGGAACTTAAAATTAAATAAATGTTCAAATTTTGTGTTGACGATGGGTTTTTACGCTGTTTTTTTTTCCTTTACTTATGTGTACGCAATAAAAAAAACATAGGTTAAATATAATTTGATAAAAATAACGGTTGGAATATTTCTTTATCTCACAATTTTAACCACAACAATTTATCGATATATTGTTATGAATTTCTTGTATAATTTGCATCAAAATTTTTTTGTAGTACAGTAAACTTGTTTTCAATAGGTACCTACTATGAAAATGAAATGGAGTTCGTTTAAGTTATACGTAATTTGTTAAGAAGGTAAAAAACATTAAAAATTCAGTTAAAAATAGTGCAGTCGTTCGGGGTTTTTTCGATTAGGAAATTGTGGGTTTTAGCATCGAAATAACCGGTTCAATTTATTCAAACTACATGTGATTGTCCTTCATTCTAACTGAAGACTCCAATACAGGTTCAAATAAAGCAAAAATGGTTTGAACAAGTTGTTTAAATCTATCAATTAAAGGCATTTTTGAAAATTAAAGAGCACATTGGTTTTGACTTTGAGCTAAGGTAGTATGCATAACATTACATAATCAAGCAAAACGTTTAGCCATCCCGTTAGTATTGGGACTTTCAAATAATCAAATAAAATATTTAATGAAATATTCGAGATCTTAAAATTGGGTATTGGGTAGGCACTTTTTATCTCAGAAAATTTTACGGTTCCTATAGGATAGCTACTAATTGAAAGTTGCTACAAAATTATCCACAGTCTCGTAACAACACCATAGACATTTATTATTTTATAAAATGCACAATCTTTGTAAGATAGTTGTATAAATGGGGAAAACGCTTAGCAATGTAAATTTTTGTATTAAAATAGTTAAAGGGCTAGAATGTGCAAAAATATATTTTCTATCTTAGAAAAATAGACTGTTCTTATGCTACGACTTTCATTTTCCTTAAAACTGTGTGAAATATAATTACTGCCTACTGCAGGGTATAAATATTTCCATTGTTAACATTCAATTTAATTTAGAAACACTGACAATAAGCAAAGCGAATGAGGTTCAGCTAATTTAATCTAATCTAATCAAATATGTATTTTAATTACGAATTTGTGTTTGTTTGTCCTTTTATATAACGCATCAACGGATTGAAATGATTCTCTATAGAGATACATATTTTATAGAACTGTAGATGCAATAGGTTACTTTTTTCAACCTAAAAAAATTCATGACTCCTGCAAAATAATTATTAACTCATTCAATTGACATTACTAAAGGAATTTTTTTAAAAAAAGACAAGATAACGCATGTATGTAAATCCACGGTTCCGAAGGGTTACTTTTTTTAAACTTTATTTAAAGACGCTCAACTGCACGGTTATTTACGTCTGTTGTCTTTGTTAAACTGAGGTCTTAGTTGTCTTTCACTTCTAATTAGATCATTTTTGCTATTTTTTAATCTCTATGGGTCTTTGATAAATTTTTATTATCCATCGTCACTAGTTATTCTGATTTTAAACGATTTTTTACACCCTTTCCCACAATCCCACTTGTTTCAAGAACACTATTAGCTTTCTTATCCCGTCCTCATCATCTGCAAGCATTTGCTTAGGGTCATCGGTCGCTGTCCATATATTGCTCTTCGTTGGTTGTTGTAAAGGGTACATTAGACCAGGTTCTGTTTAACAATTTTTCGGACACGACATGTCTCACACATTGGGGGTTCTTCCTTCTTCAGGGTTACTTTAAAATGTAAATGTTCTACATTGGTTCGCGTTTCTGTCACACAAAAACAAACCAATAAACCAAAAAGAATTTTATATAAGTATAATAAGGCAATGAGTACAATTGAGTATTTTATCCAGGAAAAGTGTAAGCTTTTTGTGGAATAAGTAATTATGGCATAAACGGCTAAGCGGATATTGATGAATGTTTGTATATAAATGTCTGAGGTTTTCAAATTAGGTGAAGTGAGGTAAGTTCGGACCAGTTTTTGATAAGTTCGACTTTACCATTGCTAAAATTATGTTTCAAATATTATACATTATGTTGGGATCATCGTAAAGTGCAACTTACACTCTTTCAATTTGCCTTGATATAAACACAAACTTGTACTGGAAATTACTTGTACTGCAGATATAATTTAGTAGTTACTTAATAAGTTTGTTCCAGATTAAAATAAAACCGTACATTGTTCGTTACAAGGCATGCGCAATATAAAATAATCGTAACTTTTTTATATTACGCGTGACTTTTTTGTATTGCGCATGAATTGTACCGTACAGTGTATGTTTTTATTCTCATTTGGAACAAATTTAATATATCCAACAACTACTCATCTCAGTGGTTGCTTATAACAAAAGCTTTTGAAAGGCATTTGTTCATATAAAGATTAACTTTTTAAATCTTCGAGAAAACATAAAAATATTAAAATGTTTTATATAAACATTAATTAGTCGTTAATTGACTTTAATTGGCACTATCTCTCTTACCTCTATAAACAAAGCATCAAGCATCGTCGACTTATCTGGTATATAGTAGTTATTTATACTTTCTTATAAATACTAAAAGATTAAACAATTAACTATAACAAAACTAACAAATTAGTATATATATATAAATATTCAGTTAAAAGCTGTATCAATCATTAAAAAAAAACAAGTTTTTTTTAAAGAAGAGTTTGCTTCATAATTAAAATTTTTAAGAAATCCTATAATTACAAAAACTCTTGAGCTGAAATTTTCCAAGACGTTATAAATTATTGTATACCTACCACCAGATGTACATTAATAAATTCAATAAATAAATAAATCGTTACGTTTTGTAATTGGAAAACAAATTAAACAGAATTTTCCTCAATTCTCTTTCATAGAAATTAATTGATTGTTTTTATGAAACGCTAGTTAGTGAAGATAATTATTCACATTATTCGCTAGACAGATGTCACAAGAGCACAATTAGGTCAAAGTAGCATTACAAAATCAAGTGAGGCATATAAATTTTTGTATTCTATAATACGTTATCAACGTGTTTCTGACATAAATTTTGAGTTCAGCTACATAATCTTTGTTAAAAACTTTCGCATATGCGTTTATTGACGTAAGACAACTAATTACTTAAATTTAAAAATTGTTAGTTCCTTACAAGTTGCTCTCTAAATTAATTAAACGATAGAGGTGTGTCATTATCATTATTACACTTGAAATTTATTCGTGTGCATTCGAAGACCTTTAAAATTTAGTTTTGTTGTAGTTGATTTGTATTGAAACAGAGAAATAAGATTCAAATATTTGTTCATTATGTAAAACGTTTTCGTTCATGAATTTGAAATGGTTGATTTAATTTTTTTCGTTGGGATATCCTTGTTGATTTTTGCACCATGAAATATGATCAAGACCATGAATCGATTCCCGTTACAAAATTTTCTTACCTTTCACTATAACTTTAAAGAAACCACTAAAAAATCCCGTTCTAACATAATGATTAATAGAAAATTACTTTACAATAAAAAATTAATATATATTATTAAAAGAAACGCTATATTTTTCTCTCATACCTACCTATCTATTGGTAAAATCGGTCCTAATTTTCTTAGTTATTCATCATTCTTTAACGTAGGGACGCGTATCCAAAGAGAATTTGTGTAGGCAATGAGTTCTATTTTTGTTGTCAACCATTATTTCGTTAAATTCGTTTTTTTCTGTGTTTTAACTTTTAACTCGCTTTAACATATATTTTAATATATAATTATAATATAATTATAATTATAAGATCAAAAATTACAACTATCTATAAGCGTAGAAAATTTCTGGAATTCATAAATTTAGAAATCTCTAGGAATCAACGGGAGTCAAATTCAGAACCATTAAAGCTGAGATCTAACAAATCTAACCGCTTGTTACTTAGTGAACTTTATTTTTTTTTTGTGTTTTAAGTCGCTTTAACAGCTAAGGTCATATCACGACTGTCTAAACACAGAAAATATCTGTTAGTCAAATTGTAATCTTAGTTCTAGGATCTTAAGTCTAGGATTCAACGGGGATCGAACCTGTACCAATTGACGCATGAAGTGGAGAGAACTACTGCTCTAGCCACTGCGCCAATAGGTGGCCTTTGAAAATATTTTAAGTAAAGATTTTTTCGAACTATTTTCATTGTCTCAATCCTGTGTCTGTTTCTTCCAGCCAGAGATTCTTCAATTCAATTAACTGGACATTTTTTCTAAAGAATTATGCTCAAATTTTAAATAAAATAATTTACAATTCAATGTTTGAATCTGTCTCAAGACAATAAGCAAATATGGTGAACGTATGGACGGGATAGGTCACCCTAAAAGGAGTGGCTGCTATAGTGCTACCTATAGAGCAGCTCCAGAAATAACACGTGTTTCAGTTTGGAGGAATCCTCACATTTGTCGAGGAGGTTAACAGCCAGGTGGCTAGGATGTTCGTTTAGGCGCCTGAGGTATTTAGAATTGAACCTGGCTGTCTCCTCCCTGACGGTATATACCCAAGTTCTTATGGATGTCCTTGATGGTAATTAACCATGGAGCATTGACAATTAGTCGCAACACCTTGGACTGAAATTTCTGTATGATGTCAATACTGGAGCTACAAGCAGTTCCCCAAAGTTGGATTCCATACGTCCAGACCGGTACACTTGACATGAGTTTGACTTTCTTTAAAGCCAAATTTATATAAAGTAACTTGATAATGTTAGCTTATGTTTGTAAGTCGTATTCACTTACTTTTTGTCAGGATAATTTACCCAAGAACATTGTAAATGGAATTTTTGAAAAAAATTTCAGAGACCTTTTAACTTCTTCCATTGTGATCAACTTTTTTTTAGTCTAAGCTTAATCATTTTGACAAAGAAAACGCCTTTCTTATTTTGTATTTTTGCAGATTCGCTGTTGCCTATTTTTTACGAGTGACAATTTTTTTGACTATTTTTTTACGCTGTATTTTGTGTTATATACCCTTCCCTTTTTAGGGTATATCCAATGTTTAAATCTGTATATTAAAATTTGAGACAATTTGAATGCATTTATCAAAAATCTCGTTTGATTATATCTTCTTAATTAAATTTAAGGTTCCAATAAAAATCAAATCAAAGCATGCCATGACTAAATAAGATTCAATAACCTTGCTTAAATCCAAGGCTGAAATTTTCTACACCAGCAGTTTTACGTAAATGAAAAAATCCTTTAATTTTAACAAAAAACAAAATGGAACATAATTTTCAAGTCCAATATTGTAACGCATTACTAATCAATATGAAAACTACAATTGAATTCTTAATTAATTATATTCAGTTCTTCATAAAACCTCTTCCTGGATTTTTCGTGTTGAAATCTTTATGGAAATTATGAGGTGGTACTATTTGATTACACCACAAAAAAGTGATAGCCCTGATAGTATAGGTCTATCTTGTTTTAATTATAATTACTACAAAGGTTGTTTCACATCATCGCGTTCTTATTCACGTTCACGATCAGATTTTTTCATGCTTAAAATTAAGAGTTCTAGTATATTGATTCAATTATTGTGCGTTTCTTTGATTTTATAAAATCATTATACTAAATAAAATTTTTTCTAAAACTTTCATTTAACTACTACACAAAACCTTTTAAAAGTAAACCAATAAAGTCGATTGTCGAAAATGCAAGTTTAACTTTGTTATTATTCAATGTAGACAATATTTAAATAAGCTTGCAGACTATCTTAACTATACCAAACTTCGTTCATTAAATATCAGATCGGTTTCATCTTATCTCAACATTGCATTTCAGGTGAAATATCAACTATTGAACTACTTACTGACATTTTCAACATCATTTTAAAAACGGTATTATGACAACGAACAAGGCAACACCAAATTGATTATTTATGGACTCCCTTTCTGTAACCACTATCTTGATAATCTAAATGTGATTCCCTAAGAGTTCCAGAAACTCAAGGTATACAAGCAAAAGGGAAAGCTTTGAAAATGAACCCTTTTTTAAAATACTTTTGTATAGACTAAATTAGTCCTCTGGAATAACGCCTTTCAACAGAAGTTTACTGAGGATTATATTTGGTGTTACCAAAGACAATAAACATTTCATTGGTTGCTACAATGATTAAAAAAATGGAGAATGCGTTTCAAATCTTTAGTTTTTACATTATTTGAGTACCCTGAGAAATATTAATAACCTTTCATATCCAACAGTTACGAAAAGTATTCTTTCGCCTTAAATAAAATCCTCAACCGGTCTAGACGTATGGAATACAACTTTGGGGAACTGCCAGCAGCTCTAATATTGAAATAATGCAGATATTTCAGTCTAAAATTCTGCGTCTCATCGTTGATGCCTCATGGTATATCACGAACTTCGACATTCATAAAGATCTAGGCATTGCTACTGTTAAGGAAAAGGCATCCTGATTCGCCGCCAAATACCGTAGGAATTTAAATGATCATCCGAGTCACCTGGCTATGAACCTACTAGATAACAGCGAGGAGACTGTTAGACTGAAACGTCTGACATTCCTGGAGCTTCCCTACAGGCAGTAACGAAGAAGGTATACCAATTGGGGTGCCCTGTCGTCCCGTCCTTACGTTCAACAGATTGTTCGCTTATTTGGGACAGGTTGCGAAAGGAGACAAATTACATTTTAACAAAATTAAAAATATTAAATCCTTCCCATACATGTTTAGTATGTAAAAAAAAACTCTTCTTAGAAATAGCAGCAACGAAAAATTTATTTGTTTTTTACATTGTTTCGTTTTATGTAGGAATTGGACTCTTACAGTTCCTAGCCTACATTATGCCCAACTACTACAAAATAAAACAAAATAATAAGAATTAAAAAATAAATAAAAGTTATTAAAAATATTGATGCTCTCCTGACCGTAATCGCGAGGAAACAATAATTGAACATACATTGACATTCAATTTAAAAAATTGTTAAAATTATTTTTTTTTAGTCTCTTGAGCAGGTGCCCCCCTATTGCTTTTGAAGCAAGCTTGTTTGGTTGCATTTTCACTCTTTCCACGTATCTTTCTATCAGCCTTTTGATGTGCCACAAATCATCTTCAACACCCAGGTCACATTGAATAATGTCATTCCTGATATATCTGCTAACTCCCAGAAATGATCGAAAGATTTTACTTAAGTTATTAATATTTAATTTGAGTTTGACTTGATTTTAAAGTTAAGTTCAGGCCAAGTAGTTTGAAACTCAAGTCAAGTAGCTTTAAAATCGAGTCAAGAAGTAAAATTCTAAGAAATACACAATTCTAAAAAAACAACCAGACAATATTTGACTGTAGAAAAAATATATTTAAATAAACTTTGAACAAAAGGGACACATTATCAAAACCGACTCATTTTCGAAACTCTTTTCCATCTTCCGATCGAGCTTTTTCTATCATTTTCTCCAAGGAATTCAACTCCAAAGATTTCACGCTGCTGGTTTTCTCTTTAATGTCATTTGCATCTTGTTTTTCTGGCTTTGAAACTATTTTCTCAATTAAGAATGGCTTAAACTCAAACGATGTTATGTTTTTCAAATGTTTTTTTCGATAATTCCTAGGACGAATCTTACAGCAGTGTTTAACGCACATACTGAGATTAGCTTTTTTTCGATAATCAATCGGAGATTTTTTGTCAATATTGTTTTTATCTAGTTCTTCGATAAGAGATCTGCTTTGTTTCCTTTTTTCATTTAATGGTTTCAAAACTTTTACAACGTTGAAAGATGGTTGCAATAAAGATTTTTCTTTAAGCTGCTTTTCCTTTGTTAACTCTTTTTTAATTGGAGTAGTTTTCATTTCTAGCCGCTTTGATTTAAAAATAACGGTCTTTACGTTATTATATAAGCTTAATGAAAATTTTGATAGCTTATCAATATGGTTAATTTTTACTAGTTTTTCAATAACGGAATTCTTCATTTTCTCAAAATAGTTTTTATTTGGTATCAAGTTGTTACTATTTTCAACGTTAGAAGTAGGTCGTCTAGAAGTGCTTTTAGTGGATCTTAGATTTTTGAGTGCTTCTTCGTTTATTTTTTTAAAAGCTGCATTATTTTTCATTTGATATTGTTTTGGTTTTGTGATATAAGATTTAACGCTGTTCAAAACGATTAGTGAAATATCTGAAAGTTTATTGATTGGCCAATCCAAATTGGTTAGTTTTCCACTGACGGAGTTTTTCTTTGATTGAAGATGACTTTTGCTTGGCCCCATGTTATGCATAAAGGGTAGCTTATTAACCAGAAAATCAATTTTTCCATTCCATAGTTTTTGCTTCCTTTTCATTGCACGGTTTTTATTTTGTATTGCGTCCAAATGTTTTTTCATGGCTTCATTTATCGGTTCCGACACTTTTGTGATATCAAAACGAGGGTGTCTTGATTCATTTTTTGTCGGTTTTGACTGTTGAATATTAGAGTAATATTTGAAGGGTTCAAATCGCCTCAGTTGGATTTTCCACAGAAAATTTATCATTGAATTATTAAATCTACTCATTTTTTAACATTTAATTTTTTAAAAATTTTTTTATGTTTTTATATTTATGAAAAACTATAAATTTTTCAAATGTAATCCAAAAAAGTGACATGAAAATATCACATTATTTTAAAAATATCACATCAATATATTTTATCATAGCAATCAAGATAATCTTTTTTTTTATCTTTGAAATTTTAAGTAGTTAAGTAGTTTTGTATGATTTCAAAATAGTTGTTGTGAGAGCTTTTTTAAGCCTCCTGTGAGATCTACATGCATCCAAATTTAATTTCGCAGCACTTTTTCACAAATTATTGTTATATAGTCTAAAATTTGAACCTATATCTACCTTCACCGAGTTGATAATGGAATGAAACATATTTTATCATGAATTTAGTAAATTATAAAATATATTAAAAATGGGTTACCTAAAAAAATTCCAAAAAACAGCCTAATTTTAATTATTAAAAATATTTATAATAAAATATTGCAACATCAAGATAATAGAAAAAAATTTCCACTCGGTGAAAGTCGATGTAGGTTCGAATCTTTTACTATTATTAAAAAAGCTCTTTGTTATAGATCCACGATGTAGAAATAATTTAATATTGTGTATGCACTGATGCAGAGTATGCAGTATGACTATATTCATATATGTAACTTGTAACGTACGGTTTTGTTTTCATCAGGAACAAAATTTCTTTCCTCAATAATTGCGATGAAGTTAAAAGAAAACTATTCTTGTACTATTATTTCTCATGATATTTATTTCAGACTATTCTCCAATATTGAACGCATGATTGGTAAAAATTCTGCATTTCTTTGATTAATTTTTCTGTTACATACATGCGGAAATGATTCCTCTAACGTAATTCTAACAACATTCTGAATATATTTTTACAATCGAATTTTTTTCTGAACCATTGATGATTCAAAATTAGTCTAACTTTTGCAGCTAATCTTCCATTTTTAAACAATTAAACAAATATCAAAAAATAATTCATATTGGAAGACATTTTTCAAGAAAGGCCAAAACTATTTAAAAATAACTATCATTCTTAAAAAGAACGATTGACTAAGTTAATATTAGGTGTAATATAGAAAACATCGTTTTATGGGTATTACTTTATTTAAATGAAACTCTTAATTTATAAATCAATTTAACATTCATTAGAAGGTGGCTTTCGTTTAACTTTGGGTGGAGCGTTTAATGTTCCATGTCTTTGCTTCTCACAAAAGTCACCCCTTTCGCATTCTGACAAGCTGGCCCATTTTTCAAATTCCGGACAAATTGTCGTATTTTTCTTCGCGGTTTTACATTTTTCTTTCATTTCGTCTTCACGATCCTTAAAGTTTTGAAAATTACGTTGAGTTATGTGAAAAATAGTGCCATTTGAGTTCAATATATGCCGTTCTAAATTATGTGAATGGGTTACAAATGTCTGAAAATGGTTATTTTTATGTATATAAGTTAAAATCAAATTTTTATTAAAATTATTTCTGTTAATAATCAAATGTATTACCCGTAATCCGAATACGTAAGCATTTACTAATAATTTTGAAAACATAATGCCAAAATAAGGATGCAAATTTTTATGATTATGCAAAAATATTTAATGAAAAATGAAACATTTCAAGTTATTATTTTTGATATCTAAGGAAACACTTTTTGAAATCATATAAAATTATTTAGTTTCATGATTGAATCAAATATTAGCTAATTTCACAATCTTTTAAAGTGGTTAAACCAAACACGAAAAATTAATAAATAACTTAGATTATAAATAATTGCTAAGTTTATAAATTATAATAATTGGATTTGATAATAATTAGACTTCACTGAACTTCCCGTAACTTATCGTTAGCGTTACTTTAATAAGTACACTCTAATAAGTCACCAAAGATGACCAAAAGAACTCTTTTCTCATTTCACATTTTATCTTGATGATAGTTGGGTGATTCTTAGATAATTGTGATTTTTTTATGTCCTGTACTTTAAATATCATTCAACATAATTTTTTCTCTAAATAATTATTAATTTCATAAACTTCATAACTTGGGTCATTTTCTTTAATTTATTGCTGAGATCTGAGTAAAACGCATAGGGGAAGCCCGGACAAGATGGATAGTGTGGGTAAGACAAATACTCAATTTTAATAAAAACCTTCAATAGATAGTATGTACTACCGGACGAGCTCAGTTTGATAAAACAACGCCTCAGCATCGCTATAACAGTTCAATCACAACAATAATCGCTGTCATTTTTAGTAAAAATAAAAATAAACGTTTTTTACTGTTTTGTTACGATTTTTGGAAAAGTATATATATATATTGATTTTATGTATTATGTATTAATTGTTAACGATTAGACTATGTTTAATCGATTGCATGTTTTTTGAAGTTTAATTTGTGTTTGTAACTTTTCATTCGTCGGTATAAATTTTACAGTATAGACAACAACTTTTAAATGCTAGTGCTTTGGGCAAGACGGATATGGGCAAAACGGATAACTATAAAAATACAAAAAATAGCTGAGTTAGCAGGCCTCAGTAAAGCTGCTCATATAAAAAAGACTAATATACTACTAAATATAAAATAATAAAGCAGTTTAGCAATTAAAATCGGAAGAATAAGACGAGTTAACCGCTTATCGAAGATTGGATAAAATGCAACCAATGTAAAGGGTGGGCACACAAGAACTCTACTTCTTATTCAGGGTAGAGAGCTACTATTGTGATGATTGTGAAGATTAAAACACCAATTGTCTTACTAATCCGTTTTTCCCCGGGAGGTCGGGCAAAACGGATAATAGGCACTTTTTTTGGTATCAAAAATTTATTTAGAAGTTGTTTAAGTTTCAAAGTTTTTCCTAATATTTTCCAATGATGATTAACCAAAATACAAATTAATAATAAAAAGACGGTTGTTGATTAGAAACTTCTGTGTTTTTTTACCATTTCCCTTAACATATTCGTCTTGCCCGGGCTTCCCCTACCTTTTATTATCTAATGTTTAATTTAGATACTTTAGCTGATCAATGTAGGGATGCCTGATATAGTTTAATTTTTTGTTGCTATTGGTAATAAAAATGTTATTTATTTACATTTTTGACAGATTAGTTAATGGAGTAAATGGGGGTAGCACGAAAAGTACTTCGATCATAAATAAATTAGTAAGCTATACATTAAAAACTTATACTTATAGATATTAATTTAAATATTAATTGCAGAATTAAGAACATTAAAAGAAATTAGACAGTTTAGCAAAACATCAAGGAAAACTCATGTTGATAAATCAGGTTTGGACAAATGTGCTATCGTCGTGCCATAGGTGTTTTTTAGCACCCCAAATACTTTTAGCAAGTCCAAGCACGTTTTCGGTTATAAATCTGATGTCGTATTTAAGAAGTACCACTAGAACACAAACAGGTTAAAACTAGATTTAGTTTGGTTTCAATCTGAACACAAAGCTCTGAGCGTGTGACTAATTTTACATTGTATTGAGTTGCATCTGGATTCAAAAATAAATAAGAGTTTAGGTCACCAAAATTTAAAGAATTAAATTATTATCTACAAAATGTATTTTGCTTCTGCTTTTAGCATATTTTAAAGCAAAATTAAGCATTTTCAGGGCTTAAATTGTAGTTGTATCAATCTACATATATATGAAAAGATATCAAATGTTCTCATTTGATTTAAGAAGGACCTATATCAGTGATTCCCAAACTTTTTTGGTCCACAACTTACAATTAGTAAAAAAAATCAAGAATTTCGCGACACACCTATTTACACTAATGTATGAATTTCCAAGAAATGACAAAAAACTTGAATCAAAATTCAAATTTTTTTTTCAAAATTACTCTTATTATCAATATATCGCGACACATTTGTGTGCCGCGACACATAGTTCGGGAATCACTGATCTATATGATAACGATTAGTTTGATAAAACAACTACAAAGATCATGACAACTCTTCTTTTGTGAACCTACATTTCTTTTGAACAAAACTTATTTTACTTAACATGAGACAGTCTTATAACTTTTATGGTTTCAGATCACCAAAATAACATTCCATCTAAAGCGGTTCAAGATCCATGTTGTTCACGATCACTGTTTCCTAATTTCAAAAATAATTCGACAAAAATATCAACGAGTACTTTTAATGAAAATGAAGCGCTAAAATATTTAGGCCCAAAATATGTTTCGGATAAAAATCCAATTTGCAACAAAACTTTGCGTTTCAAGTTAAATCACTTTTCGCAACGAGATGATAAATTAAGGCATCAACTTAAAGGCCTAAGAAGAAACAAAAAAGTTCTCCGTTGTTTTCTAAAACTAGGAAAAACGAACTTGACCAAAAATACTTTCACCACCAGTAAAAAAGCGTTTTCGACTAGCGCAGTGCGTCATACCAGCTATAAAATTGGTAACAATAAAAAGCAGCTTCATAAACGTGGCGCTCCACTCACACCGTCAGAACAAATAACAAAACGTGATGAAGAATTTTATGACCAACGAAAAAAGCTTGAAGGTGTTTATTGTGTGCCAGACAAGACCAAGCTAGTTAATCCCTATCCTAAATGCGCAATGGTTAAGCATCCACTGGAGAACTGTGCTCGAAAATTTCGCGATAATTGTCTCCTCGGCGTTAAATCATTTCCTTGTAGGAAAGTTGAATGCCCATATCCATGCTATGCTGAGTGTAAAGATCCCGATCCGGAACCACCATTTTCCGAATGCTTATTATGTCCAATCGCTAGAGCTGATCACCGAGCGGAAAAAATGGGAAAAAAGAAAAACTTCGCGTGAAAATAAAAGACAAAATAGTGCTCACTCTCAACATCATTCGAAGTTTCGGGTTTCTTACGCAAACAGCTTCAAGTGTCTCCCCCTTTTCAATTTTCCAGGCTTTTTAATATTTCATTCTTTAAGAGTAAACCAGTTTTAACTCAAGTTACGGTTTGTTTTGATAGTTACATAGATAGTAACTAACTTTAGAATAGACTTACTATTCATTTTATAACATTTTGATATCACTGGTTTGCTTTTAAGTTTCTAAATTAAAATGTTACTTTAACATTTTAAGATCGAAGTACAGGGCTTACATCTCGAATTGCGAACATTGAAAATGTAATTGGTTCAAAGTGAATTTAATAAATACTGTCTAATTCTTTAAGTTTCTTTTTTAATTTATTTAACTTTCAAAAAAGAATTTTTGTATTATTAAGTTAAAAGACCAGTGCTTTTAACCTTTGAAAATGGTAAAAAAGGAACAAAATTATAGTACGATGAAACCCATTGGAAAAGGAAGAGAATATAACAAAAATGAAAGGAAAAATTAAATAAGGTCGATCTGAGGGGGGGGGAGTGGAAAAGGGGGATGGGTTTAAGGGTAGAAACGGTTTATCTCGATTTCCGACAAAACTACAAGTCCTATGGAAAAAAGTTAAATTGCAACGTTGTAGATAATAAGTAGATCTACACTTTTTGTGCTAACACCATTTTCACATAACCTCAAAATTTATGTGAAAAATTACAATAACCAAGTTTTTGGTTTTTATTTTTATCTCATACAAAAAAAAATATTTTCATGAAATTTGGTAAAAATTGTACCTTTTAAAATATTCATTTTTTCATCTTATTTTGTCTTAATATTGAAAGAGTACCCTAATTTTCAATAATAAATTCTTTTTGTTTTTTTTTTTGGTGTTTTTAAGTCGCTTTAACATCTAAGGTCATATCACGACTGTCGAAGCAAAGACAAATTCTGTTGGTCAATTTTTATCTTAGGTCTAGGATTCAACGGGGATCGAACCCGGTACCAATTGACGCATGAAGCGGAGAGAGCAGTTGCTCTTAACCACTGCGCCAATAGGTTTTTGTTCTTGACTTTTAAATCTCTATTTTCTGATGGTGAAAAAAAATCATTTCAATGTTAAATGTTCCCAGAAAATGCAATAGTTAAAGGGTACATTTTAATAAATTGCTCAAAAGTGTACATAATACAATTGTATACCAATACAACTTTGAGCAATTTATTAAAATTTACACTTTAATTATTACATTTTCTGGGAACATTTAACATTGTAATGTATTTTTTTTGCACCATCAGAAAATAGAGATTTCAAAATTAAGAACTAAAAGTCTACCAACTTTTTTAAAAAAGTAGATATTTTGTCGTGAGAATTTTCGATTGAAAATTAGGGTACTTTTTCAATATTAGACAAAATAAGATGAAAAAATGAATACTTAAATCAAAAAAATTACAGTGTGTTTGAAACATTAAATGGTAAGCTTTTACCAAATTTCATAAAAAATTTTTTTTTTGTAAGAAATAAAAAAAAAATAAAACGAAAAACTTGGTTATTGGAATTTTTCAAATAAATTTTGAGATTATTTGAAAAAAGTGTTAGCATAAAATTTGTAGATCTTTCCATAGGACTTGTAGTTTTTTCGGAAATCGAGATAAACCGTTTCTACCCTTAAAAACCTCCCCCCTTTCCACTTCCCGACCTCAGATCGACGGTAATTTATTTTTCCTATTTATCTTTCATTTTTGTTATATTCTCTTCCTTTTCTAATGGGTTTCATCGTACTATAATTTTTTTTGGGTTCAAAAATTATCGACCCTATCAGTGATTTTTAAGCTGTCTAAGTTAACATAGTAGCCCTAGAGTCAAAGCTTCTTTGGGCAGAAGCTTAACAACTTTTTGGCCTTTCATTTCCCTTGACTTTTCTCAAAGAAAGAATCCATAAGAGGTTTACTTACCTTAAGTTTCCTCCTTTTTGATTAGATATAATCAACTCATTGTTTTGGTTGGAAGAAAGATGTAAAGAATTGATAAAAATTTGCTATGTAGTTATAGCTAAAATAATTTAATTTGTTTATTGATAAATTAAAAACATCCGCATAAGAAATGAAACATCAATAAAAAAGCAGCAACGTATAATTCATTTTTCTTATCACAAATCACATTTTCTTGCTAAATATTTTGCACGTATAGTAGCTCTTTCGACTGGACACAGTAAACATTCGGAGAATGGTGGTTCGGGATCAAGTTCTTTACAATCAACATAACATGGATATGGGCATTCAACTTTTTCGCAATGGAATGGTTTGCCAACCACACCACAATCCTCACGATATCTTTGACAACAATTCTTCATGCGACCACGAATCGCTGGGCATTTACGTCTTTTTGGCTTTTCGTTCTCATGCTCACTATAAACTCCTTCAAGTTGCTTTCGGATGCTGTAAAATTTATTGTCGCGAATGGTTATTAATTCTTCTGCCGATAAAGGAGCACCGCGTCTTCGCCGTCTAGTACCAGGAATTTTGTACCTGGTGTCAACGAAAAACGCAGCAGACGTTGAAAATTTCTTTTTGCTGTTATGGTATGGATCGTTTATTTGATTTCGTTTTCTTAGCTCTGGAAAATAATTGGCGAGTTTTTTATATTTTTTTGGACCTTTAAGTTTTTCTTCTAGTTCATCCATACGTTGAGGCCGGTGTTTCGATTCGCAATATGGTGTTCTGTCGCATTTTGGATCATCGTCCCAAATACTTTTCGAACTTAAATAGTCTAATATTTTATCCTTTGCATCACCTTTCGATGATAAACTTTCTGATAAAATTGGAATATTTTCAAATCGGGGTTTTAAAGAAATTATTGTTTCAACTAATTTTGGCTGAACATTATTTCTATTAACTAAAATTAAAATTTTAATATTAGATTCAAAATGTTATATCATTTTATCAAATTAAGAAAATACCTATACTTGTCGAATGGTGATTGGTTAAACATGACGATATGGTTCTAAGTAAGGATGAATTTGAACCATTTAAAAGCTCTTGATAAGCAAAAGGACGTATGAACGCATTCTTCCAAAGAGCTCGGGCCAACATCTTCGTGTATTAACTGCTCAATTTTTTTTAACTTTTTTTATAAAATTTTTCTGTAATAAAAAAATGTTTTAAATATCATTGTAACAACTATTTTAAGTTTTGAAAAATATTACTTTTATAGATTAATATACGAAAATTTTTTATTCGCCCCACATTAAAGATTTTTTCTATATACTGACATTTTTATAAATAAAGATTGTTACCAATGACAAAAAAAAACTTTTCACTGTTTTACTAAGCCCACTATGGTAACATCGGTAACTTAATCATATTTTTTGTTATATTGTTTTTTAATTAACTGGAAATTGAAGATAGCTATTCAAAGACAAAATATAACCCTTAGTATGTTCACTATGTTCACCCGAAGTAAAACTTTAATTAGTTATTGGTTTAATTAAACAATAAATTAAAGAGAGCAATTGAGAAGCTCGATGCGGATTTTTAAGATTCTGAAAAAGTAAGCTTTGAGAAAAAAATCAGTTTACTTTTCAAGTCTATTATATTATGAACGTCGCAATCATTAACGCAAGTGGAATGGATTATGAATGGCATTGCCCAACTTTTAAGAAGGCTCTGCGTAAACAAATTTTGAGTGAAATTAATGACGGCATCAGGGCCGGCTTTTGTCCATACAAGCAAACTAGGCGATCGTCAAGAAAAACATTTTCAGGGCGCAAATTTAAAGATAAGATCTTTCATTTGATTTTGAGCTTTAAAAGCATAAACTAAATAAAATGTTTTTTTTATTTATTTAAGGTCGCATTAACTACTATGGTCATTAGCGACCGTCGAATCCAAAAACCCATGAATAACATCTTAGGTTTTCATTGGGATTCGAGCCCAGGACCACTGGCGTATAAGGCAGCTATCTAGTATCTAGTCCACCAGTAAGTGACCTTAATTTTATTTAACTTATGTTAGGTACAAATAGTACCTACTATTAACATAACATATCCCAGTAATGAATCAAAGGTTATAAAATCAAACTCTTTTTATAGCTTCTTCTTCTAATCCAACGCCCACTCTTAACATTTCTGCCATTCGGTGCCGCGCCGCCGTCCAGTAGAGGTTTGAGAGTAGTTTATTTTGACTGTTTTCGTTTACATCCCTCACGTCTACAAGTAGTGTTGCCAGGTCGTCAAACCTAATAGCCGAACAAACCAGCCAGTTTGGCCGGACACCCCAAATTATTGAGGGTTTTGTATTGATATACGACAAATAATGCGACAAAAGAAATATTATGCAGAATCAAGCTTTTTCGATTATTACTATAAATCTTGTTAAAATGTAATAAAAATAAATAAAACGCCAAATCAGTCTAAATAATTTATTATTATTTATTAATCAGTCAAATAAAGTCATCAGTCAAAATTAAATTCTTGATAAACATTAATCAACATTATTAAATTCATCTTAAATTAAATAAAGGCAAATGTACAAAGAAGTTGGCGTCACAGTACTTTCTTTTACTTTCATTTATGAAACTCGCTGTTGGTTAAAAGAAAATATATAAGCACTTTAGAACTATACATATAAACAGAACTATCATCATATATATAAATTCCCTATCTTGGAGTGAGTCCGTGCACAATGTAATAGTCTAAGATCCGAACCTACCTCGACTTTCACCGAGATGATAATAGAATGAAATCTATTTTATCATGAATTTAGTATATTAAGAAATATATTAAATATGGGTTGGCTAAAAAAATCCGGGGCAGACTATTTTTAATTAATTTTAAAAAAAAATTATTTTTAATAAAATATTGCAACATCAGGATAACAGAAAAAAATGTATATCACCATAAGCGCTGTTTTATTGCAAACACGTTAATATAGGTTTGTCTGCAAAAAATTCGGTCCTATTAGGGGTTAGCGATTTTAAAGATTTAAATTTTAATGCGCGTGGAAATGTGTGACAGAGAGATCCGAGGTAAGTATACTGTGTTATAATAAAGGACACAATATCGCAGTCGCTTGTGATGTGTAAAATTTTTTTCTATATGTTGCAATATTATATTAAAAATCATTTTTTAAAAAAATAATTAAAAATAGTCTGCCCCGGATTTTTTTAGCCAACCCATGTTTAATATATTTCCTAATATACTAAATTCATGATAAAAAAGATTTCATTCTATTATCATCTCGGTGAAGGTCGAGGTAGGTTCGGATCTTCTACTATAATATGACAATAAATTTAAACAACTAACCGACATTTATTTGGTTTTTGATTTCACTTTTATTTTATTGAGTTTGAAATCTTGCAAGTTTCAGTATGACAACTCTCTCTGTTATCCCTACTTACGCATTCCAAACGTGGTTAGGGGCAGTTAGGGGTAAGTTGACACAGCGCACGGCATGTTTATGACCTGATTATTCTCATATTAAACATTTCATGAGATAAAACCTTTAGTTTAGTATATAGGAGTTCCCAACCTTCACCCCAGAACCGTTCGTTATTCGAATTTTCCCGGAAAAAATTTTAAATAAAACTTGTAGGCATCGATGAGTCTAAGAACTATAAAAAGTTTAAAGAAAATAGTTGGAGCCTTTTTCGAAAAAATTTTAAAAAAATCAAAAACTTCTTGAATAAAAGGAGTTAACCAATTTTAACCAAAAGCTTTGCGACACAACTAGATATAGTATAAAGGCAAAATTCCAAGTTTGGTGTAATTCGGATAAAGCTTTCGATACGATATGGCTGTCACACACACAGGCATTTTTAAAGAAACCTCTTTTTCGGACTCAGGGGACCTCAAAACATGTACTTCCGGTGAAAGCTCGAGTTCGAAAATTCGACCCGATTACAACAGGTACGTCCTTTACTACTTAGTAGTAAAAGAAAGTAAAAAGCACAATCTAAACAAAATAAAACTTTAATTTAAACAATAAAAATAATTAATATTTTTGGTTTGCAGAAATCTGCTTTAAAAGCTCAGTTTCTTTCAAAATGCAGTTGTAAAAATCGTTACACGTCAAATGTATTAAATTAAATTCTACTACAAATATTTTAGCTACTATGTTAATATGTAATCTGTTGCGTTCTTTTAACCATTGCTGACCTATCAAGAAAAAAAATTTTAACGTTTGCGTTATGTCCTGGGATCACAATAGTTAGGAATTCTAAAAAGCAATCTTGCTTACTCATCGATTTAAAATAGGCTACCCATTTCTTGGGCTAACAGTTATTTATTGTTCAGAAAACTATTAGGCTCGTTTGCGAACTGTAAAGAGCCTAACAAAAGGCGGACACCTTTATTGGCCGGACACACAATCAAAATTCTTAACTATGTCCTGCTTTATCGGGGCGCCTAGAAACCTTATCTGTAAGTGTAGGACTGTTGCAAAAATGCGTGGCGTTCAAAAATATTTTTTCAAATTATTTTGGTTTATTGTTTTATGTAATATAACGGATGAAAAAATTCTAAAGTATTTCTGTATAGGTATTGCAGCTTGTCCTTAAGCTGGAATTTTTCATTTTTCGAATTGAAGTTTCTCGAGCCGGTTTTTTAGATTCTTGTAGGGTCTTAAAAATTCTCTGAAATTCTTGAATTTCCTTATGCATCTTTGCAATTTGTTGGATGGGTTTAGATTATATGTATCTATAAATAAAATATTAAATTAATAGAATTTAAAAATTAAAACGCAAAAATGTTACGTTTTCAATCTTTCTTATAGGGATAAAACAATTCTTGCGGTTGTCGGCGATCAAAAATCTTTCCATCCTTTCGAATTTCTTTTGGTTTTGGTGTTCTTTTCTTGTAAACTTGCTTCTCCCATTTCTCCAACTTTGGTCTACATTTTGGATCATCCTGTTTTGGATTACTTGAATACAATTGTTGATTTGTCACGCACTTCAATTGACATTTTTGTAAGGTTTGATTTCTTAAAACCCAAGAATTTGGAGCCAAATATGATATTTTACGGATCGATTCATCTAAAAATAAATGTTACGTTACTTTTAAGCTTTTATCCACCTCACTACTATACATACGTAATCCGGTTTTCATTAGTAACACTGTGAATTTATTCATGATGAATTTATAATCTAAACCTAAAATGTAGAAAGATTTTTTTTTCAATGCATAAAACAAAAATGTATTGATTCCAAAATAAAAAAAAAATAGCCATTCATTTTGAAATACCTACTCTGATCTTAAAGAATCAACTTTTAGAAGTTATCTTTGATCTAAAAATATTTATATAAATTATACATAATAGAAGGTAGGTATATCAATAAGAAAATGTTGCAAATGAATTCAAAAATTTATTATAAACTAGATTCTAGTTTAGGTAAGTTACAGACTAAAAATTTCTGAGTGATATCTTATATAAAGCTTAATATTTGAACATATTTAAATAAAACTTGAACTAGTCTTATTTGCTGTATTCAATAAAAACTTTCTCTTTTTAGGTAATAATTTTATTATTATCAAATGTGTTACTATTTTATTGTTGGGTCCTAGAACGAGATTACAGTATTGTGTTCTTTAACTTCAAAACCAAAGAAAAAATCGAAATCTCCATCTATTTTACTCGTAGCATTTCTATAAAATTCACAATTCACAAAATGCATCTGTTGGAATTTACATTTCTGATAGACGTCTCTGTTGCCAGACTTGCTAAAGCTTATAATATACAAAAATGTTTCAAAAATCTGTCGTGGCTAAAATAAGTTTTTCCTTACTGATAGTGTTTTAATTATACTACCACAAAAAGTATCTGATATATCGGTATTATATATTGGGGTGTACTTTTCACGCTAAGCGTAAATCCGTGATCAATTTTCCACCAGCAACCTTCAGTTTTCAGAAAATCACTGGACAGCTTTTGAGAACTGAACATACCAAATTAACGCACAGTTTCCTACTGACAAAAACATCGAGGCCTCTATCTCCATCTTGGGGCGAACAACTGACCGCTAAACGACTCCTGACGGTATGTGGCACGGCCCAATAACTGCCTTCAATAGATCTAAAGATCTAAACCTAGAGAGTCCAGATTTCCTGGAGAATTGGCAAGCCACAATGACATCAATTGCTTATAACTTTATATACATTTTAGACTTTTATTGACCAAGTCAATTTCTGAAGAACACTGATCTGACGAATTCGTTAGAACTGTTCCTCAAAACGTGGTGGTTACACTGTAGGCGAATTCTGAATATCAGTAGGTTTTTTAATACAATTAATGATCGCTATCCAAACATCTACGTGGCTGTTCGTCAGAACGGATGCAAAAAAACAAATTAGTTTAAACGGTGGAAAAGTCCTGACGTGTTCGTGCCTGTTTCATTGCCACTGCACAGTTTGATTACTATGACGAATTCGTCAGATCTGGGTTCGTCAGAATTCGCATCCAGTGTAACCGTAGCCTTAGCAGCTAAAGCGAGAATAAATGAAATTAAAAAAAACCTTTTAACAACTTAAATAAAGCATCACTTGTAATTATTCAGATGCTATATCCTATATGCTATAGATGAATATCCGGCTACAAGATGTGCCGAATATTCGGTATCCGGCTAAACTGATATCCGCTTCATCACTATTGCTGACCCAAAAGAATTTGACACGATCTGCCAGCTACGGTCAAAGCCCAACATAGGTACCTACGTAGTACAAAAATACTTTAAATCACATTTTTGGATAAGCTCTTTTTTTACAAAAATTATAAAACAATAGAAAATTGTTTAAGGAAAGAAGCTTCATTTAATTATTTAATTATTACATTTACAAAATTTCAAACAGTTGAAAATTGTTGGAAACCCTAATACATTGACGTGGTTCTAATTTTGTTTTGATGTGGATAGACTGGACGTAATTTTTTGAAGCTAACTGTTTTTTTCAAATAAAGATCATCCGCTCGTTCTGACACGGGTTCTTTCTCAATTTTCTCAGTGTCTCGCTTCGCCTTATCATTCTCATTTGATTGTGATATCTTTTTTGACTTTCGAATCACGTCAAATCTTCCAGCTAGAAACTCTTTTACTTCTTTACCAGACAGTGGAATAGCATGATTTGGTAGTTGCAGATTAGCCGAGTAGTTATTGTAATCAATATTGAACGAAGGGTTAAATTTGATTATTTTGTTAGATGAAAACCATTTCTTCTGTATTACTATCCTCAGCATGTTTCTTTTTAACTAGAAATGTTTGAATTTAAAATACAAAATTATCAACATGATCTTGATTTTTCTTTTTTATT
This sequence comes from Sisyra nigra, assembly GCA_958496155.1. NCBI lineage: Eukaryota > Metazoa > Arthropoda > Insecta > Neuroptera > Sisyridae > Sisyra > Sisyra nigra. The sequence goes on along the minus strand of OY292315.1, from coordinate 16,765,032 downwards.
ATACTTACACTGAATCTAGACAGTGATTTTTCCATTTTCAATAAAACAAACAATTTTTACTAAGTACTTATAATTTTATCAAATTTACTACGATCCTGATGGTATTTTCTATTGCCAGAATAAAATGAAACTGAAATGTTTATTTGGAAATTATAATAAGACTATCATCACCCATCGCAACCATCACCTAGCAACAATTATTTTAATTGAAATCTTTTATTTAATTTTTTTTTTTAATTTCATTATTTTTTTTTCAAAAAACAACATTCTTGAATTTAAAAGCAAGCCATTTAATAGCCACTTATGGGACTTATGGCTCCCTTCAAAATCATGTTTGTCTTTCAAACATTTTTATTATAAAAGATTTATACCATTATTCAAAATCTCAACTTTTTGTAAAACTGGCAAAAAAGAATATAAAACAACTTTCAAATAAGTTTTATTTACAGGAAGTATGAATTTTTGTATCTGATGTCGTGTAATTCTAAAAAATCTATTAAAGTCATTTGGTCATCATCATCTTTAACAAAAAGATGTTTAAAACTTGATCTCAAGAAAATATCAGAAGAGCTAAAATATACAATTTCATAACTTTTGACATTCTTAACTCCAAAAAACTTTAGTTTGTCTATTTCAAGAGTATATAATAGGCTAGAAGACCACTGCATGATTACTACACCCATAACGTAGTTTGATCATTAATTATATTTCAAATTATAGCTCTCTTTTTTTCCTGTTCATGATGATGTAAGGGTGCTAATTTAAAATTGTCTGGAAATAAGCGAAAATAGCTGTTATAGAGGAGATTAAAGTGAGGTAGAGTTAACGCGCTGCGACATTTGTCAGACAAGAACAACGAATGTTTACGCTACAAGTTCTGTCTTGATGGCGTGTCTCGACCGATTCAGGCACGCAAAGGGTTAAAAAACTCGCCAGACTAGTTTTCATCTTCCTTGCCTGAAAAATATAGTCAGGCGCTCACTTACTTTATCTTTAATTTACAGTATCTTTAACAAATATTTTCGCTTATTTCCGGGCAATTTTAAATTGGCACCCTTATATCATAATGAACAGAAAAAAGAGCTCTAATCTGTTACATAAGTGATTAAACTACGTTATGGGTGAAGCATCATGCAGCGGTCTCCTAGGCTATAAGAAGAATAACTCTACACGTCAGCGACGAAAAAAGGACACTAAACAAACTAAAAATCATGCCTACATCCTTCAATTTCAATCCTTTAGAGAAGGATATGAATACAATATGTGCGACGCGTAACATGTTCGAGAGCATTGCTCTTGTAATTGCAATCGAAATGAGACGTTAAAATTTTAGCGAAATCATAGATTTCATTCCAAACGCAATATTTAGAAAAAAGGAAATTCTGTGAATATTTGCCCAATTATAATAACAACAAAAAAGTATTTGAGTAGACTACAAAACCTGTAGTTTCACTGTTTATTCATTGTTCTAAACTTTAGTGGAATGTTTACCTCTAATTTTCACCTTCGTTCAAATCAGTGGCGGAACTACCATATCGCTAGACCCCGCGACGCGGGGGGCTTGAAACTTTAAGGGGCCCGAAAATTTGGAGAAAATTAGTACTAGTGGCGTTGCCGAGAGGGTGAAGTAAAAAAGAGAAATTGAAAAAGAAACAAGAACGTTTAGCAAAAATACCAGAATTATCCCGTTTTCTTAAATCGTTTGCTACGATCACAGAAAATCAAAGTACTTCTAAAGATGAACAGGTTTTTGAACAAGTTTATAGCGAAAAAATTAATCCAACTGACTTAAAACTAAAAAATCAAGATACTACACCTAGAGATGAAGGGCAATTTGAACATGTTGATAGCAGAAGCAGTACGGTGTGGCGGCTGGAAATTGGCGGCTGAAAATCGGAGTTTATCACTCGCAGCTGACTTGGGAAAAATATATGATATACCTTTATGATGTGATCTGCTCTTGGCCAGCGCTGGCATATGTATTTGTATATATATTTATGTAAATAAATGTGGGTAACCACTCCCACCATTACAACGGCAATTGATTTGAATAACGATGAAAATACCATGGATTTCAACTTTACTAATAAGGATATTAAGAAACTGTCGTTATTCTTAACAGGCAATGCTAATTTTAACAACAAAATGTTACACCTGATATGAAAAAAATGATAATATCTGCAAACTCCTCTAGACCTCAAAGGCCTTTTAAGAAGGACCTTTGGCAAGAAAATCGGTGCTAAATTCAAACGACGCTAGATATGAAAATCAAAAATTTATATAAGGTTGTTGGCCGATCAAATTTTTTTTACGGGGGGTCTAAAATTTGTAGTTTCGCCACTGGTTCAAATTACTATATTTACAAGTTTAAACGAAGTAAAAAGATAAAAAATGGCCTAAAAACTAATATTTATGTAAAGTTGAAATTAACTTAACTTGAGTTTCAAGCTAATTGGCCTATATTTAGCTTAAAATTAAGTTAAACCCAAATCAAGCATTGAATTAGCACGTTATTCCATTTCAAAGTGTAAAGATTAACATCAATTCATTCCACAAAGTGTTCAAATACTTTACTTGATGATTCCATTCGTAACTAAGGACACTAAGGATATTCATAAAACAGCGTTTATGCAATAACCAGCAATAACAATAAAAAGCCGTTTTATTTTGAAAAAAATTAATCAAAAACTCGTTTTTGACTGATTTTTCAAAAAAAAAGAAAAAAAACTAGAATTTCTATGTATTTGTTAAAATTTTTCTTATCTTAATTTTCAATCAAAACAGCTTTATAATATAAAAAATAATTTAAAGGGTAAATAAAATTTTTAATTTTTAGGTATTTGAGCATATTTTTGGTTGAAATAAAAAACTATGGCGGTGAACAATAACTGCGATAGCTCGCTAACGGTTTGAAACCTACCTTTGATATTTTTAGAATGGTATTCACAATAGCAACAAATACACGTTCGTTTTGACTTGAAAATATTTAATGAAGTTGGATGGGTAACCGACGAGTTCAACGAACACCAATTCATCGAATGCAAATTCATCGAAAACGAGTTTATCGAATGCAAATTCATCGAAAATCAATTCATCGAATGATCAATTCATGGAATCACCAATTCATCAAAAAACATTTTTTATGGATTCGGCATTTCTCTTAAATATCTACAAAATATTTTTTTCGATGAATTTGCATTCAATGAACTCGTTTTCAATGAATTTGCATTCAATGAATTCGTTTTCGATAAATTTGCATTCGATGAATTCGTTTTCGATGTACTTACCGTGAACCAGTTGGATAGGTTCAAAATTTTCAAAATATTCATTTTTTTATTTTTCCACATTTAAGTATAACGTACGAGGATGAACGTTGAAATTCACTTCCCTTTGAACAACTATGTTAAATGTTAAGTATGTTAAATAATTACTATAATTTCAAAGTAAAACTTAAGCCACTTTTTTCTCAAAACTCCGTTGTGCAAATTGGCTGACGCAATCTCTTAAAATTTAATATAATCTTTTTGACGTTTAGTTCTCTTCTTTATAATAAAAGTATTCACTTATCGTAAGAAGTTAATTTTATTAGAACTTGTTTTGCAAGACAATAGATATTATGTATGATGTAGATTTGACAGAAACTGAAATCTTTTATGTAACTCAATCAATAATTCAAATTTAATTTTTTAAAGAAAAGTAAGTTTGATATAAAAAAAACCTAACCCTTGATACGCCTAAGACAGCATTTTGTTGGGAATGGCAATGCCTTCCCTTTTTTGAACAATTGAGGCCATAATTAAGGCAAAAGATGGTTACATAAAAACTATAAAAGGGCCACCTATTGGCGCAGTGGCTAGAGCAGTAATTCTCTCCACTTCATGCGTCAAGTGGTCTGGGTTCGATTCCCGTTGAATCCTAGATTTAAGATCATAGACCTAAGATTAAAATTGACCAACAGAAATTTTCTGTGTTTAGATAGTCGTGATATGACCTAAGCTGTTAAAGCAACTTAAAACACCAAAAAAAAAAAAAAAAAAAAAAAAAAAAAAAAAAAAAAAAAACTATAAAGAACCAAAAGTAAATTTATTCTATAACCTCATGTACGTTTCTGATTTATATTCAATAAAATTTAACAAAAATGTAAGAGGTTTTAGTTTTAAATGGTAGTAGTTTATTTTAGCACCAGTGCTAAATAAAAATGAATTTAACACCACTAGCCAGCTAGTGGTTATCCATACTATGGTCTGGAAATATGTGGCGTTTTTTCTTTTTTTTGGGTTTGAAATTTTAAAATAAAAACCTTTTGTGATAATATATGCAACTGCTTGCAATAAGACCACAAAAAAATAAAACAAATTAATTTAATAAAAAATAACTCTATATAATAATAACTAAACAATGGTTCGTCAGTGACAATTGTCCTCACGTATAGCCTAATTTTTGCTTTTGTGTACAGCTAAATGCCTATCATCTATAACAATCACCCCTTTCAAGATTGATTCTTTCGACCCTTTCGACGAACATTCTGAGTGTATCAAATAAATAATTCAAAAATAAAAACACATTATTATAAACATTTTATTATAGGTTTTCTAATCGAATATCATTTAAAATAATCCACGATTTTGTAGTTTTAGCAATTCAACTAAATAGCAATGAGGAATGCTACCTTTTTACTATTTCGTGAATTGATTATATTTTATTCCATAAAACTTACATTGCATTATATCTCATAATTGATAATCTTATTGTTTAATGTTTATTTACGCATATAATTTTTAAATTGATCAGACATGCTGAGCATCATTCGCTACACAATCATAGTTTTAATCTGATTATGAACATTTAGCATAATAATAATAAATACAATGTGTTAATACTATTTCAGTTCAGTCTAGTGCACGATTTTCATTAGAAAATATAATCCGACTATAAATAGTTCTGCATTTATTATCATTATTCATACATCACTAACAACACACTTATTAAAGGAAAAAAAATAGCTAATTATAGTTCATTTTAACATTTTATCTTATTTTACTGGCATATACATATATCAAAAAATTTCTCGTGTTATTTGGTAAAAGAACTGATTTATAAATTTTGTTAAGTGTTATAAACAAATTAATTTTTTTATAAAAAAAAAATATTTTAAAATGTACACGTAAATGAATGATACTAAAATAAATGATATTTACATAAAATTAAATTTATCTACATTCAATGTTTTACATTATAAAACAATAATCCAACGAAATAAAATTGTTTCGTAAAATTGTTACGCTTTTCAAATTTTCAGAAATAACTTATCTTTATTAGATATAGATAATAATTTATGTTTACGATATATTAAAATTATGTAAGGAGCTGTACATGTTTTTTTTTTTTAATTTCTTTCTCAATGTTTCTTATCAATACAAAATTCATATTTTAATTGCAATGTGTAAATACAAACTCTTACACGAATCATCACTTTGTATAAATGAAAAATCATAAATTCCATAAACTTTTTAACAATACAATAATAAACACATTGTCTCTAATCAATTTTGACTGTGGAATATATCTTTCGCACGAATATGCTAGTACCGATGTAACCAACGGTGCCACACATTATTCCTAATCCAGCGCTAAACAGGGCCATATATCCGAAATAGAAAGCCGTCTGGAATAAGCCATACATTCTGGAAAAAAATAATTTGATGTTAATTTTCAAAAAGTTTTTTTTTGCAGTTTTGGAACGAAGTTCTTTTAAAAGGGTCTAGAAAAAAATCGTGGAGACTATAACGAAACAGCGACCAGGCGACCTTTTTTTTCTCTTTAAATTTAATTTCTCTCTCTCTCCCTCGCTTTCTATCTCTTTATGTTCACTGCTTGTCAGCAGTGATTGGCGAAATGAGATATGAAACACAGATAGAAGGTTTGTTCGCGGATCTCATACTGAACCGATAACGAATCAGTCCAAGTGGATTTATGATAATCGCCAAGCCCATACACCCTTATGAACTGATTAAGGGTTATATTTCCGTTAACGAGTTTGAAAATGATCGGAAGTAAGACGAGGATTAACGAGAACCCATGCAAATTGTTAATTGAATTTAACGTTCGTCCTAAAAAAAATTAAAATCGCTAGAACCAAAGTCCAATTTCGCTATCCTTCTCTATCAACGTTAAATTCAATTAACAATTTTCGTGGGTTTTCGTTAATTTTCGTCTTACTTCCAAACATTTTCAAACTCGTTCACAGAAATATAACCCTTAATCAGTTTATAAGCGTGTATGGTCTTGGCGATTATTCTAAATCCACTTAGACTGATTCGTTATCGGTTCAGTATGAGATCCGCGAACAAACCTAATGATAGAGAAAGTTAAAACGGATTATCCTGACTACTATATGGCACATCTGTCAACTTTACTAAATTATAAAATTTCCCAAAATCTATAGGATATTCTAAAAATTAAATTTTGTAATTGAAATCCAAATACAAAATTATTTAAATATATAAAAAAAGTACTAACAAAACCACAATTTTCATTTTTTCCAACATGAAAATTGTAAGAAAAATTGTTGGTTTTTTAGTTTTCTTTTGAAACAAGAGAAGATTTAAATAAATAACGTAAAGAACTTCGTTGCTTACGGGAATTCCCGACTGCACTAGTTTTGAAACTTACTTGGTTTTAAAGAAGAAGTAATAAAAGGAATAAAGATAAACGTAGCTTGAAGTTGATGCGGCTGCTAAGAAACTAGTCCATTGCCAACGATAATCTTCGGCATTTAATAGGAAGTACGTACACACAATTGTAACACAAACTGTTACAATTAGTAAAATAATGAACACCAACAGCATAAATCCGTAAACGTAATAAATTTTATAGGCCCAAAATGAGGTGAAAATGAAATACCTACAAAATAAGGCCAAGTTAATCTTCATAATAATTCTTAGTCAATAATATCTTAAATCTTACATTTCAATGAAAATAGACGCAAATGGTAAAATGCCACCAAGCATAACAATAATTGGTGGTTCCATGAACCATTTCTTTTCAGGAATAGGTCGCGGAACGGCATTTACTCTACAAGGATAATCAGGCGTTCCTGCTAAATTACGACCAAGTAAAGAACCCACCAAAGTCAATGGTAAAATTACAAACAGACAAATACATGTTACAGCAACCTGTAAAAAATCATTATAAACTATGAAAATTCAATATATTAACAAATAAAAAAATATTAGGTTACTTATCACATAAAAGTATTTCTTATCAATTCAAGGCTTTAATATGCATATCAAATTAGTGTAGAAATATAAAATCGATCAATAGAGATAAATATTTTTATGGCTTTATCAGAACAATGTTTATGTAAATTAACTCACCATTGTTCCAAAAGGAATGGCTCTTGAGGCATGATAATAAATTGCAATGAAGTTGATACAAAAAGCCGTTCCACATACTAGAGCTGGTAATAAAAATGCAGATACTAGCATTTGACGAATCCATACTTTTCCACCCATTCGGGCGTATAGGGAACCTCCGAAATAGCCGTTGACTGGAGAAGTAGCAGCGTATACAAAAATCGCTGTTGAAAGAAGCGATCCACGACTGAAATAAAGATATACGTACAAAATCAACTTAAATTATAACGCTTAACAGGAAAACACTTAAGACAAAACTCGGTTAAGAATGAAATAATAATGTAGTATCAACTAAACTTTTTTGTATTTCTTTCCTCTGATTTTTTTTTCATTTCAAATAAAAAAAAATATGCAAGAAATTGCATCTGGCATATATAGTGTATTACGATATGTTAATAGAATATAATATTTCGTTCCGTAATATTATTTTAAAATGTTTTTCAAAATTTTTGAAATGAAAAAGATTTTTATGAAATGCAAAATGTTGTATTTGAAGTAAAAGAAATTATACTATTTTGATTCCATTTTTTTTTTTGTAAGAAACAAAGAAAAAACCAAGATCACTTAGTGGCGTGGTTGACTTAATAGTTTCCCTATACGCCAGTGGTCCTGAGTTCGAATTCCAATGAAAGCCCAAGATTTTTTTCATGGGTTCTCGAATTCGACGGTCGCTAATGACCATTTAATAGATGTGACGTTAAATAAAACAAACAAAAAACGCTTTCAGATAGGCAATATATATGGTAAGGTAGGGTAAATTAATACACCTTTTATTTTGGTCATTTTGAAGTATCAAAAAGTGTATTTTTGGCAGTTTCTAGCTCTATTCTTCAGTACAGAATACAAAAATCTTTGAGACGATTATCAAGAAAATTCAATAAAAATTAAGAAAAATAATCGTTTTTCCCCTTTACACCAGTATTGAAGAAAAAAAATTTTCAACATGAATAATTCCATTGGTATACCCATGAATATAAAAATATTTAGATTGCATTATTTTCTGGCAAAAACTAACTTCTGTCTAAATTTCATTAAAATCTATAGCAAAAATAGAAGTGAGATCCTCTAAAGTCGAAATTTCCTTAATAGAAAAAAAAAACAAATAAATCAACCTTTTTAGTTTCGTCTTAACCGTTTTCCATTGTATAAATAAAAAAAAAAGCTTACGTGGTATATAGTTCTCCTAATATTGCAAAAATAATAACCGTGAAAATAACCGTTGTTAATTGGTGACCAGTTCCGATAAGAGAAGAAAAAATAATCGGATGTGATGCCGAACGAAATACATCACCATGAACCTGTTTCCAGCCGTATTCATCGCCTAAATCTCTTTCCTAAACAACAAATATAAATTGTTACATTACAAAGTGTTACTAAGGGGTCATCTATAAATTGCGTCACACGTTAAGGGGGAGGAAGGGGGGTCGACGAGGTGAGACATTGTGTGACAAGGGGTCCTAAATTTCGTGGCGTCACACTTCAAAATCTGCTGCTTTAATTCAATAACTATCTGTAGATGTAAAATTGTTAAATATGTGACGTCACACTAAAGAGTGGTGGGTCAAGGACTGTAACAGTCACAGCTGTGACAAGGACGGGAGAGGGGGTCAAAAATTATGAAATTCGTATTACGTAATTTATGGATGGCCCCTAATATCTATCTGTAACTAATATTACCATATCATCCATTTCCTCATCTTTGCTATACCGTGCATAATCTTTCCTCAATGTTCGCATTAATATCATTGATACAAGACCAACCAAGAATATAACCATCATAAAACTATTGAATATACTAAACCAATGGATCTAAAATTCAATCAATTAGAATATACAAATTTTAAGAAATCATAAAATTACTCGATGTTGGAAAAATGTTGGATCTAAATATTTATCGAATCTATCTTCAAATTTAATATCAGATTTTTTCCAGTTGACCTCATAAGTGAATGGGATTTTAATGTTGGGCTTTAATAATATTTTAGTTTCTGAAGTCAGATTGACGTCAACAATTTGTTTGCCGTTATAGCCGATATCGAACTTTTTGTGGGCCCAAATGTAGTATTCGTTATTGTCCATTTCACCGACCGTCCCCCATATGGGTAGTTCATCGATGTACATTTGGTACCAGTAATGGTTTTTCACAGCATATACAAACGCCTTGTATTGGGCTTCTTTTAGATCAACTTCGCAATATCTTGTTAAGGATATGTCAGCTAAAACCAGTAAGTGTAAGTGAAACGAGTTGATTTTTTTTTCGTTATAATAGTACCTTTAAATTCAATGTCCAGGCCACTGAATTCTAGTTCCACTCCTTGTAAAGCATCACTTAATGTTTCATGATAATGAGATATCGTTTCTTTTGGTCCAGCACAAAACGGCAACGTATAGTATCCATACGTTTCTTGTCTATTGTGATAAGGTCCTACTGTATTCATCCATAGGACAACTTCTTCTTTATCTTCATACTGAAAATAAAATTAAAAATATTGCTCCTATTTATTTAAATAAATCGATGAACTATTTAACTACAAACACATAAAGGAAAAACAAGAAATTTTAAATGAAATTTGTACTTACGATATGAATATGTTCGTCACAATGTACAAAGCCTAACATAAAAAGAAAAATAAATTTCCAGTAAAAACCCATTATTATAAAAGAAATTGTTTGATAATAATCTTAAAGTCTCAAAATATGCATTGGAATCATCAAATTTTAGCGTTTAATAACAATTTTTCAATATTTACACACGTAGACAGATGAGTGTCACCCGGTTAGTAAAATAAATGGTAACAAACCTAAAGTTACTAAAGGTTTGCTTCCGTGATGCGCGGTTTTTTTTCAATTGCCACATTCAATTTATTATAAATATATTTTTATCTAACTCGCTTATCGTCTTATTAAATTTATATATTATCAAGCAGGAAATCTACAATTTAAAAGTGTTTCGTTTAACAAAAATTATTTTTACTTAAATTTATCAATTTGTTTCAAATTTTAAATATATATAGTATATACATATCTAATATCTATCTATACTATTATAATCAATGCATTTTAATGACTCAAAAAATATTTATAACGATTGTTCATAATTAAATGAAATTTAAGCCCAAAACACATCTATTTAATCATTTAATGTTTCCATTCATTACGTTTAATAAGTTCAAGGTAAAATGAGACTTGTAATATCGTAAGAATTTTAATAATTTAATCGATAATAATGATTTTCTTTTATATAAAAACTCGTAACAAAGCAATTTTGTTATATGTTAACATTATATTCATTTTATTAAAATTTATTTGTTTTGAAAAGATTAGTCCTTAACTCGTATGGACAGTTTGAATATAATATGTACCAATTATGAACAAAATAAAATTGTTTTTTTCAAAAAGTATCATAATATGTATTATTATGTATGTAGTTATAGCAGAAAATATTTTCTAATTTGTATCAAATTGTATTTAAAAGTGCATTGTGAACATTTAAGAAATATTGCTCAATATTAAAAAAAGCAAATCAGGTAAATTAGTACCTATTATTCATTTTTTATTTAATTAATCAATAATTTATAAATGGAAAAAAAAATATTCATCTCGATAACTTTCTATACAACTATTTAATATTTTTCCTTTTTAAAGTCATGATTATTTTTTTATTTTTTATTACGTTGTCTAATAACTCTTGTATTTAAATTTCAGAAAAATATCCATTAGAAAAATATTAAAAACAACACTCATATAAGAAACCTAAATAAAAATAAGTCAAAAATGGAAATGGAAATTCCAGATTTAAAAGAGATCTCTTTGAAAAGCCAAACGTTATTTTTTGATGATTCAAATTTACAGGTGCGTATAGTTTTTTTAATAGGTAACTATATTTCAAATGTAATGGGAGTATAATAACATTTTACAGTATCTTCATTTTCAAGTCCTCTCACTTAACTGGTTTTTTTAAATGGGTTATTATTTTAATTAATATATATTGTAGCTTCATATAAGAATTGCCATTTCAATCATAAAATGTTATTCAAAAGTATCGCAAATTTACAATTTTAGCAAAAACCGTTTGATCCAATACATCTACATTTTACAAAAATTAAAACAAGAACGTTCAAGATTTTAGCTGCACTTGTATTCATCTATTGAATTCACGTTCATCCATTATCAAGGTTTTTACTCATTTAAAGATTCATTACAATACCCTATTGTGAGAATTAATGAGTTTTTTTTTCAATAGAGTAATGACAGAGGATGCTTTGAAAACTCAATGGAGGTAGAGCAACCTGTTTCGGGATCTTACAGCTTATATAGACAATTAAATAGCGTACCGATTCCTTTTTATTTTCAATTATAATTGCTTAATTTTTAAGAAGTGTTCACAGGGCCGTAAACAGTTTGTTTTAGGATCAGGGCAAGACTTTCAAAATGGACCTTAAGTTATCTTAAGAAAAACAAAACGTATAAGATATGCATGTTAAATATAAACAAACTTATATGTATCAAAATTAGCAGAGAAAATAAATTAGACCTCTTTTTTGAGAAGGATCTGGACATTTTTGATCTAGGCCTTGGGCAAGTGCCCCTGTATAGTCCCTGCCTAGTTACGGTTCTAAATACAACTAAAGTACAACTTTTTGTTAGCATAAAATTTTTTTGATACTTAGATCTTTTTAAGTTTTCTCACTTATCTGATTTTCACAAAAGGAGTATAAGTTGAAAGAAAACAATTACTGGTTTCATGAGAAATGCTATTTCGATTACCAAGTGTTGCTTAAAGGTATCAAAAGTTTTTCATCACAGTGTTAGTGTATTTAAAAAGTTTTTTGGGTGTTTTAAGTTGCTTTAACATCTCAGGTCCTATCACGGCTGTCTACACGCACAGAAAATTTCTATAGGTCATGTAAATCTTAGATCTTAAATTTAAGGATTATCTTAGGGAATATCTAGGGATTCGACAGGAGAGAGCAGACTGCACCACTATTAAGTGAACCCAAAAAATTATGTTACATAAAAAATTAAACAAGATTTTACGACAGTTTTCAGCGAATCTGGCACATTATCTAAATCTTAGCTCATTTTGGAAGAATAATATGTTTCGCGTTGTAATCAAGGATGCACTGTTTGCCTTAAGTCTTCATAAGCTACTTGACTTGCTTTTCAAGCCTTCAGACTTAAATTTGCCTTAAAATCAAATCAAACTCAAGTTAAATGTTAATATATGTAAGTATCAAGTTCAACCAAGTATCATATTTTAATTTACAAGCTGTTTCATTTCAAAGTTTAAATGTTATGCTAAATTCGTTGCACTAAATGTCAAGTTACTTGACTTGATAAATCCCTATAGTTGTAATTTAACGACAGAAGTTTTTTTCGAATTTAGTTATGTTAAAAAAAAGCAGTTGAATAAAGCACTCTTAATGCTCAAAATTTTCGTTGTTTCATAATTTTTTTAGCAAGTAATATCAATTTATTTTGTTTTATGTTACAAAAGTGTACAAATATATATTTGAACTAGAGAGAAATTTTTCTAAATTGATTGATTAAGCATTTTTGCACTTTTAGCTAAGAAGTTATTATAATATAATAATATATAACTCAGATAAAACTATGTTGAATTATTAATTGCTCTAAGTCTAAACGATCCTTTAAATTATGTAAGCACTTAGTACATACCTATTAAGTAATAAAAATTCAAAATTTTTATAATTGGAAAATGGACCAAAACACGTATTGACAAGATTTTATTTCAAATCATATTTAGATTGACATAATTAGTTATATATATATTTTTTTTCCTGTTTAAAAGGCTTTAAATGCTAATGGTCATTAGCACTAGCATGCTAAAGCATCTAGCAGTTAAAGCACTTTAAACAAGGGGAAAAATATATATATATATATATATATATATATATATATATATATATATATAACTAATTATGTCAATCTAAATATGATTTGTAATAAAATCTTGTCAATACGTGTTTTGGTCCATTTTCCAATTATAACAATTTCGAATTTTTATTACTTAGTTACTTAATAGGTATGTACTAAGTACTTACAAAATTTAAAAGATCGTTTAGTACAATTATTAATTCAACATAGTTTTATCAGAGTATGAGACGGCAAACTATAGACAATTTCTTAAATGATAGATAGGATATGTTTCAGATAAAAATAAAAATGTGCAGTGTACGATACAAGTCATACGCACTATAAAAAAGTTACTATACTTTTATATTGCACATGGCTTATAACGTACAATGTACGATTATATTTTCATCTGAAATAAACTTATAGCATTTTATATAAAAAAAATATTTGATTTGGAAACTCAACGGGGGTAGATCGACCTATGATATCAGAATCTGCTAATGCTAACAATTCTAAAGGATTGGCCGTTCAAGACTAAACCAAAATGATACCGTTTATACTTTGAGGTATATCCTTTCTTTATTGACAACCCTAGAAATATAATTCATAAGTATAAAGATAATTTACAAGTTACAATTGTTAACTACTAAGGTATGAATTCAATTGACTTGATTTTCAAGCTACTTGACTTAAATTTGATTTGACACTAAATCAAGCTCAAGTCAAAAATAAGTATTAAAATATCAAGCTCAGTTAGCATTGACTTCGCAATTTATCTCAAATTCAAGCTCAATTAATTGAAAAAATGTCTAACAACTTGACTTGATACATTCCTATATCAAGGCGATGAAGGTACTATAGTTGCTATGAAAGAAGAAAGTACAACTTCAACTCGATAGAGGTACGAACATTGTTGTTAGTATGTATAGGTACTTAATATGCTGGTAGCAGATAAATTTTACCGATTTCATTCATTTTTAAATCAAAATTTTCAAATTTTGATGAAATATACCTATTATTGTAGAACGCGATTTGCGCGGTAGATACCTACTAGTTAATATCGATATTAATTTTATATCAATGAGTCAGTATCATATCAAATTAGGTGCAAATATCTATAGTATTGCATATTTATAAGGATACTATTTTTGATTTAAATGATAAGATTAATTTTAATTTATACTTTCCTTTAGAAAAAAATTCACGCCCCTTAAGAAAATTACCTATGACCAATTTCCCTAACACCTCAGTGCACATCGTATTTTAAATATCGATAACATATTGCATTTATCATGTACTTATCAATGAAAATACCCTCCTATCACATATTATGATTGTGGTTTTTTTGCATGGTTTTATCATTTTATTTCATTTCAAGAACACTTAAAATAAAAACCAAATCAAATGGCTTTGTTAGATTAGTGAAGTTATTGCAGAGTGAATAACATTCAAATTAGTTCATAATTACAGGATACAGCTGAAATAAATACATCTAATAAAATGGCAAAAAAGTACAACAACTCATTCGCAACATCACAAATCGATGCGAATCCTTTCAATCTAAGCTATCCACATGCATCTCAACGACAAGAAAAAAGGTTGATAAAAAGCGATATTTATTTACGTAATTCAGTGTTACATTTCATTCCATATTGACAATATTATTGTTTTAATTGTAGCTTTGAATCTAATATATACATTGATGAATTTTCTGAATTATACAACATGACACACTCAAGAAGAGGAAAGGCTGTAATATTAAATCATTCGAAATATGAAGACGGCGAATTAAAAGAGCGAACTGGATCTAACTTTGATGCTGATGTATTAAAGGAAACTTTGGAGATGTTAAAGTTTGAAGTAATTTTATATATTGATCTTCGATCTGCAGAAATTAGGGAGACAATGCAAAAGCGTATAATGATTTTGTTAATACAAAAATATATAAAATAATTAATTTTGTTTTATAGTGGCTCAAGAAAACCATTCACAAAGTGATTGTATCGCTGTTTTTGTTCTTTCTCATGGTCAGACAGGTGGATTAATTGCATCGTACGATGGATATTATCCTATTGAAAAACTGTGGAAACCATTCACTGCGGAGAATTGTGAAACGTTGGCTGGAAAACCGAAATTATTTTTCTTTCAAATATGTCGGGGATCTAACTTGGATTTTGGAGTTAGAGTACGAAAACCGAGTGCTAGTAGAACAGAAACTGATTCCGGTTCGTTTTCATATAAACTTCCAACCCATGCCGATTTTTTGTTGGCATTTAGTACAGCTGAAGGTAAACATTAAATTCTCTATATTATTGCAGAAATTTAAAGAAAAAAATTATTCTTAGAATTTGCTTCGTTTCGAGAACCAACTAGTGGCAGTTGGTACATTCAAACTTTGTGCAAGATTTTTCAAAAGTATTATAAACAATATGATTTGCTAAAAATGTTAACAACGGTCTCCCGAGAAGTAGCTTTAAAGTTTCAATCATCGGGAGAGTTGCATGGTTACACTCAAATTCCAAATTTTTCGTCAATGCTGATGAGAGACGTATACTTCAATTGAATATTTATATTATATTAATTAAATTATATTTACAAGGAATTATTGATTTCAAGAGAAATAAAATTTTTGTTTTTGTTAATTATTATTGTTTCAAAAAAGAATATACACAGTGTTACTCATTGAGAAATTTGGATAAATGCAAAAGCTCCAAAAGTAAAAGGGAACTCAGTACAAACGGTACAAACTACAAACCCAAACCAAGGTTCATGGTCCTACTTTTTTCATAAAACTCATATAGATATTATTATAGATTGAGAGCCAGTAATGTATTATTGGAAATCATTGAAAACTATATGAAAAGTCCTGGGCATGTAATAGCTTAACTTATCATATTAAATAAAAATGCACAAGACAGCTTTTGCCGATAAGGCAAATATCGTTAATAATTTTAAAATAATTGGTTTTTTCTTTAAAAAATTTTTGCCTTATAGACTTTATATATCACACTAGAAAACTTACGCAATGATGAACACTAACAAGTTGGATTCAAATACGACTTTGAAACATTTTTCTTTAAGTAATTGATGGTAATTGCACTTTAAACTTTAATGGACATTTAGTTTAGTTTTAAGGTCCCTTATAATAAAAAAACAATACAAATTTTTTTTTCCTCAACGTAAAGAAAAATTCTAACTAAAAAAAGTTTGAATGAATTATTATAATTCGACTGTTTGCCATTTTGAAAAACTATTTTTAAAGATTCATAATGCTTGCCTTGATTGTTTAGGTACATTTGAGTTGCTGTTACTTGGAAAAATCACTTAAATTTAAAAGAAGCTAAGTTTAACTCAAGTCAAAAATTCGTATTAAAATATCAAATTAAGTTACGTTTTGACTTTGTAAGTTATTTAATTTTTAAGTTGAAATGTTAAGCTCAATTCATTTAATACCTATAATATCCAACTAATTGACTTGATAAATCTTTAACTATTTTGGGGAAAATTGATTTTATTGATAGAAACAGATACACACGATTATATCCCAGTAACAACAGCCCATTTTCACTACTATTGTTTTTCACAAGGTAGTGACCATGACCATCTGGCCTATGGGTAGTGATCTCGCCTAGTTCACAGCTTTATGTACTACCGACTAAAATATAAACACTTGAAAATATATACTAATGCTCATAACTAATAATGCTAATATTGGCTAATATACTGGTAGTCCAGTACGTTGTTGACCCTCGGTCTATTAAGAAAAATTTGAATCTGTTAGGAAAATTAAATATTTTTTCTCATGATAAACATTAAATTTCCCTATTTATTTCGCAAAATAGAATTTAAAAACAACAAAACTTTGACAATTTTGTGACCAGTAAGCGGTTTCCTTCTTGGGTGATCGTAGCACCAGTTTCTGAAATCAGTCGCTCACTGCGGGCAACGATGTTGCTACGATAGGCAGATATATCATCGCCAGATTATACAGCCCAGGAAAGAAACCTTTCATATCATCCCTTATTTCTAAAGCATCTTATAGGAGCTTTAAGAACTGTTATAGGAGTTACAAGAGACGACATAAACATGTGAAACTCTGATTCTGCTTCTGTTACATCTGTTGTTTTACGTCTTATATTGTTGTGCGTTGATTGTTTGTGCGGCCAATTTTAACAAATTACGAAACATTGTTCATAAATAGCGATGTATCGTTGATGTTAAGTTAAAACATCAATGTTTGTGTACGATACATCGACGTTTTAAACACCGATGTATCGTTTGCATCCCTACTTAGGTTACGTACTACAACGCGTTCACAATAATTACGCTCATTGTCGTTGGTTTTTTCTTCATTCCATTAACTTTAAAGCACTTGAACGACGTTCATCACTCTGACCCATCTCTTAAAAAAGGTTTACGTGACGTAAGTGAAATGGTGGAAATAAGGTTTCTGAATAGGTTTTTAACGTTGTTATCACTTAGTGGGACGTAGCCTTAGTAGTTAACTTGTTTGTCGCCCTATACGCCAATTTTCCAAGGGTCGAATCTCTATGAAAGTCCAACATTTTTCTTTGGTTTTTGTATTCCCCAATTTCTACTAATCATAGTACAATAATTGATGCAACTTTAAATAAATAACAGCAACAACAAAATTCGGAGTATTTACTACAGGATACAAACCAATGATTTCAAACTTTTCCACCATGAAAGACGTTCAAAAACTCATTCCAAATTGTGAAAACAACTTAAAGGCAGTGGTATATTCGGGGGGAGAAACGACGTTCCGGCACTTTTTTGCAGAAACGGAACGCGTTCTGGTATTTTTTTTTTAGTAACTAATCATTTTTTTTTTAATACCAAATGAAAATTATGTTTTAAATTAGCGAATTTGCAAAAACAACTCAAAAAATATGTTAAATTGTAGACAATTTATATTGATTTTTGTGTCTTGTTTCTTTTTCTCTTTAAAATCAAATAAACATAATGTGTTCTATGTTGGCTTTAGTAAGATGACCATACGTCCCGGATTTCCACCTTGCGTCCCGGTTTTTTTCTGGAAGCAATATTTGTCCTGGATTCAGGTTTTTTGTTCCGGATTGTCCCGAATTTTTGAAAAGGTTCTTATTTTAAATATATTTCAACTAGAATTATTTTTAAAAAATTTGAATCGGAAAAAATTGTGTATATCAAAATACGCGGCACGCTTTAAACCATTTGAAGCATACAGTGAACTTTCAATTTGCTAAATACTGATTTTTATTATATCCTTAAGTAGTTGGTATTTGTTATGTATCATTTTTATTAAAAAAAATAATTAAATAAATCATATTTTAGTTATTTAACTTAACTTACCCCCTCCCGTTACAAGTTCCCGTCCCGGATTTGAATTAAAAAAATATGGGTACCTTAGTTTATTTTTATTTATTTCTTCCAATTTCTTATTTTTGTTTGTTAATATTTAGTAAAGTGACAATAAAAAAATAAGAGACTTACAACAAAAAAATTTTTTGCTTAAAATAAGATGATCTCCGAAAAACTTTCAGGAAGCTGCTTATGAACAGTCGTGGACTATATTTTTGCTCTCGCCATGCGATCCGTTACTTCTTATTTTACCAATACACCACTGCTTAACCCTTATGTCAATACCCGGGTACCTGGGTACCCTCTTGCATTTTCTTACTCACATATCTTTTGTATCTAATGGAAAATTACCAAATCCTTTTAGATTCTCATTATTTGAATCTAACAACATCAATTCGTACATGTTAAAACATTTAAATATGCCAATAAATATATAAATTTAAGATTTAAAGTTAAACCCCCCATTAACCAATACCCGGGGTACCCGGGTGCCCATATGTAAAAATTTAGTGCGTCTACAAAATTGCAGAGAAATAAATAATTAAACTTGTCTCAAGGGATAAAAAATAATTCTTATTATATAAACAAACGATTTTATTTAATTTTATTATAAAAAAATTGATGATTTGTCGGTTTAAAATTGACCTTTCAATGGGTAAAAATTGTGTGCGTCGCATATCCACCATACTTTGATTCCATACTTTGCTGGCTTCGATGGCATATACTGGGTGCATTTCGTTCGCCCTCTGTATGGGTAGACTTGCTCATCGACTGTCAAACACTCTGTCGGCTTATAAAGTGCTTGTAAATTGGCATTCACCATTGTCCAGATATCGCGGATCGGCGCTGCCTTATCTTCTTTTATTCGAACGCCGTATTGGCAGTATCAAACCGAATTAATCTTAGAATGCCCCAAAATCTATTGATACCCATAGCTGCTTGGTATAAGAGAGTTGAAGTTGATTTCAACATATCTAATGTATGGTCTAGTATTGGAATTATTCGCACCTGTCATAATTAAAACTCCCAAGAATGCGTAAAACTTTTGAATAGTTATATTTTTCCACGACATTTTTTTCCTAGGATTTTCTTTATTGTACAAATTGCATACAGCAATTGCCTTTTTGTTGGTGGTACGAATAATTACGTCGACCATTTCAACCAGACTGTTGTCGACTGTGACGATTCGCCACTAATTGGAACGCGTTCAGTCAATTCATCATCAAAATCCTGGTCTAACTCAGCCTCACTCTCACGATTTTCCACTAAACACAGACTTATTATATAAATTACAGAAATATTAAAAGATTATCTACATTATATTTAAATATAGAAATTGTAATGCTGGAAAAAATAATAGTAATTAAGTATCAGATTCTTCGCAGTCTGAGGCTTCTGAATGCTCTCTGTTAGGTAGTAGTCCTCGTCGTCACTATCTGCGGTATTATCCTCGACAGCGGAATCTTCTCCCAATAATTCATTCAAATATCTATTTTTTTCTTCAACCGTTAGTTTGTTAAGTTGTTAATTTTTTAATTATATAGTGCAATAAGCATTTAATTGTATAAAGTTGATCCATTACAAATAACTACTATTTATATGAAAAACTTGAACGTACCTTGAAAACTCAGTTGGTGATAAATTTTCCATTAGGTATTTATAACAATTTTCTCACAAATTTCAGGCAGAAAAATACACACTATTTTTACAAAATATTCACAAATATTCATTTTTACTTTAAATCAAGTCCAGTTTGAAAATGACCATTATTTCTAATTGTTATTGCTAATTTTCTACCTTTTCATCCCTCCCAAGGTTATTATTTCTTTAGAAATAGAGTTTTCAGATGATCGATAATTCTTTGGAAAATCCCTAAAGAGATGAGTTGAAATATCAAAGTTTTCAGGAATTTAAATTCTTATATAGAAAGAATAATCCATGTGGGTACCCAGGTACCCCGGCTATTGAACAACGTTGTAACGACTGGATATTGACATAAGGGTTAAAGGTAAAACATCAAAATGAAAACTGTTCTGCACCAAATAAAATATAGATGTAAATGCGCAAATATATACTCTCCCCATAGGCTTATTTGACATTAGGAGCTTTAGGAACCGCCAACAAAGAGAAACTATTAATTAACTAAAAGACGGAGGATTTCTTCTATTGTTCTCTCATCTACTGGATTTAAGACACTTAAAATAAAAACCAATCAGCATCATTAATTATCTTGGTACTAGTTGCATCTATATAGTAAGATGTATAATTTTAGTAGATTGATTTTCTCTTGAAGAGAAAGAAGAGGGTAGGAAAAATAGGTTGAGTGGAAGACTTCAACACTAAGAACCACCTCGGACCTCTTACGACAACTTTGCGAATTCTCAAAGGTCAGCCGATAGGTTGGGAACCATTTATAAAAACAAATGGAGGCGACTATTAACTTAATAAAAGACAATCATTTTAAATTAAATATGTTTATTTTTGTTAATTTTTCGCTGCATCAACAATAATAAATTATTGATATTAATTATTGCAATAATGTCAATTGTACTTTCTTACTACTTAATTAATAATGTTTCACATTTCACTTAATATATGCCAACATATTTTTTAATACTTATACTTAAGATTTGGAACTTTATAAAATTCTTTGACAAGTTACATCAAAAAAGGCTATTTTATTACATGTAAACATCATATGCAATATATTTCAAGTTTCACTTAATACTAAGAACTCAATAACTTTATTGGCTTTTCAAGCTTTATTTCTAATACATACAAAAGTAATAAAAAAACAAATTAATTTAAAGCATAGGTAAAGGAAGTTCAAACTCAGACTATCAATTGGCTATGTTTTAAGGGTTCATCTTAACAGTAGGAACTTAAATTTTAATAGGTGTATACCTTAAATTGATTATCTGGTTTGCCATTCATTGTTCAAAACATAATCACAACAACAAAAAGTGAAAAATAGGAGCTTTAAAATTTTTAAAATTAACATAAATATTACAAAAAGAAGGTATATATATATATGTAAAACATTTGTAAAAATAATACCCCAAAGAAATTAAAGCTTGTATAATCTTAAATTTAGCATGACCCTGATTTATTCTGGTTGGTGAGTGATATAGTTTTGCAAATTTAAAAGTCGTGATCCAATTAACGACTGTAGTGATATGTTTTAATCTTCAATGAGGCCACGACTCAGAAATGCCAGGTAAAACCATCACATCACTCATCTACCAGAGCAAGGGTCATTTTTTTTGTTAAAGTTGGATTAACATTTGCCACTTTTTGTTTAAAATCACAAATTAGGTCGGCTTCGTATACTCAATGATAGGATTTGAAATAGTTAAAAGAGCTCATATAAGCTTCTATTCAGTGTATCTACCAAGAACTAAAGACCTTAACAGTGGTCCAACTTCTCTTGGGTCTTGCAAAGCTTCAATCAGCATTTTTTCAACGTTTCTCATAATAGCTACTTTTTGATGGTCTTTTAATGGATATATAATTTCGCCAGTTTGTCCACCCTAAAAAACCAAACGTTCATTTGATCTAAACAATAAATTAGTTTAACAATAACATACCTTATACCAAAAATTAATAGAAACGGTATAAGAGCCTCCCATTAACGATTCAATGTGATGCCACCAATATATAGGAATATACAATACGTCTCCTGGTCCCAAAACCGTTTGTACCCCACGTGCATTTCGCAATTTTGGAAATCGATTGTAGTCAGGCTTTTCAAAGTCGACCTGACTTTGTCGATCATGCGGATGATAAACAGGATATGGATATAGGCATTCAAATTGTTCCGGGGGAAATAAAATGCAGCGTTTGAAGCCCTTGACTTCGGCAAAGAAATTTTCTTGCTCGTCGTAGTGGCAAGGTGTTACGTTTCCTTCCATCGATATTAATAGTAAATTAGATGTTAAAGGGCCCCAATTTTTCGCTTTGCCATTAACCCATTCCCATTTAAATCCTAAAAAATCGTGTACCATCGTTGCAGCTATACTGCTGTTTAAGGGTTGTTGAAGATAAAACCTTGAAAAAATCACCTATTATTTGAATCATATTTCACTTGATCACATTTTTAGTCTATTAAAAAAAGGAGTAAGTGATGATAAAAAATATTTTGATAATTTATAATTGCTATTTTTTAACCTAATGATAACATGATAAAGCTATTAAATATCGCATGTTCATGATAACGATAATTTTAATTGTAATAACATAGTAAAATCATAAAAAAAGATTAAACAAGTATGAATAAAATTGGTATTGGATTAAATATAATATAAAACAAACTTTTATTTAATTGATGCCATACTCCATGCCATAATCGATGATTCATAATATATATTCAAATACATTTTTTATATTAAAGGGAGAAATGTTGTTTAAACTTTGTGATTGCTGCTCACTATTATTTCTCAAATCCAAAGTAACCAGTATTCGTAAAAGTCACTCCAGGTTAAAAATGTATTTTTGGTCTCCAAAAAATTCAGAACCCTCGGGAAAACTTTTGATTTTAACGCAATATTTTAACTGTGTTATATTAAACGAAATTTAGATATAAGAAAGTTCTTATTGACTTGGATTTTTTCGAAACATTCAATTATTAGTATTCATTTAATTTTGAAATTCCATACTTTTTTGCGTTGAGCTTTTTCCTATAAAAATATCTGCTGCGATGCTTCACAGAACAAATAATGCCGCAGTTCTTATTTAGAGCAGTGATCGGGGAAATTTTTGTACCATCACCCCAAAATATTTTTGCATAAGTCTATATTACCCCCTTATTTTGAAAACGAGACGATCATGTAATGTTTTTTTTTTTGATTTTTACAAATTTTGATTTTTCTTAAAAATAAATTGCGTTAGGGATCTGAAACTTTCAGGATCTTATTATTTCATTAATACCTACAAACCCTTCAAGTATCGTTTAAATATTTACCCGGGGCAAATTTACCATACTTATACCCCTAGGGCCTTTTTAAACTTTATTAATTGACACGAAAAAGAAGTTGTCTGAAAGCAGTAAGTATGAAATGCACAAAATAAAATTTTCATATTGGAACAAACAAGAATTAAGTAATTGAAAACTTTCCCTCTTTAGATTTTGGAGAATTAAAAATTGGGGCTTTTTGATGTAAGAACCATTTGAATAAAGTCTTCTGCCATAGTAACACTGATCATGAAATTTCCTTATTACTCCCAAAAATTTCATTTTTACCCCATTTGGGGTAATTTACCCCGATTCGCCGACCGCTGATTTAGAGAAATTAAAAAAATTAAAAACATATGCATGAACTCCTTTTGAAAAATAACCGAATAAATTATGTATGTTAATGAGTAATATATATATATATTATATATATATATATATATGGTATTTAAGGTCCAAATTTGTTTTTCTTTAAAATAACCAAACCCTTTATCCTGCTATCGTTGATTTCTATATAAGTTTTTACGCCACTTCAACCTAGGACGATACGTGTTTTTGGTTGGGAAACTTTGGTTGATTTCTTCAGTGGTCAAAGTAAGTGGGTGCTGCAACTATGAAGCCGCGGACAGTTTAAAAGATGACTGTTCAACTGAACTACAGTTTCACCAATTGACATTTCAACCGGACGACAGTTCAACCGCAAAATAATTCAACCAATGGCAGTTTAATCCAGTGAAGCCAGATCGTGGGATTTCTTTACCCCCACTTAGCAGCACATACGTCATAAATTGAGGAGAAAAATGTCCCTTCCATATGACACGGATATGACACGGATAGGTAAAACAACACCCATACAACGCTTTGTAAGTGTGTGTTACTTATCCGTGCATATCCGGGTCTAATGGAAAGGACATTTTTCTCCTCAATTTATGACGTATGTGCTGCTAAGTGGGGGTAAAGAAATCCCACGATCTGGCTTCACTGGTTTAATCCCATTTTTGACACCTGCTCACAACTATCTTAGTAATTGAGCCCAGGGGTGCAGCCCCTGGCGGGGGTTTAGGATAAAAAGAAATCCATCCCAACTTATTTTCCAAGAGAAAATAGCAAGTTAGGTGTGACCATCACGTTGGTGTTTAACCAAATTTGACGTCTTTGATGCAACTTTTAATCCATGATCTAATGATCACACGGTTAAACTGTCATCCGATCAACT
Source organism: Sisyra nigra (assembly GCA_958496155.1). Taxonomy (NCBI): domain Eukaryota; kingdom Metazoa; phylum Arthropoda; class Insecta; order Neuroptera; family Sisyridae; genus Sisyra; species Sisyra nigra. The sequence continues at coordinate 16,740,212 of OY292315.1, read as the reverse complement.
AACTATGAACTGTTCGCGGTCGAGATGTTACAAAACCTAGCAAGGGCACTACAAATTATTATGTCAAACATTATTTGGATAGAACATTATATAGCTTTTAGAAGCAAAAATCTATTTAGTCAATATGTACAATAGTTTGTACACAGACCTTGTGATGATCAACGTTTTTACTAAATATAATGTAGTGCTCCTGTACGTAACATATCACCGATCATTGTGTGTATTAGCCCGAGCAATAAAGACTCATATAATAACATTTTTATATAATAGGAGTTCTATTAAAAACGTAGACTTTATTTTTGTATGCAACCAGGGGCATCGGAAATCGGAATACTTATATGTGTAAATAGAAATCAACACACGGAATTGTTAAGAGCTGTTCCAAGTATTGATAGCAGCCAAAATCTCTATATGTAAACCTATATGGTATTTGACCTCCATATTATGCCTAGTTATGCCGCGAAGCTTTTGGTTGAAATCGGTGAACCGAAAGCTTAACTTTATTCTAGGAGTATTTGAGCTTTTTCGATTTTTTTCGAAAACGGCTCCAACAAGTTTTTTAAACTTACTATAGTTCTTAGATTCATTAATGGCTACAACTTTTATTTGAAACTTTTTCCTGAGAAAATTCGAATAAGGACGGTTCTGGGGTGAAGGTTGGGAATTCGTATATGTTATATGCACATAGGTTGTATGCATATAGTTCTGTTTATATGCATAGTTATAAAGTGCTTATATTTCATCTATTTTTTATATCAACAACGAGTTTCGTAAATGAAAGTAAAAGAAAATACTGTGACGCCTCGCAGCAGATATTTTTAAAATGAATTTATTCTTTACATTTCCATAACTTTTCAATAAATTTCAAATGTGACTATAAGCTGGGGGAGAGGTTTTTTGTTTTTTTCGTACTGGGCGCTATAACATTACACTACAATTTCGATTTCTAGGCAACGTTGTCTATACCTGATACATACTACTCCGTGTAGAAAAAGTTCAATTTGAAATAGTTTTCGGTTTTATCTCAAAGATCCGGCAATGTAGGTTTTACCTAAAAAGGTCGATCTAGACTGAGATTTAATTTTATGTGTGACTTCTTATTCAATTTGGAAAAATTAAGTGTTATTTAAAAAAAAAATACTTTTCTTAGAATTTTTTTTTATTCATTTACATGAATAAAAATTGAAGAGCTTGTAATTTAATTGTGGAATATAAATTTAAAATATGTAAGTAGATAAATTATAAAAAAAAAAAAATTTAAATAAATATAAAATTAAGTTAATTGCCGGTTTCTACAGTAATATTAACAAGACAACAACTTATTTATTTGAGTTCTCTTTACCTGGCACACACTCAAAAATGTTAAATTTAATTTTTTTTTTGTTTTACCTAAAATGATCAGGCAATGTCGGCTTTATCTAAAAAAATCAGGGAAAGTCCAAAAAAATATCTTTCGGTCGGACTTAGCCTAGATTGGTAGGGTAAAGTCAACTTTGTCTAAAATTTGCTTAAGTAAAGCGGGTTTTAACGGTTAATTATCTTACCAATTTCTTCTTTTCTTCAATTACTTCAGGAAAGATTGAAGAGCTTATCACCTAAGTAGGTAATGCAATTATAGAACATTTATGTTTATTTTATATACTCCTAATATTTGAAAATTATTTTCAGATAGATATTAAACAAAAACTATTTTTCTAAAAAGCAATATAAAAATTCAAAAATATTTATGATAATATTAATATTTTAACTAGTGAATAAATATAGCTTATGGTTGCATTTTAAATCATATTAGCTGTTTGCTTATCGGTCTTTGTAATGTTTTTTTTGCTTAAGTTTCATAAACATTTATTATTTCTTGCACTTCTTAAATGAATAAGAGCATTGTATTCTTTGGTTTTTATTACCTTTCGTCTCCGCGTTGCCATTGATTGATCTTATTGATAAATTCAGTTAAATTCATATTAGCTCTCCGCGTTGGTGGCGTGAAATCAACTTTAAAAACATCTCCGTTGGCCAACGTGCGGGACATTTTTTTCTCATCGTAATATTTAAATTTGTGATTGTGCGAACCAAACACCGTAAAATCGTGATTTCCAATGTGTTTCGCTAAGTACTGCAAGTCCCACTTAAATGCGGTCTGAACCAAATTTGAATTTGTAATCACGCAAGGTTTCTGTAAGAATTAATGAATTATAAGTTAATGCTCTTAAAAAAATATACAACAATCGGTTTAGTAGTGTCTCGGCGATTTGATTGTGTCTTACGTTTGATTTGATATAAACATCAATTTGTGGATCGGCGAAGTCAAATTTCGGGATCTCTTCTAGTTCTAATTCGTACTTCCTCAGTTGATTCACGTTCCAGCTTTCACTGCTTTGAGCCATTATAAACTTTAACAATTTCGACGAACATTTATCACATAGTCAAAAATTTGGATTAGAATCAATGGGTTGGTCACGTAGGCCACCTTTTCAATAAGCGAAAAGTTTTGACGGGTTCAAAACGTGTAATGTAAACATTAGGCTAGGTTAGGTCAAGTTTTAACCTCACTATTTACGTGCGACCGCTTGAAAATAGTCGAAATGAATTTATTATTATATAAATGCATTCAGACTCGTACAATCCAATTAAATCATATTCAACAAATTAAAACTCGATTTTATTCGCAGTTGTTTAAACCAAAAGTCGCATCGTCTTTAGTGTTACAATACAATTACAAATATCAATGTATCCCATATAGAAATAATTCAGAATATGCATTCGCTAATACAGCCCATGCTATATTTCAAACGTTATCGGAAAGTCGGGCGGTGGAAATTTCCCAAAAATTTCTAGTCAATTTTCATGAGTTTTCCGGTCTTCCATGGTGGGCCACAATCGTGATATCAACGATTGTCTTAAGATCTTGTATTACACTACCGCTAGCCATATACCAAAATTATATACTTGCAAAAGTTGAAAATTTAACGTTAGAAATGCCAGCAATCGTTGATGAACTCAAAAAGGAAACAGCTATAGCGATGAAACATTATAAGTGGACCGAAAAGCAAGCCCGAATCACCTACAATCGATCGGTATATAACATTTAAATTTGAATAATATTTCATTAGACCAACACTAAGTCCATATAATAGTTAAACATTTTTCTGCGATTTTCTTTTATTTAGAAGTCAAAAACAATGATATTCCTTAAACGTGTAATTATTATATCTTAATTATACTAATTTCCATAGCAATACAAATAAAAAAGATCAAAATGTGTGCTAGGACACATAGCAGAAGTGAAACTTCAACGGACAAGTGGAAAAACAAACCCGGGAAAAATGTTTTTGTCTAACTATATATAATCAGATCTGAATATTGGCCAGGTATGATCATGTATAATTATATATGATAAGACAAAAATATTTTTTTCTGAGTAATGACTTAGTGTCAAGCAAAAGCACATTTTTCGCGAGTTTTTTTATAAAAACTAAATAAAATAAAAACACCAAGTACAACGATAACTAAAAAGATATTACACTATAAGTGAGTGCCCGACAAAAAATATTTTTATCTAATCATATATAATTATATATGATCATACCTGGGCAATTTTAAGATCTGATTATATATTGTAACGTTTTTACGGGTTCGTTGGTTTGTGTATAATGACTAAGAATTTATTTCTTAACAATTGTTTATTTATTTATTTAACACTTATGCACTAAACGTTAACAATTAGCCAGTTTTTAGAGTCACTTATACACTATTACAATGTCACAATTTATATAACACTTTCACAATATTCACAATGTACACTTTATTTAACAATTGACTGATCACTTTAAGCACTTTAACAATATTCACTTGATCAACTCGAAGATTTATTTGAATACTGCTCGCCTTATGCTTGTCCGGGGCTTATATAGGATTTCAAAATCCTTCTAGAAAATTTGACTGTATTGTCCCTGGACTTTTTTTTTCTCGGGATCTATTTTTGTCGACACTTTCTAAAATTCTCCGAATTATCGATCATTCTTGAATCTTTACTCCTACTTTATTCAGCCAGTAATCCTTTTTCGGCCCACCCTCTCTGTATGAGGCTCCTCACCACTATTAATCTGATAACAGACAGCCTTCTCATTGGTCGGTTGATGGTGACGCCCGCTCCCGCTGGGCCGGGTAAGTGTAGGCGTTAAAATGGCGCCGTCTTCATCTTGGGATTGTGACAATATGGTTACACAAAAATATTTTTTGTCGGGCCCACTTGTTCATATTGAAATATCTTTTTAGTTATTGCTATACTTGGTGTTTTTTATTTTATTTTATTTAGCTGTTATTATAATATTTTCGAAAAATGTGTTTTAGCCAGTAATTGATTGCCCGGGAAAAATATTTTTGTCTAATCATATATAATTATATATGATTATACCTGGCCAATTTTCAGATCTGATTATATATGATTAGACAAAAACATTTTTTCCCGGGAATTGCAACAAAATGTACAAATGGACAATAATGTATAATAGTTGCTCAATTTGAAAAACTGCCCGTAAAACTTCAAGTTAAAATTTTGTTGCGATTTGTTTTTCCACTTGTCCGTTAAAGTTTCACTTCTGCTATGTGTCCTAGCACAAATTTCGATTTTTTCGCTGGTTTACTGCAAATTATGATTTGGTTAGGTTACTTACATTTTAATGATTGCATCTTTTATTTAAACATATTTAATGTGAAGTTAATGTTATTACTTATTATGCATTATAATATTAAGATGTTCATATTTAAAATAATTTTACGTTATATAGCTGTAAAGTAAATATTAATGCTGTTAAATAACCATTGTTGCAGTTTTTTCCATACGTAAATGTCCAATATAATATTTGATAATATGATTTTCACCTTTTTCAGCGAACATTTAAATCGCACCCTTTTATTTTATCAAACAATTATTTAATCATAAATACAATTTGCACTACTTTTTTGATCCCAAACAAATCTCAGTCACGTGCTAAAAGTCAAGTCTGTTGAGCATTGCGCTGCCATCTGTGTTTGAAGCGTCGGACTAAAATTCAGAAGCTCCGCCTTCCTGATAAAAGAGTCCGTCCCATGAGTATATTCATATAATGCCTAGTTGCCCTCTCTCTGCCGCGTCAGACTTTCTCTCCCACACCGCTGACGGTTATCATCAAGCTGTGGTGACACTTTTTCGTGACCAAAAAAATCCTAAGACCCCGTTTATATAAAAGTTTCACTTCAAAAAAGAAAACCCAAAAAATACATTTAACTTGTTTCTTAATCCCCGTTATAAGTTTTACTTATGTATCCGTTTTTCTGTCTGGTATCGTAGCTCTCAAATGGGTGCCCACAGATGTAGGACCGATTTTGATGAGGATCTGTTTTAAAACTGACACGAAAAAAAACTGTGCGTTGTACGTTACAAGCTATGCGCAGCATAAAATTAAAACACTTTTTTTGAGTGCGCATGACTTATACCGTACAATGTACGGTTTTATTTTTATCTGGAACAGAGGGAAGGTTCTCTGTCTGGAACAAATATTTTCTAAATGTAGATGGTAACAATAAACCGTTATATTGAAAAATGTTTTTTGTAATCTTTTTTCTAGTTAAAAAAGCAATGGCAGAAGTTGATTGTTCGAGAAAATTGCCATCCTTTGAAAGCGACAATTTTACTGTGGGCTCAAATTCCTCTATGGGTCTGCATATCGGTATCTATAAGAAATTTAGTTTATATGTTACCAAAAATGGATTTTGATGCCCAAATCATATTTGCGGAATTAAATTTAGGAGGATTTGGATGGATATCAAATTTAACTTTACCTGATAGTACATTAATTTTACCACTTAGCTTAGGTCTTCTCAATTTAGCTATAATAGAGGTAAGGAAGTATATTAATGGCTTCCTGCTACAAGGGGTATCCACTAAAATATAAAAATTCTTTTTTAATTTCAAATAGCGTGCCAATATATCAGCAAAATGATAGATGGGCCCCTTTGGCATGAAGCCTTCGAAATGAATCAAAAATTGAATTTCATTTTACTTCTTTTTAGTTACAAACCATGGCGAGAGTAAAGCAAAGCTCTAAAATACAAAGATATTTAACTAATTTCTTCCGGTTTATAAGTATTGGACTAATCCCGATATCTGCTTATGTACCATCGGTAATTTTATTATTTTTTTAAATAGAATTTTTACTCATTTATATTTTATTTTTTTACAGAGTTTATGTTTATATTGGGTCACATCAAGTGGATTTGGACTGGTTCAAAATTTAGTTTTACTCAATCCTCAAGTGAAGAGAATTGTTCGGATTCCCCAAACGCCGAGTGAACTACAAAAACCTTATCATCATATATGGGATAAATTAAAAAATCGAATTATTTAACATAATATTTATTGTTTATAAATAAGTCTACATTATACAAACAGAACTATAATAAAAAAAGGAAACTATTTTCAAAAGCTGAATCTACTTTTTGGTTTCATCCGCTTTGTCTACTAAAGCACTTTGTATTCCAACTTTCTCTAATTGTTCAATCAGATCGCCACTTTGGTGTAATTGAAGCATAATGTCACAGCCCCCGACAAATTCGCCTTGTATATATACTTGTGGAATTGTTGGCCACTGGGAATATTCTTTAACGCCTTCTCGAAGGGAATCATCTTGTAGTACATCATATGAACTGTAAGGAACTCCGTGCATTCGTAAGATTTGAACTACAGCGTTACTAAAACCACATCGAGGCTGTTCTGGATTTCCTTTCATGAATACAACAACTTTTTCAGCATTGACCATTTGTTTGATTTGATCAGTTATTTTTCCTCCTGAACTTTCATATAATTTAGAAAGTCTGAGAATGTTTCTTGGGATTAAAAACGCTGATAAACGATTCATTTTATTGAGATTTAAAAAAAACAAATTTAAAAACTGATTTAAATGTGAATTCAACCGAAATGTTTATGAGTGTCGTTTTTATTCTCTATATACTTGTAGGTTATGTATTGACATCCCGTTAATACACGTTAATATATGCCTCCAACGGTTCTTCGGCGAAACCAGACAAAACTACGTGAAACCGAAAGTATAAGTCGTATAAGTAATTTGTAAAATTTTGTTTAAATATTTTTCTTGAAACAAATCTTGGCAAGATATTTTGTGAACTAATATTGCGTCAGTTTTTGACAGTTAATATAATTTCCTACGCGGTAGTTTAAATTTTGTATTACATAAATATATTTAGATAACTCGGATATATAAAATTAACTGTACAAAATGAGTACAAGTCAATCATGTAGTTTAAAAAATATAGACACCGATGAAACAATTTCACTATCAAATAATAAAGAAATCATTTTAGGACGAAACTCTTTAACAAGTTTAACAGATACCTGCTTATCAAAAAATCAAGGTAAACATCTTTAAAATATCATACTAATACCCCTAATACCTACCTACATTACAACCATTACAACTTTGTTTAATTATTAGTGACCGGCTATTCTTTTTGAGTATTATAGTATATAGCTATGTTGTTATCGTTATCATATTAAAAATAATATTTATTGAAGAAACCAAATTCAGTGAGCACAAAACGTCTAACAACGTAACAGTTCTATCACTGTTACGGAACATTCTTTCGTTATGTAACTGTTACGTAATTAAGAGTTTTGTGCTTACGAGAAAGTGATAAATCCTTTGATTCACCAGTATGGTTTATTCGTTCCTCGAAATCATGGCTTAAATTAAACCACATAAATCAAGGAGTCCTACTGTCCCGGGAAAAATGTTTTTGTCTAATCATATATAATCAGATCTAAAAATTACCCAGGTATGATCATATATAATTATATATGATTAGACAAAAATATTTTTTGTTGGGCACTCACTCATATTGTAATATCTTTTTAGTTATCGTTGTACTTGGTGTTTTTATTTTATTTTATTTAGTTTTTATAAAAAAAAAAATGTGTTTTTGCCTGTAGTAAGTGATTATTCAGAAAAAAATATTTTTGTCTAATCATATATACTTTTATATGATCATACCTGGCCAATATTCAAATCTGATTATATATGATTAGACAAAAAAATTTATCCTGGGGCCCAACTTGATTTAATACAACATGCAACAACAATGCACTTTTCAGAGAGTAACTATATAAAACGACCAAATACGTAAAATTCTTTCGTTATGTACCTATTACAGAACTATTACGTAACAGTTACATAACGTAGTTGCAGTTATTTTGCTCACTGGATCGGATAATCATATCGCGTAACTTTGAGACCCAGCCGTGTATATTAAGCGAAAAAGAAAAAGAACGTCACGTCCCTCTAGTCTAGCGATTCTCAACCCGTGGTACGCGTACCCCTAGGGGTACGCGTAAAAAAATTAGTAATGGCGGATGTTAAGAATATACTTATTCTACTCTCGTCTCGATGCAGTTTCATAGCGGTATATTAAGCAGGGTATTAAAATGATATTTGGAAATATATTTTGTAGTTCATATGTAGTATACTGTTACCAGAATCTCTCCCGAGATTTGAGCAACAACATATCTGTACACTTAAAAGAGCTAAAATCAAGTTTCAAAAATTACTTTCACAAATATAATAAACAATTGGATTTCAAATCCCTTCAATGAAGAATACTTTCGAGTAGCTAAATTATAGAAAAATAAATTATCTATCAAAGAAAAAGAGAACTTAATTGAATTTCCAAGTGACTCTACTTTGAAAGTCGAGTTTAGAGAAAAATGTCTCATTAACTTTTGGTCACATATCAGCACCAAATATAAACAGCTTTCTCCTAAAGCGCTTAACGTCTTACCATTTTACAAATACAGTGCCGGTGGAAAGAACCTTGGGTGGAAAGAGCATTCTTTTCGTATCTTTTTCTTAAAAACAAATACCGTAATAAGCTGAATGCAGCTCCAGATTTAAGATTGTACCTTGATCAAACTTGATTTCCAAAAACTATGTGCCTTAAAGAAAGCTCAAGAATCTCGCTGAATATTATAAGTAAAGTTAAAATTAATGTAAAATTACAAATATTTAGTTGTTTTTTATTAAAAAATATTTTAGTTTTCTGAGAGGTTCTGAGAATACTCATTGACACGTTATTGCTATTTATTTAGTGTTAGAACAAGTTTAAAATAATAACAACTACGAGAATTTAAATTATAAACATTTTTCTAATATAAGGGGTACGATTTAGGATAATAAAATGCCAAGGGGTACGCAAGCTAGAAAAGGTTGAGAACTGCTGCTCTAGTCTATAATCGCATTAAATAATACAGTTGTAACTTCAAGAACTGACTGTATAATTTAAACATTATTTCGATTATTACTTTGCTCGTTAACAAAAGGATTGAAGCAAGAATTCTAAAGAGCGGCAAGTTAGAGATTAACAATCCTAAAATATTAAGATTATTATTGAAAATAAGTTTCTAAATAATTATTAGTATCCAAAAAAGTGTATTGTATTTAATTTTATCCAAGCGGATCCGATTATACCGTATATATTGAAATAGGTTCGTTCCTTTTAACAGACAAAAGATAGATTTCCGTATATAAACGAGAAAATGACGTTCGAAATAATCTTTGACGTTTTCTGAACGAAAAATTACGTGAAAAATCACGAGGTCATTTAGTTTATAAACTCACATCATAAAAATGATTCACGAATCTGAACCCGTACTTATCAATCTTTGGTCTCGGGTAGGTATCGTTGGAGATCGTTTAAAACGCCCAAAACTAATCTAAGGATCGACAAACGTCATAAAGTAAGAACATACAGTCCTTTTATTGCCGTGTTAACGTACAAATGTACTGCGTTAATGTTAAATGGAACGAACTTATTGTACCACACGCACTAGGGATGTTAAAAAATAATCGTTTTTTATTTAAATCGATTATTATTTTATAATAATCGATTTTTTATAATCGATTTTCATAGTAATATTAATCGATTTTTTAATAATCGATTATATAAATTACGCGTTTAAATCGATTTTCATAAACAGCGCAAACTTAAATGCAAACTAACTGTAACGGTTTTTTTCATTCTTGTCATTCAAATATAATAGACATTCATTCAAATATTTGATTGTTAAATTTAAAATTCATTATTAAAAGATTGAAATCGAAAATAGTTTTTGAGGCAATAAGGTTGTAATTTTGTTAGGATGCTCATCATTTCATTTTTTTTATTATAATAAAACGTTTAATGGTACTGAAATTGTGTATCAATAATCATATTTGCCTTATCCCTTACATTGAAAGTTTAATGGAAGATTCGCTTTAATTTTTAGTTTTGAATTGGTTATTTTTTTATTCATATCATATTATTTGATTTTTAATCTGATAAATTGTTGGTATGAATCTCTTAGGTTTCATTATTATTGGAATATTAAAAACAAGTAGAATTTTAAATAATAGAAAAAATCGATTTTTTCACATAAATCGATTTTTATTTAATCGATTCTTTTCCATTAATCTCGCATCCCTAACACGCACACCGGTACTGTTTCATTAATTCGGTGTTTATTCGGAGTGAATCGAGTGTTGATATTTATCAATGTAACACAATTCTGAACTACAGGCAACATTTTTACAAATCTACCGTGTTCTCTGAGTGTGATTTCAGTGTGTACTTGATGTTATTTGCATTTACACCCAGTTTACACCGTAACACACCGTGAAAATGGGTTCCCTACTTTTTCTTGGAGTTCGTAAAGTAAACTACTGTATCATTGATCAAAGTACATGACTCTCCTAGCTTAATTGCTAGCATCTGAAGAAGTCTCAATTTAGAGACGAAACGTTGTGCGATGCAACAGTAGGGGGCGTTTTAATCAATGATCAAGTAGCCCACTTCTTTACGAACTCCACAAAAAGTATAACTTTTAAAAGAGACATGAACTGCAATATTCGTTGTAATATTTGTAATCTACAACTATCGTTGTAATCTTTAGCGTTATAACAATTTTTAGAATGAGATTTAATTTTAAAATATGTACTACGTACTATTTTACCCAAAGTTAGCGGACATTTATGTTCGAGATCTTTTTTTAACTAAAAGTTGCTGATTTAATATTGTAATATATCTTACGAGTTGGCCTGGAAATGGACATGGGCCATTTTCCAAATAAAGGATAAAGGATCATGTATGTTCATTTTTTTTAATTAAAAATTTCATTAGAAAAATTTTATTTAAGTAGCCCAAATAAATATAATTTTGACCATCTTTTCTTAAACAATGTTTTTTTAAGAATGAGAGCGTGCTTTGAAGATGAACTTTATGTTTGTTCTCCTGAAAACTAAAATAGAAATGCATTTTTCCCCGTACCCTTCACGTAAAAGAAGAAAACGCAATGTTTGTTTTTAGTATCATGCACTGCTAATTTTGACCGCTTCGAAGTCTCGGTTTCATGGCTGGGCACTAATATGTCTGGAGTAAATGGGTTCGCTTTGAAGAAAAATTGTGTTTACAAACTTACGCATAAAGACAGAATTGAACTTTTACTCAAAAAGTTTATTTATGAAGTTATTTTTGATCCGGAACCTCCACGTATTGAAGAAAGTAAAGATATTGTAACGTCTCCGACTACTAGCATCGAAAATAATGTTAACGTTATAAAAAAACGGAAAAATGAAAATACTTTAACTAATTTTCTACAGTTTAGTAACAAACAAGTATGCGCTGATTGTATTTGGGATAGGCTATATGATGGAAAATTGCATGTTATGCGTACCAATGATATATCTCCATCAAAAAAGGTAAATATTTTTTATAAAAATTAGTACCTCTAATAATTTTATTGATTTCTCTTTAGATCGCAGCTTTTGATTTAGACGGTACTATTATAACGACACAGTCAGGACGTACATTTGGAAAAGACATATACGATTGGAAACTATTATTCCCAGATATTCCAAAGAAACTAAAAGCTTTAATAGATGATAATTTTAAAATTGTAATATTTACGAATCAAGCTGGAATAGGAAGAGGCATTTTGATTCTTCAAGACTTTAAAACCAAAGCTGAAAAGATAGTTTCAAAGCTCAACGTTCTCCTTGAAATGTATGTTTCGACGGCTTCTGGGATTTTACGAAAACCAGCACCGGGGATGTGGGATGAATTTTTACGTCGAAATGGAAATTTAAAAGTTGATATGGAACATTCGTTTTATGTTGGTGATGCGGCAGGACGATTGGCGAATTGGACGCCAAAAGCTAAAAAGGATCATTCGTTGGCTGATCGTCTTTTCGCGAGAAATATTGGATTGAAATTTTATACGCCCGAGGAATATTTTTTGAAAAGCAAGCCGGTCGCGTTTACGGAACCGGAGTTTGATCCAAAAAAACTTTCGGTTAAGTCGTTAACGGAACCGGAAAGTGAAGAATTGGTTTCGCAAGAACACGAGGTGCTTATTTTAGTTGGTTGTCCTGCTTCAGGAAAATCGTTTGTCTGTAAAGAATATTTGATTCCTGCGGGATATACGTGGATTAATCGAGACACGCTTGGATCTCCTCAAAATTGTTTAAAAGCCGCGGAGGTTGCTTTAAATAAAAAAGAAAATGTTGTCATTGATAATACAAATATTGATGCAAAAAGTCGACAGATTTATATCGAGATTGCTAAGAAATATAAAGTTCAAGTTCGTTGTGGTATAATGAATGTGTCCATGGCACAGAGTTTGCATAACAATATGTTTAGAGAGCTAACAGATTCATCGCATGCGGTCATTGGAAAACCAATAATTTATTCTTTTAAGTACTTAATTAAACTACTTTTAAAAAATCAGAATTTATTCGGGATTTTTTCTAGGTCCAAATTTGAAGAACCAAGTAAAACAGAGGGATTCGATAGTATTTTTAAAATTAATTTTATTCCTAAATTTTCTGATTCAAAATTAAATAATTTGTATAATATGTACTTACTGGAAAAATAAAAAAAAACTAGTGCGGTCGGGGGATCCCCAGGTCCATCAGGAACAAAGTTCGTTAAGTTATTTTTCAATTGTAAACCTGTAATATGTAATTTTTAATAACTTCTCATCACACTAAAATCGCTACCCTCTTTTATTCAATTCTTTAGCTATTTATTTCTTTCTAAAATTTAGGAGAAATTTTATTATATTTTTTGCTCGTGTCTTTCTATTTCTCCTATCACTCAGCACACTTCATTTTCCAATCACTGTTGGCAACCAGTAAACATAGGGAGATAAAAGAGGAATTAAAATTTAAGGGGATATTCTAGTCTAGAAATTTGAAAAAATCAATTTTTGTTTTCTTTAATATTCTCAAAGTTTAAACCTTTAAGAATATGCCCTTAAGCGGATTTTGCAAAATTTTCAATATTTTTGGACCAGGAATCGCTGATTAAAAAATATAAGTATTAACTACCATTGTATGGCCACTGGATGTAACCGGATGTAACTTTACCCGAAACTTTAAGGCGTTTTTCTCGAAACTGTCTTTTTCAAAACGATACCCACAATTTCTCAGGTTGTACTGGACTGATTTACCTGAAATTTTGAGAGTCTTCTTTATATACTTGTCTATACCTGGAACTATCCCCATTCCCAAATTTCAATTTTTATTTTTTATAAAAAATCCGAAACCGTCAAAAAAAGGGTACAAATTTTTTTTTCAGACAGTCGCCATTTTGTAAAATTTTGTTTTCTAACTTTTTCGTAGTTCCAGGCATTGCGACATTAAACTAGATTAATAATCTTTTTTTTTTTATTTCACATTGGCAGGAGGGTTAAAATCAGGGGTATCGTCACGTGCCAATTTTTTGAGACCCCCCACTTCATCAGCTAATTTTTGAAATTTTTAACTTTTGTTTTTTGATATTTTTCTGCTAGTCCAGTCAAATAACTTTTTAAATCGACATTCGTCCGGGGGGGCTGATTTTTTGATACAACGTAAGGATGGACATTCCTAAGAAACTGCTAAAAAATCAGCCCTCCAATTTTCCGGGAACTTTGGGAAAAATGGGTTTTCTTTCTAATTTTCTATATAACTAGAAAACGACTCACAAATCGTGAAAAAGTTTCAAATAAAAGTTGTAGAACAAAGCATTTTACATAAAAAATGTTCAGTAACTAATTTCCGTAAAGTGGATAGTTTGTCCTCTACAAGCCTGTAAAGCTTTTCGGCGCTCAAAAGTTTGCGGGACGACGTGACGTCATAAAAATGGTGGAAGAGAGACGACCGTGTTTAGAGAGAGACAGCCGTTGTGCCACATGAATACAAAGTATACATGTGTGTGTGCATAACGTATTTTTGTCATTGTTTGTTTCAAATAATTCTCTATTAACTCAAAAGTATTTAATGAATTTGTAATTTATACAATATAAAGCAAAATTTAGTTTTATTTTGACCAAAGCAAAAACGAAACAATGTTCTCAATTCCACATGTATGATATATTTTGTTTTAATGTCAGATCATGCATAACTTTTGACTTAATGATTCGATTTTAATTTTTTTTATTTGGTACATAGGAAATATGTCTTAGTTTATCCTATTTTTATTTGAATAAAAAATCCATCTCTAAAGGTTTGAAAAACAGGGGATGAAATATTAATATTTTATTGAACTACCCGATTTTGATGATTTTGTTTTCCTAGACAATTTTTTAAAAAATAATTATTCTAATTTCAATTTAAAACAAAAAATCATTAAGGGTTAAAAAACAAGGGTTGAAATAGACACTTTTAACTGGCTATTCCGATTTCGATTATTTTTTTTATTGTGTACAGCTTATTCTTTAGTTGATCACATTACAATTAGTATAGAAACAAATTCACCCTTTAAGTTTGAAAATGTTCGGAAGTAAAACGAGGATTAACGAGAACCCACGAAAATTGTTAATTGAATTTAACATTGATAAAGGAAAGCGGATCGGGACTTTGGTTATAGCCATTTTTGGGTTTTTTTTAGGACGAAAAATTCGATTCTCTTATTCATGTGTAGTTTAATAAAATGTGGCTAGATTTTTATCCTTCTTTAACAACGTTAAATACAATTAACAATTTTTGTGGGTTCTCGTTAATCCTCGTCTTACTTCCGAACATTTTCAAACTCGTTCACGGAAAAATAATCCTTAATCAGTTCATAAGCGTGTATGCGCTTGGCGATTATCCTAAATCTACTTGGACTGATTCGTAATTGGTTTAGGATAGGATCCGCGAACGAACCACCTTATATCTTCAACAACTGCATGAGTAAGACCATAAGGCCGACTTTATTAAAAAAAGCAGATATTATTCCTATATTTAAATCCGGGAATAAACATTAAACCACTAATTACAGACATATCTCACGTATCTCTAATCTTGCTAAAAATTTTGAAAAATTAATTTCCTCTAGATTGTTCAACTTCTCTTCTGATAATAGTTTAATATCTGAAAACCAATTTGGCTTCATGAAGAATAAAGGTTCAAATGGTGCCCTTGCTTTTACATCAAATTATATATACCACAATATTGACTCTAATAAACCAACGGTCCTTGCTTTCTTAGATCTAGCAAAAGCTTTAGACTAGTGATGAAACGGAAAGTACAGTAGAAATCGTTTATAACGTAGGTTTTGTACGTTACAACCGGTTGTTCATTATATTCGGTGTCGTTATAAACTATTTAACCTGTACTTTGGCCGGATATTCGGCCAACCTTGTATGCCGCCGGATATTCGGCGGAATTTATTTATTTTGAAATCGGGTTTTCATTTTATTTTTACTCTTAGAGGGTGAATTTGTTTCTATACTAATTGTAATGTGATCAACTAAAGAATAAGCTGTACACAATAAAAAAAATAATCGAAATCGGAATAGCCAGTTAAAAGTGTCTATTTCATCCCTTGTTTTTTAACCCTTAATGATTTTTTGTTTTAAATTGAAATTAGAATAATTATTTTTTAAAAAATTGTCTAGGAAAACAAAATCATCAAAATCGGGTAGTTCAATAAAATATTAATATTTCATCCCCTGTTTTTCAAACCTTTAGAGATGGATTTTTTATTCAAATAAAAATAGGATAAACTAAGACATATTTCCTATGCACCTAAATAAAAAAAATTAAAATCGAATCATTAAGTCAAAAGTTATGCATGATCTGACATTAAAACAAAATATATCATACATGTGGAATTGAGAACATTGTTTCGTTTTTGCTTTGGTCAAAATAAAACTAAATTTTGCTTTATATTGTATAAATTACAAATTCATTAAATACTTTTGAGTTAATAGAGAATTATTTGAAACAAACAATGACAAAAATACGTTATGCACACACACATGTATACTTTGTATTCATGTGGCACAACGGCTGTCTCTCTCTAAACACGGTCGTCTCTCTTCCACCATTTTTATGACGTCACGTCGTCCCGCAAACTTTTGAGCGCCGAAAAGCTTTACAGGCTTGTGGAGGGCGAACTATCCACTTTACGGAAATTAGTTACTGAACATTTTTTATGTAAAATGCTTTGCTCTACAGTTTTTATTTGAAACTTTTTCACGATTTGTGAGTCGTTTTCTAGTTATATAGAAATTTAGAAAGAAAACCCATTTTTCCCAAAGTTCCCGGAAAATTGGAGGGCTGATTTTTTAGCAGTTTCTTAGGAATGTCCATCCTTACGTTGTATCAAAAAATCAGCCCCCCCGGACGAATGTCGATTTAAAGAGTTATTTGACTGGACTATGCATTCTTGTAAGGTTAATAAATAACTAATAAAAAATGGATACTAAAAATATTAATTGCCTTTTTTTACTATACTAGAATACTGCCTTAAGAGAAAGAAAGAAAAGGTTACCAGGTAGCTTTTTCATTACGTGATGGTCTCCACCGTTTTACTCTGAGCCAACTAAAGAAACTTTGTTTAAAAAAAAAGAAATTTATTTGAATTTTGGTAATAAATTTATTTAAATTTTATGGTCGATATACATCAATGATGGGACGAAATTTTCAATCTATCAATTACTTACTTTTGAAATGATACAATAATAAATAAAATACAGTACAATATTTTTTGTTTGTTTTGTTTTAAAATACGTAATGTAAAATTGAATGTAAAAAAAGTATCGGAAAATAATTTTTATATTACATTAACTATTGGTTAGTTTTTGTTTCTTTGAGCTAATAGTTCAACGTTGTTTTTTTTCTTTAAAACGTACAAATTTGCCTAATCGAACAGCATTATATACACAATTCAAAGTTAAAAAATCTCTACGAAAATTGAGCAAAATTAAAATCGGTTGATTTTTAGCACAAAATTCTTAATCGTTTTATGAACTATGAGTATATGTGAACAAACTAATCAAGTACTAAAAGTTGAAAAATAATTGAAAAAGTGTTCGTGAAAATATTTGATTTTTATGGACGTTTTCTAACATCGCTAACAGTACATGTTTAATATATGTATAATGTTCTAAGTATGTACTAAGCTGGCGATATTTTATTGAAACTGTTTTGCCTACTTTTCATAAGCACGATTATAATATTATCTAGAAAATTGTATTTGAAAATTGATGCGATGCTTCCCTTTATCCCTTTTGTGTGCACATTTATTTAGTCCCTTTCCATTAAAAATAATACAATAGAACAATTCAAAGACAATTTTCTTAGTTGTTTGAAATGTGTTCATACAATATAAAATATTTATCATTATATTTATTTACGTAAATAATTGCACTAAAATTGACTGGAAAATTGTCATTTTTCTAATCACCATTTCGATGTTTGATATTCAAACACGTATATCTTTACTTAAATATAAGAAATTCATTTTGTAAAATGTAACATTTAATGTTAAAACAGTGATAGTATCACATTTCCGTATTTAATTTACACATTCACTGTAATGCATGCGACAAATAAATATGTGGTAAAGCGTTTTTTTTTTTTTAATTCTAAAGACGATACAAAATCATACTTTGTCACGTTGCTATAAAATACTTTCTTCGATAATCGTGCTGCGTTCTTCATTAACTAGTGCCACTTTCTACTTATAGCAATAATAAATAATTTAAAATTCTAAAAAACTATTTTATTTAACGGCCAGTGTCTCTTTTAAATGTCTCATCATGTGACTGCCAATATCTCTCACTTCGGGCCACTGTTTCAACACAAACACCACTATTAATATCACTAAAATCGTAGTTAGGATTCGTACTCTGAAAATTATATTTAAAACAGTTAATTAGTTTGGTTTTAACTTAAACATAAAAAGTGCAGTGGCGTAGCAAGTGTTACTGGTTCCCATAGTACAATACTTTTTGCCACCTTCCTTGGAAAAAAATAAAACAAGAAAGGAAAACCAACTGAGATTTAGGCCCCATTTATACTAAGGCAGTAAGCGATATATCGTAAGAAATATACATATATGGCTAGGAATATATGGGTTCATGTTCATAACAGTAGGCGATAAATCCTTGCGATCTGGGCGATTAAAATATCTAGCTAGTGGTACTTCGAGAGATATATCACCTGTGCTATATTGTACAGTCGCGCGATTGTGGATTTTTTTATCACCTCTTATGAGATTTCAAGTATCTATCTGTGTGTGTCGGGTATCGTATATCATTTACGATAAATCATTTATCGCCTTACTATGAACGACGTCTTATTCTACCTGATAAAAGACAAAACATCAATATCTGATTATACAATAGAAAATTATTACATCGACTCCGTTTTCACCCTTTACAGGTAAGGTTTCCTCATCATTAGGCCGCATCCTAAAAAATGTTGGTCTGACGTTAAAACAATATACACATGGATTTTGGAACCTCTACTGATTTTGTATAAGTTATAAAAAGGATTAATTATAAAACCAATTCTACACATAGATATGATCAGATGTCAAGTGGAATTTTTGATCGATATTTAAGGTAATTACTTGAGATATCTAAAGTATTTTTGAATTTCGATCAAATATCAAAAAAATTTAATAAAATCGTAAGAAAATATATTTCACAGATTTTAAGATAAGACCGATCTTCGTACCAAATATTATAGACTTTTGCCACTAAACGACGAATTTGAACACGCGTTCTTATAAAAATACTTTGATGTTCCAAAAAAAAAAAAATAATTTTAAAA
This sequence comes from Sisyra nigra, assembly GCA_958496155.1. Lineage (NCBI taxonomy): Eukaryota > Metazoa > Arthropoda > Insecta > Neuroptera > Sisyridae > Sisyra > Sisyra nigra. The sequence continues at coordinate 16,721,103 of OY292315.1, read as the reverse complement.
ATGCAATGATTGAATTGCCTACGCCCAACACTATGCACAGAGAATGCGAGAAATTAATTCGAGTGCTATTAAATACCGCCAGTTGGCGCTATTAAATCTTAGTTCTGGATGGGTTATGTGGCAGTACAGGCAGTATAGGAATATCGTTATGCAACGTACCGTAGTAATACTTATTTAGTCAATATTAAATTCATTTTACGGGGTTTTGCATTAGTCTCCATTATTATTATCATTATTTTTTCTATAAAATAGATGTGCGTCTTTATCTACAGTCCATAGGGTCGCCATTGCATATATAACGCAGAGCGAGTGGTGAAGATAGACGAAGAAAAGTATAAAAAATATAAACGGGTACACGTTGGGTCTAGTGATAAAGATTTAAAAAGCAGTTTATTTGATTCCCGCCGAAAGTGAATCAAGGTAATACCTTAAGAAACCCAATACAAATATTTCAAATTTATTTTAGTTGATCAAGAATTAATTACGAAAAAAAATTAGTTCTAGGCCCTATAACTTTACACTAAGCATTAAAGTAAATGAAACTAGTTTAGGCAAAGCTAAATTAGCTTGACTCATGAGATATAGGATTAACTATTTTGATGCATCACAATAATATTCTCTTTAAACAAATATGGTCTATCATTTGTAGGTTTAACTAGTTTGGCTTAAAGCGCTTAAATCTAGTTTTGGTCGGTAACATATATCAACTTTGGAGAATCAAAGACGTAAGTAGATATTTTTAAAAAATAAGTTATTTACAATATTTGTAAATTTCCACTTTATAAAGAGAAACAAGAGCAGAATTTAACTCCTCCTTTTTAGGGAAAGAGTAGATAGGTCTCGGTGGCATCACCACTAATGATCCCTACTTTAAAACCTTTGAATATCTGAATTTGAATTGAATTTTTTTAAGCCAAAGTTGAATTTGCACTTACGTCATTGTTTCATCAAAGATGCGATAAATGTTGTACACTAACAGTATTCCTCGATTTCATCTCTGTAGAAAAATAATGTTAGTACATTATTGCTTTGTTGGTTGGTAAGATTAATAATTGTGAAGGTCAATAGCAAACAAAACAAAAATAAGTAGTAATTTAATTTTTGTGGACCCAGAAAAGTTTGTTTATCCTGGTAAAAAGTGTATGCCCGTAGCTCTATATCTCCTTTTGCTACGCCACTGAAAAAGAATATATATTTACCTTGTACGTAAAAATGGCATGGTTATACCAGCGGTAGTTGCCACTAATAATAATATCACTTGCAATACACAAAGAACAACGTTAATCAACTTGACTACTAATGCTCGTGCATTGCTATTATCAAGTCCTTCTAATGTTACGTATTGCTGTTGTTGAAGAGCTTGGTGTTCCATTTTACAAATCTACAATAAATTGATACAAATTCAATTAATTAAATCAATAATCGAAAAAGTGAAACATACTTTTGTTTGACACTGCTCCAACATTTCATGTATATCTCGAAGTCTTTCTTCACTTTGGTACTGCACTTTTTCCTCCATGTCCGCCAACGCTTGTTTCAAATTTTCAACTTCATTTTGATGTAATTCGGTTAAGTCATTTATCTAAGATAACAATATATTATTGATCTAACACTTCTAAAAATTTAAATGAAAATTTATACTTGTTCTTCTAATCTTTCACACCGAAAACGTTCCTCTTGCAACGCTGAATTCAAGAATTGGACTTCGGCTTGTAAATTTTTGAACCCATCCAAACGTTCTCGCAGTCTTTCGTAGTCTTCGCGTCGCTCTTGAAGTTCATTAAATATTGGTTTTAAACTGAATACATCACCCGAAGGTCGACTTGTATTACCTTCTGCATGATTTCCACTACCGCTATTGTAACTAACATATATGAATAGTTATTAGTTTGTAAAAAATGATAATGTTATTTAAAAAGGAATACTTGAAGCGGTAATTATTGAAAGAAAGTGAAGATGTAAAACTCACCCCGGCATACTGTCGGATGTAACACTACTACATTCGCTACCTTCTTCACTAGGAAATTTGTTGGCTGAATGACTATGGGATCCTGTATGAGATCCTCCTGTCGGAATGGCTCCAGCAGGTAAAGTTGCAGAGCCATGATGAGCTGTCCCTGAGCTGCCTCCTCCAGCCGAACCCTCGCCAGAACTTCCCCCTATGTACCACGCTAGCAATTAGAACAATGCGTTCATGTAGCGCAGCGTGTTAGAGCTTTTATATTAAAATATATTTTTAGCGAAGCTAAGTGCACAAGCGTGCTTTTCAATGCCTATATTTACATTTTTTTTTTCTAGTGCGTAGAGAATTTTCTACTTTAAATAAGTTTATTTTTATCTATTACAGAGTTACATTAGAGTTTGAAGGGCTAGAAAATCAAATTCCCGCTTTTCTTTGATAAAATAAAAATATTTTATTCAAACTTTTACCCATATAAAGGACCAACATTCTGTAAAAATTATTTTAGTTCTAACCAATAGTTAATAATAAATAGTCAAAATTTCTTTTTTAACGGATATTTTATTCCTTATTTGATGTTTTTTTAAATTTTGTACAACGCGTTTCACTACTTTTGTAGCTTCTTCAGGTACTTAATTATAAACACCAACTGTTGTATCAATAATTTCAGCATTGATTTCTAATGTGTTGATAGTATCCTCTCAATAATTAAAATATGTAAAATTAATATAAAATTATCATTCACTCAAATTTTTTTTAGTAAAAAAATAATTTTATATTAATTTTACATATTTTAATTATTGAGAGGATACTATCAACACATTAGAAATCAATGCTGAAATTATTGATACAGCAATTGGTGTTTGTAGTTAAGTACCTGAAGAAGCTACAAAAGTAGCGAAACGTTGTAAAAAATTTAAAAAACATCAATTAAATAATAAAATATCCGTTAAAAAAAAAATTTTGACTGTTTATTCTGTAAAAATGTTCAATATTTTATGATTGAAACATTGTTTCGGCGTCCCCTTAGAAAAAGGTAACTTTACAGTGGTTAAGATAAATAAGTATGAAATTCGCATTACAAAAATAAGAATTCGGAACTGTTATGTCCATTTTGTAACTTTAATTGACAAAATTTTAACAAAAATTTTAATTGAAGAAACAATTAAAACCATCATCATAATCAGTAATAATAGGTAAATTTTTTTACATCGACAGTTAGAGAAGGTTTATAATTTATATTACTGCTTTTAGTACGAGAGCTAGCAACGTAAAATATTGAAATTTTCAGAAAAAAGAAAAAGTTTCAGATGAAATTTGTAGAAAATAACATTTTACATAAAAAAAAGTCCAGTGACTATTTTTCGTAAAGTTTCTAGTTTACCCGCTACAAGCTTGTAAAACTCATTGTATACATGTCGGCACAACGGCTGTATCTCTGAACGGTCGGCCACTCAAATGACGTCCGGTCGAGCCAACCTTTCCAAGCTTGTAGCGAAAATTAGTCACTGGACATTTTTTATGTAAAATGCTATTTTCTACAAATTTCATCTGAAACTTTTTCTTTTTTCTGAAAATTTCAATATTTTACCAGTACAGGTGCGATGTGCACTAATAAACGCAACCCCAACCGACAGCCAGACAGCACGTATAATGTCCGGGATAGTGCAAGAAATAACATATATAAAAACTGACCGACCTAAAATTCTCTCTCGAAAACGTTGCTAGCTCTTAGACTATTTGATTTACCAATCATTTGCGTATTTGTAGTCCAGCGATTATTATTACGGTCTCACATGCGAGAAGTCTACGGATCAAATCCCGCTATTATTTTTTATTTTTTTTTAATTGAACATTCGGTATTTTAAATTTACGGTCGTGAATATTTCACGTAAAGCTACTAGTATAAATATAATATATCAAAATGATAAAAATTACATTAAAAATTTCAAAACCATGTAACTCCTTAAAATAACTAACCCAGTGCATATTTTCTAGATATGTGTATCTATTTATTTATTTTTATTTTTTTTTAAATTAGAGTGTTGAAACTATTCTATACTTTTGACTTGTAGTTTAAAAAAATTCGATTAAAAAATATTAGCATACTTTTACCTTAGCACGCATTAAATATATGATAATTTGTTGTAAATAGATTAAATTTCAAACCGAGCTCTCCCTTTAAGGAACGTTAATGCATGCAATTATTTTCAATAGGAATCGTTTAGACACTTACTTGAAAGTTGGTTTATGTTATCTGCACTGCCAAATTTATTTTTTATCAAATGTGCAAATTCTCTGGGTTTCGACATCACTGAACCACTGAATCCCGTTATTCCATCGCGAATGTTACCACCAACATTTCTAGGTGAGGAACAAAAGTTTATACTTACAATGTATTTAAAGATGAATGCTAAATTTACATACTTTAAACCTTGGCCCACATCCCGAAGAACCGCTCTCGGTTGTCTTGTAGACGCTGTTTGTCCAGCTTCCACGGCAGCTTCGCGGTCTTTAACTCTCTTATTGTACGACTCCAATTTTTTTTGCAATTGTGCAATCACATGGGCACTTTTTTGGTTTTTCTTTTCGAAAACAGCTTTTATTCTGGTTAGTTGTTGTTTGTCGGCATTGGCTGCTAGTTTTAAATATTCGTTAACGTTATCTGAAAATAATCGATAGTATGAATATTAAAAGTAGTAGTTTGTCGAAAATAACACTACCATCTCTTTCGGTTTGTTCTTGGCGAATTAATTCTTTTGTACGAGCGATTTTCAGTTGTAAATGATGAATTGCTGCGTCCGCGCGGCTTGAATTTGATCCATCGACTTCTTCGCCATGGCCTGTGACGATCATTTCACCACTGCCATTGCTCAAGAATGATGCTGATGCCAAATAAAATTCAGCTGCATCCTAAAATATAAAATTAGAATATTCGTAAATTTTTCTTATAAAATGACCAGGTGTTGCGGTAACTAGATTGCCAAGCTGCAACAATTGGTGTTAGGTTCGAATCCCAATGAAACCCCCAAGATTTTTACTTGGGTTCGCCAGTGTTAACATTAGTATTTTAGGTCCAATTTGTTAAATTTCAGGACAGAAGGTTATTCGGTTATACAAGGAATTTCGTTTTTAAATCGGAACTGCTCCAATTGCTCCATGGAGGGTAAAGATAAGAAACACAAACTAATATAGCTGTATGACTCAAAAAGTGGCTCTAGAACAGTAGCGGAACTACCATATCGCCAGACCCCACGACGCGGAGGGGCCCGAAGCTTTGGGGGGCCCGAAAATTTTGAGAAAATTAGTACTAGTGGTGCAGCAGAGGTGTAGTAAAAAAGAGAAAATTGAAAAAGGTATAGGAACCAGAATACCACAATTATCCCATTTTCTCAAATCATTTGCTACGACCACAGAAAATCAAGGTACTTCTAAAGATGAACAGGTGTTTGAACAAGTTTATAGCGAAAAAATTAATCCAAATGACTTAAAACTAAAAAATCAAGATATTACCCCTAGAGATGAAGGGCAATTTGAACAAGTTGATAGAAGCTGTATGGCAACTGATTTGAATAATGATGAAAATACCATGGATTTCGACCAAGATGTTACCAATAAGGATATTAAGAAACTATCGTTATTCTTAACGGATAATGATAATTTTCAAAACAAAATACATTTAACACCTGATATGAAAACATGAGAATATCTGCTAACTCCTCTAGACCTCAAGGGACCTTTTAGGAAGGGCCCTTCGCAAGAAAATCGGTGCTAAATTAAAATATGGGATGCTAGATACGAAAAGCAAAAATTCATATAAGGTTGGGGACCGGATCAACTTTTTTGCGGGGAGGGGGTCTAAAATTTGTAGTTCCGCCACTGCTCCAGAATAGCAAAAATAGACGCTGGTGTCGTGAAAATGGTCTGAAGTCTAAAATAAACTGTATAATTTGAATATATTGCTTTAAGCGACTTTTGGCGCTTTCTTTAAAAAATGAAATGTATGGTACCGCAGTGCTATCTTTATTCCTAGCTATTTTGGGGCTACTTTTATGATACAGAGATTGTGTTCCTTACCTCTACACTTAATAAATTGTTCTAAAAAAAGTTTGATACAACAGCATAGTATCTTTATATCTCCGGCACAATACACGCGAAATTTAAAACTTTTATGGCTACCCATAATTAATTAAAAGATGAGAAAACATAAAAATTTAAAAACAAAAATATTTCTTGATAGTTATACTAAAAGTATATAATGTAGTAACAGCTTACATAATATATTACAACCGTCATCGAATAAGAGCACATCTCAAAATTTGGGTTTCTTGGGTTTGTACCGGCTATGAGTTGGCTGGTAAAAGGACGGAATAACTCTACTTAACTCTTGACCCGCAAAAGGGTGGGTGTGTCTTTATTCTAAAGAGGAAGAACCCAATTCCTATGAAAACTTAAGAAGCGTTTTATTTAAAACGGTACATTTTGAGGTGTTCCTATCCCTTTTTTTTTAAGAAGATTACCTAATAAAAATTGGGATACCGAGATCAAGAGTGAATTTGGACGGGTCCCTAGACCCATAAAAATTGAGACACTTGGTAACAATACCAATAACCATAGCAGTTGGGGCAACTATAATAATATAAACAATAAAATAAATAAAAAATAGACCTACATCTAGTTCACTTGCTGTCATATCTTCCAACGGGATCGTACTTTGGTCCGATAACGCACTTCTGTGAGGGGTTGTAGGCAAAGTTTCGGACTCCGACGGCCCACTTTTGTCTCGTCTATGAGTTGTGGGCGATCTTTGTCGCCCCCTTCCACTGCCAGAATTACTCGATCCTTCTGAAAACTAAACAATACAACAATAAATAGTGATCCTTGTAAAAGGAAATTCGACGAATTCGAATTGAAACATAAAGAGAAATTATCGTAAAATAAATTTAAGACGATCAAAGTTAATATACACTAGATAATTATAACATGGTTCAATAAATTTAGACTTAGTCGAATCTCTTATCAACGACTGGTTATCTGTAAGTAAATTATTGAATAAACTAATCATTTTAATTAAAAAAAATTAAATTAGAACTCGAATAAAGCAAATAATCACAATAAAATTGCTTTAAAACGAGCTTAAAAAAATCTATCATTAAACAGCTTAACAATAAAGACTTAGGTAGTAGTAACAGTTAAATGGTTTCTGAAATACGCCCATTTGAAATAAAAATTTAAGCTCTTCTGAGACGTTTTTCTGAGTATGATTTGTAATATCTTAAGCCGGACGACTTTTACATTCTCGTTAACTACTATATATTTATTATATTTAGTCAACATTTTAACTGTAAAGCAATACGTGATTAATCACTCAGCTCAAAAATAGATTTTTGTTTTACTTTTTGAGTCATAAAACGATGAGAAATATTTGCTCGATCAACACGATTTTCCATTAAAATTTTCGCTTAACGAATTATATTTAAAGCCCACACGTACGTTAAACTCAAAACTAGGTGATGATAAAAGTATTTAAGTTTCAAATGTAACAGTGAAAGAATTAAGTGTATTAGTTAACAAGGACTGGATTTAAAACGGACGAGACTCGTATAAGAAGGATTTATTTTGATAATTTCCTTTTAAAATAATTAATTATATGCAAAGCTATGCAGGACATGTCTGTTAAGATTGGAACAAAGACATTTGTGGAAACTATAAAAATAAAGGACCCACTTTAAGATTCTATGTGTATAAAGACTTGTCTAGGACAATAGGTAAGAAACGGAGAAATCAAGAGAAACCTTTTAAAATGTGAATCTCTGTATAATTCAAGAAGCACAATTAAGGAACAGTGTCACTAATCCTCTTATTCATATTAACTAAACTCAAAAAAAAAGTTTATTTTTCACGCGTAAGTTTAATTAACTTAAAAATTCCAAGTGCAAAAAATAACATTAGAAGTATAATAAATAATACAAAGATATTGATTATACTCAATTAGCGTTAACACACTGTATTATACGTGTAGGTATAACAGTGTAATAAGTAGATAGTAATATGTACATATTAAATATCTTTAGATAAAGTATAACAAAAGTCCTGGTTTGCATTTTTTTAGTGACATAATTCATATTAGTTGCATACTTAATAAGGTCTATCCCAATCCCGACAGCCAAAAATCCTGAAAAGGGTCGCCCACATATTTAAAGTATCGCCTCTTTATGGCATTTTATCCCTGCACCCCCCACCCTGTCACACTTAGTCTAACACAAGTAAACCTCCCGACAAATATTATGTCACAACATAGAACTACCTCCCCCTCTTTGTGTAATACAATCAATTAAAAATGTATAAAACGATTTTTTTTAAATTTTAAATTTCAACTATGATGTCACATTTGAAGGAAACCTTTGGGTCCCCATGTCACAATTAGTAATGTTATGTACAAACCCTTCACTCTCCCCTACCGTGTTACGTAAAATGTAGACGACCCCAGACCCAAATCCCGACAACGTGATAGTTCAGTTGTATCGATATTTTGGGGTAAAAAACTTTACGATAACGTTAGATAATGATTTATCTTTATATATAAAAATCTTATGTGCGTGTGTTTGTAATTAAACTCCTCCTAAACGGCTGGACCGATTTTGATAAAATTTTTTGTGTGTATTCAAACGGATTCGAGAATGGTTTAGATTTACAATTAATTCATTTTTATTTATTTTTTTTTATTCTATTGTGGCGTAGAAAATGTAATTTTCAGCCACAATTTGTTTAGTTTGGTTTTGTGTGATTTTTGTTTTTAACTTAAAGTGGATTTTTGAAAAACAAGTAGTCCGGGCCCAGCACGTAACGAGAAAGGTCGGATCCTTTCTCGGGTTGTTTAATTATTTATTTAAAAATATAGTAATTTATTAATGGTTAAAATATTTGTAGTTTATTTATAGTTATAATTTATTGTCTTTATTATTGTTATTTATTGTGAAAATTATTTATATTACATCTGTGGTTATTTGTTAAGAACATTTCGTGGTGATTTTAGAAACTTTATATAGTTCATTTGGTTGGTTGTGTTGTTAAAAATTTATATGAAAATGGTTAATCTAATAAATATTATAATTTGTAAAATTAAGTTAAAAAGTAAAAATATTAAATAATCATTTAATAAAAACTGCGCTACACTATTAACAATTACCTAGAGGATTTTTAAAATTTTTTTTTTCCAGTAGGTAGCGTTGAAATCAGATTCAGGAAAATTTGTTGTACAATTGTTACTTTTTTTATTAATTAATTAATTAATTATAGTTCACCAGCTAAAAGAAGAAGAAATATTGAAAATGGAATATTTCCCATGGTCTGAATTTTTCAGAACAAAAACTTCCAGCCGTCATAAGCTTTTGGCTCAAGTGATAATTTTATTCAAATTTTATTACATTTGAACAGCTATATTGCAAAATGTAAAAAACAGCGTTATTTTAATATATATTTTGATGATTTTCAGGATTATGAATGTCAGGATTTTGGGTGACACTGGCTTAATTTTTTTTTTTAAGTTTTTTTTAGTCCCCGTTATAATTTGAATCGAATCAAATATTCAGCATATCAAATATTAATAAATAATTATATTTAAAAACAAACTATAAGAATAAGATTGATGAATAATGATGAGATAATGCTTTAAACCAGAGTTTCTCAACCTATGGTACGTAAATTGCTTATTGGTGATACACGAAAAATAATCAATAATGGCGGATATAAAAGTTTTAAAAAAATTAATTAGGAATTTCCAAAAGACGTTTTTCCTACACATCATAAAATGTGCGCAGTCAATAGTTAAAACTACTATTTTGTTATTATTTTGTTCCTATCTACTATTATATGTAAGTACATAGTAAATAAATCCGTCACATGCAATCATTTTTACAAAGTGGTACAATTTAGCATGATGTACTACCAAGCGATGCGTGAGCCAAAAAAGGTTGCGAAATGCAGTTTCATATAATGCTAGATATTAAAAATTGGCTCCAAAAACACTGGACGTCGAAATAACGTGAGTCTGCGAACCCAAGTTAGCTTTCTTAAACTTAAGCCTATCTATTTTGATCAGCCAACATTCAAGGATACTGGGAACACCATTTTCAGAGATCGGTGAAGCTGTACATCAAATTGGTTCCTAAACCAAAGATCCTTACACATTTAATTAACACAACAAAATTTAGAAAAAAAAAATTTCCTCCTACTTAAAAAAAATTCCTTAGCTTCGTTAACCTTCCATTACTCAATTTCAGAGAAAACATTGAAAACAAAAGTTAAGGAATGCTATGTGAAAAATGCTTTTTTTCATAGTAGGTATGTTATTTATCTGCAATTGTTGAAATTTTTTAAAAAGTTAGTAGCAGCATTTTATGGTATTTAATAGGGTTAATACCTTGCATAACTATTGTCAAATTTTCAATTTTGATAATATTTTTCCATGAATTTTTTCCATTCAAAACACTTTAAGTATGTTCAATTAAGATATCACAGACTATTGGCCTTTAATTCACTTAACAGCAGCTATCAGTCACTTTGAGTGATTAAACCTTGGTTTAACTACCCTTCGTTTTAGCTCAAAGTCACTCGTCACCTCAATAAAACATATTTTATATATCATACAATATATATATTTATTTTTATTGTATTCTAGTTCATTCTTGATAACATAATTTATAATATAAGGGAAAAATATAAGTCAATTATTTCAGTAAGTCAAATTCTTCTTAGTGTTCATTATTTTTACTCCCGATTGTATCTACAAGGTATTCTAAAATAAAGTTTTTGACGCTTTTTATTTTTACTTATTTTGCTATGCAGAAAGCAATTTTAAAAAATCTTTTATAACGAAAAAATATTTCGACCCTATTCGTTTCGGTATAGGTAAGCTTTTCCACTGTATTTCACTTTCATTTTAAATTTTAATTAAATAAGTTGATCAGTTAACACTATTTATCTTTAAAAATCATATCCATTCACATAATGTTGAAAGAAAATTCTCTCGTATGAAAATTCTGATTAATGCGATCGAAAGATTTGTATTTCATAACATTTCTTAAAATTTCAGACAAATAAGATTATTTGAAAAATACGCTATAATAACATTTTCATTAAAATCACGCAAGCAGCAAATTATTTTGTTTATTTGGGGAGAGTACGGTTTAATTTTTTTAAACATAACTAATTTATAAAGGATATTCAATCATTTTAACTAAAAACTTTTTATAACGAGTTTTTTTTAACCATTGTAACATGCGACATCACATCAAGATAAAACCAACTATTGCGAGTGAAAAGGTCCACTAACACCAAGTTAATATCGTTTTTTTATAAATGAATAAATCGTCGTTATTTTAATTAAAAAAAAATAATAGATGAAAAAACTTAACGTACAACAGTTGCCAATATTGATTGCGTTTTTCTTTTAATCGAACGTAATTGATGAGCCTTTTTTTTCTCGTTCACCGAATTAAAATGATGAACCATTGCCACAAGAACTGATTAAAAGATTAATACATTTAATATGAAGGAACTCAAAATGACAATACCAAACGACATAAAGAAGGCTTTATTTAAAAAAAAAATTATAATGAGAAAATTTGAAAAATGCCCCATTCCTTTAGATAAGAAAAGTATTTTAACTAACAGGTTTTCGAAATATTATTGAAAAGATACTATTCCAAGTGTTTCATATATTTTATTAGTTTTCTTTGTGATTAAGTGATTATAATGGTTTTGTTAAATAAATACCTAAATGCATATGGATCCAAAAAGCATCAATGAATTTCAATATTTAACACAACACACAACAAATAGACTTAGTTAACGTTACACTTAAGCCTCGTGCTAATGAGTAAATAAACATTTTTAGTCTTGAAACCATTTACTTGAACTAAGATAACTTATAGATGAATCAAGTGAAGATAACAAATGTTTTCATTATTTTTTCTACTCAATACTACTCATCGTAAAATTAACTAATGTGACTCATTCAGACGCTCCATATCATTTAACTAACCAATATATGATTCTCGAGGTCCATTTCCCCTTGAGTGTTATTTAAAACGTACCAGAAATTGAACCTAATTTATTTTTTATTTCACCTTTACTCATTCGGTTTTTAAAATTTATATAAATCAGTAAGATTTAACACAACTTTGTCAAGTCAATCAGTTTTGTTTCAAGTGCACATTTCAACTGTGGTTAGTCGATAAATATTTATAATTTCGCTTATAAAGATGCTATTCATGTTTTGCTTGTACACGTTTTCCTTAATTAGCAATGATTATTAATAATTAAATCAGCTATGTCTGAAGTGCATATGCTAATATTTCTGTACGAAAGAAATTGCAAGGCGTTTGTGTTCAATTTAAAATTTGATCAAATTAATTCGATCGTTTAGATAATTTTATTGTTGTTATTATGTTATACTTGAAAATTATTTCATGTACCAATTTAAATTTAGTAAAAGAAAGTGTTAGAATTAGCACGTTGGGATTACATATTATTACATCGTTTTTTTGTTTGTTTGTTTCATGAGGGGAATATTTAAACAATTCATAAACATTATAATATCGTTATCATTGGATCGATTTAAGGAAATTGATTTGAATTTGATGACTTAAACAGCTCGCCAGGCTTGATATAGTAATTGAAAAAGTTATGAAACAATAAGTATCTGATTGGAAAATAATTTTATTATCAACAGAAACTTAAATGTTAAATGTTTGACATCAACGAAATTTCTCCCTTTAAACTATTGAAAACTTACGACGGGTGCTATCTCTAGGAATTCAAGGTTTTGAACACTAGACACGCAATATTATTTAAAGCAACGGTGGAGAACCTCCGACCCGCGTAAAATTCTAATCCAACCCGCGAGATTTTTAACAAATAGTTGGTACTAGTAGTTAAAAATATTTTTAAAAAAAGTTTAATTAACTTAGTATATCTAACATAAGAGAAAAAGGAGAGTTATCAAGTTTAATTTTCTAGATAACTAATTCTTCTTGTTTAAATTAAACTCATTTAGCAGAATCATTATTCATAATTCAGAACTAACGTTATAATATAAGGTTTGTTCCAGACGTTTGAACAAAACACGTCCACGTAAGACAAAGAGCAAGGCACGCTGACCAAGAAACAAGAGTGAGTGAAGAAACGCCCCAGCCCTCGGCCGTTTGGCCTCAACAAGGCGAGAGCCGAGGCCGAGAGATCTATGAACGTTCATTTTTCTGACTATAGCTCGCTCAGGCACTGATTTGGAGGTGTTTAAACACCGCAAAACCAGTTTTAAATTAGGGTGAAGCCCTTGCTTCATGATTTTCACTCACTCTTGTCTCTTGGTTAATGTGTCTTACTCTTTGTCATTCGATGGAAGTGTTTCAACATCAACAAATGTACACGTGGAACAAACCTATAGAAAGTCGTAATGCAGCAACTTCGAGTAACAATAAGTGACAAAAATATGTCAATTAACTGCACGGCCAACGGACGAAATGTAAATCTCATTCTGACCCTTGCTATACAAAAGGTTGACCAAACCTGAGTAAAAGCATAGTATTCGCATCGTGTATCTCATCTAGCCATGCCTAAGTCATAATTGATAGCGTCTTTAGCATAAATAGGAATCAATGAGAAGTGGTAGAAAATTACCGGCTAAAATTTAGGGGGAATGTAAAGTTTTGTTTCTCTATTTGAACATGTAAAATTATATAGTATTTAACTCATTTACCAAACGATACAGCTGATCGCAGGGTAGAGCGAATATTTTTGTATCTTTCCAAATTTTTGAACTAACCATGAATTTTAAAAACCACCTAAATCACTAAAACCGTTTTTTTACTTCAAAATACAACATTTTTCTTTTCACATAAGAGGTCATCCATAAATTACGTGACACGAATTTCATGATTTTTGACCCCCTCCCCCGCCCTTGTCATAGCTGGTCACATTTGTGAGACCCACCCCTCCTTAGTGTGACGTCACATATTTTATAATTTTACATCTACCTATAAATAATTATTGAACTAAAACAGCAGTTCCAAAATTTGTTTTATTTCAATTTAAATGATTTTTTATTAAAATTAACATCAAATCAAACATTTCAAGAAATAAACAAAAAAAACGACTATATATATTAATTAATTATCAAACTTAATCATCTTGAAAGTCAATTGTCAAATGAAATAAAAACAATATCACCGCTCGGCACGGTGCAGAATTTAGCGGCATTTATCAAAGGGCAAGAGTATCGGCGCGTAACACTACTCCGAGAAAAAAAATTCTCTTCGGACAATTAAATCTAAATATTAAATATTTGATTGGCGATGGGCTATCAAATCATTTTGTGGGCGTAAATGAAATTCAGTCGTCAGAAGAGAACTTTTTCTTATTGTAGTAGATCGAGTGACCGACAAAACAAATTGAACCTTATGTTTCTACAGATATTGTTGCAAATGTTTTTGAGTTTTTCGTTAATAGTTCAAAGTTCGTGTTTTACTTAACACTTGGATTAAAATAGATTTTGAAATGTTACGTCACGAAATTTAAGACCTCTCCCACCCCCTTGTCACACTTTGTCGACCCCCTCCCTCCCTCTTAACGTGTGACGTAATTTATAGATAGCCCGTATTATCTTTTTAATATCGTATATCAAAATGAAAGAAAAATCCAATATGCATTAGAATACAAATAATTTGATTGTGTAATACAATATGTCCATAGATTATAAAAATTTTTCGTTTCGTAGCATTATCAAATAGTTTGGTTTGAAATAAAAAAAATTGCTTTTCAAATGAAAAAGGTTGTATTTGAAGTAGAAAAGAAAACTGTATATTATATCTCAATGTTAATAATTTCATTCAAAAGTACAGTGAGCTGTATAGTGATATATCTCAAGATTAGTACAAAAATAGTACGCAGTAATTACAAAAACCGCATCGGGTGCTTAAAAAGCTAATACGGCACTACTCAATAAACAATAAAAGCATAAGTTATACTATATTCCATAGTACAGTGATTCCCAAACTTTTGCGGCCCACGACACAGTAAAAGAAATCAAGAATTTTCGCGACACACCTGTATACACCAATGTATGAATTTCTTACTTACTTAATTCACTGATTTTAAATAGAATGCAAAAATTCAGTGAAGGAAAAGAAACGAGATACCCGGCTGGTTTTATGCGTTTTGATCCCCGGAACAATATCCCCTATAAAATATTCCCGAACAAAATATTTCATACAAAATGTTCTCAGGCAAAAAGCCCTCAGACAAAATATCCTTAAACAAAAAAAAAAAAAAAAACTATTTGTGTGTTGGGACACAAAGTAGAAGTGTCGTGACACATAGTTTGGGAATCACTGCTATAGTATGAAGCTGGTTCAAGGTTCAATTGTACAACAAGGTACGATCGTTATGTTCCAGACGAAAATAAAAACGTACATTGTACGGCACAAGTCATGCGCAAAATAAAACAAACTGACATAACTTTATATTGCGCATAACAAAAAAACGTAAAATGTACGTTTTTATTAATCTGAAACAAACTTTATGTATTACCTATAAAAATATAGGTTTAAAAAAGTAAATATTACCGTTATTCGATCAATTTGAAAATTAATAATATGTTTTATTGTCAAACTTATAAGAGGTACTACACCAAATTTGGAAATTTTTAAATGAACATTGGCAAGAAAACCCTTGGACGCTATTCGAATGATGACGCATAAAATTGGACATAGGACGGTTTTTTTTTTGCAAAATCTGATTCTACATTTCTTTAAATGTAAAAACCAAATTTTAGAGGTATATTAAATTTTTTCTTGACCAATTGTAATAAACTGTCTGAAATGCATTTCCATTTTTTTTAAACCGTTTGAACGCTCTTGTGAATTTTTATGACCCTTTAAAGTTATTGAGGTAATAATACACCCCTGCACTGTTATTACGTTTTTCCAAAGAAGCGATATTATAGAATATAGAGGGTTAATTTATTATAAAAATCATTACTGTTACCACCGCAAAAATTTTATACAATAAAAAATTTAAGAAAAGCTTAGCATATGCACAACATTTAATTCAAACTCTTGAAATTTTATATTATTCAAATGTGTATTAAGTTTGTATGATTCATTGTTATTTTGGAGGTTTCATGCTTGTATTTATATCTAAAAGATGAATAAGTCTGTTAAGTGTTGTTTTTTTAGGGATTTCTAGTTAATTACCTTAGCTCCATCGTGCATATTACTGAGAGGTTGCGATGCCAAAATAACGTCCTGAACAGCCCTTGGTCGACAAGGAGAAGCACTTCGGCTAGACGTTTTACTACTGACTTGAGGCTGGCCTGAAACTTGTAAACTGTCCATGACATTCGTAGCAAAACTGAAAAAAGAAATCAAGAGAGAATGAAATGAAATACTAATAAAACATAATTATGGATGTTAAGTCATAAATGTGTGTTCTTTGTGGTTTTTGCACCATTTATGAATGTACAGAATATTTTATGTATTACGAATTTGTTAAGTACATAGAAATGAAAACAAGTTCCAGAACATAAAACTAAGATAGACATAATTGTAATAATTACCTGTCTACGAATACGAAAATTTGACTGGTTTAAAGTCATTTATAAAGATGTAATATAGATGCTGTATTGGCAAAAACGTTGTATTAATAATTCAGTCTTTGAAAATTTCACACTTACACTAAACACTGCACATTTTTCAATTATAATCAAAAGTAAAATAGATCTATTGTTATATGACAAATCTTTGTGTTATTAAAGAATGTCTAAATCAGAATGACTGAACAATCACAATGAACAGAGCGACAAATATTATCAATATGTTCGCAGCTCACTTCACATATATTTTACAAATTTAGAAATGTCATTAACTTGATATTAAGCAAACACTGGGCACTGGGCATTAACACATTACTTATTATGAAACGATGACTGATATTTGTTGCATTTAACATGTTTATAATTATTCGTCCAAGAGATTTGACAGCTTATCAGCGAGGCAATTGCCAAACGAGGCTTGAAACTGCGGACTGATGTCGTTCAAGAGGCCATAAGGCGTTTCATAATATTTCTCGGAATCAATATTAATTTGATCAAAAATTTTTCCTACAACTCGAAACCCCATGCCGGATAGTTCAATGCAATATTGTTGTTGTTCTAGGGTTTTTAGATTAAAATAGATTCGCTGGTCACTCGATGAAATCGTTTTTGAGATGAACACCTCGCTTACATGCGCTTTGATATCGTTTATAACAGCAGTGGCTTCCGAATGCCAATTTTCCTCATTTAGAACACATTCAGCCATTATTTATAAAAATATTTCTTTTATCATCTAAAGAGATTATTTTAATACTGTACAAATGATTTGAAATCGTCACAATTTATCTTATCACGATGAGTCACTTTATAGGCTTCACGCCATGCGTCGGTGTATTCTTAACCTATACTTCAGCCTTAAATCACGTTGTATCACTTTGGTTCAAAAGGCTATGAGTTATGTGTAGTATGCAAATATGTGCGTTCCATTGCGTTCAAGTGATGCGTATATCTTTTCATAGTATATAAATAAAAATTATAACAAATTGAAGAGCTGACTTCAAAATTAACAAAAAAATTTTAACAATAAATTCAATAAAAAGTAAAAAAAATAATTGCATATCTTTTCATAGTATATAAATAAAAATTATAACAAAATGAAGAACCGACTTCAAAATTAACAAAAAATTTTAAACAATAAATTTAATAAAAAGTAAAAATATAATTGCGTATCCTTGCAGTGTCTACGACTTACAAATTATTAGGATTATATAATGTACAACTATTGTTATTTTTGGAGTTGGTGTCAGTCAAGTGTTGGCAGAGCGGTTGACTATTGTACGTCGTACGTATTGCCTGTTTTATTGATATCTTCTTCTATATTACAAATCTTTCTATAATATATATATTCTATATATATGACAAAAACTCAACAAATTCTGCACTAATTGAGCTCAAAATTTGGCACAATATACAACCTGCTTCCAGATTCCAGGGTGTTTTTATTTTTATCTGTATTTCGCGTCTAGTTTTCGTCGTAGTATTATATTTGTCTATGATTTTTGCATAATTAACTACACAGTATTATGTATAAGAGAAATTAACATTGTTATTGCAATTAAATATTTAACGAATTTCATACGTACTGACGGGAAATTAATATAACAATAAAAACAATACTCCTAATGAAAACTTAAAAAGTCAGCAGTGAAAATTCAAAATTAGTTACTATTGTCTTAATATTTTTTTATTACCCTGCAGAAATTCAAATTAATTCTAAAACTAGCTGTACCTAGACTTAGGGATGTGAGATTAATAAAAAAAAATCGATTTTAATTTTAAAAAAATCGATTTTTTCTATTATTTAAAATTCTACTTGCTTTTCATATTCCAATAATGATGAAACCTAAGAGATTCATACTAACAATTTATCAGATTAAAAATCAAATAAAATGATATGAATGCAAAAATAACCAATTCAAAACTAAAAATTAAAGCGAATCTTCCATTAAACTTTCAAGGTAAGGAATAAGGCAAATATGATTATTGATACACAATTTCAGTACCATTAAACGTTTTATTATAATAAAAATGAAATGATGAGCATTCTAACAAAATTACAACCTTATTGCCTCAAAAACTATTTTCGATTTCAATCTTTTAATAATGAATTTTAAATTTAACAATCAAATATTTGAATGAATGTCTATTATATTTGAATGACAAGAATGAAAAAAACCGTTACAGCTAGTTTGCATTTAAGTTTGCGCTGTTTATGAAAATCGATTTAAACGCGTAATTTATATAAAATCGATTATTTAAAAATCAATTAATATTGCTATGAAAATCGATTATAAAAAATCGATTATTAAAAAATAATAATCGATTTAAATAAAAATCGATTATTTTTTAACATCCCTACCTGGACTTCGTTCACGTAAACTCCGTAATACTACTCATAAAACTTTTCAATGTGTGATTTTTGAAGATCCGCCATGCACATGAACAAATAGGTTACAATGAAGCAGCTAGATGCTCTTTTTTATTCATAAAATATATCTTTTATGCAGAAAAATAAAATTTTTCAAAATTTGGTAGCAAAATTATGATTTTTGGTAGCGTTTCTATTGATTTAGTATTTCGAATTGATCATACGCCTTTGTTAAGCTCCTATAATGTATGTCTATACGTAATAAACAAAATAAGTTATTTATGACTTTAATTTTTGTGTTTTATGATTCTTTTTTAATTTTTGATTGTTACTTTAACAGTGAAACTGTTAGCGTTTTAAATTAAACGAAAAACATTATCACTTTACGAAATTAGTTTAAGACAAAAAGATTATGAATTGATAAACTTTTTGATCAACTTTTTTGAATCAAGATTGAATTAAAACGGAATATAATTTTTTTGCTATGGTGATTTCTATTAATCAATTAGTCTAATTTAATTGTGTTCAGTGAAGCGGGCGGGTATCAGCTAGCTGAACATAAAAAGAATTAAAAGTATAAAGGTAAGAAAGATCTACTAATGACCGTTTATACCCGTGACTTCGTCTGGGTAAAATTACTTTTAAAAAACTTTTAAAACACCGTTAACACTTTGAACGCGTAAATCGGCCAAACTTACCCGAATTTTTTCCCTTTCGACGCGTAAATCGACTAAGTATAGTCTATATCAGTCTGTCTTGTTAGAATTAATGTTATCTTTCGGATAGTCGACTTTAGTCGCCTCGCATTTATAACACTGTATTTATCGTATGTATCATACACACGTTTTTTTATTTATTTATGTGCAAGGGCATAACCAGAATTCTGTTGAGAAGGGGTAGGCGTAAAAAAACCAAAAATATACCTAAAGTAAATGGTACACGAGCAATGGGGCAAGGTATACGTTAAATACATAGTGACTAAATCAATACATCAGTGACTAATTTTATTTAAACAAAAAATAGTTCGTTTAGTAATACCGGTAGTACCTTATACTTTAAGGTTTGAGAGCATTCCTGATAATTAGCTGCATCTTCTAGAGGGAGGCAGCTGGCCCACCCTGCCCGTTAATTGCGACTGTTCGACGTTCTTGTTTATGTTTATAAGTAGTCGAATTAACACGTAAAAAAATTAGGGCAAATTTATAGTCGATTTACTCGCCCAAAGGGTTAAGTAAGCAGCAGGACAATTTCCGAGATTTATATTACAGATTTCTAACACATAAAATACGTTAGGTGTAAAATAATTGAGAAACAACAAAAGTAGAGGTTCATTATTAATGGAATTAATTAGTATCTGAAAAAGTTGATAATTTAGTTGTAGGATTCCAAAAAATACAGACTTTTCAACCCCCTCTTCCTCCATAAAGCCTAGTGACTGTTTAATTTAAATATGCTTTAAAAAAGTTTCAACTATCAAATATCTTGAACGGGATTCCCGTAAATATATCTACTATGTGCATTTCCCCAAAATCCGAGCACATTAAACTTTCTTTGTTTGTCGTAAAAATCGTATATCGTAGATATGGTTCATGTTTTTTTTTATTTTTTTTTTTATTTTTTTTTTACGGAAACTAGACCAATTATTAATGTGTGTTCTTTTCAATGGCAAATGCATCGTGATTATTTCTTTATACAGTGCATCGGGGAACCTAGTGAGCATAAAACATCTAACTACATAAAAGTTCTGTAGTCGTTACATAATGAAAAAATCGAAAGAATGTTACGTGAACTGTTACTGAACTGTTATGTAGTTGGACGTTCTGTGCTCAGTACGAAATTTCTTACCGTTCTCGCATTTGAGCCCCCCCATATATACTCCCAGCCATTGCATTGCATTACTGAATATTGGTCTGAATTATAATTTAAGTTAATAATTTTTAATAATAAAGCTATATACTTACATGGTAAATAGTCGCTTTTGTGAAATGGATATTACTAATGAAGGCAATGGAAGGTGTTAGGAGCAATAATAATTAGTGTTGGAAATATATTCTTATCAGAATTTCAAAACAAAATTAAGGTATCATATGTTGTATTTTTTACTAACACATTATATTGCACATAATATAAATTTACTTCAACATTTTTTCCCTGGTGGTAAGGATAAATGAAAATGTATATTATACATATATTATTATTGTTATTATGTTAAATATGTTGAACGTATTGAATGCTTTAATGAAGGGTTTTCTGGCAAGAATATCGCAGTAAATATGCCCATACTACAGTGATATGCTTATGATATAAAATGTAATATAACTATTTTAGTAGATAATATCCGACCAATCCTAAAACTAAAGTAGTTAAATTAAATCATACATACTATTATGTTTATAGCATTGATTTGTAGTCAAAATTAGGTACATATTGTAATAGGTATATCGATAGCAGAGGATTTGTTAGATATTAAATGTATTTTTTTTCTTTTTGGTTTTGAAGACCGAATTGACCGAATATACCTATACAATTTAAGACAGTATATTTTGGAGATTGCGTTGCTACCTAAAAGTTTGTTTGTTTGTATTTTTAAACGCCACAGAAAATTTTTGGTCCCAGGCGTCCCAGGTGATGGGTTTTAGAATTTTGCCTTTGAGCGAAAATGTGTGCAACACAAAAGACTATGAATTTACGAATTTGTCACATATCTAAGTTTTTGAATTTAATTACAATAAAATGAAAGTTAACCTTATAATTGTAAATGATTAATAATTCGATAAGAAAATAAGGACCTTCGAATGTTATCAATTTAAATAATACTGATGTTAAACAGAGATTAAAACTTGCATTATGCATAATATTTTATTTTTTAAATAGCTTATTCTGTTTAATTTCAGAAACATTATTCACTAGTTTTCGGCTATAAAAAATATAATATATTTATAATTATATTATTATTTATAATTTATTAGTTCATAATCCATAAAATCTACAATATTACGTATTTAGTTTCCACAAACACAAAAAAAATGAAAAATTTAGTTTAATAGATAGTAAAAAACTATACAACAATATTGTATGTAAAATCATAATATTTAATAAAACATCAAAATAGAAGATGCGTCTTCAATATGGAAATTGATTTCCAACGTTTCCATTTTATATCCAAATTCACTTTGTAATTGATGAATAATTGAGTGATTATATAGATTCAAACTTCGAGGTTGTATTTGAATTTCTTTGAATTCTACAACGGGAAAAAAGGCACATGAATAATAGATTGTTGATTAAACGTTCAAATTCATTAATAATGTGCTACGTAAAACATACAAAATCAATAATGTTTCAATGCTTTATTTCAATAATAGCCTTTGAACGAAAATTATAACTAATACGTTTTACTCACTTGTGTATGTTGGATCGCATTGCAAAACGCAAATATCTCGTACCACTTCCATGCTTCGTAAAATGCCATCATATTCGAGCTTTTGTAGAAGCTTGCAATGCTTGAGCATTGAGACTAACAAATCGTCTAGTTTTTCACGATTGTTTCTAAAGTGTAATCGTACTTCAACTGTAATTTTGATGACTTAAAGAAAAAAGAATACAAAGATTGGAAAAGTTAATTACCTAAAGTTGAACTAAAGTTATTGATCAGTAGTTTTAATGTCGCGCGTAGATTTCGACTTCGGCTCTGGTCCCATACAAAGCCAGAAATCATGCTAAAATTTCTCAATGGCATCCCTTTTACTAATAAGTAGGAAGTGTCTTCATAATGACAAATATTAACTAAAAATTAGTTAGATTAAATTTAAATTTTTAAAAATAAAAAAAAAGCTTTAATATACTAAGTTTCAGTCCAACGCAGAGATTTTTACATTTCGATGTTAGGCTATTCCAAGCATATTCGCTGATCAAATGACCTCGTGCATCAAAATCACGGACTCGAATTTCAATGAAGTTCAAAACATTATTGTTGCTTCGAACAATCGCGGATAAAGTTTCGTTTGATAACGAAGGATAATCAATTTTTAACACAGTTAGAAATTGGAGACGCTCTAAGGCCCGAATGAAACGAGGAAATGAGAATGCTGTTTGCCATTCGTGAAATGCGCTTCGTATGTCCAAGTAACGCATTGAATGATGCGAGCTTCTAGTGCACGATGATAGGAGCTTTATAATTTCCGATGAACTTAAATTGGCGTTGAAAAAACTTACATATTCTAATTTTGTTTGAGTACTGAAAACGAAACGTTAAATATTGAATTTAAACGACTATAAAATGATTACTTGATGAAGTTTGAGAGGTGATAAGTCATTTTTTTAAACTTCCATGCAAAATACCAATCTGTTAATCGTAAATACGTAAGTTGAATTCCTTCTCCTGTTAAAAGCATGAAATATCGACAACTATCATGAGCGATAAGATTGAGTCGGTTTTTGATCCATTGCTTTGGCAGGTAAGGTTTTGACCAAGCTAAGTCTAACGAATTGATATACCGTCCGAATTTTTGAGTTAATACATTAGTCCATGGCTCTGAAAATATCTCATTCTAATACAAAGCATCTATAAATTAGAAATACAATACCTTTTAAGTCTGAATCAACATACACTCGTAAATGACGCCACAAGATGGGATTATCGAGAGCTTCAGCCCAATGCTGGCACACCATACCGCAATAAATTCGATCTCGACGAGATAAATAGCTCAGTATATGTGTTAATACTAAATCTGGCAGCAAATCCCATTTTGCCATTCTAGTTATGAATTTTACTAATATTAAATAATCACAATATAGCCTATGACCCCTATAGATACATTTTTATAAGACTTGACAATTTAATATTAAAACGTGTATATCCCAAACGCTATGGAAACTAGATTAGAACATCCTACTAATTTCAAACTTAATAGGTAGAAACGAGTTTACGTTCTTTCAATCGTAATACATATTGTAACAAACAAATACTGAGATAACGAACAGCATGGAAAAGACTGGAAAATTCAGGAGAGTTCAATTGTCAATAATGGGAATTCAAATCTCCCATTGCCAACTATTGACGGTCTTGGAAATAATCAAAAGGTTCGGCAATCGAAGTTTCTTGAATGTTGGAAAACAAAATAGTTTGCCTATATAATAACGACGCAGCAGTGATTCTAAGTAATTCATTTTATGGCATCAAGTGATTCAAGTAATAATGATACGATTGACTTGAAAAGTGATTGAAGTAAAGTGATTTATGTGTAATTTTTATCAACGATTTAAAATAAATAAAGTAATTTGATTTATTAAACGTTTTGTAAAATATCTATCTGTGGCGTAGAAAATGAAATTTTCAGCCACAATTCGGGCAGTTCGATTTTGCATGATTTTTGTTTTTTAGTTAAAGAGATTTTTGATAAACAAGGCAGTCATGGAATTAAAGTTAAATAGTTTATAAATAGTTATATATTAAATTAATTGTTGTTATTTGTTATTAGTTTATTTGTGATAGTAGTTGATTAAGTGTTAAGTTATTGTTAAAAACGAATACCAAGAATTAAAAATATATTATATAACGAACTTGATTGTAACTATCAATAAGTAATATCGATATGTAATTGATTAAAAATAATAAACATTATATATATTATAAGAGTTAAAAGTTAATATAAATATAAATAAATAATAATAAAAAAAAACTGCGCTACATATCGAATAAAAGAAAGCTTAACGAGGAGCTTAATGCAGGTTTGAAAAATTGAGTCATTCTAAATTGAATTTACACTCCCAATAAAAATATACCCATTTTTTTATTTTGCTCTAACGTTTTTCGTTGTTTTTGGAACGTATTTTTTGTGACTATAGAAGGAATTTGAAATCTTCAAAATATTATTCATACATGAACTATGTAACTTATAGCCAAAGAGCACGATTTCAATGTAGAGCTTTTTTTATATTGCATTTTATTAAATATACAATATAATAATAAATTATACAATATCCATCGTAAAATAATTAATGAAAAATGTATGTAAGTTATATCTAAAACAGCACAATTTTTCTTCATCCAATCATTAAATCATCTTATATAGAAAAAGTGTACGGAATTGAAAAAAAATCGTCGATTTTCTAAGAAACCGTCATAAACCGATTTAAAAATGGAGTTTTGAAGAGAAAAAAGTTATTCAAATTTTAAAGATCGGAATAACATGTAGGAACCTAATAAGGGGAGTTGTCAGAGGCTCATTCTTCTAAAGTTTGTTTTAACTGTAAAAAATATTTTAAATGTTTTTTCTGTGTTTCATTAAGTAAATTGAGTGAAAAAGAAATTATTTTTGCAATTTCTCAACCCACGGAACTCTTTAATACATCCAATGCTAAAATAAGAAATAATATTATATTTACCAATAGTTCAATTTCGTACAAGAAATGTAAGTAATTGAAATATTTTTGTTAGATAAGTATATTTTTCACTTACCGGTATTCCCATAAACCTTGTATATATTATAATAAATACATTACACATACTATAATTTAAAAAAAAATGTTTGTTTGTTGTTGGTAATCTTCATAATTACTCATCGGCTTTCACCATTTGAAAGGCGCGTTACTTCAAATGGCTATTGACTAGGCATATTTTATACTAGAAAACGCATTATACTATAGCATCACGATATCCTTTTTTGAACGAAGAAATAAATGAGAATGATATTTGGTATTATTAATATTTCTCCAGATCCTAGTTATTTTTATTGATTGATGTTATTAGAAGGATAAAGATCGGGATCTTCCAACCCTTTACCCCTCTAATTACATCTATCGATATTAGGTATACTATAAGAGCAACTGCTTATTAATAAAAAAAACACAAAAGCAAAGTTTTATCCTGAAAAAATGTATGGTTCCTACCCTGTTATATACCTGTAAACAGAATAAAGTGTTTATTGATTTCCATATTGAAACGAAATCGTTTACATTTTTTTTTAATTTGCATTTCATCCACAAGATACTATTTTTGATAGTAACCTATATAAACGTTTAATTATTTTCCTAGGCAAATTCAAATCTACTGTGTGCTTTATAAAAGAAAACTGTTGTTTTATTCACTACTCGCGTAATCCAAACACTTATATAGTGAATTTATGGAATAAGGAAGGTCAATGTTTTCTAATTTTCATAAAAAAGTAATATAAAAATAGTAAATGAGCTTCATCAATTAATTAATCCTCTGCATATGCTTTAGTGTAAATTGTAAAGGGAAACTCCTGGCCTGGCCATCTATGTTAAGAACTTCAAAGCGAAAGATATTCTTGGACCAAAAAAAAAACGCAATAGACAAAATATTTCAGCGTGGATTGCGATCACACTTTCAAAGTTATCCTAAGTTTTTGGGCCCTTTTAGTTAGATAATTCCGGAACCATTTGTTTTTTAAAAATTATACATTCTTTGAAATTAAATATGAAAACGTTTTTAGCTCATTGATATTATCTGGAATTATTTTTGTTCTTTCCCAATAAGGATATTTTTTGAGGAGTTGTAGTAAACGTTTTGTTGAATTTCGATTGATTTTTGTATGATTTATTCAATAAGTTGACACTTGATTCGGATTCATTTGATTCGAGGACGTGTTCTACAAAGTATTTGATGAAAATCCGGGATGTTGTTTTCGTTCATTTTTGAATCTATTTATTTTCTTTTAACTAGGTTTTCTTCTCGTTGAAATAAAAGATTTTTCTTGATTCCAATTTCTTCCTTAATCCAAACTATTTTTATAGAATAGTTTATTTGTGTGACACATTAATTTAATAATCCATTTAAAAAAATTTTTTAAAAAGATATTTACTATATTATATATAATTAATTAATTAAATAATAAAATATATATTAATTAAAATCGATTATTTTATTAAAATACAATAGTGATCAGTTGAACAAATCAACATGATCTACAATAATCAACAACTATTTTAATTCTTGCTGAAAACTGTGATAGTTCAATATAATTTTTTATTATAGATATTTGAAACAATTAAATTTATTTTTATACAAGTAATGAAAATTTATCAAAAACATAAATCTGAAACTTCGTTTTTACATATTCTTTGCAAGACTATAATATCATGAAACAATTATTTCTTTTATTTTTTAGGAATTATAGGAGAAAATTCAAAAATCAAACATTCAATTAACAATAATTACAACCTATAAGAGAAGTAATATTATAATAGTTTTAACAAAAAATAAATATAAAATAGCCATCAATTACTATGTTGGAAAATGCACTCGTTTTTTATGTTTTTCTAGATAGCTTTTACTGATGAATTTTTCGCTGCAAATCTGGCATGTATATGGTTTTTCACCAGTATGTCGTCTCATATGTATAACTAAGGGTGTTCTTTGCGTAAAGAAACGTCCACAAATTTCACATTTATAAGGCTTTTCGTTGGTATGTGTTCGTGTGTGCACA
Organism: Sisyra nigra; assembly: GCA_958496155.1. Classification (NCBI taxonomy): domain Eukaryota; kingdom Metazoa; phylum Arthropoda; class Insecta; order Neuroptera; family Sisyridae; genus Sisyra; species Sisyra nigra. The sequence goes on along the minus strand of OY292315.1, from coordinate 16,693,672 downwards.
ACAAGTACTTGTTTCTGTGTGAATCGTTTTTCACAAAAAGGACATTTCCAAGGTTTATCAGTACTATGCACTTTTTGGTGAATGGAATAACTCCGTTTTGAGTCAAAAGTTTTCCCGCAATCCTCGCATTTCATAATAACGTGCGAACTTAGGTGCTTCTTGCAAGATTTGGAGGTTTGAAAGGGTTTCTTACAAACATGACAAAAGTATAATTTTCTTGAGCGATGATCGGAACCTAAGTGTATTGTTAGCATCCTTTTATTTGGAAACTGTTGATCACACTGATTACATTCATAGAGAGTACAGCTATTCTCCATTCTTTCAATAGCGTCGACATAAGGTGACGCATCGGCCGTTTTGTGCACTTGACTTTGATCGGGATTTAAAAAGTGAAAATAGTTGGGACCCAATGGATCAACTTCGTAATTGTCTGAGTTCACGTACAATTCATTTTCTTCTTCATAATCTGATTCTTCTTTAATCCAAGCGATTTCCCTGGAAATGAATCATTTTTTATAGAGTAAAAAAAACTATTTTTTTAATAGGTAGGTATGTAGGTACATAGATTAAAACAGAAGTTAGTCAATTTTAAAAATTTACAATTAATACTATATTAAAAATTGTTAGTTATAATATTAATGACTTGTAAATGGAATTACATAAAAAATTAAGAAACAATTTGGTTAATTATTTTGTTCTTTTTTTATTAAAATTAATTACAAAAAAATATTATCTAAACTTTTTACACATGTTTTCCAATTAGTATTTAAAGTGGGTACATTGTAATAATTCTTTACGAAAAACTAATTTTGTTTACAGTTTCTGAAATTTAACATTTTTAAATTTAAAATTGGATAATTATATTAAATATAATATTACATTATATCCTAACGAATGTTAAAATAACCAATTTTTTTAAAGAACATATAAGAAATTCGTTTATAACGAAAGCGTTTTGTAGAGTAATAATTGATTTTTATTCATTGTACACGTAACTAAATTCTTCTTGGGAATAACAATTGGGATTTACGTAACGGCAGATGACAAAGCACTTAAAGAATCAGTTTCAGTTTTTATGAAATTTGTAAAACAGTCGTGGTTACTAAAATATAGTGTTCCTCTATAAGTCTATAACAAGTTTTCACATAGTTTTTACGAAAATCAAAAATCAATTTTTCGTTGGAATCTGTTCACTTGACCAACTTGAGAAAAACGAAACGTTTGTTTCTTTCAAAATCAATACATTTTTTGTAATGTACCTACATAATACCCTATATTTAAGTACACACTCAGAAAATTTCAACTCAATCCGGCGATTATTTTCAAAGTTACACGCAAATTTGTAAAAAGAGTTTTCAGTATAAATACAGCGCTTTTGAAACTAAAAAGGAGCTTTTCTTAAAACTGTGTTTTTAAAGTCGGTGACCAATATTTCTCAAAAACAGCTAAATTGTACAGTCTCAAATGTATATTTTTTAGTAATTAATCGAAGATTTCTTCTCACCGATAAATACATTTCCTTTGAAAAACAATTTTAGTTCAGAAATCGATTTTTTTTTTTGAAAACCCACCATTTTTACAAAAAAACATTAATTTTGCTTAATTCTTCGATTATACATTTTTACATTACTTTAACGAAATCCGTTTGGTTTTTTCATTATAAATTATTCAATCCATAGATATCTTTTCTGAGAGGAGCTTTCGGAGATCAGCAATAGCAGCTTTCAAAATTATTATGTTTACAAATACAAAACGTTAAAATACAGCTCAAAGTTACTATAATATAATTTGAATATACGTTGTTATATTAATAAAATCAAAAGTTGTCGCAGGAAAAAATCTTAAAAAATCGATTTTTTTGGAGCTCTTGACTGTATTTAAAGATGTATTTTATTTTTACTGGTCTTATTTTATACTCACTTCGTGTGTATGTTCAAACTTCAAAGTAGGGATGTTAAAAAAGAATCGATTTTTATTTAATCGATTTTTTTCCATTAATCTCACATCCCTAGTTCAAAGTACTTTACCCTATTTTTGAACATCTTCCCGCTATCCAATATTTTATATTTAAACCAAATTTTAGATGTAGGTTGAATTTCAATGACATGACCCACCATAAAAATTTTAGGATTCTAGTATTTTTAGATTTAATTTAATTAAACATTTTCGATTTCTTATAACAATGAGTTTTAAATTTAACAACTAGATATTTGAATTATATTTGAACGACAAGAATATATTTTGCAGAAAGAAATTAATTAAAATTTTGAAAAAACCGTTACAGCTAGTTTACATTTAATTAATAAATTGTAAAAACTGCGAAGACTAAAAAGTAGAAAATAAAAATATTAAAAAAACATTTTTTAAAAACTGGTCTTATTTCCAAAATGCACTAAAAATAAATTTTATATTAGTATTTTCGAAAAGAAAGATCCCTATATCCCAAATATAGCCATTATAATATCTATCAATAATCTATATTTTATAATATTATCATAATCTATCTATAATATCACCATAATTTTATGTTAAATTGATCATCTAATTGATCAAACTAATTGATTAATCTGATATTTTTAAATAAATACCTGAGCAAATTAATTTAGAATTTTAAAATTTCACACTAATATAGCACCTTAGTCTTATTATAGTTATAATGATCAATTTAACATAAGCTTATAGATTCTTATATCACTTTTAATTTTAATGACTATATCAATTTGGAATATAGCCCCGGATCTTTATTCTTTTCGTAAATTCTAATATAAAATTTATTTTCTACTTTACATTATCATATTTTACAAAAGCTATATTAGATTTTTTTAGAGTTTATATTTGTGCCGTTAATTTGAAACATGCTGCATAAGCTCTGTTATTTTAATTTTTGATGGCGATTTTTAATATTCTGTTTGTTCAATTTTTAACAAGATAATAATTTCATTCACTAAAAATTAGTTTAAAATAATTTCTTTCTAAAACGAATAAAATATTGATTATAAGATTTCGTCCAAACAACGGTGAGGTGAAGCTAATTTAAATTGGAAAAAAATCAATTATTTTTCGAAACTGGTTGGTGCATTTTTATGTGAGTTTGAAATAACCGTTTTAAGGTAAAAGCTTTTGGACACATTGTACAAAAATACGTCGCATGTCGTCCCTCATGTTTAACTAATGTTGTTTTATGAGAGAAACACTGTCCACAAATAGTGCATTGATACGATTTGATACCACTATGCATCTTTTTGTGATTGAGTAAATACGATTTTTTTATAAAACTTTTACCGCACGTGTCGCATATATGTGGTTTAGTTTCCTTGTGCGTTTCTTTATGTTTCATCAAATACGGAGCCAACACTTTCTTACCACAAACATCACATATTTCTGTGAGATTTTCATGTTTGGTCTGAACATGAATTCGTAAATATGTTCGTCGTAACGTTTTATATTCACACATGTTACAGTTGAAGCACTTTTCGATGTAATTTGGATCATGTCTACGACGATGCATAAGAAAACTCGAGTGATATGGATATGATTTACCGCACGTATCGCAAGAGTATTTTTTGGAGTTCGAATGAATAATTACGTGTCGTTCGTAGTCTCTTTTAAGCGTATATTTTTTCGGACAATGCTCGCATTGATATTTCTGACACGTGCTGTGAAGACGTTTTACGTGCAAAATTAAATTGCTCTTATAGTTTGTGATATAATTGCACTGAGAGCATTTAAATTTTTCAGACTCGTGTGAGATTTGATGTTTTTTTAGTTCTGCTCGTCGTTTGTATGTTTTGGGACATTTAGAGCAAACGAATGGTCGATCGGATGTATGCGTTATTATGTGACTTCGAAGCATACAAAGCTCAGAATAATTGTTTCCGCATATTTTACAAACATGCTTCAGTTCCGAATCAATATGCTTCTTTGCATGTCGCCTCAAATATCGTTCATGTTGAAATGTCCTATCGCATTTATCACATTTTAAAACTGTACCATTTACAGTTTCTTTCGTTTCCTTCATTGTTCTGTAAAAGAAATTGTCATCTGGATTGTTATAGGTACTTTTTAAAATGTTTTCGAGTTATATAGAAAATTCCTTCACCCAAAGAACCTCACATTATGGAAACATAAAACAAATATATATTTATTAAAAATGTATTTTACAATTTTTTAATAAAATAATATAAAATATACATTTCGAATAAGTAAATTCGTTAATTAAAAAAATAAACAAGTAATATACCTAAATTAAGTATGTACATTTATGTTGAAAAATAAAAACTTTTAAAATTGAAGATGCTGAATAAAAATGTATTTTTAAGCAATTGTGTATGCATTTCATTTTTACATAAATAACACTTGCTAAATCTTTTGTGCAATGAAGCAAAAGTTTGTGACGAAAATGTGATCAATTTCATTAAGCTCAATAACACGTTAAGCTTTATTAAGAGATTACGTGGATATAGAAATTTAAAAATATTTTTTTTATTTTTTCTTAATAGCATGAAAAATACTTTACCCCGTTTCAAATCAATCAGAATAAAACGTTAGTACCTAATTGAGAAAGTTTTTGTCAACGGACGATTTCGCAGAAACAAGTTCTCCGATTTTTTTTGAAATATTGTACATTTGGTCTAGATAAGATTGTTTAGTGATTGAAAAAAGCTTTTTTCGTTTAAGTATTATTTTTTTGCACGTTATGAAAAAAATTAGAGTGAATGGTTATATTTCTCAATGCGTCAACTCTGTCCAAAATTCAAATTTTAATGTTTCTTAAATTCTTCGTTCAATCATTAGCTGTATTTACATACCATCTAACAGAAAATATTGTTTTTTTGGATGTCTAATAAAGCTATAGTTATTTTAATCAGCGTAAGGAAATATTTTTATAGCGGGATTCCAGAACCATGTTATACAAAATATTACTAAATATCGCTTTTTAATTGGCTAAAAGTTCGAATAAAATGAAACTTATTAAATTAAAAAAAAAACGCTTCTTTCAAAATTTTGAAACCCATATAGCCTTTTAATTGTAATATATTGTTAATTGTATCAATGTTTGTTCTAGTTCAGTTTTAAAAACGTAGATATTGAGGAATTGAGGAAAAGTAAGACAAAATGAATGTGTCTATTAATAATTTTAATTAAATGAACACTGTTAACCGAATTCGATTTGAACTGCTTGAGCGTATTACTTTTAGGACTGAATTTCAACTAAATATGCAGTACTAGCAAGATGGGAAGGATTTGGAGTTCGTACACGTGCTCTTTTGAAAAAACTTTTTTTTTCTTTTTTTTTTAAGTTTATTGAAAGTCGCATCAACTACTATGGTCATTAGCAACCGTCGAATCCGAAAACCCAGAAAAAAACATCTTAGGCTTTCATTGGAATTCAAACCCAGGACCACTGGCGTATAAGGCAACTATCTAGTCCACCACGCCACTAAGTGACCTGAAAAAACTTATTTGTACTTATTTTAAACTTATTCAATCACTGACTGATTTGTGCTCCATTGTAATTTGAGCATATTTACAAAAACATTTTATAAAAAATAATTTTGATAACCGTCCGGTAGAATTCAAAGTCGAACTGATAGCGTTCGCACAGAAGTTCTCCACAGTGAATTTAGAATTTCTAATCCTAAGATTTGATTTGAACTGGCAGTCAGAAGCAGTTCAAAGCGAACAAAGCTAGTAATGCATGATAATTTGTAGATGATATTATTAACAAAGGGGCAAGTTATGGCCTACGACTATAATTTATTGATTTCAAAACCTCCAAAATAATTTCTAATAAAAACATTTAAAGTTTAAATGATTAAATATTAATTTTTGTAAATGGATGCATAAAGTTAACGATTTCTCGCTTGAATCATGTTGATAGGTAAAAAATGCATGCAACAAAAAAGTTAAGGAAAATGAAAATTATGTGAAAATACGAAAGCAAGCCTATGTAAATTATGTATGACAGATATTTTTGATGAAAATATTAAAATTACATAACATTTGTGAATACCAAAACTATCAAAGTATAACACTGGTCAACAGTAATTTTGGTGCCCTTGATATAAGATTGATTTCTGATATATTTATGGTCACAATTCATGAAACTATCAATGATTTTGGAAGATTTGCTCTAATTTTTTTTATCTTTATTTTAATTTTATGTACACTACAAGAATCGAAAAATATGAAAAGAAAATCATTTAAGTAATACATTTTTAATGTGAGTTTTCTTTTTTAAATTAGTATGCATCGAAGTAAAGAGACAGGAAAATGTTAAAAACCCATGTTATACTTCAGTAAAATGCCTTTTACAAGATTTTCTTCTATAATTTTTTAGGAGACAATCTCTTTTTAAAGACCAAGAGTAATCTGGCATTATGTGGCGGTCCCATCTTCCTTGATACCTTTTCTCCATTACTTTAAGATCCTAGTGGAAGCGCTCTCCCTGTTCCTCACTATAATTTCCCAAATTATCAAAAAATCTACCCAGATGACTGTGGAGAAAGTGCAACTTTATACTTATATTTTTATATTTGCTCCTAAATTCTTGAAGCTTATCAACATTTTTGCACAATTTCTTTATAATTTGGTGCTTATGGTTACTAAGATAATTTTCTACTACCAATATAAAATCTTTCCAAGCTTCACTTTCCGGAATTGTCATAACTTTGATAAAATTTACATCTTTCATCAATTGCCGAGTTTGAGGACCATAAAATATTCCACCTTTTAATTTTTCCAGGAAATCTGATAATACTTAAACAATCTCCTAATGGTGGTAGTATGATTTTGTCTCTGTTTAATAACGGCTTCTTTACTATGTTGGCACTTGACTCTTTACCAACAGTTAAGGATTTTCTCAAAGGCCACAAATCTAGTTCCCAATTAAATTGTTTTAGTCTACTATCCCACAAACAAATAAAACAAGGATATTTTGTGTATCCACTTTGTTGATCTTAGATCAACAAAGTAAAAATTTAACCATTTTTAAATCTACACAATGCTCTGAATAATTAATTTTTTCCAAAACTAATTAGTTAGATATGCTGAAATCTGAAAAATTAGAGTACTTTAGTAGATTACTTTTATAAATATTTGTAAACTGTGCACTTGAAAACATAGAAATTTGCAAAGATGTTCAGGGCACCAAAATTTTAATTTTTATTTTGTAGAGCTGTGTAATTTAAAGATGTTAAGTAATAAGATGTGAATAGACTAAATGTGTATGCAAAACTTAATACATCAATGCAACAGCATTTACATAAAAATAGTTTTGGTAAATAGTTATCAAAATTTGATATTCTTTTGGTATTTGTTTGTGTTCTAAAAATTAACTCTCTAAAGGCAGTCGCAAATCCTTTCAACCCATACAGTGAAAAACGTTAACATTCATTTAAGGAGACTCGAAGACTCACGCGAGCCTTAAAACTTTTGATAGTTTTGCGAAATCTTTATTATTTCAGGTTTTTAAATATTTTGAAATTACTTAGCATTTTTAAAATTTTTCCAGTTTTAACAAATTTTAAAACTAAATATAAAACTGGTGAAATCAATGATTAACTTAAATTATTTTAAAAATTTAAAATTTATTATCATTTCCTAATAATTTTTGATTACTAACTTTTAGATATTAACAGTTTACAAATTAATGGTTTTACATTTCTATTATTATACATTTGGACAATCATGAATATTTTGCATATGAAGTCGTAAATAATTTTTGCTAACAAATGCTTCTGAACATAACCGACATGGATATGGTCTTTCTCCAGTGTGCTGTCTCATATGGATAACTAATGGACTTCTTTGTGTGAATCGTTTTCCACACACTTTACATTCGTACGGTCTTTCATTGGTATGAGTGCGTAAATGGACGGTAAGTATATGCTTTTTGTTAAATGTTTTGCTACAAACAGAACAAGTCCACGGCCTTTCACCGCGATGAATTAACATATGATTCTTTAAGCCGTGTCCATATCTGAATATTTTTCCACATATATCACAAGGGAAACCCTCGTGAGATCTAACATGTCTTTTATAAAATTTAATATTGTTGTAAGATTTACCGCACAATTCACATTTGAAGTCGATATTAGATGGTTTGGGATTGTGTATTCTTCGAAAATGATACTCGAAGTTGACTTTGTTTGAAAAAATTTTGCTGCACACGTGGCATTGCTGTTCAGTACCGTTATGTTTGATCTCAATGTGAACGCTGAGGGAACTTTTGTGATGAAATCCACGATCACAATCTGGACATTTAAAATTAAATACACCCGTATGAGCTTTCTCGCATCGTTTCGCATAGTTGGCTGATTTGTACGATTTATAGCATTCACTACATTCGAACGTTGGTCGAGATGTATCGTGAATTTTTTGATGTGATTTTAATGTTGTTTTCAGTTTGAACGTCTTATCACAGCTGTTGCACTGATACGGCCGCATATTTAGATGTGTTCGATAATGTTCTTTGCACTGTGCTTTCTTAATAAAAGTCTTTTTACAATGCGAACAACTGAATTTTTTGCCTACGCGTGAATACTCTTCGTTTTCGTCGAATTTTATATTACCAACGCGATCTTCGTCGAGCTTTTTATTGTCACGCTCGTTCGTTTCATTTTCTTCAATATCATGTGTTTCTTCTTTAATCCAAGAGACCTCCCTGAAATCGGAGCCATTTTTCAGTAAACAAAAAACAGAAATTATATTAAAAATATTTTTAACTTCTTATCGCTATTCTTCTATCAAATATCACTTCTAATTGTTGTAATAGGCCAAATAAAAAATAAAGTAAATTATATGAGAAATGTAAATGATTGCCTCTGCAATAATCTTAGTTAGATAATTCTAGGACTAAAGAGTTTAAAAGTTTAGAGAAAAAAATTTTTTTCTTCAATTTTTATAAATATATCCACTAAATCAAGATTATTTTTAAGACAACCGAAGTAAAAATTTAGAAAAAGAAGTTTATGCAAATGTCTCCTTAAAACTTTAAAGTTTTTTTTCACATGACTTTAATTTTGAAGTGAAAAAATTTCTCAAAAACGAATTCACTAATTTTTTGAAAGTTTTCACTTCGATAAGATACGGCAAATGAATGAATAAAGATGTGCTTTGTTTAGTTACAACGTATTTTACTAATTAATGTAGTTAAAAACGTTAATGTTGTTGAAGTAATTAAAATTTATTAAACTACACCAAGCTGCAACATTAACATTTTTCACGCATCGGTCATATATTGCAAACACCGTCATAACTAAAAAATGGGAATTTCAAGTTAATACACAGAAAGCATTCATTTTATGGCTACTTTTAACTGCAATAAAGTTATATATAATATAACTACAACATTAACTTACACGAATAGTCTTGAAGTTTGAACGTATTTTGGACGCGAGTTATAAAAACTGAAAGCGAAATACGTTTTCTAGCATTTCAGCTTTTTTGAGTTGGGGGCCATTCAAGTATTACGTAAACACCGAAGGGGAGGGAGGGGGTCTTTGATTTGCTTATTTTTGATGACATAAGGACCGGGGGGGTCTGAATGATGATTACGTAAGCAATGTATATTTATATTTTTTTTTGTAAAATTTAGTAGATTCTAATTCAAACAAATATGAGTTACCCTAATAATAATTGTCTATGCTTGATAGTGAAGAGTATATACAAGGATTCCCCAAAACAATTGAAATTGCATAGGAACTCGCTCTCGAACAGACAACAACCAATATCATCGAGTCAACTTGGAGTCATATTCAAGTTTCATGGACTGAGGACAAATAATTTTAATTCACTAAATGTAAAATAAAAATAAAAAATTGAGATGGTTTATAATATAAAAATTTTGAAAATATGTTTACGAATGTTAACAATCGTCTTGATAAAATTTATTCAATTAATATTTTATATTAATTGTGCAATAATTCACATTAATAACAATAAAGAAACCTAAATAGATTTAAAAACATACACACATGTTTACGTTAGCATAGGGTGGGGGGTTAGGGTTTTGATGACTTTTGCTGACAAGGGGAGGGAGGGGTTAAAATCACTAAAATTCTGCTTACATAATACTTGAACGACCCCTTATGGCAATGTTGCATTATATGAGCGAATTTCAAAAGACTGCATTGCATTAAACTCCATTAAAAATCAAATCCCTGAAGTGCTGCTTAAACAAACCTATTATAAAAATAAAGTGAAAACTTCATTGTAACACCTTAAGTTTAGGTTTAGAATGAATATAAAACACATGTTTTAAACTTTCGCTTAACATAGCATTTATTCAAATCAAAATTTAAACAAATTGGGTTGTAAATTAAAAAAAAATCTTATATTGCGTTATCTGAAAAATTGAAAATGTTCTTCACAGTTTAATGGAGATTTTATGTTAAAATCTAAGTCATGTTTTAATTACAAAACAAATAATTATAACAAACAATTTACATTCTTTATGTTTTATGCTTAACTTTATGCAAGCTATTTTAATTTTGAGCTTTTAATTTTTGTTTCTAGTTTATATAAAATAAAAATCTTCTTAAGTGTTTTGGTGTTGACCGTAGTCGTTTATTCCTTATATACATTTTTACAACAATAAAACTAAATAATTGGTATTTTGTATCAAAAGTATTGATTTAATTTGGTAGCTATTATTCTATTAATGAACCCATTATTGTGTTACGGCTGCAACTTTTCAGGTGTATGCTTAAAACCCCTTTCGCTACGAAGCCTTTTTGGCAAAGATGGCACGTGTAAGGTCGTTGCCCAGTGTGGTACCGTTCATGAATAACTAACGTCGAACGTTGCGAAAAACATTTCCCACAAACATCGCAAACATATGGTTTTTCGCCGCTATGGACTCGTAAATGTAACGTTAAATTACATTTTTTTGCAAAGCCTTTACTGCAAACATCACATGTGTACGGCTTATACCCCGTATGAATTCTACGATGAAATTTCAAATGCTCATTACTTGATAAACGTTTGCCACAAATATCACAAAGAACTGTATTTTCACCAGTGTGACCTCGCATGTGTAACATTAAGCTTTTTTGGTGGGCAAAGCGTTTATTGCATATGTCGCATTCATTTACGATAGGTTCATCTCGATAGCTTTCTGGATGCATTATGCGTTTATGAGCTGTTAAATAGCGAGTATATGCAAATGGTTTGTCACAGATTTCACATACAAACGGTTTAGCTCCAGTATGGAAATTTTTATGTTCCTCATACCAATTTAAAGCGAAGAATCCTTTATTACAAATTTCACATTTGTATTTATAATTTGACTCGTGGCGTTGATTATGAACGTTCATGGCACATTGATAAATTGTCTCGAAATCACACGAAGTACATTTTATTTTGGGTTCATTTGAATGGACCTTCGAATGCATCGAAAAATCATAAGCTCGTTTAAAGAACTTGTTACAAAGGTCACAATGAAAACGTTCTTCAATATGCGTTTCACAATGTTTTCTTAACAACTTATCAGTTTCAAATATTTGACCGCACAGTTGACATTGTAACTCGTTTATGGAAACATGTTGCGTTGAAGATCCCGTTTTTTCGGAGTTTTCCTGTTCTTGTTTAACCGGGTCATCTTTGTGAACTGCATAATGAGCAATTAGAGCTTCTTTCGATGCCAAATCAGCTAAACAAATCAAGCACGACCATTTTGATTTAGATGGTTTCGTCGCTGCGTTTGGCGTAGACGGACTTTTTGTGAATGGTCTTCGTTTTCTGGTTGGGGCTGTGGGAATATCAAAGCCATAGTTAAAAGGATTTCGATATCCATCATCGTCTTCTTCGTCCTTCTCAAGTTTTTTCGTCTTTTTAGCTCTAACTTTTCTTGTCGACTTAGTTGGCTTGAAATCAGTATCGTCCTCATCTTCACCATCATCCTCATCTGACTCGTCTTCAGTCGGTTGAATTTTTTTCTTTTTTCGACCAGCCCTAGTTTTTGGTTTGCGTTTTTGATTCAGTTTGGCTGACGTTAAATCAGCCTCATCGCCCGAACCAACAGTGCGTTTCTTTTGATTCTCAAGCTCTTTTTCTACAGGCAGTTCCAATATTGTAACAATAGGTTCAAAATCACCCGGGTCTTGTTTAATCGCTACATTCTTGTAGCTTCCGTACACATTTCTGAAATAAGAAATAGCCGTAATGTTAATTGTTTTATCATAGAAACCACGTGAAAACATTCAATTAATTTCATTACAATTCTAAAGAAAGAAATTCGAAAATTTAGTGGTAGTTCAGTTTATTTCATTCAAAATGAACATTTCTTTAATTACAATTATTCGGTGTACTTAAAAGCAAATTGCAACGAACAAACAGTTAAAATAGGTATTTGATCTCTGTTTTAATTAATGACTAGTAAATAAAGTAATTGATGGAAATTTTTATGAATGCGAAAAATCAGATGAGGAGGGCAACGAAAAATGAACAGCTTTTTCATGTTTGTTCTGTAAAGCTTTGCTAGTGAATTTTTTTTCACAGACGGTACAATGATAAGGTCTTTCGCCTGTGTGCTTTCTCAAATGTACAACTAAAGTGCTTCGTTGAGTATAATTTTTTCCACATTCATTGCATTGATATGGTTTAGCGCCGGTATGAGTACGTTCATGACATACTAAAGAACTACTTCTTCGAAAAGCTTTCCCACAGTAACGGCAGTTGATTGGTTTTTCGCCAGTATGAACATTCAAATGATCGAGTAAACCTCTTTTTGAAGTTATATTCTTTCCACACAAATGGCAAATAAAAGTCGTTTCACCAGTATGAGATTTCATGTGATGCTTGTAGCTTTTTTTATATAAAAACGTTTTGCTACAAACATCACATTCAAATTTTCTCTTCTTAGTGGCATTGTTATGAATTTCATTGTGCTTTTCTAACAGTTCAATGGTTTCAAAAGACCGGAAACAGGTTTTACAAATGTTTCCATACTTATGATTTCTTAAACTGTGTCGAATCAATTCACTTTTGGTGTAAAATCCTTGCGAACATTTGTCACAAAATACTTTGTACACGGACGTATGGCGTATTCTGTGCTGTTTCATTAGTCTCATTCGATTGAAGGCTTTGAAGCACACATCACATTGGTATATGTAGTTTTTGGAATGCGATTCAATATGAGCTTTAAGATTTTTTTTTCTGCCGACAACCTTCGAGCATACGGGACACTTAGCTTCTTCTTGCTTGTTGGAAACATTTGAATATTCTTGAATTTTATTTTCAATCGTAGAATTTTTTCCCGGATATGACCGAATTATCTTGTTAGAATCTATCAGATAAGCAGCATTCAACTTATCGCTACCATTCACATTTCTGAAAACAACGAAATATTTGCCAACGTTTATTAAAACAATTTTGAAAAAAATAAAAATAACGAGTGCAAAACTTAAAAATTTTGTGTTTAATTGTCCTTAATATTTAATTAAATTCAGCCATGTTATGATTATTTTTTTTATGTGAAATAAGGACACCTCTATACTTGAAAGACTTGCCACAAATATTACACAGATAAGGCCTTTCGCCCGTATGGTTTCGCCTATGGCTTACAAGACTAACGCGTTGCACGAATTGCTTGCCGCATTCGTTGCATTGGTAAGGCTTTTCGCCGGTGTGTTGCCTAATATGAATTTGTAAAGTCCTCTTTTTTCTAAAATGCTTATCACAAAATATACACGAGATTGGTTTATCACCACTGTGCACAAGTAAATGGTCTTGAAGACTCGCCTTGGTCGAAAGAACTTTTCCACAAATATAACATGCAAAGCCTTCATGGCTTCGTAAATGTCTTTTAAGCTTCGAACGCGAATCATACACTTTTTCGCACACTTCACATCGTAAATTTGGAGGCACATAACTTTTATCGTGGAACGTTTTATAATGGAATTGGTAGTTGCATTTAGTTGTATATAATTTGTTGCATATATCACAAAAATTGTCTAATTTAACATGCTTTTCGTTTTTATGCTGTTCCAATTCAGACTTCGTCACGAAAGCCTCATTACATTTATTGCATTTATATCCTTGATTTAAATGTTTTTCTTGGTGTTTCTTCAAAGATTTTTTCAAACGAAATCCAGTTCCACACACATCGCAAATATGAAAATTCCCTTGCATTTCATGTACCGAGATATTATGTTTCTTCAAGTCCCAACTATATCTAAAATACAAGGAACATACTTCACAAAAATAACGTTTCTTAAACGAGTGTATGCGATAGTGTAATAACCATTCATCCTTGCTTTGGAATTTATCTTTACACCCTTTACAATGATATCCATCTGTTTTAAGAACATAGCCGTCACCAACATCAATCACAGAGATATCACAAGTTAAGCGATGGTCAAATAACATTTTTTCACTTGTAAATATTGTCGTGCATTTTTCGCATTGATATTCGTAGATACTGAAATTAATGTCTTGCGATTTATCAGTTTTAATGTCTGTTGCGTTCATTTTAAGATCCGCTTTGTTTTCCCAAGTATCATTATCGTTGTTGGTCCTGTAATTGGAGATTTCAAACGTAAATTATATAAACGATTTATTTTGATGTTATGAATTAAGTGTTTCTTGAATACAACTAAAGTTAAAATATTGATTTGGAAGTTGAAAATTTCTGATCTTCATGACCAAAATTTTGTACTAAAACTTGATGAATAGTTAATATTCATTCATAGCTAGTTTTATCATGCAATCCTTTGAATACTTCTAGACTCTAAAGTGTTTGACTCTTTAAAGAAAATTGCTCTTTATTTCAGAAAATATAAACTTAAACGTATTTGTTTAATAACCAAATTTTATTTATGTTATGCTTATGAGCCTAGAAAAGATCAAAGCCAAAATCTGGCTATCGAAAAAATTTCAGGAACAAAAGAAAACATATGAAACATCTTAATAGTCAAAGTTTGATATACTTGTGGTCAAATTGGGATACTTTTTGATATCCTGTTACTTTTATTGTTTAGATTCACAGTATTTTAATTAATTTCTTCCCGACAAAGTTTGATTTTAGGCAAAACCGATTTTGTCTAAGTAAATTTCAGGTCAAGTTCGGTCTAATGATGCATTTATTGGGTTTTAATTTTGATTTCTTAAGTAAAGCACCTTCGAAACCATTGGATATGGTAATCCTTTATCACTTAAACTATCCAAATTGTTAAATTTACATTTTCACACTAAATCGCAAAATTTATGTATTTTAAATACTTTTTCTAACCATTAAGAAAACACATATCAAAATGTTTAAGCTAAAGGAATTTTACAACAAATAAAACCAAACTTCTACAAGTATTTATTTTATTTTTCAACGTTTGATTTGTCTAAGATTAACAAGTTGTTTTACAATAAAAAATATAACATTTCAAATGCATTTCTTTGTGCTAACTTATATTTTTTCTCTCTTTACTTAATTAGGTATATACATAAACAATTTAATATAAAGAACTGCAGTCAAATAATAAGTAATAAAGAAATTGTAAATTGAAAAGAAAATCTCATATTTCATTATAAATTTATTTAAAAAAAGGATTTTAATAATTTACTGGAGCTTGATTGCATATTAATTTTTTTTATTTAAACCAATTAAATATCAGGTATAGAAAGCTTCAATAATAATTTTTAATGCCTTTAAGTTTTTTTAAAATGTTTGTTTTAGAATAAAATTCGTATGTATTATACTTGGTCTGTTGTTAGGAATTGATACATGAACTAGAGGTTTTCTAACATTGTATACTTCTTGCTAAGATCAAATAGCCTTTAAAATAGAACTTTACTTTTATGTTAAAACGCTTTTAAAGATCATAAATTGGCTGGTATCAGGCGTTTAGATCCCCGGACAAAATATCCCCATGACAAAAATATTTATGAGCTCAATAACTAAGATTTTATATTTAATAATTTTTAGTAAAAACGTGTTAAATTAACCCCCAATTATTTATTGAAAGTGGTATATTGACCCCCCTGTGTTCCTGTTAAATCCGCAAAAACTATGTTAATTAATGCCAAAGGTGTCCCCCTAACAAAAGAAATTATGGTCATTGTTCGTTTACCCGATTTTCATTCATTGACTGAATCTGCACTTCTTGACACCGCAAAGTTTTACACAAAACTAAATGTTTTAACATCAAAATTATGCTGCAAATACTATTTGTAGTTATTCTATGAGGATTTTTTGTTTGAGGATATTTTGTCGGAGATATTTAGTCCGAGGATCAAAACGCATGGAACCAAATGGCTACATTTGTAATAATCCAATGTGAGAATGAGAATTAGTATTATTAAGCTTAAATAGGAATATTCTTTTCTTCTTTATTTAAGTTTAAAATTTTGATTTCTCAATGCTTAAAAATTTGAATCCAATCTTTTAGGAGAGAAAAATAATGTAATTATAAAAAAATATATCTTTCATTATATAACTGGAAGTTGAATCTCTTCTTCCTCTTTATGCAATATTACCTTACATAACATCATATTCCTCCTATCCAAAAAAGGTGTTACACGGTTTATGGATAGACCCTAATAAAATTTTCAAAGGTTTTTTTTTTTTTTTTTTTTTTTCATACAAAGACTGTAATGATTGTAGCTGATTTTAGCAATAGAGGCTCTTTTAAAGACGTAGAAAATGATTATGTGAACTTGCAAAAAATTCAATTTTATTATCTATGCACAAATAAATCTCTTAAGATTTAAAAATATTTCATGATTAAAGAAATGAAAAATTCCTAAAAATCATTTTTAGACGCGGTCACATTAGTCGTGCCACATTAAGTTATAACTTTAAAAAGTTTACAAATCTGAACAATTATGTGCACTGTTCATATGAAGTCTTAGATAATTTTTACTAATGAAAGCTCCAGTACATAAACGGCACGGATACGGTCTCTCGCCGGTATGAGTTCGCATGTGCGTTACCAAAGGCGTTCGCTGACTATAACACTTTCCACATTCCTTACATTCATAAGGTTTTTCATTTGTATGAGTCCTTATATGCACGGTGAGAATATGTTTTTTGTTAAAAGTTTTGTCACAAAGCGTACATTGCCAGGGTCGTTCCCCGCGATGTATCAATAAATGACTTTTCAATCCGTGCTCATATCTAAAGATTTTCCCGCAAATATCACAAGCGAATCCTTCATGCGATTTAAGGTGTCTATTGTAGTTATGCGTTGTTTCATAAGTTTTATTACATATTTCACATGTGTGATGACGACGGCCTTTTGGATTATGCATCTTTCGATAATGATATTCGTATTTGTATTTACTCGCAAAGAGCTGGTCGCAAATGGTACATTGATACTCGTTCGTACTATGCTTTACGTCCATATGAGCAGTTAGTAAACTTTTATAGTGAAATCCTTTATCACATAGTGTACATTTGTAACTAAAATCATTTACATGAGATTTTTCACAAAGTTTGGCGTCTTTGGCCGCTCTATACGACTTGATGCAAGAATTACAATTATAGCTTTTTCGAATTGACTCATGAGTTTGTTCGTGCTTTTTTAGCGAAGTTCTCACTTTAAAGGACTTCTCACACTTACTACATTGAAATGGTCTCAAAGCTAAATGTCGTCGGTAGTGTTCTTTGCAGTGGCCTTTTGTTAAAAACTGTTTATCACAGTGCAGACAGCAGAATTTATCATCGATGCGATTATAATGTTCGTGTTCCACAAATCTTATTTTTGTGACCAGTTCTTCTTTTATTGATATTTCATCGATCTCAACGTCCTCAATGTCGTTTTCTTCTGATTCACCAGAGTCAGAGAACGATTCATCTTTAATCCATTTCGGGTCCCTGAAATCGGAGCCTTGTTTGAGTAAATGAAAATATTATATGTAAAATTTTTTTAACGTTTCAATATTATTTTAATATGTTTTAAATCAGGATTAGAAAACAAGTATTGTAACACATAGTTCAAAAAATAATACTTGTTATCAATTGCAGTCGTTTTAAATTCGTTTATGTTAGAGCTTTTCTTTGATTTAAAAATGTTCCTTAAATTGGTTTAAAATGTTTTATCGTCGAAACACAGTTCTTAAACTTTGAATTCGGAAAATTTCAAGTTTAGAAACTAAGTTAAGGATGATACAAAATTTTAATGATGATTTTCTCAAGGATATATATATAAGGTTTATTCCAACAGACTTTTTAGAACGGGTCTGAAATAGTAGGTACGCTTAGGGCACGTAATAAATAAAACCTGTTTCATCAACTTTAGAACTGGAACAATTAGCTCACAAAAACTATTGGTTCGTTATTTTCACTAAAATTTCACAGTCATTTAGAACTACTCAATTAGTATCTGAACTGGAATTAAATGAAACTTATTATCGAATGTTTACCAACTTTCCCGAAAAATACAATTGAATCCAATTAAACAAAGCTAGCGAAGATTAGCATTAAGAATTAATTATAGATTCATCAAGTCAATTGACTGACTATGTTAAACTGAAATAATTTACGAAGTTAATGCTTAACTTGATTTGACATTTAAATATCAATATTTGACTCGAGATTGACTTGGTTTCGAAACAAATTTAGAACAAGAAGCTTGAAATGAATGTCAAGTAGTGAATCCCGAGAACAAATGGCCAAACAAACTGAAATCCTATCCTATTAAGCAAGCAATATTTTTATGTATGTAATTGTATATTTATAATTGCATTCTTGAAAACAACTCAAAGAATTTTGATGAAATTTACAAAATATAAGGTGGTTCAAGGGTTACAAATTAATGTAGCGGTGTCTAATTTCTATAAAAATTCATTTTTCGATGTTTTTAAGGGGACTTATTTTTCATTTTAAGCATTGATGAAGATTTGGTTGCCTACCCATCAACATTGTATTAGTTACCGAATGCGTTCAATATATGTACGTGGACTGTTGGGTAACCAACATTTAAATCCTTTTTGAAAGGTTTTCTTTTTATTATGAGAAGTAAAAATTTAAGAAATTAGATTTGATAAAATGCTTAGCATTTCTCAAAGTAAAAAACTTGGTCGTTTTATCAGTAAGAATTCAAGTATATAACTAAAAATTCAATCGAGCAAAGCTTTTTTATCCGGGTACTAGTATAATATTAATTTAAGCCCGACTGTCTGATTTCTTTCTCAAAACGTTTTGTCAGAACACTTAAAGCAAAACTAAACAGGATTAATTAGGGCTAGTCTATATATTTTTTACTGCGTACCCTAGATCCGATAAACTACATTTTTCTAGATAGACCAAAAGCTGTTTCCTTAAAAAACTTCTAGATTCTAAGTTTTTGTCAAATGAAGTCGATTTTTTTTCGATTCGGATAAAAAAAACTAAGCTAATGTTTAACGTCGCTTCGATTAAAAACGTGCATTGTTTCAGGACAGCTCTTAAAGACAGAAAAAAAATTAAAATTGGGTTGTTATTAACGTTAAGAATATATTTTATGCAATTTTAATTGAATTATAACTGTTTAGTCTTGATAGAACGTCTTCTGACTGGACTTATAGTCCAGTCAAAAAACTCTTTAAATCGACATTCGTCCGGGAGGGCTGATTTTTTGATACAACATAAAGATGGTCATTCCTAAGAAACTGCTAAAAAATCAGCCCAATTTTCCGGGAACTTTGGGAAAAATAGGTTTTCTTTCTAATTTTCTAAATAACTAGAAAACGGCTCACAAATCGTGAAAAAGTTTCAAATAAAAGTTAGAGCAGTTTCGATAGTCATCTTTGTCTAAAATTTGCTTAGGAAAAACAGCTTTGCATAAAACGGGTTTTGATAGCTTTTATAACAAATTAAAATATATTTATAATAAATCTCCACACTTATAATTTATATAATAAAATAAATAAATGAAAACGTTTTTAAATATAATATGATTTATCTTTGATTGAACAATAATAAATTAACCATTTCATTGATTGGAGGGGATGGGAGAGCGATTTCACTCTCAAAATAACGTTGATTTGAACTTACGTTATACAACTTTAATTCCTTTCCCTTGATTAATTATATGTCGATAAGTTCTGAATTTACTTAGTTTAATATATTTTGATTCTAATTTATTTAGTTTGGTTATAAATATGTAAACTACCGTGTATATAAAGAAGGCTGAAAATAAGAATCTCTTGATTTGTGTAATAACTTCGGAAGAATTAATTCACCGAGTAAATCAAGAAATGGTTGTATTTCAAATGATCCGGATTTTTTTCTTATTTAACATCAAAAGACCCGATTTTTGAAAAAGAAAAACTCGATTTTGAATTTAAAATGTTGCTATACGAGCAGTAATTCAAAAATAGTATTCATTTTTTAGTACTTCTTCGTGGCAGGTCTTTACTAGTTTGGTGAGTGTAATAATTTCAGCAAAAGAATTAATTGACCGTGTAAATTGAAAAATGATTGTATTTCAATGATCTGTTAACAGATTTTTTTTCAATTTATAATCAAAAGATCTCATTTTTGAAAAGAAAAACTTCGTTTCACATTAAAAAATGTCGCTTGTAATTTAAAAATTCGTTTCATTTAAGCACTTTTTGTGGCAGTTCTTTAACAGTTCTAAGTTGATGCAGGCGTAATAAAAAAAGAATTAGGTAATTTAAAGTAGTTCTCAGAGACGCTCCTTTTTTTTGCTTTAAATTAAATAAACCTAGATTAGAAAATAGTTTTATTTTTAAAAATTAAAAAATTTAAGAAGTTATAAACCATGGATTGCTACTAAAAATATTTCTATTCCACATATAAAAAAATCAAAGAAATTCGTAAAATCTCAAAGAATCTATTTTTACATAATAAAAATTGGTTTTATTTATTGCTTTTTATATTACACTTCATTAATCCAGATTATTACAGTAGATGAAAACTTAAATATTAGGGGCAATCATGAACATTTTGCATATGAATTCGTAGATAGTTTTTACTGATGAAAGCTTCTGAACACAAACAGCAGAGATAGGGCCGTTCTCCAGTATGAGTCCTAGTGTGTATTACTAATGGAGTGCGCTGTGTAAAACGCTTTCCACATTCTTTGCACTCATACGGCTTTTCATTGGTATGTGTTCGCAAGTGAATGGTGAGCATATGCTTTTTTCTAAAACTTTTACTACAAACAGTACACTGCCAAGGTTTTTCCCCAGTATGAATCAATATATGATTGCGTAATGCTTGGCCATATCCAAACATTTTACCGCACACCTCACAAGCAAAACCTTCATGAGATCGAACATGTTTTCGATACAACTTCACATTGTTATAAACTCTTCCACAAAGTTCACATTTTAAAGTGGCTTCAGAAGGTTTGGCATTGTGAACCGATCGAAAATGATAGTCAAAACTGTATTTGTTTGGATAGACTTTGCTGCATACGTGGCATTGATGCTCGATTGCATTGTGTGTTTTTTGCAAATGAATCGTCAATGAGCTTTTATCATAAAATTCTTTATTGCACTCCGTGCATTTATGTTCAGTGATACCGGCGTGTATTTTTTCGCATCGTTTTGAATAATTGGCCGATTTGAACTCTTTTCTACAAATTTTACATTGATATGTGCGTCGAATGTCGTCGTGTAATTTTTTATGCGTCCTTAGCGTTGCTCCTTGCTTGAACTTCTTATCACAGTAGTTGCATTCAAACGGCCGTACATCTAAGTGTACGCGATAGTGATCTTTACATTTGTCTTTCCGGTTAAACATTTTGAGACAATTAAGACAACGGAATTTATCAAGGACCTGTTCATATTCCTCATCTTCATCGAATTTTATTTTTTTATGTGATGCATTACTGTTTGATTTCTTTACGGTCTCGTTTGAAGGTATGCTCTCATCCAAGTCTGGATCTTCTTTAATCCAAGCGATTGCCCTGGAATTGGAGCCGTTTTTCAACTTAATTGTACTATTCAATTGCATTTACAAATATTAAACATAACTTAATTGAGAATTAAACATTAAGGGGGAACACCACTGTGACGGCCGAAAAAAAAGTGATTTTCGGGAATTTTTTTGAGGAGAAAAATCTAGGAACATGGGCATCGTGTTTTTTTATTTTATTCAGTGTCCATTAAAAACTGTTACCCTAAATTTTAATTGAAAAAGATTAATTATTAAAAACGTTATAAGCAATCTCGTGGACGATTGAAAAAATTTCCCCTACATGGTCGCATCGATTTCTCAAAAACGGATCATCTGAAGTTAAAAATTCAAATTGCTTCTTAATCTGTATAGATGTAGTTATCGCTGTTCGTACGGGATTTTAAAAATTTTAATTTGTAAAAAATGGCGACCGGTTGAAAGTTTTTTCATCATTTTTTTTTTGTTTCAACCCGACACAAAAAGTGTGCAACGATAACTTCATCTATACAGATGATCCGTTTTTGAGAAATTGATGCGACCATGGAGAGGAAAGTTTTTTCAATCGTCCACGAGATTGCTTATAAGTATTTTAATAATTAATATTTTTCAATAAAAATTTAGGGTAACAATTTAATGGACTTGGACAATGGACAATTTAAAGACTAATGTCTTTAATGGACACTGAATAAAATTAAAAAAAAAAACCGATACCCAAACTCCTAGATTTTTTCCCTCAAAAAAATTCCTGAAAATTACTTTTTTTTCGGACGTCACAGTGGTGTTCCCCCTTAAGTCCTTAAGGTAGTAGCTAAGTAAGTAAAATTGACACAAACTTTTAGCAGCCTAACAAATATCAATGACATGAAAAATTTAATTTTGAAATTTGTAGTAAATAACATGAAGGCCGAAGACATTAAAAAAAAATAGCAAGAAATAAAAATTTAACACGAGAGCTCTTATGAAAGAAGCACGCAGAAAAAGTACAATAATTAACACAAAAGTTCATTATAAACATACTGGCATTAACTATTTGAATAGCTTAAGTATAAGATTTAAAAAAGCCATCGGTGAGTGCAGTTTTAGTTTTTATTTTGTTCTAGCATCGATTGGTATTTGTGTTTATAGAAGAAAAAAATTGGCAGGCTCACAGTTTTTAGTGCTGTGACCACTTTTCCATATGTACGTCGCCAACATCGCAAGAAGGCGTTAAGCGTAAAAGAAGAAAAAAACGCTTCCCTTACAGTTGCTCTAGTTACAATGGCATTACTATACCGAAGGTTATGACGAAGAATGACGATAATTTACATGCTGGTAGGACTAGTTTATACGAGTATTTTTATTTTATTTTGTACATTAGATCATATAAGCACGGATTTAAGATTCAAATTTTTTTTTAAACCTCCAAGTTCCTATTTTGATTCTAAAAAGTATGATTATTATTAGCTAGATTTTAGTTTAAAACAATGTTAAAACCACCTCAATAATGTCAGTAACAAAAACATTGGTATACTACCTAAAAGATAATTCAAAGAGCATTTATGGAACAAAATTATTTTATTGGCCTTAAAGCAAAACCATGAAGGCAATAACGTAACGAAAGAGCGATCGTCCCTCGTTTTCCCTTTAGGGGCCATCCATAAACCACGTAACGCGTTTTTCGTACTTTTTGAACCCCTACCCCCTACTATACTATGTAACACCATATAGACTGCCAAATCTATCCTTTAACTGTAAATTACATTAAAGCATACCCCTCCCCCTGATAGTGTGTTACGTGGTTTATGGATGGCCCCTTAATTCTAATTTTTTACTCTTTCTCTTACTATCTCGTTATACTCACAGCTAGCCTACAGTGATTGATTTTAATGAAGGTTGCTGAGAGAGAGATAAATAAAACGATAAAAAAAGATGGTATATATATATATATATATATATATATATATATATATATATATATATATGTACATGTGTATGGTAAGTTATAAGAATTGTCAAAATCTATATTTCCTATAAATCAATTTTTATAATTGAAATCCAAATATGAACTTACTTACATTTATAAATATTTTTACTAAGAAACCCCCAATTTCCATGTGTTATAAAAAAAAAGAAATATTAGAAAAATATTTAATATTTTGATGCGTTTAGAGTTTAAATATAATTTGAAGAATTTCGTTCCTGATCGGGGTCCCCCGACCGCACTAGTTTTTTTTACTTTGTAAGTCTCATCAATTTAAATTCAGATTTTGAGATAATATGCCATCGAAAAACAATTCAAACTATCCTAAAAGCATACCTGTAGATCCCTCTCTCACCTGTCTGTAGAGATGGATGGTATTTAGCCATGGTAAAATAGCCATTTGAGTTATTGGGAGAAGCATGGTTTTGAAGTAAAAATATGCCCGACATGTTAAAAAAGTTATAAATATTGTTGAATAATATAATGATATGAATAAATTATGAGAATATAAAAGCAGCTTTTGTTATGCTTCAAATAAATTTGATTTTTTTTTTCTAGCTATATGTGCTACTATATTTTTAAGTCGTAGCACCACGTTAGAGTCTTGCGTTTATTGGCTATAGTTACGAAACCGTAGCATATAAGACAATAGTAAATAATACTCGTATAGACTACGCCTTTCCATCTACAAATATTATACACTCCTGCTCGTAACACTCTGTATAAAAGTTCAAAAACGAAAAAATATCTTTCGCTTCAAAGCCATATCGAGCAACTACCTTAATATAAAACCAAAAATGTTAATGATTAAAATATTTATAATGTACAGTTATGCGTAGTTTTCATGTGGTTAATTAAACGTGATTTAATAACAAATCCATCTTTACAAAGTTTACAGGTAAAAGGACATTCGCCTGAGTGATAACGCATATGAATACGTAATGTGCTCCGTTGCGTGAATTTCCTTCCACATACATTACAAACAAACGGCTTTTCTTTGGTGTGTGTACGTAAATGTTCTTTTATATAAATTCTTTTCGCGAATCGTTTTCCACATACTTCGCAACAAAATGGCTTTTCCCCAGTATGGGTTAGTAAGTGGTACTTTAACTTTTGGTTGAACTTGAATGTTTTGCCGCAAAGATCGCACGTGAATCCGTCGTGTGATTTTAAATGTTGATTGTGTTCGGATTTGGTTTTCGAAATTTTATCGCATTGCATACATTTGATTTTCGGTGCCACATAAAAAGGATCATGATTGCGATTATGGACTCGTAAATTTCCTAGTGTAAAACTCTTGTCGCACTTATCACACGGATAGCGGATTTTGTCGTGTTTTACTTGAACGTGCCGTTTTAAATGGCTTTCAATCACAAATTTCCAACCGCATTGATCACATTTGAAGTTAAATTTACCGGCGTGTTTATTTTTATGAATTTTTAAATAGTACAAACTAGAAAAATCCTTATTGCACAAGTCACAGGAAAATGATTTGATTGAGTGATTCGTTTCAATATGATCGATGAAATCGACTTGATTTGCAAGTTCTTTTTCACATAATATACATTTGAAAAGTGTTAGATTGTTAGCGTGCTTAGTTATATGATACTTCCATGATGAATGATCCAAATATTTCTTATCACAAAATATACATTTAAATGTGTTAGTTATAGAATGTTTAGTCTCTTTAAGATCAAGGTTTTTTTCTAGGCGAGATGATATATTCCTAGAAAAAGGAAACTATTTCAATAAAATGAACTTGGATTTAATTTCACGACCATAACAAAAAATTTATACTACAATATTTTACTGATAAAACAAAAGCTATTAGATAGTTTAGGTGATAAATAAATGAGTACACGATTTAAAGGAAAATGAGAATTTTAATTGGTTAACATTTTTACATAAAATAATACATTATTACCAATATTTTTCAATAGAGTATAAAATATTACAGCTGCACGAACAAAAAACTTAATACCTAAGTATATGAAGAATACAGATAAAAAAACGATCAAAGCTCATTTTTTTTTAAATTTCAATCTAATAATATTTTCTTTTTAACAACAGCCATTATTCATTTCATTAAAAAATTTGATTCCTAATACATAGTTATAGAGAAACTGACACAGTCAAACATAGGAAACAGTGCCAAAAATGACTCCATTTTATTGTACAAACCAAATGTTTCTGATCGTATTTCCCTTGTATTTTTCATATATAAATAACATTTAAATAAACATGTCATTCTTTAAACCCCAAATAATTTAAATTTTGCTAAGCATGATATACAATTTATTTCATAATTGTAATGCTATTTGACAAAATGGAAGTCCAGTTATCAATTTAGATAATATGTAAATTTCAGTGGATACTCTTTTATGGGTCTCAAAGTATAGTAAGAGTTTTTCTGGGAGTGCCCCCGAGGGTGCGATCACACGCCACTGACCCGCAAAACTTATTACTCAAAAACTGCGAAAGATTACACTCTGAAATTTTGATCACATATTCTACGGGTCATACTGTTTTGTCGTGTTAAATAAAAAAAAAGTAGTTGTTGCGATATTGGGTTGTAATCATAAAAAAAGGATATGCCTATACTTACAGAAAGAAACTTTCTTATGAAGAAACTCCTTCAGTTAATATTAATAATAATTGAAGCAAGTCATCTAACTTTAAAAGAAATACTTACAAATCAAAGAGTATGGAGCATTATCTTTTAAAAATCAACTTTTCTATTACTGATACGAGCAATATTGGTATATAAAGTATTAATTGTAATCGAGTTCTCAAAAACGGCTACAACGAATTCGATGAAATTTACAATATAAAATTTTTCGGGGTGAAAAATGTATCTAGGTTGGGCCTTTTCTAAGAAAATTTGTTTCCTCCGTTTTTTTTTTACGGTAGAATATTATTATGCATTTAAGAATATGTGATTGCCCATTTATCAACATTCTATAAGTTGGCGTCGATAATATGTGAAACATTTGTATCTTTTGTAACTTTTTTTTTGTGTTTTAAGTCGCTTTAACATCTAAGGTCATATCACGACTGTCTAAACAGAGATTTTCTTT
Organism: Sisyra nigra; assembly: GCA_958496155.1. Lineage (NCBI taxonomy): Eukaryota > Metazoa > Arthropoda > Insecta > Neuroptera > Sisyridae > Sisyra > Sisyra nigra. Next base: position 16,666,794 of record OY292315.1, on the reverse strand, counting down.
TGGTCAATTATATCTTATGTCTAGGATCTTAAGTCTAGGATTCGACGGGGATCGAACCCAGAACCACTTGACGCATGAAGCGGAGAGAGCAATTGCTCTAACCGAAGCGCCAATAGGTGGTTCTGTAACTTCTTGTTTTGTATGATAAATGACTCTATATATGTGATCTTAGAATATTAAAATCATCATAAAATCTTATTAACGTAGTATTGCAATCAACTGACCACTGAATCAAATTAGACGGGGAGAGTAAGGTTAGCGTGGCGCCAAGAATTGACGACGGTTCCTGATAAAACAAGTCAAAAGAAAACGAAAATGAAGAGTGGTAATTTGCGAGTTTTTGTTTCGTTTTCGATAAAAACCGGATTTTAAGACGCATTTTTCTTATGGGAAATGGTTAGGATAAATCTATCAATTAAGACGTAACTATGGGAACTGTCGTGTATTTTAAGTTAATTCATATAAATTCATCCAACAATTTCCTACTACAAATACCAAAGGGATCCAGGGGGCCCCCCTGGCGGGGGTTTGGGGCTGAGCTACCAATAAAAAAAATTGTAGTCACTGTTCGTTTACCCGATTTTCATTATTTGACTGAATGTGCACTTCCTGACACCACGAAGTTTTACACAAAATTACATGTTTGAACATAAAAATTATGCTGCAAATACGATTTGTAGTTACTCCTAGAAAATCTATTAGTTTTCAGTATTCGTTGAAAATCTTTATAAATATAGATCCTGCATTATTAGAGCATTTTAAATTTAAAGAATATTATTAATATCTAGTCATCTTTAAATACGTGGTATCTAAGGATTGTTTATTTTGTCAATTATAATTTCTATATTACTTTAGTTCAAGCTCGAATCGCAATAGTTAGAATTTCATTAATTTTATGGTATTTTTTGTGTTTTATTCTTGTAATTTTGTATTATTAGTGATGTTTATGTCCTTTGAATTGCAAAATAAATGGAAATTATTATCACTCAATGGGAATTTAATATTGAAAACGTGTTTGTAAATAAAAAATATTGAGTTGTTCAAATTGGACCATGTAAGTTCCCATAGTTACATTGCAAATGGCTTGCTTAGGCCTCATGCTGACGTCAAAATTGATCTATTTCACTTGAAATATCGATTTTTGATTTTGGGATAATTGACACGCTTTTTAGCTTCTATACTTTATGGTTACAAAAAAGCATAAAGTTGGACAATTTCAAATACTCACAGCGCCACGCTAATCTTACTCGTGCCAATTAGACTACATATCGATTTAGAGAATGCTAACTATATACCATTGATAAAAGTGATTGCGCTATTGATTATAGTTTGAAAAAAATTTAAAACCACTGTAAATTGGTGTCGTCAATTTACCGACCTTATAAGTCTATTTTAGTGTTTGATGAACTTTCCGTAAATGTGTATTAACACATAACTTGCTCGCAAATTTTTTGTCACATAACATGCAGGAAAAAGGCCGTTCGCCCGTATGCATCCTCAAATGAATCTTTAAAGCATATGGCATAGCAAAACTCTTTCCACAAAGATCGCAAGTAAAAGGCCTTTCCTTTGTATGTCTTCTGACGTGTTCGTGTAAATATGTTATAACTCGAAATTTTTTGTCACATAATGTACAAGCATAGGGTCGCTCGCCCGTATGAATATAGTTGTGAAGTTTAAGTCCTGCTGCATATTTAAACATTTTGCCACATTGCTCACATGGAAATCCATCATGACTTCTAATATGCCGCCTGTACATAATAGAATTGTGATAGGTTTTATTACAAGTTTCGCATGTGTAAGTACGTGGAACATAATTCGGATCATGAGTCCGAGAATGCTTGTTTAAATTTAGTTTATAAGAAAACGTTTTTGAACAGTGCTCACATTGAAATTTGACTTGTTTATGTATTGCAATAAAATGATTTTTTAACACATGTTTATCGACAAACTTTTTATCGCACGAACTACATTCATAAGTCGTTCCATTAAAATGAATGCGGTCATGTTCACGTAGAAGCTTTAAACTGTCGAAGTCTTGATCGCAAATGAAACAGTTCCATGTTTTCACACCCGTCTTGTGCCACGTTTTGTGTTTGGAAAGTTCTTTCTTTTGCGTAAAAACTGAATCACACAAATCACAGTTATATGATGGTCTTTTGATGGGATTTTTAGATGATTTTTTCACGTTTTTCATGCTCGATCCACTAGCTTTTGTTTGTACCCAATCGTACTCGAAATCATTTGACTCGCTGTTCAATTCTTGTTTGATATTCTCTGTTTTGAATATGATTGGTCTGAAATGAATTCAATTGATAAAAAAAAATCAATATCAAGAAGATATTTCCCTTAAGTTACATGGAAGTAATATTTCTAAGTACATATTGAATATGAGAAAAAAAGCGTAGCAGCTTTTATTTTTTAAATGAAAAAAAAATCCTTTTGGTTAGATGTGGTAAACCCCCTCCTATCCCTCATGTAAGAGTTACTCAACATTATTATAATTCGGGGAATCCTGGGTATAGAAAAATTCAACAATGTCTTTCTTTTTTCTCATAAATCGTTTGTAGAAATTTGTATTTATTTAAGGGATAAAAAATTTTAGTATCAGCGAAACATTTATTTAGGACCATGATAAAGCCTCCAATGAAGGAAAAAGATAGATATTTTTTAACCTAAATTATTTATAACAGCTTTGTTCTCACAGTGACCGTGATTGAATTTGAACTACTTAATAACTCCTGAATGCGCGCTGTGAATTTGAACTACTGTGAGAACAAAGATATATTCTTCAAACTTAACAGTTGCTTTGAGATGTTCAATGACCCCACCCCCAAAATAAGATTTGGTAAGATTCTACTTAGCCCCCTACAATTTCATGTGACAAAAACGGGCCTATTTTGACTGCACTTGCAGACAGCGACAGTAATATTAGTTGAAAACGAGTTGAACGAAGACCACGAAGACTGGCGAAGACCGAAGACTTTTATGGTGGTCGGAGGTTAGAAATATTTTTTTAAGCATCAGGCAAATTATTTTTATTGTTTTCATTATTATTGCTATTGTATGAGAATTATTATAAAAAATATTTTTTTATTATAAGTACACTCTGAAAAGTGGCAGGGGGCTGCCTGAGACGTATGACTCGTATAACAACACAAATAGTTAACAGCTGTTTTTCAACTAGCCGCCAGCGCCACCCAAAGGTATTAAGATTTGCAGGGCAATCGGTCACTTTTTTAGCCTTTCTCGTATTTAAGTGATAGGGGGCAGATTCTACTCGACTCCCTCATTTATATTTCACGAAATTTATGGATGCCCCGTATGTGAAGTATTTGAACGTAGGATCCACGGAGTCTAGATACAGGACACCGAACGCAATGTTAAAATAATGGTCGCATTCTGAGCCTTTGATCGCCAGAGCGCGCTACGATTCAGAAGATACTCGTGTTTAAATAGCAGCGCGGGAAGTATTATCTCTGTTTAGTGGCGATAAACAAATACAATTATTTAATTATTACTTTTAAATATAAGATGTTTAAATGTATTTTTTTATACGTAATAATCGTAGTAATTACATCTAATAATAATCATAATAACGGTGCCTCGGTGTTCGGTTTCGGTGCCTCCGAATCTTAGCGCCACGAGTGATAAAAAATGTACTATAGTTGATTTTCATATTTACGTACATAAATATCGTGAAATAGCCTATGTCGTTCGGACTCCTGATATATATACACCGTGGGAAGATCAATAAATATCACATAACGTATTTTTTTCCCACAAGAAACAGTCTAAAATAGCGAAAAAATTGATTTAATAAGTCAAACTCAATTGGGAATTCATAAATAAGCGGGCAGGGTCATTGACCAAAACGCCTTTCTTACACATAACGCCTCATGGACGCCCAAAAAAACTAAAAAGATTTTTATTTTCCAAATTTAAAACAAAAAATTCAATTGACTCATCATCATCAAGGTACCAATTAATACAAACTGAAGAATTATCTCCATACTTTGCAATTATAAGCATATCCTTTTTTTAATATGACCCATTGCCGATTTCCTCCATTAGACCTTTTTTTACATCAAAAAGATACACTTATGTAATTAGTTGTGTAGTAATTTCTATTAGCTGTCCACAGTTAGGTGACATAAATCGTCAAATTTTCTGAATTTCTGCAATCGTTACAAATGTCAACCCGAAATTTCAAGTTTGTTTTTATAACACTAGTTTTTATCATCATAACAAAGAACATCGAAATCGGACAACTTATAATTTTAAACCCTGCTGATATGACATGGAATAATGTCCTTATTGAAATGACTAATTACTTTTTGACGACAAATATTGTTTATAAATAAAATATAAGTACATAAATTAAGACTTATAATTTGTTGGAAAAAACGTAAAACAACTGTAAATTAGTGTCAGCCAGTTCATCGACCTTTTAAGTAAAATTTAAAGTTTGATGAATTCGTTTTAAATGTGTATTAACACTTAACTTGTTCGCAAATTTTTTGTTACATAACACGCAAGAAAAGGGCCGTTCGCCAGTATGTATCCTCATATGAAGCTTTAACTTATAGGACAGGAGGAAACCCTTTCCGCAAACATCGCAAGTAAAAGGCAGTTCCTTCGCATGTCTTCTAATATGTTCGTGTAAATACGTTTTTACTCGAAAATATTTGCCACAAACTTTACAACCATAGGGTCTCTCGCCCGTATGAATCAATTTATGATTTTTAAGTCCTGCGGCAAATTTAAACATTTTTCCACATTGGTCACATGAAAATCCATCATGACTTTTAGTATGCCGCCTGTACGCGTCATATTTTTCATAGGTTTTACTACAAGTTTTGCATGTGTAAGTAGGTGGAACGTAATTCGGATCATGAGTCTGAGAATGGATTTTTAAATATTTCTTATACGAAAACGTTTTTGAACAGTGCTCACATTGAAATTTGACTTGTTTATGTACAGCGATAAAATGTTTCCTTAAAAAATGTCTATCGGCAAATTTTTTATCGCACGAACTACATTCATAAGTCGTTCCATTAAAATGAATGCGATCATGTTCACGTAGAAGCTCTAAACTGTCGAAATCTTGATCACAAATGACACAGTTTCTTGTTGTCACACCCGTCTTGTGCCACGTTTTATGTTTGTTAAAGTCTTTCTTTTGCGTAAAAACTAAATCACACAAATCACAGTTATAGGTTGGCCTTTTGCTAGGATTTTCTGAAGATTTTTCCACGTTATTCGTGCTCGATTCACTAAATTTTGTTGGTACCCAATCGTAATTGAAATCAATTGAATCGCTGTTCAATTCTTGTTTGATTTTCTCTGTTTTGATTTTGATTGGTCTGAAATGAATTCAATTGATAAAAAAATCAATATCATAAAGATATTTCCGGTAGTAAGAATATGTATAGGATATAAGTAATAGTAAAGGATATAATAATAAGTATAGGAATACAATATTTCTAATTACATATTTAATATGAGAAAAAACGAGTAGTTAACAGTTTTTAAATTTTAAAATAAAAATAAAACCTTTCCCAATCGGTGAGTTGTAGTGGACCTGGACTCATTCCTTACGTGAGAGTTACTGAATAATAATGCTTCGACTACGTCTATTTTTTCACAAAACATTTGTATTTTGGTTTTTATTTATTTTAAGGATAAAAATTTTTAGCGGCAGTAAACCTTTATTTAAGAAGGCCCCGATAAAAAAAAATTATAACCACTTTTTAAACATACATAATTTATAATAGCCTCGTTCTCACAGTGACCTGGATTGAATTTGAACTACTTATGAACTCCTGAGTGCGCAGAACTACAGCAGAACTTCGAATTTGAAATTTAAATCAGCTGCTCCATGCAGTGAACTAAGTTATATGGAGCGTATAGAAGGACAACAATGTCATCAAGGTAATCAGTTCTAGGAATTCTTTGAACTGGCAGTCAGAACGCAGTTCAAATTCATGAATTTGAACTAATGTGAGAACAAAGATAATATATATTCTTTAAACTTAAAAGTTAACGTGAGATTTTCAACGACCCCCCGCCCCAAGATGATATTTAGTGAGATTATACTCGACCCCCCCCACCTCATATATATCTCACGAAATTTAATGATGCCCCCGTATGTGAAGCATTTGAAAGGAGGATCGATAAATATCACATAACGTAATTTTTTTCCGTAAGAAACAGTCTAAAACATCGAAAAAATTGAGTAAACTAAGTCAAACTTATTGGGGAATTCAAAAGTAATTGGACAGGATTGTTGATTAAAACGCCCTTGTTAGACATTACGTCTCTTGGACGCCCAAGAAACTAAAAAGATTTTAATTTTTGAAATGTACATTAAAAAAATGCCATCGACTGGTCATCAAAGTACTAATTAATACAAACTGAAGAATAATCTTCATACTCTGGAAGTATAAGCATATCCTTTTCTTCTAAATACTATTAATTGACAATTTTAAAATAAATCCATTGTTCTATCGCTTCAAATTTTTTCGTCTATCCATCACATGTCGCATTACAGTCGGCCGCGGAGTAGGGGTAAAATAAAAGACGCTCGGTATATTTCGTAGGCTTGGGTTTCACTCGGCAGACGGGCTAATTCGACGGAATTTCTCTTTGAAGTTCAAAATTGATTCAATGATTTAAATAAATATTGTTCTCGGTTTTAAACATGAATTTTTGTATTTATTATAACTCCTACGCAGTACTGTAAGACGCAGATCGAAATTAAAATGTATAGTTGGATATCTTGTCTACTATTGATTTCTCATTATCATTCGCATTTTCCAATTATTAAGTTAAGATTAAAAACGCAGTTTTAATACTCTAAATCGAATAATTTTTCGAAAAATTTCAGTGAAACGCCTACAATCCGAAAAAAAGTTTCACTTGCATCGTGGTTCCATAAAACCACACAATGTTTTTTTTTTCTCTTTTGGACCTTTCTTTTCACCTCAAAAAGATAAACTTATATAATTTGTTCCGGTTAATTGTGTAGTAAATTCTATTAGCTTTCAGACATGCCAAAATAAAACGCTTTGCGATGAATATAACTTAAGTTGACCACAATCAAGTGCCATAAAAACGTCAAATATTTCCAAATTGTTCATCTTTTTGCAGTCGTTACATATGACGATGCGAAATTTCAGGTTTATTTATATCACACTATCTTTTATCATCAAACCAAATAACATAAAAATCGGACAGCTGGTAATTTTAAACCTTGTTGATTTAACATTAAATAATGTCCTTATTTAAATGACCAATTCGTTTATAGCTACTTGTTTTGTATGATATGATAATTATAAATCTGATTTTAAAATCGCCATAAAATATTGCCAAAGTATTGCAATCAACTGACCCATGAATTTAATGAGACTACATATCGATTTATAGAATGCTAACTATATACAATTGATATAAGATACCATTGATTATCGTTTGAAAAAATGTAAAACAACTGTAAATTAGTGTTAGCCAGTTCATCGATCTTTTAAGTAAATTTTAAAGTTTGATGAATTCTTTTTAAATGTGTATTAACACTTAACTTGTTGGCAAATTTTTTGTTACATAACATGCAGGAAAAAGGCCGTTCCCCAGTATGTATTCTCTTGTGAAGCTTTAACTTATAGGACAGGAGGAAACCCTTTCCGCAAACATCGCAAGTAAAAGGCAGTTCCTTCGCATGTCTTCTAATATGTTCGTGTAAATACGTTTTTACTCGAAAATATTTGCCACAAACTTTACAACCATAGGGTCTCTCGCCCGTATGAATCAATTTATGATTTTTAAGTCCTGCGGCAAATTTAAACATTTTTCCACATTGGTCACATGAAAATCCATCATGGCTTTTAGTATGCCGCAGATATGCGTTAGAATTTTGATAGGTTTTATTACAAGTTTTGCATGTGTAAGTACGTGGAACATAATTCGGATCATGAGTCCGAGAATGTTTGTTTAAATTAAGCTTATACGAAAACGTTTTTGAACAGTGCTCACACTGAAATTTGACTTGTTTATGTATAGCGATAAAATGATTCTTTAAAACATGTCTATCGGTAAATTTTTTATCGCACAAACTACATTCATAAGTCGTTCCATTAAAATGAATGCGGTCATGTTCACGTAGAAGCTCTAAACTATTGAAGTCTTGATCGCAAATGAAACAGTGTCTTGGTTTCACACCCGTCTTGTGTTCGTAAAATTCTCTCTTTTCTTTTTTATACGTTGGCCTTTTGCTAGGACTTTCTGAAGATTGTTCCACGTTATTCGTGCTCGATTCACTAAATTTTGTTGGTACCCAATCGTAATCGAAATCAATTGAATCGCTGTTCAATTCTTGTTTGATATTTTCTGTTTTGATTTTGATTGGTCTGAAAGGAATTTAATTGATAAAAAAATAATATCAAAAAGATATTTCCCTTAAGTTATATTTTCCTAAGTACATATTTAATAAATGGAAAAACTTATTTAACAGTAAAATATCGATATTTATTTTTTAGAATTTTATCATGTAAAAGTATAAATAACATTATTCGAATTAGATGTACATAACATACTTATAAGTAAGTATAAAAACATAACATTATTATACTTTTTCAAAAGTATATATCTATATAAACTTTGTTTCCATATAAAATATATTGTGATTTAATTTAATATTTTTTAAAGCTTTTAAACATTGATTACTACCAACAGCTTCATTACATTGCTAACAAGATAGTATCTGATATCTTCTATGCATAACTTACGAATTCTTTTGTGTAAAACGTTGATTACTTTCCTTGTATTCTAACAGTTTTTCATAAGTATAAATTCGCGTAATAAATACTTGAAGTAAATCATTTTTCACGCATATTGCGTTTCATAGACTTAAATTATTCAGTAGATAGTTTTTTAAGACTGATTTCAGAAGTTGCATAGTATGTTAAACATTACTTTTACTATCTGTACATAAATCTTTGTTGGCTCACGTAATATTTTTATTGTTCACCTTTTCTTTTCGTTAATTTTTCCCTTTTTGGAGATTCTTTACCTACCCCGAGTCAGGTTTAGATCTAAAAATTTCCTACCTGTTGATACTTCTTGGAATGCTACTCAAAAGACGTCAAAAGCGCGGTTTATTTTGAATAAAGAACGTAAGTAACATTTTTAAAAAAATATAGAAAAATTAAGTCTGATTCTAAAAAAATACTATTACTAGAAGGAAATTACAACGACTTTAAGATATTTATAATTGAATTTTTGTCTTTATTTTCCACTCGTTGAAAATTTGCCGCTCTTGATACTTTTGCTTAGTGATAAATCTGACTATCCAAATTCAAAGATCTGATTTCTTGCGTTAATATTCTTCCACAATTTTTTTTTTCGTTTTCTAGCAAATTCCCTGACTACTGGATTCCATGTAAAATCTAATTGAATGCTGATTGACCAGTAACTAATAATAAAATCTCTCTAAAATCTTATAGGGCATTGTCCAATGAATCTAACTAAGTTCTTTATTAATTATTGGTAAAATTGGCGTTTAGCAAAATATAACTACCAAAATGACCATTCATTACGAATGTAGAAAAATCGCTTTAATATAAGAATCTAACAAATAAGCCTAACATACACGTATTAGCCTAGACTTGTACACTTTGAAACTATGCATTAGGCCAGGGGTCGGCAACCTTTGGTTGTTAAAGGGCCAAATATTTTACGTGGGGTTTGGCGCGGGCCGCACTTGGGCAATGACGGATCTAATGGTAAGCATTTCTGCTGACTAGAAATATCCCACCCAAGCCCCCGGTGCGCTCCCTGGAATACCCTTGTGGGTCATGCATCGTGAACATTAAAAAATCGACGTACGAACTACCAATGAAAATATTACCACCAAATTCACTGTTAATTCTACTCCAAAAATAACCTCATATTGTACAATCCCGCCATTTTTGCTTCGGAATACCACAATTTAACGACCTCCACGCAAATTAAGACTGGTCTACATAGAGAAATATACTCGCAAATTTGAATTGCCGAATATCTTGCGAGCCGCACCAAAACAACTCGCTGGCCGCATGCGGCCCGCTCGTTGCCGACCCATGCATTAGGCCCTAAGGCCCAATACCCTTTCAAATAATTGAGAGGGTAAGAGTGGAAAAAAAAATTTTTTTTGAACCATCCTACTATGCATGTTATATGAAATATACAGTAAATAAGAAAATGGGGCCTCTATTTTATTAATTAAATGGACTGCTTATGCGTGTAAATAATTAACCAACGCTAATTTTAATGAAGTATTTAATTAATAAGAGTGCCAACTATATACAGTCGATAAAATATGCTATTGAATAGTTTAAAAAAAATCGTTGCTGTTAGTTGGTGGTAATTAATCCGTCAAAAGAAGTCTATGTTAACGTTTGATGATTTTTTTGTAAATGTAAGCTAAGACGATGCTTGCTTATAAAGGCTTCATCACATAAGACGCAAGAAAACGGCCGTTCGCCAGTATGTGTTCTCATATGAACTTTTAAAGGATTAGGCTGAGTAAAGGCCTGTCCACAAACACTGCAAGTAAAAGGTCGTTCTTTCGTGTGAGTTCTAATATGCTCATTCAAGTACGTTTTAACTCGGAACTTTTTATCACAATATGTACAAGCATAGGGACGTTCGCCCGTATGAATATAGTTATGATGTTTAAGTCTTTCAGCATACTTAAACATTTTTCCACACTGATCACATGGAAATCCTTCGTGACTCCTGACATGACGATGGAATACGGAAGCTGATTGATAGACTTTATTACACGTTGAACAAGTGTACGTAGGTGGTACATAGTTCAGATTATGAGTCCGAGAATGTTTGCTTAAATATTCCTTAGATGTAAACGTTTTTAAACATTCATTACACTCAAATTTGACTTGTTTATGTTTAGCAATGAAATGATTCTTTAAAATATATTTATTCACAAATTTTTTGTTGCACGAACCACATTTATAGTCCAGTCCATTATAATGTTCGCTGTCATGTTCACGTAGTAGCTCTAAAGTATCGTAGTCATTACCGCAAATGAAACAGCTCCATTTTTTCGTATCAATTCCATGCGACTTTTTGTGTTTGTTAAATTCTTTCTTTCTTGTAAAAACTGTTTCACACACATCACATTTATACGATGCGTTATTGTTGCGTTTTTTATTTAAACTTATATTGTGTTTTATGTCCGGTTCACTAACATTTGATTGTACCCATTGGTACTCGAAATCAATTGAATCGTTGGTAAATTCTTGTTTGATATTCTCTGTTTTGATTATGAAAGTTGGTCTGAAATGAATTCAATTGATATAAAAATCAATATCAAAACGACATTTCCCTTAAGTTAGACAGTTTTAGGGGGGTTCGATTTATTTTAGGGTCAAAAAGGAGTTATTTTGATCATTTGGTGCAAGCTCTATTAAATTGAAGCATTGAAAAGGTGCAAAATATAAGAAAAGTTTACTGTTAATTCTGAAAAGACTGCTATAACAATTGATGCAGGTAAAAAGGTTCCTAACTGCTTACCAAATCTTACTATCCATACAATAAATTACTGGGAATTTATTTGAAATTCAAATTTTTTTAGAAAACTGTACTAAAAATTGTGATCCCCTTAACAATTGTGACCAATCATTCTACTTAAGTCTTCTATCGATTTGTTTTAGATAAGATGGTAATTATATACAATTGATCTTATCTCAAATCTATATATATAAAAGAAAGTCGTGTTAGTTACACTACTTATAACTCAAGAATGGCTCAACCGATATGACTGAAAATTGGTGGGGAGATAGCTTATAACCAGGAATAGGACATAGGATACTTTTTATCCCATTCCCGTGAGATGTGAGAAAAAAATTGATATAACAAAACGCAACTAAAATGGAATAACAAATTTAATATGAATATGACGTCAGGTTTGTTGTTTTATGTTTTCATAGCAACAATAATCGAATTGATTATACGCCATTGTCAGACTTTTAGTAAAACATATCTCTTTAATAAAAAAAGTTGTTCACTTTCCACGCTTTCCACCTCAAGAATTGTTTTTTTTATTATTTATTTTAACGTTGATTGTTATTTGTTACTTTAGCATTGAAGCTGTGAACGTTTTACATGGGGAGGAATGACAAAAAAAAATATTTGACCGAAAAGAAAAATTTTCACTATTCGACACCTTTTACAGCACTAAAGAAGTCTATCGCACTAAAATGTCTAAGCATGACACATATACGGATCAATTAGTGAAGTTATGTCAGCTACAGATTTATTTCTTTATCAATTTAAAGTATTTCCAAGTGGTTGCCTTATGGCTTCTATTGGAGAACCAACACAAGGTGTGGACAGACTACGGTTAACGGGAAATTTTAACGAGGGTCATTATGATGCTTTGATTGAATTTGGCGAATCAACGTACAGCGATAATGTTTATGTTAGAGTTAACAGTGTGCTAAAAAGTAACAAAAATGTGCCATTCTCAGTGTTTTAATCTCAAGAAAAGGTGCCATTGGTAGTTTCACAGCCTCAATCAATTTTTAATATCTGTTTATCAGATTTAAATTTAAATAGTAATGATAATTTTTAAGAATAAATAATCAAAGCAAGCAGTTCGACTTAAGTGATCCCGATTTGGAGTTTGACTAAGAGTGGTGAAGCCGTTAGGAGTTCGATTTATAGAAAGGAAAATACAGAGTGACAGAGGAATGAATTGGAATTAAACAAAAAATTAACTTATTCACGGGTGTAATTTCTAAAAAGATCAAAGTATGTCAAAAATAAATTACGGGTAAAAATCCATTGAACGATGACTGAACTGCACATAGTAAGATTTCTAGGCAGGTTAAATAAGAAGATATTTGTTACTATGGAAAATTTCCGATTCCCGACGTATAACTATTATCTTTTTATTGTGAGATAGCTAAAATAACTTTTTTATATTTTGCAATGACGGATTTTATTAAGTAATCAGTTCAGTTTAGCTATGTCCAGCGAAGCGGGCGGGGAACAGCTAGTTTACTATAAAATCCAAACTAAACCTGCACAGTTACTGAAGCTAACTGATCAATTCATCTAGCTGGGTTTCATATTGATTAATTTAAAATCAAATCTATATGCAGCTTGATTTTCACGATCTTTGATTTTAAATATGTAAGACCTTATAAGACTTTTGTTTGAGACATTTATAATAAATAAAGGTTTATTCTTCAACTGTGTCACGGCACATTTGGATACTCCAAAATTCCTAAAGTGAGCCGCCAAATTTTAGAAATTCAAACAGCAATAATTATTTTTAACCGACTTCAAAAAAAGGAGGATCTCCATTCGACTGTATTTTTTAATGTTTGTTACCTCAGAACTTTTGACTGGGTGATCCGATTTTGATGATTCTTTTTTTATTTGAAAGCTGGTGCTTCCCGTGTAGTCTCATTTTAAGAAAATCTTTCACTTCTAAGAGGTTGAAAACTAAGGGATGAAATATTAACTTCTTTTTGGATAGCTCGATTTTGATAATTTTTTTTTTATTGGTAAAACATAATTTTAAATTAATTTCATATCCATTTTTTATAAAAAAAAAAAACTCCACTCATAAGGGGTTAAAAATTAGGGATGAAATAATAAATGTTTCCTGGCTAACCCGATTTCGATAATTTTGTTTCCATTACGTATATCGTACCTTTAAATTGTTCACATTTCAATTTGAAGAAAAAAATCCACCCCCTAAGGATGAAAATAGGGGATGAAATAATGACGTTTAACTGAATCATCGGATTTTGATAATTTTTTTTCCTATCGGAAAGATTATTCCATTTAGTTCTATCATTACAATAAAAAGTAAAAAAATTCAACCCTTAAGGGCAAAAAGGGATGATTTAGTAACTTTTAACATTTAACGGCGCTGCCTCATATGAGCAACGCGTTTAGTAGGGTCATCATATTTTTCACCATATTCAAAGAAATAAAATCAGTTATCAAACTTCAGATCACTAAAAATCGAGAAATAAATAAAAATTATAGAAAAATTAAAAACAAACTCCAACAGAAATAAAAAATGCACTAAAAAATAAAAAAATAATTGCGTATCCTTGCACTGACTACAACTTACAAATTATAAGGATGATATAATGAACATTGTTATTTTTGGAGTTGGTGTCAGCCAAGGAAATAAATATTAATGTTAATTTATAAAAAGGTTTAGTTGGTTGTTGGGATTTTGTAGTTTAAAGGTCGCTAGTCACAACACTAGTAAATTGTATAAAAGTTCATTTAAAAAATACATTTCATAAGGTATTATCGTTTATTGCTAAGTACCAATATAGTCGTATTTCCTTGACTGACTCCAAAAATAACAATAGTTGTACATTATATCACCCTAATAATTTGTAAGTTGTAGACAGTGCAAATATACGCAATTTTTTTTTTTACTTTTTAGTGCATTTTTGTTTAAGGTTTTTTATTTATTTTGGAGTCGATTTTTCATTTTGTTATAATTTATATATGTATATATACCTTTATAAGGCAAATCTTCATTCTGTTGTCTTTGTAGTACATATTATTTTATTTTATAACAAAAGTGTTATTACAAACTATTTTATAATAAGTGTATTAGAAATAAGTAAACTCTTTTAAACTTATCTTACAGTTGATGTGCCGCCAAATTTTGTTTAAGTCTACCGCAAATAAAAAAAAGTTTGAGAATCGCTGATTACACAGCATATTTCGTTTCATTCTGAGGTTGATCATACTAATATAGAATTATCAATAAAACCCATTTGAATAAAATTTAAAAAAAAAAGTTAACAAATATTGAATACTTTTGAAAACAGTATAATTTGAAAATAAAAAGGTCAAGCAGGGACTTGCAAATAGATCGAACCCCCTTTTAAGAATTGCTATTAAAGTTTTAATATGAGAAAAAAGGCGTAGTTAGCATTAAAATATAAGTTTTTATTTTTTTAGAATTTTACAAACGACTAAGCGTAATTAAAAGCAAAATAAACAGTAAATTAATAAGATTTATATATAATATGTACATAGAAACAAAATATTGTTATAATCTTTTCTGCGAAGTATAAATAAAATTTTATGTTTGGGTATAAAACATTATATGACTCTTCTTTTTAATGTGAGCTTTTAGACCTGTGTTACTAATAAAAGCTTCGCCACATTGATGACAAGGATAAGGCCGCTCTCCTGTATGATGTCTCATGTGTATAACTAAAGGACTTCGTTGTGAAAATCGTTTACCACACTCTTTGCATTCATACGGTTTTTCATTGGTATGAGTTCGCATGTGTACTTTAAGAATGGCTCGTTTGTTAAAGCATTTTCCACATAAATTGCAGCACAAAGGCTTTTCGCCTCTATGAATCAGTAGATGATTTTTCAGACTGATCTGAGAGGTTAATGTTTTCCCACATACGTCACAAGTGAAGCCTTCGTGTGCTTTAACGTGCCGCCTGAATAAATCAGATGAATGGTACGTTTTACCGCAAAGCTGGCATTTTAGTTCAGGAGGCACATAGTTGGGATCATGAGATCGATAATGGACTGTTAAATATCCTTTACTACAGAATGTTTTTTTACATATTTGACATTGATAACGTATCGCATTGTGCTCGGCATCTGTGTGAATTTTCAGTTCTGCCTTTTGATAGAAACCCTTTCCACACTGAAGGCATTTATACGAGTAGTTTTTCAAATGTCGATTTTTATGCATTTTGTACGATTGTGGCGTTGCATATTCTCTACTGCATATTTCACACGTATATTTTTGCCGATTTGAATCGTGAAGTTTTGAATGCGTTATCAAATTCCATTTGTATTTGAAAAGTTTATTGCAAATTTCACATGAATAGCCGTTCGATTTAACGTGCATTCGTAAATAATGCCTTCGACAAAGATCTTTTTGAAAAAAGATTTTGCCACAAGCAGCGCAGTGATATCCATTATGTTTTAGTTTGTAAATCTCCTCGTCTTTTAAAGTACCAGTTTGTTGGTGTTCGTCATTTTTGTAATCGTTGCCAATTTTCCAGTCCAACTGTCCATCGTTCCTGGAATCGGAGATTCATTCGTAATTAGCATGAGCATGCCAAAGCCAAAATGTGCTAAGGAAATTTTTTTTTTTTTTTAAACTAACCAAAAGGATTTAGAAATGTACAAAACAGAAATTTATAAAAAATTATTTATTTCTTAAATAAATGGCGACAATTTCAACGGAAATGGAAGAATTCTTTCTTAAACATGCATTCTTTATTAATACCGTTACCCAGTTACTTCTATTATTTTACAAATTTTCTAATCGAAAAATTCATGTAAAGTTTTGATATTTGAAACTATCGAAACGAAACTTTGTTTATATGAATATTGCACTGTGAATTTAAATTCTTAAAAAAAATCAAAGAAATTGAAACAAGGGAATTATGTTTTAAATTTACAACATTTAAAGGTAGGTTCAATTTAAAAGACTTACCTTAAATTTTTTTTTTACTTTAGTTAAAATTATTTAAGCTAAATGGGAACGCAAGTAAGAATAATTTATTAAGAAAAATATTTTTACAAGATATTGCATAATTTATCGTGCATTAAAATAACATTGGCATACGCTTAACATTACGCGTCGACTATACATCACAGATTTAAGCGTAAAAAAAGAAAATTTACAATATTTTCAGGATAATGTAAAATTATTAATACTTTTATTGCTTAATTTCTAGTAATACTATTAGAGAGCAGTTCAATATGACTAGAAGTAGAGGGTGGGTCATGGAATATCCCAAATTCAATTTTTGTATGAAACATAGGAAATTTTAACTTAATGGGAAACTTTTATTGATTCAACAAGACATGCTGCGGTCAAAGATTATTATAGTGGCCAAATGATCACTTCAGTTCTTTTAGTATGAATACCTTGATTGTTTTGATAATATTTTCAAAAATTTGTTGGCTCAATTCAAAAATATTACTTGTTGGATCTCTGTTTGTGTTATTCGTAAAAAAACTATACATCCACAAAGAGTCACTACCAGATGCAGATTATGGGTTAACATGTATTTTGATCGTTTTTTTTTTGTTAGTAAAATGAGTAACGAAACTAAAACTATAAACGGAATGTGATATCCAACTTTTTATGGGGTCAATTAAACGATTTAGATCTTGAAGAAACGTGGTTCCAACAGAATGTCGCTACATACCAAACAGTAAAAGTACAATTTCATGTTGACGCTTAATTTCGAGGTTTTATAATCACGTGATACGATTTCAGCCACAATACTGCCAGGGTTTGAAATTGCTGAAAATATTTCTACTATTTCAGCGGTTTAAGCTTCAACGATTTGATGCTAGCGGCGCTACGACAACATTTATTTAAGACAACCCCATAACCACTACTGAAGCTAAACAGCTTAGCTAACTCAAGGAGCTTAACCTGCATTGATAATATTAATATTTTATTCTTAATAAAATGAAGAATAAATTAATAATTAATTATTCGTGACACTTTTATTATGTGCCTCACAAATCGTTTTACATATGCCACAGGTAAATGCAACTCGCATTTCTTAATTATTAAGAACTAGCTGATACCCGCGACGTCGTCTGCGTAGGTTATATTGTTAAGAACATATTTAATTTACAGGGGAAAAAAATTTAAGAAATTGAAAGCAAAAATATATTAAAAATAACCGGAAAGAACTCAGCGTAGAACATTTTTAACTATATGCCAAAAAATTGCTCCTTCAGAATCCGCTAGTGCTCCAAGTGTATAGTTATTAGTTAATCAATAATTAATTTTTCAAAATTTTGTAAATTCAAAAATAAAAATTGCTATATAACCCAAAATAATCTCTGTTCATAAAATGTCTTTTCGGATCCGCAATTGCTGCAGGTGTATAGTTAATTAAAATTCAATTTTTAAACTAATTATATTCATAAGATCCAACGGTAATTGATGACGTCATAGTAAAACAATACATGTATATAAATAGTTTTAAAAAATTAATTATTAAAATTATTGCAAAAATTCGATTAATTACTTGCGTAATGAAAAGAGCTGATAGAGAACTTAAAAAAAAAGAAAAATTTCAATAAAAAATTATTTTGGGTTTCAAAGCAATTTAAATTCTTCAATTTGAAATTTTTTAAAAAATTTAACTATTAATTATATACCTGGAGCAATTTCGGATCCAGAAAGAGCATTTAAGGGGCAATTAAAAAAAAAAACTTTAATCTTGCCAGCGTAACTCTTTCTGGTTAAAAAATATATACAATAATAAAAGAGAGCGTTGAAATGTAATTTGATTATTGTAACTTAAAAATATTTTTTGAATACAATAAAATGAGTAAAATATAAAAAATGCTAAAAGAGAATTTAAAAAAAGCTACAAAAAATATTTTAAAAACTACTAAACAAACAGAAAATAGGATTCAAAAAATCTTTGTTAATCTAATATCTCGCTGAGCTGCTTAAGTCAGACGTCTACACTCAAATAATATGAAATAATCACTTGGCAGTGAAAGTAGAAAGATCCTCTCTCCAGCTCCTGCGCATTAAACCGTTTGCCCTACTCTATCAAAGCGACAAAAAATTCATTGCTTCACGCGTTTTGCTTGTAAAAATCGCATTTTTAAAACGTTAATTACTTTGTTTTTAATTAAGATATCGTGATAATTCTTTAATAAGGACCAAGTATATAAGAAGTAAAACAAAACAAAAAATCTAAACCTATCCAGTGTAGTTTTTGAGTTAAAAGCGAACACAGGAAAACAGCTATAATTTTATTTATATAGATAATTTTTTTTTGGTTTATTTAAGGTCGCATCAACTACTATGGTCATTAGCGACCGTCGAAACCGAAAACACACGAAAAAATCTTGGACTTTCATTGGGATTCGAACTCAGGATCACTGGCGTATAGGGCAACTATCTAGTCAACCACGTCACTTAGTGACCAATAAAATTTAATATTATCAATGCCATCAATGCAGGTTAGAGAAGCTGTTTAGTTTCAATGGTGTCTATGGTGTGGCGTCAAATAAATGCTGTCCTCTGGTCGCTAGCGTCAAATTGTTGAATCTTAAAACCGCTGAAATGGCAGAAATATTTTTAGTTATTTCAAATCTTGACAGCACATTGGTTTAAATCGAACCACGTGACCCAAAAGCTGGAAATCGAGCGTCAACATAAAATTCTGAGACACATTCTTTTACTCAGAGATTTTATCAACTCAAAGGCTATACCAAGTAGAAGAGAAACTGGAAGCCCCAACTTAAGTCAGACAAACTTGTATAGTATCCATGTTAACCGATAAGTCTTAGAAAGATGTTTTATATAGACCAATAAAATGTTTTTAACTAAATAACATTGTTTCATTTCAAAATTAAATTCGGTGCAATTGATAGACCACCCTTTACAATTAAAATTAGACTTAAAATTTGATATAAATAATTATCATTGTGTATATTTTTAAGTCAAGTTTTTGATATTAAAATTTGTAAAGAAATTTTAGTAATTAAAACGTTTAAAACATAGCAAAATCACAATCGATTTTTAAAAAATGACTAGATCTTTTTTTTTTGTATATCAGCCGAACATCACTTTTCAATAAAATATTTTTTTTTATCTAGATTTATTCTAATAATACAATTTTACGTAAAATGATTATATTGAGAGGAACTTGGTCAGGAAACACTCGATACTTGATAAATATCCGAACAGAATAACTCGTCCCAAGTCAATTCCTAATACTAACTAATCACAATAATTCACTTTACAATTTTTATTAATCTTTTAGACCTTACTCTACTGATAAGTTTACGTACAATTAATTGATAATGACTTAGGAATGACTGTTATTGCATGTTTAATTGTTAAAATATTAATTTACATTATTTATAAAATACATTTGAGGAATCATGGGTGTTTCTTCAAGTGTGTAAGCATAATTGTTCTAGTAACAAAGCCTTTGTTACACACGTGACACGTGTACGGACGTTCCCCAGAATGATAACGCCTATGAACAGTCAAAGTTGACGCCTGGGTGAACGACTTGCCGCAAGTAGCACAAACATAAGGCTTAAGGCCACTATGTATTCTCTGATGGACCTGCAGATATTTTTTATGTGAAAATACTTTGTTACAAATGTCACATACCAGATTTTTGTCGTTACCATGCGTTACTCTATGTGATTCTAAACTTTCGCGAGTGCTTAACTCCTTTCCACAAATATCACAAGGGAATCTACTTGTTTTAATATTATCAGACTTATGCGATTTGGTGTGATGATTGTATGAATTTCTTGTTGCGAATCGTAGCTCACATTGGCTACATGCGAATGGTTGGCTTGTATCAATAACAAGTGGTTGGGGGTCAGTAATCGGGATATGATAACTGGCTATGTGACGTTCAAGAAGCTTCTTATAACGAAATGACGCTGAACATTGATTACAACCGAATGGCTTAATCTCTACGTGAATGGCACTATGCATCTTTAAATGGTGTGACGTAAGGAACGCCTTAAAGCAAATGTCACATTTGAATTTACGTTCTTCATGAGCCGACTTTCTATGATATTGAAGTTTAAAATTCGTCTCAAATTGTTGCTTACACAGCGAGCATTCATATTTTCCATCAGCTGTTAGCGAGTTGCGTTTTTGTATTTCGGCTAGTTCTTTGCGTTCTTTCGCTGTTAGTTTCTTCTTCGTTTCGACTTTATCAACAGTTTTAATCGATTCGGTTAAACTAGTGCTCGAGTTGATTGATGTATCATCTGTGTAACAAACAGGTGACATATCATTTGTGAAACTATGTTGAGATAATCCATCCGCTTGTTGTAACGATGAATCAGTTGCAACATCACTCTGAAGCGACTCTTCTTTAATTTGCATTTCTCCATACATTTCAGAGTTGTACTGATTATATGAATGGTTATTTGATATGTGCATTAGAGGGTTAAATAGTTGCGACGATTTATATGCCGTATTATTGTAGTCAGTACCACAATATAGTTGTCCATTTCTGCAAAATACAATGCGAATACATTGCTCATAATGCAGATGGAACGTACAATCATACAATAAAATGGTTTTTGTATTTGTGTATTTAGGTAAGTTGTGAAACCTCGATGTGACGAAGTCTTGACAAATGGGTTCGTCACAACGAAGTTTATATTGTGGATTTAAAAAAATGTAAATTGCATGCCCGTGAAGAGCGAAGGAGTACGCAGCAGCGGAGGACGCGTGAGGACCTCTGGCCACTGCGTACAACCGTCCACTAACAGGGGCGAAACATACCTGACGGGACTTAGCCGTTCGGCCCTCGCAGCTTCGCCAGAGGTCTTCACTGCATCTTCTCATCTTCACTTTCAACAACACTACTACCGAGCACAATATTAACTAGACACACTGCGTTTGTACAACTCGAAACTTCTGCTCATTCATTGTCTGTATTATGTAATTAAATACTCATACACCGCAAAATATAAACACACCAGTTCATAGCTCTAGACATATCAATCAAACGAACACTGCAACTGATGATGTACACCTTAAGGGCATTCAATCGTTTGAGCAAATCAACACAATCTATCGCCTTACTGAGTTGCAGCACTTGGCGCTTTTGTTAGGAAAATTCATATAAACTCCATTTCTTGCAAATCAACCAGTATTATCGTACAATATTCATATGAAACCAAAGTACGGCAAGAAATGTAATGAAAATTCGTAATGAAAATTTCTAATTTAGCAAAATTCTACCCTTCCTTTGGGGACATTGATATCAATAATCTACATTATCATAGCAGGGTATTTCAGAAAAAAAGAACATTTACAAAATGGGAAAATACAAGATATTCGTTTTATGTTTGTAAGTAAACTATGGTATATATTTCAAAAAATGTTGAGCTATGTGTTAGTCAAGGTACAATTATTTTCACAAGTTTTCCATTATACACTACTTACCATAGTTTTAAAAAAATTAAATTGAAAAAAAAAAAAAACTAAATTTTTAACTTGTAAAAATATTTGTACCGCGATTATTCTACTAATGAAAAAATAAGCATTGGACACTCACCCTGGTGTTTCTTCAACATCTGCATTTTCAACATCGGTATTCTTTTGTAAACCAGAAGGACCAGCTTGCACTTGTTCCGAGTCAATATTACTATTAATAAATGGAGAATCCGTCAAAGCATCTGAGTTTTCAATATAATCATTATGATCCATGTCATCATCCTGTTTAAAAAATAAATATAAGTACAAATTAAATAATTTAGGTATACCCAAGTTAACCTTTCCAAAGGAGTTATCCATGTCCATGTCTTCGCCTGGACCACTATCAGAGGCGGCAACCGCCGCAACCACTTGACGAACATTTACAGCTGCTTTTCTTCTAGCATTTCTTCGTGGTCGTTTAGTGGTTACGTTTGCTTTGCTATCTTTTTCTCTTTTGATTTTTAAGGGAGCTTCGACTACTTCTGGCACATCTGGAATTCCTAACCATTGTTTCAATTGCTTCTCGGCGTTTAGACTTGTATTCCAAAATTGATATTGCTGTTCTAATTTATAATTACACCCATCACAAATACGTTTTGGTAATGAGTCTTCATATGATACCTAAGATTTAAGTAAGAAAAACATTATTAAAGATAGTAATCTTAGTATTTTGCGCTGGTTATTTAAATACACATATTAAGCAGTAGGTAATTGTACAGAGTACAGGGTGCGCCATCTAGACAGGACTTATTGAAATGTTGAATAACTCCGCCATTTTTCAGCCGATTTTGGAAAATGAACAAGATTCATTTAGGGTATACAATGCCATTTATTGACAATTCACTCAGAATACAATATCGATCAAATGACCGCCTCCATTAGACACACAAAAAGCGGCCCTTTTTTGGGCATTTTTCATTGTATTTGACAACATTTCGGGCGTAATAGCAGCAATTTCCGCTTTAATATTAGCTTTTAGTTCTTCAATAGTCTTTGGTTTGCTGGCATACACCTTACTCTTCAAATAGCCCCACAGGAAAAAGTCTGGCGCCGTCAAATCCGGCGAACGAGGAGGCCACTCCAAATCACCCTTTTTTGACACAACGCGTCCCGGGAACTTGCTCTGCAAAAACTTCATAGTAGCAACTGCGGTGTGACAAGGTGCGCCGTCTTGTTGAAAATAGAAGTTTGTTAGACGGTGTTTCCGCATTTCCGGACAAACAAAGTGCGCCAACATCCAACGATAGCGTGCACCGTCGACGGTTTCTCCAACTTTGAAAAAAAATGGTCCAATAATCGTTTTCGAGCACACTCCGGCCCAAACAGTAACTCTTTGGTCGTGCAATGGTGTTTCGTGAATGATGTGTGGGTTTTCTGTTCCCCAAATTCGACAGTTTTGTTTATTGACCCCGCCAGAGAGCGTAAAATGAGCTTCGTCCGTCATCAAAATTCGGTCCCAAAAATCAGGCTCGGCATCGATCTTTCTTGCGATCGTATTCCCATATTCGAGGCGACGCGGCTTGTCCGTTTCCAACAATCTTTGGGTTAGTTGCACTTTGTATGGAAAAAGATGGAGATCATCCTTCAAAATTCTTCTTAAAGTGGTTCCACTCACATTCAGCGCCTGAGAACGACGCCGATACGACACACTTGGATTTTCGGCAACACTCTCTCTCACCGCTTCAACAACTTCATTGGAGCGTCGCGGACGCGGTCGAATGGGTCGCGGGCGAGTAGCTACAGACCCGTGTTCAAAGAAATTTTTCGCCAAAGTACGAATTGTCTTGGCGGAAGGCGCCGAATGTCTCCCATATTTCTTACGATACGCACGCACAGTTTTCACAGTTGAACGATTGTTTTCAATGTACAGCGCTACAATTTCAGCCCGTTTTTTTGGCGTAAACCGATCCATGACTATAATGGCATAGACTGACGTTTCAGAATCTTGTTCATTTTCCAAAATCGGCTGAAAAATGGCGGAGTTATTCAACATTTCAATAGGCCCTGTCTAGATGGCGCACCCTGTATTTTATATTCTACAGCATATTTCACCGTAGGTTTGTTCCAGGTGAAAATAAAACTATACATTGTATGATACAAGTCATGCGCAAAAGAAAAAAGCCATGCGTAATATAAAAGAATTACCATAATTTTATATTGCGCATGGCTTGTATTATGCAATGTTTGGTTTTATTTTCATATAGAGCCAATCTAGTAGTTATAAACTGTTATGTGATGTTTTAATAGTAAGGTGACCATACGTCCCGGATTCAGGTTTTTTGTCCTAGATTACCTCGAATTTTTAAAAAGTTTCTTATTTGCAATGTTTATTTTAAATATATTTCAACTAGAATTATTTTTACAAAATTTGAACCGAAAAAAGTGTTGTGCTCAGTAATTCTGATTAAAAAAATTTGAATCATTTAAAAAAAATACTGGTTTTTATATAATTTTTATTAAAAAAATAATTTAAAAAATCATATTTAAGTTATTTAATTTAACTACCTCCCCCCACTAGTTCCCGTCCCGGGTTTGAAATAAAAAAATAAGGTCACCTTATTAATAGGATACCTCCATATAGTCTAAAAGCATTTTTCAAAAGTGACCCTCGATAAAATTTCTCCAGTTTTTTTTCGATACCGACCCCCCCCCGTAGTTTTACCATATTTTTTTTTTCTAAAAGCAATACCTTCGTATTTATTCGTTAGTTACATACACGTAGTTTTTCGATCATTTTTCAACAGCGTCACCTACATAGTTATTTGATTATTTTGTGTCATGTGACCCCCGTGTAGTTTTTAGAGCTTCGATAGTGACCCCCATGAAGTTTTCCGATTTTTTTATTAATAGTTGCCCACCTTCATAGTTTTAGATTATGTTTTTCAAAGGCGACTGTCACGTAGTTTTTCCATTTTTACCCATAAATATCTTTCACATAGTTTTTTTATAGTGACCCACAGTTTTTCAACCATTTTTCAATAGTGACCCTAACATAGTTTCTAGATTTTTTGTTTTAATGGTGTACCCCGCGTAGTTTTTAGAGCTTCGATGTACTTCTTTATAATCCTTCGATAATGTCTTTCATATAGTTTTCCGATCTTTTTCAATAATGACCCCTCTTCATAGTGATATAGACGTTTTCAAAAGCAACCACCACTTAATTTATCTATCTTTATTCAAATATGATTTTCCAATAAAAACCCCATATAAATATAGTTTTGATAGATTTTTTAGAATTCTGCGATAGTGACCTTAAAATAGTTTTCCAATCTTTTTTCTATAGTAACTACTTCGTAATGTGTAGATTTTTTTTCAAGAACGACTTACACATATTTTTCTATCTACGTCCAAAAATTGTATCTACATAGTTTTCTGCACCGTACAATACACGGTTTTATTTGCATCTGAAACAAAACTAATTATAAACTGTTGTACCAATTCACCCCCATATAATTTAACAGTTTTTTTTTTATGACTCCCAATATAGTTTTGCCATCTTTTTTTCGATAATAATCCCTAACATGATTTTCGTATTTTTTTTTCGAAAAGTGATCTCGTTGTAATTTTTCGATTATTATATATTACGTAGGTTCCCAGTCATTTAAATTTTAAACCATCACCCCTAAATAGCTTTTTGTCGATTTTACGTTACCCTTGTAATCCCTGTAATGCTTTTGGAAATACAGTAGAATAGACCAGGGCTAAACTGCTTCATGTGTGTAAACAATAACCAACGCCAAATGACAAAATAGTCTTAAAGATTTACAATTAAAGCGAATCTGCGATTTTTATAGATTTTTCCTTTGAGGGTAAAATATAAAAACCGTATCCCTAAGGAATAACTTGAGCCTGCGCAGAATATTAAACACTTAAAGGGTTGGTTTGTTTATTATTTTCATATAAATAGATAAGTAATTATGATTATGATTTTTTGAAACTTCTATTTTATGATTTCTGGTTACAGTAATGTAAAAATTAGATTACTTGAATGTAATATTTATGACTGACTTAGAAGGCATAGAAGTAATTAATCAATTGACAAGTAAGTATTTGACTAACTAAATTAGAATTAGGCGGTAATTTTATTAAAATTTAAATATTAAAAATAAAAAAACATGCGGTATACCGAACATCCTTGAAATATTTAATTTAAATCAAGTAATGAATTGGGGGAAAAAAGCCGCCCTTATTTTTCGAATAGTAAAATAATTATTTATATTATTATTTGTTGTTATGAATCAGAATGATTTTTAAGTAAATTCATGTGTTGATTAATTAGGGATTTGAAGTACGAATATATTTAGAAATATTAGAAAATGTTTTTTCAACTAAACATAAAAATGGCGAATAGAAGCGTTACCTTTATCGGCAGACAAGTTGAGATTTTTAAATAAGTTTGTTGCATATCGCCCTGCTCTTCAAAAATCGGAACATTCGCTTGATCTTTAACTAAACATATTCGACAAAACTCCGAACAATCTACACTTTCTGCCATAATTAGAAAATTATTTAAAAAAACACATGAAGACGCCCAAGTTCACATTAACTCATCGATGTTCCTTAGCTGGACTCGGAATGGTGAACAAACAATCGATGCGTTTGTAACGCGCTTGCGTCATATGGCCATAATTTTTTCGTATTTTATATTCTTAAAACTAATTAAACACTTCAAAAAATATCCTTCAGGATAAAAAAGGCGACAAATTACTTCAAAAATGAAATTCATTACAAGTTTTAAATAACGAATTGTTGATAAGTTCCAAGATAAAATTATAAACAATTCAAATTTATCGGGAACCGGATATAGGTAAATTCAGTGCCGCTGTCGTCGCTGTTGGACGATAAAAACTGCGCGAAATTTTAAATATCCTCTAAATAAATTTGCAATATCAGAAATATTTAAAAAAAAATTATATTAGAATATTCAAATATTTTTTTAAAATTTAGCTACTCTTATCAAATTATTTTTCACATAAAAATAATTACTTCCAACATATATCTGGTAATGCAAAGCAATTAGTAGAATTACCAGAATTACTACACTAGTTAGAAAAAAAATGTAAGGTTAACTTAAATTTAAAATATAACAAACCGAAACAGGCAGCGTTTTTTAACTTTTAACCACGTTTTAATTAGGGTTTTATCAAAATCATTTTTTTAAATTATGAGTGCTAATTCAGAAAATTCAAAAATACAAAAACCAATAAGGTATACAAGTAATAGATAATTTAAAATATTTTCTTAATAAACATGGTAAACATATTTTTTTCTTAATGTAGGGATATTAATAAGATGCGTGACGATTATCTAGAATGGAATGATTATTTTATGGCGACAGCATTTTTGGCGGCTAAAAGAAGCAAAGACCCATGCTCCCAAGTGGGAGCCTGTATTGTGAATGAGGAGAATAAAATTGTCGGTGTTGGATATAATGGGATGCCTATTGGATGTAGTGATTATGATTTTCCCTGGAGAAAAGAAGCAGAGTCAAAATTAGATACTAAATATATGTATGGTATGTTTGATTTAACGTCTTGATTGTAGGTGGTAAGCAATAAAGGTTTTAGTAAAGGACTGACTTCTAATTTGATAAAAATAAGAAACTTTTAAAATGTAAGAAATAAGAAATTGTTATGATTTGATACAGTAATAAACAAGTGCATTCGCTCTTGCTTCGATAGGGGTTGATAAATATAACTTGAGTTTCATTTCTTCGCTATTTTGTTTCTTTTGAAACTACTGTAAAATATGGAAACATAAAGTAGTTTTGGTACTCCTTGACCCATAAACGAATGACTTAGGGTCTAGTAGGTGGTAAATGGAGTCACTTATATATATTCATGCTTCGCCACTGCCATAAACTAAGACTAAAACAAAAAAAGATAAATATTCAAGTTTTTGATTCCTGTTAGGTAAAAAAAAACTAGCAATTATTTTTTTTTATTTTTCTATCCTGCAGTAATCATACATTTTCTGGGTTTAATATCAATATATCTATTTTCAACCTATAAGCCAGTGTGTCTCAACCACTGTGGCGCGGCACTTTTGGGTACCGCGAAATTCATGAAGTAAACCGCGAGATTTTAGAAACTCTAGCATTATTAATATTTATACCGTGGTACCTCGACATACTAGTAACATATTCGTTCCTCAACCTTACTCGTATCTTGAATTACTCGTATATCGATGCAAATTTCCCCATACAAAACAATTGAACTACCATTAATCCATTCCAACCCCCAAAATGTCACCCCAGTTATTTTTGTTACGTGGTTTTGAATAATAAAAACGTATTTATAAATGACAAATATTTATTGTACAAAAACGAGAATGTAAAGAAATAAATTAGATATCCTCACTGGTCATTGCCTTTTTTGCTACATTTTTCTCGCTTTCACCTGTAGGCCGTTTAGAAAAAAACATGTCTAAGGAGGTTTGTTTCTTCCTCCCCCTCAGAATGTTCCGGAAATTAGTTAAGCAAGTGTCATTAAAAAGATCAGATGCACGACCTGTTGCAACTTTTTCTGGGTGTTTCTTTTCCACGAACTGTAAAACTCTCTCCCACATTCCTAAGATCTCCTTTATCTCACCTGTAGAAATAACCTCCTTCTCCTCTGACTCCTCGAAACCAACTTCTACCGGCCGACCTGCTAAACCGAACTCGTATCTTGAATTTCGCTCGTAACTCAAAGCAAAAAATCACTCGCTCGCCAGCTCGTATCTCCAAAAACTCGTTTGTTAGGGCACTCGTATGTCGAGGTACCACTGTATTATGGTCAGTGTGCCGCCAAATTTTGAAATTTTTAAAGTGCACCGCAACAAAAAAAAGGCTGAGGAACACTGCTATAAGCTAACACAATACGAGAAATCATTTCCACGTAAGGAACAATTATTTTGCTAAGCAATTATTGGCAAACTAAAGCAATTAAGTAAATTAACTCAAAGCAATTAATTTGTTATTTTTATGGTTGTTGTTAAGGACTAATGCTTTTTCCCTGAATAACTTATAGTTTATGTCCTTCTGGAGTAACACATTTTTAAATGGTGAAAGAATTTTTCAAATCAGATGGGTAGTTATGGAGTTTACCACCGACATACAAATTACCAGATATTTTTTTATATTAGTTTTTATATATAAAATAAATAGCCAAACAAAAATAAAAAATTGAAAAGAGTCGATCACGATTTCAAATATTTTTAAAATTTTCAAGGGGTATACAGGAAGCGTTTATACATTACAAGTACATATATTGTAGCGGACAAAGTGAGGGCAATGATATGGAAAAACTCGTTGAATAGAGAAAAAAAGAGCTAGGAATTCATCAATTCAAGCAACTGGACATTTTAATCAGTATAGCAGTTAAAGTTTGGAACGGCACCCAAAAGTACGCGGCACAGTGGTTGAGAATCACTTTTATAGCCAATGCCTTTATTTTTAAAACATTCAAAAAACCCCAATCGGTTATGGTTGATTATTTGAATTTTTGTTGTTGTTTGTGGAGCATTCTAGAATATTCCAACCTTTTTCAATGGGCAGGTAGGGTAGTTCGATCTCATCGAGTCTGTTTCTGTCCATTACGATATTATATACATTTATATATTTAAATCAGCGATGAACTTGTTTAAGCAATCAAAGATTGCAAAAATTTGCTTTATCACTTATCTTATTTTATTATAGTTTGTCATGCTGAAATGAATGCGATACTGAACAAAAACTCGGCTGATGTGAAAAATTGCAGAATTTTTGTCGCGTTATTTCCTTGCAACGAATGTGCAAAAATGATCATTCAGTCAGGAATTAAAGAGGTGATCTATATGTCCGATAAACATGCACAGAAGATTGAAACGATCGCATCTAAAAGGATGTTTGTTGCTGCCGGCATTAAATTTTGGTATTTAAGTTTTTTCAATATTTAAAAAATAAAAATTTTTGAAAGAAAAAAACATTTTATATCTTTTTAGGAAATACAAGCCAAAGCAGACTACAATAACTATCGATTTTGAGGATATCGATTGGAACAGTGAGGTTGTGGACCAAACTGAAAAATTGAATGGTTTAACCGTTTCGACAAAAGAAAATTTATGAGTGAAAATGGAAACTTTTAAAATAAAATAAAACAAATTTTATTAGTTTTTTTTTTTAATTATTATTATTTTAATCAAACGATGGAACATGATCGAATATTTTTTTTATAATATTACTAGTACCTGTTTTTTGTTTATTGTATAGCAATGATATACAGCATAAATGTAAAAAATGTAAATATTTTATACAAAACTGAAAAGTTAATAAAAATGACGAATGGAAAATAATAAAAGATACACACGTTTTAACTATTAAATTTTATTTTTACTAAATACAGTTGTTCTCAAAATGTCCCAAATATTTATCTGCAGTTACGTCCAAGCAATTAAATACTAAAACAATAAAAATAATATGCGGCCACTGATTGTACAAAAAAAATTATGTATAAGTTAAACAAATTGGTGTCAAATTCTTCACTATCATAAAAAATTAAACAACTAGCAACATAATCCGACTAAAAATATGTAAAAAAAAAGATAAGAATGAAAATTTCGCCAAAATCCTACTTCTAATAGTTCCAGGATTTGCATTTCAACTTCAAGATTGTCGTTATATTAATTTCTTAATAAAGTATGAACTGAATAAATATGAAAAAAAAATTGAGTGAATATTTGGTACATTACGCTCATAGAAAATGTTAACATTAAATTAATATCGAGGATTATTAAAAAACATTCATATACAAATAAGTAAAATTTTAAAACGTTTATTTGGAAGAATACTAATAATAAGAATTAAAATCGAAGTAGAATCCACACAAATTATTTTAAACAATTCTATTATAACATGTACAAATCATATTTATGTAAACCATTTAATGGTTGATTTATTGTGTATTAATATAGGCATCGAAATGTTGGAAAAAAGAAATTTCAAATTGATTTTCTAAAGGTTGCAGCTCAATATATTAATATAATTAGGAACAATTGTTTTTGAATTTTACCATTTGCCTAATTGTGTATTAAGTGGACAGTATAATACAGTATATAGAAACATTCAGAAAGCTCAGTTAAGAATGGATTTTGGTGTTGGAATGGGCGGCAAACATGGCTGCAAATGATCTATTTGATTTTTAACGACAATGTTATTATAGTATAGTGAAGGTATAAAGGCATTAGGTATTCAAGCAATAGTATTAGGGTCTGTACTTAAATTACGTACCGAATTTAAGGGAGGAGTAAGAATAAATTCAAATTAATACTATTTCTTATAGTACGAGGGAGGAGACCATTCAATGCTTGTTAATATCCTTCAAACCTGTTAATATCCCGAAAGTAACAATATGCTGCAGCTTTTAAGTCACGCAATTTAGCAACAAAATGTAGAGGGGCTTCCGAAAATTAAGCAGTTATATTCAAAACATTAAATCATAACTTTTTTTTTTAAAGATTTTTTCAAATGCTTTGGTCATTAAAGACCCCCGAATTCGACAGGTAAAGAAATTTTTTTTTCTTAAATTAGGATCAATCCTAGACCACTGACATATATAGACCAGTGACAATATGGTCAATCACATCACTATGTAATTTTCCTTAAGGGGCCATGGATAACCGACGTAACAAACTCCACCAGGGGGGAAAAGTATACTCTAATGTTATGTACGGTTCAACGATATAATATTAGGCAGTCTATATGGCTTTAGATAATAGGGGTTCAAAAAGTAGAAAAAATGCAGTACGTGGTTTATGGATGACCCCTAACATTAATTTAAATAAAATAAAAAACTACTGCAATAGGGGAGTCCTCGTCAATAATAAAGTTCTTTACGTTATTTTTTCAACTCTGAACGTGATATAATATGTAAATTTATATTGTTTATTTATATATTTAAATAATTTCTTATTGGTATTTCAATTGGTGATTAGTCTATTTAAATAGAAAATGGTTTCATGCATCGCTCGATTTACAGCGATTGGGGTCACGTGGTACGTTTTCGACCAATGTGCTGCCAGAATTTTGAAATTGGTAAAAAGATGGCTGCCATCTAATCGCTTTCAAGCTTCAACGATTTGACGCTAGCGTCGCTAGGGCAGCAGATTCAATTTCCAAATCCTGACAGTACATTGGTCGAAATCGTACCACGTGCCAAATCGCTGGAAATCGAGCGACGAATGAAATTGTACCTTTAGTTAGAGACGTTTCTTTGCGTTACAAGTGGTAATGTAAGTCAGTTGTAGTAAAAAAGTATCCCATTTTTACGAGAATATTAATCATATTTAATATAATGTTTGCTTTACATATGCTAAATCCATAAAAGCATGTTAAGATCAAAAACGCCAACACTAGATCGAAACTTCTGTATATTTCTATATTCTGTATAATATAATAATAATTGTATAGTCTTAGTTATATACAATAAAAATCAGTTGGCAAAAGTAAAAAAAAATGATTTTTTAAACGCTAGTTGTAACAAATATTATTCAAACATTAAAAAAACTTTGCGCATTTATAATAGACACAATTCAGACTTATGATTTAACATTATATTTATTTAAAATCACGTTTTGTCATAAATATTGTTACAATTTTTATAAAATTGTATCCTTAGTTTCATTAGAGCTATAATACAGATAATAGTAATAATAATTTGTAAAAGAGAATAATAAACTCGTACAGTTTACATATTTTTAGACACGTTAGAAATATTTCTTTGATGGAAAAGAAATTTGAATGGTGTTTGTTGTGTGGATCTTTGAATTTTGAATTTTGGATTGATTCAAGTACTTTACGATGTCAATAGGGACAATTAATAAGGTTTGATGTTTCGAAACAAGCGTTAATGTAGTGATTGTGGCTGTGTGTTACTGACTCGAACACGTTGATATCAGTTGTTAATGTTTTTCTCCTTAGATTCGAGAGGTACATGATTGGTTTCATTAGTCGCTGATGTTTTGGAACGAAAAACGGTTGCACACGGGAACAATGCGGCACACTTTGTTTTAAATTCGTCAATCGTTGCTGCACATGGTCCGAAATCTCCACATTGTAGATATTGTAAAACTTTGGTACACGTCTAGAATTAAAAAAAAAAATTATATCAATTAAATGGTTAGGTGTCAGTTTTTCGAATCACAATTCTTCGAATCACAATTTTTCGAATCACAATTTTTCGAATCACAATTTTTCGAAACACAATTTTTCGAATGCACAATTTTTCGAATGCACAATTTTTCGAAAGAACAATTTTTCGAAAAATTAATAGTAAATAATTTTAGGGACTGAAATAATAAGGATAAATTTAGTTTTATTTGCCAGATTACACAAAACAAAATAAAAAAACTTAAAATAAGTAATTGAATAAAACCTTTTATTTAGTAAATAAAATTAAACCAGTGGTTCTCAAAATATTTTACTACTTTTCGCAGAGACGACAACAATTAAAAAATCCGATAAAAGTCATAGAATCAAGAGTAGTAACGTATTTATTAAAATAAAATAAGTTTTTATTTAGAAAGCCCTACAAGATGGATGTACAATTTATAGATAGCGAAAAAAATAACAAAAAACTTTTAATTCGAGGAGATTTATATTATAAAGATAAAATAAACGAAGATAAAGCATCTTCTATTTCAAGATGTTGTAAAGAAATGAACATTAAATGAACAAATATTTTCAAATAATCGTTCTCAAACTATGGGACCCAACTTTTTTATTTTAAATAGTATCTGACATATATTATATCATTTGATGGATCCAACATTTTGAGAACCACTGGTTGAATTTTATTTACTAAATAAAAGGTTTTATTCAATTACTTATTTTAAGTTTTTTTATTTTGTTTTGTGTAATCTGGCAAATAAAACTAAATTTATCCTTATTATTTCAGTCCCTAAAATTATTTACTATTAATTTTTCGAAAAATTGTTCTTTCGAAAAATTGTGCATTCGAAAAATTGTGATTCGAAAAATTGTGATTCGAAAAATTGTGATTCGAAGAATTGTGATTCGAAAAACTGGTCGGACACCAATTAAATTGGGCAATAATTTATGGACTAAACTTATGAGCGTATATCTCTTATGGTGGACTAATTCAAAATCTGATCAAATATACGGTATATTACGGATAATAAGACGCACTTTTTTTCGAAAAATTACCTTAAAAAATTAGGTTTGTCTTATACTCGAAATTAAGGGGGTATTCTGGTCTAGAAATTTGAAAAATCGATTTATCTTTTCTTTGATATTTTCAAAGCTTAAACCTATAAGAATATGCCTTAAGAAGATTTATAAAAATTTTAATTATTTTTGTAGTACAGTATAAATCGTTTATAACGACATCGAATATAAAGAACAACCGGTTGTAACATACAAAACCTTCGGGCCCCGTGATATGTCTTAGATAAGACGATACATGCGATACATATCGGTTATAGTGAATATTGCTTATAACGAATGAAATTTGACGGTCCCCTGAAGTTCGTTATAAACGATTTCTACTGTATTTACTACCATTGTGTGGCCACTGCACGTAGCTTTACCCAAAACTTTAAACGCGTTTTTCTCGAAAATACTTTTTTCGAGACGGTTGTCATAATATCTCAAGTTCTATTCAGCCAATTAACTTGAAATTTGGTGTGAGCCTTCTCAATACATTATTCTATCGCACTGACTAAAACTATAATAAAATTTCATTTATTACTATTTTTAAAAAATTTGAAAAAGTAAAAAAAATGTTTATTTTTTCAGGCAGTCGCCAATTTGTGAAATTTTCTTTTAACTTTTCCATAGTTCCAGACATTACGACATTACTCTAGATTAATAATCTTCCTTTTTTTTGTTTCAAATTGCTAGGAGGGTTGGAATCGTGGATATGGTCACGTTCTAATATTTTGAGACCCCCCACTTCATTGCTGCCAATTTTTTGAATTTTTAACTTTTTGAACTTTTTTTTGTATTCTTGTAATGTTAATAAATAACTTATGAAAAAATGTATGATAAAAATATTGATTGCCTTTTTTTACGGCACTTCAAAAATTACCTGAAATTCATGTCTCTACATCAGAATATCCCCTTAATTAAGAAATGTCCAGTGTTTGAATTAAAACTGCTCGTAAGTTAGCACTAGGGTAAAAACTAACGGGCTTTAAGGGTAGAGTTAGTTATGGGTCAATCAAATAACTTGGGGCGAGGTATAGCTTTCGTGAAATAATATTTATAGTGTGATACAGCGTGGCGAAGGGGAGGTGGGGTTCAATCTTATAATAAAATGATAAAAGTGTATTACATTTTAAATTGCTAAAAATTTGTATGGTGTCCAAAAATTGAAAGTACATATTAAAATAGGGACTTTGTCGTCAAAACAAGCTCTTACTATCAATATTAAGGTTGACCCCAATCCGTTTTTTTCATTTTCCATTTAAATGACACAGGGAAACTTTATTTGTTATTTTTGAATTTTCATAACTTTGGAATAGTATACCGTTACAACAATCTGTAACAAGGGATTTAAATGAAATTTCACGCTCTACAAAAAGATTCAAAAACTAAGATCCCAAATCAACATTTTCAATGATATCAAAGTTAAAAAATTAAATTTTGTTAAAATTTTACAATCTTGTTCTAAGGACCTTTTTTATAAAGTGTGAAATTTTCTTTAAATCCCTTCTCTCAGATTGTTTTTACGATGAATTTTTTTCCAAAACTACAAAAAATTGATTTAGGCAAACTTCAATATTAATATGAAAAGCTCGTTTTGGCGCCAAAATTTTTGTTTTAAGATATGTACACTATCAATTTTTGGAATCTATAGTAGTGGGATTTGGGCAACCCCACAAGAAGAAGTTGGAATTGGCGGAGATAAGAATGCTATGGTGGATGCTGGAGAAGATGAGAAAGGACAGGATCAGGAACATAAGGATAAGGGAGACGGTTAAAGTGGTGAAGTCCTCAAAGAAGATACAGGAAAGAAGGTTGCAGTGGTATGGCCATGTGGCAAGAAGGGGAGAGGACTATGTTGGGAAGCGAGTGAGCAGAATTCAGGGGGAAGAGTAGAGACCGGTGGGAGCACCGAGGAGTAGATTGAAGGACTGTGTCATAGAAGACAAAAAGGAAAAGGGGCTGATAGAGGAAGGCGCCAGGAACAGGGTAGGGTGGAGGAAAAAGGCAAGGAACAGGGTAGGGTGGAAGAAAAAGGCAAGGAACAGCAACCCCGAATAGGAAAAAGCTTAAGAGAAGAAGGAGAAAGTATCAATTTTTGGACACTTCTAGATTTTTTTAACACCCTAGTAAATTTACGGTAGACGTTGTAAAAAAAGTTTTAAAATATTTTCCAGTCACTGTGACGCTGTTAGTTTGGAATATGCCAGGTAGGGTAGCTTAATATAATCTTTAATTATAATATAAAGTCTTTAATTTGGATTCCCTAAAACCTTAAGATCTTCTGGAACATTGACACGGGTACTGTAGGTAAGTGATAATTGTTTTCTTTGCTATTAGTATATTATGTGAGTTTAACGATTAACTTATCTGGAGTAAAAAAAAAAAAAAAAACTAACGGAATAGGGGACATTGTTATTATTGTATTAGCTACTAAATGCAATAACTGAAGTATATCAATAGAAATTTTAGATGAGTGACTGAACTTTTAATATAATTTCATTTGTGACAATTTTAGCTAAGTGTGAAAATATTTTTGTCTCCATTTTTGACGAGGGGTTTAAGCAACTTTAAATTTTATTTTTAAAATAATTTCACAAGGGTGAAAGCTAGAAAACAAATTTGAATTAAAACTTGTATAAAAAATTAATTACACCTAGAATGTTCAAAAGGTTCCTTAAAGTATAAAATATTTACTTAACAAATAAGGTACATCTAATAGCGCCTTTCTTTACCATCGAGATATACACCTCTTGTATATATTCTTAATGAAAAAAAAAAAAACTTTTAAAATACCTCTAAGTTGATGTCCTTTATTTTACTATCCAAACTCGTGACAAGTTTAATCGCAGTTTCTTGATTTGATAAATTTAAGAAGTACAACATTTTAGCTCCTTCAAGTATTGCCTCGAGATTACAAGAGTTAGATTCTAAATATGACTTATTTAACTCTGTAGCTGATTTATTGGCAAATATTGGTTCTGTAGCTTGAGTAAGAACATCCTGTACAGTAGGCGCGAACGTATCTTTTATCTTTTGAATGAACACATGAAATCGAA
The DNA here is from genome assembly GCA_958496155.1 of Sisyra nigra. NCBI lineage: Eukaryota > Metazoa > Arthropoda > Insecta > Neuroptera > Sisyridae > Sisyra > Sisyra nigra. The sequence continues at coordinate 16,629,521 of OY292315.1, read as the reverse complement.
TTAAACACGAATGAAGCTTTGGATTGTTTGCATCAATACGAAAAGCTCTCCGAATAGATTGAAGCATTAACAATACTTTTTCTGTAACAAAGAGAAACAAATCAATATTTAAAATTCAAATCGAATTGTATTAAATGGTTACCTTTTCGGTAATAAATTTCGAAAGCCATTAAATGTGTTTCTATTCTGTTAGAAGCTAATGCTTGTAACGGCTGCAAAAATTTGATCGCTTGTTCTAGTGGATCATCAACCTGAAATTTTTATAAATTAATTACATCCCGATGTTTTAATATAATTGAATTAATGACTGCAGAAATACTATGAGCAACCAAAAATTTGAGAAAATAAACAATTAAAATTTTTTTTTACTGGATATTTTATTATTTAGTTGATGTTTTTTAAAATTTTATACTACGTTTTGTTACTTTCGTAGCTACTTCAGGTACTTAATTATAAACACCAACTGTTGTATTAATAATTTCAGCGTTAATTTCTAATATGTGTTGATAGTATCCTCTCAATAATTAAAATATGTAAAATTAATATAAAATTATCACTCAATTTTTTTTTATTTGAGTGATTGATAATTTTATATTAATTTTACATATTTTAATTATTGAGAGGATACTATCAACACATATTAGAAATTAATGCTGAAATTATTAATACAACAGTGGGTGTTTATAATTAAGTATCTGAAGCAGCTACGAAAATAGCGAAACGTAGTATAAATTTAAAAAAAACATAAACTAAATAATAAAATATCCGCTAAAAAGAAATTTTAACTGTTTATTATTAACTATGGATAAGAAATCAAATAATCTCAATTTTTAGAAAATGTTTATGATACACTCTCTTAAATCGAAATAGTGACTATAAGTTACCAAATAGTGACTATTCACTATTTTTGCAGTGCAGAGTATACCACTAAATTCAAATAGTGGTATACTTTTCACTACTAAATAGTGAATAGTCACTATTTGGTAGTCGAAAGTCACTATTTCGATTTAAGAGAGCAGGTGGCTCAAAAATACAGCACCATTTTAAAATGGATTATGTATCCATATTCATGTCTTATTAATTCACATTTTTTTTCCGCAATCATCGATTTAATCGTTTACTAAATACCCGAGCTAGTTTTTCAGGAATAAGTTCATCTAACTGAGGAGCATCGGGTTCAGCATCAGCCGCTTGACGAGATTTATTGTGTTGCTCCCGTTTTACTTGAGCCTGAGCGGCTTGCTGACTTTCCAACTCAGCCTTTCTTTTCGCTTTTCGTTGCTTGTTTCGAAGTTTTTTAAGTTCGGACGGAGCCAAATTTTCTGAAACAAACAATTTTAAATTAGTTTTTCCTCTTTGGCTAATTTTACGTTTCATTTCAGGAAGAATTACTTCCATACATTTTGATTTGAAAACTTAATTAGATACATCCTCTCCTTGATTCAATTTATTGTATGCAAATGTTAAAACTATCAAAGATAAAACTATTTAATATTTTAAACGTATTGTCAAAGATAAGATCACTGATATTTATAAAATCCAGGTTTAATAAATTGATAAAGTTTCATATAAACTCATATAAACAATAAGAATAACACGTATTATTCACGTAAACTGTTCTAATGTTTGTGTTAAATTCGAAAAGTGAAACTCGGAGAGTGTGTTAAAGTTGAGCTTTAAGACTATCATTTATCAAAGTTACTATAAAAAAAACAAAATAATAGCATGATAAATACGATTAGTTCTTAAGAAAAATCGAATACCGTAATTCATTTTATATTGAACGATTATTTTTATACGTCTTTCATATTGAAGTAAAAAATATCGTTTCCGGTAATAAACGATAATTTAATAATTTCAAATTTAATTATTCCTAAGATAAATGTATGGTATATGTAACTCTTTCGTAAGTAATAATTTACTAAAAAATTTCAGTAATTTTTTTCCAGCTAACAGATCATAGTAAAAACTAAACTTGGCTATTGTTACAAATAGAAATACATAATATAATTACAGATATTATTTCAAAATTATCAACAAGGGACAATATCAAGATAGTAATTTCATCGAGACTTATTACGGTTTCTTTACGGAAACAAAGTATTATTTAATTAGTATTGCTTAAAATGTAGCAAAATCACCAAATTGCGTAACGTCTCATTTGGTAACTGCAAATATATAATAATACAATGAAAATGTTGGATAGTGCATATAATTTTTAATTGTTTAAAAAAATAATAGAAGAATTAGCATAGGCAAAGGACATTGCAAATCAATTATATATTATAAAGTGTTTACACACCTTTAAATACCGAACCGAAAAAGTTTAATAATTTAACGATAAGATAATAACGGACATTTCTTAATATAAGTACTCGATAATATGTAAATTATAAATACGTTTTTCTTAAAAATTAATTAATGAGTGTTATTTTTGCATTGAAAATTATAATGGAGATTATTGAAATAAGGTCATAAGAGATTTCGAGGTCAATAAATCGTTCACATGCAAATCATTTTCAGTTTCAAATTTGAATGAAAATTATTACAATCACTTTCATTTGCAGGCAAACAGTTATTGTAAATGTTTTAAATTTCAAAGAAAAGTATAAAAAAAGGTAATTGATATTAGAACGTAAGTATAGGGGTTCAAATATTGTGCTCGAGGAGATTTAAACAACTAAATGTAAAAAAATTGTATCATAAATTTTTATGACACATTTTATAATTATTATTATTTAAAAGTATTTAAAAGTAACTTTGATTTTATAAATCGCTATCTGCCTATGCTGCGATCAAAGTAAAAATTTGTTACATATTTTATTTCAAAATCTGAGAAACATGACCATTTACTTTCATTATAGACCATGAAAAAAATAGATCTCATATTGGAACCATCCATTTTTAAAATAAACACTGACTTATGCTCTATGACCTATACATTTCCTTTTATACAAATACCAAATTTATTTCTGTGACACATTTTCATGCAGTTTTATTAAAAACCGTGAAAAAAACATTCGGTAACCTGTAGAAAGAGATTCATCAAGCCGAGTAAGTGGATATTTTATGTAATAAGCTTAATATTTCAACTTAAAGATGAAATAACTTGCGAATCCAATGCTTGATCTTTATATTTAAATATTAAAATTTGACTTGAATTTAAACCATTTTTAAGTTAAGCAGCTTTTATCAAGCCAAGTAATGACTTTAAATCAGTGTTTTTTAGGATAAACTATAATAAAAATTTTCCTCTACTTAAATTATGTTGACTCTTATATAATGGTAATATATATTGGTAAATATATTGGTAAAATATATTGCGTTCCATTTTAAGATCTAAGTTACCTTGATACCAAATTTCGTTAAACTTGTTGACCTATTTAAAAGAGGATAATAAATTTTCCTAGGATAAAAATTAATCTAGTACATACAAATTTTGACCCATTAACTAAATCTTCTTTATAAAAAAGCTCTGGGGTGAAGGCAAACCGAAACATTGTGCATTTTTAGTTATCTCACAGGAGTTATGAGGTTTTTTTATAACTGATTGAAACTTTGCAAAACCTAACTTGTACACTTAATGTTTGACATGTCTTTATATCTAAATTTAAATATTTGACTTAAAATATTGATTTCAAGTCAAATTTAAGGTAAGTTATTTCAAAAATAAGTCAAGTAGATTAAAAATCAAGCCAAAAAGCGAATCCCTAGTACAAGGATGGCAAACCTTTTTGGGCCTTCGTGACAAAAATCCTAAAAATATTGTTTCCCGATTATGTCATATACCTACGTGTCTAAAAAATAAAAAGAAAAAATACAAGTTAAATAACTAAAACAGAACTGTTTAAAATAAAGTTGTTCTTGATAAAAATGAACATTTGGGCTTTACTTAATTTTTATCAATGAAATTGTTGCTGTTAAAATTTAAAAAAGAATATTTTTGAAGTTGGAAATTATTTGCGTGCCATCCAAATTTTTAAACGTGCCACCTCGGGCACGCGTGCCATGGGTTCGTCATCTCTGCCCTAATACATATGACGTGTAAACCTTTTTCCAAGACAAAAAGAAAATTGTATATTTTTTGTTTAAGATTTAAGTAAATTACTTTTATACTAAATTTCATTAAAATTCCTTCTATAAAAGATGTACTCTACAAGATAAAACATTATTCCATGATAGATAAAAGCCTTTGTTATCTGGTGATAACGTAGCTCTTATATGGTGAAAGGCCTTTTTCATTAGATTCTGAGAATATCTTTTGCATATGAATATTTCTTCTTTTATATATTAGATTAGTATAACTAATATAAATAGGATATACTGAGCTTGTTTGATTAATTAACGAATAAACATCTTTTAGATTTTTTCACATAATGTTTCATTGATACCTTCATTCTGTGGTGACCAACTTTTTTTTTAAGAAAGATTCTGATTGACTTTTTAAAACCTGAGGCTGGATGAAAGATTTACGACGAACATTTAGTCGCCCTAACTATCGACTCTTCCGAAACTAAAAACACTTCTCAACTAAAAACTAGTTATATACCTATTTGTTTTTAGGTCCACTACCTACTACTTTTTTGAATTTCTATTGTTACATTTAAATAAAATGTCATAAATTCAATCATTTATTAATATATCTTAAGCAAAAATTGAGAATTTTAGAAAGAACAGATGAAAATCTTTGGTGACCCATATGTTGGTCACTACACTTTCATTGGTATTGTACCTCTGTTGTACATTTCCAAAGAATTTTTCATTTTAATTAGGAATTAAATTAAACTCAACTGTTTCGGTTTAAATAGTATAAAAATTTAACATAAGTTAAAGTTTAACTAAAATCTTTTTTGGTGCTACCAATATAATAATTATAATTTTAAAGTAACATTAGCGTTTACTATTAAGAGTTAAGTAGATAAAATAAAAAGATATTTGAACATAGTAGATACGTACCTATACGTACGTTTCCATAACAGACGCTACTTTCGGAAAAAACGATTTGGAGTTGGAAATGGCAACAAATTTATGTAGGAAAATCAATTTAAAAATTCGAATAAATTGAAATGGGAGTATTGTTGATATTACATAAGCTGTTCCTGCCCACCGGCTGTTAAAGATAAATATAATATATCAAACTGAACTCGATTATACCGTTTGATCGAAAGTACTTACGAATATTTACTGTCAATTCCCCATAATATACAATAATTCAATAAACTCAATACGTTCAACCTTATACTTTCTTTTTGTTAAAACGCTCGAACCTTTTATTTCGAACGAATAGTTCACATTAATTTTATCAAAAATTTTAATTAAATCTAAAATAAAAATATTAGGAGGAAAAGTTTCTATTTTCATTTAAGAAAAACAATAAAACAAATAAATTTACATAGAATTAGAACAAGTAAAAGTTCAATGGCGAACTGATTTCAGAAAACATTGAAACTAGTTCAAAATATTTTCTTTTATTTTGAATACATTAAATGAGGAATTCACACCATTGTAATTCAGATATGTGGATATTTAAAAAAAAAAGGCTTGAACCATTTCAATTTTTATGTGGTTTACAATTATCATTATGATTCACAGCACGTGTATGTGCGTGCGTAAGTAACGGTTTAAAGTACAGAACATTAAATATTTTTTTTCTTTTTTTGAAAAAACAATACTTGCTTTCCACCTACGACTCTCACTTGAATACAAAATAGGGATTTATTAATGTGATTTACTGCATTGTAATAAATTAAATGCAAAATTTCCTTCATGTTTCGTCCAAATGTAAACAATAAGACAAGTTAATTTTATAAAAGCAAATAAACATTTATCTTAAGAATTTAATTAATTAGCTTCAACATTAACAACTATTCCATCTTTGGAAGCAGTAAATGAGAGTTGACACTTTCAATAAAACAAACATACTAGAAACTTATCAACGAGATTTTTTTATAACCAAAAATTAGATTGATTATCTTGTACTTGCCTTGATTGGAAAATTTACTTTATTTATATAAGCTAAAAATTGCGAAAACTGTACACACAAAATCAAGTTTTAAGTATTATCTTTGGGCTTCATACAACATTCAATGCGTTTTAAAAAGCATATTCATATTTTGAATAAAAACCCGTTTTAGCATGCAATATTTTAGAGTTCAAGATAAAATATTGTATTATATAAGGATGAATTGTTTTCTCCAAATAAACATCTTATCCTCCACATTAATTTAAGTACCTATATTTAAAACAGCCTACATGCATTTAACAAAACTTGTCAACAAATATTAGCCATTGAATGGATATCTGGGTTAAGCATATACCTACTTATATTAAGTCAAGTGTAAAATTTGTAATTCAAATTCAAAAAGTTAAGTTAACTCCTATCCTTTTTGGCATGCAGCCAGTTAATCTTAACTCTTGCCAATTTGAAAAAAAAAATCTTTACAGTATTATTACTTTGTTAAGACTTAAGACCAATTTAAGTACTGTACATAAACGCAATTTCCAATTAAAAGTATATCACGACATCGAGTCCAGTAATTGTGTTACACCAATAGTAGTGAATGTGACCCAGTCGAGTTTGCGTTCAGGTATTTGTTGCAAAATAAAATATATTATTTCAAACTGACGCCCAGTTAAAAAACGGTAGCGTTTGCTGGTGAATAAATTTATTTTACACAAAAACATGTAAATCTGAGATAGGAAATTCAAGAGAAATGTAACTAAAGCCATTTTCTTGTGCTAGATTCACCCAATAAATATGAATGATTATAAAAGTATCTATACCCTTTATTAAAAGCGATTTATTTCTTTTGTGTTCAAATAAAAGTAGAAGTAGTTTAATATTGTCTCTTAAAATTGTTAAAAATACTTCCTTGAAATCTCCACACGAAGATAGCAACGATTTCCCAATCCTCTAATTCCCTTGAATAGCTTTTAGCCAGTTGATTATAATTGTTTCAATATTTTTTTTTGGTATATAAAAAATCATTTTGTAAGAAATTTAACTCTACAGAAGAACAACATTTTAATGTTTTCTTAAATTTTCTAAGAAAATTTCTTAGAAAAAAAAAACTCCTCGAGGTGATCAGTTTAGACTTTGGTAGTTGTATAAACACGCAATTTTTATTTAAATTTCTACACTACAAAACGTTTTTAAACAGGTAATAAAACGAAAAGAAATTTACAAAATTATCAAACAAAAAGTATGCAAAGTCTTTAAAAGATTGAAAAATTAGTTTTAGATTGTGTTCATCAACTTCAAAACGGGAGTTTGGGAAAAAGGCGTTTAAATTATTTTTGACTAAAGCGCGCTTGATGATGGTATTTCCAAAGGTTGTTTTCTTATAAAATTTTAATTTGATTACATTTTGGTAGAATATCTTGATATATTGTACTATGGTATTAAATAAAGAACTTTTCAATTTTAAAAAAATGCAAAGATGATGTAACATGAAATAGTTTTTCATTTTTACGATGAAAAAAATCTTAAGAGTTCAGGCTAAACGAATAAAAAGGTTGATTGGTCACTAAACATTTTTAATTAGTCAAAAACCTTAACAGTTTCTTGAATAAAATATGCAATAAAATTTTATTATGTATTACAATATGTATAGGTTTGTTCCAATCGTCCAGCTATGGCGATGCACAGACACGACCAATAGACAAAGAGCAAGACAACATTGAGCAAGAGACAAGAGTGAGTGAAGAACTGTTTCAGCAGGTTTGTCCCGTGCGACTATCCAGTATCCAGACCCATCCAGCAGTCAACCCAGACATTTCCGTGCAACGGCGTGACGAGCGCTTATATGTACACTATTTCGGTGATGCTTATACACTGTCTTGTCGACTTTCGGCCTAAGCTGAAACAGTTTTTCACTCACAGTTCTGTATTTTGGTAAATGTTGTTTTGTTCTTTGTCTGTAGGTCAATGTTTAAACATCACCAGAAGAACGATTGAAACAAACCTTGTACACAGAACAGGTATACTATTTCATTCCGTAAAAATATTTAAAAAAATGTTATTTGAAATGTAAATGGTTCCATTTGGAAAAGCAAAAGTTTCTTTTGAGAAGTAAAAAATTGTATTTGATGTAAAAGAAACTATATATTTCAAGAGCTTTATGTAAATCGTCTTATATTGATAACATTAATGCGATTGATATAAAATACTTAAGGATTTTAGCAACACTCGAGGCATTACATTATTATTTCTGGAATTAAAACTGTCTAAGGAGTTTCTTAAATAAAAACTACCAAAATTAATTTGATTAAACAGCTCCATTATCTATTTAAAGGTAGATAGGGAACACCCACCCACACATTTTATATTAATTGCACTATGTTCCATATGGCATATCAATATGAGATATTATTTATTATAACAAAATAATATTATGCTTTTAATAATCAGTGCTTTGACAAATATTAATTAAATTGTATTGCAGATTTACCTATTATTAGTTTTAAAATTTTTGAAGTCATTTGATTTCTCAAGCTTTTAGTGTAAGTTCGTTTCTATCAGAACACCCAAAAATATTAAAAATGAAAAAATTAAAATATCTTCAAAACAACGGTGATAGCTCTGTGATTTTCAAAAGAATTCCCATAGTTAAATGCTTAACCGTTAATTAAAGCCAAAAAACAAAAACCAAATTATTTAATACCTAACAAGATATTTGTTTAAAACTAAAATGTTATCCAAAACCAAACATAAGTAAGAATTTATTACGTACAGAATCAATAAATTGTGTTTTAGGTCAATAGAAAATTTTCAGATCTTTAGAACAAATAGAGAAAGAGGAATGTAAACTTCCTCAAAACACAACTTTGCGCAACAAAGAAAAGTTCGATAGAAACGTTTTGTATTTCAATAACTGAAAAATCCTTAAACTATTAGATATTCTTAAAAAGAAGCAAAATTCAGTATGGAAGTTTGGAAAGTTCATAAAATCATGATAATTTTTGAACGACAAACATTGTTTCCAAAGGATTACGTGGATGCTTCAATAAATAAGTAGATAAATTATTAACAACATAAGCCAAATGAAATAATTATGTGTAATACCATTAATTATAAATTAGTATTTAGGCTAAGAAAATTATTTTAAATTTCTTTAAACTTTTTAAAGACAGAAAAAACCCTCTTAATTTCAAAACTTTATTTTTTAATATTTTTATAAGAGATACCTACGTAAATGCAAGTGCGTGTGACTAAATATTAATTAGAATTAATCATATCGAAATTCACTATAAAAACTCCGCTTGCGTAGCTTCTATTTAGACAGTGTTAAGTAAAATTTCATCAAAACTACCTCATATATAATCGGTTTTTATTGCATCACTTATTTATAGTTTTTTTTTTCTTTTAACCGGAACTAATAGATATTAATAACTCAATATTTAAACACATGGAAAGTAATTAATTACGCATTTGATAACAAGAATTGTAATTTCGTGTAAGATAATTAACAGTTATCAAATAAACTGGTATCGGTTAGGTGTGATATTAAAAAATAATTTATATTCATATAAACTTGTTAATTATAAACAATAAAACTTTGCATTTTGATAGGCTTAAACATCCTACGTTTTTATTATCATTAAATGGTACTGAAGTGATTTTTTTTTTGAGATTTCTTTTTAATTAGTTTTGAAATTTTATGTTTTCCGTATATTTAACTGAGAATGAAAAATAAAAAAAAGTGATAACATGTTTTTGAGTAGCTCAATCCTTAATTATGAACATCTTCAAGGATGTTGATAATTTTAATGAAATCTTTAAGATAATTTTGAATGGAGGAAATCTTATGAAGGTATTTGAAATACTTAGAAACGAAATGAAATGACGCTTTAATAATCTTATTTTTTAGTTTTCGTTTTTAATTATAATAATAAAAGGTTATATACTATTGATGTAGATATCTTGGTGCATCTACTATATACATACATAAAAATCAATCACTATGGATGTATAACAGAGTTTGTATGCAAGAAAATATCCATCGTATTTTTAAAATATCCATTGGAAAAGTAAAAATTTTGAATGCTATTTTCGTATGAATATGTCAATGAAATCTCATATGATGTTTTGTCTCAAGAAATACTCAAGAATACACCAAAGGATTGAGGATTTTTTTTTGGATAAGTATATTCTATGGGTCTATGCGTGCAGTAGATTATTTTTACTTTCTTTTATTACTATATAGTAAAGGAAGTATTGCAATAGGTCGAGCTTTCGAGTTTTCACCGGAAATACATGTTTTGAGGCCCCCTTAAGTACAAAAAAGTATGTGACAGCCATATCATATTGAAAGCTTTATCCGAATTTCATCAAAATTGGAATTTGGCCTTCATATTATTTCTAGTTGTGTTGCGAAGCTTTTGGTTGCAATCGGTTAACCAAAAGCTCTACTTTATTCTAGGAGTCTGTTTATCAACGATTTTCCTTAAACTATATACAGTTCTTAGATTCATTGATGCTTACCACTTTTATTTGCAACTTTTTCCTGAGAAAATTCAAATAGATTGGTTCTGAAGTTAAGGGTAGGAATTCGTATATACATATAGGCTGTATGCATAACAATCTGTTTTTATAGTTATAAACTGCTTATATAGTTCTTTTAACCAACAGCGAATTTCATAAAAAAAAAGTAAAAGAAAGTACTGTGACGCCTCGCAGCAGATATTTTATTTAGTTAATATTCACGGTTTCTAGAACAGCGTCTCTTAATCTTTTTGACCAGTAAAATTTATAAAACCTAGTTGAAGGTTACGTAGCAATAAAATTTTTCCGCTGACCGATGCCGGTCCGCCGGACTAGTGGTTGAAAATCACTGTTCTATATACGATGAGCCAAAAAAACTTAGTATGTAGATAAAAATCAAAACTAACTTTTAGGCGACCCAAACAAACTTTTCGAAGACTAGGAACATCACCAACAAGTTGGGTAGCAGATAAATGTAAAGTGCGAGAAAAGCTTTTGTACTGAAAAGCTCAAAATAGTGACAAATAAAAACGTTTAGGAAAGGTCCATGAAGGAACGAAAACGGCTAGAAACGAAGTGACAAATTACCATGATTTTTCATATAAAGACAATGGGCATAGTAGAATTATAATATGTATATTCTGGAAAAGTGCCTGTGGGAAGTACCTTCTTCCAGCATAAACAAATTTTAATGAAATTTTGTATGAAGATATTTGAGATCTTTAAAAAATACATTTTAAACTTTTTATCCCTGAAAAATGTACGGTTACTACTTACTGAAGAGTAGTAACTAACTCTTTTTGCTAAACAGATTTTGATGTAACTTACTATGAAAGAATCTAAGGTCTTGGTACTATTAGACTTAAAGGATTTAGAATTAAGGAACACCGCATGGTTTCTGTATTAATATATTTATATTTATAAAAATTTAGCGATCAGAAGACCCAAAATTTTTATATTCAAAAATGGAAGGTTTCTGTATGGAATTGTTATTTTCTTTTTGTGTCAAAAGTACCGAAGGGATTTTATGGAAAGTTGTTATATTAAGTTAAAAGTTAGTTTAATTTTGGTATGCTCAGCAAAGTGGGCGAGTATTAGCTAAAAAGAAAAAAAATTATGTCTAAACTTGAAATCTAAAAAATTGGTTCGTATTTGAAAAGGATTTAAGAAGCATTTTTATCGACGATAAAAACGTTTTGACGAATGCTTTTTTAATGCCAATTTATGATAAGGATAGCAAATTAAATTAAATAAGTAAACTAAATTTATATTTTTACAGTACAGAGAAAAAGAAATCTTTAACAATGATTTTTCAATAAAAATATATTATATTTGATGAAATATATTGAGATAAGTACCTGACATAACATTGTAAATGTTTCAATGATCAATAGTGGAATTATTCCTTTAAAAGTTAAGTAATACGATTATTGTTACATTAATAACGAAACCAAGTTATTGGAACAAGATTTTTTGTGAGCTCAAATCAAACAAAATGACTACAAGGAATTACGTTTATATCAAACCAAGTGATTTCATATAGTTTATATTTTTGTACCGAAAAAATGAAAGTGAATGAATTATTTACGTTGATATCTAAAAATAAGCATTAACCTCGAAAACCTTGTCGTTGTTTAAGTTATTATTGCAAAACAATCATTCATTAACTAATGTAAGACCGATCTAAATCTAGATCAATCGCCAACTTTATTAAGAGATAATTAGTAGGAGCATTAAATCAACAAAAGTATTTGATTTGTACCTTGATATTAGCAATGTTTGCAAAAAAAAAACACTAACGAAGGACATTTACAATGATCGATTAATGGAACTATTGTTGATCAGAAAGTTTTACAGAAATTGGTTTCCTTTACAAGACTTTTTTGAGTTGAACGGAAACGCATGAGTAAGGTAGGTAGATATAAAATATGACAATTTGCTAATATTTTTAAATGCGAGTAGAAAACTGGAACATGTTAAAGGATATTGCACATCAAACTCGATTCTAATAAGGCTAGCAGATTTTTTTAGAATGATGCTATGGTTTGTTTCTTAAGAAACGGAAATGTTGGCAAAATCAAGAATGTCAACTAATTCTTTTGGAATTTTTTAAAATCACCTTTCATGGTATTACCTTTTCATTGAGTTAAGTAATAAAAAAATTTATAGTTTGTAATATTTACTCAGAAGTTTTCATTATAAAAATATATACAATAGAATCACAATAAATACATCCTTATGGTATGCAAATTTCTTAATACCTTTAAGTTGAACATTAAAAAAAACACTAAATGATTTCATTCATTTTCTCACAATTTGTATGTTATTTGTTAATCTTATGTAGTAGAGGCAAAAAATACTACAAATTAAGCACATAAGGAGCGACAACTTGTTAACATAAGACCTCGTTGGCGTAATTAAATCCAGTAATACGGCAGCGAGCGTAGGAGTTTAATTATTGGCAAAACAACAATACAGAATGTAATTCATAACGCTTAATTAAATACCATCTTCAAGGATCATTGTGATCCATATTAAGTTAGTTAGAAAATTTAATAACATGGTACATCTATTTATATATTTTTCAAGGAGTTACATAAGTTGAGAAACTTGGTAAAACGCATTTTTTAAAGTTTCGCACTTTAGACAGAAAAAATAGGACAATTATTTTTACTGTCCTTTGCGCCGTTCGTTAGGGCTATTTTTTCCAAAAAACAAATATAATTGATATCAAATGTAAAGGTTTGCATTTTCTTACAAGTCTGGAAAACTCTACCGTCCAACTATTGTTATTTAACGGAAGTAAAAGATTCATTTATGTAACATAATATTTTGATACTTTTTAACTACGATAATAACCCATAAAGCAGGTACTTTTGAAAGTCTCTTTAATTAAAAATTATGCAGTCCACCTAGTGGCGCAGTGGTTAGAGCAGTTTGCTCTCTCCGCTACATGCGTCAGTGGTACTGAGTTTGATTTCCGTCGAATCCCTAGATTTAAGATTTATGATCTAGCTGATGATGTCGCCATATTGTGCAAGGGGGATTGCGTTGAAGTAGCAGAAAAAATTCAAGAGCATACAGCATTGGTCGACGAGTGGTGTAAAAAATGGAGAATCCGTCTAAATCCCGAGAAATCCAAGGTAATAATGTTCACCCTTAAAACAAAAATAAACCATTTCCCAATAACTCTGGACGGAAGAACAGTACCAGGGTGGACACGATTAAATACTTGGGTCTAACCATGGACTCCGGACTCACCTGGAACGCACACATCACGGGCCTCACAGCTCGACTACGTACTCGACTTAAGCAACTTAAATGGCTAATTGGCAATAGGGATTTATCCATGCATCTGAAGCGACTCTTATATCTTCAAGTTGTGAGACCAGTTTGGATGTATGGATGTGAGCTTTGGGGTACAGCATCCAAAAGCCAAATAAATCGAGTACAGGTGACTCAGAATAGGACTTTGAGACTTGAAACAAATGCTCCGTGATACGTTACAGGTGCCACTTTGCACCACGACTTAGAAATGCCAGAAGTGAAGGCTGTTATCCAAGGCAACTATTGTAAGCTAAGCGAAACATTTGCATCTCACCCTAACCCAACTGTACGGGAAAACCTAAATAATCTGCCTCCACCAAGGAATCAAAGAGAAGGCTCAAGAGAAAGAGGCATGTTGATTTAGTGGAGAATTAATCTCCACAGTAATAATAAAAGTAAAATAATGGTTTTTCAGGACCATCAAAGGATGGTGACCTTATTCACGTGACAGGTTAATCTGACTTTAGTCAGCTTCTGCACTGTGTCTGCCCAACCATAATGCCGACTAGGCAAAAAGTTATAACAAGGAATATAAAAAAAAAAGATTTAAGACCTACAGCAGTTTCCTATGTGTCATGTCAGTCGTGATAATATGACTTTAGCAGTTAAAGCGACTTAAAACAAAAACAAAAAAACATAAATTGAAATTCGATGTAAAGCAAAGCTTTGTTGAATTTATTAAGAAAAGAGGAGTTCTAATATAATATTTCATTATATCATAGAAAAAAATATCTGCTGCGAGGCGTCACAGTACTTTTTTTACTTTCATTTATGAAACTCACTGTTGGTTAAAAGAACGATAAGTACTTTATAATTATACATCTAAACAGAACTATTGTATACACATACAGCCTATATACATATGGATCATATACGAATTCCCAACCTTCACCCCAGAACCGCCCTTATTCAAATTTTCCGAGGAAAAAATTTCAAACAAAAGTTGTAAGCATCAATGAGTCTAAGAACTGTATAAAGTTTAAAGAAAATCGTTGGAGCCGTTTTCGAAAAAAATTTAAAAAGCTCCAAAACTCCTAGAATAAAGTGGAGCTTGCGGATAACCGATTTCAACCAAAAGCTTCGCGGCACAACTAGGTATAATACGAAGGCCACATTCTAAATTCTAATTTTCATTTAATTATAGTATCAAAAATGTCTTATTTTTCCAAATTGTCAAGTTAATTGTAGTAAAACTCAAGGAGGAAAACCCTTTTTGAACTTATGATACTTTAGCCACGTTTTATTTCTGACAAGCATGAATGCTTTTTTTAAACTAAATTTTAGAATTTTTTAAAAAACTAATCCACTGATTTTTTTTTTAAATTTTGCTCACTTTCCTTTGATAATATTATTTTGAATTTGAATTAAAGTTTTAACTTTATTACAACTTATTTTACAGGATAAAATTTCGTGTAGATTGGATTCCGACAGTACTTTTCTTTCATACATTGCAAGATATATCAATGCTTTAAGCAATAATTCTCTAATCACAAACATAGTTAGATTTTTGGACTTCTTATCAATAACCATAAGGTATCTTTCCATCAAGATATTACCTAGTTTGAAACGGTCTCTAAATACCAAATTCTACGTAGAAATTCGTAAAAAAAAGTAATTGAATGTATTATGAAATTAATTAAGCTTAGACCTCTTGGTATTAACACCCCAAAAAAAATTGTGAGTTAATGCTTGATTTGATTTAAATGTTAACATTTGACTTAAATTTGAATTGATTTTAAGCTAAATTTAAGTCATATAGTTTGACACCTTTAAAATCCAATCTAGCCCTTTAACTAACTGTAAGTGTTTTACAACCAATGATGCGACCCTCTACCCTTTGCTGTTTTTAATCTGTATTTGATTATGTTACAAATATAAAATACATAAAACATGCTAATTTACTTTCATACTTTAGTATAACTTAAATAGCGACCCCCTTATGGAGGTTGTAAAACACTGTTTTTACTTATAATCATAAGCATGCATTTAAGTGAATATATTGAATAGGACATTTTTTATTAATAAAACAAATTGGATAAGCTTAAACCTCTTTTGAAAAACGTAGAGTCACAAGAAAAAATTTATATTTTATAAAAAAATTTATTAAAGGTAGGAATATTTTTTTTTTAAAATAATAAGATAAATGTAACGCTTTTCTCTTACGAGTCCACGGCCAATTTGAGCACAAACGTGTATAATTCGGTTGGATGGCCAAGTCTGATACACTTTAAATGATTAACCATAATGCACCATAACATTAGTTTGCCTGGAAGGTTTTTTTATAGATAATTTAGCGGGTAATTTCGTAATAATGAAACAATAAAACAGATGTGTGCTCGTTGTTGTCAGCAGTCAACAATCCCGAGCACATTCCCCATTGTCGTGATAACTCGAAGGCATGTCTAAGCCACGGCACGCGCTCGCAATGCAAATTAAGAACCGTTTAGGATTTGATTTAGGCTTGAATAACTCGACTCAAATTTTAGTGAAATGTTTCGGGTCGCTCAATGCAAATAATCTCCTTTTCTTCATATTACACTTATTTGAACAGCACGGTTTTGTTACATATTCAACTTCAGATTTAGGTATATAATATAAATCGTAACGCAACATTTTCAAACGAAATACCTCAAAGTAGATCATTGGTTTGATTGAAATTATTAAAAATAACGTAATGTAAAGCCACAAGAATACTGCAATTATTGACCATACGAGTTTTATTGCGGTTCGAGAGCCCAACCCAACATACGTGAAAAGTTTTCAATTTGAACATTGGTAAAATGTTCATTTAGTGCATTAGGACTTTTGTTATCATATTATTTTAATCAATATGTTAAGAAATATGTAATAAAAAATTTATTATTATTATTAAATTAACTAAGACGCTAACGATTGCACTTTTTTAAAAAAACGGTGAAGGTGGAGTTTACTTTCATATTTTTATTTATGTTTCACAAATAAAAAATCGTAACCCACTATAGATAGATCACATAATATAACGTTTTAAAAAATGTTCTTTTTATATTTTTAACTGAAATTTTTTATTGAAATTATATCAAATAAGATTAAAATGAACTATAATAAACTACTTACTAACTAACTAGATAATGAACCGTAATGAATTGGAAGTACATAATTATTTTATAAAAGTAGTAATCATAAAACATTAGTGTAGACTTACCTATAATGTATTAAATAAAATAATTAAAACTCATCAAACTTTTATTCGTTTTATTAATGTATTTGTTTCTATTTTTTAATATTTAGTTATTGTAACACTTAATAAGATCTCATAAAAAGAAGCGTAAAATTAGTTAAGTGAAAACAAAATCGATAATTTTCTTTTAAATTAGTTTTACTAATTGCAATAAATTTCTTTGACAATAACATTTGTTGCATTTAATATCTCTTTTAAAGTTCAACTTACTTCCAATAAGAAAGCAGAAAGAAGCCAACAACACATGATATTAATGTTTTTAACATACTCGTATTGTATAGGTCATCATATTACATTGTTGCCTTTAAACTTAGCAATTAATTTTTACCAATTTTAGGTTTTTATAGCATTTGAGAGAAGTCGCAAAAAAAATTATGTTTTCAATAGTTTTATGAAATTTTGCAGTTAGTTATAGCTAGATGACAATTTTTGATTTAGATGACAGCTAATTTTTCAACTAATAATAAGTTGATTTTAACGTCTTTCAAATTTATATAAGGATATTGCACGCTCAATGATTTCCTTAACGATTTCCTTAACTGGAAAGTAAACCAAGGCTTCAAAACAAGCTTTGCAAAGCTTTAGGTTATTACCGAAATAAATCAAAATGCTATTCGAGAAACAAAAATTTAGTATATTAAAGATTCATTACTTGACTTATTATTGACTTGAAATTTAATGAAACTCAAGTCCAATATTAATATTTAATCATCAAGTTAAGTTAAGCGTTTGTATAAGCCAGTTATTTTCTTTTTAGTGTTTATTCATTAGCTTCAACTCATTTCATAACATTTTAAACTCAAATTCCCTGAATTTTACTGATAAATTTCTAGATTTTTTCTTGACTGACTGAGAGACACGCTAGCGGCTACAGGTTAAAGAAGTGAAGATAAAATAATGAAAATTTAAAATGTTATATTTGAAAGGACTGTGATATCCACTAAGGAAGGATTTTTTGAAATTCCACCAATAAGTGGCTCAAACAGGGGGTTTCAAGGGGTTGGACGTTTTTGCATTTGTTGATGTCTACTCTTAAATTATAAATTTTCTCAATTAAGTACTAATTTAATATCAAATTACAGGCAAATGTAAAGAACCTTTACTGTTGTAATTTCTTAAATCGTTCATTTAAGAATTGAAAACGCTTTTAAAAACTATCCTAAGTCTACTATCGTTAAGTGAATACATCTTTAAACTAAAAGTATCTTAATGTTCAATTATTATAATGAAATTTTTTAAAGATTGTTTTGCTGCTTTCAAGTTGTAGTAGGTAGGTAGGTAGGTAGGTAGTTGTAGTAAGGCTGAACACCTCCAGGAGTAATCATAAGAAGCTTCAAGCGCTCCAAAACAAGATGCTCAGAATTAAAAACTCCTTTTGGTTTATCCGAAATGCTCAAATCCATAATGCACTGGATGTCTCTTACCTGGAGGACATCATGAAAGTGGTATGAAGCTTTTTTAACACCATGCAAACGTAGGAGTGCTCAGGTCCTAGGCTTTGGCGTTTCCAGAACTCGAAGGAGTCTCAAGAGAAAGCTCCCCAAGAATGTTTGCAATTTTTACTAAGCGACTAAAAGTCCAAAATGTTAAATCATAATTTACACGTTGGTCATAAATAAATATTAACTAAATACTCGAGGATAAATATAAATCTCCAGAGAAGTCTTAAAGTACATAAATCTCAAATAGCTGGCAAAATATATATATATATACAGTGGTTTTCGCTTATAACGACGATGGAGGGACCACTATAATTCCGTCGCTATTTTCGACAGTCGTAAAATATGAAGGTACAAAGAAATCAAGAAATAATTAATAAAAAAATTTTTAGGTACCTGCTTACACTCTTCCTATTCCTTGAAAGTAAATAAATTCTACTGTATTCATAAACCGCTGACCAACTGTGCTTGTAAACAAAAGATAAGAAAGCTAAATGATGCTATGTATATGTTAAGAATGAATTTTTGTACGTTCGGTCCCAATAGGTGCAAGGGATTTCCAGGAACTTGTGACAAATGGTTCATTAAAACGAGTCGCTATACCAGATATCGGCGTTATATCCGAAGTCTTTATAGCCACATTATTTTCTTCTGAAAGTATACTTTAAGTTCAAGGGGCTTAAAAATAACATCACAATAACCAAAGAATCGTTACAACAGAAGTTGTTGTTATAAATGAAATCTCTTGTATTTATATAAAAAAGTTGCAGTAAATTTTTTGTTTCTCTCTTTATAAAACAACATTTTACATTCTTAAGTCTGAGCTGAGCTTACTTACCCTGGAATTACGAACAAGCACTTGTAGATACTTGTGTAACTTGTAAGTAAATATGCATTTTTACATTTTGCTAACATTTAATTAAGTTTCATAAGCTCGTCGTGTACCTAAATATTTTTTCCCAGACCGTATTTTTAAAGTCCTTGACTTTTCCTGACTTTCTGATATTCCTTGACTAGTGGAAACCCTGTTTTTAAATACGTTATTTTTCATTAAGAAAAATTTGAAATTAATAAAAACTTGCTTCAAATTAAGAACAACCCAAACAATAAGTTCCTTGAAAATATCGCTGAAGAAATTATCGCGGCGACTTAAAAAGAATTGAATCTTTGAAAAAGCTACTTACAACAATAGTTAAGATAATTTTTTCAATATTACACAATAATTAAAAGTTTCAGTACATAAACAGCTACCTTGACATTTCTAAAGAATAACTCAAACATAAAGTTCCACCTTAGTCAATTAAAAAAATAATTCATAAGAATTCAAAAGAATTTTTGTAGAAATGCCTTTGCTATAAATATCGATTGTAGGTATTAACTATTAAGTGAAGAATTAAGAAATAAAAAATTTAAATTTTAAAAAGATTAAATTGTACATCTCACAATTAAAAATCAAAACAAAAAACCTGTAAAAATATTAATTATATTGGTTAAAATGTTGTAACAAAATTTTTATTATAACAGATATTAAACTTTATTGATTTCATCTTAAAATTACTTTCAAATTATCGATGAAGAGTGTTTATTTCTTGTCACGTAAAGACAAGCAAGACGAAAAAATTATAGAGGCCCAGCATTTATTAAACGTTAATATAATTATTACAAAAAAGGAAAAGGGCGCAACTTGAAACCATTTCAATATTTGAATTTAAAAAAAATATAGGTATATATTATATAATACAATCACATTACAAACAGATAGCGATTCAGATATATTCATAATAATGTGTCAATCTGTCTGTTCAGTCACGACTGGAATATATAAATAGTCTAACAGTATTTAAAGGAAATAATGTCAATTATATTTCCGCCATTCTCCTCCAGCTAACAATACGATTTATAAAAATGTTTAATACAATGTTTGTTTGCGTACAAAGTATGGAATGTACCTGCTTGATAACTTGCACAAATGTGTAATTTAACACGCCCTAGTTTTGAATTTGTCAAGCGATTTATATACCGATAGATGACAAAGATATAATCGCTATAGAAATAAACAGGGCTTATTATATGTTGAATGAGTAATTAAAAGTTATTTTGAAAGTGAAACGATCAGATTAACAAAATTGAATGAATTTAATTAGGAAAGTTAGTGTCTTTACAATTTGCAAACGAGGCAAGAATGGCCGTATGCTTTGATAGTTTTTCCTAACATGGCCTATTAATAATAAATAGAATAAGTAAAAGGAGTGATCGATATTTTATTGACATCAAAAGAATGGAACTTTAATAATAAAAATAAGCATTATCAAGTGTCAGCGGTTTTTATCTTGCAATTCACTTCTTGTCAACTCAAAAATTCTTTTCAATTGAATTATTTTTTTTTAATATTCAATGTATCAATAAAAATGCGAATTATGCGTGTGATTGACATACCTAAGTAATTAGCAATGCAAAGTAAAAATTGAATGATGCAATTTTTTAACACTTTCTTCTTGTAACGTTATTATTAAAGTCAATCATTATTGCCTTAATGCGATAGTTTATATTTTATTAAAACTTTACACATTTTGCAAAACAACTAGTTTTTAATTAAAATTATTATAGTACCGATATACTACCGGCATCCATAAACTACGTGAGATAAAATGAAGGGAGGGGCGAGTAAAATATCACCAAATCCCATTTTAGAGGGTTTTGAATTCAAATAATATGTATTATAAATTTTTTATGTTAAAAAAAAGTTTATAATTTTTTGTTATTTTCAGTTATTGACTTGATCATTTTCGTAAATAAAATTTCACTGCTACTAAAAATTTTGCCGACAGTAAAACATAAGTAATATAATTTTTTTTAAATTTATTGAGTAAATCTCACGTAAAGAATTGGGGGGGGGGTATGAGGACTGTATGATAAGTACCCGTGTTTACCGACTGATGGCACCACTGACGCAAAATGTTTATGCCGTCATGTAGCACCATCTTTAGAACGCTGACTGACAAAATTTCAGGCATATTTATCGAGTGTTTGTTTTTGATAGCTTTTGAAAGTCACCACGTTCGTGTTTATTTACAAAATGGAGAAAGAGCAATATCGATCAGTGATTCGATTTCATTTTTTTGGATGGGAAGACGTGTGAGGAAATCAAAATGAAGTTGTATGCTGTTTATAAGGATCATGCACCTTCGATGACTACCATCAGATACTGGTTTAATGAATTCAAACTTGGCCGAACATCCGTTTGTGATGAAAAGCGCCCAGGTCGTCCGATTGAGGTGACTACGGAGGATATGATTAAAATAATCCATGATACCGTGTTAGCAGATCGTCGGATGAAAGTCAGAGAGATTGCTGACATTGTACACATCTCAATTGTACGGATACAAAATATCCCACACGAAATATTGGGGATGAGAAAGCTATCGGCGAGATGGGTGCATTTGCTAACAGTGGAGCAAAAACGGAATCGCATGACAACTTCGGAGCACTGTTTGGACATGTTTAAACGTAATCCGAAAGATTTTCTACGGCGTTTCGTAACTGCTGACGAAACATGGATCCATCACTACATGCCAGAAATGAAAGAACAGTCAAAGCAGTGGGTTTCACCCGGCGAAACTACTCCAAAGAAGGCAAAAATGGTTCCATCGGCCTTAAAAGTCATGGCCACCGTTTTTTGGGAATCGCAAGGCATAATCTTCCCGACTATTTGGAGAAAGGAAGGACAATCACGGGACAGTATTATGCTGAATTATTGGACCGATTCAATGATGAATTGATAAAAAAACGGTCCTACTTGGCAAAAAAAGTCCTTTTTCACCATCACAACGCACCTGCTCACTCGTCCGCAATTGCCACAGCAAAACTAGTCGAATTACGCTACGAATTGCTGCCTAATCCACCCTATTCTCCAGATTTGGCCCCATGCGATTTCTTCTTGTTTCCAAACATGAAAAAATGGCATGACGGTAAGCGATTCTCGTCAAATGAGTAAATCATCACCGAAACAGAGGCCTATTTTGCCGAGAGTTCGACAAATCGTATTTTTTGGATGGATTGAAAAAGTTAGAATATCGCTGGACAAAATGTATCGAGTTAACAGGAGACTATGTTGAAAAATAAATTTTAAAAAATAAATAATTATTGCGTTTTCTTGCCTAACACGGGTACTTATCATACAGCCCTCGTACATATCTCACCAAGAGGGGGTCCAAATTATCAAAAAAAAAAAAAATGCCTCAATTAATGGATGCCCCCTTAGCATTTCTAAATTAAACTGTATTAAAGTTCTAGAAACCTTTACAACGTAATCATATATCATAAAACGTGAGCCACTAAATAAAATTTTCCATTATCAACAATCGTACAGGAACCATGCATTGTTCAATAATGACGAATATTTTGGGTGTAACTTGAAGACTTAATATTTCTTCATAGTAAGTTCCGACAGTAATAAATCTTTAAGGAACCGTGAAATTTTCCAGAATAAAAAGTAGCCTGTTGTGCCCACGGTTCGTAAATAATCCCTATGCCAAAACAACTTTAATCTGTCGATGCGTTGTTGAATTATAAAAAGAACAACAAACAAACATTCGCATTTATAATATCTCATATATTAAAATCCCTTGTAAACAAACGATGGCAACAAGAATGAATTTTAATTGAATGAATATTTTTTTTATTCACCTTTGTTAATTTGAATCGTCTAAAAATACATCAACATTGAAAAATATTGACAACTCTCTGGGAAATCGTAAGAAAGGATAGCTGCATTGAGTTTTTTCTCATATTTAGGTACCTATTTTGAAATGGCTTATACTCGCAAACAGAACTAACTACTTGAAGCTAATTTAACTTTATGTGTTAAAATTAAAAAAAAATGTGAATAATTGTTTTACAACATTATAATGAAGTAAGTTAGTAGTGAAATTTTATATAGTTACCCAATATATTAATTACTGTAAATGACACGTTAAATTAATCGATTCCCTTTGCCAAAAAAATAAATATAAATTAATTTAAAATAATTAATGTAATACGCATGTTCTTTTACTGAAGGTAAATTTTTAAAATAAAATATAGATCTTAAGTAAATGAATCGATTTACCTCACTACAAAAATTTTAAGTTTTCGATAAATAAAAATCGAAATTCATGCTATATCAGCATGAAAATTTCAATAAATGGTTTTAACATTAACCCAAACTTGTATAAATTTTTAAAAGTTAAAGCAATTATCGGTATAGTATTTGATAGATTCATCTTTAATTTGTTTGAAGCTAGATGTTGAAATTCTCAAGTCTTTTTGCATACAAAAATATTGAATAGTGTCAATTTGTGAAGTATTCTCCAAAAAGGTTTGGTAATTGGTAGGCATATGAGTAATTTTTAACGGATTATCGTTTCCACTGCAGACAGAAAAATTTATTGCCCACATTTGTACACCCATCGTATTCAATAGGCTTTGATTAATGACGAAACAACTAAAAAACAAATCAATCCAAAATTATATGGTGGTGGGTGTTGGTTTGGTTTTCTTAAAATTTATATTACAGAGACAATGCTCTGATTGGAAAATTAAAATAAAAGATTACATTAAGTTGATCTTACGGCTTATTTATTGAATATAACTGAAGTGATGAGGTTAAATAACTGTATGAAACTATGTTAAGAATTTAACAACAAAGAAGAATTTTTCGTAGAATTCGCTTAGCGAAATATTAACAATTAAAACACCAAAGTACGTCAGTAACTAAAAACTTGAATTCTTCGGTTAACCACATCAAGGCTTTCCTTAAAGAAAATTAAACAAAACCAATTTCTTAAAACTTTCCAAAAAGTCTTCTCATAAAATAAAATATTTTTCTAGTTGATCGAACGCCTAGTTTTGATTTCAAGATAACTTCTCAATGGGTTTTTCCCAGGTGAATAGATAAAACGTCAAATATAGCACATTTAACAATCCCACATGATTCACTTTTGAAATAAACTAAAACATATCCTGTTTAATTGGTAATTAAATTTTTTTTGTCTTCTTATGTGTTGTTTTTATTTTTCACCATGACAAAGAGAAGATGATTTCATTTCACACCTACAATAATTATTGGGAAGATATTTTGAATACTGAAAAAAAAAAAATGTTGCGAATTTAAAAAGAATCATACCAATTATGGTATATCAAAAAGACGATTTCTAGGAAAAGCGGTCATTTTTCAAAAGAATGGATTTTTTTTTGAATATCTAAGTTGTGATACTTGTTTCAAGTCATTTGTGATGTGATGAAAATCTATGAATAATAACAAGGCTAGACAATGTGGGTTGGTAAAAAGAGGTTTTGTGATCAAGTTTAAAACGTAAATCGCAAAAATAGATTCTTACATCCGTATTTGGATAGCTATATTCAACTACCTGTACTTCCTGAAAATTTGTCAAGATTAAAAACAGGAATTAGCCTTGTTAAACACAAGTTTAAAACACCTCAGTAAATTGGAATTTTCGAAAAAAAAATTGTTTAAACAAGGCAAAAAAATTTAATATGATTAATTTAAACACATTCTTCATACACTTTTAGAGACGATTCTTTGCTCTTAAAAACCGATAAACGATGATTAAGCAAACGGTTGAAATTCCATACAAAGCTATTCAGTATTATTAAAGTATAACTATAACATTATTTATACAGATTTAAATTTTTTTGACATGTAAATTATCCATATCGTGCCGATTATTCAAACTGGTTCTCGGATAAAGCGAGCGCCTTTTTCTCTTTTGCAAGTTATTATCTTCTTACCGACAAAAGTGAATGTTACATAACTTGATTATCTACCCCATAAAAAGAAATTGATTTTTTCATTCTGAGAATATTTTAATAAAAATTCTAATTTCGTTACACCAAATAACACGAGGCCTTTGTTTGAATATTAATGCTGTTACAGATAAATTAGAAAATCCTCTTTTATTATACAATTACATTGTTTTGGGACATCGTATTTTCCATGTTAGTAAATTTGTCAAAAAAATGTATGAAACAAATTAAATGAAGTATTGGCTCGGATCAAAATTTATTAAATAGTGAAACCATAATAATTATTTTTTGGAAAATATTATATAATAACCATTAAAAACATTGATGCTCTAATAATTATTAAAGAAATTACTTGATATTTAAATATTAATTTTGTAACATTGATATAAAGTCGTAATATTAATTTCTCTAAGAAAATTTAATGTAAATTTTTTAACCTTTCTCTACATATGAAAAAATTGCGAGAATTTCCAAAAAAACATTTTTTCGTAATAAAACATTAAGAATATTGAGCTTGTTGCAATAATACTATTATTGATTAAATAAGTTAAATTAAATTACAAACTTTTTGTCGCAATAGTTACAAGATCTTTTTACGAGTTTAAAGTGTTAATTATAATTGCAAAGTTCATTAAAACATTAATGTCGAGTGCAATAAATATCGGTTGTCAAATAGAAGTTACAATTCTTTCAGTAAAAAGAAGGCAATTGGTTTAAATACTTCCTTGTAACGTCAATTATAATTAATTTTAATTATCGTTTCATTAATAATGCAAATTAGAAATTGAAAAAAAATCTTTGATATCCATGTATCAATATTTTAAAATTTTTTATTAGTTTTACATATCTCAATGTTTATGATGAAAGTTATTATGATTTTTTTAAAATTTATATGTTTAGGGTGACATTTCAGAAAATTGTCGTTGCAAGAAAAATTTATTCATTTATAATAGTAATTTTCTAATATTTTATATATTGAAAAATAATATCAAGTGTTTAATCATTTTTTAAAATTAAATTAAGGTGATGTATTAAGAGTTATAAATCATATTGTTCAACTCTACGAAATCAAGTAAAACATTGAAAAAATCATGATTTGAGAGTTCTGCAGAATGTAAGTCTAATTTTAGCACAATAAATAATATGGTTTTGTATAATTATAATTAAATATAGCTTGTCGAAATTCATAACGAATTGCATTGATTTTGAATGTCTAATGTGTTCAAAGCCGTTGTCTTATTTATTTTTATTAGCGAGTTTTATAATTAACGTTTCTAATTTTTTCTCTTTTTTATCCGTCTTTAAAAGTTAAGCGAATCAAATGTAGGTACTCGTACTTTAAAATTTGTTCAAGTTTACTACTAATAAATGATTTACCTTCTCCGTACTCTTCAATGTTTATGGGGCAATTCCAAGATCGTGAAATGTTTCAGTCTACATCTACGGTTTTCAATGCTACTATTTAACAGGCAAGTGATTGAAATGGTTACTTAATTGCGTTTGGTATCTTATTTAAGCTTCGATAGATTTCCTCCTATCAAAGGCCGCTTATTAGTCCTTTTAGGTGTCATAAGAAACATACTATTATCAAGTCTTCTTTACTTATCATAAGTTAAAGAGTCTTAAACTGATCAATAGATTTCTATGTTAGAATTACTGTCTGTATCTTGTAATAAAATACCGTAATATATTGGCCTATTTTAGTAGTAACTACTGATGCAAACAGTGACGCGTTACACGTTTAATATAGGAGTGTCTATTTGTAGTATCGGTGTTTCCAGTAGATGAACCAATTTTGATTTAGTTTTTTTTTTTGTTTCCAATGTGATATAATCAAGGGTATTCTTTCTTATAGTACAAGAAAATTTAGTTGATTATTTAAGGATTGTCAGCTCTTTTTACATTGATGAAGAAATATAAGCCACATGCACAAATCTGATCGATTCAAAATTTGGTATTTTGTTATTATAAATATATTTAAGTACCAAGGTTATTTTTAAATATATTATAGAGCTAATTTGTATATTGAAAATTACAAAAGTTATGAAAAAAGATTCAACGCTCAAACATCCATCGCTAAGAAAAATGCAAAATTCAATGTTATTATGATATTAATATTTATATAGCTGTGTACTTATTGGCGCAGCGATTAAAGCAAGTTGTTCTCCACTTCATGCGTCAAATAGTACTGAGTTCGAGTCTCCTCGAATCCTAGATTTTATAAGAATAATATATCACTTTAGATGCTAAAGCGACTTAATACAGAAAAAGTAAGTAAATTAGTTTTAAGCGTCTAAATTTTCGTTTATATAAAAACCGTGAAAACTGTTTCCATTTCTTTTTCACTACATAAAAGATATGTGAATCTAGTGTACAGTATGAAAATCTCCAAAAAAGAAAGAATCTCCAAAAATGCAGAATTGTGGGTTGTAACTGTTTGGGGGAAGGCAGTTTAT
This sequence comes from Sisyra nigra, assembly GCA_958496155.1. Lineage (NCBI taxonomy): Eukaryota > Metazoa > Arthropoda > Insecta > Neuroptera > Sisyridae > Sisyra > Sisyra nigra. The sequence goes on along the minus strand of OY292315.1, from coordinate 16,601,795 downwards.
CAGAGACGACTAATAAATTTTAGTCTACCGTTATTATCGCTGTACTATTCCCGTAAATATGCTAACGTTTTGGAAAATTGAGAAGCCAACCGTTTAAATGAGAAAAATTATGGGTTCTAAAATGCTACTCTGTGATATGTACTCCAAAATTCGTGTGCTTATTTGGGTTAAGCTTCAACATGAGGTATGAAAAAATTTTCTATGTCATGTAGGACTGTAAGATACTGTCACAAATCCAAGACACCCATTTGTGTCGGGCGCCCGACATTAACCAATAACCAGCGATAAGAATTGCACAAAAGGATGGACCCCCTGAAGTATGTAGTTTTATGACCACGGATTAACATTACAAAGGATGAGACAAGGACGTGTTGTTCTAGAATTTTCTCCATTGGTAAATCAATGGAGGAGAGAAAGACAGGCGCTAAGATTACCAATAGAAAATTCTAGAAACGGGTGATCGCTTACTATAAATAATCCGAAAGATGAGCCAACAGTTCAGTATTCAAATAAATGTTCGACGAGTATAAAATAAACCATCGAAGAGTATTGAAATAAATTCATCGAAGTGCTCAGTGTTAAAGTGAACAGTGTTATATAAATTCTGAACATTGTTATTAAAGTGTACATTGTGTATATAGTGAAATATAAACAGTACTGTGACTATTGTTGACAGTGAACATTGTTATAGTGTATAATTGTTAGATAAATAAATAAACAACTGTTTAAAAATAAATTCGTAGTCATTATACACAAACCAACGAACCCGTAAAAACGTTACAATACAGTAGAGCGAGTGGCACAGTACATCTTTTAGTTTACACAAAAAGGTTTTTTTATCGTGAATGACTGAGTCTGTTTAGGAAGTCTACTTCTCGAAGATTCTATGTGTGTGACAAGATTTAATGTCGATTTTATAGTGTTTTAAGTTAAGGTTCCCTCGAAACAGCAGTATGATTGGTTGTTTAACAATCATTCTAAAACAGGGGTTAAAACATGATCCACTTAACTTTATTTAAGCCTACAAGAGTTAAAGGACGGTTTGTAGCATTATTGAAATTTATTGAGACCAGATAATATTATAGAAAAAAATCGTACCAATTAATACCAAACACAACTCCATTGTAATTGAAATATTAATGATAGAATCACTTTTACTACTATAGTACTATAATAAAGGAGGAAGTATTACAATCGGGTCGAATTTTCGATTTCGAGTTTTCACTGGAAATACACGTTTTGAGGTTCCCTTAATCAGAAAAAAAGCGGTTTTTAGAAAATTGTCTGTGTGTGACAGCAGTATCATATCGAAAGCCTTATTCAAAATCCATCAAAATTGGAATTTTGTCTTTAATTTCATCGAGTTGTGCTGCGAAGCTTTTGGTTGAAATTGGTTGACAGGAAGCCCTACTTTATTCAATGGGTTTTTGAATTTTTGTTTTTTTTTGTAAATGACTCCAACTATTTTCTTTAGCCTTACTATTATTATTAGGTTCATCAAAGTCTACAATGCAACTTTTTCCTAGGAAAATTCAAATAAAGCGGGTTCTAAAGTAGAGGATGGGAGTGCGTAGACACATAGAGGCTGTATTATACCTACATTACATATTGCTCTGTTTATGTAGATATTTATTAATTATTTTAACTATCATTTTAATTTTTTATCTAATTATAGGTTTTATTTATGTTCTTTAACTAACATCGAGTTTCATGTAAAAGAAATTACTGTGACGCGTCGCAACAGATATGTTTTAAATATACGAATATCAATCGTAGTTTTTCGAATTGTTTTGATAAAATAAGCAGGAAGCCAATTTGATTTAATATCGTGTTTTTAAATACTAAATAACCACTTTATTTTTATGAAAGAAATTTTGCTAACGCATCTTTATCACACCAATAAAAGTAAAGGAAAAATTATTTAAATAAGAGTTTTTTTTTTTATTTTTCTTAAATTTTATTGTGTAATAAATATACTTCACGGATTCCGCATAAGATCGTTACTATCTTATAATGACATTTTAAAAGACTTATTCCGCATCATAATATTCTTTTAAGTTTACAGTAGAAAAGATGTTGCCTATGACTAGATTTATTACCAATTAATTGTATTGTTCTATATTATTAACTATTTTTCTGAGTTATTTTAATTTGATTTGTAGGTTTTTAATTTGGTATATACTACTCAAAGAAGATAAAACTTTTTTTTTTTAATAAAATATAAAAAATATTATCTATAAAGGCACCTCTAAACGATATTTTCATTTTCTGTTCATTATATTTCTTTGTATCCTCTTTCTAAAGAGTAAATAAATTAGCTGTTACTCACTTTTCAATGCGTAGGAATTAATCTTATGTACGTTTTTTTTTCTTGTTTGTATTAAACAATATGGAAAAGAAGGATAAAAAACAACAGTTGGTGAGTTATATAATAGTTAAATAGCAATAAGTATTAAAAAGTTTACTCCAAGGTATTAAGTTTCAAAATATGACATAATTTAAGTTCAAATAGGACACATTATAATGTAATGTTCATAAATTATTACGACTGGGACTGATTTGAATGTAGTTTTTGTCATATGAACCTTTAATTTTCAAATAAACCTTTTCTAATGACCAATTTATTTGTATCACACATATAAGTTACAGGGTTACATAAATAAAGTACCTTTCACAGAACTACATATAATATTTTTTAAGATTATAAAACTATCGATTTAAATATTTATTTTCTACCTAAGAAAATTTTTAGCAACATAAAACATGTAAAAATAATTAATACTTTCTCTCACTATCAGATAAGACATCAAAAACCGTTAACCTATTTAGAGCATAATTTTAAGTGACAATTTCAAATTTAATAAATGTATGAAACGTTATGTATACAATTACAAAAAAAGTGTTCGTTGAAGTTTAAACGCAGTTATACAAAGCAAAAAAGTTTCAACATTTAAAAAGGTAAATACATAGTCAAAGTATGATTACTTAAAATTCGTTTGTAATTGATAGAATAATGAGATTAATTCTTCATTCAAACGAATCGAGAGATTTGATCAAAGATAATTTAGTATTACGCAAATGATTCAAGAAAATCAAAGCAATATTTCTAAAGATCAAAACAAAGGGAGATTTTTGAAAAAAGTCTTTGTGGTACCTAAGTTCATGATCAAGGTTTGATGTGAGTCAGCGTTTTGAGTTTTTGTATCGATGATGCGCTACTGAAAATTCTCTATCTGATAAACTCCCGGATATGCAAACTTTTGATTATAATTGTTGTGGTTTTCCCAACAATGAACAATGTCAAGATTGTATTTTCTCTATAAAATCAGTATGTAGTCAATTTATCATTATAATAATGTAAATAATTATATCTAGCTTTTTCCTTGTAATTACCTATATGTATTTTACATTTATGTTAATATAAAGTAAATAGGGTATTGTTTCAATATGGAAGTCTTAAGATTTGATTTAAAAATTTATTTGAGTTATCTTTACTTATTTGAAAACATCATTTATTAGGTGTTAATTATCTCAAATCATTAATTTTGAAGTGTTGAAAGAATTTTTATAATTGGCATGTTACAATATTTCCACATGATTTTTAGTCCTGAATACGAAATTTATTGAAATATTTCAAGTCTTAAGTTCAACAAACGAACATGGAATGTTTAAATGATCTCTATTTGCACGTACTTTTTACTTTTACAAATATCAATTAGATGCTTTACATGCAACCAGTGGTATGTGTATGATTCCAATGAAAACAAAACCGAGCCGTGGAATATTCCGACAGGATATTGGCTCTCTTTCCTGTTAAACGGGACACATTTACATTTTACAGGATGACTTGCTCTTATTGACGCGATTTTTTGAACTATACAAAAGAGAGAGTTCAATTATCGATAAGACGAAAATATATATCGATAATTGCATAATATTTTTAATTCTAGACAATCATTTACATGTCAAAGCATGATTGCTGCGACCGTTTAACAGCCTCACAGTAATGATACGTTGATGGCTGATAATTGCCGGAAAAACGAAACTAAGAAAGGAAATTGCTGACTTAAACAGTCATAAATTATATTTTACAAAGCTAAAAAATTTTGGTCGAGCTCAATATGCTTAAAATTTGGAAATCTATTTGAATACGCCAAAAAAACTTTTAAGCAAATTTTAGCGATTAAGTTATAGGTATCTTAATTTATAAGTTGAAATATGTTCGCCGTTAGCATTTTATCGACCTACGCCAGATAAATTTTTTTTTTAAAAAGGGTTGGGTTATACGAAGACAAACTACTTTAATTACATTTGCAATATTGATTTGAAGCATATTTGATTTCTGCCTCCATTTTAGAAAAAAAATTTTCGCCTACTTTTTTTTTTAAAAAAAGTACTCATGATTTATAGTGGTATTAAACGAAAGAATAATTTCGCTTAATCGATTTGATATTTACAAACGTTTTTATAATGAGCCAACAAGAAAAAAGACAATAAACCCAACTTTAATTTAACACGTAAAAGATTCGATGTGCAAATATAATTGAGCTGTCTTAAGTTTTCATTCTGTATAAAACAACATAAAGGGATTGCTTAAGAAAATATAAAAGAATAATTGCTTTGCTACCGATTGATTAAATACCATATGGGTGTTTTATTTGAAAATTATTATTAAAAACACTTTTGTTAAGAAAATAACCTGATTTTTTTTTCAAAACCAAACAAATCGTTATTAAATGTATCCATGAACTTTATCTGACCATATAAGAGGTTGATGAAAATATTTATTTCAAAAAAACATTTTTATCTACGAATTCAAGCCAGTTTAATTGGGAGTTTTTTATGAATTCAGTTTAATATTTTTATACATTTCAGGCTTACGTCTAGACTTTAGACAGAAAACAAAGTTAATTTATACAAAAAATCAAATTTAAATTAATCCATAAAAACTATAATACGAAGAAGAGATGATTTTTTTGACACTGATATTTTAACGTAAAAATATATAAAAATATTTATTATTTATGTATTTCAAGGAACTTTAAAACGTACGTTTCAAAACTGATACGCAATAACTCGTGGTAAAAGCAATCTATATTTTTGAGATTATAATTTTAAATATTTTATTATAAATATTTAATAAATGACTTGTCAGAATACTAATTCAATCATGTCGAGTTTAAAGAGGCTGGATTATTTTAAAATATTATTTTCAAAAATATTTTCAATAAATTATCATTATTATTTACCAATGGGTTACCTCGTTTTGAAGAAAAGGAGGCTACATTATTGCATAAGATTGAATATTTTGTTGAGTTAACATAATTTTTATGTGTAAGAGTCAAAGCACAATTAAGATTTATATTTTTTTTTTTTGGTTTATTTAAGGTCGCATCAACTACTATGGTCATTAGCGACCGTCGAATCCAAAAACCCAGAAAAAATATCTTAGGCTTTCTTTGGCAGCTATCTAGTCCACCACGCCACTAAGTGACCTAACTTTTACTTATTTTAATTAAAATACTACCACAAAAAACATTGGAAGTTTTATAATATAAAAATTGATTCATTAATTTTTTTGATTGTTAGATAGTTTAGTAGATTGTTGTCTGACTATTCAGTGTGCAATGATAATTAACTAATGAATAAGTTCCATTTTTCAAATACATAAAATTTTTTATGAAATATATTGTCTTTTGCACTCGTAAATTAAAATTTTAGGTACTGTTTATGTAACTCAAAGTTTCTTAAACTTATTTTTCTGGTAGAATCCTTTAGGATTTTTTTTCAGATCATGGAAACTCTTCACTACCTAAAACTGTTAAATGCATTTTCTTAGAACGATTCGGATGTAATGAAGTGCTCTTAATAAACGACTAATAAATAATGTCTTTGGCAAAAAAGACTAAAATAACCACTTAATTAGAAATGTATGCACAACGCCTTATATTAATAGCTTAATGCGTTTCTTTGAAAATATAACAGCTGAATTTATTTTAATAACATATCAAACTTGTCTCGCGGAATCTTATAGAGTTCTACGAAATTGATTTTGGGAAATACTGATGTAACTCTTAATGATGTGACGTCAGAAATTGTTTTTTGATCTAAAAATTCTTAATTTTCAAGCGTGTTATAATACTACTAGTGGGTATCTGTGATTTTGTTCACGTAAAATTTAACAAAATAAACACAGAAAGAAGACATAAGAAAATAAACCTTTGTTTATGAAGGGAAACGCTGCAAAATCACCTTACAGCAAGATACAATTTCCAAAAATTTATAAATAAAAGTTAAACATTAGTATAAAATACGCTTGGTATAAAGATTTACTCAACTTAAGAAAACGGAATTATGATAATTTTTATTGATAATTGACTGAGTAAGAACAATTCTCTGATGGGGAATTTAAACAAGCCCTCAATGAAGAAAATAAATTGATTCAATATATTATCAATATCAGTCAATATTTTGATCAATATTCAATTAGATTCATAAAGCTACTAAAACTAAATTTGAATTGAAGTTGATAATTTAAAAGTGCGTCTAAGAAAGTGCAAAATTGAGACTCTTAGCATTTAAATTACAAAAAAAAATTTTTAGTAGAAGTCACAACCTTTTTAGGAATAACATTTTCAAATTTTATGCTTTTATCTCTTCAGCGGATTACTTATGAAATATTATTTTGTAAATACTAACAACTTAAAATTCTGTTGAAAAAGCAGCCTTATGAAAATTATCAATATGAAAATTTTTGCAGCGCCGCGCCGTTGTAGCACAGTCACGGCGCTTAGTTTGGGAATCACTGGGTTACCAATCTGAAAATGGGGAGGGCGTTATTGGTTTTCTGAGTAACGGTACTAAATTTGGAAAAATTAAAAGTATATTTTATGAGAAAACGGTCTACAGGTAATTCGCAATTCAAACATCGAATAGTTCGATGAATTTTTTACTTTCTTTTACCATTTAGTAAAAGATAAGTATTGTAATCGGGTCAAATTTTTAATTTCGAGTTTTCACCGAAAATACACGTTTTGAGGTCCCCTGAATCCAAAAAAGTGGTTTTTAGAAACATTTCAAAATTTAACATTTAACATACACAAAGCTTTATTCGAATTTCACCAAACTTGGAATTTAGCTGCATATTACATCTAGTTGTGTCGCGAAGCTTTTGTTTGAAATCGGTCGATCGGAAGCTCTTCTATGGGCTTTTGATCTTTTAAAATATTTTTTGTAAATGGTTCCAACGACTTTTTTTAAACTTGGTATAAATCTATTGACACATTAATGCCTACAATTTTTAATTAAATCTTGTTCCTGGGAAAATTCAAATAAGGAGGGTTGTGGGATTAAGGGTGGCAATTCTTATATAAATAGAGGCTATACATAAAATTCTGTTTTTATAGTTCTAAAGTGCTTATAGTTCTTTTAACCAAAAGCGAGTATCACAAAAGAAAGTAAAAGAACGTACTGTGACGCCTCGCAGCAGATATTTTAGTTTGCAAAATCACTCGGGTTCTACTCCTCTTGAAACGTGAAAATACAAATTTTTGGAGAAATCAAAAATATTTCCCAACTGGTCACAAAAGTTTATAGTAATGCAAATAAGAACCACAACACTTAAAATATTAACACAAAGAAGTAATTTTAACAAAACGATTTTTTCTGTGGAAAATTTGACCTATTTGATGATTTTTAAGGATAATTTCCAAGGCTAGAAAATAATATTAATGTAACGTTTTAATATAAATTGCGATATAAAAACATAAAAAATTTTATAGTTCTTTTATCTTTGTATGCGATAAATAACAAATGGAAAACGATCGGAATTTTTTTTAATGTTCCTTTTTCTTAAAAGGATCTTATCTTAATTCAATCCATTCGAATGCATACCTACTTCTAACTGAGAACATAATGGAATTCTTAATTATAATTTTATACTTGACTGCGTAAGTTCACTAGCCATTACCATTATTTTTCTCTGAACAAAAAAATTCCAGTTCCTTGGAAAATTCTAAATTCCTCCACGTACGATCGAAGTTAATTATGTGCAACAACAGGAAGATATTTGACATAAAAATAATTTTCAAATGATTTCATCGATTGGCTATGAGATTTTGCATTAAATATAGTTTAAGAACATTAATTAAAAATACAATGTAAATTAATTATGAAATAAAAAGTACTCGCGTAATCCGTATAAATTAAAATCAATAAAAATCGTGAGTAAACGTAAGCGATTAATTCAATAGATTCCAATAAAGAAAAAACGAGTGGTTTCAATTAATTTGACATAAATTAAAAATTATTTATTTTCTGGAAAAATTAATCTTTGAAATAGGACTGAGAAGATTATGCAATATTTTACTGCTCATTGTTCGGCAAAATAACTTTCTTAGAACGTTGAAATGATGTTGTTAACGCCTTACGACGCCCTACTATATAAAACAATTATTCAGTGCTATATTTATGGGTTTACAAGCTTATTTTCTTTCGTTCTAGTAACTATTTTCATTAGAAAGGATTTCGTGTAACGAAGCTATTAATTTCGGTAATAATTCGCATTAACAGGAAACATGCATTAAATATTATTATAACTTAAACTATTTGATGATATTTTATAGCTAACAAAGCATAGCATAGATTCTAATTTTCCGCTCAAATAATTTTATTAAGATTTCAAATCTCAATTCATTTCAAGTAACATTGAAAATCATATCATTATATGGATATACTAAAGAACTTACACAAAATCAATGTAAGTTATTATTTCAGATAAATCTCACAATTTATAAAAACCTATTAAACAGTAAGATGGAAAATCTTTAAGTATACCATTATTGAGGCATTAAATACAGACATTCATGTTCGTTGTACATAATAATTAAATAGATGATAAATTCATGTTATTAACATCGTACGTGTGGCTTTTGTAGCTATCATGAAAGACATATGCAAATCAAACGTCTTTAGCTTTTACCTAAAGTGATTTGCAAGAACAAATTTCTCAGTATATTAAAACGAAAATATGCTAGTAAATGATGCAGTTGTAAATACCACTTTCAAGAGAAAATCTATTAAATTATTCGGAATTAAACTTGAGCTAGAAACAATATGACTTTTGTATAATAGTGAAGAATGAAGCAAATGTAGTTGAAGAGTTAAGACTAAATTAATAATACATTGTTAAATCAATGTTTTGCGGTAACTTTGTGAATTATGGGTGTCGCTGGTAATCGGTTTAATCGTTTGTAATTTATTGTAATTTTCAACATCTGATTACAGATTTTTTTTACAAAAGTTTTATAACTTATACGGATTAAAATTGGAAATGGCATTAACTCTTTTTTTAACAAAACAAAAAGAGTAATCAGTTATGAGAAAGAAAATATTTCAGCAACTGATTAAAATTGGTTAATATTATAATAAGTATCAGGATTTAAAGTGTTTGGCAATTTTGAATATAAGTCAGTAGTTGCAATGATTTGAGTAATGAGAAGTTAATATATAATTTAGACAGAAAATATTAACACAAAAGTATGAACAAATGTACAATTACATTCTTTAAATATTTTTAAAAATATATGGTAGAAGTATAAATTTCCTCATTTTCGATTATTTTTAACAATAGTTAAAATTAATGGTCTATCTATCAAGGAGTAAGAGTGTGATTTTAATAACTATAATAATATGTAATTTTATGGGTAGAAAGTAAAATCTTATTAAGATTTATTGTGAAGAATGTTAATTTTGCTTAATCATTTAACAATATAATCAGTGATTTATTTTCGTATATTAAGAGCTCACGCACTTTTGATGTTAAGAGGTAAGTATCTAAAAGTATGGGTCGGAAAATTTAAACACGATTTTTGCAAATTCCTATTTTACCTCTTGAAATTTAAAAATAAGACTTTCAATATTGCTTTTTCTCGATCGATTATTTAGTTCCATTATTATGAAATGAAAAAAAAATTAAAACAAAAAGTTCGTTCCAGATAACAGACAAACCGTATATTTCCGTACATGAACGGCAAAATAACGTTCCAGATGATCTATACTATTTAGTTTCTGTACAAGATGAATTGAAAAATGCCCAAAAATAATCTAAGAGTAAACATGCGTACAAAGTAAGAAAGTACAGTCCTTTTATCGTTGCGTTAGCATACAAAAAATGCCATCTGGAACGAAGATAAAATATATTAAGTTTATGGTAAAATTGACTGTTTCTTGTGTTTTTTTTATGTTAAATTGATGATCAGTAGACTGTATGTATAATACACACTATGTGTGCATGTGTATTCTAAGCATAATTTTTAAGTTGTTTATTGTAAAATATTCAAAACAATCATAATGCGCAAGTCTGTCACAACGAACCTTGCTCGAGATAAAGTATTGACTGATATTACTATTTCAGAATAATAAAATAAAAATCACAAGTTCAGCTGGAACAAAAAAAAAACCGTACAAAACAGCCACAGGCCATTGGGAACGCTATTTTACACTGCACATATGTCGTACATGTTTGGTTTCTTTTTCATCAGAAACAAACCGATAATGTGTTCTCCAATATATTCTTCTGCTGTTACGATAGCCAGCAAATGCCGTAAAATAAGGCTAAACGGTTATATATAAGGGGACATTTGAACAATAAAAAAGCGTTTTGTAAAATGTAATTAATATTTTGCATTTACATTAGTGATCTACATATTTAGAAAAAGCTTGGATTCACCAAGAATCAAACCGAGCACCACTGACGTAAGGTCTAAGAGATCTAATCGCTACGTCTATAAGTGCGTCTATTCTTAATAATAAACCAATAATTAATAAAGCGAATCTGCGAACAACGTGCTTATACGATAAAGTTTTTAATTTTTTTTTTTTGCTAATAACTACTTTAACCAACCACCTATTGGCGCTGTGGTTACAGCAATTGCTCTTTCCGCTTCATGCACCAAGTGGTTCTGGGTTCGATCCCCGTTGAATCCTAGACTGAAGATTCTAGACCTAAGATATAATTGACCAACAGAAAATCTCTGTGTTTAGACAGTCGTGATATGACCTTAGATGATAAAGCGACTTAAAACACCCAAAAAAAAAAAAAAAACTTTAACCAATTATTTATTAACACGAAAATATTTATATGCAGCCGAAACAAAGACCCACAGGAGAGCCCCACTGATGCACATTGAAAATGAGACATTATAACAGATAGAGAAGTATAGACATTGGTGTATTGGGGGGGGGCATGGCGGAACTACGTTCCGGCACTTTTTTTCAGAAACGGAACGCGTTCCGATACTTTTTTCAGTAACTAGTAATTTTTTTAATTCCAAATGAAAATTATGTTTTAAATTGGCGAATTTGCAAAAACAATTCAAAAAATATGTTAACTTGTAGAATTTAGAGAATTTATCTTGCTTTTTGTGTCTTATTTCTTTCTCCCTTTTAAATCAAATAAGCATAATTTGTTCTGTTTTGTTTATTTTTATTTTTTTTCGAATTTCTTATTTTTGCTTGTTAATATTTAGTAAAGTACCAATAAAAAAAAAATAAAAACTTACAAAGAAAACAAAATTTTGCTTAAATAAAGATGATCTCTAAAAAACTTTTAGGAAGCTCCTTATGGAAAGTCGCGGACTATATTTTTGTTCTCACCATGCGTTCCGTTACTTCTTATTTTACCAATACACCACTAGGTATCTGGTAAGCGTAGTAACAAATAAAAAAAAAGCTAGAGAGAATTTTGGAGCAGAATTACGCATTTAACAAGAAGAAATTTATATACACCCAGGAAATTCTAAACATAAGAAAAAGATTGCTGAAGATTTACGTATGGAGTATAGTTTTTATAGTTTTGTGTGGAAGTGATACTTGGACAATAGGCAAGGCAAAAAAGAGAAGATTGAGAGCTTTTGAGCATCTATGCATCTATCACATGAATAAGTTTTCCGAATAGTAATAGAAAGAGAAAGCTTTTTGTGAAACTTAAAAAGTAGAAGAGCAAAGATGATGACTCTTAAACATGAAGGAATATTAGCAACATTTATAGAAGAAATAAAATAAAAGGGGACAACCTCTTGCCTATTTTATCAAGCAGATAACGTTTGACACAAACACAAGGTCTTGCAACGAATTAAAAAGGAAGACAGAGAAGAGAGAAAATTACCTATGAAACCTAAAGTACCTAAAATACCTATTAACACCTCGGTTTAACACCTAAGTCTTCAGCATAGTGGATTTAAATATTCTAGTTAAATCAATTAGATGATATTACTTTTCTGGAGTATACAGGCTTCGTAGTGCCTGAAAAAGTCGAAGAAATAAACAAGGGAACTGCTTCCTACTGCTTACCTACATTATAAAGGCGTTTAGAATAAAAAAAGTTTCAAGAAAAATTCAGCTAGATTATAAAAGTGAAAATAGCATTGAAATAAATGAATAGGTTTTGCTTCTGATTCCCAATATAAGTATTAGATATTTAAAGTGATTACCTATGAAATAACGTATTGTATCCATAAATATTTTGTTTAATTGACATTAATGTCTTAATTAATTAATTCCATATCTATAAATTACCTTGACGAAAATTTAGTTTTTCAAATCAACCTTAACCATAAACATTTTTTCTTGTTACATTTACTGTAAGAAGTAACAATCTTGAATTCTTTCCATTATTAGTTATTGATTTCATGAGAAAACAAACTTGACACATATTCTTAACTTTTAATTGATTTTTATTAATTATTATTAAACTAATGAAAATAAATAACTATCATTAAAATTTAATTATTCGTTTAAAAATTATAACACTAGTAAAACCTTTATTAACAATATTTTCATATTAAAAATAAACTTGTGTTAAAACCAAATAAATTTATAATTAAAAATATCGACCAAATAAAAAGGGAAATCGAACAACTAACTTCATTCACCAAACGGAAATTGTTAATTACATTTGACTTAATTGAGATTTAATTGATTTAAAGTTAAAACAATCGTTTTTTAACTTGTATTTTATCGGACAATCAAACAATAGGTTATATAAGAAACAATTTATGTTATTAAACTGAATGACAACATGAAATAAATATCATAAAATGTTAAAAAACTAAAATATTCAAGTTTAAAATGAATAAATCATATTATTTTCTTAAGGCTGCTGTTCAATTAAAAATCAATAGCCACTAAACTTTAAATATCAAGGTTGGAAAACAAAGGGCAGTTCCATAGTTCAATCTACTTTAATTATAATGTTTCTGAATCAAAGCATTTAACAATGTTTTGTTATCAAAAATATTTAATATTACTATCGTAAAATTCAAATAGATTTTTTTCTCAGGTTTAGAGGAAGTGAAAGGTTTGGTCGACGGAAATGAAAATCTTTGAATCGTTCAGAAAATTTGAAAATCAATATGTTCAACCGTTTTTCTCATAGAAAATCTATAAGGTCTTTGTTTGGAAATTATTTTTCATAATTAAATTAAGTGAAACAATTACATGAAACGATAGATTTAATAGAAAATCAAATTAGCTTTTCAGCTGTAAGTTTTTTTTTCTTTGAAAAGATAATCATACAATAGCTTGTATTGCCACAAAAACAATATAAAACACGTCTAGGTATATATGGGACATTCATTTAGAATATAAAATGAATTTTTCTTACAGAAAATGTTATTATAATTTCCGGTTTTATATTAAAAAAAATGTTGAATTAGGTTCAGACGAAAACGAAACATGTGTTCCTCCTATTTATTAATAAATCAGAACAATAAAATAAATAATGTAAGATAGAAGGTTTGAGTTGTAGAATTCAATAATTGCTGAACTTTCACTGATTCGATTCTTGCTGTGGGTGTTCTTTTCATGTTCTATCTCTTTAAGAGTATTAATGTGACCGTTAGAGTATAATAGACACTAGCATAATATACCATGACATAACAAATACAACGGTATGCTATCGTATTGTTTGATCTATAAATAAATTAATACAAATAATAAAATTTGTGGAGTTACTCTGAAAATAAGTAAATAACTGAACAAATCGAGAATAACGCTATGCTCATTTTGGAAAGTACCATGCAAAAAATAGATTTATAGAACATACTAAAGATGCTTGGGTTCAACCCTTTTTGATACCCGAGAAACAAAAGAGACTATTGCTTCAGAGAGCAGAAATATAAGGGTTAGATTTTATCTATCATTATAAGATTCATAAAATCTAAAATTCAACATTTTATGTTGCTTTGTGCTTAATATCAACTTTACGAAAATTGTTATCAATCGGTTTCAAATTTTGAACTTAAGTTCAAATCACAATCATACCGGCTATAGCGTTTTTATTTTTATTCCTAAATAATAATTTCTCTGCATTGAATAATTCACTACAATATAACTTAACATTAATTTAGTCACAGCAAAAGGCCGGGTTGATAGTTAAATATATACAGTTACAAATTTTTGTTTTCAACATGCTAAAAAAATGTTATTATAAAATTTTTTTACATTTTTTTTAACTATTATATAGTAAAAGAAGTATTGTAAAATACACGAAATACACGGAAATACACGTTTTGAGGTTCCGTGACTCCAAAAAGATGACTTTAAGAAGCATGTCGGTGTATGACAGCGATATCTTATCGAAAGCTTTATTGAAATTTCACCAAACTTGGAATTTTGCCTTCAAATTACCTCTAATTGTGCCACGAAGCTTTTGGTCAAAATCGGTTCATGGGAAGTCCCACTTACTCTATGGGTTTTTAAGCTTTTTCAAATTTTTTCGACGGAGGTTCCAAAGATTTTCTTTAAAATTGTTACTTTTTACTTTCAACGGTTATAAAAATTATATCTAAAGTTTTAAATAATATCTTCACCGGATTGAAAAAGGAGACGGGTACGCCACATCCATCTAGGAGGTGATGGGAGACCCAGAACAATGGGACAACGCTTGCTGTTTCCTCCAGAGGTAGGGAATTTAGCGACATTTAACGATCTAACATAACCAAGGAACCAACCCATACCAAAAACCACTGTGCTAATGACCTTGTAGTTAAAACACCTTAAAATGGAGAAAAAAAATCTTCACCATGTGCGTCTGTTATTCAAAACCTCTACATCTTAGAAGTAGCATCAATAGCCAAGTTTTGGATAGTTTTAAAGGACACAACCTGGTCAAAAATTTTCGTGATGTCACTATGACCATGGTACGATTGTTGCATAATATAGTTAACTGCACAAAAAGGAGGCAGCATATTCATGATTCGCATCTGTTGGCATAAATTCACGTTATGCCCTTCATCCTGCATTATTAAATTTATTTATTATTTACTATTTAATTTTTTTTTTAAGAAATGTGTTATTAAAAGCATAAATACGTTTAAGGATTTGTTTGATAAATTAAGCCCTTATTTTTGTCACAAAATAATCAATGAAATCAACAATCAAGGAAAAGAACAATCTATCAATCAATGGACAATCGAACTTTGTAGGATCTCGAACGATCATTCCTGAGAAATTCCCGATTTAGTCACTCTAATATTTTTAACTACCAATTATCAATAATAATCTTTAACTCCACTTAAACGGGTAACTAGGCACACATTGGTATTACACATTGTATCTTTGTTAAACTTAAGATCAACTGGTCCAAAGAAATTTCGGGAAATGGAACAAGCTATACCTTTATAGTAATACCTAAACTGCTTAAAACTTCATAACCAAATAACATTTTGAATAACTTGTCGTTTTGACTTAATTTTAAAAGAATTGTAGACTTAAGACTAAATACAAAAGAACAATTATAGGCTACAAAGCTATTAGAGATATTTTTTTCTCAAGATAAATGAAATGTCTTAAAATAAATGCAAATTAAATATAAAATAACGGGAGGTATTAAAATTATTTTAATTAACATTGATAAATTCAAAATGGAAAGTAACTTATGCTCTCCGTGATTTAATTATAATAAGGAACAATAGTTTTAACAAACAAAATAATAAGGTATCAAACATAATAGTAGTTAGTACTACAATTTTACATAGATTATAATTATAATTAAAGAATGTTCGTTAGTTGCTATTGACTTTTTTTTTGATCTAATTAACAGAGACCGACAAAAGTTTTTCTTCAATCTGAGACACTGTTCAGTAACAAAGGTTATTTGCATTCCGTATAATCTGACCGACAAAACTCAGCGAGCTATTGGAATAAATTCACATCCGTTCAACTAGGATTTGAAAAGTACGAATGTATCAAAGTAGAATTTTCTAAGTAAAAGTGGAGAACATTTGTTCCGAATTAAAACGCATATAATCGTAAATATGTTATGAATTTTGATTTCACTTTTATGGCTTTGTTGCTCCAGATGTTAGGACTTAAAAATCTATGGAAAATTATTTTCAGGCTAATGCAGTTATCTGAATGAGGTACGTTTCATAAAGCTGAGGTACTCGAACAGTTTTTATGGAAGTTGAGATTTTTGATTTATGGAGAAAATTTGAGAACTAAATGTGTATGTGATTATGCGATTTCGTGATATATGACCAATCATTAGTATACCTAGAATACAATATATAAAGTTTTTTTTTTCAAAATTTAATAATATTTTAGTGTTTATGTAACTACTAATATACTCGATTAATAACACTAATTGTTAGTTCTATATTTGATATTAATACGAATTAAATACCGATTAAAAGAATTATTTATTGGACTTTTTAAAATTTTATTTAACTAGCACCAAGAATATAAAAATATAATGCCAGATATATTCATTATTATGCAGAGGTTATAATATAAATGTTAAGTGATTTTATTCTAATAAAACTGATTGAAATTATTCTGATGGAACTCATAAAACAAGTTTTTATTAGACAATCCCCCAGTGAAATATTATATAAAGCATCGATTGCATAATTAATAGATTCACTAAGCCCGTATTTGCACATCAAGTAACTTAACATTGGTCTTGAATAATAGCAAGAGAGAAGATCATGAGTAATAATTTCTTCGGGCAACAATTTGTAATGAATTATCAATTAATCGTACCTGTCCTTTAAATTCATTGAGAAAAATTTACGAGGATGCCTCACTACAACTTGTATACGTCTTAATAACATGTTAATAAAATACATATCAGCAATGCATAAATATTTACATTTAACTATATATTTATTTGTAGGTAAGTCGAATTAACTTTCTATAATATACTTAATATAAAAAGTAATTACTTATTTGCTGAGACAGGTAATAGAAGAGAAGAGAACGGAAGAAAATGCTCTTTCAATCTTTGATAATGAACTTGAGAGATGGACCGTGAGCATTCTCAGCCACTGTTCACACAGAACAATATTTTGTCGTGAGAAGAAGATGAAAATCATTGTACTTCACTGCATGTTACTCTAACTAGGACAAACGTATACAATCTATTCAGGTTTTTTAAATTGTTACATTTATGATTTTACCTTTTTTTCAATTGTTGAGTAAGTAATTGTTATGGAAGCCTATTTTTTGCTTGGGAAATTGAAGAATTCTTTTTTCTTTAATTGAATTCAGTTGAGTGTTAAGAAAAACTTGACAGCTACGAGGAGACAAAACGATGTTTAAGACTATTGAAAAATGAATAGATTTATTAAAATAGGTGCATACTAGCTGTTGCTCACCCGCTTCGCTGAGCGTACGTTAATTAAACTTAATGATATTTATTTGATCATAGTAAAATCCTTTTTATAGAATATTCCGTAACTATTGCAGTTAGACGTTTTTTTCTACAAATAGCCTTTCATTCCGCTATGCGTAAATCAAAAAACTAAATTATACTCGTGGTTTAACAATTATGTTAAAAATTATATGACTTTAAAATAAGCAATGATGGTTCAGTTTTAAATTGTTTCTGTATTTGGAAAAGCAATAGGCATGCTGACGAATTTTTAAAAACTACCCAATAATGCTCAGAAACATATTTTATTTACAATGAGTTACATATTTCTTCAGTTATTAAAGGTTTAGTAGGAAAAAATGTCATTTTAGTTTTTAAATTTTAAATTCGTGCCAAAACGCCTTGTTACTGTAATGGCTTCGCTGATGACGTCATACTTGAACGCTGGTTGAATTAACGCAACATAAACACCAATACTAGACGCGCTAGTAACTAGAAGTTCATTAGTCGTTCAATCTATAACTAGTCGTTTGCTAGTCGTTGGCTTAGCCGGCTTGGCTTGTTTATCAACATTCAACTGCTACTACATTCGCTGCATTCAACATTGACGTCATTCGCTCTGATTGGTGTTTAACAAAACATGGCGGACTTTCAAATTTTGCAGTTTTATTTTATCAAAATAATAATCAATATCGTTTTAAATAAGAGAATAAACGCGTGTTTCGTATCCCGTAATTCAAGTTTCATTAAATAAATACATCATTTCAGTGATTTTTAGTTACTGGCATAATGCCTATTAGGTAATATTTTATACAATTTAACAAGGAAAAAAATTTACGTATTATTTGCAAATAAAAAAATATTTATTATATTGTTGTTCAAATGATGACTTGACTGATGTAACGTTGAGACCCGTTTTGACACATTGAGATAAAGGTGGGGTCTTTTCAGCGGTTAAACATTACCATTTAACATCAAAAATCGTTTTGAATCTTTACGAATTAAGCGTGTCACTCACCCATACTTAACGATTTTTGAGACCCGCTGAACTGCTGAATTTTAAACAAAATTTTTAAAATGTGTATTTCATGTTTTCAAAATTTTCATCGCTAAGAAAAAAAGAAGGTGAAGCGTATAACTTGTGTCACTGTACCGATGTATACTCTTTTTTACGATAATGATATTAATATTTTCAATTATAAAATATTGGTTACTTTAAATTAATCTGGAATATCGGAATTATTTGTACTTATTCTAAAAATCAAGCGTTCAAAACAAAATTACTAAAATTATCTGGTAGTTTTTAAGATAAATCATAATACTGACTAGAATTGGGTATTATATTACGAATTTCGATATTATTGGTTAATGTTTCACGAAACTCTTTTTTAACCCAAAAATATGATGGTTCAATAAATAAAATGTACGTTTTTGAATGCCTTATATAAAGTGATAAATGAAGAAACAGAAATAAAATTTCATTTTCATTCAAATAGTTTTTCATGGAGAGTAGTAATTAAAGTTCGGTAATTAAAGGGACGATTTTTACTTTGTCTTTATGCAAATGACGCAGTTTGTTTTGAGAATAACGATTTTAAACTCAGTTTGAGTAAGTCTATAAAATAATAAAAGAAACGATTTAATTATTTTTACAACGTATTGTTAATGGAGCCATTAAGTTTCTCAAAGATGAATGGATTATTGTGCAAAAAGAAATCATTGGGATGCGCCGCACATCAGCTTTGTCTCAACTAAATGCAATTGTCTAATTTTCCTTGGTGGTAAAAATGAAATGCGTGAA
This sequence comes from Sisyra nigra, assembly GCA_958496155.1. Classification (NCBI taxonomy): domain Eukaryota; kingdom Metazoa; phylum Arthropoda; class Insecta; order Neuroptera; family Sisyridae; genus Sisyra; species Sisyra nigra. The sequence continues at coordinate 16,582,341 of OY292315.1, read as the reverse complement.
TTGTTTGAGATGAAAATGCACGTTGGAAACTCCTCATTATTTCTAATAGTTGACCTTAATTTTTAAATTTTCCTTACTTTAATAACGTTCTTTTTATTGTGAGATTAAATAAGATAATTTCTACTTGTTCTCGGCGTTGAAATAAAGAAATTTTAAATATTCACCCATCTGACATAGAACGTTTTTTCTTAGAAATTTTTTCAAGTAAAACTGATAAATTTAAAAATTGTAAACATGAATTAATAATAGTTAGTAATAATAATGATAATAAATAATAAGCCACAAAGCAAAAAACATGCAAATTAATCAAAATATTTCGTTTTACTTAACATTGCAATCTATATAATTATAATAGTTAAATATGCAAAAATTAAAAATGTTTTCTTGCAAAAACCTTAAAATCTCAATTACAACTAACGAGTATAGAAAAACCTGAATTTATTTCTCAAAACTGACAAAACTCTTTGTTGAATAATTTGATCTCAATCAAACATATTGTGTTATACTTTTCCATGTAATTACTTGCGAATAATGAAAATAATTATATTTATTAACAAGATTTTTCTTAAGATAAACTCGTTGCAAAATTCAAAATTACATTTTGTACCAGCAATAGACCGTGAAAATCAATAATTAAACAACTAATCAAAGCACTAATGATTTCATAAAACCAATCTATTAGTTTAATGATTCTGAAACGAACGAACAACGAAATGATCTGAACAGTTAAAAAAATCATTTTTTATAATTGTAAAAGGAATGTCGAAGCTTCCAACTTACGTAATCATGTGTTTGTGTTAAAATAGCAAATAATTATCGAAATGATGCAAAATTATTTTCGATTGGCCCAAAATATCTTTGCATTAATTATTTGGAGATGTTTGACCTTCGTCATATTTTTAGTTTTTGAAAGAAAAGATGAAAATTAATTGTTTTTGAATGCAGAATTGATGGTTTGGGTTAAAAAATTCAATCGGTGTTTTTGGAAAGAATATTTATAATTTGTAAACCAAGAAAAAAGTTAACTATCAAAATTATACAAACACCTTACGATTGCATTTTCATTTTTGATATAATCTTTAAATGTGTTTATGGCTAAGTTTTATGAAAATATACGCTTGTGATTTTATCTTTAATCTAGATGCAATTAATTTTTTATAATAATAATTAATACTGGCAGACAAATAGCTGTTTGTATTTTTATAAAAAAATTGCAACATTATCTGTATCTCTCAAAATAAGTGTCTTAAACGGCGTTAAAATAAATTTGGGTTCCTAGAGCAGCGAGCTATAATAAGCGAGAGTAATAATCTCAAAGATATTCCTAACTTGACAGTTTGCTTGATAACTTAAAGCAGAGATTCTCAACATCTTAAAAAAGATCACCCCACTTGATAAGCGAAAATATTTTAATGCCTCCTTTATAATGTAAAATATAAAAAAAGGCTGCTGAATTATAAAACGAGTAAAGAGAAGTTTTGTTTTTTCAAACCAAAAAATGTCTTTGTCATTAAGTCGGATTTTGTTTAGGTTTTTTTATTTAATCTCGCATCAACAAAGGAGTGCATTTGAATAAAGTAAAAAACAGGTTATATTTAGGGTTACATTTTTTTGATGAAAGCTTTTATTACAACAATTGAATCATGACTAGGGGCCATTCATAAATTACGTAAGACGTTTCTGAGGCTTATTTACCCCACCCCTATTGTAAATAATAAGATTACGACTACTAACCCCTTCCCGTTCATAAGAAATTTTATTAAAGACCGTTTAATCAGAGCGATATTTAGTGCGAAATAGTAAAATTTTCTATCCGCCCTGCCGATATAAACAATTAATAATATTCAGTCTACCCCCCCATCCCTAAATGCCATACGTAATTTATGAACAGTCTCCTATCCGAACAAAAATATTCAATTTCAAGTTGAATGAAAAATAGGTTGATAAACCGTGTATTAATTGGGCTAGAATAGCAGCAGTCAAGTGCCTTATCTTGGGACGCTGCTCTAACTGACACTTAACTGAGCACTACGGCTCTATGCCGGTACGGTCATCCATAAACCACGTAACTCCTTTTTCGTACTTTTTAACCCCCCCACCATAGTGGGAGGGTTAAAAAAAGTACATAGTGATGTAACGCCATATAGACTGCCTAATATTATATCCTTTAACCGAACATAACATTAGAGCATACCCCTCCCCCCGCTGGTAGAGTGGTTACTTGGTTACTTGGTTTATGGATGGCCCAATGCTAAGTTATCAGTTTAGTTTGGTGATTTCAATTAAAGTTGATTTCAGAGTGAATGAATGTGTTTGGAGCTGTGGAAGAGGTTTGTAAAAATCCAGAAAAATTGGTCATTTCACTATATTGGTCATTTGGTAAATTTTTCTGTGATCCTTTTTCACTATCTTCTGCTTGTGGTTGAATAAATTTAAAATTTTCGTTGGTTAGGAATTCATTCTTAACTTTTATAAAGTCCATTAAAGCCATTTCACTGTTCCAAGTAAGAAACAGGAGCTCTAAATATGATTATATAAGAAAAAACAAAGCTGTCCCAAGTTAGGTTCTATGGCCTTAACTTGGGACTAACACTGTTTTTTTTTTCAAACAATAAATGGCCATATAGATTGTTCAAATTATGGGAATGTAAAGCCTGCCCTTCAGAATTTGGGTATTTTTTATTTTTTAATTTATAAAAGGGTAAAGTAGTTATTTTAAGTTGATGTGCAAAACTGTCTCAAGTTAAGGCACTGAACACATACTAGGGCACTTGAATGTACCAAAAGTTTACGTTTTAACCTCAAAAAAACGCAAACAAGTAATAGTTTAAGTTCGCAACGTAACTTCTAGAGATTCGCCAAAGCAAGTATTTGATATTTTTTGAAATTAATTGTGCTTGACAAATATTGGCCTTTCAATGAATGTTTCACTAGATTTGAAATTTTTATATTAATATTTGGAACGTTTGTTTTAATTTCAAGTTAAAAGATCAAGTAAAAACCAAGTCTATAAGTAACTAAATATATACAAATGCATAAGTATAACTTCATAACAGTTTCAAATATTGACTTGAAATTTTGAGAGAATGATACTGAAATTATTAAATCAATTTTTTATTTGGTGGGGAAATACAGAATATCCTCTTTAAAAATTCCTTTTTGTTTTTTTTGTTAATTATAATTGTTTTTGTTTATTAAGCTCAACGACCTTAAGTATTTTCTAACTGTCCACCCAGAGGGCGTTATTACCTCCCATTGAGAACCATTGATTTAAAATCATACATACTTTTCCCAAGAACCATCGGATAATTTTGTTGTGTAGCTCATTAAATATGAAATTGTTCGAATATTTTTTATGAATGATTTTATTTTTGTATTCACATAAAAATTAAGTAAATATTTTCTTAATTTAAATAAGAAAAATTTACTTGCACTTAAGATTGATTTGACAGTAAAAAAAAATAACATAAAACATATTGAACTTTTGTCGTTCGAAATGTTTAATTCAACGGTGAAATAAAATCCTATCGAATTCCTAAAAAGGAACTGAATGATTGCAATAAAAAGTGGTAATTATTTAAAAAATGGCATAATATCAATGTCGTTTTTTCATGCAGCACTTCAGATTGTAATTAATTTTTATATGGTTGGAATATGTCAACCTTTCACCCACTGAAAAAAAAAATAATTCCAATTTACTGTAATGAAAATGTTATTCACGGATAAGTAATTTTGTACCCACATTTCCTAAGAAAAATTCTTAAAAGTTCTTGTTAATTTATTCAATGATTTCCAAGATTAGTCGGTATCATATTACATTTTATAAGCCTTTTGTCATACTTTTCAATTCATTTGTGATGCAAAAAAGCCCTTTTAAAGCAGCCACTCACACCATAAACGTGTCCAACTTCTAATGAAAATAGAACCACTTGACATTACTAATAAGATTTCATTCGACAAAAAGAAAATTGAGATCGTCTCGAGTCTTTTTTGGAGATAAAATACGTGATTATTTCAATGTTCGGGTCGTGGGTCGAAATTTACTACAACAACGTCAAGGTTTTTCTCTGAATTTTATATCAAATAAATCTAATTTCTACAAATCCAAACGTTGTTGTAACATTTGTATATTAAATAATTGACTAGCATTTATGTGATTTATCTCAAAATTAAAATCATAGGTCATTTGCTACTTGTTTTTAAACGCAAATATAACATCATATTAAGGCGACATCAACTTTGGAAAAACCACATTATACTTGTATATTAGATGATAAAATGTACATGTCTAATTTATTAGTAGATTTTATTTAAAAAATTTATCAACTTATTACCTTTTAAAGACCTGTTAAAATACTAATCGCATTACTGTGACATGTCATCTTATTTATAACGTATTTTTATGAAATAAATTTTAAGTTGGTTTCTTCATATGTAATTTGAACTTAGGTAAATTTTAATAAAGATGTATATTTAATTCAAGCGATGACATCTCATTTTCTTTTTATACATTTCTTCATATCGATGTGAAATATTGGTAACATGTTAAGTATCTAAATAGTAGGCATTTAAAGTGTCCTAAATCAGATTATATTTGGTTAATAATAAATTACATTGAAGTATTTTTAAAAACTAAAACGCATTCGGATGATACTACTTAATATGAGACAAAATGATTGTTGTACATAAATGAATGTTCTAACGAAGAAATTAATAAATTGTATTAAAACTTGAAGTGATTTGGAAATGAGTTACTTAGATATCTGAAATAACCAAAACAGGGTATGATCTATATTTTTACTTCGGAAATTTTAAGCTATGAAAAATTCATTCCTACTTTGGACAGTTAAACTGTAAACAATATATAAAGAATATTGTGGTCCAATTTATGATTATAATTTACATAAGTAAACTATAAACAAAAATTGAAACAAAAGTTCAAACGTAGCTTTTGACGTATTGCCCAATTACGTTTTTCGATTGCCAAGAAATCTTCATCAGTGGTCAATACTTCCAATAATACTTGATGACCACTGATGAAGAAAGCTTGGCAATCGAAATACGTATCTGGGCAATACGTCAAAAAGTACGTATGAACTTATGTTCAAATTTATGTTTATAATTTACTATGTAAATTATATTGCATAAATAGGACCAAAATATATTTTATATATTGTATAACCACATTACTAAGATTTCAAAAATTTGTTATAGAATTTCTAATACGTAAACTACTTGTTCAAAGTAACCTAATTTATTTTCAATACCGAATCATAAAAATATCCTCTTTTGCACCTATCACCCTCCTATTCAACATATCAATACAACACATAAACAGTGAAAAATCCCTTTTTTATTTGGTGCATATTTGATTAATTATTACTCAAATAAAATAGTAAAACCACCAATTAGTAACCGATCTTTTACTAAATAATTAGTTAACTCCTAAAAGAAGATGTTTCAGATAAAAAAATATTTTACTCTAAGATTGACAAAAGGTTGTTTCTTATTTTACGCCTCTTGATTACTTTCGAGTTATGTACTTGTACCTACACTTTATGAAAAAATGTCTATAATTTGGAACAATTAAAAAAAGTGTTAACTTGGATGTTTTAAAGACATTTACCAATAATTCCCAATAAATTTCATCTTAAATTATCAACAATTTCAATAAAATTCTTAAAAAATATTTTTACGCTTACCAAAAACAAAAAGCTTGCATGTAACTCACCTGAAAAAAGAAAATATAATTAAATATGTAGATATTTCGTAACATTTAGATATAAACTTTATAATTTTAGGGCGAATTTAAACTGCTATTAAAACTATGGACCTAAGTAAAGTAAATAACTGCACGTTTTGTATAATGAGTTAAGCTTAACATTTAAATATCTTGCAAATTCAATGCTTAATATGACTTGATATTTAAATTTTAACATTTGATTTGAGGTTGACTTGATCTTAAACCTTTCGGCCAGAGGCTTAAAAATTAAGTCAAAAAGCTTAAAAGTCATGTCATGCAATGAATACATTTTCACTGCATTGCACTGCATTTTATGTAGTGAATTCATAATTAAAACTATTGTCATGAAAAACCACATAATTTATATTCTATTAAAAGGTAACATGGTTTTGACGGTTTCAAAAAATCGAATATTTTTATTGCCTTATTTAATTCTACAACATTTCTATAATATTGTCATAAATTTTCAAGTCGATCGGAGTAATAGTTTCGGAGAAAGAGCCTTTGGAAGTTGCGCTCTCAAAACCATTTTTATTGCCACTCAAAACTTAAAACGCGATTTTCTCGAAACTGTATTTTCACAGTCGGTTGTCAAAATTTCTCAAAAACTACTGAACCGATCTTGATGAAATTTTAAACACGACTTCAAGACATTATTGACAAGAACTTGGACGAAGGATTTCTTTTTTTCTAATTTTAACTTTTTGAAAAAAAAATGTAGATCAAATTTTACCGAAATTTATAATTTTTTTGGGAAAAGGTCTGCCAAAAATTAAAAGACAATTTTTTCATCTCAGATGATTCTATTACGAGTTCTGCGGTCAACGTGAAAGACCCTTTTTGCGAAGGGTCACCGGAAATGACGTCAAAGTGGCAGTTTTAAATATTTTTAATTATAAATACATTTAAAAAATTCTGTTTTGCAAAATGATAAAATAAGATCAGAAGAGATAAAACAAGATTTTATGAAAATGTTTGAAAAAATCGAGTTTTATAACACTATCCTTCATACACTTTTAAATAATTTATTCTTTAAGAGTACAAGAAACAAAATTTTGCGGAATTGGTCAAAATTATTTCGACGGTTATTTAATGTTAGTAGTTATTGAAAAATACTTAAAAGTAAATATTTAAAAATTTATTGTTCTCTGAAAAAAAGTAAAAAAAAAAACTCGAAAATCGAGCTTAAGATAATATCTCACTTCTTATGTTTTTAAAGACATCTAAAGTTAATAAGCACTACAGTTTTGGTCACTAGCAAATTGTCATACAATTATCCTTTTTAGAGATAGAACGCAAAATATAGGAATAGCTTAACCGTATGCATAAAAGCCCCTCTATACAGGTTCATTGTGGATTCTGAGTTCAGTTTTTTGTACTAATTCACTATATTTACAAGAAAGAAGATTCCTACAAAATTTAAAAAAAAGGATTTTTATTTCATAAAACTAAAATAATGCTTCGTTGTCAAGTAAATATTATAAGACACATAAGAACGGGAAAGTAATGTGCTCATTTCCAACAATAAAGGAAATTAAAATTTAATTTTGATAGTTAAAAGGATACCTAAACCAGAATTAAAAAGCTTCTTAAAATTGAAAAGTTTGCAAATTCTAAGTTTATTTAAGCAGGTATGTCCATTATTTATAACAGATTTTTCTACTCTACATTATAAAGAAATGTATTTTGTTATAATGTATACTCTTCAAAGACAATGCCAACAAGTGAATTAAGTTCTATGAAATATTCAATTCGTATTTCAAAATAAAAAATTAATTTAAAATAATGAACACATTGCAGCTTGGTTAAAACTTTCATTAGTTCAGATCATTTTTCTTAAGTGGCACGATAATTAAGTACAATACGATATGTTTCAATTTAAATAAGAAACATTAACAATCCAATCAAGAATTAATATCAAATGAACAGTTACATATATCATGCTTCCAATAAATTTATCAAACTTTATTATCTAATTAAAATTCTCATTAAATATATGACAATATTTTAATTAGTTCAACTAGCCATTTTATTGTATTAAGAAATGACTTGTCAAACTTTCAATTCCAACAAGGTTTTTTTCAAAAAATTCCAATTAATTTAGTGAAAGAGAGCTTGCCACTTGAACGATCTAAAAACGAAAAATGTTATATAACCAATGGGAAAACACACATAGGAACATAAAACAAAAAACCGAATTGCACATTTTATTTTTATGTAAATCGTTGTATAAAAATAGATGCACAAGATTCATAAATAGATGCATAACAATTTGGTTGGAGATAAAATAGAAGAGATTCAGACAAAATTTATAGATATTATAATTTTGATTACATAAATCATATTAAATAAACAAAATAAATCGTCCTTGTTGTAGTTTTAATTAGCTATAACTCATTTATGGGTGTCATCATTAGCAATTAGTATGCCTCTTCAAATACGCTTCTGTCTGTTAGAATATTATCGCAATTAAATTTAAATATCAATAATTTAATGTAATTTATTCAACGATAAGCTAACCAAATAATTTAGCGGACTTTTATTGAATATTTCGACCAACTGATCTAATGTCGCTTATGATTTATTAATTGACACCAAGCCTTTTGCTATTCTTATGTAAATTACGCGCATTGAATGAGATAAAATTATTAATAGAAGTGAGTAATTGTCTTTAAGTTTGGTTGTGTAACAAGGACTGAAAAACGCGAATAAAAATATTTGTTTTTCTTGTTAATATTAATGATGGTTCAAAGAAGTGTATTAAAATTTTCAATGTCAAATTGGCACAGTAATAGAACTGTAATAAGAATTATTTCAATTTCAAATTCTTCAACAACAGTTTTTTTTTTTGAAAACAGGCGTGTACCAAGAATTCTTGATGGTCAGGAACGTATGAATCAAATAGGTATTGAATGAGTCAAAAGCTAATTTAAATGTACAGCTAATATAGTGCATTATTTATTAGAAAAAAAAAGATGCAAATAGATGCCTTTCTAGTTAAAAGAAAATTCAGTTACTCAATTGGAAAATAGCCAGTTTTATGGACACATTCCCGAATATTGAGAAATAATTGACTCATATAGCTCATTTAAATATATGAGTCAAAAGATATTAGTATTTGGTTGAAACAGAATTTAGTTAGTATGAATAATAAAGTGCTTCTCTATTAAGAACATAGCAAAAAAATATATATATGAAGAAGGTAAAGTGTTTAAAGGATCTTTTTAGGACTAAAAGAGATATATAAAATATATAAAAATATTTACTCATTCATAAGGTTTGGTAATTTGGTAACAAACCAATCTAGTTTATTTGATTTACACTATAATTTTCCTAGCTTAAATGACGACTTTCCTTAAAGCTGTTCCCAAAATAATTAAATCTATTTACAGATTGTATGAAAACTAACAGAAACATCAATAATATCGTTTAAAATATAATCCTGAATTTTCCAAAGTTGAGGATAATTATTAACTGATATATAACTAAAAGAAATTATTTCCTAGAAGTTAAATTATAATATAGGTTCTTATAGAAAAAGGGAAATATCCAATAGAAAAAAATCACTGTGCAAAAACAAATTGACAAAATCCGACGAAACTGTGTATGAAAATTATATAAACATTGAAGAATATAATAATAATTTTTCTGCCCGAGCACACCGTGGTGTATGTTTAATAAATGAAACATTCCTCAAATACTATAAAGTCCACATACGACGAGAGAGAAAAGAGGAGAAAACGAGCGGGTGAGAGAAGTGGTGGACTCTGATCTAGTAACAACTAACATACCCGACGTCAAAAGTAAGATGTTTATGAGCATATATGTCAACCGTTGGTGAGGTAATAACCTTTAAAGAAGTTGTTCAGTTTAACCTTTCGCGTAGAATAATATTTCACCCAATGATTAAACGTTCAAAACACTGCTATATACCTACCAGTGATTTTTCGATCTCATAATTTAAACATTCACGAACGAGAATTTATCAATACGAATATTTAAAAAGGAAACTTTAAAGGACTTTATTTTAATTTTGACATAATTTCTCAGTTACTGATCTTAAATTTGACTTGAAATCAAGCCAAGTTCAAGTTAAATATTAAACTTTAAACATCTAAGCTAGTAAAGTGTTGACTTTGTAAATTATTTCATTTTCAAATCAAAATGTTAAGCACGAATCATTTAAAAAATGTCGAACAACTTGACATGATGAATCCACTATACATACAATTTTCATGCTTAAAACATTCGCTCCGTTTAATGCGGATGCTAAAAAATATGCGACTTCTTCGCATAAGCGAATGCAAACATATGAATTTGTAGCATCCCTGGTATATACCAAAACTAACGTTATTTTATGCAGTAAAATACTTACAAATAATTTAATTAATAGAAAATTCTACATGTATTGCATTTCTGGATAATCATCAATAAGACGGGAAAATGTACAACCTTATTTTTCATTATTTAAGTTTCCAACTTGGAGAGAATTATTTGTTAGTTTTGGTCTGAATTCAAATATGACTATCTTAAAACTGTATTTTCATGTTCCCCTATAGATAGTTGTTCGAAATCGAATTAACTTTTGTAAATTGTCTTTTTGGTGCAGAATATTTTTACAAACGCTTAGGTTAAGTATTTCTAATGTAAGCTAATTTAATTTATTTTGAACTGATTTTAAATGAAAACCTATAATAAATTATAAATTATGTATTGTGCTTTAGTTTTATATATCTAATAATAAACATACGATTCGATTTTGTAATTCACAAGTAAAATTAGAATACAAAATTACTATTTGAATATTCAAAGAAAATCTAATAACAACTTGCTATTAAACTAGCTACACGTTTATGTTTCCATTCATTGATTATGTTCATAAATGCTATTATGAAAAAACAAATGTTATAATTTAGTAATTGTACATTACCGATCTTACAAGTTTTAACGTAAGACCTAGATTTAATAAGTCAATAAAAACGGTTATGACAAACAGGAAATTTAAACTAAATTACCGAACGCAATTTTTTATTTAAATTGCCGTTTTGTTTAAAAGCGACACATTGTAAATATTAAAACACAAAAACGGAATGTTGAGATTAAGTTGAAATGTAACAGTCGGTGAACCCGTTAATATCAAATGTCACCCAACCGAACGAATGCTACCTAGTTTATTACGAACGTAGCAAAACAACGATCGAGTTGTCCAAAGTCGTGCTAAAGCTATATAAGTTTATATTCGAATATAGTAATTCTAACTATCCTATTATCAGAATGTAAAGAAATGAAATGTAACAGATAAACTGATAATGTATGTCTCGCAAAAAATAAAAAGTCTAATATGAAAAGGCGTTGGCTGTAGCGAGCAACGACCCTTGAGGGCGGATAAAACACCCCCACACATAGAATTTTGCAAAATCAAACCAAGTTGTTGCAAGCATTAGTTTTTTTTTAAACTATATTATATCTAAGCCCAACAAAAGTTTATACTATTTCGATATGGAACAAAATGAATTCACTATTGAATTTGCACTTTGATATCGATCTAAATAAATTGAATGTCTGAAGGTGTAATTCCAATATTAATTGCATTCTAGGAGCCACACCCAAACTTTACATATACTCGCGCTTTGATTCCACAAGAATGCATTTGCAACAAAGAATGGTAGTTTTAAATCATTCATAAGACAATCATAATAATTTTTCTTCTGATTGCATTTACAAGACTATAAATTTTATTAACTTGATTTAGCTGCAGGAAATTTACGTTTTTATGCCGTTTTTTTTTCACTGTGAAATGTTACACATTTACACATTTTTATGCAAATATTCAATTTTAAATTACACGTTGAAATTTTACTTTTCTTTTTTGGTACGAGGTGTGTTAAAATGTTTGATATGAAAAAAAAAAGTATTTATTATTACCACTGTATTTTATTAAAGAAAATAAATGGTAGTTCATAAATGACTTTAGGGAAATTAAAAGAGAGCCGATTTTCTTTCGATTGCATCACGATTAAACGTTTGATCTCAATAGATAATTGATACATGTATAAACGAGTCATTTCCTAAGAAAAAAAAAATACTTGTCATTTATTTGAAAAATGTTATTTATTTCAATGTTAAATGTAAAACATGCAATGCATTAACAGAGACGGCTTATGATATTAAAACGTTTCAACTACATTAAATCGATTTAAGAATCTAGACATTCAAATTATTTAAGTTGAAGTGTCAAGGATTTTTCAAAATTTAACTAATATAACAAGCTATATAAAGCATGGTTACTCTCATTAAATAGTCAAGTCCTTTTAAAATGTAAAAAAAAACAATTCAACTTTCCTTTTTCAAAAGTAATTGATTATAAATTTACTTTCAATCAAGGAAAATATGATAACTACTATATCTTAATAAAAGCAAATAAAAATAATTTGTTGTATGTAGAATACTTATACATTATAGTAGGTATACGTAGGCAATAGTAATTTTGTAAGCAGATTAAAAATGAATTAACAACCAATTTATTTCTTAACCGTTTAAGGTCATTGTTGATTGTACGAAACCAAATGCATGAGCTGATAATGGGTGAAGTATGGTTCAATATATTCAATAATATGTGATATACTTTCTATTTTTTCCGTCTGTCATTACAAAATTAAATCGTAACAATGCATGAGCTCCAAACTAAAGTTAGTAAAAAGTAACATTTTCAAAATATTACAACACGAAGTATATTAAGACTTTTCACTGCAATATTTATATTAATGTATCCATAATGATTTGATTTGTGTATCGACCGAAATCGAGATTGAGTCATTTAAATTGAAATGTTTCAATGGAGGCCTTATTATATGAAAAATTTACAATACATCAAAAGAAAAATGTGATAGACTGTTGGATGAAATAAAGATAAATACGGGCTGTAATTACAGGAAAAAAGAATGAATCCAGTTAAATAATTTTTTATAATGTATTTCCTTGTTCAATAAATTTTTTTTTTCAATCACTGAGAAGTAAATTTATTCGAATCAACAAATTTGTTAAATATAAAATAAAAGTTTTATCTTGCGTGTTGCATGTCAATAATTTTCAAGTATCGATTTTCTATCAATATATATTTTAAGAAAACAGGTGTACGAATAAATCAATTTTTATAGCCATAAAATCACAACGATTATGGTTAAAGTTGGCGCGACAAAAACATGTATTAACTATTTATTAATTACAAGACGATTTTTGAATGGTGCGTGATAAAATTAATGCGATCTCGCACAAATAAAAAGAAAATTTAATTTATTAAATTTGTTATAAGTGTTTAAATTTATCTATGGGCGTATTAAAATTCCATTGCAACACCATGCAATCGCATAACTTCATTAAAAAAAATGACCAACTATCTACATGAAAGATTGCAAAGATAAAAATTGATCCCAATCAAGCATTTAATCAATCCATTTATGACTTAGAAAAAATAATACTGTCAGTTTTCTTACATAGCATTATTATGTCTATTTGAACCTTTTCCTAATCAAATGTAACTTTTGTCAAGTCGTTTCGTTTACCCTTTTCAAAGTCTATCCTTTGTTCTACAACACAATAGTTTGCAAGTCTACCCCAAGAATAAGACCAACTCAGGATTTTGACGAGTTTGATAACCGGGCTATAATCGCAAATAAGGATGTTTATAACTTTTAGAAAAATAGCTGGAAAATGGGTTAAAGGTTGAGATTAGGAGAATGGTTCTTAAATATTCGCAAGAGCGAGCTGTCGGTGACCGGTATAAGCCTATTATAACTGAAGGAAGTCATTTAATTCAGAGCATTATCAAATGCTCTGATCGCATGGTAGTAATTTGGCTTGTATTAATTTTAGTGCTCTTTTTAACACAGAAATGTACAACCTTACTATATTTTTCATCATAAACCTCGCAAAGGGTTTAAATATAGCACACATCAATATTGTAAGTGACAGCCAAACAGCGTTAAAGGCGCTGTCATCTAAGACGATGAAGTCTAAGCTTGTTTGGCAATGTTCACAAACACTCAGGGAGCTAGCAGCTTGTAATAAAGTCTACCTATGGTGGGCTCCAGGACATGAGGGTATAGAGGGCAATGAAAAGGCCGACCAATTGGCCAAAAATGGCGCCTCATCAGACCTCATAGGACCTGAACCTTTTTGTGGAATCACAAAAAGTAGAATCAAAAACGCTTTTCTGGCTTGGGAGACTAAATCCAAGGCCTCGCACTGGAGGAATACTCCGGGGCATAGACAAGCTAAGAAATTCATAAAGTATTCCAAGAAGAGAACTCATGACATATTGTCACTCGGCAAAAAGGACGTAAGGCTCCTAACAAGCCTCTATACGGGCCACTGTACCCTGAATTACCATCTTCACAAGATTGGTAACGCCGACACTAACATATGTCGTCTCTGCTGGAAAGCGGCAGAAACGGCGGAACACATTTTGTGCTCAAGTGTGGCAGCTTTCAAAAGAAGACTGCAGCATCTCGGATATACGGACATGACGCCTGGCGAGATAGCAACGGCAGCCCCTAGGCAGGTGCTGGTTTTCTTTAAAAGCCTTGAGCTCCCCTAGTGAACACAGAGGGTCACATCACAATAGACCTCCTTGGTCGCAGTGATAAGAGGAATAAATATCCTGGGACCCGTAAAACGGAAAAAAAGAAGATATTCTTCAACAACTGAACATTGTAGACTAGGAAAGCATATGCAAATCATTGAAATATCCCAGAAAAGCTCCACATGCAGGCTGGGGATGAGGGCAAAGGCGTAACCCACTTCATATTTGATTGCAAAGCCAAAATAACGACACCTGTGAAAGATCAATGACGCATCAAGAACTTGGTACACTTGGGATTACTTCTGTTGAGCAGATTGTTAAACTTGGAATAAGTAAAAGAGTTCTTATTCGAAGACAAGAATAAAGGAGCACACCAAAAACATAATAAGCGTAAGGCTTCAGTGTGAAGAGGATGAACTCAAAAAAAATCATGCAGTCATTTGTAACTCTTGAAATATTTTCAAAACTTTCACGAGGTTGAGGAGTCCCAGAACTGCCCAGAACTAACCGAGAATCTTCTGAGCTACAATATTTTTTCAGTTTTTACATTTTTTCAAGATTTACAAATGGATTATAAATATAAAGTGTAAACAATTAAAATCGAAGCAAAATGAACAAAAATTGACGATTGATTGAAGAAGTTACATTTGCTTTGGAATAAGTTTCAATTGGTTTGGGAAGAGTTATATCATAATATATCATTTGGAAAGGTTTGTTAGCGATTTGGAATGAACTAGTTTGCAAGAAACTGTATTTAAATTGGTAAAGTTTCGAATCAACTTGGATATACTTTAGTATCGTATATAATATAAGACTTGCAAATTAAAGCTAAACAATTGTTGAATACGTAATGGAACGATAATTCTAAGCCTATCTGAACGCAGCTTAACAAATCAAATGCAACTCTTTCCGAACATCCGGAAACAGCCCTTTTCAAATCAAACAGCCCAGTTTCATATGCGTTAAAATCCTTTCTAAATCAAGTGAAATTGTAATTCAAGGACATTTTTAACTCGTTTCACTTCAAATTTTGCTTTAAATTATTGAATGTCATGTTGAAACCTTTAAAATTTTTTTTGAAGTTTAACGTGCAGAAAAATGTCAATAACATAAGTTATGTATGTATTAGAAACAATTAACACTTGCTTTGAAAATAGTTTTAATTTATATAAAAAAAGGTTTAAATCGAATTGGGAATGCCATAGATAAACTAGTGAGAGCTTAAAAAATTATTTAATTTACAAATAACGGAAAAATTTCTGTCATTAGAAACGTCTATTAATTACACTTGAATTTCTAAATGCTTCAGAGACTTAAGTTCTGCTTTCTGCATACAAAACGATTACTGCAAACAAATTCTTCAAGTAAAGTATATTTTTAATTTTGGTGTTTCATACAAAAAAAAAAAATCTGAACAGAAAAATGAATAATAATTCATTCCAGTCACACAATTCAATTGATATGGACATAAGGTATTCATTAAGTTGAATAAAATCGAAAAAATTTTATAGGAAATAATTATGAACTCCATTATATCATAATTAGAATCACAAATTTTAAATTTTACTCTATTATTTCAGAGAAACTTAATTTTATAACATCAGAGACAATTATATAGAGGGAAAACTATTTCACTGGCTCCAGTTGCAAATTCAAGTCGTAGCATTGAAATTAACACAATGTTTGTATTCAACGCTCTCTCTGTAATTTCTAGATTTTAATAATAAAACGCTTGGAATTTCATGTTATATGTGCTGCGTAAGGTTTTTTCGAAAAAAAAAAACTATTTAATATTTAGAATTGTTTTTTTTTTTAATCTTGGTCTAATGAAACTGAAGGTTTATGAACGATTTAACTAACGCATTTTTCCTTTGATGGCTCAAATAAAGTTTTAAGTATACAAAATAAATTGGGAAAAATGTTAAGTTGGTATGTTAAGATAATTGTTAAGGTACCTGTGTTTTAAAGAAAAAAAAAACAAGATTGAGATTAAAATCCAGTTTAAGGTTGAATAAACTTGGAACAGAAAATCATAGGCTTAGACAAGTTCTCATTTAAAAAAATATAGATAATAAACTTAAATATTTTGAAGTTTTCGTTACTAAAATTAACATTCAGTTTAAATAAATTAAGTATTGTAAGATGAAATAATAATTAATATTACATTAATATTTTCAGCAACATTTTGATAAAAACCAGACAAAAAATAAAAAAACATCAATCAGTATTTAAGTAATTAAATAAATAATTATATTTGGAATGTGTTTTTCAATAAATAAAACAATTAATTAATCAATTAATTAATAAGCATAGCTGTTGAAATAATTAATTGATGTAAATTTAATAAGAAAAAAAAAAAGAATTTCTTACATTCTATGAAATTATTTTAAAAATTCATAAATATTAAAAATGATTAACGCATTCGCCCTACAATCACTGAAGCGAGTAATATTATGAAATCTAATGTTATTTTATTATATTTTCTCCAACGATTGTAATGATTTCATATAAAATTGAATACATTGTAAGATTCACACTGTTATTAATGCATAAACATTCTTAAAAACGACGTATAAAATATTTTTATATAAAAAAAATTAAATTTCCAAATAACTGTAATATTTTCATAAGTTGAATTTTAATTGAAACGAAACGGAATTTTAGGAAACATATCTTAATCAAAAAATGGAGAAATCATCAAGCAAAAGTAACAGTGTTTGAGCACATTGAAAATGAAATGAGAATGAGTGAATAAAATATAAACATAAAAGCTTTTGGAGAAAATTTATTGCTTTTTATTTTGGACGGTAACAATATTTTGGTTATGTTAATTTGAACGTTAATTTTTATTGCTGTATTTCCCATAGTTGTAAAAATTTCAATTGAGAAATAATGTACCTGCAAATAAACTTTTTCCGACCTTGAAAAGAGGGCAATTATTTTAATTAAATGTATAAAAAGCATTGTACATATTTTGATATATGGACAGTGAAAAATTCCACGGTGAAAAAAAAGGAATTTTATTTTGAAACACGAAAACCGCACACACAAACGAAATTCATTTAATATCTGCTATTAAAATTCCAGTTCACCGCTAAATGTATCTAAAGGTAATGGAAATTATGCTACAGAAGCATACAAATTACGAATAAACCTTTATGATTATGATTTTTAACAATTTATTAACTAAAAAAACATAGATATTGTATGGATTCGATGACTTAAGGTTATTTACCTATATATAACTAAACCTTTTTACAGATTGTAATTAAAATCAACAGAAAAATCGGCAATATCGTTAAAACATAATCTTTCAATAATGTTTGAGAGTTTATGATAATTTTTAACTGAGATATAACAAAAATCGTTCCCCAGAAGATCAATTTTAACAAGGATTTTTATGGAAAAATGGATATATCGAATAGAAAAAAATTCACTGTGAAAAAAAATAAATATACAATAATCGACGAACGTGTATATATAAATTATAAAATCATTAAAAATATAACAACAAATTTTTCTGCCCGACGATATCGCGGTATACGTTTAATTAATGAAATATTCTTCAAATACTATAAAGTTTGCATACTGCGACAGAGAAGAGAGGAGAAAACGAGCGGGAGAGAAAAGGCGCAAACTGTGTTCTAATAACAATTAAAATAAACGATGTCGAAAGTAGTATGTGTATATGCATAAGTATGAGACATAAGTCAACAGCTGGTGAGGAAAAAACCGTAAAACAGTTGCCAAGTTAACTGAATTGACAACGTTTTCAAACAGCCTATGAATAGTTAGTATTTAATAATTTGAAAAACATATATTCGAAATTTGGCGCAGCTGTCATAAAGGCCCCAGATATTTGGAAATTATATTTCGCGTTAAACACAAAAACTTAACACCCATTCTTACGTAAGAAACGCGAAAAAAAGAGAAGTTATTAACACACAATAAAATTATTGTGAACAAAATTACATAAAATATTTGAGTAACCTGAATTAAAGTTAAAATAATATTCAGTAGATTAAATTTTATTTTTTATTAGTTGACTCGTCTCTACTTCATAAGTAGACAAATTTAACCTCAACATGCTATTCAAAATGTTAAAAGACTTTGATACCCCATTTCATTCAAATCCAATCAGCTGTGGTTACTGGAAATTATCCTTAGAAGATAGATGTATTATGCGTTTTCTTTAAAACTTTTCAAGAAAAACAATTCACTCATAGCTATTTTGATGTATTTTTGATTGCTTACAAAGTGCGAGCTATGAAAGCTCTCAAAAGCAACAATTTTTTCCAACTTCATTCATAAAAACTAAATTAGCGGTAGCTTATTTTCATAAAATGTTCCTAAATGATAGCCTATGCCCTATAACCTGCCTAGATATTTTCTTTTTTAATTAGAGAAGATCGTATAAATCCGTCTAGTAATTTCTAAGATTTAACTTTAATATAGAAAATACCTAGTGATTTTATCGGTCGTATAGTATCGGTATGTATTTTTTTACAGAAAATTCTGACTCGTTCGTAATTTCTTATATTGCGTCGCCAACGTCATGAAAACACGTTTAAGAGAGAGAACAAAAGAAAAGTTAAGAGTGATAAGAACAAACTTTTTTTTGCAATTTCCCATTCCGTACGTTCAGTCACTATTCATTAGGTTTGTTCCAATCATCCATTTATGGCGATGCACAGACACGACCAACAGACAAAGAGCAAAACAATATTGACCAAGAGACAAGAAAGAGTGAAGAACTGTTTCTTCTGGTCGTGTCGTACGACTATTCAGCCCCATCCAGCAGTCAGCACAGCCATTTCCGTACAACGGCGTGACAAGCGCTTATATTGATACTGTTTCGGCCAGCGGGTTGCCACTTTCTGCACCTTCCCTTTTCTTATTTGACCATCTTTGGGTAATACCACAACCACAACAAAAAATATTTCTGAAATTTGAGTGCAGCGGTACGAGTGGTATAACTGCTTATAATAATAATCAACCAAAACACTAGTGGTTTTTACTTAACCTCATACATGTAAAGATTACATTTGGTGCTAAAGTCATTTGGGTTGGTACCACTTCAGAAGTGATGTGTCAAATAAGCTTCTTTTCTTTTAACATTAAGTGGTAACCCTTATAGCAGGACCGCTGCTGAGCGACGCCCTGTAATCACCTGTCATCCACCTTTACGTGAAGACCACTTACCAGCTCAACAATATTGTAACGTGGATTACAAACAGTTTAAAAAGAGGAAAAAAAAAATTAAGTTACAACCCGCTGGTTTCGGCGATGCTTATGCACTGCCTTGTCGACGCTCGGCCTAATCCGGCCTAAGCTGAAACAGTACTTCACTCACTCTTGTCTCTTGGTCAATGTTGTTTTGCTCCTTGTTTGTTGTTCAATGTTTGAACATCACTAGAAGGACGATTGGAACAATCCTATTATTACATAGAAAATTCAAAAAAGAGAAATATTTCACATACCCATACTATATCAAGCGGCTTAAACAGCTTTAAAACTTGTACCAAAAAACTTTTATATCCTTTGATATGTAATTTGAAAAGGTAGATTTTATCATTTTAAATCTATTATTAGATCTGGCTGAACATAGTTAATGCTCA
Source organism: Sisyra nigra (assembly GCA_958496155.1). NCBI lineage: Eukaryota > Metazoa > Arthropoda > Insecta > Neuroptera > Sisyridae > Sisyra > Sisyra nigra. The sequence goes on along the minus strand of OY292315.1, from coordinate 16,562,399 downwards.
CCCGCATACATGTTAACATAGATATTTATTAGAAAATTACAACATTTCACATTTAATTATTGCAATCAAAGAAAGGCTCGAAGAAATAGTTCATGAAAAGCCAATTACAAAATCTATCAAACTATAAAATCATAAATAAACCACCTGAAGGAACTTTATCATAGTGATAAAGTAACGGCCTTGACTGCATCAAGACAATCGTCTAGATAGTGTTTCTACAAATATGTAATTGTGGTCAATCAGGTTCGACTTGATGCATAACATTTCAAGATTCCAGTCCCGGTTGAAACGGTTTTAACTTCACCCAATCAATATCATTTCCATATAATCACACACCATTTGGACAAACTTCTTTACATATTCCACTTTCAAATCAACGTATTTTTCGATGCATTATAAACATAATCTGACATTTTAAATAAATAGAGGGATGCAGTTAGAAGAGGTTTTTATCTCGCTTGAAAACTGATCGTTAAATGTATCTGATATTTATGACCTTTTGATTGGCTGTTTTTATTATTAGAAAACAATTTATAGATGTAATATTATTTGGTTTTTCGTATAATTGAGTTGCAAATAAATCATGTTTTTTGCCTCGTCGTGTCATTAAGAAACAAATATAAAAAAGTAGCATTTTTCAAAATTAATTTCAAAGCCAATCAGAAAGTTAACGACATATCCCGAAACAACTTTGAATAATTGCAGATTTTTTCGTAATTAAATATTATGCAATTGCTTCGTTCTAAATTCCCTCTGTCAAAATTTCAAATTCTGCAATTCCTGCTACCGATTAGTCACACCTAAGTTTTATTCATCATAGTTCAATAAAAAAATGACAGCCGGAGAATAAAACTTAATTTTTTCACATAGAAATGAAAGGTAATTCGCTTTTAATTTTGCATATTGTAAGAGTTGAATGCTACATTATTGTTATTATAAAAAATTATTTTTATTTTATTTATCAAATGATTGAATTAAAAATGTTCTGTTCAAGTTTATTGAAATGAGAACGGATGAACAAGTTAAAGTGTGAAACATAAATCAAGATCTAGGTGTTAATGGCCTGATTGCTCATTGATTTATCCTTTATCAAACAAATGTAAAAACCAGATTTTTATAAAAGTCACTGTTTCAACTTCAATGAGAAAAGATAATAATATTATTGTAAAGTTTGTAGTTTCCAATCAATTGATTCATTATATTATTTCACACTTATAGTAAAACAAGGTGATCTTTAAAACTTTATTGAATATAATCGATAGTAAATTGAATCGAAAATCCTATGTACAATGTGGCTACTAAACACAAAAGAACTTTTAACAATAGAAATCTTAAAGTAAATGACTTTGTTGTTTAAATCTCCTGTTTGTGTTTGGAAAAAAGTGACGAGTAACTGTAATTATAAAAAAAAAAATGTAAGAATTAACAAACAGGATGTTATTATATTAACCTCCTGTTATAGTTAACAAGATTTATAAAATAATATATAAGGAATATGTTTTAGAGTTTAGAAGGTCGAAGGATGCCTCAAACTGCCTCATCTATCAATGTCTTTAAATAAATTTAAAATAAATTAAAATTGATTCTTTCATATAAAAGTCACTGAAAGTCAATTCCATCGACATTATCCTTTATCTCATAATCTAACTCATAAATTTTTAAATAATTTTGAATACTTGCATTGCTAAAATTCCTTGAAAGCTCATTCGAGATCACAGGGGAAAAAACTACTTTCGTCTCAAGTCTCAAAAAGCGAATTATATAAGGATGAAGGTTAAAATTATTATTTCCACTTCTATCGCATCGTAGACGTAAATGAAAAGAATTTTTAATACATTTAAATTTTGGAATGCTTTATTTGTGGATCTCTTACAATTATTTTTGAAAATTGAAATTTACAGAAAAATTGTCACACTGTTTCAATATTTGAAATTATTTTTCCAAGAAAAAAAAAAAAGAGAAGATTTAAAGTATTTAATTACGTTTGTATTATTATAAGTTTTGGTAATACGAATAGTTTGCTGAAATATTTCCTAGTGGAAAAATTATGTTTTAAAATTATGATGCAGAGGGAAAGTCCAGAGCAATGTAAACATAAATTTTAAAAGAAGAAATGGCAAGGTGTCCTTTAAAATGTTCCGACTTAGTTATATAGGGTGGTTCATTGGGAACGCTGGATTTAAATTTCCCTTTAGTTATTTTATTATATTTTTTATTCAAATTGGCAACTCTAATGTTTGATAGTTATCATATAAAATTATTGAGGTTTTTGAAAATGAATCGCTGTACTTAAGAACAACGCCTTGTTATTATGAAAACACATTACAAAATTGGCGAAAATTATGCGAAGACAGTTCGAAAAATTCGTGGAATTTTTGGGCGTTTATATGTCCATTAATGAGCCTGCCGTTCGAAGAATAATTGAAAAATTTATGAACACTTATTCGCTCATGTGCGATCAACTGAAAATATTACAAATGCCAGTGAGAGTATCGATAAGAACTCATCATGTCAAATATGAACACGTTGTCGATCGCAACAAGTGAGCTTTAGCATAAGCAGTTTGCTACAATTTCTTTACTAAGACCTTCATCCTTACAAAGTGCAATCGGCACATAAAATCAAACCACATTTTTGTTAACATGCCTCTTTTTTTTTAATGAACAAAATTTTCGAATTTGGGGCAATAAAAATCCTTGTGTTACTCATGAAAAAATGATACACTCACAAAAAATCATAGTTGGGTGTGAATTATGAGCTGGAGGTGTAATTGGACCACACTTTTTGAGAATAAGTCTTGCCAAGCTGTAACTGCAAATGGAATACGATATCGTGACATGATATCTAATTTTTTGTGGAATCAACTGAATGACATGGACCTTGAAGAAATGTGGTTTCAACAGGATGGCGCCACATTCTATACAGCAAGAGAAACCATCGATTCTCTAAAGAGAATGTTTTCCTGGTGACGTTAATTGACTGCCCAGATCTTTCGACTTAACGCCATGCGAACTTTACATTTGGGATTTCGTAATATCCAAGGTTTTTGTTAATAAACTAGAAATAACTCCAGAGCCAAAAACTTGCAAAAAGTCTTCAAAAAATTTAACAAAAGGGCTAAGGTATGCCAGCACAGTCGAGGTGGTCCTTTGGCCGACACCGTATTCCATAATTAATGCCAACATTTCTGCCATTTTTAAATTTTTAAACAATAAAAATGTCCTTATAAAATAATTTACGGAGTTTGATTTCAAAATTAAATCCGGGGTATTCGATGGGCACCCTATAAATTTTTTGGGGTTTTAAGTCGCCATAACATCTACGGTCATTTCACGGCTGTCTCACACACAGAAAATTTCTGTATGTCTTCAATCTTACTTCTTAATCTTATATTTAGGGATTCGAACCCAGTACCACTGATGCATGTAGCGGAGGGAGCAATTACTCTAACCGCTGCGTCTACAAATGGAACTATGTTTTTATTAAACAACGATGTTCTATCAATATAACCCTAAGAAATACTTATGCAATTGCTTTATGTCTATTTTTGCATTAAAATCTTATAGAATATCAAGGTAGGGGTTTTCCATTTTTTTTTTAATTTTTTTTACCGAGAAATAAAAAATTTTCTTAGCTCTAACATTTGACCTAGTACATTTATGAACTTGGTAGTTTGAAACCACTTGCAATCACGCAAATTCTTAGCAAAAAACAAACTATATATCTACATATTTGCACAGAAGAAAATACGGAAATGAAAGTGGAAAATTTAAAAGAAAAAGTTATAAGTGAATATAATTAAATGATATTCACACTATAAAGAATTTTAAACACAAGTATCAAGTATGCGATTTTTATTGTACTTCTTTTTGAAGTAATTTATTTTATAGTCATATAGTATTGATATTTATTTAAAACATATAAAAAGTAAAACTGAATTCCATTTAAGGTGAATAAAAGTGTAAGTGCGTTCTTATACGGAACTAATAGCTCGAGTTTACCACGCGGTTTTAATGCGAGAGAGAAAAGTGTTGGCGTTGTACAATACGAGTATGTAGTAGAATTTGTATGATGTAGTTTAAGAAGTTGATATAAAAATTTATTGCGCGGTCTGAGTAATTCCCCTACTTAGTAAGTAGACACATGGTTGAGACAAGCGTTGTGATAGCGAGACCATGTCCTGCTCACGATTTGACCACACTTCATAACGAAAGTAAACCACCTAAGAGGTGGACAAATAACGTTAGTTCTTCGTCGACTATTCACCACTGCTACACAATTAAAAGTAGTCTGCGTTAAATCTTCGCCGACTTCCGAACATTGAAAACGTTTTCCAAACATCAACGGAGTGATTAAAAAAATAATGTACGAAATTTTACCACGACATTTGTTACAATTGTTATATTTTTAAAAATGACTATACGAGACAAATATCGTTGGTGAACAACCTGATTTATCATCAGATATCAGCTTAGTGCAGCAATTGCATTGTGAAAAAGTGAAAAAAAAATATTTGAAATAATACAAATTTCAAAGAAACTAAATATGTGATTTTTTCAACCACGTGGTGCCACTTTTTATTTACGAAAAAAAATAACACATCACAGTGTATACAAATAAATCAATTTGGATTTGACTTCTGCATGCTCCTCAGCAGAGTGTACAAAATAAAAAAGTAAGAACCCAACCAAATTTCCTGTTAATTTTAAAGAAAAAGTCTTCATCTCATTTGTCAAAAATCGTAATCTCCTTAATAACACAAGTAAAATAAAATTCAATTTTTGAATTAATTAAATTCATGAAAAAAAAATATTTGAATTTTGAAGTTACTTCCCTGATTTTAACGCTTAAAATTTATCAGTTTTATATCGAACAAGTAGGTACTATGGCCTTGTTATTAATATCAATTTCAACCTTCAACTTTTCCACCAAACTCATCACGTAATCCAGATGATTTTTCAATAGATCAGTAAAAAATAAAGGAATTAATTACGAGATAAAATTTAAATTTATGGATTTCAAATCATTTTTAGAGATGTATCAAGTAATAAAATCTTATTAACACATAAATATATAATTTTCCAAATTTATGGTAATTCTACCAAAGGAGAGATTAATGGAAAATTTTTATCGAGTTTGACCTAATCTGAAGTAAATAATGCCTTATTTTAATTCGCACGTAAGACGTGAAGTGCCATTAAGATTTATAGGAAAATATTTATTTTGTTTCCAAATCGAGTAAAAAAAATCTTGTAAAATTTGAATTGAAAATCCCATGTTTTGCAATAGAAAACACATCCGCGTGTACGACCACATTCCAAACTTGTTTTTCAATGCCACTGAAGAGTTCGGGACCAAAATATAATATTATGCAGCAATCAAAACGTTGACAACTTGAAACGGAAAATATTCACTGTCGTCTTAAATTAGATCCGGTTGTAAATTATTTTTTGATTAATTGTTTTTTGATCATCGGAATCATATAAATAATAAATCGATTAAATATTTTATCATTTTTTTAGTCTTTCGAAATAATCCGGTTTACCAGCTATAAGAATTTGTGAAATGTCTCACTTTACGATCCTTTTGAAAACATTATTTTATTCAATAAAAAAATTATTTCTATGAAAATAAAAAGTTATATAAAAAACTACCACAAAAAGATATTCTAAGGAAACAGATAAAAATGCTAATTACAAGTTGTATAAGAACATATTATAAATTATTTTTATTTATTAAAATTTAATTTAACCGATTAAGTAAAAAAAAAAAAATTGCATTGAAAAAAACAGCACATTAAAGATTATTCAATATTAAACTTTGTTATTTTTATGTAGTCTTTAGTCTAGTTATTTGATTGATTCATTAGTTAAAATAGTCGTTTAACTTCTTTAAATTTACAGTTGGTTTTTAGACAACAAGAGGATTTAACGATTACTCAAAGACATTTTACATGTTTCTAAATAATATATAAAAGAGTAAAAAGATTGACTGACATTTGTTGATGCCACATGATGGAGCCTAAACCATTGAAGATAAAAGATTAATTTCAAACTGTTATTCCTGAATGGACTGTGAAAAATAAAAGGATTTTTCGAAACGCCATCCCTAAGTAGTTCAAATGGGGGGTTGACGGGTTGCGTTATTTAAATTTTCTTAAAATAACAATTTTCGCAATTATTAATCTACATGTAAATGTAAAGAACCTTTGCTTTTGTCGTTTCTTAAATCGTTCAATTAAGGGTTGAAAGTTTGTAAAAAATTCAAGAAAATCCCCTAAAAATGACCTATAACTGACAAATTTACTATTATTATTTTAATTAACTGCACATTTCGTGTATTTTCTTGGTATAATTTGTATAATGAAACTCTGGAAAAGTGTGCTTTTGCTTGCAATAAGATGATTTTGGTGTTTCTCACTTTATACTCAAAAGTTTTTTCTTAAGCCTACTGTGTCTTATTTTTCTAAATTTTACGTCAACGAAGTCACGGGTGGCTACTAATTTTTTAATATGAGTCGAGTTCTAGATCAAAATTAAAAATATCAGTGAACTTTTAACATTCAATATTTTTTTTTCCAAGTAAAATTAAAGTTCGAGTTTTTTTGACTCATATGTTTGATAGATTTTTTTTTTGAAACATTTATCTTGTATAGAATTTTATTAATTTTTTGTTCCAATATTTTTTTAAAATTTTTATTTACTTAAGTTTTTCATACAAAGGTAACGAGTTGGGAGGTATTTTTTGTTTCTTGAAAAAAATTCTTAAAAATTAAAAAGCCATTATGGAAAATACGGTTTCGGAAGTATTCTCAGAAGTCTACGATAATTTTTTATCAACCAAAAAAAAAAAGATTCGTGTATTAGTGTACACGCGTAAAAAGTGAACCTTTCTATCGGTTCTTTATCATTTTTATATTTTGAATGTTTAACATAAATAAAATACTTGACGTAAGAAGAACAAGAAAAAATATTTTTTCTGTTCCAAATATATTTTTGAGATATTTACAGACGAAATAGTTTCTGTATCCTGACTTGTGACTTAATTTTTCAGATATTTGTGTCGACTTGAACTTGAACTGATATGAAGATTTATCTGCCAAATTATATTTTCCAAATGGCTGAATGTGAATTTTCTTGGTAAAAACAAAGCATTTGAGACGGAAAATTATTTTTACTGAATTTTCAATCATTTGTGAAAAAACATTTTTAGATTTTAACAATTTTACGAATATAGTCTGACACAAAGTCTGACTGAATATCGGCCAGCGTGGTTTTTTCGAACTGACAAAAATATCAGTCACTTTAAGTCTGACTAAAAGCTACAGGGTAACATTAAAAATGTAATGCTGCACTAAATTTTCTTAACGCGCCTTAAGTTTTGTTACTAAAAAATTCTTATTGTTTATTTTTTAAAATTTGGGTTAGATAATGAAATTTGCATATTAAATTTGTTGGAAAAGAAAAAATAACTTAACTTTAATTTGATATGATTTTTGAGAAAAAAATAAAATTCATTTAATGTTTAAATCAATTCACGATTCGGCTATCAAAATAATCGCAATTATCATTCCATGAATAAGGTTACTTTGAAGTTTTTTTTTTATTTTATAAACTGTAAACATAAAATGATATCGACCGATAGATAATTCAATATTATTTTTAACATTGAAAATATTTATTTATTCAAAGTTAAAAATCCTGTTAATTTTAAGTAATTTTTCCAAGAAAGTACTTGAAGATGTGATATAACTGATTCTTACATAATGTAAAATTATTTTTTTTAAATTGAATATTTTTCATGTTAAGCTTAACTATTCTTTTATCAGCCCCGAATATTAATTTTATCTTATAGCTAGTTTTATTTTTTTTTAACATTTTGGAATGAAATCACATCTAAAAATGAACCAAACCTTAGGGGACACCAGCGACCTTTCTTCCAACTATTAAATTACAAATTTTAAACGGATGAGACCCGAGAAAAATATTCTTAAGCATTTTTTCTTCGTCTATTCAAAAAAAAAAAAAAATCATAAAATTTTGCGGTAGTAAAATAAGATAATTGAGTTGACGACTTTTACAAGACGTCAAATTCCAAAAACTTGCTATTATTACGCGACTCCTCCAAAAATGTAGAAAGTTTATATTCAAAAATAGAAATAAAGTAATTGGAAAATTTGACGGTTTCAAGCAAATGTAATACCTAAGAAAAATAACAACAAAAAAACATATTCACACTTTTAATTTCTAATTGATAATTAGATAAATTATCATAAATAAATTTAAATATTCTTTTTTTTATTTGAAAATTATTAACATAATACACAATCTATGGTTTGATGAATTTTGTTCCAAGTATGAATATTCCATTCGAGATTAATATCCGTGATCTTAATGTGAAAACGATTTTTTCCCAAGAAATTAACTATTCATAGAACAGCCAAAAGATTGCTTAAATTAATGACACGGTCAATATTTCGTAGTTTGAAAATTTAATGAATCATTTGTAACATTTTATTATACTAATCGGAAAATAAACTTAAATAACCATAAGTCAATTTTATAATTCGTTCATAAATAATTCGTTTTAATAAAAAAACTAATTATTGAAAAAGCATTTGGACAAACCTGACTTGTTGAAATATTAGGAAATTTATAAAAATAAGTGTTAAAATTTTATATACCTTAGGTAAAAGGTGACTGTATAAATTGAAATATTGAATTTAGTTTGTCTGAGACATGTTTGAGACTCTTTGGCGGAATTATATTAATTTGAATTACAAAATTGGTTATAAACTAAAGAATTAGTTTGTGTTGTTGAAGGAAACATTCTTCTAAATCAATATTTTAGATGAAACTTGTATTGGAAGTTAAAAACTTGAGTTTCATTTTTCAGGGGCTATATTGGTATTTTTTAATTTTTTAGTTAATTTAAGACAAGTTAATTTTACAAATACGACAATGAAAATTCCATAAAATTTTTTTGACTTAAATTTTTATAAATAAAAGTCAATTTAACGCCAACATTTTCTTTTTTTATTACAAACAACTTAATAACCTGATGAAATAAAATTAGTGAGTGGGACGTCTATTGGTTTTTTTAATCGATTATGTCAGTTTTTCCAATAAAATCGTAATACTTGAGTCAATCAACACAAGAAAACAAAAAAGTTCAACCTACACTTGAAAAGTGTAACAATTAAGGTATTGAGATCAGTTATTTACTTCGCTAACAATAGTAAGGCGGTTCTCATGCAGATTGCAACTGAATATTGTTGAGGCTAATAAAGAGATGCAATAATTAATGGAAAAAACACTCGCTTACATGACCCATATTCCTTCTTAACATACACTTATCAAAGGCTGTTAAGCTATAAACTTACAACACAATGAAATAGGTGTCCAACTTAAATGAAAACCTTGGACATTTTCATTTCTACCAATGAATGCCTGTCCACATACGTGTTTCAAGATTATAAACGCAGATAAGAATTTTGGAAAAACTAGTTTTCTCACTTATTCATAATTGTTACCATAATGTTACGTTACCTAAAGCAAAAGATATAAAATTATGAGTTGATAAAATCTTTTGAATACACCTTACACACATTGATTTTATCTGGTTTTAATAATTTCTGGTAGTATTTTTTAATGAAAAACTAAATTATCAATATTTGGAGAAAAAAAAATTGTTTGATATTTTAAAAGCAATTGATAACATTTTTTTATTTTATGAAGAAAATTTTATTTTGATAACCCAGGTTTTGTATTAAAAGAAATCTTTTGAAAAACTACACTTATGATAGTTTTTTAAGTTTATTTCTTAAATTCGATTTTCATTTAACATAGTCTACTGTACAAAAACTGGAGGGGAGCTAATTAGTGTTACATTTTTCATCTCCGTTTTTCTTATATAATTAGTACTTTGGCCAATTCTGTTCTACCTTTTGGGGTTCCTTTCTAAATTTAGTTTGTAGTTGTAAAGGGCGTATAGATATTTTGAGAAAATTTTCAATTAAACCTTGCTTTTTGGAATTTATTAAAGAAATGCTTTTTGTATTCAGCATGTAAAGGCTAAGTGAGAGTACTTAGTAATGGCTTCACGGCTTAAGGAATTGAAGACTAGACATCAATAATGGGCTAAGTGCCAAAAAAAAATTGAGTTAGACTTGAAAATGATCATTAATAGTACTTCTAATGTATGTATTAGGTTGTTGGCAATGGCACTTAGCTTTTGCTTTTTCGGGTTTAACTAATTTTTTTTTTTGGCACTTAGTCCATTATTGATGTCCAGTCTTCAATTACTGATGTTCAAAATAACATGTTAATAGTGAATGACATCAACTTTCCGAACAATGTATTTTTCGTTATATCTTAAAAATTAAAGTTTATTGTTTGTGTATCCACCTACTACCACCTAGAAACTACTCTACAAATTTTATATAGTTTTCAGCAATTGAAAGAATTACCTAGGAATGTTATAGGCTCTGATTTACAAACATTTTGCAAAAATAAGTTACCGCTGTGATAATATTTGTGCACTAAAAATTGTCTTTAGATAGCTTAATTAGTCTTAGTTAGAGCTAAAATTAGGTAAATGAAAATAAATATAGCATAATTGTTAGATATCTAGATCTCCACGTCCATTATTATCAGTGGTGTTTAGGAATTCATCAAGTCAAGAAGTTGGACATATTTTTGAAATCAATTAGACATTTGAACACCTTTGAAATAACTTGTCAAATAAATGTTTGCCTTGATTTGGCATTTAAATAATAATATTTGACTGAAGATTGACTTAATTTTAAGCCAAATTTAGACCAATTAGCTTGAAAATCACGTCAAAGAGTAAATATTTAGAAATGCCTGTTTTAATTCCTATCAAACTCTAGATTTTCCAGCGTTAAAAAATTACAGAAATTTTCTGTGCTAAGACGGTTGTTAAAGTAATTTTAGACACCCAAAAAAATTTAAGCTAAATTTTTCATCTTAAAAACCGTGAAAAAATCTGAGTTAGATTAGACAGAGGTAATGTTTATATTTCAAGATAATAGGTCTTAAGAAGTAAATTCGTCGCGTTGGAGCTAACTTACACCATCCTTTTGTAATTTTCAAACAACCAGCAATCAACAAAAGGGACCTCATTTCAATTCTTATTTTTGAACGAAAAGCGAAATTTATTTCAATCTTTGAATACGTAATCGTAATCACAGCTATTTAAATTTTAATCGAATTTTAGTACCTAACAAAAAATATCGACAACTATTGTACACAAAAATTACAAAAAAAAAAAAAAAACATTCCGAAAATTGGAAATTTCTACATTTTTATAAAAACGATTTCATGTTATTCATAATCCATCTCATTTGAATTTAACCAGTGTATACAATATTCAAATCATGGAAGCGTAAAATCCAACTCTAATATATTGAACCGAGCACACAACAAAACGCCAAATGAATTACTTGCAATGCTTGTAATTTCGTTAACAATAACCAAAGCAGAAATGGATTCCTAAGAATGTTATAAATCGTTTTAATGCATCCTACTTCCGCGAATGCAGTACACTCATCATTTCAAAAAAGCGTGTCCGAGATAATTTCTCTCAATATATTACACCTTGTGCAACTTGATATAAATCGGTGTAACTTCAGTACATTTTTCGAAGAAAAAAAAATGATTTATCATTGGGGAATCCATAAGTGCATAAACCCTGTTCAACATAAATATATTTTATTTATATTATGAAATAAAAGTGAAAGCAACACTTTTTAAATGAAAAAAAACTTGTAATGTATCAGTTATTTGTAATTACTGCATCCAGTTAAAAATATTTATTTATATATATATGTAATTAATTATTTAACTGTTACATTTTTAATTGAATAAAATTGAAATAAATGATGGCAAAATTGGTAGAGTTATTCAAATGTATTTATAACTCTGATCTCATATGGGTAAATTTTTCAGTGATAATAATTGATTGAAGAATTGATTAATACGGAATTTTTCCTGCTAATATTTTCAATAACTTAAAACGGATCTAGGTACAAAAATATTTGCTTTCGATGAGTAAATAAATACTTGTTAAATTTTTTAACAATATATAATTGTTATAAGTGTAAATAAAGCTTTTATTTATAAAAAATTTAAATAAAATTCGCGAATCTTACTTACACACATCCTACAAGCAACTTATCAGTACATGTTTAATTAATAAAATAAATACGTAAATTTTTGATTCTTAGATACGATTTGCACAACAAGGAAGTAGTTTTTACAATCAACTTATTGGAAACATGTTGAAAATGCCGATTATTTTAATCGTGAAAAAAATCTTTTCTTTCGTTTTGATTTCAGTCGATGCATTGTGCATTCAATCTAATACTCAAAAAAGCAGGTACTTATCTGTCATAAAAAATTTATATTTACGTTGAATTCAATCATGATCAAACTACTTTCAATACCAATTTATTTTTTAAAAATCAAATCACGACGTTAAATATTCAGTGTTGATTTCAATCTTTCTTTGTAACCGAATATCGATACTTTCATTAAGTGCGCATTTTGTAAATCGATTGATACGTAAAAGTATTTGACCCTTTGAGATAAAAAAACTACCACGCAATACTCTAAAAGATGATTTTTTTACTAATTAAACGGTCAAGAGGCTAATTTATTATAATTTTTCCATTTGAAGTCTCCAATGAGAAATTCTTCAAACGCTTATTATTCCATTCATATGTTGATTAAGATATTATATATTGAATAATGACAAATGTGCAAGTCGGTGTACAATTTCAGTTGTGTGATAATAAATAAATCTTTATTCAATATTGCTCAATTTCTAATAATATTATGTGTTAATGAATAGGAGAAATTTATTTGAATCAAAAACGATTTAAAATCAAGTTATTTTTGCTGCAAGGTTTTTATGTATAAAACTTCAAAGGCTTAATTTATTATTAAATAATAAAATTCGTTGTCTTTCCAACAGTAAGATGTTATATTTGCATTTGCCAATATATATTATAAAAAGTTAGTTGGATTTTTGTGTAAAAAAAAAGTCCATCAACGTCTTGAAAATCTGTATAATTTAATATAAAAGTGAGTTTTCGACTACTTTCATTTTAAAATAAACTGTCAAATGTTAATGAGCGGAACGCGAAGAATATATTATACATATTTTGACCGAGTCTAGCAACAATAATGTTCGTGCATTTTATTATGATAATGACAACAAGAAAGTTTTTCTATTATCAATTCCATGTTCATATTATTTAAGAATTCAATCGTAAGGATATAAATTAAAACGCGTTTAGATTTTTCTTTCTATAACATTTTTTTAGTGGAAGATGAAATGAATAATTAAGATGTCTTAGACGACAAATTATTTTAAAATCTCACTTATGTAATGAACAATGAATGTAACATTCTCAGATTTTAATTCTTACTTAAATGCGTAGACATTTGTAACATATTTAATACAAGACAATGGCTGATATTTGGTAATATGATTTATTAATTGTTTTGAATAGTGAGGAACTCTATAAAACTTACGGAATGCAATGTTTTACGAAACGAGAATTTTCAGTTCATCAAATAAAAAAAATTTCTTTAAAACTCTAGAAATTAAATTATAATACAAAGATTGCTGAGTGTTCTCAGTGATTTCAAAGCACACTTTTTGCTGTTGCCAGGTTTTATTGGAACGAAGTTCTTTTATTGGCCTTACAGTAAAATCGCAAAGACCATAACGTAACGAAAAAGCGACCAAGAACCTCCCCCCTCTTTCTTTTTACTTTTAATTTCTCAATCTTTCTCTTTCTATCTCCTTTTGATAAGAAAAGTATTATTTTTATAAACAAGAAAATTGAAAAAAGGAAAACCAAGAAAAAAACTTTTTTAGTTTAAAGAAACTAGAGTCTATCTAGAGTCGAAGAAATAATAAAGTACCTCGTTCCTGATGGGGGTCCTCCGGCCACACTAGTTTTTAACCTAATTTTTTTAAATAAATAATTCTGGGATTTTATTGTTTTAGATACAGGACTATATACTCTCTAGAGGGCGTCACATTAAATTTAGTGTAACGTCAGATAGTTTATAACTAGTTCGTGATTAAGACGTTTCTAACGATACCTTATTTGTCAAATTATGATAAGTAGTTTAGAAGATATTTGGGAATAGATGAACAAACATGCATGTTAACATATTAAAAACATAAACCTTCCTTTTCGCTTCGCCGTACACGGATAAAAAATAGCCTTTTAAGCAATACTTTTATATAATCTAGATAAAGCTTCAGTTTTTCCATATTACATTTTAATTACCTATAGTCAACGCTTCAAAAAAAATGTGTTGTTTCTCAATAATTTAATTCATTTGTTGTGAAAAATTCTCACAAATTAAATAGATATAAAATAAATACGAAGTGCAATAAATTTATTCTAACCGAGTTAAAAACTAATAGTTGCGTATTTTCTAAGCAATTTGCATTAAATTTTAATTTTCTTACTTATGATTTATAGTCAAATAAAGTTTGTTTTTAATGTAAGGCAATGCGTTTAATAACTTGAAAAATGCTTACCCAGTTACTTTTGAATGAGACACCAAAAAGTAGACTTACCTATAAAAAAATAATATCAATAATAACTTTAATTAGGGCATTTTTATTATATTATATAAAAAATTCAATCTTTTATTTCAACACAATTATTTTACTAATTATAATTTGACCTCTCAAATTTCATGATGATAAAGATAACCAGAGATAATTTAATTTTTTACAATGCCAAGTTAATTAATCACATATGTAATTAAAATACAAATTATTCATCTTTAAAGCTTGAATTGTCTTAAATAATATCTTTAACGTTAAGATAACAATTAATAATATTGGTAAGTAAAGTTGAGTGTTAAGAAAATAAAAATTTTAACGACCAAAATTGATATCTGATCATGTCAAAACCGACCGACAGAGTTGCTTAAGATTGTTGAAATTATTCAGAGAAAAAAATGCTCGTAAAATTACGATTACTTCAAATTAGCTTGTTAAACACGCTGTTAATTTGTTGAATTAGTATGAACGAAAAATGTAGTTGAAGAAATAACATAAAGATGTATTATGTAAATAAATGAATTTTGGCCAGTTGAGAAAGTTATCAAAAAATTTAAATTACATAGACAGATTATTGTCAAACCGGAAAACAAATCGCCGCACACGAAAATTGTCAATGTTGCAAAATTCATTTGAAAAAATTTCATGTCCTTTGTAATAACAAATAACTTCTAAAAGCTGAATCAAACTATCAAAACTAATTTCTTGGACAATAAAAACGATAATAATATGTAAGTGGAGGAGGAATAATATTGTTGGTTGCGGCTGGGAAATGTGTCTTTGGTAAGAAAATGAGTTAAACATTGTTCCATTGTCCATCAAGCAAAGTAACGTACGATATGAAAGCAAGGTTTTTGACATTTTCACATCCAAATAGACATTTGTATAAATGTACAACATCTAATTATTACTTCATAATATCCATTCAAACGTTCGTTAAATGAACTGAACAGAAGTCAAGATTTATTTTTGTCACCCAAATTTATTATCGTCTAGAAAATCATCGTTTTTTACGAAACGGATTTAACAAGAAAACAATTAACGAAGAAATCCTCCTAATTACAATTAAGCAATACAAGCTGCGTATTGAAACGAGAAACGCATAAATACATAGATATTTCCTTTTAACTATATAATTAGTGTTCTCACTATGACTATTTATTACGTAGATATTAATTTTTATTTAAATTGAATAGTTTTAAAGGCGAGCTTAACGTCTTTGAATCATCTTTTTTATTCTTTGTTTGATAATATTTCTATGTCAAATAACAAGACAATGGTGTTACAAAATCTACTTTTGGAATTTTTCTTCATTTTTGGTTAAAGGTTCTAATATTTTTCAACCACAAAATGTGCAATAGTTAACACTCAATGAACTTTGCAATGCCTATTTCAGAACTCAAGAGGTTAAGTTCTTAAGAAATCTTAAGAAGGTGCCAGCCTTTTAAAATAACTGATAACAAAAAATCAGAACATTTAATTAAGGATTTTTAAGAGGTAAACCAAAATGATGAAAAGCAAACGAATTTACTATAATGTACCTTAATTAATAGTAAATCTACTGTTGAAATTTTAAAACGATTGACTCAACTATCCCAAAGTTATAATAATTTTAAAAAACTATTTTAAAATGTGTTCTTATAAAGAATTTTTCTTTGTCACTTTAAAATCTAAGGTCTTATCACGACTGTCTTACACACAGAACATTTCTGTAGGTTTTAAATCTAAGATCATATGTATTAAATCTAGAAATTCGACAGGGATCGAACCCAGTACTACTGGCGCATTTAGCGGAGAGAACAAACTGCTCTAACCACTGCGCCACTATAAGTGGACTATGAAGATTTTTGCTCATACAATAGATTAAATTTATTTAAACTAATATAAAAAATGACAAATGTTTCAAGTTATATAATATTTGAACAATACAAAACCCGTTTGCAAAATTTCATTAATATTCATTAAAGTTTAAACGATTGTTAAAAAAAAAATAAAAACAATTCGAAAATCTAATTTTACTGGTTAAAATATTAGAGTAAATTGAGGTATATTCGCTGCCAAAAATAAGTGAAATTTTACCGTTTTTTTCATGTTTTCTTATTTAAGTCAGGCTTAATGAATTTTATGTACATCTTTTATTATTGAAACTATTTACTTTGTGACATTAGTTATTAGTTATAAGTGTTCAGACTTTTGCTTCCGATTATATCTTCTATACATCCTTAATAGTCTAAGACTAGATCAGATATAAAAAAAGTTTATTCCTTTCATATGAAATAATTTTTTTTCTTTAAAAATCTTTTTTCTTGAAGGTATCTAAGTGGTTTTCATAGTAATATCCGTTGATAAAAAATAATTGAAGTTTGATCATAAAATGCAGACCTCTTTAACTCTGTTACTTTCAAAAAAAAAAAAAAAAAATATAAAACTGGTAAAATTGACGAAAAAGTGAAAATTGTTTAAGAGGTTAAAACCCTACTATAAGCCTGGAGCATAGTCAATTAATAAGGAATTTAAAATTTTATTAAAAACGGTCGAGTAGTTACTATAATATGAATTAAAAAAGAAAGAAATTTAAAAGTTTTAATAACACAACATTTTTTCTATAATTGAATCGACTGCCTATGTGTAAGTGCATAAAAATTGGTATTAATTGAAACCGAAATTTTTATTAATTACTGATTTTCTAAACTCAAAGTACAGTGAAAAATGATTAACATGAAACTGAAGAGACCGATATAATTTTTCGCGTTAAACGAAATACTATTTTCGAATATATAACCCGTTATTCAATCTAATTTTTGTTGTAATATTTCACATTAGATACCTAATATTTACTATTATACTATGTTATACGGTTAGCTGGTTATAACTACTTTAGTAGTGTACTCATAATATTAAGTATTCAATATTAATTAATTATTACGTATTCAATGATAAGCGTTTAAACGATTTTTTTAAATAAATATTTTTTGTATTAACTGAATTTTGTTTTAAAAGTTTTTGTGTTAAACATTTTCCAGTGTATTTCATTAAATTATTCACGGACTCTTAATGAAGTGAAATATTTTTAATCCAAACAAAACCTTTTTAAGTTAAAGGGCAATGAGATAATTAGTCGCTGCGGACGAATCAATTAAATCTTCACATTGGCAATTATTCATTAACTAAGTGCGTGGTAAACAAGAAAAGGATATCAATAAAAATAATTAATTAACTTCAAATAATCTTGACGAATCAGCCGTCCTTGATGTTAAGTAATTTGATATAGTCATAACTAATAGTTACATCAAAATTGTAAGAAGCGGTAAAATTCCAGATAAAATGGAAACAAAGTTATATGTAAATTTTCTCATTTGCATATCCTTTGTGTTGTCGAAAGTATTAATTAATCTGTTTAAACACAAATTACCAAGAGTCAAGATTAAAAAAAAATTTGTGCGTAATAATTGTCAACATAATCTTACAATCAGTATAATAACTTTCACTTAAAAACACGTAAAATGATGAATTTAGAATTAGCAAACAAAACAAATGGATTGCCTATATTAGATTTATATTCATTGAAATAGATGTCGACATTTACGAATTATAAATTATCACTACTCACATTAACTCTAATTAGACATCCTTTGGAGAATCAAAGGGTGTTAGCGCCTAATTTACAAGTTCAACCATTAAAATACTTGAATAGATTTTGGAAAGTTGTTTTGGCACGGTGATAACTTGAAATTACAGTCAATTTTGCATGCTGTGAGTCGTAAGATCAAGAACATTCTTCTACATTATCGAGAAATGTCAGTCCATTGAGGCTTATAGGTCGATCGAAGACGATTTTTAAAAGGTTCAATATTGTAAAAAATTAAGTAAATCTAACATTTTGACATCGATTGGAAATTGATAAAAACATAAAAGTTTAGTTAATCATAACTAGCTAATTCTTTGAGATGCATTTGAACAAAAAACTGTATCGTCTACCTAAAACAACTTTCTATAAATTTATAAATATCCAAATTTTATTCAAAAATGAAAAAATCTTATATCATTTGTTAAACTTATAAAAAATCATAATTCAATTAACTTTTGAGTAATTATTTAAAAAAACGTGATTTACATATTTTGAACCAATTCGTTCAGTGTATGACCGCATAATTATATTGTTTTATATTAAAATATAAATGCATTTACTTTCCATTCGAAACGACCTACGCGATTCGGCATACAATAAAGTTTAATTTCTCGAAAAGTTACACACATCAAGTGATAAATAGTCATAAAAATAAATCAAAATTACACTTTTGGAAACTTTAAGATTCCACGTAATTACTGGCTCTAAATTATACGGTAATTCAAAACTGATACAATGTTAAAATATTTCCATAATTAATTTAAATATAAAGGAAATGTTGCGATTGAAATTATTTTAGGAAACCGATTTTTATTGGTAAATTATCGCTGTATTATATGGGTGGAGATGTAGTTGAATGTTCGTTAATTTGAATATTTATTTATTCTCGAGCCTTATTAAGAATAATTGCTATAATTATATAGTAAATAAATTTTTCAAAATCAAACTGGTGTTCTTAATTAAACCAGATCTATACTTGCAGTTTGCATAAGAAACTATCAATGTAAATTTTTAAGTGGGATTTTTTTTTTTTTTTTGGTTGAAATATTCACGAATCACCCATAAAGTTACGTTGAAATTTTATATGGTTATGGCTTTTATGTAATTTAATGCGTTAGAAATTTTTTTTCGAGATTTATATCATTAAAATTTTAGCGAACTTCTAACGCTTACGCATAAAGTTGGTGCCGCCTTTATTAAAAAAGAAATCTTAAGCGATTAAATAAAAATTTATGACAGCTACATTTGCAAATATTATTCAATATACTTAATCATTACGAACTTTTGAATTTTTTGAATTAAAATCATCTTTTTCTTTTATTTTAATTATTCATTTTTATAAAAAAACACCTTCGAGATAAGTGGTAGTGATTATTATGACGTCACTGTTAATTCAATGATAATGAAACCAGAATGCTTTGAATCTATTTAAAAATTTTTTGGATTTTTTACTCGTTCAAATAACTATCACACTCTGTGTTAAATGGTAAAATTGGTTCAATAATCTCACTTCCTCTTTTTTCCCTATTGTAAATTAAATGAAGATTAGAGGAAATCATTTTTGAATGAAAAAAGTTTCAATAATATATTTTCTACTATTGCGCCTCCACTACTGTTTCGTGTTTGCTAACTAGCGCCACTCAAGGCATAATTGACAGGACTCTTAGCATGGAAAGAAACCACTGAGAAAAGATGTTTGAAAAGTTTTTTTGGAAAGTAGTTAATTCCAGGTTATTGTAGATAGATATAATTAAGGATTTGTATTTGAACTACATTAACTTTGTTAATTATTGACAAAATTAGGACATTTTGAATTATTTTTCCAGGGGAAAGTTTCTTTATCAACAGTTAGCAGTTTAACAGTAAACAAATTATTATAACCAACTGATTTATTGGAAACATGTACTTACACTACTTGCAAAGAAACGGGTTCATTTAACAGCCAAAAATAATAAAAATCCCCGATAGTTATCGTTGTAAGGGTTATAAAATAAGTCATCATTTTCACACAGCTTAACAGATTCATTCGATTAGGAACTACGATATCACAGAAGACCTAAAGATATACACTTGAACATCTTTCTGTTTGCGTCATATGTTAAAAACGAATAAAATATTGATTATTATTATTGTTATAAACGTCAAAGAGATTTGCAAAAACTTGATAAAAATATAGAGATAATGATTTCGCTCACTTTGACAGTAGTGGTTTTTATAATTAAGACATTACTTTTTCATATAATCTTCCACACATGCAAAATAACGTCACAATTTTTACCATAAGTTCTCTAACTATAGATCCTCAAAGTCAAAAATACGAAAAAAGTCAATTAAATCTGTTTTTCTTATATGCAAGAAAATAAACAAAATATTTTATCGTTTCCATTAAAATGTACGCATTTGGCAATGAATCCTCAATCCATTTATTTTCAATTAAAAAATATCAGCACATTAAACGGATAAAAGAAGTGATAAAGTATCTTTTATTGCCAATATTTACATTAACGTTAAATTCGCATCTTACTTATGTACATGGTCTTACTTAAAACGATTGCGTTTAACAATGTTGATTACTATTAACATTGAAAAATAATAGCTTAACGAGAGATAAGTATGCATACATACATTCAACCTCATTAGTGTTTTATATTGTTTTATTTAAATATTTTTTTTTATTTATGCACAATGCTATTGTAAATTAAAAAAAAAAAATATTTGAATCGAGAAATTCTCAATGTTCTTGTTTCTTTCTTCTCGTGTAGAAGATTTATATTGTTTAAATTGAAAACAAAAATAGCCGTTTGCATTTTTTAGAAGGTTTCAAAAGCTGTCAGGAAACGTTTTTTGCTACTAAATATATAAAAGTGAGAGTGCACAGTAAATTTTTCATATAAATATGGAATGAACATGATTATTATATTTTGTGTAACCTCGATTTTGTTGGGCGTTGTTCCTGTTCAATGATCTGTATAAATAATTGCTCCAATATTGCACATATACGTTTAGTTCTTTGTCTCACAATTGAACCAATTCAATGTCAACAAGTGATACTTTTTAATTTTTTTTTTTTATGTTTCGAGCATATTGCTGCTGATTTTGGGTAAATGGAAGTTTGAGTCGGGTTGGGCCGCGTAAATCGAGCACTAAAATCGTGACCGTGTGGCAAATGATCAAGGTTGTGTCATGAAGTCACCTCCCACACTAGCAAAAGCAAGTTGCGATTTATTTCTAACCGAATCTTAATCATGTTAAAATGTAACAGTCACCAACAAATCTTGGTATTTGTAAATGAACTCATTGTTACATACAGGATAAATTTGTAACGAGGGAAGTCGAAAAATTAAAAGCTAAATGGACTAAAGAAAAAGTTGACTTGAAAGTTCATTGAAAATTGTGTAATAAAATACTTAGTACAGTCAAACAATTCGTGCAATGTAACATAAATATTAGTTACGTAATAAAATGAAACGACCAAAATAAAACGACACATACCTACATGAATGATCAACTATCAAAATATGATTCTGATTTATTACCTAAAAATTTTGGTTGTATTACTAATTTTGTTCGTTGGGCAAGTTAATGACTTAAGAAATCTGAGAGGTAATTAAACTGGTTTAAACTCGGCTAGGAAATGACAATTTTAAGACTTATTTGAATGATATGAAAATAATTAGTGTAGGAATTTGAGGCTCGAGAAAAATATTTTTCCAATAATTTTTTTTAGTATCACAAAGTTATAGTGTAGTGAAAGTAATAAATCATTATGCTAGGTTTGCAACTGTTTACTTATGATAGGTAACGCAATTTTTCTTGATATTTTCCAGTATAAATTTGAAACCATGTATTTGTCAATTATTTAAATTGTAGGCATTTATGATTTATGTAAACATCAAATACACACATTTAAGCAAAATTTGATAAGGATCTTATTAAAGTTCAAACATACCTAGTATTCTTAAATAATCCGTAAAACTATATTCAAAAGATCAGAAGTTTATCGTTTTAATAATAAAAATTAAAATGTTTTAATTAATGTGATAATTTTCAAAACATGAAACTAAAATAATAAATAGCCTTTAGTTTATAACCCTTGCCATTAATTGCGACTGAAATTTGAAATTTTATATCAATTATTAATTATTTTTAATCAGTTTTTTAAAGAAAAATTTTACTAAAGGCTTATTGAAGAAATATAATTTTCAATTTATCATTTACTTATTTTTGGTAAGAATGGACTTATAACACTATCAAATTAAAAAAAATTACACTCATTTTATCTAAGATAAATACATTTTTTAATTCTTGTAAAATTTTAAGACTGTTCATTGCCTTGGTAATTAACGACCAGCAAATTCAAAAACTTAATAAATGTGCAAGTGCTTAAAATTTAAAATAAAAATCCTGGACTTTTATTGGAACTCAATAATAAATTGGGATATAAAGCGACAATGTAGTTACCACGCCACTAACATCCTGTATCATAATTACCATGGATCTATTATTGCTATTTATATTAACATTTTATTTTTTTCCTTATCAAAAAATCTGAATTAGCACAATTATTGATATTTAATTTGATATTAATATTGTTAAAGCAGCGCGTTTCGTTTTCTCCTGTCCAAACTGAAATCTTTTTCAAATTGAACAATAACATTTTTCAGCATATAATATCTAGTATGTTTTTTAATAATTGTGTGATACACCTTAAATGACCAATCATGTTTTTGAATTATTAATTTTACTCTTTATAAGGTTGTGCTATTATAGTAGAATTCTTTTCATAAACCAAATAAGTTCAAGTGTTTGAGCACTCGATTTTAAATTGAAAGGTCTTAAAGGTTCAAATAAGGCTGGGCGTAAGCTTGAAAGAGAGTTTAATGGGCTAATTTCTTATAAGATCAGAAATTGTTGATTATGTAAAAGTAACCTAGGTCTGTGGGGATGGAAGCATGAAATTTGACATAGGAGTTTTCTATAATACGCTGTAGATAGGAACTACAAAAGGATATACTTAAGTATAAAAATGTTATCTCATAAAAGAGTAAAATAATGGATAAATGTAAAATGTTAAGTTAAAAACATGAAAACTAATGATTAAGGTATTCTTAAACCACTCTGACAATATATGTAGTGCAATGAACCATCAAAATATCGTATTTATAGACCATTTTTTCAACAATTTCATTGTCTAAATATGTTTTAAAAATGCCTTGATTAGGTTTATTTGAATCAGATAACATTAGTTGTTTGTAAAACTTTTTTTTGGTATTTCTTTGTGTACGCAACACTAGTTTCTTTCCATGACCATAAAGTAAAAAAAGAGGGCAAAGGTGCACAGGTTATCCAAAAATTTTATTATTTGAGTCAAGTTCGAAGATTTCTGAAATATTGTCAATGGGAAATCCCATCAAACACATGGTTAGACTTGACCTAAAAATTTTAAAACGAAATTACTATGGTACCATTTATACTAATTTTTTTCCACTTAGAAGAAATTCGTTTAATACGAAAACATAATTCAGTTTCGATAAAACCGTTTTTCATTGTAGCTATTTTAGCTATGAAATTGTTACGTAAAATTTGTCGTACAAGGTGGTATCTGTATAAAATTAATTTTAATAGTGAAGAATCAACTTAATTTTCAACAATTCTACTTCTACCGATGATTAAATACAGTATTTAAAACACTATCAACTGATCCAATATTTTTTTCACATCTTTTATTGATAATATCAACCAAGATTAAACTCTAAGAGCAATGTACTAAATTCAACAAAATTACTTTTTTCCTTGATATATTAATAACAGTGAGGTCAAAATGATGTGTATTTAAAAAATATTCAACTTTTACGTGACAGAATTTTAAAAGAAAAAAAAACGATTGATTAAACATATTACATTATTTCTCAGTCAATATTTTCTGTTGGAACTGTAAATTCTTAAAGCAAATAACAATGCTCAAGAATTAGAAATTAACATGAAATGTAGCCTAATTAACATGGAAAATCTAATGACTACGCTTTTTTAAATAGTAATAAATAGTTTATGTTACGATACCAATTATTTACAAATAGCAGTAGAAATTGTGAAATTAATATTTTACTTGCATTTCCATATTTTATGATCACCGATTATTACATAATTATTAAAAACATTGAATTACCAATATTTCATAAAAAGTTAACTATATAAATTACATACGATCAATGCATGCATTAATCAAAACGATTTTTCCTAGCTTAATATTTGTCATTAAAAAGGTTCCAAACATTTAACATTGATTATTTCTAAGACAATTAAGAAATTAAATGAACTGGTCGTTTTGAAAAGACTGTAAAATACATATTTTAAATATTTTTTTTAAACCACAAGATTTTAAGAAAACAAAAAATTAAAATAATATTTAAATAGGTAAAATAAACAGAAATTCCCAAAAAATTTTTTCTTAATTTTTCTTAAAAAATCAAACACGTCATTTGTATATGCATTATGATTTCCATGAAGAACTTTTTACATTTTTTTATGTCGTTCATTAAATCAAATAAATTATATTTCATATAATTACAAACTCCTTTATTGTCATCACTTTCATTTAATTTTCAAACTTTGAGAGCACTTTCTTTTTAAAATTCAAACCGAATCCTATTTGTTTTAAACTCAAGTCATTTAGCACCGGTCGAAAATTAAAATTCGGACAAAGCAAATAAAAAACCTAACTGTTTTACGTCTTTTAAATTCTAATGATGCTATTTAGCACGTATAAATACCGGAAAATAAATTACAATCTCAACAAAAGGAAATTCAATTTATTTTTTTTTATTTTAAATAGCCGCTTTAATAATTTGATATAGCAATTTAAAGAAAACAAAGGTGATTTCATGAGTTACATCAATAAATAAATTACTTCTTGTAATGTTGGTATATTAATTATGTTTTTTATTAATTAAAAGAAAAAGTGGTTTAAATAGTTAACAGTTTTTGTCATTCATTTCTTGTTTTAATAAAAAGTCGACAGTCTGGTGAAAAGTGATCGATGATGAGATAACTTTGAGACAGTTCAAGAGACTTGATTGGCACGAAATGGAAAATTGATAATTTTCCTCAGATCAAAAAAAAAAATGGTTTTCTAAAACTTGTTTTTCTGCATAAGGGGCCATCCATAAACTACGTACCGTGTTTTCTGTACTTTTTGAACCCTATTTAGACCATTTTTACATAACATAAGAACATACCTCCCCCTGGTAAAGTAAGTTACATGGTTTATGGATGACCCCTAATACAATAATTAAATCATTCGTTATTAATACACCTTAATATAATTTGCTATAAATAAGTGTTATTAAAAAAGTTGATGCTTTTCTTAGTAAGTTTCATAAAATAATCAAGTTTTGAAATGAACAAAGTAAAAAAAAAGTTTCAATAATCAATAGATGGTATACAAGAGAAAAACTAGCAGCCTGCCATTCTTCTGATTTATAATCATTAAATGTACACCTTACAGGAATATTTAACATTTCTAATTTCCTCTTGAGGTCAAATATGGCGATAAAAAGTTCCAAAAATAACATTGTTGGTATAATTTTGGCGATTGTATTAAAATCAAAGTGATTGATTGATTAATTTTCAAAGTGAAGTCAAAGTGAAATAAGTGTACAATTCCCGTAAAGAATAGACCAAGAAATTAAAAAGACTTCACTGAAACTATTCTTGATAGGGCCATGCTATTAGGTCGAATAATGTTCTTAACGGTGCATATAGGCATTTATCAAGTCAAGGAACCTAACATTTTTAAACGAATTGAGCGTAACATTTAAACTTTAAAATGAAATAACTTGTAAATTTAACGCTTGGGGTGGCTTATATTTAAAAATTAGCATTTGACTTGATTTTATGCCAAATTTAAGTCTCCGTTATTGATAAAAGATATAGCAATTAATTTATTTTACAAATCATTAATTATTCAGATGTCTTTTTTATTCAATTAAAATAAAAAGTGGTTTAAACAATTATAACATTTTGTCATTCATTTTTTGCTTTGATAAAAAGTCGAGAATCTGATGTTAGCTTATGAAAAATAATTGATGATGAGATAATTTTGAGGTAGTTCCAGATGTTGGATTAAAAAGAAATGTGAGCTTGATGATTATTGATAAAAATTATAACTATTAATTTATTTTACAAAATCACAAGATAAAGCCAGGAAAAATGGTTAATAATATTAAATTATATAAAAGAAGTATACTGTTACGTGTATATTAGGGATATTGCACAATTACGATACAGATTATATTGACTATAATTTCAATAGACAGAGTTATTAATTACACAGCGACCAAGAATGGTATAGAAAAGTGGCAGATAATCGTGGACCTGGTGCTGGTGCTTGGACAAGAACAGTTACAACTCGGTCATTCGGCTTCAATATCGAAAAGAAAGGCGTGGCTCGTAATAGTAGAATGTTAAGTCTCCACCGGAACATGTTTTGTCTTTCGACGGCAACTTGGACAACGCAATTGCAATGGCACGCTCTGCTCTAGTCAAAAGGCCCCCAGAGGCCATTTGGACCCGCTGGATCTCTAATTAGCTGGAGATTGTTCAAAATTGCATAATTCACCAACTTCAATAATACGTTTCTACAAATCTAAGAAAAAAGTCTCGCAAACGCGTACATTTTATTCAACCGACCGAAATCTTGACTTTTTAGAAACGTTGGTTTATACTTGAATGAATACATCAAAAATAGTCAAGTCCTAAAAAGGAAGCGCTTCAGAAAAAAAAAATATTAAGAAGTCGTATTAGCTTAGTCTCGCAGTTATTATTCCGAATATAATTTTATGTTTTAATTGTGAAGTGTTTTAATTTGACAGACACTAAGAAAAATTTGCAAATCATAACTGCCATAGTTGTAAATATTACTTTCTTTTTCATTATCATATTGGTAGGCGTCAAATTGAAATTTTGTATTCCGCTTAATTTGTATGCTAATGTACGAAACGCTGCCCATTTAACAAATGTTTCGAGTCAATTAAAAAATTAAAATGACTTAAACACACAAAATTTAGTTGTACAGAATTTAAAAACTAATTTACATTATTTACTAACAAATAAATTCAAGTTAAGAGGCGAAAAATTAGGAAGATGTTATGCTTGAGAATTTTAAGGAAATATAAAACGTGTTTGTAAAGTTGCATACCCATTCGCATTCATAAGTTGGCATAATAACAATAGGTTATAAAAACCTTTCTCGTATTTTATGTTTTCCAGTACTTATACCTAATTTTTCGTTTGTTATAGAACAATTTAATAAAAATTTTCAGTACCACGTTCCCAAAAAATTACCAAATATTTCAACCATAACTTCTCCGTAGCTCTTGTAATCTTACGTGAAACATTTTTAATAGCGCTCAATGAAATTTTCTCGAAAACGTGTAACAAACTTACAAACCAGAACGGTACGCGTCGAATTTTCAAATTTTCAGCCATATAATTTCTAACGAAACTGTCTCATATATATTCGATTAAGAAATAACGAATTATTTATCTTAAAAAAAGAATTATTTAAATTATAATCTTTTAACGCACTCGGAAAACGTTTCAAGTCGATATGTTTATTAACTCAAAAACTGTTATTATCTCGTTGATTTGGTAACGAAATTATCACATTTCTTTAATTTATTTTCACCATTAAAATTGACAGAAATAGAACATCTAGTAGTAAAAACTTATGGTAAATAAAACATCAATAAAACATCAAATTTCAAAAATCTTATGAAACTATTGACACGTTGTTAATAACTGTACACTTAATATTAATCTGATAATCATATCAAAATTGTAATCGTTTCGTTTACCAAATTAATGCTTATTAAATATTATAACATCGATGTATCGAATCGATCGATTTAACGAGACTTTAATTTATTTTTATTTGTACGAACTATTCAATTCTTTAATTAACTAGCTATTTACTAAAGTGGTCTACACATAATAGAGATCAAATCTAATTAAGTAATCTTTTTTCGGAGCCTATAAAGAGTTTAAAATAAAATCATGATTCATTTCATTGAAATTGAATTACAATTTAAAATCGCTAATAGCATAAGGTTTATGGTGGTTATTGTATAAATTTAGGCCATAAAAGCGATATTGGTAATAGGTTGGTTCAAACATCCAATTCCAATACAAGTCGTATATTGCATATAACAAGTCGTATCCTAGAGTGTAAAAAAGTATTATGACCTAAAAATCATAATTTCAAACATATCATCATCATAATCGCGGTTTATTTAAAGAGTATAGACGGGTTTATATGGAAAATCTGCCCCTACGGCTTTTTCGATTTGCAGTTGATCGATTTGACATCAAACAAAAATAATTCACCCAAAGTTTTTAGTGCCCTATCTTAAACGGTTTTCGAGATTTTCAAAAAAACTCATTTTTCGATTTTATTTTTTTTTTCAATAGTAAAATTTAATATTAATGGATGAAGATTTTTTTCCCCAATTTCAAAGAGTAAAAGAGATGTTATAACACTATCATAATAAATCTCAGAAAAAAAGCCGTTTTTCCAGAGGAAAAATAAAAATCAAATATTTTTTATCCATGTTATTTAAAAGTCTCACTCACCAAACTTTCTCAGAAACTGTCTTTTATATTCCTTTAAACTCATACATTTTTTCATAATTTTTGGTGTGGTGGAACATTATAAAAAAAAATAAAAACTATTTTTTTCAACATCAGCGCTCCCTTAGATGATAGCCTATCGACTGGGATTTGTAAAATCTATTTCTTACTCTATAGCCGTTACTGAATAAGAGTTACTTTAAAAAGTGATAATATATAATTCTTCTTATTTTACACAAATAATTTTGTTATTTAAGATTATGTAAGAAATATTTCTTATTTAATTTAATGATTTGCGATGATTTAACGGTTCACACAATCTATCCACGACATTAACAAAGCAAGATTTCATAACTAAGTATTTACAGAACCCTCAAGAGGCGACTCAATCTCGCACTTGTCCGAATATTTAAATATTTACTATCGATGCTCAACACTTGAAGAGAGTTATCGCATAATAATTTTATTCATGTTAAGGTACCACCATTGGGTGCATTCCTCCCCCCATATTACATGTGTGTTTTTATACCGCTTTATAAGCACAATTATAATGTACAATCGTACAATAAAGTTTGAGTTTTATTAAAAAAAAAAAAAAAAGTTATGGTACATTCATTGTTTGATTTAGTTTTAGATGAAGAAAATGCTCGTTTAAGTTTTTATTAAAAGTTCTTAAACCGATTTTTTAATACAAAATCGTTCCACTAAAATAAAATTTGTCAACATTCAAAAGTGACTCTATTTAAAATAATATGGCACACTAATGTAATGCGACTGAAAATGTAAAAGAAAAGCCTAGCTGCGATTTATAGAATCATAAATCAAAAAAGTGGCTTTAAAACTTGCAATCATAATCATTAATCACATTAAAATAAAAACTATCCTTGATTTACCAATTTGATTTGAGCCGAGTTTATGAAAAACCAAATGGATAAAAAAGCTTTTGGCCGTTTTTTTTTTTCACGCGGTCAGCGGTAATTAAATATCACGTAATTAAAACTTTGCCGACAGCGATTAGTAAAAGGAGGAACCAACACATTTCCAGATTTTTAATTTATTAGTCTCACTATAGTTGCTTTTTAACGAATTACATAAATTTTTTAGCGAATGTCTACATTTTTTTAAAAACTTAATGACGCTAAACTTGAATCGTGTGTCTATAAAATTTTTGATTTTAATGTAGAAAACATTTCAAATTAACTTGCTCTTATCTAAAACGGCTTCTTAATAAACTGTAGTTCTTTGTGAAAATTAGTTTTTGTTCGATCGAACCGTAAAACATAAGAATGATTGAATTTAGATACTTAAATCGGATTAAAAAAAGACAATGCCGATTAATTCAAGAGATATGAAAATGTTTCAACCATTTTGATAATAAATTTTATTGCCTAATATGAATTTTATCGCAAAAAACAAAGAGATATAAATAAATTTAATTAAAACAAAATGAAGACTTAAGTAATACATTCTTTGGAATATTTTAAAATAAATTATTTAAACTATTTGATTTAAGAAAGGCATATTAAAACTAAAAAAAAATATTTTTATTGTTCCAGATGGCGCACTTTTTATTCTTACTACTAGTTCTAAGCTCCATAAATAATATACTGGCATCGGAAATAATTCGAGATTCTCGGAGTATAGGTTCAACAATAAGTGAATCAAAATTATCGTCTGAAATTAATAATGGGAAAACTATACAACGGCTAGTCGGTGGACATGTGAAAAATTCAAATGAAAACTCAGAAATATTATTTATGGAAAGTGCGGGTGATAAAAGTAAAGACAAACGAAAAGATGATGACGACGAAGAAAAGAAAACACTTTCCCAACAAGTGGCCGACGGAAAATATGGTTTGATCCAAAAAGAGATATTTGCAAAGCCACCAAAAAGTCAAGGTATTATAAGTTACAATAAAAATCCAGAAGTTCCTAAAGATACAAAGAAAAATTTGGGTGGATTAGAACCAAGTGATATTTGGTTGGCAGAGGATCATTTGTTAGTGTTAAAAGGCGGGTTATTTCCCGAGCATAATTCAAAAGACGATATCCCACCCAATTGGCCTCCAATTGATGACTTCAAAGCACCACGCAGACAAGTTAAAATTCCCAAAAATCCCAAGATACCGCCGCCCTTTCCTGTTCAACTCCACGACAACGGCCCGATTGAATTCATTGGAATTAACGGTTCGGCGCGACCGCTACCACAAAATTATGGGCCACCCTATCCGCAACATGGCTTCGTACCAGGCAGTGGACCGTTTTTCCCACAACCGGGAGAATTCAACTTTACTAACAACGGTGAAACGCCATTCCCTCTACCACCGTATGGTTATCCCCATCCGGGAAACTTCAGCAAGGGGGGCGGTCAAGTTCCGTTCCCCTTTTTACCACCGGGGCAAGTAAACAGAGGAAAGCCGGGACAGCAGTTGCCACCGTTCATCGCATCACTTCCACCGGGAGCTGTCTATCTTCCACCGCCGCAAAACAAAACGGAGCTCTACGACGAGGACGACCCATCTATTTACTATCCGCCGCCGTACAGTTTCTTTTATCCAAAAGATAATTCAAGCCGAGTCCCGGCTGGACCTTTAGTTCCTGGAATCATTCTACCACCACCACCAGACTTTTTTGCTCCCGAAAATGGGCAAACAACCACAAGTGAATCACCGCCTACCACTACCGAAACTTACACTCAAATATACCCAACTCAAACAACAAAACCAGAAACTTCATCAAAACCTATCTACAAACCGCCGGTTCTTCATCAAATCACTAAACCAATTTATGTGTCAAATAATTTAGATTCACCTGAAAAAATTCGATTATCAATTCCTACTAATGTTATATCAGACGAACCGGATGATAGTTTACAATCAATTACAACACCGACGCCGCCTGTTCAAACACCCATTCCTATAAAATCAACTCTTAAACAAACAGTTCCAGTAGACAATAATTATTATTACACGACCGAACCAGGAATTTCAATTGCTACGTTTAATTTGAATTCGGCAACTCCACCTAAAAAATCGAAAATTTATGTGCGACCAACAATTCCAAGTACTAGCATCAACTATGATTATCCTGAAAATTATTACGAGAACAACGCTGTGTCTCCAAATCCACGACCATTTTCACCGTATGAAACTGAAAAGCAACGTTCGCGGTATAATTCAGGAAGAACTATCGTTAGTACTACAGCTATACCACTTAAAGCATATTTTACGACTCCTATCATTGAAACTAATCCAATTTCGAGTGACCCACTCTTATACTATCAACAACGACAAGGCTCACTAGCAACTCGTCAGTCTCCAAAAATTAAATCTCAAGCAGCGTATTACTATTATGAAGAAGACTCGAAATCAACTACTCCAACTCCACAATATAATGAATACTATGAAGCTGCTAACTTGAAACAAACAGCACCGCAATATTTTCCACAATCCGACGACAATCAGAATCGACAGCAATATTATATAGTTGCCGCAAAAAATAATGGAAGAAATAATGGTCAATATTACACAACACCACGACAAAGGTATCAGTTGTATGATACTACGTTAAGACCACAGCTGATAAATAGTCAGTTGCAACAACTTCGTCAGGAACTTCAATCATATTTATCATCAACGCGGTTTAAATCAAATTTCGAACAAACGACTTCAAAACCAGTTTACGAATATAGCTTCCAAAGCGCGGACTATGCATCGAAAAATTTCCGAAATCAACAATCGAATGATGATCCGTTTAGACCAATTGTTGGATTTAATCAGGCGTATCAAACAACACCAAGTCCGTTCGCTTATGAAAAACCAGTTGTTAAACAAAATGGTTATTATTCTACTCCAAATCCTCGATTTGAATATCCAGAAACTGGGACGATAAGTCCGTTGCGACAGGGTGCGCAACGACCACAACAATATCAGTCACCGTTCTTAAATGTGCGTCCAACACCAAATCCGAACGACCAATCATATTACACTAAACAAGAAGAAGGTTTACTCGATGATATCACAAAACAATATTTTACGGTATTTGGACAAAAAATAGCAGATGCTAAGGATCTTGGAATTACAATACCAATCAGGAATTCAGTCTCTACAACAGTTAGACCACAAGCGGTCGATAGCGATGAACAATATATTGACCCGGCGTTACAAAATGTTCAAAACGTTGAAAGTATCGAAGTGCATTTTGGAGATAACTCTCAATCTGCACCGAATGATCGTCGAAAACCAATATCTTTAGCATCGGATACGCTTGTTAATTATAGAAATCCAAGACCTAAAATTAATCCTAACAGTGAATTTATTCCGATTGTAAATCCACATTCACAATATACACAAAACCAATTGAGTCATGAACAAGTGATTTCATTAGAATCGGATATTGATGTGAACAATAAATTTCCAAGACCACCAAATAATCCGGATGCAGAAGTATTTAGACCGATTAAAGTCAATCCAAATGCAGAAAGTCTTGAACAACATAATTACTATCCTCAATCAATCGAAACCTTAAATAGGCCGATTCAAGGAAACTCAAATAATGGAAAAATTATTACTAATGGATATATTCAACAACATCCATTGAACTCACAAAATCGAAACGTCGGTTATCAAAATTCGGGGAATCCAATTATACGAGTAGAGTCTGAAAATCAAAAAATTCGAAATGGAGGTGAAGGTCAGCCCGGATCGTTTATTTCGTATAAACTTCCTGGCAATGGTGCACATTTTTATTTTCTGACTCCACAAGCAGTTCTCGCGAAGCAAAAGCAAGAGATTAGTTCTGGATATATATTTTCAGAGCCCAATCAAAGACTGAGAAGGAGTAGAATACGTCAAAAGGATCATACCGGAACGAACGGCAGATAATCGAGTCGATTAATATAATATTCCTATTGATCAATCAATTTGTGATTTTCAAAAAATTAGAAAAAATTACTATTTAAAATTTAGCTAATAATGTTTGCAGTCAAATTGATAAGCATTTTAGTTGTAGCTAATTAAGCCTATGAAATTTCGTGATGAGATGTGAAATAGTATTTAGTGTTGATGATGAAAATAGTTGTGATCTGACTGTTCTGAAGCCATATTTTCATAATATTAAAATATCAAGTAAAACATAAATTTTAAGAGTTGTGTGGATGTGAGTTTGAATGCATTATTTATTTAGAACCAAATTCAATGTATTTTTGTTTTAATTTCCTTTTTTTTTTATTCTCTGTGTGTAAATAACGATTAATTTTACATAATTTGTGAAAATTAGCATAAAAGTAGTATGTCAATAATAAGGATTGTTTGTAATTTATAGAAGTATAAATAATTTTAATAACCATTTCATTAAATGATATTCAAGGATATTCAAAAATAAAAAATAAATAAATTTTACTTTAAATCAATTAATTTTGACCTTAAACCACAAATAAGGCAACTCGTTTTAAATGTTTTATAATTAACCATGATACTTAATCCTAGGATACTTACATCTCCTATCTATCTAGGTATTATTACATCAATATTAAAATTATAATATTATTTCTGTAAGTATAAAAATTTCTAAATACCATTTCAAACTTTTTCACGTAACCAAATTCTATAAATGGGCCATCCATTTACATAAGCAGTTACATTAAAAAAAATCAAAAATTAAGTTTTTGGAATCTTTGTATACATTGGCTACCAAATATAAACCACTTAATACGATTTCTCTATAGGTATGAATCAAAACTGTGTCGTAGTTAACTTGGCACGCTGGAGGGTAAGTTATTAAGGATATAAACTTTAAATTGAAAAATGTTATCACTGATAAGATTGTCAGTGATCACTGACTTCCATTAAGAAAGGGTTTTTCCAAATTCCACCCTTAAGGCTCAAAGAAGATATTGAAACTTTTAGAATTTTTGGATCTTACTCTTAAAATATTGACTTTCCCAAATTCTAAATTTGCAATTGTGAATTAACGTGCAAAAACAAATCGCTGCATTTGTTAATATTCTTAATTCGTTCTTTCAAGAAAAAATTCCAAAAAGAAGTCCATTATATCATATAATTGGGTTCATTTTTATATTTTACATACCTGTATAATATAAATGTAATAATGTCATAATTTAAATGTTTGATTTTTGTATGAAATTCGCAAAAATTGTCCTGCTGCTGGTAACAAAGTGATTGTGTAGTTTCTTTTTTTAGGGATCATTCAAGTATTACGTAAACACCGAAGGGGAGGGGGGGGGTCGTTTCTTTGCTTTTTTTAAATGACATAGGGACCGCGGATGGGGGGTCTAGATGTTGATTACGTCAGCATTGTATATTTATTATTTTTGTTTTTTTTTTGCAAAATCAGTAGATTCTAATTCAAACAATTATGATTACCCTAATTGTCTATGCTTTATACTTTATAGCATATACAAGGATTTCCCAAAACAATTGATATTGTTTAGGTTAGGCGACCAATTTCATCCAGAACTTGAAGTCATGGATCGAAGTTCATTTTTTACGAAAATTTCTTATGAAAGGGATGTGGTGAGTGGTTGTAAGGAAGAGGATCTAAATTATTGTCAATATCTTAAAAAATGCCCGTAAGTAATGACAATCTTTGGTTAAATCAGAGGTTCCAAATATTTTTTGGTTTGCGGCTCCCTTAATACATCGATTTTTTTGCGCAGCTCTCTTAATATATCAGATTTTTTCCAAAACTTTTGACTTTCTTGAGAAGTTGAAAACTTACATTTTCACTTTACATCGAGTGTAACCGTAGCCTAATTGAATATTGCGCGGCGCCCTTCTGGCTCCCCTGGTAGCCGCGGCTCACACTTTGGGAATCACTGGGTTAGACGATTAATTTTAGATAAAAAAATTTTTTGGTTTTTTAACCATATAACAATTAGTTAAACAGAGATAGTTACATTTTCCTGTCTGAATTGTTATGGAACAATGAACCAACGAGACGATAAATAAAATTATT
The DNA here is from genome assembly GCA_958496155.1 of Sisyra nigra. NCBI lineage: Eukaryota > Metazoa > Arthropoda > Insecta > Neuroptera > Sisyridae > Sisyra > Sisyra nigra. The sequence continues at coordinate 16,526,554 of OY292315.1, read as the reverse complement.
AAAAATGAAATGTTCTTAATTATAATGTAATATAATGAATGGGTCGGTAACGAGCAGCTCGCAAGGCGTTTTGGTGCGATCGCAAGATATTCGCCAATTCGAATTTGCGAGTACATTTCTCTGTGTAGGCCGATGTTTATTCGCATAAAGTTTCCTGAATTGCGGGATTCCGAAGTTAAAATGGCGAAGATTAAAATGATATGATATTTATTTTTGGGGTAGAAGGGACAGTAAATTTGGTGGTAATTTTATGGGCAGTTTGTACGTCTATTTTTAATGGTCACGATGCATGACCCACAAGAGGATCCCAGGGACGCGTCGGGGGGAGTCTAGTCAGCATTTGCTCAAATATTTACCATTAGATCCGCCACTGCCTAAGTGCGGCCCGCACTAAATCCCACGTAAAATATTTGGCCTTTTTACAACCAAAGATTGCCGACCCCGGCAAATGTATAATGTACTTTTTATCAACCCAAAGATATTCTTTTTTTAAATCTCAAACGGTAAGTATATTTGAGAAAAATATTGGCAATGATAATATCATATTATGTTTTGTGTTAGTATAATTTCCTTTAGTTCATAATGTAAATGCATTGTAAAAATTAAGCTTTGGGATTCTTTATTTTTTTTTTTTAATATCATATATGTATTTAAGTCACATCAATTACACGACGAACATCATTGAAATGATTGAAACCACCCTTAAAATAATAACCCAGTATGCTAAGTGTTTTATTTGAACACTGTCGTATTACATTTAAAACAAGTCGCTCTATTCACAGAATAACATCGTTGTAGCAATTTTTGATATATTCAAACAAAATCTAGTTGATTTTCTTAATTGTACTATATAATATTGTTTGTATGTTCGTCGCTATTCTCCTATAAAAATTTTTAGTGAATTTTAATAATTTTTTAAAAATATTTCCTATATTAATGTAAATTATTTTAAAATATTTTTTTGATATTATAACTAGAAGCTGTATTTTATTATTTTAGAACATTAAGTTACTTGTGTTATCGTGTTGAGTCTTTCCAGTGATGTGTAACAACCATAGTCTCCAAACGTTAAAATCGGATGGATATGTTTTGGGTTAGTTAGGTTTTTTAGAAAAAGTTTTCATTACCATTATTTCATCATTTGTATTAGAGGAGTACGCATAGAGCAGATAGAATAATTTTTTGTAGATATTTTTAATGATGCTCGTATGGATTTTGAAAGGGATACAACCTTATGTTTAATATTGTTCAAATGAGGGATCAAATTGTGTAATACGATATATAATTTGTTTCTTTTTGAGTCAATACTCGTTAAATTCCCTGTTTTTAATTGAAATAATGATCTACTATAAACAATTTAGAAATAACCCCGAACAGTGGCGTGCAGTCTATGGATGCTGTGGAAGCGTCACTTCCCTTGTTTCTTTCGAAAATATAATATGAGTAAATAATTTTTTTTTTTTAAATATTTCAAATTTTCGTATATACTATACATGCATTAAGCCACCTATTGGCGCAGTGGCTAGAGCAGTAGTTTTCTCCACTTCATGCGTCAAGTGGCACGGGTTCGATTCCCGTTGAATCCTAGACTTAAGATTCTAGACCTTAGATTTAAATTGGCCAACAGAAATTTTCTGTGTTTAGATAGTCGTGATTTGACCTTAGCTGTTAAAGCGACTTAAAAAAACACCTATATATGCATTATTTATTAGAATTTTGGTTAAATATTCCAATTAAATTTTAAACGTTAGTAAAATTTTAAACAAATCTAAAACTTTTAAACGGTCAACTTACTAGCAATAAAATATAAAGCAAAACTCGTAACTTTCACCGCACGCCACTGGTCTCGAAAGAGTGTAAATTATATATAAAATGTACTATTGAATTAACATGGGTGTGACACAAACCAGCAGAGCGTTAATTAAAAACACTGGTAAAGGAAAACTCGGGGTACCGAGCCTTAAAAATGGCAGTTCGAACTCGTTTTGAGGGCTTATTTTTAATTGAAACGTATTTTTAGTTTCACAACAACTTAATGGGAGTTAATTCCAAGTTTTAAATAAATCGTAAATTCAGCATTGGTAACACAAATGTAACTATCTACATTTAATAGGTCTCAATCCAGGCAACACTGAGTATTTTAGCTTTTCCCACAAATAAAATGAGTATAAGTTTCTACTTACCAGTATTTAGTTCTTCCTCTGTCGCTTCGTCCTTAAGAGGTTTGTCGTGAAGGCGTAAGTAGACCTCAATGGCACATTTTGCAGCTCGAAAATAAAAAGGATGTCCTCGCAAAACATCTTCCAGGCGAAGCATACCAACATAAGATCTAAGAGTCACTTTCTTCATACAATAGTTGTGGAAGTCAAATTGATCCCCAATAATTTCCGAAAAATGCTATAAAAATAAATTTAGCTGATTCTAGACTTCCCATTTTATTTTTATTTTTTAATTACCCGATCAATTTCATGACATTTTTTCAGCGATTCTCCCCATTTCTCTAACCGTTGATAGGCCAAAGCACATTCGGTTTGGAACCACATACACTGCATTTCGTTTAAATTTTCCATTGCAGAAACGCCTTCTCGAGTGAATTTAGCACAAGTTTCTTCGGCTTCTTTCAAAAGATTGGCACGAAGCATATACTTTGCACATTTAGAATTGATGTATCTGTCGGCAGTATCTAACGCTTGAGCTTCGTCTAGCCATTTGTAAGCTTCAATTACATCTCCAGCATGCTAAAATAAAAAAATATATATTAAGCGTCGTTCATACTGAGGCGATAGGTGATAAGCTTTCAGTCGCAAGCGATATACGATACGCGAATTCGGGTGACTGTACAACATACCGCGTGAGTTTGAATCTTTTTTATCGCCTCCATACATATTTTAAGTTCCCCATATAACTAAACCAATTATTGGTTTATAACTTAGAGTATTTATTCAGATTGTAATAAAAATTAACAGAAGAATCGTTAAAACCTAATCCTGAATTTTTGAGGGTGCAGGATAATTTTAAATCGAAATATACTTAACTAAAATAAATTATTCCACAGAAGTTAAATTTTAACATCCACTCTTATGTAAAGACTAGCTGATACCCGCGACGTCGTCTGCGTAGGTTATTATGTTAAGAACATATTAAATTTACAGAGGAAAAACATTTAAAAAATTTAAAGCAAAAATATACAGTGGTACCTCGACATACAAGTTTAATTCGTTCCGCAACCTTGCTCGTATCTTGAATTACTCGTATCTCGAATTTTAACTTTTATCTCTATTAAAAAGATCAAATGCACAACCTGTTGCAACTTTTTGAAACCTTCGACCTGCTAAACCGAACTCGTATCTCGAATTTCGCTCGTAACTCAAAGCAAAAAATCACTCGCTCGCCGGCTCGTATCTCGAAAAACTCGTATGTTGGAGCATTCGTATGTCGAGGTACCACTGTATTTTTCAAAAATTTGTAAATTCAAAAATAAAAATTGCTATGTAATCCAAAATAATCACTATTTTTATTTAGTTTTTTTTTCCAAAAAATTGTTCCTTAAATGCTCTTTCCGTATCCTCAATTGCTCCAGGTGTATAGTTAATTAGTGATTCATTTTTTAAACTATTCATGTTTATAAGATCCAACGGCAGTTGGTGACGTCATAGTACAATACATGTACAGAGAGAAGACTGAGAGAGCCAGATCGCATGAATACACTTGCTGCCATCTACTCCGAGTAAAGGTGTTTGGAACTATTCCTTAGCCAGTTTGTGTTTCTTTCTCCACCGTTCTACACTCGGAACGCTTTTCTTCTCTCTCATGAGCATAGATAAGTCGTAAGCTATCGCTATTTCAGTTGAGAATTATAGCTCTATTTATTTTGCGATAGCTTACGACTTATCTATGCTCATGAGAGAGAAGAAAAGCGTTCCGAGTGTAGAACGGTGGAGAAAGAAACACAAACTGGCAAAGAATAGTTCCAAACACCTTTACTGGGAGTAGATGGCAGCACGTGTATTCATGCGATCTGGCACTCTCAGTCTTCTCTCTGACATGTATAAATAATTAATTATTAAAAATATTTGTTCAATAATTTGCGTAATGAAAAGAGCAGATAGAGAACTTAAAAAAAATCAATTAAAAATTATTTTGGGTTTCATAGCGATTTTAATTCTTGAGTTTGAAATTTTTTTAAAAATTTAATTATTAATTAACTATTAACTATACACCTGGAGCAATTGCAGATCCGAAAGAGCATTTAAGAAGCAATTTAAAAAAAACTAAAAAAGTGACTTTTTTGTATTTTACAGCAATTTTAATTTTTAGTTTGCAAATTTTTGAAAAATTAATTATTAATCAATTAATAACTATACACTTGGAGAAATTGCGGATTCTGACGGAGCAATTTTTTGGCATTTAGTTTAATTTAAAAAAAAAAATGTTTCTCGCTAACTTAATTCTTTCTGGTTAAAAAATGTATGCAATTATAAAATGGAGTGTTGAAATGTAATTTGATTATTGTAACGGTTGTTACTTAAAAAAGTATTTTAAATCGATATTTGCAGTAAAATATAAAAAATACTAAAGAGAATTAAAAAAAAATCAAAACATCTTTATTAATCTAATATCTCGCTGAGCTGCATTAAGTCTACACTCAAATATGAAATAATCAGTAGGCAGTGGAAGTAGAAACATATTCTCTCCAGCCCATGCGCATTAGATCGTTTGTCCCACTCTATCGACGAAAAATCCACCACTTAACGCGTTTTGCTTGTAAAAATCGCATTTTTTAAACTTTAATTTTTTTGCTTTTAATAAAGATATCGTGATAATTCTTTTTTTAGATAACGACTAAGTTTATAAGAAGTAAAACAAACAAAAATTGATCGAAATCTATCCAGTAGTTTTTGAGTTAAAAGCGAACATTGAAAAACAGCTACCATTTTTTATTTATACAGATGAAAATATACGACAGAAAAAAATTCACTGTTGAAAAACAAAATACAGAAATCTGAAAACTGTGTAAGAAAATGATAAAATCGTTGAAGAATATAATAATAATTTATAATAAAGTTTAATAAATAAAATAATCTACGAATACTGTAAAGTTCACATACGTTGAAAGAGAAGAGAGAAAGAACAAGCGGGAGCGAGAATGCGTGGAGTCTAATCTAGCGACAATTAGCATAAGCAACGTCGAAAGTACAACGTATATGCGCCTATATGCTAACTGCTGATGAGGGAACAACCTTAAGTATCCGTCTATGCGTATTGTATATCGCTTATCGCCTCAGTATGAACGACACCTTACAGATTATTTTAGTAATACATTTTAAAGATTTTTACCTTGTATATTCTTCCTTTGGTAACGAATAACTCAATAAGGGTCGGCGTGTGATCGATAGCAGCGTTAATGTAACTAATAGCTTTATCAGTCTGTTTTAAATGATCGTAATGTTGAGCTAAGTAAAAAAGTGTCCATAACAACGCGGAAGCGGGCTCTTTAGTGTCAGCGTCAGCTTCACTGAACTTGCAACATTTCTTTAAAGAATCTACGTATTGAAGACATAATTTTTCGATGATTTCCACCTTTTCAGGATCGACATACAACGATCTCACATCGACAAACAGAGGTGGTACTCCTTTATGCAACCCCTTTCGTAAGTATTGGTCGATCAGAGATTTGAATTGATCCCCTTTAGCAAGGTTCAAAGGCAATCGATAGGGTGGCATGGATCTAGGATACAACTTTTGGAAATTTAAGAACACATCAACTTTTTCTTGGTCGTTTGTTAGTTGCTTGGCCTCGATCAGTTTCCAATAGTATAAAGTGTTTTCCGGATTACGATGAATCAAATCTGTGTACATTTTTTCAGCTTCTTTGTGTCGGTCTAGTTTTAAATATAAGTCGCCGTAAATTTCCTTAACAGCCAACTTATCTAAGATGTTTGCCTCGTTTTGTTCTAATTGAGTTAACGCGCTATCTAATTCTCCAGATTCTTGAATGACCATGTTTTGGTACAGTAACAACTCGCTGTACTCGTAATCGTCAGGATTTTTCTAAAAATTGGTTTCAGAAAAAATATTACTAAATGATTTTATTAAACTTAAGATGATTATTTACTGGGTGGTTTTCTGGATTGTTAAAGAAGGTTTTCAATATACTCAACGCGTTTTCGTAGTTCTTCAGTAAATGGTAGGACATTGCAAAGCCGATCCATGACGCTCTTTGCGTAGGTCTTAGTTTAAAAAGTTGATATCGGGTATCCTAAAATAAAATTTTTAAGATTAAATTAGGACTGCTTACTGTGATCACTTAAGTTTTTACTTTGTAACCCTCCAAATCCCGCATTTGTATTTGTAATAAAGATAAGTCTCGCAATATATGAAGATTATCTTTCTCCCATTTTAACGCATTTCGAAAACATTTTATGGCTTCATCGTACTTTTTATCGGAACGTTGCAATAGACCATAGGCATGCCAACAAACATGGGACTTTAAATCATTACGAAGACCTCGACGCACATACTCATAGGCTTCCTCTTTTCGGCCCATACAATTTAACGTTAGGCCTTTCATTGCAAGAGTTTCTAACAGAAAAAAAAAGACTTAATAATATCTGGACATTTATTATTATGAAATGGAAATGTGTAAACATACCTCCATGTTGGGCATATTTTGGATTTGACAGAATTTGTTTGGCAAATTTCAACCCATTTTTGTAAAGCTTGCGCTCGTAACATTTCTGCAAGAAAAATTAGGTGAATCATCACGTCTCCGAAAAGCTCATAATTGTATTATTTGAGATATTTGGAAATGCTTGACAGCGCTAGATGAAGCTGACTTGCAAATAGGGCTGGGGGAGTTCTATCAGATTCTTAATGTTCATTACTCAGAAATTTACATACCAAAACCCTTTTAAAAAGGGCATTTTCTTTTGGAGGTAAAGGGTTACTGGATGGCATTTTTAATATTAAGGAAATTTAAAATGCTTCTCTATCAAGTTTCACTCAAATTTAATCGGTTAACCCAAACCTCGTGGCCGCAAACCAAGAAGTCGATTACGGTCACGTGACTCGCGATTCTTTTATCCGTTGATAAATCAGAACACTAACTTACAATTTATGAACAGATTCAAAATTCAAAATCGTTTAGTAAATGGTTGTGCGGAGATTGTAAAGTATATTTCAAGGCACTTTAAAGTTATTTCTTGGAACAATAAGATTTAATCCATTATTAATCTTGATTTTTCCAATAAAATTAGCATTATAAGTACCAATACTAAATAATTGATCAATGCATACACATTGAACACATATAAAATGTTATAGATTGTACAATACAACACAATATCATACATTTATAACCGCTGGAAACACCGAAAATACTGGAAAAAACGCCTAATAATCCTGATATTTCTTACGTACATTATTTACTAATGCATAATATGTCGGCATTATTTATAAAAATGCATTGTTACATAAGAAACTAGTTATTTAAGGGACGCTGATCATTAAAGTACCAAGGGTACGCCTGGATTCATAATACCCCCATTATGGAGGGTATACCCACCATAACCCCCATAATAACGATTAGTTTACCGCCTTTTGTTTGCGCAATTAAACAACATTTGTAAACTACCAGGAATATTCTGTCCACAGAGTCTCGGGATTCATCGCAACAAATAGTTGGCTAATTTTTAAATGGGTTGTGTTTAATATTTGATATACTACTTGTAAATGAAATAAATTGCAACATTAATGCGTGATTTGATATATTATCTAATATCTATATATAAATATTAAATATACATTATAATTTATGTATTTTTACTTTAGTTTGACCCAATTTCAAGTCAAATTTAAAACATGTAACTATAAAATTAAATCAAGTTACAAATAAGTACCTACTGAATATAAAAATCCTTCCAAAAATAATATTTTATCTTTTGTGTTTTTGTAACGTAACATTTTTTACGTATTAAGTAGTACGTTACAAATATTTCTTTAGATTTTTTTATTCGACCACTTGTTTGAATGCTAAAGTTAAAAATACCTATGAAGTTATTGAAATCTTACTCAAATTTCAGCAATTATATCCTATTTAATAAAAGCAATTATTACTGTCGTTTTTGTTTTCTTTTACTACTATATAGCTGTGTATATAGTAAAGGACGTTGGTATTATAATCGGGTCGAATTTTCGAATTCGAGTTTTCACCAGAAATACATGTTTTGAGGTCCCCTGAGTCCAAAAAAGTGGTTTTTGGAAAAATATCTGTAGTCTGTGGGTCGGTGTGTGACAGCCATACAGTATCAAAAGCTTAATCCGAATTTCACCAAACTTGGAATTTGGCCTCCATATTATACCTAGTTGTGTCGCGAAGCTTTTGGTTGAAATCGGTTAACCGAAAACTCCACTTTATTTGAGTTTGAGTTTTTGAGCTATTTCAATTTTTTTTCAAAAACGGCTTCAACGATTTTCTTTAAACTTTCTATAGTTCTTAAACTAATTGATGACTACAACTTTTATTTGAAACTTTTTCCTGGGAAAATTCGAATAAGGACGGTTCTGAGGTGAAGGTTGGGAATTCGTGTATATATATATATATATATACACTATATATATATATATATAGAGGATTGTATGCATATAGTTCTGTTTATATGTATAGTTCTAAAGCGCTTATATTTCTTTTAACCAACAGCGAGTTTCATAAATGAAAGTAAAAGAAAGTACTGTGACGCCTCGCAGCAGATTTTTTTAAATTAAAAACAACAAATTAGTACATGAAATTATTTATATTTTGATGATTTATTGCATTTATTTTCGAATAATAAACTAAGCTAATTTCTATATTTTTTTGAGAACTTGCCTAGTTTTTGTGAATATTTTTTTATTTCGTTGGGAACTTTTTTTTCATATAAAAGTCAAGACTCAAGACCAAAATTTTTATTCAATTAAAGAAAACTCGCAGATGCAAAATATAATGAATAACATATTTCTTTATACTCAACGGATTTTAATTCATTTTAGTTTATACAAGCGACCGAAAATAAGCATAAATTGATTCAAGAAAATAACGATTCAAATTCAACGAATTTTTAAAAGCCATGAAGAAGCAATTTAATGCCATTTCAATACATATACTCATATTATATTTACCTAATAACCACAATAATGCAATTCATAAACGTAATAGCAAGATCAAACAATTTGTTATGTAACTTGTGAGATATATATATACACACATGAGTGATGAGAGTCACAGTTTCACACTCATTTACATAACGAAAGAAGATATGTAATGTTCATGTTACCTACAAAGATTGATATACCATTGCTACCTTACTGACCTTATTTTATAATATATTTCCAGTCATCGGTGGTGTAGCGTAGTTTTTGGTTGAAATCAGCTTACCGAAAGCTCCACTTTATTCTAGGATTGTGTGAGCTTTTTCATTTTTTTTTTCGTAAAAAACCGGAAATGGTTTTTTTAAACTTTCCTTAGTTCTTAAACTGATCAATGCCTGCAAATTGTATTTGAAACTTTTTCCTGGGAAAATTCAAATAAGAACGACCTAATATATAATATAATAATAATCATAAGTCAAACCTATATTAAGCTTCTCGTTAAGGATTCTTTTATTCGATGGAAATTTCACAAAACGTTTAATAAAGTAAAAGCTTTATTTATTTTAACTTTTTGGTAAACAATTTATATCAAAAAATACTTTAAAATCACTCGTAATATTCACTGTCTGGCTACCGTTGAATGAATGTGCCTCCTTATTTATAGGCAATCAAACTTTCTTGAACAATCTAGAAAGTATGATTGCCGATCCTTCTACAAACTTCCAAAACCGTTGGTTGTCAATAATGAAACGGTTCAAATGCTCGTTATTAAAACGTCCATAGAACAATCAAGAATGTTCCATTCTTTTTCATCGCTGCTCATTGTCTTAATCTTTGTTCGTTACAATACTATCTACCATATTCCCATATATAAACCTGTTAGTAACTGCTATAGCAAAACTGCCCAAAATGTATGCTAAGAAATGTCAGTAACGACTATTTGTGAAGTTAGTTAAAAAAGCTTCAATCAACTAAGTTCCAATCCATAGATCATAAAAAACAGATGGAGATAAACGTACATACACAGGACCAGTCATTGGTAGGGGTACAATTTTACGTATTTATACGTGGTCAGCATTCAGTGTGTTAGAGAATAGATGAAGAAAAATGCATTTAGATGATTGATTCAACTTCTGATTTATTTTTCCAATTGATAGATATTGTAACAATATTCAAATAGTTTTATGACATAATGGTTGTGTAAAAACTATGACCAGTCAGTAATCTTACATTAAAAGGCCGAATTAAGCACAAAAATATACTGCAGCATTCTATTATTAACACTGATTCAGTCTAATTTATAAAATACAAAATGATTTGTTGATCTGGAAAATATATACACCAAGATATCGGACCTCGCATTTTTATATTATTAATACTGAATACTAACAGATCAAATATACAAAATCATTTTAAACTTATCACAACTTCTTAATAATTAAAACAATATAATGTGTACTATAAATTTTTTTGTATATTTTGCTGTTTTCATTCAATCATTGAGTCAATTTTCTAAAACAAATAAAATGACCGCTTTGTGGCAGCTTTGTAATATAAAATAATCAAGTTAAAGAAGGATCTCCAATAAATTATTTCTAAATATGTACTTATTTTTTATTCAATATTCGTTTAAATACAATTAATTCTAATATAGAATTAAATTGGCTCTGGCGAAAATTGTTCCAAACGTACAAAACCAATTATAATTAACTAAACGGCTCATTATAATTAATAAGAAATTATGAAGTGATTTTTAAAAAACTTCTTAGCAACGTTAAATATGAAATAAAAATTCTTTAAAAATCCGTTCATAAAACGAAAATAATACAAAAAGAATGCATTGAACTAAATTATAAATTGAAATAGAAAATATTAAATAAGTGCAAATTAGATAACATAAATACAAAGTCTAAAATAATAATCGTATTGTCTACATCAATAGAAAGTTACAGCACTAACTTTGTCAAATAAAGTACACATCATTATTTTTGTTTATTTTACATATAAACTATACAAATGTGTGAAATTAAAAAAAAAATATGTATAGCACAAATGTTTGTTTGTACTATTAAATTTATTTTATTTATTCAATTAAAATTGAAGTTAACAACATTTTTACAAGTTACATAGTTGTTTCATGTGACGATAAATGGAGATCCAATTAAGCACTCATCTTATGGCAAAAATTATAATTCACTTAGGCTGCGTTCCGCAATGTGTTTACAACAATTACGTTCATCAACGTTGTTTTTTGTTTATTTCCCTAACGTTTCAGCGACGTTCATCACTCTGACCTATCTTTTAACACTTAATGGACGGGTTACCTGTACGCAGTATGAACTGTAAAGACGGTTGTTTCACGAGAATTTTGCGAAGCAAAGTTAAAACAAAATATTGATTACTTTATAAATAAACAGAACTTAAGAAAAAAAAAAAAATTTGAAATGTATGTAAAAATTTTATGATTTTAACGGTGGTTTTCAATCTGGGGATCGCAACAGATAATAATTAGAATCATACAATTTACTTTTCTCTATTATCTTTAGTTTAAAAAAATAATTACAAAGAAACTAATTGTATTTTAGAAATAAAAAGGAAATTCATTGATTATGTTTTATGCTTTATATGCATCGTGTGATAAATTATAAAAGTAAAAATGCGGAAACCAAAAAATGATACTTAAAATTTTAAATACGTAATGGTTTTTAAATAACACTCACAAATTCTTTGAATATCCTTCAGCTTCAAGTAATACACTTAATTAATTTTGTGTTGAATTCTTGGAGTATAAACATTTATTCATAAGTAGCAGCAACAAATACTTTATTTTTGCCAGTACTACTCTTCCAGTTGTTAAACATCAAAAATCAGAAAAGGTAGTCGCTACTGATTACCACTAGCAGACAAGCAGGTAAATACTCTACTAGCCCCATCCATTAAGTGTTACGAAGGGTTCGCGTGAATTTTAGCAAAAGTGATGACTGAAATGATGTTTAGTCATAAACAACTGAAAGAACGCATCTAAATTAGTTTTTTAACGTCGTAACCAATTACTGGAACGCAACCTTATTTCAATGATTAATTATTTAGTTTAAAATTTTTAAAGTTGACGTTAGATTCAAAAGTTACAAATAATTAATCGCAAACAAGTTTAAATTTAAAATAAATTAGTAATTCTGGACCAGTAAAGGTAGACCTGTAATTTTCAGATATAAATGCTGTTTATTGTTGAAATAAAATCGTGTTCAATTCATACAAATGTCATTTGCAATCAACAAACAAAATCCTTTCTTGAAAGTCTTAATGTAAAATGTTAAGAGAACTGAATTATATACAATGATGTGTAATATTGTAGATATTGTGAGAAAATAAATACATAATATTGATTGCACATTTCCGTATAAGTCGCTATATTTGATTCGAAATAGGCAAATTGATAAAAAATTTTTTTATGAAACGTGTAAAAGCAACTTAAAATAATGCTCGAAAATGTATTCATTTTATGATTAATCTTCATTTTTGGTATACATACAACAATTGCAGTAAGGCATTTATAAATTAAAAAAAGTTTTGTACAGTATTACTAAATAATAAAAAAAAAATATTTTTTTTTTTGAAACATTGTTGTAATCATATTATTGTTTATGTTTATTTTCATCGTCACTACAGACAAAATAATTATATTTTTGAATCACTAGCACTGAGATTATCTGCAATTATAAACAAGAAAGTTCATTGATGATCGACGTTGTCACCTTCGAGAAGAATTGTCGTTCATGTCATATAATACTTGTGCAATCGTTCTCGATGATTCAACATTACTTAACGCAACATTGGCCAAATGTGGTTCATAATGTCGGAGAAACCTGAAAAAAATTTAAATATTTATAACAAAATTCGTTAATATTTTTTTGTAGATTATTTTACCTTCGACTGTTGTTGGAGTAGATGACTAGGTTTCGAAGAATTAATGATGCGGTTAATCTAATACTTTTCGTGACAGGTCCTTCGTTATCATCCTGAAAGAAAGTAAAAGTGAATATGAAATCATTTTTTTCGTTGAACGAATGAAATGAATTCTTACATTCATGCGTAAAATCAAAAAAAGCTATAAAGCAATCATAGTTTATTCTAAGAGCTGTTTTGGTGTGTTTAAATTAATATACGTAAAACAATTAACTATTACAAATAATTATAATTTTTAAAAATTATAATAATCATCATAAACTTTTCATGCAAGATGTTAACAACTGATTTTGTATTATTTATGTTTACCCATACTTAAAAAATAAATCTTTGAATAAGGCATAACCATGTTTACAGCTGTGTACATAATAAATACATTTTTTTATTTTTACAGTGAGTACAAAACTCCATTAAATGGCTCAAGATGTCTACCAGAACTTAAACAAGATAATATAAATATTTTAAGGATATCAAGCATAGGAATGATAATATGTTTATTGATAAAATTGAGGTAAAAGTATAATTTTTTAAAAATTATCATGACGCGGTAGAAAACGTTTTGTTATTGGTTGAAAGATTTGTGACGTAATACCCTAGTAAACAAAGTTAGAGATACTTATACAACCGACTCAACAGTTTGATTTCCTTTAAGTACAACTTCTTTTAAGCTCTATCAAGCGATTTTATAGTGAAATATCCAGTTAATATTTTATGTAGATTTCAGTAAATGTTATTCCCTTAGTTCTACTAAGAGGATAGAATAAAATTTTGAAAAATTCGGTATTGGTAATCTACTAAAATTCGATGCATGCATGAATGATTGAACTTTTCTTACGAATAACGTTGATTTTTATAAAGCCTAATTAAAAACATTAAAATAGCAAGGTGCGTGTATTAACAAGTTGTATCAGAAATTGCCGAGATTTGTTGTGAAGAGACAATTGCCGTCTCACTTAAGAGGTGACATGTCTTACTGAATAGGTCCGATTATTAATGAAAACTGAAGGATTGTTTTCATATTTTATAAGCATATCCTTTTTACACGTACCTTACACGGTCAGTATCTGACAGTATTTACTTAATTATTCATTAGTATTTTTAAACCTTACATGATCATTCCAATTCATCAGTATTTTTGTCACTACGGACAAGTACGGACTAGTTGAGCAATCGAAATAGATTCTCAACAAAAAGCGTGTTTGGCAATTATTTTAGCGATGGCTACAAAACGTAAAGTTCAACGAAAGCGTTGGGTAAAAGACTGGCTAGGTAGACGACAACATTTTTCACACTTGGTGCTTTTCGAGGAAGTTATCAAAATAGCCGTTAAAGACTATAAAAACTATTTTAGTATACTATTTTAACTACTGCTTATAGTAAAACCATATTTAGAAAGAAAGAATACAAACATGAGAAGCAGTCTTAAAGTTTCTCATCTTCAAAATTCTCACTGTTCATCTTGTTGCCAAATTAAGAATTAGAAATATGGAGAATTTTTTTTTTTAGTTTTATGAGTCCTAGGATATTCCTTCCCTTTATCACCGCGACCAAGGAGGTCTATTGTGATGTGACCCTCTGTGCTAACTAGGGGACATCAGGCTTTTAAAGAAAGCCAGCCCCTGCCTAGGGACTGCCATTGCTATATATTTCTAATAATGAAGAAAAGTTGTACACTTTTTTGTAATGAGCTGGCAAAATACTGACGTAATGACATGAGAGATGTTACACAGTCAGTAATACTGTCAGTTTCACCCAAAATCCATACTACTTTAGAATATATATACTGATACCATGAAATCAAATAATTTTGAATTGCTTCAATATCAACGTAATTTCATCAGTATTGTTCTTATACGATCAGGAATACTATCATTAATTTGAGATACTGACAGTATTAGGTGGACCGTCCACTGGAACCGAATTCGGCCGAACTGCCTATACTGACAAACTAAAGAGTGTCGACCTTGACGGCGGACCGACTACAGAAACGGCCGCAAACTAGTCCGAACGATAGAATAAGTTAGTCCGGGCGTGCACGATCATCTTCGGTCGAATAAATCTCAAAACCAAACTGAATGGGATTTTGTAACGCATTCGGCCGAACTTCTATTATCAACAATGGATAGTGAAAAATTCATAAGTTTGATTGTAGAACAAGTCCCGTTGTGGGACTTACGATTGATTTTATTGATAGCGTTCAAAATATACTGAAACGTTCCTGCACTCATACGATAATAATCGGAAAACTTATTTGCATCTGCCAAAAACTGAAATAGGTGATATTCTTTAGGTATATTCTATAGGTATATTCTTTCAGTTAATATGGGGTGTACCCAATATTCCCGCCTTTTTTCTCGACGTCTTCTAATAAGGGATGTATTTTCTAACAATATATCGTCAAATATATTCATTTTTACACGATAAACATGAATAGTTACTGTGAATAAAGAGCAGGAGAACACATTTCAAACCGTCTCTAGTGGACGAATTCGTTCAGAATTCGTTCTGGACGATTCCAGCGGACGGCCAGCCTTATTGATCATGTAAGGTGCTCTTTATAGGAATATGACCACTTAATTCCCAAAAAATATTTCTCATAGAATCGGGGATGTCAATCACAAAATATGAAGGATAATTATTAAGGATGTCATTGGATTTCGTGGATACCTTGAAATTGGAATTTATTTATAACTTATTGACTGAACTTTTTTTACGATTCTACAACTACGAAAGGTGCTAATGATTGTAATGATTTATATAATATGTTTGTAGTTCTAACTACAGAGAAAACATCGGGTAGGACTGCGTATATGTGTATCCAAAACGGAAACATTTTAGTTCAACGTGAAAACCTGTCAGCAAAACACTATTACTGTGCAATGTATCTAAATGAAAATCAACCCGTATTCGACGACAAATTGGTTTAATGAAAAAGTTATTCTGTGATCATTTGAAGACATCTATAATAATCAAAAATAACATAGACAACATGTTCTATTTTCTTTACTACTGTATATATCTAAAGTCACGCATAAAAAAAATTCTATTACAACAAATTAAAATTTCTACTATAATTTTTTGTACTAAAAATATATCTACAAAAATTTAAAAAAAAAATAACAACTAATTGCAAAAATTAAAAAAAAAATCAAAACACAATACACGCAAACATAACATGAATGAAATGCCAAAACACTTTGGTCTGAAATGTCGTACCATCTGTGTATCCTGGCTCATCTGGTCTGGGGGACCAGAAGAGTTGTTCGTAGATGCAGACGACACTGCGGGAGTTTGCTTCTCATTTCTTTGCTGCTTTTAATGACAAAATAAATACAAGTTAAATAATATAATTGTAATTATTTGCAAAAAATCATCTTTTAACTTTATGAATGAATTATGTTCACAAGAGAGATTCTCTAATAGATGGCTTCATTCACGCAATCAGGCTCTATTTTTGTTAGAACATTAGATTATTGAAAAACATGAGCATGTTTTAAGAAACCACAATTAGTGCAGTTGCATAAATGCAATTGATACATACCAATAATTCTTTAGGATTCACAAACTCCAATGCGTGGCGTTTGATAGCGTGAAGAGCTGCATCAGGCGCGTAGCCAGGGTGAGGTTGCGGGGTTGTTGTCGCTGTATCGCTACGACCACTTTGCGACATTTGTCTTCGTATCGAACGAACTTTCATTGCCTATTTCAAAAAAATGTATTAAAAACTAAATTTATAATAAACTTATAAAAAATTACCTCTAAATTACAATGCCTATCCATTAAATGTGTCATTAGAGATAGGCGTTTTCTTTTCATGTTATCACAACTTTCCCACAGACATTGAATTTCTTCGGTACCATTAGGACAGTGTGCATCCACAGCATGAAGTAATACGTCATTCGCAGATTTATAACCAAGTCGACTAAAATTAAATAGTTCAAATTAATAAAGAATATATCTACATCGGCTTTCGTTTTTTAAACTAAAACCTCAACACATTGAGTGCTGAAGAGTGGGGGGGGGGGTCACTTATACGACTACCAAGGGTCTGACGCTCAGTGTATTTGCCCTATCCTCTTATTCGACTTAAGGAGTGTCAGGCCGATAACAATATTTTAATTATTTCCATAATGCAAACTAGTACCGACTTATTTAAGTAGCGTTGCTTTTTAATTGATTGAATTAATTAATAATTATATTCCCTCATGTACTTTATAATAGGTTTATAATAAAAACGAAAAAAATACTGAAATTGATTAGCTTAGATGGCTGATAATAAACGTCACACATAAAAGTGGCGCTTCAGTAAGATTGGTGAGAGGAAGATCACCCAACTTTATGCTTTTGTGTTACCATAAAATAAGAGCTAAGGCCAATAGAAGCTAAATAGCGTGTCAATAATCCCAAAATCGAAATTTCAAGAGAAATCGATTAATTTTGACGTCAACATGAGGCCTAAGCAAGTCATTTGCAAAATTCAAAATAAGAGTAACTATGGGAACTTACATGGGCCAATTTGAACAACTTAATAATTTTTATTTGCGAACACAATTTTATTTTCAATATTAAATTTACATTGAGGGATAATAATTTCCATTTCTTTTGCAATTCAAAGGACACATATTTTATAAACATCACAAATAAAAAAATTAAATTTCGCTGACTTTGGACTTAATTTATTATATTTCACAAATAATACAAAACTTTAGAAATAAAACACAGAAAACACTATCAAATTAATGAAATTCTAACTATTGCAATTCGAGCTTGAGCTCGCGTAATATGGAAAATATAATTAGCAAAATAAACAATCCTTTGATACCACGTATATTAAAGACGACTAAATTTTAAAACTATTCTATAAATTTAAAATGCTCTAATAATGCAGGTTCTGTATTCATAAAGAATTTCAACGAATACTGTAAACTCATAGATTTAATAGGAATAGCTACAAATCGTATTTGCAGCACAATTTTTATGTTAAAACATTTAATTTTGTGTAGAACTTCGTGGTGTCAGGAAGTGTACATTCAGTCAAATAATGAAAATCGGGTAAACGAACAGTGACTACAATTTCTTTTGTTGGGGGCTCCGCCCCCCTGGACCCCTTTGGCATTTGTAGTAGGAAATTATTGGATGAATTTATATGAATTAACTTAAAATACATGACAGTTCCCATAGTTACGACTTAACTGACAGATTTATCAAAATCATTTCCCATAAAAAAATGCGTCTTGAAATTCGGTTTTTATCGAAAACGAAGCGAAAACTCGCAAATGATCACTCTTCATTTTCGTTTTTTTTTTTTTTTTTTTACTTGTTTTATCAAGAACCGTTGTCAATTCTTGACGCCACGCTAACCTTACTCTCCCCGTCAATAATAACAAAACATGTAATAAAAATAATTTTTTTCTTTTATCCTAACACTCACTAACTCCCCAGGACAAATAAGCCGGTGGTGGGAGACCAGAGTACCTAAATTCTGCAAACTACCAGGACACGAATATAAAGATACCATATTACGTATTTTTAGAGCTGTAAAAGTAACGAGTAAAATCAATGTATAACGAACCTTGACGTCATCAAGACAAATGCAAGTAACGAAACTTATACAAAAGTAAATTTTCATTGTTTCTAGTAAGAAATGTATAATATAGGAGGACAACGTATATGCTTTAGATTTAGCATTGTAATGGCAAGTTGTCTGTGCTATCTTCACTACTTTTTCATAGATAACTCTGCGCAGCCAAAATACACAGCGATGCCCATAACCCAATGTCTGTTGTAAATAATATTTTAAATTTTAACAAAGCTGCGTAGAACGCAAACAAAACGTGTACTGTTATCATATCGGTAGAGTAGGGTGGGGTCAGACGCACCCCCCTACAAATTGGGTAAGGCTATCCTATATTATACACTTCTTGGTTTAGAGTCAGACGATGTACTCGTTACTCGTAAGCTCTAGTATTTATACGTGATCAGCACTCAATGTGTTAAAATAGTTTGAACTACTTACTTGTTGCATCCTCTCCATTCACAAACATATAACGCATCTGGAGGTAAAATCTTCTGACCAACATTTGCTTGTTGTTTGACACAAGTATTTACAGTTTTTGTTTGTTTATTGTCATTTACTGAACTCACAGTAGTTTGTGTTCCAAGTTTAGTAGGACCACTATTAATAATTACTTTATTTACAACTGGTTGCGTAACAGATACTGTACAAGGCGGAATCACTGTCTTATTAAGTGAATTTTGAACATTTATTTGTGCTGTCGTGATAGACGGAGAAGACTGAATATTGCGAACGATTGTTGTTGCTGGATTAACGCTATAGTTGGACGTGATTACAGTTGGTTGCATTTGATTTGCAGTTGATATTATTGTTGGTGTATTCGTTATGGTTGGAGTCTGCACAATTGGTCGGGGCACCTGAGCCATAACTACTGATTGTGCTTGAGGTGTAACAACAACTTTTTGACCCTGAGTATTTGGTGCTTGCTGTTGTAGGATAATGATTGTTTTCGATGGTGTTCCTTGTTGTGTTGCTGTTTGTGCCACTAAAACAGTCTGAGCTTGTCCTTGGACAATGGCTGTTTGTGGCTGAGCCATAACATAAGTAGTTTGTCCAGAAGCGTTACCGCTTGATATAACATATTGCCCTGTTTGAGTGCCCAATATTTGAACTCCTTGTGGTACTTGAGAATAAACCATCCGTTGTTGTGTGCCCGCTGCGGTTTGAACCAGAACAGGCATTTGATTATGCATGCCAGTAACAGTTCCTTGTTGAATCAGTTGACCACTAGCAGTTAAAATCATTGGGGCACCTGCTGTATTAATAACTTGGGGTTGAGATACAACCATTTGTCGATTTGTTGTTACAATCAACTGTTGAGTAGCAGGAGGTTGTTGAGGTACCGGTGCCGGTTGAGGTACTGAAGTTATTACTTTAGCGGGCTGCACAACTGGTGTAAATTGTGGTTGTAATTGTGGAACTTGAGGAATTTGTGGAGGCAGCACTGGTGCAGGCTCTTCTAAATCTTCCTCGTCCAAAACATCGGCTGCTAACGCTGCGTATAAGTTAGCTGCGGTCGTTGAAACACCAGCCCCATCAGTTTCCTCTCCGTTAGAGACATTCTTTGTTTCTTCTGAATTAGATAAAGTTCCATTTACATTGCTATTTGTAACGATTACTGAAGACATGTGAGGTCTTTTCGCTTGTGTTTCATTAGGATCTTCTAATGATCGCTTCAACGAAGGTATCACTGATGTTTCCATTGGAATTGATTCCTTATTTGTAATTACACTATTTACTTCAACATTATTAACTATTGGTTCAGGAGGGCGAGAACTTTCACTATCAGACGAAGGAACAATCACAGACACTTTTGCATTATCATTTTGTTGAATGATGGCCGATTCTTTGGCCATTAAAACTTTTTCGAGATGATTTTCAACGAGTTCTAAACCTTTTTCCCCTATTCGTAGCACACCGTTCATTAATGGAGGTTCTTTCTTATCAATTTTCTTTTCTAATAAATCAGCGAGCATTAGAGAAGCGGGTGATTTATGTTTTGAGGTAGGTACATTGGAATTGTTTTCTTCGTTTATCGGAGCATCAATATCAATTGAATTGGGGATACCATTCGTTAACAATCCTTCAAAACTAGTTAGTGAATTTTCACCATCTTCATTAGCTCCAATTTGGCTGCTGCCTAAGCCACTGCTCGATGCCATTGAATTATTGCCGGTGGAATCTGAATCTTCGGCGTCAATTTTTGGTAGCTTCGCTTGTCGGATTACAGTACTGAGTGGTGCCAATGGCGGTGGGATGGCTTGAGATGATCGATTTAATCGAGAATTAATGACGGACGTAGAGTTTGAGTCATTTCCATTGCCAGTTGAAGTTAAGTTATCAATAATTTCATTGGATTGATTTCGAGCACCATTAATGCGACAGTTTTTAGGGATGTTTTCGTTTTTAGGTGACTTGGAACCTTTATTTGTGGTTTGAATTACAGGCTGAGCGGATGAAGTAACCTGTAATTGTTGCGCTAGTAATCGCTGCTGTTGTTGTTGTTGCTGTCGTTGGGTCACCTGGAAATCGAAACGAGTTTTAAATAAAAAAGTTAATTGAAAATATGCGTAAAAACTCAAAAATTGATTAGTCTTTACTAATTATTACGCAATAATACAAAAAAAAAAACTCAATCAAAAATGTTAAAAACGAGAATATAAAATCAAAATTCCTACTAATTACTTACTTAAAAATATATTTTCAAAACTAAATGTTTACAATGGTTAGTTTTTGATGAGTAATGATAATGGTTCGTATTTATAAATTAAATTTTAAGTGTAAATGAACTTTTTTAAATATAAAACTAATATCGAAATTTCATTTCTTGACTTTTCTAGACCACTTAAGACCATGGTAAGGCGCCTGTATGCAATTTTCAATTGTATAACAGTTCGGTCACTAGTTGCGGTTTCCCCTACTACATCAGTGCAACCAAATGAATCCTGTGGTTCATAAAATAATTACGTAGCCAGATGATTGCAATTGGTTTTTTTTTAAATCATACATAAAAATTTTCCGACAAAACGATTAAAAATCTATGGATAATTATTTAATCCTTCAGTTTTCAACTATTCAATGCAACCGTTGCATACTTTAACAAAGTTCATGAGGGGTTTTGCTTTAGATAAAGTATTATTAATTGTTTATTTATATACATTTTTGTGTATTTTAACCTTCTATGACAGAAGTAAAAATATTTAGGTAAGTTGGTTATTATTAAGGTTGACTAGGTACGAATATTAAGTCTTGTTTGAGAAATCACCGCCTCTCTTGTTTCCATAGACTATTGTAAACTATGTATTACAAACATTAATTTGAATAATTGTTAAGGTTAGCGCTCATTCTAACCTTTTAACTACTAATGGTGTTCAAATAAATGTGAACGAATTTGTGGTAACGTACATCAGCTACTCTTGCATCGTAAAGTGTTTCGTCTCCAAATTGAGACTTTTTCATATGCTTGATACTTAAACTAGATGACTCATGTTTCTTGTAAATACAAACACTCAAAGCTATCTAACTTTTAATCTAAGTTCCCAACCTACATCGACCTTCACCGAGTTGATAATAGAATGAAACATATGCAATCATGAATTTAGTATATTAGAAAATATATTACTAATGGGTTGCCTAAAAAATCTTAGACAGACTAATTTTAATTATTTTTGAAAAAAATTATTTTTAATAAAATATTGCAACATAAAGATAATAGAAACAATTTTATATCATCATAAGCGCTGTTTTATTGCGAACACGTTGATATAGGTATCTGCAAAAAGATCGGTCCTATTAGGGGTTAGCGAATTTTAAAGATTTAAATTTTAATGCGCGTAGAAATGTGTGACAGAGAGATCCAAGGTAAGTATACTGTGTAATAATAAAGGACCCAACATCGCAGTCGCCTGTGATGTGTACATTTTTTTTCTATTTGTTGCAATATTTTATTAAAAATCATTTTTTTTTAAATAATTATAAATAGTCTGTCCAGGATTTTTTAACCAACCCATTTTTAATATATTTTCTAATTTACTAAATTCATGATAAAATATGTTTTATTCTATTATCAACTCGGTGAAGGTCGATGTAGGTTCGGATCTTCTACTTTTAACACTATAAGCTATTTCAAAATATCTGCTGTGATGCCTTACAAAACTTTCTTTTATATGAAATTATAGAACTTTACGCATACAGCCTCTATGTATATAAAGAACTGCGACCCTTTATCTCAGAACACCCTTTATTTGTATTTTCCCAGGAAAAAGTTAAAAGTGTAGGCTTTGATGAGTCTGATAGCTATGGCAAGTTTAAAGAAAATAATTGGAGCTCTTTTCGGAAAAAAAAATAAAAAACCATAAAGTGTTTCCGGTCAACTAATTTCAACCTAATGCTTCGCGACGCAACTAAATGAACTATGAATGTAAAATTCAAAGTTTAGTGAATTTCGGATAAAGTTTCCGATACGTTATGGCTGGCACACAAAGGCATTTCTCTAAAAACCACTTTTTCAGACTCAGAGGACATCAAAGCGTGTATTTTCAGTTAAAACATCGAATTCGATATATATATATATATATTCTACTCGATTAAAATACACTCGCATTACTATATAGAGTGTAAAAATTGTACTGATGAGATACATTAGTAATCTAGATTAAGTGCAAGCAGTTAAACAATTTCAAAAATAATTTTTTTGCGATGCAAGAATAGTTAGTATTTTGATTAATTATCAATTCTTCTACATCCGTAAGAACAACATATTGAATTTTTTAGTTTGAATTTTGGTTGACATGTACTCGAGAAAGTCTGATTTTAATATTTTTATTTGTGACTTTTCTTAAAACGATTCGACCAAACTGATTTTGTCCACAGAATCAGATAAAATTAAAATATGTTTTTTATCGGACCTTGATTCAAATTTGCTTAGGCAAGTCAGCTTCATCTAAAAGCGAACTTTGCTGGTAAGATAGATACGAACATTATCATTACTACAAACATAGTTATTGTCTAATTTTAAAGTTAGTTGAAAAAATCTACTTCACTCTTGATAAATAAAAAATAAATCATATAATTTAAGGAATTATTGTGGCATCGATGTCAATTTGTTAATGTTACCTGCGTATTAACTACAGATGCAGCGTGCGGCGCGGTTGTAAGGGAGCAGTCTGTTGTTACGACACTCGTCGTGCGCATGCTCGGAGATATAGTCATGCAATCGTTTACCTTTGTCGCTAATAAGCTCTTAATCAGTGAAGAGCTACATTGTGAACCCGTTGTGATATTATTTCCAGTTGTCGATTGTTCCTTACTTACTGAGGTAGTCGAACTGCTTACCGAAGCTGATCCCGATCCCAACAAAGCCTGGCTAAGGTGCGGATGCGCGGACACCTTTAAAAAAACAAATGCATGAATTCAACATTGCATTATTTAAAAAAAAATTTTCTATTTACATCCATGTTAAATTCAATTACTTTTTACTCGGAAATAGTTTTAGTTATTTATTTTATTATTTATGAAAATATATTTATTAAGTTGGTAAAGATTTTAATTTCCTGCGACCGGTAAAAAATAATTGTATCATTTTATTTTTAGGTTTGAAAATACCACTTACCTGACTTTTTCCAGCTTCTTGTTTCAGTGGTGGAGATTCTCTCCTCACCGGGGTGCATAATTGGGCCTTCAATATCGGAGATGCAGGAGAAGGAGGTGGTGTTGCCATTAGATCAGGTGTTGTATTTGTATTTTCTGCTACTACAGTAGTAACCGCTTGTAATACAGGCACTGTATTTTGCGCTTTTGAACGTTTATTCGTTTTTACTGGTGTAGAAGGTCGCTGTACATTTTGTTGTATAGGTGTACACGAGTTTAAAATCAAGGGCTGTGCGCGCAATTTAATGCCTTCGTAATATTGTAGAGTATCGGTTTTCCCCTGAACAGGACCAACAGCTCCCCCGAAAGTTGATCTATAATAATTTGAAATTAGTATACGTTAATAAAATGATTGAGGGATTCCAGTACCTGACACATCGTGGAAAATGTAAAGGAGCGATTACTCCTTTACGTCCAATTTTCGAGCATGAATTCAAATAGTTTCTGTATAGTTCTTGCTGTTCGACTTGACCTTTTACGTCTAGTTCATAATTTGCTCGTAGCCAGGCGAGTGCAAAATGTTCGTTCTCTTGAATAGCTTGTTGCTGTGCATGTTGTTGTTGAACCGAAGGCATTTGAATTTTTGAAGTTTGGGGCGGTGAGGGTTGCGGTAAACTGACAGGAGGCTGGGATATACTTATTTGAGTGGTGTTATTTGTAAGAAAATTCCTAGATGTGATCACTGAATTCGTTACGACATTTCGAGGGACAGGAGTAGCACTGGGAGTGGCAGGAGAGGAATAAACGGGTGTCATTATATTTGATGTTGATATTGTTGTAGAAATTAAATTAGGTGTTGAACTGACGAGTGGTATAGATGTTGTCGCGGTTGGTGTTGATGGAATGGTTGTAGTGGGTGGTGGTGGTAAAGAAGCCCCTGTTGGAACAGTTTCGATAACTTTCATACCTATACACGCTTTTGGTCCATATGACTGAGCTTCAACGGTAATCAATGCTACCAAAACGTCAATAACGCCGTGAACTCGAGTTATATTATTGCACGCTCGTTCTCCAAGAGACGATAATGCGTATAGACATTCCAAAGTATAAACCAACAACATAATATCGTGAATCGTTAAGAACAGACAAACTTGTTCATACACCTGCAACGAAATAAATACATAAATATTTTAAAAACACAACTTTTTTATTAGTTTTACACACGTTAAAGACTAGGGATTTCCGACTTGGTTAGATTTATTAGCTACTTGACTTAAAATTAAGTCAAACTAAAGTCAAATGTTAATATTCAAATATAAAGTCAAGTCAAGCATTAAAATTGCAAACTATATCATTTTAAAGATAAATTTATGTTAAGCTCAATTTATGGCTTAAGATGACCAATTACTTGCCTTAATAAAACTACTAAAACAGTGACGGTTCGTGACAAAAACTTTCGGGGAGAAACTTTTTTACATTGCTTTTTAAGGGTCTTAATATGATTTAATTCGATATACTGTTCAGTAAACGGCTTCTATTTTTATTTTTTATAATAAAAGTAAAAATATTTAAACTAGGCATCATTAATCACAGTATATTTTTTTTATAGAAACACTACCTCTCTGGCTTACATAAGATTTGTTCCACTTCTTCATTTGATGATGTTCAAACACGTCCACCGAATGACAAAAAGCAAGACACATTGACCAAGAGACAAGAATGAGTAAAAATCATAAAGCAATAACTTCCCCTTGATTTTAAACCAGTTTTGCGGTGTTTAAACACCTTCAAATCCGTGTCGAAACAAGCTATTGTCACGAAAACGTACGTCCATAGCTCGAATCTTGGCCTAATGCGGCCAAGCGGCTGAGGGCTGAAACATTTCTTCACTCACTCTTGTCTCTTGGTCAGTGTGCCTTACACTTTGTCTTACATGGACGTGTTTGGCTTCAACGTCTGGAACAAACCTATAGACAACAACCACCGATCCAAACTTATTTGATAGTATTTAAATAAAGCTTCCAAAATCCTATACTATCTTATACCATAGAATACTTTATTATTTAATTATGAAAAAATATTTTTCATTTGAGTTTGAAAACATTTTTAACATAAATTTAAATTATAAAATAATTCTCCACTTAAAATTATTAATATTTTGACAATGGCGCGAAGGGTTTCATCATGATTCAATATTTGCAATTTCTATGCAGAAGAATAGTTAAATATTTGTACAAAAAATGAATGTAATATAACTAAGAAAAACGTGTGAGAAGCCTCTGATGTGAAACATCTAAATTTTACTATTCGAATATGAACCACCATTGGATCTTGCAATGCTTTTGGCGCCGTTTCTTTTCATTCACTGAACTACAATTTTCGGTAATTCTTTTTCTTTATTGATTATAGAATCTAATTAAAGTAATTTAAGTATAGAAAACGTTGCTTTTTTAGCGTTTAAAGTCACTTTAAGATCTAAAGTTATATCATGACTGTCTAATTATAAACTTCTATAAACTACTACTGATTTTAGGAAAATCTATGATCTGAGACCCGCACCAACGTAACGAACAAAACTAACGACATTTTATTCGTACGAATTCGTGTGAAACAGATCATACGAAACGCGTGATTACGGTGATTGGAAATTTTTGCAACTGACGAAAGTATTTACTATTTAATGAATTAGTTACATTTTTTTTTCGTTGGAAGAAGAGATCAAGTCGCTCTTAAAAGGCTATCCATAAACTACATAATAAGGCTACGTTCCATAACACGTTTTCAACGATTGCGCTCATTGCTATTGTTTTTTTGACCATTTCACTAAATTTGAACAGAATTTGAATAGATCGCCATTCATCAGTATGACTAAACTTTTAAGAAGGGGTAACGTGCGCGCGAATGAAAATAATTACGTCATTGATGACATTTCGCGCGCCCGATTTGACTAGCCAACCTTTTAAAACATCGCTATGCGCTAGTTCTAGGCGTTCTAGGCATTAGATCACTTCATTTTAAGCAATAATATTATTAAGTAATAAACCAATAAAAAAAGTTTAATTTTAATTGAGTAGCAGACGATGACAATTTTTACTGATAAAAAAATTACTTACAATATAGGGCTGGGGTTTAGAGTTTCGGTACGATCTGTTAGATAGGGGGGGTGTAGGGGTTAAAAAATACTTCTAATTTCGTTACGTAATTTAAGTACGGCCCCTAATCCGTTTGTAACAAATCACATTTAAAAAAATAGGAGTAATAAATTTCATACGTATTCTGACAAAATCCATAGTATTTTGATCTTATTGAAATATTCAGATTAAAATGACCCAATCTATGTATAGACTTTTATTAACTAAAATGCATTTGCATACTTTATATCCAATATAATTCCTATTTAATATAACCGCGAATTTGATAACAACAAAAAAATTAAACGATACTTTCAGTTGAAAAGGGTAGTACCAGAAGATTTCATGTTTGTATTATAGTACCAGTGAATGTTAATTTTGTAGAATTTCGAGTGACAAGTGGTTGGAGATAACTGAAAGAAGATATTTCAGTCTCGTATCACTTCATGCGCTACTGAACTTTTACGAAAACAACGTCGCTATTTCATATAATATTTTTACTCTCAAATATAGATGTTTCACATCAAAATCAGTTAGTAATATATACTTACATTTTGATCTAAGGAACGTAGTAAAATGTCTTCGTTGGACTCATTCTGGCATAATTTATTCAACACATCCAAACATGAAATAATAACAAAACGATCCTCACTCGACAATCCCTGAGTGATTGTAACTAAAAGACACTCAGATAAACGATCCCGCACAGGATCTTTCATTAAAATGTCACTTGCAACGTTTGATAACATATCAAAACCATGTTGATGTATATTATTCCATCGAGAACTTGTACATAGTAATAGAAATCGTAAAAAAGTAATATTATTAGCTAAAAGGGAAACATTTTCCTCTGTAAAACTGAGATTTCTTAAAATATTAGCTACTTGTAAAACTCTTTGGCCAACATATTCTTGTGTTCCTAATGTTCGCCCCGTACAAAATAGTTCACGATCACTAGGTTCTAACTTTAACTTAAACTTTTGTTTACCGTCACTACATTCGTCAGTATCGGGTGCAAATAAGTCACTGTCTTCACTGTCACATTGTAAATCGTCACTATCACTATTTTTAGTAATTAAAGGAACGTTGTCACTGACGTCGTCAATTTCGGTTTTGTTAAAAGTTTGTAGTCTTTCATCAACTGAATTGGGAGGTAGATCTTTGCTGCAACATGGCTCTGTTTCTTCTACGACGCTATCATTATTCACATCACTCGGAGTTTCTTCTTTGATTTTGTCGCTTGGTATCCCTGGAACTGCTCCTTCTTTTTTTGTAACAAAAGAAGGCGGTCGTTCTCGCTTTACAAGAGTATTGATCGATGGTAGTATTGTTTTTCGTTTTGAAAATTTTGTTTCGTCGATTAGATCAATGAATTGGTCAAAAACGACGGTGTCTGTCCAAAATGAATTTAATGACTGCTTACGGACTTGACTGTACACTTCACTAAATAATGGGCGGAGAGAGCCTGAAATTTTCAACGGAATTAGATGATTTTGTGAATTGTTCATTCATAAACGTTTTAATACGTACTGTGATGAAAAACACCGGCGTGCGCTAAAAGATAGTCGACTATTTGCGTACATTTTTCTAGTTTGAGATGGTGTTTGCCTTCATTAGAGAGCAACGTGCACACATTTATTGCGAAATCTTGTTCGTTTGGAAGAGGACATAGCAAAGCCAACAATAGACGATCATAGTCGGAGGGTTTATACAAATCTGCTGACAATCCATTAAAAGCTCGCATTGATTCTGAAAAAAAAGAAAAAGAATTTTTAATACATTCATTTAAATTTAAGAATGAATACATTGTGCAAGCGTTTTATGTTTTCTGGGTAGGAAAATTTAAATATGAAGTAATGTTTTATATGGTTCATTACAGTTGTGTGTATTTGGGTTCATCGGCCGGTTCTAGTTGAACAGTGACCTATACGCAGGTATTCAAACAGTTATCAAGATTTGTTTCAGATGTAAATTTAAGATAAACTTTAATCAAAGCAATTTTTACGCCAACACAAAAGTATTTAATAACCTTTTCAAAATAAAAACTTTTCATATTGCTATGAAATATAAAAAACCAATTAATTAAATTCTACAAATCGCTAACTTATTACTGCCCAGCAGTTTCTAAACATTTTCAGTTTCTGAGATCCTTCATCCATGAATGTTCAAAAATGTTGAATTCATATCTGTGAGTTAAAAAGAGTAAATACAGGTAACCCTCCTATAACACGGTAGTTAGGTTCCTAGAAAATGCCATGTTGTGTGAAACCGTGGTGCATGAGACCCAGAGCTAGTACAAAAAGGGGGGTACGTTCCAAAAATTTATTAAAAACAAATATTTTTTTTATTCGACATAAACAACTTAATTTTATTAAAATCTAATCTAACGCAATCATAATTTAATGAATTTATTCGTCGTTACTGCTCAGTATAATCAACCGAAAACGTTTTTTCGGTGGAACGATATCGCCTTTACTAACAGAACTTTTTTTCTCTATTTAAAGTTTTTGTATGTTTTCACTTCTTAAAAAATCTGTAATCGAATTTTGCTTGCTGGTTCTTACTAGGTCATTGTAAATTTCGCGGTATCAGTTTTGTAGCTCCCTTTTGAATTTACGACTTATTTCTGTGGAAGGGTCTGTATTCAAGAAAAATGAATCGAGATTTTCCGCTAAGCATAGGTTTTCTTGTATTTTTTTTAATGTTAAGTTCTTAACTGCACAATCTTCATCAGAGCTAGCGTCTTCAAAATCGATTTGATTTGCATCTAGGAATGCCATTTCCATCAAATCTGCACTGTCTTAAACTAGAACTATTGTAGGCGTTGCCTAATTATTAAGCAGCAATTGTGTGTTCCCACCTTAACTGGGCGTATCCCAATGTCCTACGGGGGATACAGGCCCCGATAAAAGGAACAACCGTGTTATAGGATGCCGTGTTGTAGGAGGGTTCTCGTAATTTACAAATCGTGTTATAGCGAAACCGTGTTATAAGATACCGTGTTATAGGAGGGTTACCTGTATATGCAAGTGTAAATATAAAAAATTGTAGGTGTCTGAAGATGTGCATTGTTCCATATGCTGGCAATGTTTTTCATTCTTAATAAGTGCTGGTAAAGTTCAGCCTTGCAGGGTGGCAAAGGGTTGCATTTTATATAATTTACAATCCATCTTCAATGAGGTCGAATATGCGCTCTCTTTTCAACTCAAAGATATGAATTTAACTGTCTCGCTCGCACTCGCACGGGAATGTTTTTCCCCCTGGTAGATGGTAAGTGATGAAATTTATTTCTGGCATTGGATAATATGTTTTCTATTCATATATTTAGTATTGTGTTAAAATTTAAAGACCAGTGAAATTACAAATATAAAACTATTTTCTTTAGAAATAATATAATAGTATTTATAACGTTCAACATTTAGGACTTAGGAGGGACGAAAATGTTCTATAATTTTATATAATAAAATTTTTGAATTTTATATAAATTTAGTGTATACTTTCAGAAATAATCTGCAGAAATTTCATGACTGATACTTTAACTAAATTAATTCTTTTTTCCTACCCTCTTTATAATATTTGAGTCATTTACCACGTCAATTGGGGCCATCAGAAGTGCCACAAAGAAGTGGCTTCTATTGTCGAGCAGGTATTAAACATTGAGTCAGAAAATTTTCAAGACTTTTGAAATGACAACTGAAAATTGGCCACTGGCTCTTCCTCTATAACACCTGGATCTTTATTCATAGATATTTCTGAATTACCAAGCAAATTTAGGTAATTGACCTGTTACATAATTGTTCAAAACATAAACCTTTGTTTAGTGTCGCTGTAGCCGACTAATAACTAACGAAAACTCCTACAATACATGAAAATTTCAAATTCCAATGAAAAGACAACTTTATGTAGATTTTAGGAAAAATATTTCAGGTGCTCTAAGGCCCCGAGATGCACAGTTTGGGAACCACAAATATAATCGTGATCAATTCCTAAAAGTAATACTTTTAAGTCGGCTTCGGCTATATTCTTATTAGTTAACATAAAAAATGAAACAGAAAGCTATTTATTATTTAAAACTTTAATGTAAAATATTTCATAGAATAGTTCTGTTATATTATTATATTGATTATGACGGTCTTTAAAGCCGCCGAGCTTTATTCATGTTGAATGTGTAGTTTCTGTTCATGTGCGAATAAAATGGGTCGATGTCACCTGTATGCTATTTTATGTAAATCACATCTCAGTCAAAAGTTTAGACATTTATCACAAGTACAAATGTAGTAACTTGATTCAAATAATTTAATATAACTACATTTATTATTTCTTCTAATATAAAAATTGTAAATATCAAAACTTGAAGATTAGTCGACGACTGGATCAATTGGAAAATTAAAGCAAAACAAAAATTAAACCCACAATGGATTAAATTATTTGAATATATTTTTCTGAGTATAGATATGGGTGTATTAAATCTATATCTTTGTGAAACAAAAATCTTCTTTAACTGGTTTCGTCAATTTCTTTGTTTAGCTAAGGTGTACAACCTTGATTTATAATTATTCATTTTGAAACCATTTACATTGTTATGTTAAGGTTTTATCTTGGCGTCTCTAAATGTAAACGCCTAATGTATTGACAATATCCATTTCCAGCTACTTGTTGATGTAACAGTTGGTTAAAAATGTCCTTAAAAGGAAACTGACTTAGTTCGTTAAAAAACTGGATTATTTCAATGTGAAATAATTAGTAAAAATATGTAAACTCAATTTCAAAAAATGGAAATACAGAGAATGAATTTATTTTTTTTTTAAAATTGAACGAATAACTTAAAAGTGAGATTCAAATGCAAGTAGCGGATGTTGAATGAATAGGTAGGAACGGAGGTCAGGTCAATTAGGGCAATTGAACGACGACAATACTCACATCAATTAGAGAATAAACTATTTGAAATTTAAATGAAAATTTTAAATTGGGAGTATGTGCACGAACAGATATTCAAATATTAATAGTTTTAATTTTTCAGTATTGAACATAACATAATCGATTTATATCCTTACATTCATGAGTTGAAAATGACTGGTGGAATGCTAAAAATAACATTAAAGTAAACATGTTAACGGTTAGATCGGCTGTTAAAACATTCTCAAGTTGAATACGTTAACAATATGATGACACAAAACTTAAAAGTGAGTGGGAATTTGTGGTATTTACATGTGTTTATATTTAAACTCAACATAAATTTATTAAGACTTATGATAAGTTGGCGTCATGAATTCCTCAATATTAATTTGTGATTCGCGAGTTGAAAATTTCAAATTTTATGTTCCACGCAGAGCGCCACATCGTACAACTTACCCGCAATATTGTGCTGATGATGATTGTAAGAAAGAGGCACCGAATGCATTGCCCTTGCAGACCATCGCTTATGCCGACTATCTTCATCATCATCACTTCCTCTGTCGGCTTCTTCGCCGAGAAAATGCACTTTTTCATATCGATCTAAATATCTGTAATAAAACAAAAAAAATTCATGAATATGACAGTAAAATTTTGGTTTATATTACAATAATACGAAAGATAAAATTAAATTTCCGAAAGTTTGGCTTTCATACAAGTGAATTGATATCTAGCGGAACAAACTACTTATTCGTTTAGAAAAGAATTTTATCACTGCAACGTGGTAATTTAAAATATATTATTAAAGACTGAAGAATATTCAAACTAAAATTAACCATAAATTGGCTAAAGTCCAAATAAAATAGTTAAAATTTTGCTGTTATTAAACATATAAGTAAAAGGATTATTTTTTAAAATTCTTATTAAAACGCCGTGTCATTACAACTTATATAATTTCGATAAAAATTTTTCAGTCCCTAAGTTATCTTTTCAAAAAATTCTGAAGCCAAATAAATAGTGATTCAAAAAAAAGTTCCTATTTTTTTTAAATTCTTATCAAAACGTGAAAATTCAATAAATACACGATAAGTTTTATCTCTCATTACTTATTTCGATAAAAAAATTTTTTGTCATTAGATTTTTTATCAGTAAAATTGCTAAAGTTAGCAATTCAATAAATTCTCGAGCCGAAAAATTGAGGCTTAACTGAAACTGATACAGCTAAACATTAAATATGCCCAGAGCCTAAAATTAAGTTAATCAATTAGCTTAATGATGGTATGATAATAATGGTCGGATAAGTACCAACTCTGGGGCACTGCATAAATGCTACCCTATACTTAAGCTCATAAAAAATTATCAAAAACCGATAATTTAACATTTCACGAGAACTTTATGAGAAGAAAACAATTACACAAAGAGCATTACAATATGTAAAAAGATCTGGTCATTGCTCTTTTACGGGATTTTTCTCCTTGCATATTACTTAATGTTCCCATTTCCGGTAGTAACTAGTAACAATAGACGGCAAAGGAAAGTTGAAGAAGTTGTGATTAAGTAAACATTTAAAGCTTGGAATAACTGATTTATTCATAATTACAACTGAAAAAAGTGAAAAACTATGTAAAAATTAAGAAAGCTGTAGTTTAATTGACAATATAAGTAAAGTAAAAGATACAGTACATCCCTATGTAATAAAAAATAGCTTGAAAATCAAGTCAAGTAGTAAATCTCGACTATTAATCTTAAAAAGGGTAATTTTTCGATCTTTCAGTTTAAGTTCCGAGTTATTTTTAATGGATATATCGAATGCGTTTTGAACCAGACTTTTTTTACAAGATATTCGTTTTCTTTTTCAATTTTAACACGATAACTTCTTGTAGATTTTTTTTATGATTAATAAATATTAAAAAAAACACAAAGGAAAGCTTTGTTCTAAAAGCAATAAAACTGAAATAAAAATAAAACTAGCCCCTTTGAAGTTGTTAATTTGCTCAGCGTGACAATGAAATTTATAGTAGCCAAGTGCACAAGAAAAACTTTTTTCAACTTTAAATATTTATTTTAAGGATTGCTTTTTATTTCAGAAGTAGTTGAAACAAGTTAAATTATTTGCTTGGTATTTTATTAGTGGGAAAAATGGTGTTGATAATATTAAATTAATTAATTTTGTAAGAGGAACATTTATATACCAAAGAGCCAAAATGTGTCTTGTAACAAAATTTCGTAATTTATTTTTTTGAAGTTATTGGCTATCTTTTTGTGGGTCTTAACAATAAGATATCTTTCTTTTTACTTAAAAAAATAGATAAGGTGAGACCCCTCTTTGAATTTGTTTCGGTAAGTGATGTTCTAACAAGGGTAGTTTTGACTGTCGCATTTAATTTCAACTTAAAAATGTCTAGTCTAAAAATACTCATACTGTCGTAATGAGTGCTAACGGGGAGATGCGTCCATGGTGTGATAACGACGTCGAGGATGAACGTTGTTCCGACGTACGCAGCCGCCATCGGAGGATTTGACACAAGTTGTGCGATCAACCCGACCTACCTCTACTATTTGTCGGTGTAAGGTAGGCAGATAGCGAACAGTCTTTGCTCGCGACGATATGTGCAAACTTTCCCGTGCAGAATTTGCTAATGCCGATCGAGTGATTGTTACTCTTGCAATAGAGCACGTCTCTACAACAAAGCCTGCTATGCATTTTATGAAAAATAAGTAAGATCTTTAACAAAAGCACTTTCGGAACGTGCACTTGGGATAGATACGACAAGAATTTACTAAAAGACCCCATAATCTGTTTTATAACTTCGATAAAGACAGTGTTAAAATTCAGGTACTTGATTATATAAGTTAAATTGTTATGTTAAAAAGTTAAGAACTTCTAAAACATACTAACAAAATTTATAGTAACAAAAATTGGATTGAACATAGACTTTGAGGTTTGCTTTTACTAGGGTTGTAACTTGTAGGCTTTCTAATTGAATCATTTATTTTCTAAATTAAACAATTTGTATATTTGTATCTCCTATACTATACATGCTTCAAGGATTCATCTTCTATTTTCGTAAATTAGTTATTTGTCCTTATCAAAATGAGCAACTCAATTAAACAGATTGATGAAGTAAATTGTTGATAAAATATACAAATATAAATTTAATCGTATGAGATTAAGAATATAGAAATAAGATACGATTTAGTGTACATTGGATTGATTTTTGGTTCATTATTTTCACATTGACGAATCTATATAATGGGCCACCTGAAAATTTTTATTGTTACGTTTTAAAAGATGTAAAATTCATTTCTAAAAAAAAGTTTTTAGAAATCTCTGTCTCCCACCGATACTAGGCTTTTTATAGTTAATATTCATCAAAATTCTTTCAAATTTAATATGCAAGCTCTTACAACGCGGAAAATTTACCTCTTCACCCCCACAATTTTCTGATTGATTGGGTACCCAAACGATAGGTACTTAAGGTATTATTTTATTTTGTAATTTTTCTATATCTTTAATATATTAATACTATAACATTATTATAGGAATCATAAGTTGTTCCCTTTCTGAGTAAACCTCGTAAACTGCCAAATCGCAGTTTTTAGAAAATCAATAAAAACTGTTGTTATTATGTTATATAGGTACGCGAATTATAATTTTAAATATTAATTCAAACTCGTTCTATTTTACTTTAAAGTTTAATATAAACGAATAAAAATTTTAATAACAGCATTATCCTGGTATTTTCATATTGATACGAGATTACAATTAAATTATTCCTCGTGACTAAATTCTACTTACAAATGATCATAAAAGTTTTGATAATCTCAGGACAGTAACTTTTTCGAAATTTGTATATCATTGAACTTTCTCTTAGTAATTGGTATCGAATCTTTTATTCTTTTATCTTTATATTATAAAAGAGTATTAAACTTTTTTTAAATGGTCCGTTTTGATTACTATAATAATAATTTCCACGACACTTCATGTAGGTACGAAGTTTTTGAATCAGTGGATGTGATATAAAGAAAATATAAAAAAATCAAAGGAAAATTTTATTACCATTCTAAACATTTATAGTTGTTTTACACTAAATTGTAGTATGTATTCGACAATGTATTCTGCTAAAAGAGTTTGCCCAAAAAGAGGACGACTGTGTAAAATTGCCAACGTTTTTTTTTTTAATTTGAAGACAGAAGGTACAACAATTAAATTTTGGTTTTCATAATGCTAAGGCGATATCCTTTATAGTTTATAACTACAAAAACTAACTCTGTAACAAATATGTTGAGGAGCAGTTTTCAGAATTTCTTCCTTATAGTTGCAGTTGTTTAATTCTACCCATTAATCTTATTTTATTTTGGATTGAACAAATTCAAATTTCGTGTCGCGATGTCAATGAGTTTGACTGTAATCAAAATTGAAAGTAAGTCCAAGTAGTGTAGTAAGTGCGTGGTGGGGAGGGGATGACAGACGTTATCGCTGACTTCACTCACGTGGTTGACTATGCACGTGGAGTCGGCTCTCGGACGTTTGTAAACAAACGTTCTGATGGCAGTAGTCAAGTGGCTATACAAGACGGCTGCTTCGTCGAGAACAGCTAGGAAATAGCCGTCCCTCTTTCGCCAGATAGCACCGACGCGACTGCCAGGACAACACTAAACGCACGTGCTTTCAACGTCGCCGATTTCACATTCTGTCCCCAATACGATCCGATTCGTCGCAAGTGAATCACTAACTAATCGGACTATATGGAATTTCGCTGTACTTCGTAAGTCATTCTTGAAAAAGACGAGCACATAGTATCTTTGGATATTGTAACGCGCACACTCTTGCACCAGTGAAAGTAAAAGCGACTTATGAAACTCGATCAAATACTGCACTTGTAAATTTATTATCAATAACAAAATGAAAAACCTTGATCTTCACCAATTACATCAACTATTTCCGCGTTTAGTCAACAAATTTTGAGAAAACCTCACTAGAGGCATTAAATATCCCTAATATACTATTTTAAACATTTGTAGTAATACTACTACATGTAAACCATTATAACTTTTCCATAAAAACTATAACTTCTAATAATTCGTTTTTTACTCACCTGATGTAGATTTGCTTTAACGCCACTCCACTGTTGACACATTGTGTTGGTAGATTAAAATGTTCCAGAAGACTCTCCCATTCATTTTTATGCGTAACCTATAACAAATTGATTTTATGATTAATATTTTAAATGCAACGCATTTTGAAAATATTTAAGTAAGGGATTGAACTATAAAGTTCCCGAACAATGAATAGCTTATTCATAAAATGTAGATCATAAATCATAAGGATTATTACACAAATCACAATGGACGTGATAATGTAATAAATAAAACGGTGCCAATTTTTGAAATGAAATTAAAAAATCTTTCATACCGTAATTTGGGAAATACAGAGAAAATCGCTAGGTAGGAAGATAATTTATTATAATGAAAATTGATGATTATTATAATGAAAAGAATCTCTTAAGAGTTACGTGGGGTTACAAATAAAAAAAAATGTTTTTTAATTTTTTCACTCAATTGTACCATCAGTAAATTTATGAGAAGTATGTTATATCATAATCAAGTCAATCAAAGTAAAACTCTTTGAATTTTTGAAAAATTCAGCTCTCATTAGGCGCGGTTTATTTCTTAATGAAATTTTAATCACTTAAAACTCTGTTCTTGAAGTCGGTAGATAGATTTCATGTAACTAATCTGATCTTTTTGAAATAGTGCACACTTTTCTCAGTTAGAATCGTTTGATTCATGTTTTTATACAACTTATTTTTTAAGAGAATTTGTGGTATAGAATCAACCATTAATTGTATACTTTTTTTGAAAACAACTCTGGTACAATTCGTTTTTTTTTGCTTTTCTGATAAATCTATCAAGAATTACTTTAATCACCACGAGAATGTGTACATTTTAAAGAGTAATCTACAGACTAAAAGGTTAAAAGTTTGAATGAGATCCAATAACATATAAAAATAAATAAAGAAAATTAGTTTTCGTTTTTTTAATTTCGAAACTAAACCAATTGGTATATAAGGTTCGTTCCATTTAAAATTTTTTGTACGTTAACGCAACGATAAGAAATTTATGATCTTAGTTTGTTATGCATGTCGACCATTAGGGTAGCTTTGGACCTTTTAAACGATACCTGCTCGAGATCAAGGGCTGGTATTATGGGTTCAGATCCGCACAACATAAAATCACAAAGTCGTCTGGTAAACTTGCCTGCCCAGAAAACGTCACAGATTATGTGGAACGTCATTTCGCCGTTTCTGGGTTTCTGTGTGAACAGAAACGAACCTATAGCGTCTTTATGAGATGATTTGGGAAGTACAAGAGCAACCTTTATTTCAAAGTAGACATAACAATTTATTAAAATTACAATTCTTTTAAGTATTTTTTATGGCTTTTGGGTTTGGAAGATAAGACAGATTCATTTGTCTGTTACTAAACAGGTTATCATTTCATTCTCTTATAAGTACCTTAAAGCCCAATTCTTCATCATCTCTTCTTAACTTATTGTAGAATGAAAAAAAATGCGGAAAAATAATAAAACAGTAAAATTAAAAATAAAATTATTTTCATTGAAAAAGGAAAAAAATCGAATTGATTTCCAGTTTTGTAAATTATTTTTAAGTTTTAATGTGCATTAAAAACAATTATTTTGCTTTCGAGGTAGAGTAGTTAAAGCAATTATAACGTAATAAAATTATTTAAAAAAAGTAAGCAACTTGTAGCATGCAATACTTAATTGTAAGACAGTAAATATCAATATGAAATAAAATGTAATAATTTCAAGAAAGATATATAATTTCATTTAATTATTAAAAAAATGTTGAGTACGTTATTCAAGGCTTTTCTTTTGTGTTGGAGGAAAATCGGACGTATCAAATGTCGAAAACGAGTTGATAAACTTGATAGTTGCCACAATAATCACATCATAGAATCTAAATAATCATTCGTGGCTACGATATGGGAATGATAAGTTTTGGGGGTTCGATGCGCCGTCAGAGGTGCGGAGATAGCATAAGGGTGCCTGAGGTTACATATTGATTTTCTCGGCAGCGAAGCAGTCGTCACACCGCCACACGGCATACTTTACTCAGCCGCGTGTCAACTTTGCGGCCCGGGATTTATAGCGCATTTACAGCTCTGCGCACATCCCTTACACACTCAACCCCACATGAACGACACCTACAATACTCTACCAATCAACTGTTCACACCAAATTAACCCTGATTAAGACACTAGCAATTTAGCGACTAATTTATCAAAAACGTATTTAAAACACAAATGTTTCGCTTTATTCACAAATATAAAAACGTTTCGAGATTTATATTCTTCAACATCAACATTTTCGTTTTATATTTAGACATTCAGCATCTGGCATAAAAAATTCTATGATTATTTTTAAATATATAATAATAAAAATGAGAAATGTGTTTAGCTAATATTTATCGAGAAAATTTTAATTTTGCTTCAAAATATTTAACGGCTGTTTTCTTTTCAAAGGCATGAACATGTATAAAAATAATAATGTACATGTATTAAAATTAATTTTGTAAAAATTAAAAAAAAAATTTGAAAAAATTAAATCTTCAACCTAATTTTGTTACTTTAAAAACTTGCTCCTTTTTAAACCCTTGACAATTAAATTGGAAATTCCAATAAAAATTTATCTGCGTTTACCTTTAAGATTATTTCCAATATAACTTTACCTATCTACAAATTGTAATTAAAATAAACAGAAAAATCAATAATATTGTTAAGAATATAATCTTAAAATGTTGAGGATTGATGCTAATTCTGAGCCGAGGTATAACTAAAATAAAATTATCCCGCAGAAGTAAAATTTTAACATCGACTCTTAATAAGGAAAATGAAAATATCCAATAAAAAAATCACCGTGAAAAAACAAATATACAGAAATTGACGCAAACTGTTTAATAAATCAAATATTCTTCAAAAACTAGAAAGTTCACATACGACAAGAGAAAAGAGCAGGAAACGAGCTGGAGAGAAAAATAGCGACAAGGATGGATCTACTTAAGGGCTTTTTGGGCTGCAGCTCAAGGTCTTCCATTAAAAACAATAGACGATGTTGTGAAGGACAAATATCTAATAATAAAGATTAACACCTCTTGCAAAAGAAACTCTTTGATGTTTTCTTAAATCGTTATACCGTCTATGAGATTCTCTTAACATTTACCTCAGTAGCTGTGAAGCGGAGTCCTCTTTCTCCAGGATATCGTTTACAGAAAACGAATTTAGGACTTAAATGACCAACTAGATTGTTTTCAGTTTTTTCTATAAACTATGGTATTTAACAAAGAACTTGCATCCTACTTATACTTTCATCGCTAATGAAAATATTTTTTTGAGATGTAATTGAGTTATTAAGTCGGCCCCCCCTAAGTAGTATTAGCACAGAGCTCCCCAAATCCACGATCCGTCCCTGAGATGCGGACTCAAAAACGGACTCGGACTCAAACAATCTTGATACAATAATCCAATTGGAGTTTTCGATAAAAATCTACATACTTTACTACCTTAACGAATACAGTTCTTGTTCACACTTGGTAAGTAGTTTAGACAAGTGGCGAGTTATTAATGTAACTATTTCGCTTCTTGACTAAAATGTTGCTATTCAGACACGTTTAGTCACTTAATTACTCACTACTCGACGAAATTGCTTGGCCAAGTAAGAGTCAGACTTAATATTTCCATATATAATCTCTAAGGAACATTTATTTGTGTACTGTTCTATGTTCATTTTTAATTTATTTTCTGAAAAATATTAAAATTTTAATGAAAATAACAATTTTTATCTACCATAATATAAAATGAGGGTATAAAAAACATAGATGGTAATACAAGTATAACAAAAAACTAAAACCATACGAAGTTCACAGTACGATTTATTTAAATTTAAATAAGTAATAACCAGCACAAAATACACAGTTAAAAAAATATATACGGAAATGTGTTAAATATGCTTTTTCAGACGATTTAAAATAAGGCTTCGATAAAAAGTATATACCCAAGTTTAATTCATAACACTAATTGAATAAATTAAATGAGTCAAACGTTGGTAAATGAACAATAATTTGTTATTTTTAAATTTTTGTCAGTAACAATATTCAATGGTTTGGACCACTAATTCTATTAATTAAGTTCTAACACATGCCGAAATTTGAATTAAAAACCATAAATAACTTATTTCAACGTTAGATCTATTAATTAAGAAAAATATTCTAACTATAAATACATTGAAAATTAGAATTTTACGGAATGTTCCGTTTAAAAAAATAAATATAACGAGATATTTCAAAGAACTTGAATTGATACTTTTATTTTTTTCCGAAAGAAAAAAAATCCAATTAAAATTATCAAAAATCTGTTCAATTTGTACGTAAAGATACTTTGAATGTGATATTAAAAAAATTAGTAGTAGGTATATTATAAAAGAATTATTTACGAATTTATTAAAGCGACGAAAAGAATTTTTTATCGATGTTAAAAAATGAAATGTTGCAAGGATCTCTATTATTTAACTATAATTTTTTACAATGCTTCAATGGTCTAGAATCTAGATAATTAATGTTCATTTAATCGAAAGGTTTCATACACTTTAATCCAACTATTAATCAATACCTTGTAAAATCCAGAGAAAAGAGAGAAGTCTTCTCTCTGTAAAATCTAATTTCACTCAACATAATATAAAATTGTTTTTCATTTCATCGACAATCTACGGGGTAATATCTTAAGGCGATTTATATAATTATACATGCATAATATTTAGTTTAGTTTATTAAAAAAGAAAGTTTGCGTCTACTATGTATAAGTCAAAATTCAAAAATATTTTAGTTTGCTTTGTTAAGATTTAAAAAAATGTATTAAATAAACAAGGAAAACATAAGTCGGCTTCGAATTTACATGTTTTCGAATCATAAAATAAAAGTTAATGACTGGGCGGTTTTTTTTTTAAATCTATGACGATGAAGTACAGTTAGTAACAATTTTACATAATTTCAGAGATCGTTATTGTTACTGGTGATTGTAAGATTTTTCATGTTGAATATTGGTTATCTCTTTTGAATTTATAATTCAAAGTAATTTATGAAAAAGTTAAATTATGAAAAAACTGTGCTTAATAATCAAAAACATTTATCAGTAATATAAAAATGAGCAGATATTTGATTCGATTAGTTAAATGTGTATGTTATAAAAAATTTGGATCGTGTAGAACAGAAATTAAAAGAACTGTTGATAATAAAATGATCGCTTCAAAGTGAACGATGACAGGGAGAGGAGAGGTTCAGCGACCCACACAGTGCTTCAACTGGCAACAGCGCGTGGTACGGTGTTGGTGAACACGCCAACAATGCAACACCGCAATACGCGCCAACTGCACAGTTTCTTATTAGTGTTCGGAAACTTCGAAAGAAGGGGCACTTCATAATTTCAAACAACGTATTAAAAAAAGAGATCATTATCGCACATCATTACTCTTTCTCTTTTCATCACGTCGCTTAACTGAAAAACAATACATACGTACAATATACATACAACACACTAAACGGCTTAAAATATTTTGTAGATTATACACATTTATAATTTTTTTTATTACAAAATATAAAATAATTTAATATCTTTTTATTCCTTCGTACACTTTACGCTCAATTATTCTTTTTTTTTAAATTTTTTCCAATCAATTTTTTATTTAAACCATCAAAAATTATATCAATTTTTTCGATCAACTTTTTTCTATAACAACATTTTTTGTCTCTTAATTTATGGTAATAAACTTTTCAATTTAGATATTTTAGTCAAGGTGACTTAGGTTATATAAACCACCGTTTATATTGCATTTGTTTAAATGATACTCTCAAGTCAGATAAAAGTAACTGCTAAACTAAGATAACGCGTCTGTACATAAACGTCATGCAATCTAATTTTATATTAATAAAAGAAAATGAATAATAAAATTTTAAAACGAGATCTACAAGTTCAATCAATAGTAGGACAAACGTTCATGTCTCGATTTTAAGATCGAATGAAACATTAATATCATTTTGTCTGGGACATCTGTGCAAATGATTCACATTTCATTGCCAATTTGAAATAGCATTTAAGTATTTAATGTATATAATTAGTTCTATTATCTATTTTTCATTGATTAGGTTCTACAATGAAGCAATAAAATAATGTTTTAAATTAACGTTAATTAATTTAAGAGCTAACATTTTATAATGTAACTTAAAAATTAATTATATGCATGGATCAACTATAAGATAGATAAACTCATTTAATATTTTATGAAATTTTATTAAAATATATACAAATTATGATATTCCAATCTTTTAGATCTCAAAGACTTTTATATGGCAATTTTTGCAATTGATGATAGCTATTCAAATAAGTTTTATTTAAATTTTTTATATAAAATGATATGACATTGCTGAATATTTTCAATCAAATCAATTATAAAATAAAATTGACAAGGACATGGTGTAATTTTCTAACTGGAACTATAATCTATAAAACATTCGATTGTACGTTGATAAAATGATTCATTAGCATTTACTAGAACATTATTTTTACTGTTTGAAAAATCCATTTGAATAAAAAATTTTTTATTTATAAAGTTCATATCATTAAAATTAATATCTTTAAAAGTGCTTTCTAAGAACTTGTTGTTTTTTTTTGCAATATATCATCGTTTTTTTTTTTTTCCTATACCTATCTCTACCAAATTTAAAGCGTGACATGCGGTCACTTTAAAAGGATTCCTTTCGTGGTTCGCAACATATGGACTCCCGCAGAATAAGTTGGCGAAAAAATTTGATTAATAGAAAAATATTATAAAAACCTGAATAGTTAGTTTCTAAGTATAACATATTTTAAAAATTTGCTTTGGATTGTTATATAATTTTTATAGTATGGCACAGTAAATATTAATACCTAATTATAAATAATTTCTTGAAAATTAACACCAACCTTTGAAACTATTTAGAAACCAAATAGAAGTTCAGGTTGCAAATTGGATGTTATTAGGTGGTATCTATGCAGTTTTATACTCATAACTTTCTCATACCCTCCAGACGCAATTGCTACTAATTATAGTCTTTCTGGCGACGATTCATTAATTAAACCTTTTCATTTAAGTGCCATAAGCCCATTTCTGACAAAAAGTTAACGTTAGTTAATAATAATGAATGCAATCTGCGATGAACTTTTATCTGCAGTTTAAAAAAAATCAAAATGTTCATTCAACATATCAACATAACATGGAGCAGTTTTTGTAATTCAAATATAAAACCTTAAATATCTATATACCTATTATACAAATGAATTTTCGAAAGACGACTTACGATTAGTTTTCATGATTACTTTTGAAAACTAAGAAATAGATCTGGAATAATCTAAACTAAGTACAT
The DNA here is from genome assembly GCA_958496155.1 of Sisyra nigra. NCBI lineage: Eukaryota > Metazoa > Arthropoda > Insecta > Neuroptera > Sisyridae > Sisyra > Sisyra nigra. The sequence continues at coordinate 16,481,798 of OY292315.1, read as the reverse complement.
GACGCTCATATTCTTAAAACAGTTTGAGTAAAATATTTAATGATTAAACTTTTCACCTATCTTCCGATTTATTTAGTACCTACTATTTTGCATGTTTTCACCCTTATACTGTTTGCAACTATGACGTTATACTTCAAGTCATATTTCAGATATACTAATTGGTATTAAAATATGGCACTTCTTCATCAAAAAAATTAAATGAGCTTAAAATAAAATGTTATATACATATAATATACTATTTTTTTGGAAAATGTTATTTCTTTATCATCAACGAAAAAAAAAATTATTTAAATTAAAAACAGTGCATATACCTACATCTATTTACAAAGATAAAAACTGATGAATAAATGACTTAATTATGCAAAAATAAGTTCATTTTTTATTTATACTGTTTTTAATATGTGTATTTTATACAAACCGGGGGATATGTATATTGTATTGTTCCTTCCTTATGTATGTATGTTGTTCCTTTCTCTTGCATTATAGGTTTTGTACTCTTCCTGAATTTGTTTCTTCAAGTGAAGAGAAAAATCAAAACAAAAGCATTGAATATCTACCAATAGAGAAAGCTCTCGATCAAAAAATTTGATTAGTTAAGACAGATTGAATACTGTTGATTACTAGTGGCTCAAGTTGGCGAGATAGATGTAAAAGTTCGTTTTCGTGATAGCTGAAAAGTTTGTTTTTGTACAAATTGTTGCGAATGGTTCAGGGGGTGGTATTGCAATGTCTTGTTTGATTAGCGTCATAGGCCCACGCGCTCTTGGAGTTAGTGCACTAGGTCAGGGTCCTTGACAAAGAGACGGACGAATGGACAGACTGACGAAACGGACGAACAGACTGGAAGATAGACGGCCCGAGAGGCAATAGCTGATGGGCGATCGAGCGACAGGCAGTCTGGCAGTGTACGTAGAGGAGCCGTAGAGTGACTGCCTAGCTGTTGGCTAGCAGGCGGCATCAGTAACAGGCGGCGGGTAACGTGCAAGTAGGCGCCGGGCGCTAACTACAACTGTGTTCTTGTTGCCCCACTACCAGTACTTATACACTCTTCCCGACTGACTCACTACGTCCTCGTGGTATTCGCCACGTGCTTATCAGATAGGGCCCAACACACCGCATGCCCCAGTTACCGTCCCATATCAGCTGACAATCATTATCAATTTGCCGCTCTCACTACTTACGCGCTAACGATACTTTCTTTTATAAAAGTGCAAGTGCAAATAACAAGCACTCTAATAACGACAGCGGTAGCAGCAGCAGCGACAGAAAAGCGGCACATCCCAGCATTCCATCCAACCAAGATAAATAATTCCTACATGCATAGTGATAAGTGACTCCAAAAACGTACAATAACATTTCGAATTAACTAATAATCAATACTCGATTAAAAAAAAACCTTATCTAAATATCATACGTGAAACTTTTTAAACCAATTACGAACGTGAAGATATGTGAAAATTGGCACAGTGGAAGTACACGTTTAAAGGAGGAGTGATAGAATTAATGTATTCATGTACCTTATGTGTAATACGTTACAAATAAATTTAATTAAATGAGGCAATGTTTAGGTAATGCTGTTAGTATGGCGCCAAGATATGGCGTTGGACACTTATAGAACTCGACAAAATTAAACAAAAATAAAGAATACAGTTTGTCGATATATTTATTTTAAAAGTTACATCAAATGCATCAAATATAAACAAATGTTGACATATGCCATCAGTTAACGCTGTTCCTGTATTTGTTAGTGTTTGTCAATGGCGTGGATTTTAAAAGCACTCAGTATGATCAAAACCAATATCACCATGGCAACTTTTACCTAAATTTTATTTAATTTGCAAAAGATAGACAAACTAACTGTGCAGCGTTAAAGAAACCTAGCCCATATATCAATAAATCCCAAGGAAATGTTTAAAGATTTTATCGTTATATATCAACTAAAACCCATTTTTCCATTTTTGTAGTTCATACTTTTAAATAACATGAAAATAATGCAAATAAATGAAAGAAATAATGCTCGCAATCGACGTGGTAAAAAATGTAATGATATAGAAATAGACTCATGCACAAAACAACCTTAATAATTATATTCAAACTTAACCATTTAATGGATTACTATCAATTCAGTCATAAAAAATTTACCTTATTACATCCCCACCTTTTAAAACTTCAAATAGATAATATTTAATAATGCAAACTATAAAAATAATTTTATAACTTCTAAAATCAATAACGATAGCTTCAAGCATAAGAAAAAGGAAACATTGCAAAATCCAAAAGTTGTTATACTGAGAGATAAACCAGTTCGCTAACTTAATTCCTCCATGAAAAGTTTAATAACGTATTATAATACCGTCATATTAACTAAGAGATCAAACCGGTGAAGTCTTATGAACGAGTTCCTCTGAAGTTTCTATAAAACCTCTTCCATAAACTAATGATTGATGTTACCTGTAGCAATAATTAAAACTACTTGTAACAAGTTTCAAATTTATCCGCTGATATATGAAAATAAGAAAACCCACTATACCATTAAATTTGCAGAATATGATGAATGAGTAAACTTAATAGTTAAAATAATTTCTACTAGTTTTGGTGGATATAACTTATTCGTTTATTTAAAATTGATTTTGTTGAAATATTAAAGTTTGTCGTCAAAAATCTACTCTTTTAAGAATGTTATTTTTATTATTTAACAGCTTGTTAAATTGTAAGGGTTTAGAGAAAGGTTTCTATTGTGTGAAAATATTTATGTTTTCGTTATTTATCCTTGAAAATAAGGAATTTAACTTTATTACTCACTTACTGTTAGCGACACTCGAATGTGACAAATTGGAGTCATGACTCATAGAGGTACTGGCCTCTAGCCTTATGGTTTTATGATGGACAACTGGCAAGTTCATATATATATCTCCAAAATAAATGTAAGGATAACAAGTCGCATAAGACAACCTCAACGTGTAAGGACATATCTTTCGAAGCTCCTCAAATAAAATATAATTTTCTATATTTTAAAACTGTGTAATTATTATTAAAAGAAACATAAACCACAATCCAGAATATCCAATAATCCTAACAGGTTATGGAGCCCAGTTTACGCAATTGATTAAATAAATAAATAAAAGAAATAAAAAAAAATTTATAAGTGAAATCAATTTTAGTTGGTGCTAAGTTTAAGTGAGTGGTTAAGTGTTTCTTGGTGACAATTTTCAATTGATTACATTTGGAATTTGAAATGAACTTTTAATTAATAAGCCAAAATGGGAAATTCCAAAATTGAAAGAAACATTCAATCTTTCAACGGTGAAAATTATAATATCTGGAAATTTAGAATCCGTAGTTTTCTAAATGAACTTAAAGTGATTCATGTGATCGATAATCCGGAACCGCCAGTCCCTGACAATAAGTGGGAGAAATCGGAATCAACCGCGAAAAGCGTTTTGATTGAGTATTTGTCCGATTCGTAATTAAATAACGTAAAACCGGAATCTTCGACAAAACAGATTTTTTCCATACGAGTCATTGATCATCATCAAAATTCAATAATGAAAATATTGATACAACTAAAAAGATACTTAATGTCTAGCGAAGAAATAATGATGTAAAAAGATACGATATAGAGTTTCGCAAACATCAAGAACCCATCGCGGAATTACTAAAAAGAAGAACATTACAAAAATGAGTGCCACTATTTTTGAAAAGTTTGGACAACAAAAACGTTGCTGAAAAACCTAAGACAACTCAAAGCATTCAAGGCTGAACCACAGGAGGAAATTCGATTTGCATTTACGGTTGGAAACGTCCATTCAGATAATGGTGGAAACAAAATTTCGTTCTTACTGGATTCGGGAGCGTCCGACCATTTCATAAATCGGGAAGATCTAACCGACACATCTACATACTTGAAGACACCCATCAAGATCTCTGTTGCAAAGAGTGGAGCCTTTATTACTGTAACGAAAAGAGGGATCATCGTCGTAACCAACAATCTGGGAGTCCAAATAAAAATGGAAAGCGTATTTTACAGCCCTGATGTACCGTACAATCTGTAATCTGTTTTCAAAATTCAGCAAGCAGAATACTCGGTAAACTTCTGTGAATCCGAGGTAAAAAAAAAAAAAAAAAAAATAAGCCATCATGGTAAGACTGTGATGACAGGTAAACCGCAATATAATCTATTTACGCTGGAGTTTACTGTAAGTAAAAGCTTTATAAATTATTTTAAAAGTACGTCTAATTTTGATTATAAATTATGGCATGAGCGGTTAGGCCATATAGAAAAAAAAAATAAATTTATTGAATTGAAAAATAAATAACTAGTTGATAACATAAAACAATTAGATAAAATAACACAGGATAATGATATATGCGAAGCTTGTATTAACGGTAAACAGGCGCAATTATCATTCAATAAAATCAAAAATAAAGACTACATAGAACGACCATTATTTAATATACATTCAGATGTTTGTGGTCCGATTACGCCATCTGCGTAAATAAATAAATAAATAAAAAAAAATAATAAAAAAATATTTTGTTTTGTTTGTTCATGAATTCACTCATTACTGTTTAACATATTTAATTAAAAATACATTTGATGTATTTGCAATGTTTAAAGATTATGTAGCTAAGAGTGAATCCAGATTTACTTAAAAAAAAAAAAAAAAAAAAATAGCTCATTTATGTGTTGATAATGGAAGGAAATATTTATTAAATGAGATGAAAAATTACTGTGTACAAAAAGGTATTAGTTATCATCTCACAATACCACGAACTCCATAGTTAAATGGTGTATGTATCATGAAAGGATGGTTAGGACCATCATGGAAAAGGCGCGAACAATGATGGTATCTGGTCCAAATTAGATAAAACCTTTTGGGGTGATCATGCAGTTTTAGCTGCAACAAATCTAATAAATATGGCACCAACGAAGTCATTGAAGGCAATTAAAACACCATATATGAAATGTGGCATAATAAAAAGCCGCAAATAAAATACTTAAAGATTTTGGTTCAACAGCATATATATGATATGCATGTTAAAACCAGTAAAATAAGTTTGATGAAAAGTCATCAAAGCGGGTACTGGTAGATTACGAACCAAATGGGTATAGAGTGCATGAAGTGGAGATAGTGAAAAATATGTGGTAGTGAGAGATGTAATTGTAGATGAAAAAAAAAAATTTCTAAATTCAAGACCAAAAATGATAATTGCAGGGGGTGATGTTAATTCAGGTAGAAAAACTGAAGTCCTTAACGAAATGTTAAATTCAGTAGATAACCCTAGCAATAAACTTGACAATAATGAAATAGTAGATTTTAGTGTAGAAAATGTACAAATTAATTACCTTGACTTTATGATACACAGGTAGACAGAATTGAAAAAGCTACCAGAAATTCTTCATCTCAAGAAAAAGATAACGTATAACTTAGACGAAGTAATAGACTCAAAGGCCGTAGCCAAACTTCAAATTGTAATGAAGATAATAAACCTATCAAATATTTGCTATGTGCACGATCTATTTTATGTTCTGTTCCTAATTCGTATCGGGAGATTGAAAATAGGAATGATGCTAAGCAATAGCAACAAGCACTTAGGGATGAGTTAAATTCATTATTAATAAATAGGTAATACTTGGACTCTAGTACCAAAACCAAGTAGGTAATAAAAATATTGTAATTTGCAAATGAATATTTCCTATTAAAAATGATGTTTTAGGAAATCCATCAAAATACAAAGCTCGTTTAGTTACCAGAGGTTTTAGTCAAAAATATCTCGTAGATTATGATGAAACATTTGCTCCAGTCGCGAGAGTTTCAAGTTTTATATTTTTATTAGCTTTTTCAAATCAACATAATTTGTTAGTTCATCATATGGATGTAAAAACTGCGTTTTTAAATGGTGAGCCAAAAGAGGAAAAATATATGAGGTTACCTGAGGGTGTTCAAACCAGGGACAATAAAATATATAGGTTGACTAAATAAGGCATTATATGGCTTAAAACAAGCCGCAAAATGTTGGTCTGAAATATTTGAAAAATCCCTCAAAGAAATAGGTTTTAGAAATTCATCTGAAGATCGGTGAATGTATTTACTGAATAAAGAAGATGTATATAAAAATATTTATATTATTTTATATGTGGATGATCTAATGATATGTACTGCAAGTGAAAATAAAATTAAAAAAAAAGGAAATACTTTAAATGTTATTTAATGAATAAATATTCAATGGTTGATTTGAAAGAGGTTAAACTTTTCTTAGATATTAGAGTTATTAAACAAAATAACATAATAACGTTGGATCAAAGCATATATATTAGCACAGTATTAAATAAATAAATTTAATATGATCGACTGCAAGCCTGTGGGCACACCATAGGAAGTAGGTTAGATTATGGGACGTTGGGATCTAATAAAACTTATGATGTTCCATGTCGAGGTTTTATTGGCTGTTTTTAATGTATGTGATAGTGTGCACAATACCTGATTTAAGTCTTACTATAAGTATGTTAAGTAGATATATGAATAAAAATAACCGAGAGCTTTGGCAATGCTTAAGACGAGTACTTAGATAGATATCTATACGTTGATATTTACATCGTACAATAAACTTAAAATTAAAATATATGCAAGGAAATTATATAAAAAAAAAAAAAAAAAAAAACAAACATATTTACAGAGTATGTTGACCCGATTGGTGAGGAAATGATAATTATGATAGAAGAAGTACAACATGTTACTTGTTTAAGTTGAATGATAAATGCACAATATGTTGGAACACAAAAAGGCAGTTATCTGTGGTAGCTTCATCAACAGAAGCTGTTGAATTAAGCTGTCAGGGAAGTAGTGTGATTGAAAACATTAGTAAAATGCATAGGTCTTAAAACTAATGATCCTATTTTAATATATGAGGATAATAATGGATGTATAAGTATAGCGAATAATCCATCAAGTCATAAAAGGTCCAAACATATTGACATTAAATATCATTTCTCTCGAGAACAAATTGAGAAAAAGGCAATAATTTTAAAACATATTCCAACAGACGAACAAATTGCAGGTATGCTGACCAAGGCTACTACCGAAAGCCAAGTTCCTGGAGCTAAGAGCCAGGATGTCATTGGACGTCGATTTATATTAATATAAAATATATTAAGATCACTTAGTGGCGTGGTGGACTAGATAGTTGCCGTATACGCCAGTGGTCCTGGGTTCGAATCCCAATGAAAGCCTAAGATTTTTATTCTGGGTTTTCGGGTTCGACGGTCGCTAATAACCATAATAGTTGATGCGACCTTAAATAAATAAATAAAAATGTATATATTAAATAATAAGTATAATATTGTCATGTAATATTATGATTAATTTCTTGAATTTTGATGTATGATCTGATAAGGTTTTCTGGGTTTCCCTTATCGTACAACAAATGTTGGATCATTATGTAATGGTTATTTACAACCATCCCAGTAAAGAGAGTAAAAGGGGTAAAAGGAAAATATGTCCATAGTTATAAGTTTATAATATATTTTATTGTTGTTTAATATAAAAGAGATAAATTTTTGAGGGGGCGTGTTGAAATATTAAAGTTTGTCGTCAAAAATCTACTCTTTTAAGAATGTTATTTTTATTATTTAACAGCTTGTTAAATTGTAAGGGTTTAGAGAAAGGTTTCTATTGTGTGAAAATATTTATGTTTTCGTTATTTATCCTTGAAAATAAGGAATTTAACTTTATTACTCACTTACTGTTAGCGACACTCGAATGTGACAAATTGGAGTCATGACTCATAGAGGTACTGGCCTCTAGCCTTATGGTTTTATGATGGACAACTGGCAAGTTCATATATATATCTCCAAAATAAATGTAAGGATAACAAGTCGCATAAGACAACCTCAACGTGTAAGGACATATCTTTCGAAGCTCCTCAAATAAAATATAATTTTCTATATTTTAAAACTGTGTAATTATTATTAAAAGAAACATAAACCACAATCCAGAATATCCAATAATCCTAACAGATTTTACAAAGAGACTAAGCGTAACTAGCCAGCAACTCAAAGATTGGCGTCATAAAAAATTAATGACTTAAATTTTTATATATCGTTAGCAGCAGTTTTTAAGACTATATATAACTTTCATTACCTTTGTCCAATGTTTATTTATATTTTAGAGTGAATTTTTAAATGAAATTTCTATTTTGGATATTTCATACAATTTCAACTCGTATACATATTTATAAAACCGGCATCGTAACAAGAGCAAACAAATATAACACTTTATTGTCGTTTACGAAATTTACATCTAACCAGAAATGATTCGCGATATTCAAATAATTGTTCTATTGAAACATTGTCATAGATAATAACTTATCAATATTTTGTCGGATATTGTTCCACTTATGCGTTTTAAATATCTAAATTAAAATTGAAGATGTATAAAGTAGTGGCATATTTTGATTTTGTTATCGGTTTGTAATGACAAAAAAGTCATCCAAATTAATTGCTTGCATTTAATATTTTAATTTTCGTAGTTTTGTTTTAAAATAAACGAAGTGTTTATCTTTTAAGAAGTGAACATTTACTTTCTGCTTGATTTAATTTCGTGAAACTTTCACTATAGACTTTTTGTTGGAAATACCACATTACAAGTTTTCCTTTTGAACTGAAATCGTTTTTACTGCATATTATTTTTCATGTACACTAATACCTATCAAATGACTTGTTCTTCAAGTCTAAATTCATTTTAAATTATTGAAAATACATTTTGTAATCTTTGAAAAAAAACCTTTTGAAATAATGGGTTTTTTTAGTAATAGGTAATCTAATATTGGATTACTTATATATAGCATGTAATATTTATAAGGAGATCTAAGTTACAAGTATAGTACATTACACATAATTAGGTTTAGTGACGATTGAAACGGATTTCTTATTCATGTCAATACTGAATATTGTATTTTTTATAGTCATGTGGGCGATTTAGATGATAACACTAAGTTTCTACAATTTTTTTCAAATTTATCTCTACTTAACATATTTATAATCATATTTTATACCGGGGTTGCTCAAATATTTTGGTCTGGGTCGCCTTTCACAATTCGTAAAAAATTATCAGCTTCATATAATATCAAAGATATTTTGAAGATTTATAGTTTTTTTAATAATTTTTTGTTTTCGTGAGGATGAATCAAGCAATGGGTGTACTTTGAAAAGTTGTTTTTTTTTTTTAAATTATGTATAGGTAATTCTTATGAAACAACCCAAACGAGTCGAATTAAATTGTACTATTGAAATAATGTTTTGATATAATTTTCGCTCGTGATTTTCGACGGATAGCGACTAGATGGATACATAAAAAAATAAAATACTTAAATTTGATTTGCACATTTTCACCACTTTAATTGTTTAAATAAGTTTTTGTATAAACATAGAAACTTATAAACATGATTTTCAGTTCATTATTTGCATAATAAGGAACCAATGTAAACGATCCAAACAAAAAGTACGTCAAAAAACGAGAAAATAATTCTTTATAAAACTTGCTTGTTGTTCATCGGCAATTTTTTTTTCTCACGGGCAATTTTCTCCAATTTCAAACAATAAAAAATTAGAAATTTGGCATATTTTTGGAGTTTGGTGAAGACACGACAGACCTCTATCGCAAAAACTGATTTTGAGGGATACTTTAGGGAATAAAAGTTATAAATAAAAAAAATCTTTATTTTTAAAATGCATAGAAAAGATATTGATGAAAATCAATGAAAAATGATCGTCCCTTCCCTCTTCTACCCTCAAAACTATTAGACCTACGTTTTGAGAAAAAAATTTCAATGAAGGTGTTTAATCAAAATGAACAAAAAAAAATGCTAAGCACCAAAAGGTTCATTTACAGTTTGATTAGTGCAGGTGATCAGCGATTCGTGATTAGTTCAAGTGTGTAGTGCAAGTAATGATCATTGAATTGTTAAGCTCTGCGCTTAGTCCTATTGTTGAGGGTGTTTAGTATGCGGCAAGCTGCAGGTGTAAGACGTGCGGGACGTGGCAACTCGCAAAAATTAGAACCCGCATCTATTCACTTATTACTAATCACTCACACTAATCAATTACGACCCACACGTGTTTTGTTCTAATAACTAAGCATCTTCAAATAAGCCTGTCCTTCAATTTACAAAACACTAGAAAAACATTTTAAATTCACTTTGTCTCATACATGTCTTCCATATTAATTTCGCAGCTCGTATTGAAACATAGATCGCGACGACTATTTTTTTAATAATATATTATCTTAGTTACAATGCGATAATTTTAAAATTCGTTGTTTCTTTTTTAAATATCACGTATGTTAACTAATCCGGTATTTTTATGTGATTGTAATAAACAAAAACATTAATTGAGATTTATTTTCTCTGTGTCGTCCTTATTTTATTTATTTTTTTCATTACCTTATAATATACCTAGGGCTTTATTCTAAGTTTACAGGGAAAATGAGAACAAAATTCCTAATCCTGTAAAGGAAAATATTTATTTCCTCCATCCCATGTGCTTAAAACAGAAACAATATTATTTGGTTGTTCATATAGATTCTCGGTGATTATAATATTTTGCTATTATCTTTTTTCATTCTGTATTGTAAATAATAAGAATTTAAATTGTTCGTTGGAAATATTGTCACAAAAAGTTTTATTAATAGAATATATTCTTAAAACCTCGGATTTTCATTTTGGGTTTTATAATCATTAGTCTAATAATTCTCCAAATCTCTCAGTAAAACAAAATATTACAAACAGTTTAATCGTAGTATGAAACGCTTCTAGTGCGAGTTTTCTCACGTAACTATTTCATTTGGTTAGCTAAAATTTTGAAGTTACTTTATATTTGTTGTCAAATTTAAAAGTAATTATGTATTTGAAAATAAGTAAATCCTAATTTTCCTCTTTATAAGAAAGGTATTATCAATGATGACAACTACATATCGCTGATATTATTTTATTAATTTGATTTCATAAAACGCGTACGTTTTTCTCATGTTTTATGAGAGCTGTTATATAACTTTATGTTTCAAATAACGCAACATTAAAATGTAAATATGTACGATCGTTACGTTACACTTGAACAAATGAGTCACAAACACGTTTTGAAAAGCATAAGCGCGAATCTGCCGATAGCTTCGAATTTTTTCGCGATAGTTCAAAATACTTGGATAGCGTTTCACGTGCCGCGTGTCAGCCGAGTTCTTTCTCTCTGGTGGGAACTTATATGCAGCAAGTGCGTTCATCGACGCCTCATTCACCTCTATATTGTCCCCGATGTCGCTACAAACTGCATCGTGCCCTTGGCCTACTTAGCCCCACGTTCAACTTTGGCCCTTCATATTAGCCAGTGAAACGCTACGCTCAAGACGCTTCGCTAATACATAAATCACGGCAAAAATTCAACACTTTCGTGTCAACTCACTTAATAAATGTTTCCTCATAACCGGAAACTTACGACTCAATAGTCTGTGAATTATCATAAAATTTAATATATACAATGATTAAATATTTGGTTAACCTTGAAAAATCTACTGATATTTTTCAACTATTCAAAACGTTTTTTTAAATATTAAAATTCAAGCAAAAAAATTTAACTTACGAACAAATTTTCGCTACACAAATAAGATTTAAATCTAAATAAATTCAGCATAAATTTACACTAAAATCATCTAGGTACATAAAACATTTCACTCCAATAACTACCTAAATTATAATTTACACTTGAAGAAAAACATATTGTCTTATAAAATATAAAGGACAAAAATGTTTTATTTTTACTGTGGTTAGTTTTTAAATGGGATATTAAGAACCATATTCATAGGTATATTAATTTCATAATTTGAAATAAAAAACAGCAGTAATAATTTTTTTTAAATCTTATTCATTTTATGTCATTGTTCTAACGACTAACAATACAACCAAGCAAAACAATTCGTATTTCACAACTTTTATCAGTTTATATTTGATCGACTCAAATCAAATTTTTCAATATTAAATGAAACTGAAACACGGCTTTCATTAAAACCTACACATCTACTGTATATGGGATAATAAATATTTAAACCCTCTTCTATTATAGATAAATTATACATTTAATTACATAATTAACATTTATTTTATACAAAAAAAAAAATCATCAATCAATGATTCGAGTTAAGTTTAGCCGCCAACATGAAAGTAAATTATTTGATCAATGATTATACAGATCATAAAATTGACGTAGTTTATTTAATTTTGAAAAAAGAAAATAGAAAAATATAATAAAAAACGGTTAGTCATGCCTATTTAATTGTATACTGCTTAATCTTTTATGAATAGAATTACACCAAGGTGACAATGTGTAACATTATTTATTCTGTGCGAGTAGCATTATTAAATAAAAATATAAAAAAAAAATCTTGCACAGGAAATCGACGCTTCACTAAATCATCATAGATCTTTGTTTCTAAACAAAAAAATAAAATAAGATAGGAAGGTAAAGTGATATGGCTTGATTTACAGCAATTTTACATAACATGGAAATCCACAATAAAAAATGGTTCGACAATTGAGGTAATTTGTGTACTAACAGATTATTTAGACTTTGATCTTCAATTCATAAGAAATGCAGTAGAACTGCAATTATATTAATTATCTTTTAATTTAAAGTCTTGATGTTTTCAATGCTAAAAATCAATGTTCAAAATTAAAAGCCTCGTTTTAATCTAATACCATGAACATTTTTAGCAGGTAACATTTAGACAATGTTGAAACGTTTTTTTATACATAGTTCAAAAGATACTTATTAAGTTTATTTTTTACAACAAAGTACCGATAAGAATATTTCTTAACATTGAAAAAACCCAGTGATTTGTGATCTTTCGAACCTAACGCATTTTTACCTTTTTTCATATTGATAAAAACGATTGTGGAAAAGTGCATTGCAACCGTTTTATTTGGTGCCAGACACCCCCATTTTTAGAAACTAATCTAATATATCAATTACCTATCACGGTATATTTAACTCACTACAATATTTCAAACGAATAATTTTAAATTAAAAAATAAAATATAAAACTTGGCTTTTTTTAAACACAAGATATGATGGAAAAAAATATTTTCCTTTAAAGAATTGGAAATTAGGTTTAATTTATCGGGTAAACCAAGAATGCAGTCTTAGCATAGGGTAATGAAAACAATAAATATAATGACAACCAAAGAAAATAAAGATGCTATAGAGTAAAAACATATTCAAATTATGATTGTATTAGGACAAGAAAATGTAAGAAAAAAATTGGTTGTCTGTAAAGTTGGTTTACGGACGATAGTTTTACGTGATAACGCCATAAAGAAACATTGATAAAAATTGCACACTTTTATGAATTGAATTATTACCACTGAATTATCATTATTTTGTATAATAGAAAGAAGGAGTTAATTGAAAACTAACAATTTTTTCAAAATGAAATCAGACTGAAAATTATGAAGGTAATCAATTAGGTAGGTAAATCTTATTTAGTAAATTGTAGAAAAAACACAAAACACGTTGTCTAGGGTTCAACAAATGCCTCTCTATCACTTGTATAGCGTTCTCGCTTGCACGCACAGGCTCAAACGGAACGCGTCACTTTTTCATGCAGGCTACCCAGTGTTCATCAATTTATAAGACGTTATCAGGCCAAAAAACAAGAATATAAGGAAACTAAAAGAACTAGTTGATTAACAAAATTTAGGAAAGAAACTATAAAATTATCGCATTGTAACCAAGATAATGCCTTAAAAAAATAGTCGTAGCGATTTATGCGCCAATACGAGTTGCCAAAATGGAACGGAAGGCATGCATGCAACAAAGAGGATTGAAATTGTTTTCTTTTTATTTATTTAAATTTCAGCACTTAGGATTTTTGCATTATTTTTCCGGCAAACTTTGAGCAAGAATCTATATTGAAATTTTTTTTTCAAAAATTTAAGTTCGGTAATTTCGAAAATGTAGGGAGAAACGATCATTTTTCGTTGAATTTTTATCACATCTTTTGACGGTGAATTTCATTATATAAAAAAATATTGGAGACCCTGAACATAAATCATTTCACGTGCTATATATATCACAAGATACACTTTTATTATTAAAAATTATTTTTTTTAAAATTTTTAATTTCAGCCTCTAAAGTAACCCTCAAATCTGGTTTCGTTTTTTGACGTACGAAACTCTAAAAGACATTTTTAGATAATAAAAAATAAAAACCACAACTATCTACAATGTAGTTTAAACTTAAAAATATATTTCCCACTGTTTGAGAAGCACTGGCATATGACTTAGAATATTTCAATACCCCGCTTCAAATCACACGATAGTTTTAAAGCTTACAACTACCTTGGTTGATAAAGTTGTAAAATTTGAGATGGTATTGATTTGAAGATGCCATAGTAAACAAAAATTTATACAATAAACTTTCTCTTTTCCGTTCGTGTGAATTAAAGTAGTAGAGAATCGGACGACTATTTTAAAATGTTTGACCATAAAATTTCGCTTGTTTAATTATAAATTAAATGAGTGTTCCGAAGGTGTTTCATAATTACTAGTAAGATTTTATATAACCTTGAACTATTCGAATTTGATTTTTTGTTTGTTAGCTTATTGAAATAATTTAATTATTTTTAGTTGTGATAAGATACTTAAGGAAGATTTGAAATTTGGAGGTTTAGGGATGATTTAAAAAAAATAGTTATGGATTAGATAAGGTAAATGCTCACCTTTACCCATCCTCCTTTAGCTGTAACTACATTGTAAAGTAGATATAGATCTATGGGACGCCCATTGATAAGCGGAGTTCTCCGAAATTTGGTCCTGGAATTAAGAAAATAAGTTTAGAAGATTGATTTGGGGATTGATTGGGAATGGCTTGGTTTGAGTTGAGTGGATAGTTTTGGGAGGTGTTGGGAGTTATTGAGATTTTGATGATAGTTACCCCCGAGTGTCGTGAAAATGTTGCAGGTCCCGTACAAATCCATCGCGCTCCCGAGTGTATACAGCTGGGTCCTTGTTGAGAATTTTGGCCATAGTAGCACAAAACTACACAACACTTAAAACGGCACCACTACACGTGTCACGCCAATGCATTTGGCTGCTAACATATTCAGTTGGAGTGTAGCGTACTCCGAGAATAGCAGATTCGCTGCGAATATAGCAGTTGGGATCTAACCGACGTCGGTTATTGTTTAACTCCCGCACCAGAGCTTTGGGGTTGCCTCGCAATCGTTGGCTTTGCCAGTAGCCGACTCCCTGCGCTAGCACAATGTCGCACTCATTTTATTAATGCGCAGATACATTTCAGTACTCAATACTCATCACAATTCACACAACGTCAAACATATGTCTCAGAGCAAAAAGAAAATTTTTGAACAATAGAAACGCACGATATCACTCAAAAATGCACACCACCGTTTTTATCATGTTAACCCATAATGCTTGACAAGACACAATTACAACATGGCGACCGGTAGTTGAACATAATACCGCGAAACATTTAACACCAATTTCTTACATTTAAAACACTAAACGATAACCGATATGGAAATTTAACAAACTAAGACAATTTTCACATACAAACAATCGAATTTTCATTTTTATAACATTATTCTAACTTAAAAATACTCAAAGTCTTTGTAAAATAAGCGACCCGAGTTGCCAAGCGGATACCATTAAACATATTCATGTAAAACCGGTATTCGAGCGTCAACAGAGTCATCTCTTGACGCGGTCATTAAACACCACGATTTCGACCTCCCTCTGGCATCGTGACGCTCAACTAAGCAAACTTAAATAAATCTATTGAACAGCACGTGTACATTTCTCAAAATGGTTTATAAAAGGAAAAAATATCATTATGGTGACACTCATTTAAAGAAAAAGTGGCGTACAAAAAGACGAACCAAAGATTTAGATGAAGTAAAAAGACACTACAATATCCATTCAACAAATTGATTAATTTTTTTCTTTTATTTATTAGATAAACGTAGATTTACAACCTCAAACCGCTGACAAATTACTCAATCAAGAAGTCGATTTGGATAAACCTGGAAGTGCCCAGTTTTACTGTTTACATTGTGCTAAATATTTCATTAATAATCAAGCCTTAAATGATCATTTTAGAACTAAGGTAATATAAATTAATTATAATGTTATAAATTATTATACCTAGTGTCTGTTTATCCACTTTTTAAAAGCTTTGAGTCTACGAATCTTACCTATAATATCAGTGTAATAGACAATCTAACCATCCGAAAGTTAACATACCATTGAATTTGTATACGCTAATTGTTTGCATTAGATTCAAAGACTTAGAGCTGCATTAAATTAATGGATATTATTAATATTGATCTTGGTCCATTTTATAACTTTACCACCCAGTTAAGGATATAATATAAAAGCTGATAAAAGTTAACTTTTATCGACGCCCACAAAATAATTTTACTAGAGGCTAGGGCCCTCACGATCAAGGAAATGTATTATCACGGGCTACGTTCTACTGCAGCGGTCGGGGAACCGGGGTAAATTACCCCAAATGGGGTAAAAATGAAGTTTTTTGGATTTTTTTCCGCTTTACGGGTCCCAGGATATTCTTTTCTTTTATCACTGCGACCAATGAGATCTATTGTGATGTGACCTTCTGTGTTTACTAGGGGAGCTCCAGGCTTTTAAAGAAAGCCGGCACCTGCCTAGGGGCTGCCGTTGCTATCTCGCATGTCCGTCTTTCCGAGATGCTGCAGTCTTCTTTTGAAAGCTGCCTCAGATGAGCACAAAATGTGTTCCGTCGTTTCTGCCACTTTTTTGGGGGTAATAAGGAAATTTCTTGCCATGGCTATTTTATAAGCGTGTTAGTATGGCGGAAGACTTTATTCAAATTATTCTTACGCCATTATTCTTCAAAATCTAAAGAGGGAAAGTTTTCTATTAAGTTCTTAATTTTTGTTTGTTCCAATATGAGAATTTTATTTTGTGTATTTCATACTTACTACTTTCATGCAACTTTTTTCGTGTCAATTAATTCAATAAATAATGTTTAAAGGCCCTAGAGGTATAAGTATGGTGAATCCCCCGGAAAATATTTAAATGATATTTGGAGGGTTTGTAGGTTTTAATGAAATAATAATATCCTGAAAGTTTCAGATCCCTAACACTGTTAAGAAAAAGCAAAATTTGTAAAAAAAATTACATTGATGGTCTCCTTTTCAAAATAAGGGGGTAATATCGACTTATGCAAAATTATTTTGGGGTAATAGTAAAAAAAGTTCCCCGACCACTATTCTACTGAATGATAACAACGTTAAAAGCCAGTTTAGAAACGTCCGTTCAGTCGTTCAGTTATAACATCCAGGGTCATTGATTTGAGTAAAATATTATCAATGAGGTCATTACTTTTGCTTTCGCTAACATTCACGTTTATCTAAAAGATAGGTTAGAACGGTAAACGTAGTTGAAACGCTAAAACGTTAGTGAATTGAACAAAAAACGACGCTAATGTGCGTAACCGTTGTAAATGTATTGTGGAACGTAGTCTATGCCAAACATGGGGATATTGTAGTTTCCCGGGCGCCAAAATTTGTCAACGGATGCTTATATATCTCGCCAAAATAAAACGAAAATGAACAGCAACATTTTCTGAGTTTTCGTTTAGTTTTCGAGAAAAATTGAATTTTAAACTCACGACTCCAATGTTATTTCTTATGGGAGTTACATTTTGTGAATGCGGCTATTTTTGGAGCTACGAAGTTTTGACAGCTGCTCGCATCTATTTTGGAAGTAGAGCCCAGGGGTGTAGTCCCCCGTAAAATTTTTGGGGCAGAGCCCTAAAAAATAAAAGTACAGAAATCCCAACTTATTTTTCAAGAGAAATTTGCAAGCTAGATGTGACCATCGCGTTGTTTTTTAACCAAATTTGACGTTGCCGATGCGACTTTTAAAATTCGATATCTCGAAAACTAAGGGAAAACTCGAAAAATTGTATTCTTAATTTTCGATTTATTTTAGCGAAGATCAATCTTTAGATCTATATGAATTCGTCGTCAAATCTTAGCGCCCGGGAAATAACAATCTTGCCAACGACAGTAATGAGCGTGACCGTTGTACATGTATTAATTGTGAAACGTAAGATTTGCTCCACTTGTCCATTTGATGATGTTCAAACATGTCCACCGAATGACAAAGAGTAAGACACATTAACCAAGAGACAAGAGTGAGTGAAAATCATAAAACAAGAACTTTCTCCTAAATTTAAACCGGTTTTGCGGTGTTTAAACACCTCCAAATCAGTGTCTAAACAAGCTATTGTAACAAAAACGTACGTTCATAGCTCGACTCTCGGCCTAATGCGGCCAAGCGGTTAAAACATTTCTTCACTCACTCTTGTCTCTTGATCAGTGTGCCTTGCTCTTTGTCTTAAGTGGACGTGTTTGGCTTCAACGTCTGGAACAAACCTGTAGTTTATGCTAAACAGTGCTGTGGAGCTCAGATTCTATCCTTTTCAAACGCCAATTATTATTAAATGTCGATATGGAAAAAAGTATAATCACAATAATGTCTCCTGTGTAATAAGAGCCGGTTCGATAGCAGTGTAAAGGAATAATTTTTGTCTGAACTTTGGGGTTATTCAGATAGATCCATCTCCGTGGATATGTACTTGTGGTGGGGGTATTTTCAATTAATGGCGCAGTGAAGATAGAAATTAACAAAAGAGACTTCTTTGATTCTAAAAATTTGATCTCGTCTCACTAAATTAATAGAGATGACTGGGGAAAAAAGTTCATATATTATCTGTAATTTCGACCCATATCCACCCCTCTTCGTTCTCTTTGGGTAAGGTGACCAGATTTTTAGATGGGCAAAGCGGGACAACTCTGAAGGAGGAGGAGGGGGGGGGGTATCAACCAAAATTCTCATACAGAATAAAAATAATATCGCAATATTTTTTTATTTTTAACATAAGTACAATTTATAAATATAAAAAAATCTATAATATTTTATTCCTTGACATATTTTTTGTTTGAGTGAATTTGTTTCAGTAGATTGTTGTCATTATTAAAAATGTTGTAAAAATCTTCACAAGATTTTATCAAATTATATTTGACACATTTGTTTAATTAGCTTGCTAGCACGCAGTACGAACACGAAGTGTATCATCTGAGAGACAAATACAATGTAACTGGGTAGCAAAAGCAATATGTTAGTCGTCGTAGCCCGTAGGATTCTTACAACGCAAAACAAATTAAAGGATTCTTAGAACACAAAACAATGATTTTCATAAATATAAACATTAACTTAATTCTAAAAGTCGGGAAAAACGTCGTGGGACGCGGGACAAATTGTGAAAAATCGGGACTGTCCCGCCAAAACCGGGACGTCTGGTCACCTTATCTTTGGGTGAAACATAGATTATAATTCAATACAACGACATTACTATACTGCTTATGCTGCGACATTACACATGCACAACTAGATCTTAACAGCGCCAACTGGCGACAGTTTAACCCTCATTAACACTCGCATTCATTTCTTTAACCCAGAGGTGTTCCTCCTGTTTATTTGCTTTATGGTTCAACTGAGGGTTTGTACATATATACAGTAAATCTTGACCAACGAACTGCTTCTTTAGCCGACATCAAGTTCATTTCACTCATACATTTTTTTGGATAAAATCTATGTTTGACACAGGAAAAAGGATGAGGGAAAGTGGGTATGGAGCGGAATCTTGTACCTTTTGTACTAATATAACCATGTTTTAACCATTTTTTAAAAATGTTTTGAAACTTAAAAATATCTAGTACCATTATTTTGTGGGTATATTCGATAGGCCTCATATCAGGCCAGGTATGCACTTCATATAAAATCATGGGACCAATGAATGCAATACATAATCATCATTTATTTAACAATTTATTTATTTAATTTATTCTTTTAAGGTTCACAAAAGACGTATGAAAGCCTTAGAACTCGAACCTTATACAATAGAAGATTCGGAAAGAGCAGCAGGTTTTGGCAGTTTCAAACAACCAAAAAAACGCGTAATTGAAACTCAAAAACCCGTCCAACCAGTAAAAGAATGGCAGCCAATGGATGCTGAATCCACGGACAGTATAAAAGAAGAACCCATACAAAATGATAACCCACCACATGAGATTAATTAGTGTTGGAATAAAATATATTAAACCATACAAAACATTTGGATTTCGAGAAATAACAACTTTATACGTTCCGGGACACAAAGCTTCAGAAACCTGTGTCATTTTAAAGCCTTGTGTCAATTTTAACTTTGAATCGACCAAAAAAAGTGTTGAGGCTAGAAATTCGAATGTTAATTTATCAAAACTCAATGAAGAATGGAAAATTTACAAGGATCTAGAACAAAATTTAAATAAATTGGAACATCAAAAAAATGATATTGCCAATAAAATAATTTCGATGAAAAACTTAAAAGAAAAAAATCAAACTCAAATCGATGCTCTTATACAAAACGGAAAATTCATAAGAAACGACATGAAATTTTTAAAATCACGTTTGTGGGAGGTTGAAGAAAAAATCATACCCGAAGTTTTGAAACTTCCCAATTCAATCCATTCCCAAACTCCACGTGATAACCACGCGTTAATGATTAATTTCAAATCAAAACCAGAAGAAAAAGGTGATTGCCATTTAGAAACAGGAAAAAGATTAAACCTCTTGGAATTCATAAACCCCCAAATGTACTTTTTAAAAGGAAAAGCTGCCCTGTTAGAGTTAAGCGTTATAGAATTAATTACTAAGGAATTATCTGATTTTACTTTGTTTTCAAATTCGGATTTTGTTCGAACAGTTGTTGTTGAAGGATGTAATTTCGATCCTTCAGATAAAAACGAAACTTTTGTCATCAAAAATGTAGAGGAAGAAACTAATCGATTACATTTAACAGGAGGTGCTTCATTAACGTCTTTTATGGCTTTTTTATCGAAAAATATCATTTTTTCTTCTTTGCTACCATTGAAATTTTTATCCACTGGAAGAAAATATGTTCCTAATAGTAATAGCGATAAAAAGGGTCTTTATAACGTAGGACAAACAGTGAGTGCTGAAATACTTATTGCAACTGATAGCTTCGAAAGAAGTGAAACAGAATTTCGAAACTTTTTGAACACTATGATCTCGCTGTATAAAATATTTGATTGTCATTTTCGAGTAGTTTATGTGAAAGCATCAGATTTGCATAATCACGAATCGCTGCGAGCTGAGATTCAAATGTTTTCTCCATATTTGAACGACTATGTAACGACTGGTTCTCTGTCCTTTTGTAATACATATATCAGCGAAAGGCTTTTATTTCAATATTTAGAGGGTCAAAATCGCTTATTTCCCAATATCATATCTGGTACGGTGTTAAATTTTTCAGCGTTTCTTGCATGTTTATTAGAACAGAAGAAATGGGATGTAGAAGACGACTTCTTTCCTAAATGTTTTCAAATTTAATAAGAACATTTTTGTATAAAATGTTAATGTATATAAAATTATTTAATAATTATCATAATCCAAGTTTCCGGAGTTACACTTGTAAAAATTTTTTTTCATTGTAAAATTTCACTATAAAGCCACTTTAAATAAAATTTTAAAGTCTACTTTTCTATTTTATTTAATAAATCAAACAAATCCTCCATTCCATCTGCATAATAATCAGGCGTTTTCGCGCTGTCGGTGATATTTTCCAAATTCTTAAGCTGAGTCACTCCAGAAAGCATCAAAAGCTTTTTGAATTTACATAGGTCAGCAAACACCATATCGGAATCAAGCCTGCAAAAATGAAATTTTAATTTTATAAGTTTCTGTTATTGTTGAAGTGAAACTTCTTTGGGCGTGGTTAAAAATATAAATACAGTATAACATTTAAAAATTGTATCTAGTATGGTGACTAGAGATAAAACGGATAATGATTTGGCCGAACTACGAATATATGTACTGTATACCTGGTAAGGCTTAGACTAAGGGTATCCTAGGAAGTAGATAATCCCGAACTATTATTTCAATCCCGGGATTGGAAGGAATTCTTAAGAAGCAATATTAATAACGCAAACAGTTCTACCATTAAAAAATTACAACTAAGAACATAATAACTAAGCCAATTCTTGGGTTTTGAACTTAGAAATAATAAAATTGAAAGTAAATACCAAAAAGTGATAAACGTATCGGTGAGATTTATAGAAAACAATTAAATTACGTTTGAATTAACTAATTTGACATAATTTTTTATGTAAAGGTGTTAATATGAAAATAATCATCTTATAAATAGACTAATCAGATATATAATATATCTTTACATAGTATAAAACAAAGTCGCTCCCGCTGTCCCCTTAGATCTTTTAAACTACAAAACGGATTTTAATGCAGTTTTCGGAAATTGATAGAGTGATTCAAGAGGAAGGTTTGCAGGTATAATACATGCATATTATAGTAGAGAAAAGTTGGGAAATTCAAAGATTTGTAATGTGATGTCATAACAAACATATTTTTGTGCACTCACATTGCAAACGCTGACTAAACCTTACGAGATAGATCAAACTAATATGCGGCGAAATTGTGTATCTTAAAAAAAAATTAATAAAAAAAGTACATTGAAGAAGACAAAAACTCGAAAAATTCTACACCAATTAGATATGTAAACAATGGCGGAACTACAAATTTTAGCCCCCCACCCTCTACAAAAAAATTAGATCGGCCCCCAACCTTATATGAATTTTTGCTTTTCGTATCTAGCGTCCCAAATTTTAATTAAGCACCGATTTTCTTGCGAAAGGTCTTTCTTAAAAGGCCTTTGAGGTCTAGAGGAGTTAGCAGATATTATAATTTTTTTCCTATCAGGTGTAATATTTTGTTTTGAAAATTAGCATTGTCCGTTAAGAATAACGACAGCTTCTTAATATCCTTATTCACAACATCTTGGTCGCAATCCATGGTATTTTCATCGTTATTCAAACCAATTGCCGTACTGCTTCTGCTATTAACATGTTCAAAATGTCCTTCATCTCTAGGTGTAGTACCTTGATTTTTTAGTTATAAGTCAGTTGGATTAATTTTTTCGGTGTAAACTTGTTCAAACACTTGTTCATCTTTAGAAGTACTTTGATTTTCTGTGATCATAGCAAACGATTTAAGAAAACGGGATAATTTTGGTATTTTTTCTAAACGTTCCTGTTGTTCCTTTTTCAATTTCTCTTTTTTACTACACCCTCTCTGCAGCACCACTAGTACTAATTTTCTCAAAATTTTTGGGCCTAAAATTTTTGTATGTAAGGTACATGTACTCTTAAAAGAGTATGGTTGGTCACCCTACATAGGTTAGCATAACAATTGAATCCTACAGGAACCGTGTGTTTTCGTAGTATTTTCGGTAAGTTTTGTTGAAATTCGTGAAATAGCATTTTAACACATTTTCCTCAAGAAGGCCTGACCAATTTTACAAAGTAACGAAAGAAATCTCTACAAAGTTTAAATTAAAAAATTGACAAAGTTTACTGGAAAATAAATATTATGAATATCAATTAACACCCGATAAAATTAATAATGAATTTTTTAAAATTTATTTGAATTTCTTTATTGTTCATTGTCGAAGATATTAATAAGAAATTAACGTATTAAATATACTAAATTTTTAAATAATTAACAATTACTTAACGAAACTAATTTGAATACCATTTATCCTGAAAAAAAGGCAAGGTTCCTGTAGGATAGCTACGAATCTATTCTACTAAAATAGCTGAACGGTTATAAATGACATTTGAAATGAAAAATGTGTAAGTCTAAAGGAACATTTTATGTTTAAAATTGTAGTGAACCTGTAAGATAGCTAATATCTCTTCCTAGAAAAGTATTATAGTTTTAAGGGTTTTGATGAACTTACTTTGGATCTAAAGTCTGAAAGTATCTATATCATCTTTTTCTGTTAAAATAGAATAATTTTTAAATTTTGTTGTGAAGGTAGGTATCAATTAATAATAATCAATCAATTAAATTTAGATACTCTCAGCAAAGCGAGCGGGTATTAGCTAGTATCATATATAATATATAATTAGATTTTTTATTTTTAAGAATAAGATATCAGCATGAGAATTATCTAGTCTCCTATAAGAGAGAGAGAGAGAGAGAGAGAGAGAGAGAGAGAGAGAGAGAGAGAGAGAGAGAGAGAGAGAGAGAGAGAGAGAGAGAGAGAGAGAGAGAGAGAGAGAGCAAAACGCTCAAGTATAGCTATATAATACTGCCGTGCAAATGAGTTGCAATCCCAATGACGTTTTACTACGTGTTAATATTCGCAGTTACTTTATATAGTGAGTAGAACTTTTACCATTATTAGGTATAGGTAGTAACAATCCCGGCAATTCCGGAATCGAGAGTTTTAAATTCCGGGATTTCGATATCACAATGTCGGGATTTGATATCCCGGGATTTTATTTTAGGATTTCTCCATTTAAAACTGAAAGCCTTGGTCAAACTATTAGTATTATTCGTGTTCACAGTTGTGTCTCTTATATTCGGTGGTTAACTATACAAAGCTACATTCGAGCTTGACAAAGTTTGCCAAAATGTATCCTCAGTGTCTTCAAGTAAGTATAAAGCGGAAGATTAATTTCTTAGTTAAGTTAGTTTTATTTACAAACACATATGGAACCGGTATTATTACGTCTTAATAGAAATTGGTATTTATCGTGTTAAATCATCAATGTTAAAAATTATCTGAAAGATTATTGGATAGGTTTTGGTCGTTTACGTTTTCTTTTGAAATTTGGGCTAGGTCCCACTAAGGTACGGTACCAATGCTAGAAACCCGCTTAGAATCGTTTTCACAGCCGTTTATTAGAAGTATGTTCTAAATGAAAATTAATTTATGCATAGAAATTGTACTTTACTGGTCATACACAATATAAAAAAAAGTTAAATTTTATATTGCGTATGCCTTATAATCATGGCCGGCTCAAACGTCGGGGATTCGCCCCGAGGCCCCGCGCGACATGGGGCCCCGCACCCGCAGAAGAGGAGTCGACTAATATAATATATGTATATTTTCGTATATAAGGAAACCATCTTTTATCTTTAATTGATTATATTTCACTCCTTTTGTATCCACTGATATTTCTATCCAACAGGTTACATTGAAGAAATAAATATTTCATTAAATAAATTGACAAAATTATGTTTATGAATTAGCTTAATTTTTAGGAAGGGGCCCCGCAAAACCCCCAGCCGGCCCTGCTTATAATGCACGGTTTTATTTTCATCTGGAACATACCTTACAGCAACCACAGTTTCTGTGTTGAGTGAAACATCATCAATGAGATCATTACTTTCACTTACGACCTGAACATCCTTTTTTAGAGATAATGGTTCAGAATGAAGAAGGTCGTTCAAACGGTAATGAGCGTAAACGTTGTTAACGCGTTGTGGAGTGTATTATAGATTTTGTTCTCACAAAAGTAAAAATTATACTGTTTTAATAAGAAATGGAAATAATAATGCTTATATTGCCAACTGTGTTGAAATTGGTAAATATTATGTATTACTAAAAACAGCACAGAATGTGTTTGAGAACTTTATGGAATATGGAACCATAGGGGCGCGGGAGAGAAAACTTCGACTTGAGTCTCAACAATAGCGAATATTAAGAAAGGTTTTCAATAATGAAAGTCTATATATATTTTTACTTGGACCGCATAAACGTTAACGAAAAAGTTTTTCTTTTAGTTTGAAATTTGGACTACTTTTGTAATGAATCCCTTGCAATTTTATTTTCATGTTTGCAGAAAAATTTATTAATTCCAGTACTACCTAAACCTAGATATATCCAAAAATCATTTTTACATTGAAAAAGTTAGTTATTTGTTATTATAGTTTATTTTACACTGTAGCAAATAGTGAAGCGGGTAGTTACCAATTACAAGGCAAACGCCTTTGGTGCAGTATAATTACTGAAATTTGTTGTTTAAAAGAATAATAAATCAAATTTAATTTAGCTTCTATTCAATTTTTGCTCAGAACTACCTACATGTAAATTTCAAAAATATATTATAGATATTATTATATATCCGAACAAAGAGTAAATTTTAATTGGATAGGTGAGATAGGTCGAATAATTGCCGATGAATTTTCAACTTTCATTTTGTCTTGTGGTATTTGTTTGTATATTAGAAAAAAAGAAACTAAAAAAATCGTTTACATATAGAGTTATCATTGAAGTTAGTTATAGTCATAGTTATCACAGTTATCATTCATTGTTGGCATAGAAATCATTCTCTTTGGTAATATCTCAAATATTATTTAGAATAAAAAAAACTTTTAGTGAATGGCAGTAGCGGCTCGTCCTTAAGGGCTGCAGCCCCTCTAGTGTAAATTGATTATGTTTCTTTTAATATTTAATCATTCATAATCTATGAAATTATTATTATAACTATACCTACGGCCGTAAAAATTGAACAATATAAGATATATTCTAGTGTTAGATCAAATTAAAACATAGAATAGAATTAGATTAAAAAAAACACCGAAAACGGTGCAATTATTGATCTATTTTAGTTTGACATGAATAATGCAATTATTGCAGTCCGTTCGTACAGTACGTTAATAAATTTATATATCAAAAAGATCAAAGAAAAGAGTAAGGTTTAACAAAACTAAATTTAACAAAAATATAAGGTTTTGCAATATATTTGTAATTAGTTTTTTAATATTTGTACTATGGTCATTAGCGACCGTCGAATCCGAAATCCCAGAAAACACATCTTAGGCTTTCATTGGGATTCGAACTCTGGACCACTGGCGTATAAGGCAGCTATCTAGTCCACTACGCCATTAAGTGACCTAGAATAATTTTATTGATAATTTTTTTTTTCAAAATTCGCAGTTCCATCATTATAAATTCGCACGAGCCGCCACTGGTGAATGGTCAATAACCGATAGAAGTTTCAATTCTTAGACATATGTATATATATTGTACACCAATACATGCATTGATTCTTTTAACTTACGAATCTCCAATAAAAAGCACTCGAGATGGATCTGTTATATGTAAATTATCCAATAGATATTTTTTCATGGGAGCATCAGGCTTTCCGAAATTTGTTGCTTCACGACCAGATATTGATTTAAGCATATCAATTATATGACCGGGACCTAATTAAATCTTTAAGTCATTATTTATTTACATTTGTGAGTGTCATTATTACCTATTAAACTAAATGTTGAAGTAATTGGAATTTCTTTATCTTGCATTAAAGATAAGAACAAAACATTTTTGTCATTCAAGAGTTCCTTGGCTACCATCAGTTTAAGATAATTTAAGTGCACATCGAAATCAACTACTAGAGCACCAATATCAGTTACTTTTTGGGTTGAAAGAAGAAATTCCTTAAAATTAGTATATTTATCTTGTTCCTAAAAAACCAATTGTTAAAATAAAAAATTAAGTTATAATTAATACATTTTTACATGATGATAAATTTGATATCCTAATTGTTCAAAAAATGATTGCGTGTTGGGACTACCGATCACGTAAATTTTTTTGTTAAATTTAATACTTTTAAAAAAATTATCTAAGCTTAAATACGGTGTGGTAATGTCTGTATCATGTATTTCAACATCTACATCTTTAAAAATTTTAATATATTTCGACATCGGTTCTGTACTATTATTAGTAACGAGACGAATTTTTTTGTTAAGAGATTTTAACCGGTTCAAAGTATCTCCAACTTTTGGTAGTAGTTTGTACGCAAGATAAAGTACACCTAAAATAAAATTGATCAGAAACACAAAATGTTCTTACATAAAAAACCTCAAGGAGAAAAATCTTACCATCGCAATCGAATAAGAAATGATCGAATGAGTCAATAAATGCCCGACTTTCAACCACCGAGAAATCTTTGATGTGCTTCATTCTTTGTTGTATTATAACAAAGTGTTAATGATAATTAATGTTATATTTTAAGTTATTGCACTTATATAAATGATTACAATTTTATATGCTTCCACATATTTTATCATTAAAAAAATATTTTTTTTTTTTTTTTTTGATAAGGCCAAACCAATGAAAACTTGCTTTCTGTGGCTTGTTTATTTTGACATTGAAATCTATTTTCACATAGAATTTCCACGCTGTTTTAAATAAAATAGTCTCTTGGTTGATTAAATTACACAGATAAAATGATGAATTATGCGTCTTGCGGTTAAATTTATATGCAGCCTCGGTCGCAGAGAGGGGTTTTAACTTCTAATGCAAATTTGAAAAATTTTAGTTGATTTTAGCTAACTAGCACGTAACTCTCCACGCAACCTAAGCGAATATTTTTACTGTCTCGCAAGCCAAAATATTTTTTGATATAAGTACTTCATATGACAATCTGCGAATTAAAAAATAAATTTAGTTCATTTAAACAGACGGCCCTGATAAATATATAAGCAAATTAATTTTTGTAGATTTTGAAATTATGTGTAGACTGTAGATATACTAGGAAATATGGGATTTTACGCGAATCGTTCAAGGTGAATTGATTTCTATGCGATTGCATTATTTATGAACTTTTTCCTTTAAATAGCAAATGTGAGTAAAAATATTTGCTCAATAAATATCTTTATCTATTGTAATTACATAAATTGAAGATTAAGAATGTATAGTTTAATATAATGATTGATGAGTAATTCATGAAGTATTTTAAGGAATTAGTCACTGAGAACACCAGTTATTACATCAATAAATTCACAATAAAAACAAAAAATTTAAGTGCATAATTGTAGTCCAGATTGGTTCGGGCAAAAGAAAATATTTAACATACATTAATATGAATGATTTAAGCATAGTTTTTTTTTTCTCTTTTTTCCATCATTTTATGAGAAATTTTAAATCAAAATATTTCTTAATCTAATGTGTCCTCAATCTCTTTGATGAACTAAGCTGCGACTCAAATTCCGGTTGAGCTTCCGATATAGAATTGTTGAGGAAAGATGGAGAATGAATCGGCTTTATTGTTGGCAGCTCATCTTCAAAATTATTCTCCTAGATATAATTGCCAATTTGCATTTTATTAAATGAAATTTTCACTATAAAAATTTGATCTGAACTTTCTCTTCTAGATATAAAATAAAGTTAATATATATTTTTTCCTGAGGGCCTGAGTTTACTATAAATTATTTAAAGTTAATTAAATTTTAAAAATAACCACCTGACTACAAACTTGCCACGGTTAGTCGTCATGTTTGTGACGTCAGAATGCAAATACGAGAATTAATTATTTACACAGCAACAGTACGGTTCTAATATCAATCTGAGTTTCAACACTGGCTTTTTCAGTAAAAATCTTCTGTGCGTGTTTGTAATTAAACTCCTCCTAAACGGCTGGACCGATTTTGATGAAATTCTTTGTGGATATTCAAGTGGATTCAAGAATGGTTTAGGTTTACAATTTGTATTCGACAAGATGTTTTTGGTCAATTCACAAAGACATTAATGTATACTGATGTTCCTAAATTTTTTACATAAAATAAACCAACAAAAATTTGGGAATCACGGAAACGAGGTATTTCAGTCCCAGGGTGCGCCGACATATTTATGACAAATTCTTTAGGCGATTATACTTATACAGTTCCTTCTAAGCAACGCGAATTCTTTTTTTTTCCATTTGTTATTGGTTAACATTCCTGGACCAACATTTGCGAAAAGTTAATGGTACTTTATACGACACTTTCCTTGTTGCATGTTGTGAGTTACATTTATCGGAAGATGATAACCATTGGGATCTCACGCTTGCAGAACGAAAATAACGAAAAATAAAACTAAAAATAGTTTTATCATAAAAAGTTTTTTTCAAAAACCCAATTAAAAAAAAAACGATAAATTCTTAAAAATATTTCAATGTAGTTCCAATTTTGAATATCTAGTAGAGACCTGTAAAGGTTATAGTGATGTTTTATTCTTTCCTAACTTGAATTAAAAAAAAAAAAACAAAAAACAAAAAACGAAAAAGAAAATTCTTTAGTTTTTTTTTGGCTGATAATAATTATTAAAAGGTACTAGTTTTTCCACAAGACTTGGGTATTTTCCAAAAAAAAAATATCTTGGTGAAACTTTAAGGCCTTATGTTAGACCTGAGTACTTAAGTTTCGATTTCATAAGTAGTTATAAAGAATTCGGCAAATCTTTAAATATATACATAGAAATTAGGAACTACTATCTAAAGCCTTAACCGTTGTATTTAGACATAAATAATTACTAATTAGTAGATATTATTAATATCTAAAAATTTAAAGATTATCTAATAAACAGAAGCTAGTTATAAAACGACTTTTTTTTAAACAAAGTTTAATTCTTATTTTGCTCATACAATTTTAAAAAAATGACCTTAGTTTTAATATATTCATAAAATTTAAGTACATCATTTTCTAACAATTTCTGAATTCTGTAGATAAAGCATAATATTATTTAGATAATTATAGTTTATTTTTAATGTTTGTTTTACATAATTATAAATTATTTTTAATTTATTTAATGAGTTATTTTTTAATTAGTCATACTAACGAAAATAATCAGAACAATTTGGTTGGAAATTTGTTTGAAGATTGTTTTTTGTTTGTTCTTTAAAAATCGAGAGCACAAAAAAGAGCACAGCCTCGTTTTACCCAATGCTGTTGGGGCCTATCACTAGGAATTTCAATAGCTAATACATAATTCGTAGAATGACCAGTCGTTGAAAGAGTTCCCGCACGAACTAAGGTCTTGTAGACGGGACATATGTAAATACCTGTTTCTGATACTTTGTGAAATTGTTCAGGAACCAACCATAGACAAGGAAGTTCTGAAATTTAAAACAATTTATTAATGATGTTCTCTTAAGTATTTTCATGTAATTAAAACCGGTGTAAAGCTCCTTTGGTCGCGATTCATCTACAACCTGTTTGGCAGCATTCCATCGCCCACCTTCCAAAAATAATCCGTAAATGCAACAACCATCCCCTACTGATTTAGTTGGTCGTGCTTTCAAAACCTTGAAAATTTATTGATTAAAATTTCTAAAAAGTCTTTCATAACAAAATACCTTGAACGAATATGAAATTGAATCAATCGACAAAATATATTTTCGAGCAAAATTCTGAAGAGTTCCCGTAAGAAAAGCTTGAGGGAAGAAAAATCCCGAAATCCAAAAGTCCAATGGAATCCCATTGTCAATCCAATCCATTAGAAAAGCAATTCGTTGTTTTAAATCCAACACCCAAGCTCCTTAAAGTTTTAATATAGATTATATGAGAGGATAAGTAAACTCTAGATTTTACCGAGTGGTTTTAATGAAGGGTATGCTTTTCCAGCCCACATTTTTGGGACTTGATTACTAAATAGAGAGTTTGATAAAGCTTCTAACTGTTCAGACATAACGACTAAACCTTTGAGAGCTTTCAACAAATCTTTTAATGACTGAAGTATTATTTTAATTAGTCGATTAAATCGAATCACTTCTTGTCCCAGTACCGTATTTAAAGATTCTTCATACATAACGGGATATCTAAAAAATTATTTAAATAAATATGTTGGAATGCGTTTTATTAGAGGCAATACTTTTGTGTAACCAAATCTGAATCTAAAGGATCTGGCATTTGATCTAAGATACTGTTAGCTATATTACTTGTAAGTTCTTCTGCGCTTTGAGATGCTCCACTTACAGTTCGTGGTTGTAAAGCTAAAAGTGTTGATAAGCAAAGATAAGTCAGAGCTCTTGCACAGCTTATATCTGCATTTGGATGAAGTCCAAATAAATCTGGATTATCATTAATTGGTAAAGTTTTTACATATTCAACATATCCAGCTAAATCAGTTGTAGGATCAATCTTTTTAAAACAAAAATTTTTTTTAATAAAAAATGTGTGACGAAGAGTGCGTTCCACTAGGCGCCCACAACGCTCGAACTGTTCTTGCAGGTTCCACCAGGTGTTCACAACTAGAGATTCACTACTTGGCTTGATTTAAAAACTACATCAAGTTACTTGACATAAATTTAACATGAAATAAAGCCAAACTAGAAGAAACGATTAATAATTAAATCTCAAATCGAGTCAAGCGTTGACTTCAAAAGTTAATTCATTTACAAGCCAAAGTATAAAGCACAATTCATTTGAAATTGACCAATTACTTGACTTGATGAAGCCCTACTGATCACACTCAAAATGTTCTTGAATAGCCATTGTTTTACTACCGACGAGAACGTTTTAAATATTGTGAACGTCTAACGGAACGCATTTTAAGATAAATATATACTTGATGATATTCATTTCGAGCATCAAAGGTGTGCTCTTCATTAACAACTTCAATTCGATAATAATCTCCTAAAATATTTAATAAACATCGTCTATCCCAATCATCAGTTACTCGGCCTCCATAATTTATATGACCAGCAGTATAAGTTAGGACTTTAAATGGGATTTCTGTGTATTCCAGCAGAAACATGTGCAATTGTGAAATACAAATACGCAAATCTCCATCGGTGAATTCATAGGCAATATTGAAGCCTAACGGTCCAAATTTTCGTCGTTCCAAGCAGACTCCGTGAAACAAGCACAGAGAAAATAACATAAATTTAAATGTATGCAATTTTTCATTAGACGAATGGAAGAAATCATAATATTCAGCGACAGGACTTAAATAAGCTTTTAACATATTAGCCTTGATTCCTCTGGGAGGCTCGACTGTCATTTTACTTCCGTTTTGTAAAATCGCTACTGGAAAACTGGGTGATGGTGTCGATGTTAACCAAATACGTAAATCTTTATGTACATTCCCATCATTCCCTAAATTTTCAATCAAATATTCCAATCTAGGCATCCAACTTGGTGCCAAATGACAGTTCTACAAGCAATATATTTCAATGTTAATTTCCTTAAGAAAATATAATAATTTAAGGCTTATAGGCTACTTGTAAAAATAACCATCCACCATTTTCGGCAGAATCTCTCAACAGTTTCTCCGCGATTGGACCTTGTCCTTGCCCTAAAGACGTCGACAACATTCGTTTAGACATTTTCATTTTATCCGCAAATTTATATAAGTCAGAAGCAGGATCTGTTCCTGCAGATAACACAAATATCAAAGGAATGGTTGGTCCTGCATCACTGTACATAGCAGTCAAATCGGATGTTTGAGGTTCTATAAATCTTGCCCCCATAAATTTGTGTAAATAATCCTGCATCGCATTTGTTACATTTCCTGGCCGAATACATTTCAAAACACACATTTTTTGAAAATCGCTTAACGATTCATCAAATGGACTAGGATAAGTCATTCTACAAATAAAATATTCTTAATCCTTGTACAATTAAAATGTGTTAGTATTACCGATGTGGCGCAGTTGAATCGAACATTTTACGGAAAAAATCTAAATGGGAAGAAAAGCTCGCGACGAATTGTTTAAAAGCGGGTAACTTATCCATTGCAAGAACTTCCGTCCAAGCACGAGAATCTAACCACTCGGGAGCTGGATTCGGTCTTTCCTAAATATAATTAAATTAATAACAAACAAAAAACGATAATACTATTAAATTTACTTCTTCAGGACTTCCACCGGCTAAAAAGTAATGCCATTCTTCGTGATCTATTAAATGTTGGTCCATTTGAATTCTAATACAAAGCAAGAACGCGAAATGCAATTTATTTCGTTCAAATAAACTACGACAAACATTGGAGTATAAACTGAATGTAAAGTAATTATTAATGATTTCAATCCTTTCCTCGATGTCATCTAGAAAATCCAAGCTGTATGATAGGAAAAGTTATTGCTTTTTTTTTTACAAACCTGCCGGTTCAGTGTTGGACATGGAATTTACAAATATCGTCGTGAACCATTCAAGGGAATACTGATACATAGGATCAACTGTAGATAAATCTGCCACACAGAAAAACAGTAACTGTCCTCGATTTGCGACAGGAATATAAAGTGCCCTTGTCGTATCAATGTCTACTTGCGTTATTTCTGCTGCTGCGACTTTTGCCTTAAAGAACAAATATTTATTCCAAGAAAAATGTTTTTATAGTGATAATATCTGTACTTTAATATCTTCACTTTTAACTTTAGAAGCCTCCAAAGTAACAATTAAATCGATATCATCAACCGGAGATCCTTCAGATAAACTTAGTTTTTGTAAAATACGATCTTCGATTTCCTTAAGCTCGTGCTTCATTTGAGCACTGCTTGTTACCAGTAAGCTTCGTGCTTCCTCTAGATCAGGACGCTCTTGAGCTACCACCAAAGCCAGTAATTGATCTTGTAAGCCACTAAAAATTATTTTATAGAATACTTTTTAATTCCAATTCTTAGCATTAAGTACCTTGGGACAAGAGTGAAATTAACAATCAAAACTTTAATTGAAACTTCCGGTGTGTAATGTGGGTTCGCTAATTTAGTAGTAATATAAAGTTGAAAATCATCACTATAAGGAACGACAACGTCACCAAGCTTAATCACCCACTGACCACCTTGTCTAAATAATTGTCGTTGGAGAATGGGATCTAAAGCTGGATCTAATTCTTCACCAACATTTTCTATTAAAACGGGTTTTCCAAAACGAATTCCAGATTCCATGGATCTCATTAAATCTTTGTCAGACAATTTAACTACGGATATGCCTTGTAATTTTCCCTAAAAAATATATAAAATAGAACATCTTTATGATCATAATCAGATTTACCACTAGACAGAGTAGGTAACGGCCTAAGGTGGGGATTTTTAAAAAGCGGAAAATTATGGCCAAGTCATTATTGTTGTCATCCTTGGGGATTCATTACTTGACTTGATTTTTAAACTGTTTGACTTAAACCACTTAAATTTAGCTGAAGATCAAATCAAACTAAAATTAAATGCTAATTTTTAAGTTCAAGTGAAGTCAAGCATTCCGTTTGCAAGCGACATTATTTTAAAGTTTGAATATCATGCTCAATTCACGACTCAAAATGTTTCAATAGTTGACTTGTTGAATCCATAATCACTATTATCAAAAATATTAGTATTAATTTATATTAAAATATAATAAAAAATAATATTAATATATTTACATTAAAAATGTAATTTATATTAAAATACTTTAAAATTACTTAACTATTACATTTTAAGTTAGTAACAAGATTCGCACCTTTAAGGGGGTATTTAAGGGCGAGGTATGGTAAAAAAAATTTTTTTTTTCATGTTTTTAAAATTTTTTTTTCTGAATGAACAACATGTTGAGAATAATATTATGTACAAATTTTAAGTCAATCCGAGTAAAACTAACGGAGTTATAGCGTTTCAAACGACCGGCCGTGCTACCTGATTCTTATAATATTATATTTTTATAATCGATTTTCCTGAAAACGTCTTTTTTGAAGTTCTTGATTATCAGAACTCAAAATCTACTGAACCTTGATCCTTTTGAAAATTTGAACATCACTTCTTGACATAAATCAACAGGTAATCAGGAAGAGTTTTTATTTTTTCATCTTTTTTAATTTTTTAATAACAAATCAACCGCGATTTTTTGAGCTAAAATCGCGTTTTTCACTTCGAATTGCAGTAAAAAATAGAAAAAAAACTCTTCCTGATTACCTCGAAAAATAAATCACTTTTAAAATGCCTGTCAATTTTTTTGTTTCCGATAATCCAGTAACGAGTTATAATGTACACCGCAAAACCACTTTTTTTCAAGGCGCCTCTGGAGATTCACCGTCACCGGCTTATTTATCA
Organism: Sisyra nigra; assembly: GCA_958496155.1. Taxonomy (NCBI): domain Eukaryota; kingdom Metazoa; phylum Arthropoda; class Insecta; order Neuroptera; family Sisyridae; genus Sisyra; species Sisyra nigra. The sequence goes on along the minus strand of OY292315.1, from coordinate 16,446,038 downwards.
ATATTTTTCTTTGAAAATTTTTTCTGACATACTTCAAAAGTTGTACAATAATATCTAATGAAATTTAATAAAATTATATTATTCATGTCGCCGCAAAAAAATCATAAAAATATGCGTTTTTCTCGCCTTTAAAACCATACCCCGCCCTTAAAAAAGTACTAGTGGCGTAATGAGTAGGTATACTGGTATTCGGGGCACAAGGCATTTTAACGTCCTCTCTTATTACTTTAGATAATGAAAACATTTAATGCATTTAATACTTATAAGTAACAGTGGTCGACAATTTTATCAAACATTTTGGTTGTCTTGGGAACGAGTAGCGCCGAGGGTGAGAATACTCTCCTTGTACCCCCCTCACTATGCCATTGTTACATACAACAAATTCCCAAATAAAATTCCTGATTATTTAAACATTACTTACTTAATAATACGTTTATCGAAATTGTTACCTTAATGAGGTTTTATTGTATGGCATTTTGCTTACCATATTTCTTATCCATTTATTTGCTTGGCCTTGTGGATCGATAAACAGAGGCCAACGTCTTGAATGTTTTACAAGTACTGCATTCTCAGTTGAAAGTGAATCTCTAGGTAAACCATCTAATTGCCAAAGACGAATTTGTACGGCATCACCTAAAATAGAAACAGGCGTCGCCCCTGGAGAATGAGGAACATTTGAATTTTGAATACACTCGTTCCAGCTGGTTAAAAGTGCTCGACGATATTCATCAGTAAAGGGTGTTAAATAGGCTACTGCACCCGAACTTAATAAAATATCTCCTAAATTAACAAACACAAATAATTAACAACAATTAACGCATTTCTCTTAAATAAATGTTGTAAATTAATAATGTTACCTGTAACGTTATAAATTCCTACTTCTAAACTATCAATAGTTGATAACCATCGAACTTTTTCATCTGCTAAACCACCAACTAATCGTACAGCTCGTCCCATTCGATCCATACATAATTGAGCCATCGCTTCTTGTTCTTCTTTAAACGAAATTTTTTCTTGCAATTTTCTATTTAATTCATCTAAACCATCCATAATCATTTGCATTTTGGCTTTAGTTAATTTGAGATTTCCTTCAACAACAGCTAAGTCAGCTTTGGCCTGAGCCAGAGCAGCTTTTTTGGGAGCGACACCTAAATCAACGTGATAGTATTTAAACATTGCATGTGTCCACATGCATAACGAAGTACAAGCCTTGGAAACCTGAAATAAACCAAAAAAATAAATTTAAATCCCTACAACTATAAATGAATGACATACTTTAATAATTTGCGCTGGATGGAAATTTGGGTTGTTTATGTATGGCTTTAACTGATTTATTTTTTCTTGAGTTAAACGGGCTTTGTCAAAGTTCATTAAGGCTGTAAGAAAAGCACCAGGATCAGCGAGCATACCTTGCCCAGGAGGCCAGTAGTCATTCACTTTTGTTCCAGGTTTTTCTCCAGCAACCTTTTTGTAAAAAACATGATTGAAAATTAAGTCAACACGGCCTTAAAAAAATACTTTTAAAGGTTTTATATCGTTTAAAATACAAATAGTTTCAATGACTAGTAAAACACCAAGGGGTGGTCGTTTCATAGCTTTCACTTCAGTAACATCATTTTTATTTAGAGCTTTTAGAGAGTCCTCAGCAGCTTGGAGGGCGGGTAATGCTTCGTCTGAAAATTTAAATACATTTGTAACTATTTCTTCTGATTTTGCAAAAATAGCGAACCTAAATCTCTCTGAGCATCTTCAGCAATCGCTTGACTTTCTGCAGCGATTGCATTTGCAACTTTTTCTTCTCCTTCAACATCAGCTTTAGTGGCTTCAGCTACTTTCTAAATATAAAAAAAATGTGTGGAGAACTTAAAAAATCATTAATAAAATATGATACCGTGTCCTCAGCAATTTGAGCGATCATTATTTCTGCTTCTTTTGCTGCTTTTTCTAAAGCTGGCTTCATTATAGCTAATTGTACTTGAAGGGCTTTAACTTCTTCTCCGGTACTAACCAATTTGTCTAATCCTAAATTAAATAATTTTGTTTCATATTTCTTTAAAGTGTTTGAAAAATTGGGCGATTCGTTACAATGGAAAAAGGCAATTCTCAAACATTTCGTGTTACTAAGGGCTCGTTCACACGCTTCAAATAAACTCGCCCGATCATTTTCAATCTTTTAGACAGTAGCGGGGTAAACGACGCGAGAAGTGAAGTACAAGCGAGTTGAAAGAGAAGCAAATTGAAAGAAAACTGATCAACAAAACTCGTTCAACAAAAGTTTTCAACAAAAATTATCGGGCGAGTTTAGTTGAAGCGTGTGAACGAGCCTTAACAAGTAAGAACTCAACAGGTAGTAGACACAAATATGTTATTCAGTATCTTTATTGAAAACATCCCAAATTTTTGCGTGATTTTTAAAAAGCTGTAGTTCGAGAGAAAAGAGTTTTGAAAGACAAACAACAAAAATTGGAGCTTTGAATTTCTAGTTTTCTAGTAATCGCATTAGGAAAATAACAAAATTTGTACTTTCACTTCTATGTATATAGTAAAGGAAGTATTGTAATCGGGTCGAATTCTCAAATTCGAGCTTTAACCGGAAATACATGTTTAGAGGTCTCCCCTGAATCCAAAAAAATGGTTTTTAGAAACATGTCTGTGTGTGACAGCCATATTGCCGTATCGAAAGCTTTATCCGAATATCATCAAGCTTGGAATTAAGCCTGCATATTGCATCTAGTTGTGCCGCAAATGTTTTGGTTGATATCGGTTAAAATTAATCGAAAGCTCGATTTTATTTTAGAAGTATTTAAACTTTTTCAATTTTTTTCGAAAACAGCTCCAACGAATTTTTAAAACTTGCTACATTTCTTAGACACATGAATACAACTAAAACTTTTATTAGAAACTTTTTTCTGGGAAAATTCAAACAAATAGGGTTCTGGGATTAAGGGTGGTAGTTTGTATATAAATAGAGGCTGTATGCATATAGTCCTGTTTATATAGTTATAAAGTGCTTATAGTTCTTTTAAACAACAGCGAGTTTCATAAATGAAAGTAAAAGAAAGTACTGTGCCGCCTAACAGCAGATACTTTTTCAAACTTTCTCTTATTTTTATTACAACATATTAATTTTGGTCAGAGACCATCCCCTCCCCCCTCCCCCTTATTAAGCACACAACGTCACACTACATGACATGAATATATAATTACCATAGCTGAAGAATGTTCTCTGAATATTACAGAGCCGTTAAGTAGTGTGACATTAAGTGTTCACTAGGGTAAGGGTTTCGACTATACATCCTATACTTCCGACCGTCCCAAAGAATACCTCAAGAATACAAAGTGCTGGAATTATTTTTTCTTAGTGGCATAAGTGCTTGCTTAAATTTGTCGTTTCTGCTGAAAGACCAAAAAAATTTTTTTTTCATACGCTTACTTTAAAACTTCTAGCGTTAAGTAATTTTGATATTAAGGTTTAAATACAAGAAACTTAAAGATAAACAACGTGTTCTTTGTTTGTATTTTTACAATCATTTTCCTTAAAGTTACAGCTTTTTAAAATCACTTAATTAAAAACTTGTGATGTTTTCAAATGTTCTCTTACTTTTGTGCCTATAGTTTAAATCAATAAAATATACCGGTTTTTAATCTAAAAACTCCTTTTCTAAGTTCTCCTTTTTTCTTTCCCATGAGAATGGTATAAGCTTGCAACAGCTCTAAATATGATGTTGGAGTAACATAGTTATGTCTCATTAATTCGGCTAAGTATCGATCGCTTGCTTCAACAACACTTTGATGCATATACTGACAAGTAACAACAATTCCCTGTAATATTTCATCTGTAACATCCAAGTCTTCAATATCATTTAAAAATTGCATTGCAACCGACTAAAATAAACATTTTTTACTCGAAAACAACTTGCAATTTATAAAAAAATTATTACTTGTAAAGCCGAATCCGGCCAAGCACTAAACCAATCGATCGTGCAACAATTGACTAATGCAGGAAATTGTCGTAGACGAGCTCGAAATATCTCCCCGATGGGACTTAAATGAATTTAATTAAAATTATTAGTTCATCTCAAGCACTACCCACTGATAGAAATATTTTACTAATTACACTTTTAATTAAATTTATGATACCTCATTGTAATGCAAACGTGGAGGTTTGAGCGAACAAACTTTTGATAGCAAGAAAATAAGTTTGTTTTCGTCGCAATCATTCCCATGTCTTGACACGGGCCTTTCATACCATTATAAATCTTATCCAACTCATCAAATTGGTATATATTAGGAACATCGCCCGAATTTAATATATTATTCAAATCCTCCAGAAACGATTCGGATTTAATCTAAATTTAAAAACAATTTCTTAGACACATTTATTTTTTAACTATATAAATGATAATTAAGTTCTTCAATAAAGTTAAGAAAGTTGAAATATTAAAAACGAAAATATAAATTAAGTTTGGAAAGTTGTTGAACTCTTAGTCTAATGTAAGACTTTATCGAGATTTATGAATGGCATTCTCATATTTACACATTTGAGTTAAATTTTACTCTGATGAAGAGAATGACATAAAGTAATTTAGAAATTTTCACGTAGTGATTACTCTGATTGTATTTATTTTAATAAATATTTAAAAAAGTTATACTTATAAATCTTTCCGGAGATTTTAATTATACCTACTTGAGTATCAGAGAAGAGGAAAACAGTGAGGATATTCATTAAGCCAGCTTTTAGCATACATTTCTTAATATCATCTCTCCAATCTGTTGAACTATAACTTTTACTTAATTCTATTTGGAAGCAATTATACTCAGCCATATGAGCTGCTAATCGTGTTAAACTTTGCCGGCCTATTAAAGTAAGAGTTTACAATTTATGGGCTTTGAGTTTATTTGTTAATTGATCACAAACCAGAACCACCCATTCCAAGTAACAAACAGTTTCCGAGAGGTTGGCGAATAATTCGAGCGATTCTAGCTACGTGACAAATTGCATCTATAAACATGACAAGTTTCATTGGCTTTGTTGTTTGATTGTTGTATTCCGTTAAATATTCGTCTAAAGATCTGGAAATCTAATAAACCTCCTAATTATAATAAACGAGCTTTTGAAAAGTGTTTAACCTACATGTTCCCAATCGGTTATCTCAACATAAGATTTAGTGTCAGCTGTGGGATCTATGAAATCACCAAAAATTATAACTCCTAGTTCTCCAGGATCTAGCGTTTCCTCCGGATCAACGTTAAACGTAGATTTAATTTTACTACGCATTAATTGATCAAACCATTTACGATCGTAATCATTAACCATTCGATCTTGAAAAACGCGACAATTTTCATGGTACCATAATCTGAGAAATTCTGTCATTTCCTATAGTAGAACATGGATATAGTTTCATACAGTTTTACAGTTATATAATTTTATATATATATAGCTCTTAGACATAGAATTAATTAACTTACGCTCATTGACTCAGGCTCTTTCATCAACATCCCTTGAAAAACTTTGCTCAAATCTCGTAAATTAAACGTGTAATGAGTTTTTGCTGGAGTTGGTAAAAGCTCTTTTAATACAGTTGAATAAATCGAAAGTGTCGCCTCAACAAGTGGCATAGAATATTTTTCAAATTCTCGAGTCCGCGAAAGCCACGACTTGACGATCGTACCAAAAATAATAGCCTGTTAAAATATAAAATTAGACTATTTTGATTATTTCACAATTGAAAAGACGAGGTTATAATTTATAGATAAACATTCAGTGTAAATACTGAATAAGGGCAACTGGGTAATTTATCGATTTCTGTATTCATAAATTTCATTCATCCACGCACTGTTTCAAAGTTACAGTTATTGCGATTTTCAAAGGTTACTAGGTACAATGGATTCGATATGGAAAAGTTCCATTGAAAAAGGTGTAACCATATTGAACCTTATACAATAATTAAAGTCTGTTTAAATAGCATAACGACGTTAATATTTGATAATAATTTATATTTCTTCGAAGAAGCACGTCTATGGGAGTGCAAAAGATATTGAATGGAAACTTTTATTTTGCTTCAGAAAAAATGAAATGTTCTTAGAAATATAAATTTTAATTTGAAAACTCTACCCTATTCATATAAAGAAAACTTCACTTCATATTAACGATGTGATATTTTCCAATATAGTGAATTCTAAGGATATGTTGTTTCCTCTTCTAATACATATAAGGTAAACATAGTGTATAGGATAGAAAAAATATTATTAAAAAGTCGACACTTTAATTACTTTAATATTCTTTGGGTTAGTTTCTTTTTCAAGATATATTATTAATAACCGTATATGTATCTATTATATGGGTCATTCTTAGTTAAGCCGTAAATTCGACGTCCATAACAAAAAATCACTTATCTAGACTTATCTAGTTCTATAGTTCTCACTTTTCACTCACTCATTCATGTTGAAGCACAGTTGCATTTACCCATGATCACATTTATACACTCACGAGTTACAATTCACTCTCAAAGTCGATTCCGTTTATTTAGTAGTAATTTGAAGTACTTGGAAATCAAATAAATTATATAAATTATACATTTCAATAAAATAATTTAAATAAATTATCGTTATCAAGCAAGTAAAATTGCGTGATATTTTTTTTTCTTAAAAAAAAGTTACTTTTTCGTTTGCCCCCGTATCTTGCGTTTCGTCCCCTGGCATGCTTATTTTCCTGTAAAATCGACATTTGTTTACTGACTCGCGGGAATTAAGGACCTTTAATGAACATCGTTGGGTATATAGTTCGTAATCAGCTTTACTAGAACTAGGTGCGCAGTCATTTTGTCATTTATTTCGTTACTGACACTCTGTGGATACAGTTGAGAACGAGTGAATTGAGTCTCTCCCCTGGTAAGGTTTTTTTTTTTTTTTTAAATAATCATCTAAAAATTTTAATTCATTCGTATATTTACTTCTCGTTGTGTATATATTCTAACTTTTCTTGGTTAATTACGTACAATAAATACATGTGTCATTATTTCTATTTTTGTTACTAAATGTATCTCCCATGTCTTGTAAGGGCCAGGGGAAAGACACGATATCCAGGGGAGGTATGAAAACTTCGAACTAAATTAAACAACTTGGGGCTTGGGCTAATGCAAGGAAAATATAAGGAATAGGTTTATACAGGTTGAAGTTTTCTATCAAGTTTTAGAGGTGTTATTAATTAAATAAAGATGATAAATCAAATTAATAGTAGAAATCTAATACATTTTTACATTTCACAGTTAAATGACAATAATATATCATAGTTATAACTTATTATAACTTATAATTTAATTTTAAATCTTTTATATCCTAGATCTAGACTAAACTATTTAATGAAATTTTATAATGCATTAAGCTTATTATATATACTTTCTATTAAGTTTATGCAGTATTAATTGAGAATTCCTAAGGGTTGAGTTTGGAGAAGCTTAAGAACAGTGCTTTAAAGAATTTAAGGTATCCGTTACTAAGCAAAAGCTTTTCAGAAAGAATCACTTGTTTGTTATAGAATTTACACAGTCCGAAACTTTTTTCGACAAAAGCCAACTAGTTGAAATTCATCAAAATTAAGAACAATTTTAAATTTTGAACGGCAACATACAAATATAAATCAAAGATTATGTCAATTCAATTCAATTTAATTTAGGATAAAATAAAAGAAGGTAGAAACAATGATCTTACTATTTTACGCAGGTAGAATATAAAATGTGCAAAATCTGTCTACGAAATTTAAATTTATTGCGACGTAAAGAATCGTTTTACAGTGATGATATTACAGTGACATAACTCCCGCAGAAATGTGGGTTCGGCTATAATCAAGTCGTTATTTCTGCAGAAATGAACAAGTTTAGAAATGTATTTGAATATAATTTTTTCATTTACTTATTGTTGAGAATATTTCAAAGCTTTTTAATTAATGAAATAAACATAATAATTGTTTAAACAATAAGCTCATTAAATTTTTAATACCTATATCTTATTTTATAACTTCATACAAAAGTTTGTTTTCACCTTTAGTTATTAAGAGGTGAAAACGAGAGTAGGGAGTGAAATTCAAGATGAAAAGACCTTTGGCTATTTTTATCAATATCTTAATAAGTAAATAACTAAATAAAGAAGATATAGTATCTACATAATACATAATTTAAAACTTAACATTGTTTTGAGTTTATATATTTAGAAAATAATAAGAAGTAGTTAAACTTAATGTTCTGTAACAAAATACGTGCTAACACTACGGTGGCCAAATTCTCTAACTCCACTTAATATGTACACAACGTGAAAATATTTAATGAAAAAAGCTCCTGTTAGCCAAGGGGTGCTCACTTTCAAGGTTATTACTTTTCTCTGACGTCATTGGATTAAGATTTCTGACAGAACCATTAGATATCTGCTATAATTGGTTCTTATCACTACTATTGTTCTTATTGCGCAAGATTCTTATTACGCTCTATAGTTTGAAATTTCATTTCGTTTCATTTTGCTCAGTTAAAGTTCAAAATAAAACTTTTTTTATACACTTTATTTTATTTTAAACTTTTTTAGCAATATTGTTTATATTCCTTTTTATTTGTAATCTTTCTAGGTTTATCTAGTTAAAAAAAGTGGGCTTCTTTTCACAAAAAAAAAATAAGTTTCACTATGTTAATAGTTAATTTTTATGAACATAATAAATATTAATTTGATTTTTCTTTATTACTTTATTTAAATTGGATAATGATGATATATCATATCAAAACACTGGTTTGTTGACTGACGCGGGAATTCAAAATTTAAGGCTCAGTAAAATATAGATTCTAGAAGAATAATATGTCTTCATTATTCAATTAAAATAAAATAACAGAGAAAAAGCAAATTAACATTTATTATGTTCATAAAAATTAATTATTGACATATTGAAATTTAAATTTGTTGTTCAAAGGATTTAATATAACCTAAATAAAAAGCATATTTTATTAAATATAGTAGTGCCAACCAAATGCAGTCACCAGGTAAAATCCCCCACAAATCAACGATAGCTGATGGCCTTTAACGCCTCTACTGGCTTCTATCAGAAACATTAATCCGGTGACGTCATTTTCAGAGATCAAAGAAACGCCGCCTAGTCAAGTGAGCATACCTTATGTATCTAATAACCTTGCCTGTTAGCATCTTATTAAATTATGTTTTTGTTTCAAGTGTAAATCTACTTTCTTACTTTTAGGATAGAAATTTTATACAAAATCGTGTTTTAATTACCCTCTAAATAGTTTTTAGTTCATCTACGAAGAACGAAAGTAACTCTTGCAAAAGTTACAAAAAGCTGCAACACTTCAAATGCGTTGACTATCTACTTCCTGGAGGTTTCATTATAGCCACTTTGAACCATTTGCATATAGAATAGTCTGTATTATACGTAATGCATTTTTACATTCGTTGTACGGGGATAAATGCACAACGCACCCAATGTTCATCGCAATCGAATGAGTTAGATAGGAAACGCATAAAAGATTATGGTGATGGCTAATAAATCGTTATTTTTGACCAATGTGAAATTATAATTTGTGAGTATATCTATATAATATTATGTTTTCAATATTATAAAATTAAATTTTATATGTCTGTTTATACGTACCTATGGGGTAGTATGGGAACATATGGGAACTTACTGTACGTGTACCAACGATAGCAGGATATAAAATTTTGTTGATATACATACACAAAAAATGTTTTTTAAAGTACCTAACAAATAAAATACATCAATACCTCGCTTTGCGTTTTTTCGAAGTTGCGTCGCTGCTGAATAAGTGCTAATTTTCACTGTGCGCCGTTTCAATTTACGTCGTGTTTTTTTGGAAAGTAACAACGACGCAAAGTGAGGTATTGGTGTATTTATGCAACACAAAAAAGCATTTTCTAAATTATAAAAACGAATTAAAATTCAGCAATTTAATAGTTTTTCTTATCTTTACAATTAAACAAAATGTGTAAATATCCTGAAATACTGGGAATAAAAGTGGATGGATGAAAAATGTTTTGATCGCTTTCATATTTAATCGGTACCTGTACTTCCGGTTTACTTACACTGCTAGAAATGTACCTCCTCCTAATGTATTTTTACTTTCTTTTACTACTACTTATTATATATAGTAAAGGAAGTATTGTAATCAGGTCGAATTTTCAAATTTGAGCATTCACCAGAAATGAATGTTTTAAGCTCCCCTGAGTCCAAAAGAGTGGTTTTTAGAAACATGTCTGCGTGAGTCTGTGTGTCTGTGTGTGACAGCCATATCGTATCGAAAGCTTTATCCGAATTTCACCAGACTTGGAATTTAGCCTGCATATTATATCTTGTTGTGTCGCGAAGCTTTTGGTTGAAATGGGTTTTTGAGCTTTTTCAAGTTTTTCGAAAACGGCTCTAAAGATTTTCTTTAAACTTTCCATAGTTCTTAGACATATTAGTGGTTACAACTTTTATTTGAAACTTTTTCCTAGGGAAATTTGAATACGGATGGTTCTGGAGTGAAGCTTGGGAATTTAAACATACATAGTATAGGCTGTATGCATGTAATTCTGTTTATGCGTATAGTTTTATAAAGTGCTTATATTTGTTTTAAACAACAGCGAGTTTTATACATGAAAGTAAAAGAAAGTACTGTGACGCCTCGCAGCAGACATTTTGATGTTCAAAAGATAGTTTATTACGCATAGTTTATTAGTTTGAGCCTATTTTAAAGCCTCATCAACGGATTTTAAATAAGTTTATCTAATTTTGGATTTTTCATAATGTTTTACACAACTAGTTGCCATCGCCTGACTTTGCAAACAGGAGTAGTAAATTTAGCTGCTTTTTTGGGCCCCCACATTTGTACTGCCCAGGGCTATAGCTCCCTTTAGCTTCCACACTATCCACCGCTGATACTACCGGAAGTCTACAACATAAACTATCAATATTAATTATATCGCTACTTTAGAGCAACAGTGAGATAAGTTCAAAAATATCATTTTTTTATACCACATTTAAAACCACCAGACACAGAAGAATTGATTGGCACATTAGGTTTTCTCTGAATTAAACAGCTTCATGCGTCAAAAGTATATATCTCACTGTATGAATTGATTGATTTTACCGTGTTTTAGGATTAATTAATTTAAATATAGCTCCATATTAAAAAAAAACTATTCTTTAGATAATACTAGACATATTAAGCTTTCGGAATAATAGAATTTTTCTTAACAAATCTAGAAATTCTCTTTTTAAAGATGGAGCATAAAAGTTACTTTATGCATTATCTCAAAACTAGACTTTTTGAGATATCTCACTGTTGCACTGAAGTAGCGATATTAATATTTAACAGATAAGTACCAAGTACATAAGAAAGGTATTGAATAATGCGAGAAATCATTTTTAGCTACAAACTTACAAGCATTATATATAATTATATAACGTAGTTTACAAGGTCGGTATTTTTAATTCTTATCAGATTATTGCATTATAATGCATTACTTGCATTGTTGCATGATTATATTTTTCAATTTAAAATTAATCACCATTTTCAGTCAAGAAGAAGTGATAAATCAGTATTTTTTATAATTTAAGTATAATAACATTTTACTCTTCACCAATTTTTCATCCTGTTTTATTTAATCGTTTTTATAATTTAATTTGGATGCGTTGAACTGTGATTATTTTCATTGTTTTCGTTATGTTTGTCTTATAATTTATACACTACATAAATCATACACTTTGTTCTTTTCTCAAATAAAAATAAAATAACAATTTCGATTTTCCAGTTATGTTAGTGAGTGAAGTTAAAAAAAAGAGTGTAATTGAAAATCGTTTCTGTCAATCAGGTTCTTACTTTACTGGTATCTTCCATTTCAATGAATCCAATATAATGAAAATGACGCATTAATCTTGCTGTAATGGGATTTCGGCCTCCTCCAGGTGGACCCATGCCAACAATAAAGTTTACATCTACAATCGTCTTGAACACTCCAACTTCTTTACGATCATACCAGCCTTGAAATTAATAAGCTTCGATTAATTTTTAAGAAACATTATAAATTAAATAAATAAAACGACTTGAGAGGTACAAAAAGCTTTTATGGTATTATTTTTGATTTTATATGTGAGTTTGAATTGTTTTATATTTTAACATTGCCAAACACAACATTTAAGATTTGAATCTCCCGACAATAATGAAATACTACCTACGATACATAATAATTTACTTAATGTTTTAAACGGTGTATAGGTATTATGACACACCTAGGCTATTAAAGATAGGTTGTAAATGCAAGGACATGAAATCGATTGTTTGTGTTTTATACTTTATGCGCGATTTCTTTTCAAATGCGTTAATAACTTTTACGCTAAAGTTCTTGTAAGTGAAAAATAAAAAGCTTTTTGTATGATTAGTTTACTTTTGTCACCGTAAAAATGATTTCACATAATAAAGGTATTTTTAATGACATAGGTATGTATATTATCAGAAAATAAAAAGAAATGTATCGAACCTTTTTTTTCTATATTTATTTTATTTAAATTTAGTTATTTTAACGAAACCCCATTATATGTAAAGTAATAACGAGACTCAAGTATGAATATAAAGAACATAATATAAAAATAGTGGGGCACAATAAGTAATGTTAATTAGATAGCTTATATCTATGAAGTTATATAAATTAATACCAATACATAAATTAAAAATAATACTGAGACCGTTTTTGAAAATTTTTAAAATAATAAATCTTAATGGTTTCATAAATAAAATAAAAATTAATATCTTAAACAACTGTTTGTTAGTAAAAAAAAGACCAGCTTAAATTAATTATTAATTAAATTATATGTAACAAGATTTCTTTAAGTTTTGTTTGTTTCAAATGAGATGTTGAAAATTCTTTCTTAAATTAAATTTAACGTTACTATATATATTCGAAAAGTAGACGTTAATTTAATTTTCTCTCAACTTTCAAATTCTTGTTAATTAAAAATTAATTGTTAAAAAGAATAATAAAGAAGCTTGACTTTTTAATTTTTAGGCGTTTATTCCGTTTTATAAATGTATAAGATGTCCAAAAAGACTATTTCTCCTTTTAAATATTAATTAATCGTTATATGAGGGTAAATAGCGACAAATTATCCTTAAGCGTAGACTTTCTTGAACTTACCTAATTGTATTCGAGTGCTACGCAATATGGCTATTTAGTAACGAAACTGATGCGGATATAATGTCAATGTAATGTTGCTTTGAATTTGGCAGATTGAATTAAATTTACGAAAATCAAAACATGATGAAATTTGACGAAAGCTCTAAATAAACAAAATAAAAATTCCTACCAGTGATAGCTTTGTTTGGTTGATATCAATAAAACTATGAACTAAGTTTCTGAAGATCAAAGTACAATAAGTGTTATCATTTTGAAGGTTTTGCTTAACTTCATGAAAACTAAAACAAGAAAAAAAGGTAGAAATTTGGAAATTTTCCATTCGAATAACGCTTAGGTGGTGTAAATTATTGTGCTCTTTGTTAAGAAATTATTGAGTAGGTACATTTAAAACATTGTTATATCTTAGTGTTTGACCAGACACTAACTTGAAACTTTATTATTTTTATTTTTTCTCCGAAAATGAGATTGAAAATGAAAAACGTGTCAAGAAGAATCCTATAGCCTATAGATTGTCGTATACAGTAGAACCTCGCCATTCACATAATTTGTTCTAGCAGGCAGTTCGAATGGTGATTTGTACTAATGGCGAATCATTTTTTCGCATAAGATATCATGTAAATTGTATTAATCGGTTCCAAATTCTTCATTTAAAGAGTTTTCCAGTACCAAAAGAGCTTTGAGTGGTAAATTTTTTTGCTCTAAGTACGTTTTCACATTTGGGGCAAACACTTCATACATCCACTCGGTGAAAAACTGTCTTGTTAAATAAGCTTTAGGATTAGCCCTCCACATTACACCCAGGTTACTTTTGATGACATGATTTTTATTAAAAACTCTTGGATTTTATGAGTGGTAGACTAGTAGCGGTTTTATTTTGAGGTCTTCACTTGCGTTGGCACATAGCAAGAGTATAAGCCTGTCTTTCATAGGCTTATGCCCTGGCAATGATTTCTCCTCTTTTGTGATGTAGGTCCTCCTTGGCATCTTTTTCCAAAAAAGGCCAGTCTCATTATAATTAAATGCGTGCACGCAGTCCGAATTGCAAAAAAACGTACGAATGGTGATTTAAATTTTATTTGAACAAGTTGTACGAATAACGAGTTATAAGAGTAGAGAAGCAGACGAATAGCGTGGTTCCACTGTATTTCGTATACCATAATACAGGCGATTACATCGCACGGGCTTTAATTTCTGAAATGTTTATATTTTGTTTAGTGAAAATTTTATAAATATACTAGCGAACCCGAGAGACTAACTAAACTAACCTGTACACACGTCTAAAATACAAAAAATTCAAACTTTTTTAAATAAGCTGTAACAATCTGAACCGTTTTGATGTACCAAAAAGCAGTGCAAATGTACAGACAATTTTCCTGAATCTGATCTCAACGCTACCTACCGGAAAAAAAAAATTAAAAAAACATCTAGCTAATTGTTAATCTAAACCATTCTTAAAAAAAATAAAAATTATCTAATTTTAAATATAAACCATTCTCGAATCCTCTTGAACACACACAAAAAATTTTATCAAAATCGGTCCAGCCGTTTAGGAGGAGTTTAATTACAAACACACGCACAGAAGATTTTTATATCTAGGTAAAATTGTTTCAATATAAAAGACTACAGCTTAATTGATACTAAGTAAAACAAACTACATTTTTATAGTCACTAACAATAAATATTAGGACGTGAAAGTCCTTCACGGTCTCCTTCTAAATACAGTAGTAATTTGTTTTCAATTAAAAAAAATAGGTCTTAAAGAATATCTACGATTTATTATGTGTTAAATAAAGAATGCAACGTATCGATTAATGAACTTTTACTAATTATTTATAACGATTAAATTGAAACCCCAAATGAGTTGTCTATAGAATAATTAGTGACATTGTAAGTAGATATTAAATGATCTCCTTTCGTAGTTCTAACTTAATTTTTATTAATGTTTTTGAGGAATATTTACTCAACTAAGAGTTACAAGAAACCCAACAACTTTAATTTTGCCTAGTAACGTTAGTAAAAATACTTAAGATAGAGAATTTTAACTGATATAAGGGTTATAAACGTTTTATGTCCATATAGGTATTTAACGACAAATGTATCATTATGAGTTAATTAAATAGCTGTAAAATCGAAATGAACGCTACAAATAAATTTTCCATAATACATTATTTTTAAAGGATTTTATACTATTATTGACATCTACAAAAATTACTTTTGAGTCTAATATATTTACTTCTATATCCTATATATATATACCTATTTTATATGTATGTTTCAAATTACATTCATATATATTGTTGATGAATATTCTTCTTTAACAAAATAAAAAAAAAAAAAAAACTTTTCAAATGTGTACAAAAGTGCGCCTCATAATTTTGTATGGTTGAAAGATTTCGTGAGATTTCATATCTATTATTTAACAATCAAATAGAAAAATATATTCTGTATCTCATTTATACAAAATTCAATTAAAAAAGAAATCTCTTAAAGCCTTTTATGATTGAAACGTAATACGCTCAAAATTGAAAGAAGATACGTTTTTGAGTATTGGGTAAATCTGACGAGTTATTGTTTATGTTTGTACTTTTGGTTAAATAAATAGAATTTAATCTTTAATGAAAACCTGAAAAATCCATCCACTGTCTTATCAATTCTATTGGTGGTTGAGCTCCGTATACTTCTAATCCCGGCATGTTAAAGTCATCTATGAAGAAAACCTCACGTCTTAGCAAGGGAGGGCCGTAAATACCCTTACGTCTTTTATCGAGTTTCGAATCGAGTAAATCCTATTAAATAACGTTTAGTTGAAACTTTCAAGAACATTTCATTAGTTTTACTTGTGTTTGATTGGCTGAAGTTCTAGCCGAGAACATAATGAAGTCACAAATGAATTTCTTGTGCATATTTTTGCTTAGTTTTGACATAATTGTTTGTGTTTTTCCAGTTCCAGTTGGTCCAACGCACAAAACGTTGTTTTCATTTAGTAAAAGTATTCCAATTAGTTCAGCACTTCGTATATTATCCATTGTAGGAACTTCAATATCTAAAGTTTATAAAAACGTTTATTAAATTTTAGTAATTTAATCACGTTGAAACTCGAGTAAAAAGAGATCACCGCAGTTACCAAAACATTAGCGATGTTGATAAAATATTAATAATAATTAACCTGAATATTTGGTTTCAGGCGTGATTGAAATCGGATCGACTCCAATAAGCCAACTTCTCCAAGAAGGATTTTGAGGCTCTCCATCATCGGTCGGATCCGTGAAACCACCATCAATTAAGCTAATTGTTTCAATGTCAGTTATTAATGACAATTTTAATTTTATTAATTTATAATACCGATAATCATAAACTAATCCAGCAGCTGGAAACGGAGGCAGATGAGAAATATCTGTGTCTTTTAAATGTTCCTTCATTTTATTGCGCATCCATTCACTAAATAATTCTCTTGACTGATTATCACAGGTCGCTCCAATACTCCAAATTATAGACCATACAAGCCAAGGAACCAGTAAAACGTCTAAGATAAAGAAAATAAAACTTAAATGTTTGTTATTTAATATTATAAATATTTAATTTATCATTTCAAATTCTTAATTAAGATGCACTTGAATGTAATGATGAATAAATATATTTATATATTGAAAAAAAATATTGTAAAATGATGATTTCTCGATATTTAACGCAGTGATATATATAAGTAGATGAATTATGGAAATAACTGGGAAAATGGAATGTTTGAAAATAGAGAAGCTTAATTACGTTACGTTTGTGATGTATAAATGAAGTTATAAAACAAGTATAATTTAATATTGGTTTATTTGATTATTGTGATTTAAGTGTATTTTTCATTAATTATATTTGATTTTTAATTGCATTAACGAATTAAACGTAATTATGAACGGATTTATATTCTACGAAGAATAATAATAAAAATACAATAATTATAAGCGCTTAGATTAACATTAAATTAGCTAAAGTTGTCATTATTAGTTAATTCCCCTCTAATTAAATTTACAGTTAATACAGTTAATACAGTTACATTAATACGTATGCAAAATTCTATTTCAATTCATGAAACGTGAAATTTTTATTTTGTATTAACATTTGCGTAAATATAGTTAATAGTTTACAATTAAATTATACGTTTTTTTTTTATAAGAGATTACATGTAGACATAGACCAGTGCTTTTAGCCTTTGAAAATTGTAAAAAGTGAAAAAAATTATAGTAGGATGAAACCCATTGGAAGAGGAAGAGCATATAACAAAAATGAAATGGAAAATTATTTACAGTCGATCTGAGGTGGAGAAGTGGAAAAGGGAAAGTTTTTAAGGGTAGAAACGGTTTATCTCGATTTTCAACAAAACTAAAAGTCCTATGGAAAAAAGTTACATGGCAAAGTTGTAGATAATAAGTAGATCTACACTTTTTGTGCGAACACTTTTTTCACATAACCTCAAAATTTATGTGAAAAAATCCAATTACCAAGTTTTTGGTTTTTAGTTTTTATCTTTTACAAAAAAAACAGATGTTTTGACGTGAGAATTTTTGATTGAAAATTAGGGTGCTTTTTCGATATTAAGTTATTATAAGATGAAAAAATTAATATTTTGAATTAAAAAAAATACAGTGTGTTTGGGGCATTAAAAGGTAAATTTTCACCAATTTTCGTGTAGAAAAATTTATTTTTGTAAAAGTTAAAAATTAAAAATCAAAAACTTGGTAATTTGAATTTTTCACATAAATGTTGAGGTTATGTGAAAAAAGGGTTAGCACAAAAGTTGTAGATCTACTTATTATCTACAACTTTAATATTTAACTTTTTTCTATAGGATTTGTAGTTTTGTTAAAAATCGAGATAAACCGTTTTTACCCTTCCCCCCTCTTTCCACTTCCCCACATCAGATCGACCGTAATTTATTTTTCCTTTCATTTTTGTTATATTCTCCTTCTTTTCTAATGAGTTTTATCCTACTTTATTTTTTTTTTTGTTTTCCAAATTATCTACCATGGTCTAACAGTGATAGTCACTACATGCCTATATACTCATACTACTCACTCATGCCTACTTATACTCAAATTTGTTTTTCAATGGGTTAAAACTATAAATAATTAAAACTTGTTGTTCATTTAGAAATTTTCATCATTCAACAGTTTTAAATGATCCAACACTGACCTTTAAAAATAAATTTAATAAATTTAATCAAATAAGTATAATTTCTGTAATCACAATTTTAAAATGATTTTTGGAGTATGAAAATACGGCCTTCAATATTACAATTACGAGAAACCAAAAAAAAAAAATTCAGTTAAGTCCATGTCATCCCGTTCCATATACCAATACCGTTATTAATTGACAAAAATACTGGAAATGAAGCTTTTAAGGATAAAAATGTAAAATGTAAAATTTAAAAGTTTTATTTCTGTAAGAACTTTCAGTTGCATTACGAAAAGATTTTTCCGAATCTCACTCTTAAGGTTAAGATATCTTCAGCTGTTGACTGATAAAAGCTCATATATATTTTACTTTCGACGTCGCTTAGGTATGTTAATTGTTACTAGATCAGAGTCCGCGCTTTATTATAGCAATATGTTTGTTCAACCACCACTGAATTTATGAAGTTATAAATTTTATGTCTGGCGTACAATACGTACCCAAATATCACACGTGTATTTTTGGGCTTACAGGTGCGTACTAAACGCCAAGATATAAGGTAGTTGCCCATTATTGGAGTTTCGATGCGACAATTTGGAATGTTCTATCCTTATATTTCTGTCGCTATTCGTACAGTATTATTTAAAGTTGTTTCTATTTAAATTAAGAACAAAAAGCCTTTCTTTGAGAGTAAATACATATAGGACGAAATAATAACTTGTAATTGGGTCATAGTTTTCTTTTAAGTTATTTTAATTAAAGGAAACCATTCCAACTCTTAAGGACTAAAAAACTAGGAAATTAAATACAAAAGATAAGGGAAAGAAATATAAATAAAAAACTTAATTTTTAAATTTTAATATGCTTTTATTAGCTTCACATATTTATAACCAATAAATTATTATGTATACAAAACAGAGAAGTCGATTTTAACCTTTCTTCACCATTATTTTTTTTTATAAGGATTTGAAATTTTGTAAATGTATGAATGGGAATATAGTAATGTGGTTCTATTAAACAGGTTTAATCATGGGATCACAACTATGTAATTGACAGACAATAATAATTACTATTTCTAAGGATGAGTAGACGTTAATAAAAGTATGATATGTAGTTCAATACGATAAACATGAACATAACCACTCGGAATGTGTTCCTAACTGCACATATCGATATTGATTATCAGATGTGAACATCTAATAATCAATGGGTAACAGATAAGCGTTCAGATGAAAGCTTTTTGCTTGTTTGCAGGTCCGAAAATAATTTTTAATAAAACCACTTAATCCTAAAAAATTTGCAAAAGCAAGAAGATATTGATCACTGTTATCAAATTGTTTTTTCATGTACTAATCACAAAGAAATTTAAAATAATATAAAAGCAGAACTTATTTAGATTTTTAAATTTATTTCACGTAATTTTTTGAAGAGCTTTAATAACTGCTGTGAATTATATTGACTAACAGATATTTTTGATGAACGCTGCCATAATCAACAAACATAAAACATCAAATTAGTTTTGTTAATGTTGTGAGCTATTAAGAAATAAAATATTGATTTTCTCCTCATATAGTGTTCCTAACTACTGGAATTCACTTATAACGATGAAATATTAATTTACATTTCTCAAAGGATTGCAAAAATAATTAAGTCATATTTGAACTATAAAAAAATTCGGGAAATATTTTTCATTTTAATTTCGAACAATCTGTTAATAAACGGAGTGTTATCTTTAAATCTAGTTTATACGAGTACATATAGTTTGCATAACTTAATAGTAATGCAAACAATAAACTGCATTCATTATGATTATGAATGGAAATGTTTGGCAGGATAATACTGACCCATTAAGTTTTGAAAGTTTGGCGCTGGAGGTGGTTTTCCGTCTTTTCCGAGTAGCGGCCTTAATCTATAATTGAGTAAATTCAAACAGGATATAACAATGGCCGAATCCACAGATGTAACCAATTCTCGCATGTGAGAGCGTAGAAATTCAACAGCCGGTAGTAAATAAATAGAGAAAAGTTTTAACATTTGAGGCTTGTACTCCTTAAAGCGCTTTAATCGAGAGATAAAACAGCGTTATATTTATTGTGAAAGTTTTCAAATAACCTTTTCGTACGTTTGGGACGTGATGAAACCAACAATTTAGAAATGGTTGTAGGCCCAAGACACTCGGCTCTAAAAATACCATTCCACATCGACTTACAGTAGCTGGAGATGCCACGGCTAAATCAGCGACTTCAAAGACCATCCTTTGAGTGTCTTTCAGTTTAATGATTTCACCGCTTGTTAAACAGAGCTTTTTGTTATCATCGAGTACTGTATTCATGTTTTCGATCCAGACAGCATCAACAGGTCCATCTAAAACATACCAACGTTTATCGCGATCTTCGGCTGAGGCTCCAACTCGGACTAAAGAAGGCAAAATTCCGTCTGTCCTGAAAAAAAATTCAATGACTGAGTATAATAAATACAATAAATATTTCAATAAATATTATTGAAAAATAAATTTACACAATAAATTTATTTTTATGAAATTATTCGTTTTTCGTGTAGTCGATATCAATATTTCATACACATTTAAAATTTCTAAGGGTTTATGCTATTCTTCATTAGAGCTGTAAAGACTTTCTATCTATTTTATTCGCACACAAAAAATTTTTCCTTCGGATATCCTTCACAGAAATGCTTTCAAATTGCGTTCATATTTAATAGCACAGCTATCGATTTGCTTCTTTTGCTTCCTGTCTGCAATTCTCTTGGCCTTCGTTTTAGATTCATTTTGTACAACTATTTTTTAATGTAGATGCATGTTTAGAAATTTAGTTTTTATTATTTACCCCATTGAAATTCTCATATTTAATTCTGTGAAAATAGTTTTTGATAGCGTATTTTCATGATAATGATGCTTTGTAATTGGTCAGGCAAAAATTTAAAATAGTGATTTTGTACATTGTTGTCAATCATTTTAAAATTTTAACATTAGACTAGTTGATACCCGCAACGTCGTCTGTGTAGGTTCTTATGTTAAGAACATATTTAATTTACAGAGGAAAAACATTTAAGAAATTGAAAGCAAAAATATACTAAAAATAACCGGAAAGAACTTAGCGTAGAATATTTTTAACTATAAATGCCAAAAAATTGCTCCTAAATTGCTCCTTCAGAATCCGCTATTACTCCAAGAGTATAGTTATTAGTTAATCAATAATTAATTTTTTAAAATTTGTAAATTCAAAAATAAAAATTGCTATATAATCCAAAACAATCACTGTTTTAATTTTTTTTTTCAAAAAATTCTTCTTTAATGCTCTTTTTGGATTCGCAATTGCTACAGGTGTATAGATAATTAGTAATTCAATTTTTAAACTAATCATGTTTATAAGATTCAACGGCAGTTGATGACGTCATAATACAACAATACATGTATAGATAGTTAAAAAATAAAAATAATTAATTATTAAAAATATTATAAAAAAATTTGATCACTTATTTGCGTAATGAAAAAAGCTGATAGAGAACATAAAGAAATTTAAAAGAAAGAAAAACAAAAATTTCAATTAAAATTATTTTGGGTTTTATTTCTTGAGTTTGAATTTTTTTAAAAATTACTATTAATTAGCTATTAAATATACACATGGAGCAATTGCGGCTCCGGAAAAGTATTAAAGAAGCAATGTAAAAAAAACTAAAGGAAAGTGACTTTTTTGAATTTTACAGCAATTTTAATTTTTAGTTTGCAAATTTTTGGAAAATCATTTACTTAGCAATTAAAAACTATATACTTATTGTTAGAGAAATTGCGGATTCTGAGCAATTTTTTGGCGTATGCCTAGTTTAATTTAAAAAAAAGGTTTATCGCTAACTTAACCCTTAACCCTTTCTGGTTAAAAAATATATGCAATAATAAAAAGGATTGTTGATATATAATTTGATTATTGTATAGGGTTGTAACTTAAAAATGTATTTTGAATCTATATTAACAGTAAAATATAAAATATGCTAAAAGAGAATTTCAAAAACAAGGTACAAAACATATTTTAAGAACTGCTAAACAAATAGAAAATAGAATTCAAAAAGTTTTATTAATTTAATATCTCAGTCCCTGAGCTGTATTAAGTCTACACTCAAATATGAAACAATCGGTAGGCAGTGGAACGAGAAACATCGTCTGTTCAGCCCATGCGCATTACATCGTATGCCGCACTTTATCAAAGCGACGAAAAATTCACAGCTTAACGCGTTTTGCTTCTAAAAATCACATTTTTTAAAACTTTAATTACTTTGTTTTAATTTAGATATCGTAATAATTATTTTTCTAGATAAAGACCAAGCATATAAGAAGCAAAACAAAAACAAATTGATTGAAATTTATCCAGTAGTTTTTGAGTTAAAGCGAATATTGGAAAACAGCTATCATTTTATTTATATAGATTAAAGATAAAATAAGATATTTCTGTGAACTTTTGTGAACTTTCATTTGTTTCTCCCAAACATCCTTCAAGTTCATAAGGACAAACATAAACGACGTGACAAAATAAAAATTAATGTTTTACCATATTTTATATACGTTTTTAAAACAATATCCTGTAAAAAATTTAATTTAAACCACAAAATTTAGATTCCAAATATAATACTAGATATAATAAAGAAATAAGCTTTATGACTATGAAACGTTAATTGATATTAAAAAATACGTTTTGCGATAAATGATAAAGCACGCTAAAATGGAAAATAACTGACCTGTTTTCAAAATCCAATATGTAAATGTGCCTATGTGCGATTCAACGTGAAGAAGCAGCCATGTCAAATAACTCTTCATTTTTAAAAAAAATTAAGTAAACATTGGAGTATTTTATCGCTTTCCATTAAATAGAATCGTAAATAATTCATTACAAGGCTGTGTGCTTAGCTTTTAGATCGGTTTAATTTTAGAAGATGACTGAGACTCACATCTGATAATGATTTACAATGCGATATTTCGAATAGTGTGCAATGTGCATGTTTAATATGCACTTTAGAAGTAAAGGTCATTAAGTACCTTGTTTCAATTAATATACAGTAATTAAAGTCCTTGAAACCTCAAACAATATTAATAAATTGCATTATTGACTATATATTTCCATAAATGTATATTTTCCATAATTTTTGTGTTTTTCGTTCAAATTTTATATTCAAACCGATTTTTTTTATTTATCGATGCAGTAATTAAATTTTTATGTAACAAATTGAAATTTTCATACGCTTACACTGTGTGGGATGGGATTTGTATATTTTATGATATCGTTTGCAAAACATTTTTGGGAATTACGTATTTAAGCGGATCTATAATAAAATTTATATTTTTACAAAGTTAAAAAAAAGAAATATAATTGAATTTGTTCAAATAAATTGCGTGAGAAATTTTCAGTGTTTTAAGCGTTGGTGTTTGTCTCAAGTTTTAATGTTTTATTTCTTTTATGTTCTTTGCTGTATGTAGGTTTGCTGGTTTTTGTGTACTTCTCGTAAGAGTGGAAAAGCTTTTGAATCCTTTACAAACTTTGATATTGAAACGATTTTATTTTTGCTAGAAACACACGTACGAATCTTTACCTACCAAATTATTACTGGTGTATTCACCACAAAAAAAAATTGAAAGAAAAGAAATAGGTATGTAAGGATCTTTTTCTCGGAGACTTCTTTTCTATCATAATAGAATACCTATATAGGCACTGTAATCTTTCCTTGAATAAAACCATGAGTGGGAAAGTGTTTTGTCTTTCTTTCATTATAATTAATATAACCAACTTAAAATAACTCTCATATCATAGGGTAGTTTAAATGATATAAATTGAAAATTTGAATCATTTGCCATCTTTTATATTTATTATTTTTAGTTTCAATTTTAATCTATTGAGTGAAAAAATCTTCATAAGAACATACCTACATATATGCTATAATACCAGTTTTAAATTGTCATAACTTTTGAACGATGAAGTCAATAATTTTAAAATTTTATTGGTAGATTTAAAATTCACTAAAGAACATCTTAGTGAGATATTGTTCGTTTGGTACCAGTTTAATTTACCTTTCAAACATCCTTGAATAAAGCACATTTATCAAAAACTTAAAAATAGGCATTAAATACTTAATTCACAATTGGGAATGACAAATTTGCGTCTTTTTTAAGAATATGTCGAAAAATATGCCATTTTGTCAATTTTTATAAAAATAATTGAAGAAAGTATTGAATATTTCAGTAAATTCATAATTTTTGATTTTTCTAAAGGTACTACAGTTTGCTTAACTATTTAGGTTAATTAAGTTTTACTTTTGTCCCTTTAAAGGTCACGTCTCCAACGTTTACATATGTAAATATCTTAGTAGTATATCGCATTGTTGTTTGTTTGACATCGACTCAATAATGGTACATTTCAGTGATACGTAATTAAGTAAATATCTTAAACGATTATTTTACTCTTACAAATTCCTTTTTAAGATGTTGGTTTGATTTTTTTGTAGAGAGATATTTTATAATTTTTAGTGTAATAATACTGTTACGAACCAGTCAAATGGTTTTTATAAAAGCTTTTCGTAAATATTTCATCGCTTATGTATCATATATTTATATAAGTAACATGTCACATCATTTCATGTTTTTTGTTTGTTTGTAGTAACAACCGGTTACATTTTTAAAAAATGTTATAATTAAGCGTCCAATCATAATCTATTAAATATGCTTCAATTAATAGAAAAATCTGATAAAGTTAAAAATAACCATTTCATTCCCTTTTTTACTCTTAAAGGGTGAATTTTTTTCTTCAGTTAGTAGTCGAATTAACATAATGTTTCCAACAATGTGCATGCTGGGTGAAGGAGAATTAATTTTTTTTTTGTTAGGTTTTTAGGTTATTAGGTTTCTTAAATACGTATATTATCCAAAAATGTTCAGAAATGAACGGACCAACAGTTGACAAACCGGCCTTTATAATTATTATATTTTCACTAATTACTATTTTTATAATTTTTAACTACTTATTTATTATTTTTATGCTAAAAATATGCATTATAAAATCTGAAATGGGGCACCTAAATTCTTTTTTTTTATAATTACGTATCTTGTATCTCATAAAATGTAGTATATTCATTGTGAAAATATTCCTGGATAATACTGGTCTGCAAAAAAATTTTTCTCGTTTTTGTTTTCATGCATTATAATATTATTTTTGGTGCTCTAACCGCGGAATTTAACATGGAAACAAATACAGCACATATGTATATGATATTTTTAATCTTATGTTTATTTAATTAAAAATTATATTATAAGAGTTATAACTATTACAAAAATGTTATTTAGTCTACGTTTAAGTTTGACTCACTTCTATTAAAACCACCCAAGCCCTTATTTCTGCTCTCTTTAACTTCGAATTATAAGCTTCATCCGTCGTAAGCTCTCGTATTTGTGGACCTACGAAAATTCGTTCTTTTACCTTCGCGTCACTGATTTTGTGAAATTTAGTTTAAAGATACTGAGCCTGCACCATCCTTATTAAAAGCTTTTAACAAAAATTTGTTGGGAAATAAATAAATAACAATAAAAGGTTTTTGAGGTACATTCTTAACTACAGGTGTTAAGGTTATTCTAACAGTTTTGAAATTTCTATTATAACATATATTTATTGGCTCTGCTCTTAGGAAAATTTATAAACTACAGATAGAATACTTCAAATTAAATATATAGAACATGGACTTTGTATAGAACTTACCAAAATATGTGATATAAAACGCAAACAATTAACATCGAAGTGTTTAACTTACTGCTGTAAAATCACAGCAAAAACGACTCTTATGACTCTTTTATTCTTTCTTTTACTACTCGCTTATACTCATTTCGTATGTTTATATACACTATTTATAATGTTTTCGAAAAATTCATTTAAAAAATCATAAATTTCTAAAATTTTGGAAAAAAAATCATAAAACAAAATCTAGACGAGATAGAAAAAATCGTGCTACGAGAATGGATTTACAGCATTACAACCTTCATATTTATGATAAAATTTTTTGAAGTAGGACTTCGTTGTAGACCAGTATAATCTTCTGTTGGAAATTACATTTACTTACCTTTTTTAGCTTTGTTTTTTTTTTTATTTTTTTTTACAAAAAAATACCATTTTCAAGATATTCTAGGAAAAACTATAAATAGAAAACTTTTAAATCCCTTTCCCACAAAACGATCTCATTCTTGTAGTATTACGCTGTTGAGAGAGACTTTATTTACCGGTTTTCGAAAAAAAGACTTCACCATTTTTTTCAGCTGATTACCCTTTTGTTTTTCATTGACTGGACGGACTGGACTGCTAAATCGCTTTTACCATCAGGTTTATAGTTTTAATCATTTGCATATTAAATATTTTTTACTATTGCTTTAATAAATTTCTTTTCCTTTTATTTTATTTGAATCAAAAGTAAGATTGACAATTTCCCAAAAAGGACCACTCATTCCAGGTTAGAAAACATAATTTCATATGTTAATAATTCCACTCTTATTATTACTCATGAAAAAGGTTACCAACCCATTAAAATTAGACGAATTTTACGCAAATAAGAACATCTGGTTTCTCTTAAAAATAGGAACAAAAAGCAACCCTGTTCTATTCCTTTCAAATTCTTGATATCTTGAAAGGTTTAATCTTCATTTTAGTACTAATCAAATAAATTATTATAATGAACTGGACTGAAATTGAGCTCATGACATCTCTAATTGTATAATATATACCTAGCTATGTATCCATATAGTATACTATAGAGTATTTTTAACTTCATCCCATGCCTTTTTAAAATCTATAAAAAAGTCTCCTTATTTTTAAGAGCAATTTTACTTAAAACTTTCATTTCAGGTAAAGCTTCTAAGGCGCGTAATTTTTCTATTCTTTAATTGAATTAAATATTTCTGATATACATTTCCACGTTATTCCTAAAAATTTTTGTGCAATCGTTGCTTTTATCATAGCGATTATTGTATAAAGGTTAATGAAAGTCAGATATTATGTTTGATTCTCACATGATAATAATTTCATTATATATTTTCACTGATGTGTACCTAAATTATATTAAACAGGATTAAAAGCTTTTTGTTAATTTTGTCTATCTTATGAATACATTAATATTTGTAATTTTATTAAGCGTATGAAAAACTTACGCAAAAAGTTACAAAATATTTTTTTTGCCGTTTTAAATTACATAATGTTCCACTTAACGCCAGCAATTACTTAAAATGAACATTTTATTTGACCAGAATATTTATGTGTACTTAATATGTATATAAAGAGGTGAAGAATTTATTTTTATGATACGAATATAAAACTATTACAATTTTTAACTATCAAATCAGCTGTGAACTATAAAATTTCTACAAGTTAAAATTATTATTTTTCTATAAATATCCCATCAAATTGTCTTAAAATATTAACGCAAATTTTTTTTTTTAAAAAAAGTAAATTTTATAGTTTTATTTAAATCATTTATGAGTAATAAAAAGTATATTCTCACTTTTATTGGAACTAAAGTACTTTAAGTATTTTTTATTCATAAACCAAAACTTATTGAATTTGTTGATTTATTATACAATGGAATTTTACCAAGACAAAGTACACAAAAATGCTTAAATTATATTAAAAAGACGGGTGGCAATAAAAAATAGCTTACCATTCATGTGTGTTTGGGTCAAATTCACCATAAAGCTGTCCCATCGTAATTGATTTAGGATTAAGTACGAATGTGTGAACAGGTGTAAATGGAAGGCCGCTGGGAGAAGGTTGACCACGCAAAGCTGTTAAAGCTCCTTGTAAAACTTCATAACACTGTAATAAAAAAAGAAATTGGTTCAGTATTATGTTGCTTTCGGCATATACACAACATTGAGGAACTGTTTAGTAACCCAATGAAGATTTGAAATTAAAAAAAAAAAAACATTAAATCGATAGTGACTTACAAAAAAAACAAATACAATAAAAATAGTTCTATTTATAACATATAATAGTTATATAATTATATAAAATAGTTTTAGATAAGTTAAACCAAATAACCTTAACCCCATAGCTAGGCTGCAGTAAAAGTTTTAACGACTTGGCCAACAGACTTGGATAAGAATGACTTGAAAACGTGGGTTGATTTTAAATTATTTTCTTCAGCTTTTGCAGTACATTTTAAAAATATGATCAATTTGAAAAATATTTTTCCAACATATCAGATTTACTTATAACTTTACCAAAATTAATTCAACAAGTTTCATATAGGTAATATTACTTACAGAAATGAATATAAATTATGAATTTTAAATTTAAAAAATGTATAACAAAATTATATTGAAGAACTTCACTTTAAATGGGTTTCCACGATATCAAATGTATTGTTCTATTTAAAATAGCAAAATTAAACATTTATTAATTATAATATAAAATAAAAAAGGCAAAAAATAATGTTCACATCATTCGTGAAAGCTTTCTTAGTCCTTGAGATTTTTATGTTTAGAAAATCTGATCTTATGTATTCTCAAATAGCTATAACTAAATTATTGTTGTTAACCTGAATTTTAAAGAGGTTGCTCTGCTCATTAGCTATTTGTAATTAATTCAGAAATTGAAATGAGGTTATTTATTAACTCTAAGAAAATTGAAAATGTCAATTGCAATCTACAAAGTTTTTCCTAGAAAATGAATAATAATATAGAAAAAATATTTGTTAGCTAATCGAGTTCTAAAACATCACAATTTTATTCAATGACGGTGAATCAAATCATTTTCCAATACAATAAATTATTAAATAATACGCCATCATTCTCGAGTTCATATATTATCTTAAAATAATTTCAAAGTAAAAGTAAAGGAGGTAGTAAACTTCAAATTATTAATTATTTATTTTATTAATAAAGAAACCACTAGACAAAGTTTCTTAATTTTCTAATTAAAATTTAGTTCATGATCATTAGAGCTTTTCAGTTATAGTAAGCCTTCGTGCCATCGTTATCGCTTTCATGGATAATATGGAAAACTTAACCACGTTTATATTCGTATTCTAAAGTAAACCATATAAATACGTAGAACCTTTCAGCATAATCGTTTACTTCAATGTTTCTTCATAGATGTTCCGCTATTGTATAAGTAAATCTTCTGTTCGCTAAAGTCTTTGTTAAAGATATTTTTTATTTGTTTTCTTACTCTAACGTTTAAAATACTGTTTTCCTTGGCATTTATTTGTAAACTATTTATGAGCTTAACTTCCAATCTTATACACCTGTTGCTTTAACTGGATCAATGAAACTGTTTATTTTTTAAATGTATTTTAATGTAATTAATTAACTATATTTAGTTCAAAACCAAAGAAATCAAATAAATGCTTATAACAGACACATGAGGTCTATAAGTACTGGTTCTTGATTTACTACAAAATTCATTTTAAAAAGTAATCATTATTTCTATAATTTTTTAAATAAAATTGTTTATAACTGACTGGTTTCGACAAACATAAACTAAACTCGATGTACTATTAACTACTATACTACAATACTGTACTGCAATAACTGTTGAATCCTAGACAACGTGTTTTGTGTTTTTTTTTTACAATTTACTTAATAAGGTATAATTGATTTCCTTCATAATTTTCAGTCTGATTTCATTTTGAAAAAATTGTTAATTATCAGTTAACTCCTTTGTATTATACAAAATAATGATAATTCAGTGATAACAATTCAATTCAATTCATAAAAGTATGCAATTTTTCATCATTTTTTTATGTTATCACGTAAAACTATCGTCCGTAAATCGACTTTACAGACAACCAATTTTTTTAGAAATTTCATGTACTGAAGACCAGGCATTAATAATGGGCTAAGTGCTTAAAAAATTGAGTTAGATCTGAAAAACTAAGCTAAGTGCAATTGCCAACGACCTAATACGTTAATAGTTACTATTAATGATCATGGCATTAATTAAACCCATTTTTACGTTGTTGGCAAAGGCACATTAGCTTGCTTTTTCGGGCCTAACTCAATTTTTTGTTTTTGGCACTTAGCCCATTATTGATGTCCAGTCTTCAACTATGAATCATTCAAAACTTATTAAAAGAATCTCTTTTGGTTTTGTTTATGATGAGATAGAAATGAAAATAGTGATTCATTTGAATGATTTACATTCCTCAGTGTCCAAAATATAAATGGAAGTGTTTTTATTCAACATTTTACTCGTAATTTTTTCCTTTTGTCTGAAAATATGGGTAAACAAAATTTTTAATGAAGTTTGAAACACGAGAACCGTGCCAAAATGCATCAATAGATATATAGATATATATATAGGTAAACTAGGTATATAGGTAGGAAACACCTACTTATTAAAATATTCCTTAACCTTATAAAAGGTAATTTACTAATTTACATAAGTAAACTATAAACATAAATTTAAGCAAAAGTGCAAAATGTGCTGATTCAATCATATCTATCTAATAATAAAAAAAAAGTTATTAAAAGTTCTCGACGTGTGACTTATAGCTAACACTTTTACTGTCAATTTTTTATTTATAAAATTGTTAACTTTTGTTGACCACTGCTGTTTTAGTTTTTTTCCGGTCCCCTTGTCATTTCTTTCAAATATCTATAAAATAATTTTTTTTTCGATGAATTGGTGATTCGTTGAATTGATCATTCAATGAATTGATTGTCGATGAATTTGCATTCGATGAACTCGTTTTTGATGAATTTGCATTCGATGAATTCGTTTTCGATGAACTTGCCGTGAATCCTTATATAGCATTCTACCATTTTATGTACACTTTTATTGATAAACCTAATGGATTAAGTTGATTTATATTAGGTTCATTCCATTTAACGGACAACCCGTATATGAACTACAAAATAGCATTCCAGATAATCTGTGACTGTTTCTGGACGCATGAGTTTGTGCACCAGATAAACTTGTGATTTTATATTGTACGAATATGAACCAGTCTAATAATAGTACAAGGTCTCGAGCAGGTAAAAAACAGGTTTAAAAACACCCAATCAAAAAATAATGCTTGACTTGCTTTGTCATATAAATATTTATGTGTAACCCGACTTGACTATTTCAAGTTTTTAAAACAAGTGGCTTGCAAATCAAGTCAAGTAGACAATCCCTACACCTGTTACTTTTTCAAATAAATACCTTAAATCAAAATTCTTTCAAAAAATAAATTTTTCTTTTCGGAGGGTTACTAAGGTTACTATGCCAACTGTTTTAAATATATACATTAGAATAGTGGTTTTTAGCCTAGTTGAAGGTACTGACCCTCACCAGTTTCATATGTGCATTCACCTAACCCTTCTTAATTGAAAAAATATATATGATTTTTTGAGATACAAAACATAGTTTTTTTTTTTTCATTTATTTAAGGTCGCATCAACTGCTATGGTCATTAGCGACCGTCAAATCCGAAAACACAGAAAAAAAATCTTGGCTTTCATTGGAATTCGAACCCAGGACCACTGGCGTATAAGGCAACTATCTAGTCCACCACGCCACTAAGTGACCTAAAACATAGTTATAAGTCCATATATTATCTAGTACGAGTCGGCTGTGTGTCCTGATTTCCGTCTCATACCTGAGATATACTTACCGAACCCTAAGGGTTTGATCCCAGGTTAAGAACCACTGCATTCGAACAACAATGATTTTTCACAAACGTGTACCTACATTCGTCTAGATTATAAAATTTACCACACTTTCGAATGTTAAAAAAGCTATGGAGCCTATAGACTATTATTATTATTATAGACTATATTGACTCATAGACTATAGGTACCTTTCTCAAATTTCAGTAGCAATCTAATGAAAAAAAAAATCGGCATTTGTAGGTACTCCTATTGACAGAAATGTGCTTTTTCGAAATTTATCTTTAAGATTCAAAAGATGATTGAAGTTCTTTACGCAAAATTTAAATAATAACCAATACTTGATTTTGCAAACAGAATTAGTAAACTTAACCGTTTTCCGCCCCATATTTGTGCTGCCCAAGGCCATGGCCCTATACACGCTACGTTACTGGATTTAAATAATTAATTTATATATTAAAACAGGAGGTGGTCTAATGAAGGCAATCTATACTTAGTTAAGTTGACTGAGTGGCACAGCAGTTAGATCAATTGATCTCCGCTCCATGCGTTAGTGGTTAGATTCCCGTTGAATACTAGATAAAAGATCTACGACCTACAGAAATTTTGTGTGTTTGACGACTTTGTGTGTTTTTGCGACTTAAACCACCCAAAAAGAACACCTTACAATAGGTACAAATATTATATTAACACATTTTCTTTTGTAATACACAATTGACTTAGCGTTACCATAAACACTCATTTAAATTACCAACCGATCTATTTTCTCATTTTGTGTTAAGTCTCGTGAAAGATTGATTTTATAAGAATTTGCTACGAATTAAATTTCTAGACGATTTTTTGTTCTAAAACTTTTAAGTGGTTCAAAACATCAATTAAATTCACATTCATTAATTAATGAATAATTTACAGATATTTACAAAAGATTGGATTTTGTGAGTTTTAAACTTGAATATTTTGAATAATATATCCGAAATTTTACCGATTTTTTAGAGTCAACTTAAAAAATTAGGTTTTTTTACTTTTTTTCCGTTAGCAGAAAACCAGGTTAAGTCTCGTTCCCCCCGTACTGCAGCCTTAGGCTTATTGTACTCCTATTCTAGATTATGCGGGCTTTGCAGTCAAAAATGACATGGGTCGCGTTTTCCTCCTCATCCCCATACAATCTGCAATTGAGGTCTTGTATAAAATAAATAGGTAATAACAGAGCTAAAATCTTTATACTTTTATGATTCATTATCTTCCATTTTGAGTTAAATACCTACTTATTAATTGAACCTATAAAAACTGTTATAATATAATAAATGTTAGACTTAAATGAAAAAATATAAATTGTGCGTTTTAAAATTCGCAAAAACAGTTTTTTCTTTTATATGTATTTAAAAACATTCTACACAGTCTTAGACATTTATTGTTAGCCTTTAACTTCCATCTTGTGAATTTTGGTCCTTTCTAGCTGAAACTTGATACAAAAGTACAATAATTTTCTTTGCTACCCGCTTACGAACTTCTCTGCTTGGCATTCAGCGACAACCCTCAGCGGAACACTAACATATATAATTAATAACGATTGGCTCATTTTTCTCGCATTTAGATTAAAAAAAAAAAATAACTAACGTTTAAATTTATTCATGTTTATTTCTATAGTTTTGGCTTATCCTGCCGATGAAGTTGTTCAGACTTTCTTGGGCTCATTGCTTTTTATTTTTATTTAAGTATTTATAAAATAACTGAGATGGAGAAAAGGTATATTGAAATAACATTTTTTTTTTGCTTTGAATTTAAAAGTTATAAAAAATTACTTTGATTTAAACATATAGATAGGTACCTAACATTATCACTGTCTAACTTTTTTCAGATTTTTTTTAGAAGTGCTTCATACCATCGAATTTAAAAAAGTAAATAACATGATAAATACTAGACTTAGACTGTTACTCATATCCGTATATGTTATGAATTTTAATTCTTGCTGGATTAATATCATTGTTTAGAACTCGAATTTAAGTAGTATAATATTAATCCAAAATGAAACATTTAGAAGCATATAAGGCGTTCCACAGTATGAAAAAATTTAATTTTGAAAATGATAAAGTAATGATATTTAAAACAAAAAAATCAGGTATATATATTTTTTTATCTTTTTACTGAAAAAAATAATTTTTTTCCTTCTCTCTAACTTGTACAGTTCACAGACAGTAAAGTTAATTAAAAAAAGTTTCTCCATCAGAATTAACGCTTTTTGAGGTCTTACAAATCTTGTATACATATAACCTTCGAGATTTTGTTAGTTTTTTGTGTTATCTTTACTGGTGTTGTTACCAGGAAATATAACCTTATTTAAGTAGATTAAAAAACATCATCATAAAAAAATCTCAATATTAAAAAGCAATAATATCCTTAATAAAGAAGGGAATTTATTTTAATTGGACATCCAAGGAGCCTTACAAAATAATTTTAAATGAGTTAGTAAAGGTGAATCCATCTTGTATAAAGTAACAATATATAGTCAACATAAAAAATTACGTTTTATCATTCTTTGGCATGATAAAATAACAGAAATTTGAGAGAAATAACGTAGTTAATTTGTTATTTTGTTTAAGATTTAATAATGATATTTTATGTTGTTATACAGGAACTGATTAAAAGAGACATAATCTTTTATTTTACGTTACGTATTTTATTTTTATACAAAGTAGCGAACAACGTTTGCTTATGATTTAGGTATCATATTACTAAATAAGGAAAACATTTCTTTTGATTATGGCTTGTGAAGTAGGAAAAACGTTTGCTTCAATTTTGACGGGGCTCTTAACAAGTCGTTATTTCTTGTTGCCATGTACCTACGTCAATTTTATCTATATATGAGGCCGTCCATTTGAAAGGTGGACATATGATTGTTTTTTTGAAATCGGGATAACGATTGAGTTATATAATAATTTTTGTTCTGAATTGAAAGAATCAATCTATTTGCAACACGAAGTCATCACAGAAGTTTCTTCTGTTCGTATTTGATGCAAATATATTGATTCTTTCAATTCAGAACAAGAATTATTATATAATCCATTCGTTATCCCGATTAAAAAAAAGTTATAGTCATATGTCCACCTTTGAAATGGATAGCCTCATATTATATAAAAATGAATCGCTTTTCGTTAGTCACGCTATAACTAAAAAATCATTGACCGATTTGGCAAATTTTTTTTCTGTCTTTGTAATTTTCAGAATTAGGTTTATATGAATGAAAATTATGCGGATACTAACGGGAGATTAGGATGGTATTTTTGTATAAAATCTCTATACAAAATGTGACGTCAGATCTGCTGTCGGGTGTTTTCATAGCACCAAAAAATTCCACGTTGATTATTGATATTTTTTAAACAAGAATATTGAATTCGTTAAAGATGATGATCAGATCTTTGGTACATCGAAAACTCTAAAGTTCATTAATTTGATTTAATGAGAGTCAGGAATTAATTGCAACAATTCAAAAATACGTAGTAGACTTTTTTTACACAATACACTGATATAGTTAAGATTCTATTTGTTATTCCGTTCTATTTTTAATATGGTTATTATAATATTATTGGTAGCGTTTACATTGATTTAGTATTTCGAATTGATCATACGCCATTTTAACCTCTTGACATGAAACTTTTTTTCGTTATAAGCAAAATCATTCAATTGGGATTTTATATTATTTTTTATTAGGTAGTTATTCCTATTATTCCCTTAACAGTGAAACTCTGAACATTTTTAACATGAACGGAAAATTGAAAAATATAATCACGCCACGGAATCAGTGTAGAAATAATTAAATTTTTAATATTTTTTATAAACTTTTTTTAATCGAAATGATCAAAGTGAAATTTAAAAAAAATAACCAATGTTAACAAATGGATAACGATTAAAAATTATCTGCTGCGAGCCGTCACAGTACTTTCTTTTACTTTCAATTATGAAACTTGCTGTTGGTATTAGTTGTATAAAATATATGAATATAAGAACTTTATAGCGCATATATAATGCATACAACCTATATGTGCATAACTTATACGAATTCCCAACCTTCACTCCAGATCCGTCCTTATTCAAATTTTCCCAAGAAAAAGTTTCAAATAAAATTTGTAGCCATTAATGAGTCCAAGAACTATAGTAAGTTTAAAGAAAATCGTTAAATCCGTTTTCGAAAAAAAATTGAAAAAGCTCAAAAACCCAAAAAATAAAGTATAGAGCTTTCGGTAAACCGATTTCAACCAAAATCTTCGCGGCACAACTAAGTATAATACGGGGGCCAAATTCCAAGTTCGGTGAAATTCGGATAAACCTTTCGACACGATATGGCTATCACACACAAACATATTTCTAAAAACCACTTTTTTGGACTCAGGGGACCTAAAAAAATATATTTCCGGTAAAAGATTGACTTCGAAAATTCGACCCGATTACAATACTTCCTTTGCTATATAGTAAGTAATAGTAGTAAAAGAAAGTATTAAAAACGCTTTCAAAAGTTTAACCAGTGTTATAATTTAATCAAATGCATAGTTTGCCTTTCTCTGGCTCCTTAATAATTTTTCCATCAACTGTTCTGTATTAATTTTCATCATTGAACTCTGAATTCAGTGAATTTTCTATTGCCAAAGTCCCAGGAACCATCAGTCTATAGTTATTTTATCTATTATGATAATTATAATAGTTCGACTTAGGATATATTCGAATTATCAAAAGAGAG
Source organism: Sisyra nigra (assembly GCA_958496155.1). Classification (NCBI taxonomy): domain Eukaryota; kingdom Metazoa; phylum Arthropoda; class Insecta; order Neuroptera; family Sisyridae; genus Sisyra; species Sisyra nigra. Next base: position 16,409,340 of record OY292315.1, on the reverse strand, counting down.
CTTTACTTGTCCATTGTTCGATTTATAGAGGGATTTAAAAAAAATATTATTCATTATAATATCTATAAATAATATTCACAATTGGCCTTTGTTTTGCCTGTTGGTCAGGTCAATCTAACGCTTCTATTGGCGTTAGAAAAATACTCCAGATCTCAATTAATATATTATAATTTCTTTTTAAATTTTAAGCAATAAAATTAATAGGAAGATTACTTAAGTATATTAAAACATTTCCAAAACATTACTTTACATTGCATCAATCGGTAAATGATCGTAGTATATAACGTAACAATGAACGTTAACTATAAATTACCTTGTGCTATAAAAAAAACTTAACAATTCATTGCTTTACTTGTTTTTTTAAATTAAATATACCTACTTTAAATGCTTTTCAAACTACTTGAACTAAATTACAAAAGATATCAAGTCAAACTCTAATTTAAAATGAATATTAAAATGACTTAATTGAATTTCTAGAAAAACTTGGTAATTAAATCCACAAAATCACGTAATTTTAGCTACTTTTCTAAACTCGAACGATGGATACATCCACTAGTTGTATCATATATTTAGTTTATCATTTTTTGTCTTCAATGAGAAAATGAAGTCATTTCATGGAATTGAAATTGACTGCTTATTGTTCGATATTAAATGCTTGCCTTAAAATTAATAAGAACTTATTTAAAAAATATTAGAATAATTTCAACAAGTTGCTATTTGGTTTGATACAAGCGCATGCGAGATGATTTCTAAAAGCGTCGTGACGCTCTGCTATCAGGCTTCAGTGACGTCTCGACGCGCTCAGTCGCAATTTCGAAAGACGTTGCGTGGTTCCCGATTGTTGAACAACTCGATTCGCTCGTGAACAACTAAAATCGAGCGGCTATCGTCGAAAAGTGTGCAATGTCTTTTCGTTACGCAAAACTATTTCCATCAAAATCACTTATCAACGCCATTATTTAAACATCCTCATTTTGTATTGTGCTAGTTTTAATAGCCAATATAAACACAGCTTGCTTTTAACGACTTTAGTTTGAAAAAAAATAAGAAAAATCGGGATCCAGATATTTTTAGTAGCAAATTTTGTGATGAAATATTTGAAAAACTATCACTGTGACTCAAAACATATGTGCGTTTGTTGTTGTTGTTTAAATTATTTGTAAAAGTAATTTAGTTCCCATCAGGCAATTATGGCTGCACAGAAAGCAATTGATCACGATTGGACATTTGATCCGGAAATTATTACAAATGACATAATTAATATTCCTCTGAACGGAAGTGAGTACTTAGAGGATTTCTTGATGCACCCGAATTGCCCACTTTTTGGATTATTGGAAGTGTTTAACAAATACTATACACCATTCATCATATTAGTTGGACTTTTGGGAAATTTCCTAGCCTGCGTTGTGTTTTTGACAACTCATTTAAAAGTACGTAGTTCTAGTTACTATTTAGCGGCTTTAGCCGTATCTGATTTCGGATTTCTGACCATGTTATTGTTGGTGTATTTGAGTAACACGGCCGTGTTGGAAATTTATAATCGCCCTGGATGGTGCCAAACAATTGTTTACATTAGTTCGGTATGTGGTGTATTAAGTGTTTGGTTGATTGTTGCATTCACTGTTGAACGGTTTATAGCCGTGCAATATCCGCTGCAGCGGCCGCAAATTTGCACTGTGTCACGCGCGAAAACGATTATCTTGGTTATTGTAATTATTGCGATGATATCCCAGTCGTATACATTTGTCACTGCCGGGATGGTGAAGCGGCCTAATTTAGCAGCACAATGTGATATGGTCGAGGAACATTTTAACATAATGCAGACTATAAATATTATTGACACAATTGTAGCATTGATTGGACCATTCATTTTAATTGTAGTGATGAATACGATGATTGCACGAAACTTATTTATGTTTCGTAAACGACTGCACCACAGAACTTTAGATGACTGTCTACCAAGTACTGATAGATCGGATGTACATCTTCATGAGATACAGGTCAGTTATAGCTGGTACATTTAAAATTTTTCTCTACCAACTTATTACAGTACAATTCAACGAAATACAAAAAAAAGCTCTGAACCATTAATTTTTAAAACATTTATGACAAATAAAATTTAAAAAATATAATAATTGTATAAATTATAAATGTATACATTTTTCAGTATGGTTTCCGTGTACCTAGCTTATTAACTTCATATTAAAAATACATGAAACATAAAATCATCAACATGTTTTAATATAGATACGAATACATCTACTTCATTCTACTTCTTGATATAAACCAGTACCTAGCTTTAGTTTTATTTAATTTTATAGTTATCATATTTTAAAATGAAAAAGTTATACCATGTTTCTACATCGAGTTGTTACACTTAAGTTTTTGAGTGTTTAATCTTCAAAATCCTTGGTTCACATCTTGATATTAACAGAAATGAACCGGAGCTTGAAATTAAAAATTCCAGATATTGTTGCATTTCTGACCAAAAAATAAAGAAAATTAATGGGAAAAGTTTCTTTGAAAAAGAAATGCTGTAAAACCGCACAAATACATAATATAAGTGAAAGTTAAAAAGTTACTACATCAATTTTAACATAACGGAAAATGCTTTTATAGTTAGTGTAAATATAATGAAGCTTTGCTGGAAAATATTATATAATAAGATATTGTAAGGAATTAACTTGAGTTAATTAAGAGTTTATGGGTTCTGGTACACACTTTGTTTTGAAAACGCCTAACTTTCTGTAATATCAATAAGCTTTAATTATTTTATGTTATAGTGCACCAAGTTTAAATTTTTATGTCAGTGAATATCAGATTGTATAATTTAATACAAATCAAATTACTACTACCACTACGTCGTTGAATTAACTGTTTATTAATATGTTTGTACTTGTATTAAATAACTAATAATATTGACATTATGTACAAGTAATATTATTACTTGTCAGTCCCAAGTACTAACTTCACGGATTATAGATATGTATACCTATACTTCGTGTATAACTAAATGAAATATTTGAACTGCTTTTTGCATGAAAAAATACTTTTTTCATTATCCAATAGCGCTTTTATTGTTAGTACTTGAAATTGAAAAGCACTTGAAGTACTTAAAAGCTTCAATCATTTTGCCAATTTCGGCGAATTTTTGAACAAAAATATACGCATATTTATATAATATGTAGAAATACGTCTGTCAGGAATAAGGAAATTTTAAATTTCATTTTTTGTTAATATTCCAAGCACTGTTTATATCTACCTTATTTATAATAAGGAAAACGATTATCTACGCTTTACACGAGAAAAACAGTTTATGTTCTGGACTTTTTCAATGGTCCAATCTTAGATTCTTTAAAATGATATTCCTTGGCTTATCAAGTTGCTACTATATTAAATGGAAATATTTGTGAGTTTGTATATAGAGGTAAATTTTGAGAGTAGCTACTCATTTGGTTTAAAAAAAAAAAACTCTTTTACTTTTTGAAAAGGAATATTACTTAAATATTAAAGATAAATATTTAAATATCGTTTAAAATTTTAGCTAACCACAATCTGACTTCCAAAAAATACAATTTTTCGTTTATTTTAAAAAATAGGTAAAGCAAGTAGAAACTGTTAATATGTGCTTTGTCAGAACTTTCATAAATTAAATCTTCAAATGAATGGAATGTTTTCAAGTTATAAAATAAATGCATGTCTTAGTTTACATAATATTTTAAATTACATTATGAATATTTTAAATGTATCATAAATCAGATCGTAATTGCAAAATATATTAAATGCTTCAAATCTGCTTTCTGTTCCAACATTCAAAAGCTTCATATTTTGTTATTGATATTTTATGCAAAGTATGTATATACATATATAAACCTTTGAAAATTATCTATTTTAAAAGCATACGGTTTTTATGGAAATAAAAAATTAAAAATCAATTTCCACGTCATTTACATTTTTTCAAAAGCTATTTTGCAGCATTTGTACGAGTACAATTATATTTCTTAATTTATTCATACTGCATTCTACATATCTTCTGTTTATTTTTATGTCTTGCATTGATAACGTTGACGACTATTCAACGAAAGAGGTAGTTACAGTTTGTTAGCATTTCTTTTTAACTTCACTGCTAGTTCCAACTGGCAATTTTAAATGTATAAATTATAGAAAATCATGAAAATTTGCTCTATTGCAAGCTATTTTATAAGTTCTTTGAAATACAGGATCTTTATTTTATTTTATGTATAAGTATAATTTATTTATTCATTAAGGAAGCTGATAAAATGAGCTTTCATAGAATCAACGGTGTGTGAAAAGTAAATAAATTATAATATAGTTGCTCGTTATGTTAATGTAGAACTTTGATTATAGTAAAACTTGTTTATTTTCATTATTTGTTAAGTTTATATGCAGTATTAGTTAGTATGAATGCAAAGAAAATGATATGCACCAGAACTAGTTGTCGATGTTGAGTTAAAGTTTATTTTATTTTTTATATTAGAACTTATATGCAACATGTGAGAACACTATGTGAATATAAAATTACTTCATTTACACATTTACCTTAAATATGTTATCATTATCTATGACATTGATTACGTTCTTACTCGATAAACGTTTTTTTTTTTTTAAGTAGGTACTAATCAATTATTTTCTTTTACTTCAACGTCCACTTTAAAAATATTTCAATTTCAATAAAAACATGCCACACGCTCAAAATGCAAATTAATAGCAGTATGATTTTGTCAAATAAAGATTTTAGCTTTTACGTGGGACGAGCAAATTAAATCAATCTTAAGCTATCCATCGTTATACTCCCACACATAACATTATTTATTCTTGTGTTATAAGTATTAGCATGATTAAAGGGTTAATAAAACATCGATATTATGAATAAATAATGATTGAAATATTTTTTAAAGGAAAATTTTATAAATTTGAGATTAGTTATTGAGTAAAATGTTTCGTTTATAATCAATTTTCTTATCGTTTTAATGCTAGAGTAGTGCATTTAACAATAAACAGTCAATACCAAGCTCATAGACGTGATTTTCCACTATGAATTGTAAACAATATAGTTTGCAAGTATGTACCTGATAAGATTCCACAAATTTGAAAATCATAGTCTCTATGCAAAATCGAAGAGTTTGAATTTGATGCAAATGGAAAATACAATTATAGAAGTTCTATGGACAATTTTGGATTGATTTATGATGAAAGGATTTTTGTGATTAGAAATTATTATCCTTTGTGTAAATATAAATCTTACTATATGTGTAATTATCTATTTCATTATGAACAATTTTTAAATTCCGTGGTGAACAAACGTAAACTGTATGGCAAGAATAATAATTGTGTCCAAAATAAGGTAAAATAAAGGCTATGACGTAAGCATGTATATTCATACTGCTTTTGTTCATATGTTGTTAAATATCTTCTAAGCTACTAATCATAATTTGACAAACAATTGGTATTGTTAGAAGCATCTTGCTTATCTGCTAATTATAGACTAGGTGATGTCACACTAAATTTCATATAGCACTTTTTAAGTACTTCGAGAACTCGGTCGGACTCTATCTATTGAATTTTAGAATTTTTGAAAGAAAATAGATAGTAAATTTTTGTTTTCACTCTCGAAAAGAGTACAAAGTTTTCATTAATTTTGTTTATCTAAAATGCAAAATAAACTTCAAAACATTCTCCCTAAATGGTAAAGGTTTTAAGAACATACATTGCTGCACAAGTTATATGCTCCCACCCCCTCATTCTTAATGGCGAAACAGTTTGAAAAAAATGAAGAACATTTTTTATCATTTATGTTCTATCTTATTATAAGTGAATAATAATAATAATAATTTTTTGATCCATCATCTTAGAAGAAACAGCATTCAACTTTTGATTTCCAAACGGATCACTATACTTTTTTTGGTACCTATATTTCAAACGTATTTGGGCTCTTGTTTATAACAATGAAAAACATTTTGAAAGCAGTTAAATTTTGAGAAAGTTACGACAATTTGAGTATGAAAATAAAATAATCGAACTAACTTAGTGTAATCCCAAAATTACCGTATTTTTTAAAGAAACTGTTAAAACTCTTAACCCGCTCTATGCATCAACCAATTGATGTTCGTTCGATTTCCATTGACCCCTAGGTTTTCTTAGAATAAGTAAACTATAGAAATTTTCTGTGGTTAAACAGTCGTAATATGACCGAAGATGTTAAATCGATTTAATAAAAAAAAGCTGCATTAATTGCACTATTGCGTAAAATCAATGTACAATAAATACTGAAAGTGAAATTTATTTTTGGTATTAATTAAGCTATAGTTCTACTTTAATAATCTAAAATAGGTCTTTATGATTTATGATTATATGTGAAATAATAAATAAATAAATAATAATAAATAATAAATAAATAAATAAATAATAGAGTTTATGATTATTTGTGAAACTGATCATAAATTAGGTACGTCGTACATACTATAGGTAGGTACTGTAAATAGAATTTCACTGTCCAATACTCAAATAAGTTAGTTTAATTTGTTTTTTCACTGATTTTTAATGTCGCGTCAACATTTTTGTCCTTAGAAACAATTGTTGTGTTAACTGGGTTGGCTTATACATCCTCCAGAACACCCAGGAGTCTCAATGAGCTCCTAATGTCCTCGAGCTTCATTGTAAAGTTAAACATTGTTTTTAATGTTTAAATAAAAAAAAAATAAAAAAAAAATACAAATTTATTCAGGGCAAAAGTTTCTGGATTCTGGGATTGATATTTATACCCCTTCTAGGTACTGCTATCCACTTCTAAATTTCAGACTCCAAATCATACAAAAAATTAAAAGAAATCTAATTTAAGGCCCAGTTATTAAATAATAACTAAGGTTTTGTTACGAGAGAAACAATTAGTTTCCATCCATATTTAACATACGAGAGATACAAATCATAATATGTTCACATGGGTAGAAAGCACTAAATCATAATTTGTTATCCATCTTTGTGCTACTTTAATACTGCCAAGGATATAAAATCTAGATTAGAGATTATAGAATTTCAATCAATATTTTCAATGACTTAAGTCATATCTGGTTCCATTAAATATCTATCATTAATACGAGCATCTTCTAAACATTATTAAATCTACGATAAAATTCAATGTTGGTAAAATATTTTTACAATTCTGTTTTCGCCATTCGCATGCTACAAAGGACTGGAAAGAAGTTAGTGTAGAATATTTTTTTAACCCATAGGTATGTCAAATAATTGCTCCTTAAATGCTCCTTCAGAATCCGTAATTGCTTCGCGTGTATAATTATTACAGTTAATAAATAAGTATTTTTTTTAAAAATTTACATACACAAAAATTCAAATTGTTATAAAATCCAAAATATGCAATTCCTCAGAAACAAAATATCCATAAAAGTGGTTATTTTGGATTTTATATCAATTTAAATTATTGGGTTTGCAAATTTTAAAAAATTGAAACCTTAATTAACTAACAGTTATACACGTAGAGCAATAACGGATTCTGAAGGAGCATTTGTGAAGCAATTCAGTTTAATTTAATTTTGCATTCAGTTTAAATTCTACGTTAACTTTTTTCCGGTTTATAAAGATATAGGTACGCAAATAAAAAGAAAAATTATTTCTTTTAATTTATATTTTTCAAGTATCTCAAACAAGTTTAGTATTAATATTATATAGCATTATACTTTTAAATTTTAAAAAAATCTAGCCTCTTCACATTACCATTTTTTTGACCAATGATCACAAAGGAAAGCTTTTATAATATGATTAAAGAGGAAGATTTATTCAATACTTTTTTTTTATTTAAAAAAAAACGACATCTGAAACAATTTTGCTATCGTTTTACAAACAAAACGTTTAAGGTTGTGACAGTTTTTCAATTTAATAGAAAAATGTTTAAAACTTTATGAATGGAGAGAGGAGACTTGGTTATTTACATTTATCGTATCTTAGAAAACAGAGTTGAAATATTTCATGAACATCGCTACAGAACATGTAAACGCACTTTAAATGGTCGTATTTACGAAAATTTGGAAAATTTTATTGATTTTGAAATCAAATTATAAGCCTATTAAAGCTTCATTCAATTATTATAAATTTAATTTTTATTAATAATAAGCAAAATATAATACAGAGTATACTGATATTGCTTCAATATGTCTGATTTTAAAATATCTACTTTCTTTTTTAACTCTTATAATTATTATTAGAAATTTAAATACATATATAAATAGATAAATTATATAAATACCCTTCAAATAATAGTTTCAGTTAAATTATAATCTCTGAGTATCAGAAGCCTATATCTATACATATGTACACTGCCGGCCAAAAGTTTGAGACCATATAGATTTAAGCCAAAAAAAGGAAATATTTTTAAAAATTCAAAGACAAATACAGTAAAAATGTATATTAATATTATAGTTATAACCTTTAAACATACTTAGTACAGAAAATAAACATAAAAAATTATTCTATAAAAAAAAATGAACTAATTACTCAAACTGTTTTTTCATCAAAAAATCCTCCCTTGCACTTTATTACTTTTTCTACTAGCCTCGGCATTCTACTTATTAATTTATTTATGGTTTCTTGAGAAATTTTGTTCCAGCTTTCTTGTAGTAGTCTCCACAAGTCTGCAACTGAAGAGGGACACTCCTCTCGGACATTCCTATCAAGCTCGTCCCACAAAAGCTCGATTGGATTGAGATCCGGACTTTGCGGTGGCCATTTCATGATTTTTAAAACTCCTTCTGCTTCTTTTTGTAATAAATAATTTTTACATAGCTTGGAAGTATGCTTTGGATCGTTATCTTGCTGGAAAATGAACCCATTGCCAATTAAACTTAAGCCTGATGGTACAGCATTTTTTTCGAGAATTGTTTTATATTCCTCTTTCTTCAAAATTCCATCAATTTTAACCAAATTTCCAATTCCATGGCCTGAGAAACAACCCCAGACCATTATTGAACCACCACCGTGCTTAACAGTTGGCACTACACAATCTGGTAACATCTTTTCTTCGGTGCTACGCCGAACGTAAATTCGTCGATTTGAGCCAAATACTTGGAATTTTGATTCATCAGTCCAAAGAACTTTTTTAAAATCATCTTCTGTCCAATCTCGATGGAATAGGGCCCACTGCATCCTTTTTTTCTTATTTTGCGGCCTTAGTAAAGGTTTCCGAACGGCAACACGACCAAACAGTTTAGCGTTCCTCAACCGTTTTTTCACTGTGGTAAGCGAAACTGGTTTATTTAAAGATTTGTTCACTTCAGCACGAATTTTTGGTGCTGTTAAGCGTCTATTCCTTTTGCTGGTAATAACGATAAACTGATCCTCACTAGAAGTAGTAGCTCTCGGTCTTCCTGAACGTGGAAAATCTTGAAAACTACCCGTTTCCTTAAACCGAATAATTGTGCGATGAATACAAGTCTTCGAAAGTTTAAGTTGAGACGCAATTTCACGTTCGGATTTGCCTTCATTATGTAAAGTAACAATGGCAGATCGAGTTTCGATATTTATTTCTCGTACTTTTCCCATTTTTAAAACGTTTTAACTATAAAAACCCCAAGTTAAGACTAAATTAAATTATTCGTACAAAATGGTACATAACTTAAAAAAAAATTTAAAATAACCTGTTTTAGAAAGTCTAAATAATACCAAAGAATAGCCAGTGCAAAATTAAAGAAGAATAGAATTAAAGAACAATTAATAGGGAGCTACTTTAAATATAATGATGACCCTTCCACTGGCCAGACACCCTGCGGTCTTGGATGTTTTTAAACAGAACCCATTAACTCTATTTGTACCTGAGAAACATACCTACAAAAGTCTCTTTAGATGTTCATCAGTAATTTAAAAATATGTATAGACAACAATTTTTATTTTATTAGCGAAACTTTGAATACAATAAGTGATAGCATAAATATATTACAACTGGTCTCAAACTTTTGGCCGGCAGTGGTATGTAAGCGTGTATGCATATTTGATGTGTATCTGCTATTTCTATTCAACTATAGTACAATAATATAAATACAATATATGTTAGAGTTACCATCATATTGTATTTCCCAAGAAAATATAATTAAACTTTCCTCGTAAATAATCTCGTCAACTGCTGGAGAGTTTTGCTATGGATATAATTCCTGATTATCTAATCTAATAATATAATCTAATCGTCTCGAGTTATATTTGCTCAAGAATTTCAGAAATAAAATTAGAACATTAATATATAATTTCATTTTCTAGTTTGAATGATCTTTCTAAATTTAGATTTACGGTTTATTTTGGTTTTGCATCAATTCAATAAATTTAGTGTATAGAGAAATAAAAGAAAATTTCTGAAAAATATTTTTGGATGGAAATATATATTAAAATAATACTTTAACGATTGGTATGTCGATATTTTTAGAAAACCACATCTGATTTATTTTGCAATACATGAAGAGAATTGAGTTCAGAGAAAAGAGAATTAATACTACCACGGAAATTTCCTAGTATAACAGTCCACTGGAAACATATATTTATTATTTATTTGGACTGAAATTTTAAATTTAGTTGCTCTTTGAATATGGTTTATAGGACAGAATAGGCAAAATGATTTTTGTATAGATAGTTTGTAAGTTTGTAACAGCAATATAAATCTTTATCTACATACGAGTATTTATACGCTCTTGTTATAGCAATTGAAGTAGCTTACTGAAGGTATCGGTATCGAAAATTTAATATCTTTATTAAAATACCTAATGCTTTCATCTTCCATAACATACATATGTAGATGGTTAATTGGCAATAAAACCCTGTTTTCATAAGAAACGATTAACCTATATACAAATGATAAGATCAATATACGGTATATGTACCTATAACTGCGAACTAAAGCGAATAATGTCGATGAATCAAATAAAAAATATGCAGATTACATGTTTGTACATAGCTGATTCCTGAAATTGAGAGCAGATTACCTTTGATGTAAAAGTAGGTTTATTTTGCACCCCTAACTATTTCTACTAACCGTTGAGGAAATATTGTGTAATTCGCTAAACCTATCGTAAATTATATCTGATATATGGATGTCATTTAAATCCAACTGTTTGAGAGTCTGATTAAATCCTTAGTACGTTCACCCGGGGGCCAACGGTAAACCAAACGCAACCTTATTTGAAAAGAGTACTTAAAGCTTTGGTTTAGGTTTAAGTTGGAACATACGAGTATATATTTTGTACGTTTCTTAAAAATCACAGAAATTTGAAGAACTGTTGAAGAACATTTATTAGTAAATGAATATAACATTATCAATGCGCAATTCTATTCAACTGAATATCTAACAAAGGAAAAGCTTTTCTAACAAAGCAGATTTAAACAAAAATAAAAACGTATATGAATAAATTGGTTATTGATTGCTATTGCTGTTGTTAAATGATTATTTCTTAAGAAAATTTATAAATTCAAAAAGTTTAATCTCACATTCATAGTAAGAACACTTCTGTTTTTTTTTTGCTGTCATTCCTGTGAATTATTCTAACAAAAAAGCATTCCAAGTATCCTTCTCCGGTTTCATTCATGTTGAGGTGTTATTTTTTGTTGAAATATAAACAACTGGTATTTTTTTATTAGTAAGAAAATACTTTTAGGGATTGAAAAACGTAGGTAACTACCCAAAGTTATCTCTGAAAATGTTTTTTTCCCGAATGTGATAACTGGGGTACTAACCTGAAAGTTATTGAAAATATACAATTTCTTATTGAAAATCAATTATAAAGAATCTATTTCTTCTTAAAATTAATATTCAAACAAAAAAAAAACTTAAATTTTGAATAAACTATAATATAGATAAAAAATTAACTTCGAAACCTTACTCAAATCAATGATTTGAGTAATTGGCGCAGTGGCTAGAGCAGTAGTTATCTCCACTTCATGCGTCAAGTGGTACGGGTTCGATTCCCGTTGAATCCTAGACTTAAGATCATAGACCTAAAATTAAAATTGACCAACAGAAATTTTCTGTGTTTAGACAGTCGTGATATGACCTTAGCTGTTAAAGCGACTTAAAACACCAAAAAAAAAAAAAAAAAAAATCAAAGATTGAAATACTTTTAACATTTTTTTATTAGTGACAAGTATGTAGCGTCTGATACACAAAAAGTTATAATCAAAACGCCTAGCAATAACAAATGTTATGTGTGTTAAATCAATCAAAATTCAATTTTTAAAAAAAGAACTCTAGAACTATTAGAGACTACAGGCATACAGGGTTAATTACAGGGTAACAATACAGTTACAACGCCACTAACTTTGGTACACTTGGGTCAATAGTTATTTATTTAAAAAATTTGGAGGCTGATATGTTCTTAGTTTCAGAGATCATCAATTTACAAATTACATTCAAAATTACATCAATATTGGCTTAGAACCTCGCTTTGAACGTCATAGCCCGAGAGCTAGTGACACTTTTGTCAAGCTGATCTTAACATGAAAAATGATTTCGAGTAAGAGGCACTGCAATTCATTTTGAAAAAATTTATAAATTTAATCCATTTTAAATTTACCTGCTTGTCAGTTAAAATCCAGGAATAAAAATGCAGTAGTTTAAAATATTGTTCTATTTATTAGTTGAATATATCCTAAATTATTTCTTTTACAAAATATAGTAATATTTACAAAAAAAAAAACAGTCGTATATAATTTAAACTAAAGTAAATTTCCTATACTTTAAAGCTAAAATGACAATTTCAGAATATTTTAAACTGAGATAAGAATATTCCAAATTTAAAATTTTTTAACAAAGCTACAATACATGCTTTTGTTGAAGTTTTGCACTATATCTCCTAAACAATGATAAAAGCAATTTTCCTGAAGCTGTCCCTGAGAACTAAGAGGTTGAAATCTTCATTGACTCTCATTGGCTATTAAGCGACCACCGGTTTTCGATTGACAGTCAGGTACCTTTAGCCACCAATTTTGCGTGGCAAGCACTCGAATTCATTTTCTGTTTCTAGAAACTTTGTGTGAAATTTGGTCCACATTACGATGGGTAAACAATAAAAATATCTTTAAAAAACACTCTTTTATTTTTCAACTAGCAAACGTAACCAATCTGAATAGACAAGCACAAGATTTTATATTGTACACCAACAAAGCTATATTTTATAATTATATTTCCAGCCACATTAAGATCAGCTCGACTCAAGTGTCACTTTTGCACCATCATACTAATGATTCAAATAAGCAATTATTATTGCAGCTGACAATACATTTCAAAAAAGTGAAAAATTAATAGACACAGTAAGTTGACAACTCGTAATTATGAGATACAACAGTGAGAACGCCAACAAGTACCTATGTATTTAACTTTAGAGTTAAAAGTTTGTTTATATTATAATTGTATCACTCACTATTCATTTTCTGTATGATGCATTTATTTGTGACAGAAATGAATTTTATTATAATATAATAGAAGAGAACTGTAGATGTTAAAACTAATACAATATTATGTGCGTTTACAAATGTTCAAAGTATTCTGAATATATAATTGAATTCGGTTGCTTTCAAAATTATGGTCATGGATATTGTATTATGTCCGATTTATCATATATGGTCAAAAGCGACACACTTTACAAATAGTAAATAACATAAGGTCTAAGTACTGATATAAGTCAATAAACCATTTTTAAAATATAAAATTTTTTTTTCGTGTATTTCATATATACATAGTTAACTTATATTTTCATTCTGTATCGGCATAATAAACTAAATATTTCATTAGTTATGTATTTTAGTAAGTTCTCATGAATATTTTGTCAAATTCATCTCCTTGAGCTTTACATGGATGGCACCTTTTTGAAAAAAATCCAATATTCAATAAATTTCATTAAAAACATTAGATCTGCAAATATGTAGATGTTTCAGAGAATTCAAAATGGCATTGCATTGTAATAATTTGTATTATATTTGATTTATATACCTATAGATATAAAAACAATTTCAATATACTGTAATATCGAAAGATAACCTTCTGTTTGATATTTATTCCAACTGACCAGCTCAAGATCTCTAAATTTTCCAAACTAAATCAAAACCTCAAAATCTTGATATTACATCCCCTAAAAAGCAAAACACAGGGTAGCAAATGATGATTTGACACCCAAAGAAAAGGTTTAAATCAACTTGTGTACTCCTTAAATTCATATTGTGTCTTTATTTAAATAATTTTGTTGTTACTTTTAGACAACTCGCATTTTGCTTTTATCTTTTAGTTCGAGCTTGAAACTATGTTTTAACGTTATTATCAAAAACGTATTTTTATTTAGTAACCTAAAACTTTACTAAAAAGTTTTTGACAATAATTGATATACACCATATTTATTGTTATAAAAGCTTACAAATAGATGTAAGAAGTAACAAAAATACAAGATTTATTGGTCTTAAAAAATGCGAACGAAAGAAAAGATTTGTTTTCTATTATGTATTTGTAAAAATGTTATTTCACATAATTTGTTATTTGCGAACAATACTTTGCTAACCTGATAGTTGAAAGGGTAATCCATCAATGTTTTTTATTTGATATATGAAACTTCTGTTTAATACCAGATGTTAACTTTCTTGTCTTTTGACCTTCTATAGAAAGAAAAACCTAAGGCTCAATGTTTCCTTCAACTCAGCTATAAAGTCTATATCTGATCTTTATTTTTATTTTACAACAAAGTATTATGTCTTCTTTTATAGTTTAGCTTCGAAATAAAAGATAAGGTAACAGAATATTATCTTAAAATATGAAAGTAGACGCGAGCTTTTTATTTTAAAATATTATTTGTTGTTTGAAAGTCGTCATTTCTTATTTATTTACTATCTGTAAAGATACAGGACCTTTGAAACTTATGAAAATTGCGTTATAATAATAGTCAAGGTTTTGAAAATTGAAATAAAAAAAAATGAATTTTGAAGAAACACAAACGGGGATATGACACGATGTTTATTCTTTTAACCATAAGCATAGGTATTGAAAAATATTACAGGTAAATATGATTATTTTTATAGAAAAACTTTTTTGCAAAAATATTAAACCGACGCTAAAACGGAACTAAAGGAAGTAAATAAAGTAAACGAACCACCTATTGGCGCTGTGGTTAAAGCAATTGCTCTCTCTGCTTCATGCGTCAAGTGGTTCTGGATTCGATCCCCATTGAATCCTAGACTTAAGATTCTAGACCTAAGATATAATTGACCAACAAAAATTCTCTGTGTTTAGACAGTCGTGGTATGACCTTAGATGTTAAAGTGACTTAAACCCCCCATAAAAATAAAAAATAAGCGTTTACGATCTTTAATTAATTCACCTAGCATTTAAATTTTACTATTTTTGATACGCTGGCTAAGAAAAAAATAAAAATATGATATTTTATTAAGGAACCTAATATATACATATATAAAAGTTGAAGATATGACCTTCACAGGATAAAAGTAAAACCTAATGCCAACGTGGTATTGATAATTGGCAAGCGCTTCCGAAATTGGTTCCTTCTCTATAGAGCAGAATTCCAAATAACACACGTGAGGGTAAACACCAGTCTGTTATCGTAACTTTTTTGCAATATAAAAAACTTCATATTATTGTATAGATAAAGAATCCTCATTAATCCATGAAAATTTATTTTATTTACACTGCAAACTTTTTAAGATGATTTATTATTATTATTTTAAACTGAATTGTAATCCATACACTTAGCCTGTTACTTTAAAATTTTGTTCTGCTATAAATGGATTGTTGTTGATATGTTTTTTTTTTCGTTTGGTACCTATTAAAAAATGGCGAAATTCAAGCGATAAGTAGTATTTTTTTTTTTTTTGGAGCTTTATTCGCTTTAACAGCTTAGGTCATTTCACGACTGTCAAAACACAGACTGTTGGTCAATTTTAATTTTAGGTCTATGATCTTAAGTCTAGGATTCAACGGGAATCGAACCCAAACCACTTGACGCATGAAGTTAAGAGAACTACTGCTCTAGCCACTGCGCCAATAGGTGGCTTGTAGTATAATTATAAAGATTTCAACGCTTATTTTATTTTACTTTTTTTAGTTCTTTTTTAACTATCTATTTAATTTTTTAAGAAGTTTTATGTTAAGTGCCAAATAACTGTTAGGAGTATAATTCAGTCATACGGTTTTTGTAAAAGATTTTCATAAGAATCTAATCTTTTTTTATGTATCTAACGTAAGTATCTACCTAATATTATGTCGCCTATTCCATGCTTTTGTTTATTTGTAAAACCGATTAAATTTATTAAAAAGGTAAAAATTTAGAATGAAATCATACTCTACTTGATGTATAATACTTCACCTATAATAGAAAAAAAATTATCAAAATTGGTTCATCCAGCTCAATACTACTATTTCATTCCTTATTTTTACCCATAAAGGGTGAATTAATTGAAATAGATAAATAATTAAAAGTTACTAATTAAAATACTAAATTACTAAAACCCTCAATGAATAGTTTTCTTTTAAATTAAAATGAGATTAATTTCAAAATGTGCTCTATTCAAAAGAAAAAAAAATCATCAATAACTAGTTCTTAGTAAAAAGTTGATGTTTCATCGCTTCAGCTACCTATTTAATAAACAATGAATTATATTGATAGAGATGATCTTAGTAATTTAAGATTACAATTACAATTTAACGTTAAACAATCTGATTTTTGTTTGTTTTAATATTTGTATACCTAAGAACAGAAATGTGGACGCGACATTAAACAAATATTTTTAAAAAAATTCAGATTGTTTAACGTTTATGTTAGTTTTATACAGTGCCATTAATTTTAAACGAAGATATAAAACCAAGCTTTGGTAGTTGACTTAATAAAGCTAAATTTTTCATATTAATACAAATATTAATTTATACCATCTGGTGTATAATAGCTGGAAAAATAGTTAACTTTAATCTATTTCTAAGCAATTTCCTAGTAAATATACCTACTGATTATATTATCACAGTTCGTCAACCATATTTGATTATAAATTTCGATTATGTACAGAATATTGATGAGAGAGATACTATTGAATACCAGTTTTCACAAAGTCCAAGGCCACTAAAATGAATTTAGCTATGCAATTTGTGTTTTTCATTTTATAAATTAATATAAGCTAAAGTAAATATGATTAAACTCCTAGATTGCCACGTGCAGCATCAATAACTG
Organism: Sisyra nigra; assembly: GCA_958496155.1. Taxonomy (NCBI): domain Eukaryota; kingdom Metazoa; phylum Arthropoda; class Insecta; order Neuroptera; family Sisyridae; genus Sisyra; species Sisyra nigra. The sequence goes on along the minus strand of OY292315.1, from coordinate 16,392,118 downwards.
CGTTTAACATCAAATTGAAGAATAAAATTTATTATGTTTATCAAAAATAAATTTATTATTTTCATTTTAACCGTTTTTGACATTCAAGATGTAAATACACGTGAATTCATTTGGTTCAAACAGGCATTTAATGAAACTTGAATAAATTAATAAACAATACCTATATTTACAAATCTGTGTCGATTGTGTATAGTAAGCCAAGTCCAAGTTTGTTGAAATTGAAATGGATGCCCTAATCACCACATATATTCGTTGTAAATTGATAAATCATATTTCTTACCATTAAGTTTAATAAGCAGATGTATAATGTATATTATAAACATTTAAATAAATTTCTGTAACCAATTCCTGATCTTCAGCAAAACTTTAAAAATCGTTTGACCAAAAATGACTAATTTGGACTTAGCTCAATATTCACAATTGACACAGAAATATATTAATTTCAAAAGCTTAATTTTATCGAACGTTAATTTCTTTTAAAAGTTGTTATCGGACTCCGTTATTTTTTCTTTGTTATATACCTGCTATTTAATTATTGAAGTTTTTGTCTTCAAGATATTTATCTTCTTTAATATAGATAGCTTTTGTATTTTTAACTTGTCATACAACTAACAATAAGTAATGATAATATAATTTTTATAAAGAAAACAAAGCACTTACAAATGTCCTTTAGATGCGATTTTTAAAATAATTTCTTTCATATTTGCGTTTATACGCTACAATAAACGGTGATGAATATTCATATTAAGATAAGATACAAACAAAGAGATCAAACATAAATATTCATTTAACTTAAAATGAGGTATCAAATGTAAATTTGCAATCTCATTGAATGTGCATAAGTTCAGTCTTAGTGAATTTGAATCATACTTTTTATGCTTTCGTTTTTTATAAGTTATACCTGCTTTAAATTTAAAAGTTTACACGGAATTACGTTAGATTCAGCCATTAATTATTTTTTTTAAATTTATTTAAGGTTGCATCCACTGCTATGGTCATTAGAGACCATCAAATCCGAAAACCCAGAAAAAAAATTTGGGCTTTTATTGGGATTCGAACCCAGGACCACTGGCGTATAAGGCAACTATCTAGTTCACCACGCCACTAAGTGACCCCATTAATTATTATTTGTTATTATTGTCACTTATTTATAATGTGGCTTTTTATTTTTATCGTATATAAAATTTTTTGTATAAGGTGGAGTGGGGTAAGTTCGGAGCGGTTTTTGATAAGTTCGACTTTACCATTTATTTTTAAAATTGTTTCAAATATTAAACATTATGTTGGTATCATCGTGAAGTACAATTAATACTCTTTCAGTTAGCATTGACAAAAACACCAACTTGTACTGGAAATTACAACTTTTATGAAAAATCAAAAAAAATTTGTAGCTACTCCGGTTTTGCCCCATGACGGGGCAAGACCGTAAGCGGCCGTTTAAAGCTCATTGAAATCAATGTTCATACGTTAAATGACAAAATCGGAGTTCTTTATTCAACATTTATAAAATTCTTTTTACTAGATTAAAATCGGTTGTTTAGTTTCAAAGTTATAGATTTATAAAGAAGCTTTGAGAATAGTTTGTTTTTAGTTAGGTTGTTAGGTACCTTTAATACAAATTTGCCATATACCGCGAATTTGCCCCGTGCACTAATATTTTCGGGGCAAGACCGGAGTAGTGATTTTCTCAAAAGATTCGAAGCAATTAATAGAATGTATTCATTTAAAGTGAATTTTAAGCATTTTTCTTAGTACCTACCAAAAATAATCGCTCAGAATAAAAGATTTGTTGTAATATCACGGCACTTATCTTGTAACTTATCTGAACGAGCAAAATATAGTTTGATGACTGCATAATAATCAAATACAGATTTCTCCTCCTTAGTCTATAAACTGAAATGGATTTTAGAATAGATTTAAGGCGTTAACGATCATACCCCACTCCACCTTATGTGTTCATCTGGGAGCACAGTAGTGCCCCCGCCAAGACGAGCTAAGCGAAGCGCAAGGGCATTACCTATCTTTTCTCAAAGCGCTTCGTCGTTTTTTTGAACCCTAATAGCTTTGGTTTGGATCATACCAAATAAACAAAATTTTCGGAATCTTTTGTTAATAGCAGATTTATTAAACATATATGGTTTTAATTGCATAGATCTTATACTTTATATTTTATTGATATCTAAAAAACCATGATTTCGTCACTGACTCACTGATGATCATCAAAATTTTTAGGGTACTTCTTAATGTCCTAGAAAGCTGAATTTTGGTATGTAAGCTAGTGTTAGTACACAATCAACAAAAAATCCTAAGGCTTGGAACGTTTATTCCCCTTCCCTGAAACTAGGGGATGGAAGTTTCTACGAGACATCCGCAAATTTTGACGCTAGAGGTCCTAAAACTAATATAGCGACTCCGTGTTATAAGTAATAAGAAAATAACCTTGAATATGCAAGAAATACTCTCTAAAAAAAGAAAAGAATATTATCAAAAGCAACTTACAATAAGAAGTTAAACCCCACCAAAAACATTTTCATGCAAAATGTAGCCAAGACGAGACCATGACTCGCACTGTTAAAAAGTTATCAGATCTCATGTAGAGTCAACCAAGCTTCTAACTCTACACGCGCTGGTATATTTTTCTTCTATTTTAAGTAAATAAAACAATTACACTGCAAATATTCTTTTGGGTAATATGTTGCAGATTATCAGTTGGAAATCTTTTTCGTATTGTAATGAAAAACAATATTTTACAGTTAATTAATTCCTCCAAAGATACTGAGATAAATGACATGAACAAATAATTTGTCCAAGTGAAATTGATGTGCTTCTTATAATTAGTTATTAAAAGTGATGCCATTTAATAGTTGAAGTGGCATTGCATATACCTATTATAATAAAATACAGCCTACTTTCTATGTTATAACGACAAAAGAAAAGTTTAAAATACAATTCTTTGTAAAAGAAACTTTGAAGTAACCTTACGAGTTCACGTAAATGAAAATGTATTAATTATCTTTATTGTTTGTAGTCGAACAAGTTGTCTTTTAGTTATTTAATTTAACTTAAGTGCTAAAACGAGTTAAAATCTATTTATATTTTAATTTTACTTTAGTGCTAGGTACTATTTGAATAAAAGAATAATAAATAAAAAAATACGCACTTATGAAATTGAAAGTATCGTATTATAATATGTATACTTGGTATTACTTAATTGGCATATACAAGTACTTCTTCCAGTCAAAACAAATTTTATTTTGTCCTAGGGAAATATTTTTACTATATTTTCTCGACGTGTTTTATAAATTGCTAATTGTTTGAACATGTTTAATGTGAAAGATTACTAAAAATGTTTACGTATATACTTTATATGTCCATTACTAAAAACCTATAAAATATAATCATGATTTCTAATTTTGCAAGCTAAAAGTTTCAAATTTAAAAATAAATCGCATATTTCTCTAGAAATGAAATTTATATCATGTATACTAGCTGATACCCACCCGTTTCGCTGGGCATAGCTAAGTTAAATAGATTAATAGAAACTTATAGAAAAAAAATCCTTTCCTAATAGTTATTTCTTAGTAACAAATATATTGGTGTAAGAGTTAAGTTTCATAATTAGATTATTTTGTAGAAAAATGAAAAACACTAATTGATATAGCAAAACAATACGAGGCCCATTAAAAAACTCATAAATTGTTCTCCTATTTAAGTATTTGATGAAGAATTTTATAAAATATTCTAAAATTTTACAAAAATAATTTTATAGAAATTTTCTATGCTTATACTTATTTTTATATTAACGTTACTTATAAACAACTTTTATTATAAACAAAAATTACACAATATTTACACCTTAAACAATACTTGGTAAAATTGAAAATTCAAGGAGAATTAATATGACAGTTCGATCACAATAGACTGAATTCAATTGAATTACGGGTAGTTTTAACTCAAATAGAGATTTTCACTGCAAAATTGAGTACTGTACTGTAGCTTGTATTGTATTGAAACAATTGCTTTTAAAAATTACTTTTCTTTGTAGCGAATGCATTTTGTTAAAATTCACACTAATTGAATGCCAGTTTAATTAAAATGTTAAGTATATTTTAAGTATATTTTCTTTATATTTTTTCAACAAACGGCAAAATATTTTTTCGGGCGGTATTTTTTCAACAAACTAACATTTTTTATCAGAATTATTTTAAAAAAAAGTTTCAGTTTTAATTTTAATTCACTATTTTGTAGTGAAAAGTATACCACTATTTGAATTTAGTGGTATACTCTATACTGCAAAAATAGTGAATAGTCACTAAAGTCACTATTTCGATTTAAGAGAGCTATCGTTAAAATAATTACTTACTAGATGACAGTACAAACTACACTTGGGCCTCGTATAACACGGTTTTATATAACACGGATGTATACATTGTGTCATATTTTTTTACAACATGCTTTTTATAACACGGTTTCAGAAAAATAAAGCTTATTATGCAGGTACATTTGTCGAACATTTAAAAAAATAGTAGAAGAAATGATATCGATCAAAATGAAAATTTAACAAACACCTCCACAAGCATGGAAAACATTTTCTATTTGAAATTGTGGCGATATTGTTTCTGCATCCGCTAGAGAAATAAAACAATCAACTTTAAATTCTTGTTAGAAAAGGCTGTGGCCAGAAGTAGTCTCCGGAGAAAATGTTTTAACACTACTAGAAGATGAATACTAAAAGACAACTCCTAAATATTTGTTGTGGTATCGGAAGAGAAGGTTTTAACGACATGTATATTCATGATATTCAAAAGATATATAATTGAAGACCGTTCGTTTAACGAAGAAGAATTAAACGAAGTTTTGAATGAAACTACCATAATTAATGTCTGAGAAAGATTTTTTTTTGTATATTTAAGGTGGCATCAACTACTATGGTCATTAACGACTGTCGAATTGGAAAACCCCGAAAAATTTTTTGGACTGTATCACTTGCTTATAGAGCAACTCTATAGTTCACCAAGCCCCTATAAGTGACCCAAAGGTTATTTTTATTATACCCAATTTAGTGTTATTAGAAATACTATGCCATCAACTCTTACCTCTTTATAAAGAAAATTAAATTCTTGAAATTGCATGTACATAATTATTTCACATTATATCATGGTTGTGTTTGAGAAAATATTAAATTGCCTTTATTTTGTCATTTTAATTTAATATTAATATGACCTCTGACAAAACCGTAATATATAATGAAAAAAGATATGAGCTTATTATTTATGTTTTGTGTGTCAATATTGTTTGAAGTTCAAAGAATAGAATGAAAAATGCTAAAAGGTAGAATTTTATCATTTTTTGGTTTTAAATTATCATTAAAAAATCATATTAACTTTGTAATTAAGTGCAGCTTTTGCAGCTGAAGTTTGTATTTAGTACTAGCCATTCAGTAAGAATAATGAACGTTTGAAATCTATATTCGCATGTAAGGGTGTTTCCAAATTAATATTTTTTTTATATTTTGCCCAAAAATTGATTTTAAATATTAAAACAAAATATTGAAGCCTAAACAACCTCTTCATGAATGATGAATGACTCCTCACTTTTTGAAGTTATGGAAAACTAATCTCTTAAATCGAAATAGTGACGATGGTGACTATTCATTATTTTTGCAGTGCAGAGTATACCACTAAATTCAAATAGTGGTATACTTTTCACTACAAAATAGTGAATAGTCACTATTTGATAGTCGAAAGTCACTATTTCGATTTAAGAGAGTACTCTTTACCTTTTTTTTAATTTGTTTTTGCTTACATCACCATGAAAACAATAAAAACATGAACAAAATTGTTTTTTTATTCTGTACCACTTAATGAGCTTTAGCACTCCCTGATTTTTTTCAAACTTCTGGGAATTTTAAGCGTGATAATGATGAACTTAACACAACGTTAGTTGAGACTTGAGATTACACGTAAATTTTACTACCAACCTTTCAGAAAAAAATAAATGCAAACTGGATAATCACTCAAACTGTATAAAATTTTAGAAGGTGTTCACTCTATAGATTTAGCAAAGCTATTGAAGAGTACAAAGGGGTGGGTTTATACCTACCCCCCAACGCGGTAAAAATTACGGTTGTCACAGGTAAATGGTTAACCTGACTTCCAAGCTTCTTGGAATTTTTAAAATATATCAAATGATATTTAAGTTAAGTCATCAGCAACTAAAAACTTTTTAAAATAGGAGAATACCAACGTAAAAACAGTCATATTTATATTTGATGAATTTATAGCTGAGTTATATAACGCTAACCAATCAATATGAAATAATACCTACATAAATTACATTTGAAATAACAAAACAAATTATCACTATTTTGCTTTGTTTACTCGCTTATTTCAAAGATATACCCGTTCTTTTAGCTTCTATGCACATTGGCCGTTCACTTTATTTAGTTATTCAAAGCGTCATTTAATACGCCTTGATCAAGTCTTTTTGTTAATAAACCATGCATATGGAATAGAATAATACTTCTTTAAACAGTTTAATTCTATAATCTTCAGTAAGGCTGACACTTTATAACATGAAAGCTAGTAAAGGTTTAGCTATTCAGTTTTGTCCTACAAAGTGATAAGCTTAGTGTTAAAACAATATGATTCATTCTGAAAGGAGCAAAATACATAGCTGATAACGCTATGATAATTAATAATAAAGCCGTGGATTTAGTTAAGTTCAATTACTCTTGCAATTGAACACCTTACAAATCGATAATGTTATAGTATCAATAGAAAAATAAAATTATTCTGTGTTCAACTTGTACAAAACGGAATAATTGACGAACAGAAAAAATATTCTTTTTTGAAGTATAACTTTGCGTTTTTTTATAGGAGTTCGGGTAATATTGATGGAATGTTTGGATAGATATAAACTAATATAATTAAAATTTGTCTATAATAAAGTTTGAATACGAGTCGTAAATCTTAATCTTATACTATGAGACTATACAAATATCTAATTTTATGACTATAACTGTTATAAACTAAACACTTAAATACATATTTTATTTTACCACTTTCCATATCCCTAACTTTTAGAACAAACATCATCATTATTAGATATAACAAATAAAAATATTATATAAGAAAAAAGAACTTTGTTAAGTTGCTCTTTCATTAAAATCACAAATATTGTTAGTTAAATTTGATTAATACATCATAAGTGCCACATAGCTCCATATAATTCAGCTTAAACTTAAGTGAAGTATTATTTGATGTCTCTATTCAAATAAGCTTAATGTTATCGGTTTATTGTAGATTGTAAAATATAATTGGTAATTAATAAAAGGTAATTTTGTTGAAAAAGTTAACATTTAACTTTAATTGAAAAATGAGTTATTAAGAATGAGAATAGGAAAAAAACTAAAGTAAAGTGGCTGATTGACTTGAAATAAAAAAAAAACCAATGCAATGAAAAAGGTAAACTTGAATCGAGTTGAAGTTCTTTGAAAGGTCCATATGTGGAGTTTCTCTTTGAGTTTTCAGACGTGTTTCTAAAGGTTTCAATTAATTAAAACTAAAACGTATGTGATAGATATGACAATTGACCGAAAAGTTCGAATGAAATGTGTAAGAAGTGGTCAGAAAACTTTGCAGATATACAATGAGAGCTGTATGTATACCCTAAAACGTTTTTCTTCACAATAACAATTTGTTGCAAAAAATAAATATCAAAATGAAACTTTTTTTCCCAATTTTCAAATTGTTATAGCTTTTGTCTATAAAGATATAATTATTTATTATATTTATTATACGTATTTTTTATTAGGTTTATTAGGCGAATATAGTTTTCTTTTTAATTTTTATTTAATACTAGCTGATACCCGCGACGTCGTCTGTGTAAGTTATGATATTAAAAACACATTTAATTTACAGAGAAAAAACATTTAAAAAATTGAAAGCAAAAATATATTAAACATAATCGGAAAGAACTTAGCGTAGAATATTTTAAATCATGCCAAAAAATTGCTCCTGTAGAATTCGCTATCCGCTCAAAATATCCAATTAACTTTAGAATTGGAGAATAATGGTAATATTGGATTTTTGGATACTTTGGTATTGAGGATGCCCAACGGCAGCGATTATTGACTGCTAGACCAAAAGCCAACGTCTTCAGGAAGACTTCTCAGTATCCGTTCACATCATCCGATTACACATAAAGTGAATGTTGCATTAGGATTATTATTTAGAGCAATAAATCTGAGCCATGTGTCGTTTCATGATAAAAATATGGCTAAAGTGATAGTTTTGCTTAAACTTAATAACTATCTAATATTTTTAAAGGATGTTTTAAAAAAAAGTTTTTTTTTCAAAAATTCTTTACAGTTGGACTTTGATGTTTAAAAAATTTTTTTGTCAAAGAAGCCTGCAGTAGTTGCAACTAGCAACAAAACGTCGCTGAATTTGAAAATTTAAAAACATCCAAATAAAACTGAACTTAAATAACCTAAGTCGTATTCTTTCATTATTTTGAAATATATAAAATGTGTATGATAACTAGTTTAACAATTTAGAGAACATGTATCGAAAAAGTAACTTTTTCAAGTTTATCGAACTTCAAAAAGAAAAATGTGCTAAATCTGATTTGTTCTATAAATATCAATTTTTCAAGTTTGTAACTATTTTTTAGTTTATTATTTAATTTTTTTTATAAAATTTATTAAATAACACCAACTCAAACATTATACGCTTTTTAAAGTACGATAACTTTTATGAATATAACATAACAGTAAACAGTGCATTTTTCCGGCTTTTCTGTTTATAAAAATACGCGATCTACTTTTTATTGTAAAAATAAAATAAATATTTAATTATTCGCATATTTTAAGGCAACTGTTGAGTTCATGTTTGTTTATGAGGAAAATTTTCTTTATAGACGTGAAAATGGTATTTATAGAATATAAATAAATATTTCACTGATACATATACGGATCAAGAAAGAGTGATTGAAAGTTGGAATTATGAGCATGAAATGGAAGATTTAATATGTTTTGGAGAGAACTCCAATTAATTTATACAGTGTTTTAATTTAAAACCGATAAAATATTGATTGCAATATTTTGCAAATATTTTTTAATTATATATTTATTTTAAAAAAAGCAGTCTAATTTTTAGAAATAAAAATTTAACTATGTACACAATTGTATGTTAACGAAATACATAAAATTTATTATAACAACGATTTTACAAATAAAACGAGAGATATAATTTTATATAAGACGGAAGAAGTTTTAACTGCATACAAATTCCAAGAAAGTTACTCAAGCATTTAAAATATTTTGCACATAATTCAAAAACTTACATATATTTTTAAAATTTAATCAAAATAGATATTTTTAACTGGAAATTTTCAACTCGAAAACTTCAAATTGTTTCATTTTAAAAGGACTGCTCGCCATAAAGAAAACAATTAAGTATACGACATTTTTAGACTTAAGTTTTTGTTAAAATACAATTTGTATTTGTCTACAATGAAGCTGTTGTGTTTGTTCCGTCTTTGATGGAATGTGCTGGAGTTAATTTACATCTAGATTATGCTTTGACTTTCTTACAATTTGGATGGTTTGTATCTGTTGGAGAAAATGAACACGTTCAAAATTAGTGTAAAGCATAAAGCAGTGTCGGGTCCTCCCGTCTAAGCTAAAATGGGTATGAATTTAATAAAGCAGACTTGATACAGATATTATTTAATTAGTTGAAACTTCTCCAAACAGAATCGGAAATAAGTTAAAACTGTCCAATAGTGTCAATAAAGCATATGTGGCATTTGGCAAACATTGTAAGATTATTCAATGACTTTCAAAAAGTAACAAATCATTACTTCCTTGTATCAACATGAAAAAATATTTTTCTTAAATATTTGTCAATCTTATTATAAATAGAAATGTATTTACGGTTTTAATTTTAATACATATTTGAATACTTTTGAACCTAGAAACTAAACACACCATGAATTTATAAAAATATCCGCTGCGACGCGTTACAGAACTTTCCTTTACATAAAACTCGTAGTTGGTTAAAAGAATATACCTAAATGAAGCAGTTTTACTTATCCATTGCTCAATTCATTGAGGGTAAAATTGGAGTAATCAGGAAATCCTCTGAAATGAATGATTATATTCTTTAGAATAAATAAACATGTTCCAAACGACACCCATAAGAATAAATATTCAAGGCATACAGTTCGACTTGCGTGATCCTGACTAGGACTTTGACTTAGAAAGGTGAACCCTTTAGGACTTTGATTTATGAGGTGAAAATACACAGACTTACATAAGGATAAATTGGAACAAAAAAAAAAACACTTTTTAATTTATACACCGGTGCAACTTATAGAGAGTTTAAAGTAGGTAGGTACGTCAAATGTAAATTGCGAATAATAATTAATCCTTTGAAAGATGACAAAACTGCAACATGTAAATGACCATAGTTAATGGTGTTTTTAATTATAAATTATCATTTTGTTAAAAAAAAATACTAAGGGACTCACTTCTTTACTTGGTCTTAAGATACTTCACCTGCTCTTAGGGATACCTTTATTAAAAATTTAAAAGATATCAAGTCAAACTCAAATTAAAAATCAGTATTAAAATGATCTTATTTCATCTTTAGAAAAACTTAGTAATTAATCCACAGAATCAAGTCATTATAGCTGCTTTACGAAGCTCTAACGAAGTCAAGTACATCAGCTAGTATGGTGGCCGGATAAAATGGCACGGACAAAATGTCATGGAGACAAAATATAAGATCTGTGGGTATTTACTTGTCGTTGATCAGTTGGGAACCGGTACCAGAACACTGCACTGTGTAGTATAAATCTAAAGATAAAAATATAAAACCAAGAACGCTACTCTTTGTCATTGTAAGAAACACATAGTATTAAAAAGTAACGAACAGATTAAAACGTTACACTTATATATATAAATACTTCCAGAAACTAAAATTTGAAATATTACATGAAAAACATACTCTTTTAAATTAAAATAGTGAAAATTCACTATTTATTAGTGAATTTTCACTATTTCAAATAGTTAAAAGTGTATCACTGCTAAACACTGCTTGTCCATGCCATTTTGTTCTAGCACCGCTACTATAGTTATCATTATATCAATACATATTACCTACTAATTGCAGATATTGTAAAAGCAAGTCAGCAAACTCATTATCTTATTGTTGCTCTGAGTATATCTTAAAATTTTCTTAAAAAATATATTTAAGTATAAGATTATACTACCTATAAGATTATTAAAATTTATCTTTTTCTCACAAAATAATTATTTTTAATAACTTTAAAATAGCTCAAGTACCTATTGTTAATTTAAGTTTGGCAATAAATGCATTTATTCTTTTTAAACTTATCTCTTATGGTACATAACAAACTGTATCATATATATATATATATATAAATATATATATATATATTGACGTGATAACGTCTTATAAATTGATGAACACCGGCAGCCTGTACGAAAAAGTGTCACATTCCGTTTGAGCCTGTGCGTGCAAGCGAGCTCGCGATACAAGCGATAGAGAGGTACGATAGAGTTCTGCTACTGGAACGCCACCACGCGAGCTTTTTCGCGAACTTCTACAGTAAGTATACCTCGTAATTCAATAATTGTTTAATCCCAGACAACGTGTTTTGTGTTTTTTTCTACAATTTACTTAATAAGATTTAATTGATTTCCTTCATAACTTTCAGTCTGATTTCATTTTGAAAAAAATGTTAATTTTCAATTAACTCCTTCTTTGTATTATACAAGATAATGATAATTCAGTGATAATAATTTAATTCAATTCATAAAAATATGCAACATTTTATCAATGTTTTTTTATGACGTTATCACGTAAAACTATCGTCCGTAAACCGACTTTACAGGCGACCAATTTTTTTTGACAACCTTTAAAAAACACCTAATTTTGGTTATTTTACCTAGTTCAAAGATAGTTATCTAATTTTTATTTACTATATACCTATATATTTTTGACTATGTTAACAGTTTTAATACAGTAAATCAAAAATAAGTTATGTTAGTTATGATATATTTTTATGCAGTTTAATGTATGACAACTATTTTATTATTTTTTTATTAAAAAATATTTCATTCATCACCTACATATTCAGGTAATGTTTCTGTTTTGATTACTGTCACATATCAAATTATGGTATATTTATATTAATTTAGTTCATCCAATATTGATTTATTCATATTTGATGAAATATTATACTTTTTGTGCTTGAAACTATGTACTATTTATAGATTTTCTTGTTAAATATTTTATCTACAAATTATACCAATTTCTTTATAACGATACAATTAAATAATAAGTTTACAAAATATAAAGAAAATATTTAAGATTCAGTAAAAGATCTTAAATTTTGGGACCATATGATGTTTGTTATTTTATTTAAAACACATTACCAATGAAATACATGTGAAATGTTTACTCGTATTTGAAATTATTATTTTGAAAAATATGAAAGAGAAATCAAACTACATTTACTTTCGAAGCCTTTCAGTGGCTTGTCATTTTGTTTTCTCGTTAGTGTCTCCCTGAACGAAATGAAAACATTCAGAATAATTTCTTCGCTTGAGTTTTTTTGAAGGATTCAAGGTTTTCTCTTGGCTATCGACATGATGAAATATCGATAGGAAAATTGAAGTTTTGTTGTGTTCGACACATTGTTACCTTCTGTTGATGGGTTATGAAGCCGATAGGACACAATATTTCTTGATCGATTACTTTCTGTTTTATGACAAACTTATTGAGTGCCAAACTAAACACACTACCTATATACATTTTCGATACAATATAGACACCAATCCGTATATTTTTGTAATGTATCAATTTTCAAAAGAACAAATCAATCATTTTGGTCAATACTTCAATAACTAATACGATGTAATAATATGTATGTAGAGGAAAAATATCTGGTTTCTTTAAAATATGCGTTAATTTTGTTGTTGTAATTTGTAAATTAATTAACATATAAACTTAATTCTTTTTTAATTAGTTTTATTTGAGAAGAAACGCGAAAAATTCTTTGAATCTTATATCGTTGTAATTTTTAATGAATAAGAAATTTGAATTTTTTGAAAGGCTTAATTGTCACAAATAATTAACATTTTTTAATGCTATAACAAGCTAACAAGCATAAATTACATTTAATTTAGTAAAATTCTTTTAAGTGCTATATGAATAATTATTGTATCTCCCTTAAAAAATCAAGATGATATTCTCAACTTTCTAAAGGGTCATTGAAAAACTCTATATTTATAAAATTCATTTTAAAAATCGGTCAAGTACCTACCTGCAAAACAGTTAATAAAAATTTAACATAAGGAAGCAAACTTTTTAAATACTAACGTCGTTAAAGGTTGGTCAATGGCTTAATATTTTTCCTGGAACTATTAAAAACTTCACAGACCCTCAACGTAGATATTATATATTCTAAAGTTTGAATAGTGGTTTGATGAGTGTCTTTTAACATACACAGTCTATAATCTTTCGCAAAGTTTATTCACAGAAGCGTCTCGAGCTTTTATTTTGTTTGAAAGTTAACATTTATTTCACTTTATTTAACTTAGTTAATTTGTTTGTAGCCATCAAGAGTCATTAACAAAATGAGTTTCATAAATTTATCATATCAAACAAATAAATTGAGAGTTTGAAATTCTCAGTACGTGCGCTATTGTTCAATTAAATGCTATGTTACTTGTAAGTACAACTAGAATGATGTTTCGACAGTTTATATTTCTGTGACTTACTCTCAAATATAATTTTTGAAGTTGTTTTTATTTAAAAGACTTTTTGAGTATTTATTTGCCAGCACCTCAAAGAGTTAATATTGATATTTTTAATTGTAGGCTTGTAGTTATTTTCTTATTTAGGAAAGATTTAATTAGTTTCAAACCGCCAAAAAAATTAACTCAATTTTTCTAACAATTTAAAATAAGAAGAGGTTTTAAATTTGATTTAAAAAGCTTTACATATACGAAACACGTTTCAAATGAGAATAGAAATGTAGTAAAAACATATTTTGAGTGCCTATTTTTATGTGCAAACTAATTGTATTGAAAAAACATTATTTTAAGTTGTTTTTGAAGTCCTTTTTTGTTATCATAAAGCATCTTTATTGTAGACTTGAAATCATACAATATAACCTTGCTTTATTGCTTTATTCTTTCATGTAGGTACTTATGGTGTATTTTTCAAGTCTGGAAAATTTCTGTTATATGATATTAATTTCTAATTTGTTTTGATAAAATTTTCTCTATTTCACGTTTTGCTAGGACTATTTATTGTTAAGTATGATAAATCATGATTCTAAGCAGCCTAAGTTTTGATATATATTATGTAATATGATTTTTATAGGTGTACCTTAATTCTGTAATAGGGTTTTTAATTATACACAAAAATAATGTACACCACTTTTGGTAAGTATAGAATAATACAGTATGGCATAATCATCAGCAGATTTACCAATTTTCCACCTGTTGACACTTCATGGAATACTACGTGAATTTGGTTGAAGTACCATTTTAAAATTTAAATGAACCATGATTTTTGGGTGTCTTTTAGAATCGTCAATGACATAATAATAATAATAATAATATTATAATAATAATTTTTCTCCCAATAAATATACACTATACAGTATTAAAAAACATTACATATTTGCCCTATAGAGATAGTAATTAGATCTTTAAATGTCGGTCTGAATTCCTAGCCTCTAAAGAAAACAGTCTGTCCGACTGTTCTGGGCCTCCTATCATCTCCTGAATGGAGTGTGGCGAACTCGTCTCCCCCTTTATCCTTTCAGGAGGTCACACTCTAATAAGTGTTTAGCGGTGGGTGAGGATGAGCATTTCATACAGTTTGGTAGTTGAGTCCTTTCCAGAAGGTATGTATACATATAGTTTTGTTTATATAATTATAAAGTACTTAAAGTTCTTTTAATCAACAGCGAGTTTCATAAAAGAAAGTAAAAGGAAGTACTGTGACGCCTCGCAGCAGATATTTTTTACATGAAAACCAAACTTTGCACTGTAACGACGTTATGTATACTAAGCAGTTTATCCCTATAAGTGGAGTCACTATAAACATATTCTCCCATATAGATGATGTAACATTTATTATAGAGAAAATTGCAGAATTGATTAAGTATACATTTTTTAATACTGGAAAAAATGGACCTAATTAACAATTTTGCTTACATACAAAACTCCTTCTCTATATCAAAAATCGAGATATATATACGTTCATGATCATGGACTACATACAGATCATGAGATATCCTTCTTTAGAGCAGTGTGACTGATAGAACTCATATCGTTTGTAAATAAAATAATGGAAACATTCTCTAAATAAACTTACAAATAAAAACAAAAATAAACCAATTTGTAATATGGAAATAACTTCCACAGTTACAATATCTTGTATTCTTGTACCTATGAAATCAACTTTATACAAAGCTCTAAAGTTTTTTTGGCCTCATAATAAATCCAGTTCTGGTTATAAAAAAACTAAAAACAATGATTTGTAGCATGCAATTCAATTGAAAATAACGAAATAATCTGAAAAAATATCTTTTGAAATAGTTTTAATTCATTTAAACCTGTAAAATCGAGCTCATTGTAAAATAAATTTCGTCTGTTTACACAAGGTTATCTTTCTATTTATTTTATGTAAATTCATATAATGGTAATGGTAGTGATGTATATTAAATGTGAGATTATTCCATTGCAATTTTTGCAGTGCCAATCACGCAAAAACGAATATTTATATGATATGAATGAACTGTGAAATTTGAAAATGGATAAATCTAGTTCAATTACGAAAAATTCATTAAATATTTGTTTCAAGATCCCATTTTGAACTCTAGAATGAACCATTAATCTAGTGTCTATGAATATTGAATTTGCTTAAACCATATTTAAATTTCAGAGAAATGAACTAATATATTTTACTGAATTAATATATTTATATGTTGAAGAGAAATTGAGAAATTTATTCGGTGGTTAGATGATCGTAATTTTATAAGATTAAATCAAATATTTAATTAGAGATATTAAAGTGATTCAAAAAATCTTGGGACGAGTTCATTATTGTTGTGATACTCAATCTTCAAACTGTAATTTCTTGAAAATAGTTAAAGTAATTGAGCTTTTAACTAGACTAGACAAGGCACGATTACGTTTTTGCTTTACGAATTGAAAAGTTGATGTCGACAGCAAAAAACGATGCGACATGATTTCAATATGATAAAAAATGGATATAATTTCTAGTGAAATGAGAAATTTTTTATTAATCTGAAATGGGAATAAACTAATTTTCTATACCTACGTCGCGTCAATTAATGGAAGGCACACGTGTGAGGCATAAGCTATGACCTTGTTAGTTTTGTGACCGCGTAGGTTTTCCTAGTTTTCTCATATTTTCTCCGCTTGCACGAAGGTAATTATTGAAAAGTTGACGTCAATATTGTGCACATAAACTGTTTTTTTCATTTGTAAAAGATATTAACATACAATTTAATTCTTGCAAATACAAAACTTTACGCAATTACTTTGAGTTCAAGAAACTTTATGTATTGAAAATATAGAGCTTATATAGAAAATAATAAAGCTTTTTGTTTGAACTTGTAATTAATTTGTAATTGATATTTTCAATTCCAATTCAACACGTAGAAATTGGAGAGATTAAGACCCATTCAGTTTTGGCCAGTTACTTTTAAGGGTTAGAGAACTTTGCATTTGAAAGTTTTTCGAGATGTTTTCAATGTAATAATTATTATTTAAAAGAATCAAATATTCCTTGTTTTTGTTAAGGTTATGCAAATTGTAAAATGAAACTTTTAAGATTTTCATAAAATACAGTTTTACGCAAATGTTTACGTGGACAAAATTTTCTTTATTGTATAGCTATTGATTTTTATTTTCTACAATACTAAGAGTAACAAAACTTTGTTAACTGAAAGTGAAGTATGACAATAGCTGACGTAATAATAAGCTTCTTTTTACAGTTGAGGTTTATAACGAAACTTGCGCTTCTCGTTGTAATTTTTGATAGATGTAAAATTTGAAAAAACTCGAACACTAAAATATTCTTCAAATCTTCATTAAGAAATTTCTTGGGCCATTAAAACAGATTTATCTTGGTAATCAACTTACAATAGGTAACGTGCGTATTATTTTATATTAATATTTTATCATTGATTAAATTCGATTGAAGAAATTGGACTTACACAAAAAAATATACTTAACTAGCTGATACCTAATACCGCTCGCTTCGCTGAGTGTATCTAAATTTAACTGATTGATTATTGGATTTCCTACCTTCATAGAGAAATATAAAACTTCATCCATTTTGAAAGAAAAAGATGATAGATAGGTACTTGCAGATTTTAGATTTAAAGTAATTTATAACAATAAAATCAACGTCAATAACAATAAAATGCTGCATGAGAGTGACGAGTTAAAAAGCAATAAAAAATGTTTTCAATATTAGTTTTTCATGGTATATTTATTTTATCAATTTTTTATACAATATTGAATTGCATCACCGATGGCACTGTGAAATTTTGTCAAATAAAACTATATGAAGTTTGGAATTTTAATTTTAAATGGATTTTTTTATTTGCCTTTCATATTCCATTTTATGTTTTTTTTTAAATTGAACCCGCTAATGACGACATTCTTTAAAATATTCAAAAAATAAAGTATACTTCTGTGTGATATAATTTGCAAGCTATTTCCGAATAAAAATTCACTTGATTTTTAAGCTATTTGAAATATGAAGCACAATTACCTATTCGTCTAAAGAATGTTCAACTTAACTTGATGAATCTCTATCTTTGAGTATAAGCTTTCTCTAATGTTACATTATTATATTGCTTAACATTAACGCTTCATAACTTATTTATTACATTTAAGATCATATTTCTTTTACAACATTATCCCGATCGAAACACTGCCCCACCATATTGTCCATAATATAGTTTTCTTACTAAAAAAAAAACGAAAGTAGGATCAATTTTTTACAAACCAAGAATTAGATTTCTATACTCATATTTAACGTTTCCATTATACTCGTTCTTTAAGATTCTATCACGGTTCTACCACATCAGTAATCCCGCATTTACACCTTTCTTCTCAATCATATGAAGAAACTCAGAATTTTCAATAACTGTATTCAAAGAAAAAAATTAGAAATATTACGGTAGAAGTAATTCTTTTAATATCTAAAACCACTTGCTATGCTCTTACCATTAACTACTTACCATAACTATTAACGATATATCATATTTACAAATAATCTTCTTTTAATCAAAGAAGTAAATTTTTAATTTGAAAACCATAAGGTAAAACTTGTATGCTTTAAAAGTATACATAATCGATTTAAAATAAATAAAGAATGCACATTGCACAGTAATCTTACACTAATATAATATTGTAACGTTTTTACGGGTTCGTTGGTTTGTGTATAATGACTACGAATTTATTTTTAAACAATTGTTTATTTATTAATCTTACACTTTTGTTGCTTATGCACTACACGTTAACAATTAGTTATTTTTCACAGTCACTTATTCACTATTACACTGTTAACTCTATTTACAATGTTTACAATAATCACAATTTATTTATACTCGCGATTCACTATTCACTTTATTTAACAATGCACTGATCACTTTTCACGATGTTGAAGATTACTCTCGAAGATTTATTTGAATACTGTCAATGAACACTCGATGATTTATGTTAATACTCGTCGGAGGTTTATTTGAATACTTTTCGACATTTATTTGAATACTGAACTGTTGGCTCCTCTTTCGGAATATTTATAGTAAGTGATCACCCGTTTCTAGATTTTTCTATTTGGTAATCTTAGCGCCTGTCTTTCTCTCCTCCATTGATTTACCAATGGAGAGAATTCTAGAACACTCGTTCCTCGTCTCATCCTTTGTACTGTTAATCCGTGGTCATAAAAGAACTTCAGGTGGTCCATCCTTTTGTGCAATTCTTATTGTTGGTTATTGGCTAATCGCGCCTTTCGGGCGCCAGACAGAAATGGGTGTCTTGGATTTGTGACAATATGTATCGTGTTTTAAAATTCTCTCTAACAACATGTTATTTTATGAATGTTTTCTTTCGTATCGAACTAAAATACACGCTTATGTTATTTTTGATAAAATTGGATAAAATATAAATTGTCATGATAAAAGTTAAGGATATAAAGATAACTTATAAAAAGTCATTTTGAAATGTGATTTTATCTAGTAATTCTAGATGCGGTAGCGGGCAGATAAACGTTCTAGATACTTTTTTTAAATTTATTCAAAATTGTGAGTTTAAAGAGTAATTTAATTCTGTAAAATAAATAAATTACTTTAAACAACAAAGAGTTAGGTAGCAATAGAATATAAAAATTTTGATTGTAGTATTATTATCATTATATTATAAATAAATTTTTATTTTTTCCGTTACAAAAAATTTTTTCAATAGTTATCCAATCAATTTGGATTGTAATAAAATAAAATCTTAAAAATCGTATAAGAAGAATTGTTTTATTTTTCATCAGCATTTTAATCTTGTTTTTATCAATAAACGACATTTATTTTTCAGGTAATATTTAAAGAAACAACTTTGATCTTTTCTATTGCTCTGCTTTAAACGTGATTTGTAAATGGCTTTTGTAAAGTTCATCATTTTTCTCCAAGAAAGACATGGAAATGGAAAAATCTTTTATTAAATGTGAACAGCTGAGAATGTTCATTTAACAATTTTATTTTAACTTTTGTTTTTGTTTTATCCTTTCGTGCTTAGTAAGCATTTATTGTCTTTATAAATATTTCAACTGAATTTGTCTCACTCAAAAACGTTCCTTAAGATCTATGGTAGGTAAAGAAAAATTCTTTCTATGATCAAAACAACTACATGTTCATAGCTATAAAAAAGATAGGAGAAACTTAAAAAGAATAATTCCCTGTAAACATGTCTACGATAAAAACGAATCAAGTTTGATAAACTTTTTTAAAATAAAACTTTTTATGTACTTATATTATAACATTTTTAAATAATGATGTTAAGTCGGCTTTTGTAATGATGTAAGATGAAATATATATTACATCTTTAGCTAGGTATATATTACATCCTGCATTTGCTGTTCTCACTATCAGATGTATTTTTTGGAACAGTTCAGCTTTTATCGTCATTGCATCATAGCATCTTTTATAAAAACAGTTAAATTCTATTTTTCAAATAGAAAATATTAAAATTATTTTGCTAGATTCTTTCGATAGTTCATTACACGACGATGATGCAGTATTCGATTTACAAGACGTATCATTATTAAGAAAAAAAATATAATAAACGTCGATTCTGGATATCGAATCATACTCGTATTAAACTAAGAAAAGATTATAGTACATTTCGGCTTTTTAATGAACTGGATGAAGAATTTTTTTTTAATTACTACCGGATGAATAAAAATAAATTTTTTAAACATTATGGCAAGGAAGGGAAGAGGCGCGGTGTGTGGGGACGTGAGGTAAAATATGCATCTAAAAAGCTAACAATCTTTACAGAAAATTTAATGTCTTACAAACTTACATAATGAGGTGTATATTTACAGATATTTAAAAAAATTTGATTTTTGTAAGCCTAAATTACACATAATTTTTAATTCTAATAATCTCATATCAAATCAAAAATCTTTTTAAGTTTGTAGCTTATTATTTTAATTCACGTTGAGGTAAAATTTGTATTTATCTGGTTTATTAGAATATTTACTTAAGCATATGCTATTTTTTGCTATTTTCATTATTTTTAAGTTAAAAAATTTCATGTTTAAATCTTAAGACCTGACGGAAAAAAATATAAGGTAGACGTTTTGAAATTTATAAAGAAATTTTCCATTATATCTTGGACCACCCTAGTCAGTAAAGTGCAACAACAATATTTGGATACTTTTTATACTTAATTATCTGTGTGATTATGGCTAACAAGTACAATAAATGTAGTAAATAATGTCTATAAGGCGGCATTCGGCAACAAGAAATAAGATTAAATTAAGACTAATGCCATATTTTTATGAAATTCGTAAGGCTGTGGACGAATGGGTAATTAATTAAAACCATCGCTATTGTTTCACCACAAAACGTTTCGTCTTCGGGATTGCGACTTCTTAAGTTACTAATTTTTATCATTAAAAACATTAAAAATTGACTATGGAAGAAAAACCAGTTGAGTAGAAAAACAGTTAGGGGTCGTTGCCCACGCAATGCAACCTTAGGCTTATTGTATCTAATAAAAACATTAGTTTGATATAATAAAATAGCATCAATATAAAACTAATAAAGTTCGCATGTAAAACGTAAATAAATAATCAAGACAAATAATTATAATGAACCAGTCGCTTAATACAACCTAAAGCAAGTCTCCAATAAAATTAGACAATGAGAATTATAAAAGTTTTAGTCAAAATAAAAGTATTTACCTCTAAGTATATGTACCTCTTCTTACGTGCTTTTAATAATTGATTGAATTATTTTTTTAAGGTAAAAATAGATTTTAAGTTCTTCCCTCATTTAATCGTAGACTTTAGACGTTTGACCTTCGATGTAATTTAATCCTCATTTTTAGCAGTTTAGAGTTATTTTTAGCAGAATGCTCTTCTAAAGGGTGGCATTAAAAACAAAAAATCGTTTCTTTAGTAATAAACTTTTATTCTTAAGAATGAGAATACTTACATTGTTTGTGATAAAACTAAATATAGTCGGTATATCCTATCAAAAACCAACTAATATCATACTATGTAGGTTTTATCCTTTTATGCCAAGAATTATAATAAATCCGCAATAAAACTAATCAAAACCAAATATTATTTAATCGTTTTATTTATTTGACAAATTTCTTCTAGTGTGTTGGACGAAATTCGAGAAGGACAACTTCACAACAATCGCAAAGCTCTAACTCCCGTGCAGTAAACTGTCGTTTCGAACAACCCCCTGTCTGTATCTGTAAGTATTTTTTCATTTTCTTTTATTGAATAATATGGGAGGTAATTGAGTGGGAATTGAATAGATTGGCTGTAAGCTGTTTTTTACAACAATTGATTAAATACATTATTTCTTATTGTTTTTTTAAGATATATCTTACTAAATTTATTGATTTACAATCAATTTTTAATATCAGCGAGTTGAAACATTACGTAAGCACATGCTGTTTTGATTCAGTGCGGTTCATTGAGCTTTTTCACTTGCGATTTTGTTTGTTGATTTAATAAGTTACAATTATTATAATTTATACATTTAAAATTTGTAACTTTTGTTACTAACAAAAACGTTTTGAAACTTTTCAATTAATTTGAATAAATTTTGATTTTACGTTAAATGAAGATAAAATTATTTGAATGAAAAAAAATTCATTTAAGGCTTAAAATAAGTTTCTCCACCCTAAAATTACGTGATGAAAATTGATATGACTAATTATCATAAAAAGTAAGATGATATTATTAAATATTAGAGAAATTAATTTTTCATGTTCCTTAAATGTTTCCCTTTTTTCTATTAATTCTTTCAACATTTATTAAAATTCTAATTGTATTAAAAGGAATTTTGTGTTCGATCGAATTACAATTTAAGATTTTTATAAGGTATAAACTTAAATTGTCTCGTTTGACAACGTTTGATTTTATTTTTTCTCACGTTTGGCTCACACTCTCAAATTGACAAACGTCCCATTTAATTATTTTGCTAGAAGGAGAATTGTATCGATTTGTCTCCAAAAGGTACATTTCAATCAGAAACACAATTTGAATACGGTATTCTATTTTTGTGGGTACCTTGCTAATTAAATAATTAAAGAGAACTGTGAAACATTTTTTTTCAAAAATTATCTTTCAAATAATTTTTTTTAAATTTTGTAATTTAGTTGACTTTTTTAATATTGTATGACATCTATGGAACAAGAAAAAAAAACTATAAAACTAAGTTGTGATCTCAGTGATCTCAGTGATCTTTTTAATTTTTTATTTAACTTTCTAAATGATCGTTTTAAAATTGTTAACTACTTAGGACTTAGGTGCTTATCGGTATCAAAGTTTTTAATGGTAAGAAACTAATAATTAAAGTTGATTTGTTTTTTTTTTTGTTCTAGATTCTGGAAGACATTTTGCCACAACAAAAAATCAGCAGAATATTACAAAAATGTTGTTGCTGATATCGTCGGTTTTTATACTTCTTAATTTACCAAGGTAATAATTTAATTCCAGAAATTAATTGCTTTTATTTCAATTGCAACCTTAGAATAATTATGGATTTTCATTCAATATATATTTTGTCTACTAAGAGTTATTTAGTGCCATTTTTTGGTTCTAGAATATACAATATGTTTTTCCTAATTAAAGTGCTTCAACTACTTGGTCATTAGAACTTAATAGATAGAATTTTTATGAGAAATAGTTTCAAGGGCTCTTTAGACAAGCATGCAAAAAAATCAATCAAAATTAAGTATCTAGAATTAATTAATAGATTAAACCTATTTCGTAACTCTGAGTGAATACAGATTTTTCTAGTTAATTATCAAAAACGTGGCTACTGGTGTTATATTTTAATAAAAACATTTAAAAAACATTATTAAAAACTGTTTTTATTTCCAAAATGCACTAAAAAGTAGAAAATAATTTTTTATTAGAATTTACGAAAAGAAAAGTAATATTGAATTACCCATTTCTTTTCAGTTATTTTTGAACATGCAAATAGAACTTTCACTTTCCTGTAATTAATAATAAACATTGGCGTGGCTTTTCAAAAGACTAAAGCTTGATATTTTCTATGTTTGATAAACTTTCATTTCATTGGTTTGTATTAAAAAGATTCTCTTTCGTAATTATTTTTTCTTGCTTTCTAGCTGAGTTAAATAAATTGTATGGAGCTTTAAAACGTGTGAAGTAAACAAAAAGCACGTTTTCATAATGTTATTATATCTGATGTTCAAATATTAATTAAGGAAATATTGATATTGTAAATATATTTGCAATTATTTTTCAACATACAATTTATTCAGGTTTTTAAAAAAATTGGTAATTTGTATGTTTCAAAATAATGATATTTCTATTATTGCTTTCACTTACTTATAATAATGTCTTAGTGGCCATACTTTTTTATCAAATCTTTATTTATCCTTCATTTTTTTTTTGATAATCTAAAAACAAATTTTACGATTTTCTATGTCATTTTACATTTAATTTAAATACGAATTTTAGCTATGATGTGTAATTGGAAATATTTAAATTTTCTATTATCAGTTCTGCGCAAAATTTCTAAATTACGATGCCTTTGCATTTATGTCAATGCTATTAATCATTGAGCTTAGAACTTTCAGCAAAGTGGTTAATTTTCCACCATAGTTGTAGGTCAATTAATTTAATTGTCTTCAGATCTACAGATGTGACAATAGTAAATTGCAATGAGAATTTGGGAAATAATTCTGAAGTAACTCTTTCATTTTAATTTATTTTTTAAACTGTTACAATGATGCACCATGTGCCTTTAAATTTTGTTCTCAAGGTAAATCTTCAAAATTTGTTGCAGTCGTCAATAATAGAATCAAGAACTTGTTTGTTCATTTTAGTTATCAACGTTATCATTGTCAGAGAAAATAGGGATACTTAAATATGCATAAAATTCTTTATTTCTTAGATTTTTAGTTAGATAAATGATTGGTTTCCTTATTTGCCGATATAAGCAGCTAAAGTATGAGTCAGTTTGTCGCCGATAAATTATTATTGGTTTCTTGCGTAACAGCGCCAGCCAATGGAGTGAAGTTGCCACGGAATTCAAATACTACATTAACATGGATACCGTGCATCCAATTATCATTGCTAAATTCAATTTCTGACAATGACAATTAAAATTGATAATAATAAGAAATTTATAATATCTACAACAGCAGTCAATTCTGTTGACTGCCGGGTTTTACTAATATGATTATAAAGGATATACTTTCTACTATATTGACTTCAAAAATAAACATTTTCAAAGACTTAATTCAAATGAAATGCTAAAGACAAAATAATAATATTTATTTTGTTTATACTTTAAACATTTCTCATATTTTGACATCTTAAGATAAAGATAATACTTAGTTTTCTCTAGCTCGTTTGCTTTTATCCTATTAAGGTAGATCAAATTTCATGTAATAAAATACGTATTACTCATATTTACGTACAATAGAAATCAAATGTGAAAATATGTAGCATATATTCAGTTAAATGACAGCTCAACTGCGAAATAAAATATAATTAGCTAGAAATGACTAAAATATCTTCATATAAACGTTTGCCGAGCTGGTGTAAGTTCTCAAAACCTAAAAAAATGAATTTTTAAGGGTTACTCCAGTAAATAACAAGAAATAAGAGCAATCATTTTCTACAAGTTTGTTTCTTAGGAAGTTTTCATACAATTAGTAACTGTTTATGAAGTGGAGACAAAATTAAGGTAGACGTTTCAGAACATGTATGAAACTTTATAAATAATTGTTCATACTTGTATAATTTAGTGACGGTGCTCATTGTCCAAAAAATTATGAATATTTTTTAATCAACCTCAGTTGCTTGTAAACTCAAAGGTATTTTGATGAAAAATTCTTTAGAAAAGTTTAATTGAGCAAAAGCAAGAATAAAGAAAAAGTTAAATAGCCAGTTATCTAATAACAGCGCTAATGACAGCTAATAGATATGCTTTGAAGAATTTGTTTGACTTTTGGAATTTTTTTCAACCTTTACATGAAAAACTTATTAAAAATTATGGTTTTGTTGAAATTTCATATAGTTTAAAATTACTAAGTGAAAATTTTCTCAAGATGATAGTTTAGGACTATGTTTGTAAAACCTTTATTTTCATTAACTTTTGGTTGAAAATTTCCATCTTTAGAGAATTTTTTTTGACGTGATAACGTCTTATAAATTTATGAATACTGGGTAGACTGTATGAAAAAATGTCACGTTCCATTTGAGCCTGTGCGCGCAAGCGAGAACGCGATCCAAGTGATAGAGAGACACAATGTTATTTTTGAATCCTAGACAACGTGTTTTGGTTTTTTTCTACAATTTAATAAGATTTAAATAATTGATTTCCTTCATAATTTTCAGTCTGATTTCATTTTTTATGCACCTCAATTAACTGTTTTTCTCAAAACAGCAGCGAAAAAGGTAATACATTCTTGCATTTTAAGAATAATATGACTATAATTGTTTATAATTATATTTAAACAAATTATTTAAATTAAATTTGCAAAATCTGTAAATAATATTTGAAATTTAAAAATTAATATTTTAACCAGTTTTAAAATTATTTATGTCAAATTATTATTATTGATTTTAATAATTATGAATAATTAATACATGCAAGCGAGAACGCGATTACTTACAAAATCAAGTGATAGAGAGGCACGATAGAGTTCTGCTACTGGAACGCCGCCACGCGAGCTTCTTCGAGAACTTCTACAATAAGCTATGCCTCGTATTCAATAATTGTTGAATCCTATACAACGTGTTTTGGTTTTTTTTCCTACTATTTACTTAAAAAGATTTACTTAATTAATCTCCTTCGTAATTTTCAGTCTGATTTCATTTTGGAAAAATTGTTAATTTTCAATTAACTCCTTCTTTGTATTATACAAAATAATGATAATTCAGTTATAATAACTCGATTTAACTCAATTCATAAAAGTATGCAATTTTTTGACTTTACAGACAGTCAATTTTTTTGTATGTCTATTGTTATTATCCATTGTCTAAACCAATATAATATCGTTATTTTAGCCATTTTCCGTTTTGATGATGTTTTGCAGTCTCTTATGTATTTGTATGTGCAAATCAGACAAGTTGTCAAAATAAAATTGCCTTAAAGATATTTGTTCGAATTCATTATAGATTAATAATAAACATGCAATATTGTACCCCTATATAAGAGGAACATATTTAAACTAAATATGTTAGTACCTAACTACCATAATATTCTTCAAATTTCAAGGTTGATTTCTTTTTTATTTTGTTTGACTAAACTAAAATTATTTTTCCAAATTAGAATAGCTCGTACAGAATCAAGCTCCTTGCCCTAAAACAATAATAATTTTTATGGGAAACTCAAGTGAGTCACTTAAAGCCGTGAAATGGGTCACTTGGTGACCGTAAGATCACCTTAGTTAGATCATATGTTGCCGAAGTTTACAAGCTAAAAATTTTTCTTCGCAATAGTTTTATACCTCAATAGTTAAATGAGAACTTCCTTAAAGTGTAAGAACATAACTTTTGCATCATTAAAGTTGTTATTAATAAAATTATACAAATTCGAGAACAAAGATGCACCTCTATATAAAGATCCTCAGTAATAATCACCGCTTCCTCCATATTTCAACTTATCGACTGCAAGAATCGTTAAACTGGTAATATAATTATAAATTATTTTTAAAAAAAGTTTTGATTCAGTTTTCTTCATACAATCCTTTAATGTTTAATGCAAGTAAGTTTCTAATTGGTTGATTTTACAACTTCTATATTTTGATTGGTGGCATCCTGAAATTTATTTAAAGGGAATTTAGATGTTTGCATCAATCCAAAAAGCCTGTTGTTTACCTATTATTCGTAAGTCAGATTAAGGACCGAAACTCGAAATATTTTGATGAGCACATTGTCATTCAAGTGGCATTTGCAACAGAAGAAAGCTATTTAAATAGGCTGTTACTAAATAAATATTGACGGTTTTAACTACATTTGTAAAATTTACAGTTGTAAATATTTAAATTGTATTTTCACAAAATTAGAAAATCCTTTTAATTTGATTTAACATTTAATAGCTTAACCAAGCACTTAGTTGTTAGCATCCTTTTATATCTTTTTTTAATAAGTTCCTTGCGTTCCATCCATTTATTTCAGTAGCGTAAACCTCAAATGGATTTTAACTATTATTTTTTTTAGTTTTCTAAAATTTAATTCGATTTCTATAGTCCAAAATTGCACCTTTGGTAATTTTAATCTACAAGAGTTTTTAATTTTCTTGTTTTACATGCTTTTATTTTAGTTTACTTTTGCCATTGTTAATTTACAACAAGATATAGGAGTAGTATATTATAGAATTTAAGCAATATTTTATTTTAAATGAATATCGATTTTTAACTGCAAAACCCTTGTTTGTTCAGTGAGATTTTCAGTTCTAACTTTTTGAATTCAGTTCAAATTTATAGTACCTATTTGATAAATTAAATTAGTGTATCACATTATAATGATTATAACGTGGACTACTGGACCCTACTTTACGATACACTATGCACAAATATATTTGCAAACGTACTTTTATTTAAAATTAGTACCTACCTCAAAAGTATCTATAATGATCACGATTTTTAAACGTACCTACGTTTTTCTTTCATATACGATATTTTTAATCTAAAAATATTATTTGCATTATTTATATTATATTATATATTATATTGCATTAATTGTTTACAAAAAAAAAAAAAAAATAATTAAGCAGTACTCTGAGTAGCATAATATATTATGATCTAACTTAGAAAAACATACCAACATACAAACGAACGATACAAGTTCACTAAAAGGATGTAAAAAGGAAATCTACTACGCAAATATTTGCAACAAACTTCCGCACGTTTCTAATAGAAAGGATGCATTTTTCGAATATTTTATAAAGTTTTAATGAAACTCAGATAAATAAACAAACAAATAGGAATTGGTTGGAAATTATATGTTTATAAAAGCAGTAACAGAAGTAACAGAACAAGTTTTTTACCTTTATAAAATAAAGCTTTAATCGCTTTAAAATATTCAAATAAATACGTATAAATAATAAGAATTAAGTACTTAAAAGAAATGACTTCAACTTCAAAGGAAAGAATATATGTATATAAGAAAGAAATTCTTTTCAATGACCTATTTTGTTGAAAAAGAGTTTTTTTTTTTCATTAAACCATAAATTTTCTTAAATAGGTCCATTAATTGCGACCTGTTGTATCATACAAGCATGAAAAATGTTGTTTTTCATTGGATGATCCATCTGGAACGCCGGATTATAATTTACCTTTTTTTGTATTAAAGTTACTCTAATGTTTAGTAAGTATTATTCGTTGTTACTCAGTTTTTAAAAATGAGTTGGTGTTCTTAAGAGAACAACGTCTTATTATTGTGAAAACATATTATAAATTTGGCGAAAGTTATGCGGAGACGCAGTTTGAAAGGTTCGAGGAATTTTTGGCATTATTTCCATTAATGAGTCTAACATTTGAAGATTAATTAAAAAATTTGAAGAAAATTATTCGTTTATGCACAGAAAAACTCAACCGCGTCCTCGTCCTGTGCGGTCAGCCGAAAACATTGCAAATATCAATAATATCAGTGATAGTATCGATGAGAATCAAGAACTTTGACACATCGTCAATCTAAAAAATTGAACATTAGTAGAAGCGTTTTGCTACAAATTCTCTCCAATGACCTTCACCTTTACAAGGTTCAATTAACACATAAACTTAAGCCACAAAATCATTTGCAACGGAGGCAATTCGTTAATTGAGTGATGGAAAACAAAAAGTGAATGAATTTTTTTCTGAATACATCATTTTAAGCCAGCGGTCGGGAAACTATTTTTACCATTACCCCAAAATGTTTTTGCTCGATACTACCCCTTATTTTAAAAAGAAGACTTAATTGAATTAATTTACACGAAAAAAAAAGTTGCATGTAAGCAGAATATTTACTTGCACTAGACAAGCAAAATAAAATGTTCATACTGGAACAAACAAAAATTAATTGAAAACTTTTCCCCTTTAGATTTTGGAGAAATGATCTTGCTTCATCATGTTTGATACTAACACGCATATAAAATAGCCATGGCTAAAAATGTCCTAATTGCCCCAAAAATTTCATTCTTACCCCATTTGAGGTAATGAAGGTCATATTCATTTTGATGGTTTTGTTAATAAGCAAAATTGTCGCATTTGGGGAAATAAAAGTTCTGGTGTGGTTCTTGAAAAAATGATGCATCCACAAAAAGTCACGGTTTGGTGCAGATCATAGACTGGAGGTGTATTTGGACTATACTTTTTTGAGAATGAGTTGCTAAGCTGTAACTTTAAATGAAATACGATATCGTGGTATGATATATATAACGTTTTGTAAAATCAATTGGACAACCTGGACCTTAAGGAAATGTGGTTTGAACAAGGTGAATGGTGCCCCATGCTATACAGAAAGAGAAATCATCGATTTGTGAAGAGAACTTTTTCCTGGTCGCGTAATTTCTAGAAATGGTGACGTTAATTGGTCGCTCAGGTTTGCGACTTGACGCATTGCAACTTTTATCTCTGGGGTTTGTGAAATCTAAGGTATACATATGTTAGAATACAGAAATACCAGAAACAATTCCAGAACTGAAACCAGAAATTCTGATCGTTATTTCTAACTTTTACAAAACAGTTGGCTTGTTTTGAAAAAGTCTTCGAAACTTTTTATGAAAAGGTATATATTTTATATAAGGTCACCAGCGCCTCAAGTGAATATTTAGTCGACATTGTATTTCTTAATTTATGTCAACATGTCTACTTTATAAATCAAGTCAAATTTCTTTTTCAAATAATAATTTATGGTGTTTAATTTTAAAAGAAAATCCGGCATATCTAATGGATGATCCTAAATATTATATTAAAAGAATAAAATACGAGTGCATTATAATAAAATGCAATTAAAGTAAACGACCCAGTTTTGATCAGTAGGTAACTAATGCTTAATCACTTTTGTTATTATATTGTTTATAACATAATTATGTCATACTGTTGCATAAGAAATTATAACACTTATAAACTTTTCCTTAAGCTAAATTAGACAAACAGTCAAAGAACGTAGAAGTTAATTAAATGCATTTAGTAATTTTCAAGTAAGCATTATGAAGTATAGGCTATCTCGTTTTATGCATATACAAGCAACTTTAGATGGTGATTACAAACGTCTTTTAGATTTTTAATTTAACTTTTCTTTACACAATAAAGGCTAATTTTGTTGAAAGGTAGTTCTTTAAATTACTTAGACAAAAAAGGTAGATCTTGTTTCTAGTTTTAAAAAGTGCAAAAGGATACTGCTTCTACCTATATTTAAAAGGTGCGTCTACTCAATCAACAATCATAATTTCAAGTGCCAATTCAGGTTTGAGTGGCTCTCAAATAGCGTTTTTTCTAAATGAAACCAAGTTTTGCAAATTAAGATGTATTTAATATTGCAAAAAATAGAAATATCTTTTAAAACAAAAAGCTGCTAACTGCTATGAAAAAAATTGTTTACAAAAATGTTCAAAAGTAAATTAATTCGTTTCATATATATTATTTTAATGGCGTTATATTTGTGACACCATATGATATTTGTGTCCACTCACTTTAGAGACTACACTTAGTGCTCACTGTAGTTTATTCTGTCTTATCATAACATGTTCTCTTGTTATTTTTTAAAATCTTGTTATTACATTTTGAATATAACTATGTTATATATAGTCTAAGATCCGAATCTACATCGACCTTCACCGAGTTGATAATAGAATGAAACATATTTTATCATGAATTTAGTATATTAAAGAATATATTAAAAATGGGTTGCTTAAAATAAATCCTGGGCAGACAAAACAAGTATTTTAATTTATTTTTAAAACAAATGATTTTTAATAAATTATAGCAACATCAAAATAAAAAAAAAATGTTATATTATGATAAGCGCTGTTTTATTGCGAACACGTTGATATAACACGTTGTCTGCAAAAAGTTCGGTCCTATTAAGGGTTTACGAATTTTAAAGATTTACATTTTAATGCGCGTGGAAATGTGTGACAGAGAGATCCGAGGTAAGTATACTGTGTAATAATAAAGGACCCAACATCGCAGTCGCCTGTAATGATAATTTTTTTTCTATTATCTAGATGTTGCAATATATTTTCTTAAAAATCATTTTTTTTAATAAATAAAAATAGTCTGTCCAGGATTTTTTTAGGCAACCCATTTTTAATAATTATTAAATTATTTAATATTATTTCATATTTTCTAATATACTAAATTCAAAATAAAAAATGTTTCATTCTATTATCAACTCGGTGAAGGTCGGTGTAGGTTCGGATATTCTACGTATACTTTTAGCTTTAACAAACGGTAAGAAAGACTTCATGGATGTGAATGGGACAAAATTATTCTAGGTATATAATGTTTTTTTAATATGCTCATACAAAGTCTCGCCTGTATTTCAGAATTTTAACATAATTTATTGAAACAAACAAGGATATAAAAAAATTGATCAACTATTAAAGTAGGTAGACATAGGAACAAGCGTGGTTAGTAAATTAGTTAGATATAGTTATATATAATCGTATGCGTTTTTTTCTTTTACTCAAATATTCAAATTAATTAATTACGTCCTTAAATATTTACGTAAAATTATATGAAAGTAGTAAAAACTATTTAAGAATAACTCATATTATTCGAATGCCAGTTGATAATGCTTGCGATGTGGCTCTGAGCTGTTGTTAGAGACATAAGGGTTGGCAGTTGATTTAGAGAGGTGCCAAACTTAGCGTTGACATCTACTTTTTCATTTCCCAAGATACCAAAATGACTGGGAATTCATTGTAGTAACAGGTGCCAACTTATGAAAACATAAAATTCTTACAGTTAGAAAGGACCCCGCGAAAAAAAAAATTCACTAGGGGTCCACAAACTACACAAGTTGAAGTACCCCTGATTTACAACTAAAATAATTTTTTATTTATTTTGATTGGGTACTAGCATAAAATTTAAAAAAAATAAAAAATTTAATAGCTATATTTCGTTTACACGGCAGATTTAATGAACGAGCACCGGGCTCTTTACGTCACTTAAATTAATTTATGAAAATACAGAAAAGTGATAATAATAGAAGAAAAGTATTTTTAAAGTGTTTAGGAAGATAAAAATAATTTATTATTTTCTTTTAACTCTTTATAAGATATATTATACTCTCCATACCGCTATTAAAAATCTATTTTTAATAAAAAAAATTGGCTTTAATTCACTGGATGTGATGAGCTTTTAAAAAAATTTACTGCCTGAATGTTTTTATATCTGCATTTTATTTGTTTAAACGCAATAAAAACGTTTTTAACATTTTGTTAGTGTGTTTTTAGTTCAAAAAATTGGTTTTTAAATGGAATTTAATATTTCAATGATGGAGAGAATTTTTCATAAAAACAACCCACACATTTCAATATTAAATTGATTAGTTTCAATGTTAAAATATATTATTAAGTTTTTATTACATTTAATAAATTTATTTTATTCATTTGTTTCCAATATACTTTTTTTTGCAGTTACGTTATTCGAATCTATGTGTTTTTCTTCTTTTCGTTATGGGAAGAAAATCCGCCCACGCAGCTATGGTGTTTGCAGCAGTTTTTCATGTTGCTCTACTACACTAACTTTAGCATCAACTTTCTACTGTACGCCATGTGTGGAATTACATTTCGTCGTTGCCTTTCAAAGTTAATGCGCAAAAATCTTAAGGCGATTACAAGACATTGCTCTAAATCACAAAGGTAAACCAATTTAATTATGTGCTATTTAAAAAACATTTAATATCACCCTGAAACGCAATAGCCGTAACGATTTAATAAATCATGTTTTACTACAACTATAAAAATGGGGAAGAACAAAAACGATTTGAGTTCTATCTATGACGTCAACAAATCTATTAAAAGCTTCATTGTAAAACCTGTATTACATAAATTATCATTTTATTGTTATAAAAGCATTTAAATTTTTTTTATTCGTACGATCTAATTGTACTTACTTAAATATCTTTCATTAAATAAAAGTGTTTTAGCGACAAACAAATTATTTTTTAGAAAATGTAGTTTATTTTTTTATGTTATATTAATCTGGAAATTGCCTGCTTGGTAATATTTTAGTTTTCAGTTTGTTAAAAAATGGCATCTGTCACGTTAGTTTTTTAAGTTGATTCTCGTATTTTCATTTTACTGATGTTGCGAGATTTTCATTCAAATTTTTTTCAATGTGAATGAGCATACGGATATCTAATATGTGGGCGTTGTAATATGTTTGCTATGTTTTTTTTTATTTGTTGAAATACTAACACGGGTTTCAAGTATTGCATGGCAAATTTCACATTGTTTTATATGTTTTGTTCTTTCGTAGCTGTTCAATTAAATAGAATCTGAAAGGATTGAAACCTTTGATTGCAATTTCATTGAGATCGATCTGGTATTATTAGTTATATTTTAATAAATATAGTTGTATAGGAAAGAAAATATCTGAAAACCGCTTTGCAAAGCTCTGTCGCCATTTAGTTAAAATGGTGTTCAATTTCATCAATCATCCTTTCGTCTGTCCGTATGTCATAGTGATTTTAGTCGTTTATTATTGGAACTATAATATATAGGAGTATGTAGTTTCCTATAACCACAGATTATCATACTATTAAACAATGACTTAATCCCAAAACGTTCATTACGATCTAACCAAACAATACACACTGCGTAACCCATAGTGCCGATTAAAACATAATATTGTTGACCGATTTCTAAAATTTAGAAAATAAAAAATTCCTTTTATTTAATTATCAACTATTGATTTGAACTCCTGATAGTTTTGTGGTAAAAAGAAATCTAAATTATTTTTATTTTTATGAAACGATTGATAAAGCTTTCAAGTTAATCTTTCGACACAAATTCATAAAAGAAAAAAAAAGTAAACATTGAGTCGCACAATAAAGTAGGATTATTTTCATAGTTTTACGAGTGAACAGAATAACGTAATAAGCTCATCATTTCATTTTAGGACATGCATTATTCTCATATTTTATATAATAAAAGCAAAAGTTGAAAATTTAACGTAAACTTTAAATCTTTCTATCTAACAAAGGTACAAACATACTTTTATTTTGTAAAAGTTGGTATCTTTGTAATGATTATCCTAACTATATATAAACATTTATCATATAATTATTCTTCTTTACATGCCGTATTAGAAATACAGTGCACAGAGCTTTTTAAAAAGGTTTAATTATATCTTTTCTATTTAAAAACTAAGCAACAGAATGGACTTTGAATTGAAACTATCAATAATTTTATTTAAATTTTTGTATTTATAGGAGTCCTTAAACAAAGGGAAGACGCATTTCGTTGTGCATTCCAGACAGACTGATTGTGATATGGTTTTAGAATTCTCCATGAAACGTGAGTATATTGTAATGTTCAATATCCTTTGAACGTGCATTTCACTTGAATAATAAAATATAATAAAATCTAGTAAATATTTTTGCATTATATTTTTCTATTCGCAACAACTTTCTTACCTACCTTAAAAATAGAGATCTATTTATTTAATCAGAATTCCAACATTTTCAACTTTTTAGAATTTGTAATGTCGTGGAATTGTAGCCTATAAGAACTTTCTGTTAATCTGAAGATATTGCATTTGCCAATAAGCACCATTTTATTTCATTTTGTCTTTTATTTCTCTTTTTATTTATAGCAGGTCAAGTTGAAAACTTATATATGCACATAATTGGCGATAACATTAACAATTCGTAGGAAATAAGAAAACTTCAAATAAAAGGAGCGAAAGGTCCATCATTGGCGAACGACGTAATGTCTCTGAATTAAAAGAAACTTTAAGCACAGAATCAAAAAAAAAAAATACAAAAAGCCAAAAATTAACTCAGTCACAGCTTTAAATTTGTTTTAAATTTTTTGAACAAAATTTTATTTCTTTTGTTTATTTTATGATAAAATAGTAATGATTTCTACTTATGCCTGCCGTTTTAACAGCATTTGAATAAAAGTATAGGCCAAAAATTAAGTTTCTAAAGCTTTCCGAGAGCTTGCGCTTTACTAAAGTCCAAATGGAATTTCGGATAGATGTAATTTACATTTTATTAAAATTTGAAATGTAAAAGTAAATCCGAACAAATTTTTAAATATTGATTACACTGGTCTGCAAAGAAATCCGCTTTCAAAAACTTGTAATGTCTAAATAAAATAGTTCAGTTCCCCGATTTTGTATATTACACCTAGATTTTGTATTATGATTTTTTTTTTCAAAATAAATGAAATTTGTATTTAATTGAGGTTTGGTATGTATTAAAACTTTTAAATTATTTATTTATTTTTCATTAAATATTTGTTAAAAACTATGATGGAGCCAAGGATGGTCCAGGTTTTTAGTATCCTAAAACCAAATTTCCTCGAATCAATAACGCAAAGTTAAAAGAACGAATTTTTGTAGGTCCGCAAATACGAGAGCTTCTCTGAGATAAAGCTTGTATTAAAATGAGCAGAAAAAAGAGCTTGGGCAGTTTTGATAGAAGTGCGTCATAGTTTTCTTGGTAGTATAAAAGCTGACAACTATCAAAAAATCTTTCAAGAACTTCTTTCTGCTTATAAAGCTCTAGGAAGAAAAACGTCACTCAAAATTCATTTTTTAGAGTCACAGGTTTTAGGAGGATATATCACACATTGAAAGACTCTACCTACAAAAAAGCTCTAAAAGCTCCAATTGAAACAATGAAATGGAAGAAAACTACAAAAGAAATTGGATTTTGATCAT
This sequence comes from Sisyra nigra, assembly GCA_958496155.1. Lineage (NCBI taxonomy): Eukaryota > Metazoa > Arthropoda > Insecta > Neuroptera > Sisyridae > Sisyra > Sisyra nigra. Next base: position 16,355,424 of record OY292315.1, on the reverse strand, counting down.
AATGAGATGATTTATGAGATAGATCAGATTTTTCCTGTTAAACTTAAACGTAGTACTTTAAAACTTTTTTTTAATAGTTCTTACTCTTACCTTTATCATTTTTTAATTAAATGATATTTCATGTTAATTTCCGCGTTTAGAGCACCAAAAACAACGTAATAATGCATGAAAACAATAAGCAGAAAAAAAATTGTTGTTGCAGACCAGTGTTATTGAACATATCAAAGCCTTCAACATTTATTTGAAGTTAATACTTAGGAAAATTCATATAAAGAGGGACTTGGGGAAGATGTTGGGAGTATAAAATAAAATCACATTCTCAATTTATGCATACTAGCGTAGCCTATCGATAAAAATTATGAAACATTTTACATTAAATAACAGTGGGTTTTTCATGTTAAAGAAAATTCTTTTACGCGTCACGGCATTTATTTTTATTGTTATTATATTTTACGGTCTTGACATGATACAAATTTTTCCAATAGTTGTTGGAAGTACAAACAAACAGAAATCACTTTAATCAATAGCATCATCTTGTGTAATTATTGTAGGTAAGTAGAAAAAAGAAAAAAATCGATATTCCAAAAAGTGAGTTCTAACGCGATGGAACTAGGGTTTTTAAAGATGATATTTAATATTTTAGTACAACAACTTACTTAAATCTATAACTTTATTATAAATATTCTATATAGGTATAGACTTATATGAAAGTTATAAAATAATGTCAGATTTAGTCTATTAGTTTTCTCCCTAAAAATTAAATTAAGTTTTTCACAGGATTAAAAAAACTTTTTTTCATTTTCAGATTAATGCATTTATAAGTGTGCAATCGCAATTAATTCCATTTTTAAACTAAAAAATTATATGCCTATGGACAGCATATATATACATCCTCATTTCCACTTAAAAATATGATTGTATAAAATGCATCATATGAAACAAATATTGATGTACATTTTTCATAAAAATAAGAGAATTAAGAGAAATATTTTACGAATTTTATATTCATTCAGCTTATGTATTCATATCTATGTGTAAAAATGAAATAAAGTTGTAGTTTAATACAAATATTTTTGAAAAAATTTGTGTAAATTAAAAAAAAATATTATACCTTACTGTTTTACTGTAGAAATATTTTTACAACAATAAAAAAACCTTGAATATTGAAATTATTATCTGGAATAAATGTATAACACTAGAGAATTTTCAGGATTTGTTGGGGAATTTGCAGAATTTAGCGGAGAAAAGGTAACGCTCGTCAAATTGACAATATTAAGTTTTTCTAGGTTTGATTTTCCTTTTTTCGATAAGACATTGAATCTGAATATTTGTTTTTTATAGTTTTATGTTCAGAAAAGGTTTAGGAAAATATAAGTATAAAGTATGAACTCTTTCTAACAACTTTTATACTTTTCTTTTTACAAAAGGAAAAAAATTAATAATCTTTCAATAAGATGAAATTGATATTACTTTTAGCATTACATTTTTAACAAGTTGCATCATTAATGAGATTGCGAAAATATGATGAAAAAGGTTGTTAGAAAAGTGTGCAGCTCTGGTAAATTTCAATGGTAATTTCTATGGTAATTTAAAAAGACTTGCTTATGGATTTTCAATCTCATGCAAGCACTTTCAGTGCAACAACGCTGATGCAATGAAATCTACAAATAGTTATTTGTGATACAACAAGCCTAGTTCATACTATTGAAATTCTTTGTTTTGTTCTATTATAATTTTAATTATTTTTTTTTTTATATGATATATAATATTATTAGCCAGTGAAAGAAAAGTTGGAGTGAATCCCTTCTTAAGATCATAAGAACTTACGTTTTCAACATCTTATTAAGTGGTCAGTTTTTTAAAATGTTATATCTTTTAAATAAATCATACTGAAAAAAACATGCAAACTATACAAACTTTATGTAAGTATATTTTATAAGACAGTACCTTAATTTTATAATTTCAACAGTATACTGATAATTAATTTTCTATTGAGGGACAGAAACACTTCTTTTTTTTGAAATAAGTACATTTAGATAACAATTTTATAAGAAGGTTGAGACTCATTTGAATAAGTAAAACTTTACTTTTCTTTTTGTTAATTTGTTAAAATTTTGTTTCATGACAAATGTTTTATGAATCTGCTAATTAAGTGAAGTATTTTTGGAACGAAATTACCGTGGAAATTACCAATAATACCATGGAGACCATAACGTTACGAAAAATCAATCAGGATATGTAATATATTTCCCATCTTTTTCTTTCTATCTCCTTATGCTCTGTACTTATCAATAGCGATTGGTGACTGAACTGTTGCGAGTGATAGAGTGGAAACATAATTATAGAGGGAGAGAAAGAGAGAGAGAGGGAGGGAGAGATTGGGAGAATGTATTATACTGCTTAATAGTTGAAAATTGATTAATGAATGATTAATTGAATGAAATAATTGATTGACATAATTGAATGAATTAATTACGTCAACTTCTAAACTTTTTATCACATTTAAATTAATAGGGTATGTTTACTTCGATAAAATTAGTAATTTTATTTTGCTTTCGTAAATTAATTATTAACTTTTTTAAACATTATTTTTTAATATGTATAATGAGTGATATATTTAAAAAAAATTAAGTTTATAACATTTTTAAGTCCTTGATTGACACGTTTTCCATATTTTTTTTCAATATTTTTTTTTTTGTGAATATGTTTGCAGTAGTACCTACATCCAGAAACGTACTATTTTCAACAATATGATTTCATGTCTTACAAGTGTACGAGAGAGTCTTTTATTTGAGAGTTTTTTTTTCAAGAAACAAAACCCTTTGTAAGAACAAAGGATGCTTTCATCAAAACCAGATGCATATAATGAAAAGAAAGTTTTGTAAAGACATTTTTTCATAAGCTAGTTCTTTGCAGTTTTTTCTTAATACAAATATTGTAATTTTGAATGTAAATGATTATATTATATTCACTAATGTGAACGCTTTCGTTAGAATATGTTGAAATTGCTGTGAAACGTGGTTCTATTATCATATATTTTATCTTGAATAAATAAAATTGAAAATTCACTATAAATAGGCTATTGATATATTGGTAAAGACAAGGCTTTTAAGATTCTTAGTTTCAACAAAAAAATTTCAGGAAATTTATGCAGGTAACAAAATTCTAAGTTACATAATTCGTTGTAAAATTCTTAAAATATCCTACTCTTCAAGTCACATACATTCATATGCTTAATTTAAAGGCAAATCGAGGTAGGTATGTATGAATTTGAGATATTTTTCAGAAAAAAGAAAATCAGAAAAATTTTTTCGAGCGTTTTTATAACCAGTAATGAAAATTTTGTATTATTCGGATAGGAGGAGTTAAAGGAAATATTTAGCTTTTTACAGATTCTTATTAGAGAAATGAGCATAATGAAGTCAACACTATAATTTTAAAAAACAGTACATGGAAATGTGATATTGAAGAAGAATATTATGATTTTAAAAATTATGTCACGTACTTGTGTTTTTCCAGATCCAGTCGGTCCAACTAACATTAAACCATGTCTGACGACTGTTGTTTCAAACAGCTGGATAACTTTCATTACATATTCTGTAAAATATAAAAAGACAGCAACATGTATTATTTCGCTGAACATTTAATAGCATTACGAAAGAAAATTCTAATTTTTTTTATGACATCAAACAAACATTCATTTTGTCAAATAAATATCTTTTCTATATGTAATATATTTTAATTGTTTGAACAAAATATTCGTTGAACTCGCATTTCCTATTAAAAGCAAATATTTAAGTAATAAGTTTTTATTTTTGATAAATAATATTTATTATGAAAATCTTGTGTGTACTTAGTCTTTGTGTATTATTTCTTTAGTAAGAAAAAGTTAATAGTTCAGGTTTATGCCTGTTTCACTAGGTAAGTAAATCTACTGATAAACTTTAATTAAAACCTGCAGCTTATTATTATTATTATTATTATTATTATTATTATTATTATTATTATTATTATTATTATTATTATTATTATTATTATTATTAAGTAAGACTAGGCTAATGATAATTCGAAAAAGGTATTGTTATTAACATATAAACATTTCAAATATAGAAGCAATTTTTTTTTTTTTGGGGCTTATTTAAGGTCGCTTCAACTACTTTGGTCATTAGCGACCGTCGAATCCAAAAACCCGGGAAAAAATCTAAGGTTTTCATGGGATTCAAACCCAGGACCACTGGCGTATAAGGCAACTGTCTAGTCCACCACGCCACTAAGTGACCTTCCTCGAGGGGGAAACCTTTATTATATTTATTATATTTATTATAATTATCACGTTATAACTACAGCAGTAGCGTAGCGTGAGTTTATACCACCCAGAACAAAGACGAATTTGCCGCTCTTTAAATATTGTAACTAAAAATAAATTGTAAATAAGCTGCCTATATATTTATCAAGTCAAGTAGTAGGTTATTTTTTAAATGACTTGTGAATTGATATTTGGTACTTGTTTTGATACTGAAACAACTTGAAAAAACAATGCTTACTTGATTTGACACAAAAATATTAATTAATTACTGGGGTTTGACTCTATTCCAAGTTAAATTAAAAACATGTAGCTTGAATATCAAATGAAGTAGGAAACCCCTAAACCTGCTACTGTTTCAAATAATTATCGAATTAAAAACTTAAAAAAAAAACGATCTTTGCCTGATTTTGTCCACTCTTAACGCTCTTAAGTTAAAAAAAAAACAAAATGTAAGCAATTGTCTTTTATTTTTTTGTTTAAAAAAAAATTCTCTTTATAAAAATATTTTTCTAAAGAATTTCATATTTAAATTTCAATTACAAAATTAGATTTAATAAAGAATATAGATATGAATAACTTTTATAATTTAGTAAAGTCGATAGACGTGCCATCTAATAGTTAGTGAAAAACGGTTTTTTCTTTTCTTTCTTTACTTTTCTATTTCCCCTCTCTCACTCAGCATATTTTCCTCTTTACCAATTGAAGGGCTTCATGCAAGAACCCGGTAAGTCCTAATTTTTCAATTTTATTTTTATAGCATTTTTACAGTATTACTCTTTCGATTAGTCCAAGAACCGGAGCAAAATGTAACGCCAGTGCTGTCCTGTTTGGTAAATAATGTTGGAAAGGTAAGGACTTCCTTATGTGATCTTTATTTTCATTCAACAATTACCTAAAATTTGTCAGTCAGGACTTACCGGGTTCTTGCACCAAGCCCTTCAATAACTGTTGGCAAGCAGTGAGCATAATGAGAAAGAGTTAGAAATCAGAGTTAAAGAGAAAAAGAGGAAAAATTCTGTTTCCTTTTTTGTTACGTTATAGTCTCTACCATTTCACTTAAAGCCCAATAAAAGAACTTCATTCAAATAAAATTTTATCTTTCGTGTTTTTACTACGCAAACTTTTTTTACATACATTCGTTAAGATTCTAGAATCTACCACTTGTTCTAATAATAAAACAGTTTACGACTTACATATTTGAACTTTTCTAGATTTTTTACGCTAGTTTTTACGTATTTTAAAGTTTCGTTTATGGATTTTCTTATTTTTAAATAATAGTAATTATCTGAGTTTGCAGGCAGGATTAGTAAATTAAATCACTTCTTAGCGCCTCCACATTGTTGCCGTCCAAAGCTATGGCTCTCTTTGTCTCCCCACCCCCACACGTTACGCCACTGAATTACAGATATATTATAAAAATTCTTAAAGATGTTTGAGAGGTAAACCAAGATGCTTATTAAAAGCAAGATAATTATTTTCATCGTATGGTTTTTTTTTTAATTCAAATAAAAATTAATTTATTTCATGTATTTCTTTTGGTATTGAAACTATTTTTTTGTGATCTGCTAAAATTAGCTTATCTGCTACAAAAATCAATATTCACGAATTCCAGTGTCCAGTGTTTTTACCTCCGAGTATCTCCAATACATCCTTAAAAATTACCCATCTAATACTTTTTACAATTTATAAACAATTTAAAATTATGTTTTATAAAACGTTATTTTGCATTGTTGAAAACAAATTGTAGAGCAATGAAAATTATAGTAAGTATAAGTCGATTGGTGTTATAAAATTGAATTTGGCCCAGAGATAACTACAGTATTACAGTTTAATTGACTTTAAAGGCAGCTCTAACACCCAGTGTATATGTTACTATCAGAGTTACATAATATACTGGGTCTTAGAATTTTTATTTTATCAGTGCTTTTATACGCTTATTTTAGTTGAATTATTCTTATACCAAATTAGGATCGTCTTTTTTTTTCATTCAATTATTCAATTTTTATTCAGATGAATTTAGAAATTTTGTGTAATGAGTATTTTTGTAAAAAAATTCAATGCACTTGATTTTAGTGTTTGATAGATTACTTCGAAAAGCGTAAGACTTTATAACTTCTTTGTTTTTTGAAGCCATATCCGTAGGAATAGCAAATGTAAAATTTGCACTTTAACACCTCGAAAAACATGAAGAACGATATAAAATATAAACTTTTATGCTTTTTTGCTGGCCAAAATCACCGTTTGATTGAATTTTTAGAGCTATCGCTTGATATATAAAAGATTAAATGCGCTCTAAAAACTACAAAATTTGGTCAAAACAAGTGATCAAGGTGTCCGTTAAAGTAAATTAAATGTAAATTAAACATTACATAAGATTTTTTCGTAATCAAAAGCATAACTTGTAAGGCCCAAGCAAAAAACAAACGAAACATTTGAAAATTCTAAGAAAGATGAAAGTTTAGCCTTTTTCAACGCGATCTAGTGGCCAATTATTTAAAGGAAAAACATTTTTGGAAGAAAAGTTTTTGTTTAAAATTTAATGTACTTTATTTTTGTACAGAATCATTATCCTCGAAAAATGCATAGTTCTACGACTTCTTGGAAAAAGGTTGAACACCTTCACGTTTTTCGCGATTTTCTTTATGAACCCATATCCGTGGATAGTAACAAAGTTGAAATTCAAAATCAGCACCACGAAAAACTTTAAAACTTAAACAAAATCTTAGCTATTTATTTCCTGACCAAAACATCATTTGATTAGACTATATAACGTTTTAAACGATCTGCAAAGCTCACAGAATTTATCTGAATAGCTTTCAGCTATTATTAATATTATAAAAGTCTGCATTGAGAATTTTCAATTATAACGACTTATCCTGCCAATCATTTTCATTTCAGTAAAATTAATTTGCAATTCATTGGTGTGATATTATATTTCCTTCGAGTAAAGTTTTTTTTCAGTTGTTCAAAATTATATTATAATAAAAGATAAATTAATGTCAATCAAGCAATTGAGGACGACTGAGGTTAAAAATGAAAAAAAATAATTGATGAATAAATAACTCATAAAAGTGTGCCTATTTAAAGACAGGATGAGTCTCAATGTTTTGATTAATATTTAGTAAACTTATAAATTATATCAACAAATTGTTTATAAAAATAATTAGAAATTGAAGAAGTTTGGAATCAAAAAGTTAGAAATTAATTTCCCGAACAATAACTTTTATAGTAATAAATATTAAATTTCAGAAATATAATACATTTTTCTTTGCATATTAATAAATATGCAAAACGAAGGACAAAACACAAATAGTTTATAACAGGAATCGGCAACCTTTTTTGACTGCGGGTCAAAATCAACTAATAGATATATGAGTATTAAATGGTATTAAATAGATGTTTGGGTCAGTGGTATTTTCATTTTAAAAGAGTTTTTCAGTAAGTAAAAGATACATTATAATAATTTATACCAAGAAAATAATTACAATACGCTATTAAACAATTTTTTTATATTCTTTTATTTATTTAACATACTATAATTTGATTTCAGATCTAAAGTGGGTCACTTATAATTATCAAACGGGTCATAGGTTGCCGACTCCTGGTTTATAAAAATGTTATTACCATATAAAAGATTTTCATTAACAAAGTTTACTTTGCCTTAGAATTGTTCGGGAATCGGGAATGCTACTTGTAAGGCCATCTAGGATAAACTTGCTTAACAACTATTGTGAAAATAAAGTCAAGCTGGAATAACATTAGTGCCGTTAAGGTGCTGTTATCCTAGTAAATTTAGTCTAGAGGGCTTTACTAGTAACATTCCAGTTATTTCACCCAGAAAAATTATCGACAAATAAACTTTTTAAACGAGAACAAAGCCTTTTATAAGACTATAATTCTTATTATACTAATTAACACACGATTTTCAAATTTTTGGTAATACATATTTTCTTCTTCAATTTTAACGAAATTTTCCTATTTACAACACAACTTCACTAAAAAGTAATGAAGATAATTTTTAGTCCGGATAATTATTCCTGAATCTCTTTTTTTTAGCTTGATAAATTTTATAACTTATCGCTTTATCAGAAGCATACTTAGGATTTTTTTATATTTCAATGCATAAAAAAAACGAGTTAGATTATAAATATTATGCAACAATCAAAAAGCATTCTTACCATTTACATCCTCCAATTGCTTCTTTAAAATTATGTTTCTGATCGAAGCTTCCAAAATACCATAATCAATTGCTTCCTCTACCATTCGGGGGAAAAGATCAGAAACCACACCTAAACAAGTTTTTTTTGTTAAATTTTTCAAAATATGTAATTAAGAATGATGTTAAATTCTTAATTAGCTGTAAAATATAACATTTAGCTTAAAGTAAGTATTAATTTAAAAGCTTCCCTCCATATTTAAAAGCTTGAAAACACCTCTCACTAAATATATGAACCGTTTATGAAAAACAACCTTTCAAGTTTATATCGTATATAGTTGAATAAGAGAGGAACTAGATGGCGCTAACGATAACTATAAAATTTTCGACTATGAAAAAAATGTACCGTTAAATAATTTTAAATCGTCTCTCAAAAATTTAGGAACATTAACATCTCTTAAAGCTCGCAAAACAATTTGTCGTTCATCCATCAATGGTTTTTCTCGTTTTAAATTTCCAGCCACGGCTATAACCGTTTTTACAGCTCTCATTCCAAAGTCATAATGGTCTTGAGAACTCAATTGTTCTGAGCTCAATTTGAATGTGGTCGTAATTTTTCCAGCTAAAGCTCTTGCGTCGCCAAATCCAAAAGAAAATAGGGAAATTTCAGCTATTAATGTATAATTAGGAACCATCATAGCAACCGGACGAAACAAAGCTTTAAGATTATCAGGAAGTTCACTACGGCCTGCATAGCCAGGATTCATTGTAATAAACACAGCGCAAGATAACTTCAAAGCGATTTCAACTCCTTCAAACATAAATCTATAAAATTTTATTATTTAATTTAAATTGACTGTTATCTGAATATATGAAGTTGTTTACCTTTCCATTTTTGCTACTTGAGCTTTTTGTATTGTCGTTACTTGTTGAGCGATTACAGAAAGAACTTCAATATCAATTCGGTTAAATTCATCAAAACATGCCCAAGCTCCGGAGCTATAAAATATTTAAACGGTACAAGTATTTATACTATAAAATTACATTAGACAAACCTTGCTAATCCTTTAAAGAATTTCCCCATTGCTCGGTAGTCCAATTGATCAGAACAATTAAAAACAACACATTGAATAGCCATTGCTTTTCCTAAATCCTTAAAAAAATATATTGATAAAAATTGTATAAAACCTTTGAATTGTTTGTAAATACTTTAGTAGTTTCAGTTTTTCCAGTTCCGGCAGGTCCAGCTGGAGCACCTCCCATTTTTAAATGTAAGGCTCCCGTTAATGTCAAGTAACATCGATCCGTAAGGGGTGTAATAACCAAACGACCTGTGTTTCCTAAATATTCATATCCATATTGAAATTCAGCGTTGACAGCTCGAACTTTTAAATGCTCATTGTTGACCCAATAATATCTATGATGATAAATGGAAAATCATATTTGAGAAATGGTATCTTCAACGGATGCAAACCGAAGTTGACTGATCCAATCAAAATCATTGACACTCTTAACATTTTGTTCAACTAAATTTTCAGTTACATCTCTTGCATGAACTTCGATTACAATCAAAGCTGAAATGATTTCACGTTGAAGCCAAGATAACGATCCTTTCACCAGATCTCGCAAGGAGTCAAGCTATGTAAAATTTCAATACTTAAATAAAATCTAACTATAATGTAATATTGAAAAACAATAAGCTTACATATTTTAGCATATAGTCATAAAAGTTGGGTAAGGCCTCGTTTCGAATCGCCTCTTCAACGCCAGCAGTCCAAGCCGTTTGGCAACCTGCAATTACCACTTGCCCTGGCCAGCTTAAAACCCATTCTTGACGAGGCTTAGTCATCATATCAACCAAAGAGCTTTTCAAAACTGTTCTTACTATCATAAAAGTTTATTAGTGGCTTAAAATTAAATAATTAGCTTCTTTTATTTGTTCTTTTTACTTGTATTTTGCATGCTGGATTCAACGACTAACATCCAGTTTTCAACTCCTCCAACTGGAAACAATGAAGGATTTAGCTTCACGCTTTCACCATCTCCAGAATTCATGTAAGTCATTTCAAGATTTGGTTCAAAAGTTAACTACAAATAAGTGGGTTTTTTAAAAAAATAAAGTAGTCTTAACAACGTTAATATAGGTATTGTCAACTTGCAGTAATTTTTGCTTATAAAGCAATATATCTTAATATTCAAAAATCAATATGTTAAAGCTAAGAGTCATCAAGTCAAATAACTGGCTATCTTGTGCAATAAAATGAGCTTAAAAATTTGACTTGAGTTTGACTTGATTTTAAGCAAAATTTAAGTCAAGTAGTTTGAAAGTCAAGTCAATTTAAGTTTCGTTTACCGTTGAGATACTTTCAAAGCATTTTTTAAGATGTGGTTGAACGGCCAGAGGATTTTTGGCTTGAGAAAGAATTTCCAAAAGCTCATCATCACTAAGAAAGTAAAATCTTGGAAAGTTGGATCGCTTTGTTTCCAAATAATCGCAAAGACCTTTTTGTACAATCTCAAGTAAGCCAAAACATTCCTTCAAGGAGTCCAGAAGTTTTGGGTCAGGACAAAACAAAATAAGCTGTAATAAGACACAATTTTGGTTAAGACTGGACATTTTATTTGTGTCTCTTACCTTGTTTCGTTCTAAGGCATTTTTTATGATTCGACGCCACGTTCTTTCCATTGCATTATATTTTTTACTTTCAGTTGGTAATTGCTTACTGATGTCGTCACTTGTAAAAATTGGCTCTAAATACATCCAGTTCCTAGAAAATTATCCAATTATATGAACAATTTAAAATTTTGAAATATAACAGAATTTAATTTTTAATACTAAAATTTACTTTTGAACTTCCGCCCACATTTCGAGCACATCAATGGTTATCCTCAAGGTTTGTTCCCATTCTTCAATTCGTTCAGCGAAAGAAGCCTTAAAGGGACTGAAAGATATTTGTTGAGTAGCCACAACATGATCATCAAGCATTTGCATTATTTCATCAGGAATTTTCAAGATGCAGGTTCCTAAGAAAAAATATTTCATACAGATAAATATCTAAAATGGTGTCTATTGTACTTGACAAACGCTTTACAAAATCTTACCTGTTTCTTTGTAAGGCACAAGGTCCAGGAAAATTCTTTCCCAATCATTCGACATTTTATCAAGTGCTTGTTCGATTGCATATTCTTTGCCAGCGGCTTCCGCAATTTTTGTAACATTTTCAGAAAACGCAAATAAGCCTTTGTCTAAACATTCACCGAATGATAACGATCCACTCCAATCAAGTTTTACACCTACCGAAAATTCTCAATAAATCGTTTTTTATTTGCAGTTACCTGTTGGTAGTTACCTGTTTCGTTGCTGATATTTTCGTAATGTCGATCTTTTAAACCAGGATTGCGTAGTGCTTGAATAAGAGGAATGAATGGCTTAAATTTATCACACTGGTCTCGAACTTCGACGGCAATTGATTGAATAAAAGGAAAATCGGCAAATGTTTTCACCATTTTTACCATTGTCTTGTAAATGTCGGTACAGATTCGGTCAATGGATTCACCGTCAACATTTATTAAGGGGTTATGCATCCAAATTGCAAAGTATTTAAACCAATCTAAAAAAAATTAGTCGGTCTTAAAGTACTAAATGTAACTCAAAAACTTTTTTTTTAAATTAAGTACTTAGTTTCTGAAATTCAAATTCAATTTTTTACAAACCAAATAAATTTTTTGGTAATCTATTTCAGTTAATCGCAAATTTAATATGTTTTTTTTTCAAACAAATCGATAAAATATAATGCATATATGCATTTTATATGTACATTTATGTTTGACTTAAGAAATAGAAAAGTAAATTATAAAAAATAATTCACCTCCAGCAGTTAACCAAAGCGTTTTGAATGGTTCAAACTCCTTTATCAATTTATTGAGCGAATCAAACTGCACTACCGGTTGCAAAAATAATTTCTGTCTCTGATTCAATAATATTCCTTGATCTTTAGATTCATTCATCTGCTTCCATAAACGACGAACTTCGATCGCTGTTTGCTCAACCTAAATTATTTCAAATTTTAAACACCACACAACTTCTTAATTTATAATAACCTACTCGATTAATATCGCTAATTTTCGACAAATTTGTAACTTGAACTGTATAATAATCAATTTTATCTTGTAAAACACTTTCATCTTCCAGATGAATTTTGAAGTATTTATCAGTTTCCTCGATCAAAAACTCAATCGTCGTTTCAATTTGGTTGCTTATTTTAAACGGCCACGCAATCACTTCCCATTTCATATCAAAATCTTCGTTACTGATTGAATAGCAAAAGTCGTTTAAAATGTCATATTCCATCACCAAACGTTTCACGTTGTCTTCAATGTTTTTAACAGACATTGGAATTGTTTCCATAAACTCTTTCATCTCGTAAATTTGCTCGATTGACTCTGGTTTATGAAGTAATTTTAAATAAATCAGTTTATATTCATCGGAAGTCTGAAGACAATCGAAAAGGAAAGATTTAAGAAAGCAGAAAATAAATAATTTTAATTTTTTACCGCTTCAAATATTTCTCGCATACGAGCAGCAAACATATCAAGTAATTTTGTCGCAATTTCTTGTCTTTTATCCATTAAAAAAGTCTTTAACGGCGCGACATTTATATAAAAAGGCCCAATTATTATATTTTCAGGTACTGTGATATAAATATAATTTTTTTCTCGCAAGTGCTTACTAACTTCTTCCTTAACCTCAGCAGCGCTATGTTCTTCATTTTTGAACTCCCTAAATTTAAAAAAAAAAATAAATTTTTATATTAAAATATCGTTAGTTAAATTACTGAATAAAATCAGGGACGACCAATTCAAACAAATCAGTAAATCTTGCGTATTCCTTGGCGTAGGCTTTTAAAGGAATAATAGCTTTGGTAAATCCGCGTTCAAGTCGAGCTTGCAGTGTGCTTACTAGAGGATCTAGCAATCCAACAGACGATAAAAGCAAATCATCAGCAAATTGTAAGTGTCGCAATAAAAACGGTTGCACTTGTTTAACAAAATGAGTTTGTGTAACAGCAGTTACGTATAAGTGAAGAAGAATTTTCTACAAATAGTATTGTGAAAAGCAACGTTAAACTAGACTTATAATATTTTTAATACAGGAAAGTCATCTGGATTGGTGGTGTAATAGGGACCATGGTCACTCAATCGAATTAAAACCCCAAACACAGCTTGTGCTGATGGCTTAAACTGAGTGTTATAGATGTCTTTCCCCCAAACAAATTCATCTTCAACATTCAAACAGCATTGACACGGAGTTTCAAGTAAATTTACAAACATGTGGACAGAATTTGAAACTAAACATCTTAAAGCATACTAAGAGAAAAAAAGTTGTTTGTATGAACCATAATAAGGTACTTACTCGATTCACAACTTATATTTAAAACTACTGAATAATGTTAATAATTCTTAAATAATTTCGATAAATTCGGCTCTAGCAACCAAGCACTACAATATCAGTTACCTAGTTGTTCAACTATTATAACAAGGGAGAACATCCAATGAAATGTTTTTTATTAAAGTAAAAATAAATGTAAAAATCACAAAACGAAAAACCCAAATTGTTAATTTTGTATCTCCAGATACGTATTTCAAACGCCATGCTTCGTCATCAGCGAATCAAATTGAAGTGCCTTCGAGGACAATTTCGTGCTGATTCATTTATCAATTTATTTTTACTTTAATTTATAATTTGTGTTGTGAATTTTAGTGACTAGTATTTGTGAAATATAATAATTAAGTCCAAAGTTAGCAAAATTTAATTTTTTATTAACGTGTTTTGTGTTTTTCTTTTACAATTACTTAATAAGATTAAATTTATTTTTTCCATCATAACTTTCAGTCTGATTTCATTTTGCAAAAATTGTTAATTTTCAATTAACTCTGTAACTCTTCAATTAACTTTGTATTACACAAAATAATGATAATTCGGTGATAATAATTCAATTCATAAAAGTACGCAATTTTTCATCAATTTGGTGTTCTTTTTGATGTTATCACGTAAAACTATCGTCCGTAAACCGATTTTACAGACAACCATTTTTTTTATGTTTGTTACCTCAGAATTTGTGACTGGGTGATCCGTTTTGATAATTTTTTAATTAAAAAAAAATACAAAATACAAAAAATAAGCACAGCTTGTCTTAAAAAGATTAGTTAGTATTATTGGAAGCAGGAAGATAACTGAAATAATGTTACCAAAATTGAAAATATAAAGTACGTTATCTAAGTTATATAAGTTACTCGATCTAATATTTGGGAGAATTTGATACCCACCCGCTTCGCAGAATGCACTTTGATCATACGGAATTATAATTAAACAAAGTAAAAATCTACAAATTAAATTTCTTCCAGCTATTTTATAATGCCAGCTAAAAGTCTGAGGAACAAGGTAAATTTTCAGAATAATAAATTTAATGTAACCCCCAGACTTTAGAGTCGTAGTTAAGATTAGGTTCTATAGCAAAGTTCACCAAATAACCAAGTATCCAACCAGGTATTACCTATCCCATAGATTTCCTACGTTTTTTTCTGGATTGAAAGTTTTTACGTCTTTTTTCCAAAATATCAATTTTCTAAAAATTTTATTCTTACAATTATCAATCTACATGCTAATGTAAAGAACCTTTTTTTTTCGTTTCTTAATTCGTTTATCTGAGGGTTGAAAAATCATTTTGAAAATTTCAAGAACATCTCGAAAGAAATGGCCTCTCAATCACTCATTTATTAATATTTTTTTAAGCCGCGGTTTTCAACTTATTTTCACGTGCTTTTTAAAATAGTCTATAAGATCCGAACCTATATCGACCTTAGAATAAAACATATGCTATCATTTTAGTATATTAAAAAATATATTAAAAGTGGGTTGCCTAAAAAAATCCTGGACCGACTATTTAAAAAAAAAATGTTATTTTTAATAAATTATTGCAACATCAAGATAATAGAAAAAATGTTATATCATCATAAGCGCTGTTTTATTGCAAACACGTTGATATAGGCTTGTCTGCAAAAAATTCGGTCTTATTAGGGGTTAGCGAATTTTAAAGATTTAAAATTTAATGCGCGTCGAAATGTGTGACAGAGATCCGAGGTAAGTATACTGTGTAATAATAAAGAACCCAGCATCGCAGTCGCCTGTGATGTGTAAAATGTTTTCTATTTGTTGCAATATTTTATTAAAAATATTTTTATTTTTTTTTTTTTGAATAACTAAAAATAGTCTGTCCAGGATTTTTTTAGGCAACCCATTTTAAATATATTTTCTAATTTACTAAATTTATGATAAAAAATGTTTCATTCAATTATCAACTCGGTGAAGGTGCATGTAAGTTCGGATCTTCTATTAAAACACTATTAAAGGTTGTATTTTGGGGGAGTGCGTACTAAAATGTTTAATAACTGCGCAATTAACAACGAAAAAAACTAAATTATTTTTAATTTTTTTTTTTTTTGGTTTATTTAAGGTCGCATCAACTACTATGGTCATTAGCGACCGTCGAATTCGAAAACCCAGAAAAAACATATTAGGCTTTCATTGGGATTCGAACCCAGGACCACTGGCGTATAAGACAACTATCTAGTCCACCACGCCACTAAGTGACCTTTTAAATTTTATATCGTATGGTTTTGTGTGATTAAAGTTTTTTTAGCTTTGCATTTTTACTACAATATCATGTTTAATGTCTTACATATCGAAGGGTATATTGAGTCATCATTTCAATTTGTAATGAATTTTCAGGAGTTGTCCTATTTTTAGTATTAGGATGATTCATATGATTTCTCTCTTCATAAGCTGTCTTTTATTTTTTAAGATAGGATTCTGTTTACTTTTTTACAATTCTGTTTACAAATTTTGCGTAAACGAAGTCACGGCTAAATAAGTTTTATGAACTTCCATGCAGTGGTTTATATTCGAAGAAGTTAATTATCCTACACAGCTTGTGCATTTATCCAGGATCATATTATCTTTTAATGCCTACTTCTAAATCGTAAGCAACAACCAAAACATATTCATCGGAACTATTTGTTAATAATTAAATTATCCAGTATTTTTTATTATAAGTAGTAGACGTTATCAAGTGTTCCATTCTTATCTGATTACCTGCATATGAAATTTTGTAA
This sequence comes from Sisyra nigra, assembly GCA_958496155.1. NCBI lineage: Eukaryota > Metazoa > Arthropoda > Insecta > Neuroptera > Sisyridae > Sisyra > Sisyra nigra. The sequence goes on along the minus strand of OY292315.1, from coordinate 16,338,790 downwards.
GCTCCAAAAGTCTTCTTATTTTGGATACTGCAAAAAAGTCCCAGTGTCTTGTATTCAATTCAAACCACCCTTTTCCAACATCCCTCAGTGCCATTGTGATGTTGTGAGTTACAGTATCAACCCATTGAAATTTCAAGTATTTAATACACTGTTAAAGTTTTCAATTAAATGTAATGAGGATTTCGTTAGAAGTAAAAAAAAAATCCTTACATTATTTGTTGTATGTGTTTGTAAACTTTGAAACTCATCTAAAGGAACAAACTTTCCGTAGCTAAGCGTAAACGTGGACATGGTAGCGACTTTTTGGCACTCCTGAACTACATAAGCGATTGCCATGTAAGGTTCAGGAATTACATAAATAATGTACCATCGAATATAATCTCGGATTTCGTAAAAATTTTGCATTCCAGTTTCAACACATGCTGAAAATGCGCTATTGTTTTTTAACAAATCGAATAATTGTGGTTTCGGTAAATTTACCTTTCTCAGGTACACGTTCTGGTGGTCTTTGCGGTAGTGTTAAAAACGAATAAATATTTGGGTGCATTGTAACACATCGCCTAAATTCCATCTCGCAAAACGCCCTTTTGTGATTCAAACGAATTTCGTGTTCAAGCTGGAAATTTCAATTGAATTAATGTTAAAACATTATTGGTTTGTGTCATATGAAAAATACAAATCACAAACGCCAAATCATTCCTGTGTAATGAATAATGAAAATTTTAATCTGCCTGTAAAACTTAATTACTAAAATACATTTTACCAAACAAAAATTGATTTTTCCAAATAAAATGTTTTCTCGAAATTATTTTGGCTTATGTTATTTGTAAAAAGGAAACATTAGGTACACATTTTTTACCTTTTCAGCGAATTCGGGATGCACGATTTTTATAAATTTGTTTCGTGTTGCTGTTTGAAAAACCCGCTCTAGGGTTGGTTCTTCTATATCATGAGCACCTGTCAAGACCATGCAATCTAAATAAAATTCATACCTAACGAAAAAAAAAAAATAAAAGAAAATGATTTTCACAAACAAATTTCTGCCGCATATAAAAATTTTAATTAAACCTTATAATTAGAATAGGGTCACTGAACAAATATGTAAATCTATACAGACACACACAGCCCTGCTCATAGGGCATTGGATAAAAATTAATTATGAAATTATTCATTTGTAAATTCAAAAAAAAAAAAAAGAATTCGCCATACTGGAAATGGTTTGTGTAATAAAATATTGTTCTGGAATGTGTTAATGATTATTTTTAAATCATATCTGAAAGCGATTTGCTTGTTGATTTTAATTTATTTATGTCTTTGTAATATTTCTTTCTCGGGGAATTAATTTAAATACGTTTATAATCGTTTCCCCCTACATATTGTTTCGTAAATTTCTTTTAATGTGCTCCACTCAAATAATTCGAGAATGCTTTTATTATAAACTTTTAACAACAGCCGCTCATTTCATTTTTTATTTATATTTTCACAATGATCATCTCTTTATACTGTTTACTATTAGTTTTCACTTCCAATGTTTGCTTCTTTAGTATTATTATTGAAAAGGTTTTTAATTTATTAGAATTTTTTGTAATATTAATTATCTGCTAAGTTTGAATTATTTTATTAATTAAAAAATCCGTTTCGTCAGCTTAGAGCCTAAAGGCAGTAAATTTTGTCTTATAAATTAAATCTTTGTGTTTAAAACTGAAAGTAATGTGTCGCTAAATGTTTCCAAAATTAAGGCACATTAAAAGTTGTTTGACAAAATAAGTTTCATTTAAGTGTAAAGATATGATCATAATAATTTGGTTCTTTATATTTACATTTGGAAATCTCCTAATTCACTTACTGTTTACTTCTCCAAGAAGAAACACAGGAAAATTTTTTTTTTTTAAATTATGATTCCGCTAGTAGACCAGAGCTAAAGCCTTTGAAAATGGTAAAAAGTAAAAAAAAAATAGTAGAATGAAACCCATTAAAAAAAAAAGAGAAAATGACAAATTGAAAAGAAAAATAAATTACGGTCAATCTGAGGTCGGGAAGTGGAGAAGGGTTTTTTACGGGTAGAAACGGTTTATCTCGATTTCCGACAAAACTACAAGTCCTATGGAAAACAGTTAAAGGACAAAGTTGTAGGTAATAAAAAAATCTACAACTTTTGTACTAACACTTTTTTCACATAATCTCAAAATTTATGTGAAAAATTTTAATTACCAAGTTTTTGGTTTTTAATTTTTATCTCTTCATTTTCGTTTTCTTTTGACTTGTTTTATCAGGAACCGTCGTCAATTCTTGGCGCCACGCTAACCTTACTTGCCCCTTGAGGTATTTTTATGGATACCTTAAGGACACTATCATTAATACTATTTTTATTTACAATAATTTATTAGATTTTCTTTAGTTAGACATGCCAGGTCTACCATTAGGTAGTTACCTAATCCCATGACAAAACTGCTATATTAGGTTAAAAACTTAATTTTGATATAAATAAGTCCGGATTTCAGGAATTAATCAATGTTTTTTTTTTTATTTCATTTGCAAATGAAAATAGCAAAAACAGTCGTTTTCACGTTTCAGTGACGTCATCCACCGCTATTTGTTGCCCGTCATATTACGGAAGTGATTCCCAAATTTTTTCGGCCCACTGCACAGTAAAAGAAATCAAAAATTTTCGCGACACACCTGTTTACTCCAATGTATGAATTTTTTACTTACCTACTTAATTCACGCAATAGAATGCAAAAATTCGGTGAAGGAAAAGAAACGAGATAGCCGGTTCGCCCGCTTTAGGTCCTTTAAAAGCTGATTAATATTTACACAATCTGACAGTATTGATCGAATAAAATAAAATATACGTTACGGCTTACGTCGATGCAAATTTTACTCAAATAAATGCAATACTCAGCAACCCTAGCAAATTTAAATATTTTTTGAAAATCTTGCGACACACTTTGGAATCTCTCACGACACACTTGTGTGTCGCAACACATAGCTTGGGAATCACTGTATTACGGTATCGCTTATAACGCCCTCGTTACGACAATTGGTTAAATTGTAATTATCGGACGCACGCTAATTGCTGAGGTTCTTACCCACGATGCGGTCGGCCGGGGGGATGAGTGGGGTTCTGAAGTAGGAGGATTTGGAGAAAAATAAGATCGTGATCAATCAATGTTTTACCATATTAACAAGAGTCTCGTGACAAAATTAATTATTGGGTGGTGGTTTTAAAGTGGTGAAGGGTAAGTGTTAAGTTATTATTATTAAATTATTATTACATTTAGAAATATAAGTTATTTTATAAGTTGTATTGAATTATTTTCTTTTATTTTAAATCAGAATTAAAATTATTTTAAATATATGTTAAACAATTAAATTTAACTTAAAAACGTTTCACGCTTTTCTAGGAAACTATAGCTTAATAGTTTGTATTATAAACTCACAGTTTAACCACCACCATACGATTATTATATAACTAAATAAGACCTTTGCAGAAGGGTGTCCTAACTACAACCACGAGAGGTTGGCTAAGCACTTGCTTCTCCAATACCCGATATACAGTAACAGGAGGAGCACAGTCAAACTACTCAAAACATTGAAGGAATGGCTCAACACAAACGAAAACCTTCAAACGTTAAGATACCTACCTCAAGGAAATCTATGTGTACGACATGACATAGCCTCCAAGTCAGATTGATAACACACTATTAGAGTCATTAATTATCTTAGATATTATAAAATGACAATAATTTAAAAAAAACTTGTTGGAAGAAGTAGAAACTAACACCAATCTGTACCCATATAAACTAAGTTTAGGGTTTTAACAATTAATTACAGCCAAATAACTACAGTTTACATTTACAATTACTTCTTAAGTACGCAGAAATATTTTTACTCACCGAATTAAATTTTCTACTTCATTACGAAGTGCCACAGCAAATGCCACTCTTTTAGCAAATCTAGTTGGATCTTCCGCTTTAAACATTAGATAAATTCGAGGGACTCGAAAAATATTTTGATAGCCATCCAAAGTCAAAACATGAAAGAGTGACGAATGGGAATTATAGTGCGTAACCGCAACCGGAGTCCAATCAAATATTATATCTAATTTTTGTTTTTCATCAAATCGTAACTTTTCGAAAGGAATTGGTAAAAATGCCTCAGCAGGAATTGGGTGTCGTACACCCTCTAAATAACCCATTCCAAGCCAATCTTCAGGTGTTCTAGTTATAATCGAATATTTTTATGAACATTAAATTTATAAAAAATAAAAATATTTGTGTAAATTAAGAAGAAAGACTTAAATGATTCCAGAATGTACCTTTCATCATAATCAATATTGTCAAACAAGTCTAACGGTAAGAAATTATATTTTGAATAGAGATTTCCTTTTTCACCTCCGGTAAGTTTTTCTACAACATTCACAGGTAAAATGCTCTGAGGTTTGACGTTTAAATCATCCAGTTCTTTTTTAATATGTTTGGCTGCAAAAGCACGTCTACGTCTTTCCACTTCCACTTTTCGTGGTAGAGCTTTTGGACGTACCACATACTGCATTTGAACTTTTGGTTTTAGAGTCTCGACCGGAAAGCTCTAAAAAGGTAATGTATTCATAGTTATACAAGTGTAAGTTAAAAGTAGAAATTTTCAAGATACAATAGCTTTTTCTTCTGGAGCGCACATCCATCGTTCAGCCGGCGCGAGAAATATTGGTCTTACGGGTGGTATAAGCCAATGAATCACGGGTGCAAACTTTTCAGTTCGGACTTTCCATGTAAACATGGTGCGCTTGGTAGCACCAAGAAAATATTTTTCCGGTTCGTGTTCCACATCAGTTATCACTTCGGAATAATAAGATCGTCTTTGCATGCGATAGGGGCGAGGCTCTTGAATTTCCGACTCATTTGGTTCTTGATTATTTGCCATTTTTATTTTAATTATCAGTACAAAACCAATCGGTAATTAATTATAACAAATATTACAAACTGACACTTTGGTTACAATATTTTATTTTATTAATATGGAAATAAAAAAATAAAATCTGTTTTTTCAGTTAAGTTTAGGGCGTTTAGGATTAAAAATTAATGAAAAAATAAAAAAATAAAAAAAATTGCAAAATTATGCCAAGCATAATTAACTAATTTTATAGTCAAAGGTGTAATAAGCTTTTTCTGAATCTCAACATTTTTACGGCAAAAATGGTATGTGCCTTTTAAATAGTGCACGAATTTTTGAAATTAATTGGCTTTGGAGATAGGTACTACAAACTAATGTTTTCTCTTTAATATATAAGTTAATATTAATTAGATAATAATGAATGCGTTTAAAAAAATAAGATTATTTAATTAGACATTTAAAATAAAGTATTCTCAATTTTTTTTCATTTTCTTTGATTTTAAAAGCTTATAATTTGTAGTTCTGGTTTAATTGTGAAGATTTTTTTTTTAAATAAATTCGTACAAATTGTTCAGTGAAAATGTAAATAAGTGCTCAGAAAGCACTCCGATAAAAACATTTAGAACATTTTGAACAGAGTTTGCATTTGGGATTTTAATTTAATCATACACAATGAAGATAAACAAATGGTAATGTTGCACTAAACATCAGATTGTTAAGTTCAAAAACTTATCTCAATTTAAAAGTAATCAATTGGTGTAAGCTTCACAACGTGAGTTTATTATTGAAATTCATAATCCAAAATTAGGTTCTATTATCGCAATCGCTAAGTATCTTACTTAATTATACACTAGATAGAAAACAGATAAAATTAAATAACTTAAAGTATTGATGCACTCATAAGATCACTATTATATAAATTATAAATGATACTTATGAGCGTTTCCAAATTTTGATAGTTTCGTTCTTGTCTTACACGTCGTCTTTTATTTAACTTAATTTGTTTACAATTGTTCAATTGTATTACAATTGTATCAATTCCTAAGATTTTTAGCGATTTGCAGATTTAATAATCTTTTTTTTATTATAGGAGATCACTTTTCATTTACTTGTACATTTATTATGAATGTTTTATTTGTGTTATAACTTATAAATACTCCATATGTTAATCTTTGCTTTAAATTTCACTAACTCTTTTGCCTAGTCCTCGTTATTGGATAACACTTGTTTTTGATTTTTTAAGATACTCGCAAACTGTACGCATTTTCCTGGATGTAAGTGTGGGTCAATTTGTAATGTCCTATTCGGGGTGCGCACAATTTGACTTTTTTTAGTTCCCGTCAACATGAAATTACCTATTTTAAAATTGATTCTTTTACTGCGGCCTGTCAAAAGAAAGATATGAAATGACTATTAATTTTTTAAAAGTAAATATTTGAAAAATCTGAAAAACTCATTGCTTTAAATAATTGTTTTTACTTACTCGAACTCAAACTGCACTGTTTCTACTACTATTTAGACCAGGAAATGCATAAAATGAATGTGTAAAATTTGGATCTATAAAATCTAATTCACAAACATATAACCATACATATAGGAAATGTAACCAAATCAGCGGTTATTTGTGACTTCGTCTACGTAAAATTTAACAAAATAAGTAATCACAGTAAGCTTAAAAAAATAAATCTCTAGGGATAAAGATAGAAATACCAGAATCATCTTACTGCAAGCAAACGAATTTAAAACCCCAACCTACCTCAAATTTTATAATGCTTAGTAAATTTTGTAAAAAATACGGTAAAGTGAGTAAGTTAAAGTAAGTATTAAAATTTTTTTCATAATATGAATCTCAACAAGGCCATTTTTGAGAGATTTTCTTGAAATTTTTAAAAATTATTTCCCATGCTTAAATGAACGAATTAAAAAAGTACGTAATAAAACGTGCTTAACATTTACATGTGAATTAATAATTGGAAAAATTTAATTTGAATAAAATTGATATCTTAAGAAAAACACAGTACTTAAAACGTGCTAAACTTCCACCACCCCCTCATGTTGAACTACTTAGCAATATTTTTTTTTTAAATTTTAGTTTTTATTTTCAATATTTTAGCCTCCAATGTGTCTGCCAATTAATCAGTCTACTCTTTTACATATTGAGATAAGAGACTGAAGGCTGTATAGAATCTTTTATATTAGCTAGAAAAATATTACTTTGGATCCTCAATTGAAAAAAGTAGATCAATGCAACTTAAGCTACGTTTAAAATTCACATGAAGTATTTTTTTAGATAGATGAACTATTTTACTATACGATTTTCCATGTTTAAATTAATTAAAAATTTAATAATTCAGTACCTATTTGTTTCTTGGATTTCTGGAAAAAACCTTCACTTCACCAATCACTAAAAAATCTTAGCTTCATCCATTATACATTGCAATTAAGTAATACAATTAAGTATTACCTTTTTTTATTAAAAATTTCGTGCTACACAGTTTAAATAAAGTCATTATCAAAACACTCATGAATAAGCTAATTTGTTAGCATTAAAATTTTGTACCTTTTGCAAAATAAGGTTTGTTTTTTTTTAGAAATTTGATTTTTAAAGTAAATAAAATGCCTGTTAGTGTAAAATTAAAAAAAAATTATCTAGAAAATATTTTATTTATTTGATTTATATTTGATCAATTCAAATATTTACCTATTGATTACTTATCATTTAATCATATGTAAAATATAAAAGTAGTGTTTGAGAAAATCAATGCTAAGAAAAATTTTAATATATTATATTTGTGCACTTTTAATCGTTTAAGGTTTTGTATAATGTTTTTGTCAGTATGTTTGTTTCGCCACATAGTCCAAGATAATCATCGCTCTCAATACTCCAAATCATAGCACCTCCAATATTATTATCTAAGACAAACTGAGCTTTTGCTTTAACAGAATCAACATTTTCAATTGACCACCATTCGTTTTCGTGGACCACATAAGGCACAAGTTGTTCTTCCTGCCAATATAACGTCCAATTGGATGACAAAGAACAAATCTAAAAATGATATTTTAACAATTAAATTATATTTTTTTGGTTTTAACTAAGACTAGTTGTTAGAAATTCAAAATTATCAAATTACAATTTTAATTCTTACTTGAACATAATTAACAGATCCCCCATAAGATCCACTACCAGTAGAAATTGCACCTGGTTGAAAATGGTTTGGATTCAGTAATTTATATGTGTGTCCAAAATAAGGGACTCCAATAACAACTTTTTCCGGGTCTGCACCGAATGACAGCCAATAATCAATGCTAGCATTGATATTACTGTTTTTACGATATATTATAAATTCATTATCTCTGGCATATACTGGAGAATTAAAATCCGCGATACCTTGTCCTGGTTCATGAAATTCGTAGGTCATAACATTAAGAATGTCAAGATATCTAAAAATAAATAGATTTATTTTTTCCTTTCAAATCCAAAAAAAAAGATTTTACTGATGAATTTTGTCTATTTCATAGTAAGTTTTTGCCGCTAATGGATTTGCTTCTAGAGCCGCACTTAAAATTAAACCATAAGGTTCGAAAGCTTCTTTCAATCCTTTTAACAAAGAAGTGAACGCGGTTATATCTTGTGAGGTATTAAGAAATATATTTGGGAACTCCCAATCAATATCCAATCCGTTAAAATCATATTGAAGAACTAAGTCAAGAGCAGTTTGAATAAAATAAGCTCGCTTTTCGGAATCTTCAAACACCTTTAAATAAACAATATTGTTAACAAACCTTTAAAATAAAATTATAAATTTATAGTAATGTAATTACAGTTGAATATTTCGTAAATTGAGCGTTCCATCCACCAAACGAGATGAGCGTTTTCAAATTGGGATTTATTTTTCGTAAATCATTAAATCTTCCATATCCATCTAAAAATAGTTATTTTGGAGGTTTTTTCTTTCATCTCATGTAATACTTACTTAAGCCATCAGGAAGATCTACATAAGGATTTGATACTACAATGCTTCCATTATCACTGAGTCCAGCAAATGCATAAATTAAATGTGTGAATAAATTTGGATCAACATAATTGAAAAAATCTGTTTCATTATTATCCAATATTGAACTTGAAAGATAACCGATTATTTTTTCTGAAATTTTTGTTTACTTAATTAAGATATTTGTTAAAACTAGTACAGTTAGATAAAGCGCTTGGTACACATAATATATTTTTTATACGAGCACCAATGTACTCTAAAACCAAATTGTATTTTTAGGTACATTAAGAATCTATTTTTCCATAAAATTTAAAACGTTAACCATTTAACCATTTTTTCAAATAATCATAAGCATTTTTCGTAATATTTAAATTGTAATAATAATTTTGAAAGCTTACTTGATGGTTCGGCACTAGAAGTGGTACCAATTAATACGAGAAATAGAAAGAAAGTATTCATCTTAACTTATTTGAAGATTGTATTTGATCAATCTATCGTTTAACTACAGATACATAAAATATAATATTCAGTTTATATACCTATAGTGATAGAGATACTTATAATTTAATCAACTGTGATTAATAATTTGGTATTGAGAGATTTGTTGAAAGAAAATTGCTGATGATAAAAAAAGATAAAATTTTTCTTAAAACTGATAACATTAATTAGAATTTAGATATAAAAAGTTATCATAGTTAGGCCAGTATTCTATGATTATTTTATATTCTCATTACATTCGCATTTTGCATTTGAACAATAATAATCACAAGTCCATTTAAATTGGCGCAGTGATTTAGATGAAGACTAAAATCGTCGTGTATCGAAGATTTGCGTAGCCTTGTGTACGAAGGGGCTTAGATGTTAAGGTGACTTAAAACTAAAAAAATTGCCATTAGATTTATGTATTACTGCATAAGGTAGGTATTTTACAGAACAGTTTTATCTCATTCATTTTTGTTCAATTTAAAATGTAATATTTTTGACTTTTTTCTTGAAAATATTAAATTGTTTCACGTGTATATTTTTTTCATGGAAAGTTTAAATTTAACATTGTAAGAATTTAGAATTAAAAGAATTTTAATAACACAAATTCACCCTCGACTAGTTCGTCTCGTTTGAAGAATGAAACGATTTTTCGCCTACAAAATACATATTTTCCAACCATCATATGCCATCGAAATATTAGGCTTTCAATCATTCGTATAGCTGTAGCACAAGCGAAATTCCTGTGCTCATAAAATTTAAATATGATTGTAGCAACCACGAAAATAAGGGTTTGGTCTTGTGTGGTTAAGGTATTAGGTACATGATATATAGAAAGTTATGAAACTTGTGTAGTTTGTGAGTTTTCCAAGCAACAGCGTATCAAGTAGACAAGTTTGCCTGTAACGAGACGTTCAAGATGCTTCGATGATTTCAGTACAAGTCTTCATACACACATCACACGAAGTGGAATTTGTAAAGAGGAATATCTTTAGCTCTTCATACCCTCCAGCCAAATTACATTAAACTTTACAAGATTTAACTATACGATATAAATTGGAATGAGAGTATAAATATACAAAGCGGGTTTTAACTTATTATATTACATCAAGGTGTATATAATATTATGTATACATATAGATTTAATAAATACTTACCTACATATATAAATATATTAACGAAGAAACATAATCTATACTAATTCTATTTTTGTTGAAAGTCTTAAAATAATGTCTCCCGATAAAAACAAGTGTCATACTATGAACTTACTCAGAAGAAATAAAAACTGAATATATAGACTGTATATAATTGTAATTATTAGATATAGGTACTGAATATGCTCATTCGTTGTAACTGTATCGTTCGTGCATAAACCCATATAGCGTATTGTAATGAACACAGACAGAGACAATGAACAGCGATGGAAAAGAAAAAAGAATGAAACGTTCGAGATTTTTCTATGGAAATTCTGACAATGGACATTTGAAGCTCCGTTATTCACAGCCGTTATTCAAGTTTAGGA